>OU612078.1:11302328-16102328 GCA_914767735.1 Anoplius nigerrimus
ACATACAGCATCTATATATTCCCATATGAGTATTATATATTCACAAAGGTTTACGAGAAGCCATTGCTCATCTTCTGCAACCTTATACATTTTTCTCTTACGCATATCCCATTGAAGCCATCAACGTCAATAGTATTCTTTTAATCTGTATCCAATGTGATTTCATTTACCTCAAACAAGTGTGTAACTTTGTAGCTTTTGAGATGAGATCTTCCCAAAGTGGAGTACCATTCTAAAATCAAAATATTCATTATTTACATTTATTTGTCTGCAACATCGAACGGCAAACGATCAGTGAATTCAAAGTGATTGGAAAATCATAAATAAGTACATTCAACGTATTGCTTGCCTCTATCAAGAAAATATACCTGAAACCTACGACATTGATATCAGAATATTACATTCTTCTGAACAAAATATCCTTAGGTACACTCTATTAATGAAATGAACAAAGTCATCACCGTTACATTTATTCTTTACAGTCAAAAAGGAAGATTACAATGACATCTAGCGTCATAATATAATTCATCGAAGGAATATGTTTTTTGCACTTTCAAAACTACGCTTGAAAAAAGAATCATTTTTACGCAAGAATGTTGCGAAAGTTGCTTTCTAATGTCACATTCTGATTTCACTGTTGTATTGTTTCGTTTACGCCAACATTAGAATGACACGTGTCTCTTTAATAGCAATGAAATAGGTAAAGAGAGATGAGCGGAAGGAGAGTCAAATAAATAGGTGGAACCGTGTTGAAGGATGTAGAAAGAAGTCGACAGGGAGTTGGGAGGAGTAGGAGGTGTAGGAGGAGGAGAAAGAGATAAAAAGGATCACTGAAGCAATGAGGAAAGAGACGCGTCGATAAGGAACGAAGAAAAATATAACGTCAAAACAAAAGCGAAAGATGCCCAACGAAAAACGTTGCATCCTTGAAACGCAGTTAATGTCAATAGCCAGGGATACTTGATGGCACAATGCAATCCTCTTACCTTCATATCAGATATTATCTGTTGGAACAAGCCGCCCAATGCTGTACAGTCTCTCTCAATTGACGCGTCCATCTTTCCACGCGCTCCTTCAGTCATTTACTTGCCTGACACACACTTGGGCAAAACTCGCGCTGCAAAATCTTGGCGAAATGTTGACGATTATGAAAGCAAACGGTAACGGTCATTCATTCGGTATGATCGTCCGACTGGTCGTGCACGATGTATTGATGCGAGTATTGACGTTTCTCGTAGCTCGCCATTTTCGTAACGGAGAGCGGCCGAGCGAGGAGTGTGCTCATGCCTTGCGGTGTCTACCAGTGTGTAGGTGCTGACCGTTCTGACGGTGTGTCAATGGCGCTCCTAAACGCTCCTCCGCCTCCGCCTGCCTCCGCCGCCGTCTCCGCTAAACAACGATCCTCTCCCAACTTAACCGAACGCTCAAAACTTCTACGCTTCTACCATCATATTATCTTCCGCAAACTGCTTCGAACCGATTCAACCGTTACCGGACGCTTCCATTACCGGACACTTCACATAACAAGCCACAGACACTCCGTTTACGCCTTGAAATAAATAAATCGATATTCTACGCTCTAAGCTACCGTGATCCCCAACTCTCTGCTTTCAAAGGACACCTAGCAACTCCCGCAATCTTTTTAATTAGCCCCTTTCTCTTCTTGGCAAGCAAATGGTAAAACAATCCTTTCCAAGATGCTTATGATGGCGGTGCAGGAGATGGGGGTGGATTGCAATGATGAGAGAATGACGACCGACTATGGCGACGACTATGACGATGACGGTGACGGTGACGGTGACGGTGACGGTGACGGTGACGGTGACGGTGACGGTGACGGTGACGGTGTCGAT
Source organism: Anoplius nigerrimus (assembly GCA_914767735.1). Lineage (NCBI taxonomy): Eukaryota > Metazoa > Arthropoda > Insecta > Hymenoptera > Pompilidae > Anoplius > Anoplius nigerrimus. The sequence goes on from OU612078.1 coordinate 11,304,182, forward strand.
GACGATGTCGATGTCGATTGCGACTGCGATTACGATTGCAATTACAATTGCGATGGCGACGGCAATGGGGATGCTGATGGGGATGGTGATGTTATGGCAATGGTGATGCCGTTCACGACGGCGACGACGATCACGACCACGACGCGACGATGAAAATGACGATTACGATAACGATGACGTCGTTCACGACGATGACGATGGCGGTGATAGTGACGATAAGGATTATGAATATAGAATGGCTGAGTATGGTCCTCGAGAAGCAAGAGACATACTGCAGCGCGGGTATACACTCGTTTCCAGCGAGACGATCTTCAAGTATGGTCGTCCGCGTCTGCGCCACGATCTTGCATCTTTAGCGTGCACAATGATTACGTTGCTGACAGAGCGGCATGCCAGAACATGATCAAACGCGAGGACATTAAATCAAAATTCTTACAAAATAAAGAATTACCCTCAAGTTAGAAGCATTGAAAAGAGCATGAAAGGCCAGACAGGCGTAATCGGACTGTCATCGCACCTGACCAGTATTGACACCACGAGGTCCACGTCCATCCCAACATCAACCCCGAAAGACATAGGAAGGATAAGATACCGTCTGCAACGAAAGAGACTAATTGTAAGCGTACATAGAAGTAATATCTAGCTCATTTTACCGATTCATCATTTCAAGCTCCTGGACCTGGCTAAACAATATCGATCTCCAATGCTTTCTATCACTACGGTTACAAACTTTTCAAGCTAGGACCCTTAACTATACTCTTTTAATTATTTAAACTTTTAATGCAAGACCGCTTAACTGATACTCGCTCTTTTTAATCCGACAACTATCATGAGTTTTTTTGCACTGCTATTAATCACAAAATATTCACTACCCATTATAATTATTCTGAATAATAACCTAGCGCGTAAGTACCTAGTACGTGTTAAAAAAAAAATTCGCTCAGTCATATTTCAATTTTTCACGAAGAATCTATAACAGTAACCATGTCCTCGAATTTCATAAGGCTTTTGACGTATACTTTTGCCAAAACTTGTAAAAAGGAGAAAAAGGAATAGATTTTTTTTTTACATAGTTTTTTGGTACAATGTAAATTTTATTATCTCTTACGGGACAATTAGAGACTGTTAGGGTTGAATCCGGCATATATAACTCGAGGGGAGGCAAGATCCAAAAAGAAAATAACATTGAATGAAGTATAAAAAGTTGAAAAGAAAATTAAGCTTTGTAATGCAGCACTGTCAAGTATCGCAGAACAGAAATATTCAACCTAAATAACTTACATATATTCGAAAGTGGGTGGACACATTTCTGTTCCGTACCACAGACGAGATAGGGATAGACATTGCATGCTGGGCAAAATTTTGTCACACGCTCGGGGGGCTCTAGAGCCCCCTCACCATTTTCGTGTCACGTCCAACGTTACTGGTTGAACGCAAAATTGTGAGGCAACGACACTCTACGTGGGAATATGAATTAAAAAACCGATCAGGGACGCATCAAAAATGTCAGTAAAGGTAAAGAAAGACGGGATCCTCACCGATTTGCATGAAACTTCGTGTAATGGTAAATTTTTGCATAAAAATAAGATCTGTAAAAGCAAAAAAGGCCGCACGCGTCTAATTAAAAAGTTTTTTTTTTATATAGAAGTTGCGGAATCCTCTTTACGGATTCACCAGCCCCAGCTGGTGGATATGTGGGACTCCCAAGGCCTACCCACTAAACCGCCATCTCCTTTTTGTTCTCTCCCAGCCAGGGACTATTAATCTATCTATCTAGTGATATCGCTATCTATCTATATTGATCTATATAGAACAAGGGAAGATCAGAACAGAAAACGCGAGCGCGATCTTCGATCTGCGATCCCCGAAACGCGGGGAGGCAGGTGGCAACAGCATGACGCCAATTGTTGCATGCCGTATTTTCCGTACAAGATGTTCAATTGTGGTTCCACTTTTTTTTTCGCAAAATATATTTCTCATCTTTGCAACAACGGGTGTTGCTTCAGATGACGACAACAAAACGTTGCCATTGCTGCCGATTGCTTGTGCCGCCAAAGTAAATACAGTGAATTCTGTCATTTTGCCCTAGGTCGGGTACATCAGGTCGGATTCGAAGTCAGGTAGTTGTATGTAGAACCCAAAACACGCACTCACAGTGCGTAATTCACTTTGTATCTTGCCGATAGGAAGTGCCGACGACGAACAAAAGAAAGCGATAACGCCTGAACCACGGCGACCTTAGCGTACTAAAGATCAGAGTTTCAAACGCTTATGTTTAAACCTTTTCTGTATTATTTTTTTCTGCACAAAAATGTTTCCAATATGTTGTTAATAATTTTCTGATCAAAATGAGATCAAACACGACATAAATCGGATTACATTTATTGGTATTGATTAAGGCACTTAATACAATTATTGCATAAAATAACTACAAAACTAAAACGTTCAATAAAGCTCACAAAATATTTGTATATTTATCTGAATGATGTCCAGAGGTAACCTTTATTAATCGAATTTATAATAGTAATGTTACACAGGGCTGTCACATAACGGCACCCGGCCAAGATCACTCTTTACAGCATTCGGCGATAGGGCCATCCGAACAGTGTTGCCTGGGTATATTATCTGGTAATCGAATTCAGCCTTGCCGCGCGAAACATTGCTTGTTTAACGGTTGAATGTTGGGCAATAGATCGCACTTAGCGAACTCCTTTTATAGGAAACATATTCATATTGAATGGACAATGTAAGCCAAGAATGTAAAAAGTAACAATTTTGCAAAAGATAAAGTGTAACGGGCGTTGTTGGACAGGGTAAACATTTAAAAATTGCGCTGTTTTTAAATATCATCGAATGAGGCGATTTACGGTCAAGATCTAAGATATCGATTGGACCTAATAGGCGTCTTTGACGCCAAGGTATGCGCAAATAATGAATAACTTGTGTCGAAACGTGAAAAAAAAAGCGACGAGCTGTGAGAAGTGGCGTCGCGAAGAACGGGCGATATCTTGAAACGTACCTATATCGCGAATCGGTGTTCATCATACAAAATCAAAAAACATTGCATTTTCATTATACAATTTATATTTGTCTGACGAATAAACACAATGATTAGTGTAATACGAATGACATCTATTATAAGCATAAATAAATATGACCCGATTTATATCGTGTTTAGTCTAATTTCAATCGGAAAAGACTCAGCAACGTGTTTTAGCAAATCTTTCAGTTCTTAAATATTATGCTGTCAACGATTCGACTGCCGGCTCTTATAAATGCACCCGCGCTTCACGCTTCCCGAACGCGTTATAAAATAACATACAGTACAGGAACTGGAAACTGTAGGTTTTACACTGACGGACTCGATAGGAACATATATAAACTCTATTATACAATTACAGAACGTGCCAATTAATTGTGGTGGAAATATTAAGGAAAATTTGAATGTCATTGAGAAAATAAAGAAATATTGGATTGTCAGAGTTATCAATGAAAGTAAGGATTGGCCAGAAGGTTGCCAGAATGTTGTTGGAAGAAGATTATTTCTTACCAACAAACAACAATAATTAACATGAGAAAATATGGAAAACAATTGTGGTTATTTATTATGACACGAACTACAACTACGTATGTTTGAGTTTTGTAAGAATTATAGTATCAACACACTCTACATATTTTTCGTGCATAAATTTCATATGGGTTTTGCATATTTTACATTCGCGGTTTGTATAGAACTTGTAACATTTTCAACTTTGACAAATGTCAAATTTTCACTTTCAACAATCAATAAATGTTTGCAATGGGTGAAAAATATTTTTGATACGTCCCTGGTCGGTTTTTTAATTCATATTCCCACATAGAGTGTCGCTGCCTCACAATTTTGCGTTCAACCGGTAACGTTGGACGTGACACGAAAATGGTAAGGGGGCTCTAGAGCCCCCCGAGCGTGTGACAAAATTTTGCCCAGCGTGCAATGTCTATCCCTATCTCGTCTGTGGTATAAGTAAGAACATAGCAGAGGCACACTTTCAATTTGGTTCTTACCTTTACCCCTGTTTTTCCAAACATAAACTTAAAAAAATTTCAATGGACGCATAAGTAAGTATGTACCACTTTAAGAAATAACGACTCATATCTAGAAGAATACCTTGCAGATTAATAATGACCTGAAAGTAATAATAATGATATTCGACATGTAAGCAGAATGCGCATGCGCACAATGCAAAAGGAAAGTCAAATTCAAATTAACATTGTATACATATATCGATATAGAAAATTTAAACAAATGTCAGCAAAATGCAGTTTTGTAATCATTTTTAGGAAACACTCCAAATAAATTACACAATTGTTAGTCTTATTTAAATAGACGCCCTTATAATCTTTGCATCAATAAATCAATAACGTCGTTAAAAGTGCAAAAGTTATATCAACGTCACAATCAGTAACAGAATTATTTTAATGTGTCTAGTAAATTCTGCTCTACTGTTGCTTCTGAAACGTACTCATTTAAACAGTGTAACTTTATTCTCAGAGTATTTCGCACGTGCTAGGAGAAATATTCTAGTGTCATTGTTATTTCGAGGGATCCTGAATATAATGCATTACGATAAATAATGTGTGACATGCCTGTGATATTTTTCACAATTATACACAACACACTTGAAAATGATGGTATCCACTCATCCCAACTCATCCACTCTCAGTGGAACCGCCAAACTTACTACGTGATTGAGGTTAATGTTTTACGTGTTTACAAATCATAAAGCTAGTATACTCAATTCTTTTAATAAAGAATATACATGTGTTATCAAACAATTAGTTTTGTATATACTTTGTCTTCAGTGTACGTGATTCTGTACAATGACACATTAACATCGATCAAAAAGGAGAAAGATGCAAATAGAATCAGGGCTGCAACTTATTGCTAGATTAAGAGAAAAACCACGTATGTTCCAATCTGAAAAAAATCTGTTTTACGCTGGTATAAGCAACAAATCTACAATTGAAATTGATGGCAATGTTTCTAGTGGCAAAACTTTGTTACTTACGCAGCTAATTGCATTTTGTATTATGCCAGAATCATACAAGGGCGCGAAATTGAACGGTTCAAATCAGTGTGCCTTATTGATTGATAACGATCATCATTTTCAAGTGTCAAAGTTAACAAAAATCGTGTCGGAGCAAGTGAGGAACAATGTGTCAAAGTGCGATGGAGAGAAATTATCTGATGATGATGTGAAACAAATCGTCTCTATGGCATTGGATAATTTGACGATCATAAACTGTTTTAATAGCGAACAATTAGCCGTGTCGTTTCACAGACTGGAAACTCTTTTAGTCGATAATCACAGATTATGTCTCGTGGCAATCGATAATTTATTAGCTTATTACTGGGAGCAAAAGAGTGATATCGTTGTTAAGAGTAAGGATCTTTACGCGAGCTACTTACTCAAGAGGTTGAGGAAACACATGTCTCCTTTTGCTGTTGTTGTTCTTTATACCAAAAATGCTGAGCATGTATCAAACATTGTTGATAAAGTCAAATCAGCTGACAGTGAACTTGATTATAGAATTCGTTTGCAATGTCGGGATGATCGAAATTTTCTATGCGAAATACGAACGGCTGGCCAAGCGAATAAAATTATAAATTATATAATTACGGAAAACGGGATATGTTGGAGCGGATGAGGATAATATATATTTAAGTTATCTTTTTTACCCGACAATTAATTTTTTTTTTTTTTTTTTGCTTACATTTTACGTATTGAAACTAAAATTGAAGACGTGTTAGTATGTGTAGATGTTTTCCAAAATATGTAATTTCTTTCTGTTCACTGATGATAATTATTTAAAACTTTCTGTTTGTTTATTCTAAATAACTGTAGAACACATTTAGAATAATAAATTTATATGTATGTATTATTATTATCATTAGTATTACCATTATTATTATAACATATGAATCACTTAAATTGAAAGATAAAAAAGAAAACAATGTATACAACATGTTGCGTGTAAAAAGCGTAACGAGTTTCATTGTATAAAGGAAATGCACTTTGAAACGATTAAGCGGAAAACACAATTCAAAGATCTTTTAGATATATTAAACAGTATCGCAGTGTAGTTATATAATTATTTAAGATCAACAAGTCATAACTGCCAATATTGTATTTTGCGCCATCTAATTGTATATATATGGGCATGCTATGTTCTTGTTCATAAACGTTTAAGGACTTGATGGAATCCTTTTGTGTCTTGATTTAAGAGGAAAAATTCATTTGAACATAGTAACCATATGTGTTATTTGCTAATTCCGATGCACACATATGCAGATCCAGATAAGGAACTAAAGAAAGTATTTTACAATACAGGAAGAATGAAAAAACGCGTATAATGTATTTTGTCGTTTGTTTCTGTTCAAAGGAGTTTTTTTTTTACACATTTTTGATGACTAGTCTCATTTCGCTGAGATTTTTTCTTCCTCGGAGGGATCCACTATCTATTCGTGAATTGTTTGAGTTACCTCTATTGAGTTAAAAGTAGTAAATTAAAATATAATCAATAAAAAGTTTCTGTTATTAAACAGACAAAGAGTACAGGAAGAAAAGAATATAATATTAATCTTTACAAGGACATCAATAAATAAATAGCTTCCGTCGCAACAAAATCGCAGTTTAAAAGCTTTGACATGATTTTACATGTTCAAAATGTCTAGCTGCCTGAATTCTTCAACTTCGTCGATTCAGTTGAAGTAATCTTTGACAAATAATCTTTGCGAATCGTTAATATTTTGTATGTATACAACGTGTTTTCCATTTTTTTTCGAAACATTGCGGAAGCGTTATTTACAAGTAGAAAGAAGAGAACTATATGTATGCATAAATTTGCTGTAAATGCTTTATCACAAGGTTATAAGAAAATATTTAACGCAAGTGGAAACATCAACAAGTTTTGCATGACAAAGGTCAAAATTATAATTTATAATCATACATTTGTAATTAATTTCCATATAAGAATTGCACACAATCGAACAACAAAACACAGTAATATCAAGAGTGCTTTTACATAAAAGTTAAACTGACTTTTATTTTATATATGTATTATGTAAACTTTTATCAAATACCAGACAATCAATGTTTACTAACACTTAAATTCAGATTTTTGCATCAAGAACATTGGAAGCTAATCGAATGTTACTATACGGCTTTCGTACGAAATAAGTTGAATTAATTGTTGGAAACTTAGCAAGCTTGGTTAGTAGTATAGGAACATTGTAGGAAGAAACTTTCTTTGATCACAAAAGGTACTGTGGAGGACAATTCAGTTCCCTGAATTTTTATAAACTAAAGCATATGGATTTACCATTTTAATGAATTATGAAACTTTGATAATCCATGGTCCCTTTCATAAATAACAAAATGTACTCTATATGCATTCTGGTGATATGTGTAGATCAGAATGCTAAATAACCTTGTTGTTACTTGATTATATAGCAAAGCTGAGTAACTTATTTGGAGAAACTGTACTCTTAAACATGAATTGGTTATGAGACATCAGTCATTCATTCTTTGAAGTTATCGAAACACATACTTTTCAATTTGTATTCGTGTGGAACTTTATAACAAAATATATACAATGTCGAAGTAATTTGATGTGAAACATTAATAACACTGAATCAATGACTCCTTTTGGGCAGGAAACAAGCTTCCAATGTGATATATAGAATATTACATGATGTGCTCTATTAAAAATGTACATAAGTGACCACAGATGACATATTAAAATGCCCATATTGTAGTGCTTGACAATTGTACAAAAGTATTACATAAATGCAGAATAAAATACAATAGTATTCTGTAACGCAAAATTTGTTGCCAAGTTGATACTCCACTCTGCGTTAAATTATTGATCAGAACTTTCCAATTTATAATTTAGTTTTATGCAACATTTTGTTTCTTATATTTACTTGCACGTTAAACTCGTACCGTTTTTTCGGAAAAAAACGGAAGACACTCTATATAAGTTAATAACTTGTTTCGTATTGTTTCGTTCGTCAGAAGCACACAGTTTCTTTGCCTATCTCACATCACTACTGAATTTACTATTCTTTATAAGGACGTATGCTCTTCGCTGGCAAGACTGTCGGTGTCATCGGTGTCTGAGTTTGTCGCAGCTTGTACTCTAGCGTATTCGTCCGTGTCGATGCTCTTGCAGAAATGTATCGCGTACTTCAACTTCTGGCGAAGGACCGGCTTGCAGGAATAACGTGGCATTTTTAAGAGGAAAAAACAGGTGTAGCTCTCGGGCAGGAAGTGGTCGGGCGGATTGTACTTGTCCATCACCTGCAGGTTCAGATAATTTCGTCGATATTACGGAAGGGTAGTGATTTGCACTTATTGTATAATAATTATATTATCTAAAATTGATATTCGGAACTTTTTCAGCTTAAGAGTCTAATTTTCTTTTAGTTTACATCTTTTAAGACAAAAGGGGAACATCTAGGTGAGTCTATGTTTACCATTTTGCAGCGAAAAAGATTGGTGTCTGGCGATACCAACAAGTAAACACAGATATTGCGCATCAATCTAATATAGCGAACGAATTATTGTTTGTAAATAAAATATGCTCCGCAGAAAGTGCATTACCTGAATAATGGCACGACAAATCGTTATTTCTATCGTGGAGCGTCACTATAAAATTAGCCAGTGATCAGTATGTAATTTTGGTTTCCGCAATGGTATATAATCAACATATCATGTGCACTGGTAGGACAATTTTGGTGTATATATTTCCTAAATCCTTTAACATGCGGGTTCTCCAATAGGGGCACTATTAAACTAGGCTGTGTTCGATTACACTTTTTCGAAAAGGACAAAATATTATTTGAACATGAAGTTACATTCCGCTGCGGCAAGCAAGCTAATGTTTTGTTAGTCATTGTATAAAAGTAAATACAATAAATTATAATATTTTTTTCGAAAAAACATATAATTTACTATGAAAAATATGCTGCTTTTGTATGTAACAAATAACTGTTCCTTATTGTAACAAATAAAGTTACTGCACTCATCAATTTTCAGACTCTTTTCTAAATCTATGTCGTGGTATTATGTCAATGATTTGATCCAGTTTCCTTTGATATTCTCCTTCGCTCACTACAGGCGATAATAACATACTTATTGTAGAATAGAGCACTTGCATGATTGACTCATTACAGAGAACATAAATTAATCTGTAGTAAGCATAAAAAAAACTTCTAAAGCTAATTAACAAAGCTTTCTGTTCTGTCTTTTACTATTAAAAATAGTAATTAAATATAATTAAAATAAACTGCGAAAAAACAGGTAATATGTAAGAACATCAATTCTATTATTGTCTCAATAGTCAGTATCTCTTTCCTCAATATTAAACAGATTGAGCATGTTCACGACAAGCGGACAGAAATTATCACACTGAACTTCTCTACAGTAAATAACATTCATACACAAGTACGCTAACCTGTAAAACAAAATCCCTTCCGCGGAAGTCCGCGATCGTCCTGGGCAGCCTCGTTCGTCCCCAAACAAAACGAAGAAACAATGACCTCTCCTGATTCGAAAACTCTTCCATCACCTCCCAGAACCACTGTATTAATGGCGCTGTCGCTTCGATACCTGCAATGCGTTTTGGAACAGATACAATGAAGTATCAAAAGCGATCACACGGTGGAATTGAACGCAGATTATTTAAAGTACGTTACCTTTGTAAGTTGCCACGGATTTTAATAGACTGAGAGGAATGTCTGGACTTCCGCAGACCATGGTCTCCAACTCAGATCCGCTGAAAAGCGCTAAGAGTGGAACTGGTATGACCTTGGACATGCCCTCGCGAACAGCTGCTACTTGAGCATCAAATTCGTGTAGTCTGTAATTCAGCGCCAGTCTAACATACTCGTGCCTGTTTTCGGGTGTTATCTTCAGGTATCTACGATGAAATAGAAAAGTTCAGTCTGTCGCTCCTATAGTATGCTATTACTCTTCAACTATCATAAGTAAATATCATCAAATTGTTCAGTTAAAAAAGTGCTAATGAAACACTTTCGTATGTTCCAAAAAAATAATTTCTTTGCATTCTAGCCATTTGTGACATTGATTCGATTGCTCAAAGTGAGCGTCATTTAAGTGTCATATTCATAGGATGTTAAGAATGACAAATGTAAATAAGTGTTCTTGCCTATTGGACAATGGCACGTCATGGCCAACCGCAGAGGGTGTGCTGAAAGGCATCTCGAGCGTTTGAAATACTTTCTCATCCGGATCCATGTCTCTGATGCACAGAAGCCCAGGCACATAATCCCTGTCTACTTCGGTCAGATCACTGGGACTCAAGTTGATCCCGGCTAACTGTTTCCACACAGGCTCTGCGAGATTTAGACTCAACGGACTGCCAGTTCTGATGGCAATACCCATCAAGATCCCGAGAAACTGGAACATACTCATGTGCAGCTGACTCTTTGCCATCGGATTCAGTAAAAAGCAGTCTCTGTTTGTCCCATTGTCCTCCCTGCCATTCGGCGTCGGGATGAAGAGTGGCAAGGAGCCGTTCTGTAACTCATCGCACATTTCCGCTATACTTTCACTGTATCCACCGCCACAGTCGTCGACACTCTCTCCAACGAACTTGACTTTCCACACCCTGTGCGGGAGAAAGAGGACGTCCTGCGTGAGAAGAGACATCTTCGCGACCATTTGTCCGAAAACAGACTTTATTCCGTCAGGTCCGGCCAATCCACCTTTACCTCTGGCACGCTTCACTTGAATTCGGTTCAGTTCGATAACCGGGCCGTGCTGATTGTCCCTGATCATGGTTGCCTGGACGACTTTTCTGAACGTCGCCTCCTTGATAGTGTAGACTAGCATCGGAGCTAGCTTGTCGAGACCCAGACTTCCGGTGACCGGAAACATGGTGAGCGACGGACAAAGCAGTTCGGAGAAATGATGGAGAAGCACAAGACGACTGTGCAGAACCGGAAACGGCAGGTCTTTGACAAGGTCATACTCCATGGGCGTAGAAGCCGGCAGCTTGCTCTGTGTGTTCTTGCTCGTGCTCCATGCCAAAGTGTGAGCACTACCACAGGCCACTCTAGTGATCTTCTTCCCTTGCAAAGCATGCACCAATCTTGGACGTTGGAGTGCAGAGACTGTACCGTCACCTAACTGTCCCTCGTCGTTGTCGCCCCAAGTGAAGACTTCACCTTTGTCGGAGCAAGCTACACAGTGCAAAGATCCAGTGGCGATTGAGATGATTTTCTTCCCTTGGAGAGCAGCAACTTTGCGTGGACGGCGCACGTGATCATCAGTACTGTGTCCAAGACGATGATAGTCACCTTTGCCTGATGTTTAATGAGATAAAACGGTAAAAGGTAGAGATGTATACGTCGTCAGTATATAAGATTTTCTGTAGTATCATAATAAAATGTAATACGATATTTTGCATGAACAGAAACTATACAGTGAACACTTCTATATCGCGGTACTTTTACAATGCGCTGTTTACGTAATTTCGTTAGTTTGTATTTGACATAAAGATAAGGGAAGGTATGTGTGCGAAGATTGGAAGCTGTTTCATTTGCTTCATTCAAAGGAAAAATATTAGGTAGCGTTTGATGATAATGACAAACCGTAATAGACTGCTTGGTAGGAGGGTTGACTGTATGTGGTTATCACAATACCATATGGATTGAAGTGCAATTTCATTAAGCATATGAATAATTGTGAGTATTTAAGAACATTTTTGCATATTACATGCTTAAAACTATTATTTAAATCATCACAAGTGACATACCCCATGTATAAACAGCTCCACTTCTGGTCAAGGCCACACTGAACTGTGATCCGCATTCCACCTTCACCACTCCTAACCCTGCCAATGACTCTATTTTCATTGGTACCTTGCATCCGTCACTTCCACCCCTTCCCAACTTTCCATAATCTCCATCACCCCAACTCCACACATTATCATCATCCGTTACACACAAAGTTTGAGCATCGCCACTTCCACATGCTATATCAATCACTTTGTAATCTTGCAATGCTTCCACGATTTTCGGCGTCAGCTGATCATCACTATCACCATGACCTAGTCTCCCATATCGTCCTTTTCCCCAAGTATATAACCAACCGGAGCTAGTAATTGCTGCACTATGATGCCCACCACACGCAATATCTACTATTTCAATGCCAAGGAGTTCTTCAATGAGCTGTGGTCTATCATATGAAAGTCGGTTTCCATGACCAAGTTTCCCATCATCTCCCTCACCCCAAGAATAAACATGTCCCTCAGAACTGAGAGCAAGACAATGTTTGCCGCCAGAGTTCACTGCCACTTTTTTAATGAATATATGCTGAATGGACTCTAAAAGCGTGGGTACCATCACAGAGTCAGTTCCACCGATCCCTAACCTTCCAATTGCACCATACCCTGAACACAAAACACAAAAACATAATTAGACTTTAAGATTAGATTTTAACGATGGAAAAGTAAGCAATTTAAAAATTCTCGATTCTGCAATAAAATACTAATAGTGTTTTATATTTCATAAGTCGGACCAGGCAACGTAAAATAATTAAGCAGAATTTGGAACACTATTACGTTCTTATATTGAATTCGTACCTGTGGCGTAAACTTTTCCATCCGCTGTCACCGCAAATAGCGTTTGCTCACCACCAGCCAACTGTACTGGCCTCAGGGCTGACAAACTCTCACATGGCGCAGGCAGCTTCACTTTTGCACCTTCCAAACCACCTAATTGTCCCCTGTGATTATGACCCCAACCGTATATCGCCCCACTGCCGTCCCAACTCAACGTCCAATCTTCGGGCCTTCTGTTCAGCCACTGCAACAGTTGTTCGTCATGTTCTTGCTTAAAGAGTTCGTGACTTTCGTGCTCATCGCCGCTGTGGTCACTGCTGTTACTCGTCATTTCGCTTATCCTCTTGCTCACTTCCATGCAGAACACCCTCGGCAATGGGGTTCTTTCGATCAATGCCTTGGCTACTCTCGCTGCGAGACAGTATCTCCTAAACCACGACCATTTGTGCATTTCGGAACAGCATTGCAGACCATCCAATTCAAGGTCGCACGCTAACGCTACCAGTGTCTTAAAGAAATCGCTATGCATCAACTGTTTCCCGCCCCTGATCAAAGGATCCTCGTAGGCATATTGTCTCAACAGCGCCTGTGGCAGAGAACCGATCAAGTTCGACAATGCTACTTCAGGTCCTATATCGTTTCCGGTCATGTAGACGACTTGTAACTTCTTTAACGCCCACATCCTTTGCGATGCCGTGAGGACACTTAGCTGTGAACATTGAGCTAACGCGGAGGCCAGTCTTGTGGATATGCTCCTATCAACCGATATGAGAGAATTGTCTAACAGTTGTTGTGCCAATGCGATAGAAGGCTTGGATAGAACTGCTCGGTCGGAGCCCAATTCCGACGGCGAGAGATTCGAAATTATCGGATAAACGGTGAATCTCCAGCCCCAGCCGTTTACGGATCCGTCAGACAAAAATCGCCATTTGAGTTCGTCACCTTGGACTCGCAACTCCGTTGACCAAATACTCCATTCTCTACCTGATTTTATAGCTACCACTCGGCCAGTACCGTCCATGATCGTCAGGATGTCGTGTCTTTTCTCCGTCGAGCACTGTCTGTCAAATTCGATCCTTAAAGCTTCCGCACCAGGTATTCTCACGTGACCGGTCAACGTACTGTCATCGATGTAAGGATGAGGCGTCTCCTGGACTACAGGCTGAGGCACGTTATTCGGACAGTTGGAACTTGCGGCCGTGTCCTCCAGTTCCGTCACGCACAGTTCCAGCAGCATGGAGCCAATTGGCGTCGGATTCCTCTTTCCTAAAGCTATCAGCACAGTGGACAACGTGTCACGAGCATTATCGTCACACACGCGATTCGCCACGGCCAATTTCAGCAGATCCACCAGCATTCTGGCGTCGTCCTCCGTCAAGGCGGCGGCAAATTCGTCAAGGTCGTGGTCATTGACGGTACCCTCGCCGACGACCTGCTGATTAGAGGTCAAGGTTGCGGCGATGACGCTCATTGCTGCACTGCTGGACATCTTGGATGCTCTCAATGAAAGACTCGCGCTCGACGATAGAGATACAGAAGGTGGAAAGACGTTCAGAGGATAATCTTCGGATTCCGGAGTCGTTCTAGGGCTGACTATCGTGTGGCCAGGTAGTACGACTTCGTTTACGTTCGCTGGTGCCTCCCCTCCACCCTGCGCAATGTCACCGACATTCTGATAAACGACTCCGTCGTTCGTTTCCTCGAATCGGTCGCCGCCGACTCCCATTTTCCGACTGGCGTATAACATTCCCTCGTTGCTGATAATAGTCGCGTGACTTTGCAGAGCGACCACGATCGCTTTTCGAGCCTGCATGATGTGGAGTGCATTGATCACGTGTTGCAAGGCCTGCTGTTTGGCTACGTTGCTCTCCAGGCTCAGAATGATGTTCGATAGCGAAGCTCGAGCGTCTTGCTTGCGGGATGTGCTGGTCGAAGGAGTATTGGCAGTGGATGAGGATGAGCGGCAATTTTTGTCATGACGATTCTCTGCAGAGAGGGTATATTGGCCGAGAGGATCCTTCACTGTAGGAAAGGTTACTGGCTCTTGGTTGTTGTTGTAAGGCTGATCGGTGAGTACCCAAGCGACGCTGTGACTCGAGCCGCAAGAAACTTTGTTTATGCGTGCGTCTTCAAGGTCGTGGACTAAAGAGGGCTTTCGATTAACGATTGTAGAACCGTTGCCTTGCTGTCCGTGATCGTTGTCGCCCCATGCGTACACCTTAGAACAAAAAAAGCAAAAAAAAAAAAAATAGGTACTGTTCATCGAGAATACTATAGTACTATTATTCTGTATAGGTCTCTTCTTCTATTTTGTGTAGTCACATTCAGTCGATTCCAATAACGACGCGTACATGCTCATTGAAAATCTGTAGCATCTTCCAAATACGTTATGTTTTGAAAGTAATTATTCTTACTGTGATCGTGTTTAAAATCACTTACTTGGCCGACATCGGTGACAGCTAAACAATGTAAGGCACCAACAGCTACATGAACAATCTTTCTTCCTCGGAGACCATCAACCAGGGTTGGCTTCCGTACATGATGATCATTTCCATGGCCGAGACGGCAATAATCTCCTTTGCCCCACGTCCATACCTCGCCGTATTTCGTCAATGCCAGGGAGAACTGAGCACCGCACTCAATCTGTGTGACACCTAATCCGTTCAGACGATCGACGATAAGTGGAACACAGCAACCATCGCTGCCTCCACGACCCAATTTTCCAAAGTCCCCGTCGCCCCAAGAGTAAACGGAACCGTCGGCTGTAAGAGCCATCGTTTGTGCATCTCTACTGCCACATGCAACCTGTAAAAGATAAGGAAAAAATGTTGAAGCCGAATACTAATATAAGTAAATTAAAAAATATTATACAATGTGTATGCATTGAGTTGAATTCCTGGAGATATATTTTACATTTGATTGAAGAGTATATTTGACTCAAAACGCTCATTTAATACATATTAAGTTGGTTTCTTTATGTATCTTAAGATTTCAGTGTAAATGTTCCTACGTGGCTGACACATTCTCCTATTTTTTCATGTAATTTTTTTTACTGTGCGTGCATATTTGAATTCGCATATTGTACCTGTATAACTCGTTGTCCAACTAAAGCTTGCACCAACTTTGGCTTCATTTGCGTGATCGTGTCGCCATGTCCCAGTCTTCCGTATTCTCCTAAGCCCCATGTATAGAGTTCACCGCTACTGGCAATGGCAGCTGAGTGTCCACTTCCGCATGCGATATCTCTTATGCGTTTTGACTTCAGAGCTTCGATCAATCTCGGTTTATCAAGCGAGAGGCAGTTACCATGCCCGAGCTTTCCATCCTCGCCTTCACCCCAAGAGAAAACCTTACCGTCTTGAGTCAAGGCCAAGGCATGCTTACCGCCCGAATGAACTGCTACCTTCTTAACAACGTATTGACTCAAGAACGGAATGGGTTTCGGCTCGCAAACGTTGTTATCATCGCCCAGACCAAGCCGACCATTTGTTCCCTCACCACAGGCGTACAATTTACCTGAAAAAAAAACGTTTAAAATACCAATTGCCCGGTTATCGGCTATATCTTTTTCCCAGGGTCACCAGTGGTACAAAATAAAATATCTGATATTTACCTTCTTGACTCACGATAAACAGAGTCTTACTCCCGCCGGCGATGTGCACTGGTTTCAATTTCGACAGGATTTCACTGTATACCGGTAATTTGACCTTTGATCCTTTCAAACCGCCAAGTTGATCTTTGTCGTTCAAGCCCCAAACATAAACTGCGGATTGCTGCGGTGCTTCCTGATTTTTGTTTGTGTTCAACTGTTCCTGCACCACTTCCCAGTCGGATGCCAAAAACGATACAGATGTAGTTAGTTGACTTTCATAGTTCCTCCTTTTCCCAACAATTTGCAACTCGTGAATCTTGCAGTCGATGCCACCGTTACGGCATTGTTTTATTGCAATCTCGATGCACGGATAGTATTCCTTAACGTCTTGGAGCAATAATACAGAGGTATCAGTGTTCCTCACTCTCACAGTTGTAAGTTCTACCATACTAGAAAATGTATCCCCGCCGCTAACAGTGAGCAAAGATGGCATGTAACTACTGTCGCGTGGATTAACGATGATTCTCAGCGAATGAATCAAAGTACCAGGCATAATTTCCAGCCGTATCCAATGTCTGCCCTGCGAGCCACAACTCTGCCAATATTTGCTCGTTCCGTCGACAAGTCGCGTCGCCCAATTCTCACGAGATGAAACGCACAACGTTCTGATGCACTTTGACCAGTCGTCAATAAGGGACTGTTCAGTGTAATCTTGTCGGTGATACTTTCCAGGCTTCCCAGCGTAGACCGCAGCTGATCCGGGCTCAGCTATTCGATTGAATCCATGGCGATGAGAACGTTTCGTGTAGAAACAGTTCTCGCACAAGTTATAGTTGTCACAGTACTTGCACTTGAACCTTGGTCCTGAGATCGGGGACAGCTTGCACGAATTGCAGGAGACCGAGTGATGGCAAGAAGGTACTCGTTCCATCTCAATAGCACAGCCAGTCCAAGAAGGTTGCTGGGAGAAGTCAACGGACACGTCCTTTCCATTGTTTATTATGCCTGTAACTACCCCGATGCTATGATGATTCACAGAACCCCACTTATACTTTGGTACTGTCACAGAAGGCTTCACGCGCACTTTATCACCGACTTTCAACGCTGGAGGACCAGGCAGACTAGGTGGATGTCCAAGTAACTCAATGTGAAGAAAGCGTACCCAATAGGTACCACCCTTCCTCTGCCATGACACTTGAACGTTAAGGTCATGTAGTCCTTCTGGATCAATTTTCACTACTTGTCCCACATCACCGTACTCCACTTCCTCGTAACTCTTGCAGCAGCGTACTAACATGCCAGGTACCACGTTGTCACGCACGTAGATGGCATATTCGTCCAGCGACAGGAAATCAGAACATTTCATATACGTTGGCGCTGAATTTGCTTCCTGTATAGAAGGGGATTCATCCATGTCGTCCGAGGACAAGTCGTCAGAGTCAGAGGTGCCCTCCAGGCTGGAAAGAGTCTCGGTGTCAGAGAAATTAGTCTCTGGATTCTCGAGCAAGTAACCAACAATCGTTTCGGGCGTGAGGTTGGACTCGGCAACGCTGAGATTCTTTATCGCGTATTCTACACTTTTCTTGTGGAATCCCATTTCCATCAGCTGTGCGACCAGAGGACTCATAGGCGGCAGAGACTTTTTGGGACAAGGCCCAGCTTTACAGTATCGTTTCTGACTAGAGTTCAATGAGACTAGAGAGCAGTCTGACGTCGGCGTCGTAGGATCAGAGTTATAGTGTTGAATGGGCGAGTGTCGAAGTTCAGAGGCTAGATATTGAGAAACTGCTAAGGCTGCTTCTTCTAATTCCCTTCGTTTAAAGGTTGGTTTCAATGGTTGAGGCTTTGTCGCTCTAGAAAGTAGCTCTTGAAATATAGTGGTGCAGGAATCTTCACTGGTGGGGTTTAGGTGCTTTAAAACTTTCCGCAGCTTTGTTTGGTGATGAAGAAGAGTTTTACAGGCTTGTAGAGCGGCGAGTTGCTGTTGTTGACTACAAAGGATTGACGAACTAACCACGCCAGCTATTACTGGCATTGGACGCTTGTCGATTGAGCATTGGCCGAGCAACAGATTGGCCCATGTCGATAACATTTGGCTGTTAAATGGCATACGATCCAGGTTGAACCTGTCGGAAGAAGACTTTGTATACTATATACCTAGAGAAACTACATTAATGCATTTAACATTATGTTACTATCGTCTATCGTATTAAACAAACATGCACATTTTCATAACCCAGTCATAAACAAATGTTGAAAATTCCGTTGCTATTACATCCTACCCTGCTCCTTACAGATACTATTAATATAACAACTACTAGCGTTACTTTTACTGTTAAAGTTTTATTGCTCGATTATACTCAATATTATACTCATTGTTACGGCGTCGTAGTTACTATTCTTATTATCTAGGGTCTTATTCTATTCAAACTAGATGTGAATATTAAACAAACCTTTCACTGACCCTCTTGACATCGGCGAAAGCTACCTTCTTCCTCACCCCATTCTCGTGAACCAGAACATGAACTTTTGAGTGCGGCGTAAATCTGCAGACCGTAGCCAACTGGCCATCAACCTCCACTGTCCCACCGATTCTTATTCTATCATCTAATCCTCCTACAACGCAAAGGGCGGCCATGACGCTCTGTTGAATATTGCTCGCGTTCTCGCCGCCGTTTTCATTCATCTGTATATGAAACAGCGGCCCGTCATTGAGCAAGTCCGCAGTCATGGCTTTCTCGTTCAGGAAAGTATTGATTGCAGTAGTCCATCCCTGGCAGGTAGAGTGCAGATATCTGATCAGCGATATCAATTCCTCGGCGACTGTCGAACAATGACTGGCAGTCAGTGAGACTCTGCACTTATTCGAGTGCAGCTCACTGCCCTGTCCGAGATCGCAAGTCAATGCGATCTTCCCCAAAACCCTGAACGCCTTCTCCAAAAACTGCGTCATCTCCTGTAACTGCTTTTTGCTCCCACCTCCCGGTCCGAAGTTCCACTTTGGTAGAACTGCGCCTAACAGCCTCACCGCCATGATCTGTCGTTCTAAATTTGAACCAACCTCGTTCGCGGCTATTCCTAGCAAAAAGTCTAGCCACGCAGGTGTACTGAGGAACTTGCACAGCTTTGGTGATCTGGCAATTGATCTCAGAATTCCCAGCGTTGCCCATGTCTCGTGATGCTCTCTTGACAGTGTATGCCCGTTCAGTTCATTGTCGTTTCTTGAAGCATTTGCGTTGACTGTTATTCCACGCAGAACGGATGTGAGAATTTTCATGGAAACGCTGGGAATCCGATCAGCTTCAATGCCAGTCGAGAGTAAAAGGACCTTCAGCAGATTGGTGGATGCTTGCTTCAGGCATGTAGTTGGATGTATTTCTCTTCGCTGACCGCTAGTTTGGCATGGATTGACAGTAGTGTCTACAGTGGCACCAGGTGATGTGTCGCTGTCACTTTCCGGAGGCGTTGGAGGTTCGGCAAGCTTGAGGTCGTACTTGCCTTCTTTGCCCATACGATACGAATTCGATGATCCATTGTCCCATTGAACCCGAATCCAACCATCGTCGGCGAGTTTGTCGACAACACGACCTTCTCCAGGAGGAGGCCCATCCTGATCACCCCATTTCCAGTCCACTCCACGAACAACGCGGGTGCCCACCTTCATGAGGGCAGCTAGTTCCATTCCGCTCAGCTGCACCTTTAAACGAATGGTAATGGTAATTTGGTGGAATTAGATACAGATAGAACGTTATCTTAAAGATTATAACGGGACAGTAAGTGTATGATCACTAATGGTGGTACGGTGATTTGCTACTGTGATGAGCCATGAAACAGCAGAGCTAACTTTTAAAGAGCATATTTTAACACTTTAACGGCTGGTCGCACAGCAGACGGCGCTCGCATCGCACACATGCTGTGCGACCAGCCGTTAAAGTGTTAATACCTACAAAGCATGACTGTTAGTGTAACCTCAAGATGATGGAACGAATTTTCTATGAAGCTTAGTTGAAGTTAGGAAGGAATGTTTCGTCAGTTTACGCGGGAACATAATAAAGGCGTAGAAAGAGGATACAGAAGCATGTGCGCAAGAATGCAATGGTATGATGGAATGGTACATGAATACCCGGGAAGAATATTTTGATCTGTCCTTCGGAAAAACCGCACCTGAGGCGGTTTAGTCCTTTGTACGGCGTCCTCATAGATAGCAGCGTACTCCTGTTGCCTTGATGCGTCAGTCCCCGTTGTCGCTGTCGTGGAAGGACCAATTTGTCTCAACAACGTTAAAACGCTCGACAACAAGCCCATGTTGATCAGCATGCCGATTTCGTTGGCGTGCTGATAACTGCTCAATAAGCCTAGGATGGTCAGTAGAAATCTTGCCCTCGGCAACTTTCTCAACCAAGTGTAGGTACCACGGTTCAACGAGCCTTTGCCATTTATCACAGTCTTTCGCTTACTCTGCCAACTGTTATTGATATTATTGGACGTCGCCAACGTGGCATTGATGGCATTAGAAGCATTGTATGGTGGTTCGGCTTGGATGACGTAGGCTCTCAGGGCTCTTACAGCCCAAGCCGTGATCTCTGCATCCGCTAATACGATTTTTGCTTTCTGATAAGGTGTCGACGAGTCTAGGTCACTGAGACAATGAACGATGTTATGGTTGTGGCTGTCGGTATTATTGGTGATGATTGATGAGGTCGACTGTGATTTATGGTGGTTCTCGTGCGTGAGGCCGAGCCAACCATTGAGCAGAGAGTATCGGACGCTTGTTAGTAGATGATCCTTTTTCAGAAGATCGCGCATGGTGTTAAGTCCACGTTCGCGCAGGCGAGCTCGTTGCATCTGACAGTACATACCGCGGCGAACGGTTTCCACATCACTGTCCTCGTTCACGACAAACGCAATTATGCTGTTCATGAGGGAGATTAAGTCTGGCAAGGATGGCCGACGAGATTTCTTTGTTCTCTCGTTACTAGAAAGGACGGAGGTTGGAACAGTGTTTGGTACGGTCTTGGGTACGGTAGAAGGTACATTTGAACTTGGAGCTTGGGTCGGTGTGGTCGGAATATGTAATCTCGTGTACGTCTGTTGGCTTTGAGGTTGCTTGGTATCAGAGTCTACAGATGGTGAACTGGGAATCATGCTGGGTGTCTGTATTGCAATGGGAATTGGGTTTTCGAGATTTCGTATTGGCGTATTGTCTTCGTCGCGTCGGATCACTTGAGCCTGAAAAGAGAAACAATGAAAGATTTAAAAGAACGGATACCTTTAAGAATTTCTCACGTTTACCTCGTACTAGTATTATATGCAGGTTTAACAAATATTCACATTTTTCCAATACAATGTTAATCTATTTTTCAAAGTTACATATAAGAACTAAAAAGAAAATGTTGAAGTTGCAGGACAGTATAAGCACTTCAAAAAAATGGTGTTCACAAACAAAATGCTACCTATCATAAATAGTGTAAGCACAGTTTTCTTTATAATTGTTTCTTGAATAGACCTAACATTTTTGTCAATAAAACTTCTTCCTCACCTGAGTTGAATTCTGTATTGACGTGTTAACGATGTCCTCGGGCTTGCTATTTGGCGCAGGAGTGCTCAAGTTGGGATTACTGTTCGTACCGCTACCGGTTCCATTACTATTGTTCCCTGCCATCATCGCCGACAACTTATTCCTCTTTATTTCACAGATGATTGACCTTACTGCTTTCCTGAATCGTGGCAGAGTGTGCAAAAGCTTGAGATCCCTCAACGCCATCACTTCGGCTCCGCATGCCGACCTCACTTCATACAGAAGAAATCGACATTTCTCTTGAGCTGGCAAGCACACCTCTTTATAACTTCGATTCTGTTGTTGACGGATTCTTATAAGATTCCATTTTGTTTGATGAATTGCTCGTATCATATCTGACAATGGTCTCGGTATTTTAGGACAATTGTTACCACTGTTATTATTTGAGGTAGAATTAGCAGCCAAATTGTTTGCATTTGAACTGTTGGAGTGTTGTTCGTGTGCAATTACGGCAAGAGCTTGGTCACCCAGGTCCAGATGTTTAATTATTACTGCCATTAGAAGGCGACATATCTCTTCTACAGGGTGGTCACCAATAAACTCAACGCTGACAACTGACAAGAGGTGGTTGCTTTTTGAGTACCTGAAATAGAGCATTTAATTAACTGTATTTTAAATCGTAAACTGTGAAGTTATCCATCGCATTAAAAAATAAATATGCGATGATGTAAATGTGACTTATAACAAGTTAAGGTCAATTACACGATTGTAAGATTCGCTGGCAATTGCTATAAAAGCGACAACGTTATAACAGGTGATGAAAACAACATTTTATTAGTAACAATTTGCATGTAATACTCAAACAAAGCTATTTATTATATTAAAAGTTACCTATCGACGACTCCAAGGAAGGTTTGAACATTTGCATCTGTTTTGTGCGTTTCAGCCAGGGATTGAATGAATGATGTCACTTCGTCAGTTTCTTTTTTCTTCAATTCATTCTTGGCATGAATTGGTACAGGTGGCTCAGTTGGTGAATTAGCCGCTGTCGAATTGTTGCTACGTGCTTCTCCTTTCTCTTCCTCGTAAGGATTTGGCGGTTGCAAAGTCTAATTGATAAAAAAATCATAAAAATATCACATAACTGTAACTATATAATACCCAGCAGTACTTCGTAAAAAGTAACAATTACAAAATAGTGCTGGTGTATTTTATAAGTTCATGTCGGATTGCGTTCGTTATTTGTACATTATCAATTTTTGTTCAACTGATAACTAAAGTATAGTCTAAAGAAAATACTGTTTAGAAGATGACAAAAAATAGAGAAAAGAAATGAAAAATATGAGCATTGAAGTTTTTTTGTTCGAATTAGATATTAAGAAGATTCAGATGTCCTCACATAACAGCTGATTTTAAATATTGTTATTCTTTCGTATAATACAAGTTTTGGGTTTGTGCAATAATTAATGATAGACACGCGTTGCACCCGAGTCTCAACTATTGTCCTTTACCTGTAAGCCGCCTCTAAGGAAACTTCCGTTTAACCAAACGCCAGCTTCTTCCTCAGCCGGTTGCAACGGCAAACTTTCTCTCATTCTGTAAGCATGCAAGCCCAAGAGGAAAGCCAAAGAACGTTCGCTGTCTAAGAGGGACGATGACACGTCGGACACATCAATTGTGACATGAGCATCAGTTTTCTCCGCATGCCAGTAATGTCCAACGTATCTATAAGAGTCAACTCTGCTGGAAGCGGACGACGCCGACGTTGTCCCATCAACAAATCGTTGCAGGACCTCCATTGGACAGGTTGAACCATCGGATCTATCCAACACAGATTACAACAGAAAATATGTGAAACTGCAGTCGCAATATATTTAACATTTCCTTAATTCATTCAGAAACAAGAATATTCATATACGTGCGGATCCGACAGGGTAGAATTACCACCCCATATAAAACAAATGAGAACAAAGTCCATCCCTATTTTGAATCAACACTCAATAATGTCCAATTAAATAGAAGCATTCTCCGACAAACTTGAAAGTCACTTATGCACTTGTGCCCCATGACACTCACCTAAAGTCCTGTACGTCGAACACACTGTCATTTACCAGAACCCAGTGTCCGCCGTCTCTGTTGTGGTTCTCCAAGTCGGCCCATCTTATCGGATTAGAGTCCTCGTCCCTGCCGCAGGATATCCTGTTATTCCCTTGCAGTGCCCCGATGCCACTACCCCCGTTACCAATGCCCACATTGTACGTCCCATGCTGTGGCGCAATGATTCCAGGCCACGACAGGTCATCAGCGTCGTTTCGCTCGACGTACGGCGCTGTTCTATTGAAACGATCCAGACCGTCCAAGATTGGTCCCACCACCTCCATCCAGTTCATGTCAAGCAGCAGACTGGCGTAGTCGCATTGCAAGAGTATCAAGCAGCTTATCAGTTCAGGCAGTAAAACGTTGACGATGTCCTGGCGCAGAATGGTGGCGACTTCGACGAAACGGGATATCATGGTGGACGACGAACTCGGCAGGTTGTTGGCGTTATTGTTACCGGTGTTGGCCACATTGTTGGCGGTGAGGATCTCGGCGGCGAGTGGCAGTACGTCGCTGGCGTGCAAGGACATCTGGACGATGTACTTCCGGAGCAGAGATTCGGAGCCGGCGAGATCACGATCGCGAAGATCGTCACGTCGCGATCTGTCGTGGAGACTTGCGTAGATCTTCGGTGGGGAACGTTATGAAAACAGAAGATAAAGTGGGGAAAGTAGAAAGATGCATGCAGAGTAAGGAGAACGGGTAGAGGTGAGAAAGACAAGATTTTGAGAGCATTAGTTTCAACAATGCGTTTGAACATGAAATGGATATTCAAGATATTCTAGATCAGTGATGGCGAATCTATCACCTATGTGTCAGTGTCTGAACCACACAGGCTATTTAAATTACCTATGCATTGATTTTTCTAAACTTATTTTTTAGTAAGTATGTAGCAGTAGTGTTTAATTATACTTCCCTCCCCCTTTCCAAGTGAAGCCACTGACTCAGTAACCCACAACCTAGTATTAAGAAAAATAATGGACAAAATTTGACCCACTTCTCAAAAAAGTCCGCTCACTGTTCTAGACGAAAACGTATAAAGTTCAGTTAATAAAAAAACATTGTTGAATGACACAGACTAAAATGTGTATGTAAGTAAATGGACTTCCAATGCAACGCTAGTGTTATTCAATTGGGATACATGCTTCTGATTAGTATCAGGATTGTAATTACTTAAAGTAAACAGTAAAGAATGTCACATTGAACTTATGATCACACGTCCACTTATACACAATGTATAACCGTCAGAAAATGATTTTCCACAACGAAGTAGATTAAGACAAACACTGTTTCCTTAATGACATAGTTTGTCTGATCAAGAATATTGACAAGCGTACTAAAGAAACATGCCAATTATATAATATATAAAGAAGAATAAATCTTTTCAAAATTACAACGTAATCGCTTGCACGTTTTATTAAGTTTTTTGTAAATTGGATATATCTACATTTTATATGGGAGATAATTAGAAACCTAAGCCTTTCACTTACTGCAAGTACCCACAACCTAATCGTTAACAAGATAAAAACAAGTATTACCTCCGCAATAAGCAAACGTTGAAATCGCAGCAATAGATTCAACCCTGGCGAATGTCCGACCTGTTTTTTAGCCTGGTCACCAGCAACACCACATCGATTACTCCCGGAAACAGCTTGTTGAAGATTTTGTAGCTTTCCGATCGTGACGCATGTTCCGTTCCTGATCAGCTGCTTTATCAGCTGTAGCAAGGATATCGTCACATTGTATCTGTCCGACATAAGCTCCTTCTGCTTCGCGTCACCACGCTGTACATGAACTAAGAGTTCCTCGTCGCCGACATCGCTTATCTCCGCCTTTATCGCAGCCTTCAACGCCAGTTCCAACCCACCGTCAGCCATAAGCGAGGAGACCAAGAGATCAGCCATAAACTGCTGTCCGTTACTTGCGTTTCCAGCGTTATTCCCGGTGTTTGCGTTTTCGCTTGAGTTCGGCAGAAAGTTCGAGAGAGTTTTCGCTCTCTCATTAGCCGTCGGCAGGAGGACACTCCAGCCAGTCCTAAGAACAGCCTGCGCGGCTTCCTGTATCGTCGCCAGGATCCCAGAACCACTGGCGAGTGACACGCATCTCTGTTTCAAAGAATTGAGCAACGGCGTGCCTGATAAGCCCACCGTTCTCGGCTCCGTACGGTGAGCTATCATCGTATGCAACTGTAGTCTGAACAGATTCAGGGTAGCTACGGCCAAGCATTCTCTGTCCTGCGTCGGTGGCCGTGTGCCAGGCAGACCCTCGCACGACCTGGCCAGCAAGACGTCGAGAAGCTTGAAGGTTTCCTCGCAGATGTCGACGATAAACGGAACGCGAGTTGACGAAATTGAGACGCCGGTGCTGCACCAGGAAAACGTTTGCGTTGGCCCGCAGACCAAGCCGATAATGTTCTTGCCTGAGAGAGTCGGGCACAGAGTGGGTTCTGTCACGGTCGAGGGGAGGGTTGGGTCGATTTGGCCGTAATCGTTGCGACCCCAACCGTAGACTAGCTGGTCGTCTGTCAATCCGAGAACGTGCAGGCTGCCGACGCACAAGTCTCGAATTCGTTTCGATTTTAAAGACTCTATAGCGCGCGGGTACATAACGTGCTCCTCTGTGCCATGGCCAAGACGGTATGCCTCGCCTTTACCCCAGGTGTACACTTCACCTTGTGCAGTCAGTGCGGCTGAAAATTGACCGCCACAGTATACCTAGACAGATGAAGACAGAAAGTTTATACGAGAGTTTCAGTCAGACACAGCGTTTCAGTCAGCGACCCTAAGTAGGGTCTGTCAGAGTAAAATGAAATCTAGTGCAAAATAGGAAAACGAAGGCAGACCTAGGTAGTCTAATGGAGAACAACAAAATTGTTGGCAAGTCGGTTTTTTAACCCTTTGAGTGCTGAATACTCTGAGCCGTAGCGCTTCACGTGAACGGCATGAATACTTTTTCACACAATATGAATCTGTTCCGCGGCGTATTGAATTATAATTTCTTATATTTCATTTTTTCTTGTCGATAAACAACAAGGTATGTCGTTTCCGAGAGTGTTGCACGAATACGATAAAAGAAATACTGGACAGTGATAGCTTTCGCTGGACGCACATTTGCGCCCATAGCACTCAAAGCGTTAATTTGTACACATACTTAATATTCATTGTTGAGTACAGTGTGACATTTTTTTAGTTTTTTTAAATTTTCGTTCATTAATATTTTATTTATTAATTTTTATTAGTTTATCTTTTGTTTGCTACTATTGTATAGTGTATATATTGGAATATTTGAAAAGCTCTATATGTGCGTGAATATTGAGTAGCATTTTATATCAGATGCTATACCGATAGCTTCATTATGAAGATGCCAGTACTTTGGGCAAAACTCATATTACTTCGTGCATTGAATAACCGTATTGTTTTAATGTTTTGTTTCGGATTATATTTACACAACAAATGCATTGCACAAGAAGAAAGACGACATAAAGAAGAATCGTTAGGCTATATACGATTTAATTACATTCTATAGCAATATTTTCTGCAAACATGTAGATGATAAGGAAGTGTGTGTAATAATAAATAAAGTTACTTTAATAAACATGTATTCTGCACCTCGTCATTACGAGAAGCAAAGAACTTTCTTTCCGGTAACTTTCAATATAACCCAATACATAATTCCCACTTTAGAAAATCTAAATAGCACGGAAAGACTATTAAGACAATTGTAATGAATGCTTGCAATTAAAATAAACAATTACCTTAACAACAGTGATGTCCAACAATTTGTCTACAATCTTAGGTGTTTTTGATCCATCCAACCCCCCTCTTCCCAACTTCCCGTAATCTCCGTCACCCCACGAGAAGATGATTCCAGATACAGTAACACATAAAGTTTGTGAATCTCCACTTCCGCATGCTACATGTGTTACTGTATGTCCGCTCAATGCCGTCACCAGAGTTGGTACCAACATATCGTCCGAGTTCCCGTGACCTAAGGGCAATTTGTCGTACTCCACTTATTCTCAATATACTCTAACTTAGGAATCGTTCATCATCCTTATTATAGCATATCTGACAATGTTGCACTATTAAATTTGCGTCAATTGAACACAGAAAATAATATCAGAATAAGGTCGTATATAGGGAAATATTAATAACGTACAGACACAAAATATAGTATATTAATCATTTGAATATATGGTACAAAATCTCACTTACCCAATCTTCCATAATTTCCTCTTCCCCACGTGTACAGTTCCCCGCTTCCGGTAAGTGCTGCAGAATAAGTGCTACCACAAACAATGAACACGACCCCTTTGTCGCTCAATGCTTCCACGATCTTCGGTTCGTCGTGAGACGCCGTGTCCCCATGACCCAGTCTGCCACCATCACCGTTTCCCCATGAGTAAACAACACCATCCTGTGACAATGCCAAGTAATGCTTGCCGTCCGCATGGGACGCGATCATTACAATTTGCTTTTCCCCAAATCCGTACACCCTCTGTGGATACTGTGTTTCAGATCCATAGAACATCATGTACACATTGCCGTTGGTCGAAAGAATCATTAGAGCTCGTTCCGTACAGCACAACTGTTTCACACCGAGTTCAGCAATTGCATCACAATAAAACGGCGAACCGCCACTGGCAAATTTCAAACCACCCCATGCGAGCACTTCCTGATCACAATTTTGCGTCTGACTCTTGGAAAAACTGGGTAAAGTAGGTGGCAACAGAGGAGTGGCGAGCCTGCTAAGATTACACATTATTATGACCGCTGCTTTTTTCAAGTCGACGGGAATGGTGTCGTTGTCGGGTAAACGTAAATATTTCAGCAGGACTTCGCAAGGACCCGGCAGACTATTGTCTTCGATGCGTCTGTTCTTGGTCGCTGGAATTTGATTGAGTCTGCGTAAGAGAGGAATTAAGGGAGCGGAACTGTCAGGCAGAACGGCACGATTGTCCTGGTTCTTAAATTTTGATGAGAGCTGAAGGAGAAGAACGACCGAGTCCAGGAGACTGGAAAGAGTCGCGCGCTGAGCAACAAGTTCTAGGAGAAGACATAGAGCTGTATGCTGATCACTAATGGGTACTGGTTGCCATTGTCTTCCAGTAGTCACATCTCTAGAATTAGAAGAAAATTTTGTTTTAGTAATCCACATACTGTCTGTATTGTGAATGATATTTGAAATGCTTTTGTAAAGTTAAATTTATATACTGCATCAAAGAAGAGTGTAAAATTATTGATTGGATAGCTAGAGACTCTCGAAAGAAAAGTATAATATTTGATAAATTGAATAATACTGTTAACAAAAGTAATTACACAAAAGTAACATAACATACCCAGTAACAACTTCTCTCAGAAATTGGGCAGATCTTTCAACCACATCAAGCCAAACCTGAGACACATTACTCTCATCAAATAATGTTGCCTCTGGCAAAGATTGTAAAGCCTCTAAGGATTCGGTCAACAGTTTGCTGCAAAATTCCACATCCTCACCAGAGCGCCATGCTCTCCTCAAATAAGCAAAAGAAAAATTTAATGCTGCCCTTGAACCAACTCTGGCCAAACTTAATGTAGCCTTTTCACTCGGCTTCATAATCTTTTGTTGCTGCTTTATATTGGCTTTTGATGCAACCTGCATTTCTTTTCCCTCCTGTGGTTTATGTCTGGCCAGTGCTGTGAAGTACCTTCTGGCAACGACTAAACGTTGTCTTAATCTGGTTGCGGACAATGTACTGCTTGCCACTTCATGACATAA
The DNA here is from genome assembly GCA_914767735.1 of Anoplius nigerrimus. Taxonomy (NCBI): domain Eukaryota; kingdom Metazoa; phylum Arthropoda; class Insecta; order Hymenoptera; family Pompilidae; genus Anoplius; species Anoplius nigerrimus. Next base: position 11,333,776 of record OU612078.1, read on the forward strand.
TTTTCTCTGTTCTTTCATTAAGACATCAATGCAACCTGTCAAATCATTAGTTGATGGCTGTGGACCCCACAACCAAGAATCTATGACTTGCTTTGCAGGAATGGTCTTCTCAGTCAAAACATTTAACCTAGATGCTTCCTCTTCATCCAATTTCTGACATGGACTGCAGTTACAACCGCGTTGTGGACCACATATACCATCACAACAGAGACACGAAAGCACTTTCATGTTACAGTAATAATGTCCACTATCGCCTTTCTTGGACACTACACCAGCAGAATTAACCAGCCCGTCACTGAATGACCCTACAATTTCTCCATCTCTTACCATTTCGTTCCAAAGGTCTGAGAGACCATCCCGATGCAGAAAGCGGTGCAGGTCTGTTTTCAACCATTTTGAATCTAGACGGGCCTCCGGCCTCACTGTTATACTTAATGTCCCACTCATTTTTTAAGTTATATGTAACTTTGGTTTATTGTGATAAGTAATGGTATCACTGTTTATTCTAGGATATAAACTCAAATACCTTTGGCAAAGGTTTTAAAATGAACAAAAAACACATGTTTTTAATGATTCTTCATTGTCACTTTTAAATTGCAATAATCTTCTCCTTCCATTCGTATAGCTTGTATGTACCCTTCTTAATCGGCAAACTTTATTTCCTTTAATGTTGGGCCCTTGAAACTCACAGTCAATGCTCGCTACCCACTTATGTATACAGAAGTCTTGTAGCTGGGTCATACTCTTAAAATGTTCTCTGAAATACCAAGAAAATCATTTAACGAATACAACAGCAGCAACACCAATGTCGGAGTTATTTCTAAAGATTGATTCTTCGTCATTATTATTACAGCATCGAGCAAGTTCCGAAGTAAGTATTTTACGTGCAACGCGTAAAATGCGCGTCCACAACCTGCACATATAGGCATTATGCAAACGACACGGAAGCAACAAAGAGTACTTTCAAAATGACAGATATGCATAACGGAATACAGCGTCAAATACAGCGATCATATAAAGGAATAGTGTAAGCCGATAACTAGCAGAATACAAAATGAGGAAATGATTACGTGCGAATATACCTTAGAAAATGTGTCTAATTAAAAGGACAAAAAATAAACCTGTACTAAGAAATCATTTAATAGCGATATACCATCATATACATACACATACATTTATTCATGAGCATATATATACAGGAACGATTAAATCATAGAGAAAACAAAGAGTGAATACTGCACGTACTTATGTTTGGACGGTAAACGATAGAATTTTCCGTCGGTGTCTATCGCTGTCAACGTCGATTCACAGAAAATAAATAAATAACAACTTCCGTCTTTACCACTGTCCCTTCCACTCGCTTTGCCTGTCTGTTTTCTCGATCGGAAAAAATCTATTTTTTCCCAATCCCGTATTACGTTCGCGATTCTGCTGCTTGCCCATCACCGTTGACGATTATATTTATCGAGAGCTCGAGGTTGCGCGGCATATCATGCATCAAAAGGCGCGAAAATTTAAAAATTCAAAAATTCAAATTTTCCAATCGTCCATGGTTCTATAGAGTTAGCGCCGAATTTTTGATTCTACTGAATTAACACGACATGTGATGCACGTGATTTTACTATGTAAAAATAATAGTAAATTGTGGAACATCAACTAAAAGCGTACCTACATTTACTATTCTTCATGTTTTTTGGGGTTAATCATGATTATTTTAATTTTATCTCCGAATAACTCCAATAACCAAACATTCAATTATCCGATTACTCGTATTTTCTTAATGTCACAAGATTTTGATATCAGCTGTTAACAGAGAAAAGGACGGAGTGAAACTGGGAGAAACAGAAAGCGGGGGAGGGGGGACTTTAGGTATGTTAGCTTACTACATAATGACAAAAAATTATCTGTATTAGTGAGCAAAAAGAATAAGACAACATCAATTCCAAAAGTGTAACATGTTTAGTAAATCAAAACACTTAATTAGGCCCAAGCATCTAAAAATCGGTAAGATTATTAATACTGTTTTATATATGCCACCCTTCTGATTTTAAGGTTATGTGAGTTAATTTTTTTCTTCCGTGTATTACATCGATGTACTGCATATTTATACTCTGACATTTGTGGTCATTGATCAATATTAATACTTGTGACTATGCGCAACGGTTTTTGCTTATTAATAAATACTATTCTGAGACATATAAGTTTGTGATGCGTTATATTACTATGAGTTCATACCTAACCTGCCCGGTCGATTTGAATCACTGACAGAATTCTGAAGAACTTGTGTATGAAATTCCACTTGTACATATACAACATAATTAGCGATACGCCATACAACAGTTTCAGTGTGATAACATTTCTTACAGGGCAACAATGGTGGATATATTACTCAACAGAAGTAAACAAGATTTCACCTTTGGAAAAACAATGTCCCAATACTGTGCAGTGCTCTTATGGCCAGCCTACTCCGCAAACACATCCCCATTTACTAAAATCAAATGAATTAACAGCAGGAATACAAAGGAAGGAATACCAGAACAGACGCAATGCTTTGATGCAAAGAATCACACAGAAGCAGTATGTGTGTGCTATATCAAATTCATGAATCCCAATAATTTTAAGTACAATGTACGTTAGAACCTAATATGCTGCTATACTTTTTGTATAGTCTTGGTTTCCAGTCTAAATTTATTATTCTGCACCTACGAATTTGGAAATCAACCCATGTCATGCTCAATACTTTTTTTAACTTAACCTAAAATTTACTCCACGCAATTTTTATTTTAAATAACATTACACTTGGAGGTAGTTCTAATACTACACAAACATCAAGTTAGTTATGCACTCAGACACACAGTTTCAAATAATTGACATCAAAAATCAGCTGTTACAGTATTTACCCTTGACTTTGTTTACAACATACAAAGTGGTTCTTTTTATAAAATCAAAATTTGAATCACAGGCGAAATTCGGAGAATATGGTTGTGATCACGTCCGCTTACAAACAGTACATGTCAGGGAAGATACCGTACATCTTTCGCCAGAACACGGAATTCTTCTATTTCACGGGGTGTATGGAACCAGATAGTGCGGTCATCCTACACGGCCAAAAGGATGGAGACTGCAGATCGGTAATATTTGTTAGGCCAAAGGATGAGCACGCGGAAATGTGGGATGGCCCTAGGACAGGAGTAGAAGCGGCAAAGGAACTGTTTGGTGTTGACGATAGCCTACCATTGTCAGAGTTCGACAAATATTGCGCAGAACATATGCGCGATATAACGAAGAAACAAATATGGTGCGTATTTTAAATGTGCTTCAAACAAAAGTAGATTTTTCATGTAATAGTATTTAGCGTTCCTATGATTCGTGCGTCTAGAATTTCGAATATCTATATTTAATTGCGTGATTTAAAGTATGTAATAGTTTTATTTGACACATGTTCATTGCGCTGTATTTCCGAGTTCCCAATCAAATTATAGAGATACTAGCTTGATTTGCCCAAGATAAATATAAAAAAATAACTATATTATGAAAATAAAAACAAATTCCACATGAAATGTTTCAAAGTAGAATTTTTGTTGGCACACAATAATGTATTTCCTGTAGAAAATGAAATAAGTACAGCATAGATAATTTTCAGGTACGATGCCAGTTCACCGCAACATCCATTATTCCATACGAAATTAGCAAATGTTATGGGCAGTCAGCAATGTTCTTCCCCATTGTCGATCATGCACGAAATGCGATCGATAAAGAGTGAATCGGAGATAAAACTTCTTCAGAAAAGTTGCGACATAACATCAGAGGCGATGAAGGAAACTATGCGTGTTACAAAGCCAGGGATATCAGAGCACCAGCTTTTTGCTACTGTAGACCATCAATGTCGGATGAATGGAGCGAACATGCTCGCTTATCCGCCTGTCGTCGCAGCTGGCAATAATGCCACAACGATTCATTACATCAACAATAATCAAATAATAAAGGATGGAGATATGGTGCTTATGGACGCCGGTAAGTTAACGGACACAATCATGTGACACATGACGAGTATAATTAAAATCATTGCACATAGGGATACATAGGCATTGTGGAATGAGCAAATATGATTTCAACATTGCCATGTACTGGTATTAAGTAGATTGTTCTCCTTTGCGGTGATCTTTTTTATAGGCAGCGATTATCATGGTTACGCGGCAGATATAACAAGAACATGGCCTGCTAATGGGAAATTTTCAATGATGCAGAGGGTTCTGTATGAGATCGTACTCGAGGTTCAGCAGACACTGATTAAGGACCTAGCAGACATGCCGTCGTTAGATGATGTATTTCGAAAGATGTGCTGTCTACTCGGCCAACGACTCTGCAACGAAGGCGTCGTGTTGAAGGAATATAAAAATCAGCCGGAATTTAATATTGGGTACAAGTTTTGTCCACACCACGTAGGTCATTATCTCGGGATGGACGTGCACGATACAGCACTGATCACGAGAAGACATCCTGTACGACCGGGAATGGTTGTTACGATTGAACCTGGTAAGATATTATAATGATACAATATTTGCGATAACCGTACCACCATTGTTGTCTATAACTATGTATGTATAACTTATATGTAACTGTATTATTTAGATATGTGACACGTATCAAATTTTATTTTTACGCAGGTGTTTACGTGAGTTCCAAAAATGAATTTGCAAAACCGGAATTCCACGGCATAGGAATACGAATAGAGGATGATGTCCTGATAAGAGAATCCGGGCCGGTGATACTTACTAAGAATTGTCCGAAGTTAGTACAAGAAGTTGAGGCGCTGGCGAGCCTCAACAATGTATGATTGTGAATAATAAAGAAAATATCCGATCTCATATGACAATTTGCTACCGTACATAATTTGTACTTATTCGAGGTCAAAATGCACATCCACACAAGTGTGTTAATGCATAATTCGAATATTACAAATACTATGTTTAAGCTTTTGCAAGTTGCGTTACTAAAAACATTATAATTTTGTTTTTTTTAAGAATGTCCCGCCAATAGCTAAACAGTGTATAAAACAGGACAATGAAAGTATAAAATTCTATTCTTATGTGTTGACGATTTGATTAGGCAATGGTCAGATGTCGATTTAAAGTAGTCCGCCATGTTGTTCGTCGTCAATCGTTTGACCCGGACGAACATAACCTCAAAAAACCTTAAAATGGTTGCGTGTCGTCGCAGCAGTGGGTGTTTCTCTGAAAAACTGTGAACGTTGACGCGGGAATAGGCGGATCTTAAGATAGACGTTGCCAGATCAAGAGGTGAGCAGACTTCACAAATGTACTTCAAATAACATTCTACTCTTTTGATCCACTATGGACTCTGATTGACGGGTTCGAATTTCGAATCTCAATAGAACGCTTCTTTGTTGGGATCTCTATCTTTGTCTTTCATTCGTTCTTTCACCTTCGTTCTTTTACTATTCCAAAGGCCAATTACTGTTTTAGTGTTTCGTTGTTTCTTCTGTCATAGTGGAGCATTTGTCAAGTAAGCTTGACACATGAGAATTTCGTAAATACATGCACATATGTGTCTGTGTATATACGCATTCGGTAATACACATATACATATGTGTACATTCATGTTCAAAGGTATCATATGTGTGTGTGCAAATGTATTTATCTAAAGGCATATATGTGTAATGCAGTTTAGTCTAAAAATAAATTGTGTTTAGGGTTTTAATCAAATGGATAGAACACAATATGATGTGGATATGTGGAATGTAATATGAAAGCAACTGTTAACAATTGTCTACTATGTTACAGATTAAAGTGATATTCAAGCCTACTGACAAACAGATATTTACGAATACACATTTGTAGAATCTTGTTATGATGAGGGTTGTTTAACATCAAGTAAAACTAAACCTAGCATTAGCAGGTTATTAGGCAGTTGACAATGTCGTCTGCAAACAGTGTTGAGTCGTTAGGGACATTGCAATGGGACATGATTGAACTCGCTGGCAATTTACGCCAAGAAAGACTATTTGTCAACTCCGAACAACAGAATCTCCAAGCACTTAATGAAAAAGTATGTATCTGATGACTCCAGTAACTTAGATGTGTTACTGTGTTGTTAAATGATTATGTGCATAATATTTCATATTTATATCCTAATGATGACAAATTTGTAGTTGCGTTATTGAACTGATCCAATTATTTACTTTTACCACAAAATAATACTGCTTAAACGAGAATATTATTTACTACTGGCAGTACCCACTTATTCTTATACAGTTTGAATAGCATTATACATTTTTTCAAACCATGTCAATTTTGCAGGTGCTCTATGTCTCCAGTGATTTGGCACAACAAGCCTGGGTAACTGCTCAACAACGAGTAAACTTAAATCGCTTGATAGTGGCCCGTCCAGAATGTACACCAGCGTCATGTTGTCAACGTGCCAACACCTTGGAGCACTCTCACTTTGTAGATGCCTACAAGCATCTTCGTTATCAAACGTGCCTCTCCTATGGCGAGTTTTTGGCAGCCCTGCGCAAGAGTCCAAAGCTCTTGGCTGGTTGTTTGGTAGAAGGTGATCGGTTAGTCCCAGATTTCATGGAAAGCGTCGTCCAATCCTTATGTTCAGGTCTCTATGGCAGTTGCCTCCTACCCGAAGACAAAATTCTGATTTTACGGCTGCTACGTGAATTGATGCTCTTACAAATAATCCCGTCAGAGAATCCACGCCGTCTACTAAGACACGCGACGTGTGCGTTCTCCAAATTGTATGCAGTGTTTCACGAGAGTCTGTTCTCGGCAAAATTCTTTCTCACAGCCGCGCTGCACGGTCCTATTATTCAATTGCTGATGGAAGACGAAATGTTCCTTGACATCGATCCGGACAAAGCGCCGATACGATTTCCGCCGGCTGAAAGATTAAAGAAATTTGGCAAAGAAGGCACACCGGAATACGTCGGCAAGCTGCAAAGGTACCGAGTGTGGACAGTGAATTCGTTGTACAGGATTACACAGAGATTTGTCGTTAGTATACGTGAGAGCATGCATTGCTTCCCCAGTAGCGTGTACTGGCTAGTACGACAGATGGCCGGATTATTGAACAAGACAGGTCGCATAAGTGCGAAGGAGGTGCATGCAATCTGCACCGATCTCGTCTTCACATACTTCATATGTCCCGCAATTGTGAATCCCGAACCGTACGGCATAACGGATGCTCCAATTAGTTACGTTGCAAGGTTTAATCTGATGCAGATCGGTCAAATTCTACAAACGTTATCGCTCACCAAATATCAGACAGTGGATAGCAAAGTCACTGATTTGTATAAGAGATTCGACCGCGATTGCGTGTCATGCATCATCGATGGCCTGTTGGAAGGCGCAATGGAACTAGACGATGAGCCGCCCAGAATTGAAAACGGCAAGCTTCAAGGTCTCTCAAGGTCAGCGGCTCTCTTTACGGAGAACGAACTCAATGGCCTTGTGATGTTTCTTAGAACAATATCAAACGGTGACGATGAAGACGACAAGGATAACGATACGTCTGAGAGCATACGAAAGCAGTTGAACGAGATGCTGTCACAGCTGCCTGCCGGGCCAGTGTCAAGCAGTAAAAATAGTACTAGTCCGTATACGGACAGCGGAAGCAAAAGAGGTGGTTTGTTGGGTCGTAAGGCTCGCGGAGGACGAGGAACAAACTTCGGTCAGAACTGCAACGCTGAAGGAGGAGATGAACCTAATGGTGCCACGACACCGGAAGACGAGCAAACACCGATGGCAGACAGAAATCCGCAGGATGTGTTGGTGATACCTTTCGGACCGATGATGGGGGAATCAGTGGGTTTGTTAAGTGAACAGAAGGTACTCTGCATGGAATTGCAGAACGACATTAGGAATGACGGATGTAATGTTGGTGTTGTGACCTTGAATATAACGGACGACGCTGGACGCGGTGTCGGGGACCAGGCTGGTGAGAGAATAGAGACGCAGGAGAAAAGAACAAGATTTTCACTTTCGCACGATGAGGTACTGTTCGAGGGAAGCATAGGGAACACGTCTGATAACCTGGAGGCAGTGTCAGAGGCAGCATCTAATCATAGTGTAGCTTCTTCTTTGGAGCTGGAGACTGAGGACCAGAATGATAATTTGTCTGATATGGTCAGTGCTAATGTTTCGGGAAGGGGCACTCCCAACATATCAGGCAGAGATACGCCTTCTTCGCAGATTACCGAGGACGACGGAAGGGTGAGTTTAGAAATCAGTTTTGCTTAAATTGGATATTTAATGTTTTGTTTATAAGCCAGTATTCTAATGACTCTTCCGCATTGCTTTACGTGTAAGCAAATTTTGGTATGAAAAATTATTTGATTGGAGTTGGAATCAGTTATGAAATAGTATTGATATGAATTCTTGCATGCTCTTAACTATGTTAATCTTATCCTACAAAGTTAACGACTGTTTTTCAAATAGATAAACACTCTATACACATTTTTGAGATTAGTAAAATCATAGATTTTTTACCTGCTAAAAATAATAAAAATCTACCGGCTTGTTTTTCTTACACATTTAGCCGGAATAATAAGCTAATATCACACCGAAATAATTTTTCCCATCGCTACATGTACTTAGTCTTTATACGATGATGAATCATTAGATAAATGAGGATGACGGCCGGGGAGCTGGTGAGTCCCGACAACTTAATCTCCCACCAGCAACAATACCGACGAAACAGAGTCGTTCAGAAATCGACGACAAGTTCTGCAAATTCGAGATCAAGAAGCTGATCGAGGGGGACGAAACAGTGTCAATGGTTTCTGATACCTGGTCAACCGATGTTCTGGCGTCGGACAGTGAAATTGTCGAACAACAGGAACAACAGCAGCAGCAGCAACAGCTTCAACAGTTACAACAACGTCCCATATTACCAACGGAGACGAATCCGATGTTGGACATCAGTGAGACGGCTTCGGAGGCGTGGAGCATGGACGTTCTGGCCAGTGACAGTGAGAGATTGACGGAGGTGGACACAGACGATACAGCCAGCGTGGCAAGATCCGACGACACGGCCAGGTCCGAAATTATCGAGGGCGAACGAGAAGCAGACGCTAACGACGAATGTCAAGTGAACGCCAGCGGCGGAGGTGCAGGAGTTGTCGCAGGATCCGATTCAGGGATTTTCTTGGTGTCAGGAGTACCGGAAGACAGCCAGCCGACGTCAGTGTCATCGCTTACCTCCTTACCAACTGGAACCAACCAATCTGCATCGGCGTCACGCGGCACTTCAAAGTACATCGACAAGAATGCCAACAGCATCGCCGGCGTGGACTACGAGAAGTGTCAGTCGGAGGAGAGGCTGGCTAATCTGATCGACAAGCTTCACATCGACACGAAGCGAAGCAGCGTCGATGGACAGAATTCCTTCGACAGCTGCAACATTGGCATCGCAGCGGCTGTCGGACCTGCACTTCTGTTGGCCAATCACATATCACCCCCTCATCTCGGAACGGCCAAAACGATGAGCAGCACTACTACGACTACCGTTACTACTCCTACCAGTGCGTCCAGCACCACAGCCGAGAGTAACGAGAAGCTCACCAACGGCGACATTAAGTCGGACCTTGACTGCGACGTGGTCGTTCGACTGAGTACTGCCAGTCTGACGTCGAGCAGCAGTAGCTCCGGATCGGACACCAGGGCGAAGGGTGCCGGCATTCATATGCCAGGTGGAACGAGTGCTACGAGCGACTGCATCAACGGCATGGACGTGACGGACAGTAACGAACAGCCGAAGCCTCATCAGCAGAGAATGGCGTCTACGACCTCTAATCATCACGCCTCTACAGGCACCATACCGAAGAGCATCAGCTTCGACATGACAGCGGAGAGGGGCGACAAGGAGTCGCTGGACGATGATCAGAAGAACAAGAGGGGCTTCTTCGGGAAGCTGAAGATGAGTCTGCGGAACAGGCGCGGTAAGTCGATCAGGGGCGCCGATGAGTTGAGGTGTTACGAGAGAGATGGGAACGGAAATGGGAGTGAGAGTGGTAGCGGACGTGGTGACGGTAGTAACGGTGGTACGGAAGGTCGGCATAGGTTGCGGCGGATTACCAGCGAAGACCTGCCGTCCTCCTGCTCGAACGTCAATGACAGTACGGATGATATATTGGCCAAGTACAGACGGAAGCCCAGCGCTGCAAGCGACACCGCGTCGGTGGAGAGTAATCAGTCGAGGACGAAGGAGGCGGAGGATGAAAGGCTGTTCATCGATCCAAATAACGTCGAGCTGTCCTTCGCTTTCGCTGACGCCAAGAGAAAGCTGAGGATGGTACTGAGTACTGCTGATGTCCAGCACACGCCCTCGAACGCTGGAACTGAGGTGAGCAGGTAGCGGGGAATGCTAATGACATTAATATTCATTTATTTGTTTACACGTTCAGTTAGTAGAGTTAGTCGTAGGAGATATTGCAAATTATGGAGATTAAGAACAATGCAAAGGTAAACGGTGATGAGACAAGAGAGAAGATTAATCAACAAGTAGATGATAACAGCAAAAAGTGACATAATACATATACTTTCGAAAATTGCAAATTGTACATATAATAAGGAAAGGAAAAAAGATAACGTATCAAACTGCATTCTAGTTAGAGAGGATCGATAAATCTTCTAAAACCCTGTTTTTTTGTACGAGTCCTTGTGTTAACCCAGTAATTATTTGGTGATAGCGCAATGCGTGGTCACAACGGGAGAACGAACTCGTCGCGTTCCTTCAAGTACAGCTGGCAGAAGCAATTAACCTGCAAGATAGGGCACTGATAGCCCACCTGCACGAAACACTACGCTGTGTTCAGTTGTTTAACGACGATGGATGCAGAAAGCTGTTTAGATCGTTGAGGGAGGACTATCAGAAGAGATCACCGTACATAGCGTACCTGATTAGATGTCGACAGGGCTTGCTTTCAACGTTAGCACATTTAGAGAGGTCAGTCTGGATTCCTCCTTATTTAAAACAACTTGTTACGTACATACAGTCTATGTTGTAACCGTCCATATTTTCATCATTATGTATGCGTCTTCCTATATTGCAACCTGCATTTACGGCATATTTTTAATACCATGAAGTAACTTATTTCCACAAAAAAAAACAATGAATCATATGACTCGCTTTTCAATCCCCCTTTGATAGAACTGAGCAGATTTGGAAGTACATACAGCAAAAGTCAATAAGACAAGTTTATAGTTCGTTGTTATTGAAACATATTTTGGTGGATAGTGAATGGAAAAGATAGTAATCTAACGAAAAAGGTTTGATGAACAGGCTGGATGTGGTAGAACCCCTCTGAAGAAAAGAAGAACAGAAAACGCAACTTTATGAACAAAGGAAAAAAACTAGGCAATGCTATATGATCTTTAACATAAATAGAGTAGGATTGAGAGAATATTTTTTTTCGGGAAGGCGCGGCAGTCTCTTGTAACAAATGAACATTCTCACATAATAAGTAGCTTCAGGAGTAAAAGCGTGCGCACGTTCATTTTTTACTTGCATATTTTATACTTTCATGTTGTTTCATATTTGTGCTCTACAACTTTAATTCTGTTTTATGGAATATATTACACATAATCTTTGGGATTCAAACTCCAGGCTCTGCGTCAGGGTGAAGTGTGACAGAGATGCTGTAAACAGTCACTTGGTATCCGTTTGCGTGAGGGTCTTTCTGGAGAAAAGAGAATCCCTACTTTTAAGATTCTGTGACGAGTTCAGGAAGCTCACGCTGGCCGATGAGAAACAAGATCTGGTCGACAGTTTCTTGAACAAACTTCATGGAGAGATGGACAACGATCCCATCTGGCAAGGTATTCTACAGCATTCGTGCTTACCGCAAATACAACATAGTATAACGTACAACATATAACTTCTCATGTTTAGCAATGCGAGAAATGTTTGTTCATAATTAATATATTCTATATAAATTCACAATAACTTTATTTATTTCAATAATAATATGAACGCTTAAAGTAAGGAGTATTAACGCAACATTTCGCGTAAATCGATAAATATGTACAAATTTATAATTCCATTATAATATCCATATACTGATTGCTGTTGAACCGAACAAAAACTTCTTGTAGCTGCGAGTGAATGTCAATTGGATTTGGCGAGAACCGTAGTGGAGCGAACTGTAATGGCAAGAGTCTACCATAATGCCCTATATCCCAACGGTGACGGAGATATTTATCGTGATCAATTGCTTCATGATCACATAAAGAAGCTTTCACGAGTAATAACGCCAAATCACAAAGATTTACGCATACCGAAAATCTACCACTATGAGTGCCCTTGGCCATGGGCACAGGCCGAATTGGCAGTAATCAGCGCTTACAAGACACCCAAAGATAAGTTACAATGTGTATTTAGATGCTCAACGACGATTATGAATCTGTTGTCAATGGCATCTGAGAGAGGAATTCCAGCCGCTGATGACCTCATACCAGTTCTGGTATACGTTATCATAAAGGTGAGATATTATGATAAATGCATATACTCGCGCTTACTGAAGTCATATACGTAAAATAGAAACTGAATTTTGAAAATCTTATAACAAAAAATTTTCCAAGATTTTATGATTTCCTTACAATTCCTCCTCCCATGGAATTTGTAAGAGAGGAGCTATTTTATTTTCTTCAATTATTGCGCTTAAAATGCTATTTCCAATTTTACAGACAAATCCACCGTCACTTCTATCGACGGTACAATATGTCGACAGTTTCTATGGGAACAGGCTGGAAGGCGAAGAACAATACTGGTGGACTCAGTTCTGTTCGGCAATTGAATTCATCAAGACCATGGACTAACGGAAGATCAAAAATTGCTGTACATTAAAATAAAATGCCGAAATTAATGGGACGGATGATGAATGCTGCTGAAGTCCACAGGGCCTTAAAATTGTAAAAAAAAAAAATACTAATACTACTAATAGTAATTATTATTATTATAACAATAGTAATAATGATAAGTATAGCAACAATAGAAAAGCACCAAGGGTATATATGCGATTATAAGCTTCTTGTTTCTCTTTTGTTGTTTCTGCTGGGATACGAGAACAGTTGAAAAATGTTTCTATCGAAAACAAAGGAAAGCAAAGAAAAGCCACCTGGAATTATCTGGGGTTTTTTTTAGTGCGGACAATTAATTTGTAGAAATTGCGTATCTACAACGCGACCATGATTTATTTTGCTCCATTTGTAATACGCGCCTGTTCTTTCAATTTTTTCTCCAGCAGAGAGAAGCTTTACCCGAAAGAGGAGGCTGTCGTGTGTAGCGAGGCAGTGTAAAACGATTGTTTAGAAAAAGAAATACATTATATATGTATATGTACATATACGTAAGCGTGTATACATTATATATACATACGTTCGGAGACCAACTTTTCCGGTACGAAATACTCCAAATCAGATCAAATTCAAATTTTACAAGATTCTGTTTTGTACATCAGATTTGATTTTCAGCTTATCCTATATCTCTCATTCCAGGTTTATTTACAGGTTACATGCGTCGTGATTGATGATATTTTATTATCGAATTTATTTACTGTTTTCATAATCTAATACTGTTTGGATTTGCAGCTAGAAATTTTGTATTATCGCAACTACCATTTTTAAGCTGCACCCCAGGATTTAATTTTATTCAACTTTATGATTTGAGTATCAGTATTCCCTGCTAATTGTTCAGATTTCCGCGAAGAACGCGAATGTTGTTAAATGTTATTCGAATTTTCGTACGTTATAACAAACATGTACGTTAAAAAAATGATCTTACGTTAATTTGCGACCAATCATGCGCACATTTGTCGGTTATATTTTTTCACAATGCTAAATTATTTCGCAGAAATAAAAATAGCGCGAGAGTTTGTCCTAAAATGCAACTCCATAGTTGAAAGTAAACAAGTATTAAGAAACAAGCTGTAATAGAAAACGTCCCAACAAAAAATATCGTGCTTAGCGCTGAATATAATAGCGATTATAGGTCATAGACAAAATCGTGCAAAGGAAATGAATTACTGTAAAACCGTTAATAGAAAATGAACTGTCAGAGGAAAATGTTAAATAAGAAAAATTGTCGACATTGTGTTCTTTGATTCTGATACCTCTTCCTATAGAAAGCTCACGGAGATCTCTGCCTTATCGAAATATGTGCGTGTAAGTGTACGCGGGGCAATACTAAAATCGCTCGTAGGTGGCGTGGGCGTACAAATCATCGGGCTTCAACTATCCCCACCATTAGGGTCGACATCCGTTTTCCATCCGTAATGGCCGCGTCGCGTAGTCGATGATCGTTCGTACCCACGGGCACTGTTGTCACATTTTCCTCGGCCCCGTACAGTGTTTCAATATCACCGCGAGGCGCCTTTTGTTTATCACTAACCGCGACTCACATATATGCGCCCCCGTGCTTGGGCAAGAGGAAGAATACATTGGTGCCGGCGAGAGACTTCGATTGGCGACGAGACGTTGTGGACGGCAGAAAACAAAACACGGCTGCCGATTCTTGTCGCGGGGGGTGGGCTTTTTTTTCCCGAAAAAGATTTAGGATACGTTCTTCAACTGAAAACCCGAAAGAGGGCAGAACGTACCGCAGAGGTCAGTGTGTGCGTGGGCGCCTGTGTATGATCTGAGTGCGTGTGCGTGTGTCAGCATAAACAAAGAATATTATTGTACACAAAAAGACGAATTTCAGATATGTGCATACATACATATACGTGTACGTAGAAATGAACGGAGAAAGGTGGTTGTACAAACAGCGAAGGGGATGGTGGGAGAGAAAGTGACTTTCGGTCGAACGTTTTTTTCGGGTGCAGCGACCTTGGTCCGGGCTGCCTGTCATTTGTCGTGATTGGCGGGAAGTTTGAATTTAGAGCATGCCGCCGGCGTTCGTTTTCTGTCAAAAATTTAATCTTCACATTCATGCGGAGTGTAGGTAGAAAATGATGTTGAGAATTTTATTACTCGGCAAAGCGGACGTCTCGGAGTCATTTTCTAACCTCAAAATGAGTTTTGTTCATTTTGTCACTGTTGCTGCAACTTTCCGATGCTTACTTGACGTGACAAAACAGTGTTTTCCGATTAAGTGGTCAGTCTAGTTGAGGTGTGTACACAGAATTTTTTTTTTTATTTCTGTGTAAAATTCCATTACTCTCACAGATGAAGGGAACATAGTACAACTTGCAACCCATCAGACAAAATATTCTGATGATCATGGAGGCTGGTACGGAAGAGGCACAGGCGGTCCTGCTGGAAGGCATGGAGGGAACACAATACATAACGATACATAGGGCAGATGGAGAGCCTCTCAGTAAAGGAGTACCATTGTTAGCACTCAATGGTGAACTCATCCCAGAAGGAATGGTCGTTGACATGATAAATGCAGGTGTTGGAACTGATTATGGTACTGCAACACAGTATTATGAAGCTGATGATTTGCTCTCACATGATCTAACTGAGGTAAACAAGTTGCAGATGGAGAAGAAGTTTCTAAATGTAATGGATATAATGAAATATAAAGTTCAGTAAATTTTAAATATAGTATTAAGAATTTAAATTCCATTTTCTTTTCACAGGAGGATAGAAGATTGGCTGCCGCTTTAGTTGCTGTACAACTTCAGCAGCAGCAAAAGCAACAGCAAATGCACAGCCAGAGTCAACACGAGGATCCTACATTGCCAGATGTTTCACATTTAGAAACCCTGACGCCAGTCAATGCTTATTCTATTCAAACAGTTACAGAACCGAATCCGTCCACTGTCTACCCCACATTACAGTCCTTTAAAAGGATAACGCATGGTACAATTATTTCTTCAATATATTACATATTACATATGACAAGATTTGGAGAAATTGATCGCAAATGTTTTGCACCATTTGCTTGTGTTATTTACTTAACATTGCATGTAAGAATGGAGACTATTTGAAAGCATCCAATTCAAAATTTGTCACAATATAAATTATGTTTTTAGCACACACCGGCGTGAAACAGGAATTCATTAACGTAAAGAGTGAATACGACGTAGACGGTTCAGCAGAAAGTGGCGACGATTCAACAGCACCAGTTCCAGGACCGAAGAGATCACTTCCTCACAAGAAACGGATTGCGAGAAAGCTAAAGCAGCAAACAAAAAGAACAGCAGCTAAGAGAGATGCAACGAAAATGTCGCAGGACAATTCTTCCGAGCCAAATAACGAGGCTCAAAGTCAAGTTTTTAAGTGTGAACTCTGCAGTGCGCGATTCAACAAGCAATTGAAATTTTTCGAACATTTAAAGGTAAATGATATATTAAATAAAAATATAATAAAAGAACTATAATTTTGAAAAATGTAATGAGTAAATTGGGCTAGATCAGTGATATCAAAGATACTATTTTGAACATTTTTCTTGATGGAAATCATTAGTTGATAGTTAATATTTACTTTTAGGTGCATTATGAACCAGTGAAACAAGAAACGAGGATAGCTCAGGCGACAAATACTAGCATAACGATATCAGTCTCAGAGACAGTGCAAAATCTGGAAAATACTGTGATAGAAGAATTTAGCGAACCAGAAGACCTTATGGAAGGAATTAGAGGTGTCGGTAAGTTAGTTACTTTTATGACGATAAAATATATATGTCTTGAACATATTAAAATTAACTATTAATTGCCACAATTCAAGAGCGTAGATGAAAATTATTGGTATCTTGAATTAAATCGTTAAATACTATTTCCGATGTTTTAACATGAGTGTTTTTTCTCACTGAAGAAAAACAGACGGTAAACGAAAATTAGAATACTTAAAAAAACAAGGATACACAGAAATTCTGACATGAATAGTCCCGGATTCATAGTCAGTTATAACACCAAGCTGTTTAAACATTATATTTCCAACCGAAATCTAAACTTCTTCTTTTCTTATTACTTCATGAATTTTATATATCCAACAATTTGAATCAATATCCTTAAATGTGCAATATGCAAAAAGAAGATATTCCGTAAACGTTAAATATCAAGTTTACATTTCGTTAACGTTCAGTATCTCTTTCATCTTCTTTCTCGTTCTTTAAACCAAGTCGAGGAGGCTGGAGCGCATATTGACGACGAAACCGAGTCATCATTGTCCACTGTAAACAACGAATCGCAGTTGTGGACGATAACTGACGTTACGGAGCACGTACACAGGGACCAAGTAAGAGGGCCTTCGACGACGGTTACCACGTCGACGTCGACCATGACTACGACGACGACGACGTCAGGACTGACAACAACAATGGCCACGACGACACTTGCCCCATTGCCTGAGCACTCCGCTCTCCACGAAAAGGATAAGACTGACATTCCGCCAACAGCGAAGAAAAAGAAGCAGCAACAACAAACACAACAGCCGCAACAACAGCAGCAGACCACCAAGCGAAAGTCCAGTGAGAACGTATCTTATCGTCGTTTATATACCTCGTATATATACACTCTCATCACAGAGGTGCCTCGTGACAAGTGGCTAACAAAGCAGAAAGTAATTTTACCAAAAATGTTGTAGTTTGTATATTTATGATAGTTATGGGTTTATTAACATGTTCCGTAAAATTAACGCTTTAAAAAGCCCTGGTAAGCTTTCTTTCTGTTATGCTACACCACGCTTGCTGACGTGCTATATATAGAGTTTTGCGTTATTTCTTTTCCTTCGTGACAATGTAGTGAAATCTGGAAAAAAGGAAATTTGAAAAAGTCTTGCTTCCTGCTTCATTTCAGATGATGAATTGACGTGTCCGCAGTGCGAGAGATCGTTTCATCATAAGAACAGTCTTGTGTATCACATGAGATCACATAGCGGCGAGAGGCCACATCAATGCGAAGTTTGCGGAAAGAGTTTCTTCGCTGCAAGTGCATTAAAGGTGCGTGGACGTTTGTACCTTTTCAAGCGCCTAGTCATTCAGTAACCATACAGTTGTTCTCTTACAACTTTTCACCTTTGTTTTCCCGTGCACCATTAAAGAAGAATACTTTGTGTTTTGAAACCATCGCAGGTCCATAAACGACTTCACAGTGGCGACAAACCGTACAAGTGCGAAGAATGCGGACGTCATTTCCGTCAGTGGGGCGATTTGAAGTATCACTCGACCAGCATTCATTCCGAGCAAAAGCAATACCAGTGTGAATACTGTGGCAAGGACTTTGCGCGGAAGTACTCCCTCATCGTGCACCGGCGTATACACACGGGTGAAAAGAACTACAGATGCGAATATTGCAGCAAAACTTTTCGGGCGAGCAGTTACTTGCAAAACCATCGAAGAATTCACACCGGCGAGAAACCGCATCCTTGCACTGTATGCGGAAAACCGTTCAGGTAAGGTCTAAATTGAGTCTAAACTGACTTTAAACCGTCTTTTGTTTTGGTACATCCATTATTTGAGACACTGTGCTACCCAGTCAGTGACCCGATACACTTGCTTCTAAGACATCGGAAATGTTCATTTATAAAATCCTTTCACCCAATAGTCAAGTACCAATTTCATACCGACCACTGAATCCATGCCCACTTTTTAAAACAAATTTCGAATGATAAATATTAGAAACTTATTTTTTAAGCTACACTTTTTAATATGAGAAAAGTATTATATTTTTAAATTTTGTACATATGTACAAGAATGTAAAGTGAATGATCAGAAAATATCAATTAATTATTAGCTAAATATTCGCTGAATATAAAATAAACACTTGAAAAATATGTATTTAATGATTAAGTAATATTGAATAGTATTTCAATTTAAAAAAAAAACAATAAGAGATACTAAAACTATTTCATATCCTGAGAAACACATTTTCTCGTATTATGAAATAAATATTTAATATGTATTTACTTACTAAAAAGAGATTCAATGTCTTTTTAATATTGGATATACCTGAACTCAATATTTTGTGCTACCAGGCGTTTATTACATTCGATTCTACGCTGAGAACAGCAAGATAGAATAAAAAATCCTTACTGAAAATCGTCGCGGTTCTCGGGATACATCTGACAATGTTGAAGTGAAGAAAGATGGAATGCATAATCTTATTTAACCTATGTTTGTTTCCTTCCATTCATGCACGGCATATGCAGGGTCCGCAGTGATATGAAAAGGCACATGCATACACACACACGTGGCCGCTCGGAGCGTGTTAACCATCGTTACATAGCCAAAGCAATGATAGAAGAAGAAAACAGTGGGGCCGTTGGAGTAGGTGTAGGAGTCGGCGTCGACGATGGTAGTAACGACACCAAGGGCAATCATCAACAGGCAAAAACGATACAGGACCTCGTTCGGGACCTAAAGCTGGAGGTTGAGCCTACAGGATGCGTCGAAATCGTACCACCGGATGACGACAATCCTGAAAGCATTTTGCCACACACCACCACCGGTGGACAAACCTTGGAATACACTGTTACGACGGCCAGTGACAACGGGGACAACGACAGGGATCCGTTGGAAGCGGTCGTTAGGACGACTGATAACATGTATGTGTGCGTATATGTATACAGAGTGTATTAAGAATCGTTACGCAGGTCGAAGAAGGCAATCGGCTACGTGAATCAAAATCTGAACACATAAAAGAGTTTCGTACGAAACTTCAGTTCTGAGGAACTACAGTTAAATAGTACAATAGGCAAACAGTCAAATAGGCGTACGTTTGACTGTGAAGAGAAACAATTGGGTAATTTTCTTGGAATGAAAGCATTCTACAGAGAATTATTGATGTATAGATCATATTTGCTTTTGTGCAGTTGCCTTCTTTATTTTCTTGCAAAACGTATCACAGTACTAAATATATACAATTTCGAATACGTTTATGTTATGACTGTATGATACGAAATTATATATACGAAGTAGTTTAAATATATATGGTGTGTAATACTAATTTTCTTTTTTCGCGTGTTGCAGGCAATATTTCTTCATGTAATCACACATAAGACTTCGACTTCCCGCCCTGGAGCAACTGACAACGACAACACCAAGCAAGAATAATTTAGACACGAATAACTTCCGCGCACAACTAAGAAAGATGGGATTGTAAAGAATTTCGCGATATAACGATTGAATTCACAAATTCTGTGGGCAAACAAGATAAATGATTAGAGAAGATACATGAATTTAAGAAAAAAGTAATAGCTACAGCGAAGCAAGAGTGCACCAAGGACCTACAGTGTGCAACAGGTGCTGTTAACTGAACGATGAGACATGATGTAACGCACGCAACACTTGTTTGCGGACACATTTTTTTAAATTGAAGAAAATCAGTGAGAGGAACAGAAGGATAGGTATTGGTGGAATTACAAACGCAAACATACACATACGCAAACTCATGCGAACATTGTACATTTTTTTCTTCCTTTTTACTTTTATCAATAATTTACGAACGTGATTTAACCGTTTTAATATTTACGCGACATATTATATTGTACAATTATATTGTAACGATTATTACAGATATATTATATAGACCCCCTCCCCCCAAACCCCGAAAATCGTCGTTGACCAAAAGAAAATGAAAACACGAAAAAATATATATATATATATTTTTTACTCAATGATGTTTCTATTAAAGTGAAGAAAAAAGAAAAAAAAATGAATGATATCGAAAATTTATACCGACGCGCGGGTGCTCCGGAAGGAAAAACGGAAAAAGTTGAAACGGAGGAAATACGTACTTTTGTACCTTTATCGAAATTCTCCGAGTTCATCTTTGTCTTTCCCTTGTTTCTTCCAAATGCTATTTTTGAAAACACCCATTCCTCATCTTCTCCTATCATCCTGTGTTTCAGGGATCATACATTTCTCAGTGTGTTACATGTGACGAATTTTTGTATGTACACCAGTTAAGCATGAATGAAATTAATGTGGGTAAAAAATAATGAATACTATGGATGTACTGTTGGAAGTTGAGCGAGGAACTTCTAACTTTTCTTTAGAATATATAGCCTTTCTTAGTAGTAGTTATCGGACCCCCTATCGCCTTTGTTCCACACGGATTTCATTTCTAAAAAAAATATGTCCTGAAAACGGGGCACTTCTAAAAATAAAGGCAGATACAAAATAGAATCCTCGTAACATTAGGGAACTCTTTATCATCTATTTATACATATGATTTTAAGAAATCGTTATTCATATACTTTTTTTATTCATTCTTCATGAGTTGTTTTTCTGTCGTCATCCAGCAAACTAAGAATACATCTGGGCAAACCAGTGCTCCCAAAAACACACTTATCCATTTTGACTTGAGTAAACAGAATTTAAAGAAAAGTGAAAAACTCTGTGGTGAGTAGTGGCATGTGGATATATATATATATATATAACCTCATTTCGCTTACACCGATAGACGCACACATACACATTTAACCACCCTACTCTAAACATAACTCACATACTCCCCGTCGGAGGTCTCTGACCGAGCGCGCGCGCTTATTTTCTCCGTCCTGTCCCTTTGTACCATTTCCCATCCTACCATTGTCATGCACAAATTCTCCATCTTCGAAGAGATTTATGTGCCGTCCGAGTTGCGCTCTCTCTATCCTTCGTCATCGCTCAAGTTTCTCACTTTCGTCGTTCACCCCCATACCCTCTTGCTCTAGCCCTTTAACTCGCCTTCCGTCCTTGTCCGATAGTGACGTTACACAACAAGCACCCTGAGCGTGTGGTCGCGCGTGCGTGCGCGCGCGCGCTCTAGTTTTGATATAGCTTAAGATACGACGGTGACAATGTGTATGTGTAAACGCGGGCTTATAGGACAGAAGTCAGTGTAGACAAAAGTGTGTTTGCGTCACGGTTGGAGAGAAAAATGTCATTGCGCTAGCGGTGGGTGCGTGTACGTAAGCGTTGGCGCGATACACAGCGACATTGACTACACGCGTTAGCGGGAGTCTTGAGACACAGTGGCCTGTACTAACAATAAGCGTCTGTATGCCTGGATCCTTGGTAGAAGGCACACGAGCTCAGCGCACTGCCAGCGACAAAGCGTGCGTGTGTTTTCATTGTGTGTCCCGTACGTCGCGTCGTCCGCATACGAGAAGGACGAGAGCGAAGAAGAGCACGGCAGCTGACGGCGGCACGGTTCTGTGTGTGTGTGCGTGTGCCTACCTTTACCGTGTGGCGCGATAGAGAGGGAGAGAGAGCGCGGAAGAGTGGGAGGGAGAGAGAGAAAGCGAGAGAGTCAGAGAAGAGAAGTAGACGACGACAAAGATGGCCGCCGGTTGTTGCGGGACGAAGAAGCAGAAGTTGAACAATTCGTCGAGTATACCGTGCGACGGGCAAAATTCGGCCTCGGGTCTTGGCTATCATAATCATCACGGGCAAGGCAATGCGCAGCACCATCAGCAGCATCAACAGAATCAGCATGTGACAACGAACGCAACGCAGCAGCAGCAGCAACGGCGCGGACAGGGCGGGAATCCGTTGCTGCTGGGAAATAATGCGGGCGGCGCGTCAATAATGCAGAACGGGGGGGCGCCGCCGATAAGGAATGCGGCGGTCGTCCATCCGGAAATGGGATTCTATTGCTTCGACGTCCTGTACTGCCAGCTGCATCAACTCGACCCACCGAAGTCGCCGAACTTCAGCAACGATGCATTGTGAGGAAGTTTCCTTTTATTGTTTTCGTGTACGGTACCTGCTCGTGCTCTTGACAATATGTGAGTTCTGTGGATGATCGTGTTGGTGCACTGGTATGAATGGATGTGTGCGTGATGTTTCAAATCTGTACGACTGACGGGTTACGTGACCCGTGTTAATGTGAGTAATGCCTGCATTCGCGTGTGTACGTGTCATTAGCAATTGAAACCGTTATCAGAACGCGTTTATGTAGGTGGGCACGTACGCATTTGTATGCTTCTGCACGGTTGTGTAAGTACGTAAAATAATTACAAGGGTACATGACAACTGTATGTACATATGTTGATGTGTATACGTGCTTCATGTATACTGTTTCACACTGACATGAAACCATCAACAGTTACAAGGCTAACATGTATGTGTTGTGATAAGTATTGAATATGTATAAATCAGTGATTGAAAAGCTATCATTGTATCTATGAAAGAGGGGGGAATATGCAAACAATTTTTTACCTGATCAATTAATTAATAATACTGATGTATAGTCTTTCTTAGTGAAAAGCAGAGTGTTATTAATAGAAATAGAAACAGAAAAAAAAAATAGAAAATAGTGAATGTATTCAAGTAACTAATAATAACTTAATTTTCAGCCCTTTGTTTGTCACATGGACCATTGGGAAAGACATGCGATTGCGAGGTTGTATAGGGACATTTAATGCAATGCAGCTTCATGCAGGACTTAGGGAATATGCCACCACTAGGTATGAAATACATATATTCTTTACTTTGCATTTGGAGTTTGGTATCTATATTAAGAATCTATTAGCATATATGGCAGTAAATCACATTTATTCTATTCTCTAATGTACAGTGCATTCAAAGATTCAAGATTTAACCCTATAACAAGGGATGAACTGCCACGCTTGCAAGTCAGTGTCTCCATATTGAGACATTTTGAAGATGGTGTTGATTATTTGGACTGGGAAGTAGGAGTGCATGGTATTCGTATAGAATTCCATAATGAAAAAGGAAACAAGAGGACTGCCACGTATCTGCCAGATGTTGCTTTGGAGCAAGGTATGCTGATGCTCTCATCATATAAAAGTGCAGCATAGAAGTTATATTGGAATGGAAACATGGAAAACATTTCTGTTGAGTGATATTATGTTACATATATAGATCCTAAAATACTATTAAATATTTTAAGTGTAAATCGTGACTATGCATTGTAAACATTGTTTATTTGTCTAATGACAAAAATTTAACCTTGGATACTCTAGCCATTTTAAATCTACATGGATATTTCGTTTATCCCATAGTTATTTTTTGGTAACATGAAACATAAGGATCGTGAGCTATAACACGATTTTACTTTACTATCGTTTTGAGTGGTAAAGGTGTTTATGACCTTTGTGTAAGTTGGTTGTATCATGTTTACATGCCTTTCAAATTGCACCCAAGTACAGAATTGCCTGCTAACTGTATGCAGGGTATTCATGGTAGACCCTATTGTGCAATGTGTCCAATACATAAGAGACTGGCAAATAGGCTTTTTCATGTATTGTCTTTTGAACAAACTGTCAGCGACAGCAGCGCGCAAATACTACTTTAATCGATGTTAGTTAATTGGCTATAAGCATTACATCTAAATTTTCCTTTTCCAGGCTGGGACCAGATACAGACTATAGACTCTCTTTTGCACAAGGGCGGCTACAAGGGCTTAGTAACGCCCGACATCCGTCGCAGCGTCAAACTGACACGCTATCAGAGCGAGAAGGTGACTGTCAGTTATCAGGACTATATGACCCATTGGCATAGCCGACGATGCTAGCAGCTGGCTTGGGGTCCTGTCGCGCGAGGACCCCCACCCTACTCGTCCTTACTCAATTCTTCACCCCCCTCGCCAACTCCAATATCAACCCTTCCTACGTTCCCGTCCGCAGCACTCTCAAGTACTGTCCCCTTTCCTCACGGTGATCCGGAGAATGCGGACAGTTTAGCTGGAAGAGATGGGGGTGACCGAATTTCGACGAGTGATTCGAAAACTCGGAGTTCGAAGCAGCCTAAATCACCGAATTTGTTGAATGCGAGAACGGACGAATATGAACTCCAACTGCGGCAACAACGTGACGATCAGGAAATGTTTAGTCCAAAAGCTGTGGGCGGTCAATTCTTTAACAGTCAGTACAATATCGCGAGCAGTCAGCAGCAGCAGCAGCAGTTACAGTTACAGTTACAAATACAACAGCAGCAGCAACAGCAGCAGCAGCAAGAACGGGGGTTGGTTTGCGTGCAGCCGGCAAACGGGCGAAGAGAATTTTCGTCGAATTTCATTCGACCACTGCCGATGCCAAACAATTTTGCAGCGGCAGCAGCGGGGGTGCTGCCACCTGTGCAGGATTACGGTGCTTTTTGGTGGGAGAGAGGGGCAGTGACCGAGAGACACGGTCTTCGTGCACAGAGTGTATATAATAATAGTACTGCCATCGTCGAACGCGATACGCATACAGACGAAAGCGTTTATTACAGCCAGAGGCACGACTCGAACGGGTTCGCTTCTTTTAACGGGCATTCGCAAAGATCTTGTGAGAACAACTGTCATGGCGTTTTCGCCAGTTTCAACGCTCTGCCCCACGGCAATCTACAAAGTTTACAAGGATTACAGAATTTACATGTCTCGCGAGATCTTCAGAATTGCGTGACTAATCTGAATATGCCAGGTGTTCCAAATAATTCCCAGAATCCTAATATTCCGAGTATAACGAGTAACTGTCAAGATAGTTTTAGTAGTTCCCAAGCGGCATTTGCGTCACAAGTTCCGACGGGTCCCAGTAGTCAATATGTACCTTATCAACAGCAGCAAAATTATAATCAGTATCAGGATCACAATCAGCAGCAGCATTACTATTATCATTCTGAGCAACAAGGGGAACGCGGAATTCGGAAACGAAAATGACAATGGGGCAGACTCGTTGTCGCTATTGTGCATTGTTCAAATTGGTGGCTGTTGTACTTCCTTTGTTTTGTGGCTGTTGCGAGTGGGACATGCGCAGCGTCGATAAAGAATAGCGTTTACTTCGTCAATGAGAATTTTCAGTGGACGGATAATGCGTCTTGGGTGTTATGATGATAATTATGATGATGCTATGAGAATTTTTACGGGAACAGAAAAAGTATCTTGGATGTTAATGTTAAGAATGACGACGATTATGACATTATAATTATTAGATGATGGCTTTGGGTTACTTCGAAGGATCATAGTGTCTGTAATTTCAATATACGCCACCCGGTTATGGTTTAGGGATCGAGTGGATATAATGTTTTTTCGAATTTCATAAAAGTGAGCGGCTTAAACGTTTCATTTTTTTTGTCTTGTTCTTAGCCTGTTAAAGACAAGTTACTCTCACAACTAATGGAACCGATATCGTACTGTGTGTCTGGTGTACAAAGAAATTGATATCATTGCCAGTTCCTGTGAGGGGACAATTCCGTCTTATTAATAAACATGGCCGGTCTTCAAACGGCTTAAGGTGCAAATGTTTTCGGTCTCCGCTTTAGCTGTAACTTGGCGTGAAAATCGCCTTTCCGTTTTCTTTCACGGACTGCCTTACCTATAAAGAAAATTATGCGTAATTGAATTATTGCTGCAAGTGTGTGCGTGGCGGCGAAATAAAAATTTCTATCTCGAATAAATAGGAAAATTCTTTAAAGGAATTTATGCGCGGTATTTCCATTTTGCCTCGAAATGAGATACGAGCATCTGTTAGTACGTTTCTCTTACTTAATGTTCGGTTAACAATAGTAGTGATAATAATATTCATACTAATTACAAGATAATAATATTAGTAATAAGAGAAAAAAAAGGGAATAATAATAAGAAGAATAACAATTGTTTACCGTTAATATGCTTCTTTGACGAATTTTATCCATAAAATAAGCTTTTGAATATTGTTAAATGACCGTTTCAGTTTGCATAGATAGGAGACGTGAAGAATGAAGAACTCGCAAGAAAAGAACGGGAATAGTCGAAGAAGGTAAAGAGTACATGGATTTGGAGAGTAAAAAAGAAAATTTTTAATTGAATGAATCAACTTCTTAGGTTCTCACATTCTCCATATGTACGAAAGTAAGTCGTAAAAGCTGAAAAAGCAGCATTAATATAGTTTGATGACTCTTTTGACAGAGTTGCATTTAGTCACAGTTGACCTACTTATCTTAATTAATTTTTTTCTAACTGCTGAATTGAATGATACGTGAGTTTTGGTTCGAATTTCAATAGTTTACTGCCTAGGGGGTGTAAGTTCGTACATCGAACAAAAAAAGTACATCTTAAACATCGAGATTAAGAATCATGTGTGTGAATGTGCGGATGTATGTGCAGTTGTATCTACGTATGTATGTATATATGTATATGTTTGACAACGTTTATGGTGTAAATAGCAAACAAAAGCAAAAGTAATACAAGCTATATGCAAATCTAACAGATAAAAGGTTTATTCAAAATCAAACAAAATGTGTTAAAACTATGGACTGGAGGTGATGAAAAACAGTTTCAAAATGAACTTTTGTATTAATGACTATAAACATGTACAATATGCATCTAACAATTCGGTTCTATCTACCTATCTATTCGTAAATCCTCTCAGCGTGCTCGGTTCTCTTACTATTGGAAAAGTTCCTTATTGTCTCTCACATTCTGTTTTTTCTCCTCAATCTCTTGTATCTTCCGGTTTAACAGTCTTTTTTCTCGCTGTTCAACTATCTTTGATTTCTCCTGTATGCTTTCTCTCGAATCCTCTTCCATTAATGCTGTATAGTTTTTGAGCGTCATCCACTGTTGGTGTTGAATGTACGTCATACCTTGTGAAACAATCACATTCATCATGAAAAGGAGTGCAATTCGTGGTACGAGTGGTCGATTATGTGCATACAGGTACGCTGCCGTCTTCGAGAACTCCGTATAGTGGGGTACATTGTACAACACACGCGATTCACGGTATACAACCTTTAGAACAAAAGACAGTTTTTTATTTGGTGTATGTTAGATGAAGATACACGGAATGTTTTTAGCACTCCGATAATAAAAATAATATATCTGATACATTTAGTTAAGGGAAGTATATGTTTCTCGTATAACATAATTTCTGAGTACTGGCAATAATGACATAAACAGATATTGTTTAATAGAACAGTGCAAACCAAACAATCAAGTTGTTTGTACATATATAAAGTTTGTAACGAAACAAATCGGGTTTACGGATTACGTATTTTAGTTTCGTTACACATTAATAAAAAATTGTTATATATATACACAAAGTGAACATATCACTTAATGTTTGCCAAACCACACATTTGTTTTAACAATGAACATACTTGCTAATATATATAATATAATAGTTTCAATTTGAAGTCTCGCTTGATGTTTTAGTCTGGCCAAAAAAAGTAATTTATATTTGCCAGTATAGGACTACCAGGGCTGTCATGGATTAACGAGGCGTTAACATTAGAAAAATGAAATTATATTTTACTTACACCCCAACTAAGACAGTTGGCAATAAGCAGTGGATAAGCAACACCCATGGCAACTTGATTAAATGCTGATTTTACCATTGGACAGAGAATGCACCTCTTCGAATCGTAGAGGTAAACATCTGATAAAACCGACTAAGATATATTTAGAATAAATAGTGTATCATATATAATAAACATCTTATCTGATATTTATGTGACATACTTACTAAAGTTTGAAGACTGTATATTATACAGGGTGGAATACAGATTGCTGGCAGCAGGATAAGTTTAGTACTTTTTTTTGACACCTTGTATGAAAGTCTTAGTGCATTACCTATCAATGCGCTGCTTATTGTAGCACATGCCGACAATATTCCAGTGCCATATGTAAAACTCCATCTAATTATAATTCAAACAGTTTACTATGTATGGCAAAGTACAAGTAAATAGTAAAGTGTAATGGCAGTTTTTAATTCAGATACTCCATAACAATTTTTCTACAATTTGTTACTCTCGTACGGAAGGTCATTTTTAAAGATGACCTAGTATATGTTTTCGAGGATGCCACCTTATCAAATAGCATTCTCATATACAAGAATGATATCCATTACTACATTTTTAACAACAGTGTTACTTATTTATTGATTGCCAATAATACTGACAACAATACTGCATTGATACTGCAGATAAAAATAATATCATTTCTTTGTCTGATTTTTTCATTTACATGCAATTTGCATTCAAGCAAACATACAACTTTATATGACTATTTGTTTTTCTATGTCTACCTTTGTCTGGTACATAGATTAAACTCCAAATCTAAATAATTTGGGTATGCTTAGTAGTGGATAGAAAAAATAAATATCACTTTGGAATAGAACATATAGCAATTTAAATTGTATCTTTATATATGATCACATTGCAGATATAAAGTTTCAAATACTAAGCATAGTCTTAGCCTTTCCGTTGTTCACAAAGTATTGGTTAATACTTCAGTACTGCAGTGTAGTGATTATATATATCAACACCACAAACAAAGATGTTCAACCTTATTATCAGTGATTTGAAGAAGATTATTGTCCACTAAAAGTGATTTTTAACACATTAACCCTTAGAGTGCCGAGTGGGGTCCTACAGGGACCCCAGAAAGCACATTTCCTTAATAGCTTTGTAAATAATTTTTTGTAATTTTTCATATTCCATGTACTTGCTCACTTTCATCATCAAGTATTGTGGATGATATGTCTATTCTAAAAACATTACTGTTATTTTGTTTTTAACTCTAAACATACTGGGGTCTCCAGGTGATCCCATACCGCTATTAGTGTCCACCCATTTCTCGCGCAATAAATCGGCAGATAACGCCAACCAAGCCGGGTTCCTCGCATTTTTTCACGTTATAATGTCGAATGTTCATCTGCACTGATCATAGAAGAGAAGTAATACAAAAAAACTGTACGTTGCCTGGACCATGACGACGAATGAATTGTATCGAATGTCTTGATGTATTAATTTTTTTTGAGAAGTATAAAATTTAATTTTATATTTTCATACCATAAATATGTCAATAAATACATATATTAAACATCTCCATTTTTTGTTTTCAATTCTACAATTTTTTTAAGTGGGGTCCCTCGAGGACCTCACGTCGTTATTAGTGTTGCCAAAAAGTATACGGCACTCTAAGGGTTAAATGCCACGTGAGATATCAATGATTGGCTGCATATTTTGCACCAACCCACATTAGTTACCAACAACTCCAAGGGTGTCTGTTTACAAAACTATCGGTTATTTTAAAGTGATAGAATGTTGTGGCATGAGTAGAAAGAAGAATAAACTAGACTCAGCCCTTATCATGCTAAAAATCGTTATTAAACTGGACAAAGATTTTACATAGAAATTCGTTTCCTAATCCAGACTATTGCCATAAACTATAAAGAAGCTTTGCCGAACACACATTTTGTGTTGTTGGAGTCAAAGAAATTGCTTAGATATCCCATCTTAGTACCTATAATATACAGTGCTGTACTTATAACATTATATATGTATGAAATTATACATGTTATCTCAGCTTATTTTGACATCTTGATTTTCTGTCTAAATACTGATAATAAAAAACATTCTGCAACAGAATCATGTAAATCGGAACGAATGGCATCAAATGAGAAACATTTGGATGTTTGCAGACCATCAACAAGCAAACTATTCCTTTTTAAATAGAATTGCAACTATTTGTTTATATTATTTGGTGCAACGCATAATTTGTATAAAAAAGTACTAATCAATTTATGTTAATAAGGAAATAGTTTTAGAGTTCATTGTTTTGATGAAGTTACTTAAAGAATGAAATTTATGATGAAACACAAAATACAATTTGTGATGTGAAGGAACATATTATCACTTATGTTATAAACTATTAGCCAACACATTAACCAATGAATGACAATCATTTCTCAATCATCTTCAAAAGTAATGTGACATAAACTGTTGCTACTTTGTGCGTTTAATCTAGAAATAAAAAACAAATGTTTAAATGTACTGTCAATTATGTTATACAATTATTTAAATTTATATGTTTCCAAAACTGTTAACATCTGCACAAATAGGTCAATACTTTTTTATAACGAATGTAATAACAAATATATATAATTTAATTAACAAAAAACAAAGTAAACCCTTAATATCACCTTTATGCATCTATGTATTTTGGAATTAAATGGCAACAACAAAATTTGCAGCACTCGATATCATTCAGCTCCGCATTGATAAGTTTTTGCTACCGGTGACAATAGTGAGAAAATTAAGATGCCAATTTCTGATGAAACACTGTTCATATAGAGTAAGAATTTGAGGTTACCGTACACGTCCGACTTTCTGTTCCAAGATCGAATAAAGTCTCGTTGAAACTCGCAAACTTCTGCAGGTGTCAATATTAGCGAAGTTTGTGGTGAACCTTTTGATGGAACCACTGGCATTCTCACCTGTGATTTTTTGAAATATAGTTTTTGCACGCCGGTTCTGTATTATATTGTAGTACGTAATATGTATTGTACATATATTGCATCACAGCCACTATATGAATAGATTTCACACCGCACGAAATCTCAAGTCGTGTATTCTAATGTACCGACTGAACGCAAAACTGTAGGAGGTCCCCATATCTATGTATACATTGTGAAAATTTTCCGTCTATTTTAAACACTGGCAGACTATCCATTGCATGTTATCCGCACTATCTTTTAAAAACATATTTACGAGAATGAGATTTAAGTGGACTACATATCTACTTTGTTTAATCAATTTTATATGTGTAATATATGGTAATATATTACACATATTTTTTTGAGATCTCAATAATTGAGTTCTTACAAGCATCGCTAAGTAATTTTACAATTGCGCTCAAGCTATAAGACCATTTACTGCGTTGTTAAAGTGTACAGAGGTAAATGAGATTTGAAATTGTACACGTATATCATGTTTTTATATATCACTATTTCTGTTTTATCTGTGGTGTAGGTCTATTTTGTATACTTCGTCGGCTGTGCTTTGGTTATACCTACTTCACCTGTGTCAGATTATGTATTAAAGAAGGATAATGACTAAATTATTGAGATGCTGATGACACTATATGCCGATACTAGTATAACTGACCATGATTTTAAGATTATTAATGGAATTTCAATATACTATTTAATGTACTGCGTTCTATTTTTTGAGATTTACTAGACGCTTTCGGAATCAAAGACATATTTTCCGAAATTATTCTGTTGAGACTACATGCACTCTTGCATTTGAATACACTTTACGGACATGCTGTACATTTCTTATAATTTAAACTGCTGAGGAAAATAAATATTTTAATTTCAGTGTTTGAATTTTCGCGCCCCTTGTGTTACACGTCAACAAGTCGCTCGAACGCTCAGTTAGATTGAATTTACCGTCGGCCGTCTTGTGACGTGGCCCCGAATGACGGCACACATTACATTACCATTCTTCGAAGTCAAAGCCGGTTTAAAAAGTTATACATTTCCTTAATATTTTCTCGGTGCACTTTTCGAGAACACGCTCCACATACAATGAAGATTTTTTGATCGCATGTCGGATCCCCCAGCCTGTCACCTGATCGATTAGCGAAGATCGTGATTTCTGTTCTATGTAAGGACCGTAACGTTTTGTTACATTTTATGAAGATACACAACGGCTTTCAATTTCTTGTGTTAAACGTTTATCTCTTAAATCGTTTGCGTAAACATCGTTTCTTCTAGAAAAATGTTTGAAACTGTCAAATGACATCGCTCACATACCAAAGAAGTGTAGTTAATATTTTTTGAGGTTATACATGAAATGGCAGCACAGAAATTCTTTTATGCATATTGATTCCAGGTTTTTCACTCATAAAATTTGTTACACAGATATTCTTGAAGTATTCAGCAATATGTATTCTGTAAACAAGTTGAATAGAAGAATAAAATGCAACTTTATTGTTTCAGTGAAATGACAACTTACGAGGACTTCATTCAACAGAATGAAGACCGTGACGGTGTCCGGTTTACCTGGAATGTTTGGCCTTCATCAAGGGTTGATGCAACCCGTCTTGTTGTACCACTGGGTACACTTTATCAGCCGATTAAGGACCGACCTGACCTACCACCGATCCAATATGATCCAGTCTTATGTACTAGATCGACTTGCAGAGCAATTTTAAATCCACTCTGTCAAGTTGATTACAGAGCAAAGCATTGGGTGTGTACCCTTTGCTTCCAAAGGAATCCGGTACGTACACATTTATTGTGCAACATGGTGATATACTTGAATTCTGTGACAACCTTTATACAATGTATATTCAACTTATACATATATATAAGCATATACAACTTAAATGATATATGCAAATTAAAAAAAGCTGTAAAATCAAATACGTAACATATTGAGTGTATGTGTTTTAAAGCTCAAGCTTACTGATGCAAGAGAAACATTTCTTTTTTATATTACACCTGCAATATAAATCTATATTTTAGTATCATAATTATTTATAATACACTTGTTTTCAGTTTCCACCACAGTATGCTGCAATCTCTGAACAACATCAGCCTGCCGAGTTGATTCCAATGTTCTCAACAATAGAATATACCATCATGGTGAGTTGAAATTATATTCAAATGGAGGTGTATAGTAAATCCTGAAATGAACAAAAAATAATTATAACAATGTTTTTTAAATATTTTGTTTAGAGGGCACAATGTTTACCGCCAATATTTCTGTTAGTCGTCGATACATGCTTGGATGAAGAGGAGTTGGGGGCATTGAAAGACTCGTTACAGATGTCTTTATCGTTGCTTCCATCTAATGCCCTAATTGGTCTCATCACATTTGGCAGAATGGTTCAGGTCCATGAGTTGGGTTGCGAGGGCTGCAGCAAAAGCTATGTATTTAGGGGCACAAAAGATCTGCAACCAAAGCAGGTTCAGGATATGCTAGGTATATAAAACACTTTTCTTCATTTCTAATATAAATGTTATACAGTGTATTGATAACACACAGCAGGTACCGGTTACTGTATACTCATTTATGTTGTGAAACAAATCATCTATTTTTTTGTTTCTACATGGTCCACTTACAGGAATCGGACGACCAATTCCGGGACAACAGAGAGCACCTGGCGTCCCAGGTGTTGGTGCTGGTCAATCTCTTCCGCCAGCCAATCGTTTTCTTCAGCCTGTTCATAAGTGCGACATGAGTCTTACAGACTTAATTGGAGAGCTTCAAAGGGATCCTTGGCCTGTCGGACCCGGAAAGAGACCATTGAGGTCAACTGGAGTTGCATTAGCAGTGGCTACTGGTTTGTTGGAAGCCAGCTATGCCAACACGGGAGCCAGGTATTTTTTTCTTTTTCACTAAATATGCATTGAATGTTAAATAAATATTGTGTCATGTATACGGCATTTAAATGTCTTAGTTTCTCTATTATATTGATCCTTGTTTCCTATGTAATTGACAAGGATTGTGTGATGACTGCACTGTAACCGTTCTTCATTATATATATGTCACGAATGCCACAATTAAAGCCGAAACATTTATTGCACCGAAGCTTAATAAAATAAGGAAACTAATAAAAAGGAAATGAAAGAGAGTAAAATAATTTGTTCAGGATTATGCTCTTCGTCGGTGGACCGTGTTCTCAAGGTCCTGGACAGGTCGTAACCGATGACCTTCGACAGCCAATTCGCTCCCATCATGATATTCAGAGAGATAACGCAAAGCATACGAAGAAGGCCACGAAACACTACGATCATTTGGCGAGCCGCGCCGCGACGAACGGTCACATTATCGACATTTACTCATGCGCTCTGGATCAAACCGGTTTACTTGAAATGCGCCAGTGTTGCAATTCGACAGGCGGTCACATGGTGATGGGTGACTCCTTCAATTCCTCCCTGTTCAAGCAAACCTTCCAGCGAGTATTTGCGAAGGACAACAAGGCTACTTCAGCGCAAGGCGGCGGAGGTAATCTTCGCATGGCGTTCAACGCAACGTTGGAAGTGAAGACCTCGCGGGAATTGAAGGTTTCAGGAGCGATAGGTCCCTGTGTCTCATTGAACGCAAAGGGTCCGTCGGTTGGGGAGCAGGAAGTAGGATTGGGCGGCACGTCTCAATGGAAATTCTGCAGTTTGACGCCATCGACGACCGTCGCTTTGTTCTTTGAGGTTGTTAATCAGCACACTGCACCAATTCCGCAGGGCGGTAGGGGATGCATACAATTCATCACGCAATATCAGCACAGTAGTGGACAGAGGAGGATACGGGTAACAACAGTTGCGCGAAAGTGAGTCATTTTCGCACTGGTTGCTCTGATCAATGATTAATCTAAAGAGTTCTAATGCGTTGTAAGCGTAGCGTGGCTTACTTATACATTCTCGAATGTTTATTCCGTGTTGTAGTTGGGCAGATGCCTCAACGTCATTGCACCATGTCAGTGCCGGTTTTGATCAAGAAGCAGCTGCTGTTTTGATGTCAAGATTAGCCGTGTTCCGTGCTGAAAACGATGACGGACCTGACGTTCTTAGATGGGTCGATAGGATGCTGATCAGACTGGTCAGTTTCTTTTACTGTTTTTTTTCTAGTTCGCTGGAAAACATTTACGTCACTATAACTAAATGAGGGCGAATATCGTGTAACTTGGCATTAATTGTTTTTCAGTGCCAAAAGTTTGGCGAATACACGAAAGACGACCCCAACAGTTTCCGCTTGGCAGAAAACTTTTCGCTTTATCCACAGTTCATGTATCATCTTCGCCGATCACAATTTCTACAAGTTTTCAATAATTCGCCGGACGAAACCAGTTTCTATAGGTTAGTTTGCAAATTTTCTTAAAGTTGTTCAACATTAACTCCGTTTTTTTTCAGACACATGTTAATGAGGGAGGACCTAACAAATTCCCTCATTATGGTGCAACCGATTTTGTATAGTTACGGATTTGGCGGTCCGCCAGAACCGGTACTATTGGATACATCATCAATCCAGCCAGACAGGATATTGCTGATGGACACGTTCTTCCAAATATTAATATTTCACGGCGAGGTATGAACATTTCTTATATATTCTTGAATTTAGTTTCAATACGTTTCTTCGCCATTTTCACATTCCACCATTTCCGAAAATTATCATTCCTAGACAATAGCACAATGGCGCCAATTGAAATATCAAGATTTGCCAGAGTATGAAAATTTCAAACAACTCTTGGCGGCACCTGTCGACGACGCTGCCGAAATTTTGGCTGGCCGATTCCCCGCCCCTCGTTACATTGACACAGAACAGGGTGGCTCACAGGCCAGATTCCTTCTTAGCAAAGTCAATCCCAGTCAAACGCATAACAATATGTATGCCTACGGTGCTGTAAGTTTCATAATTTTTTACAGTTTATTACATATACACAATTTTGACAAATTTTACACACATGTGCATCGCTTTACAATGATTGAAATTTTATCTTTGTTGTTTGATGTGATAAGGTTAATTCATTGGAAATTATATGCATATTACGAAAAGGTTTTTTAGAATCAAGGATCAGCCATTTCATGACGCATGACGCATATTGAACGTCAGCCAGCTCATGGGACATCACGCTGAAATTTGTTTTGAATTCGTAAACCAAATAATATACATATATGTACTGGTTGTTTTAAAAAATGTTTAAGCAAGATTTTTGAACCGATAGACTTAATTATTGGTGTTACTAAAGAAAGTGGCATAGGTTAGAGAGAAACAGTAGGTTCAAGTTTTTCTCACTTTTCAACTTTAATAGTCGCCGGCACATATATGTAATTATATTGTTTTTCTCGTACAGTAGGACAGTCATAAAGATATAAGTATAGATTACCAACATAAAAGATGGTTCATTCATGTTGTTACTAATTTATTTTTTTTTCTTTCTTTCCTGTTTTATGTTACCCATTTATGTGTGTTTCCCACCTGCCAACCACAAAATAGGGGATGCCGATACCCAGCGGGGTGTGTTCATATACCATTATTTTTTCTTCTATTTTGTTTTTGCTTCATTTTCATTTTAAATTGACT
This sequence comes from Anoplius nigerrimus, assembly GCA_914767735.1. Lineage (NCBI taxonomy): Eukaryota > Metazoa > Arthropoda > Insecta > Hymenoptera > Pompilidae > Anoplius > Anoplius nigerrimus. The sequence continues at coordinate 11,370,463 of OU612078.1, forward strand.
ACATAGTGCGCTTTCTCGCCTTTTCATTTTCTTCCTTATTTCGATATATCTATGCTTTGAATGCTTACATATGGTGGCAGGTACAAGGACAACAATCTCATAATTTCATCTACTATTACAACTATTTTCAGCTTTTGCCGATTTATACCTATGAACAAATTTTGCTGCACTACTATTTTTTCTCTAGATTCCTTCCTTGACATCTATTTTGAGTTTGGGGGTTTAAATTTTGGGTGCCTCGGTTGAGGGATTTTTGGTGAAATGAACATCCAATTTGGGGCAATGTAATAATGCTATTTTACTGTTCACAGGAAAGTGGCGCACCTGTTTTAACGGACGACGTCAGTCTTCAAGTTTTCATGGAACATCTGAAGAAACTGGCTGTTTCTTCGGTTGCCTGAATCGTCGCTTTTTATCCGCACGCAAACGTTTAACACATACATGAACGTGGATAATTTGAGACACTTTGATCTTAGAAGAAGATAAAGAAAACAACATTCAGATACTGAGTGTGTTACGTCAAGTTATTCGATTTTTTCGACACACCGTATGTGTTACGCATCAGTAATATGGAGCAACAATTCTGCATTTCTGCATTTCCGTCTAATTAATTCATTTCAGTTCTACAACATATTTCGTATGTATTCTTGTATAGACGACTTGTTATATAGGGAATGGAGATAAGATAATAGACAAGGCAAATAAAAAGAATCGGTGAGGAGATCGTATTAATCAATTTTGTATAAATAAGTGAATTTAATTGTACCGTAATAATAAATTAGGATTGGTAACAATAAGATAACCAATCATTAAAATTGAATAAATATATAGACTGTTTTTTCATGCAAACATCCAAAACAATATAGTTTTCCGGGAATTTGTTGAGGCCGTTGGAAAACAATGAAACTATTTCGAGGGTCGAACTTTCAATAAAGTAACAGATAAATATATAAAATCTTGAACAAATATATCGTTTTTTCAGTAGTAATGTTTATCAAGACAGGGTTGTATCATACTTTCTTGACTTGAGACTAAATTTACAAGCTAAAAAAATTACCCACTTATCCTTCTATTGTAACACTTCAATGATCTAGCTTGTTTAAATGTATTATCTTATATAGTTTTACCCGGTGTCCCAGGAAATATTAATTTGTTGCTTTGGGACATGTCAACAAATGCCAAGGTAGGTCAGTTTTCCAAGTGGAATGATAAATATTTTCTACAATTGAACGACTAATAAATAATTTTTATTAACTTTCAGAGCTCAAAAATTTATATACACACATCTTGAATGCCATGTTTATGTAAATAACTGTGCTCAAAAGAGCTTCAAGGATAGTTTCGTTAGATGTTATATGTACTTAGGTAACATGGTAATTAGGACTTGGGTATGCTCTTTCCCATTTTTACATATAAATACTTATACAAGATTTAGTATTAATAGTGCAATTAAATCTTCTTTTTCGCTGCAGTAACAGGTAGAAAAAAGAAACCATTATGATCTGCAAAACATACGTAATTTGATTGAATATAGTAAGATTGTTACTATACCAGAATAATGTACAGCGATTCATTGGTTGCAGCATCGCATAATAGAAAATGAATACCGTGCTGAACATGTTCTGTGCTAGAAGATTTATTTTTTTATTCTGTCATTTAATATTCTGTGTTTTTCAACAGAAAGTGATTGTGGTCACCTATGAATGCGTTGTTAGCTATAAAAAAAACGTTAGCATTCAGTTTTGAAAAACATTACACCATCTCAAGATTACTGAAACTGCAATTCTAACAGAAAATTATTATGTGCACATAATTTTGTTGTTTAAACTAAATAAACAACAAAGATGTATAAGCTAACAAAACTATTTCCAAATAACTTAACAGGTAAGAATTGATTCCTACATTCAGTATATGTGCACACATCACATTGTATAGAGACTGCATGTATGCGTATGTAAAACTACGTTTTAATTGTATTTTTATGTCTTCGACATGATTACAACAATGAACAGTTGTATTGGTGTCAATATTGAAGAACAATACAGGTTAATTCGGAGATTCACGACCAGAATGGTAATCTCGTTTCGAGAATAACAGCGATTATTTTCAATTAGCATTACTCTTTACGGTGACTAACAAGAACGGCCGTTTGTCACTGCAGCTCCAATATAAATTATTATTTTCAGACGGGAACTTAGAGGACAAACTTCTATATGATTATAACACACCGATGTTTCTTCCGGATACTTATAATGACATAGGAAGTAATATTGGTTCAAATCGAATTAGTGTAAATTATATATTCAAATTACTTTTACGTATAAAAAAATCGCATAAGAATTATTTCATGCTAATGACATATAAAACATTTAGTCAGTATTAGTTTTACAAAAATTCGTTATATCTACAGATATTCATATATGTACATATATGTACACGATTAATCTGTAGCCTGCTTTCATGTCGGCCTTATTTTACATTCGTATAGCAATTTGTAAGGTCCTTTTATCAGCATGAAGATTCATGTTTTAAAATAATGTAGAAAAGAGGTAAAATACTATGTACATTTGCTATTAAAGACAAATGAGAAACAGAAATTGAAAAATGGCACAACATAGGGGCACCCGTTAGCTATGTGTGCGATCAGATCATAGAAACACAATCAGAAAATAGAAATCATTGTGTACCTACCAACATTTATTAAACACGAGCATATTTTACAAACTTTGGGTATTAAACTCCATTTCAAAATATAGCAATTAACGTGAAAATATGAACAATGTAAGATATATTTTTTGTTGGTAGGATACACATGTTGTTCTTTGGAAACTTTCAATAAAAATCTCAACAAATGGTGGGTTGTTTAGCAAACAAGCGAGCCCGTAGTCACCGCATGTTTTCACCTGTTGGAAACTATTTACATTTATGAGTAGCCTTGGAGTTTCGAAATTATAATGTAAGAACAAAACAATCCGTAATGTAATAATGAAGAATAATGATTTCTTGCATCTTTACTGCATCACTATAATCCCGCATTTGATAGCATCAATGTTTTATAGGTATCAAAATTGCATGTTATTACTAGAAACGGAATGTGTAATTCGCAACCTTATCCAGGCGCATTTGCTTGTTATAGACTAAACTTACCCATGCACTAAACTATTAAAGATTTTTCTCTTGTATAAAACCATATGCTCCTTTTACGTGTTTTTACCCAATGTAAAAAAAACCCAGAAAAAACGGTATCTTAATAACCCTCGTATTTTTACAATTGTACGTCATATTGATAGTACTAGACATAACGTTGTCTCCTTTTTTTCTGTCAATTGTCTGTGAAAATACATAAATATCAGGTAAGATCTAATGTTGGATATTTCAATCAAAGTATTTATACAATAAAATATGTTTAGCAATCGTTATTTACGGTTTCATTGTTTTTGTGAGTTTAGGTTTCCTTTGCACATGACAAAAATTTTAAATGTACTACTACTACGAACAAACGAAATTATTTTACGAAGGCTATATATGTCAAATACAGCTACCTGATTATGAAATAATATTATTCAAAACGCACGGTGATATTACGACTGAAAATATGAAAAATTAATTTGTAAATTGTTACCAAACTTTATTTTAAGATAAAATTGCTTTGTTGGTTTCCGGAAAATATGCTTAAAAAATTTGAAAACCTCTTTCACTTTTATATTTTCATATTTGTACATTTTTTTATGTTCTTTTCCAGTTGCATTTGCTGCGTCCACATTTTCTTGAATGTTAAACAACAAGTGAATCTCAAAATATTTACATTAATAATTCTTAACGTTACCCAACATTACTGTGCCACATGCTTAAATTACGCCGCAGAAAATGATTTACGGGATTATGTTATTGCGTTATTATGAATGACATCCATCTTCAATATGACACATACCTTTGGAATATATAAATGCAACGTAAAGTTAAAGCTATTGGAATGGTATAGATATTAAGATCATTGGGTGTGTCTTTTCACACTTTATAAAAATCTGCCAAAAAAGTATGTAGCACCAAGAAACATATCTGAACCTTAAATGATAGAAAACAGAAAAGAACTGAGAATGGAATATTTTCTTCAGTTATTCTCGATTCCACAGATGGTGTAACATTGTTCTTAGACGTCTTTTCATACATCGACAAGTAACGAAGGTGTTATACCTTCACATTTCATGCTCTATACACAATGCTTTATTTCGAATGAACCAGTGGAATATCGTTGAAACAGATATTGGTACAAAAGTATTATTTGAAGGAAAATTGTGCAGAAATATATACGCTGAACAATTACTGCCCGATCATTTTTGTCTAATCTTTATGAATTGCGAAGCATAATAATGAAAGCGCCAAAGATTTCCTACATAAAAACTTTATCGAAATCATACCATACAAAAAAGAAGAAGCTGGGATAGAAGGATATAAACGGCATGGACGATTTTTGTAATTTTATTAACATAATTCCTCTGCCCCATCGTTTTTTCGTCTCATAATTTCTCTCTCTCGCTCTCTCTCTCTGTTTCTCACACACATTCTCATTATCTCTCATTCTTTTTTTGTAATAAGATACCTTTCGCACCGTTTTGCATCCTTTCTCTCTCTCTTTCTGACTTTCTATTTCTTCCATCATTTTTTATTATCATTATATCAACTTTTTGCCACATGATAACGTTCCGTTGTTTTTATTTAAAATCTTCGTTTTTATTTAAGAAACTAATTCTTTGAAATTCCAACCTTTCACCGTTTCCTCTTCTTTTCTCTTTCTCGCTCTGACACTCATTTTCTCACTCTTTCGCGCTCTCTCTTTCTATTTATCTAATCCTAACTATTCTTTTCTCTTTCTCACTCTCTCTCCCTCTCACTCATGTTTTATGCCGCGAAAAATTTAAAAAACGGAACAGAGATTGAAAATCTCGCGTCGTTTCTTCATCTTCATTCATGTTTCCTCCACCAAAAAGACGACAAAGGAATCTTGAAGAAAATATGAAAAGGCAATCAAACACGAATCGGGAGATAGTCGAACGAAATTTGAGGGAAACGGAAGAAAACTGTACGAAAACATTCTTCTTCGCCGTTCTCCTTATACGATGCCATCACACAGTCTTTAGCATCAGATTTTCGATCTCATGTGTTTGTCTTTTGTTTCCACTCTTTGGGAAATTGCATATATATATATATACGATATATGTGCATATGTTTCTATATTTATATATAATATACATCCATAGACGTAACTTCCGAAATTTCTCAAATTTCCGGACCTTTACTCTCGTGACAGCGATTTCAACTTCTTTATCCATCGAATTCTTTGGAATTCTTCGCGCAATTTTTGTTAGCATTTTGTACCGTGTCGCTTTATCGTCGAAGAAACAAGTCTTTGACTTAAACTTGACCTCAAATCTTTGCTAAGGAAACAAGTGTAAAAAATTTGATCAAAAAGTTGTTACGCATTGTATAAAGTTTTGAATACTAAAGTTATTTCACTTTTGACAATAAATTGTTTTAACTTGAAAATGCGCATTGTGCACTTGGATTACGCTCATTAGATAGAATTTCTCGTTATTTTTCTTTACTGTAGCTTTTTGAATAGGCATCAAATGAAAATATGTGAGGTTTTACATTCTCTCCACAATAAGAGAGGTAAATTTTCAGGGAAAAACGTTCGTATAATGCTGTTCATTTTATTCGCCAAGTAGAGGAGCTGCCCCATTCATATGATCAATATCATACTCAAATTTTTAATTAAAGTCAACATTTTTACAATTTGCTAATTGTTTCACAAAAAACATGTCATACATTACAAATAATTTCCATCCTTTGTAACCTTGTTTCCCCCTTGCAAAATAAACGTCATATAAGTTCCACCCATTAGGTTACTCGAACGAAAGTTGACATAAATATCTATTATCATTTTCATTAAACATTTTTTTTTTTGCTTTAAACACACATGCTGTCTCCTCCAATTTCGTTCGATTTTCTCTCAGTGGCTCCCGATCATTTCCTCGTTTCGTTTCTTGTCGATAAACGTTATCACAAAACAATCTGAACAAATAGAAGAGAACAGAATTCTGCGCTTCTCTTGAATATGTTATTCGCACTTTGTTCAAAGAGTAATGTCACTAAAAAACATAACCATCAGCTCATTCCTCTTCCACGGCCTTATCATCGATTATAATCATCACCATCCCCATCGTCTTCATTTTCCACACGTATTTTTTTCTTTTTTTTTTCTTTATTTGTTTGTTTTAATCGTTGATCCCACTGGACACTATCGTTAAATCGTACGGTATCAATTAATTAATTAATTAATTTTAATAATAATAATAGACACGATAATAAAACGCCTGCACTTCTCTCTCTCGCTCTCTCTCTCTCTCTCTCTCTCTCTCTCTCTCTCGCCCTCTCCCTTTCTCTCACTCTCTTTCTCTGTTCGACACATTATCGATACACATATTTCGCTTTCCGCGTGTGTGCTGTGCCCCATACCTACTCTCTCCCTCCCTCTCTCTCTCTTTCACTTACGTATGTGCACATACCTGTGTAAATACGTATATGTGTGTGTGAGATTTATTTATCCGATTTTCTTCTGATAATCCTTTATAATCCATTCGAAACTGACAATGTACCATATGCACCATGCAAAGAAATTGGTACTTATCAATATTACCAAATTATCTTATGATAAAAGCTCAGCTTCGAATGGTTTAATTTTGTTTAGTGTACAAGGTGTCGACATTTGTGTCTCTAGCTATGCGTACGTTTAGGGGTATGCATACGTGTGTGTTTATGTGTATGTAATTTGCTTTTGTCTCGACGTTCTCGCGAGATGAAATTGTTTATATTACACGACGGAATTTTTTTTGCTGACCCCGCTTGTTGGAAATGGAATAGCCCAGGAGGGGGAATTGTAGTCTTTCTTTTCTCAATTTTACTATGAATTCACGAGGTTTTTACGCAGAGGAAATTTAAAGTTTCCAAATTACGAGAGCTGTTTACCCGTTTATAAAATTCTAATAACTTTGTCAAATTGTACAACAAAATTTCTCAGAACCTCTTACAAATTTCAAAGATTTACAACTTTTCGGTATCTTCGAGGACTTTATAGGTTTATAAAAATCTGAAATAAATTTGAGATTAACTCCTTCGGATATGCTCAAGATAATTTCAGGTATCCTCAGGACAATTAACAACTTCTAAATCTTTCCGTAAGAGTCAAGGACTGTCACACTTTTTAAAGTCTGTCTAAGTTCACAACTTTCCATACTTTCAAGGATTTTTATAAACGTATATTCTATAAATTTCAACCTGATCCGTTTGGGTATGCTCATAGTAACTTGATATAATTGCGAATGTATCAGGGTTTTGAGGATGCTTAAGAGTTGAAAGGAGTACTCCTGTCGGGTCAAAACCAAGGCTTGGCCATATTATGCACGTCCGCGTGGTTTCTTTCGAGTTGTCGACTCCTCACTGGACAAAATCGTCGCTGATACGCGCTTTGGCCTGCCTGCCGTCGTGTTATTTGCACTCGATGACGTTGTAGTCGTTGTCGTCGGTGTAGTCGATGATGGGGGTGCGCTTATCGTTCCCTGCTGAGCTGAACCTAATCAATCCATAAAATTCACATTAATCGGCCTGTATTCGAAGCCGACCGTATGACTGTGTTACGTGCACAACCTCCACAATGCCTTTGAAACGGTCAGATTTAGAGACATATGAGACAAAGATTATTAAACAGTTCATAGAAAGTATCTTTCATGCAAAACATCGTTTGTATGAAACAAACGTGTTCAACGCGTTTCCTTGTATTTGTAGGTATAATTTGATTACATCAATATGATCTCAAGGATAATATAGATTGAGCTCCGAAAAAGTTTACAGTTAAACTTCTGCACGAATCTTTTATTCTCTAATATCCTTCTGTTTAAAGGTGACATCATCGGCAACACCGATATCGTTAATTGAGAAAGACTTGATAAAAGAGATTTCTAATTACCCCGCAATTTTGTCCTGGATACGACGTTATCCTTTCCTCTCTTCTCACCAGGTTTCTTTCCTTCAACCTTCCCTTCCGCCGCTACACTAATCGTTGTTGTCCCGGCAATGTTGGCGTTGTTACTTTCTTCGCTCGCCTCTTCCTTCCCGTCTGGTCCTTTATTCCTGTTCAACGCCCTTTCTGCTCTACTACTGGATCCCTTGCCGACGGACTTAACAATCGCCAGCGTTTTGATCAGGTTCTTGCTCATCCTTTTGCTCTTCCGCTCATCCTTCGGTCTGCTCGGCTTCGTCTTTTTCTGGTCACCGATTTCGTCTTCCGAGAGCGTCTCGTCGTCCGACGGACCGCTCGAAGAAGAACGTTTCATTTTTTTCCGTGGCGACGACGATTGCTTCTTGCCACCGCCTAGGGTCGGTGCTTTTCTTCGCTTTTTTAACTGCGATTCGTCCTTGTAAAGAGATAAGTCCACTGTGGGCAGCATAGAGACAAAAACGACCGAATTAAATGTAAGTTTTTGCGTACTTGGATATTGCACATTTAATGATCCCTAAGAATTTGATTATTAAGAGAAAAATTGGGTACGTACGCCCATCCGGATGTTCTTCTGTGACTCTCGGTTTCTCAGAGACACCTGCCTCGACGTCGATCGCCCTCTTCAGGATATTTTCCGTGCGTAGAAGCTCGATCTTTGTCAACTGGAATTTGTTCTTGTCAATCTTGTTCAGATTCAGATTCGTCAATATACAATCGAAATCTATGGACAGAAATACATGAAACATTATTTAACTAAGACGTTGATGCAAGTATGTGGGAAGCAAAGTAATATGGCAACATAGAATTCGTGTAAAAATGTAATGGAATACAATGTAGTCACCTATGAAATCATAAAAGTCCGGTGAGTAGATTTCTCCGTTGTTTTTATCTTGCGACAGCCAGCGTATACGAATGCGTCTGCTGGATTTGTATATGTTCTGCATCGCTTGACACACGTAAAAACTGCCCTCAGCGTTTCTCACAGCCAGAAATTCATTTCTGAAATCGGGAATGTATAGTGTGAGTCCAAGTAACTATTCCTACTGTTTTGTATATGTCTACCAATTATAGTTCTAGAGATCTTGCATTCTTCGTTTGAAGCACCAGCTCTAGTAAAGAGTGTTGAATTGAAACCGATGATCATGTCCATGTGTGGAAGTTAATTGGGGCGCAATAGCAGTTACTTATTACATTCATCACGTGAGGCTCTAACCACTACTATATCTTTTGTTAGCTTAAAAGATCTGTATGATAACATTACACGGTATAGAAAAACCAAAACGGGACATTTTGCATTGTAATAACAGCTCAAAGTAAGAATATAATTGGTTTAACACGTTGAGTGCCACGTCAGTCATCGGTGACTGACACTGAACACACGCGGCCTGAACGGAAAGTTCAGTGTCAGTCACCGGTGACTGACAGTGTAAAATATGATATAAAACTAACAAATTTACATTGTTTTAAGTTGTTAAAATTTATTCAAAGTCCACTTAATTTTTATATAATACGGGGTTTTATTATGAATGTACTTAAACATTTTTCCCGAAAATTGTAATGGATTTTATTAGAACAGGGTAAGCATAAAAATGGTTGTCCCTCGCAAGTATCACAAAATGTTACAACTCGTTTGGTAAAACTTCTTGCTTTTTTTCTGCCACACTGTGCCGCCGATAATACACAATAGCCCTGATATGTTTAAACACTTACATCGAGTAAATTTTAATATATTAGTAGTGCGCTTCGCATTGCTGTACCACGATACCAACGCGCGTGGCCTGATGGGGATTTCCTTATAAAATCGCGTGGCACTCAACGTGTTAATATCTTTTGAGGTTTTAACTTTTTTTAGAAAACAATTTGTATCAATGTACCACTGCCATTATGGGGTGTTATAAGATAAATAGCAAAGAATACGTTAACTACTTTGAACTTCTCTACTTGTATAGGACTTGTAGTTACTTCCATCATTTGGTTTTGGAATGAAAAGTATCACATATTGATCAATTAGTCTCCATATTAGGTATTATAATAACAATATATTCTTTCCTTAGCATGTCCAAACATTTCATAAAATGCAAGCACTTTTTTGTATATAGGATCATAAACGTTAAAGAAAATCTATTTAATAACAACTATGATTTTGGGTACACCAATAGTAGTTAGAATAATATTTATAAAATTTACAGGTACTACACTATAATTTTGACTTAAGACATATGACGAAATTTACTTCGCGCTTTTTTTTACCATGATATTAATATCCACTCTTTATGTAGACTTGGTGCTTATATTTTCAAAGAATCGGTTACACAAGACAGAATACTATTATATATTTTACGGACTCTGGTATTGCAAATGTTTTCTACTCAACTTTGATACTTACTTGTAGAATACAATTAATTTGTCGTCAGCCGCCTTTGTCGCCGGACTCTTGTTTAGGCTCTTAACGAGCAACGCGATTTCTGGTAATGGACTCTGATAAGGTTGTGTCTGCGTGCGATTCCTCTTTGGCTTGCTCGCACCGTCCGCTATGCTTGAGCCACCCTTTAGATCCTTCAGCTCCCTCGACTTCCGCTTGTTAGCCTTTGGCGAGCCTGTAACTGAAGTATCTCTATAAAGGTCTCAGTATATCAAAATACAACAATGTCAAGAATACAAAGTTCTTGAGAACAACGTTGACAGCATAGACGTTACATTTGTTCAATATTGCAAAAGAATTGGAGGATGAACACTGAGATTAATGGACTTTTACGGTAATGGAAATGTTTAACGTTAATGAAACATTAAGGTGTAACAGATTTTACATTAGTAATAACTGGGAAAGTGGTATCTTCTTGAGGATTTATGTAAATGTTGGAATTTGACAAAAATAGGCAAGGCTCAAATTTAAATAGGGTGTCGTCGATTTATAAAAATTGTATGTATAAAATCAAAACCTTAAGGATGTGATTGTTCAGTAATCATAGGAAAGTGGAACGTCGGAATCTCAGGAACTCATTGTTGTCAGTATCTTTGTCACAATCAGTTGAGACTCAGAACCTAGAAATTATGTATTGGAATAATGTTAAAATTACCTTTACATATCCTTATTATGAACCTATAATTAAACATCTAAATGTTATCAAAGTAAATAATCAAATATTCCGACCTTCAGTGTACTCCAATTATCAATGATTCATTAATCTATTAGTAAGAACAAAAGGACTGTAAACCATTGCACCTATACTTTATATTCTACTGTGCATCACCCAAATATTCTCATTACCTGTAATTTTTGTCTCAGGCTTTGGTGTGACAGGGGCAGAAGAAACCACAGGTTCACTTCCGTGTTTAGAAGTTTGAATCTTTGCCTTTTGCACTTCTGTCTTCAACGGTGGTTCATCCTTGTGTGTCAGTAGTTTATTCTGCAGTGTCGTAGGACTGACTGCCATACCTTCCGGTTCCTTTGAACCATTATTCACAGGTGTCTTCTTTTCCTCCACCTTTGGTGTTGAGGCACAGAGTGCTATTAATAAAAAAACAGTTTAAGTATACCTTTCAACCTTTAGAACAATTAAATTGTGTTTGATTCTATTTGTTACCTCTACATATAATACTTGCACGAAAAGTAAAGTGAAGAAGTTACAGAAATACATAGGCGTAAAAAAACAATATTTTTAATGGATCAAAAGCATTTCTATTAAGTCTTTTAAAGTCTAAAAATATGAAAGACTCACCGGGAATTTCTACAGACACCTTTGGTGCAGCTTCAACAACTTCTTCCTCTTCTTCCTCTTCCACCTCTACTTCTACCCTTTTTACTTCTTCACAACTGTTATTGTCGGGACTTAGATTGTTGTTACGGTTAGCTTCAATTTTCCCGCTTTCCTCATCCGTTTTCTGTGCACCATCCAGTTTCTGAATTTCGAGGCCATTGGGCAGTGGCCTTTCTTCCAGTTCCTTTTCTTGGGAACCATGGTAGGGCGGTGTCTGGTAGACGGATTGTCTATGCTCATGAACCAAACTCAATGGCTGATTGGCTGGCTGCAGAGTTACATAGCTCAGGCCACTGCCTGTTAGTGGCTTTATAGGGCTATCTGAGTTAGGGAGCACCTTTTGCGCTATGGCACTCACTGGCAGCAAAGAGTGTGGGGCTGTGGTAGGAGGAGATCCACCCACACCTGGTATTGAGGACTTTATGGCGCTCATAGTTGAACGTTATAGGCCTGTGAACATTAAATAAGAATAATATGAGGGATACATTACATCTATACACAGTATAATAAATATATCAACAAAATAAACATGAGTTTCTTATCAATCAATTGTTTTGTATGTTCTCTGTCTCATTGCATTGTTAATATAAATGAGTGCACACATAAAAGTTATAACAAACATTACAAAAATGCGGTAATAGATGTTCTACAACAGATTTTTTTATACACATGATAATGTAACATATGTATCAGAATTTTGCTCTTTAAACTTATCATAAAATTATTCTTAGTCTGGATGATATTGGTCAAAACAAAACCAATATATGTTGTGTTAAGCACTTTTCTATAGAACACACCACAAAATTGACACAGTACATGCAATAAAATGATGTTTTACAACACCTCTACCTTCAGCATTTTTAACTTTTGCTACGATTTGTATGACAGGTACTATCTTCCAACACCTATGACTCTAATCACAAATAATCCGCAAAAAGGAAAACATCTTTGAACATCAAATACAATCGCGAAACTGCAAGCAAAACACTGTTTCACAAGATATACATAACCTAAAAAGAGCCACATAACCTAGAGCACGTTAAGCAAAATGTTACAGCGGATGAAAAGCAAAAAAAAAACCTGTCCTGTGAAAAGTTGGAAAAGCGCCAAAACTAAGGTTAGGTTATGTTATGGTAGGAGAGGTTGAAGGGTGGGGGGCAATTAGCGAGGTAAACATAAACACGTACCAAGGGCTAGCTTTACGTCTCGATTCTGCACTCGATAATCTTCTCACTTTAGTTTAGTAAGAAGATCAAGAAACTTGCGCAAAGTGAATAACAAAACGATACGAAATGGAAGAGACAACGTTTATGCCGCTACGATTTTCGGCGCCCAGATATAGAAGCCGAAAAACAGGCGGGCCGAACCCGCGTTCTGGCCTGGCAGCGTTAGCGTTGGTGGGAGTAAGAAAGTTATAGGGAAAAGACATGGGTGCGGGAAAGAGCACAAATAACGGGAGAGAGATGAAGAGGGAAGAAAAAGATGGGAGTGAGAGATGTGGGTGAGAAAGTAGGAGTGAAACGGAATTACAGTACGAAGGAGAGCGAGAGAGTGAGGACAACGAAAAAGAAGGGGAGGGAGGCGGATTGTATTGGTATGAGTGAGTTGAACTTCTGATAGTACAAGTGAGGTAGACTACTGATAATGTGAGTGAGAAGACAACAAGGGTAAAGAGTAAAAGAGGTATAGATCGTAATGGTATGAGTGAGATAGATTGTGATAATTACGACTGAGACCAATTGCGATAGTGTAAGTGAGATCCACCTATTACACTGTGCATGCAAATATACAATATGCGCGCGTAGACAAATATATACATCGCGTGTGGCTTATATACACTCATGCGTTTTTGCATATATTTGTCAGATATTAAAGCAAATATACCAAATAGATTGAAATACATAATTTGTAGGTATATACACATGCATGGGTGAAAAAGGAATATGCGCACGTACATACGCATACAGGAGCACATATCTCCGTGTGACATGATACACAAGTGTACGGCAAGAGAGAAACGAATGTTTCGAAAATTAGCTGCCCAGATTTACACAGTGAGTATACATGTCGCAGATCGGCTATATCTAAAATCCGCGAACACAAACAGGACTGTATGCACGTACATATATAGAAAGAAATTCACCTACACCAATATAAAATCCTCAGCAGGCAGCGCGCTCTAACTCATCGTCGTTCCAGCGTGCACTTTTCCTTACTTCTCTCTCTCTCTTCCACACCCCCTCACTCGCTTCTCTGTTTCTCCAGTTCCGCTTGCTAACCGCTCTTCCCTCCACCCTCGCCCCCACCACTCCTCTCATCTTAACCAGCGACGCATTTCGTCGACATCCGTCTATGTATTTACACACTCAGCCTCCTGGTGCCTCGGCGATATGGATCGGGAAAGCGTTCGGTGCGAGAGCGAAAGAAAATAAGATTCCCGCACTATTCGCAGGCGAACTCGAACGTGCCCGCTGTGTACGCAACTTTTCCGTTCCCTTCAGTTCGTGCACACGCACACACACTCGCACGCACACTCGACGCACACTCCGTACGCGGCTATATTACGCGAGCATAGCACACACACACCGGAGAGTACCAGGTTCCTTTCCCGGAACGCGTTCGTCCGCTTTATTCCATTTCCACCGCGGATCTCGAGGCACGCGCGCGTGGATCGCAGAATTATATATGTGTTTTCCAAATCGCACTGGGACGATTATCGGGAAACGGTCGAATGATCTCACTGATTATTATCGTGGCGCGTCGACCGCTTGATAGATCCGAGGGCCACGCGCAACACTTTTCTCCGACTAGCACAACGCCGCAGGGGTAGGAGGGGAAAACGGGGAAAAGGAAAACAGGCGCCCTGGAGTTTAGATGGCGTCGGTTCGCGTTTCAAGACGCCGTGTTTTGCGTGACACGAGGGGGACGGAGAGGAGGGGTTTTTCTCCTCAGACTCGAAAGACGGGAATGTCGGCTGGCGTTGTCGCTCGTGGCGCTACCTGACGACCAAAGCTTTCAATACATTTCTTTACGATGCATTACGAATAGACTGGAATAGACCTACCTCAGCGGCGAAAAAGTCCTTTGGGACGCCATCTAGTAGCGGCGATGCAAATTAAAGCTGTTAAATTACGAAACAGATTATTTCAGATTTTTACGGACTGCTATACAAGTATTGTAGGGTATAATAAGAGTATATTGGAGTACCGCTAAAAAGAATACGTGTCAAGGATTGCGGTTTGATACGGGAAATGAACGAAGAAAGATTAAAGATGATCGCGATAGAATCTGTTCTCTTGCGAACAGCATTTCGTAGAACTTTATTCCTGCCTAAGAAAACAACTATTTTTAGCGTTAATTATTGTATTGCAACTGTAAGAATGATTGTAGTATGTTTAATGTGTAAGCATTCGCAATACCATCAAAATTCTTTTTGATGAAATCGCATCTACAACACAAGCAAAGACGCAGTTTTATGAAGAAATACGTTAAAAGTCTTATAACATAAACTTACTGGAAAAAACAGAAAAAAATTATTCGGACGGTTCTGTCTGTTCAAACTTTGACGCTTTTGATTTGTCCAATCAAACAGATTGACATTTTTCTGAGTATTAGATCTGTTCGTTTCAGTTCTTTATAATACATGAATATTACGCAATGTATGTATCGGAATAAATGTGTTGAGATTATTAAGAAATTAATAAACATAATATGACTGCAGTGAAATATGCGATAACGGAAGAAGAAAACGGATGAAGTCGTATTGTCAATGTTTTTTCAAAGTAATTATAATGTAGGATAAAGTAATGCAGCGAACTTACGTTTTAGTACTGGGTGGTCTCTACTATTTAATAGTGGAAGCCTGAGAACATCTGACATCTAGATCTAGTTTTCTAACACTCAAAAACAGGTAGTAGCACTACCGGCATACATTGACGAGGTATATACACATTTACATGTGCAGAAATAAATAGCTGTATAGTGTACACTCGACAATTATGTCATGCTTAGTCACAGAGGTGATTTGAATTGTTAAACGTATTATTACTGAGTGGATTAATGCCATTATTTTATATTCATAAACAAATGCTGTAGTGTTATTTCGCACAGAGAAGAACTTATCGTTCGTTCTTCGAATTTTATTTATACTGACTTTCAATTAGTTAATAAAGTATTAGATTAAAAAATGTAATGTTTTAATGTAAAACAGATCACGTGTGAGGTTGATTGTTATTGCACGTGCGGAACATTTTCTTGTGATTTTTGTAGATATTTACAAGAGGAAAGATACTTATGAGCAAAACAGTAGGATATAATAATATTTCACCAACGTAAAATTTTATTTTCAGGACAATGAAATTAAATAGTAATTTGTAGCAGTCAAAACACAATTATTGTAAGTCTATTTAGTAGAAAATTTGCTGGTATTGTATAATACCGAATATTTAGATATTTACGTATATAGGTACGTATACTTATTTCTATGAGTGAGTAAAACATCGTAGATGTTTGTATATTTATACCATATTTATATATATCAGATGATTAGGTACAGTGCTTGTTGAATCCCCTTTAGAGTTTGTTTGATTTCTAGGGACTTTTTCTTTCCACTTTTTTCTACTTTTGAAATAGAAGAGATATTCAACAACTTATTCGACAACAAGGATATTAAAAGAGATAAAGAATATTATGGTATTTAACGCTGAAAATGATAGTTTCCCGACACTTTTATTTAGTTTTGTTTCACAACCGGTGTAGGCTACCGATGATAACTTTCTTCCGCTATTTACACATTTAATTCTGAAATTTTTATACCCGAACAACATCTTGCATTCAAGACGAAAAGCCTATTACACCATTTTTTTTTTTTCGATTTGTAAGTATAATTATTATTATAACATATATGGCGAATTTCTAAAACGAAAACAAAGTTAACAATTTTTTAAGGCATTTTTTATATGAATGTTTCGGGATAATTGGATACTATGTTTAAACACTGTAGCTGTTGTTTTCTATTGCAATAAAAAAAAGTTTAAAAAACATCGTTCCTTCCTCTCTATGGGATATGTCAAGTGTACCAACATAGGAAATTCAAAAGCAAAGCGCAAAGAAAGAGACAGATCCAGACAGATCTGCCAGTTTTTCTCAACCAAGATAATGTTGGGGTACATCGAGATGCAATCAAAAAGTCATCGGTATTTTGCTTGAGACTGAGAAACAATAAGAATTTTTCGCGTGCTATAATAGTTTCTAGAAATTGTACTATTGTTACGTGGAGTACCACGGGATATAAAGGTAAGCCATAGGGACAATGATAAATGAAATTATTCAACATAACCTGGAACAACATTTATAAGAAATTATGCTCAGACTATAATTGTGAAATAGTTAATGCAATCAACGCACTTGCAGAACAAAAATGAACATTCCTCCAATCCAGCAGTCAATGAATGTTGGCCAACTGCCACAATCTAACCCTCAACTCCCTCAATCTCAGCAACAAGGACAGCAACCTCAACCGACTCAACCACAGCCTCAATCGCAAGCTCAAGCTCAGCCTCAGACCCAAGAAAGATTGGATAATATTTCAAAGGTGAAGTCTCTGGTTGTACCTCTACGAGAATCCTTGGCTATAGCATTGAAGACTGCTGCTCAGACGTTACATCAAAATAGCTTAGTTGATGTTGGCTCTTTAAAAGGCGTTGATCAACCTGATCATAGGTTTAACAAAAACATGGAAGAATTCTATTCGATTTGTGATCAAATCGAGCTGCATCTCAAGACATCAATTGAGTGCCTCTCACAAAATTCTAGTTCAGTGCGATACTTGCCAATGTCAGTTTCCCCTACAAGAGCAGATACAGTTGGTGCAAGGGAGGGTCCAGCTTTGACCTACCCACAATTTTTGATGACTGTAAGGGCACAAGTGGCATATGCTAGAGAGATTCATGATACACTTGTCAGTGCAGCTCATATGATTGCACCTGGTGAGTGACATTGTAGTACCATATGTGTTACAGTGGATACAGTGAAAATTTCCTGGGACAAGACTCAGTTACAAATGTTAATAAAATAAGTGTTAGGTGCATATTATTAATTAAAACAAAATAATTTATGATGGAACTGTGTAAAAAAAGACTGCCAGTAATTCCCTTCTGCTAATGAATCAAATGGTGTTGAAGTGAATTTTTTATCACTAGGTACTGAATGCATGAATGACAATAACTGACACAAAAACTTATTAATTAAGATGCAATTGAAATGTAATTAAAGTGAATGTGCTTCAAGCTAATAAAAACAATTTTTGTTGTTATTGTAATTGTTTGCATTTTTCTTATTATTTATATAGAAACAAAAGAAATGTATTTAACACTAGAATAGTGCTATAAAAGCCTATGCTACCTTAAACTTTTTTTTACCGCATTACCGTCTATACTGAACCAAATCAGCTACCTCGTACTAATTTTCTTTACCTTTTTTCCGTTTTAATTTTAAGCTCGGCATAGGATAAATGTGTGGTTATCCGAATAATGGTGACATTCGTTCTTTAATAAATTTTTTTTTTGCATGTTTTACGATACATAGAAACTTGTGAAAATCTGATATCCTAGTGAAACATAATTCCGAACCCGTTAACATCGAAGTAAAAACATTTTTGTACAGAGACGGTTGTACACGGTTGACTTTTTAAATCAATTGTGTACATATATATACGTGCATAGATATATACATATGCGCGTGCGCATGATTACTTACGTAGGTATAAAGATAGAAAGAGGTCCTCGAAATCGAAACTAAGATAAAAGAAATTTATGTATAACAAATAGATAAATTATAGTCAATGATAACCATCCACTTCAACAGACTTAAACACATATATGGGGGCGTACGTATATACATCGTCGCAGCAAAGATTTTTTTTAAACACAAAACTTGAACACCTACGCGTTCGACAATTCGTCACGTAAATTATCACATCCATTGGAACCCACCTACCGTACAATACATACGTGAGTACAGAATAGAAAATAAATCTGTAAGTATACAAGAAAACCTTGAACGCATTGGTACATAAACACATCTGTAGAAAAAAAAATTTCATAAAATTGTCAGTATATTCGAAACGCGAACTGTTACGCGTTTCTGAAAGCAGACCGTCTCCACTCGATTATCGGAAGGAAAATCTTACGCCTGAAAGGTACACTTGTCACGTACGCCAAAAAGTGTCCTCAAAATAGTCAACTTTACTAAAATTCATCGCAACCCCCCACGTACAGTACACGTGCCACTCTAAGCTCTCACCCCCCTCCCCCCTTCTGCCCTCCTACCCGAAAAGAAACTAAAAAATGTGGAACCCTCACCTCTACTCGGAAGCGGCAAAAATGCAGGAAGTACACTCTTCGTTTCCCCTCTTTCATCTCTGTCCCACCCTCCCTTCCCCCCGGCTCTCTCCCTCTTTCTCTCTTTTACTCATCCGTTTAAGGCATTCTCCCTCTGTATCTCACCATTAACCATCGTGCATACAGAGAAACGCATATACGTGCACAGGTTTATCCTTATTCACCCAACCATACCGATTCCCATCTTCGTTCAACCCCGAGATTCGACAAAACGCACGCGCCCACCTCTCCGTTCGCCATATACGGCGAACTTTCCCTAATAAGGCAACGTCTACTTCTAAATATGGCAGCCGGGTACCCTCCTCTCGCTTGTAAGCGTGTTAAGGCGCCCGACAAAATTTGCCGTTTTCGACCGTTTCTTCGATCGGCCGACGCTGGCGAAGGTCGAAAATGGATTGTAGGGCCGATGGGCGATTTTTTGAGATCGCTTCACCTTGACGTACAGATGGGAGTTTTACGGTTTTGAGAACGGGTGGACTGGTTTCGGACGCGGAATCGACGGCGAGCGTCGGCCAAAATGGCGGCCGCGGTGGCGGAGCACGCAGGTCAGGTTACGCTTGTTCAGTAAGCGGCGGCCGCTCGTGCTGTGAGCATCGACTGTCGTTGTGGTGCGCGCGCACGCTCCAGTCACGTGGCTTGCCGGTCTTATCCCGTATTGTGTTGCAACGCGCAGGAGAGAGAAGAACCGTTTGAACGCCGTGGCGGGACGCAACTGAATCGAACCACCGACGGAGTGTTTGCCACTGGGAAATTGCAGTGACTGTGAATGTAAATTGGACGGACGTAGGACTGGGAGACGCTGTCGAAGACGTTTACGTAGCAAAATGGTCAAAAGGTTGAATATGTGGGAAACATTGACACTCGAGGGGAATGACGTAAATTGAAGAGATTTTCAATCTGCATGTCTGGAGTATCGTTACGAGCGTTGAGGATGATAAAAATGTAAAAGCTATGGGATATTGCATGAACGCTGGTAAAGAAAGACAGAGGGCCGAAGTTACGGGATGTTGTATAAGTGTCAATATAAAAGTTCAGAGACATTATATGAGAGCGTTGATATTTTGTTGATGTTGTTGAAATTGTAAGGCGTTAAGGACGGAGACGAAAAGCTGCAACTGCGGAGGATCGTGTATTAATGTTGAGATCACATGGCGCGGAAAGATAAATATTGTTAAAATTATATAAATTTATAAATTTATGCAAATGTATGATATTGTGGGAAGTTAAAGTGGATAATAAAGGAGCGTTTTTCAGGAATGGTAGAACGTTGAAACCATTCAAATTTATATTAAAGATATTGAAAATATATACAGAGAGTTGTTACGTGTCCATATGTGCGATGAACGTATTCAATATAATTCAATACGTTAAAATTTGACGTTGACATTTAATCGTCAGATACGTTATAATACCAACAACGTACGTTGAAGACGTTTAGAGAAATCACAAAGTTTGCAAAGTTGGAAAACATAACATTTTGTTATAATCTTGTGCTTCCGGGAAATATAACCATAACAATTATAAAGGATCATTTTGGAACAACTGTTTAAAGTTAACAGTTGATTCCCCAGAGTAAGATTCTTAACGAAGGCAGCATTTAAGAAATTGAAGAAAACACTGATAAACGGATTTTTTGTGCTGTTCATAGAGTATTTTATGAACAAAGTTGTGCCTTTTGAGGGAGGAAGAGTGATATCAAGAAGATAATATTTAATGGAAAATTAAAAGTGTTTGTCTTCAAAGAATTTCCTGCTCATTGAAGAAGAATGATAATGGAGTGATAAAGGAAGTCGTGACATGCATCATAAATTCTTTCGCTTCCTGTACGTTGATTTCATGGTTAATTGTGCAATTTCACGGAATAATATAAACAAGTGCGAAGAAGGGAAAAATTGGAAATTTTGAAATCCATCTTCACCGATCTGCAGTGAAAACTCCGGGAAAAAAGTGTTTCTTTCCGTGACGTTAACGCTGCAAAGCATGGTGAATCTTGTTGTGCGCGAATGAGGATGTTTGAATATGAAGAAGAACGGCGGGAGATTCATACAAATAACTCCTCCAGTGCTATCTGAACCCACCGGAAAAATTGTGTGACAAGATTCCGATACAGCCAAGTGGAACAAACCGATCGTTTTCATGTAAGCCAGTCAAAAGTATTCGTCGCGATAAGGGATTAAGTGAATTCGTCAAAGTGATGAAAAGGAAACGCAGCAGGACTGCGGTGTGAAACTCAACCTGAAGAATCGGGCGCAGGTTGCTAGCAGCGGAGTAGCGATAAATCTCGAGGTAACTTCATCTTCTTTCCTCCGCGTTGACCGAAGAGAGAAGGTGCGCGATAATAAATAATCCGCAAAGACGTTCTCCGTTACAATCCCGAAAGGCGTCCGTGGTATCCCGACGATCCGCAGGTTCATTTCAAATATCGCGGGCGCGTTTCGCGGAACGTCACGGCCGGGATGTATTTTTGAAATGTATCGGGTATCGTAGCGGCCAGTGGATCCAATTACAGCATTTTTTCCCTCCCGACAGGCGAGGAGCGCAGAAGTGCCGATATTTCCCCCCCAGTCCGCTAAGAGCATATCGTATGTAATGGAAAACAGCCGCGAGTCAGCACGTTACACGAGCTACATGGGGATGATAAACGAGGACCTGTACGCGCGTCCGTCGACGTCGGCGTTGAGCGCGTCATCTTTGGCACGCTCGGCAGGCGCCATGTTGCCGCCGACGCCGGCGCCATCTCGCGGCATCAAGCGGGACCTTTGCTACGAGGATGGCACGACGCGGCAGCAGCAGCAGCAGCAGCAGCAACAGCAGCAGCAGCAGCAGCAGCAGATGTCGGGAATGCAAATGGCGGCCGAGTGCGGCGTCCAGGAGACGATGGAGGATTTTACCTCGATCGGCCAGAAGAAGTCGTCGCCGCCGTCGAACGGCAAGAAAACGAAGGGCAGGGTAAAGATCAAGATGGAGTACATCGACAACAAGCTGAGGCGGTACACGACCTTCTCCAAGCGGAAGACTGGCATCATGAAGAAGGTACGGTGTTTGCCGATGTTGACTGGCTTTCGATATATTCCTTGCGAGATCCCGTCTCGATTGTCGGCAGCCCTTCGAAAGCATTCGATTGGTCGCCGCCCTGGCTTCCTCGATCTTCGATTGTTCGCCTGCGCGGGACACCGCGATCGAATGGCGGGAAAGGTTCAAAGTGGAAGTCGAGACCTTGCTCTCGATGCTCTTCCCATGATCATTGAATACTCTCGACTCCCACATCTTTCTCCACCCCTCCAAACATTGACCCCCTCAATCGTCATCTCCCAATCTCAGCTCGCGGAATACGAACAGTCTCCCAACGTCTACTCCGCTCGTGTCAATCTCAGCTGACAATCAAGACGCGGGAAATTTCAAAACAGTGCCCGACCTTACCCTCCCCACTCGGACTCCTGCAAGAGACTAAAAGCAGGCGAGAGGTGAAAGAATGGATGAGAGTCCCGGTTCGGTCTGTTTCAGGCGTACGAGCTGTCAACGTTGACCGGCACCCAGGTGATGCTGCTCGTGGCGAGCGAGACGGGTCACGTGTACACGTTCGCCACCCGCAAGCTCCAGCCGATGATCACGTCGGAGGCTGGCAAGGCGCTGATTCAAACGTGCCTGAACTCGCCGGATCCGCCATCCGGTGCTACCGGCGACCAGCGAATGTCGGCGACCGGGTTCGAGGAGACCGAGCTGACGTACAACATCGCCGACGACGAGCAGAAAGTAAGGCAACTGGTCTATGGCCCGCCGCACGGCGGCTCACTTCATTACGGGGGCGGCGGCGGAGGGGGTGGCGGGGGTGGGGGTGGCGGCGGTCAGCATCAGGTGCCGGGAGTGCACGGGGGGCCCGGCGGCGGTCACATGATCGCGCATGCGCACCAGTCGCAGTCGGGCGCCCACCTGGCACCCTGCTCCAGTCCCGGCCCGATGATAGGCTATCAAAATCCGTCCTGCCCCTCCCCCCTACCACCGCCTCCACCGCCGCCGCAACAAACGCAGCATCATTATCATCCGCATATGTCGCACTCGCATCCGCAACGATAGTCGACGCTTTTGTATTTCCCGCCCCCTTCGATACCTGTATCGCCTCTCTCGGACGCTTATCCCGTTTTTCGTCAACCCTTTCCTTCCCTCCTCTCCCGAATTTGCGTCCTGCAATTTTCCGTGTGACGTCTCGGAGGGTCTGCGCAGTGCGTACCGATGGATGTATACGTGTGCTCATGCAAATTTTGATTGACGGCTGATGGACGGATAGTCTTGTTTTTTCATTTCGAAATGTTCGGTGGGTTGAGAGGCTCGGTTAAATAGAAGGGAAGGCGGGCATGTGTGTGCGTAAAGGGGGATGGAGATGTCTCGATTCTTTCTCTTTTGCCCTTCATAATTATCCGAAATAATATATAGCTTGGTTCGGTAATGTGATGTTACCGAAACATAATAGATGGATTATTAACGTGTAATATATTCGGATGTTGACATCGCTGGGCAGGGAGTAGTTGCCCTTATTTTCATTGTACTTACCACGCATCTTCCACATTTGTAACCATGTGTTGCCTTAGAATCAACGAAATGTCAGTACAAAAAACTGTCGTAATTCCATAAGCAGACATGGAAACGACGAAACATATATCCGAAACGTATAGTCGTTTTTGCACTGTCGCACACGTATACATACATGAAGCATGTGATTAGTGGGCACAGGCTACGAATCGTGAATGTACTTAGTTGCCGATCTTGATTTTCTTTTTCGTTTTTGGAGCTCTTTTTTGTATAGACATCTATATTTGTATGTACGTATATATGTGCGTTTTGCCGTCCGTTCTTTTTATTCCATCCCTTTCCTACCCTTTTCTGTCTTGTTCCTGTCTGCAAGCTCTGTTTCCCTCACTTTGGTTTTGTAGCATCATCTTTTTTTTTTTACCTATGAACGAACGATCGCATGTTTTTTTTGCACATTTTCAATTTATAGACGTCTGGGGCGCGTTAGCGCGCGCGCGCGTGTGTGTGAGTGTGTGTGTATGTCTAGGAACTTTATTTTTTCCGTGCTTCGACGACAAGAAGGCATTCCGTCCATGGTTATTGCATAATACACATTTTCGTGAATATTTGTTCTACGCGCGTAAAAGTTCGCCAATGTTCTATTGTTTCCATTCCTGCCTATTTTTGACAATTGATCATTTTATGCCTCCCACGGCTTGTGGGATGTAAATTGTTAAATCAAAAAGAAGATATATTAAACGACTCGAATATCGTACGTGTGCTTAAATATGTCGACATATTCATTGCGCACAAGAGACGTTGAAGGCTCGTATTAAAGATGTCGGTGGCAATAAGATTTATCGCGTGAAGGCTATTTATTTGTTTGCGTACCTCGGTGCTTCTTTTTTCAGATAAAGTATTTAATACAACAAAATAATGTACAGAACGCCTCACGTATATTAAGCATCCGAATTGCTTCCGCTGGCATTGAAAGTTAGAGAGAGAGAGACAGAGAGAGAGAGAACGATAGGGATTTTTGTAACTTAAAAAAGTACAATTGACGACACAAAAAGGAAGTCTCACGAAAAAGTCTTAAAAATAACTTCAATGTCTTTCAACTTCGTTTTTCCCGTTAACACTTTTTCTAAAAAATGGTTTTAACGGTCCAGAAGGCGCGAGGAGAGAATAAAAGCATAATAGTACAGTTTTAATCGTGATCGAACGTAACTTTTTGAGTTATATAAACTACTTTCTCGCATTTACCTTACCTTCGATACTAACGGAAGCAGCCGGAGCGTTCAATATAAATGAGACACCCTGTATATACGTCTTTTTTTTGTAAATGTCTTTGCGTACTTCGGGAAATCTAATCTTCTCGCTCGTTGTGTTGTCATGTACATGTGAAAAGAGGAGAACTGAAGATGTATTAAAATATATATATATATTCTACTTTTTATTTATATTTAATTTATGTACGATATATATGTATACATATATATATCCAGTGTCCCAGACGCACACATCTGCGCGAATGTGTGTCTTGCTTTGCACAGTTAGCGAAGTTCGGCCACATTTTCGGAAACTTTATACGAAAGGGTATGAGTGTTAAGGAGTTGACAGCCAAGATTAGAAATTCAACGCTAACGCCATTTTATTCCCTATCCATTCTTCTACGCTGCTCTACACTTCATCTGTCTGTCTCAACCTCTTCAATCCTTCGATCTCTTATCACCCCTTCGGACGGCGAGCAGAGTACAAATTATGCTACGATTAAATGATCGAACAATTATCGGTATTAATCAACGAACGTGACAAATACGCGTCTAATGACAAACTTTCCATCTCTTTCTCATCGTACTCGATAAAATCGCGGAAGACGCGAAAAAGGTAATGGAGTCTGTTCGGAAGATAAAAATTGGGAATATGAAAAAAAATCCAATCGTTCTAGTTAGTGAACTCGTATGATCAAACAAACAATGCGCGTGTACAGTAGTTTATTATTATTAATATTATAATTATAATTATTATTATTATTATTATTATTATTACGATTAAAATTATTATTTTTATTGCTATATTACCCATTATTATATGTTATTGTAATATTATTATATTATGTACTATGTATTATTATTATTATTACTTTAATATTTCTGTTGTGTGTAAAATATTCTGTGATAATATTTATACAAAGTGATGGACTGTCTCTTAGTCTCACGTTTTTCTTAACCTTATTTTTATTTTGTGTACATTATTCGACGATAGATGCAATAAATAAATAAATTTATATATATATATATATGTATATATAGAGATACATATATATATATTCTTGTATGTTTTGTATTATTTATAATTCATAGATTCTAGTTGACGGATATATGACGTCGGTCATAGTTAATTTTGTCAGTAGGAAGGAACGAACGAATTGAAAAATGGGGCGTGTTATTATGAAGACGTTGGAATTATTGTCTATTAACAATACAAAAAACTGCAAAAAGTCAAACCTCCCGTCCATCGCGGCGTTGTCTTTTGTCTTACTCGTCTCTCTGCGTTTCGATTTAATTTTTTTTTTAGGTTAAGCGCTACTTTCCTTTCGTTGTGTTTTTGTATTTGTTTTTTTTTTTTGCACTTGCGTACCTACATGCGTGAGCGTAGAGCCTGTGGCGTGTGCATCGTTTCCTGTTGCTACCACGTTGTTGTTGGTTAGTTAGTTTGGTACATTGCTTGGCTGTGAATGTGAATTGTACGCTACATCCTTTTTTTTTTGCTGCCATTGCTAACAATAAGCCATTGTCGACGGAGAAGTTGTGGAGGAGGAGCAAAATGGTGCACTTTTCCGAAGGTAAGTACGATCAAGCCTTTCTCGTACCGGCAGTCCCAACCTTTCTTCTCGTCCTTAGCGCACGGAAAAAGAAACCGTTGCCCGTAAGTCAAAGGCTAAGTGACAAACGACAGTTTCGCTTCTTAACGATGATCGAGTCGGTTCGCGCGACGTTTCGCAACTGTCATCGGGAAGAGAAGAAAATTGCCGACGGAATGCGGACTCGACCCATTACCCGCCGCAATAGAAAAATACAAAAAAAGTTAAATTAACTCTATATTTAGAAGTTGCAGTCATTAAAAGAATGCAATTTGAAAATGTGTCCCAAAAATGGGACATCGACGGATAATGGATTAAGAGAGAAACTGCTGCCTGTCGAAGGTAACAAGCGCCTCGTTCGATCACCATTCTGTACTCTCTTGCCTTCGTCTTCCCTAAACTCGCCATCGAAAAGCACGTAAAATTCTCAAATTCTTCGTCAAATCCGCGAAACGATAAGAGTCCGCGTACGCCATTAAAGCGTCAACACTTCCGGCAACAACGGTAGGGTGCAAGAAGTTGTAGACGATAAACAAAAAAAGAGACAGCCGGTAGATTTGCTTAAATGGAAGAGAGGAAGGAAACTTCGCGGGACGATTATAAAACGTGGAAAACAGAAAATGCGAGGCTTATCCGGGCGGCGAGAGCGAGATCGGCATGAAAAACTTGTCGAGAAAAAGTGGTAGAGAGGACGGGGAGAGGAGGAGGAGGGTTGGAGGGGGGGGGGGGGGGTGCGGAAGGGGGTGGAGGAGAAGAAGGAAAACGCGTATTCTCACCTACACGCATCCACTGTTGCACGCTGGCTGGCACACTCTCTTGCACACAGGTGCGCTCATTGGTAAGGTGGAATCGGCAAACCATATACGGTCACCCCTGTCAAAGGAGGCCGTTTGTCGCCATATAGAGTCAATGTTCCATTCGTTGGAAAGCTCTTTATGTATGTATAGCGTAGAGAAGCAGTGTGCGCAAGAGAGAGGGAGAGAGAGAGAGAGAGAGAGGCCGATCGTGGAGTGGGAAGGAAAATAATCGTCGGTGGTTAGATGGGGTGTCTATATGTGGAATATAAAAGAGATAGAGCGCATTGTGAGAGAGGGTGAGATGGTGAAAATGAGCGGCGGCGTCTAGGTGTGCGCGTGCGCGAACGAATTATACAGTTGCCGTAAGAGCAAATTGGCGGGAGAGAGAGAGAGAGAGAGAGGGAGCGTGGCAGAATTTGCATAGTAGGAGAGGTCGAGAGTTGGAAAATATTTGATCGCGGCTTGAGGGGCCAAGGTGGTGGGACGAGGTGTGCGGGTTCAAAGACGTGGCGAATTACTGCCATTATCTAAAGTCGGACATTTCGGTGCCTGTAATACTTGGGCCGATCAAAAATTGCGCTCGAATAAAAATAGTAGATTTTCGTGAAGGAGCATGATGGTTTTGCAAAAAGGGGGGGGGGGGAGGAGGATAAAAGCAGGAGGTAAGAGTAGGAGGAAATCAGAAATAATACGGGGGAATAAGAGAATGAGAAAGAGTATCGGTCGAGTGTACGGTCGACTGTTTTTTTATGCGACAAACCGTCGAGAATTTCTTGCCTGTCTCTCCGATCTCATATGGGGGAGCGGAATTCCGCCTTTTTGCCCCCAAGCATTGGGAAAACGAACGTACGTGCACGCGCACATTGAACCTGGGAATCGACTGAGGAAGATGAAAAATTTCGTAAACTTTAAAAGTGTTGCTCGCGCGTCGAATGTAGAAGCCGATAACAAATGCAGAAAGCTGAGAAATCGTCAGTCGGTCTAACAATATTCGAAATTCAAAAAAATAATTGTCTTCATATTTAATCGAAGACAAATGGGACTGTTGATCACTACTTATCGTGAGAAGTCTGCGATTAATGTATTGCAACGTGCGTGATTAGGAAGATACTTAGCTGCTAAATACGATTTGTTATGCATGGCAGCTTGCAACATGAGATTGAGTTTGAAAGATTGTGTGTTACTTCTCGCAAATCTGACAACACTTTTTAGTCTAGCATTTAACATCGTAATGCTGCAATGCACGTGCGCGCACACACACTTTTGTAGGTAGAACACATACTTTATATTAGATGTGCCTATACATGTATATTGTAGATGCACAGGTATAGATGGAGGTATCGATATACTTATATACATGAATCCATGTAAACGTGTACATGGATGTACAGGTTGTATCACAATGAGTAGGAACAAATTCTTCGATGCGGTCAGTCTAGAAAAATACCAAAAAAATGTCAAAGCTTTTTTACAAAAAGTATTATTTTAGAAAAATATTAAACATACTTTAGCGGCCCATATGCAAATAGCTAAATGGGTAGTCAAACTTGAACCATTCAAAACTAGTAGATGTCATTCGCATTCGTTCGCACCCTACTTCAGCACTCCGTTGAAGGACATTAATGTCATTCACTCCGGAATTATTAACCAAGGTTCTTATTTATACCTTAAAACGGTTCTCAGCATTTCAGACCAGCGAACCGGATTGCTGCATCAGTGACATTTAACGTATCTACGCGAAAGTGTCTAATTTCAAAACAAGTGTTAAACACCGTGAATGAAGCGAAGGACAGTAATGTCTGCTGCTCCGCAATAAAATGGCAGACGTAACGTTTGTTGAAACTTCTTTCGCTATTATTCCACGCTCAATTGCCTGACGAAGTTATGCCCACGTATTATGATACACCCTGTATATACAGTAGTGGGAGATTAGAGTCGGACGCCAAGGAAGAGTCCATAAAAGGAGCGAGAACTCGGCTTTCGTTTCTACGTCCGTTAACACTGCACGTGCGCGCGCGCTCCTGATAAAAGCGCGCCGTTTTTCGAATTTCCCGCGCTAATTCGGATCCGGAGAAGGTAAGAGGTCCTTCGGAATCGCCTCAATTTTTGCACGTGCCGCATTATTGCCCTTCATGCCACGAACGTTCTCGCACGTACTCGACGCTGACTAGAAACTCCTTTCATGCGTTTTTTCCCACTTTTTGCCAGTTCGATTGTTTCTTTCAGGACGGAGGTGGGTCACCTAGATCGGACGTGTGTGCCAATGAGAGCGACGGAGACACAAGCGACGGAGACTCGCCAATTTCGAAGGATCATCTCTCGAAGAATCACTCGGGTATGTTTAATAGCTACTCCCAAAGATGCGATTTAAGTATGTACATTGATCGATAAGAGCTCAAAACTTTCAAGGTGACCAGTGTAACTGTCCGAATTTCCGACGATAAAGCTTGTACCGGCAAATAGTGACGAGAAAAATTCTAATTAGAGAAACTTGATGTTAGGTAGTTGGAGAGTGCGTGGATCACTTTGGAGAATAAGTACTTTATATCGTGAAATGTCTCATTAGGACAAGATGATCTTGGCAATTGTGTGTACACATATGTTTATGGGCACATGTGTAACAGCATATATGATGGATACGAGTTCAATTGCCGGTTGACAGAAGCGCAATGGCATGAATTTGATCGCACTTGAGCATTCCTCACGTAACGCATTAGTCGCAGTACCGTATCTATAATCTTAATTAAAGGTGGGAAACTCGTACTTTGATAGAACCTGCAATTAAGCAAGAAACTGTTGCTGAACGAAACATGCAAGAACATACTTCCGTGTGATGTTGGAATCACTCTGTCTTTAAATTCGTGCCTCTTCGACGCAGTCAATTCAGTGAACTGATGTCAGGATAATTTGGCACGTTACAAATATTCATGACCATGATACAAATTAGAAAAATTTCAAATGTCGAGAAATCAAATTAACGGTGCGCGTTAAAACAAGTAAAAAACCAATCGCGTGTCATATTAAATTCCACTCATTACACAAGTAATAAGGATTGCACGACACAAACTTCGCCGAACATCCACTAATTTCTGCAACTTCCGAGTACGTCTGAACACTGGAAGAAAAGTAATCTCATTTGAAGCCCTTAAAAAGCAATAATCAATCCCGTCAGGCAAATCGGAAATTACCGAGCGAACGAATTCGATTTTACTCGAGATTTGACCAAGAACTCTTTATCATCCGCGTCGGAGTAAATTGCGGCGGGAGAAATAATGGCGGAAAAAGTAGGAGAGAAGAAGTCGGGGCATCCGATAAACGTTTCTACGTTTCTGAACATTGATATTTATGCGCGCACCTGCGCGTACGCTCTCTTTCGCTTATTCCGTCCCGGTCTTCATTTCATTCTCCCTCCGTCCCTCTCCTTCCTCCAGCTCTCCCCCGCCCCTCCTCTCTCTCTCCGTCTCGTTTGTGCCCGTTCGCGTTTCATAGCGTTTGCCCTGTTAGGTAGCAAAGCGATCCGCTCGACGTTGCTCATTTTGGTCATCGGCGAGTGCTTGCGCGCGGAGCATGCCATACGCGTATTTCTCCTCTCTAACCCAACCTAACTGTCGGCATAAGCCAACTGTACCCGGTACCCGGTACGAGGCTTCTACTACCCTAAACGGCATACGCCACCCTAAGCGACGCGGCTCGCATTTTAATTCCATTCCCGCCGTCTCTCACTTTTTCTCTCTCTCACTCTCTCTCTCTCTCTGTCTCTCTTTCTCTGTTTCTCTCCCCCTCCCCTCTCTCTCTCTCTCTCTCAAACCCTCCCTCCTCCTCTCCTCCTCCCCTCTTTCTCTCTCTTTCTCAACGCTCTCGGCGCGTATCGCCGATCCGCTAATTTCTGCACCTATTTTACACCGTTTACACACTCGTGCACGCGTCTATCAAAATCTTTCCCAGACGAGCATCGCGTCAGATATCTTTCAACTTTCTTTTCATGTGCTTACGTTCACGTGTCTTGTATTGAATAATTGTACTTTTCGACGTCTCTGCCCGTAGAGAATTGTCGCCTTTTAACTTTCTTTCTATATATTATACTTACGTTCGGTACGTTGTATTTAATCGTTGTACTTTTCAACGGCACTGTCCGCAAAGAATTGTCATCGTTTAATTGGCCTTTGACGTCCTTTCGATCGGGTGTCTTGTATTGAGTAATTCTACTTTCCAATGTGTTCGTCTATAAAGAATTGTCATCTTTCAATTTTATTTCTACGCCCTTACATACGGATATCTTGTATTGAATAATTGTACTTTTCAACGTCTCTGCCTATATATATTTGTTTAATGTTCTCTTGCCAAATTTTTGGCATTTTTTTCTCTGTACGTGTTTACATTTCTTCCAGTTTTTATAAATGTACCTCTATAATGTCATAGAAACATCCATATTTGTAGGTACGTTAGTAAGTTTCTTATGATGGTTTTGTCTGCCCGAAAATTGATAAACTGAACTGTTCTACAGCGTGTACACCACTCGCACAAATTTATTGAGAAACATTTGATTTATTAACTTTAAATCAAATATTGTTTACTTAGCATCAGTATGGAAAATGTGCTGATTTATATTGACGTGCATCTTTCTATTGTGATTCATACGCGAATTTGGTGCGGGGAAAGGGTGGGGGACCTTTCTCTATGTTTGTACTACTGTGGAGAGTTTTTCTTCTGGCCCTACTACTGTCGTTTCTCCCACTATAATGCTCGACCCCTTTCCCGATTCTTATAATTAGTCCTCAACTACGTCGAACCGCGAGACAGATTTCCATACTTTTATTCCAATTTTACCTTCTTCCTTATTGCGACACTTCAATTACACATTTCCGAGGAAATGTTCAACGGGAGTAAATAACTGATGTTAGAAATTACAAAACTCGCCGATTTGCAATAAAGCTGGTGAAGTAGATCTCGGACTGTTGAAACCTGGCATGTAAAAAATCTGTGGAATTGTTTTGCAAATTAACCATCACTTTTTTGATGAACGTTTTCTATTTCTACTCTATTTCGATATCACGCAATTGGATACTTTGTTTAATATTATCAAAATATATATTATCGTGTCTGCTGATTGTACAAGGTGTCTTATTTTAACGACGTCGAATAAATATATCTTCGCTAATTGTCATCGTGCGAAAAAATAGTGTAAAAATAAATTGCACAACCCAGAGAAGGGGTCGTTATTAAATAGAAACTTTTATTTTTTGTTAATCTTTACGCAACATAAAGAAATGTAACAATGACATTGTTACGATTGATTCCTATTTGGTCATTTTCAGCAGTAGAGCATTAATATTTCGTAACATTTCTCTAAGGATTGACTATAATTTGCTAACGGACGTTTTTTCCTAGAAACCTGTTGCGGAATATGCCGCATGAGTCTTTGGAGAGTTTTAATTACAATCGGGTGAACGTATCTCAAGACTCGAGACTCGAGACGTTTTCGACATGATTTAATCATTAACGTTGCTGTATTTGTCGTTTCGTGACCTACAAGGGCATACAAAATGTATATAGTACCTGATTAAAAAGAAACTGCTCCCGACCTTCCATTCTTTTGAAAGAGATCTCCAGCGTTACGGGCAGTTTCTCGAGTGGCATAACTTTAACTTAAACAAATTATGTGTACAATGACAAGTAATGCAGATATATAGATATCATTATAATAATAATATTGTTTACTTACATGAAATATTCAGCATAAATTCTCGCGCCGATGCGAATAATTTAATTTTACGTTACGTACCCCATCTTTGAAAGCTGAATCCGCTTACAGGAAACGTGCCATCATTTTCCGCAGGAATAATGTACCAGATGCCGCAAAGTGTGATTTATTCTCCGAGTCCCGGCGTCCTTCTGGGCATCGGGCAAAATGGACAGCCTGTACAAATCTCGCAAGAAACCGGTGAGTTTTTCTTATTTCGTGTCCACTCTACAGCAACTTCTTGATAAAACTTCGAGTGACCTGTGTCTACTCAGACTTTTTCTGATATTTATTTATTGAACCATTTAAGACCGTTAAGTGAATAAGTGCATAACGTAGAATGTTAAGAGAATGGTTGATCCGTAATTAAGCAAAGCGCTTAGAAATTGATCACAAATTGTTCGATGAAAAATGGTAGTTTTCCTACTAATTGTAAGTGCTTATGTTTAACAATTACACTTTCGTTTTGTTGCCGTTTGGGTTAAAGCACGGTCTAATCGGCAATATTTCAATTTTGCTCTGGATGACAATAAAATTTTATATTAAGGAATCATTGTATTTTCAAATGCTTTGCTTAGATATTCTTTATTTCAATATAACTGTCAATTTAACCTATACGAACAAACAAGTATGCCATAATGTAACCTTTAATTTAGCAAATTTTCTTTATGTGCTAGATTAGTATCACAATAAACTTTTAGTCCAATTTCCTATCGTCTGTAATTTACAATGAATGTGACTTAATTATCTGCAATTTATTTAAAATCTTCAATTGTTCGACTGAAACTTTACTTTGTGCTTCCTTGAATTATTTTAGAATAGATGTTTTAGTGTTATTTTTGTCTCTGCTAGGTTCTAGTAACGCGCTGACTTCGACGTCGCAAAATTCAGCGCAACAACCGTTCATAACGATCCCTCTGAACGTGGCAATGAGCGCTGCTGGTCTCTCACTTCCGGTTTCCGCTCACAGGGCGACTTCTTGCTCGCCAACAACATCTTCGACAACCTGCGAACTTCCGTCAGATCTCAGCAAAGATCGAGAGTGACAGAAACGAACGTCGATCTCTAGCTGTTCTGCAAATACGTCATTATGACCATCAATTTCCGTGCCGAATTTTCGATTTCGCTGAATTTTTATTGCTATGAGACGCGAGTTATACGATTTCTTACGCCTCAGTGTTTTTCATCGGTCACGTGACCCATTTATACTACAGCAGCATTTAAATCGTTTCTTTTTAACAATCGCATCAATTTTTATACAGTTCAGTTTTCGGATTTTAACTGTTACTCATCTTCTTTTGAGAACTAATTTCTGCGCAATTTAGGTAATTTTTATGCGGATATCGACAAATTGCAACACCGTCAACGTAAGCGGCTACTCAGCTTTTCGCTAACATAAAAAAATATATATTTTAAAACTCGTTCTATGTGGCGACTGATAATACGGTGCGCAATTTGCATTCGATTTTGAATTCTTATCAAATTTCAATCGACATAGCACCCATAGCAATACACGCTTAATGGGACGAGTAATAACAATCACATGAATGATATTAATAATATTAACAGAAATACTACTTTTACTACTACTCCTATTACTACTAATAATAATAATTTTAATAATAAGAATAAGAATAACGTGAGCGACTGAGACAATGTATAATAGGCATATATTTAGACAGCAACGTTATATTTTATATATGTATACAAAATAAGCGTGACATTTTTATTACTTCGGACGAGTGTGCATACATATATACGAATTAACGCATGTAACATGTATATTTATGTATTTTCACATATCGCCGTCGTTTGTTATAATAATTAACGGCTTGTTCACTGCTCCGAATTAACGATCAATTAAGAGAGGCCGTTAGAGAGATCGAATGAATTAATCGATCGTCGATTAGGAATTTTGAAATTCGCGCCGAAGAATGTTGCCGGGCTATGTGTTTGCAAATGAACGTTTGCAATTTCACCGAAAATGCGTGCGTGAAGTTTTGTGATTATTACCATTATTATCAATACTATGCATTTGTGTGAATGATTCCTGCACGCAGCGCGCGATTGCGTGTGTGTATGCTTGTCTGATTGTATATGTGTGATGGATGTGCACACGCGAGTGTGGTTGCATGGGTATGGAAAACATCGCGTGTGGGATTTGTTACCGAGCATTTCTTTAAAAAAAAAAAAAAAAAAAAACGAAGCTGGCGAGACGTCGAGTGTCAGTGACGTGGGTGTTAAATACAGTTGCCATGGAAATTATTAATTTTTCGACACTTTCTTCTGTGCGCTTAGCATCCCCCTTCACATCTTTCACATCTTTCACCCGTTCGAAAACATCCGTACATTATCGTACACCTGCGTGCATCCTTCGGATTTTGAATTATGGAACGCGGAAAATATAACAGCTCCGCTGCATTGTTGGTTTCAAACTCAACGGGACAAGATTTACGGAAAAGAGCATGGGTCGTCCATCCATGACGGAAAGAGTTTGCAGTTCTGTGTTTCGCTTATATGACGTTCATATTTTATTATCTATAGTACGTCTTTAATGTTTGGTGACGGTAAAACTGTCATGGCGACGCTACCGCCGCGAAAGAATGCGACATCGGCAAATAATTCGAGGCAACAGCTGACTCCGTTACAGATTCTTCTCCAGCTCGGATTTCCTAAACATCGTGCGTAAGTTTCATCCTATTATTGCGTCAAACTGACGAATATTTCATTTATGATCGAGCGCGTTAGGTTAAGAACGAGTTTGCGATCCATTTCAAACCCGTACATGGGAGTGGACCGTTTGTAAACAAACAGCTGTCAGTGAAACGTAAATTCTACTGTCACAATCCCGTTTTAATTACGAATCATTTCAAGTTCAATTGGATACATTTAGTATTACTTGCAATCTTTTCATTTACCGTTTAAATTTCGTAAAATCATATTGTCCGTCTGTGGATACTATTTTATTATCGAAGCTATTTCAAACAAAATCCAAACAATATTTTGTTGTGTATTACGTAATGCAATGAAATATATTATATCAAGGTATCTTATTGACCTTACCTTTTTGCACAAAACCAGAACAAAAATATTTTAACATTTGTAATATTTTTGTAGGAATAATAATTCAATTACCTTAATAGATCTTGTGTGCTATTATGCTGCAAGAATATGGAAAAGTAATACTGTGATATTAGCAAATTCACAAAAATGTTCTATTCCAATAATCATGGTAACTATAATTTAAGTCAAAATAAATGTACCAGTCATTTCTATTGTTGTTACGGGATTTAGTACAGGTGAAGATAAATTGTTACTTGCAAAAAAAAAGTGCAAATATATTAGAATCTAAGAAATATAATTTGTATATATATATTTTATTTTGTTAAGTGAAAAAGCATTAGCGGCTACCGGTCATAGAGGTGTGCAACTGGCATCTGATTGGCTACTCGCACATGTCAGAGATCCGACATTGGATTCTGCAACAGAGCGACAATATGTTCTATACGTCTGCCCCACTAGCGCATTGGCAGAAAGATTATTCGCATTCTGGAATGAAACTAAGGAACTGGGATGGAATGGAGCACACAACATAGTGCCACACATCACACTTGTCTCTTTTTTTAATGTAAGTCTTGCTTCTCCACAAACATAAGTTTCATATTTAGTTTACTAATGCTTTGTAATTACTTCTGCAGTTTTATTGAACGACATCTGTATAATTAATGGTTTTTTTAATTTTACTATTCTACTGTATTTTTTATAAGCAATAATTGAATGGATAAGTGATTTTTTGTGCTAGGCCCCAGATGAATATGCAGAGGAATTGGTAAACATACTAGAATCTGTAATAGACAAGGAGCAATGTCCAGACAAAATAGAGCTTGAAACTTATATCTCACCAAATTTCATGGGACTCTTTGTCAGTGAGAAAATAGCTGATCGTCTCAAAAATATTGCAGCAAAGTATGTTGAGAGATTATCAGAGATTGGTATTCAAGCAGAGGCACAAACAAAATCTCTTCATCTAACATTGGCTTATCAGTTTCCGGGAAGTCACTTTCAGAATTTGGGGTTGATGGTAGAAAAATTAGCTCTCGAGCCTAGTGACAATTGGGAGTTGAGATTATATTCGAGGTATGTTTGATTGGTGGTTGTTTTTTGCGACTATTGCGCCAAAGAATGGATTTGTCTACCAGGAGAAATCCAACTAATCAATAGACTGGAATTGTTATGTTAATACAGCATCACATTATATTATAATAGCGTCTTGCATATATCATGTCCAAGCTAATTGGTAATATGCTTTTTTAACACAGTTCTACATAAACAACAACATTTAAATTGACAAATGTGCTCTTGTAAATGCGTTTTAGTTATGGTTAATTAAGTTTTCTATCTTTGCAGGGATACGAGATTACAGGGAGCGGATGTACATAAAGTAACGCATGCACATAATGCCAGACAACAGGACGAGCTCGAACTACGAGTTGGGGATTACATTTACATAGCTGAGGGCGCCTGTGATGCTTCCACCGATGGCTGGGTTGAAGGTAAGATAGTCAGTTTTTATTACAATGACATAATCTAAATCTTTATATGTTACACTCTTATAACAATTACCGTTAACTCGTACTTTGGTGAAACTAATATTAACGATATTATTGCAGGCGTCTCATGGCTAACGGGTACAACCGGGTACCTACCCTTGAATCATACTGAACGAACGGCAAAGTCAGATTCGTGGACGTTGCACATGAGTTTAAGGATTACGGAGCAACCGGAAGCCGCATCTCCTGAAAGAGTACCTATCCCATATTCCCGAAAACAGGCACCGCTACTCTCAACAAACAACACCATTGATGTTGTCGACGGTGTTAGCAACGATGCGGAGCCGGTAATTTTTAAAAAATATAGTTCATGTTTTTAGTTGTATCTTTCTAACATCTACACTTCACTTTGCGGTTGATACGCAAATACTCAATCGCGTCAGAGTATAATTAATGGTGTCTAGTGGTTAATAGAAACCAAATTGAGAAAATCATCAGTCTAACGATTAAAATTGTATTACTAAACCATGTTACGGCTCACCATACAGAAAGAAGCGTCGTCGGCACCCTCATTAGACAGCACCTCACGTCAAATTTTCATTTGCCGCCATGGTGAGCGAGTCGACTTCACTTTTGGAACCTGGATCCCATACTGTTTCGACGCGAACGGCTCCTATGTTCGTCGTGACCTCAATATGCCAAAATCTTTGCCACCTCGCAATATTCAGGACTTTCAACATGACAGTCCCTTAACAACAGTTGGCGAACTTCAGGCGACGTTGGTCGGCGAAGCAATGCTGTCCTCCAGAATTGAGATAAACTTTGCCTACGCGAGTCCATCTCTGCGATGCGTTCAAACGCTATCGCGATTACTTCAGGGCCTTAATTTGGACTTAGCAATGAAAATCGAGCCTGGGCTGATTGAATGGCTGGCCTGGTATCCAAATGGTGCGCCTGTTTGGATGAACGTGGACGAACTCACCAAAGCGGGTTTCAACGTTGATCAAGATTACAAGCCGATCGTCAAGACGGAAGACTTACCTTTGAAAGAGAACGCAGCACAGTATTACGAGAGAAGTTTCGAATTAGTAAAGAGGATCATCGATGGGACGGTGGGAAATATTTTGATAGTCGCGCATGCTGCTAGTTTGGCAGCTTGTACCAGACAATTGACGGGAGGAAAAATTCCACCTGCAGCTGAGGTTACCAAACTCGTACAGAGGGTTCCTTATTTAGCGTGCTTAATGGTTAAACAGGAAGAAGGAAAGGGGTGGGAAATTCATCCACCACCCTTTCCACCCATTACTCACACCGCAAATGGAAGATTTGACTGGAAGGTGTTAATGTAAAAACGTATGGGCATGAGTTTTTTTAGTAAGTTTTATTTTTGTCGTGAATTTGCACCTTTAGGTGACAAACGTCCTTGTTGGTCATTCACATTTGATAATATCAGGACCTTATTAGTACATTGCTGCGCGTTTTTCCTTATTGAAATTTTCATAAATCAATTATATGTCTTGATTTTTGTCCTAAAGTATGATTGTCTTTCATGAACCAGTCAATGTATTATCATATGTCGTCTAATTTTCAATTTTATAAATTAAGGATATATACATACATGTCCGCAAAACAATGTATAGTTAATACATACATTTTAAGACATATTTTCTGATGACAAGAGAAAATTATAATGGAAGTGTAGTTTCGACTGAAGCAGGTTATTTATATAGTGTAATAAACAGCGGCTGAAGAGAATTTATATAAACGTTACGAGTATTATTGTTATTATTTCAGTTTGTTTTATTACTGTGAAATTCTCTGTTCAAATAAAAAGAAACACAGTATTAAATATAGTGCAACTTATAAACATTCTCGCCTTAATAATGATAATAATTTAAATAATATGCGTATGTATTTACATGTGAATATGATCTAGACGAATTATTAATATATTCTTTGACAAATCATTGTAAAATAGAAAAAGTATTTTTGGTGGGAATAAAGAAATTAAGAAATGATAAATTACTTGTTTCGAAAACATTTACGTGAAAATCAAAGAAGTGAAAAATAACTACATTTTGAAATTGTATTAAAAAATATTTTTTAAAGCACAGAAAATAAAATAATGTTGTTATAGTGAGTTCTGTACGTTTTAAGTTTATCTTAAACATGCCGCCCACCCCAATAACAAACAAAACAATGAAACGTCAGGATGCATGTATTAGGTGGTATTAGGCGGTTACAGTTGGCGCTCGCAGTACAGCATGGTTGGAAAACGTGTACTGCATCGGGCAATTCAATTTTTCGTAAGGTGCTCCTGCTTGTCATCTTTTTCCTAAACCATTAAGACATTATTTGTTAGTAATTATTCGCTTTACTTTGTTCTCTTATTGTAGAAAGAAAGATGCTGGATGATGAAGAATTGCCATCAGATGAGGAGGAAATTTTGGTTTTTGTTGAATTTGAAGATTGTGCAGATGCTAATATGTTAAGTAATAAACAATTGCACCTCGATATGCTCGGGTTGGATACAGAGCATCCCATCATGCAAGTCAACGGCCGAGTAAGGAAACTTTTTACTAAAATATCATCCTTCTGTAAAAACGGTCGTGTTTATTATAAACATAACCTATGAATATAATATATGAATATGATTGCATTGAGATGCAATAAACGTTAACGCATTTGAAGGTAGAAAAAATACGTTTTTTTTCAAGCAGTTCAGCATGATCTTGAACATTCATATAAACTGTGTCATGGGATGAAATGCCCTTGTATTTGACACATATTGCCTTGCAATTCCAGATGAATTGTAATTAATTTCTATACGAGAATAAATAGATAAAAACATGTTCTATTGAAACAAAAATTTGAAAAATGCTACGTTGTAATTTGTTACAGTTTTTTGAAGGGACATTTGAAGATGCAATTGGTACATACATGTTCTTTGACAAGGATGATAATCCCAAAGTTGATGATCCTGTATTTGACACAGTACCGACTCTAAAGTATTTTGCGAAGACAAAAAAATTATTGAAAATGCAGAGGGTCTTTGCTAAACATCATACTGAAGTTTTTGGAGATTCTGATCACGGTGACTGTGTTCCCAATTTAAAAGTTTTGCAAGAAGCTGGAGTACCAATAAAATATCAAAAAGAAGGTAAGAAATTTCATATCTTGAGCATATTACTTATACATATAACGTTTTGGTAATATTTTAAGTTATGAAAGAATTGATTATACTCCCTTGTTAATTATAAATATAATGTTTAAAGATTCTTGCTGATTAGTACACACTTACATGCCTCTGAAATATTTCTGCTCCACAATGTAATTTGCAATAATGTTTGTTTTTCTATCTGCTTAGCACTTGACTTTTGGACTAATGTACGAAACAACAGAATGAATGCATTGAATGCTTATCTTGAGAAGCAGAGAATAAGGGAAGAAAAGAAGGTGCTTGGAATTGCTATAGATTCTGATACTGATGAAGATAATCCTTTTGCTGCTTACAATCCAAAGAACAACTTACCAAAAGTTGGAAAGACCAAGACTCAAAAAAAAGAAGAGACAGTAGTGGAAAAAAGTGCAGACAAAAAGGAAATGCAGGAAGAAACAGTAGGAAGTGCAAATAAAGTGAATATTGTCAACAATGAACAGAAAGGGGCAGAAACAAAATTAAACAAAGAAAAAAACAGTGATTGTGGTGAAATTGAAGAAGATGAGACAACTTTGGATAAAAAATTGCATAACTTAAAAACCTTGGAAGAATCAGAACATTCTTGCAGATCCTTGAATACCAAAAACCTTAAAGGTAACTCTGAAGAAGAAAATAGCAGTGATGTAAGTTTGGCAAAAAGCCTTGAACAAATGACATCACTAAGTGTATCTGATAACAAAAACTCTCAAGGTCTCAGAACCAAAGTAACATCTGCAAAAGTATTAGCACGAAAACATAAAGTCTTTTTTCCACCATCATCATTTGTGAAAAAAAGATTAAAGAATAAATCTTCATCGATGAACGATGGAAATATGATCCGTATAAAAGATATTAAAAACACTGCAGCAAATGAAAAAAACAAAGAAGATGAAAAACAAAATACAGAAGGAAAAAATTCTGTGGGATTTGAAGGTGAATTACATGATGAGGGAAGAAAAGAGGATGAGTTAGATAAAAGCAAAGAAATAAGACAGCAGCAGATGCTCAAAGATGAATTGAATAATAAGATGATTATAGTTGATGAGGAGGTGAAGGGTGAGAAAGAGAAAGACCCTAAATACAGAGATAAAAAGAAAACGGACATACCAGATGATGAAAGGCTAC
Source organism: Anoplius nigerrimus (assembly GCA_914767735.1). NCBI lineage: Eukaryota > Metazoa > Arthropoda > Insecta > Hymenoptera > Pompilidae > Anoplius > Anoplius nigerrimus. The sequence goes on from OU612078.1 coordinate 11,412,457, forward strand.
AAAGTCCACAGAAGCAGGGAATAGAAGAGCATAATAAACATGAAGACAAAGTTACACAAGATGATGAAAGAGAATTAAATACAACTGAATTTACAGTCCAAGATAAAGTGGAAATAGAAAAGAATGACAAGAGATTAAGGAAGCAAGAAAAAAGAAAACAAAAGTTGAAAGAAATTACCGAGCGTCTCAAAGTGATGGCGGATAATTACAAAAAAAGCAATGCTAACGTACAATAATCCCGCTGAATGGTAAAAGGGTGAGTATATTTCACAACATCTGATTATATTTACTTTTTTTATGTCCACACCTTTTTGATACAATTGAGATTTTTGTATACAATAGAAAGAAATTTGACAACTTTATCACTTACGATTGGGATTATGTATACTTTCTTTCTTATCTTTTCCACATTAGTAAAAACACCACCAAATGTTTTTTAACATTTGGTATGATTTCGTCATCATTATAGATTTACCGATGATTTCTGTAACCATCACAATAATGACGATGACTGCAATTATAACAATAAACATAGTATTAACGGTGATGATCAATGTAACTATAGCAAGGGCAAGTTGCAAAAACTGATTTTTCGCGTAACAATAATTAACTAATTACTAGTCATAGCCTTTGCTTACTACATCATAGAATATAATATATGCGGTTGTATGTCTGTAGGTGTAGTATATACCTATTTTCATACGTTCATATAAAAATAATCATTTTCGCAATATTTCCACCAGCGGAAAAATAGAGAGGAAATAACGTCTCTCATTAAATACACATATGCTATAACATCTTGTTTTTTTTCTCTCTAGCGTCTTTTCCTTCCATTTAAACAGTTTCCTCGTACGTATTTCTTAATGGTGCAAATGGTTACAACGTGGGCTAAATTACGATTAAAAAAAAACGTAATCGTGCATTTTGTGACAATGCACTGCTAAGCTTGATATACACAATTGGTGACAAAACATTTCCTTGTGTTTTATGCTATTTCTACCACAACCGTAATTATGAGCACATATCTATAAAATGAATCTGTTTTGGTTACGTTCGTTGTCATGGTTCACTTGATGAAGACTATTGTGATTAAGTGAAACGTCTTATCCTCTGTGCTTTCCTAGATTGTCCACGTTCTAATATTCTGCGTATTTCATTCCAGGCTCCCTCACATCAAACTGCAACAATCTTCCTTTCCTCGCATCTTCTAATGTTCTCTTAAAATCCAGCACACGTTCCAGTCAACATATTCTTCGGTTCTTCACCGTTCTTGCAATATCTTTCGCATGCAGCTGATATTCCACATTGTCCTCGCATTTGATAGTCGTTGCAAACTATTCTCATCACCACTGTAAGTCCCTTGGCGGTTCATCAGGATATTCGCCAGTGAGACAAGCGGTGCAATGACCAATGTAATTGCTCTCCCTATTGTCCATTCCGTATCGCACAGCCTCGACTAATCCCTTAACTGACAGATACGTCAGGCTGTCAGCTCCAACATGTTTCGCCAATCTCACACTGTCCAATTTGTTTGCTATTAACTCCTCCCGTGTCGGTATGTTTATGCCCATGTAGCAAGGATACTTCAACGGCGGTGATGCGATCCTTATGTGTACCTTTACAAACATTTTTAATCATTTTAAATTACTGCAAACTATATTTAATATGATCTGCAATATAATATAGTAGGCAAAAATGAGAGGTATCAATAAAACAAGCACTGTGCAACGTTATAGTGCAGCGTTAGAAGCGAGTGAAAACAAAACATAATGTTGTTTCACGAGCTTGTCAACTAGTATGCACATAGATCAATTTTAAGTGTTCGTCAGAAGTATTATATTATTTTGTATAAGAAGGAGTCAAAAAATAGGTAAAAAGCACAGTACAGCATACCTCTTTTGCTCCAGCATCACGTAATAATTTAATGATTGGGCCAATTGTGTTCCCCCTGACAATTGAATCATCGATCAGGATCAATTTCTTCCCCTTAACGTTCTCGGAGAGCGCACCAAATTTCTTCGCAACGCCCAATTGGCGCAATCTTGTACTCGGCTGGATAAACGTTCTACCGACGTATCTGTTCTTACATAAAACTTCGGCGAAGGGAATTCTCGACTGCGCACCACAAACAAACGTAAAACAACAATATAAGATTAAAAAGAATACTTCACGTAGAACTGCCGTACAGATCTGAATGATTTTGGAAAAATCAGAAAGTTGAGAGTGGGATCAGAATTAAAAACATTAAAACATTGAATTACTTGTCTGGCATAACCATGAGCGGCTGCTGTTCCGGACTCTGGAACTGAACTAACGATATCTGCCTGAATGGGAGATTCCTCTGCCAAAACTCTACCGCACTGCATTCTTACAGAATACACCATTTGTCCTGAAATGCAATATTTGTTCTTTACACGTCTACTTCCTTTATTACTTTGAAGATTCTATAACATGGACAGATTCATGGACAGAATTAAAGCCTTTGTTTATATATAGTTGGCCATTTTATGAAAACTATTTACGGAGTTAACTTATAACATTTACACAACAACTTCTATTATTATATAAAAATTAAATAAAAAATAAATAAAAAATTATTATATAAAATTAACCGTAAATAAAATTAAGCATCTAATTCAACTATTCAAACACGTTGATCTCGAAAATTATTTTTTAAACTACAAAAGTGGTTATCATAATATACGTGTTATACCTTCAAATATACTATCGCTCCTTGCGAAGTAAACATACTCAAAGATGCAGAATGCCTGTGCCTTTTTGTCGGGCCTCTCAACAATATCGATTGTTTTTATGCCTTCTCTTGTCAACTCGACAATTTCGCCAGGAAAGACTTCGCGAACGTATCGCGCACCTATGCTCAAGAATCCGCACGATTCTGATGATATTACCCATCCTTCCGCTTCGTCTTCGTCGTCAGATTCATTTCCTGCTGCGAAATATTTCAGGAAAATGATGCACGCATATAGCGAACAAGTATAAAATAGCATGCATCGTAGTAGAAAGCTACGTGACTTCTTCAATGAACAATGAGAAACAATTATTTATACACGCAAAATTAATATTAACTGTTTGAAAAGATATTCACCTAGATTGCCGACAGGTACAATTTTCCCCAAACAAAGTGGTCTGTTTCCATACGGGTCTCTGACACCAAAAATCTTGTCCCTATGCATGATTACCAAGGAATAGGACAACGGTGCTAACTGCATTAAATGCTTAATTCTTGCCGGCCAATCTGGTCCGTTTACTTCACCTTCCGGTGGATTTAGACATAGCGCTTGCGTTATTAACTCAGAATCTGAATACGTCGATAAACCTACCCCCCGACCTAACACCTGAAAACATTATTTTATAATTGATTTATTTATCAATATGCAGTGCAACTTTGCAACTTTTAAATGAGTCGTAATACATTGATATCCATAATACAGAAAATTATTATCTTAGCATACAAATTTATTCTAAATATTATGCAATTTATCAATATGGTATATGTTGGAAAAATCAAAAGCGAGTAAAATCAGTTTCAGATTTATGTAAGAAATGCATATGCGATAACGCTGACAATTGCTTGTAATTAGATACTTATATTCGACTTCAAGAAGCGAAAATCAATTTTCACTACTCTTTTAGGTACACACAATTCAAGTTTCAAAATGTTTGCACTATCGTTTCTATCTTCCCATTCCAACTATATTGTTCGCTGAGGAATTGGAATCAACCCGTGCGTTTAGGACTCTAATAGCTTACGTATTTCAATTACTATGTGGCTGACATTGCGTCCCAAACAGGTTCATTGACCCTGGAAATGCTTAGCAGTGGCATTTACGAAAAGTATTTAGGTAAGAGCTGACGTCCCCTAGCGGGGAAAATCAACTGCTCAGCTATTAGAAGACTTTTAATGCTAACTTGCCCGAACGTTCGCTTGACCCTTGCAACGCATACACATACATATACACATCACACGATTCTTCATATACGCTACAAAATGGACAGAGAATAACATGCATTCTTACCATTTTTCTCAGGGATTCAGTATTGACAAGTTCGCCATTATGTGCTACTGCCAATGCACCGTGTGCTGTGTGAACGACGAAGGGCTGGCAGTTGACTTCCTCGCTGGCAGCGGACGTGGAGTACCTCGTGTGACCGATTCCGAGGTTCCCTGTTAACTTCTTCATGCTCTCGTCATTAAAAATAGTGTTGATCATGCCCATACCCTTGTGCGAATGAAAGGATTTTGCACAAACACCCTCGCTAGTCACTATACCCGCACTTTCTTGACCTCTGTGCTGTAGAGCTACCAGACCTGTGATAAATTAAACCCACTAAGTAATCAGGTGGCCAGTTCACTACATGATGTGTCACAACAGACAGTTTTGTTATGGTATTTTTATTGATAGTGAACTTAACCATGCTGTGCCGATAAATAAAAAGTTACGTCTTAAAAATAAAGAGCATCATATACTTATATATCCCACGAGTAATTCTATTTTTCCTATCCAAAATAATTAATTAATATAAATAATGTACGCCATTGACAAACGTGTTTGACGTTACAACATTGTGGCTAAATTGCTACTTTATTTTTGCGATTTCAGGTTGTTATTGATCAAAGAATGTAATTTTTTATATAAACATTTAGTTGAACGTGTAACAATTTCTACGACAATACATTCGGATTTATTTTCTTCTATGCTTAATCATTACTTCTTCGTTTTTATGCGAGTTATACATTTTTTAATAACTTTTTGTATATTTCAATAGATTGTCATGAAACATTGCAAAGCAGAAGTTCAAGGATTATTACGATTTACATTTTACTTATGTTTCGAAATGACGCCTGTTTCATGATATTAGATTTCGCATTAATATATTAACTTTAAGTAACACCCACAATCTTGTAACAAAATTCATCATATTTACTTATCTACATCACGCATTATATTTACTAGGTTTTACGTTCTCTTTAAACATCTTAACAATGAGACGATTTCGTTTTCTCCTCTCTCTCTCTCGAAATAAAAAAATTTGCAGACGACATGACGATTCTCGTGACTATGTGTAGAACAAATTGTTTTATACTTCGAAAATTGACAACTGCCGACTAAAAAATACCAAAGTTATAATATATTGACGTTCACTCCCAACGATATTCGCACCAAACATTTTTTCTAAGCTATCAATATTCTAGAATGACGATATTAATCTACAAGTAACGTTACTAGTGTCGCGATGAAAAATCTTTCTTTACCAAGGCAGATAACTTGGCCGACATCGATTTGTGAAGGCCAGTCTCCAGCGGCAATGCATCCAAATACTCCGCATTCGTGCGTCAATCCGGAGGATCTTTGTCCTCTAGTTTCTCCTTTGCTACGTCTCCGATCCAACTGATTGGCAGCTACAGAAAGTCTGGACATCGCTGCAGAACAATCTTGTGGATCGGTTGCCATTTTATTCTCCTACAACAATCCAAGAAAACGACTTTCATTTACTTCGAATAAAAAAATCACAAATCTTTTTATTACTGTATAATATGAAAATTGAGCAATTTCGTACCAATCAATTTGCAAATTTAGAGGAAACGATTTTTTCATAGCACCGGGATCAGTTTTATGTGAAAATCTTCGTCAAACATAAGACGACCGATGAAATCATTCGAGCTCTCGTGCAAGTAAACAATTTTGTTTGGAAATCGCTCGAGGGGGTCAATATTATCACGATCGACATTTCGCCCCTGTAAACTATTGACCCCCAATGAAGGGGAACCGTGATAAACGTTTCTCGCACTCCATTATTTATACTTCTCCGGCTATATTACCATTATTTCATTAGCATCAATTCAACATCATTTTTATTGTCATCAACGCTTATCTACTTCATATTTATCCAATCACACTTTTATTTACTTCTAATTCTTTTCTTTTCTCTTCATAACCCATGTTTACGTTTACGACAATCCCTATTGGGTAATTTGACATTTTTTCTATTAGAAACCATAAGTATACATTTTCGAATTTTTGCTTTGAAGTATCCGTTGAGTGTGTGAAATTAAAAAGCACGTGGTGCGACATATAATATTGAAAGTCCGTTAAATATCGAAATAAACCTAACAGTGGTTTGATATCGTGAATTCTGAGTTTGATGGATTGACACTAATACGTTTTAAGCATTTATATGATGAAACGTGCTGGTAAGAAGAAAAAAAAGCTGAGCGGGTGGACCTAATCGTCGATCGCGTTTGCGTAAAGATAAATGTCGCAACCCGTTAAAGACAGAAAATATCTTTGCTTATGGATTTCACTGTGTCTCATTGCGTTAGTTTCAATTGACACGGCCGATTTTATCGGCAAATTCCGTGCCCTTTGTTATTCGTCACAATTGAATGCTGATTACGAGTCACGGATTCATATGGGGCCACGTACATACTTTTGTGCATGTGACTGTGAATAATGTGACCAGAATGAGAGTATTCAAGTCCAATATCCTGTCTTTCTCTTGCTTCTGTTACTTGAATTCTTTCAGCGTAAATGATCGCGTAATGTGTATCTTCACGTGGAAACGTATCGGAGAAAAAATGGATGAACGAGAAAAAAACGATGGAGAAAGGCAAAATGTAGGGGAGTGCACCTTGAACGACGGAAACTGGTTCGTCGATCGAAAGGATCACTTATTTCCTGCCTCGATAGTCATAGACGCAGGTAATGCATATTTTTTCACCGATTAGTTTCTACCTCGCATAGGATATGTTAAATAGAATTTATAGATACACATTGATTTCTATCTAATTTCAATAATATCTATATAATGCCGGTCATATGGCATGTGTGATCATTCAATTTCGTAACATCGACCAGATCAAAATGTAAAGGAGCAGAGGTGGGAGGAATAATAAGAAGTGGGGTAACGATAAAACTTTCGGACAGAATATAATGATAAGAATATCAGCAACGATAACTGCAATGATGTAATAATCATGGCAAACGTGAGAATACCAGAAAGAAACAACAATGTTGTACTCCTGTGTTTAATTCTGAAGAACAAAATGCTTTCTTATACAGAACAGTATTTAATTTAAGCGTTTAAAAAAAATGAATTCAACGTTTGGCGCCAAAGTACAGATATTGTGCTCGTCTCTTTTGTATAAAGTAGCGTGGAACCAGGAGCGTAATTAGGGTAGGTACCAAAATGGCCGACGACACCTGTTGACCAATAACAAGTTTACGGTCAGTATGGCGAAAAGAGGGGGATAGGAGAAGAGTGGGAGGGCCGAAACAAAAACAAATCAAGCAGAAAGATGGAATCTATTCACACGTGCGTAAAAAAGCGTGGCTTTGAAAACATAACCAATAATCACTCTCAAGACTGACTATCTAATAGATTCAATTGAATGTGACCATGAGAAATACTATAGAGGTTAGTCTTATCGTATACCTGTGTGCATGTGCTTATTCAATTTTGATACTGAACGATGTTTGTTGCCGCAGATGCGTCGAGCTCAATACAATTTAGTTATTATTACTTATAACTAATTTGCTTCTCATAGAAGTAATATTTTTATTCATCAACAATGCTTTTCCCGATTGACTTCATTGATAGTTTGCTAAAGTTTATGATGCTTTCGACAAATTTTCTGTCAATCCAAGTTTCAGCCGGTCGAACATCTTTGAAGAATGAATCGGGGACTTTTATGTTAACTGAAGGAAAGTACTTTAGTACCGTGTCTGTAGTTATTACATTCATGACAAAAAAAAAGGGCAAACAAAAAATTGGAGTACATACCTAAGATTATTTGTCTTAGTAGTTTTTTACTTAGTTGCTTCGAATTTTCAAACCAAGGTCACTTCTCAAAGCATTACCGCCGTTGTCCTAGATAATAACTCCTGATCCACTGCAGTTTTTCTGTCTAAGACTGGTTTGCAAGTTATCGTATAATAGCGATGAAGGGAATTGAGGCAAAAAAAAATCAACCGTCCCTGGACAAAGTCTGTCGGCAACTGGTGGTTCATATTCCTACTAGTGAATCGGGACCCCTGCCCTGCCCTGCCCTTTCAGTTGAAGAGAACAGCAGTGGGGGAGGATGACGAAAGAGGGGGAAGGGTGGGGAAGTAGAGTATGTGCATATACGTAAATGCATAAATATCTATACACCTATACAATATGTAAAAAAAAAAGATTGCAATTTAAACGACAAGTAGTCAAGCGATAGTAATTTTACTGGAAATATCATGATAATCGAAGATGCAATTATGTTTAGAAAAATAAATCTATATCACAACGCGTTGCTTTTATTGTTGGTATAACGCGCTGTTTTTGAATTAAAAAGTAGGCAATAGGATTGAAGAAGATTGGGTGGAACGAAGGTTTCTTTGATTTAATTGAAAACTGATCATCAACATGCGATATAACATATACAATCACCAGTTCTGATTAGACGCAATACGTGTAGCGCCGAATTGGCGATAATGAATAGGGAGTTGAGCAAGAAGCATGATCAAATAAATAGTCGCAATTACAAGACTCGACATCCCGCGATTACGGCGGTCAACGACGGGATTTTGTCGTCAGTACTATATGTGTACATGTATATATGTGATCAAGTTTCGCGCCTCTTGTATGGTGAAACAAACACAAGTCATGAATAATATTCTTATCACTTCGCACATGTAACATCAAAGATATCGTAAAATTTAATATAATTCGCCTTTGCTTCTTCATGAATGAGTAAAAATGATGTATAAAAAGGTAAAAGTAACATAGTTTAACTTTGGTGTTGTTTTGTTTACGTGTGATGCTGTGTAATACGTCAATGTAAGAGATAGAGCAAGAGTGTACGATTCAAAGGAATACTTAACTACATACGCAAGACGCATGTGTGCGCAGAGATTGACCTATAAAGGTGGGGGAGGTTATTAAGGAGACCTGTTTCAAAAGATTCGTTGGACGCCATTCGTTGATTGGACGTCGAACTGGAACAATCATGACCGGTAAGAGTTTCCTTGCGTTGCTTACGAAAATTACGTGTTATCACAATTACGTACGTCGTTTTTTCGCAGTAGCAATTTTCAATATTTCCCCGTTTTTATGTGGGTATGTTTTGTTTTACCGCATTAAAGTATCCAAAATATGTACTGTTAGGTTACATTGCCACACATCTGCCCGGTATCATTATTCGCGGGAAAAATTTGAAACTTTTAACTTTAGACTTCAAGACAAATTTTTGCTTTACTCTTTTCAAATTGTCATGGTTCATATACCCGTTGAATATCTCGGTTATCATCACGTCAAGTGTGTCTGCATATAAAGAAATAAATTTTGGAAGAATTTTTTTAAATAATTCGTTTCGAAACAAAATTAGTCTAATGAGTGTCTTTTGACTAAAAATGTTTGAGATAAATTCACTTGGGTTGTATTTTAAACGACTCATAAACAGTGAAGATTTGTTTAGATATTTTTTTTTTTTAAATAAATGAAAGTACCCCACACTACGTATTTTGTTCTGTTTTGAGATTTAACAATATCCTGGGATCACTATACATTACATCACATAACATATAATTTAAAAAAAAATGCACTGGCTTTAAAAAAACTGAATTACCTTGATATCAAGTAATTAAATATCCACCTAATGTGTATATCCAAATCTTATGATAATTAATTAAAGGTACTTGTCAGTAACATTAGTAGAATACTATTTAATTTAGGTCATATTTCGATTTTTAACATGTATTGTCCATCAGTGTTCTTTATTGCAATAAAGAAGGATTCACATGCAATGATAGTATACCATAATAACTAAGATATACTATTCTATTAACAAAAAATGAATTTTTGTTCAATTAAACTGCACTTTTTATTATACTATTAAATTCTTTAATGCATCTCATACAATTGTATACACAAAAAGTAATGAAAGAAAATTTATTTACCACCTGCACAATGGCAAAACCTCACATAACAATATTGCATATTACATATAATGGATGATAACGTTAACATTCATGACAAATTGTGAGTGCAGCAATAGACAGTATTATCATATTGATTGTATTGTGTATAAGTATCATAATGTTAGTTACAGATTACAAACTGGGAAAACTTATCATCGAGGGAAAGACTAAGAAAGTCTTTGAACTTTTGGATGATCATACATTATGTTACCTACAGAGCAAAGATAGAATTACTGCTGGTGACGGTGCCAAATCACATGAACTCCAAGGCAAGGCAGCCATCAGTACAGCAACAACTTCAAAGGTCTTTGAACTTTTAAACAAAGCTGGAATTAGAACTGCATTTGTTAAACAGGCAGGAGAAACAGCTTTTGTGGCAAAAAAATGTGATATGGTACCCATTGAGTGGGTTACCCGGAGACTGGCAACTGGAAGTTTTATTAGAAGACAACCAGGCAAGTGCTTGTCTTTACCATTTTCTTATTAAAATTTTAATAGTATTTTAGGCGCTTATTATTTTTAACTACATTTTGTTTTTAAAGTATTTTGTCTAAATACGGTCAAATTTGATTCCACAGAAGTTCCAGAAGGATATAGGTTTAATCCACCACTGCAAGAATACTTCTTCAAAGATGATGCTAATCATGATCCGCAATGGTCAGAGCAGCAGATAATTTCTGCAAACTTCAAGTTGAATGGTGTTGTCATTGCTAAGGATGAATTTGATATAATGAAGGAAATGACATTGGCTGTTTTTGAAGTCTTGGAAAGAGCATGGTCATACAGAAACTGTGCATTAATTGACATGAAAATTGAATTTGGCGTTGACAGCACTGGAGAAATTTTGGTGGCTGACATTATTGACAGTGACTCTTGGAGATTGTGGCCCTCTGGTGATAAGAGACTGATGAAAGATAAGCAGGTAATATATGAAATACAATTTGTCCTTAAAATACATTTGGATTACACTGTGACTATGCCAAATTGCTAAAATAATAAATCATTTAGTTATATCACTAGAAATAATATTTGCTTATAATATAAGGTTCTAGATGTGCTAATGTATAAAGCACAAATTAAGCATCAATAAAAACACAGGACATAAATAACTGGTGCAAAGTATTTTTAGCAAAACAAATACACTCAATTTTTATGAAAACATATTCTTTATTTACAGGTATACAGAAACCTGACATCTGTGACACAGGAGGATTTGGATACCGTTAAAAGGAACTTCAAATGGGTTGCGGATCAGCTTGATCACCTAATTCCACCGTCAAGACCTCTATGTGTCATTCTAATGGGTTCTCCAAGTGATGAAGAGCATTGCAAGAAAATTGCTAAGTATGCAGCTGGACTTGGTCTTGATGCACAACTCAGAGTATGCAGTGCTCATAAGGAAACTGCAGAAACTTTGAGAGTTTTGGCTGAATATGAAGGTACCGGTGAGAAAGTAAGTACCATAAAAACAAATGTGTCACTATATTAATAATATTTAGAAAATGTTAACTACTAATACAGCACTTTGCTGCTGATCATTATGTTACAAATGGCAGTTTCTTTCTTATTGTATCATTGTTGTGCAGTTTTGGAATTAAGTTTTTCAAAATTCTTACGTGTTTAGTAATTTTGCTCTATTTTTTTACGTATGTGTAGTACATTGCCATACTTTTTGTGTACTTGCTTTCTTGGTTTGATCAAATCCTGAGTAAGTCGTGTAAAATTAGAATCCTCATTAAATTATTTATATACATGCTTATTTGTAGTTATTGTTTAATTTACAGAATTAGTTACATTTTTATTGTCAATTTGGTCCCTTACTAGGCCTTATTGATAAAATAATATCTGAGTCTTTATATCCAATATATGATATTGTCAATACATATTACTCGTGTTTGCTTAGTGCAAACTTACAGATAAACTTGTTCCATTAATAAGTCAAACTGCTATCAACATTGCGGCCTGACCTCTGTCGTAACATAATGATAGCATGGAAAGAGTGACAAACAATATGAGTTGTGTAAAGCAGTGAAAAATATAGTAGAGAAACAGAATAAAACAAACATACCGATTCATTTGAAAATTTGGCATAGAGGGATTATGGAGTGTGTGTGTATATGTGTATACAATATATCAAGAATCAATGAAAAATACAAGATTAAATCAATAGTGGAAGTAACTAATAGTAACAGATTTATTAAAAAATAGAAAATTTTTATACAAAAAAAAAGTGAGCGATTACGAGAAGGATTAAAGAATATAAATATAAAATTGAAAATAAATAAAAAAAGTGATGTAAAAACCTAGAGACATGAACAAAGAAGCACAATGTAGAACATGAGAAGAAGTATAAAAGTAATAATAATTCATAGAGTAAGATAAAGAGTGTGGAAAGTATCCAATAAAAAAAGAACAAAGTGTTTGAGATAAGGTACATTGCCAATTAAATACAGTGCCCACCCGCAAAGGCATTACAAAACAAGAGTAAATGCTATTGGTTAAGAAAAGTTATCCACTTCTGTACATTATGTTTTCCTTCAACGTTTTATCAACAAAATGCATTCCTCCTCTGTTTTGTAGGTAGTGTTAATCGCGGTCGCAGGCAGAAGTAACGGCCTCGGACCAGTGCTAGCAGGCAACACCGCACTGCCTGTCATTAACTGTCCGCCGTTTAAGCCGGAGAACATTGCGCAAGATTTGTGGTCGTCGATTAACGTGCCCTCAGGTGATTAAACATGTGATAATCGGACGATAAACTATGTAACACTACGTGCTTAATATGATTTTAAGTTTGTGTCTATAGAGGAGTATCTGTGTAACATTGACAAATTAATTTTGACAGATTTAAGTTTTTTTGTACCTCTGAAGTTTATATCGGCATTCAATTTGAATCATAAATATTCTTTCAAATTCATTCGCATTTAAGTATACGTCTAATTAAATTACAATTATTTTTACTCGTTACTGTGGCTTTAGACTAAAATTAATTCTGAATTTATATTCGACTTTTGATGTTGTTGAAACGTTCTGTTTCCTTTGGCTACAGTTTGTATAATTCTTTACAACTTGTTCTGCATTTATACAGGTATTGGATGTACAACTGTTGCATATCCCGAAGCGGCAGCTCTTGCGGCAGCGCAAATTCATGCTCTTCATGATCATATGGTCTGGTCAAGATTACGTGTCAAACAATTGGCAACATATGTTAACTTGAAGAAAGCGGATATGGAAATGAGAAAGCTTACCTTCTAAGCACCTTGTTGATCAAGAATTCTGTGACAAATCTTATTTCGCATCTTCGTTAAACAGTATGCCGGCGACCGATTTTTAATGTTCATGTTAGCACTGTTTGTTTATACCATCCTCCTCTTCCTATTGGTCGTCCTATACTGGTTGCAAGTATATAACATTCACTTATTTCCGTTTAAGCAAATTTTTGAATAATACGCGATGTTTTGCTTTTTGTTTCCATGTATTATGTTATTTTTATTTTCATTTTCTTTGAGAAACACATAGATATATATCAATTACTTGTTTCGTCGATTACGATTAAAATCTAGTACAGATATATGTATATATATCTTGTATTACAATTCCGAAACAATGTTAAAAACAAATACAAGTACATCTATATTAATTAGAAATATCAATACAGTTATTTTTGATAACAGTTTATACATTAAAAACTAAGCTCACATATGTCCATGCCCAGGTAATATAGCATTTGTTAACAATGTGAATCAAAGTAAATGTAAAACTATTTTGAAATACTAAAGGTCTTTATTTTCTTACCCATTCTAAAAATCTAAAATTAATGACAAACGTTTTTAAAAATCACAGTATATTAGCGGAGAAATATTTCATAATTTTCAACATTTACGTTCAGGTATGTTGTGTTTTGCTCCTTTAACGGATTTATTAAAAGAACATTTTCTGAAATCAAGCTCTTTAATGAAAGTTTTTTCATCGTAAGTTTCATTTAATTTCATGGTTAAAACAGAACATTTTTATCTTGAAAACAAATGAAACCTACGTTTATTACAAATATAATTTTTTTAGTTAAATTGTTAAATGTGAAAATCTAGCTCTATTAATATTGTGAAGCAGAAAATTTATTTGCCAATGAATTAATTGTTAGTATACGAATTGTTAGTATACGATACATGTATGCAATTAAATTGGAAATAACAATTTTCATTAAATATGTACATATTATCGATGCAGCTGGCAAAAATATTATTTTCGAAATGATCGCATTACTGGTGGAACCTATCCCTGCCATACTGTACGTATTATTCGAATGGTGTATAGTATTACGAAAACAGAATTTTGAATGCATCCTATTATGTGAAAAAAACTGTTTTATAAACTTCGTTGATCGCGAATGTATTTTTCTATATGGCGTGATTGTACCAATACTTCCGGCTATATTTGAATAGAAAATAGACATACTTATGTTCTAATGACAAAGTGATAGTTATATGTTTGTTAATAATGTTAAAGCTATTAGTTAGTTAGAATTACAAATGAAACGGCACCAGTGTTCAAAAAATAGGAAATTGACAAGCACCAAGAGAGTTTAATTAGAGATTTGTTTTTACTTTTAAGAACCAAATGAAGTTATGAAGTTTGGTATCAATTGCCACCATAATCAGCGCTGCTGTTCAATACTACACGCTGTCAATAACGATGCGTTCATCACAAAAATAGCAATAAGTTTCCATCAAAATACATAAACATGAGGCAAAAGTCGGCCTGTATCTTAAAACTAGACTTATCTCACCCCTAGGAACCTACACACTAGCATCAGTGTACATTGGAAACATAACATTTCCTCATGAAGTTACAATTGTCAATCTCACAATACATTAATTATGTACTGATGTTTGAAATGAATTAAGAAGTGAATATGCTAATATCACCCAAAGTGTTCGGCTCCCGGGAAGAAAATACATTACCTATTTTCTAGCTACTTTAGCGAATTTCAGGATGTTTACATCGTCGTACAGAATTATCAGAAAATATGATATCACATTCGCAATCTTTTCAAATACGATGCTCACAACCCTACGGTTGCAATCACCAGATGACGCTTTGTACCATTTCATTCAAAACATACCAATCTATATCACATATTCGCGCGTACCACGCTCCCCATAATAATGGAGTCGGTCGCCGTCCTCGGGCGAAATCGGGAGTGTGATGTAACGATCATTCTTAGCACGATGTCGCCAACCGGCGCATAAATGTCTGTTTCATGTTCCCAGCCCTCATTATTTAGCAAATCCCATACCTTCATGCCAAACTGCGTTTTTTGGTTTTACGTTTAATGTCAGTATTAACGAACGGTCAAACCAGTAAACGTGAGAAAATTTGTGAAACTGTGAGAAAGTGGTTTAAGAGCGATAGAGAAAGAGAACTTTACGAAAGTGTATGGTCTGCTGGGTTGAAACAGAACGCGAGACAGCTTAAGCAATGTGAAGTGTAATTATAACACATAAAAAATAAAGGGGAGAGACATTTTTGTTTTAGGCAGGGGTAAGTTTGTTTTGGGGAATGTCAGACATACGTGCATATGTGTGCATGAATGTGTTGAACAGGGAAGGAGAGAGTAGGAAAGGAAATTGCGTATGAGTTGAAGGCTCGAGACATGTGTATATATGTACATATAAGTATCAATTGTCAAGGATGAAAATGTGCTCGTACTAATAGTATAACAGTCGGTGTAATTTAACATGTTTGGTGAAGAATATATTACGTATTTGATTTGTGTATAGTTTTATATATTATGCACTATAAATGTAGTGCCTGAAATTGCTATTTCTGGTAATTATATTACAATAAGTTGTTGCAATAACACTTGACCAATAGGTTAGAATTTGTGTATATTATTAACATTGCAAATAATTTCGAGGAAATGTCCAATACAGTGAACTGTATTTTATAGAATCAAGAATGAATATATACAGTGCACTTATAAGATATTCATTTAATTGTTGACCTGTGAAAAAAACAAGTATACAAGTGATGGGAAAACAATGCTCTTAACAACTTGATGCTTTATATAATAAGAAACGCGGAGTTGTATCAAATAATGTAATTTACAAAATAATGTATATTGTTTAAGTGTGAGTCAAATAACAGTATCTT
Organism: Anoplius nigerrimus; assembly: GCA_914767735.1. Lineage (NCBI taxonomy): Eukaryota > Metazoa > Arthropoda > Insecta > Hymenoptera > Pompilidae > Anoplius > Anoplius nigerrimus. Next base: position 11,428,578 of record OU612078.1, read on the forward strand.
TTATATTAGTAGATAAAAGCAAATCAACCTTTTCCAAGTAAGTTGTGCAGAAGGTACAAAGTGACATTCACCTGAATGCAGTGTTGACAAGAAGAAAGGTTTACAGGGAGGGTGGAAGGTGAGAAAGGCGAATTTTGGAAGGCACCATGGCAGCTCATAAAACTGCTGGTCAAAGCGCAAGAAAAAAAGTGCAGGTGATTATCTAATCGCCCGTTGGTCATTTAAACATTATTTCTCTGCAGTCTATATATTTTCTTGTGTAAGAAAAGACCAAAAATTATATGATTTTTAACACCCTTGTGGACTTAATAAGTTGTTAGAATAAAACGTTTTATTTTGTAAAAAAAAGTTTGAATGTAGTGTCCAAACTTAGAAGCTATATAACTATCTACTCATTTGGGTTTGATTATTTTAAATATATAAGTGCTAAGTAATATGTTATTATTTGTATGGCACATGCAAGAAACAACATAATAAGGTGTTTGTGTTTTTACATAAGTAACTTTATTTCATGATCTGCTCTTTATACACTTTTCTTTTTCCACTTTAAGGTGTCAATGGTTATAAGAGATGAGGTAGAAAGAAGGCATCGAGCTGGTGTCAATTCCTTACAATATGATCCTGTCTTGCATAGACTTTATTCAGCTGGCAGGGACAGTATCATAAGGATATGGAATTGCAAAAATATGAAGGAGCCTTATATTCAGTCCATGGAGCATCATACGGACTGGGTCAATGATATAGTATTATGCTGTGGTGGGAAAAATTGTAAGTAATTTTATCCTCTTCTGAAGTTTACCTTGCCAGAGTTAACAAAAGTTACCGGAACAATACTGAGCAGTGAATTTAAACATTTTTGATACATAATATTGTGGCAGGCAGTTTTTGGTTTACACCTAAATTATTAAACATTACAGTAATATCTGCAAGTTCGGATACCACTGTGAAGGTTTGGAATGCTCATAAAGGATTCTGTATGTCAACACTTCGAACACACAAAGATTATGTGAAAGCATTAGCATATGCAAAGGAGAGGGAGCAGGTTGCAAGTGCTGGACTAGATAAGTCGATATTCCTTTGGGATGTTAATACATTGACTGCCCTGACTGCAAGTAATAATACAGTTACAAGTAAGGAAATATTTTAATGTTATAGTTCAATTTTTAATATATAACATATCAATTTTACAACCCTTTGCAAATACTGTACATCCCTATGCCTATTTAACACTTTTGCCATGCGGAATTGGTATTGATGTGTTTCATACTTGCACAGTGTTGCAAGTTACCACCTTGTATTCAAAATACATGTTACATCTACCACAAAATATATTCTACTGCAATGGTTACATGTTGAACACATACAGGATGAGTCATGTACAGCAGGTTCCCCAAATTTTTTCATAACTTACCATTGTTTATAAAATCTTTAGAATGCAAAGTTACACACTATGAAATGTCATGCTTAATTATGGGAAGACTTTTTTTCAAGGTGTCTATTTTGTGGGATTTTATGGTTATCTTTTCTAAATTTGCGCCATATGGATTTAATTTTATTACATTATAGTTGATGTCAAGACAAAATCATTGGCCTAATACACTATGACCTCAAAATGACTTTGGAGTTACTTGTTTGAACAGATGGGTGAAATTGGAAAGGTGTGTTATCTACGTTAAAGTATATGAGTCATATTCATTTACTTCTCTAGCGTGCATTTTTGTCTGTTCGCCTTTTATCTTTCAGATTCACCCAGATGAGAATGCACAGCACACATTCGCACATATGCACGCATTATGACATATGAATAAATACCATTCTTCACACATTGTCTCTGTAATTTGATGACAATGACAGACTGTACGTACTTGTAGATTGTTATTAATCATTCTTGTGCGCATTTAAAGAAGTAACCATCCACCAGTGGCACACATTTCTATAATTATAACCTTATGACATATCAGTGTTTTCATTGATTAAAGATAAACTTTTAACTTCAAAGCTATGTGGAACATTGAATTGATGAATTCTGAAAACATGAAGCACATTAAAGCACCATTTAAAGTAGGCAATGGTATTTAAACAAAATGCAGATCACTTTGCAGCTCTATATGAAGAATTTGAGTTTTGCATATTAAAAAAATATTTTGAATAAACGTGATCCTTTGAGAGGTGTGACTTTGTTCTCAGAAAATTACGATACGACAAGCAGCGGGAATATACAGGCATCCTGTTGTACATGACTCTTCCTGTATAGATATTCATAGTATATGAAAAACGTCTTGTACGGAACATATATGTTCGCATATGAACAGGTTGAAACAAAGTAGGGGCAGAAAATGCAAGGAAAAACAGTGAAAATAAACATGTGGCTATTGTATAAATATGTACTTGTAACGATTTGTATTCGAAAAACTGAAATGTTACCAGCCGTTGATTAGAAAATGTCTTTTTATTCGGAATGATCGTTCCTATATGCTGGCAATACTTCACTACTAGTAACTGCCAGTTTTGTAATATAACCCTCGTTACATGTAACAAACAAAAATAATGCAAGAAATGTATTAAACAACAATTATGCATTATGCCGCGGTTGCACATATACACGTCATTAACATTGAATGTTTAAAAATCTATTACAGCCTCATCGCTGAACGGAAATAGAGATTCCATATACAGTTTAGCAATGAACGTGACGGGGACAGTAATAGTGAGCGGCAGCACCGAGAAGGTACTGAGGGTATGGGATCCACGATATTGCAGCAAGTTGATGAAACTACGCGGACACATGGACAATATCAAAGCACTAGTTCTGAACAGGGACGGGACACAATGTTTGTCAGCCAGCTCAGACGGCACGATCAAATTGTGGTCGCTGGGCCAACAGAGGTGTATGCAAACGTTTAGGGTACATAAAGAAGGCGTCTGGGCCTTATTGGTAAGTCTGTTAAATGTGTATTCCTAGTTTGCAAATATTTTGCAGGTGTTATTTACAAACAAATATTTCTACTAAACTCCCGTATAACATCGTCAATACGTTATGCGTTGTATAAATTCGCGTTATAGGAAATCGTGTTGTAGAAGAATGTTAATGAGACTGCGGGAATAAGAATTAACGTGTCAGGAATTGTTATGTTACTTTTCTTTTTGTTTTCTTAACTGGGTCAAAATAGAAAAAAAATGCCCACATACTGCATGTTGAAGGCAAGATATATATTTCCGGGATGTGTAAAAAATTATAAAATAAGAAAAATTAGTGGCGATACAGCATTGTAGGACTTTTTTCTCGCACATTGCGGGAGTCTGCTGTATCACGTACACTGAAGTCGACGTAGCCTTTCGATGAAAATATGAAGACGTATTTGGAAATCACGAAAAAGTGTACTTAATAAGATAGTAATATAGTGGGAGAAGTGTTGCTTTTCATAGTTTGTATTCAATGTACCTGATTAATTTGATGATCGTCTATGTGTAGGCAACCGATACATTTAGTCATGTGATATCTGGCGGCAGGGATAAAAGAGTTGTAATGACCGAACTGAGTTATCCCGAAAGATACACAGTTATTTGCGAGGAAAAAGCACCAATTTTGAAAATGGCCATGACACCGGATCAGTCCAGTATTTGGGTCGCAACTAGCGAATCAACAATAAATAATTGGGTAATTACTATTCAAACTTAATTGATGCGATTAACATTTCATAATTTTGGATTTGAAACAAACAGTATCTTATCGCCATATTGTAAACAATGCAATTGTATCCTATCGTAATAATAATTTGTTTGTGGTCCATATACATGCAATTGGACTTTCTGTTTCACATGAACATTATAAATTTGTAATGTTGTTAAGAGCATACGAGTATAAAGAGATCAGAAATAAATGCACGTAACACGACAACTTTAGTAACCCTATCTGAAAATAAGAATACAATGAAATTGAAAATTTCACTAACCTTTTTTCAGTCTATCAGTCTAAAAGACTGGCAAGAGATGGGCATTGGTGACTATTGCGACGCAGCATCAGGTGTAGCTGGTGGAATGGGTGTTGTTCGCAACACGGAGCCGGCTCAAAGGATATTGGGTGGTCCCGCGATAAGGCAATGTCATGTCTTAAACGACAGACGGCATGTCTTAACAAAGGATACCGAAGAGAATGTGGCACTGTACGACGTCTTGAAGGCCTGCAAGGTCGAAGATCTTGGAAGGGTCGATTTTGATCAAGAAATCAAGAAGAGGAACAAAATGGTTTATGTACCCAATTGGTTCAATGTTGACCTCAAGACTGGGGTGAGTGTTCTATCTTGTGCAAATTTACGCTCTAAGTTACCATATTTTTTGGATCCGGTTTTTTGTATCTTTTTTATGATTTTGAAATACCGTCATGAATCTATGTCCAATCGTCTTTTACGACGTCTTCGTTTAGAAGAATCTGACGCGAAATTACATAAAAATTCTATTGCAGATGTTGACTATTCATTTAGGGCAGGATGAAAATGATTGTTTCTCAGCTTGGGTATCTGCGAGGGAAACTGGATTAGCAGAGGGTGATGCAGTCGATCAAAAAGGTAAATTTTTTTAACATTATATTCGTTAAAATATAATTATTACGTGAGACAGTTATTATCTCCGAAAGATTACAATTTTGAACAAAATATGCATTGAATAACATTATTCATTTGCTCGACCTACTTACAAATATCCTTATAAAATAGCGATAACACGATAATGATGAAATTATAATAATGTTGTGTGCGTAAGGTATTGTCATTATAAAACCTGTCACATATTGGTTTAATGCATATATCAAATACTATTGTAATGCGCCTTTTTTTGCTTAGTTAACTACGGCAACCTGCTACTACAAGCGCTATTGGAACATTGGTGGAGACCATTGCACGCTGACGACGAGAATGAAGGAAATGGCAACGATGGAAACGGCCCGATACATACGAGAGGAGGAAATGCATACTTCTCCGTACCTAGTCATACACCCGTTATATTTAGGTAAATGACTCTTATCTTGAAGGATCTATAACACGTTCCTTACCAATTGAAAACCTAGCATTGAGGAACTATAAAGATTATTTTTAATTTGCCAACTTTCACATGGGCTCGTTCATAAAACTGGCTGCTTTCTGTTTTTCAGTGAAGTAGGGGGAAGAACATTGTATAGATTACTAGTTCACGACGCTGCAGGTGAAACAGAAGGAGTTTTATTGAATGAAACTGTCCCACCATGGGTGGTTAATATAGTTGTGGATAAAAATCTTCCTCAATTCATCAAAATACCGTTCTATCTTCTTCCCCATGCAACTTCCGGTGTGAAAAGTTCCAAAAGGTTCGTACTTAATAAATAGTCATTTGCTAAGTAGTATATTCTGAAAAGAGTGCTAACATTCTTCTTCATCCAGGGACCGACTGATCGCGAACGATTTCATTCAAATTCGAAAAGTTTCGGAACATGTTTATGACAAGGTACTGGGTGCCGGTAGCGATTCTGGAAGCGTCGCGGGCGGTGGTAACACAGTTTCCGGCGGAAGTCCTGCAGGCGATCGAGCGAACGCCGATTCAAATGCCGATAATTCTTCGCTGGCTGAGGAAAAGGTCGAACTTCTCTGTAACGATCAGGTTCTCGATCAGTCAATGGACCTGAGGACTGTAAGTGATCATATTCTACATTAGCTTTCATCTATTTCCGGCATCGTTGTGAGCTATATGTTTCCATGCTTAAGTTCTCTTTTTTTCGCATTTTACTCTTACAATAATCTTATATCTGAAAAATAATCTTTTCTGTCTGTGAACTCTGTAGGTAAGGCATTTTATATGGAAAAGCTCGGCCGACCTGGTACTTCATTATCGCCCTGTAAAATAGTTAGAGTTGAGTTTGCTGAGCGGAGAATCTCTAAAGTGTGCCTGGTTTTGTACCGCGGTAAGGTAAGTTACACAAATTATGGCATCCATTACGCTACAGTATCAGTATACAGAAGTATCGCAAGCAGTGTCGATAACCATATTTAACATGCATAACGGTCTGTTTTGCAATAAATGTTTGTACCAATTTGATACTTGATAGTAATTAATGTACCTACGGGTTACACATACCTAGCTTGTATGATTCGTTAGTGTAATTGACGAGTCAGTGTTTCTCAATGATTTTGTCTTATTTTCAGAGTGGCGGAGGATTTCCGATCAACTTACAATGCATCGTGGCACCTCGTATCCCTCTTTCCACGTGTTCCAAATGTTTAGCCAATTTGCAGTGAACGTTTCGTAAATGCGTGATAATGATAGCAAAACGACGAGGTGAACGTATACATTGATTTCGTTAGTAATTTGACCAAAGGTTCTCACGATTTTCCAAAATTGTTTGATAATGCACTCCATTATAAAAGTGTAATGATATCATCCAGCGAATCCGTTTGAAAATAGATTGCAGTTGATTTCGGTAAAAATGATTGCAAATTACAACTTTGAATACATACGTAAAAAGAGAATGTCAAAACACGATAACGGAAATGTGGGCAACCACCTATTTCTCAAGCTACTTAAAGCAGTACTCAACTATTGATCAAGAACTCCTTCAAGAGATAGTTTTGATGAAACAGTTACCTGAGAGAGAAATATAAACATTCAAAGTTTGGCTTTTGCTATACAAAGAAAAATTCATGACGTCTAACACACTCTCCCATTGAAATTGGTCAGGCTCGATAAGATTTCTTCTCCTATCGGTACAACTAACGTATAGTATATATATAAATATATATACCATACAACTATATGTATGTAAAGTAACACCTTGCCTAAAAACCAGTAGCACCTATGTAATACCTACTTAATACGTAACTAGTACTTTTTGTACCTGGAGATTAGATAATTATATCTCGTAGCTCGTCATTGTCAGCCATTTAATCGTCTTCCCGTTTTCAAAGCGACGTTTTTGTATTTAATAAGCGAAGGATAGAGACGAAAGGAAAACGGGACGCAGTGTGTTAGCATCAGAATTTTCACAGATATTAAGGTTTAATGGAAGTATTTTTTTTCTAATGTGGCAAGGGTAAAGGAATGAGCAAATATAAAGGATTGTGTAAGGAAAAGAAATAACCTTCCACACATTATAAGAAAAATACTTCTTTCATCGCCAACATACATTCCAAAGTAAAGACAAAAATAATCTTTGTGCAAAGCAAAGGCCATGCAATTTAAATTTATCAAAGAGACAGAAAAAATAATGTACGGCCGTTGCCTCGCCGTTGATTTTAGTGGATGAGAGGGAGAGAGAGCATGAAAAAGTGAGGAAGAGAAACAGCGCGTGAAAAATGTCAATTTATCTTTAATCAAATTATACCCGAGCAGCCAAATTAACAGTTCAATATTTCCTATTAGTGATGTAGGACTGAAAAAGAGAAACAAAGAAAATGAGAGGCGAGAAAATGAGGATGAAAAAACGAAAGGAACGGAGAGAATGTTTTGATTCGAGGTTGAATTAAGTGTGGAACACTTTTTGTATTCAAATTTTACCTCGGATCTTGAACTTCACTTTGAATGATAATGCTGATGATGATAAATGATGAATGTTGCCACGTTTTGAACAGTGCTATTAGAGGTTTTGTAAATATATCAACGAGATGCGACTGTGAATAATATGCGTTTTAGTTACTAAGTAGTTAGTGGGAGATGCAGTTTTGACTGGAACGGTCGAGTGAGTTATTGAATAATTGACTGTTATTAAATATCGAAATCGAAAATTTTAAACGAGTTGTGATACATAGTTGCATTGTTACTTAGTGATGATGCAAAAATGAAATTGAACATTGCTTTAGCAATGAGTCCAGAAAGAAAATTGCGAGCATTTTATTAATTAGATGCTCAAGAATAAGTATTACGTAGAAATATATACAATAAAAAACAAGTTAATGCCGTTTGTCAAAAATCAAAATTTGTATACCAGACAAAATATTGACGGAGATAAAACAAAATTGATGCCAATAAATGAATGTATCTAGTTCATGGCTGATGGTTGAAGGAAAAACACATTTGCAGAAAGAAACAACTCGCTCGACCAGAGCCCCCATACAAAACCATTTCTTTTTGTTTTATTTGACAGAATGCAAGGGAGAGAGCGCACGCGAGAGTGAGATAGAGAGAGAGAAATGAGAGAAAATGAGAATAAACATAAAAATGAGAAAATGGAGGTTGATTGTAGCTAAACTATCCTTCAAATTAGGTTAACAGAGGTTTTTTAAGAGTAAACAATAAATGATAAACGGTAATATGAATTATAAACAAAAGTACGATGACTGACGAAACAGAGTGAAAAGAAAAAGAGAAATAGATACTAATCTACTGTTATTAATTTACTATCCCTTCCTGCGTACAGTATAGTACTATGTAGCCAAAATAAAATTTACTTTAACTTACTTTTCTTAAAAATATTAAGAGAATCAGGATTTTTAGACGGCATGTATCTGTTAACGAATCAAAATACGCGCGAGATTTGAATTACAGTCTACATCTTTTACGATGGCGAATTGAAAACAAACACACCAATTCGAATGTATTTATAAACCTAACCTTAAATTTTATTTCTACACACCCGTTCCACGTGCGTATGCGGGTTTGTCATGTGTAGTGATTTCGGTAAACAAAATGCGATTAGAATTAACTTGAATATTATCTGTCAAAATTGAAAACAAGATATATCGAATTTAAGAGAAACCTTGAAGATGTCGAAGAGACCAGAACATTTAGCTCCACCTGAAGTTGTAAGAATAAATAAAATAGCTTGACAATGATCTAATACTTGTTTATCAGTTGTTCGTTTTGTTCCGATAAAATTGTGTGTATGTGAAAAGTTGAGTTCTCAACTTGCAGTTTTATCACTCTCTGATTTTTCAGTTTTACAATGAAGAAGAAGCAAGGAAATACACGCAAAGGTAAAGCATACCTAAAATAAAATTTTATTTTTGGTTCTTGCAGAAATGTGACACAGTGTTTACTGTTCGTTGGTTGTACCGTGTATCCATTACATAAAAAACTTCATTAGAGGTTAGAAGTTTACAGGAAACAATACATCAATTACTTTGTACAGGTGTATTACAGTACATGTAAATTATAACCTGTTAGAGTAATCAATTTGGCAAAAGAAAATGTAATTTAATATAATATTTAAAAGATAATGAACTCTTAATATTTTAATAAAACAAACTCCCTTTTTTTTAAGTAAACTCTGCGGAGCGTAACAAACAATTCATTACATTTTTCAATGAGCCATTATGGCAGGTCAATGTCACATTAATGTTCTTTGCATCCAATGTGTGAAGAATAAAATTATATTGACTACAATCCCACAGTCGTTCATGTTCAACGCAACAAATATGTGAAAGGAGATATCTAATCTATTGAATTAAAAATACAAATGTACTCTGCCATGCTTTCCAAGTAAATTGCTTATTTTAATATACTTTTGCAAGTTTACAGTTACTCTGTTTATACTTACATGTAATCTTTCATGTAAAGCGGTTTAATATAAAGATCTTGCAATATTTTATATGCAGTAAGAATGTATCAACTAACACTTATTGCCAGCTAGTATTTGTCAAAATAGTGAACAGAACATTCTCCTGCTTTAGTTTACAATACAATATTAAATGTACTATACCAAATAAAATATGAAGTATAATCAGTTAAAAATATTCAAATTTTGGTAATTCCCATGTTTTGAACATCATTCATTATTCAAATAGAATTCATTACATTGTGGTACTACAAAACAATAGGGCGCCTAATAGAAAACCAATACATTTAAACTTAATATGCTCTATATATATTTTCTTATTCTCATACATTATGTCCAGATAATCTGACATATTTAGCAGTGCACTGTCTGACAGCATATTTATGTTTTGATACAATGAAAAACAGACATCTGTATGACACGATTTTATCTGAAAATTGAAAGTGAAAAAACTACGCATTTCTTATTATAAGAGACTATTCTTTCAACAATCGGATGTAAAATATGTTACCAGCAATTTAAACGTGAATCGAGAAGAATCGCTTCCACTTCTATTTCCGTCGATGGAGTCATATATGACTTATTCTTGCATCATTTAATTGAACATTTTCCATCACTAATGGGAAGAACCGTAAATACTACGGTGTGTTAATTTTCAACAGGAGCTCAATTTATTAGTTTCTTCCTTAATTTGTATCAAAATGCCAAAGGGGACTGTATCGTAATATTATTCAGATACGATACTCAATTATCGGGTCGAATCTTGCTACATTTATGTATAAACTGAGTAAAATGGTTTCATGTGTAAAAATTTGATATTCTTTTTGCCACATAAAAAATACTAGACGGATTTTTAATATAATTTAAAAAAATATCATCTGCGTATTACATTTCACTCAAAAATTCAACGAGACTATTAGTAATATATAAACTCATCACAGCTCGGTTTTATATATCGCCATTCTTTTGTTTCACAGTTCGCGGATGGTGGACATTCAGGTTCAAATGTGCGAACGCGCAATCGAATTACTTCTATTACCACCGGATGAACCGGCACTTTTGCTGGACATCGGTTGCGGATCAGGATTGAGCGGGAGCGTACTCGAAGATCAAGGTCACGCTTGGATTGGAATTGACATAAGTAAAGCAATGTTAGGTACGTAGACAGGATACATCAATCTTGGTAATTGTGAGGAAACAATAATGAATCTCATATAACATTTATCTATATTAAAAGCATGACTGAACGGTTAAGTTTTTTTTCACGTGAACGTATAGACAAAAATATTGAAAAGCCAATATTTTGAACGACACTAAGTAAATTGACAACTGTTTATATCAAATATTTTTAACATTGCGACTAAATTATGAAAAGCACAAATAAGATATATTGTTTTTAAATAGACGTTGCGCTGGAAAGGGAAGTTGAAGGAGATTTGCTGCTGTGCGACATGGGTCAGGGAATGCCCTTCAAGGCAGGCGCTTTCGATGGTGCTGTTAGTATTTCTGCTCTTCAATGGTTGTGCAATGCCGACAAGACAACGCACAATCCGGTCAAGCGTCTCTATATATTCTTCTCGACGCTCTTTGCCTGCCTTTCAAGGTGATGTCACATGTACTTAGCAAATCGTTAACATCTGTAACAACATAGGGAACAGTACTACTGCATTCAGACACTATCGCTCAAAGATACTTATTAACGTTGGGCTGAGATTCAATTGGTTGAAAATTGTGTCTCGGCGTCATCGCTATGAATTGCGAAACGATCTAGCACCCTCTACATTTTTACGTAACGCGATCAGAATTACTTTCAATAATGAATGATTAGTATATTTAATAATGCTATTTCGAGCAATGCGATCCAGAGTGAACTGCATTCAATTACTCATCAATTGCTTGAAGGTCAGCCAGAGCAGTTCTCCAATTTTATCCGGAAAACGGCGACCAAATGGAACTTGTGACGGCGCAGGCAATGAAAGCAGGATTCTACGGCGGCATCTTGGTCGATTATCCGAATAGTACGAAGGCAAAGAAGTTCTTTCTCGTTTTAATGACCGGCGGACCTGCTGCATTGCCGCAGGCACTTGGCACAACTGAAGAAGATGCGAGAGTCTCATACACAGCAAGAAGGTAAAACAATCCGTTCTCCTATGCGTTTCATCGCGTAATGCTATAAAGGTCAATGCAGTATTTTAAGAATTTGCCATATCTTTCAAAACACCGGAACTGGCTCTCTGCATCTTAGTGTTTATCAAGATGTGGGTTCGTGTATTTGCTTTCTGTATTAACAGCACACTTTGTTTCCTGAGGTGAAAGTAACACATTCGATAATAATCCATTTCTCGAAAGATCTGTAGGGATTTAACTCAATTTTAACGCAAATATTTGTCCTGGTGATATCATTTTACGCAATGTGGAATACGTGTTTCTTACAGAGAGCAAATAAAGAAGGCAAGAGGAAAGCCGCTGAAGAAGAGTAGGGATTGGATACTCGAAAAGAAGGAGAGGCGGCGCAAACAGGGGAAAACTGTTCGTGACGATTCGAAATACAGCGGTAGAAGAAGAAGTGGCCGTTTTTAGGATTAACTCTTAAGGAGGTTTCAAACTATGAAAATAAAATAAGATAAAAAATGTATATATACATAATTACATGTATTGTACATAAATAAAACAATTTGTGTATAAAATATACGTGTCGTATTCCTTATCGCTATTTTCATAAACACCTTTTATTTTCAAGTCCACTTTACTATACATACACTATTCTGTTCTATTTTGTTTCTCTAATCTCTTTAATTCTCTAATCTAAAAAACTGATCCAGTTGATTTATGGCCTTCTCATTTGAAGTAAAGGTTTCACCATCTAAAAAATGTTGTAGAGACCGGAACAAATAATTATCAGAAATTGCTAGATATGGAAAATATGGAGGGGTGTGACAGTATATTTCATCCAAGCTGTAAAAGCTTTTGGCGAGTTAAGAAACTTGTATGAGGTCTTGCGTTATCTTGGTGGAACACTACACCTTTTCTATTGATCAATTCTGGTCTTTTCCGTTGAAGTGAATCATTCAATTTGTCCAGTTGATGATAGTACACTTTAGAATTAATCGTTGTGTTGTTCGGTAGAAGCTCCAAAAAAGCGATCCTTTGAAGTCCCAGCAAACAGATAGCATCACCTTTTTTTTTTATGAATATCGGCTTTCGAAGTGCTTTGAGCCGGTTCAACTTTTCTACTCCATGATCTTTTGCGTTTAGCATTGTTGTATACAACCCATTTCTCGTCCCTAATGATGATGCACTTATAAAATAGATCATTTTCTTGATGTTTGAGAAGCAAATCGGAGACGCCAATGCAAATACACTTTCTTTCCGTAAGAACATAAGGAACCCATATGTCGAGCTTTGAGATTAAATCTAGGGGTTTCAAATGATCATGAACGGTCGAATTCGATAAATTTAATCTCTCAGCAATCTCACAAGTTGTTATTCGCCGGTTTGGATGCCTTTATTGTGTATTCATCCGCTTTACCTAGCCTCCCAGAACGTGGTGCATCTTTGACATCAAAGTTGCCGGATCGAAATTTTGCAAATCAGTTTTGGCACTGGCGTTGTGTCAATACATCTTCTTCATACACATCGGATAATTGTTTTCTTGCTTGAACAGCATTTTTGCCTTTTCGATAGTAAAAAAGTATAATCTGCCCAAAATACTGCTTTTTCGCTTTCCATATTTAAAAGGGTGCCAACCAGAAACTACTGCGTAGAATCAATTGAACTTTTTCACAAGCAAGCCTTGCTATATCAGCTATTAAAATATAATGATTATGCGGCTTAAGTATAAAGTTGACTGTGAAAAAATACAATTAAGTTCTCTGTTCGGAAAAAGCGAATTTGCTTTCCGAAGAACAGAACATTTACGTTTTTTGCGTATACGCATATATTTTTCCACTTATCCTCAGACTGCGATACTTCATAAATTCCGGTCCAACAAACTGAAACATTGAACCTTTTGTGTTCTTAAAATCAAGGTCCACTAAGGCGCAATGCAACTTGCGACTAACCTGATGAATAAATCGTATAGAATTAACGATGATCTCTTCGTAATTAATAAACCTCTCATCATCAATAAGACGCCGATATTTGGCAGGACAGGAAAATAGGTTTTAGCAACATACACAGGTGGGGCATACAAGGTCTCTAGACCAAGCTAGCCACTCCTTCGACTCCGAGCAAAGCGTTGATCTTCGGACTGATCAATTAGAAATTGACAGCTCTTCAGCGTCTGAGTGAGATGTCTCACTGTCTTTGCAACATATATAATATAATAAGGATGCCATGATGACGCTACCGGAGTCTCGGCCCTAGTTTTGACAACGTTGGTCTTAATGTGGAGAGTGAGCACATTCTTTCTTGTTATTGTTACAGTACAATTGAACCCATTTTTATGTTCCCGTGTAAATGGAGGAACCCATAGAGGAACATGTGAACAGTATATTAAGTATCATAGATGAGCTAACAGCTGCTGAAAAGTCATTTAAGGACAAAATGATTATTGCTGTGCTACTTTGTAGCCTTCCAGAGTCCCATAGTACATTAGCTACAGCATTGGAGACTAGGCCAGAGGATGTTCTAACTGCAGAACTAGTCAAAAGCAAGCTTCTGGATGAAGATAGGAGAAGAGAAAGTATGAAGGACTGTGAGGATGAATGGTATGAAAAGGCACTAAGAATGCAGCGTAGGTATATAAGATAACTCAAGATCATGATGCTGGTTCTTAGATCTGTTTCAGTGCAGACAACAATAAGGATACAATGAATGGCTGGTAAGTTGATTCAGGTGCAACAAGTCACATGACATAGAGCATTCTTTAAAGTATTAATGGGTGTACTAATGAAACAGTAAAGGTAGCAACTGGTGAAAATGCAAGCGTACAAGGTATGGGCTATTGTAATGTAACCTATGATGCAGCAAAGTGCGAATGGAACACAGTCACAATTAAGGATGTGCTGCATGTGCCAGAGTTAGAAGGAAGTCTGTTAGCGGTAAAGAAATTGACACAGGCTTAAAGTTAGCTTCACAGATGAGATGTGTAGTATAATGAACAAGAATAAGGAAATAATAGCAATCGCAGATTCTATAGGAAGCGTATACAGATTGCGTACTGGACACAAGGCATTGTTGGTATTAAGCAAACACAGGCTGGATTGCATACACTCATGGCTCAATAGACTCGGGCATAGAAATTTGGAACTGATAGAAGAAATGGCAGCAAAGGATATGACAACAAACTTAAAAATTAAAGATTGTGGCATCAAGCAAGCATGTGATGCGTGTGTGAAGGGGAACAAGAGTCTGAAGTCCCAGAAAATATTAGAGAATACATATATTGGCTAAATAAAGAATAAATTTAATAAAATTCCCAAGGTAAGTAGGTCCGATTGTGGAAAAGAATGTGCAAATAATAGGCCGCAGGAATTTTTAACGAATAAAAGGATTGAGATATAATACACAGTCAGATATGTGCCAGAACAAAATGGTGTGACTGAGAGAAAAAATAAATACTTATTCGAAATGGCAAGAACCATGCTAACAAGCGGAAATCTCCCAAACCAATAATGGGGTGAGGCCATTTGTCCAGCAAATTGTATACAAAACAGAACAGTTACCAAAGGCACAGGAACAACACCCTATGAAAGATGGTATAAAGAAAAACCTTCAGTATAGGACACACATACATTTGGGTTAAGAGTATATGTAAAGGTAACAATAAGATTTATATATTGATATATGTAGAAGATATTACTATAGCGAGCGAGAATATAGAGTATGTGATAAAGTTATTTCATAGTTTGAACAAATACTTTGAGTTAACTGATCTGGGTGATATTAGTTTTTACATAGGTATTAAGGTAGAAAGGAACAGTGATGGGATATATGTAATAAGCCAGTCAACATATATTGAGAACCTACTGAGAATTTACAGCATGACACAAGCCAAAGCTTCTAAGACCCTGTTGGACACAGGATATGGAACGGTGTGAGACAAGTCAGAACCTGTCAATAAGCAAATGTACCAAAAACTTATAGGTGGGCTAATATATGCTGCAACCATTACAAGGTTGGATATTGTGGCCACTGTGTCAGTCCTCAAGAGAAAGATGAATGATCCAACTAAGACAAACTGGATAGAGGCAAAGCTAGTGTTGCGATACTTAAAGGGCACAAGGGATTCCAAACTAAAATTAGGCAGCGCAGAAATTGAGGAGGAGAATGTACTAACACATCACTCAATGAGTCCCCGGTCTGACACATATATGGCAACATTGTTGACAGGCCCACGTGATTTACGCGTAGTACTAACCTTCAAACAGTACGTGTCAAAATTTCATGGCATTTTGACCGTTAGTTTAGAGGTTACAGTCGTTTTAGTAACCCCAGTTTTGTAATTTCCAAGACAATGGATTATTCAAGTGCGGATATGTATTTAAATTTAACGGAGGAACGATAAGTTGGGCTTGTAGGAAACCGACCTGCGTATCACTGTCTTTAACGGAGGCGATGTAGCGCTGTCGCAGGCGAGCAGGGAAGCGGGGTGGCTAAGGGTACTGCTTGAGCAATTCGATGAGGTTGGATGAGGTGCAAAAGACAGTAACTGTTATCTACGAAGGCAACCAAAACTGTATAAATTTAATAGATGCGAATAAATATAATAAGCGGACAAAGCATATTAGCACAAAATATCATCGTGTAAAAGATTTGAGAGAAAATCAAGTTACAGAGAATGTGTATTGTCCAACTGAAATAATGTTAGCGGATTTGTTGACTAAGCCATTACAGCATGTGTGATTGAAAAGAAGGCGAAGAATGTGCGGTATGATTGAGACAATAGATTAGGTAATATTTATTTTCTTAAGAATGGTAATAAATGGTATAATTGAAAAGGAGTGTTAGAATACAACTAAACCTATTTTTATGTTTCCACGTAAATGGCTGGCAATGGAAGCGACATGCTTTTGATTTGTTTTTGTTTTATTCCATTACGGCGTGACTCGCTCATTCTCTTCCGGTCAGTGTAAGCATCTAATTCTCTACAGCAAACCATGTGTATTATTAAAGATTTATTAAAGAAAGAAACCAATAAAGTAATACAGAAACACGTGTCTCTTCACCATTAAATTCAACAGTTATTAATGTATTACACAAAAATAATTGTAACTAATTAATATGTCACCTGTGCTTTATCGCATTACGTACCACATTTTACATATGTTATATTATTTAAGATAATTTCATGTCGTGTGTACACAAGGTAAGTCGGTCTGCTGTTCAGCGCTCATGATGCAAGAGGTATAAGATGATGAAACTTGGTTCGATACGAGGATAATATACCTCTAAACTTCAAAACACAAGGGACGCTCGCTGATGTAAGAAACGGGCACGAAAATTTAGCGACAATTTCGGCAGCCTATTGCATCATTCCTTGGCTGATGCCGGCCGACGCAATGCTCTTTGTTAGGTATTGCTACTTAGTAACATTGACTATATTTTTCGTATGTATGAATAGATTTATCGGTGGCATAATTTATACTGCAGCGAAACATATTATTAGACGGCATATTAAACGCACACCGCAAATTTGATTGTTGACAATGCGAGGTGCTTTGAATAACAGTTAGCCGGACTGAGTTGGAGAACTAGTTTTGCATGAATCGTTTATTTTTTGCTCCAGCGGGGACAAGTTAATTGGAAATTTATGCAACGACAAAGTTAAATTTAACTGGCATAAAATTACTGAATTCATGTTTCTACTAATCGCAAACTATCGTGCACACATTTTCTTACTTAAGCATTCACGTCGAAATCTCTTTTTTGAGGTTAGGGTAGTGTTTCCAAGCTCAGAGGAGGGTTCTTTGTTTCCAGTTGTGCTCACTTTCTACCATCCCATCCTTATAACTCCTTCTCTTTGTGTGTGTGCATGTGCGTGTGCGCACGCAGAAGTGTGTGTGCAGTAATAAATGGGCACACGTGCAGCACACGCATAAGTACGGTCACAAAGGAGAATCTGGCCTGGGGTCCTGTGACGAAGGCTTGTTGTATTGGATGGAAATTTTTAGGCTGTGGAAGTCTATCGACTATTTGTAAAATGCAATCATACCTTCCATCGATTCCTTTAATTTATAGTGCAAGATAACTAAAAATCTTTAACCGGTTTTAAGTAATAAACAAATTAATATTCATACTGAAATTGTTTTTATATTGTTTTCTATAACTTCTGCTTAGAAATGTTCATCTGCAAAAGTAGCTATTTTGTTTAATGCTTTGACAATATGGAGATTATCATTTGTAATTGTAATTTGCAGCTGTTATGTAATTAAAATGTAACGACTTTGTCTTGGTTTACTATAAAGAACAGGATATTTCATTCAACAACAACTTGCAATATTTATTTCTACAATTCTGATTATGCAGTCTTCTTTGTACTCAACTACCTCTTATTTAGTACTTTCCATAAAACGTTTGATTTTTTACAATTTTATAATGTATTTCAAGTAAATTTGAAAATGATACTTGTTTTTTTCACAAAAAGATAATACACACTAAAGATGTTGACATATCGTTCTCAACAATATCTTAGATATGTTTCTTATGTCCATATATATTTCAGGTTCATATGTAGGAGTGTATGTTTTGTTGCATGGGTTTATACTTATGTGCATATATCTATCCACGTAATGATGGATGTGTGCACAAGTTATATACATGACTCCCGCACGCATATGCACACGGATAGGTACGTGTGTATGCGTAAAACCTGCTTGGGTCAAACGAGAGATCGAAAATCTCAGGGAAGATGAAGGTTAAGGAGTTTCTTCAAGATTTTTTTACGTTTTCTTGGCTACAGTGGTTCCAAACTTACATAGGCGAATGGAAAAACTATGTAACACTAAACACATATTTTTTTTACATTAGAAGGGGATTTGTTAGATCAATAACAGTTCTAATGGAAATATGTTGGAAAATGTCAGACTTTTCCATTGCAAATTTGAATAATGTGCTATTTGAAAACAACGTATTTTTTAAAAATATTTTATCACCAATTTCTTTTGTCAATACCTTTTTCAAGCTGAAATATTTTTAAATTGGTTCAGGTAGAACAATTCTTGCAAAGAACAGTGTTTATAGAAGATACATACAATAACGAGAAACGTTTACCTAAACTATTTTTGTCTAATAAATGCAAGGTTTCATATACTTAGACCTCTCAGTATGTAAACATACGTACGGTCATTTACACATCTGTGAAAAGGAAATCTGGATAAATACATTGTTTAATTTGCTATCACGCATTTATATATAGATCCATGCATATGAACTTGTGCTTACAAACACGTTCTGTCTCGTATGCCATGCGTCATCATTAATCACTGATCAGTGACACATCGATGCCCTCCTGCAATTCAAAAATCTCAAATACGAGCGGACAATAAGCGAATCCGTCGAGACCGTTATAAAAATCTCAAAACGAGCGATAGATATAAGCAAGCGAGTAACTAAAGAAAGGATTTTCTTCATTCGCTTCATTGCCTTTAATCCTACATACACACCCGATTTGCATACACGCATATGTCATTTGTATGCATACAAGTGTAAAAGTAGGTTGTTAATCCTTGTTTTGCGGTGACTCTTAAGATTTTTGTCAGATTGTCAGGTTTTATGTCGGATAATACGTATGTTTGTTCATATGATCAGCTGTGTTAGTGTGCCAACGGTGAAATCGATGTGTTCGATTTAAGTCGCTTGGTCGTTATCAGATGACGCATAATCCAATTGATTTTTTCCCAATAATTTCTTTTCATTGTTTTACCTTAAAATATGAGATCGTATTGATTTTTTATTTCACGTTCGGGTTCGTGATGCGTAACAGTGTATCAGCATACGTATTTTTGTTGTTGTCATATTTCAGGTTTTGAGTACATACATACAGGTTGTTTCACATCGCCAGGCTAAATCGTGAAGTAAAGTCGGTAGATAAACAATTGAATTATGAAAGAAGTACAATTGCTTATGAATCGTGTATACCGCCCTCCATTTATTTATTTAGTCAACATATCATCATATATATAAGCATGTTTATGCCTTTAAAGAAATACTAGAAACATTATAATTGTACGAGAAACTAAGTATTTTACTATATACGAATTAGTGGATTGTTATATTCATGTCATCAGAGTATGCAAGTAAACTTTTAAAATGGAACGAAGGTGACTTTGAAGGCATTCAAATGTTTCCTCTTTTGTGACATGTACGTTATGTGATTGGTGATTAAAAGTAATTTAATTTTGTCTAATCAGACGTTTTTCTATTTTCTACAGTTCTGCTACTATAGCTTGGCCTAGTTGCCTGGGACGTCTTATACATGTGCATGTATTTGTCTTTCTCTTATAGCATCTCTTCTGACATACGTACGTCTCTTTCTATCCTTATATTTCAGGTTATAGTACATACGCAGTTTTCTCTCTTTCTGTTTTGTAACACAGCAGTATATTTATCTTGTCTTTCTCTCACGTTCTTCCATCAGTTGCACGTACGTATCTTTCGTTTCCTACTTCTGACTTGTGGCGTTTAAATCTGTTCGTACCTTCTTCCCTCTTTCTTTCTCTGCTTATATATTTTTCCTCTTTCCCTCCTCTTGCTCTCCCTCTCCACTTCGTTCTTTTTTCCCATTTCCCACCTATATCTTTGTGTGCTTTACTCCACATTTCGTGTCTCGTTCTTTGTTAAAAATGTGAACACTGCAAACATTGTTGGTCAATTCAGTCTCTCTCTGAAACCTGCCAAACCATTGCGTACGTACATCCTTCTCTTTCTTTTGGCTTCTGTCCCACGGAACTGTGGCCATTTTTCTTTTTCTCCGCTTCTGGTTCTTCCACCATTCTATCTCTCTCTTCTCCACTTGCCCCTTTATATTTGCCTCCTTTCACACCATCGCAGGCATATAACTCATCCCCTCCACGACTAAATAACCATCCTGTACACAAGTATCTCTTTTTCTTCATTCAATGTATGTATAGGTATATATATATACATGACATGTAAACCCAGCATATATAAGTTTATAGATGTTTATATGTGCAGGCATAAGACCCTGCTCGAGTATATACGCTGTGTCCGTCCTTTTCCATTCCTCTTCCCTCCAGTGTTCTGTATTCGCGTCCTTTTTTCACTATTGCAGATCGGAGTATACGTGCTGAACGATTTCTTAACTGCTTTCTTCTTTTCTGTTCACCTTTTCCATTCCCTGACCCGCCTAACCGTATATTAAGTCAGTGTAATGTAACGCATGACATCTCAAAGTGCATTTATATATTCACGTATATTTCAATAGTGAAGAGCGAGAGAATATGTATATACGCTGCGTTTTATTTTACATTCAGTTAAGATAATCGTACATATGCATATACTCGGGAACGAAAAGGGAGAAAGAAACAACACTTGTCATGCCTGTGTATGTTTATACCAATGTAGATATGCCTTATTATTACTTATGTATTTCACTCATACCCTGTCAACTTATAATTCTGCCTCTTTCTCACATGACATCCGACCGCTATGCAATTGCGCTCACGGCTCAAAAACAGTATTGTCATTTTTGTGCACTCGTATGCATGTATACGTTGTTTTCCTCTCGCTTACGCCGCTAATTTAATCTACCTGTGCATCTATTATTTTCAGTCCGTATACGCAACTAATTGTTTATCTTATGCTACTTCTACGTTCGAGAACCCATGTACTTTCGTATATATCATCATTTTCATGATTTATTCGCTCGCTACTCTACACACTCAACGTTTATATACCCAGCGTGCTTCTTTCTTTGTCCTCTGCTCTATGTACAGCGTATACCTTTCTTTATCTCGCACACACACCACGAAAGACATCGGTGCCCAAAACACTTTCTTGGCCGGTTCTCTCGTGCAGGAGGCTCGACCGGCCGACAGAATCCGATGTACGTACCGACAATATTCGATGGGGGCCGACTGGCGCCGAATTTGTACGAGCGCGACCGAACTCAGCTGACTGTCTGCCAGACATCACGTAGCCGGTGTTGCTAGGCGGTCTGTGCTTCATGGTGGGGGTTGCCGGGTATAAAATGCGCGTCATCGATGCGCCGGAGAGTTAGTTGCCACATGATCTCTGTTACGTTTGTGTCGTGAGCAATGTTCTTTTTTCAAAGCCGAAGAGAATCCATACAATTCTAGAAAACGCACGTTCTCCCGTTCTCAACGTCGAATGCAATAAAACTGAATCGGAAAGAATAGAATCTTCCGTGTTTTCGAGCTTTGAAACGGTGAAAGTTATTTCGTGCTGTAAGTCAGGCTTTGAAAAGTTCCGGTGAACTTTTTTTTTTCTCCGGAAGAGACTTATCCATTTTTATGTGCAACGTTCGGAGAGGGCTGGATATCACGCTTCGGAGTGTATCTAAGAGACAAAATTTTGAGAGCGACAGTGTAGAAAGTTTGCCCTCGCTTCGAACGATCTCGCGACTGAATTATTACACCAGTTAATGTTTCGCCGACGGTGTTTGTTGAAAGAGAATAAAGAGTTACACTACCTGTCGTTGATGTTGGTCAGTGTGAGAGTATAATGATATACTGTCTGAACAATAAACGTGACTACTCAGGTGCATACGAAAAGTAGAAGAAGAGACTAAATCTGAATCGTACCAATCGTGTTTATTCAGAGAAAAAACTATTCGCTACCTTGTGTCCCAATAATATCGGCACACGCACACACACGCACACTACCATTGAAAGTTTTCGAATCCGTCAAAAGCCGTTGGAGTTTACCTACAGCTCCGTCGCACCTACTTGGCGTTTAAGAAAGAAAAAAGGTTAATTTGATTTCGGGGCCTTTCTTCGTTAGCCTTGAAGATGGAGGTCCTGCCGTGTCCTGTCAACGTGAACTTCAGCAATAATAGAGGTAGGCTTTCTCCTTCTTTCTTAGACGTTCGGTTTCTTGTACAAACACGCTCAATTGAATCGGTGACTTTTCGGTTCGAAATAAATTCGCCGCTAACGCGCTGAAGTAAAGTGTTTGAAGTTGAGCGAAGTAAGAAGAGAACGATAGAGAGAACAGCGGAGTCGGTTCTTTGTGTTCTCTCGTTAACAGGCGATAGTACATGTACATGTTTTCAAGTTAGATGCTGATAGAATCAAGATTGTACAGAGGCTTCGGAGAGAGTTGTTTCCGAGTATGCAGAATTTTGTTTGATCGGTTGCCGTGCACTTGCAATTGGATTTAAAACCTTATTAATTGTTAACATCTCATGTCTGATAATCCGAAGTAACTTTTCGTTCGATTTTGTCCCTCTGTGATCAATGTAAGTACTCGTAATAAGGGTTATTAATTGAACGCTATTGCAAATTGCCGGAGGCAATTAGATTTAACAAGCAAAAGTGAGAACGCATTGAGGGTTAGCCGGCTAATAAGATTAGTCGGAGAAAAACGTACATATTAATAATATTAAATGATTTAATAATTACAGGAATAATTGTTGCTAATATATTATGTATTAAAACTTTGATAGTCACTGAGGACTGAATTTCTATATTTTTGTTTCACAATTGTATTTTTTCTTTATTTCTTCTCATTTTGTTTCGAATTTTCGACATTTTTCTGACACCTATTTTCACTAAAATTGCATGTGCGCCTCCTTATCTCTGTCTCTTTCTATCTGATTCTCCTTGTCTCACTAGCTCATCTTCTCGCATTGCGATATCGATGTTCGGCAACCGCGCGGTAAATATAAATTGTTTCCCGTTTACGAACATGATAAAGGCTTTTTCAAATAGATTTGTTGCTCTCTCCTTCCCCCCTCCTCCCCCATTCTCTGCAAACATTTTTACAATATTTGCCCTGAGTATACTGATTCGTACTTATCGATGTTTACTGATGTTTGGGAGATATTCTCGCACCTCAGTCGCTGTCCCAAGAAATAGTTATATAGAATTTGACTGGAATGACATTTATGGTATAATGTTGCAAAAACGAAAAGTAAACAGTCGCTTTATTTCCTTTGTCGCTCACTTTTTTTTATCGCCATTGCTTACGTCACATTTTCAATGATGAGGCTCTGAACCTGATTGAGATTACCTTGTGACTAATAGTATAAATATTACATTGAATATGGGAAAGGTAAGGTGCCTTTTTCCCTGACGTTATTTAATATTTTCCATTTAAGTCACATATCTATCTTCCTACTATGGACTCAATCCGTCATAGTATTATAAATTATTTCCAATTTGTTCTATTAGTCATATTAAATTATTTGTTCTACCTGAGATACTCTATCTTTGTCTCCTGCACAAGTTCTGTTTTCTATCTCTTTTTCATCTTTGTCTCTTTAGCACTTGGTTTTTTCTTTGTTCTCTCCCTCTTTCTCTCTCGTGCACTCACTCGCCCTCTATTTCTGTGTTCTCCCTCTCGTTCTCTGTCCCTAGTTTATCTCTTGCCTCCTGCCGGCTCTTTCATTTGGACCTTTCGAGAAGCCGAAATCGATTGCGTAAATCTGCGTCGTTCGAGCGTACATGAGCCTACCGTTTATACTTGTCCCGTTTCCAACCGAATCCGCTAATTGCAATAAGCGTATGTCTACAAAGCGTATAAAATTTAGCGTGTTGATACAAGAAAATTTATGCAGCGCTTTAATTATTCTTACATGCACTATTTGATTTATTGTACGGGCCTATTCGTGTGCGCGATTGCTTTAGGTTGTATCTGTCGTATATACGTACAACCTATATAGATATATAAATTAAAAAGGAAAACTGCACTTTTACAGTTATTACGATTTGTTATATAAGCAGGACGCATCATGGCTATTTATGACTTTATTTTCGAGCGATATTACTGCAACCGACTGTACATACTACGTTAACAAACACATCAATTGTATAATTGTATTGTGCACCCGTTGCAGGCGTGTGCCTTAATTCCGTGCTTTACGGTGTGTAATGAGCGTCTTAGTTCTATTGGCTCAGGAAAATGATGAAATCGGGCACGCTTAAGTGAGTCAAGTGAGACACACGGACGGAAAGTAAACAATTTGCGAATAGTCTTTGCCAATTTACGAAGTACATTTAGGATTTTAATCGGATGTTTCGTACGTACGTGCAAGTACCGAATCTGAAAGGCATAAAAATCGTGTATGGCCCGTACTTGAAAGTATATCAAACGCCAGCAGCGTTGCATGTACTGCCGAAAGTAACGTTGCCCCATCTAACGGAGAGGAAATCTATTTTGTGCTCACAGCTGGGAATGTGACGGACGAGCAAGATGGCGCTTGGCAAGCGTTGGCAAAGAGGCTGGAGGTCGAGCTGAGGAGGGCGAAGCACGCACAGCTGGCTTGCGGGGAGGTATTGCTACCAGCTGATCTATTACCCAGGATAGCCAAGGACGTTCTTGCCATGGCGGACAATGAGCCTTGCGGTCTTAGGTCAGTTTTCATGGTCCCCCCACCTTCATTGTTCTTACTTTATTTTTATTCATTTTTTTATTTAATCCCATTTATTTGTTTATGCTAATAAATATTTCAATCATACTGTTGTGTCCTTTTCTCCGAATATGTCCTATTAAATTACTCTTTGCCGTATATGTGCAGGCAACATTTTTCGAAGTTTCGTTTATAACCTTTGTATGTCCTTCTCGTTACAGAGGCTGCACGTTGTTTATCAGCTTCGAGACGGACAACATGTGCAGGAGGTTGTCCAGGATACAGTGCGATCCTAGTGCGGTGCCCACCTTCGAACTTTACCTCACGCTCAAACAGGATCACACATCGTGGCACATACTGCTTTCACAATTTTTGAAGTAAGTATTAACGTCTAATTCAATTGCGTACTCTCGTGATTCTATTTCTTGCTTGAGGGATTTGAAGATATCAAATTCAACGCGGTGGTCAGGTTTTAAACGAGTAAATGATTCGATATTCAATTGCGAAGATTTAAAATTTTCAATC
Source organism: Anoplius nigerrimus (assembly GCA_914767735.1). Classification (NCBI taxonomy): domain Eukaryota; kingdom Metazoa; phylum Arthropoda; class Insecta; order Hymenoptera; family Pompilidae; genus Anoplius; species Anoplius nigerrimus. The sequence goes on from OU612078.1 coordinate 11,454,110, forward strand.
GCAATGATGACATTTAGTATAAAATATTGAAACAAAATAAGTCTTGCAGTAGCAGATAGAATTCTATGGAAGCAAACAAAATACTTACCTTCCGCATTTTTTAATCTCGTTTCAGAAAACTTACTCGCGGTGGCACAATAATGATAAGCCGAGACTTCACATTGGAGAAGAAGAAATTGTACAGGTCGTACCAGCAATCACATTGAGGGGTTTCGATCTGGAATCGAACGATGATAACATAGCGTCTGTCTGTCATTTGTCGGACGGATGATTTCGAGGAATAACTCGATGTTGGGCCAAAAATGGCCTAAGCGACCCAATATGGCGCCGCAGATTCTTCTACACGATCAAACATGGCGTCTGCCGTGGTTCTGTGTGATCAAATATGGCGTGTACTACATCTGACGTGGTCAACCATAGCGTCTATTATGATTGACACGAAATAATACGGCATCTACTGCTACGACTGTCATGATCCAACATGACGATTCGTACGATTCTGTAGGATCCGACCTATGGCGTCCATTATAATTTATGCAAAACAATATGGCGTCGAAAGTAGTTTAAATGTCAAACATGGCGTCCCGTACGATTGACATCTGATATGACGCCCGTTAAGTTTGGCATTATTATTAGAGATCTGGCAAGCCTTTCGAAACGACCTGTACGACAGTGAAGATATAGGAGTGCCAGAGGATATCGAAGAGAGTCAAGATTTCCCAATTTCGCGTGTTTCGCATCGGGTCGTAATGGAGATTTGAGGCGAGCAAGAAACACCATGGACATTTTTTGTTTTCACGTAAACGTTTTAAGTAATGGATTTCAACGGCGAAGCTATTTTGTTTTTGCTTACGATTTTTGGGTTCGAGAAATGTTCGAGGCGATAAATTGCGGCAGCTCTACTGAGATTCTGTTCAGGTAACTAAAAACTATGCATCTGTTTAAATGTAACGGCCCTGTACGCGAAAACAGTATATACATTTGAACGTAATTACGCCTACTAAAAGAAAAACAATTCGCATATTTCTCTGCGCCTATTTCTATGAAAAAGGAAACAATGAGAAGGGGGAGTTGAATAGATCGTAAAATTACAAAAAAAATAATATGTGCGAAAACTAGATTTACTTTGTCGGTATCAGATCTTTAGTCCTTTTTCTCATTATATTTCTATTAAATCAATGGACAAGATTTATGTAACATTGTAAGAAAAGACTGTTTGCGGGTTGAGAATTGTTACTCCGACTGAGTGATGGCGATGAAGTATTGTTCGATTTCTACTGAAGAAGTCGTGAAATTTTGTGAGAGCATCATTAATGCTTAGATTATGTGAAACGACACGATTATGAGCGTGTAGTTTCGACGAAAAGATGGAAAGGCGTAAACATTGATGAGGTACAATTGTGATAATAAAAGAAAAGGCTCAGGAAGAGCCTTTCCAATATGTAGGCATATAAAGTGACACAAATAAGCCGAAAAAAGAAACGAAAGAGAAGAATCATCGTGCGATGCAGATACTTCAACACTTTTTCGGGTGCGTTTTTCCTCATTGTACGCTGTGGAAAATTTTTGGGAAAGAGATACTAAGGCGAAATGTAAACCCGAAAGAAATACTGTCTTTTTGAAGTTGTCCGTCGTATGAGAGAAAAAAAGCTTATTAGTTGTGTATTTAAGAATTTGAGATACATTCTTTCGCGTGATAAGAATGAAATCCAACGGAAGGGGTGCACTTTGGTTGGAAGTTGAGCGACATTTCTTTTCTGTTTTTAAATTAATGTCTTCTATTTTTCTCTCACGTTTCTCCTCTTTTGTTCATTCGACCAGATTCTTACAAAAACATGTTGGATATTTGCGATTTTTGTTATTTTTTACTTTGAAACTTCAACACTTTCAATTTTTAATCATTCGTTCTGCTGTGAACATTTTTTTTACCATGTTGTACCCATAAAGAAACAGTCCCATTTGTATTACACGTAAAATTTTCCTAAATTTCATAATTTTTATTAACTTGTAACTTTTCAAATGTGTTAGATATTTCCGTACCGAGTAGGAGATGTCGTTCACAGTTTGTATCTGGTAGATTTTCTGTTTTTCTCTGTTTTTTTAAAATACCCTTTTCCTTTCTCGGCCGTCCGCTCAAAAAATGGAAGGAAAGAAGGAAGAAATGAGATCAGCTGGTGGTCAATTGTGATATTACATTGAAAGCAAGTGTGATTAATTAATTGTATTACAGTTTCTTTTAAATAGAGATAGGGACAAGCGTTTGCGGCGGGCAATAAGGAAAGGCACGGCGCGAGTTTTGAAATAGTTTTTTGCGATGGACGTAGAAAGAAAGTTTGTTCTCCCTGTCTTCGTCAATGAGAATTGACTAGAAATTCTATCGTTAGTCTCATATTTTATGAATTGGTTTCTCCGTAATTTTTATCAAAGTGCAGTTTGAATATATTTTCGAGCCAAATTTGTAAATATATCTTGTCGAGTCTCATATTCTCAAGTTTTATGGTTGTGAGGGTGCAATTCTCAGTGATCCTAATTTTATTTATGTTTGCAAATGCGGATGAAAGTGTACAAAATAACATTGCAAATTTTCTTTCTCCCATTTGAGCGTAAAGAAATGAAATCTCAACACTCGTTCCGTTCGGTCAACACGGTTAATTAATGAATCAGTCAAAAGATATTCTTCGATTAATTAATCGGTTGGTTGGCGACAAACAAGTAGAGAAAAAAGAAACGCCAAAAAATCGATGGTGTAACAAATGTGATCTTGGGTAGTGTTAATTATTATTATCATTGCCGATTAAGTTTCTTTAAGTGATATGATTAGGGTGATAATATAACTCGGCGAAACTCGAGCGATATATTAATTAATTAATTGATTAATGTTGACGAATAGAGAGAAAGAGAGAGGGAAAGACAATGAGAGTGGGTGAGAGAACGAGAGATGAAAAGAAGAGAGTGATAATGAAAGATGAGTTTATATATTTAATTTTTCACGACACGAAACACATACACCTCGATATATATACATATATACATATGAAACAAAACAAATATATATATATATATACAGAATATATGAAAAAGAGACAGAGAATAGAAATAAATTTATACGAATCATAATTATGTATATGTATGTATACACATTCATTTAGATACACATGCATATGTGTGTACATGTAAGTGTGTGCGCGAAAAGCGTGCCAGAACTGATAAAGTGGAAAAAAAATGAAGAAAGATATAATCCGGTTGAGAGTTGTGATGATTATAGATCATTTTTAACTTTCTTTTCAAGTGTCCCACTAGTTCTGTCCTGTTGGTAATATTCTAGGTTTTGGTTGCAATCAGAATGCCACGTCTGCAAGCCAGCCAGTATATTTCTCACAACGCTGTAATTATGATGATGATAGTGATAATAATGATAATATTAATATTAATAATACTAATAATAACGACAACAGCTGATCGCTGTCGCGATACTGATAACAGCAGCAACAACAATAACAATGATGATGAATACTTTCCTTCACATCTCACTGGTAGACAGTTGTCTTTCTATAATAATTTACTAGATTATTCGTTGCATACGTTTTCTTGTTACTATTGTTGTTCGTTATAGCGTTACTCAACGTTGCAATGTATTCATTATTTCGTGAGTTACTCACTACATTGATTTTAAGATATTTTTCGTTCATATAATCAGTTTGATCTACGGTTAAGGAGGAACTTCGAAATTTGATGATGAAAATTCATTTTGGTCGACGTTTGAGGGGCAGCTTTCAATTAGCAGCCTGCAATTCTCATTTCAAAATGAGAATCAGGAGTCGGTCGATGAAGAAGAGAAGTTGTTTCCCCTAGTTTTCAATGAATTTCCAATTCTATAGTGTCGAGATAAGTCAGATCAAGTTTCTGTCGTATTAATCTCACGATATTTCTTCTGAAAAAGAACCGCCATACATTTGATGGGTTGTCAGGATTGTGTCTCGAGAATAATATACACATTGCTGTGTATTAGACACTTCATTTAATCAATCTAACCAGAAAGAAATGCCGTAGTTAGAGATTGTGTGAGGGCATAAGGCCGTAGCTTTCAATTAGCTTCACTTAAATCACTATGTTTTCATAAACCAATTCAAAACGAAAAAAGAACTCTCCAAACTTGCTGAGAGTCTCTATTCACTATTCTCGGGCTGCATCTCACTATCGTCTAAAATATAATCATTTCGGCAATTTTAGGCATTGCTCTTGCAGAACATATAGTGTATAACACTTTTTGGCGTCAATTTTGTCTTGCTCCACATCTCTATATATGTATTTGAAACTTTTTCTGTCAGAGACGACTGGCTTGTCGACGTGTTATTCAAAGATTTATTGATAGAAGAGAATCAAAGATATTCATGCGTACTGGACAGCTGGGAGATAGCAAAAGGAAGTTATTATGCGATGATTTTAAAAACTTGTCCTTTATTCGTGGCTTGACGTTTCAACAGTTTCAGCTAAATAACAAAATAGTTATTTGCAGCAAGAAGAATTACGATTGTTTGTAGATGCAGTTTCTCTTGTGTCCGAAATTTTCTTCACTTTTTTCTACGATTTTTTTTTGTTACGTGACGATTCCAAACGATCAAAATATGACAAGAAAGGATGATCAAGGTCATAAACTCTTTCTTCATCGTATACGTATATGTAATAAGTGGAATAAGTTTATCGCTATGTGATGTTATTTCTAATTTTGTAATATCTTCTATATATAGAACATGTGACGAGAATAAACGGAATTGTTTGAAATGAAAACGCCGCATACCTTGTTATTATTTTCCTCAGCGTGAAGTCTATCCTTAATCTGATTAACACGATTTTCGCTAAAGGTACACGTAAATCTATTAACCTACTCTGCATGCAAAAATCTAACCGCACTGAAGAAATATTTTTTATTTTATATCCGTTTTTTGATTAGCATTTCTTATTACCATTATACGATTACAACATTTGCCAAGCTGTTATTACATGGTCCTGTCAAGTTAGAGACTTGACAATTTTGATTCGAGTCTCGATTTTCGTTGTTCCTCAGTGGAACTTTCTTTCGGTCGAATTTTCCATGCACTTCGATCAGGAACTACCTTATACCCTATATCCACTCTGCAAAATCAAATATAAAAGCGTTAAAATAATCCCATTTTATGCGTAACTGTATGAGTAATTACTATTATAAACGCATCTACTTTTTCTAATAACTTTAAAGGAAATATTCTTATACGTAGTGTTAATCGTATTTTTCTATAATCCCTAAAACATATTAGGTGACAAAAAGATTATATTTGACATGTGTGAGCAATACTCAGATCTAAAATATAAAGTTTTCCTTCCACAAAAATTATGTCTGTGTTGCGTGATATTTAAGCAATAGGTTTCTGAAACTAAACCCGTGCACCTATTTTCTTTGCAATTATCTGTGACAGTCTTAAGTACACAACGTGATGTAACAAATATTTTTTCGGAGGGCACAATATGCAGGACAGATTTTGATGTGTCATAAGAAACGATAGTTTCGAATGCTGCACAACGTTATCAGTGTTTTTCTGACGCTGCAAATAATCGCGTACTCTATTCTATAATCGCTTCTTGACAAAATTTTAGTCAAACATTACTTCGTGCAAGGCGAAAACTTCTGCGCGTCGGAATGATTATGAATAAATAAAAGTATGTTTTTACATAGTGTACGTAAGACACACGCTGAATTGATAGTTCTTCACGGAAAATTGAAAGAATATCACAAAACGGATGAGTCGAGTGCGTATTTTCCAAACCAATACTTAAGTGTATATCCATATTTGCGCAGGAAAAAAGGACTGTATCATCTTATTGACAACTGACTACAGCATTTTGTGCGACAATTAAAGCATTATATTACACGTAGCAGTTCAATGTTGATTCATAATTAAAAAAAATAACTTATCATGATAAGGTTTTCCCAGTACAAAGAGTGATATAAAAACAACTTACAGTGTTTGCTTCTGCGGCATAAAAATCCACATAAATCATTCGACGCGTACAAAAAATGACAGTATTATCGAAGGTGATGAATACGAAATTACTTCTTTGAAGTTACATAAAAAATCCTTGTAATCAGGACATATAGCGCGCGAGAAACCATTTAATCGTTGAAACGCACGAGCAGCTAATAAAAAGCTTGATTCTGTAGGTGCTTTTACCAATTTTATACGAGACGAATTACCCTCTATTTCCGTATCAGCTTATCTCCTCGACCCACCGTCTGCAGAATAACGCCATTACTTGTTTTCGACGCTGTCCCGCTGATCGCACACACACACACAGAGACACACACGTGCATAAACGAAGCAGTCGAGGAAGCGGGAGGAAAGGAAAGATTACGTCGCTGCAATATCGTATCATTTTTACCGCTTCAATCGCAGGGCCTATTTTCGTCCGCCGTTTAAAATGACGTCGCTTCATCCTCATAGAAATGTCGGAACGGCAAACATTTGTAGACGTAAGGCCGACACAAGTCGAGGGAAGCTTATTGTTCCTTCTGGGAGTTCGTTATATGTTTAACGGTGTGTTGTTATGCTCCCAGCAGGAGATAGGTGGCACGAATGATAATGATTCGATTGTGCTTGATTGGTGTGTCGCGAGCAACGGGAAATCTTACTGAAGGTGGCTCGCTTTCTACGTTATATGGCTGTGCTGTTGACGTGATATTGGATGAAAAGTTATTAATTATACGTTTGATTCTTGGAACGACTCGATTTGGGCGACTATTAAATATTTCTGTTTTGTAGGATGACGTTCAGTAATTTTAATATGGTAGATAACTTCTCAGCCTTAATATTGCTGATTTGGTACGTGTAGAAAAAAATACCTGAGTTACAGTAATTATGAAATGAAATGCTAAAACTATGGTAATATTAAAAATGTTCAACTGCAGGAATTGAAACGCTGTAAAATCGTCACCTAAAACGTTGATACCACAAAGCACAAACTCAGCTTAGAATCTAATTTAATTATTCGGATCCAGCGACTTATTTTTTACCCCGCTGACAATGCTCGCCACAAGCAGCATTCATTAATCTGCATTAGGAAGAGCGCGATCCATCCTTTCCTCCCTATCGAATTCACACACATTTCACACAAGCACAGCGCATATTACTCCTCATAACTCATAATTATTGTACAGTTCGTCTCGTGTAAGCATGTACAGTGTACATAGGCATGTACGTCGGCCAGTCTCGTGAACCATAAATACACGAAACGTGGGACGTAACAATCATTCGCTACGGCTGATAAGCTTGCGTTTGATAAATCGTTAGGATGCACGAGAGGAGTGCGATAATCGAAATATCCGCCGTGCCATTATCGTCGGCATGAAAAAAAGACGGGACAGGAGCCTTGCGAAAGATATTTTTCCCAGCGATGATAACCCCCGCGGCTTCTTTGCTCACCCATTGACGTTTATGCTTAAAACGATAAACGACAAGGGGCCTCCAATCGTCTCCCCTGCCCCTGTCGTTCGTCAATGTACGCTGAATCCAGTTTTTCATGTTTGCCATTTCTTTATACGTGTGCTTCGCCAGTTTCTACGTTTCTTATTGGCTTGACGATATGATTTATGGCCATAAAGGATAACAGACAATTGTTGTGGAAAGAAAACGTCGCATTGGAAAGGAAGAGTGAAAAGCGTTGTAATACGGACCAATATACGAGAAAGAAGATAAAAATTTCGGACTACAGAATATTTGATAATAAAAAACTGGAACCAATGATTAACGTTATAAAGAACAAACAAATGTAGGCTTTTGGTAGGAGATAAAAAACATTGAACATGTGAAGTAAGTGTTTTGCTCGTGACACTCAGTTATAGAGGTAGAAGTAAGCTTTTAAAGAATGTTATATTGTAAACAAGATAACAGGGTTTACAGGTCATCAGAAATCAAGAGCAAATTTTCGATGAAAATAATTATTCAACAAATTCTCTTACGTTCATCAACACGGTCGATAAGTAAGAAATTTATGCGGTCGGCAAAATTGAAATCTCACTTACCGACTCGTTGGTAAATCTTCAATATTAATTTTCTTTAATACTGTGGTACTGTCACCGCTTAACTTTTGGACTCTTTGTTGGCAAATGCTCTCCGCGGTGTAAGGGTACCTCATGAATTTCGGCATCTTCAAATTAAACAAGTAATACAGTGTCAATGCCGAGTGGCATTCATGATGTCGATGAATTTACCGGTAAGTCTTTCCATGGCATTGTGATTAATCTCGAGAAGATTGAGTGTTCCGACAGACGGGCTGTGTCAGTTTTCGATTCTTTTTTCGTACCGACAGATTCAGTAGCTGAATCTTTGGCAATTTCTTGTTTGGTACCAGATTCAACCTGTCAATTATTACAAAACACACGTAAAAAGTTAGTTTGTTTCATGTGGCTTAACAAATATTTTTTAGAATATTAATACTTTACCCACTGTTCGTTCACAAAGGAAGCAGGCAAAAAATTAACAACTTAGGGAAATTTGTTTCAAGCTATCTGAAGTACCGACGTTATGAAAAGCAGAATTCGTTCGAGCGTACTCTATGTTCGATTGTTAGAACTCTGTAAGTTACAGCTCAATGTCGAGTATTAAAACAGAGTTATCAGAATTTTAGAGATGAATGATTATGGTATTTTCGCATTCGGCAAACATGAAAATGTCAACTCTTGTATCTTTTAAGTTTATTAAAATAGTTACACATTATTATGTGATATTATCATAGTATATTAAAGTTTCTTTTTCAATATACATACAGAGGGTTAAGGGCTCTCTTACTTTCAAATAATAAGGACCAACATTCTTTCCGGACAGTTACATGTAATAACCTCGAGAAAAATCTCTAAACAACTAACTATATACTTCTATTGTCATATTTTATTCGCATATACAGAAATCAAGACCCTGACAAATTCAATCACCTTATTGAAATGAGTTGGAGCTTAGCAGGAATTTCAAACCTGAACCAAGAAATATCTAAACTACTCCGTTGATTGACACTGGTGTACGAACGCGTCTCACACTAAACATATAAACACACTATAATGTACTATCTAAAAAAGGACGTACGTGCTGGCGAGCATTTTTTTTATGACACCACGTTGTCCTACAAAAAGTCTGCATCGCTGTTTAAAAAACTAAACGTAACGTCATATGTTAGAAAGTGAAACACCGAAAAATTAAAATATGCTGTTTTTTCACGCAAGTTATGTGCAGTACACCGTATGGAAACATGGCTTCTACGTAATTATATAATTTGGAAATAGAAATAAGAAGTCGAATTAGAAATGTTGCAGTATGTATCAACGTACTCGCGGTTTAACGCAAAACGAAGAAGATTAATCCTACGCTTGGGAAGAAGGGATATACATACAAGGCACAAAGATGACTACAGAGTATGTCCTAATCTGTCACCACTAGACAAGGCTTAACTCCATCGTTTTTCTCACAGTTAGTAAACGTGTACTCAAATAGACGTTTTCTTACCCACGGTCGGAAATTGTTGAAGTCTAACAGTGAACAGGGAATTAATATCAAGGTTCTTATGGACAGAAGACGTCCACGATACAAGCTTTCCAATCATTGGCTGAGGCTTATGTCGAAAGAATGTCAGACTCAAGTACGCTTTTCGAATTACACAAACGATTCGTTTTGCAAGAATTCCGGAGAAGTTGTTGTTGTTTGCACTAAGACAACGTATCAGCATACGATGCTTTATCTGTTATGAAAGTTTGCGCTAACAACAATACGTCTAAATATCCACCCCTATTCACGAAATCAAGATCCTGTTCCGGCTAATTCTTAAAAAAGTTCCGTTCCAAACTCAACGGGTCGACTTTTTTCCTTGATATTTGAGATATGAACACAAAAATAATTCTCATCGGTATGTTAGAAGTAATTTGCAGAATTACTGTAACTGTCTTCACCAAAAATGTCTTAGGAACTGCTTTGAACAGTGAATCGATTATGGTTGCCTATCGGATATGTATTCCTTTGCCTATCCAACTTCCTATATATGCACGTATCCAATAGTATCGCTCACTTACTCTATCCTTACCTGCTTTCCGATTGTATTTTACTTAACAGGACATTCAATTTGCAGATGTTGGAAGACATTAAGTACCTCAATTGCCGGAAACGACTGTGAAGATGGATACGAAGTTGATCTGAACAAATCCTCGACTTTTAAATCTCTTTTCTCTTGGAGACAAATTGTCTCGTAACTTTTTGCGACTGTCGGTTTTGCGGCATCCAACATCACTGGTTTTCTGAACACTTCGACGTTTCGACAAGTCCAATTGCTGGATTTGATCGGTTCCTTCACACAGTCGCTTTTCCAGCCATCGTTTGCAGGCGTAAAGTCTTGGCCAGGATCGTAGTTTAAATTCATCCACTAATAATTTCCCAATAAAATCAAAGGAAAAACTATTGACAATAATTATGTAGCTTAATACTTAAGCTAACATATATTTGCAACGTATTATCTAACTAGGCATGTAAGTAACAGAGAAAGGTTCATTATTTTCTATCGCATTTGTGAAGGCCAGAGAATAACAGAAAAGGAGAAAGATGTTGACAGAATATGAATCATCACTATATATATTTACATAGCTTATTTTGTAGGCACGTGAAATTTATCACCCCCAAAACTGTTCTGCAAATTCGTCCTTATTCTTGCTTCAAAGCAATCGGACCGTCCCTTTGACCTGTTATCCTTTCACATGTTTATCACTCCTCACCGATCCTTATTGCGTCCTAATCCCTTCACAATGAACCTCAATCATCCTTGCAAGGTAATCACCCTTTCCGATAGGACCGCGTGCGTCATTTGTTTATACATTCTTACTACTCACTTCTTTTGACAATCCCTACTCTTTCCATTTTCCACCACTCTTTCTCTTCTCACCCCCGGCAGGTTTTCCCGAAAAATACTGTCATCTCTCAGCATCCGGCATACAAACACATATTAGGTTGAGTCATAAGTAACTTCCGATGAGACAAACCAAGAGCGGGACGTCCTTCCGACTTTGATGAAAACCTTTTAAAAGCAATATTGGAGCAAAATCCACGCCAATCAATATGCGAAATAGCAAAAAGGTTGAATACTTCACAAACAACTGTTAACAACTGTTAACTATGGGTACCTCACAATCAGAGAGAACGGAATAGAGAAGATCGCATGTCAGTCGCCACAAGTGTGCTCTCACGGGTAAAAATCGAGCCATTTTTAAATAGGATTATAACAGGCGATGAAAAATGTATTATTTAGGACAATATCGTCCGCAAAAGAAAGTGGCTTGATAAGGATCAACCACCCCTATTAGATCCGAAAGCAAACACTTATGGCAAAACGATTTTACTGTGTGTATGGTGGGATTGTCGAGGCATTATTCATTACGAGCTATTGAAATAATATTTAACGATTACTGTGGATAGATACGTCCAGCAGCCGAAAATGTGCAAGAGACACACCATGAAAGACGTCTTGCACTCATCAATCGCAAAAATGTCATTCTTCTACACGACAATGCGCGACCACATACAGCAAGGGTGACTCAAAAAAATTTCTTGAGCTTGGATGGTCTGTTTTACCGCACCCACCTTACTCCCTGGACCTTGCCCCAGAGACTACCACCTTTTCTGTTCCTTACAAAACTTTTTGAATGGAAAAACCTTCAATACTGAAGAGCAAGTTAGTCAGGCTGTCGAAAATTTCTTCTAGTCCAAACCAACCACATTTTACAAGGAAGGAATTGATAAACTGCCAGGAAGATGGGAGAAGGTCATACATAATAGTGGCGAATACATAACAAATTAATATAATTCTGTTATTCAATGAAAGCCAAATAAATGTGTGATAAAAAAACGGAAGTTACTTATGATTCAACCTAATAGTAACACATGTTTTGACATGTCAAATATATTTATTCAACAAAAAACCTCCTCATCAAATCATTCCCGAAACAGGAAACTGCAAGGGAACACCCGTTACAACTGCTGGCTAATTAACCGAACATTGGTTGGCGAGCGAAGTATTCGGGCAAAATAAACACAGTTGCGAATAAACAAAATTAATGAATTAAATTTACTAAAAAGTACAATATATTCCCCATCGTTTTTCATGTGGTCGATACTGAAATTACTATTTACTTACATCGAATAACTGAATCCAGGCGAGGTGGGAGCAATGAACAACAAACGAATAAGACTGTTTCTCCAAGTATTTGGTATAATTCAAAGACATTGCCATATTCACGATTTCTTCTCTGACGTCACCAATGATATAATCCACAAGTTCTCCGTCGATCACTTCCCGCCATTTAAGATCAGTGATCTTTGACGGGGGCGGTTGTTTGGCCAGGCCCTTATGAAAATTAACAAAGAATTCGTCTTGTTCCACATTTTCAGTCTCGATAATTGTTGCACGCGAAGTTTTCATTAATATTTTTTCTGCTATGGTCCAAAAGTTACGCACCCCGTATGATCGCTTTGAAAATGACGGATTGCCTTGAAGATGCAGCTATTTTGTCGCAATGGTAAATAAACCAGTTCTCTCCGGTTACATTAACTTTTCCACCTAATAATTTCTTCCAGCATCGCAAAAGGCAGAGGCATTGATTCGGAACACGCAGTCAACCTTATAACATTCATTTCTGTGCGCATAAATGGCTGTGACATTCATGCAAATTTTTTTTCCTCGCAATGCTCCAAATACGAGAAAGAAACGGTTAGCAAGTTAATATTAATTCTAGCAGTCTGAACACCAACGGTAACGTTTATAACGGTATATTTCGTGTTTCCATAGCAGTACTTGTCCGTGACACAGAGAGATGGCAGCACTTGTTTGCGAATTTGAAGGACTCGAACTAGCTGACAATGAGAGAAATTAACAACACAAAAGATATATCACTGATCATAAAAGAAACGAATAGACTTGCGATCAAAACTATAATTGAATTTGTAGAGGTCAATGGACCTGGAATTTAAGCCAAACGTAGTAATTATGAGCATAGGAAAATAAAACCAAAGACTGTTTACCAAAAGATATAGCAATCATATTTATGATTGTTAAAATCTGTTAAAACTGATACTGATATAGTTTATGACAACTAACCTTCTAAATAAGATGTAAAGAAATTGTTGACTGTATAAATATTATAATGCTTCCTGTACACCTAGGCTTATGGACTCAAGCAAGTCCGAAAGCTATTTAGTAATAAAAAGAAGAAGGACTTGAGGAAAAAAATGTAATCGGTATAAAATCTTAAATATAATAAATACATCATCATGTAGCGTGACGGTATGTGCGAAAAATGTATATTTCAGCAAATAAGGATTTTGGTAATGTTCTAAAAAAGTTAGCGAAATATAAATTGTAATACATATGTTATAATAGGTAGTTCTACGTGAGAGACAAAAGCAAAAATAGAACAAGTACACGTTTTTGCGTCATGTTTGACAGTTTTCTTATGAAAGGTTGTGTACATAAAACTTTGTGAACTTATGATATACGAAGCCTATAACTTATTCGACAAATACCTTGCGTATTTCACCAGTTTACAATCTTACAAAAAAGACACTAGAAGAAGACCTTGCTTTCTGCTGAATAATGAGCATTACAACTTACAGATAATCTTACCAAGTATTCGTATATATCCGGATTTCAGGATCCCATCTCAAATTTTTAATATTACGGTAATTAAGCAGAGTATATGTATTTATACGTGTAAACAATTCTGGCAAAAAGTTGCAATATCTTGCATATATTGTTATTCTATGGCATGTACAGTTTTAAGAAAAAATATAAAATTATTCTATATATCTCATTTATGTAGTTATATGTATTCAATTTTATAAATAATGAATAGTGGGGAAAATATTTTGTAATAAATCTTATGGATTTAGTCATACTTGCCAATGTGAATGGAAAAGCTAATCTATTTCGAAAAGTCATTAATGACGGTGATGTGAAACACTGATAGTTTGTTCATCAAGAAGAGGTATAATTCGTGCGGCGACCTAGTTTCATGAGAAATGTTCTGCAGATGAAGAAAAAATTTCAATTTATTCGCCACCGTTGGCACAAAGGAAAAGGATGGTATACTAGAGAATTGAATTGATGCTACTAAATCAGTTAATAAAGCTTTATATGTCCATTACAATAGACATAATCAAAATATTTCGTGCATACACGTTTGTTCCTGTATAGAAGAGTCATCATCTTATTATCTATTAATTACTCGAAAGTCCTTTTATGGCCATCTGTAATCAATTTACAATTTACACGAATTTCAATTTCTCACTTGTTTTGTTTCGATTAAAAAGTAGCAAATATCCTCTTAACATACAATTTCGTCGTTGCTCAGTAAAATTACCGTTTTAATGACAATAAATAACACTGTCTATCTGTACAAAGAATGTAATACATAGTCGTAACCCTAACATTTACTTCGATTTTCAGTCCCGGAAGGTCACTTCCGGGTTGTGCGGATATCTCAAAGAGCATTATTAATTTAAATACCTGCAAGAAGGTTCTCTTTGAAGAGAAAACTGTACAGTATATTGGTTGCCTGACATAAACGGCGTGCATATAAAAGACCGTCCCATTACCAACACTACTGCAGGTATTAAGATGCCCTTATTGGCCATACTCAAATGGGTCATCCTGTGTACATCAGAAGCCCACTAAACAAGAAGTGTCCTGCGGAACAATACACGTTAGGTACATCTAAGCATCATAAAATTAATGAGATAATATCGTAGAAGCTATTGTGGTGCAGAAAATGTTGACGTGTGTATATGTATAATTAAACAGAAGAAACGCGGGAAACACAATGGTGTAACGTTAGAAATGGGTGGAAAAGGAGTGTTGGTCTCAAGGAGAGAGTCGGGTCGGAAAATATCGGTGCCGAGGAATATATGGGTCAGGCCATGGTCGGGCGAAGGACGCAGTCAGGAAGATCTGGGTCGGGTCGGGCTCAAGGTTATCGTCACCGGCGTGTTCCAACATCATGGGACACGAATTCGCAAGTGGCTTTTTTCATGGAAAACTGGGATGATTAACTTTTCTTGAGACCTTGATCTGCGCGTCGCGTATAGGTGTCCTCCACAGATATAGGGTGAAAGCATCGAATTCTCGCTATTGACTTAACATGTTTGTTGTTACGGTACAAACTGTTCAGGGGTGGTCACTTATATTGTAACTAACTTGTCAGTGGCTAACGCAGTAGTTTCAGTGTATCATTGGTATTCGTAAAACTAATTAAAACCGATAAATGGCAAACAAACCTAAAACGACAGAATTACGGCAGCAAATTATAAATATTGAAATTTTAGTAATAATGTACATACCATCAAACAACGTTATTCCAAAAAAGTCGCAAAGTTCCTACTTTGAATTGAAATTTCAAACTAAAGCACTACATTCGTTCTGAGAGAAATACAGAAAAACGTAAATAAATAAGCAAATCGGTGTCCTTTCGCGAATATCCAAGAAAAGGGCTGTATCAAGGAATCAATAAATGTGATTGATCAAAGCGATAAAATAATCGGATCAATTCATTTAAAATGCCCGTCGTTGGAATCGAATCACCCGTAATTCGAATCTCTTCCGCCACATTCCGCCGCTTCCGACGATCCATCATTCATTCCATTCCTACCATTCCATGGACATACATATATATGTATTTATCTCTTTCGCTCTTTCTACTCTGAACAGAAATCCGAACACTTCCGAAGTTCGCCCGCGCATTTCCGAGTACACGTCGGGGCTTGAATACAAGGTGTGTAAACGGTTTTAGGGGGGCGGAGGGGGCGGAGAGGGGGCAGAGGAGAGGAAAGAGTTTGTCGAAGCGCTTCATGGTGGGGCGTTGAAGAGGGTGTGAGAATTTGAAGACATATTGGTGGGGAGGTGAAGCGGTGGGGTAACGGGATGTAGGGAAATTTGAGTGGGTATGGAAGGGTAGGAAGTTTGACTTAAACGGAGAGAAATTATAGTGACGGGTTGGAGCAATGCTCCGGAAACGAACAAATCCAGGCTTGAGATATGTATAATAGAGCCGTAGCGATGGGTTGGAAATGTTTTGACCGGAACAGCAGGGAGGGGTAGTAACGAGTTGAAACAATGTTGAAATTGGAGTGAGAGTGTAGAGAGAAGAAAAGGAACATTAGTGATAGATTAGAACTGAGCTAGGATCAAGTTGTACGTAAGGTACTATTGCTCCAATGCCATGAAACTAAACGTGCGTGAAAGTTTCGTATCACGTCAATGCATGGATTACCAAATATTTTTCGGATCTATTGATAGCAGGTATATAAAAACAAAATGTCTTTGCAATTTTGTCCACGCGTAAACATATTATTCTTCCACAATTTATGTAGATGTAGAGTATACTTTTAAGAGATATCACATTATTTACATACATGTTATGTGTAAATAAAAGAGGGACAATATTAATATGTATATCGTGTATAATGGATCATCATAAAAATATTTGTTGTATTATTTTGCCAGCTGTGCTTTATCGAAAAAGTTGATTAACCCTAATTCCTTACAATTTTGTAATGTCAGATCAATTTGGTAATACAAATCTGTTTCCCAAATCTGTATTAAATTACTTATAAGTAGTAAAGCAGTAATTTCTAGAGGTAGAAACATTGTGCATTCGTAAAGTTGATATCCTAAATATTCTACAAATAGTGATTTATTATATTCATGTTGAATAACAATAATTCTTGATTCCCCATTTTATACTAGTTGAGGAAATAATTCTAACGTGAACAAATATTTTACTCTTTGCCATTCAACACAAAATTGTTTCCAAAAGTCCATGTTTAAAACCAACATATTTCTACTGCCAACTTTGCTCTTGTACATTCAAAAATATATTTTCTACTGTTGCCAATGTATTAATTAGATCTTAATTATATTAATTACAACCCACAACTTGTTAGTAACGCATTTTAATTAAAGAACCGAATTTCCGTCCGTTCCTCGTGATGTTGATATCCATCAAATTGCCACACAATTGATCTCTGTCCATGACAGCCGGGCGTTGAATATTCATGCCTAGTATCAGAGATTTCGTTACCTCTCGATACTTCCCGCGGAG
Source organism: Anoplius nigerrimus (assembly GCA_914767735.1). Classification (NCBI taxonomy): domain Eukaryota; kingdom Metazoa; phylum Arthropoda; class Insecta; order Hymenoptera; family Pompilidae; genus Anoplius; species Anoplius nigerrimus. The sequence goes on from OU612078.1 coordinate 11,471,262, forward strand.
CGTTCATACACAGAGTTGTTTGAGTAGCATCAATATGTATCGTATTAGTCCCATCGCTACCCACACTACCTGACACCGTAACATAGGGCAAGAATACCCCGACAAAGCGCCCTCGACGCTCGCCCCGTCACTGCCGCCTTTCTTCGCCCCACCCTGCGCCGTAAAACCACTCCCCCTTCTCCTATCGCCCCTCCGCCGATAATTCGTTCGGCCTTCTCCGGCGACCTTCGGCCGGCATTCGACTTCAGTTCGCGTCAGATTGCCCTGGCGATCGGACTGCACTGCTCTTGGAATTTGTGTTCGTCAACTGTTTCTCCCTCTCCTCCCTTCCCCCCTATCCCCCTCTAACGCATTTACGTTCCGCCCTGTGTCACGAAAAGCACAATAGACGAGTTCGGGCAACGAATTATCGTAACGTCGTGGCGAGTATCGAAAAAAACCTCGGGGCAGAAGGCTAACGGGAAATAAGTGTCAGTGTACCAGGCTCCCGCGCGCGCGCGTGTCTGTGTGTGTGTGTGAGTGCGCGTATGGGCTTGATTCGCGGCTGGCAGTGTGCGCGCGTATACGTGCGTCACCTCTCTCTCTTCCTCTAAATCGTTCTGCGCCCGCGCAAAACTGCGCACGCGTGTCTGTACACATGGATACATGTATGGACGTGTGCGCTGCTCGAGTGTGTCTAGCCAAGTCTGCGATAGTGTGCGTGCCAGTGCTGTCATCTGTGCATGAGTATAAGTAGGCTAACGAAGATTCGGAGTGTCGGGGCGGCAGAGAAGACTTCCTATACAGTTATATGTGTACGTGTGGGCATACAGGTGTATGCGTGGCGATGTGGATTAACGCAGTTGAATAAGGGCGAGGAGTACGGGGCGATTGGTGTTGCACGGTTAGTTGAAGGTTTTTACCTAAACTCGGGTACGTGCGTGTGTACGGCGGTAGGGAAAGCTTGAAATAACTAGACAGTGACAAGACGGTACTGAAAACAAACGTGCCGATGTGTGCGGATTGGGATGGCTAAACAAGGACAGATAGGTGTTGCCCGGTTACTCAAAATTTGTTGATACACGTCAGTGTACGGCAGAGTAGTGCGAGGAATCGTGCGATAGCGCGAACCGAGGAGTACAACGGAATGCTATTTGCCAAAAGTATTTTCTGCAATACTTGTACAAGTGGGGAAAGCAGTACGCGGCTGTCTTACCAAATCAATTTCACATAAAATGCCATATAATGCGTCCAATTGATAAAATACACTCTGTTTAAATACTTCGTTTAAAAATATATCGTTTGTCTTGCTCGAACGACATGCACGGTAAATCGTTGACGGATCCTTGAGACCTGGATTTCTCTACCGGACCTTTACCAAAGTCCGTGCGTTTATCACACGGTTGTGCACGGAACGTTGTTAAAATCAGCCGGCAATTTGCGCCATCGTAACGCCGCGTTAAAAACCTTGCAAGTGCCATCGAGACTGGACTCATTTACCAATTCCGTAACATAACTGAAACCTTCGTGCTCGCATTCGATCTGCGAAGCAGTAACATCAACACCGTCCAACAGTCTGCCCGCGTACCAAAACGTAAACACAAAACCTGACACGAAACTCTTAAAAAGCGATTCCACATTAGCACGCGGTCTTTAATACTCCCCTTTAACCGGCTTTCCATCAGGCAGCGCCCCCCCCCCCCCTTACCCCCACCCCCTTCTCCAATCGCTTCTCTTTCTCTCATTTACTCTCTCCCACTCTCTCTTTCTCTCTCTCGGTTATTCGCTCGACCAGTCGCTAAACAGTCGATGAGTTTCACGACAACGACGGCGTACTTCTTTTACGTAACGTAAACGCGCGTGCGCTTTGCACTTCCCCTCCTTCCCCTCTCTCCTTCCCCCCTAACCGTCTGCTCTGTTCTCTTCTTTCTCTCGTCGCCTCTTCCTTCGCCGATGGTGCTGGCTCGTTCGAGGGTTTTGTTAGCTTCGATCATCGGCACCGCTCGTGCTCGCTCGGGATCGGACGATCTTGACTAATGTTGTCTCTCCCTTTCGCTCCGTTTCTCTTCCTTCATCCGCGCTCTTCTCCGTTTCTGTGTTTTGAATATGCTCTGCTTCGTCTCTGCTTCGCGACCGATTGCCATGGATAGCTATCGGTAGTGCTTGCTCGACGTACAGGCGGCAATCTTCACATTGGACGATTAATTGACTTTTGCTGTTCGGTTTGCAAACCTTTTTTTACCCGACTAGATGTCTCAGACCCCACTATCCCGATATTACATCGTCCGGTGTTTATATTTGCCGAGTCTGTCAGATGTCTGTACAAATACCGTCGTCTCGATATTCATTGAATTGCATTCCAACGTCAAATTCGAGGAACAAGTTTTGTCATTAGGCGAGCAGCCAAATTGTGATCGTCCGCTCCATTCGCAGAAAGAACGCAAAGCTTTGGAATTTTGAATTGACCGCGTCTTTCGCATCCCCCCTCCCTCGACCCCCTCCCCGCGCATCATTCTTTTAATTTATTCAAGAGAAACGTCCTTCGATTCGAAATTCTCCGCGTCTCGCGCATCATTCGTCTCGCCTCCTCCGGCTTTCCCAAAAAACATCGGTAAATTTCATCCCCTCCCCATAATTTTCAACCCATTCCATCTTACCTTCTCTTCGCCCGCCATCCTTTCCCCATCGCCAATCTCTTCGCCAGCGCTCGGGCATCTTCGTCATCGTTTGGTCTCGTCGGCAAGGAGGGGAAGGGAATTGGGGAAAAAAAAGGAACGGGGCTCTCACGCAGTCGAGCGCAGGCAGCGAGATGGGACAGTTTCTCGCCTGATTCCGTACCCATAACCTTCTACGTACGAGAGCACAGTCCTTCACAGGCAACACAACACGCACACACACAGGCGCGCGCGCATTCGTGGGACAAGTGTTTATTCCCCGTCGAAAAAGAGTGCTCAGTGCCGTCTGCGTCGGATATTTCGCGTATTCTGCCACTCTGCCACACTGGCCGAATCAATTGAGAGAGGAAATATGCGTTCCTGACCGTCGGCGAGGTTGGAGTCGAGGAATTGAGGAACGCTGGGTACGAAAACGGAACGGTCCCTCCTTAACCTCACAATCGACGTTTCTAACCTAGCTTATTCCGTGCTTCGTTTTCTGTTTCTGCGCGAGCTTCGCCCACGTACCTACGCATCTTCCACTGGCCAGAGACAGTTCTCATAGTGATTTTAATGGATTTTTGTGTGCGGGCAACACGATACGGGACTGAATGTACGGAATTTCTGTGCTGCGGAATGGCTTATTGCGAAGTGAGAATACGTGTTGCTGTCTCACTTGGTGCTACACGGAGATACGCTGCCAGCAGAACGATTATAACCTTGTTGTGCAAAGAGAGGAGAAAACTTTCTTTGTGAGATCTTTTTTTTTTTCGGTGGGTTGGGTCGCTGTCGTGACGTATGTGCAGTATTTTTCAACCGTTTTCTTTTTTCGCCTTAAACATTGTATAGTACTTTTTGGCTATAGTGGTCCGAAGGGTAGACGTGTGCGAGATGTTTATTAGGAGAGTTGGGCAACGGCTTATTGGTAAAAAAAACTCCTTTCGTCATCAGTATTATTGTCGACACGATAACCGCGCATATTCGGTTGTTTTGTAGCCGTCAGATTACGCGAACTTTGTTGGCCAAAATCGCACACATGCTCGCGATTGAAATTGCTATGCGCGTATAATCAATTGCCTTTGTTTTTCGACTTTTTTTTCTATTTAACCTGCATAAAGCATCGGTGTATCAGTGTCTATGGGATATACAGCTACAAGAGTGTGAAGCGCTGAAGTTCTTGACGGATTATGTGGTGTTCGTTGGCTAAAATAGGCGTCATCGTTAAAATTGGTGTTTGTACATAGAACTTTACGCTTGTTTGTCATGTTTATCTGTGTTCCGAGAAGAATCTCATGCATAGCATTTTTGGAATGCGTTGTAACGTGAAAGGGAAGTGCCGAGTTCTTGGACAAATCATTTGACGTTTCTGTTGATGAAAATTATGGCCATGATCGGGATTGGTATGCGTGCATAGTGGTTTAAATACGCTTGCCGACTGGCTTGAAGTTCCTCTGTACGGTGTATTACGTACAAGGCGTTCTTGAATTATATTATCGCGAAGGATAACACTTTCTGAGACATTTATTACTTTGCACCGGGCGTGGAACAACATCTTCTGCATTTATGAAAGTTCGGACGTGTGCGTCAAGTGGCATTTCTACGTTTTTAACCAACTTCCGCATCATTTTCCGTCTTATTATCGACGCTGACCTTCTTTTTACATACGATATCTACCGCTTCGAACGTCTCAGCTTTCTCGCGAATCGGATTATATGAAAAAGCTTCTATAGGCTGTACATCTCCGATGCTAAATCCATTTTTGCTACTTATCCTCAAAACCGCCCATTTCCTGTTCCCTAACTTTCAAACCTTTAACATTTAAAAGCATTTACTAGTTCGTCTTGACAAAGTTATTTCTACCATCCATACCTCTCATTAAGATTCCAGTCTCAGCATTCAATGACTTGACACTTAACTTTACTCCCCAGATTCACTAAAATAATAAAAGCCAAATACACGGCAATAATAGCATTTAACAAGCTTGCAACAAAAAATGTCTCGCATACGAGACTCTGCCCCATACAAGATCGTGTCGGTATCAGATTAGAGAGCGTCGTACAGTCAATCCCAACTGTCAGATCGTCGAGTCACTCAAAGGTAGCAGATCTCTCCGTTTGTTTCATCGAATTGACAAAATTATACCGAAATCGTAGGCACCATAACGCACTAGTCCCCGCCTCTAACAAAGGCCAATACTCGGCCACTTTGAAAGAACGGCAACGATGAACTTTTTAAGCAACGTTGTTCGAACTTTTCAGATTCGACTGTTGACCGAGAAGACGAAAAGGACCGGGGTGCCAGCGGTTCTCAATCGGATGGTCGCCAAGCTGGGCAGAGAACGTGCGCCGACCTTCGCGGGCAGAGCAGGAGAGCAGGAGAAGAATTGCGCGCCTCCCGGTGGGAAATCGTTGGGAAAATTGAGCGGGCCAGGGGTTCTCATCCGGCCGGCCTCATCGTTGGTTCGCCGTTGATCGAGTTTGGAAAATCGAAGAGAGAAAATTCTGGGCGACAGTGTGTGCGCGCGTGCTCGCTCGTGTCCGCTTCTTCTTTTTCCATCTCTCTGTGCATAGATTAGTGCATACGTGATCCTGAATGTGGGCACACGGTGCGCCTGTGTGTGTACGTGTTCCAAGAGTGCGCTATGTGAGAAATTGCCGCTTTTACGGGTTTCTCCGACCGGCGGTGAAGTGAAAGTTTAAAACGGTGGGTGAATATAGTCCTTCCTTCCATTTCTGGCCGTTCCTCTTCTACTTCTTCTGTATCTCATTATTTTCATCATCATTATCGTCGTTGCCGTTATTGTTATTGTTTTTGGCGTCCCGTCGGTACGTCGTGCGACTTCGACTGTTATTATTGTGCGGGTCGCTGATATTCTGTGGTCTGGTGCGCGCGCGCGCGCGCGTGTGCGTATGTGTGTGGATCAACAGTGCACGTGGATTATTGGATTAACATTTTGGATTAACGCTGCCACTTTTGGATTACGGGAAGAGAGTGGCTCAAGAGAGCCGAAACAATCGACGAATCAGAATTCTATGTAAGTTGACATCTCTTACTTTCTTCTATAGTACGTGTAGGTTCGCGAATGAGGCAGCTTTTTTTAATACACAATTTAACGGACAATTTGAGGAGGCATTGAAATGTACCGTAAGACTTCCAGCTCCCTGAACACTACTGATAAATCATTATACGTCATCTTTGGCATTAAAATGATTACTTAGCACAATGTAATCTTGTGCATTCTGTGATAATTAGGGTCTTTCAGTCTTAATTTCCTAACATTTTCAAATTCTACTAAGTCTTTGACAATATAGACATGTCTTTATCAGAATTTTTCATAATAACTTCAATTATGTATGCATGTTCATGAATCTAACAAAGAACGAATAAAGAAGACGAAGAACGATAAAAAATAATACAATTGCTACATTCTTTGTATTATAAAAATACATTGGTTTCATGTTCCAATACTTTGCAAGAAATTTTATTGAATGGAGATACTTTATGAACTGACACTGAAACATTGATTTGATGTGATTTGATATCATCGCCGTGACATTAATACCGACCTTTCTCATTCAAAGTTATTTGTAATTTGCTTACTCTAAAATGTCCGTTTCATCGGGGCAACTCACCTTTGTTCCACTTCTCTCCATCTCGCGATTCCGAATCATTTTTACCTCCGCGCCCTCTTCAGCCGTCTATTCTTGGCTCTTTGTTTATTCGTTACTTTTAGAACATCTGTAAATTCGTACGCCCCTCTCGTTTCGTGTCGGGCCTTTGCAACGACGCGCCCCACGGTCTATTCATGTTTGTTTTCACTTTCCATCCTACCCTTATCATTTTCACATCTTTCCGATATTACGACATTTTTGAAAAATGAACGACTATACTAATTGGACACTTTAAAGCGTAGCAATTCCTGTATTTTCATCTCTCGGGGCTGTTTCAAAAGTTCGATTGCAAGATAACAAAATAATTGTAAGAACAAAGTCTGGCACCAATAATAAATAATCGCCAAGAAACATTGCATTTGTATGTACACGTAGATCAATAACTGTTACTGAACTCTTTAACACCGACGTCAAATAAGTACCCTCAAAGAAGCACTGTCAATATGCGGCGATAATTTTAGCCTCATTGTTTTATTGTGTCCATTACGATACACTGTAATCTCAAAATCTCTGTTTATAGTCTTCAAGCGATCAACAAATCAATACTATCAGCTCATAATGTTCGTAGCGGCATCAATCAATGTCACGTAACGCTTCTGCATGCCATGTTAATGTTATATGCAATGCTCAGGAAATAATCCTTCCTGGTATTCTCATTGTCAATTATACACGTGGATCCGTTCGCGCGTTTAGTATCAGCGGACACATGTCACCTGAGCACCTTTAGGGTATTTAAAAAGGGAAAGGAATTAAACAGTCAGCGGGTCGTCGGTATGAGGGTATCGAAAGGGGAGAAATAAGGGTACTAAGGGGTGTGATTCCGTTTCAATATAAGGGCGTTTAAACACCTGGCAGAAGCGGACACATGCGGAGTGACATGTGCAAAGGGACACTTGTCAACTTATCGTTAGGTGCACTTTATGATTAAGGGGATAGAAATGAGTTGTCTTTCCTACACAACGTATTTCTGATGCAAGTCACTGAGCAGGAACAATTTTCTATTGATTCTCGGAAGGATTTCAAGTTTTTGCCCTGGTAATCTTTTCCCGTTTTCCTCAATTTTGGACATCGTGTTTGTTACCTTATATGAGTTTTTGTATTAAGGTCAGATGACACGGTTGCTTCTTGCGGATTAAAACTTCGAAAGTTGGGACGCCATGTGGCGGTAAATATAATTTTGATTTGTATATCCAGCGGTATGCGGACTGTGTACACCTGAAGAATTTATACTAGCGGTTGGTGACAATATCGTCGTGCATGGGAGAGACATAGTTTTTGGAGAAAAATTTCATAAACGATGTTTATATTTTCTTTATAAACGTAAACGGTTTATTCATACTAAAATAAACATAGTTATTTTAAATTGAAATTTGCTGTTTTCATAACAAAGCATGATGCGGGTATGCATTATTTTCAATAAAAATAGATTGACACGCTTCATTACTAAAGTGAATTGTTCTCTTGACATTACGTAATGGAAATTTTCAATAAATAAGGTAACACATCCTGACAATGTTAGGTAAATATTTGTTGGTACTTGATCATTCAGAAGACCACAGTATATTTCACCTTGACTATATAAAGTAAACATATATAAAATTCAAATTTCACGCAAAAGTGAAAATTCACGAAGTACTTTCAAATTAAAACAAATGCATTTATAAATTATGTTGAATAAACTTGTGGGGTACGTTGCTGGCTGGTATTGACATGGCATGTCATCAGTTATCAGTAAAATACATAATATCGCGCGATATGGAAGAGTCCAGTAATTTCACATAACAATCTCACAATTTCGCATCACTGTTTTAAATGTACATGCGTAATGTGACATACACAATAAAATATGGAATAAATATAGGACGGTAACTGATTCATCTCGTTTAGCATGTTTCTTATAGTAATGTAACTTTCGTGGTACAGCGTTGTCGCTCTATAGCAGCCTGTGTTGGCTTGGTGTTGGCGGCCTTGAACGGCTTAAGCTTTAGGTACTTACACACGCCTTCCCTCGTTCGTCACCCAGTTCTGTTCCTCACCCACTTTTCTTGCGCCGACTTATCGGAGGCCCTTTTGCGGGGCCGCGAGTTGAGCTTCGATCAATTCGGTCGTCGGACTCGAGCTCTACCTCCTCACCCAAGAAGGCGCCATTCCAACTCAGCTTTCTTCGAGATACATGCTCTTTTACAACGGTTCAGTCGCTCTACAGTTACACAAAATTCCAATCGCCGTCTTACTCTGAAACTAATAAATTACATTTATCACGAACACATATTGGCACGTTACAACATTATTATACTTGTACATAAAATATAATATTTTTAATACGATCATAAACAGCAGAAATGTAAGTTGAAAAAGATATAGCGAATATATAAATGTGTGCAGCTTTGAGTCTTAGCGTGGTGTAAGTATTACATTTTTACAGGATTTTGTATAATTGTCGAAATTGTTTCCATGATACTTTTAATGAGAGTCGAAGCAGGAATTGTTTTTGGTTGCGGAATTATGGATATTTATATATACCGACGTTTTACTTTTATGCAGCTGTATCAATTTGTACTTTGTATGCTTTATTATCCGTTTGTCTATATAGGAGTGTTTTGTTAATCCATCTGCATAAATCGTACGTGAAAGAAATACAATTCTTAACTGTGCGTGCAAAAGTCTAAAAAAAGAATCCGTTAGCAATTATGGAAGTAATATCTTTTACAGCGACGAACGGATTTCGTATTATCGCGAAGCTGCAAAGTCAATGTCAGAGAGTATCGCGTATCCTTTCTCTTTTTCTCTTTCGTTTTCTCTGTCACTGATAACCGAAAATGTGACGACTCTCTTCTTCACCGCCTTCTCTCTGTCACTTGCATTTCAATAGTCTATCCTAACTTTCTAAATTATCAAACAATGTTGGATCTGTGAACACTACGGCCGCATTATACCAAAATGACACTAAGGAAGGATTTACATACGTTTGCAAACGAATAAATACTCCAACCTGAGAATATAATCGAATTAATGCATTGTTCTGTTACTAAGTGGATGAATGGTATGTACGTTAAAGATTGTTCAAGCTTGCATTGTGTTATATCAGCTTTAAATACCCCAAGTTTTTAGTAGATTACGTTTCCTATTAGAAGTCTTTGCTGTGAACAGGTTAATTTCACAAGTGTAGGAAACAATTGTATTTTAGCAACGCATAAGCTAGGTTTGAGTTTTTGGATTAAGTTTTGGATTCATTCTGTTAGGTATAAGTTGCGTGTTACATTCACGTGATGTTTAGGTTATCATAAGGTTATATTTTGACTGTGAAAGGTTAGATATGTTACTATTTTTACGTTTGGTTAGGGCATGTTTACATTACGTGTTAGGTTTCATCTATGTTAGGTCAAATTTATCTGAATTATGTCTAGGTCATGCCTATAATATGCATATGGTGTGCTTATGCTATGTCTGGAGTATATTTAAACTAGATACATTTTGATAAAGTTTAATGACACGAGTAACTTTTATATTTACATTGCTTGCTTACGTGTTTTAGGTTAATATCTTATAAAAAAAAATGAGCCTTAATGTTGTATTCCTCCGATCCCAACATTATGAATTATAATTGCTTGATTCTACTAAACAAGTTCATAGGTCCAGCATACTACTTAACAATCAGGAACACAATGTCTCACGTGACTAGGGATACGTGTAATAGAAATCCTGCAATATGCTTTAAACGCGCATAAGCACACAAAATGAAGCGGACATCAGTTTAACACATGCACGAGTGAACCTGTACTTCTGTTTCCGGGCATGTATTGCGGTATATAAATCGAGACACTCCGGATGTTTATTGCTGTAGAGCCAAACCTGATTGACCGAACCCTCCGCAAAAATTTCTTTCCATTATGAGATGGCGTTCATGCGCGTTATATTTAGCTACAGAAAACTCGTCAGAATTATATTGGACTTGTTTCTTGGGTAGCGATCCCCACCTCTCCTTTTCTCACACTCTTTTTTTTCTCCGCCTCCGTCCGACTTTTCTGTTCTTATCGTCCGTCTCTCTCGTTCTTGCCTCGAGACATGACCCTGAGCGTTTAAACACAGTATCGAGGCACGCGCAATGGCGTGGGTGTCACTGTAAATGGCTGCGATAGCGAAACTCTAAGTAAGAGAACGCCGAGTGATACGGTATCGGACATGGAATCAGCTATGCAGGTTGTTTCAGAATATTAAGACACGGTCATACATCCTCCGGTGGTGGGGATAGAAGAAAAAGAAAAAAATGTGGAAAATGTTGATAAGGCCAATGGAGTAAGACTGACGCATCACCTTCAGCAAGGATTAATCTTTGCACCTTCTCCTGAATATTATACTTCTCGTGTTTGTCTGCGAGATTCATTCATTTTGTCACTGTGAGTGTACAGGGATTAGGGTATGTCTGACGAAATGTGAGGACGGTGATGATTTAATGAAATAGATTACGGAGAAGTGTTTCAGAATATTGAAATAGGTCATATCGCGTTCTCCGGTGGGCAAGTCCAAGGAAACGATAAAGAAGAAAGCTGAACGACCTAGTGGACTTGTCTTCCGGCAACGTCAGCTTTTGTACACGTATAATGGTGCAATTGAAGCATCCTGTTACAACTCTCATCATTATTATGGTTGAGTTTTTCCTTTGTCCATTGATATATCTCTCGAACCCGCGGTACGAAAATATAAACGCATTACTGTCAGGAACCATGTACATACCTATAAGGTAATAATTATTGTTCACTTTCGATGAGCGTTAAAACAGGTAAAAGTTCGAGAATGGATCGGGGATCTTTAATGTGATATCTTGGCATGTATTCGCCGATAAAGGCAGCTGATAAAGCAACGTCTGATTGCGCGAGAGCGTTGATCGAATCGGGAATTAAAATTGCAGATATATATATATGTACTTGTCCATTTATGCATAAACATTCGTACGCATACACATGCATGGAAAGATATCTGGAAGAGAAGACTGCTGATCGTGCCACACTCAACATTTCAGGAGTTATCAAGTTATTAGCGCTGCTTGATGCAAACTTGACGAACAGTTCAACGTCGCGATGACAAAAAATTTCACATTTATCACGCAGAGTCTAAAATATGACCTTTCTACTACGTTGAAGTGCGAGTGTCTGTGAGGCAAACTGAATGTTCCTGAAGGGACTGGGTGGAACTTTCTGCTGGCGTGATAAAAATGGTCGGAAAATCTTCATTTAAACCGTGGAACGTGGATAATCGCCGTCGGGGAAAAGGAAAAGCAAATGGGGAGGGGGGCTCTCGCCAACAGATTGGCGCGTAACATTAGGGTCAACGCATTGCCAAGGTGGCGGCCATGTGGCAGGATTTGGCGCAGGCGTGTTGTGTACATGTGTTGTGTTGTACCGCACACCACTGATGAGAGAGATTTTTGCCTGTTAACAATTTCGTGCCAATCGTTTCGCGACGCACGCAATTAATTTCGCGGCACGTTTCTCTGTCGAATAAACCCCGTCGGCGACGTGTGCACGAATACATGAATATACGAATGGACGTGTAAGGGATACATATCGAGGGCGCAAATTGGAGGGCTTTATATTGAAACGCTGAATTCGCCTATAGTCAAATCAAATAACGTCTCCAAATTGATAAGAACAAAGCGACAGGAATATTCATATTCGCCGCGGTCGTGCGTCTTCCCGACGGGTTATCATTTTTATACCATGTATAATGACGTCTATTTCAAGGCCGATAGCGTTTTGTGCCAAGGTCCAGACGAATGAGTTTTTAGAATCATTTAATCGTCCCACCGGATATTGATAAACTGGTATTTTCTTTTTCTTTTTTTGTACTGTTAGTGGGGACTGCGAGTGTGCTGTATAGTAAATTGTCAAAGAACGTGTTTTACGATTACAACAGACATAAGGGAGATGATAAAAACACTGTTATTGACATTAAAACATCGTAAAGAGATAACGTATGTAAATTGTCATAAAAGCCATAAAAAATTGCAAATATAGCGTCTACAGTTTAAATTACAAATTTGTAGAAAATTAACCTAAACATAACAAGCATATATACGAATGTAACGTACGTATACCTCCGAGATATTTAAGTCAATATTTACGACGCGCGACCATGTAATTAATTTTGTTATTGCCAAATGCACCTGTCTCGCGTTAATACATGTACACGGTGAGTGATTGGAAATTCATTGAACATCTAGAAAAACGCGTGAAATAATTGTTTACGTATCTACCCTTTTCTCGTCGCCACACCTTCAGTGTCTGACTGTGCGCCTATGATTAACGTATACATTTCTCCGGCCCGATATTCCTTTTATATTTTGTCGTTTACAACTTGGTAGGCAGACCTTTATCCGGCGGATAATCTCAATCCGACATCTCAGAGAAAAGCCGCCGTCTCTTCTCCGTCTCAGTCCCTCCCTCTCTCTTTCTACCCAGCCATCTATCTCTCACTCTCTCGCGCTCATGTGACGGCATCGTTCCTACGTTGGCGAAACTGGGACGACTGCTTCACGGGCGGGTTATTTACGATCGAGGTTACGGGAAAGGCGGAGGCTTTCCTTCGCCTTGCTTCTATCTTTTTTCCTCCCTTCTTTTCTTCATTTATGAAAAAAAAATTGTACATTTTGTTTGACATATCGTAGTTAACAAAAGTTACGATTCTTCGCTTATCGAGAAAATATAAGAAATTGTCTCTGCAGACAAGCAGACTTCACGTTAGAGAGCTTGCGAGCCGACTGAATTAATATTTGATTTCAGCTGTTACTCTTCGTTCATCGTGCTACGCAAACTTAGTTCGTAAAAGTCCTGTATCGTTGCACAGATATGTACGACTCCTTCTTCCCTTCCGTACCGGTAAACAGTCCAAGATCAATCACAGCCTTGACGCAAGCACAGACATCGGTGCGCACGTGTCATATGCAAAATTCTCCTCTCACTCGCGCTCGTCCTCTTCCTCTTTTCTATATGCACTAAATTGTCCCGACGTCACGTTTTCCTCTTTATCCGTTTTTCCTCCATACATATTCACCTACGCGTCCGCACACGCAATCGTTCCCCATCTCTCTTTCATTCCTCTTAACCAGCGTTTAAGAGCAAAGCGCGTGTCCGCGCGGTGGGGAACTCGAGAGGGATGGTAACGGGGCGCAGAGTGGAATTGGAGGGGTGGGGGCATTTGGCCAGAAGTGGAGGGGGTAGTACGGCGGATGAACCCTCCGATCAATGCAGCAGCCCCGACGACCCGACGATTCCCAGCTTTCCCCTCCCCTCCCCTCCCTCCCTCCCACTCGCTAGCTCTCTCTCTCTCTCTCTCTCTCTCTCTCTCTATCTCGCGCGCGCGCGCTCTACGTATCTATCTCTTCGTCTGCGCTCCCCTTGCCGCCTCCCGCGCGCATTGTGCGTACGTGCTTGTGTGTACGTGCCTGACCAGTGTGAGCGTGTCGCATGTCGGATCGCGTCTGTGTAAATCTATGTACCTCTAACGCGCCAAACGGATTGAGAGAAGCGGGGCTTTAGCTGTTTCACGGCACGCTTTTGATCACTCGTAATGCGGGAATCGAGAAGATTGTTTTGGGAGGGATTGCGGAATGGGAACAGGATTTTTGTCTTTCGGGTTCTCGATGTTTCGCTGCCGCAAGAGCCAAATTTTGAGTTTGGCTCAATCCGAATACGTGGCTTGTTTTTATGCATGCCGGTTAACATGTGTATTGTATGTATTCTTGGAATTAGTTTAAGAAATTTACATTGGGTGTTGTGCTTTAAGGGTGAAAAGAAAGTTATGACCTTGGTTTTAAGTTATAATTTCGGTATACCAGATATTCATTGTTCTGTATTGTGCAGAGTATAAAGTCGCAGTTGTAGTTCAATAAGTATGGTTGATCTTCATTTTAGAGAATTTGGAAAGTTATTTTATAGGTCACATTTCACAGAATTTTGTACATTTGCGCATTTTACGTACAGATAGAAAACTGTTGACAAGTTTTCTAAACCAGAAATAGATTATGGATAATATGACGTGCGTTATAAAAATTTGACAGACAAACCGCGTAAAATTGCTTGAAGTTTACGAGCTTCCCTAAGACATTCTAAATTGATAATATGAGCCTTACATATACATTAGATTGTACGCTGTTACGTTCCCACCAGTTACTTAAGCTATCGTATAATATGTTATCACGCACAGTATTTTATGCGTTTGTATCATATTTGAGTGGTTGCAACTTTGCATTTTATAGATAGAAAATCAAACAGTTGTATCAACAAGATTCAATAACCTCAATATTGACAGCATTATTTCCCGCCATTTCCCCTTTTATTTACTAAATAGAGGTGTTAAATAATTGTATCGACTAAGAGAATATAATGAAGAACTACAATACATAGAGTTTGTCAATACCCAGAAAACGCTTTTACGTTGTGAACAGTAAAACAAAAAACACCGTTTTGATTACATCGGGGAAAAGCTTAAATTGCGTTGATTCGCTAACAAGCTGAAAACTCGCTCGCCAATCAGTCAACAATTTCGAAAATTATTCCACATTGATCGGCTTTCATCACTTACCACCCCTAAAACCCTCCCACTGTTCGACCATTCACCTCTCCTCATTGGTCTGCTATTCCCAATATCCCTACCAGCATCGTCCCATGTACAAGGTGTTCCATGCGCATAGGAGATTAAAAGCCGATAGAGCGGTTGCCTTTTATTCACTTTCAACTTGCATTATATCACTCGCTCCGCATCGGACGCGTTTGAATATTTCCTATTAAAGACTTCGAATCACGTTAACTTTATCATTTCTCATCGCGTCTCGTTCGTAGAGCCGTTCGCGACAATTGTATTTGCCGCCTTCTCAATTCTCACAGTAATGGGACGGATTGCGGAAACAAAATAAATAATTCAGCGTGCACGCGATCCGACCGAGAAACAATCGTAGCAAAATGGGAGTATTGAGAATTCGCTCGATTCCTTCCGAGCCCTTCCTGTCTCTCAATTCCACTCAAACCCCTCACTTTCCCTCGGTTTTCCTTAATCCCTCTTGGTTTCGCCTACGTCGGTGTATCGTTTCACACGGCAATCCTCCTCCCATTTACTACCTATTCCCGCTCGGAACTTTCAACTCGCTTCCTGATTTGAAACCGATCGAGGGAAATGTGGGGATGAATACTGACGCATCGTCGACGATCTGTCATGCCGGCTTGATATCGTAATTGTTTTCGCAACAATGTCTGGCAGTATAATTCCGCACCTCTCCTTTATCCTTACACTTCCTTTGTTTTGAAAACGCAAATATAACAGTCGAATGCCTTCGAGTTCTCTTTCTCCGAATTAGAATACTTTTTCCGGTAAACCGTGCGTTATCTGTTATTTGTTAATCGTCCTCCATTCTTTTAACCTCGCAATCTGTGACATCTAGTATTATTGCTTATCACCAATCTGTTGGGATACATCCGTCATATTCTCAGCAGTTATTATTTATTATGTGGCAACGTAGAGTATAGAATTATATGTGGAAGACATTGAAAAGGATGTACGTACACAGACGCATGTGTTTAACTGTTGGCGGGTGCGAAGAGTTATCAGCATCTCGTATATGTTAATTGCTGGATGGAAGATAAGGTCGGCTTCTCTTCCGACATGGAAAGAACACGTGGTTCCTTGACCATGTGTCATTGAACATTGTATACGTATTTATGGGCAGGCATTTGAATGTTGGCTCGGAAAATGAATAGTATTTCGTAGATTTCTATTACCGGAACGCCGATAAGGTCGGCTTTTCTTCCGACATAGAAAGCTTCATGGGATTCTTTGATCATGTCTCATTGAACGTTGTATACATTGTTGGGACGCAAAATTCATTTTTGGGCCTATACTTCGGTGCCGCGATAAGTGGTCTCTATGTGTCAAATATAGAACATGACCAGCCCTACTCCTTCCACCATGACACTCAATTCTTACAAGGTTACCCGAATGGTGGTTAGTTACAGAGTTTCCCTGCAAGCGAAAACTCCACTGAAAATTTAGAATTTTGAGGGTAGCCCAGGCGTAATTTCAACATGCTGAATATTATAGTTAGGACCCGCTCTGGCATGCATCATTTTTCTTAACCTTCGCATTCGACTTCGCTGATTAATTTCACACTAAGGATGTGCAATTGTGGTTGAAGAGCAAGATGTTTCCCAACAACAAGCTTGAATATTTATCGGGTTCGGTAAGTATGCGACATGCGTGTCTATGATCGCACATTCGAATGTCCGACCAAAAAATGAAGAATATTTCGTAGATTTCGATTACCGGAACGTCGCGAAGGTCGGCTTGTCTTCCGACATGGAAAGAGCCATGGGATTCCTTGACCATGTGTAACCCGTTGTCCTGTCCTGCGGGTCAGGAATACCCGCCGGGTTCGACCATTGACCCTTCCCTTCCCATGCACGCGCATTACACTTCACCCCCTCCGCCCTCCCCCACCACGCATACGATCGTTTGCCTAAATGCGATCGACCGTCGGTCATCAACCGACAAACGAATTAACGTGTTAGGTGATCTTGTTAGGCTCCGCGTTATAACAGGGGTATATGGCTTGTGAAGTGTATGGGCAAAGATTGATGAAATGACTGCAAACGATACACGATGGGCCATCGAAATATGTAGCATGGATGTCTCGAAATTTCGGCTATCGAATTTTGGGGTGGAATTCCGATTCGCCCTCCGACATGGAAATTAGCGTTTTCGAGTCGATAACGATTGATGCTAGTAATGACCTGTCCGTTTGATTTTACGATTTTATCAAGGTATACGGTCTCATGAAATTTGTCATCTGCGCAAATTTCTGAAATTTTAAACAACGCTGTTTAAGTATGTTTTGTGTAGTTAATAATAAAATTTTTGATTTTCTTAATAAGAACTTTGGAAGTTGTGCGATTTCACTGTCTTATGAAATCTTTCAGCAATTACAACTGAATGATTGCTTCGGGGATACATTCCACCGGAAAAGTTTTTCCAATGTTTTTTTATTAAACTTAGACCGCGTTCTGGAGGCATATACATAGACGTGAAATGATTACCTGTTCATTCTTGTTATCCAGTTTCGCAATTTCTCGTTCTGACGTAGTTTTTTTCATAACGTGGAGTATCTGATTTAATCTGAGCGAATTTGGGGGAAATTCATATTCCTAAAGTCCATAGATCCATTCTACATTTTTCTTAATTAATGTGTATCTGTAATACTTTCATATTCTACACTTGTTTGTCGTAAAAGTGATCCCTGCTATACATACACTACACCTGCAACATGAGAAACAGAATCTATACAAAACGTCTCTTAAAACTGTTTATTATAAGCAAAAAAAAACTGAGTTTACACTTTCCATACATATCACAAGATTGGCCATTGAAAATGTTTATCAAGGAGATAAATTGCAAAACGTCCACTTCGCAAAGCTGCATTGATTTACACATTCAATCAAATTACACGTGTAAACCAGAATTTGAATCGCAGAGGTAATTGATCACACGCACGATTATTCATTGACCTCCACAGTGACACTGGTACGTGAACTTGTGGCCCGAAAGCAGGTGACAGTACTATGCCCGTCTTATAAATCGGACTCAATTAGCAGCCGCAGACTTTCCTTCATCTAAAGACGTCTATTGAGGTTTCACGTTTTCATTGAATCGGTCAGAGTCCCGCGAGCGAAATCAATATACAGAAACCCGTGCACAGAATACAACCGTTACCAAGAGCCTGGCAGCTTTCGAAAAAGTGTTCTTCTTGCCCAGGAGATCTCGATCGTCGACGAGGTCCCTTACAAAAATGTGAGATCCGGCCGTGCGCTTTTGGAAGCACCGTCCAATCGGCCGGTGCTTCCGCCTTTTAAAGGTTTCGGCCCTGGAAAGATAAACGCCCTGCCGGTGCGACAACATGTCGGCAAACGGTGTCGGGCTTTATTCCGTCGGGCACAACACACTCTTATTGAGACTCGGCGGCAGAAGGCAGTGGCGCAAAGTGCCCAGGAGAAAGCGACCTACTTGCGGCCCGGGCGTAATTATAAGCCTTGAACCGACCCAAACGACGACATGCCCACAGTCAATTGAGTACTGACGTACAATATAGAGTTCAATTAGACCCCGTGGCAATTATACTTACCGCACCGAGACTGACGAATCCATCTTCTCATCGATTACTTCCGTGCGACATTCTTCCGCGCATTTTTTCACGTTCGACATCGTCGCGGCTCATTTTTAATCGCATTTAACCTGGCTCCGTTAAGTTTCAACTCTCTCTTCCTCTTTCCGTGGCTGCGTACCTCTCTCTCTCCCTCTCTCTCTCTCTCTCTCTCTCTCTCACTCTCTCTCTCCGACCACCTCGCTTCTCTCCTTTTCTCTGTTTATCTCGGTTTCGCGCGCAAGAAGAAGATCCGGTAACGGTAGTAGCGGCGGGTAATTACCGGTTGGCAAACCCGGCATCGTCTGGGTAATGTTAACCTGCGGGAAAATTGCCGAGCGACCGGAAGACGAGTCCTCCACCAATGGATGTCCGTTAACCGAGAGTTGTACCGGTATTTACATTACGGAGAATGTGGAGGAATTATTAGGCTTTCTGCAAAGTTTGTTTGTACCCGACGGCTTTTGCCAATTTTGGGACAAGCTCAGGCTCGTACAAATATTGGTAACGACGATGACAAAGATAACATCGTCACAGGATTGAATGGAATTCGCATTGTGCACAGCTGTGTTAGCGTGTTGTGGATGTTGAGAGGTTATGTCAAAATAAAGTTCTGCACAAGAGATGTGGCGGACAAATTTGGCAGCCCTCTAGGTATGACTCAACTTTGGGAGTAAGGAATAAGTGCTTCTGGTCCATGTTTTCAAAGTAATAGCGAAAGTACACGGTCATTCGTTCGTTTCTAACCCCAAACTCGTGATCGACTTAAGACTCCGCTGAACATTTCCAAGAATCCTCGGGATTTCTCCCGCCTCTGTTTCGTCAAGTTTTCAATTCTTTCGAACCTTTCCTGGCAAAAGACAGACAGGAAGACGAGAAGAGAAATTTGCAAAACGAACACGCACGTCTGGCTTCCCGTAAAAAAATTCGAAATTTCGCGGAAAGATTCGCGGCGAAGTTGGGCAGCAGAGAGAGTAAGCAAGCGAACGAACAGTTGGCGACCCTGACACACTAACGGACGTTGCCAGCCGGCGAAACGAGATGGATCCAGGTCGCGAGCGGCCAATCACAATCCTTCCATTCGGCCTTTTGCCCGACCAATTGGTCCGAGCCGCCCTTTCTGCGATATCCCGTTTTGCAATACCTGGAAATTTAATCAACCTACAGTTTAAGGAAGATTTTGTATAAGGTTACACGTATTTGGCACATTACTTTAGAATTCGTAAGCAATGTGCATTGACTTGTACAGCATGTTACGTATAGCGCCACCGTTGAAAAGTGAAACGGTAATTAGAGAAATACAATCGTCTCGGGTAATCTGGAAATTGATATAAAACTCGGTCATAAAGAGAGTTTATTCAAGGTTACGCTCGCCACGTTGCATTGCCGGAGTGTTTTATGTAATATTACGTTGCATACGGAGTTCGAATAACTTCCGTGACATCCCCTTTCAAGACAGCTCGTAAATTAATATAAACCAGGCCCCTATATTAACATTTATGCTCTTTAAAGTAACTTTCAAATTATAGTGTTATGCGATTGACGCGCGTGTCATATTCTCGACAATAATAGCATTGATTTATCTGTGATCCGGTAGGAGATCAACATAAAATTTACTCTTAAGCCATGACTTTGTAGCATTTTGTTGACTCAAGCATAATTTAATAAAATAGCCAAGAGTAGGGTCATACAATTTACAGAGCTTTCAAACCTTAGTCCTGATCGCGTCTCTCTATAATATTTTTCTGCTACATTTATCGAAAGTCTTTTGTTATCTGGACACCCTATATACATGTATGAGAATCAGGTGGCTTTCGCAATCCGTCTGCGATCGTGCCCCCTCCCCCGCGAACTTCTCTGTTCCCCTCAAACCTTCTTTCTCGGCTGTTTGTTCATTCAGCCCGTCGAATCCTTACGGGTCGAAAGTCGAGGTTATTTTCAGGACGAGATTTCATTGTGTGACAGTGAATAAGCGCGCATGGCCGCGTGTGATTCGAATAGGAGTAAACTTGTCTGCACGTGCTTCCACGGCTTAATTACGTTTCGGCATTAATATTTTGGAAAATGTCTCGTCTAGATGCGTGATCACGCTTTTGCCTCCTTTCATTTTTTTTTTTTTTTTTACTTTACGTACGATCCATTTGCAGGGAATAATGTAATGGTTGGCAACATGTATTTTACGCATGTTTGACCTGGTGTGTATTTAAGTTCTTACAAATTATCTAACGTCATATATTATTTGTACGCGTATTGTACATTTATGATCCAGCCACAATATGTAACAGTCTTTAAAGTAATAATTGAAGGTTTCGAGACTGAATGATTAAGTAAGCAAATGTGATGTTGTTCATAATAGAAACGCGACATACACGATTGTAAGCAAAATATAAGCTTGACCTTGCGATCATTAGACGCTCTATTAACGAGTCAAATTCGGAAACTACTGCAAATTCTGCTGTCGGAGAGCCACTACAATTTTGAATCAAAATTTAATTTATTTCAGTATAAGGACATTTTACATGAAAAAACTTCGTATACCAATGACAAGAGCTCGAATCGAATTCGAGCAATAACGTTAAATGCATCAACAAGCAACGGCTGCTTAAATGCGACAGACGTGAAAAACTGAATGGTAGAAGGATTAGAACATGTAGGCGAGAGCCGACGGTTTGTTCGTTGAGCGGACCTACCTTTTAAAAAGATTATGGCCAACGATACTCATGGCCAACTGGAATACCATTCTCCGACTCCTCCGTCTTCTCTTACTACAGTTTGCCGATCTCTATCCGCCTCCTTCGTCCTTCCCGCCGCGGCCGTTTTATTCCACGTTCATTTTTTACATATTTCAATCCTTCCGCGAATCTCGACGATTGCCGGAGTTCGACTGTATTTTCGCTCGCAGCCGTGTAGAAGCGAAGATTTCCAGCGAAATTCGCCGCGCACAATCGGTGAGAAGTTCCGCGGTCCGTTTAGGCGTGGTTAAAGGTATATATTTAGCGGCATTTGTGGAGCGGATGCTACGGTTGGCCGAGGTCCAGCCTTTCGGACTCGTAGGAAAGATTGCATAGTCAGCAAATTCTCTCTCTCCCCCCCCCCCCCCCCCTCTATCTGTTCTCCCCTCTTTTCATCCATTTCTGTTTTTCTTCTCGCATCTTTGTGTTTATCCGTCCTCACACTGGTAACGACATACTTAGATGTGACGATGCAATGTTTCTTAGTTGAGTTCTTTGCCAGCATTACGAGAAACAAAGATATCAATTCGCACAATCCCAGCATATCTTCATCATCCTTTGACGGTCCTCAGACCGTCTTTCTCTCATACTTTTCTTTTCTGTGGCCGGTTCTCCTCTTTGTTTCACTGTACGCCACGCTTTTCGAGATATTTAGTCGCTTAACAACCACCACAGCCAAGAGCAGCCGGAATATCGATTTTGGATACCTGCGCGGGCATCAGCATGCGTTCCTCTGTTCTCGCACCATGAAAATTCAACGCTGCTTTCTCTGCCTATTTCCCTCATTGCCGATACGACGGCTATCTTCGATTTTTTGTTCCAATCGCCATTGCCGTTGTACGTATAATCGACTCTTTGTCGATTTTTTCTCTTATTTCATCAGTGTACGTCATAATCGCACATATGCACACCTATTTGCACTACTCTTCAAATTATCACATTCTGGTCTGACAATATCAACATATCTCAGTTTCTCCTCTTCATCTTCGCTTCTCTACATAATCTTTTGCGCGTGTCGCGCATGTCCTTATCAATCCTACTTATCTTATAACCGATCCCTGTTTCCAAATGCAAACATGTATTTTTTCCCATCTTACTCTTCCTACAAACGAATCACGTTTTTCCATACATCACGGTCCACGTCACTTTCCTTGTCTTGCATTGTACTCTTCTTCCTGTTCCTTTGTCCTGCCTCCGTAGGTTCGAAAACTTTTCGGTCCTTGCTTCCCATTCATCTTATTCAACTTTTTCCACTCTTCCAGCAACCAATATTGGACGTATCCCCATTCGGCTGCCTCTTCTCTCTCCCTTGGATTTGAAACAAACGAAGTTGAGAACCACCGTGTCGGTTCAATGTCCGCCTCCTTAACGGGCGTCATCCTCCGACCTCTTATTTTTTTCTCCTCTCTTCCTCTCTCCATCACCGGTTCCTTAATCTCCGCAACGTCGGGTCCTGAACTCTGACTGTTGCAAGTTTTACGTTCCACGCTTTCGTTTCGTTCCTGCAAACGAAATTCATGTCTCGCTATCGATGTACGAACGATCCGATCGCGAAATTACATTGGCTTTGGTGGTGAAAAAAGCGAAAGTTGGTGCTCTGTAACTGACTCCGTATCCAGCAGACTTTTTGGCAGGCTAACTTTGGTATACGTGTGTTCCCTAATAAAATCTGGTCATATAGAATTATGTGTAAATTCACATAGGATAAGATATCAATAGTTTCGAAAGTCATCCTACATGGTCGTCTTTGCTCACTTTAACTGCTGTCTGGGATAATTTAAGTTTCACTTGTAGGGTAGCATATTGATACGCAAGAATGGTGAACATTTGAGGTTAGATTCGTATTCAGCGGAGAAGCGAGTATAAAATTGTGGAATAGGGTTAGAAATGAGGATACTTTCCTCCAAAAAACATAGACGAAAGCAATTAACAATGCAAAATAAAGGCTTTATCCGTATGGGAATAATCTGTTTTTCAAGAGACTGTTAGTTTAAATATTTATTAATTGTTCATCGTTATTACGTAGAAATATTTTTGAGATTGTATAAACATTACAGGGAATAGTGTTTTTTAATATGAAAGTGTAACCTTCAAAACAGGTCTGAATAGTTTTATTTCGTTCCTGTAGTTTGAAATTATCTGCACAGAATTCCGATCCGGATGAAAGAACTAACGTGTATACAATACGATACAAGAATTCTTTATTTCTCGGCATCGTTATTGTAAACAAAGAAAAGAAATGTAGCGGACGTGACAAAATAGACTGATCATGCGGTTCGGAACAGTATGTATTAAAAATTAAGCGAAGTAATGCTTTTTTTAAGCGAGCCGGCATGCTTAAAGCGGATGGCACTGTCTGAGCATCTCGACAGTAAACGAGAAGCAGCGTTTAAATTGTTGAACTAGAAGCTCGTACTTTCATTTATACCGGGTGGTCAAGCGCCACTGTATAGACAGTGCAGTGTAATAATTTAACTTACTTTATACGTACGATGTCAATAGACGTTGTTTGTCATTTTCTTATATAGCTTACGATTGTTTGAGGACATGGTTTCTGTTTACGCTGAGTTATTCATGCATTACTTTACGTTTTTTGTTTAGCAATATTGATAATAGCATATCATACATTTGAGGGAAAATCAGTTCTGTGACGTATGCGACAACAATGTGCAGTATAGCAGTAGTTGTTCTGATTTCTTCTTTTTCGTGTATTTCGTACGTTTTCTGTTTACGTTTCTATGAGTGAATTTGAATTATACTTGTTGCTCTCTATATGGCTAAATACCTCTGCGAAGGGAATTAAGTATGCTTAATCAAAGTTAATTTTATTTCTTAAATAACATGCTGGTATAGATATTGAATACAAGTCTTTGAATGATGTCATTTATAGAATTATAAAGTTGCCTTATAATGTGTAATATTATACTTGTTCAAAATATTTAAAAGTACCAAGTTATTTCGAATACTTGTCCGAAATAACAAATTACATTTTATAATTATCCAGTAATGAAATCTGATTCATAAATTTGTAAGCTCTGACGAATATTAGCTGACACGTAATTTCGGCTTCATCGATCTTTCCAAATACATATTATCTAATACTCTCCGCATTACGTTTTCAATGTTAATGATGTTTACACGAGTATTATCTTCCCACATAAACATTTGAAACTATATTGAACATCGCGCTGGTACCTAACCTAACAAATTCTGAATTATATCAGTATAACTGACCCAATGCTTAACGCAATTTACGTTATCTATTTGAAGCTATTTCAAGTATAAATAAGTTTGTCCCTCAAAAGGTTAGGTAGTACGATTTTTCTGAAATTCGTCACACACTTATCTCGTTGAACTCGAAGTTCGACTGAACGGCAGCCGAACAAAATCGGCGTATTTATGTTTGTCCTCTTCTGCCCCTCCACTCGGCTGATATGCCGGGCAAGACCGTGGGAGATAGGGTAGGAGAGGGCACACATTCGAAGGAGTGGGGATGGAAAATTCGCGGCCGGATGGAAAGCGACGTTTTCCGACGAACATCCGTCACTGACGCGTTCGCAGGCTTTTCGATTCATTAGAACGACTCTCCTGCGGCTACGCTTACAGATCAAGGCTGCAATCAAATTACGATTAGCGTGTTAATGTATTACTTTATTTAATATACTTTACCATCCGTTTATAAAGACATTATCTTTCCCATACTTTATTCGTTATATCGTAGTAACTTGTGCGCAACATTATTCGCTGCTTTTCATTAATCAATGTGAGTTCATATGCTTTAGGACAGAATGTTCCGTTTTTTGTCTATTGTATGTGGTAATTGTAATATACATGAGTTTACTATTAGGAATTTAAGGCATTTGTAGCCTTTTGCATGCCGTAACGTATCTCCTTCATGCATTTACATTTAATTACGATCTAATTACCAAATTGGAATCGTAGATCAGTCAATGAGTTAGTTACACAACTCCTTCCTCCAATCTTCGTCCCAAGACCTGTATTTGCGCCTACGTGGTTAGTAGTTTACATAGTGTGTCAATTGGATCGCGTCTTGAACTATATTTAACATGGAACATCTTATGACAAGTGTGCATAAGTTTTGAAGTATGCGCTGTTGTATGATTCTTACGGATAAGAAACAATTCGTGACATACCGTTTACAGAGTGTTGGTTCTTGTCTGTCGACAAAATACCGTGTCTTGTCATTTTGTCGTTAAATGGTACAATGAACTCTCGAGTGCGTGTAAAAAGGTTATTGACAAATGTTCGATTTCCTGTCATTTATTCAACGTTGTATCGTTGCGATCTTCGTCCATGTTAAATTAATTTCAAAGCATGTATTTTATATTGAGTTTGGTTCTTATTACTCGTGCATTATATGGTATCAGAGTAAAAACAGTAATTTGTAATGAATTGTATTTATGAACTATACCTTGATCTCCTTTCTGTACAAAATATTATACGATATTATAAAAATGTGTTACAAAACGCACCGCGTTCAATATATCGAAATACGCTATTGATTTCTACGTTTAAAATTGAACGGTTACTACTATATACCTAATATCAGCAATATTACACGTTTATAGCCGTGCAACAATAGACAGACTACGACGAAGACATAAAATGTGTTCTTTTACGAATAATATTTCCCATATAGTGTAATTATTTGTTATGTTAATAAGAGCATTATTCATCTGATTTTATTGTATGTTCATCCCACGTGCTCATCCGTTTTCTCATTTTTTACACTACATACAATTGTCGTGCTACGTGTCCCATATATTACACCACACCTGCAAAGACTTATGTATTGTAGCCGACAAGCAAGAGACGCGCTGTAACGGTAAAATCCTGCGCAACGTCGTTCCGCGCATTCCTCGTACGGATAGGTACCCTTCCGCTTCTTATTCTCGAATTCCAGACCTCGGTTTCTTCTATCGTTCGACGATTCATTACAATTGACATATCGGACGATGCCGGTATATATTGCTTGCCAAATAGCAAGGCTGTTGGTAATGCACATTGACCTGTTTCACCTTACTGAACGTTGAATTTGTTGACTTTATCATTCATCAACTACTGACAATTTACTTTTAAACGTATCATGGAACTTGTGACTCGTAAGCTTATAATATTCAGTTCGATGAATTATAGTTTCTAACCTCAATATTTTGTTTTACGGATGGCGGCCAATTTCAATTTTCTGTGATACGTAATGTTTCACCCAGTGTATAGTTGGCCTGTAGATTGATACGCTGGTACATCTGAGACACGAAGTCCCATACTAGAATATGCATCACAGTCTCTGAGCAGTACCTTGCACGATTTCACCTAGGCGCATTTCGCGACCCCGTTTCACGTTTACAGGTATATAGGAGACCGTGAACATATGTATAAACACGACTGTATATTAGGCATATATATATTTACATATGTATATATAGACATGCACGGTATATACATGCATTAATACCGATATCAAAGCCTGCCTCAATATCTTTACCAATAACAATATCAATACTGTACAACACATGCTTTTGTATATCAATGTTCTTCGATTCGGGCATATGTACAAATATTGGTGCAAATGTAGAGATTCAAGTACGTTAAGGAAGCAAACAATTGTTAGTAATGTAACGAAGCTTTGCACACAAAAATGTTGAGCACAAAATATAAATTCAAATATACTTGCGCTTATAGTGTGTCTGATTACGTGTGTGCTTTTGAAGCTTTTTATATATAGAATTTACAATACTTAAGCGATTTGAGCCCACATATTTTGATCAGGAACCTCTATACAGGGTTAAATCGTAAATATGCTGGAATGACATAGTCTAGAGATTCTCTTTTGAGTATTACGTACAAAAATTAAACTTTAATATGGCCGAAAGGACTAAGTCATTGATATGGTTATTATGACTACAATACAAATCTAAGTAAATTTCATAGCAATTTTACCAAAAATGACACGATCGTATGTTTCACATAGTTCATCGCATCTGCTTACAAATTGATACCACAGAAGGTATCTTATCGGATCATTCAACTTTCTCTTCCCCGACCTGCTTCTATGATATTGCCAGCTGAAAAAGAGTGAGCTGATTGTGTCGATTGGGTGGAAGGGGGCAGTATGAAAGAGAGCGAATTGAGAGGAAAAAGGGAACGGAGGGGTGGGTGTGGCAGCAGACAGAAGAGAGGCGAGGGGTAAATTTAAGCGTCCGTCTGTACAGGACTGGTGTCATTCACTCTCGACGCATACCTGTATCCTCATTAAACCACCAAGCTTCGGCGCTAATGACTCAACAGGTGTGTCACGGCTAAACTTTGCCTTCTCTTACACCAAAACTGATTCTTTCACTTCATCTCACTTTTCCTACATACGTATCATATTTTCCCACGCGGTAAATCATGCTAATCAAGTATGGTCTGATAACGTATTGCCCACGGAATCAGATTGCTCAAGTGTTTGTTTACAGTGAAACATTAACAGTGAGAATTAACTCGTGCAATGTTGCCAATTGTTGCGGATGATGTTTTATTCGTATCGTGTAGGTCAATACTTACTGTTAGGTATACACAAATGATGTGAATACAGAGTAACATATATTGTCTAATAGCACTTTTGAAGGTGAAGATAATTTGGTCGTCAAGTTCGACGATTAAAGGAAAAGGCACAAACATAACAAGTTCTTATAACAAAGTAAAATAACGGTCATGTGAAGTAATGTAGTTTTGAGGAAATTGATGAACGTTGTTATGAGACAAAATGCTATCCCGGTATTGTTGGCAAATATACTCAATTTTCTTTAATACGTTTAGCATTTATCTTACAACATTGCGGGGAAATATTACATCATATTAATACTAATTGTACATGTTTGTATGAGTGCTAATTGGCGACACCGTAGGTTATGTTTTCCACTAATATTCGCAGTTGTAAAATTAAAGTTATAATCATAGTTAGTATAATTTAAATGCCAGGTCAGTAGATAATGATAGAGGAGAGAGTCATTAGGCAACGAGAAATTGAGAATATTTTCACAAGAAGGAGCTAAATATTACTTATTAACCATTACTAAACGTATGTTATCAAAGTAGTAGAAAATGCGTAATACGGTTAAACAGCTAAGTAAGATCGAACAAAATTAAGAAAGGGACATAAGTGACACATAACATGGTATTAGAATAATTTGAAATAATATAAAAAGTTCCTTGTAGGCAGCGAAGAGAATAACATACATTTATATCTTCCATTGGTATAAATAAAACAATAAACGATAAAAGTTTAAATTAACACAATACCACGTACAGAGTTTAGTTAAATATTGTACAGACAGATGAGTTAAAGTTCGAACTTCTTTACAACAATGTCTAACGCCTAATTGAATAGAGAAATAGAGGAAATATTAAATGTATAAGAGGCAGCGTATTACGTGGAGTGTCCAATATGAATTTTAAATTATTATCTTATCTTCCCAAGGTATTGCATTTTTTACAATATTCACTCACATTTTTGACAATATTTCTTTTTATTGATCTATAGTTAGACTGAAATAGCTATTTTTCGCCATTTGTATGACACAGATGTACACTTAGCGTCTATCCTATTAATTTATTGGTATACTTTTGTCCCTGAACTTTCTTTACAAGGCCAATGTCTGTATCTGCTCTACATTACTAGGCCTATTTTTGTATCACCTATTACATACAGATATTTGAAATATATATATATAAAGAGTTATATAAATGTAAGGTAAACAATATAAAAGAACTATTTTTTCAAATGTGAGATTCATGATAACTTAAATTACTTCGGTAAAAAAGAATCGATATCGTAGAAAAGGAAAGGAAATATCTCATCTATTAAGCGGGGTAAGAGTTCACTCAATAACCTACATTTGTTGTACCTGTTTCTACGGTTTTTACTACTGAATCAATGAAGCATCCACGTTTGCAGGTGGATCGTTAAAGAAATAATGCAATAACAAGCTGCAAAACATAATGCCTCCAAATAATAATTCTGTATTAAGATGAAGCACGTTCTGCAATCATTTCGAATGAGGGAACAACGGGCAAAGTTGACGAGAAAGGAAAAAAAAAGAGGAAAGGAATGGAGATTATGTCAATATCTTTCCGCCGCCTCTTGCAGAAATGCGGAAGTTGCAATCGCTCACGCGGATATTGTAATCCATGAGTCACTAACATCGAAGAATAAGAAGTTGTGTCAGAGCGAAGGAGTATGATAGGCAAGGAGTGTGAACGATGGAAATGGAGGTTAGAAATCAACGTGCCCACGAACTTGTCCCAAGAAGAGATATGACGTCATGCGACTCCGTGTGTTTGCCCTACTCTTTCCATTCGCCTCTACCGTAATGAAGCACTTGTCCAATTGCGTAATAATCATTACGTGCGCGCCTTTATTATTGATGACTGTTTAAATTTTTTCCTCCTATTCTGGGCAAAAGGTTAAGGTGCAGGTAACGTTTTTCTCTGATGATATCAGACATCAAGCCGTGTATCAGGCACAATGTACTGTGTGCAGAGCGTGACATTTGAATAGCAGGTGTAAACTACCGGGTACCAATTTTTGTTTTATATTACCCACTTCAATTTGCAGAGCACTAGGCGTAACCGGATGAGAGTAAAATGAAGTAGCCCCTCACTCTAAATTGTCCCTTCCAGTATAAAATTAGAGCAGGCGTGATCGATTAGACAGAGGGATAATTTGCAATAATCGTTTCAGTAACTTGCTGTAGTAAAAATTGAGAACCTTTCCCGTCGAATCGACTGAATGCTCGAAGAAAAGCTCTATTTAACGACAGACTAAGGTGAGGAGTAATGCGTATTTCCGGACTTTCTCGGGGCGGGATTCTCTGTTTCTCTCGGCACTGAAGAAGAAAGAGAGGGTGCGGCGGCGCAGGGGGAAGGGGGGTATTGTGACGTCCTTCGAGATTGTGACGCGCGTACCCCAAGGCAAAAGGAGGCCTGACTACGTACTAGGGTAGCTTCCCTTCTACGGATTAATTCAAACGGTCCTCTAGCTCCTCGTTAGCGAATTCTTTCATTTATTTTAATTTTAACGCCGATAGACTCCAATTAACGTTGGCAACAGTCTATTCCGTATTGACTATTGTTCCACCGACCGAGCAGATACGTTCACTGTTGATCTGAAAATATCGTTCGTGTATTAGAAAAGTTGTACGATATTTCTCGATTGTTATTTTTGAACTAGTTAAGTGATGCAGAAATCAAAGCTGCCGTACTTCTACGGTAAAAATGCTTCTACGCTGTCCGCTGGCAATGTACTGTCATTTTGCGGAAGTGATGAAGCGTGGCTGAGGGAAAACAACAAGTGTATTAACGTATCGCTTTCTTATCTTTTCTGTTTAGAATGCAGAGACAAAGCGAAGGCAGTCTGGAGGTGGCGGCCGCGCTAATGCGCCTCGTAATAACGGCAGGCTAAATAGTCAAACGGCCCATCCCCGACACCCTGCAGCCACATCAGGTAAATTCTCGACAATATATCTGCCTTATATTATGTATCTATATAATGTATATACGTATATATATCTGAAATCAGAAATTGAATCCTTGCTTTCCTATATCGCGATTCCTTTATGTCGTGTTTCGCGTACAGTCGATCCTCCCCTCTCGCATTCCCTCTCTTTATCTGTTCCCACCCCTAGCATCCCTTCCTCACGTTGCCCGCCTCCCCCCGCCCGCGCGGCTCCCCTTTCTCTTCCCCCTTCATAACAGACGGCGTGCGATAAGTAGTAAAGGGCGCGCAACGTGCGCGCGCATATCGATTCTCCCAAATGGTATGCACGAAAACGGATAATGCGTCCGATTGCCGTGTGTAACCCCAATCGGACTGTGAAACAAGTGAATACCATCGCAAGCATACTAATCACTCCCTCCTTCTCGCTTCGCTTCCCACTGTATTCTTTTCGCGCTTAGCGCTTAATGCCTTGGACCCACGTCAATTGCATACAACTGAAATTCTGGGAAAAACTCTTTTTTGGGAAGTCACCTTGTAGGAAACTCAATGACATTGAACTTTTTTCTTTGTTTATTAGAATGCTGAATGCTGCGTCTTGTTAAACAATATTTACTTTTTACGTGCATGCTATATTCCATGTTCATTTGTGATCTAAGGAAAGTACGAACAATTTCTTAGTATTGTAATTATTTGATATTGAGTCAATAGTATGATACATTTTTGACGGTACTATAAGGATGGACATTTATTGGGTCGTAGAAACGATGTGTGTGGGTGTATTGGGTGAATTCACAGTGTGCTGCGTATACTTTTCTTGGAAAAATAGAACGTTGATGGTTTTTTGAGCTATAAACTATCAATATGATAAATACTTTGCTCGATGCATTTTTCATACAGATTATTATATGCGCTTTATAGGCTGTAAACTAAGCATAGCCCAAGGGTCTTCTATACTCAAGAAAGCGGCTGATATAATTCACCGAAAATATGGTCTATCTATGTATTAATCTCTTTGTTTATCAAAAATCGTTTCAACTCGCTTTTTCTGCTGGCTTAAACTTTGGAAGGTGTTTTGCAGTATATCCTACATGTACTACGATAATGGTAAAAGTTTTTTTGTTAAAACATTTTTTTTAAACCAAACTTTTAGCCCGTTTTGTGTTATTTCTATATCAAATATTTAATTATGTGTTTTTTGGCGTATTGCGTATATTTGTTCCGAATACATTATTGTAGTTAAAAAGATTCTTGATACAATCAATTAGTATCAAAGGTCAACACTGTTGATCGAATACGTATCTTAGGTGATGACACCCCTGTCACGTATTGTGGCGTTAAAATTCAATGTTCACAATGCTATATACTTTCATTTCGTTATCGTTCACTGTATGTTATCATGAACGTAACGTTGCTCTAATCTGCTATAGTTCAATGTCACTGGGGAGAGATCCTTGATGTTGAATTCTTAGGATAAGTTGGTGACAACATGGAGGCGTCAATTATTGTATTACATTAAAAACGAAACGGAACAACACAGTATGCTACTTAATTGAATTCTTTAGTATGATTACAACTTTAAGGGCACTGCAAAAGTAACTAAAGTATTGTTAAATAGATGAATACCAAAGTCTTATCGTAGTCAATTCAATCTGATAACCTAAGTTTTTGCGAACACCTGCAGGGTGAATTAACTAATTGCATTAGGAGATTAAAAAGTATTAGAAAATGCGAGTTGATGCAGTTGTGCAAGATGAATAAAGCAAAATTTCGCCTGAATTTTTCTACAATTTAGTGCAAAACAAGTCAGCATGCAATGTCAAATATAATTATAATAAATAAGGTCATACCATGAGTATTGCGTTATCATTGAGTGGCTTATATTAAGGACTAGCCTTGGCCCGATATCTTACACACACGTATTTTATATGTTCATAAGCACAGCCATTATAGTATTATCAAAAACTCATTAAACTTGTAATGATGAGGGAGTAAGATAGGTGTTATGTACTAAACCATTGTTTGCACAATTCTTCATTTTCACAGTTATTAGGAAAACGTGCAGATGCGTCTTGTACATTCAGGACATTTTACGCAACTGTCATTTTAAGTACATGAGCTGTGATTAAACTTTCACGAAAGTATTTATTACAATCCAATTTTCAGTGCAATTTGAAAATAATAAGCACTTTGATTAGTAACTATCATCAAGGACATTTCATTTGGTTATGAATATTTTTTTATTATATTCAACCACTAAATGAAAGTATTCAAAATGCTCATCACAAACTTTAATACACTTTCAATCAGTATGCTATTAAATGCGTAATAACTTGTATTGCATCAAAAGACAAAAATTGGACACATCCTGTGATAGTTTTTGATTCTATGAATGAATTCTATTCACTATGATTCTGTCAGTGCAACGGTTTAGAAAAACGAATTAACTTGAGCACCTACTTTGCAGTTTGAATGTCAAGTACGCATCAATCACAATACCTAAATCATAATCATACTGTAATCTTGCATGGCAATTGTTGTAGAAGACATTAAAAGTTTAGATAAAAGCCTTTAATGTTTCGATTTACATAATGGATAAATTTATATGCTTTTATTGTAGTAAGCGTATAACATAGAATCCAATGATGCAGAGGATAATACCGAATCAAATTTTAGCTTACATTTACATCAATGATGTACTATATCAATACAGTCCGAATTTGCATTTATATTCATAATTAACTGCGGCAGCATTTGTAAAAGAGGCGTTGTCGATAAATAGTGTGTAATAAAAGAATGAATTATCGTTTCGAAACTGATCCAAAGACAACCGATAAAATGTCACACAGCTGATAAGATCACTTCTATGCAATTCTTGATGACGCGATAAATGATACGGTTGGTGTTTATGTCGATGTAATATTCGGATTGCACTTGGTGCAGATATTTCTGAACTGCATGACATATGCCACAAATTAACGAGGAGATTAAATTCAATCACAGCTAATTCAACAATTTTGCTTACGGAATTGTATTTGTTGACTTACTGGAATGCGTGTAATGACATTGTGGTACTCAAAACTTCAGTTTTTGTTATCTAGCCATTACGATGTTTGAACGTAAAAACAAACTGTCTAATTCAACTAGATAACTGTTCGTATGT
The DNA here is from genome assembly GCA_914767735.1 of Anoplius nigerrimus. Classification (NCBI taxonomy): domain Eukaryota; kingdom Metazoa; phylum Arthropoda; class Insecta; order Hymenoptera; family Pompilidae; genus Anoplius; species Anoplius nigerrimus. The sequence continues at coordinate 11,505,141 of OU612078.1, forward strand.
AAACTTCTTGCTTGTCCTGTATTTTATTTGCCTTTGTCACAATCACTTTCAAATTGATTTCATTGTTCTGTTTGAACTGAGTAACAAAGGAAAATTTAAAGCGATAAAAATGTATCACTTGGCAATGGTAGTGCAAATCAAGAAGAAAGTATTCATACAATTTTTGATTAACTTAAACCATGCTTCAGAGTGTCTATTATGAACAAATGAATCATATATCGCTTCTATCGAGAAAACAAAGTGGTTTCGTTTAGTTCATCAATTCGCGGTGAAACGAAAGTTGATATCATTCATTGACCTCCATACTATCACGTGATTTCACGCAGTAAAAAATGTGTATAAAGCTTATTAGTAACAAATATATTCCATCTAAGAAACGTGGTCGATAATTATTTTGGATATTTTGTTCGCTCAGTAACACTGTTCGTCATGCCTATAAATTCGAGAGTGTCCATTTATCCAATCAGCCCTTATTAACTCAATCTCGTTTACTCATTTCCAGCTAAATTATCCATATTTCCGGCTCCTCTCCTTCTCAGTTCTTCAACCGCTAAGCGGATCCGTCCGACGGCGGTTGAATCTATAACTAAGGCTGCTTAATTTATCGATCCCTTAACCCACTGCCGTTCGACTTAATTTCTCCCGCGCGAACGTTTACTCCCTGCTCAAAACTACGAACAGCCTGTTGTTTTGGCACGCGATCATTCCAACCAGCGAATCGTGTCTCTGTCTGTAAACGTAGATGCATCCAGGTCGTTATTTACTTTACGACGTGACGTCTAGAAATATTACCTGTTCGTACGATTTGTGTGACGAGAAATTGTCTCGGGCAACAGTTGCTTTCTAGTAAGCCACTGTAGCTCTTTCCTGGAACACTTAGCGTAGAATGGGCAGTTTCAGTTTGATGTTGGCCACGTTGTTTTCATCCAAGTGAATTGAGAAGATCCTGGTTCGATGCAATCTTGCAGAGTATCAATGATTCATTCCACAGTACATCTTTCCGAAAGAACGTGCGCAAAGGCTCACTGTTCAATAAAGGCTTTATATTTCATCATGTCGTTTGTCGTCCGAATGAATGGGCCACAAAATGCACATTGGCAGACATGCTCCACTTGCACCTAACCAAAATCTTCGACACGCATTGCACGAGAGGCCAGTCGACCGCGTACAACCAATGATTTCAAAGGTTTGCGAGTCTCTAACTTACTGTTCGCTTCATGATGGGACAGTGAATGGAGTGGGGGCAGCTATGAAATATGTGCAATGAGGGGAAATTAAGGTGTGGGGGGCGGAAAGATGGAATGGAGAGAGTGGGGATGAGCAGAGAAGGAAATGGTGGGGAAGGAGAAGTTATCGTAGAAGGGGAAGTAGGAAATAGAAAGAGAATCGAGGGTGGGGAAGTGACGAAGACGAGCGTAGGGGAAGGGGTGGGAAAGTAGGAAGTATTAAAATGGGTAGGGGAAGTAGGAAGTGGTGATGGGGAGGGGATGATGGCATTAACACGCTGAATGCCGGGCCAATTTTATATAACTTTACGGTGTCAGAGTGAAATCTTGGTTACACGATGCATCTTGTGGTAAAATATTATATAAAGCGATTAAGTTGAACTCTGTTATCACACACTGTGCTTTCGCTTTACTGGGAATCGCCGGTGACTGCTCTAACATAGGAATGCGTGCGGCTTATACATAGCAAAATGTATTTGATCCAAGAACTTTTCGCTGCGTTAGCGTTGTGTTGCCACTTGTCGCTGACCTAAGGAAGTTACAATGAGAACACACGAGTGTCGCACACTAAAGGCATCAATGATCGAATACGGTATTCGTATATACTCGGGACTTATTTCCTCACTATAGAATCATTTTTTACTTTGATATATTTTATCAAGAATTGATATTGTCTAATTGATCACGGTATTCGACATTGAGTAGGTGTTGCAGAACATAAGCATTTTTGATATGTACTTGCTCTCCGCTTTTCAACTAATATGAACATCAAGAATGTCGAGAAGACATTTCTGACAATACATTGTCATATGCAAATTGTCTGTGCAGAATGTAAACGATGTATATTTGATAAAAATGATTATTGCATAAGTGAAAACAGTTCCTTAGAAAGTCAAAGACTTTGTAATTGTCGTCTGTGGACATTTCTGCGATTTAAATTGCAAATAAATCGAGACACCTGATTGCAAAGTCAAATTCACTTGTTGTTTTGATTTCATATGCGTAGTAACGGGGGGGTCATTCATTGGGAATTATTCGAGGTGAGAAAATGGCCGAGGCGTTCATGTCATTTGACAGAGAAGAATAATAACACAAAAAAGAGAAATCACTGTAACACATAGTCAAACAATTGTTCCCTTGGCAATGTTCAAAGGCTGAATGTACTTGTACATTTCGAGCAAACCTTGAGTTTGTTTGCCATTGACAGCGTCACGTGTTCTCGACCACATGTCTCTCTCTCTCTCTCTCTCTCTCTCTCTCTCTCTCTCTCTCTCTCCCTCACACGCTAGCACACACACACTCGATCGCTCTCTGCACATATACACGCGCGTGTATGTACTCATACGCGCAGACGTTATTATCGGTGGCGTAGGTCACGATGACTGGGCCGATCTAAATATAAACGGCCGAACGGCTATTATTAGATGCTTATATTAAAGGCCACGACGATCGATAATGGAGTCGCCTCTTTTATCGTCCATTGTTTCACGATTTCGAATAAGCGCGCTGAAATTCAACCCGAAAACTTTCTACTCGCTACCCATACTTTCTTCGTTCACCTTTCCCAGCAACGTCACTTCTACGATCCAAACCAGCATAGCGAGACACCATGCGATTTATCCGTCACTCGATCAATGAAAGCATGCTCGCTGACCGATGAACGGAAGCTGGATGAGCACGAAGACAGACTGACGCTAAGACAGCGACTAACGCAATGTCCCGTTATAATTACAGACCAGCAGTCAGCGTGACATGGATGTGAGCTTCACTAACGTGTTGGAGGGTGCTCGCCAGTACTTCCAGGGATTGCCAGTGCCGAGCGGGGCCACCACCACCACCACAACCACCACCACCGTCAGTCCACCCTCTCCGCCATCGGTGGCGACCGGGGCCGCTTCTTCGACGAGCACGAAGCCACGCGAATCAGCCTCCAACCCATCCAACCTGAGCAGCCCCGAGGAACAACCGTCCACGACCATCAACCCCCAGAGCAACCCCACCGACCACCCGAGCCCTTACCCTGGCAACTATCCCCAGTCGAGCCGTCAGACACCCAGCGAGAGCGTCGCTTCGTCCAACTACAATCAGGCCGAGTCGGTCGTCGAGTCGGCGAGTCCGCTGGTGAGGCTAAGTTATGTCAGCCAGAGCGATGCGGCTGTCGAGGTTAGCCGAAGCTACGGCGAGGGTTCCGGCCGCGGCTACCTGCTCAGGAACGAGGCCACCGACCGTGCCAGCTTCAACGAGCAGCCAGCTGACTCCGGTTCTCACGAGTCGATCGGCCGAGCTGGATACAGCAACAATGGCGGATCGAACGGCCCTGGCAGCAGCAGCGAAGATCCTGCCCGAGGCGTCTATGGCCAGCAGCAGCAGCCGGCCACGTCTTCGGGGAACAGTGATGGATTTAGTCGGACTACTTACGAGGGGGTTGCTCGAGGTAGTTACTGTGGCCAGACGACGCACCAGGGTGCCGGCGAAGGGAGTCATCGGAATGGCTACAGCTCGAGGCACTCTGCCAGCGTCGAACGTTCTGCTCGCGGCGGCTTTGGACACGGTGAGAATGTTGTCGGCAGTGGGGCTAGTGCGAATTATCAGTCCAGCCTGCCCGGCGTCTGTTCGAGCAACCTGGCCTCGTCGCAGAGAAGCGTCGAGAGCGTGCAGATCAGTGGCCACAGTGGCGGCGGTAGTCAACCTAACCTGGCGAACAGTTATCAAGAATCGGCGGATAGCTATCGGCAGAACAGTGCGCAGGATAGTTACAAGCTGTGTCAGCAGGACGGTTATAAGTCGAGTGGGCTGAACGGGAGTCAGTCGCAGAATGTTCAGAGTAGCAATCCTAAGCAGCAGAGCAATCAGGAGGGACATAAGTCCGGGGGTGGATTAGGAGTGAGTCAGGATGGGCGGGAGAGTTCGAATTTTTGGAGTCAGGTGGAAGTGCCGGATACGAGGCCGAATGAAGGTTCGGAGGTTAACGCGGATGGGATTAATAACAGTGCTAATAGTGATAATAGTGGTAATAATGTGAGCGTGGTGGAACATACGAGACAGAGTCCGAATTTTGGTCAGGGCGAGAGCGGTGCGGGGGGACAAGTTTACCAACAGCTGAGCGGAAGTAAGAACTTCGGATCCGAAGTTATGAGCTCGCATCAGGTAATAGAAATATTTTATGTCGTCCAACTTGTCTGTTGTCAAAGACGTCTGGCAATAGACGATTTTTTAGACTGAAAGCAGACATTGCCTTTTTCTTCAGGCAATGAGTTTCAATTTTTGTAAAAATACTACCGGAATGAACCATACTCCTTCATAGACGCTAGTTTAGGCTGGAATATGTGTCTGGGTCATTTGCAATGTGTAATATGCGTTTCTTTGCGTTTGTTCACTAGATCTATTCAGAGAACCGTCAGCCACCCAATCAGCAAGCGATAACTCAACGTGCCCAATATTATCCTCGCTACCATCATCCTGACATAACGAAAAGCGCCCCGGCCCCGTTTTCGCAAAGTTCTGTCTATCAGTCCTCGAACGTGTCCGTTTCATCCTCAAACTCAAATCAGACAAACGCAAGGCTACCGCCTATTGAACAGAACGGACCCAGTGAACAGCAAAGGGTGCCGACAAGCTATGGGCAGACACCAACAGCGTATGGGGCACAGTATCATCAGCAGGGAAGAATGGCTGATGGCGGCGTCCAGAGTCCCGAGACAGGCGTACACATTCCTCAGGTACCAACTTTTACTAAAAATTAATTTATCAGCATGTCGAGTCGGTCTTCCAATTCATGCTATTGTCAGTGGTCACTTTTAAAGCTTTGAGCAACTTTCTTCTTCATCGTTCTTTTCAGAACAATCTTACCACTTGACACTATTACTTCTCTGCGCTACAATTATGGCTCGAATTTCATTTAAATCCCTCTTTCCAGCCTTCGACGAGGGTGATGTCTACGAATCCCTACACGTCAAGGGGGATGCTACACACCTCCCCGTCCACGCCGAGTTCAGCACAGAGTCAGATGCCGCCACCGAGTGGCTACATGCCGATCGCCTCGCCGCACGAATCAAGCGTGACCGGAAGTCACGGGTCCCACTCGCACGCGCAGAGTCCTCAGCGTCAGAGTCCGCACATGAATCCGCACTCGGGAGTGCACATCAGTACGAGTCATGGCGCGACTACTGCCAATCCTCATGGCAGCCATGTGACGAGCATGCATTCGCATGGGAACGTCACGCCACACAGCGGCGTCCATGGCAACGTGCATGGTACTCACGAAAGTGCTGGGCACGGCAGCCACAACGTCCATGCCAATGTGCACGTTGGCCACAGCGTTGGCCAAAACGTTGGCCAAAACGTTCATGCCAGCGGACACGGTGGTCAGAACGTTCACGGTGCAGTTCATGGGAGTCAAAACGTTCACGGCGCCGGGCATGGGAGTCAAAATATTCACGCCACCGGACAGAATATTCATGGCGCCGGGCAGAACGTTCATGGCGGGGTGCACGGCGGACATATTCAGCACACGAACAATGGCAGCAATCCGCACACTTCGCCACACCATACGGCTTCGCCGCATAGCAATTTCCAGCCTCACTCGCCGACGTACCCGCCGCCGCCCCCAAGGTCAACGGCGCAGAGCTACGGCGCAGCCGGTTCCCGGCACTATCAAGCCCCGCAAAGCTACGCTGGCGGCCAGTACGGCGGGCAAGCTTCATATCATTCGTTCCAGAAGAGTCCTCAGCCGCAAGGTACATTCTCGTCTTTCTAGGATGCATGTACAGTTCAATGATTCCTCGTTCTGCTCGTCAGCAGTTTAAAAAGTGTTAGTGCTTGCCGCATGGTAACCCCGACCTTCGTTTATACTTTCAGGTTACTATGCCCAGCAGCCAAGACCGCCGTCCTACCCACCTCAACAGTCCATTCAATGTTCCTCCGACTATCAGAAGCCGATAACCTACAATGGCGAGACAAAACCATTGTACACAGCCTATCACAGGCCAACGCCACCACAGCGAAGCAACACGCACAATCTTCCCCCGATCGCCTCCCTTTCAAGCTATCATTCCACCAAGCGAGAGTCGCAGAGCTCGGCGCAACCTCTCCCACGCCAAAGGATTTCTCACCCCAGTTCATCCTCCCAACTCAGCACCCCCCATGCTCAGCCGCCTAATCCCATCACGAGTAACAAAGTGTCCGTAGTGAGTTCGCCGATATTGACCCAGCGAGTGATTCCGCTGGGTCAGGCGAGCCAGGCTAATCAAGCCAGTGCGATGTCTCAGCTGAATCAAATGAACCAGACGCAGATGAGTCAGATGAATCAGTCGAATCAGATGACTCAGTCGAGTCACGCGCTCAACGGGAGAACGACCGGCAGATACGTGAACAATTACCCTTATGCAACGACAATTGCGCCTAGTCATCACAACAGCAACCCAAATACCGTGGTGACGTCTATGGGGATGAATTCAAGGTCTTCCGCGCCTTATCAGTCTTCCGAGATGAGTCGACTTTATCAGGGCCATCAAGGTCAAGGTCACACGACGCTTCAAGGGCAGGGTGTACAGCTGCCGGTTCAAGGTCACCAGAATGTTCAAGGTCAAGTCCAACAACGGATTCCCAGCATGCAGGGCCAAGGTCAAGATCAGGAACAGAGGGAAGGATTTGGATACAAGGAGTACGGATATGGAGGCAGTTCGAATTCAAGCGGAGCGGGAGTGTCGAGCTCTCAAGGTAAAGGTCAGAACGGAGTGATGAAGAAGAGGGAGAGTCCGTTGGACCTAAGTGTCAAGACTGTGAAGACGCCCGCCGATAGCACCGCGCAGGACGACGTGGAGAGCAGTTCAACGGATAAACAGGTTGGTAGAACGCGTATGACATTCGGTGGATAATAATGTTAAATTGATAGTTTCTTAAAGGCGGGAAATTCTAATAGCGAGAAAGAATTTATTCATAATGATAAATATGTTTGTGTAAGAACTGCTAATTCCAGTATTGCCAGTCATAGATCTTTGTATTGCTAGCCTTGTTTGAAATTCCGAACGACCGTAGTGTGCAAAACAATTGTATGTTATTATTACTCGCGACGAGACCGACCGTCACCGTAACGTAAACATTTCATTCTGTTGCAGCACATAAGCAGTTCACACTCGTCGAGAAACAACGGGCGTCTGATCCCCCCCATTCTTCAGTCTACTCCGCCGCCTCCGTCCTCCTTCTCCTTCGATCGTCCATCGCCCAGGCCGCAGCAGCCGCCGTCATCGTCCTTGAGGGCACCGACGCCGACGGTCTGCGCCCCGAAAGTGGACTTCCTCCCGGACTTCAACTCCACCCCCTTACGCCAATCTCAAGTTCCTTCGGAAAGTCTGCGCAGAGGACTGGCCGCCAATCTCAATCCCAATTCGAACAATGCTCACCTGCCGTCTTCGAACCTCTCTAGTCAGCAAGCCTTCGCCAGTCAGCAGCAGATTACCTACAAAAAGTCTCCACTGCCCACGTCGCTGTACGACGTGCCAGCGTCTTCGTCGTCGAACTACATGAACGACAGCGGCAGATCCCAGCGATATTCTGGGAATCACGACTCCAGACTAGCTCCGTTAAGTCAGCCAGGCTCGCAGGAATATCTGGACGTTAAGTCGAAGTTTGAATTCAAGTCGCAGAAGGAGAGGGGTCTCAAGAGGACGAACCCTGCCGAGATCTACGCCGGGCCGAACAAGCAGCCGAGACTCGACACCTGGAGATTAGCCATCGACAAACAAATCCAGCAGAGACTGACGACAGCGCGGGCGATTTACGAACAACAGAAGAGACAGGAGATGAATCTGCCCGTTGCGTTGCCGAACGGTACCTTAATGAATCCTACCACTTACGAGCAACGATCAGATAGTGGCTACTCGTCGTCCGAATCTGCGCGCTATCAGAACTACGCGGATAAGAGAAATTATAGTGACTCCCAGAAGATGAATATGAGTTATAATAGTGCGAATAGTGTCAGTGTCAGCGCCAAGAGTTCCATGGAGAGGATCGAGAGAATTGAGAGAATAGTGAATCCTGCTGCACCCGTGCAAGGAAGTCAAAGTCATCAAAGTCATCAAAGTCATCAAAGTCATCAAAGTCATCCAAGTCATCAAAGTCATCAAAGTCATCAGAGCCATCAAGGTCATCAAAGCCATCAGAGCCACCAAGTCCACCAAGTCCATCAAGTCCATCAAGGGCATCAAGGACATCAAGGACATCAACCCCATCAAGGGCACCAAGGACACCAAGGACATCAAGGTCATGTTCAGGGACATCAAGGTCACCCGCAAGGTCATCAAGGTCATTATGGCGGATTTAGGCAAAGAATTCTTTCGTCTGGAAACGTTGGACAGGAACAGACTGCGAACACTGGTGCCGACAAGAGAGTACTGAGTTTGCTGAGAAACAGTTTGGAGAGTAAACAGCAAAGAGAAGAACAGATGCACAGTCAACAGCCAATCTTGGTCAATAGCCAACAAAGCTTTCAGAATAAGGTAACAGCAAACAGCGTAATATTTGATTAAACGTATGAAAATTGTTGATAATATAGGATCGATGTAAAGTGTTATGAAAACATATTACATAATTTTTGATATGTAAGGAGTTAATGGTGAAAGCAATGATGTCATGAAACTCTTGACGCCCCTTTTGCAGGTTGTTGCGCCCGTCGAGCCCAAAACGAATATCGGCCGACACAATTTGTCACCATTCACAGCTGCTAGTCTTTTGGAAAGGAATAGCAACACGCCACCCCATTACAAGTTTCACGTACCGAGAGCTGTTGATTCGATAACACAACAGAGCATGTACGCATCCAGAGTGAATTCCTCGGCGACATTGCCGAAAGAAGCATTGCTCGGTCCCAGAACAGGAACGGAGAGTCAGATTTCCAGGGACAAGGATGATGGCCTCGCCGCCATATTGGCGGCAAAAATTCGTACGAAAGCGGAATTAAAACAGGTGAGTTTCTGCGAAGAAAAGGAGACGTAAATTCCATTTGCGGTGTTTGACTTTAAGAGATTCGTTTTATTTATGTCTTAACGATTTCCTGATTTCCACTTCAAGTACATTGATTGTATTGACATCCGTGTAAGCTGCTCTGTACATATATATGTATTTGTCTTCTGAGTTCAGATTTCACGGGAATTTGCTCATACCTTAACCTTGTTTGTTTACATTTATTTATAGGTTGGAACCGGTCAATTCATAATGAAACCATCCTCCGTGCCGTCCCAAGATGCATCATCCACGCCCAAAGGTAAGAATCGTCTTTGTAATTTTCTGTAATACTTAAAAGAATATCTCTGACATTTCACACCAATCTATTTCAATTGAGTACACTGAGATCAAGAAACGTTACTGTTTATAGACCTAATATCATAAATACATTAAAACATACACACTATGTCATTCATAGTTCAACATATTGTCTGCTTCAAAAGACAATCCTCAAGTACTTGATCCATATCGTCGTTACTCTTCTTCGGTACTCAAAATTCAACACTTATGACAGTAAATGTAATGCTATTCCTACTAACTATTGAAAATAGGTAAAATTAGGTGGTCTGTCACTTTAATATCAACCTCACTGATTTTCTGTTGTACAGAATTCGACAGTGCAGCATCTACGTCCACTCCCCAATCAGGTTCCTCCGCGGGCAGCCCGCCAAAATTGACTCGCGAGAAGGCGGCTTGCTTGCCACCACGGAGGAGACTGTTCTCCAGAACGGAAGAAGAGAACATGCCTATAGCTGGAACGGTTCCAACGCCAGCTGCCGCCTCTGTTGTTCCTGCTAGAGCAAGTGGTTTCAGAAGTTCCTCTGAGACGTCCGTATTCGATTTCCGAGAAAGCGATTCGGAAGGTAAGGTCTTCTACTTAACTTTAGGACAAGTCGCTTACTGAAAAGTAGAATTACGTTTTCCTATGACGTCATGTTTCCAACTAAACGAACTCAATTGAAAGTTGCTCTTGACGTGTAAACATTAACACAGTTGGTAACACTGCGATCGCAATTTTAAATTGCCGTGCAGCTTTGTCCGTTACAATCGTTTGTTGTTTGAGGACTTCTAATTATTGTTGGTTTAGCTGAATTTAAAGTAAATACTGCGATGTAAAGTACATGTACCCAGCGTTATTTAGTTTGGAGCAGGTTATGTAAGTTAAATTTAAAAAAGTTTAAATGTAAATATTTCAAGATTATGTCAGTTATGCCGATGCAGTTTGCAAGTTTCTGGGATGCAATTATTAGGTTAATTGACAATTTTGTGATTTCCATCATTGCAGGTGAAATGCCGGTGTTGGAACGGCAAACGTTAGAAGAGATGAGAAGGGACAGAAAACAACTGTCCAAAGTTCAACCGCCGGTTCCTCTTAACGACGCGATGTGCATGGAAATGGCATCGTCTGTGGACCTTGTAAAAATTGAATTGAAGGTGACCATAGTTCATATGTTATGAATGATAATTTCGAGCAACATGAGTTATGCGATGCACACTGAATTTGATCACCTATCATTAACGTCGTTCATTTTCATTGTCTAAATGGCGCTACAGTCCAGAGAAATGGTCATAATACCTGACTTTTTCGATTTTAGGAGAATGATAAGATAATAGAGACGGATCCATTCTGGACGGCTACCTGCGATAAGTTCATGGAACAGTTGCGAACCGGCGATGGTGTGAAAAGGCGCGGTCGTAAGAAGAAATCAGAGTCCAACACGCCCACGAAGTCTGAGGATCCTGGTGACGAGAGTGACAAAGACTGCGACTCAAACTCCCAGCCACAGATTAAACCCGAAGACATAAAGAAGGAGGTTAATCCTGACGACGACGAAGCATCCACGCCGTCGGAAAATTTGAAGTTCCCGAAATGTACCAAAACGCCGACATTGGACGGCATAGAAAGCCACGTGCAAGATGTCAAGTTCGAAGCGAGCGAAGGAAACAGTACCAAGGAAGTGGAGGATGTCAAGGAATTCAAAGACAGCGAGGAGACAACAGATAGCAAAGACGCGAAGGAATTTAAAGAATTTAAGGAATCGAAGGGGCACAAGGAAGAGAAAGATTTTAAGGATTTCGCAGAGTCAAAGGACAGTAAGCAAACGAAGGAATGCAAAGAAATTAAAGAGTCGAAGGAGCAGAAGGAAAGCCGAGATTTCAAAGAATGTAAGGAATCGAAAGAGAGTAAAGAGGTGAAAGATGTGAAAGTTAAGGTCGAGGAGTACAAGTCTGACGATTCCGATGAAACTCCGCTCATAAAGCGTACACGAAAGCGTTCCACCATTAGCAGCAAAAAGTCAGAGTCCGACTGTGAGGAGGACATCGCGTGTCGAAAGCGTCGAATTCGCCGTGGCAGTCGAATAAAGCTGCAATCTTCCAGTGGATCGGATTCGTCGAGCGAAGAAAGTGACGTCAGCTCCGAGTTTGGTCAGGGATCTTCGGTAGCTGAAAGATTGAGAGCCCGGAAACGTGTGAATTATCCGTCAGAATCGGAAGGCATGAAGCTGAGATCGAGAGACACTACTCCGCACAAGTCGAAATCGTCCGAGCACAATACCAGATCCTCAACGTCAAAGGTTGGACCGAAATCGAAGCCGAAACCTTTGTTCGGCGATGGCAGCGACTTTAGACCGGGTTGGGAGGACGAAGTGTACGTGTACAAGAAGTCACTGAGAATGCCAACGAGACTAATCACAGTCTCGAAACCATCCAGATTTCACAGACTGTCAACGTCATTACCTGACCTTGATCCTGGCTCGCCATCTTTATCGGTCTCAATGGACAGTTCCGACGTTTGCTTGACCAGAAAGAAAGTATTGGACAGCGACGTAGAATCAAATTACAGTTACTGCCCTGGCATAGGAGCAGGATTTAAGGTAGACGATGAGGAGGCAACTTCGTCAACGACTGTTTCATGTCCGCCGAAAACCAGCAAATGTTACTCCAAGCTGGATAATTCCATCGTCGACGTCCTGGCCCAGAAGGTTGGCAGTGGTAAGAAGGAGCAGAAGGAGCAGAAGCGAAGGAAGGAAAAGGAAAAGCCTCACAAACTTTTACGCAAGCCTAGTAACGAACTGGAGTTGCTACCGACGCCGAGCCTGGCTCCGTTATTGTCAGAGTCTAAGAGTGCAGGAAACAGTAATAAAGGAAAATCTCCTGTCAAGACGAAGATACCGAAGCCTATCAAGGTCACGGACTCATTCCTACTGGGTTACTTCAGGAAGGAGACTGTAAACAACTTTAGGGATACATTCAAGAATCATCAGTTACCGAACGAGTTCTCCACGTTCGTTTTGAAAAGCAGGACTAGGACAGAGACGAGGGTGTTAAAGAAGCAGGCAACGATACGAGAAGTATTCGGCGAAGATAGGCCAGCTTCGGCGCCACCGATGCAGAATCACGATGAATCTTCACAGGACGATGATTCGCAGAACGAACAGAATGACGAAAGGATTGAGCAGAATGCATCTACGCTCAGGAATAGAACGCTCAAGCAAAAGGTGGTATCCAGACTGAGAAATGCTGGTATTCTGAGGAGTCACAAAGCAATTGTGAATTCGAAAAAACATTTGCTGATTGCCAAAAGAAGAAAAGATCTGCTAAAAAGTCTGGCCGAAAAGAAACTACAGAGAATTAAGTCTGAGACGAAGGTTGAGAAGAATGAGACTAATGAGGCCAATGAAGACGACAACAATGAGGGTAACGAAGGTAACGATGAGGATGAGAATAACGAGGAGGTGCCGAGCAAAAAGAAGCTGAAATTTAGAACTGGAAGGAGAAAGTTTAGGTCCGGTTTTGACTATATCAGAAAGAAAAAGAAACCGTTGAAGAAGGATGAGTCCTTGCCCAAGGAGAGAAAAAGAGTAAATATCATTGTATAATTATTGAGCACGATAGAAGGTTAAACTGCGTAAATACTTACGTAACGGGTTTTGTTTTGTTTCGCAGCAAGTTTTAGCGAGACCCAGTCCTGAGTGCGTCGCAGATATTCAATCGGAAATCAGAACGTGGGTGATAAAGAAGGGAGTTGGAGAAACCATTTTGCATCGAGCAGCTAGACTAGGATATACGGTAAAAACATTTATTTGAAAGTTTTTAAAGGATAAGTTTTCGTTATTGGTGATCTGTATTTGTCATTCTTGTGTTTCTCATGTTTATCGGTATTTTATTCGTGTGGAACGTAGAATATCGAAAGATTATACCATCATATTCGTACCACTTATTTAGGATTCAAAGTTGCTACAACACATTTTGAACGATATTTCAAACTACTTCTCTCCTTTCTGTAATTACTTATATTCATCTTACTTTCCATGCAGGACGTAACAGCGTACTGTTTAGAAAAGCTGAACAGCGCACCGAGCCCGAAGGACAACGCAGGATATACACCCTTGCACGAGGCCTGTTCGAAAGGTCATTTGGAAATAGCAAAGTTGCTTTTGGCGTACGGAGCTAATGCAAGTGAAAGCGCCAACGGTGGTATAAGGTATGCATTCTTATTCTTCAACTTTTACAATTTGTTTTCATTTTTTGCTACATGAGAAGTCAGGTGGACCGTCCACTCTCTCCTTATACGCAAATTACGCAACATTCAGAAAACATAGATCATGTTTCGTTTGTTTCTGCAGACCTTTGCACGAAGCAGCTGAGAACGGTGCTACCGAACTAGTTCGTCTGCTACTTTCCTACGGTGCTGATCCACTATTGGCTACCTATTCCGGACAGACACCTTTGACACTGGCTGCCGACACAGATGCATATTCCATCCTGGAACAACACTTAGACGATATTCAAGGAAGAAATGGCAAGCCATGGTCCTTCGCCGGTCCGTCCACTATTTTCGGTAAGACACATTACCAAACTTGCTTCCACTAGATTCTCAAATTCTACGCACGTTGGTATCGCACGAAATTTCGTTTGTCATCCATTCCGGCCAAGATTTAGGGTTCGAGCGAAACATTTTCTCACTTCTCCTCAGATCCTGAAGAAACCGGCTACAATCCGCTCGACGACCCACCTCTCGACTCACCAGAATCGGATATCGATGAAGTCGAGATGGAAGTGAGCGACATCAACCTACCCGTCCTCTTTTCCTTGTCGAACGATCCTGACAAGTGGGTCCTCCTACAGGACCTGATGTCCGCTTTACGGGTCAAGAGCAGAGACGCACTGTTGCGTCAGGTTAATCCTAAGGCCCATTCCGGTCCACCTGCAGTTGCCCACAGAGAAGTAATGAAGGAACTGAAACTGCCCGACTTTCTCGAACAGTCGCGATGTTGTCATTTGCTCAGTGGCGGCGAGAGAATCAACGTCCGCGGGTCGAAGGTGACCCTGATCAAGTACAATGACAAGGTGAAGAGCTTGCTAAACGTCGAGAGGGTCATCATTAGTCTTAGGTGACAGGAAGACAGGCCGTCGTTGGCCAGACCGTCTACTTCTCTTCAAGACGTCAAGAATTCGAGGAACTCGAAGGATTTTAAGAGTGAGAGAAATGTGAAGGAGCCGAAGCCATCGAAGGAGAAGTGTCCCAAGAAGGAGAGCGCCAAGGTGGGGAGGATTGCGAAGGGCGAAAGAAGTAGGACAAGGCAGGGAAATAGAAACTTAGATTGAGGGAGATGAGGAGATGTTCTTGGGAATCGGATTGAGCTGAACGATGGAGGTCAGGATCGTCCGTGGTGATGAACACTGAGGATATCAGGACGGTTCTGTTTGATGGCAGGTTGAAAGAATCCTGTTTTCATGGGATTTGGTGCCAGAGGTTCAACAAACTCATTCAGTAAACAGTTGACGAACGAAGGATGTGCTCTTGAGAAAGATTCTAAATGAGCGCACGGTCATACGTCGTGCAAATACAATAGTATGGTGGAAAGAAAGCACGGAAAAGAAATCACATACTTCGAACAATGCGACATGGACAAACAGACATTGAAAACGATCGAACAAGTATCCTGGATTGAATGGATGCATACAAGATGGATGGTTACTTCGAACATGAATCACTGCAATTCGAGACTTTGACAGTTGGTGCTACGAATCTAGTGAATACAAAATACTGTTTTTTCTTTCTTAGCAAGAAATGTATCATATATGTATACATACATACATATATTCATATATATGTATATGAGATGAGTAAAAAATTGCCGGGAACAGTGATGTGGTGTCGGGAAGAGAAAGCAGTTTTGGCAGTAAAGCCTGGACATCATGAAAAGAATTTCGCTGTCGCAATGATTACGAACACATAATACTGGCAGTTAAATAATTATAAATGGAAATGTTTTGGTGTCGTGCAACTAAACCAGTAGAATCATAAATTCTTTGGGTTATCACAATAAAGAAGCTAAGAATTTAAGCGATTAAAGAAAAATGTTATACGAAGATAATGAAGATGCTAGACAATTAAATCTTAAAGATTTGATAGCGTTACGCAATTGAGGGATATGGGTAAGAATACAGTTATGATTGATGCTGGAATTGAAGAAAATCAGATTTCGATGATATAATGTATAAAAATCTGAAGATGGTAGGTATCTGAAGATTGTGATGGTTCAGTATTTGTAGCCTTTAATATTTGAGTACCACATGGTTTAAATATATTGAGAACACAGGATTTTAAAACTTGCGACGATTCTAGGTTTCAAAATATCTTTACTTCGGATTTCTCTCAGGATTTAAATGTTTTAAGACGGCAAGGTTTCGAAACCGCAGACATTGGAAATATTTAAATGTTATCCTAGGTATTAGTGAAGACTTTGCAATGTCTCACGACGAACTAAGTTCAAAGACGCCAAGAGCATCTCAACGCCTCTGTGCACTTCGGCATTTCAATATATGCGACATTTTAAGACATCATTGTCTTAAGTTTTCACAGTTAGCAAAGAACTTCTCGGCAACGAGTGCGCAAGCATAGAAGCGAATATATAACGAGCACACAGGCATAAAGTAATGGATGACAATTGATTGCGCAAAAATGTTGTCCGCGAAAATGTGTTTACGCCACACACCTTCCTCTATGACATTGAAATATTTTTATGTGCTGGTGAATCGATACACCGCGCCTTGTGCAATTCTCGTACATTTTACTAGTATCGATACATTTATTTACTGATTTTGACTTATGAGTAGTTTTTAATAAAATCTTATGGAAAGTGACGGATAACCCGTTGACACTAACACGTACGGATGTCAGTTTGAGAAATTTGATCAAGGTCGATTATAATTATTTGTAGTTTTATTGATTTACTTCGACGATTTGTGGTACAATTGCGACACACTACAAAAAGACAATTGTCCGTAACTTAAGAACAGGAACAAAGCTATTCAGTTATGACAAATGTGAGATGTCGCAATACATTAAA
Source organism: Anoplius nigerrimus (assembly GCA_914767735.1). Lineage (NCBI taxonomy): Eukaryota > Metazoa > Arthropoda > Insecta > Hymenoptera > Pompilidae > Anoplius > Anoplius nigerrimus. Next base: position 11,521,726 of record OU612078.1, read on the forward strand.
ACGTACCGTTCTGCGTAACACAGTACTATCCAATCCAAACCTCTGAAATGAAAGACAATGGTCAATGCAATCTCTTACAAACAGTGCAAGTGAACAACAGCGAAACCCCTGTCGAAACAAAAATTGTTCCCAAAACGGGAAAGTCATCGGCCGCCGTCATCAGAATCAAAAAAAGAACAAATCATATAAGCGAAATCAAGTATACGGAGAAAAAAACGTATGAAAGGCTTGCAAGACCTTTCCGCAAATGTAGTTTGCAATACGGATGCACGTTACCGCAATTTTAGTTTAATTACAGACTTTCTTAGTTAAATAATTGAGTAATGAAATAAACGAGTGCCCCGTTTTTATCCCATTTTTCATATTACCCGTTATTATTATAATTAACTATTATTATTATTATTGAATATTAAATATTAAATATTATTATTATTATTATTATTAATATTATTATTGCTATTATTATCATTGTATATGTATGCGTTATAAATTATGTTCTTTTATTCCTCTTTTGCAAATGTTTTTTGCTCCGTCTTAGTTCTATATAAATCTATATAAAACGATATTGAGAGACTCGAAAATATGTATAGAAGAACGTTATGAGGGAAAGAAGCGGCGGGGGTTGGGTATGCAGATCGTTGAGTGGCATTTATATGTATACATATATATAAATACAATTAAATATATCTATATGTATATACATATACATATACATATACATATTCATATACATATATGCGAAAACGTACGCATACAAGTAAACTGTAGACACATTTGCGTAAACTAAAATATATATATATATATTTTACACATATAAATATATATATATATTTGGGCAGTGCAATTTGCCAACACGCGTAAGCGCAGAAACACATTCATACAAACATAAACATGCATACACATACACACACCCACACGCAACACTTACACGGCCAGATGCTATTACATACACGTATATACGAATATATATACACGCGCGCGCGTGTGCATAAGAGAGAATTAAATACAAACGGATGAGTATAAAACGAGTAATTATAAATATAAGTATAAATAATTATAAATAGCTATAAATATACACATACACTCATATACATATATAAATATATAAATATTATGTGAATATTATATACGAGAAAAAAATATATGAGAAATTTTTCGACTTTTTTGTCCAACGAGAACGTGTGTGCAAAGTTTCAGGAAAAAAAAGAGAGCAAGATCATTTGAAGATTGAATGCGGTGCGAGAGGTCGCTCTGTATAAGGATTAAGAGATCGGAAAAGGTGGACTTTCTAATTAAGTAGTTCTGCAAAGGTGGCGGAAAATTTTTAAGCAATTTCGTGTATTCTACTTACTTCTCTCCCGATCTCGATGAATAACACTCTTTGCGGTATAATATTGCTTGTTTGTTCTCGACAGGGAAAGGTTTCTTTATCAGTTGTACATAATAGATGCTGTTAATAAAAAAAAAGAAAGTGTACACAAATTTAAATATGCGATATCGGCGAAATTCGACTTATTTTTTGTTTCTTTTTTGCCATGCGATTTCATTTGTATCTGCTTAATGAAGTTTCCATCCTGTAAATAAGTAATCTGCGGATTCATAAGTTATAGATTCGGAACCGTAAATTGATGATCGGTGATACAAATGGGGAAACGTTGAATATTAATGACACGAGATATCGATTATATCCAGTAATACGTGCAATGCGCAAAATTGTTTATTGAATGTGCAATATAATACTCTGAGTACGTAAATGTAATTGTTTATTCTTGCCACCGTTTGTCGAGAATGCTATGTGAAGCGAAGGAATAAATAGCTAGCACTAAATGTTAATCATTATCGTAATGCTTTAACATACGAGTTTAAGGGATGTTCTGTCGGAATGCAACCATCTATTACAATAGAAACGTATGATCCAATTATGGTAGCAAAATACGTGTCAACAGCTATTACATTCTTTCTTGCGACCTCTCGATCGACAAAAGAAAACAAGAGCAAAACCCCGATCAGAATGATGTACTTACTATATGTTGTCTCACCCTGTACATAAGCGTGACTGTATATGTATCGAAAAAGAAGAAAAACATGCAAAACACGAGTGAATGCGTTTAGCGAATGTGTAAGAAGATATAAAAATTGCAGAAAACAAGTAAATCGTTTGTGAAAAATGATTTGATCGATTTAGAGCAAGGTCCGAAGTTCGCCATGCGATAGAAAACCGACAAAAAAAAGATGACTTACGGAAAGGCGAAGTATAAATATATATTAATGTGGGTAATCGAGGTGAAACTTTGTAATTAAATTTTTTCGAGCTAAAGAAACACAATTGAACGAGATTTATTGAATAAAGTTGATTAAAAAAAAGGAACGAAGTAAGGCATTGGCATAACTCGCTTACCTTCTCCTTCTTTCTTTGCTATGCTGACTTTTTTTCTCATGCGCGTTCGGGGGTATGGTATTTTGTGGTGTTATCAAATGTTCACTATTTTTTTCTGTTTCAGTTCTAATAACATGCAGAATATTTGATACTGTCCGGTTAATATTTTCACGATTTTTCTGTGAACCTAATACTGCAGCAAAACAAATTTCTCTAAATTAGGAAAAATGTTTGGCTAAGTAGGTACAGGTTCTTGAGAAACAGTTTAAAAACTGTCCCAGTCAACATTCTTCTTTATTTTACTCGTTGATTTCGGGTAAACCATCACATAGGTAGTAAGGTTTTGTATTTAACGACACTTACAGAACGTTTGAAGGAGAATTTCATGAAGTATTTGAAGAACGAAAAAGAAAGCAAATGTGTACAGACACTTAACACGATTTAACATTTAACACATACTTTACGATGGTACTGAAAGAAAATCAGGCAGGTAAGAAACTGCAATCGATAAGACGCATCAATAAAACTGGTAAAACGTTTATTAACTATCATTAAAAACGATGAAACAAGAGGGGGTAGGGGGTGAACATGAGATTTGACAAAAATTCAATAGGTAAATATTATTAAATAGACTATAGAGGTGTATAATAGGTATCATCGGTATTACTTTATAATTCTCTTCATCCTTCCCATCCATTACTGACTTCGAAATGCATATCGCCCTCGAAATAAAAAGAATAGATTATCGATTATAACGCTGCTCAAGGGGGTGGGGTCGGAGGATTAATTTTCGTTTTCCAATTTTCAATCCAATCTTGCTTTACATGTATTTCGCGGAACGAGAGAACATCCCTCAACTGGTCACTATTACCGCAATAATAATAATAGTAGTAATATCGATAATAATAATAATAATAATAATAATAATAATAACAATAATCCTACTCGATACCGCGTATCTGCATATGCGCATAAAAGAATCGTTGAACAAATTTACAATTTTCTGATCACGCTTATTCTATTACTAGTAACGACAGTAATAGCAACAGTTAATCTCGTAAAAATATGTATAATTTTTGTTATTGGGCTTGATTCAGACAACGTTCGTTGCTTTTATTATGCTGTTTTGAATCTCCTTTACATGCCGAATGTGCAAGGATAATCTTATCACGAAATAAAACGTTCAGGCACAACCGACTGCTTTCACGTTTATTATTCTATTTGCTGTTGATCTTCTAATTATTGTTGCTGCGATATTAGTCACTTTCTTCTCTCGCATCATTTCTGGGGCAGATGTACTGGCATATTTTCATGTTGCGCGCGAATGAGGATACGCAAGAAGAAATTTAGGATGTCCTCGGCAACCTGCATTACCGACGGCGCTCTGTCGTTTGTTTGTTTCTTTTTTTCGTTAGAGGAATCGAATACGGCACGTACTGTAGCATATAATTTCGCTGTCGTGTATAGAATGTGAGAAAAGGCTGCGAAGTGTGCTTTTAGTTGAAGTGCCGTTTTCCGATCTTACCGATTCTGAGCAAACACATGCTGACCTTGATACGTATTTCATCTTTCGTTCTTCAAAAAAATGCCTATGTCACCAACGTCGACAAAGTCTCTTGAGCACGTTAATGTGTTTTTGTTCAGCTCAAAACAGGACTCAGTGTCATTCGTGTTTTCATCAGTAACGTGTATTATGCACGAACCACGAACAGAACGAAATTACAGTACCGGCATCGTCAGATATCTACATTGCCGACGCACTGATTTCTGAAGTTAAATCAGCAAACATCGTAGAGCCGACATTACAATGTGAACGAATCGTAAGTGGTTATTAAAAGAAATACTGTAGTATAATAAATCAACAAGTTTTTCGACCGGTCCGCAAAAAAAATATCAGCGGCACTATATTCTCTTAACACGGGTCTAGCTTAAAGATTACGTAGGTATGATACAATTGATATAATTATACGTCGGGACGCTAAGGAAACTTAACGCAACGGAGGTTAAGCGTAGAGATAAATCGAGATTCGGCTCGTCCATTTTTTGTTCCATCGATTCTCTCCCGTCTGTGCTCACACCTCGCTTCGTGTAAGTACATCATTTTATCGGAATTAAGGGAGGGAATATTTGGGGGCGGGGGGGGGGGGGGGCTAGTCCTGAAGACTAGCCACGCAATCATTTCTCTCTCTCTTTCACGCACATCCGCGCCAAGCATACGTACATTTGAACTTCGCGCCGGTCGTGCCTTGGTTTCTCGTCCGGCGAAATTTAAGTTGCTCCAAAAAAGGTTGGCGCAAATCGAAGCTATTCGAGCGCGTTCGAAATCGAGATCTCGTTTACAACGCGATCAGTACGTCAAGGAACACAGTAATCTGCGTATGTGTGTGTGTATATGTGTCTGTGTGTCTACATAATTTTTCTTTACATACATGCATACGGTGCAACGGCACATTGACGGAGACATGTATGGAACAGCATGAAGCATATATATCGATTTCGAACGGGTTCGTAATAAGAGAATGCGGGGCTGGGGAGGGTTTATAATAGGTATTTACAAATGGATACAATACCTATAGCGGTCTCTTATTTATAAGCGTAACTAATATTAATAATAATAATATTAATAATAATAATAAATGATAATTAATTAATTAATAATTTAGTAGTGCGGCCTTTTAGTATTTTGTTTTGCTCTCCATCTTGGTCACGCTTAAATCAACAACAGTTTACGACCCAACTTTCAGTGTGTTCCCCAGACATTCACGTAATCTTCAATTATTTTTCTACTTCTTTTCGCGATTTCGTCGTCGCTTCTTTATTTGCTTTGATCCTCTCGTTCGCTCTCTCTCTCTCTCTCTCTCTCTCTTTCTCTCTTTTGCTATGTATATATATATATAATTATTTATATTTATATATATATTTATATAATGTTGCACGTAACCCAGTACTTGGCTTAGTAAACTAGCTGTACAAAACATTATATATCGCTAAATGTGTGTTGTGTGTGTTATTTTTTTTCTTGCTTGCATACTAGAGATTTGTCCTGCGTGAAGTCTGATGCACGTTTTCTGGTTTGCTGTTTGTTCAGCTTAATTACCTTACTTTGTAACGATTCTCCTTCTCATTCTCAACCGTTTGCATCCGTCCGTTCCGTTTCACTCTTAATCTCTCATCGAGTCTCCCTATCCTTTTGCCCTACTTGACAAAGTAAGTAGCTATGCGTCGAGGTCATGTACAGTTAGACATTTCACTCCGTTTTTTTTTTTTAGCAATCCTGGTACTCTGCTCACTTATTCACTTTTTTCTTTGTTGCTGAGGGAAGATGAGAATTTGTTTGAATACCATGCGTTGCTCAGAGGGGAATGATCTTTGAGTAGGTTGCACTTTGTATATTTATTCTTTCTGTCTGTAGTCTGATGAAGAGAGGGACAAGGTGGCCAATCACTTTAAGCTGCTGCGCGAAATTTGTAATATCATATTACGGAACTATTATCCGTCCTTGCGTTGGTCAATACGACTTAAAACCTCTGATATAAGTAGGATTGTTTAATAGGTTTAGATTGAATGATTGATTGTTAAAACTGTTTGCCACGTATATGCGTAGAAATTGTATTCCATATCCAAACTATAAAAATTCTTCGTATGCGCTATCATTCGATTCTCTTCGCTCTCGAAATGTTTCGTTTCTTTTTGCTTATATTTAGTCGATTGGAATGACAAACTGTTTAAGTATGGCAGGATTTATAAATTATGAAATTATCGAAACGAACGACTAGTTGTTTAAACAATTAAAATTCTCAAATTATTTGGGACGAGGTGGCATCGATACATATCGTTTATCAAGTACTTTGTTCCATTAGTTAGTCTAAGTGTATTCCCGTGGTTTAATTCAGTTTGCATCACAATTTTTCAAAAGAATCAGTTTCATCATCGTAGCGAACCTTGAGTTTACTGCAATCAACATTAACAATAGACACACATATTTTTTACAATTCTTATAGACCTTACGGTTGATTCTCCAATATTTTCATATTGCTGCCCGCCTGGCCGGCGTCTCTGACATATCGTTTCTCAACTGAACCTTCCGGAAAAAGAAGTTATCCCCTTAATACGAAACTTGAACATTCACGGCAACCAAGTCTGACACAGTTCACCCAAATACTTCGCACGTGACCCCGCACATTCGGTTTCCGTTCGTACAGTCGATTCGTCACTTACATATAACGCTTCGGCATCATGCGCGCTCCTCTATGTAATTTCTCTTCGTCACTATTCTACTATCCCGTCCCGCAATTTCTTTTTCGTCGCCATTGTCGTCGCCCTCGTCGTCCTCGTCGCTTTCGAAGTAATGCATCGGCGCGACGCCCATTAAACTTGTCGTCTCGGCGGGAGAGTCCATGCATTACTGTTGGACGAGACTTGGGACGAATTGGGGGCAGGACGTCACAGTTGCTGTTCACGGCATGGTACCCAAATGCTGGGTCCGGACTGCTCGCCGATCACTTCCTTTACCTTAATATAGATTTCTTCGGGCGTGTCACCTTGAACGATAGCTGAAAATTTACAACGTAGCAAGTGTTAAAAGAATGCAGTGCAATAGGGCAGCAAAAGAATAGGAACGGTGTCAATGTATGTAGGTTATGTTTTTTTTTAACAAGACTATCTGTTCAGTTATATCTAATAGGATATTTTGGCGCAGTTAGGCAAAGAAAGTTCACAGATTGCGTTAAGAATTAACGTTTTGGAACAATATTGATAATTTTTTCGGGTTTATATTCCATTTTTCTTGGAATATAATTACCAGTTATGAAAACTATTGTTAAGGATGTGTATTTACCTGTGAAATATTCGCCAAATTCCTGTTCCATTTTCAGGGCCCGCTCGTAAGTCTTTTTCGCCTGTTCCTCGGTCATTCTCTTATTCATTTCCCTGGAGAATATGTAGAAAACAACGTTAATATTGATTTGAAAAATGTTATATGTTTGACATATTTTGTTTGTATGCAGGTGTCTAGATTCTTTCTTGAAGCGAATATATAAAGTATGATTTTCAATGAGAAATAATATAAGAGTAATTGTGAATCTTTCCTGTAGTATGATCTGATAACAAGTTATTACTCTTATAATCCTTTGACAGATACTTACATAACAGACTCAACTGACTTTGGCTTAATAAAGATGGCGATCGGATATAATTGTGCTACTTGTAACCTCTTGATTGCATTTCCGCTCACATCAAGAATGCAGTGTTTTCCCTGCAAGAGAAACAATGTTTTTTTTTAAATATTAATCTGGATTAACTGATCACTAAGATTACAGGTGATTTCCAGATTCAATTTTATTTTACACACACGGTTTTATGATGTAAGCTCAAGTTTCATGCAATCTTTGTATGAAAAGTGTGCTTGTGGTTCAATATCATGTTCATTACCTTATCGTGTGACTTTGTCATCTATGAAACTGATTCTGGAGTTGCGGATAGTAAAGAACAAATCATTTTAAATGTTCATACCTTCTCGGCAACTTCTCGAACGGACGCAACTGACGTTCCATAAAGATTATCATTATATTGTCCGGCTTCGATGAAAAGATGATTCTGAATATCCCTTTCCATTTGTTCTCTCGATGCCACGAAATGATAATCACGTCCGTCAACCTCGTACTCCCTCCTACTCCTTGTTGTGTCTATAATGTAACCACATAAAATTATACATATCGCAATGTCAAAGACATAGTTGAACTGATCACTTTCCAATACATTAGTCATATATATTGCCTAATGGCTTAACACGTTGCGTGCCATGGGGGTCACCGGTGACCGGCACCGAGTCGCTCCGTCTGGCCATGGGGGTCACCGGTGACCGGCGGAGCCAAGATTATTAGAACACATAATTCGAGTGAATTTTCAATGATTTTAAAATTTTTCAATATTATCATCGTTTGTCGGTCGACGTCGGTCCGTCTGGTGGTGGGGGTCACCAGTCACCAAAACTAAGTCGCTCCGTTTGGCCATGGGGGTCACCGGTGACCCCAAAAAAAATTATTGCATTATACGCTCTTATATACTAAAATTTACCTGTTGTGCAAAAAATTTCGAAAAAATATGTAAGGCATAATAAGAAATTCACGTTGGCCAGACGCGGCGGACACGCAAAATCAGCGTGGCACGCAACGTGTTAATATATTGAAATGTTGAGGTTGGTCGGTTGTACACTTTCACAATATTGAAAGTAATGTGAAAATTCGTGCGGCTTTCAGACAAGCCGCCAGTAAAAGACAGCTTGTTTGTAGGCTTCACGAAAAAAATCCAATTACAGTATAGCGAGGTTTTAATTCTCTGTAAGCAATGTATAAATAAATTTCAAATATTAATTGATTATGAGACTTACGCGGTACGCAGCTACCGAATTTATCAGGAAATTCGGATATGAGATCGTCGTTAATGCGATCTTTGAGGGGTCCTAGGATGATCACCGGCCGTGTGTACTGAATCGTCAATTGTTGCACCGCCTCGTAAGAGAGAACGTTTTCTTCACTGCCTGTAATCGTTAGCAATGGACATAGTTAACAGTTTCAAATTTCTTTTTTCGCAAAATGAAACATAGAAAGAAAATCTATACAAAATGTGAAAAAAAATTAGTTAGCGATTAGATTTCGGAAGCCTCTCTGCACTCGGTTAGAAACGAAAACCACATTCTTATTTCAATATTTCTTTGTATTTGTTGAAGTATTATTCTGGAGTGTGCCCATGGTTCCAGATATCTTCATCGAATCATTCTGTTTAATACCTTCCGCGTTATGTCTGTTTAGGATTAAACGTAGTAGAATAAGGGATCGAATGTTGTGTTATTTATCAGAAAAAAGACGTTCTAAAAACACAAAGTTGCCCATCAAACCAAGCTAAATCTACTCCGATAAAAGTTAACACTTCGGGAAGGCTCAAGTCAAACAGATAAAACGGTTAGTCAGGAGAATAGAAAACGGAGACTGACAAACAACAAGTTACATTCCACGGTTCGTTCCCTCTTAATCACAGTTAACGTATAATGTGTCAGATATTTATCATATCTATTTTAATACATACAAAAATTTAATTGGAGGAAAGTATCACGAACAAAATTCACAACGGTAATACACGTTTGCATATACTTAAACAAGAAAATCTGTCTGGCTCACACAGTTTTGACACTTTTCCTTGATCGTTATCTTTATGGCTACTGCTATTATTATTAAGCTGCTGCTTGTTGTATAAAAAAAGGAAGGCAAATATCGCTCTAAAGAAAGATGGGAAAACCAAAGATAGAAGAACTTGAATTTTGTCTTCCACAAGGTAGCGTGTCTGATGCTGTCTCTTTCTGCTTGTTTGTGCATCACTTTACTTTCTCTTGATCGGCGAAAATTTGACTTACTAAGCTGATCGTTACACTCATCGTCCTCCTTTTCCAGATAAACTAATGTCAGTTCTTCCATATAGGGCAGTTCAACGCGATACAAAATTTCTCTACTTCCTGCGGCGACAAGAGACAAAGATTTTGTTCAGTTGAAAATAGTGTTGTCGTTGAAATAGGAGAAAAAAAAAGTGATCATGAGAAACGATGAGGAACGACGAAAACTTATGAGAAAGGTAAGAATTATGGGAAAGAGTTGAAGGTGAAACGCAGTGCGAGAGAAGAAGAATAAGAATTGATGGATCGCGTACAGAAAAGAGAATTAATAGTATATAAAATTTAAAAAAACAGTATGCATGATGTATGACAGGTCACTCCCTATTTTATCACTTCTTCATTTTACAATTCATTCGTATCAGACTTCGTTTCTGTATGCATTTCAAGTCTTGCCTACCACTTTCAAGATGGAATCTTTATTGAACTGGTCTATTAGATGCTCTAGATTTTAGAAAGCTATCCACATATTTTTGACGATATCAGAGTTTGTTGCTTTTGATCAATCATAATTGGTTTCCGTTAATACATCTTCTTCTTCGACCAATTCTCAAAGGAAAAAAGTCGTAAGATTGAGTGTGGGATATACGTCTTTAATGAGTGCCACGCTTGTTCATTCATCGACCATGAAAATGACCGTGTAACCAATCACAGCTTATGTATGCAATACTTCCCATTGTTGTCTGAGATTTCGATTTAATTGTTGTTTGCGGGAAAAAAGGTCAGCAACAATTTAGCGCAAACGTGTTAATCACGTAACAAAGTTGAGTCAGAAGCACTATTCTTTATTGTCATAAAAAATATGTAATAAGGTTGTTTTTGTAGCATACTATTCGTTGAATTTGTACACGTACTGGTTTGGTTCAGAAAGTGTGTCGAGAGTATAAAGAGATTCAATATCAACACAGTGTATGGTGATACAAAATTAGTCCATAAAAAAAGTTTTATTATTTAAATAGAGAGTGACGTATCAGCTACTTGATACATGGTATAAATAATATTATATGTAAGTTTCATTTTGTCCAACATGTAGTTCATTCCTGAAACATTTGCGGAGTAGTTGTACACTTTGAGGCACTTGTAATTAATGCGTAAATCGCTATCATTTTTCACTTTCAATTTAGGAATGAAAGAAAAAAAAACTCTTTTATGATTAGTAGGAAAAATATTTAGATTGCAAATATGTATAACGGATAATTTGCAGTGTAAAGAATCTATCTGTACTGATTGCGTGGAGTCTGACTTGCCAATTTTAAAGAATCGTTATACCTATTACAATTACTATCTAACAACAAGAAAATACGTTAGACTGGCAAATTCTGAGAAAGTTTTCAATATTTTTTACCTATATGAGTCCCGATTTTTGCTTTCGATCTGAATGTAGGTTACAGTTCAGAAGCAGAGCAATTATTTTTCAAAACATTTTTTCGGAAGTAGAGTCTGGCGGAAAACAGTAGATTGATGGTTCGATTTTAGTACCTCAAAGCTTAAAGAACCATATAACGAATATTGATAAACAAGATAATGTTAAAATTGATTGAACCCTGCAATAAAGTGTCCAATGATTGAGAGACCGATTACACATGAACAAATCGTCATTGATAAGTAAACGAATGAACATATACATATGTACACAGAATTACAGTACCTAAAGTCGAGGCAAAGATATAGGATAGGAGAAAAAAATCGAAGAAAACCAATGCGTAGGGAGAAGTGAAACACACCATGAAGTGAAGAAAAGATGAGTGAATATAAATTCGACCATTACCTTCAGTATTAGTGTCGTCCTGGGTGTAGCACAACATGAACGCTGAAACAAAGAAACGTTTGTAAATTAGCGGTAATTTCTACAATTTTACTACAAATTTTTCGTCAAAACAAAGGAGCTGCCTCCTCATCCCTCATAAAACACAAAAATTATTGAAATTTATTTCACCGGCGCTTTTCGCCGATATCATTCATGAATAATTCATAGTGCTTTAATGTGATGTATTGATTTTTAGGTAGAAAAGCTTTAGTCAGCGATGCTGGGTTATTGTCGTTCATCCACTTCTTTTTTAATCTATGTAAATGAAACACGTTTTACGTGTATAGGCGAAGAATGTATTGAACATATTGCCTGGAAGAAGCTTTGATTTCTTTTTGCTCACTTTGTTATACTTTTATATCGAATTAATTTCTTCTTAAATGGAGCAAAAGTGAATACTCCCAATAATTAATTTCCAGGTCAGGCGTTGATATTATAACAAATAAAGATTGCTATTTGGTTGAAAGGAAAATTGAGCAGTAAAAATCGAAGTATTTAACGTAATGCATTTTGGAGTTAATTGTTCATAATTTGCTAACAAGTAATATACTTGAAGGTTAGTAACATCGACTACCGAACATTGACAATAGCAACAACGTTAACAATAGAAAATTATTAATACATAGCTAATAGCATGAATTAACAAAAAAGAAATTGGAAATTTGAGCAAGCAAAAGCGGCGAGCTCTACGAAATTAATGTAAAGCAGCATAATTCTTTCCGCACGTGTTAAATAATTATTATGTTACTTGCGATACGGTCATAATAAATATGTGCCACATACACAAACTGTAGTACATAATGTCTTTTCATCCTGTGATATATTATAATTTGGAAACTCACATTTTTATTTCTTTAACGAGATATAATTGAACTTATCTATACAACTATTGATGCGGAATTATAAATAACAACAACAATGGTGATTACACATATTTATAGCTAAAATAATAAATTAATAACAAGCGCACTATAACATTTATGCGAAAAGTTTTTTCGTGCTGTAATATCTTTACTTGTTCTGGACGGAAAATGTCACGTTTGCTGATCGTGTGTAAAAATAGAAATTAGAAGGTTTCTCACTACAGGCATTAGGTGATACAGATTAAATAAAATTAAAGAATGTGCTTGCCATTTTGTTTTACTTCAATATACCGTATGAAGCACTGGATATAAAATCTCCCCATTTGTAATAAATGATTATACAGTACTTTGAATTAGTATGGATTGAACAGATTGATGTTACCAACTTATTATAGGCCGTTTTAGATCATTATGGACCATTACAACTCAATAAGTACGTATCATTAATAGATCTTTTCAGATTCTCACAGATGATTTTGATGACATTGCAAATTCGTAATATTCTAGAATAAATGCATTGTTTTTTTTTTCAAATTTTACCTTGCTATATTTCATCTTCATTAAATCAATTTTAACAAGCGTACCGCTAGGGGGCTTTTCCATCAATATCAATTCTTGTATTCTCGCGCTAGGAAGGCCGCATGTGTTTCTCATTAGGAGTTACCATAACCCGAGCTAAATATCGTTCGTCTGGGGCAGGATCTACTGGCATAGCCCCACTGACGAGTCCGCCAGTAGATCCAGGACGAAACGAATCTTTTATAATTCTTTATAGTACAACTGAGTGACCGGATACGCCGTGAAGGTACATTTTACATAATTCAATACGGTCAAAATCTTCTTATTTTATATCAATTTTAACGTACAGAGATGTGCGGGTACGTTCGTGTATGCGTATTTACTTGTATGCGACTACTAACAGTTGCACAATGGCAAGTGAATATACAATTAGAACAAATATATAAGAAATAAAACAAATTAATAGAAGAGGTAAGATTAAACAAAGAAATAGGCAGTGGAGTGGAGAGAGAGAGAAAGAGAGAGAGAATACTTACGCGTAGGATCGTTTTCGTTCTCGGGTGTTGTTGGCGACCCTACACAAACAAGCAGGAGAAAAAACAAAAAAACACATGTCACGTCGATCACCAGACTTTTCATTTAATTTTTGTTTCAAACGTTGTAGCGTCAAAGGTACTGATGCTATTTTCTTAAGTTGCGACCCGCCCAACCCCTCCAGAAAATGGTTTCATCAAAATGTTTAAAACAAAAATTGTTCACGTTTTCTCAACCACCATACATAAAATATCTTTCGATAATGCTGTTTTCTGCTTACTCAAAATCGACGTAGCGTTTCTTTATTAGAATCCAATATTTCTTAAGCACGATTCAGCTTGAAATATTTACATGTATGAGCGAAAAGTTTTTCGTTAAGTCGCATCTTTTTATGTAATCTTGAAAAATATTCATTTCCTGCCAATCTGTTCTAGTAAATTATTCTCCATTGCTCAGAATGATTTTCTACGCACAGTATCATTAATTCTTTAGACGTTAACCACTGTGAGAATCATTTAGTACCATTATGCTTTTTATGGAAAAAAATAGAAAACATCTTTGTCCGTATATAAGCAATCGTTCTTTCAGGCGTAAAGAAAGGAATTATAAGAAAATTATTTAAATAGTAAATGTCACAGGGAATTAACAATTAATTCTTCAAAATTAATCACTATTAATTAATTGTCTCGAGGACGGGGGGAGTGTATAATTCATTCAGAGGACAATGAATGACTAATTAATTAGTTAATTCAGTAATTACGGCACATAACTCAATCAGCACGATTGTTATCGGGGATTGAATAACCGAAGAAATTGTAATCGAAAAAAGGTGTGGTTGGATTATTGCAGATTATTATCGATTATCATTGACTGTTGTCAATCTATACTAGATCATCGCTAGTGACTACAATCTTTTTGTTTAATAAAAGAGAGATTCAGCGATCATAAATTAATTATGAATGTCCGTACCTTAATTGGAACAAAAACACAAAATTGATAAGAATGGAAGAAATTCGAAACAATATTGTGGAACCATGCAAATCCTTTAACATTTGAAGCGATTACGTGAGAATCCAGCCAATACCGTTTAACAAGAACAATTTGTATTTTACCATGACGGATCAATTTTACACACTAGTAAAATTCATACATATCAATGCAATCAAATCCAGTCTCAATAACTATCGATAAACATCGCTTGATTCATTTGATAAAACGTTGCTACAGTGTTATACATAAAGACAAACAAGATACAAGAGAATAAATATATATGAAAAAAAAAGACAGCCGATAAACACACACATGACGATAAACACACGAATGCGGGATTCATTAATCAATCAATTAATCAATTAATGTCATTATTAATGTCAATATCAATTGGGTAACATTTAGTTAACATGCACAGAACGTGCTATATATGTATTCTGACAACAAATATTTATATCTCTGTGTAATTTCTATGCGATTATGTTGTACGTATATGTACGTGTATATTGTTGAATGTATACGTTGCTGAACAAAAGAGAAATAATTGCCTCATCGAAAATTAATAAGTTAACTAATAATACAATTGACGACTTCAATGTATACCATTTATGTAACGCTATAGGTTATCATAAATGCTACACATTAATGCGAATCTAATAGTTCTGTGATTTTGTTTGTACTTTTACTGAATTGAAACAGAGAGTGTATAAAAAGAGAAATCATATCCAAACAATACGATCTCTTATACTTATAATAAATGTATATGTTTGTTCTGTTTTGTAGATTATCATATACATGTAATCCTTGTATATTTGGTGTACCGCGATGAATGAAAAATAAATAATACAGATAAAAACAATATAGGAAAGTTACACGCATTTCGTATCGGAATCAACGAGAGAACTAATCTGTATTTATACATTTCTTTCAACTTACGTTCTTGATCCGACCCATCCTCTGATTTATCGTCCTTACTCTTCATGAATGGGAATTTTCGGCTGAACGAGAAGTTTTTCTTTTTCCTGTCGAGCGTCGATTGCTGTAATATATAATATGTTAATCAATTTTCTGCTTAACTCTACCTTTAGATATAATTTTACGCATATCTCAAGTGTGCAAATTTTCCAGACTATATAAACCATCGATATACGATACACAAAGTCATAACTTATTTAACTTTAGAACATAACTCCAAATAATGTTTCAGTTTAATAGCCTAGCATATTAGCTCTCATCTGTCTTATAATGTTAAGTTGGCAAAAAAGCCATTTCGGTTTTATCGTGCAAAATAAACCTCATATTTTTATACAAAGAATAAACTTTGATCAACAAGATATTTTCCATTTAGTTCCGTAAATTAAACGCGCCTAATTTAAAATGCCAAAAGGAAAATATCTTAACACTGACAGTTCTTAAAAAATATAACAAGGCTAAGTTTGAAAATCGAAATGCTTTCTTGCCAACCCCAATATATCTAAGATGATGTCCATGGTTCGTGGGGCGCTGAAAAATTTGAAACCCGACCTTCCTCAATGCTCGGAAAATATAAAAACAATGTAAGCGGGAATTGATTCGACAACGATACCTTATCGAGTATGACGGGCATATGTCCTTGGAATTTGACGGAACGGTCCCTCGCACGTTGCTTCCTCTCCCATCTTCTTCGCGATGGTATAATCCCTAATCCTTCCTCTTCACCCTGAGGCGTAACTCGTCGCGCCTGCCACCATTCGTCATCGCTTGCATTCGTTACGTGAAGAATTTCTCCATAACGGAAGGCTAGTCCGCGACTGGGCAGACCGTCGTCCTTGTTTGGGTCGTAGTCAAAGAGGGCTCTGAAAAAATATTCCTTCTTATACTGCCACATTTGTCTTGTCGACTGTTCATTACATCCATTCATATCTATTTACGTAAACCGAGTAGTTTTAGAGCAAGCGGTCAGTACTAATGTTTTCATTCATTTCGCCAATACACTGATTCTGACATGGGTCGGCGATTACGAGATCATTTTCATTTAGATGAAATTTGATTTTGCGATAACCCACGCTGCTCGATATACGTTCAAGCAATTAACTGGACTCAGTTCCTCGAGGACACTTCAATTACAATTACATCACTTTTGGAGTGACTAGCGCAGTAAATTAACTTTCATTCATTCATCGTGCAGCATACAACTACATTCAAACATATTTAATTGGACGTGTTCTATCAAAACTTATCTGATAGCTATTAATTTGAAAAGTTAGTTTATATGAATTCTATTCAAGCTCATCAGTTTCCATTTGATTCAATTCATTTGACGCGTCTTCGCTGCTCATGTCGATAACTGAAGTTCATTAAATGGAACTGTACCTGACGTATAGCGATTTCTTCTGCGACGTCCTCATGAGGGTGCCTGTCATCATATTCTGCTGAGAAATCTGTTGTTTCAAATCGTGGATCTTCGCCTCGAATCTGTTGTAGTCTTCTGGTTTGTATTGTACTACAATCGTCACTGTTTGGCCGGTGCCCTAATATACAGAGAATAATTCGAAAACATTAAAAAATTGCAACTTAGTTCAGGTACTTGGATTTTCAAAATTTTAATATATTGCTTTTAATTATATTAATATCACGTAGTTATTTGCCCAAAACTTATTTCAGCATGTGTTTGATCTACACATCATTATTAAGAAAATTACTGAAGGTGTGTCTGACTGGAAAAGAACAAAAACGGATCTATGTATTTTAACAGACCTATTCTTAAGAAATGTACTTTAACCTCAGCTAGTGCTGGCAAGGTACAGTAAATATCTGTGCAAATAATCCAGGCTTCCAATGAATAAAAATATGAAAAACTTCGTTTTTTTAAGTTGAAACCAGTAAACATATACCGACCACTAACAAGCACCTCATCTAATTTACACAGAAATAGCAGAGAAAAACCAAGAATTTAATTTATTGCAAATTCTTACAAATCCCACGACGCACTTGCGCTGCGAATCACAAGTTTGAATTAAAGACATACGTAAGAAATGTTTTCAGCTTTAAATGAACACTACCCCAAGATGCCTACTAATCGAGTAGATAAACAGCCGGACAATGGTCTGGTATATGTCATGTAGTGCTGGGCGGTCGAGGTTGACCTTGAACTGACCTTAAGGGCTGCGGCCGCCTCCTCATGCGTCGCGGTGCGTAGATTAATGCCATTGACACTCAATATCTGATCGCCTCTCCTCAGTTCGCCACTGAGATCGGCCGGTCCGCCGGCCAGTATGAACGAAATGAAGATACCCTCGCCATCCTCGCCACCAACGATGTTGAATCCGAGCCCAGAAGAACCCTTGCTCAGCACCACAGTCCTGACCTCGCTGCAAACGGGCAAACTGGACACGTCAATTAATGACGTACGTTATTTATCGATTGGCATTTGTTAGTCTGCGGGGAAGTATTAATTGTTAGTTGAGAGAGGATTCCGTGCACGCGATGCGTCAACCTTCTCTGAGATTGGCTCTAATACGATTGATGGATGTATCGGGAATATTTATAGCGGGAAACTTTTGTGAAGGATACAGTGTTGTTATGAGAATAGTTATTCGCGCTCTAACTAAACGTGATTGGCAGGTAGAAGAGTACATTGTGTTTTGAAGTAACGTATTACTTGGACTGGTACAATACACGTGAGGTATCTAAGAAAGTTTTATATTATAGGTGTTCAAATACTTTCGTAGGTCGCTGTATGTGTATCTTATACCCTTGTGCATCGCATTATAAGTACGCGTTGGATATATAAAACTGTCCATAGCGTTTGAGCAGGATGAATATTGATAAAAGTTTGCTCAAATTGAGGGTAAATGTCGAGCGCGACTCGACTAAATAATGTTGAACACTTTTTTACGGGTTGAATGACTCGTAGAGAGTCGTACCCGTATTCAGCGGAGCTTCCACGATTCTTACCTTCGATGCCTTCACGTATGGAACGCGGACTCGGAATAAATTGCCGTGATAAAAAGCGTGATCCGAATGTTAATGCAACGTAACCCTAGGCGATAATGTGCGCCAGACAAGTCTCTTTATATGTGTGCGCATATACTGTTAGAAATATCGGAGAAATTTCAGAGAGAGAGGTGTATAATCTTATACAAAAATATGGTGTATTACTTTCGGAGTAAAAAGAGATTTAGAAAAAAGAACAAGAAAAAGCACTGTCTGAGTGAAAACAATAAGACCAATAAAACCGTGGAATAACAAACTTACAGAGGAAAATAATAGTTCATGGACACAGTAATACATTGATTCTTGAAATTATAGGACCAATAGTTTGTGAAAATGCAAGTATATTGTGTGAAAAATTAAGAAATAAAATGAAGCTACACAAATGATGAACATTAGCGAATGCAAACATTTTTGTACCAAAGGAAATGAACACATGAATGTGCAAGTACGGAAAGTGTAAGAAGGGTACGTAGCATGATGCAGAAGGGCGTGCGTTAATCAATGCAATATGGCTTTTGAATGACACGCGCGACGACTGGTTGGTTGGAAAAAAGCGGAAGCTGAGTGTGGGTGCGAGGATCGATAGATACTTTTGCCATTTAGTTTCTGTCATTTCGCGGAAAACACCGTAAAGCAGACGTGACGTGTGTACATACAAAGTATAGTTCGTGTATAACTACACCTTATCGAGTGGAGGATAAAAGCGTCTACTTTAAGTGCGAGCAATACGTTGCTCCATGAGTAAAGAACATAAAATCGTAAGCTGCCTATGTTAATTTTATTTCGGCGACGAGTTCTACAGCAACACGTGTGCCTGTTTGACATGAGACGGGGAATAGAATATTACTGGTCACATTTCCGCTTTCTCAAAACCGTTAACCGTCATCCGCGGAGACAAATTGTGCGGACCTTAAAGCAGCGCAGTCGCTTGTTTCCGCTTCTTCTGCCTCTTTCGTCTATCGTTTTCTTCTTCAGATTTTCTTTGAAATATATCTCTCTATACTGCTCCATTCATACGCATATGAAACAGCGCATCTACAGCCTTAGAATTTTTCTGATTATTAACTTGTGAGCAATATATATTTATTGAGAAATTTTTTTTTCGATCTATTATTGTTTGCACCTCCTCTTTTGTTAACGGGAAACAATTAAATACTGATACTTGTGGGTTATTGTTTTCTAGGTAAAGAGTATAGATTACGGGTAGATCATCTTCATTATGTGATAATGGCACACGCTGTTAATATCTTGCGTAGAACAGGATAGGTTACCACCATACTTAGCAATTAACGTACTTTGTACACTTCAATGGGTGCAACCGTAATTATCCGTCTGTGTAAGTTATCTAACATCTTAATTTAATGGGTTTGCGTTAATGAATCCACCATTTTGAAATTACATCATACACGACGTTTCTATTTCTGACCCAGTTTCAAATTCATCAAGAAACTACTTTTCCGTAATTTTACTTTTCATTCTTCCGTTCTAATTACATTTTTTGTCGAAAAAATTCTTTCGTAAACATTCTGCTCTGTTAATATCACGGTTGTGATGCATTGTATTGAAAACACATTTGAAATAGATTTTTGTTTTGAGACAATCATATGCTGTGTACAAATCTGGCTTAACTTGTTTGTACCTCCAATACTTAAAGTTTTTTAAATTTTTTGCTTCAGAATTCTGCAGTCATTTTGTCAAGTGTCCATTTTTCACTGCAAGGCATTTTGAAACGAAACCTATGACGTATAGTGTATTAGTCTTTCCAAGCTTAAGTTAGGTCATCATATGATAGAATCACAAGTTAATGATGTCAGTACAGCTACTTATGACTAGAAAGTGGCAATGCTTGTAAAACTGTTCGTCATAAATGAAGTTCGTCCCGGAAATAAGTCCTGATTGTACGGAAGAATTGTGATGCTACCAAGAAAATATCTAATCCAGCTCTTGGGAGGGTCAAATTGTTTTCTACAGCAGCGATACAGCAGCGATTTCAAAATGTTCAACGTGGCTGGTTTTAATAGTGGAATCAATGATCTCAAGTGAGATTGTCTCGGGATCGACTACAAGAATACCTCAGTAAAAATTTTAATTTCGATTTAAAACAGTCTCCGTAAACTGTTCGAGTAACGTTCAGTTAAGTAATCTATAAGTGTAAATTGGACACCCGATAGATAAAATTGCCGGGTTTATCCTTTTCAAGCTGTGAATCACAGTCGCCTGACTATATTAGTCAACAGATATTGACTCAATGCTATGATATTTCGCGTTATACATTATTCTAATTAATTTCCTCCCGTAACGTGATTCATTCATCGTTAATTCAATAGTAACTTCGACTGCTCAATTTGTTTTCGTCAACATTCAGCTTTTCGCAAACACTCTATTTCGGATCGTACGTACCTTCCGCCTATACGCCGGTAAATATACCGGGTGTCAAAAAGGGTAGCTACGAATATCTGAGCAATCATTACGTTCAGTTATGTGATTTATGAATGAGGTGTGTCTGCTGCTTTAGACACCGAGTGTATATTTATCCAACAGACGTCAAAGATACGTGCGACTAAATCGTTTCATTACGCTTAACAGAAAAATTACACCTTCCGTTTACTTTTTTCTGTCCTTGAAATTGTTATTTTAATAGCGAATAAATGGTTTGAAGCCTTTTCGATGATTCATGATACAATTCATGATCGTTCGACGACTATGTAACGGAGCATCGACAAAAAAACTTATACGAACAATTTATAGCGTTTTAAATATACCGATTAACGTCCGTTATGTTGCAATACTTAATAGAATGACGGCTCCGACAGTTTTGTCCCATGGATTCGAAGAATGTTCCGAAATATTCTGAGGGCGATTTAAAAAGGTCTGACTACTACTTATAGCCCAGAATCAATAGTTCAGCGAGAGGCGGGGTTGTCAGAGAGAATTTCTTAAGAACCTGCCGCGCTTAAAGCCAATCTTAAAAGTTTCTCAATGTGTCCCCTTTTGCGAAATACAAAACTCGGATCCGACACTTAGAAAATCGTCGAATCAGTCGTTAGATTTGCAAACAATTTTGTAATCGTGACGGCAAAATGTGCAGAATCAGTTCTTACAGCAAAACTCCGACGAAGGATGCAGCTTCCAACGAACTTAACGCCAAATCAAACGCACTACCACTGATCATCGACTAACGCCGCTCGGTGGAAGGAACATCTGTCCCGCAAAAATCGAGCGACAGGATAATGGATGTGTTGATATCGTAATAAGGCGGTATATCAAAAGGGCAGACACCAACGCGCACGCAAATCAAGTCCCTGTTCGGCCACTACTACCACAACCGTCCAACGAAACGGCCTTACTTTTGACTCTGAAAAGAAAAGAACGCCGAGAGATCCTCTCCTTGTCGCGTCCGACTAACTTCTCCTCCTCCGTCTCTCGCTTCATGGATGCAAACGCAATGCAGGTGCTTGGAGAGGGAAGGGACAAGGTGGGGGAGTGAAATATAAGGGGGAGGAAAAAAGGGCACCTGTGGAAGACGCGCGGGTTCAGTTGTTAATGAAACATGAGCGTAGGCGGTTCCACTTTCATTTTTTTATTTTTGCTCCCCGCCTTCACATACTTTTCCGATAGCGCCCCGATAGTCAGATGCACTCTGCATTTTCGAATTTACGTATTTTGAGCTGACGCAAGTAACGCAAATAGCGCATGTTCAAATGTGGCCACGGTGGTAACCTCATTTTGATGAAAGAATTATTGATTGGTGAGGCTTATAATGTTCCTGCCGTTTTTTTTGTACGGCTCTCCGACGCTTTGCGAAAGTTTATTTGTGTGGGTATATGTATCGGACCGCAACTCAAAGTATTACGTGTGCGGTGGTTAGTGTGTTGGAAACTATGTTTAGAAGTGTACGTCAGGCACTATCTATGAAATATTGTGTCAAAGTGTATATGGGATTATGTATAGGAAACGATACGTGCATGTGGCCGCGGAATATATACAATTAACGATTTTCCAACACTGACTTTTATGATACAAAGTTGTGTTTAATCGACGATCCTCACGGCTTAGTAATTTCATCAGCGCTCACTTTTGGCCGAATTGGTGTACATTCGATGTTTTCGTTCGTCAATGAACGAGCAGGCGAACATCATTCAAGAACCAGCATCAAGAGCTTTACATCTAAATTAAACAAACTTCTTTATCTTATATCCAACTTAAAGTTAAGTGTAATCAAGAACTTCGACCGCGAGTTAGTCAACAATTACGAAACCAACGATCGTTCAGATTAACTGTTCCCTAGATTAAAACTTTAACCCGTCAACTCAATCTATACACATTTATTCCGTCTTCTACTGACACTTTAAATTCAGACATAAACCTAAGAAAAGACAGCCCCAGCTTCACCTCCGCAAACCAGAACCGTCCGTTATGCAACAATAGAAATTCGGAAGTACACCTTTACTACTTTGCAGGATAACGTCTTAGCCGGGTCTGAACTCTAACGAACAAGTTCGATGCGCCAAATTGTACGCTTCTATCGGCGGCAAGAGCCTCCAACATCCCCAACTGAGAGTCTCGATCCTCAACTCGCGCCACTACCCTGATTCCCGAACCGGGTGAGTCTCACGGCCTTCTCACCTGTTCCGACTCCCTTAACTTTCCAACCCACCCCCACGCGGCATGCAGTCGTAATCGAGGAAGGCAGTCCGTGAGCACGGGAAGAATTTTAAACTCCAATAGCACTCGTACTCCACCGACGGCGAAATGATCCTATCGGCACTCGGCCGCTGCCGATGTGTGCGTAGGTGAAAACGAAATGGGCTTTCGGGACGAATTAAAGTGCGAGCGTCCTGTCGGAGATATAACACTCCCGTTACGCCTGTCGCGGCATATAAACGGTGTTCGCGATGTACGGGCACCGGGAAACGGACTGCGCACGTTACGGCCGGACGGATAGGTCTAGTGTCAGGCTCGGCCAATAGGCGGCGGTCGCGATATCCTCCGAGATCGATAGAAATAAGCTGACGAGAGCACACTCCTCCTGCCCCCCCCCCCCCCAACGAACCCCTCATGTCTCTCCAGCACTCTTGCACGTCGCGGGTGGGAATGGGGTCAGAGGGGGCTGAGGTGGATTACGCAATTTTTGTTTTTAAACCATTTTAGCAGACAGTCTTGCCGGCTGATGAGTCTATGCAGCTTTCGTACGTTTTCGGCTGTGTCTCGGTCGTCCGCGTGACCTTGGCTTTGCTCGCGATTGAGGAATTGTGGGGTTGGGGGAACTGCGTGTGCCAGGGATGAATGTGGAGTGGGATATTTTGATGTGGGCGGTGAAGGAGTTTTTAGGCTTCACTTTCTCATTGGTGGTAAGTTTAGGTGGGTTGATCATGGGAGGTGTTATTATCAATGTTTTTATAAGTTTTGTGACCATCAAATTGGATATTTTAATATGGAAGTTGATGAAACCTTTAAACTTGTCTTTGTAATTGGAAGTAGGTGTAAGTGCATTCGTCATAGGAGAAGATGACGTTGTCAAGGTTTTTGCTAGTTTTGTGACTGTCGAACTTGATATTTTAATATGGAAGTTGGTGAAACCTTTAAGCTTGTCTTTCTAATTGGAGGTATGTAACTGGATACGTCATAGAGGAAAATTTTTGAGAAAAATGTCAATGTTTTTACGTATTTCGTTTCACTAGTAACTCTATGTCAAAGTGCAGTGTTTTAAAGTGAGATCTAGGGAATTATATCTCGCGGCATTATATTTAAATCGGTTAAGAGCGAATCAAATGTATGGGGGCCGAGGAGGGGAAAGTACTGTGTTTTGAGCGGATTTATACGTAGCAAAAAGGGTGTACAAAGGAAAGACCATCTTGAAACGAGTTTAAGGCAAGAAGCTGAAAAATTAGTCAACCTCCAACCCTTAAGGTGGACGATCTAATTACTCGGCGTCCGGAAAACTTTGAGCATCTTCCAACCTCTTTCAACCCCTTCTCACAGCCACTACAATTTTCATCCACCGTTTTAAAATCCGTTTGACCTTCTTTCACATCAACTAAATATAAATAACGAAGGGTCTGTGTCTTATTAATGGCGCTGGTTAAATTATGAAAGCATGCAAAAAATTTGATTTAGGGGCACTAATCGGAGTTGGTAAGAAAATTTTCATAAAATATCACCGAGTTGAGACCATATCGCGTTAATGATAAAGTAAGAGGCGTTATTATAGGAACTTCAGTATGCACAGTTGAAATTTACTCTTCTACATCATAAACAGTGCTTATTCACAGAGAATAATATATGAAAAAATAGAAATGTATTGTAAAATAAAAAATTCAGAATCTATAACAAACTTAAGAAATTGTGAAAAGATGCGCCACATGAAGAGCTGGATGTCTTCCTAGGAATTAAAATTGATGCGCAGTGAAAATTGTTAGTAAATAAAGTCACGTGACGCGTTTGCAGTTGCCCTTGCTACGCATTCGGATACTTAGATTCGGTGGCTGAGAGGCTGAGTGGGGGTAAAATGGAAATTTCGCTTCTTCGATCGCCCCACTTACCTAGTTTCGGCTGGTGCGTGCGATTGGTCACTTTCTTTAAGCCCTCCGACGCATTTCGCATTTTAACTTTCACCCTTCCCTCCTCCATTTAATACATTTCACTATTTTTTATTTTCCATCCCTTTTGGACGCCATTAAACACTGAATATTTGAATGCGCAAAGTGACAACGTAAAACAAGCCAACTCGAAAAAAAAGTAAAAAAAAAAACGTAACAGTTCTGCTTCGAACACTGTTGGAAAGTCGTCAGCGGCCGAAGGGTTGTGACAATTTTTGCGAAACACCCCGTATATATTCTTTTGTCATTCATCGGCAACGTTCATTCATGTTTCAAGAAGCCAGGTGGCAGGGTATAAAAATAAAAGGGAAAGAAACGACGAAGACAACCCCACTCCATGGTAGCTTGAGGGACCGCAGGGGTTGCAACCCCTAACGGATTACGTCGGAAGGTTTCCCACTCGATTATCACCGTCGGTTAAACGTCAACGACTGCCGCATCATATTTCCTCTCGATAACCACTCATCCTTATTCCATTTTTCGTTCATTTCAATCGCTTCCGCGCGCGGCCACGTCGTTACCGTATTGTTTTTCAATCATTTGCGTCCTGCTCCACGCTGCTTTTTGCCTAGCGATGATATATAGGATGTTCGGTAAGTGGTGGTTCACTTTACTGTGTACTCTTGCGCGCAATAAACGCAAACTTGAGGCGACACAGCAATTTATAGCGGGATGCATTAAGTGGAGGCACAGCAAAGTGCACGCAGACTCGAGCAATGTTTAAGCCGGCCTTTTTTTAAGACTAATATTATTTTTGGTATTCCGACAAGTCTTTCGTTGTTATCAGGTTTGCTCAGCCGATATTCGAACAGTCCATTATTGCATTGCTCGTTATGGTATGTCGTCTAATTTTAAGGAATATTTTTATTATAGAATTTATGGTTTATGTTTTGTTGCTGGAATGTCTTTATGCAAGGAATATTTTTAAGTTGCTGAGGTAAAATGCATTTGCTTGCTTGTTCTGCCGTTTGCAAGGATTGTATATGTATCAATGGCGAGATTGTTACGATAAATATGATCAATCCGATAATTATGTATAATTGCTAGTTATTATTGAAGTTACTCAATGGAATCCACCCAGTGCCCAAGAAGAATTTTATCACACTTTGATAGGGAGACCCCACAAATTTCTTTGGTGCATACTTTTTCTAAGAAGCATAACTAACATCAGTTTTAAAAAAAAAAAACTTTTATTCAAATTTTCCTTATCACCCATCTCTTTAAGCAGACAAACGAAATTGGTAAGGAAATATTACCAAAATTATATAGGTCTAATCGCCACAAAATTTGATAAATGCAACGAATCCTTGAATATTTATCAAATTAACCGGCAATTATACACAATTAATGCATTAATCACATTTACCGTAACAGGGCCACCCATTCTTCGATAAAGAATGATATAAAGCATATATAAGATCAGCGAGGGAGAAGCATCGTTCGTTTCTGCGTCAATTTTCAAAGTATTCGCATTTCTGTCGTTTATAGGGTGTCGCTTTAAATCGTTTGAATGGGCATGGATGACATTTTTCAGTCGAAGGAAAAATGAGGATGTAGTGCCAGAATGGGATTCGAATGGAGTGTACGTATGTGACAAGCGCGTTAAAGCAAGCGCATACGTAGTATTCCTACTCATGTCCAGCTGCACATACATCCATTGACAAGAGAATGCCAGTATAGAAAAGCACGAACGTACCCTTTACCCAGTTTATTCCTTAGTATCCGATGACCGAGCAAGGGAAGGATGTGTTGTCTATTCCGCGTCATTGTTTTTTTATGGACACTCCTAATCACATGCACTTTCACAGACACATATTCACGCTGTCTCTGGACACAAGTGGGTCTTTAAGAAGTATTAAACTGTGTTAGTCGTGACTTCGTGCATTTATGACCAATTCATTGTCCATTGTTGACAGAAAGAATGCTTCTTTCTTGAGGAAGTGTATATGTATAATCCTATCGGTTACATACCGCTTCGTTGGCGAACAAATCTACATATTTCGGCGAACGGAACTTTTGCGAAATTGCCTACTGTTAATTCCTACATGCAAACGATGGAGAAATCTGGCGTCTTTATAAGAAAAGCACTTTGCCTGACATCTTGGAACAGAGTCGAAAGCCGTTAGAAATAACGTGGTTGGCAATCGATGAATGACTCTGAACGCTCACTTTCGACTCAAAGAAAATCAATACACGCACACGGATTCAAAACAGCATTGGTCTATTGCAGTTTAAACAATCGTCGACCGTTACAACGAATATTGATCACTTTCACCGCGTTATTTATGCATTTCCTCCGTAAGAATTGAGAACGCTAACGCTTTTTAAGTCTTCGAAACCCGATGTTATATGTTACTACGGCGTCGTTCGTTCGACGAATGACAGATGCCAGCCTTTTCTGCCCTGTTTCCCCATAATTCTGTCCCTCTTTTCCTTGTGGTTCGTTCCCCTCGGTGCTCGGTCTCATTCTATATTTCAGCAGCCGTCTGTTGGGTAGGGTCGACTTTTCTTCCCCTCTATCGAATACGCGTTGAACTTGACCCTCGCCACATCACTCTATCCTTACCCAACCAGGAACGTTTCATTTCCTCTTGGCCTAACTTTTCGGTTCCGACATTGTCCCGAGCTTTTATTCTGGCTTACGGGCGTTTCTTTTCCTACCGGTTTTCTCGTTCCCTTGACTCTTTATGCGAACTTGTTATATATTTTTTAATCTTTTTTATCGCGTCTGGATTCTTATATAAACATGTCCACTCGGCCACAGTGACTGTTTTGTATGTTTTTCCGAGCCAAAAACTTCGCTCGTAAGAAACGTGTCTAAGTCAAAATGGTTGAACAAAAGGTTTAATTGTTTGTTTAATTACAGTTAAGTACGTAGATTGAAATAAATCGCTTAAGCGCATTCAAATTCTTTGGTTAACCTTGTATACCTGTTTTATGCGGACTACGATTCTCGTAAAGATAATAAATCAGAGTCGCGGTTATGTTCACAACATATCGAACCGGACGCTTACGCTTTTTATACAGCTTCGATACATTGTGGCGGTTACTTTACATTCACTTTTCTTTCATTCAGCTTACTCTTAGCTACAGGCAACGAGACTTTCCGGTAAGTTGCGTGAAACGATTGCGTTACGCCTTCCGTGAAATGTGAAATGACGTAGCCATTAATGCCTGCATCTCGCTCCTCAAGCGTGAAAATTGTCTTGACCAGTATCAATTACATACAACCCCGATCAGCACGTATCTCCAGCCGTGACAAAGCGAAAATCTGCGAACTTCTTTCCCTTTACATTATTTTTTTATTGCCGTGCTCGAGAGCGGACGAAACCAATGTATTATGAAATTCATTTACTTATAAATTCTTCCTTTTTTTATTTTATCGTCTAGTATAATAGCACGTGTCTTTTACCAATTTTTATTTTGTACTGATTGTTACCAAATTACAAAGAATATTTCTTGTTATAATGTCTTTTGAGTTTAAAACAAATATTGGGTAATTTGATGGTTGTCATACTTTGTGTTCAAAACGTTACCGTCGAAATAAAAGCGTTAATTCTCTTAATTCTGAACTATATAATAAATGTGAAAATGTTTGAATGTTTAATGTAAGTATACTATTTCTCTTTGTTCTTTACATTTCTTTGCATTCAGTGAGTTAAGTACACACATGGTTAACTATTTTTCCATTTTGTATGTTTAAACATACAGATTGGCAAATAAAATCAAGATATGAACAGAAATTGTTGGTAATTCTGATGTTAAGGAATTGATGTAAGCTCTTCTACGTAGTACAATAAAACACTGCCTACCACATGAGCTACATATACCAAGAAACCAATTCAAAAACTTCTGTACGGTGAGCTAAATATCATGACACCCAAATGTTCATGGATTTCATTGTTGATATAATTATAAACTAAGTACCTATCTGTCCGATGCACCAATACATAAGTATCAAGTAGATTTTCTGTACAGGAACGATATTCGCTCAAAATTGTGAGAAATAATGACATAATAGTACATCGAATTATACACATATTCACTATTACACTGAGCAAACAAAAAATGAACACAATACGTTTAAGACACCAATAACGCTCAAATGCTTACATAGATCGATAAAAATGTGATTAATATAAATTTCACTAATCATTTCACTAGAATGCCCACGGGGTCCACCACCGTAATCCACCGTAAACCGGTACTCCCGTATACTTCACGTACTTTGAATTCGACAGTTGGCCCGGGCATGCCAGACATACGGGAAGCAAAAGACTATTGTGCAAATCACCGAGGGATCGAGCTTTTTGTCAATCCTCCCCTTGCGTACAACGAGTTTCATGTGCCCATACACTAGAACCCCCGAACGCGCGGAATTTCATAACAGGCGACAGTTACATGACCTTGCATAAAATCATACCGTACATACCGACACGATATCGCGCTACAGCAAGGCAGTAAAATTTTAATTTAGCCTGCCAAATACGTAATTCGCAAGTTAACGGTTTCGCTGGGAACTCATGAGGGTAGGGTGTATCTCAAGTAACTATCAAGTTAACGTGTGTGAGATGTACGATAGAGCTTTATGCTGGAGGTGAAATCAGGTTTATGTCAGAGGTTAGTCAAGTCTAGCAGGGACCTGACAGGGTCGAAACTCAAGATCAACGGAGATTTCAGAGTTTGAATTCGGACGTAATCAACATATTCGAAGCCACCTCTGTGCTAAACTGTGACTGTAATTAAATTCAGGCCTAGCTAAGATACAATTCTGGTCCCTTTGTTATATATCCGAGGGCACAGTTGCAATTTGATTCAAGCTTGACACAGATATATTATTTTGGCAAGGAAGTAATTTCGGTTTTGTAGTGTGAAATAAAACTCGTATTTTTATTAAAGAATAAACAATGCATTTTCCGTTTTGTTCGATGACTTTTGCCATCGTTCTGGCAACTTCACAATTTTGCGCTCATACTTTTTCTGGCCCTTATCAGCAAAAAAAAACATCTGTGTTTAAAAAACGAAAATGTTTTCTTGCCAATTCAATAGTTTCGCTAAAAGTCTAATTTGACGAGTTCGAGATGGTGTCGACATCTTATGGCCGTGTTATTTAATACCGTGTCAATAGTGTTACATTTAATCTGTTCCTCATTGGTTTTCACTTTGGGAAGCATGCTTTCAACCGCATTGAAAGTCATAACCTGCCGAACGCCAGTCAAACTAATTTCAATTGGCCGTCCAAAAGTGCGAGACGCCCAGGGCGGCAGATTTACAATTCAAATCGCTCAAATTTCGTCCGAAATATCGAATAAACTTGAATTCGGCCAGTCCCAAGAGCGTAGCAAGCGGAAATGAGAAAGCGATTATTATTACCATTTCTCTTGGAATATGCATCACTCGCGACAGAAAAAGTCTAATTGCTCGAAGTTTGCCGTCATTAAAAAGCATCGTGAAACTATACTCTTGAAACCTAATAGAAATGAATACTAATTTGGTCAAAATTATCTGAAATCATTTCATTCTGATTTTGCGTATTTGATGACATACGTAAGACTGTAGATTGATGTAGAGTGTAGACCCTGAAGCAAGTTTGGTTAAATTTTTTGTGTGTTTTTGTAACAAAAGTAGACATTTGCATGAATATTTTTGTTGTGTATGTCACTTTTATTATTTAAGCGGAATTGTAACAGTGAACTCAACCAACGGTATAAGTAAATGGCAAAGCACTGTGAACATAGAAAACGCATATAAAACTGTTTTGCAGCACCATTTATCTTCAACGCCGTTTGGATTAATGGTTATAAATGAGTTTGACATACAACAACTTTATAGAGGTACGTTTTTATGCAAAATTCTATTTTTGCCTACTTTTTCTGTCGGTATTCAAGATCGGTACGTTCATTGATTTAAAACGTACAGCCCCCAAAATATTTCATACATCTTTAAACCTACAAACGTAATTTATTTTTATGGATGCCAGCATACCAAATTTTTATCAAGCTTCTTCCAATTAATTTTGGTTATCTGTGCTTAAACTTTCATGTATAACGCGAGATGAAATGAGAAAGGGAAAATGTTAGGTCACGTTTTATTATATTTTACGACTGCATTTCCTGACAGTCCCCGAATGTTCTCCCGCTGTCGCAAATTCAGACACGATGGGTCAGTTCGTAATTTCATCAGTAATCCCAAGCGGCAGCGAAGGCAGACATGCCTACCACATTTCTTTCAATTGCCGTACGATCGGCAAGGTAGGTACCTAACCCGGTAATTGTTTTAATTAGGAACACGACTACCGGTGGACGGGAAAATATTCTCAAGCCCTCCTAGGGAACAATGTTCCGAACAAAATGCCGGACAGTGCATGCCCCGGGGAACACGGTCGTCAATTACGTTGTAAGCGTTTTCTCTCTCATTCTTTACTCCCCCGCCATTTTTTATTAATTAACTCGAGGCGCAGTGGCAATTCTGAAAAATCAAGTACGGCTTCGGGCATCCAGACTTCAATTAATTGGGAGTTTACTGCGCTGCGTGATACGTTCCGTTCCGATCATTTTGTCGATTTAATTAACTCGTTACACGAAAGTTTTATGCCTCAACGATTCTTCTCACCCGGTGCATAATTACGTTTCAACATTTTCCCGTCCCGAAAAAGAAATGGCACGTCAACAAATTTCGACTGACACGACTCAAAATTGAATGAATATATTCCGTACGTTACATAGTTCGATACGAATTCGTCGGAGTTCGGCGGAATACTCCTGTCGTACCAACGTAACGATCAAAAAATATCTTCCATTAGAATGAGATATCGAGTAGGAGCCTGCGAACGGCGAAAGAATAGGCGGGAAGTGCAAGAAAAGGGTGGGAAGAGACAAAACATCGCTGCGGCGGAAATGAGAGCGCGTACACCATTCAGTGCTGCCACCTGTTGAAAATGGAAAATGCACGAGCGTGCGGAATGCATGTAAGCTGCATTGAAGACACTTCGAAGATGCATTGAAGGCGGCCGCTAACGAGTACGCATTGTCTATCTCGCCGTATGGCTTTTCGACTGCTCTTACTCCGCCATTTTTCGTTTCTCAGTTTTTGGCGGAGAGGGAGGACTCATTTGTGCGCATCTTGCTCATTCTCTGCCTCTGAAATACGGCGCCTCTTCACATTGTACTCAACGTGCATCAACTCGCATCCAGCCATACTGGGTGGCCGCACATTTTCATTGTTTACGCTGCCCGTATTGGAAAGGAGATAGAGCGACGTCTAGTCCATTAAAAGTGCGATTGCCGTTGAGAGTATATCGGGGTCGGGCACATTCGGTAATGCCAGCAATAGAGACTGTGCGAAACATGTGCCATTTATGACGTATACGTGAAATAGTTTCGCGACAGTTGTGCACTGCAGCTACGTACCGGATGTTTCGAATAATATCTATCGCACAGTCAAGACTTAATTAGGAACCGCGCTGCGACGGTAGACAATAGGTACTTGCCGTTAATCAGCTTCGGCGTACAGGTTATTCGAATAATATAAATTAATCCATAAGCGTGTATTGATCGTACCTGCATGCCAGGCGCGGCCGATCAAAGTCGTATCATGGATGAGCAGATTTTTATTGAAAATTTTCATAAACGAACTTCACGAATGAGCGGAACGAATAGAACGGATTTCCTTCATTGGCACATTATGCCTCTGTATGGCACATATGTACGTAAGGGGTCGAAGGGGTGAGGAAAGGAGGGCTGCAAAAAATCAGCGAATTAACGCACGGCCCAATTGACAATTTAATTGCATCCTGTTTTCATAGCTGCAGGAATTGAATTCGGATCGGGGGTGGCGGAAAGGTGCGTAAAATGCAGAATTAATAGGAAGACGGCCGATGGAATAATATCGGATTGATCCGTCGTTAAAGGATATTCATTAATTGCTCAAGTTTTCCAACCCGATAGTATCATCCAGGAAACTGGCTAAAATGGAGAAGTAGAATGAATAAAGAATGAATAACACTAAACGATCATCCAATTTTGGTCAGTTAACGTTCCTAAGTAACTTCGCAAAATCGCACAAGTCGGAGATTTATAACTTTTACGTATGAGATAATGAAATTTTGCCAACATTGATAAAACATGCAGTTGTCGCCGCAGAGTGTGGAATGAGAGAAGAGTCCCATTCAACTTTCACTCCGGGAAATTTGTTATTTCCTTCCGTTTCCCCGCATCCCATTCTTCTCTCCTTCTTTCTATCACCTATTTTACGTCCGTCCACTGGCTTTCCTCTTTGCCAGGCGTACGGAAATTGCTCAGCGCTTCCAACCGGCCGGCGAAAAAAAAGACTTTAATTCTTTAATCTGCAGAGCACAACACTGTACATAAAAATGACGGCGCGACAGCGAAATTAAATTTGCTTTATGCTAGAAGTTCTAGAAAGCGCGCATAATATTTTCGGTAATTAGAGCCATGAGTAGTACACAACGGACTTTTAATATAACCTTTATTTGTCGACGAAAATGTGTTGGCAAAATTGGTATTCAAGAATATTAGGATTATTTTGAAACTGGGGAAGTCCTTGTAATAAGTCGATCACTTATGATTTTCGGAACAGTTAGCAATTACCAAATTGCATGTCGGACTTCTAGGACGGAGAAGATAAACTCTAAAGAGTGAGACAGGCACCTATCAAATGTTACTTGTTCTCTCGGTGACAGGCACGAGGGCTGGTCAGAATGGGGATAATAAAAATAATCACGAGCGCAAACTTAGTTTATGTTCTGATAAGGTGGGCACGCAAAGCGCGTGTCTGTTCGGGGATCAGCCTTATAACGAATGTAAATGCATGTTTTCCAGGATAAATTGTTGCGTGAGGAAATGATGTAGTATGCGGATGATGGGAGAGACAGGAAACGATATAACCGCGGATTGGATCAATGCGATAGGTTCGCATTGCGTTACATAAGTGGGAATCCACGAGCAGGAGCTTGGCAGTGGTGCCAACGTACATAAAACTGGCTCGTGACCCTGGCCTGCTTTTTCAAGTTTCTCACACTACGCGAAATTCATTCTGCATCGTTGTATGGAAAATAGATTAATAGCCATATCTCCTGTGACCGCTCCAACGGGACGTGCTTTTCTTTTCCCGTTTTTCCTGCCGCTGACATTAATTCTGAACATCGAAAGTGGACAAGTTATTCGAAATGGAAGTACCGTCTATCAGGGACAATGAAGTATTCTTCTCTCGAAGTGAACGACTACTTTTGCAGATTACGTGCGTAGCAGTCATGAAAAGGACATCTAGGTAAGGTAAACAATGAAGAGAGAAAGAAATAGTTCCATCTTTGGAAGAAGGAGGAATTCCGTCTCAGACAGGTGAGGACGCGTTTAATAATCATCCTAATTCTCCTTTAAACTTCTTCCCGAGACGAATGAGCGGCAAGAAAGTAAGGTGAAAGTACGAAGTAAGAAGAAAGGGTGGGCTTCAACGAGGGAATGGCGGGATGGGGAGGAAGGGGAGTAAGTTACGGGCTGGCATAATGGTCCCGACTAATTTACGACGGTTGGAAATTAAAGTTTTCTCGCATTGCGTTCCTACAATGTCGAAAGTAGCTTTACCGGGTAACATTTTCTGTATAAAGCAAGGTTCCGGAAGGCATCCAATATACCATACGACTATGAGTATATTTATGGCCGTTGTTCACACCACTTAACATATACGTAAATAAACAAGCGTAAAAATATCGGGTAATGAATCAAATTTGATGCATTTCGTACACTCGGTAGATGACACGGTGTAGTTTACGAGTGTTTTCTTTAATTGCATATCTGCTTCGAGTTAGCTAACACATTTAGCCGGTGGAACACAAATATCGTTAGCGGAGGAAAAATTATGATTTGCATGAGCTTCAGGTGCACACATTTGAGACACTCTGTATGCACAGACAGGGAGAAAGAAAGGGACGCAACGATAGGCGGGATGAGAAGGACAAACGGCAATATATTTACTGCGCGGTCGGTAACGGGGAACCAGACATGTATAGGGGGTGTCTGTTAAATGCGTGTCAACGCAAATGCAAATGGTGGCTTCGGTAATCCCTTAATTCGATGCCAATTTGCGATTCGATTTCATCCCGCCCCCACCTCCGCGAAACCAAGAAACCGATTTCCGAAAATGAGGGTTCCGTGCCGTCAGTTTGGTTAATTCCGCGTTACAGTGGTTCTCATTTCAGCCGGTAATTGAAGGATGCGATTATAACTTCCACGCTAAAAGAGCAATTAAATCGCAAACGGTATTTAATAATTGAAGTAATGAATAATACTATTTATAACATTAACGTTGATCGTAAGATTTAATAGAGGTCCAAATTATTGCGTCCGGAGTACGGAACTTGTACCGAAGAATGAGGACGAGGAAAATTTTGTATGTTGACAGTACTACAGTAATTAACAATAGCTTCCGTCTGTACGTCGTTAAGGTAACGGTTATGAAAATGACACGGATAGAGCTCAAGAAAGTGCACGAGGGCACTCGTTGATGCACGCGATCACCGTTAATATACACGGTGTCTGGAAAGATGAGAACCACTCGCGCATTGACATGGCAATCAGGTATCCCCCCTCCCCACCCCCTGATCCTTTCCACCCCAATGGGACCATATTCAGTCGCGTCGACCACCTCGTCACGCAATGCTCTGTGACTCTGTAATTAACTCGATCGGCATACAGGGTGTATCGAAAATTAGCGCGCATCGTCGTCGTCAGCGAAGCCATAATTTTGTAAGTACACACAGAATTTGGTTTGCATCATGTTGCTGGAACGATCGCATAACAGAGACGCGTACAGAATAGGTAGGAATGCGAGTTTGAGAAATTGGGGTTGTTGTAGGAGGCGCAGCGATGAGAAGGGAGAAAGTGGTCAAAATTTGTGCGTCACTCACCGTGAGATGTCTTCCTGCGATACTGCTCTCGGTGTTTGTGAACCCCCGTGATGCAGCGCTAACGAAGAAGCGTGTCGCGATTCTTGCGAATAGGCGAGATTCGAGCTGTTCTCCAGTGCTAAAACCGAACCATTTTGTTTGCCTGTTATCATCGTAAACAGAAAAAAAGAAAAAAAAATCGTGTCAGTTCCATCGGTGCTCGTAGTTGATAGGTATCTGAATAAATGTCATTTATTACTCTTTGCAAGGTATAATATAGTACAGCTATTTATGGATATAAATTCATATAGTCTATAGAGTGCTATTGGGACAGAATATGAGCATGCATTGTCGGGCAAAATTATTTGTAATCTCTCCTGTCTTTTCAATTCGCTAGGCTTGGAATGGACTTGGGATACATTTCCGACACCTGATGTACGTTGTATTACGTGTGCGCCATTCAAGATCTTGTAACAGGATACAAAGGCAAAAACAATGAAGCGCATGTACGAAGGAAGGCTCGAGCAAACTAAAAACAAGTGAGTAAGGGCGCAATGAATGAAACTAAAAATAAAGATGTGAGACACGGGAAGCGAGTGTGAGTGGGTGGGCAAAATGTAAAGGCGAAGGTGAAAAGGGGATAGTCGGAACGGAAGGAAAGTATATATGAAAAATGAAAAGGCAATGAGGCGGAACGGAAGCGGGGTGAAAGGGGAATGAAAGGGGGATGAAAGACACAAGGGTGTCGGAATCTTTACGAGGGAAACCCCTACCCTGCGACTGACGATGAATAACTTTCGACCGATCGCGAGGAATAACGGCGGATCAAAAATTCATTTCGACAAAACTCCTCGACTACCGTAAATCAACCTTATCTGTGTCATTTTTCCGTTCCCAAATCCTTGCCATTTCGCATTCCGTAGTGTCGAACAAAGACAGGTGAGCTACTACAAAATATGCAGGACGAAAGAGAGAGTGTGAGAGAGTAAATATGCATAGATACGTTTTCCGCGACAAAATATTAAAAAAAATCGTGTAATAATTGACTCTCGATACATTCGTGTTATTTTCTCAACCCATTCTATACTCCGTTTCCTTTCTTCAGTCACTCAACGCGCTTACCGTTAGTTTACTCTCCTCCCCATCCTGTTTCACATAGTGCAGTTATATCCTACTCTACGTTCAACACACGCTCTTCTTCACTTCCAATCCTCTCTACGCCCTCAGCAACCTTCCGACTCATCGTTCAGTCCTCCCTAACTAATCTCCATATCAAGTTCACGATCAATTCTTCTCCCGCCCATTTCGTCCTTTAGCTCGTCGGCATTTTCCACGTTTGTCGCTCATTTATTTAGCCCCATTCATCGTCTATGCCACATTTACACCCTGCACTCTCTTTACGGTACATCGTATCTTTCCCAATCCAATCCATCCAATGCCTTTCTTGCTCCCCCGACTCCGACTACACTATACTTCGGATTAGTTGAACTACTTACGTGGCTGCGGTGACAGTGAGTGGTCAGAAGTTGGCGGGGGTGGGGGCAAAGTGCCTTCAGGTTTTGCCACCAGGAGGACAACGCGATCCTGTGTTGCCTTCAGCGTCGCCACCGCTTCCTCGTGCGTGACATTCTCCAAATTCTTGTCCCCCTGCTAAGTCACATCGCGAAATACATAGAAAACCACGTCACTCTTACACTAACGTATAGTGTAGCTGAACGGTATCCGCACTCAAGTCAAACTGAAGACTATTTGGGTAGTAACTGAATTATCGATTACATTTGCAATGTATTTATATTACATTGTAAAAACGATATCTAAGAATTTAAGTCATGATGTCCTGTGTTTATTTGGAGATTGGAGATTTATTTCTCGAAGTCCCAAGCCATGCTAAAATTGTGTGGTGTACATTTCGAGAGCACATAACAGAAATATTGCTGTATATAATTGATTCTATATCCAGAGTATGTGAACTGTGGTTTGGGTTAATACGAAATGCTTTGGCAGTGCATATTTCGATACGGATTAATGTGATTAATATTGGCGTATCTACCATTTTACAATCTAATTGTAATACAAGGCAAACGTGCTCGAAAAGTAACAATTGTTAACAACAAGCAAGTATTTTTTTAAACTTATGAAAACGTTCACGCTTATAAAAGTAATCCGAACTAATTATAAATGTCAGCAAATATTTTGTAGCAAAAAGTTGAATAACGTCGATTACTGTATATTAATATGTTGCTCAGCCTTGTAGTGCAACAATGTTAAAAAATGCACAAAAGTAAAGTAGTAACAAACAAGATAGGACATAATTCCTTGCTATTTGTTGACATGTATTCTTATTTTTCTTTGGTTCGTTCATCTGTTTTTGAACCTTACCAGAGCATTCCGGACGGCGACCAGTTTGTCACCGACGACCAAACGTCCGTCCACCTGGGCTGCTCCACCTTCCATAATTTTCGTGACGTAAATACCATTGTCACCCGGTATATGCTGATTACCGATACCCCCTGCGATACTAAAGCCCAGGCCCTTATTGCCCTTTATCAGCTCAATCTCCATTAGCTGTGTGTGCCGTCGCCGGCGAACATACTGAAACGCAAAAGAGGGAAGAAATGTGAAAAATCGGTTTGGGGTAGCCCCGCAATAATGGAACGCGTTCTGTTTATTACATGATGCGAATTGTAACTGAATTGCCTTTGTCGGTTGACGCCACCGTTCACACAGGGAACGTTACCGTACGTTTACCTCTTCAATCGATTTTAATCGGTATATCGTTTTAACAAAGTGAATTTCATGAAGGGTGCCTCAAAGAAATATTGTTGTGTACGTTCCTGCTTGTGTAACCTTAATTCGGAACGTTTGTCCATACAAAATCAATATATCCAACGATGAAATGATAAAAATACTTTCTTCAATCCGTGGAAAGGTAAACGAAACTTGTAGAGAGCAGCCAGATAAACCATAAGCTATTGCAATCTTTTATGACAATCTCTTCCTTTCGCACTCACAAATTGAGATAATAATTGCGCCCCAATTCCACGTACCAACCCTTCTTCCATGCCCACAGTTCTTATTTCTTTATTCTCAGCTCGACATTATGAAATCAGTGCCATTGTTCTGCGGCCGAAAGCCGACAATATTTTTTCCGGAGAGATTTTTTTGAACGTCATATCAACATCAGTGCGTTTTATTGTTTGACGTCTTTATGCCGTATTATAAATCCTTCCTTTTCAATATTTATGAATGCCTGACCGGTGAAATGAGCGCATGGGGTTAATGAATTGAATTACGGACTATGGAAACGGTTAGACAGTGCCTAGGGAATTTATGCACGTTATTATTTAGAAATTTTATCCGCAACTTGGTCGGAAGAGTTACTCGATTTCGCGGTGTAACAAATTTTGTCTGTAACCATCATTTATAAAACTAATTTGCGCTTTTCGAAAGTTAATGGTCCTGTGGTCTCGTCTTACAAATTTACGTACGTCCGTGAAACAACTGTTTATTATACATATTACACTTTCTCAATATGCACATATTTCCTATATTCAACATGATTATCCCTTTTACTATATTAATATGAAAAATTCATAAACTTATTAAAAAATATGAATCTACTTCTTTTCCAATAGTACCCTCTGCCTTGCATAATTAGAATCACAATTTTATTTCTTCATTTCAGTTGTCGGTAAAATGTCCAGTTCTTACACAAAGGGTATAATAAATAGCGTCAAGCCCATCCTGAGGGATGTAATTGTTTAAAACTCCTGTTTTGTCGAACGTGGCAGGTCATAACGTGGTACACGGAAATGCGTATTCATGTGGAAGTGTGTGTATGAGAGTGAGGAGAGAAAGAAAGAAAGTATGAGTAGCAGATAAGGAAGAGCGTGAGTGAGTGACTTAATCGAGTGAAACAAAACCGGGCCAATGTGCAGCGTGTAAAAGGTTCCCGTGAAGTACAGAAGGTTTTGACAGTGTTTGGCAATGTGTAGATCTTCGTGAAGTACCGACAGTTTTGAAATTTTCCGTTAAACTCCACTGTTATACTACTTCCTTGACACACAAATAAACCGAATTTGATACGATCAAAACATAATATTTAATTTCTCTCAACTAAACAGATATATGCAAGCTTAGAAGCAGAAAATATTATTTCGAAATTCGTTATCGGTACTGTTTGGAAAGAAAGGAGGAGTGAGCATCTCGAGCATCTTAATTGAATAATCAAATAATATACTATACGGCATCCGACAGAGAAAGTTTTTGACGTCTCAGAGACGTCAGTCTACAATTGCACATGAAATGAATGACATCTGCCAAACGTCATCGTTCGTTGTGTCATGTCTCTGATAGCTTCATTCCCAACTTTTGTATTTCACTTTGTATCAATGAACTTCAATGTTGCAGAATGTTCAATTTTCGAAAACGGAACCTACCAGCTTGACGGTGTTTCCCGCCCTTTTGAGCGCGTCGACGGCAGCGGCATGAGGCACATCGACAACAGACACCTCGTTAACTTGGAGAATCGTGTCGTTCACTCTTAAACGTCCGTCGGCGGAGGCAGCGCCGCCTGGGATCAGTTTCGTTATGTAGATGGCGGTGTCATTTCCGAAGTGCGGATTGTCCGTACCGCCGGCAATACTGAATCCCAGACCGGCCCCGCCACGCTCAAGGGCAATCTCTTCGTACTCCCAGTCATCGTCGCCATTCACCTGAAATTGGACAAAAATTTATGGACCGACGTCACATCTGTGAACAACGAATATGGGCCGATACTTTGAATTACGTTCATTCCCTCGCGGAGTTCTATTAACACTGGAACTACCGGTCAAAATTACTGGTCTGATCCTGTCTTAATAGGTCAGGATAATAATAAACGAATTTTCCCTTATAAAACTTATTTTTTTTTTTTTAAATACTATTTAGTACTCATTGACATAGGTAAACGATTTATTCTTTTTGCATTTTGTGAGTTGAAACATACTGACGTAGTATCATTTAGAGAAGCAAAATGAAGATATAAATGTAAATCCTCGGTAGTTCTAGGGTTGAGCTATGGACTGTTAAGTACTTTTGCCTCAATGGCAATAAAAGCTAGTCACGGT
Organism: Anoplius nigerrimus; assembly: GCA_914767735.1. NCBI lineage: Eukaryota > Metazoa > Arthropoda > Insecta > Hymenoptera > Pompilidae > Anoplius > Anoplius nigerrimus. The sequence goes on from OU612078.1 coordinate 11,562,842, forward strand.
TTAATTCGTGGACGTTGATTGGTTGTGCAGTAATAAAATCGTGTTCTTAGGTGACGTTCGTAACTGGGTTTCGTGATCGGTTGACACGTCGATTCATGATCGTAATCGCTGATGACGTATTGTTTACAGCTTCAGTCGGCAGTGAACTGAATTGTTACTAATTTCATTTAATAGTTATGGTTTGTAGGAATATCACCGAACGATCTTTGGAATCGTCTTCGGCGTGGTCGTCCAAAAGTGACAGAGTGGCATGAGGCAATACTTTGTAAGAAACGTTCTTTGCCAAATTTTAAGAGGCTCCTGATAAAAACTGAGATGTGGATAAGTCATTTTCTACTGATCGATTCGAACTTCGACGTTGTATCGAACCACATGGACCTCTATCCAAAGCTATTTCGGGTTCTTCAACCCTTTCCGACCTTTCGAACCTTGGCAACTGCCATAGGAAAAACTCTCGTTACATAACTGGGCATGAGGCACACTCGTGATTTTCAAACTCTCTCACTCGCTTTAGGCCAGGTTGCAAACTTTCAACACTGGTGTCTTGTTAAATACGGGAACAATGGGTATGTACAACAACCGACCTAACTCGACGTAAACTTTTGATCTTAAAATACATCCGGACTGGTGAAGGCGTAGCTTAGTTACAACGAATTTTCGAATAGCACCTGTCCAAACATTAAACTTTCAGAATTAGAGAGAAGTAATGAAGTTAAACCCGTTCATTAACAACGGAAATAATAACAACAATATTGTTGTGTCCAACGTCGGCCACCGGGTATAAGACACTGAGTATATACCGCATAAAGTGACTCGCACACACGTAGATGCAATGTATATGTAGGCATATAAATACATATATACCAGGACGGTTTTATTAATCTTGCCGCGGTGCCGGATTCTATGAGCGAAATTTACAGTCTCGTAAATGTGTAATTAAATCCAGAAGCTTTCGAAAGGCTCAGGGAGCTTTCGCCTGCGGCCGATTAACACGCCTGACAAGAGTATATTTTGGGGGGTGAAAAGAGTAGAATGGAAGTTGACAGCAAATATCGGAAAGATGGAATTCTGCATCGCAAAGGTTTAATAGATCTTTAAACGGAAAATTGAAAATGTGCAGTAAATTCAATTTAGCAGACTTGTTCTTCCATTAAATAATAAATGAAAGATTCATTGTATTAGAAATTACCCATTTTGCGATAAAACTTCTGTCGTAGCTATAGAACAGTAAAAACACCGACTGATATTTACGGAGTAGATCAAATAAAAAATGAATTACCATTCTTTTCGTAGGGCCGTTTACTACCAAAATATAATATACGAGTTCGTTTTGGTAAATATCTTTCTTCCACAACAATATTTTATTTCAATGAAGAGTATATATTTTTCTTTACGTCGACAGCAACTAGAATAGGGTACACCTTTTAAGCGTTAAGAGTATACCAAACTGTTTTAGATCAAAGTTAAATTGAACCAAATGATACATCATATACACATAACTCTAACCTCATTGGTACCTTAGTGCATTAAAAAAATGCAACACGCTCATCTTTTTTAAACCCTTTTTTTGGTATGAACTAAAATTAACCTTGAAACAATCCATCAGGGACAATGATGAATTATTGATGGAGACTTAATTTTACAATCATTAATATTAGCAGCTAGTTCATGTTTGGAAACATTGTAACGAAGCCTGACGTAAATACTTCTGAACACTCTCTGGCAGAGCGAAACAATTCGGGAAACATTTAACTACGATAACTTCATAACAGATAAGTTTGCGTTGTAAGTAGAGCATAAAAAACGCAGCAACCGGTGCAGTCAAAAACATGAGTTCATATTTAAAAAAAAAGAGCCCGTTGCATTCTCCCGATGCACCGATGCAGAAAAATGCATGCGGTTAATTGCATGTGATGCACCGACCAATATATCATTTAACTTTGGTTTCTAAGAGTATATTCCATTTCCAATCGTTTAGAAGGCTTGCTCCGGTTTTGCGATCCACCCTGTACAGAGACCGGTGTTTTCACAGCATTACTTCAAATTTGAATCGTTCGACGAATAATTTGGGTGACAATATCGGAGAGATATTACAGTAACGTATATATGTAGAGCGCGATGAAACAAACAAAAGGTAAAGGGTTAATTGAAGCTCATAACTGATCAAATTGTGTTGCCACCGGAGCAGTATTCAATCGGCCGAGATATAGACATACAATCAAACAGCCACTAGACGATGGAATGTGATCACGGAATGTCAGTTTAAACGTCAAACACATTCCAAGAGTGATTGATCCCCATCCCTTTGCTCATACATACATTTCTACTTAATTTCGGTGTAAACTTTCTGTCCACACGCTTCTAAGTTTCATAGCTCCATTGAAATGTTTTATGGACGCACTAGCGAATCATTCGATACTTCGGAAAATAATGTATTACCATTTTTTGGCGACCTTCAGTGTCTATTCTGGTCATGGCGACACCTTGATAATCTTCAGAATTTCACGTGGGCATAGTTCCGAGGATGAATTAACTCTCGTCCTCTATTTGAACGTGGCACTTTAGTTCTTTCGGTAATAATTCACTTTCACGTTTGTTTCATACTTTTCTTTTTTAGGGATTAAGTCTACATTTACGGCGGTTAGCTAGGGCTAATGGCTTTTAACACAATCTGTTGGAAATAAAGTATTTCATTCCTTCGTTGTAAAAATACTTCTGCATTCGAAAGGACTTTCAAGAAACAGTGATGTATTTAATTTCGTACATAACTTGAGTCTTTTATGTTTTGTCTCGAATATGGCAGTGTTGGTATCTACTCACGGACACAATTTACCGTATGAAAAATACAAATATAACAAGAATTACGTGAACGTTCCAGTCGTATGGTACGTCAGGATAATGTCGGTTACAGAAATACAGTCTGCTGAGATAACTTTGTAACTGAGAAAACAAATGTAGCACTAGATCAACGTATCACTGAACCATTATACCGGCGAAACAGCTAAACAGGTTCTTTTTATAGAGATCCCCTGTTTTCTATCGGGCAATAATGAACGTTCGCGCGTGAACTTGTTAACACTACGGGCATGTGTGTAAGATAGTGCGATGCCAAAAATAATCGCAAAATGTCGCTTAATTTTAGAATTCGCCGAAATATAGCGGAGGTAGGAACCATTGTTCTAACAAGCTCGTGCCGCTTTTTGGCAGACGCTGGCTTCCTATGAGATCATTGACGAATGTCGAATTTTCAGCAAAATTTTATATGAAGTTTAATCAAAAAATATACTGAACTTTAACTTTTTTAACCCAGTTTCATATTTGAACAAATATTCAATCAATGCAGACTAGAGAGGTAAAAATGTAAAAACTGAACTTGCAATAAATGGGATGTTACAATATTTGTAATTGAATTAATATCACTGAACAAACAATGTATTTTTTTCCGATTATTCAGGGAGGGACAAAAATCATCACGTCACGATTTAAAACACAGACCGTACACAAATGATCAACAAATCTGTTGAAAACCTTTTAACTACTTTTGCCGCAATTGACTCCAGTAAACGCAGAATCTAATTTCGCCGACACTTTCATACAGCCATCGGTGTAATGTCTATCGACTTTGTAAACTGAACTTGTATAATTCCTCGACGACTCTTCACGACGCCGACATGCTCAATTCAATTAACAATCAAGATCAACGCTTCGAAACATAGTCACACGCGGATTACATTTTTCATCGATTCTGCCCGTCAACATAAATCCTCACGTTCCGAGGCATTACCAACATTACCAACAACTTGCAAAACTAACCACAAACACTTATTTTCACGTCGTCGGACGAACTTTATCTCACGTTACCATGAAAATATACCGAAATTGGCTGGAAAATAAGCTTGCCCCTCCGCAAACGTTCCACTCAAAGTCTCACTCCCGGCAATCACGAACTTTCTCACTTCGGCAACTGTCAAAATTTACAATTGCCCCGCACTTGTTTTACCCGCCGTCACGTCATTGCCGATATTATTACGCGTCCGATCCACTTGCGATAACGAGTCGTTACGATAGCGGCCGGGAGCGGGAAGTATAAATGAGAAGCGTGAGGGAGGCCGAAGGGGGGGAAGAAAGGAACACAGTTGGCAAAACTTAACGTGACCGTACACTCGCGACCGTTTGTCCAACTGCTCCTCCGCAGTTCTCCACACTCTTTCGTCGCCAGTTATTCCCCTCCTCGAGTCTCGTTTCTCCTCTGCTCTCCTCTACTCGCCTCTCGGCAAATCCATCCGACGCCGAGTAGTATTTTTATACTTCGTCGTTGGATGAAGCTATACGGTCGCCCGATATTTCGATTCGCGCCATCCCGAAGTGCAGTCGAAAATTTTAATTGTCGAAAAGCGAGTGGACTGATTTTTTTTTTGCCGTGAATTTCATTTAGAGTGGGGACCTCCCAAGTCGTTACAGAAACTTACAAGATGACGTTTAAAGAAAGTCAGTGCACATATTATGCGGCGAAGCGTGAAAAGTTTGGGCAAACTTTGACCGGGAAGGGGTTACCTTGAAATTGTTAAGGTATTTTGGCCACAATGCATTTACCAGTGATATTGTTGGAGGTAGAATATAGATTCTGTTAAAAATACTGCTGAGAGTTTAGTTACCGAATACAGTTATCTTTGTAATAGATTACAAAATGTTTGTTGTTGGTTATAATGCGTGCGGTGGTGCAAAGGAACGTATGCATGTTACAAGAATTAAATACTATGGACTAATTTGTAAGCGCTTATCCATAAACACTGTGTAAAACGTTTTTACAATATATTGCAAAAATTGTCACTCGAAAATCAAACGTTAACATAATTAAATTATTGATTAAAAAACACGGAAAGTGAAGCTGTCAAAAGGACCGAAATGAATTATGCAATAATTAAAGTAGGAATTAGAATAACTAGATAGAATGTTATTTATAACTTAAGGACAAACAGACCGATCGTATATATGATCCATTTTTTGTGTTTATTAGCATTGACCCCACCAGCTTTGGTTTTCTTTGTCGTGCCACCTTTATCTCGATTTTCCATTTTTATTTTGACTCTATCGTTCATTGCTGTCTGTCCCGGTCTTTCCCCAGCACGGCAGTCATCGCTATTATAATATTAGAACATGCTATTTCAGACACGACTGTGAAAATATACACCGACCGGCACGCGTACTCTCCCTCTCCTCATTCCCCCTCATTTCCCCTCCGTTCCTCTTCAATTTTACTCCTCAGTACACCATCGTACCTCTCCAACTCTCTGATACTTTCAAAGAGAATTACTCCCACATCTCATACTTTGTTAATATCCATTCGCATTGGAAATGATAGGTACGCACACCAACAATCAATGGTATACTTAGATTAAAAATAATCGAGTGATATTATTATCAGAGTTATGTAATAAGAAGTAATTCGTCTCAACGGCTAAAAATAACATGGAGGTATAAAAATATATATGTAAACAACACTGAAACGTAACACAAGTGTAAACAGAAGATTAAGTTCTTTTGCACTAAGTCCTGTGTTTTCACGTCATAACTACTGGAGGACTTTGCCCTTTCGACGCACGAATTAAAGTAACTAAGTCGACGATGATTATAGATCGAGGATTGACTCACGTTGATAAACTGAACAAACAAATGCACGTTTTAGAACTTATGCATTCGCCGGTTATAAAATGCCTGCCGCTTGAACATTTTATCGGTCGCACATTGTGTAATAAATTGTGTAATTGCCGCTAAGCGGTAAAACGATATTCAAAATATTCAGGGAGACGCTTTTCGTGATATGTATTCCAAGAAGTCGAGTTTCCGTATCGGGCTCGCTTTCCTCGAAACGCGATTTCTGAACCTGGCTGACACGATTTCCCGCGAACAGTTAGTTCGATCAACCTGAAACTCGGTACACAAATTCAGTGAACGCAGGCTTGCTGCTTCTACAATGTTGAAATTAATATCTAGCTCACAAGGCGATTACCTTTCGCTGCACGTGACATTATCTTCTGCCGAATAGGTAAAATAGTTCATGTGAAACTTTGCATAAATCATCGGAAAACAGAAGAATAGAGGTCACAGGAAAAAGTTAATAAATACCACGGAAAAATTTGCTTCCTTTCCAGTTACTGAAGACGCTAAAGATAGACCAGGAAAATCTTTTTAACTCATTTGATTTAATATCTTCTGCGTTTCGTATTTAAATTATAAGATATGGTTACTAAATATTTTCTTGTTTGGTCATGGTACAGACTATAGTTATTGTCCTCTTTAAAATGACCGCAATGACCGCTATCAAGTGAGCACCTAAACTTCTTCTGACTTGTTATCTTTACTCTCCTATACCTTTACAATAAAGATATATCTCGTTACCGTAATATGCTACAGCTGCCAAAGATGTGGCATATATGTACAAAATTTAAGTGCTTCCTTAACAAGCTGTTACGTAAATGGTTTGAAAAATTAAGTGAAACGAGCGGCAAACGTAATTGAAAATGTTCGTTGGTTGCAAAATATATAGTGTGACGACGCAGTCAAACAGCGAATTCACTAGTTTTTGTGGTTGGGAAGTATATTAGACAAGTTTTTCCTTATTAGTCAGAGACATAATTTGACTTTGCCATGTAAAAATAAATTTTATTTATTTATTTGTAAAAATTTGTTATTTTTTTCAGAGCGTCTGACAATGAATACAATGACTGATAGCTACAGTCCATTTAAAGTACGTAATAGTCACAAATATTATTATTTGGTCATTTATTTTTTATATTTTTTGGCTTAGTTGACTGTTGATACGCATCACATACGAGCTCTTGTATGTGTAGGTTTAATTACTGTATCAAACAAGTAGCTGAATTTTACTAAATGTAATGTGTATTTCCGTTTCAGAATACCAGGATTGTCGAAATTAAAGCAATAAGTTCTTTGTTATTGTCAACTTTTAGATCATACGACAAGAATTGTCCATTTTCGTATGAATGCTACGGTCTCTCTTAATCTTATTCGTCGTTACGCTAGGTAAAAACGTTAAAATGGCCAACGGCCGCTGGTATAGCGATCATAAAAGCCGACGTCGTCTCCTAACATTCTCAAAATAGCGGTAGTACCAAGTGTAACGACGCCGGAAGACACGAAAGACGGTATTTTAACGAGGAATGGAACAGGAACAAGGCAGGAAAACTGAGAATAGTATAAATGTATAACATTCAATTAAATTCCGTAAAGAAGAAGTAGCTGACCAGGTAAAGCACAATTCAGAACTTGTTTATTCATTCTAATCATATAGTAAATAACGAATTATGATCTCCCTACAAATAATGCAGAAATCACATACTAACTTTTACAACAATCAAATTCCGACAATGCATCGCTGAATTTGGCATGAAATGTAGTGAAACTAAAATTATTGACCGCGTGTCATCAGACAGTAGAATTAACAGAATTGTACGCCATTGCATTATTTGAAAGGTAAACCTTAAATCATGTACGCAGTACGTCAGCCCTTCTTCATGACGAGTTAATAGTATTCGTTACCGCCGTGTTTTATCACAATTTTATCGTCCTCGCAATTTCTCCACACATCTCGTCGCAATCTCTCCTCAACTCCCGCACTCCACATTATCACTCCCATTCCGCCCTTTCACATTCTCGACACCCTGCGAAGGTGATTTTCGTCGCAAGGATTCGCCAACGATTCGACGTTTAACGAGCGTCGAAACTGCCGGCAGTATCTCCGTTGGTAACGCGGACCGCATATTCTGGATAGCCACTGCCGTAAATAGCGCGGATTCCTCATAAAAGAGTAAGCGGAAAGATGCTTTTAGAACGATTGAAGGGAGATAAGAATCGATAGGGACGCAGTATGCGAGTGAGACAGAGGGAGAGAAAAGAGAAAGATTACTGTTGTTAAGAAGCAGAACTGTCTCCAACCCAATTCCGCATGCGCGTAATCGTTAGACTCTCAGTTTTAAATCTTAAGAAAGTCTTGAATTATTTGCATCGTGCATTACCTGATCTCCGCAAGAGTCAGATCGTACACTCGACATCGGATTCCAGTACAAGATCCGTCAAAATCATTGAAAAATCGCCATTGATGGATCGGTTTTCGAGCAGTTGAAGGACAAGGAGGGAAGTAAGAGAAGTGAGGGGGAGGGGGAGGGAGGGGGGCATGTATAACAATGGCGTAACGCGATACGGCGGTCGACACGCTCTGCATATTCGCAGCTGGTCGCTTCTGTTGAGCGCGACTTTTTTTTTTCATTCTTCCCTGCTCTTTTCTATTGTTTTCTGCGGTGCGTCTGTGGATGTTTCGCTTGAAACGGGAAACTGTGAGTGCGCTCAGGGATTTAATTGCCACGTCTAGCCGCGTGACGAAGACGAAAATGTCGTCCGTTTTGACGCACGAACGTCATTGTCGGGCGAAAATTTACCTTTCAGCGCTGAGAGAATGCGAGGAGTCAACGCTCGGCTGAGTGAGTGATAATAACCCGCTGACTAACCTCAGCATCGGAGTTTTGAATATTTTACGTCGAGCGAAAGTGCACCGGTGGAATTTTTTCATAGAAGTCTTATCCGTAGCGCCGGATAATCAGATATTTTTTGTAGGCATAACGGCGGACGGAAAATACTGGCTGACGTTGAATCAAAGTGACAGAGTTTAGTGAGATCCTAATCAGCTACCTATTCTGTTGTTTTGCTTCTAAATATAGACCGTTTATTTTGAATGTCGTGTGGGTCTATTTAAAAAAAATGAGATATCACGTAAATTAAACTTTACACTAAATTCACAAGTTATATATCTATTTTTTTTCTAAATTAACTTACACCTCTTTTGTTAAATGGACTTCTACCAGTTTTAAAATAAACGGTCCATATTTTAAACAAAATTTTTAGAGTGAAAAGTAATCTCCAACATCAATTGTGTCATATCGGAATGATAACTCTCAAAGTATTGTCCCCAAATTTCTCATATGTATTAGCTGGTTAATTGACGTTTAATTTGAAATGTGGAATGCGTTCCGAATGCGGACAAAAGTGCGCCTGACGTTAAATACGATTCACGAGACGGAACGTAGAATTAGGAGAATGAATGCACGTCGCAGGGTGACAGAAAAGGGGGACTGAGCGGAGAATCGGTAATTATCTTAATAATTGCCGGTTAATTAACATATTCGTCGTGCCCCGAGCCATCAATAAAAATTCCACAGAGCATTGACCTCATGGTTTTCAAGTCGATCCACTCCAACATTGATGAAAGCGGCAAGAAATATTATTTAATCGGACAAGCGAATAGAACAAACGATTTGCGAACAACATTGAAACTGGTATACTCGGTGACTCTAAGTAATGAACGAACAGGGATACAATCATATCTGTGTTCGTATGGTAGCTTGTCACAAAACAAATTGTGTAAGAGAGCTAATTTTCAGCAAACTGTATAGAATCTTTTTTTCCCGCGCAAACAGCTTTCGTTTCATTCTCCCTATCTTGTTCCCGCTCCGATGGAATTTACTTACGTGTCTTGTGTCGCCGGCGAGTAACGGCGTGTGTGCCTGCAAAACACGAAGTGTAAAAGACAAATTAAAAAAGCTGTCAATTCGTTTCATCTCGAATCCGCTATTTGACATTCCGCATTCCGCATTCACCTTCGCAAAAACTCACAAGGAACTCGCAACACTGAGGCAACAATACCTGGCAACAATCTCAAAAAGTCACAAAACTCGCCATCCTCGCCAAAGTTGCAGAAAAAAGGGGAAAGCTCAAGGAAAACTCGCTAAAATGGAATTGATCGATATTCATTACACAAGTTTGGCTAAACTTTCTGTAACATACTGACATGCGTATCTCGATACAATCTATAAAAAGTATATGTCATGAAAGTGAGCAAAAAAGGGGAGGGTAGGAGTAAGGTGAAAACAGGCGTCAATGTAAGATTAGGTTTTTGCCAATCGAACCACGGCAATCTTAAAACTTCCGAAAGTCGTTTCACTTTTTCCCATCCCACCCCGCTTCATTCGATTCGCCAATACTGGGCATATAAAATATGATCTGTCTCCACAGGAAATGGCAAATCCGTTCGTTTTGAGAAATCGTCGGAGGGTAACTCTTCACCGTTCCATATATCACCTTTAGGAATATACCCAATCGATACCGCTGCCCATTCCATTTATTGACTATTTATTTTGCAATATTCTTTTTAAAACATCACTTATCAATCCCGTCTTTTCACGCACATTATTGAGACTTTAAAGTTTTAGTACTATTGTATACTTATTTCAACCAAAATAAATGTTAATGTCGAATATTTTACCGTCATTAGATTTCACAAACGTTTGATACACAATGTATTATGCTTCAGTAATTTATATGTTGAGTATTTTAATAATGTTAAGTTAGGTTGAGGAAAGTTTATGACCTATGTAAGTCTGTTAAGGAATCATTAAATACTACTGAACCAAACTGAACTAAACTGAATTATTTTAATAATCTTCTAAATGTCTTATTATGCTAAAGTGAACGAACATATAATTGATATTTGTAAATAAATCGGTGCAAAGTTGTTGATTTTTGAATGCAAGTATATCGTTACAACGGTAACAGTTTGTAGTAGAGAGCCTTGGTGTAAATAATTATTCGCTCTCGTATTTTTCTCGTTTAACAGAACCTCTAGGCACGTGTTTTAAATAGTAATCGCTCTATTCAGTGTTTATCCCATCTAGTCCGGTAATGGAGATTTTTGTGTTAGTCTCATACATTATACAGACTGCGTACGTTATAATCATTGCTGCATACATATTCATCTTACCGTTTTTTTCAGAAGACTTAACACATTCGTTTTATGTAACAAATTCTGTTCATATTGCTATCCAGTTTTGCGTTTCAGTCGAAATGTCACGTTCTGACTCTTTAATCAATTCTTACATCCCCACAACTTACCACCGAATTTTTTTATACTCCCTGTTAAATATTTATGTATTTTAAAATGTCTGTTACTCCCATAATTGTGCGGTTGACACATTACTTTCGTTCTTTCGGAGAATCGCATATTATGCTTTTAAGGATTTTATATTAGTTATTTATAAACCTTGTAAATTTCTGTAATTGCCATTTGACAACATCCTTAAGTGTCGTTTAGAGATTTCATGGGCAATTTGTACTTTTTCAGAAAAGCCACTTTCAGGTCATATGAAGTGGTTTAAGAAAGATGAAGATGAACAGGCAAGATTTAGATAAGAGCATATGAGAGTAGCGGAGTGGGGACAGAATTGGGCATAATTAGAATGTGTAAAAGGAAAATCAAGAGGGCATTAAAAGGCCTGGCTGTCGTCCAGGAGGCGTCTAAAGGCCAAGGCCGACGAAAATACTCGTCGTGGCTGGACCAGAGTATCAAAGTGGAAGGGGAAGAGTCAAGGAGGGTTGCGGAGTGAAGGTAATATGAGATAAACTGCAAATGATAAGATTTTCGTTTATGCTACGTATAATCAATATTATCTGGAAGTCGTTTGTTCTAGAGAGAATCGCACCAAGCAAAGCTTCTAAGATAATTATGCATGAAACACCTCGTTGGTTAAGTAACAAGCTGCAGAATAATTTCAATGACATAAGCTATTGAGAATATATATTACTAAGCTTGGACTAACACTAGTCAAATAATTGTTTCCTAACTGTACACTTAGAAAGATGTTGAAGATAAGATTGGTGAGCAAAACGTTTTTGCAGGTTTTAGATGATATTCTTTCTTTGCAACTTTTCCGCAAGTGCTCGAAGGGATATTCATCATTCGTTGACGATTTTTGTACCTTGAATTTGATATACAGGTCTCTTTTACTTTCTCCTATCTCCCTTTTTCTTTTTTTCTTCCTGTATTGTTATCTCTCATAGCCGCGTTTCCACAGTACGTGTGACGATTTGCTTCTCACAGTAAACGACCGATAACACTTTCGTGCCTATCGCGTTCCTCAACTTCAGTTCTTTCCCACGGTAAAATTTACAGGATTTACTGTTGATGTCGGATTATTCACGTCCGAATTTTTCTAGCAGAAACATCTATCAAAAGTCGTTACAGGTAGTCGTTATATTTATTTATTCTTGTTTAGTTGAGCACTTAAGGAGTAGCATATGACAAAATACAAGTACAAAACACAAATTGTATTCTTCAGAGATGCGTGAATAATTATAAATTCTGCGTATTTGTAATCAGAGTAATATTGATTGGGAAAAATTTTTTCTAACAAACAACTATTCGAGAGATCGATAAACTCCATGCAACAAATGAGTAGGAGAAGTAGGTAACGATCATGTTGCCTTCACTGTTTGTTTCAGCTTTTAGCAGACATTTTTACATATGTATAAGTACCATGCCATCGATCTCCTTTCACCTTTTCTTCGTACATCTGCCGTACACGTACGTACTGTACGTACGCTGCCATGAATTCCGCGAAAATTCCCGTGAAAGTTCGACGAAAATTTCCAAGCGTTTTTGTTTGGGACGGAGAAAATAGCGGAACGAGGAAGTTGGACAATTAGGTGGAGGCAGCGAATGTATGAAGCAGGTCGATATTGACTGACAACCAGGCTCAACAAAAAATGTTATCCCTTTTTTCGAACATTCAGCGCACTGTTCGAGTATTTACCATGTGAAAATTGGTAGCGCAAATTACGTGTAATTTGAAGAATGAAGATATTTACGCATTTTTAGCATTTTTGAAGGCGATAGAGGACTATTAATATACCCCATGGATGAATTAATGTATTTTTAAGGCTGTCGTCTTTGAGGAGCAGTGGTTGGAATGAAAGTTAAAATAAAAGAACGTCGGCCTTGCATCGCGAAAAGGGAAATAAAACAGTGGTCCATTGCACGTACAATGTTGCGGGGAACAAAAGAAAAGTTAGGATAATGGGCCGTGGGGTGGGTCTTCCTCGTAAGGCCAGCAGGTATCGAGTGTTTTCGTGGGCAAGATGGATCGGTACGTGGCTCGCGAAAGCCATTACCGGCCAAATTGGAAGTTGACATGAGAAATAGACGACGTTTAACGGACGTTCGTCAAGGCCAGCGAGAAAATGATCCTTGTTCGCAGGGTTGGAATTTGAGGTTAGGTTCGGGTGGGCTTGCGAAGGGGATGAATGGTACGGCGGGCTTCCGTCATTCGACGTTTCCAAATGTTTTGGTTAATTGCGGTTCTGCGCGCTGCAATTTGAACCGAAAGAAGCAATACCGTGTGTACACTTATTTCGTATCGGCAGTAAGGCAAAGCAGGGAAATGAATTAGCGATAACGCAGCTCGAATGTCATTGAGAAAAGTACGAAGATAAAGTTAGATTTTTAAACCACAAATGTTGGGTCGGGAAACGTTTTACGAGAAAAGTGAACGTCGGAACGGAAAAACTGATTCACTCTTGCGTAAAATTACTTTGTGCCTCTATTAATCCTTGATATCGCATCAAGGACAGAGATCCATAGTGTTACGCTGACAATAGCGCATAGTTTATCCTTTTGATAAAAGACTGAAAACCGAAAGAACATATGTCGTACATACGTGCAAGCACGTGTACACTAAATCACACGTTTGAAAGAATATAAACACATCGCACTATAGGTTGACGACGAGTAAAGGTAAAGGAGGCAAAACGAGACGGAGGATCTGTATTGTAAGGAATGACGAATCGCGTTCGCTGAAGTCATCGTATGCTGACACGATTACGAAATCGCGATAAGCCGTTCGCGGCCGATGATAATTGACACGGATTAACGTTCAATCGAGAATCAGCGAAGCAATTCGAGAATGGATGCGAAACGTTTGACATTGCGTAAGTGCTTTGTGCGACGCGCATGTTATCCATACATACGTGCGCTCGCGTAAATCCCTCGCCTATGGGGTGTCCTGTAAGTCTGCATGCCGCGATATACTTTTCAACCCGATGTAAAAGGAGATGTGTCCGCTTACGACGTCTTGCATTTTGTTAACATTGACGTATGCGCGCATATTCGTATCCACGTAATGTATCCGTGCGTAAGGGTAAATTGCGTCTATGCGCACGTACGTGAAATATACGTAGGAAACTGTGTAATAAAACGCAGTGCACACGACGGTCGTGTAATTGAATATCATCGATATCCAAAGCCAGCAGAGTATATTATGGGCGCGCGCAACCTTGCTAAATCGAGAACCGATCGTTCGTACCTCTTTTTCTGCACAGGAAATCCCGACTGTCTGCACACGTTTCCGGCTTCAAACGCGTTATCTGGGTCACGACGATAACGTCCAGGAAAACTTTCGCTATTGCGACTGAATCGTTAATTAATCTTCCTTTTAACACGTTTGCTATTATCATAGGCTTGCTATGTTGGAGTGTAACCAACGTACCAGTAGTACGAAATTATATGAATGTAAGCGATTTTCTTCTGTAATTAGTTATTACTGGGTTAAGTAATTGGCTGATTAATATTTTTCGACACGCTTCACACAATAATATCCTTCCAAATCTGCATTATAATGTAGCAGTTTCTTATAATGTTTTGGTTATTAAGTGCTCAGTAATAACAATTATAATAGTCATACTTAATTGTACATGTCAGCATTATTTAATCGATAAGTTTACATTTCTCTGCCACAGAATCCCCTCAATTTTCCCTTCTTATCGAGTTCAACATCTTCCCTAACATTTTCTCACGTTTTGACTTGTGTATAATCATTTTTTAACCATTTTTATTTCTGTTCTGAAAAAAAAGTCTCAAACTCACCGTATCGAGGTTAAATAGACTGGAAACCTTCTTGAGAAAACCGTCCTGCGACTTCTTCTTCCGCCTCGTTGTCATTTTTATATTTCGATTTCACCGACAGTTTCGTTCTTATACCGAATGTTCGTTTGTTTCTCTCTCTTTGTGTTAAACCAAGCACATGTTTCACTTATTCCTCCAGTCCCTTCTTTTATATACAACTATCGCTCGCATTAATATCACTGTATTCCTCCTAATTTAAGGTGTTCTGTACATTACACAAGGCACTTTTATGACGATTCTTTCACAGTCTATTTTACATTCGTTCAGGATTAAAAACCATCCATCAGTAGATTACGGCGGAAGAAAAGCTGTTAAATTTTTGTTGCGACCTAACAGTAGGCCTTCAATCGCTTGTTTATCTCAAAGATACGAACCACAAACAAAATATGTGCCCTTATCATTTGATCGGTACGAAGAGAAGGCCGAAAACAGCCCATCTTTGTTAAATATAAATAATTTATTTTCCTTTGTCTGTCAGAGTAGACCATATCAAGATAGACTTTGCAACATCAAAAAGTGTTACATCCTCAGAGATTAAATAAACCCAATTTCAAAGAGAAAAAAACGTAGTAACTGACAGAGACAGAGATGCAAATATAGACATAAAAAATTAACAGAGCATACAGTGATGCATTAAAGAAATCATACTACTGTATACCATCTCTTGTACCTATATATATATATATATATACAGGCTTGTTACCGGCGTACAAGCGCGGCATATACGCCCATGAGTATATACGTGTATATAGGCGTGTATATATGTAGGTATATACTGATACATTAAAGGAACCCCTCGCATTCCAGCTTGGTGCCCCCACACGAATGGGTACCAACACCGGTTAGGGTATAAACAGGTTGTTCCTCCTCACTCCGGACAACGCGAAAGCCGGCGGACTTCCTTTCAGTGGAAGTGAGAGAGACGGAAAGAGAATAAGTTCGTGAAGAGCAGGTAAGGTAAGGGGACGGTGAAATGGAGAAATCGTTGAAGCGACAGAGCCAGACAGATGCTACTGAAATCAGTACGAGAGAGGCGGGTATAACGAATCAACGTGAGAGAATTTTTACTGAAATTCTTTTCCGATTTGACTTTTCCATCTTGCCATTTTTGCAGCTACACCGTTTCCGTTAAACCTCAAGAGATTGTATTTTTTTCGATTATACTGAAGGTTGGGTTGATGCATTAACTGCAGTTATTATAAAACGAGAGGGAATTACGTGACAACAGTGAATGAGATATTATTTTTCAAAATAACTGTTGGGATATTTTGAAGTATCACTTTTGTGACATTTTATTCTGTGAACAATATTGTTATCGCAGAAATTGATTAATTAATATTTTTATCTTCACTTCAATAGTTGTATTTCCATTATGAATGAGTTCATTGTGTGAAAGGATATGAATTTGGGTACTAAGTTTAAACGATTTAGATGCATTATTTTGAACATCAGTCTGCTATTGATTACAAATTCGTATCGACACACAAAACATAATAACAGTTCGATAACACTTTTAATCAACTGAACATCTCGAATTGAATGCTGAACTGATTTCGATTAGAAATTTAAAATCATTGCATTTCGTAATTGATCCTATATTGTACCAGAAATTATATTGAATTTTAGAATTATTGTGATACTGTCTTTGCATACTTTGACATACATCATAATAACCTCAAAAAGTTGTTCGACTTTTCAAATAAACGCTATCGTAACCTCTTGTGAATCATGCCAGCAATAATCAATGAAACATAAAACACAGTAACGTATAGATTATTACATAATGCTGGTTCACTTTTGCAATATCGCTTATGAATATTCCTTTTCAATCCAAAATGAAGTGCACCAAATAAAGCCCTGCAAATGCCACGTACCGATTACAAATGTAAACTGACTTTACTCAAACATTTGGATAACCTACAAAATATTGTCTGCATTTCATAATGAAGCCATAACCCGAAGTCATATCTAGAAACAGAATCTACACTGACTCCAATTCGACTGCATTTCCGAAAACACCGCGACTTATTGGTTACAAACACCGAGTGAAGGCCTCAATAACCTCAAAGTGTCCTCAGATTTCTTAACGCACACCGAACTGCGGAACCTTGCGATTCAGTAATCACAGTTGGATAAGAATTGAATGCACTTCCGAAACGTTACGATGTTTCACCTTTGGGTATACACTAGCAGCACTTTATAACCGATAATACTTCACTACTATTCCTCCGAATGCGTTCCAACGGAACGGATTAGACATTGGCTCACGCCATAACCTGTACCAGCACCGAAGTGTGAGCCGATAAACATGGCGCAATCTGTCTGCTGTCTGTGTGTTACAACACATACGCTTCGAACCAAAAAGTCAAAGAATTCGAACGAATTCCCAGAAGAAACGAAGTCAAATTTTTTTTAGAAGTGTCGGGATTGTATAAAAATGTACGTCTTCGAATTGTGTCTTAAAATCTTCGAAATACTTTGTGAAGCTTTTCTAAGTTTCATTTGAAATATTACATTTCATCGTGATTGAATACAAAATTCTGCGGGACAGTTTCAAGAAGTTCGTATAGCTGGATTTACGAAATTGTAAAGTGATTGCGGTCAAATTTTATACGACTGCAACTAATTACTTAATGAAATAGATACTGTTAAGTAGACGCACGTGACTTCACCGAATTTTGTTAACAAGTTCAATATTTTCAGCAGTTCCCATGCGATGTTGAGTAGCTTTTTGATATTACATTATGATTATTCATCTAGAAATATTTGTCGCATTCCGTTATGCCGCGTAAAGATTCACAATTTACGCTGGAAACCACTATACAACCACAAAGTGCACTCGCGCATTTTCATCTAACGGCACTGGAAATATCACTAAGCACAAGCCAAAGTTATGCATAAAACATAGAATCAGTTATTGGAGTATACAGATATGTTTTCATACTTCTCAACAATTAATGCAAACTTATAATTTTATTCACCGAGAATTATGCCGTTTAACTATATTCGTACGAGCAGGCATATGCATGTTAAATTAAATCAATTCAAGTTAAGTTTTATTGGCTGTAATATCGATCTTTGACAGAACTATATTGTGTTCCACCATGTGCATAAAAGGGACACATCAGAAAAAGCGCATCAAAAATTAAAATATTACGCCCTAAAAAAAGTTACTTGTACTTGCATATAACTGTACTCGACTATTTCCACGAAGGTAGATATGAGCACACATTTATATATGTACATATGTATACATGTAAATATACCGGTGGGCGCATGCAGGTCATGTACACACGTTCAAATAAATGCACCGGGTGTAACTTTTTGCATGTTTTCCACTCTAAAAACTGTGTTTAATTATACTTTTGAATTAGCATGTCTGTGCAGACTCATTACACACGCGCGCAAAGTCGTGTCCCACTTTGAAAACCGTGATTTAACCATGTTCAACTATATTGACGCTGAACACATGTACATCCATACATATAGGCCTCCACGCGTCTGTACGTATCCTTCAAACTTAAATCCCATCTAACCAATGTTCCTACGAACTCATTGCCCATCGAGTACTTCGTTGACTATACGTACATGTGCGTGGACGTATGTGCACGCACGTAGGTATACTTCAACACGTGCGTGTATATGTGTTTGTACACAACCAAGTCTCGCGGCTAGTTCGTGCACGTTCCACGACAGAACTAACTGACTATAGGGATGGCGGCGGTGTTATGCCGTGCAAGCTGCGCAGACGCACTGCGCAGACAGAGAATTGGTACCGCACGATACACTCTTCATCTCTGTTTTATCTATTGGGCGAAACGCTTTTTGCCTTCTCTACGCTGGCTCGTGGAAGTGGATGGGCGATGGTTACGCTTGATTTTAGCCAGCACACGGGAAAAATTGATATTTCATGTAGGGAACGTTGCATCAGGGATTTATTGGATTTACCGGAGGATGTTCGAGTAAAATTAATTTGAAGAACAAATTTCGCGAGGAGCTTTACTTGAGAAGTATGGACTCTTTTATTCGTGCATTTATTAATTTCTGCTTGTATTTTAAAGAGGACAATTATGAAAGAAGTAATAACGAATTATGTAGTTTTTCGAATTGGAGAAGTGTCTTACGTAGAGATTTTATGTCATAATAGATAGCTTTAGGTAACTTGTTATTATATGTTAATGGCATATGTACATATGCATGCTCGTGATGTTTCCCAAACTACCGTATTGTTTCACTATTTTCTGTAACTCTAACTTGTTCTCATTGTTGTCCATCATTCTCTATAACTCTCCCTCACTCCATTTTAAATAAATCCCACACAATTACACCTAACTCCATCTGTATTCCCATTATAGTAAACTCCCTATAGTTCAGAGTCTATCTGTCCCTTTCCCTCTCTCACCGTGAACTCTATGGGATTACCGACAACTCAATCTCTTTCCCAGCAGTTATACATCCTAACAATTCCCATAACACCGTGTTGCTTCCTTGAGCTCACTCGATACCGTAACTTTTTCATATCCATACTTCCACTATACCGTACTGACATATACCGAACAATACATACATGTAAATACGCCGTATATATCTTCATCTCACTCCTCACTATCTTCCCATACTGCACACCATCCCTGCCCTACAATATCGCCATCTCCCTCATTCGTTCTCAAAGGCACACAGAAGGCGTACACTCACTAACGTCTCTCGCCGAAGAAAATCCAACTTCACAATTTCACGCACGACTCTGACCGAAACCTTGTCAACTGGCAGTAAAAATTCAAACAACCGAGCGCAGCACCGAATGGAGGGAGGACTTTCGAAAAATCTTTTTTAGGTCATTCAAGGTCCGTATCTTAAGGTAAGGTTAAAAATCACGGCGAAAAACACGTACCGACGTCGAGACGTGAATTTCGTTCGCGAAACGTCGCCAGCGACTGGCCAGACCTTTTCTCTCTCTCCCTCGCTTTCTCTCCATCCCTCTCTCTCTCTCCCGGCGTTTCCGTCTTGTTCTTCTTCTTGAACATGTCGTGTCGCACTCTGTTCCGCGGCGTGTGTCTCTCTGTGCGCTGACGTCAGCCGCACGAACGATGCACGAATGTGCACGAACGTGCACGATCACGGCCGGCTCGGGGTCAGGATTGAACGCATGGAAATTCGGTGGGGAAGAGTTGAAGGAACGAGGGGAATGAAGGAACAGAAGAGAGAGATCGGCGGCTCAGAAATGGCGGGAGCTGCCGTAAGGTTTGAACGTTTGACGCGCCAACATTTGAAATAAGCTAAGCTATCTTGATTACGTAAGTGCGGAATGTATCAAGAAACGTTGAAGTTTAACGTTCTTAAACACGTTTTTAGACCATTACCGTTTACAGCAAATAAGAAGTGAAAGTGGACACTGTCACTATTTGATGGTACTCTGTTTATAACTCGTTGAAGGATGTAATGTAGTAAGAAATAAAATGGAAATCGTTGCCGTTTCATAATTTTTTATTTAAAGTAGCTATGTAATCTAACTGTAACATAAATGTAAGTACTTATAAAATTAGGTGTCAATATTTGCTGTGTTTCAAGTAATTTGGTGATTAAGTACAGAATGTATTTTATAGCAGGTGTATTTTATACTCGTTAATTATTTGGAAATAATATATATGTTCTTTCAATCTGTATCTTATACCAGTTTCACCAATTAATTAGTTGTTTCTCATTTTAAATGGATGGTTTACTCAATACAATTATTTGGTACGGATAACTGAGATTAAACATATAAATTAAACATATGAAAATATAAACGTATGAAACATAACAACACATAGAAATGTATAAAATGTATAGATATTACACGTAATGTACGCTTTATTCTTTCGTATATGTTTTTTCATTATTTAATCTTCTTCAAATTCCTCTTCTTCTTTTATTTCGGCGAATTCTTTTCCTTCCTCATTTGCTATTCTCTCTTTCAATTTTTCTCCGTCGAGCCTCCAAAAGCCATGCCCTTTAATAAATATTGTTCAAGAAATCGTATTTTTGTTCATTTTTCGTTTTATAAATGACAAGACCCCACGAAATAATTCACACTATGTACATGTCTTTGTTGTATGTCTAAGCGTCTCAAAACTGTGCTAAATTAACTAACGCCTCATATTGTAAGGAAAAATACAAAAAATAATAAGATTCGTCTCCAACAATTTTAATTCTGTTATAAGCTTTATCATTTATTAAATTTGTTTTATTCAAAATTTGGCAAAATTGTTACTGTACATTCGAATATGGAAAAATTAACTTTTTAGATATTTCAGTACAAAGTTGACAGTTACTCCGAGAAAAAAAGCTTGAATGCACTGTTAAAATCTAAATACAATGTTTTTTTTGTTAGAAATTAGCTTAATTCACGCGTATTTAACAAGATTTGAAACCCATATTAATCACCGTTGCTCGCAGATTATTTTCTGCCCAGTTGCACTATTCATCATAAGATACTTTATACGTACAATTAACATAAAGAAAAATAACGAAAGAAATTGAGATAATTGTGAATAATGTCAATGTAAGTGTAATTGATGGCTATAATAAAAATTATTATTGTTACAGACAAATGAATAGTAGATAAATGTTATTCAGAAAAACATGAAAAGTATTTCCCATAAGCAGAACGACCACAAAGGGGAAAGGCAGAGAAAAGTGGAGAAAAATTGAAGAAAGTACGGCAAGAGACAAAGAGATTTGTGTACAGAACAAAGTGACCTTTCTTTAGCTTCAAACTTTTATGAGCCATTGATCTATCGATTACGAGTTTACTGATCGCTTTGGCTATGTATCGGTGGAGGTTTAGAGTTGTAGTTTAGAAATCGTCGATGTATGGATTCATTTCTTTTGCAAGTCTTGACATGCAATCCGGACAGCATAAAATGGGATAACAGAATATTTCTGACAGAGGCGGCTGCATAAAAAGATAGCTTCTTAAGATAGAAGTAGATTATTTGAAACATCCCATAGAAGAGTGAGTAGTAAATTCTCTTAAAGATGATTCTATTGTATTGACCCAGACTTTTGCACAGTTTATGTCTAATATTTTAATTGTAGCGATGGCAGCGGACGTATATACAGCATGTCGACAAATAGTATCATATTTGTGGGTGAAAACTCACTACTAACAAACTAAACTAGTAACTTTCATGAGTTTGATTAATGTTAAATTGATGCTTTTCAAGTGACATCACAGAATTTTTATTTTGTTCCACGGTACTTGACGTAGTCACTCAATTGATCGTCAAATTAGAAATTTGATTCAATAAATTCAGAACGGCTATACATACGAGCAGCGAAAGGCAAATCGAAGAAATCAGGAGCGAATTAAGTAGATAATAATCGTTCACGTACTGTTAAGTACGTATTTTCTATTTTAATATTCTGTACTTTCTATCTTCAACGGTGCTTTGAACTGTATAATATGTGTTTTATGTGTTTAAAATGAATTTCCTTTTACTCGAGCTACAAAGCTAGTAGAAAAACATTAACGATGACCTTCACATGAGAAACACAACGACTTTAAGAACAAAATCCATTATTATAAGTGACCTTTGAAATCCTGAATTGCATCCAGAAATTTTTGATGTGCCCAACAGTGACAGAGACATTGAAGTGTCATCCTTTACGTGACGCATCCTGTATATGTCAATAATGCATATACATACACGACGCGCATTGCGGATACCATTTTCTGTTATATCAAATGTCAAAAAACATGTTCACTGTCAGTGAACTTCTTTACGTACCACTCGCTATGTAATTAAAGTCAGCTAACTTTATGTTTCGAGACATAAATCCACAGTGGGTTGAAAAATGATCCTACCTAATTAACATTAAATTTTACTCTTACTATCACGTTTGTTTCTCATTCACCAAGATTCGTATATACAGAGGAAAACTTCTAATACATGCAGTGTTCTATACGTAAATACTCTTTACGTTACGCGCATGCGGTGTTAATTAGCAAGCGGTAAGAGTGATAAAATACAAGTTTTACAGAACGGAACAAGAGGAACAGAGGAGGAAACGAGCAAAGCGCATAAAACTTTCGCGTACAGCAGCAGCGAACAAATTACGGCACGCAGCTATGCTACTTTTTGAAACGATCAGCTCGCCGTCACGTTCGATTTTTCCACATGTACAGTATTAGTAAAAATCTGTGACAAATTGTACAAAAATGTAAACCGTCGTAGCGACCGTAAACAATCACAATGTATCTTAATAACGAAATCGGGTATTATAAATTTCAAACTTGAATTGTTCAGCGTAAACATGAGATTTTCAAATGCTTCGTTAACATTAATCGTATCAGACACGGTCAAATTACGTGTTTCGAATTTTAAATGAGAATTGTGCATTTACTGTTATTTCTTTCGTTTATATAAGTTTTTGTCAATTCTTAAATTGTTAAATTAATGAATTTTTAAACTTTTTTTTTTTGGTTATGTTCCGTTTGAGAAATCGTCTAAGAGATTCGTATTTAAAATACGAAACGGACCGTTTAACCCAGCCTGGTACGGTTAGTGTTAAAGATTAGTATGAGCGACAGCCAATTTTCTCGGGAGACCGAAACCAAATCAGAACGAGACGGTATGCTGAGCCAAAAGAACGATGTCTTTTGGGGGTAAATTTAATCCACAATTATCGTGACAGTTGGCTCACCTGGTCACCGTCGTGGCCCTGCCAGCTGTCGTGACTCTGCAAAAGAAAGACATCAAATTATTCCATCATCTCTCGCATTCGTTCTCGATCTTCTGCGCACACTGCCAAAAACAGTAACTTCAAACCCATAAAAAATCTCAAAAAGTCCATACAATTTATTTTCTTGTGACTGTCCATTACGAGACTAACAGCCCCAAAAGAATCGGCGTAACGACGTTAGCCTAACGATACAGTCGAATGTCTCTCGCAGAAAGAATTTGAGGAAACATGTTCGGCGACCATCTGCAATCTTTGTCCGCCAATGTTACAATCGATACGCGTACACACACGGAACGTATGATAATCGCTTTAACAATCCTCTCGCCTGTCCCGAGCAGTCTTTATTGCGTTTGGAAGTAGCAACGTTTCCAAACAAAGCGGTAATCTGTCACGGGCGCGAAATTGCATTCCCTGTCTAGGGGAATGGGGAAATTGGGAGCCAGTGGGAGTGGCCCGGAGGGGGTGTGCACGGGTGGCCAGGGGTGGCGAAGGGTGGGGTGGATGGGGTAGTGGATGGAAGGGTGCGTGTTGCGGCATCAACTCGCTGGAACCGCTCCAAAAGGATGAACGTGGCCGAAATGTGTTGGTAGGGTAGGCTTCGAGTGTTCCCGGCTGAGATGGGGTGAGATACGGTGGTTGGGGTGCCCTTTGTGCGGCCAACGACGGGCAAACATGCGTGGGGTAGGTCCCGGATAAGTTTGCTTAACCTTCGACTTACCGAGTCAAAGCGAGGTTCTCGGGAAATTTCAACAGGAGAAAAACTGTGCGACTGATGTCATAATCGTGGTGTTTGGACGGATTCGGGATGTGTATGTGAATGTGTTCAAAAAATGAGGCTGGCGAGTAAATGATTGTCGAGGATTTGAAGGTACATTTAGTTTGATGCAATTTTTGTTTCCTTGGAAATGGAAACTGGGTCTGTTCGACGGGTGAAGTATGTTTTAGAAATGTATGTACTTAGTAGAGGAGCGTATGTAGGACAGAGGTGCTATAATTGTAGTACTGAACACATTTTGTAAAGAATTTTTTAAATGAGATACCTTTTAGTGATACTTAGTACAAAAGTCAAGGTTGACACGCTCGACTTCTCTGATTTGTAGATTCAAAATATTTTGTCTCAGAAAAGCACATGATTTAAACGATTGCAATCGAATACAATGTAAGACAAATTTCTTGTATCATGCCCACCTTAATTACAACAGAAAAAGACCATTGCAATAAGATATATGGCTATAAATATGTCGTAATAGAAAAAAATCAACTTTTGCTCGTTTTCTCTGAGTTTGCATTCTCTATTTAATTGACAAAAACCATATCCAACCTTGCATGACCCACTTTATTCTGTATATAACAATTTCAAGTCCATGAAAAGAGATCGCATTCGAATAAAGTAAGTCACATATTCGTCCTCACACATATAAGGTGGACCAAACTTACTATAGAACTTCATTAACGCCGCTAAATATCCCTAGCAAGTTGCGTGACGCCCCAATTAAATTCCAGAAATCTATGAAAAACTCCCTAAAAACGTTCTTACTTACAGGACTACCTTTTCAAAGTCGCCCCACCCCCACCCCCGCCTCCACCCCTTAAATGACGACGACGACGACCGGGGAAAAGGGCATTGGAGACAAAAGAACAATGCGTCAGTGTCGCTTGTAGAAAAAGGGGGGGGGGGGGGAGCTGTGGAGGTTGGATGGCGGAAAGAGAGAGACAAAACCAATGCGGAAAAGAGTGAGAGGAAGGAAGAAGGCAGGAAAAAAGGAATCAAAGGGTTGGGGAAGGAGAGAGCGAGAGGTCGGCGTAAAAAAGGATGCGCGGTTTATTGTCCGTTATTGTTCGAACTTCGATAAAATTCAAATGGCCCGCCGCACAGCGTAGGATGAGCGGAGTGGGAGAGAGACGAGGAGGTGGGTGGGGGGGGGGGGGGCGCATTGTGTTTCAGATTGTTGACGACCCCTGCTTCCCCTCGCTTCACCCATCCTTCCGTCGGCTTCGCTTTTCACCCCTTTGTCTTTTCCACTCCATGGTTGAGGTCTGGTTAGGGTTGTTGCACATTTTTTTTTCGATCTGAATAGCTTCCATGCTGTTTGTCGCAAAATTTCTCTTCCGGGCGAGGTAAGAAGGTCGCGTAATTGCTGGCGAATGAAGATTGGAAGGGATAGCGTCGCTGGCGGCGAAATTTCATAGTCGTACCACTGAATAGCGAGTGTGAGACTTTGAATCGTCGTGTGCGCGTTGGACGGTCGTCTTCTGCGTTATATAGACGGATTATGGCGGCAACTTCCGTTCTGAATCTTTTGGTCGTCGGTGAAATTTCACGAATCGTCAGTAGACGGGCTAACTTGAAGCGGGACTCGCATTTTGCATAATAAATTATTCGTCGCGTCGTTAAGATTCTCGGGTGAGGTGGAGTGGGCTGGGCTGGGCTGGGTTGGGGGGGGGGGGGGGGGGTAGTTGGAAAAGTGACGAAGAAAGGGAAGAAACGGAAGTAGTGGGTATGGAAAGATTCTTGCTAAGGCGGCATCGTAAACTGCCTGTGCGGGTTTCGAGACAAGTTTTCTTCAACAACTTTTCATCACCCGTCTACCTTCCCGTCGATCGACCTTTTTCCCATTAATTAATTCCCGGCCTTAATTAAAATGCATTCGCCTTGCCGGCGTCATATATCACTTTCTGCAAAAGATTGGATAAGAAGAGGAACTTTTTGCCATTTGACTCTTTTGTTTAGTGCGATCGTTCGAGTGGAGGACAAGGTTTTACCTATGTATATCATTTGATCGCGTTACCTTGTTTGCGTTAATAGGTTAAAGTGCACTGACCAAAATATGTATTTTCGGAATACAACACTGATAATTTAAAACGCTGTATATTACGAATTTAAAGTATTCAATCTTTGTTTCAACATAATATTTTTCCTTTAAATAAAATTAAAAAATAGTGATGGGTAATGTTAAACGACATAACATATATCGATTCTCTACAAAAATATGTTTTTTTCCGAAAAATGTATAGTTGCAAACGCAATTTGCAGTTTGGCACTTCTTTCTTTGAGAATACCACGAATTTTCAACTTCGTAATCATTATACGATGTGCTGATGAAGATTTTATGGCGGTGCATTGAAAGTTTGGTAAAAACTTTCAATTAGCGATCGAAATTTGTGCGCGGAACGAAAATTCGTTGGGCATCATCGTTTTTAGTCGGGAGTGAAATTCTTGCTTACTTAACAAGGCGTATTCCATTCTCGCCGCATTCGCAAACACGAAACAGAGCTTTACAAAGGCAGGAGGCGGGGGTAAATAGAAGGGTGTGGGTGGGGTGAGAGTAGGAGAAAGGAGGCAAAGGATTAAAGTTTGATTAAAAGTCGAGGCCGCAGAATGTCCGGCTTTCTGCCGAGCTTAAGGGAATTTTTCGAAACGGCTCTGTTATTATTCCGTTTTCTTTCATATCGTTTTTCTCCTTTGTCTGCCCATCGCCTTCCTTTTTTGTATAGTGACCACTTTTCATTTCGCAATTTTGACGCTTCGTGTCAATACCCTGGACTCTGTTGCGTGACCTCGTATCAATGTCGACTTTATCGATTTAACAGAAAGCACGCTCATTTTCGTCCCGTGAAAGAATTAATACAACGCTGGGAAGTGAAGTTTTACTCTGCAACCTTGTTTTCAGTTGTTTGCATAAACTCAGTTAAAAGCAAAAGAATTTTTTCTGTTCCTGCTTATTCTGCAATGTAGACTCAGTTTGGATTTTAGAAAATTTGAGAACATTAATAACAGTTCGTATAATTATTTACGTGTTAATAAAGCTCCTTTGTAACTTCAAATTTTCAGGAAGAAAGCACCTATTGCGCTTTTAATACTGGCCAAAGTAAAAGCAGGGTTATTACGCATTCGTATTTCATATTAAAAAGGCACATAAACATAATTGTAAATTTAAAACAAAAGTCATTTTCTTCCAAGATTCCAAAATCTTCCTTAAATATGTTACATAATCTGTTTGGCTTTCAGTGCAGAACAAATTAACAGATTTTCACAGCTGCAAATTCTGAGAAATTACACTTTCTGCGAAGTCTTTCTCTTCATTCATCCTAATTTAATCAAAAGATACGCAATTCATTTAAATCATAGAACAATTCCACGTTCCTACGTTCAAGTCATTATAACTTATATAAGTATTCATCATTCAGTCCGAAATAACAAACAAATAATGTACTATAAAATATTTGACGAATACATGGCTTTTGGTCATAAAACTTCAAATGAACTTTGTACATATGAACATTCGCGCAGCCGAACATGTAAGACTTGTATTAGCTAACTATTATTATATTATATACGACTGAAGTAGCCATTTTAGTCTCTGCTTAATAATATACATTGTTTACACATATTCAACATACGCCTGCAGACTTGCAGGTTCCGCGCCGAAATAGTTAATAGTGAAACATGAATCGTGTTCTTACGCTAACAGTCTCACCATTTCCGTTTCCACATTTCGTAAATCCTTTTGTAAGAAGAAATCGCTTTGCAGTAATGTTTTGACAGTTGGATATCGACTGCACGGACAGCTACTTTTGACCGCTTCGCTTCGCTCGAATTCTCAGTAAAAAAAATAGACCAGCAGAAGTGAGGAACGATGGGTGAGAATGAAGAAGGCGAAGGTATAAAGGGAGAACGGGAATTGAAATGCGAATCCGCCAAAAGGTATTAAGGTGTTTTTCCTCTCCGTTCGTTTTCTTTGTTCGGGCGCACAAGGGAGTTTGTTTTACAGATTTTTCTACTCACACGCGAGGGTTTGCCTCTTTTTACACTGAAACAAACAATTTTTTCTGTTCCGAAGCGTTATTTCGCTCCTTGTGCATTCTGAATTGAGGGAGGAAATCAACACTTGAAAATGCTGTCCTAAATAGAAATAATAAGTGCCAGCAGTGTGTAGGAACAAAATGTAAATTGTTGTGGCAATAAATGTAGCGTGGCATAATAAAACGGATTTTCAAAAAAGTTTATTGTTTTTATTGAAAAAAGCAACGTAAAATACGACTGACCAAGTAAAAAATTAACAATAAACTTATATTATTATTTATATTAAAGTTTTGGTTACTTAAAATGCTGGGAACTTGGGTTGTCCAATTATCAAAATATCATGCGCGTCTTTGGTAAATTTGCTTACGAGACTATAAAAACCATTACAAAGCCATACCTCAGGTTTTCTACTTAATAATCACGTGAGTTAAAGGGGACTTACATCGTTACGCGGCATGTATACAACTCATCCTTTAACACAATTTATCTGTCAAGTCTGTATCGTTAAAAAAACAAAATATTTACATGTTATAACCATAGTTGATTTGAAAGGACGCTAAGTTCATTGATTTTCATCCTGTGAATGTACATTATCTGCGCAGTCTGTATTGTCAAACTACAAAATTCTTATGTTCGATAATCATAGGTAATATGACAGGATGCTTAATTCTTTGACAAATTTCATCCTGTTAACATAAATTATCTGTTAAGTCTTTATCGTTAAGATCACAAAATATATGCACTTATATGTTATAATCACAGTTGATACGAAAGGACACAAAATTCTTCGTCAAATTGTCAAGCGCTTAACTATGCCTTCTTCATTTCGCAACAGAATTAATCGGACAAGTCCAACGAAGCTTCATTACGTTGATTAAGAGAACTCCAAATTAGGAATTACTCGTTAAGTCCGCCACATTAGCGCCAATTTTTATGAAATTTCGCGCCAACTCGGGAATTCAAGAAAATTGTCGCTAAGTTATGAGCTACTAAAGAAGCTTCCACCGCCTTCCAGCCCCTTGTAAGTCCTTGCAAAGGCCATGCATTCCAGTTTCCAGTAGGAGGACGAAGAATGAGGGTGGGGAGGGGAAGGGAAGGGGTTAGAAACGAATTTTACCCAAGGAAAAGCATGCCGGGGGAAGTAATGGATACGTCCGGCAGCAGATATTTCCCGCTTTAGTTGCTCGTCCTAGGGACATTTGTCGCCGAGTAACAACTGGAAACACTGGCGAATGGCAACGCGGCCCCTAGACTTTCTGTCTTCCGGGAATCGGAAAGAAGCGGGCGGCTCTTTAATGAGAAATTTTTAACACTGACATTTCGACGGAACACTATTTTGAACAATTATTATATTATAAATTCGGTAACTGCACCATACAATTTTTATTTAAGGAAGGGCATGGATGAGAATATTTTTTGTAACATAGGATGAAAGGAAGAGTTTCCGAAGTTGTTCTAAATAAAATAAAATAAAAGTGTCTTAGGATCCGGAGAAAACAGTTGCTCCTAGAAAACTGTTGTTTGGAACGTAAATTAATTCAATTTTTCCAGTTTAGAAACAGTCGCTTGTGTAAGCGAGCGCAGACACACTTCGTCATGAATTTTTATGATGCCAAAGCTCCAAAACTCAACCTAGAACAGTCTAATGAATAATTCTGTCATATTTTTGTCTGCATCTCAACACAAACCTCACAACATTTACCAAGAGTAACGTCACCGAACGAACCTCATTAATTCTCTTCTAGTCACCGACATAAGCACGTTGAACACATACGAAGTTTAAGAGCATATAATCGAAGGATCTTTCGGCAGCAAACTTCGCCGCAAAGTCTCTCTTTCAAAGTAGCTGACCCGTCAGAGTTTTCCTGTGTTTTAGCGACGATAAAGCAGCGTAGAAAATTTCCGTCTTCCTTCCTAATTTCCGAAACATCCT
Organism: Anoplius nigerrimus; assembly: GCA_914767735.1. Lineage (NCBI taxonomy): Eukaryota > Metazoa > Arthropoda > Insecta > Hymenoptera > Pompilidae > Anoplius > Anoplius nigerrimus. The sequence goes on from OU612078.1 coordinate 11,593,109, forward strand.
CTGTCACACACTCGCGCATTACGTCGTTCTGCGTGTCTCGAATCTCCAGCCTCTTTCCAGCTAATTCCAATCACCCTTCCCCCTCCCACTGCCTTCCACCCCGTCCCTTAGTATCCTAGCCTACCAGCCAAAAGCGTGGGACGTCTGTTTTTCCTCAGCGACGACGCGAAATTGATATCGCGCTTATCATCCTTGCGCGACTGAGGCGGGTACTTTCGGACCCCTTCCAGCTCGCCTCTGTTGCCTGCCTGCATTTCCGATGGCAGCCATCAAGGACTATCAAGCGGCAGTAATGGCGTTTTGATACTGGCAAGCATCGGTATCGTTCTGTCGAAACTGACTACGTTATGCGAATGTTTTCAAACATGTACACGGTACAATTACTTGATTTTTATGCAAAGAGTAAACGTACAATGTCTCTTACATTTTGTTCGGAAAGTTAAATGTGAGTAATTCAAAATGCCAAAAGGAAAACAATTTAGCACTGACACGAGTTCTTAAAAATAAAATCTATTGTACATGTAACTAAAACTAACTACGTTATTTACCCATTTTGTTGTTGTAAAACAGTGTTAGGTATTGTGTGTGCCTACGGCGTCGTTTTTGACTCGGTAAATTGATTTTAAAGGGGAAGCGTAGAGGTTGGTTCGTAGTGTTCGATATGAATTTTGTATGATCATGTGCATTAAAGCTATGCTGCTAAATTGGATATGTAATGGCAGTAATAATAGTCGTTCCTGTAATATGTAGCTTTGTTTAAACTTGGCTTAGCCCATTTACGTTAGTTTAAACAGGAATAAACACTTTTTGCGTCCAGTGGTAATGATATTGTTAATGATGACGGTAGGATTTTTCAGAGTAATTGGATCACATGTTTTACCTTGCTACCGATGATTCTGTCGGCGCTCAATAAATTAATTTCAGCAATTTTATCAGTGATACTTAAAGCTCTCTGCATTTGTTATCATAAATCCTCTTTGCGTATAGGTAGTTGACATTATGTCCGTCTGTACAGATCAATCCGTAAGAATTGAATTTCGGATCATCTTGATATCGGTTTTCCTGATAAATAAATGACTCATATTTTTGTCATTAGTTGACATAAACTTTAAATGCACCTATTTCACTATGACGACAACTTTAACAAATGGAGAAGTGTGTATCAATATAATATAATGCATTAATAGGTAATAAATATGTACACTAATAATAAAACTTTCCAAAGTTGTGAAATTGAATATTGATGAGCATTATACACATGCATTTAATTTTAGATGCTGTATAAATAATGAAGTTGATGGTACAAAATACTGAAAGTAAATGATCGATTGTAATACAACCGCACGTTGAATATAAAATTGGGACTAATAAAGATATACAATAAGTTGAATATCGGCTGCGTTGAAATTAATACACCGCGTCATTTCCTTAGCTTCTATTTTTCAGTATGGACAATAAGTCTTCCTTCCTTTCTTCTCTTTACGTCCCCTTCGAAGGAAACGGAAGGCAACCAGAGGGAAAAAATTATGGGCTACGCTGCGGCGATAAATTTGAAATCGTTCATAATTGACGGCTGAAAATGGATTAGATTTCGTTACAGCCAGTGCTTCTGTCATTTTTCTTTCGCCCGCTTTTTTGTTTCGCCCAAGAATGTGAGTGAAAAGTGAGTAGAGTATGGCTGATTTATCGGTAATACAAGAAGGGAGTCCAATGACATAGGATAAAATTGCATTAAGTTTTAAATCTATTTATTGCTCCTATTTTCCGTCCCCATCGTTCGTCAGCTTAACATTCCATCCTCTCCCATTTTTACAAACTTCTCCTACATTTCTCGTCGTACTCAAAAATTTTTGTTTCTAACTCGAAGTACCTCCTGTTAATGTCCAGTGCTTCAACATTTTCTTCTCCCATTTTTTTAACTCTCGTAACCTTACTCCTCGCCATGCAAACTTTGCCGTCGTTTATTTGAACACTCGTTCACCTCCAAGATTTTTATGATTTTTTCCTTACTCTCCGTAATCCATTTTTCATACGCTTCCACATTTACCATTATTAATTCCAGTGCATTCGTCGATTTGCAATCCGATCTTCGTCCAAATGCTATACTTGTTCTCCATTACGTAAGTTTCAGGAACCTTTTAAAATTCTTTCCGGAAGCCGAGTTGGACACTGAACCTCCCCCTTCGTTCCCTCACACCATCATTCGCGAAACCCTCTTTCACTCTCTTCATCCGCAAAAAGAGTCTTCCCTTTCTCGGTCCCTAACCAGTTCCGGCCAAATCTTCACGCCACTCTGGCCGTCCAAAGCGTGTCTCAAACTTACGTTCCCCTTCAAAAGCCCTTTGGGGTAACTCTATTAGTCGAGCCGATTCTTACTAAAACGTCAAACGCCCCCTCCACGCCTCATCTTCCGCCTCCTTCTCACTGTTTTCTTTGCTCATCCTCCTCCTTTTTTTTTGTGCGCCTTCTCTGTACAGTCGGCGAAGCACGACGGAGTTGATAAGTTGGAACCTCGGAGTTTCGTCGCGTCCTTCTTCTCAGTTTTATTTTCGATGCTCGCCGAAACGGAAGACGATATTTTGCAGAGGGCTCTTCAAAGGTGCGAATTTTAAACAGTCGCCTAGGCGGAGGATGAGCGACGTTTTCGATTAAAAGACCTTACGGCGAGGCCTTGAAATATTTTCGGAGATTTTTTCCCTTTTTTTTCATGGAACAAAATCCGTCACTGATATTATTGAGATATAATCCGTCAATAAACTAATTAATAATATCGGGTCAACTGTGAATGAATTATCGATGTGGCACTAATCATTGTAATAATTATAGTCGCTATTGGGCTTGGTAATACTCGATTGGCAAGAAAGTATTTTCGGTTTATAAAGCGTCGTAATTTTGTTGAAGAACTTCTGCCAGTGTTAAAATATATTCCAATTCTCATTTGATGTTAGTCAGATTGAAGTTACGGAACAACATGAAATATACGTTCTTGATTTCTTCTTTGTAGAAAAACAAGTTTTATTTCACGCTACAAAACCGAATTTACATTCTTGCCAATTTAATACGAGAATAGTTAATTACAATATGCGTTGTAGCTTATGCAAGGAAGAATATGAACCACCATGGTAGGCAGTGACGTCACAATCCGTGCATATATTGGAATTATGGCCGTAATCGTAAAAATGGGCCCGAATCGATACGTTCCCGTAAACTCAACAGTTTACGATACTAATGCCGCGCTAAATCGTCACGTTTACCCGCGAGAAGAACAGAACACAGTTTGAAACTGCGTCGCACGCGTGATTTGAATGCTGCGAGGGAAAATTCACCTTGCTCTCGACATGAAAATGGTCGCCGATGAAAAACTGCGAAGGCCGCGCTGTAAATTATTCATCGGCGGATCGATGACTCTGACCCGAGATGAAGGGGATGAACTTTTGCCCATTGAAATTACATACGCTGGCCAGGTCGGAACATACAATTGCCGATCGTAATGCAATCAATTTGGTTCCCTGATGCGCACAGCAAACTTTGCAACTTACAATTTTGAGTTAATACAAAGATTAAGTTAATTTCTGCTTTCTTGCGACTGACTTTCATTTTCGAAGCTGACATAAACAATGCTTAGATACCCATAGTATAGTTCTCGTAATTAGCAGTATATAAAGTTCTTTGTACATTCTGGCACAGACAAAAATTACTAACGTCGATGGCGGTAGACTACAAAAATTTAAATACCTTCGAATAATAACGGGAAATGTAGAGCAGGTGTTTTATGCAGAAGCTACTTTTAGATTCTCTGTGAGCGAATGGAAGTCTTTTGCTCTAGAATGAGTTTTGCCAAAAAAAAATGTTGAGCTTTAAACGCGTCCTATCGGTAAACCGTGCGATGCGGATGGTGAATAATGATTGCGTAATAATAATAATAATAAAAACAATAATAAATCGGTGATGGTAGTATTATGCGGGAATCATTGAATATTCAGCTGACGTATAGCGCGAACGTCCGGGCGAGTGTGAACAATATTGGAATTTACGTGGTTCCACAGATTTTAGGCATTAATATTCTACCCCGATTTTTCAATCATTTTTGTTACCCGCTGTTATCATTCTACCGCACTAATGTAATTAATTTTCAACGCTACGGTACATAAACTGTTTGTGATCCTGATTGTATAGCGATCTTACAGTCAGATTTCAATTCTCGGAGCTCAATTTTCATCGTGGTTCATAAACCGTGCTTATTGATAATATTACTGTGTAATATTAGTTCATGACATTCTACGCTGTAGTGTGTGCAAGGACTACTTATACTTATAGTTTGTTGCATTCTTGTAATTATACGGAATTAAAATGCATGTGACAAATTATGGGGAAATGCTTGAGAATGAGTGTGAAGCTTATCTTAGGAGCATATAAAGCAGAATGGATATTAAGAGAGAGTCGTTTATCAGCTTTTGTGCTCCGCGACTCTGTCATTGAAAACTGTCGAGTTTTATCTCTTCATTCTTTATTCCTTTTACTGAAAGTACTTTAATGATGACCGTTAAAATTTATAGTCATCGTCATTGCCCATACTATAGCTAATAGTGGATTTGAAAATACTGAGGGATAGTAACAAAGTTATGTATTGCAAAAGTAGTAATTATCAAAAGTTACGATGATTATTGTGCTCATTTTGCATGATACTTGTGACATTTATAATTTGACAGTTTCGTTATATGTCGCATCACAATATTGCGTCGACAGTATTATTATTACTACGTTCATTAACATTGCTATTATAATTACGTACACGAGCGAATAACATGGCGTTTTCGTCAGATTGTCATGAAAACTAGAATTATGATTAAGATTGTTGTATATATTACTGAAATGATCATCGCCATTGCTGACATTATCACGAACAGTGCCGCGACAAAAGAACAAATCTTGACAATTATATTGTCCCCAAAAGTTATCAACACAATTCGGATTTTCTATTCGGTTGGAATGATAGCTGTTAATGTCCTCATCAAGATAATTTGCATTCCCGCTACCGTAACTGGCATCAATAATGTCTATAGTCACAGCTAATGTCATCGAAATTATTGCCATCATTAGTTCCATTATCGGCGCAATTGTTCCAATGTTCGCATGCGGAAGATGTTCTAATCAAAACGTTGGCGCCCTTTAAAAAGTCGATGCGATCAGACCCAGTAAACATTGAAAGAAGTTCAAAAGGATGGTTGAAAGAAGCTCGTCGAGCAGACAGGGGCTGGGAAGGGGAGGGCAAGTAGAAGGGAGGGTAATTTCAAGTTCGGCTAGATATATGCCCCGACGATAAAAGTAATGAGATCCATTATAAGGTGAAGTGGTGTTCGCAGCAACGGGAAGATGCCGAGATTTATACCCATAATTCTATGGCGACGGAGTACGAACCTCCCTGACTTCCCTTAAGGAAGGTTAAGCGTTTTTCGACCGACACCGTCGAGCCAACCTAATTTGCCGATTAGTTTCATGCTCCGTCCCTCGCTTCTCCTTAGTTCGTTCATTCTCTGCGATTCCTTCGTTCTTTTCAATATTTATGTCACTTCCGAAGTCGGCAATTTTGCGCTCTTCCCTTTACTTGATTATCCACATTTGTCATCACATAATTAATTACGCTAATTTAGAATCTTTTATCTCTGCACTAAGTATCCTTCACACAACCTTGAAATTCCTCAATAAAAACGTTCTAAATAAATAGTTGAATTTCCAGGCAGATATAACACTAAAATTCATATGGCAAAAATATTATATTGCTCTTCTGCTAGTCCCATGACATTCGCAATTTTATGCTGTTGCTTTTATTTAATCATCCACATTTGTCATCACATAATTGATTAGGTTAGTTTAGAATCTTGGGTCTCTACGCGTCTGATTCTCCCTCACGTAACCTTGAAATTCCTCAATACTCAATGATCTGAATGTACCTCGGTTTACCTCAGTACGTTCTATATACATAGCTGAATTTCCAGTCATCCGGTTCTCACACTCAAATTCGCCTGACAACGATGTTATATCGCTCTTCTGCCAGTCCCATCACACTCGCCATCAATAAAACATCGAAACAGTTTCGCCCAGCGCAAAACATTTGAAATCGGAAAACTAAACGCATTCCCCTCTTCGCCTACAACACCCCCCCCCCCCCCCCATTTGAGGCCATGCCCATCCGAAGCATGCCTTACACCCTTCAAACCGCGCCGCGAATGCCAAGAGGCCAAGGATTCCATTCCAACCCCCTGGCAACCCCCTTCGCAACCCCTTGCGCAACACTCCGACGAAATTGCCGGCCGTGTTTTGCTCCCGTACTCGCGAATAATCTTCGAATTACTTGGATGCATTAGCGGATGACGGCTGGCGATTAACAGCCGAGGTATTTTGCGGACAAGTCTCCCTCTTCCACTCCCCCCTTCGCTCTCTCTCACACACACACTCTATTTCCGAGTACTCATGCTTCAACACCTCGAGAACCTGTTTTCGTAGCATCAAGTTCATGCTTTCGCTCTGTGTCTGATAGCAGTTCGTTTTACGCTGATTTTCACTCGGATTGGTCGAGGCCAGCGTAAGATTTAATGTTCCCCCGTACGTCAGGTTCGGTCGGAATTTGTTCGGGGAACTGTACGAACAATTCCGAGGCTGAAGGGGTCGAATGCTCGGTCCAGCGTGTAGTCAGATTCTGACTTCGCTCTGGTATGTATACATTTTCAAGTGTTGTATTACATTTGTACAAAGTGGGACTATACACCGTCTCATTTTCTAACACGTTAATATCGAACATAAAGGATAACTATAATGACGAAGATAAATTCGAGAAATTCTTTCTAAGGAATACTGAGGCAGGAATAAGAGACCGTGGGTAATAGAAACATCAGATAAAAGATAACCGATGTCGAGATAAATAATACATCATCCTTAGACGATCGAGCCAACAAACCGGGCACAGAGCGCGTGGTATTCTGTTTAGACAATTGACAGCATACCACCATTAGCAAGGTTCTACTCGCGCCATAAAAAAGCAACATTTTAATCAAACGTGGGGGTGCGGGGATGATGATGTTTATAGATCAGGATTGCTTTTCGGTGAAAACGTACCAGTTGAGGCCATCGAACGGTAAGATAAACCTTGGCACGTCCGAACAATCGAAGTCTCCGTAGTCTCCGCAGCTTCTTCTCGTTAATGCCCATCCCCATGAAGACGGGCGCGACACGGGATCCACATTGGCACTCCAGATTGATGAGGATTCTATGCCGCACATGCAACGACCTCGAGTTCACTCTTTACGGTTTATGAACAGACTCCAACTTTCGCCCGACGCTCTCCTGCTCAGGGCTTTGTTTATGGGATTAGTTATGGCGTTTACTCTGCGATCCTGATACACGGAGCGCGGCAAGTGAAAGAATGTGACCTTCGGTGACTTGGAAGATTAGACCGCGACAGAAGATACCGACTTCGAGGTGGCTGTCGATCTGCCGAGAGAACTATTTTTTATGAATGGCACGATCCGATGCTGATGGGGCGGAGTTTTTGTGTTTGCGAGTGGAGATACTGCGAATTTGTAAATTTCGCTTGAAACGGCCTCGGCGAAATTTGAAAGTGCTCGAGCGCAAACGATGAACTAGTTAAACGCGCCAGTGTGACGGGTTCAATTTGTTTATATCTGCTAAATGATTGTGCCTGTGTTTGGCTTTTAAAATATTGCCATAAAGCTTGTGAAAAATATCTTTCGTGCGTTTTATTCGAATAATTTTTCACTATGTCCAACGGTTACCAATAAATGTGATAGAGATATGAAACATTTGAAACATTTTTTTTTTACAGTTTCCGTAATGAAGGTGCCGTTGAAATATCTCAAGGACTACTAATATTCTGATCGTTCTTGCTGCACAGTTTAGTGTATAGAATGGCTTCAACTATCGGTTTATTGCAAAAAATGCACAATGTAATTCGATCAATATTATTTGACGAAAATTAATTTTACACCAACTTGGTTCCAGTTAATGGAATATACTTTGTTTACCGGTCTTCAATACGTATTGGCTGTACAGGATAAGATCGAATGCAGGTATCGGTATATGTACATCGTTAATCTTGATACAATAACAAATCATCGGGTCTTGTTTATTCTCCTATTCCGATTGTCTTCGGAAACACAAAGCGTGAGATGTGAAAGCGATTTAATCCGTAAAGCACACGGGACACTGATAGTTCAGGCATTGGAAACATTTAAATTATCCAAAGTTTCGGAATGTGACAAGTTCTACGACTTTCATAGCTTTTATTGTGATCGTCAATCTGATAAGATATATACATCTTCCGAACTATAGGTTTTATCAACTTTACCGTGGATTGTAAATTTTTTACTTTAGAATATTCAGAAAAAGAATTGCACGATTTATGAGATTTTCCTGATCTGTACCGTTTTATTGCTGGTATTCATAATTTTTACGAATTTCGGCACCGTTTGTAATTTTGTCATTTATACACATCTTAAACATCCCGCCACTTTGATTCATGCAAATGTGTATCGAATACGTAATATCGAGTGAATAATGTACAGCGATGATAACAAATTCATTGTTTCGCGCGTTTGTTTGAACTTGAACGCCGGACGGATATGATGGAAATTTCGGGAACGAAGAAAAAGCAAGTAAAAACCTGAACTTGGATAATTCGACTATCGGCAGTGCGCGAGATTAAAAAGAGTTAACCGTCCGACCCACTCGTTTCATCAAACACTGGAATCTAGATTTCGTCACTGCTCCCAATCGAGTCCGATTAAGCAATTCGACAGCGAACAAAATTCACTCCACCGTCTATCGACAACTTACAACGAAGTGCAACATTATGCAATTCCGTTATCGCGAGTTGGAACTCGAAAGTCTCGATCAACTTAACATTTGTATCCCGTCACATCACCCGACCGAATTTCAACAAAATCGGCTTTCCTCTCAAACTTCGGCCGGGCAATTATCGAATTCAAAAGCGATGAAACTATTTATCGCCCAAATCTTCGTTAACAGTCAACGACTGTCGTTCCCGCGGCAGCGAATTCTCACCGAGAACGTTACCGATTTCCAGTTACCTTCCTCTCCGAACCCGCGCTTCACCGAAAATGAGAAACGAGCCCGCTCGCAGAGAGCGACCACACGGTGTCAGATGTTCGGCGAAGCGTATCCGCGAACGAGCGACACGGTCAACCTACCGCGATTGTACTTTCGCTCGTCGCTCCGATCGTTTCTTCGAGCCGTAGTCCGCCGACGACGGTACCCGGGTCAAAGTCGACCCGACCCCCCCCCCCTATCCGACGACGCGACGCGATAAACTTAGGATGAAGGACGAGCGAGACGAAAAGTTCGCCCCGCGAGATGCACCGCTGGGGTAAAAATTGATTTGACTGCTGACGTCAGAGGTGGGACCCCCGGCGAGGTTACGCGTTGCATTGCGCGCGACTGACTGCCGGCGCTTGCCGACCAGCCGAGGGATGGATGCTGCCAGCTGGCCTGGACGGCGCAAGATCCCTCCTTCTCCCCCCTCTGCCCTCCCCTCTCACCCTTCCTCATCCACCTCTCATCCCCCGCCACCGACTCCCACACGCGCCCCTATCCCGAGATTCCGTTTCCCAGTGACCGCGCTTCACGCGTTACCCTCTCCTATCATAACGTTCTATCCCCCCTCGCATCCCCCTTCCCTCCTACCCCTACCCATGGACCCGCGGAGGGGATGCCTTTTCCATCCTCGTCCATGTCACGGTTCCCAGATCCTTTCCTACCCCGGTGAGAGTATTTTGTCTCTTACCCCTACTCGAGCTATACCTTCTCTAAGTTGCCTCTCCCCCTCCCCCCTCGCCACACTCACCCACCCCTCTAGCCCCTTAACGATTCTGCACGGCGGTCAGGATGCAGTCCTCGTCCGGCGTTCGTACGAGTTTCTCAGCCTTCTTCGTCTCTCTTCGCGTTTCTACGAACACAAACTCTGCTCACTGTTCCTTCTTCCTGACTTAATTGTTCGACTGCTCGATTCGAGGACTCAACCTTCGCTGCGTTTCTTGGAATTCTGATACAAGTTGCGTTAGCTTTCCCGCGCTGGCCCTTTCGCGACGCTTTGCGGGCGGGATGCATTTTCTGCCGCTCGACGATGAGGTCTTCCGTTCTCGCGTACGGTATCGCTGTGTTTTGGCCCTAATCGATTCTGTTATCTACAATTCGCGAGCTCCGGGGCTGCCTTTTAATGATTCCGCAGTCAGGATGCGGCCCTTGTTCAGAGTTCGCGCGAGTTTCTTCCTTCGGGTAGTGGAAGACTACTACTTGTCGTTCCTCGTTAAATAGTTTGACGTTCGAACCCCCTGTACTCTTGCCTCTGTTTCGCAGAATTTGAGTTCCCCAGGATCGATTTTTGGCCCCTCAATAACGGAGTTATGCAATTCTGTTCCTTATTTCGCTGGAATGCGGGTATATGTCTATACGCCGGTTGGATCAATTGTCTCTCTGTTCTGTTAGTAACAATAAGACTCCGTTCGTTGCCCTGCTTTCGTTCGTGGATGAATGTACATCTCCATTAGCGGTTCGCCGGCGTTTCGAGCTGAAAGCCATAAGCTGGTCTCCATTCTTAGCTTTCCATCATTTTTCAACTTTCTTTCTATTATTCCAATCCCTCAAGCTCTTCCGCGAGTTCGCCGACGTTATATCTTCCTAATTTTCAGTTCATTAGCGTTGCTCGTCCTCCTCCCTCCTATTACAGTTCGTATTTCTTCGCCTCTTCTTGTCCCTAGCTTGAACCAGAACTTCGCAGTTATTCTGTCCTCGCCTCATGCTGCTCACCATTTCTTGTTCATTAACGTCCTTCTACCGCGGACATTCTTCCCTAATTCCCAAAAACTCTTAATTCCCCTCTATCAATTTTCCATTCTTTGCTGCCCTTCCCATTCTTCGACTCATTAATATTCTTCGTGTCACTCTCCTTTTTCCACATTATATTTCGTACCATTCTCATCGATGACTTTCTTCCCATCCCTCTTCACTCACCCGCAGGACTTCCCAATGACATTTTACAATTCCAGATCTTATCTTAACGCCTCTTGTTCCTAACCTCTCTGAAGCGATGTTCCAGAATCGATTTCGAATTCTCCTTCTTGCCTTTTAATTCTTCAGGTCTCTGCCGCTTCTCTGTTCTCAAACATGTTCCACCTCGTTTTCTTCTTTCGCTCCCAGTTCAGAGTACCGAACACTTCTTTCCCTCATCAGAACCTAATACTCGCTTTTTCTCCTCAGGTCTCCCTTGCCTCGATTTCTTCGGCACGTTTCTTTTTAACCCTCCCTTTCTTTCATCTCCCACTCATTCCGAACCACTCTGTTCTCCGCCTCTGCTCTTAATCCTTCAACTCCCCTCCCCCCCCCCCTCTTCCAGTTCTTAATCGTCTTCGACCCCCCTTTCAATCTCAACCCCTCTTCACATCTTCACGCATGTGCTCCTATACTCTTTGTTTCTTCCTTTCGTTTCTTCATATCCTCTTTCGTTGTCCTCTTTCACACTTCTTAACTTTGAAACTATTCTCCTCTTTCTCCGATTGAAAAACATCTTTGAACATTATCTTATCTTTATTCCCTGGTACATAATGCTTTTTTTTTACCACACCCCCTCTGCATTATACAACCCTTTTCCGACTCTTTTTTCCTCACCCTGATTCTTTAGCAAGTTTCTTCGCTCACTACCCCTTTTACCAGACTCCGCTCACCCTGAAACTTTTTCATCCTTCTCATTCCTTAATTTTGTCAACTCCCCTCTCCTGTTTCAGTTTTTAATTGTTCTCCCTCTTTTCAATCTCATCCTCTGTTCAAATCATGACACAAGTTTTCCCATACCCTTTGTTTCTTCATTCTCTCTTTCGTTGTATCTATCAACAACCACGCATTCTCTGCTTCGCATTGGTTAACTTTCACATTATTCGATACATTCTCCCGTTGCAAAACATTTTCCAACCCCTTCTCCGTTCTTTCCCCAACGCATAACACTTTTTTCCTCCCGGCAACCCCTCCCTCATATTTTTTCTCCTCCCTCCAATTCTTTGGCACGTTTCTGCACCTTCCTCCACCCCCTCATCCTCCTCTCATCTCAAACTCTTCCATCCTTCCCGTCCTCTAATTCGGCAACCCCCCGATCCTCCCACACTTCGCGAACATCATCCACCCCCCGATTCAGAATTTCCAACCCTTCCCGCCTCGCCACATCCCCTCCTCAGATCCCAACACACACTTCTTCCTCTATCATCCCCCCCCCTCCCCCCCCCCTCCCGCCAACTCTCCAGCACGTTTCTTCGCGTCCCTCTCTCCGATTCTTCGTCGAAAGCACCCTCTGCCCTCCCACTCCTCCAGCCTCATTCTCTCTTGCACTCCCCCCTTCCCCGGCGATTTTCTACGTCATCAGCGCTCATCCTGAAACACAGCCGCGCATTCGCTCTCCTTTCATTCCCGCCGGAATGACGCGTCCTTGCACCGAGAGACATGTGTCCTGTGCACGATCGACAGGAGGGTTGGGAGTGTTGGGGGGGAAGGTGGCAGCGAGGGGAGGGTCTCGAGATTCAAGGTGAAGATTCGCGAGTGTGGAGCATACCGAGGCTTCGCCAGTGGTCTGTTCGAATACTGGGAACGCTGTGATAGGCGGTGGAGGTGAATGGATTTTGACCTGCAAGGTGAAGGGATGCACGGGTGGGAGGGGTGGAGCGGGGTTGCTGACGGGCACGGCGAATGAGTTCGAGTGTTTTGGGTGGATAATGGGTGGTTCGAGGAGAAGAGATGGATGGGTGGACCGGATATGAGCGGCGGCACGAGATGAAAATCGGTGGGAGGGGATGAATATTGCGCTTTTTCGAAGGTAAGAGGTTGCATCAGTTTTATAACAGAGCTTTCTGGGGGATAGACTTAGATCGAGTGACAATTCGATATTTGAGGCCAGTGCTGAATCGCATGCGTTTGGGTTATAGCGGGAGTGATGCTTCGAATTGTTGAGACTGCAAGCGAGTTACTGTAGCTTGTTGGCGGAGAGAATTTTTCTTAACGAAACTACGATTAAGGTACATGTCTAAAATGCGCAGAGTAACCAATCCGGAACTTACAAACTTCTCCTGGGATCGTTACGTCCGCCGTGCCCGCCATTCGACGATATAAAGAGAAGCGCAACGCTGAGCGGATCTATAAAAAAATGGTTACACCTAAACAATAAAGGCATTGTGTACTAACGGCCCGGAAGTAGGTCGAAGCGAAGGGAAGAAGGAAGCGTCGCGAAAAAGTCAATGAGTCAAGGCGGCGGCAATATAGGGTGTCCGACAAAAGGCGACCGAACGAAAGCCAAATAAATTTCCGATTCAGGGCAAGTTGAAGAAATTGTAGATTGCAAGAGAAATATCTTTGAGGAAACAATGAGAATGGACGAAGATAGACAAGAATCGCGGAACATGCGAGAGAGGGCGGGGTGGGTGGGTGGGTGGGGGGGGGGGGGCTGGAAGGAACGGAAAGAAATAAATGGTCGTAATTTAGGGTACCGGCGCCGATAAGACGTGCCGAGTAGCGCCGCGTTGGACTTTTCACTTTATCTAAAGAGGAGAATGGACTGGGAATGGCGAAACAAGAGGATAAACTGGAAGGGGATAAACTGTCGTCCAACTTGCTCAATATCCTCGCCCCGAATTGTATCGTCGTTACACTTTCGCAATTAACAATTAGCCGGACGAACATTCGCGCTGGCAGCATTTGCCAAAACAATTAGGAAGGATACCGGACCCTTCTGATCTATCGAGATGTTCCGATATTCCCTGATTTCGTGTCGACGATACGAGCAAAGCTGTATGTCAAATTCTTTTACGTGCAATTTTAGGGTGAAAAGTTGAACGGAACAAATGAATTTTGAAAGTAATTTACGCTTACGAAAATCAATGAAAATAATCGGAAGCGCATGTAGCTATCGCGGGAAGTTGTAAAAAATGTGAGCGAAAATTTGTGTTGATCAAATGAATTTCGGCCATTGTTGCCGCACGAAAAATCTACTGACATTGCGCAAAAACGCATAAAGGAGTTTATTAAAATGAGAATGTACCAACAGATTCGGTATACATGGCAAGCGAGCCAATTCATAAATTTGCCGATTTTTGCGCAGATTAACTTACCTCTCGTGCTGTGTGCAACATTGGCATACGCGACCCGGAGGGGATGAAAATTGGGGATGACGGTGGGTCGGCGGGGGGTTGAGGGGGAGAATTTGTGGATGTAGAAGGCCACAGAGATATGTACGGTTAGAAGGGGTAAAGCGGGGGATGTTGTTTGGGATCAAGGACGAGAGGGGTTGGAGAGGGGAGAAGAGGCGGCCGCAGAGTGGGGGAAGGGTTAAGGGGTGGCAAACGGGTGAGGAAGGTCGAAAGAGACGAGGGTCGCAAAATGCACTCAGGACGTGCTACAGAAATTATTACGTACCGTTCTCCAACTCGAATATTACGAAAGTGTATGATAATGTCAAGAGTAATTCGGGGGGATCAATACTCTGTTGTAATCATTGCGGTTCTCGAGACGCGGTAATTGAAAGGCGATCCCTCGCACTTGTAAAATACTTCATTGGAATTTATTTGAAAGTACTCGGTCCGGACAAAGATGCTTTAGGTATCGGAACGTGGCGAAAATTTAGATTATCCAGTAGTTGATTAGGGCTGTAATGAGTAATTCAACAGTCAGACTTTTCGAAGAGTCCAGTAATTTTCATGAAATTGAAATGATGGAATCGTATCGACGAAATTCAGTTGAGTAAAAACAGATCGCGAGGAATGTTGATTTTTACGTCAGCATATTTTCCCCACGCTCTCTGATAGTATAAAGGAAGTTAAATCTTTGTTATTGTTTTTTGATAAAAGACTGGAATTACATTCTGCCGGCACGAATCGTTTGAATGTTGATCGAAACTTATCCCGAGATCGAGTTATTTAACTGACGTACTTTTTATGAGAAGCGTTCGCTTATTCAGCTTTATTCCCTTTTTTAGACATTAAGGGATTAATTAAGAAAAATGTTCTCTTGGGAGAAAAAACAAATTGCAGTTATCAGCATTTATCCTTTTAATTGCTGTACGATATTCGCTTATACCGTAAAGAATCACATTGCATTTTTATCTGCCACAATTAGAGGAAAGCACGGTTTCTAATTACGACTTGAACATAATTTAATAATTTTAATGCAATTTGAACTTTGGAAGACTAGTGACAGCCCATTTCGCAGAGGACGATGATTTGGGACAATGGTAAATGTGTAGAATGGCCAACTGAGTGTAAACAAAAATTCTAACGACAGAGAAACGAGAGAGTGTGGGAACAGAAGCATGCAGGAAGTAATAAAGAAAAGGACTGAAAGATAAAGGATAAAATAGCACAAAGACGGAAGAATAAATTCAGGAGCAAAACTGCGAGAAAAGTAGGGAACTGTTACAAACGGCTAGAACACTTAAAGATATGCATGAAAATAAATAACGGTAACTCTCTGCAAGATATCATGATACGAGTAAAATTTGCCATGTCTATGCCAAGAGGCAAGAAACGGATAACAAAGCGAGAAGACACTTAAAATATGTAATGCAACAAGCGTAAAACAGAGCTGCAAGTATGCAGGGCTGAAGACTGAAGGAGCTTGGAAAACGGTGGGAGAAATTTCGAAACATAAGAGAGCTCGACAAGTGGTGGATAGGGGGGAGGGGAGGTGAGAAGAAAAAAGATGTAGTCCGCTCTGTTCCTCCTTTGTCAGTGGAGCATTCTCGAGGCCACTTTGAAGTGTGCTGATCCCGTGCCGACGGGATTACACCTGATTCAACTCCATTCCACCCCATCTCAACCGTTCTTCACCCCTTTTTCACCCCTCGCCATCTCTATTAAGCTGCCACCCGCCAGACGTAAGAAAATCCCATTCAGAAAAGGATTGTCCCTCTCCTTTGTGGGGAGGTGCCGGAGGGGGCTGGAGGGGGTGAAAAAAAGGATCGCGAAGACAGTTTAAAAATCGACCCTGCCACCGGACACGCCGGAAATTCGACAAATTTGGCCGGAAAGCGAACTCGCTGAAACTGGCAGAGACAAACGTTTCGAAGTAGAAATGAACGGACCAGTTTGCCCGGCAGCCATTCTGTCACGATATCGGCCGTGGGGGAGGACATTAAGATGACCTCTTTTCAGCGTATGCATATTTTCGGCTCGGATACTGATACAGGACATGAATATGAATAGAAGCGAGCGTACATCAGGTTCGCATGTGCGGCGGAAAACGTTGAATGTGAACCTATCTTTACGACTTTTCCACGACATTGACGTAAATGGCGTGGCGCATTAGAGGGAATACGCTGAGATGACGAAGCTCAGAGATTCGGCAGCGAAAACGTTTCGAGTTCGACAGAATTTTTCTCGAATACGAAGATGTCGGGCTAATTAATTAAATTCCGGGGAACAGCGAGCAAAGTACGCATGCGAAAAGTTGTTTAACTCATTTAGCCTAATGGCAAATTTCGTCGGACCCTTTGTAGCTGACGTGGAGAAGTGTGAGGGGTGATGAGCGGAGACGGAAGAAAGATGAAAATTAGAATTGAAGAAACCGCGGACGGTGGCTATTTATTCCCCTTTTTTCCCTCGCCAGCCCGAAACGTTTTAATCTTCAGAATGGATAGCTTGTCCGTCTCCCGCCCCCATTTTCGCGTCATCCTTCGTTTTTTGCCTGCTTTAATACTCATGCCAAGTCTTCTCGATCATTTTCAACCTCGTCCGACCTTTTCCGTTTCGAAGAATTTCGACGGCGGGACGAGCATATACGATCATATAAACATATATTTGTAGAGAAGAGCAGGTTAACATCCTCTGTAAACAGAGACTGTGCAAATGTGTCCACTCGTCATATTTGCACGTGAGCAAATTGTTACCTTCATAATGAGTCACTCGGTATGACGATATTATTAGTGTGATACAATCGCAGCATCATTTGGAACCAATAGCGCTTGAAATGCATAAATTCAATTATAAATATTTACTTTGCACAGCTGAGGGGAGGGTGTTATCTTCGACGTTCAGCAAGATTTTCGAAATTCAGCAAAATAACCGTCGGAATTGTTCTAGCATGAGTACTTAATGACGTGTAAATGTTGAAACACGGCGCAGATAACGAAATGAGAACAGGGCTTCCAACTGCAGAAAACGGTGATTAAATGGGACAATAGAAATATTATACATTTGCGAAGCACGTTACAGTACGTTTGCTTCGCTTCGCTAATAAATTATTACGTATTTGTAGGAAAGATACATGTAAAACTATATGCATACATATTTGAGTATTGAATTTGTTCAATATTAAGGCTCGCGGCGAAGAATTATTCCAATTCACAAAATTCCATCCTTACCTTTTGATTCGGTGCGGCGTTGGCGTCCGATATCGAAAACGTGTCGACGATAGAGTCGAAACGGACCAGTTTTTTTGGGTGCTGAGCCTTTTTTGATCTTGGACACAGCGAGCACATGGCTGACTCCGTTGGTATAGTGGGGGGCATTATCACAACCTAACAAGTTTACTTGGCGAATATGTTCACTTCGGCTCTCCTTTCAAAAATCTTCAAAAATCTCTTCAGCACTATTTGAAACTTCTTCTGCTTTCTTAGAAACGTTTCCACTCTTAAACTTCGCCTGAGCTTTTTCGTGCCTCCGTCGATATTCAAATATTGTTTTAACAGTTATCACCTTCTCACGTGTAATGCGTGTTGTAAAAACCGAAATATTGGGAAACAATGTCTTGAAGTATTGTAAGTCAGTTCGAATGTCTTCTAAACATCCAATGTTCTCTCATGCTACACACGTAACTACACGCTGTATATAATGTATAAATATTCGGTTCGAAAAATCTCCGTTGAGGCAGTATTCTTATTGTCGTCCTAAATGAACAGGTAAATTTGTATGATTAGATTTCTGTCTGCATTTTCAGAAATGTTTCGCATACAAAACCAATATCTTGATCCATGGTGTAATATTTAGTTGATCTACTTAAAGCAAGTTGAATGTTATGAACATTTCACTCGATTTTAAATTCCTCTGAATACGAACTTCAGCGACATCTGTTAACTAAACTTAGCACTAAAAGTGTGCCGATCATACAGGGAACTGCACAATATGCCTGCACTTATCGTTTGAAAAGGTTGGAATCTGTAATATCGACAGGGTAGAAGTGCGCAGATGATAAAGAAACTGAATATTTCATTGGCGCAAAAATTTTATATTTATATTCAGGGACAATATATCTTGTTAGTTCGATTTTGAGCAATACATATCTGATTCAAATTTAAATAAGATTTGTCAAACTTTGTCTTCATTACCTACAATATCGTCAATGTCACTTAAACACATTGACATCATTTTTCAAATTTCCAGAAAATGTCGTTGATACCTACTGTCATTGTAATAACCGATATACTATTTACAAAAGTGTAAGACATTCTGCCAATACTCTTTTACTCAATTTCTAGTCTTTCTCCAAATTTATCTAACTTGTTTCTCAAATAACGCCCGTAACCATGAGCTGTCAAACGCCAGAAAACTTTCCTAAAATTTGTTACGCCTTGCCAATAAAATTACGATAAAGTAGTCAATTGAATTAGCATAAATCGAGCGTAGGTTTTGAAAATTGTCGAAGCGCTCCTTTTCGGGACGTCCGTAATATGAGGCGCACATTGCCGAAGGGTGAATGGGGTTGAATAGAGGTTGAATGAGGCTAGCCAGGGAGGAGGTAAGGTGGGGGTGGGGGTGGTGAATCAGGTGGAGTGGGGACGAAAGGGTTTAAATACGGCGGTCGATATTTTCACGTGCAACCGGGGGCTCGAACGATCCAACCCGATTCGAAGCGGAATTCTACCTTCAAATACGCGTCTACCTTCTACCTTCGATTCTTTTCTTTCGCATGCGTTGCTATGGGTCGCGCGAACACTTTTTCATTCTTTTCGACCGGCGGGAAAGTCAATTAGTACTGATCAAGTGGGAAAATAATTTTGATTCGTTCCCTAGGTATTATTGCCATTCAGTATTTTGATGTCGGTAACGAATGCGAGTGTGCAGATAAATTACTATTGAGCAAGATATAACATATATTAATCATATCTAAACTTGGTTAAGATAAAATATGTAATGTTTTCGTATGACTTGGAGCCGAATAACAATAGTTGTTACGTACGTTAACAATTTATATACCATTAATTAACCATTGTTTAACATAACAATTACGTATGTTTTTATTTATACGATGAATAAAAGTCATTGAAATGCGACATACTGATTGATAAGATGGTAAAATCGTAAAGTAACTTAGCATTTTTGGTCCAATGTAAACTCAAAGTAATAAAAGGTTTAGTTCACTAGGAGCTATTACATTAACTGCCATTTACATTGTAACAATTTTGAAATTAGATTATTGTGTAATGACAACATCATAATACATTCTGACAATTATATACAGTGGAATGCAAAATTGTCCTTTAAGTCAGTGTCCTTTTCTTTTAGTGGAACTAAAGTGCACCAAGTATTATTAACTGTTACCGAGGACCAAATCTATTTCCGTATACGTGGATACAAAGAATATTTCAGGTGATGAGCGGAAATAGAATGAAGAATGAGGCACTTCTATTTTATAACCTTTTTCGATGAGTCCCTTTCATAACAAACACCATTTACAGGAGAATAATATGTACATATATATTTAAATGTATATTGTAATTATTATACGCTTTGCGTTCATTTTTATTTGATTATTTTAATTTTTTTACTTTACATTTCTGTTGTTGTTTTTGTTATTGTTATTATTATTCGTATTTGTAATAATCGAGTCGCCTATGTCATCTGTGAAAAGTCTTAGTGATGAATAAATTTTGACACATGATACATGTCTCGTATATTAGCATTTCTCATTTCATACTATGCTTCATTTTGCTTTCATTTTTTTCATAAATGGTGAGTTGTTTCAAGTTTCCATTAGCAGGGCTAAGTATGTAATTCTTAATATTACGGGTTTGAGGTATTTTAAAATGACACATAAATTTCTATTTTACGTGCTGCATCCCTTTCATTTTCGCACTGTCTCTTTCATTTTTTCATCATCTCACCGAGTGCCAACAAGTACCCTCAACTTACACTCACCATTTCCTACTTAATATCTCCACTTTCCAACAATTTTCACAACGTTGGAATAGAAAATATTTCCCACTTACAATAATTAAACCTTATATGCTTCGTTCCTCTGTATTGTAATGTCTGTCTCGTTGAAATTTCTTGGACATTTATTGTACCCGCTGTACACTCAATGTCAACATTCCCTCGCCTTGAAATTTTCACCACAGCGCGGACAATCACTTCGACAATTAGTGTCACTCTCGAGTATTCGACAGTACGTCCCAATCTCAAAGCTACTCATCCATCTCGCTTTCTTCTACGATTATACGTACATGAAACATACGTTTACGATCGACACCTGTCACATCTCATTTCCTTTCATATCGCCGCGTCTTAAAAAGCAACCTCCCCTCCTCCACAGCACTCACTGTAACATCAACCACACCGGCGACCATTCATCACTCCTCCGTCCATCTCCTTTCTATTCCGATCCTCGCATCCTCTCGATCATCCACCGCTCACTTCCGGCCTTCCTTCAGGAACAATGACAATTCCCTCGATCGTCAACGTACTCCGCACCCCACGCGTACACTCCGACCGATCATCCTACTCATCCTACTCGTCCTCCATTGCCCACCTCCACCCCCCTCCCTCAACGAGGACGGCACTCACAACAATCCGAAGCGACCCACTCACCGCCATTCTTCTCACCGCCGCCGAGTCGAAAATCACTACTCTACTCACAATTATCCCGACTCCCAGCCTCATTCCGAAGCGAAGCACATAGCACTCGCGGCTGGGCGGCAAGCCGCACTCGCCTCTCCAGACCGCGTTTCAATTGGCTGCCCCCCACCCCGCCGCCACCGCCGTGTGCCATGGCACACGCGTTCCCTAGACATCCGTACTTACGCAATGTTCGGCCGCCCGTTTTTCGACGCGTCGCTCGAAAGGCGTCGCGAGGCACTGACCTACGTCACACGGCCTCTCTTTCGAAGCCGGGGGCGAGTGTGTCGCCCGGGTGTGTGGGTGGCACACGGACGTACTCACGCCGCGCTCTCCGGCCATGCACGTCCCCGCGATCGTGCACGTAGAGGCGCCCGCGCACACACACACGCACACGCCGTGGCTCGCTGCGAAGGTGTAGTGATGGGGTGCGCGCGCCCGCGCGCGTGTTGGACCGGCGCGGTGCTTGTACTTTCCCCACCAATCGATTCCCGTCTCTGTTACTCTCGGCACGGCGACCGAACGGTCCTTGTTGTTTTTCGAGTTCGCGCTCCAGTTTTCGAGTGACATGGGATTCGGGAAAGCCTTCCCACGGCTGCTTCCTTTGTTTCCGGCGGCGATTGGCGATGATTTCTTTTTGCTGCTTCGTGGTCGCCGGAGGGGAGGCTCGAAGATTTGATAGGCGATTTGAGGCATGGAATTGTACGTGGGAGTCAGAGTGATTTGCGAAGATGCGATCCAGTTTCTGGGAGGCGGGACGTGCCATTATCGGATTTGGGGCAACTTGCTGAGAGATGATTGGCAAGAAATCTTCTTGAGTAAGAATGAGTCACGATCTGATAGTTTTGCTTTTGACGTAAAGCTTTAATTTTGTGGGTGTACCGTTGAATTTGACGAAGACTTGTACTGAACTCTTTATTTGTATTCGGTGGTAATCAGCAACACATATTTTCATATGATATACACTTAAGTGTAGAAATTTTGAATTATGATATAGTTTTCGAAATGTGGAATAGCATCATCTTGCTGACAGATAAGTTTAAGATATTTTGATTAACTGCATACGCCGAATAATGATAATAAAAAAAATCGAAACACTCTGAGTAAATACTTCTCAATTAAGAAAATGTAAATGATTAAAAATGTAACGCAAAAAAAGTTTAATGAGCGTTGAGAGAATGGAGTGAGACCTTCGTATGTCATAAGAAAGATTACTGCACGTGTTAAACGTGAATCGTTATCGATCATTTTCGCAGGTTATCACCATCGATCGCCGTGCGAACAAGTGATATTTCCTGTTCCTGGTCGCCGCTAACTGACATCGTTTAACTGTAATCAATAACACCTTGAGCATGGCAGAACTTTCTTCGACTTTTGTTGACTCACGCGACATTCGTCACGTTCATCAATTTTTCATCGTATTCCCACTAATCGCAATGCTTTAACATCAAGGCATAAATTCCCATAAACTAAAAGATTTTTCTATTACACCCTTCGAGCAACTCATCACACGTGCAGTGCAAGATGTTCAAATTTTTGAACTAACACGCCCGACGAACTTTAAAGGGGAGTAAGTGCAAGAAATCGACGAAGCTATGAGACCGCCGAAATTTTCGTGAGGTGAATGATGTGACCGGAAGGTAAGGCTGAGTTCCGTTCGAGTGGTAATTTTGATCCCTTTGTTTGGAATCGACAGGTCATGTTGCCCTAGACTAACCCCGTATTGCGTCACTTGCACCGCAACCTTCGACCCGCTCGCCAAATCACATATCGCCAGTTATAACGTTTCGATGAACCGGCGAATTATCTCACTACGAGGTTCGCACTGACATTCGCGTAATGTTGACAATGCCGCGAGAAAGCAGAAACCTCGTCGGCAAGCCCCTTCGACACCTAACACGTAGTAAAGTCACGAAACGACTGTCCTTGCGCATCGAATCCACGTGTTGTGACGTTCGCGGCGATAAAAGTGGGGCGGGGAGGGTAATGGGGTAGCGTCGGTAATGGCGGCGCGCTGTTTTATCGGCCGCCATGCAAACGGATCGATGCGTCGGCAGAGTGGTCTGCGATTCGATTTCTTACGCACCGAAGTTAACCCATTCGAGACCGATTGCACACCGTATGTGCAATGGATTTCCGAGGCTATAACACGGCCTGCACACCGTGTGTGCAATAACAGTAATGTGCAATTATCAGTTATTCTGAGTAAACTAGTCGTCGAAATAAGATTTTTCTGGAACTAATGAAATCTGTAAAGTACAGAAAAACAAAATTTGGCATTGGTTTTACTGTGTACTAAAAAATCTAAAAATTATCTGACACCTTTCTTACATGTAAAATACTATGAATACGCATGCAGCGAAGGCTTAAGATAATAAGTCTCGTTTAGGCTGTATGAATAGAAGGCGACACGCAGGCTGTGTAGGCTTAAAATAATAAATGTTTATACATTTTTAAATGATGTATTTTCATTTTACCTTACATTGCACACATGGTGTTCAATCCGCTCCTCGCAATAAAAATTTTTCGAGGAGCGAGCTGCACACCCGGTGTGCAATCATCTTATTTATGTGAATTCACTTACGAATTGGGTGATTTCCATAGTAAACATGTTTTTTTTTTTTATAAAAAATGAACAATATAAAGGAAAGAAAAAATTTCGCTCCTGGGGACCGTGTTCGAAAAAAATCGTCGTCTCGAATGGGTTAAGAGAACGTCAATATATGTTGTTTAAGAATGCCCTATCCAATATACGTTGTTTATGTTAAGAACACGGTGAAAATCAATTTTACAAATGAAGAGTTAACGATCTTTGATCTTTGTTCTATGCTGGAATAGGAGTAGTTGAGAATGATTTTTTTTTTTTGTAGTTTTTTCATGTGTAAGGTAATGTTCTAAAATCTGTGGTTTGGTTTAGGCGAATGTGTGCACTGAGTCCATCTTTGTTTCGATGTCGTCGTTTATTTGCCTTATTATGCCGCTCAAATTGTAAATATAAATATTGTGGTTCGCGAAAATAGTGTATCCATATGGATGTAGAGACGAAAAAAATGCAAATATTAACCGCCTTTTTGAAAAGTATTGGAGTTTCATGTTTTTAGGAATCCATCGTTTCCTCAGTGTATAATATATCCAAGTTTTAATTACCTTCCGAGGCGTAAATAATTAGATTTATTAATGAACAAGTGTACAGCAACTATTAAATTATGTAGACCTGTATCGGTGTCAACGTAATGTGATCTTTGTCAGATCTGTATCCATTTCAACGTAATATGAAACTTTTGATTGCGTGTCATAAATATGGTAATATGCATATCTAAATCAGTGTTCTGCTTTCTTTTTTAGTTTCAAGATTATAATTGTGAGATTATTTAATTAATTACCCGATTTAAATAATATTAATTATACCACAAAGAGAGCATGAATAATTATTACATGGAAGCGTCCACAACAACAATTGGAAATGATTAATTTCCAAATATTTCTGCGGTACAAGATGAGTATAATAGGTTGTCAATGTACTACTTGTTATATTACAAATTTAATATCCAGGAACCATTACAGAAACTGAATACCAATTTGGTTAAATTCTATAGCCGCCTGAAATTACGCAAACAAATTCAAAGATACCGTCTTAAAAAAAGATATTTTAATTGGCCCTAAGTATGTAGTGATTTTAAATAATCTTAAAAATAAATTATCACCAAGTTTGATTTGATGCACTCGAGAAATGGTAAGCGTATTCATTTGACTTTGGGGCAATATTTACAAAATATGAAACAAAAAATAATAATGTAAAGTATTCTGTTTTTGTTTTCCTGTGTTAGTTTTAATATGTTATGTACAGAGAAAGTTACAAATGGAGGGTCATCTAAGTATGTAACTTTTGCAATATTGGGATCAACTGAGAGCATTCGAAACAAAAGTTTTTGGCTTCGAAGAAGCTATTACGCAGTGGTCAAAAGTTTTAAACCAGCGGACGTGTTCAGGGGATTTAGAGGTCGTTTCCATCGTTTGAAGTGGGTCTACGTACTTTTGAACACCTATAATGGTGCAATTCGTCAAAGTGATTCTAATCATCAAAGACATTCAAGGTCATTTAAGATTGCAGGCTTAAAAATAGTTAAATAGTGAAGTACGTGGTAAGTCGTTACGGCATAGAAAAGCATGAGATTTATATACAAAAGAAACCGTACTGATAGAGCTCGAGTTATAAACAAATTCCGTTTAGATGTTCAATATTAATGATTCGGAGTTCAAAGCGGCAACAGTTTGAAGTTGTGACTGGTTATAAAAAGACAATGTCGGAAATGTGTTACACTTTCGTGTTAGGGCCGTGGCCCCAAGTGACCCTGAACAATTGGGGCATTGACATCGTGAAAAATACCTGCAATCGAAGATGTGAGACTCTATTGTACATGGCTCTATTTCAAAACGATGAAGGTGGCCTTCAGATTTTCTCCGCGTAAACTAGTTGATAAAAAGTTTTGAGCACCATGTAATGACACGTTCGTAACTATACAAATTTAGTTTCATCTTCAAAGTCGAAAGAGGTATGTAACGCATTCAGATGGCTTGTTTTGGGCAATTCACGTAATTGACATACACAACATATGACACCGTGTATAGTGAAGTCATTTTTGACATATATAATTTACTGATACAAAAACGTCTTAATTAAACCCCATTAATTTATGTTATACTTGTTTTAAGTTACAACGATGTACATTTATTTTTCTAACGCCAAATTTTTTACTCTGCGTATGCATCTTTTTTGCGACCAGGCGACGTACTAAGCGGATCAAGTGTATGTATGTAGGTATGTTGGCACACACCTACCTACTTACACAACCATGCGGATGGTAAGTAAAGGAATCTAACGCCTAAGAAATAGCTGAAAAGTTCTGATGCTGTATTTCGGTATAGTTCTAATTAAGGCATTTGTAATACAGAAGAAAAATATAATAAATATAGCCAATACTATCATTGTTCAACTTTGTGCTTTTGAAATTTTGCGATTGACTTGTTAAGCGGAAAATTCAAGATTTAAAAATATTAAAAATTTCTGAATTATACATAAACAACGTAATGAAAATATATTTAAAAAACTTTGATCATATACTAACAAAACTGTGTCGTTAAATTAATATTAAGTGAGGAAGTGTTAAAACTATCATTTTGCGTCCTTGCGGATCTTTAACGAACACAAAGCACAGTACACCGCTGTATAGTTTTGCCTATAATTTCCGTTTGTCATTAAATTCACACATTTAACACTGTGTACCACTAACAATATGTTAATGAGAAATTAGAATGTACGATTTAGGTGTCCAGTACGCATCCGACAACTCTCTTCTAATTAACTCATAATGGACATGGCACCTAATCAGTTGCAAACGTATAATGTTTTGGGAAATTCTCAAAAGCAGATTTAATTTGTATGCTGGCTTATATATATATGACATTTTTAAGAACATTAAATATCTACATTTAGTACCCCAAAATCATTGCTTCTAGCTAACTTCTAAGCTAATATTGATTGAATATATTGCTCTGTTATTAGTTGTGTAAATTCATTATTTACTCATTATGTCATTGAAGATACGAATAGATTAATAACAATTCTAAATAATCCTTCTTTTTCTTTACGCAATGATGTTTAAAAAACGTTTTACTCGAGAGAAAAATGCATGACTGTCAAAATAGACGGCAGACTCAAACGAACATTCGCACAAATTTTATAATTTATATCACATAATGCAAACATTATATTTTGTATTTGTAATGATATGGACAATTACAATCTTTCAGAAAAGAACGGCATGAAGAGTTATGTGAGAAAGTATATCTTAAGCGCGATTAGGGTTTGAAGTAGTGAAAGTGGCATGTCGGACTATACTGCGATAATATCACTGAACAGTAGTGTGTCATTCCCGAATAACTGGAGCTGCACTGTTTCGCGTTATTGCAAAGGGTGTCATTGACGATGAAGGCATTGTGTCAAATGCGGAAATTGACATATGTGTAATCACGTAATACTTAAAGAGTATAAATCCAACAAAATGCATATCTTTTACGTTATGCATTTAAAGCAAGAAATGCATTACTTTAGCTATCTTGTATTCGTTGAATAGAAAAAAGCTGTCCTTATTTTCCAAAGCAATCACCTAATAGACTGTAGTTAAATATGTTCTGATATATCATGTAATGTAGCACAATACGTTGAATGCTATCAGCAAATAAAACTAATATTCATAATCGAGAAATAGTTGCACAGCAATATATGAGACATTCCATGCCAAATCGAACACTTTTGTACCTCACCACCTTCAATCTTTTTTTCAAAATTTTTATGTGTTTAAGGTCGATGAAAAACGCGTTCATGAATTTTTTCAGAATTTTTTGACGGTCCGTTTTGAAAATATGAATTTTCTTAAAATTTGGGCTTTTTTTTTTCAAATGCTCATAACTTTGTGAAAAATGCACCAATTGGATCGTTCTTTTTTTCAAAAGTTGTGTTCTTAAATGTTCTTTCAAGAAAAAAATATGATTTTAATCAAAATCATTTTTTTATTGTTTATTTTTAATTTAAAGCACAAAATGTTTTTTTATCTCAAAACACGCCCTGATCGATTTTTCAGAAAAGTTTTTCAAAAATACTTCAATGGATATAAGAACTTTTAACATTTTTCCGATTTTGGGCTAACTCTTCGTTCTATTTTTTTTCTTTATTTGAAAATATCTATTCTATCAAGTCGTACGATAATGTTAAGCAGCGTTGACTAATGTACTAAAAAAATGACAATTCTATGTGGGACAGAAACGATGCCGACCTTCACATGACCTTTACGCGTTCACCTACAAGAAAAGCTCTTAACACAGGAATACGTCACTCCCAAGTATTATTTGAGAGATTTCTTGCCACGAATAATAACAGTGACACTAATTCGAACACGAGCTTCGTCATGAGAAAAATCTGATGAAAAATACGTTGCGTACGTACGCAATAACAACGGTGGTGGTATTTATATTGGAAGATAAACACTGGCTTTTATTCGGTTGAATTATCTTCCCATTCGGCTGCGCCAAAGTGTATGAATACTGTTGGCTTATACTTGAACGCACTGCCAGCAGCACGTAGCCATTCGTTAGGACTAGTGTCGCTCTAACTGCCATACACAGGCTTCTGTATTCAGGCGGGAACGCAGTTTCATCATGTCCCTGTGACGCAAAAACAGGGGAGCAGGGGCACTGGGGGAGGGAAGAAGACCGCAGACGTGATAGGGGTAGACCCCAACATCTTGTGGAGTTTGTGTTCCATGACTCGGGACACTGGATTCAGTCGGAATCGGAGGTGTTCGGGCGCATTGTGCGCGTGAGGACGACGGAAGCCAAAACTACGATTGAATTGCCCGTAATTCGTAACATTATCAACGTTATACAATAATGGCAGATGGCTCATGTTGCCGCTTGCGAACAAACGTATATTATACTGCTACCCTACTACGTTTAAGTCGTTGAACAGTCCGGCTAGCAATTGAAAAGGAAATGAGAGATATATTAAATTGACCAGTACCTGTAGAGTGCAATGTGAACTTTTACTTCTCTAAATCTGTATTATACGTTTAATTAGCATATTAAACGTGTACTTGAATGTAGAATTAAAAATGCGATTCTTTTTGACTTACTATGGATCGTCACTTATTGAAGTTAAAGCTTCCGGTTTGAACTTATTGTGTTTAATGCTGATTATAATAATATTTAAAATCTATTAATACGAGAAATACAAAGTAAGTGTTAAATATAAATATACTTTGCCGTATTTTAAACTTTACAAAGAGTAATTTTTCAGATTTTTGTGTAGAGGTGGGATGTTAGTTCTCTATGCGTGTACCGTAGAAGTACTGTTTTAAAGAAAACACGTTCAACGGTGTTTAATCAATTTATGCATGAATAAACGCATTGACTTTAGTATCACAGATATCATGTTAGTTGTGCTGCACAATCATATACTCATTACATAGATATGTAGGTATATAATGTTCCAAAATTTGTTAGAGAGAACATGTCTTGTGCCATTTGCCACGGCACCTGCGAAACTTTAGCATCACGTATCCCTGATTTTGTATATCTAATATTAACATGGCGACACTAGCAAACACGCGAAAGTCGTGTTAACGAAATTCAGTCATTGAGTTTTTAGCAAAAAGTAAACACGTCGGAATATGCAGCATCGGAGAAACCATATCAACGAAAGCTCAGTATCCTGTTAGCATTTTGAGTTTTGGATTCAAACTTTTGCGACATCGTTGTAAATCATATGAAAGTTGCAGTTATTATGAAATTTGGAACTTTGATTCCAACAAGAAGATGATATAAACAGTTAAATGACGTCTTAATCCTTTCTGATATTATAATATTAGTAAGTTATATTATGAAACCAGTTATATTGAAAATAATATTAACATAGTACAATATTATTATTATAGTACACCGGAAACTTTAGATACAAACAGCAGAGAAGTGACATACTAAAAAGTATTAAACTGGTAACGATTAAAAAGGCAACCCTTATATCTTTATTATCTTTGCAGCACATTTGTATTCAAAAAATGGAAAACACATAATTGGGTTCATTTTGTTATGAAAAGCTTAATACTTAACATAAATAGAAAACAGTCAGCTGCATTGATACATCAAAAAATAGTTTTTTTTTCTTTTGGAACCATTTAATTTTAACTTAAAACTGTCGCTAAAGAATTATATACAATATATAGCAGTGATATAATATGTAGGGCAAATATTCGGAATGTGAATGTTTAACGCATTTAGTACTCGTTGTTATCATGAGTAACGCTACTATCTGATTCCGTAGTCGGTCGGTAAAACAGTCTGTAACACGCAGATGGTAATCGGGTATTAATGTCTTAAAATTGTTGAACATAAAATTGCATCTTAGATTTATTTCAACATCGCCCGTGACCTTACTTTTGTGGGGAAATCGGAAATAGTTATATTTTTTTTTGCTTGATACAACCTTATCGATAACTCCGGATTTAAATTACAGCGCCACGGGCGGTGATTCAGAAAATCAGTCTTCGGTTTCCGTGTGAAATGGTAAAGAATGTTCTTCGGAAGTGAACAGCCAGATCAGTAGAAAATTTGAATTCAATTATTACTTGAGTTACATTTGCAGAATGTATTTATGAAGAACAAAACATAAACGCGTTAGAGTAATATAATACCAATAACATCCTTCATGCAATATATATCCTGCCATTTGTTTTTTTGAAATAAATAAATTTATTTCTAGTCGCATCAACATCAGCGGTTATTAGCGACTACTTGGTGGTTTGTTTCCTGTTGGCACATTTTATATGTGATTCCGTGGGTGCATATCATTGATAAACGAGATTACTGTTCTTGGGTGTATCTGTCCATTGAGGGCTACGTTTATTTCTTTTGATATCTTGTGTTTTTTTCTTCTCCCATTTTTTAGTCTATTATATTTGTAAGGATTGGGCAAGCTGGATCATTTGCATGTATCATTTCACAAGTCTTGTTGGGACTTGTAAATAAATTGTATAACACTTTAAACATTGAAAATGGAGAAGAGGGTATACCGCACAGTAATTGTAAAATTAATTTTATAACGAAACTATGTTGCAGCATTGGCGTATTAAATTTGTTTTATCTGAAGTTTCTTTTTGTTAATTTATACAGTGCATAAATATTGTTAGTTTATTTTTGAATGTATTATCAGGTGGCCCACTCTATCCTACTTATTCTACATACCCTTTCACAGATTCGTTTGAAAAAAATGCGTAATTCAAGTTTTTGCTCTGCGAAAAGAACAGCTGCTGGTAATAATTATACCCAAAATTAATCTTAATGTTTATTTTTCAATGTTATATATATTAATGTTAATATTATACTAGTTGAAAGAGTAATATTATCTGTTTTGACGTAATTCCTATATGTACATTCTTTAACGTGTCATAAATTTTCTAAGGTAAATTTAAAGTGCTGACCATGCACAGAATTTACGGTTTCATGGTTTTTGGGCAACCGTATTTTTCCACGAGGAGAGAGAAAGTTTAGACATGCATTATCATTGTTTTGTTGTATTTTAACAGGAATATCTGCCTCATGCTACGTTCAAGAAACCCTTTTTTCCGGATTTTAATTTCAGCATGTGCATTATTCAGAATGATGGGATACAACTTTAACCGAAAATTTTTACCATTAAAAGAGATGCAGATTTGTTTGTGACGCGGCAATGACCGCGAAATATTTCTTTTAACAAGCCAAATTATTCCCGCTGAGCACTCATGCTATTACTACGCAAATTAATTCTCTCCGTAGAATGTAATTACCGCATTAATAACACTTATGGAAAGGCTTAAGAATCATTTTTCTATCTATTAAAGTAATTTGCGTAATAAATGAAGAGTAATTTCGTTAAATTAGTGTAAGACTAAAAAATCTATTTTTACTTCCGATCAATGATCAATTCCCACTGGTCATGCATTTATAATGCTTCAATAATTACCATAACTAATTACTACAATAGTCATATTTTCATGAATAATTCATTAAATATGTTATTGAAGCAATAATATAAAGTATGTACTAATGAATGGCCGATTATTGCGCTATAACACGTCAATAATTATTCCAACTTTACTATGCTGTCATGTTAATTCGTTCAAAAATAGCAAAGTGTTCCTCCATCTAGACACTAAGTATATGACCTAAAAACGTGTTATTCTAGTCTCAGAACTGTCGAAACCAATACTGTCAATAAATTTCATAATCTGCCAAGTAAAAATACCATAACTGTTCTGCCTTTGCACGAATGACTTTGAATAAATGAACAGATTTAAATTTCGAATTAGCCTTTCAATAGTTTATAATAATAAAAGCACGTGTGTGAAATGACAACTTTGTATTTCTACTGTGAGGCTGGGAAAGAATAAAATGAAACACCAGGCTCTCTCTTTCTATTATTCTCAGAACATGGTAGATGAAAAAAGTTAAAAAAAAATAGAGCTGCATCTGGTGGTGATGGACACATCTGAGATTTTTTTTACAGATTTTTCGGTAGAAAGTTCAACTACTACAAAATCGAAAATGAACAAAAATCAGAAAAACGTTTTAGTACTGAAGAAATCACGGGTCAATGATGCCACTTTTTCCAGAGCTTATAGAGTACTAATTACATACCTCTGATTTTGTCTTTACATTTGGTGGAACAAAGTTATAAAAATCACACAACCTTTATCTAGTGAGTTTCCACTACGATCATATATGATTATACGTTTGAATTTAGACGATAACGAAAAGAATTCGCGAAATTCGTCGTGTGAAGAGATCGAGTACCTGTGATTTCGAATCGAAGGGATAGACGTATGACTCACCTTGTTGGTGTCGTGAGTTGCGTCGGTTGGATGAAGGATCCTTTCGACGGAATTTGGCCTGGGCACGCCATCCAATTGGCTGGCTTCCTTCAATTGCGGCGGCGACGGCGGTGGCGGCAATTTCTCTTCGGCGCCGTAACGAGTTTTCTGTAACAGAGAAATAATCGGGCCACGTCAGATACACCTGCCCCATTGGCCATGATTCCCTTCACAGTTTTTATTTGCCACCCATCTCCCGCCGAATGACAGAGTCACTCGCTCCAAGCGAACGTTGCTGAAATGAAGTCCGCTGAACAAAAGTCAAAATCATACACCTTGTTACGGTAAATGTAATAAATCTGGCGATTATGTGTAATAACCGGTTAATTTTATAAATAATCACTAGAGGTAAATGTGATTAACCCGCTGATTATTGAAGGTACTCAAATGGAATTTTATCACACTTTGGTAGCAAAATTCCATCTTCTTTTGGTGGATACTTTTCATAAGAAGCATAGTTAACAACATCAATTTTAAAAAGAAAATCCATAATTTAAATCATCCTTATCATTCATCTCTATAACACAAGAATTACCGACAATCCTACTCATTTTTCACAATTTGCCGGAATGACAAAAATCAATGTGTTAGAACTTGCGAAATGGAACCCAATTAATCATTTACCTACTAAACGAGTGCCGAAGAATATGTCAGAAAATACAATGTTTAATGAAGAAAAAATCCTGATAAAAATACGGTCAGTCGTCATTTTGATTGGTCGGTACTTCCAGTGTTAAACAAACAAACAAATATGGTAAGAGAATATTACCAAAGTAATATATAACCACACGTTATATTAGGCAAACGTGATGCGTTCTCAAATATTTGTCAAATGAACCCGTGATTATACATAATACATGAATTAATCAGATTTACCGTAACACATCCACGTAACTCGTTACATGCCTACCAGTTCCTCAGAACTCCGAATGAACAATATCCTAAGTCCTAAGACATAAAAAACACATACGTTCGTACGTTCAGTTGAACAGGTACAGTTCTCATCTTATACTTCGCAGATCGATATAGCGACTCTCCCGCTCATGTGCTTCGTTCATTACGTACTCTCCCGAACTCGGTGAACGTTGAGGGTAGTAAAAAAAAGTCTGGCGAAACATCGGAGCAGCGCAGACGAATGAAAAAAGTGCCCCCGCATAAAACCGTAGTAGCTCTTAATCCCGCGACAACGGCGTGTCCGCCTGCGTTCGTGGAACGTCTGTAATTTCGATCATTCCCACCGGCGGACACCCTGTACATTCGATACCGAAGCCTCATTGGGGCGCGATAATGAAATGAAATACGAGATTCGACTGGGATTAGCTACTTAAATGCGAAACTGCCGAGGTGGAAACTGCATCGATACCTCGTTTAATTACACAACGCGATGAAGGAAGATCGCAGGCTGGACGTTCGCTGAATTTAAGCTGAACGAGGAGACTGTCGAACGACGGTAAAGGGGCGGGCAGGGCTCGCGGAAGGGATGAGGGGGAAAGGTATTCAGCTGATTTTCATCCTTTGGCCTGTTCGACTGTGTTCGTCGGGAGTGGACACTCGAAAGTAGCTGACGCTTCTGACGTGACGGTTTAAAGACGGTCGAGTGCCGTTCGTGACTTACATTTCCCCGACCA
Source organism: Anoplius nigerrimus (assembly GCA_914767735.1). Taxonomy (NCBI): domain Eukaryota; kingdom Metazoa; phylum Arthropoda; class Insecta; order Hymenoptera; family Pompilidae; genus Anoplius; species Anoplius nigerrimus. The sequence continues at coordinate 11,627,087 of OU612078.1, forward strand.
TTCGAAACGATCCACCTTTCATTTTTCTCTGCGACCGCATCTAAAATCCTGGCTGCCGCGTCTTATCGCCCTATCTGGGGAATATGGCTTGTCGCGTACGTTTCTGGGACGGATGCGATTCGTATCGTTTCCTGACGTTACGTTCTCTTCCCGTTCTCGGTTCCTGACGAAGGCACGTAACAAATGCCTTTTGCGAATGTTGAGAGTTTCTGTGACACTGCTTGTCTTCCGAAGATAGTTGACAGAACATGTCTCATGTGTTAAGTCTGATGTATTTTATATACTTTCAATTAATGCAAACTTCACACAGTTCAATACAATATTTACCGTATATATACTAGTAAATGTTTGGAAAACATGAGTTTAGGGGTGTGATTGGCTGTAGATTTCTGAAGATTGGGACGTTTACGATAGAGGAAAGTTTGTGCTGGTTGCTTAAAAATAATACAGTCGCATAATTGTTATAAATTTGTTTTGTGACGTCTTTTAATCCGTCCGTGTAAAGCAACGTGCACTGTACGGCTTAGTCTGGCTTTAATGACGATTCGTACCTGTGCGGAATGAGGGAACAATAGCACAGCTTTCGTGATACTTACACTTCGAAAGCAGCCACAAAATCCCGCCATAGAAAGTTCGCCGCTCGGCGAGCCACCGGCGCCATCTTTCCTCCGACGTTTGTTCGTACGACTTTTACGCACTTTTGCCGGCACATTATAGAAATAATCACTAAAACGTCGTCTCGAATGTCGAACGATCGATACCCAATCGATCATCGTCGGAATAATAAACAATCAGGCGCTATCACATTTATGAATAATGTGTTCAGTAATATACGAATGTTCGAAGTCTAATATGTCATCCAGTTCTGTTTAAAAATTCTTATAAGATATCTGCGTATGATAATAACACTGTATTAGTATTAAATACTCGTTTACTTATATCGTCAATTGTCTTCCATTCCAACTGTTTCATTTGTCATTCATTCCAATTCCAACTTCGAAAAAATTCTAGAAGTGTAAACATATAGTTTAAAGTGCAATGGAATGACGTGATGCTTTTTATGACAGTCTATTACAAAAATAGAAGAAAATGGGTTGAGATTATGTATTTGTAGACGTGCGAACGACTGTAAACGTTCTTGAAATATCTTACTGAGAGTTCGAAACATGTGGAAACGTCTAAAGGCAAGTTTCCTAGAATACCAATCGTGTTTACAGGTTAACCACGCATGCGGAAACAAAACAGTGTATCCAACATTCGCTGACGTCTAATTCCGGATGCTTTTACGATCATAAATGCCGCCCACCAAGTAGTATTTGCATAAGCGCATAACAATCCCACTAGCTTAAAATAAGGTAGACAATTCTCACAATGAACCACCATATTTTAATCCAGCTAAAGTATTTGAGATTGAAAGATTGAAACGTGATAAAAGAAACAATAGTAATTTTCTACTTCCGGATTCGGTGATCAACAGTTTTGAGTAACACAATATCTGTACCTAACACTTTTTGAATGGAAGATCAGAAACTATTACATTTTAGCGACAATTATTTGAATAAAGACTTTATAATTGTAATTTTCGTAATATCAGTCTTATGTGAACAGTAACCTTTTATTTCATGAAATCAAAATTTCAACGATTACAATCGACTGATAATTTTTCGCAGATGACGCACACGCACTTTTCCAAAGGACGCACGGAAGTCTCACAAAATATTTTCGCAAATCTTGATTACAATTTCGGTGTTAACGGGCAGTTGGGTCGAATTAACGCGGAACTTTTCAAGTCTCTTACTCCATCGGGCACATTCACCGAGAGTCAAACACGAGCGAACTGTTAAACGTCGCCAGCGAACGCGCACTTACAGACTGACGTGTGGACACAAGTGAAACAGTGTGAAATAGAAACCGAAGGCGGAAAGGGTTGAAAGAACGAGGACGGCGTGATCCCTGAATAGGGCGAGAGGAGAGGAGGGGAGACAAAAGTAAAAGAGGATTGAAGGAATGGCATGTGTGAGTGTGCACACACGTGCAGCGTGTGCTATAAATCATGCGAAATAGTTCAGGTATTCGGAATGCGGAAAGAAACGCGGTATAAGGTAACGATGTAATATATATAACAAAAGTACGTGCGAATTTCATTAATTTGAGCAGTGCGATAGTAGTTTCAAAATATAATTTGGATGTGCCGCGAAGTATTTTAGAAGCGTTTGCTGTGTTTTGGCACTAATTTCGGTTAATGTTTGTGGACCTCACGTCTGTTCACGGAATCATGGGCCTGGCCAAACCATAATGGATAGCTCGTTAATACCAAACATCATTACTCAAACTTTCGTCGATATTGTTCCGCTGCATAATTGTGTTTGGTAGCAGGCTTGACACTTTTGCTGGTCCATTAGGTAGAGGCCATTTTTATCACATTACGGCGTCCAGAGTTAATCAAAATCGCGTAACTGATGTACACTCTCTACATTGGTGAAGAAATAATAGAATAGAGTGAATATGATATACATAGAATAATGAATTAGGGAATACGGAAAAGTTAATAAGCACAGTTCAGACAATTACCATTGCAATCAAATTTATACATCTGTAGCAAGAAGGCCGTATTGATTTGTTGTGATTACGTTGAATTAAGGTCTATATAAAATGAAGTTGATCGGTTAATAGCAACTTTACATCGATGTATAACCGTCTGTCGATAATTTATTAAGCCTAGGTACTACAGATTCCTGACAAAGATATTTTCCTACGGTCGGTAATAGAGATTCCGCTATTAATCTGTCGGTAAATTAGATTTCCTCAAAGAACTTTTTTTTAATTCGTCAAAAGAGAGTAGAATGTATGAATCTATTGATTGTGTTTTAAATTGCGGTATGATTCATGAAAAGGATGACAAACAGCAATTCAGTATTGAATGTCGTTTACTAGGCTTCAAAACGCTTTGGCAGCATTCCAATATTAGAATCTATAACTCGTTCCGTTTATTTTTGTTAATTATTTTAGTGCCCTTTTGTGGTCGAATATAATTTCGCAGTATGTATAGGTTCGTCTGCGAAACCTTGTTACAGGTAAGATTAGTGTCCCTGATCCATATTTCAATTTAGAGTCCCCATTCATATAACCAACGTGCCTTTCCTATTATAATAGATGTGCCATCGTTTTGCACAAAACATGTTGTTTGTTAAAGAATATTATGATGAAGCTTCGCTGATCTTTTCAGTGTCCTTGTTTACAGGTGCGCAGTGCATTGTTTACTGTTTACGGGAGATTTTTCCATCAATTTCGCATGCTACCGTATATTCTGTATCGTTTGGCGAATATTTCTTGCATAAACCGATAATTTTCCATATACGTAACGTTGAACCGTGCCGTACGCCTGGTGCTGTTAATCGAATTTCTCTGTATACTTTTGAAACTACGAACCTGATTGTCATCAACGTCTGCGGGCTGCTCGTCGTTACGTCCGTAAATGTTCAACAGCGTTTGACTCAGTGGGAATGCCGAGGCCTGTTCACCCTGAAAACACGTGACGAATTCAAACATTTCTATGAACATCCACACCCGCCAATACGTCCTTCCAATCCAAGATCATATCAGTTTCAATATCGCAGTCGATTTCTATCCTCCGACCCGACTTAACATTCAGGATAAAGTTGGCGCATAGCATAAAAATTGACCGAAGTTTCGCTTTCTTTCGCGTCTTGTTCTCTTTCATTTCACATCCTCGCACGCGAAAGTTTATTTCAACTTCGCGATGTGCACTGTATATCTGTACGCACAGAGTATCCGTACTCTTCACCGTTATACACATTTTTCACGTCGGCTCGGTCTAGCAGCGTGCCTCGCAATTTGAAACTCGAGAGGAGCCGGCTGATGTTTCGCCGTTTTTCAATGCGCAACAACGGAGGTGGGAAATAGAGATCGATAAGTGAAAGAGCAGAAAGACGTAGGAAATTCGAAGAGCGACGCAGTGACGCAAGCGTCGATGGCTGGTTGATGAACCGAGCTGTCGGTAGGCGCCAGGAAAAGGATGGTAGGGGTGGCTTGTGTGGATCGTGGGTGGGGCGGGGGCAGGGCTAAGGGGGGGGGGGGGGAGGAGAGGGTGAAAAGAGGGTAGAAAGCCGGGGGAAGGGGGTGAAGTTTGCTCTCGGTCGTAATTGACTTTGCAACTCGCGACTCTATTTACTTACACACTTTCCGCAGTGCAAAAATGTCGTCCGATGCTCGGTGGACATGTACGTGAGGCGCTATTTTCTTTGCGTAATAAACAGTTCGCGCGGCATGGTCGCTTTGAAGTTCCATTACGCGACAGTGTCAACAGTGTTTCGACATGCAAATATCCCGGGGGTTGGCGCTATTGAGAATAAGTTCGTAGGGGGTTTGAGAAAAAAAATGTTCCGACTCACAAGGATTCTTTCGAATTGTTGCAGAGCGTTCTGCTGAGGGTAGTGCTTTATTCTAGACGCTTCCCGAGTAATTGACAGGGGTGTAACGTATTAGTGTTGAAACTCTTCCAGTGCGGGCTCGGGAGGAAATAAAGAGACTTGACACATTGTTATGGATAGTTTTGAAACTGCTGATTTGGGAGAAAAATGCTTTCGATGACAGATTTAAAGAATTTTCTTTTCTACGATACTTGTTCGATCATTTCATAGTCTGAACGTTATCAGTACGGCAGTGTTAGCGAGCTACCAATGATGAATAGTAAATAAATATCTTCACAGGGAAGTACTGATTTGATCATTAGAAAATGCTAAAAAATCCGGAAATGTGATCATGAAAAAACACGATAAGTAGTTGTTGGAGGATCACGAAGTGTGCAGTTGTCAGTATGATACTACTAGCAAGCTACCATTGAATAATAATAAAGGAATATCTCCACAGAATATTCACATTGATAACTTTGCGCAGTATAAAAAAACTGTTAAAAAACGTGCAATTTAAAATAGTGTTTGAGTAAAAAGTTATAGGTTGCTCATATCTGCTATATCGACGCTCGAAATTTATTTTACAAAATCGAGTCCATTTAGACATATCGCCGGTCAACGATCCTGTCATTTCATTTCGCACAATCTTTTTCTCCCGCATATTCCCACTTTGGCAATTCGCGTCGCACTCCTATCAATTCCTACCATGTTTCCCGGATCGAGCCAACGCGCATCGGCGTTAAACGGGGCAAACGGAATTATTCATAGGGAACTTTCGATGCGCAGGTGCGTTTAACATCCGCCAGCCACTCCTGCCGTTCCCCTTCATTAACTATACATCACGACCGTTGTTCCCGCCATTTCGAAATGTCCCTAGATTCTCCACGTTCCTCCAGTCGCGTCTTTTCCTACTTTCCGTCCCATTAATGCACTATCGACTCGACCGAAGATCGAAGCGTCGAAAAAATGTGTGCAAAATTAATACGGTAACGATAAGATATTTTCCTGATTTTTATCTACCTCACCTTGGGTAGGTTGTGCCCTCTCATTCATCCTTTCAATTAGCATTTAACTTGGCCGGGGACAACTTCAATGACGATCTAATCTCCGAACGTTCAATTTAATCTTACGCTTAACCGTCTATTAAATCTTCAATTTAATCTTCCGTTTAATCTTCTCAGTGTCCCCCGCAAACTTTCATTCTGTCCGGACTCTGACACGAAAGTTTCGCAGCTCGCGCGCGCAACTAAAGAAGCTTTTCTATCTTTTCGCATTCCTTTTAACTATCTGGCCGCACTCTTTTTTTTATCTCCTGTCACCGTAACTTCGTCCGTGTTTATGGCAGCAAGGAGGTATTTAACGAAACTGCAATGTAATAGGTGATTTTAATTTAAATTATCAGTCTTGTTTTATTACGAACCCTGAGAGAGAGTTATATTGAGAGTGATATTTTCATCAGTACTCGCATTGACGCAAAGAGCAGAGTGTCCCCAAGATATTTTCCAATTAGTCTGAACTATGGGAGATATATGCGCTGTGTCCAATTTCAGAGGAACTCCCGGAATCTGACAAATGTTCGAATACTTTCGAAATTTTCTTAATACAGTGAAACATTGAAAATGAGAATAGTTCAAACGAATTATGTTTGGTATTGCAAGACATTACCAGTGATTGAAAAGATAAAAATGCACAATATTTCAGTTATTAAATTCTCATGCTCATGTAAGCACGTGAGCATTCAAGTTGTAAGTGTTGAAAATTACCCTTTACGAATGGAGCAAAAATTGACCAGTAATGGATATTTTTTGTTTGCCCTTTTTTCACACTCTTGTTTCCAAGTGCCCGTTCAAGTCTGTCATGTCTTCCATTACCGCAAAGCCGAAATCCATCAGGAACCCTTTCAATCCCACTCTCTGACCTACCACTCCCAACAGCGTTCAACCCTTGCCAACCTCATGAGCCACCACTTGCTATCACGTCAGCTGGCCACAGATGTTCTTAATCCAGATGGAGTCCATTCCGCGACAGCAGTCCTGCTTGCGCGCCAATTACCGCCATCATGTTTATTCGAGAGCATTAATTTGCATACATTGTTGCTACCTCTTACTGTGCGAACGAATAAATTCTTTCACTATTTTCCCTCCAACGCTCTACTTCACTTTACAGACACCCGATACGTTCCATGCATATAACCTATAACCTATCTGGCCCTACATGCGCCGGTATCTTATGGATTTTCACATAAAAATTTATATGTCCACCGTACGTATGATAAACTATAACTTGTAGACCAGCGTGTGCACATATGCATGTGTATATACGGCCGAAGAACATAGCATCGCCATCGGCAGAAATCCTCTTTCGTGGTTTTCGATAATAATGGCTGCACACGTATGACCATCCATGATAAACATGTATCTCGCGGCAGAATTTTGCAAGTTCAACGTACGAGCAAACAATGTGCAGAAATCATAGCTGAAAAGCGTATCGTGGTTGCCACTAGCGTTAAGTCTACAATACGCACATCTTACATCCTTTTCTTTAAGGAGGAAAAAGTTTTAACCAAAGTCGCTGGGCTACGTCGAAACTACGTTGAAATTTTGTTCCTACATGTCAATTAAAGGAGATATTCTGTCATTACGACTCAAAAATCTGTATATTTTGATCGCCCGTTATATGCCGCGGGAGCAATTACGTTGGCTAGCCAGCATACGTGCACATACACACTGCCGAAACTAATTTCGCTCGATGATGCTGAGAGAAGAGGGCGAGTGACACTTTATCCAGAGGTGACGTAACTACTTTATCGACGGTCGGCAAGGCAGGCGGGGGCTGAATCGAGCTGAACTGCGAACTACAAAATTCTTCGAATTATAAGGGGAGCCTACCCTGTATCTCAACGATATTGACAACATTCGGAGTAAATGAAATTACGTATTCACCAGTTAATTTTGTTATACTTAAGTTAATTCAGGCATTTGTCGTAGGATAATTTGTTCTCTGACAAATGCTTGCTATTGCCGTGAAAAACGACAACCGTTTTGTATAAGGTCTACAAATGAAATCACTGACATGTGTGTAAAGTCACATAGTCGGCATATCATTCATTACCCTCGTTCAGCGAGAATGAACCTTACGTACACCGCCAAGTAAAAAAAAAACTGAACCGAACACTTACGAAAGTATCCTTCGGTCACATCTCGGTCGTTCATCCCTATCGCCGTTTCTACCCTTACGGGGCTAATACTCGTTACAATCGTATATTTAAAGTTAGACTCATCTTCCGCCCTAATAATACTACCACCGTCGTCGACCGGAATTGTTCGTACCAGCATAGTGTTCTCGGTATTCACGACAGCGGCGCCGAAAATCGTAGCTATATAAGTGAAAGAGCATTAAAACGGCCGTAAAGTAAGTCTCTCCGCGTGTGTGGACGATGAGGGTGGAAGGTGGGGGGGGGGGGGGAGTGCGGTGGATAAGGTAGGAGGGGGTTAAAACGTTGAAAAGGAACGCGCGCTCCATTGCTCCAGCGAATTATTGCCGCGAGAACTTACGGAGCAATTCGAGCGAGTCGGCCGTTTCTCTTCCTACTCTTTCACTTCATTCTTATCTTTCTACCGTGTCCGACTGTACTTCAAACTCGCTTCCCTCAGGGTCATTCGTGCATTATCTTCGAGGCGTTCGATGTCCTTTGTCGGATTAGGCGCATAAAGGCCAGCTCGCCGTCGAGTCGCACACGCCGGGCGCTAATAAAATTCCGACCAGGCTAAACGTAAAAGATCTCATTGAGTTACACGGCTATCTGTGGAGTCTTCCTCTTCTTGCCTTTCCCCTCCTCTGCTCTTTCCACCTCCCCCCCCAACCCTGCTGTTTACCACTCAGCGTACTCTCAATATTCCTTATCTATTCTCATTCAGGTTTACATAACGCGCCGGGTCGTTATGTAAAAATAATTCCATTAAAGAATTTGCCGTCCTACTCTACCTTCCCGGGTATTCTCTCCATTTTTACGTCCATACCGCTCTTATCTTCCTTTCCCCTCCCCACCTCACCCATCCCTGTCTGCCGACGCTATGCCACGGTACTCTTATCCTTTTGAGCTCCCCCACTCTCTTTGTCTCCTATGTATTTTGTCGTCCTTGCACTCCCGGTAAGGCAAAATAACGAGCTCATTATCAGCGACCAGCTGCTTGCCGGATTATGTCTGCCCGATATTTACGCTTGCTTTTATTAAGACCCACATTTACCGCCGCCCTTTTCACCTCTCTCTCATCTTTCCCCTACCTTTTTCCACACTCCCACCCCCTCCGAGTCTCCTCAGTTCAGAGTCGGGATTTCGCGGAAAAACACGTCCTCCTCTCATCCCTCCCTTCCCCCCTTCGTTCGTAGCTTTATTACGTCGCGGACGGGATATGAGAACGGAAATTTTGAGTGTGAAAGAAATATATACATCTGTTACTTTGGAGTCTGTCCGCTTTCGGGGTAAAGTGGCGGGTGGTGAAGATTTACATTCGCAAAGGGTATATGACATTCGACAGGTGGGATTTTTGTATATCACGCTCGAGTCAACCCAAAATGAATTCGATTACCTGCATCTCATTTCGCTGTCCTTTTCTGCATATCGATCGTTCCGTCACAAATGCTACAACCTTCAGTAAAGAATGCGGATTGCAACCAAGAAACAACATCCTTCTTGAGAAGGGATTAGCGTGCAAGAGCAATAGGACCAGAACACAAGATAGAGGGTTAGGAAGTAATAAAGCATCCTTTCTGTCTAAAAAATTGTTTTGGTGACCACGTGCTGTGCAACACGTACTCTTCAATCGTTCGTCGAAAGTCTGCTCTTTCTCAAATTGTGTACCGCTGTAGCAATTTTTGTTTTACATGCGTACCGCTGTACGCTTGGCAATAGAAAACAAGCTCCGCTTACATGTTTCACCACACGTTAAACAATGCATAGTTTACCCAGTTAGGTCGAAATTGTAGGACACATGGTCGATACTTAATTGGACACTAAGTTCAACACATCAAGCCACTTCGAATAAAGAGTTTCTAGTCTCTGTGACTTCTTTTCCGACTCAACTTCGGGTGATTACCGATAAATCGATAAATCAAATTATCGCACGGGTAAGTAATACGATCAGTATCCGGCGTTGTACATAATCCCAACCATCGATATCCCGCAATATTCTTCGACTTCCGTAATTTGCACATTTTAACCAGAATACGAATTCTTCAACTTCATTTAATCGCGATAGTATGCTGACTCCTTGTCTCATCGTTCCCTTCCCTAACTGTTTTACGTTATACCCGGAACCTGACCTGCGTCTTTACGGAAGGAACGAAGAAGAAAAAGCGAAACTGCGACTCTACTTTCAGCTTCCGCCTTCCCGCCTTTCTTCCAGCCAGACGTTCCCCGTTTCTTTTCTTCCTCCCCACATCCTTTCCGGCCAATATTTCGCAGCGCCCTCTTCGATCCGTTGAGTCAAATTGTAGGATGGGGAAGATTGGACGGACGGAGCCGAGAGGGGTGGCGAAGGGGGTGGAGAGCGGGGAAGCGGTCGTATTATTCCCCATGCAAAATCAGCAAAATCAGAGCGGCGGAACTATTCCCCCTGAATAATTTAATAGAAAGCCAACGGATCTCCGGGCGCATCTTGCATCGCGATTACCATATATTCTTCCCCAAGTGCCAGCCGAACACGACAGCTTTATGGCCGCCATCGATCGAATCTGACGCCGTCCCGACCATATGAACAATCTGCCTCCCTTACACGCGCGCAGTTCGTTTGTTTGTTTCTCCGTTCCTCGGTTCCGGTGATGGACCGTATACTACCTTCCATCCACCTATGACCGTATGTTCGCCGAGATTTCAGTTCGTATATGGCGGCCCGTGACACGCAAATTTTGGATTGGGGATCTATGGTTGTTGTTCGGCGTCTTGAACGAATCGGGAATGGCGTTGGACCTATGTTCGACAATTAGCGGCAATCTGGATTTTTCAGACTATTTGTGTCTTTGACGATTTATTTGACTGTTTTCGTAGGTATATATGTTAACGATTCAAGGGAAGACGGGTGTGAAGAGGGTAGGCTTGTGTTTGTGATTTGTGTATACTGTGCATGTGACTGTTCATTAACATACGTTGTTTCTGGAGAGTTGTACAGGCTTTAAGTGTAGATAAGAAGTAAAGGAACCGTAAAGTGGAAAAGAATTTTAAGCGAGGATGTTGAAAATGTAATTTGAAGAAAAGGAAATACTGGGTATGAGAGACGTTTGTGATTTTGGGAGAAGAAGGTATCTTTGTGTGTCGGAAACGGGTAATTGAAGAATGGGGGATTACGCGGTGTAAACAAAATGACAGGATGAACATGGATGCTACAAAAATGTATTGTGCAAACAGAATCAGGAGCAATTAAGGTTAAAATTGATTTGACCAGCATGAATATTATAGCTTAGAACAGTTAGTGATTTCACAGATTTTTGTAACGTCAATGTGCATAAATATTCGTATCAACAATGCACATGTTTCCAGCCCGCGTTACAGGTTTTCATCGTCTTTACACGGTATTTGTCCGAATTGCCCAAAGATAACATCGAATTCGTCAGAGAATCCTCGGATTTACAAGGATTTCGTTGAATTTCAACGATTCCCGATGATACGTATTTTTCCGAGTCTTTTCAGATTTCTACGGATCCTTTTTTCTTTTGCGCACGGAACTCGTCTGCCATCTAGTGGCAGCCAAAACGTTCATGTCGGAAGTTCACGCATTATGCAATGAATTATTCGGACCGATCGAAGGCAGGCTGAAAGCTTCCGGTGACCTCTATCGATTTAATTTGCCCGCGCTCTGTCGGCCATATTGAAAAATGCAGGCAAATGTGCCACGCTTGACATCCCGCCCCACTTTCGACTCTTATACATTTCCCATTTCCTGTATCACTCTTCCTCCGCTTTTCCTCCCTTTTTTTTTCATCGATGCCCCTCCACTTCTCCTTTTTTAGCACCATTTGCCGGCCATAAATATATTACGCATTCATCGCCTCTGCGTTATATGTATGCATAAATACTGCATTGTTAAATGTAATATATTTGATGCAATATGCAATACATACAACGCACCTTGCATAACTTTCCACAAATTCCGAATGTTTTTGTGCAAAGCTCTTAGTACTCTTGTAATTACTTTCAATGCGTTTATCCATTTTTAAATTGCTTTTAGTAGTACCGTAACACATTCGTCCCTCGAACAATTGCAAAACACATTCAAAATATTGCCCATTTAATAGTAATAACAAGTGTAAAGAGTTTTAGAAAAGTATCATCAAATTTTCCGTAGCATGTAACGAGAAATTCAGCAATTTTTTGTTCGTTTAACATTTTGACAAATAAAACATGTATTATAAATGATCACAGAAAAGTTGAGCTCTCGGCAACACTAACAAAAAATAGAATTCTTTTATCCGATAATTTAATCGTCATAGAGTGTCTATTTCAGATTATTGACCAGGAAATAGTACATGATTTATGTTCAGAATGTTTAATCTCATTTCAGGGTGTATGATTCGCAGTTTACAAGTACAATACGTTCTATTCTTCTATTTCACCGTTCATTCTCCGTTCGCAGCCTTCTCTCAACGTGTCTAAGGCAAATGTAAACTGGCCTGTCGGCTGTCAAACACGTACGTGCACCATTTTCTTCCATTTTGTCCCGCTTTCAATCTATCTTCCATTTCCCTTCGCTACTCCCTCCCTTCTGACCCTCCCCTCTTGTCTTCTCAGTGCATGCAATGCGTCCTCCTCACCTCAACCGCTTTGTGTTTCTTCGTAATCGCCAATTATCCCATTTTTTTGGGTCAGCTGCTTTTCCGGGACAAGAGTTTCATAATGCTTCCCGTTTGAGGTAACGCTCAACTTAAATTTTCCGTACGTGAAGGAACACAGTGAAAACCACGTGTAGTGTTCAAACGGCTTGTTATACGGCTTATTATGCAGAGTGGCTAAGGCGAAACAAGTTGAATATCGTGTGATATCGCAAATAAGTGTGGAACAAGTGCACGAACGCAGCTTCCAGAGAAATTCCACGTACATGAGATTTGATTAGCATTCCCGACCGGTAACCCGAATATCGACGACATATTAACAAAAACAAGTGTCTGATACGTAACAGTGTGCTCTAAACGTTCTCTTTAACCTCGCCAATCGCAGCTGCTGTACGCAGAGTTTCCTGTATTACGTAAAATTAGCCATATCCCGCAAGTATTTTCATACGTTGCCCGATATTCTCCGCCAGAAACAAAACCGTGTGCGGATGAGAGTAGTAAGGCACTGGCACTTTAGCCAGCTTGGCACAGCTTTCCTATATGGCTCAATTATGCGTACAGGAAATATCACGAAACGCCATAGAGTGTGCCCGAAGGTTTTCAAAGGGCATGAGACAGAATGACAAGAATATAAAGGAGAGATAACGATAATCTATAGGCGGTGTAACAGAGGTTGGGATCAGGTGGATGATGGGGAGAGGGTGGAGGGTAGAAAGGAAGAACTTAGATTGAGAGAATCGGACGGGATAAAAGGACGGTACGGAAACGAGAAATCGAGGAATCGAGAAGGCGAGATCGAAGTTCAACCCCGTTGAAAATGCCGTCGTTCGATCAACGTTCAAACGAATCCCGGAGATTCCTTCCAATCGTCCCTCTCCTCCCTCTGCCCACCGTCAGTCCCACGGGTTTCTTCTGTTCCTTCTATTAACTCAATTTCTTCTCCTCAGCTCCACGGAGACGTCCTTTGCAGAATTTACGCTCTTTACATATTTTTCATTTATTCCGCGTCGCCGTTGATCTTTACCAATTTGTGACAGAATCCGGTGTGATCGGCAATTTTTCGTTCGCTGCACAATTTTAGACGGTATAATGAGCGGATAAATGTTGTCGTTTACAACGTGACCTTCAGTCAGATTGTAGAAACTGTTTACGAGTACGGAAACGTTTCATTGTGTATTTCGGGTGAGTTGAGTTAACGGCGTGCTTCAAAACTTTTAGGAATTTATGGGGCGACCATTGTGCATTTCCCTTAATTCTTCGCTCGTTGCGCGGCTAACTCATACATACGTAATCGTTTACAAATCAGCTGGATTTTGCAGCCCTTCCGTTGAGAGAAATTTATTTCCCACAACAATTCGTCAACGTTTCCTTCGCATTCTTGCTAAAGCCCATCTATTCTATTCTTCTGTCCTTTATTCCACCTCCAGCCACAGCTTCCGGGCTCGTTGTATGCGGGTAAGATCGATGTTTTCCTTACCGATCAAGTTGTGAGCCGATAATGTCGTCAGGCGAAAAATTCCCCAGAATAGGGTGTTCGGAATTGGAACGGATTTATCGAATACTTTGGTTGTATAAAGATGTGATTTCAAGGGAACTTAAAACTATTTGTGCATTGATTTGTAGTGTTGTACAAGTTAGTCTACGCATACTATTCTTTACACTGAGTCAAGTATTTTAGTCTTACAATTATTAAGCTTTTTGACCCAACACGTTTTAGAAATGTAACAAACAAAAACATTGTTCGAATTCGGCGATGGTAGTTTTGCAATTAAAACTGATGGGTCTTAAAAACATGCTAACATGCTTTTCATATCCTCAACTATCAAGTTCGTAATAAACAATAGCAAGTTTTACACTAGATCAATCAACGATTTCTGTACACATTGTCTTTTATAGCACTAAATGTGTTATGAGAGAAAATTGTTATTAACATAAGACCAAACCACTCATTTTGACTGTAGCTCTAGCGTTAATAGCGATGATATCTTGAATTTGATTGATATTTGTCGAATAAAAAATACTATTAATTCTACAGAAAAATGTCAGATTTGCAATTTAATATTAATATCAAAGCTTAGTAAACACTTTTCCGGCAGAAACGGAGTAGTTCTTTTCGCAGAGCACCCTGTATGTATACAGTTGTAGATATAGCGAGGGGTTCGCGTATATTTGGAAGGCAGTACGTGCCTCGGCGCCGCAATGCTCAGACTCGGAAGTATTCGTTTCCTCTTCCCGAAGGTGATAACCCCGCTTCGTGATTCCAACTTGAAAAGAAATAGAAAAAGAAGACGCCGAAGCGGGGAGTTAGGACCTGAGAAAACGGATGCGGAAAAACATCATAGAAGATTGTACGAAGGAGAGACGGAAGGCGAAACAAAGTCTATCTTTATGATTACTCGTATCGGAGTACGTGATCATCGGAATATGTCGCTGCAATTTGCATTTTTAGGGTCAAAATATCGAAACATTTGCGGTAGTCATTGTACGAACGCTATTAAGTGCGTGTTATTTTAATGAGTCATATTTTCAAGTAGATTTGGCATTTGCAATTTTGTTATTTATGTATTTATATAAGTATCGTGTGTTCAGTCCCAGAACATTTTATTTCAATGAATCATCTCTTTCCGTTATTTTTGTCCCTGTAACATTTTTATTTATATATTTATTTATCATTTGATCAATTCCGGAACGGTCAGATACATGTTACTATTATTTGTGTATCTGTTTAAGTATCAGTTGTTCAGTCCCGGCACATTTTCATGCATTTCTCTTTTTAACGATAGCGTATTTTTAGGACATTTTCGATGCCAGGCATCTGCTAATTTGTATCGTTCTACGGTCGAATATCGGTGCGTATTGAAATGTAGTTTGGCTAGCAGACCCTCCTGCCCGGAACATTCCAGGCTGAAAGCGGCGGACCACTTCAAAGAAATGAACTGCACCTTTCGCGTTCATTGCCTCCCGCGTATATAACGGCCGGCACTCGGATCCGGATTGTGCACGGTATTAGCGGACACCCCGTAGAGGAAAGTTGTGCGCCAGCGAGAATGCGGCCGAGGAATCGACTCGCAGCCTCGAAACTCTCCGTGAACTGAGTCAGAACTTTCTCCCGGTTAACGTCAGAGTCCTAGAACCCCGGCGGTGTAACGAGATTGGCAAGCTTGTCTGTCTGGCCAGGCTGGCCAGCGGTTACGACTTCAAAGTACGAACAAATCCCTGCGTCAAGTTTTGCTTCCTCTAACCCCCCCCCCCCCCCGCCCCTCCTCCTCCTGCTCAAACAGAGCTCGCGATCGTCTATACTCTTATTTGTTTTAATAAAGTTGCCCGGATTTTTCGACTTTCAATCCCATGTTTACTGTCGCCTTTAACCGGTAACTTCTACCTGTTGTGCCTTTACTTATCTTAGGGGGATCAGAGAAACTTTTAACCCGGGACTTATTCTCTGATCGTGTCTCTTTCTTACGAACAATAATACTGGGCTTTTTGAATGTGGGATAAGATTGGCTTCGTATGTTATAAGTAGAAAATACATCGACGTTTCTCGATTTTTTTTTTAAATATCTTTATTTAATGTCGCATTAACATCTATGCTATTAGCGACAACAGTATCATGCATTAAATAATTGCGTGGTACATTACACAATTTTGTTCAGCAAATCAGTATCTATTAGGAAATTGATAGATTATCCGTATTGTCTTCATTAAAAATCCGGTTTAAGGACGGCCCGATTTCATAACTTTCACGGTTTTTTTCTTTTCTTTTTTTTTGTTAACTAGATGATTTGGTATTTAGGATGTTTCTGTGTTGTCGCTAATCTGTCTCGCAATCGGTGGACATGGGTGTGGCGTTTCTGGATGAGTTTTCAATGTCAGTTTCTCGATTGTTTATTCGGAAAATATTTAAAGGGCGTGATTTCGATCATGTTTTTCTCTTGCTAAAGAATATCGATTGAGGATAATTCGATTTTTCGATTTTTGCGCTTTTAGTTTAACCAGCTTTAAAATTGTCAAGTTTTTTGTTATACATCTACCCATAGGGATTCAACACATTGCATCATCCATATCTACCATTTACCGTGTAGGAAAATAAAATGCCATACCTTTTTTTTTATTTCGCCGTCCAATTTTTTCCCCTACGAACGCATCGATTTGTCATTAGTGACTGGCGTGCTATCGACAAATAACGCATCAATGCGTGCAGGAGAAATAAGGCTGGATGAAGCGCAAGAAAAAAGTCAGGGTAACACTTTTTAAGAAAATTATTTCAAATAGGTTCATACATTTTTCGATAGCAGAAATTCGGGACAATTTAATTGAGAATTCCTCTCACTTTGGGCTCAATTAACTGCGAAATCATTACTTCCTTTCGTGAACCGTATCTATATCTACAGAAAATTAACATGTGCCGCCACCAGCATCGACCATTTACCCAAATTCGAGGAAATGCAACGTCATACTATTCCTCATTCCACCGTCCGATTCTTCTCTCTCCGAACGCATCGATTTGCTCCCCCCCCCCCCCCCCCCCCCACCCCCGAATTATCGATGAGCTGCACAGCCAACGTAGAGGCATTTCAATAAAAAATGCGGAAAAGGCCAGCTTTCATTTACACACTCACGAAATAAATATGTCAAGAAATAACCCCCGCCACGCTTTCCTACTATTGTGCCACCCCGTTATAGCGTCAGGTCATCCGGTATATCCCATCGTCTGAACCAAAGTTAAGTCTGGAATGCATATATGTATATATGGATACAACTTGTATATGTTTTGCTCAAAGGCTTTGAACCAGCACTCACTTTTACCAGAAACTTTGAGGAGACCAGTTGCTCTTGCGATTGTTTGGGCTTATTCTTTTAATAAACTGAGGTGTATTAAAAGAGAAGATGCAAGACGGCTCGAGAGTGTTCCCGCAATTCTTTCTTTATGGCATAAGTGTATTTTTTGATTAATACCATTCTTTCCTTGTTTTGGAAAGAATTTTTCCAATGACGTTTCTGAGATGTAGGGTATGGTACAAATTGCGTTCCGGAATTTTAGCACGAGTGCACGAAGAGTTAGGTCGATGTGGTCGAATACGTTCTCGCAATCGCGGCAGGACCAGGAAGAAATAATTAACGCCAGAACTGCCGACCAGTCAGAATGGCTGATCTGACTCTATTATTAATTACTTTTCATTCCTGGAATATTTTATGTTGCAAAATAGTCTTTAGCATCAATTGGGGTAGATACACGATTAATTCTATTTGTATGTTTACACTTATTGACTTGTATCATTGTGGCTAGTTAAATGAAAAAATGAATAAGAACCGTAAGTAGCTCTAGTGTTTCGCTTTGGTTCTCTCGAGTTTTGTCCCCCGGTATTTCCTGTGTTACATGGTTGTGTAGACAATAAATTACTCATGCTGGCTGAATTCTATGTATATATACGTATTCTTTCTCGTGGGTGTGGAATGTTATAACACCCTTGCACTTTGTATTCTAAAGTGTGCGATTCTTCAGTATCGAGGATTTCGTTGACGTAAGCCGCTTCGGATTTTTGTTCCAGTGTGTATGGAAGCTCCTTGAATGGTAAATAATTAGATTTTACCACTGGACATTTTCCATAGACAATGTGTAAGTCGATCAACTGCTCTGTAGCTCACTTTAACCCGTTAGAGTCCTAGAGTTCATTGTCAATGTCAATGACGAAACGTGGCGTGCATACAGTGTAATAGCGCTTGTCATACTTCGAATTGAAAAATACTAATCACTGCGACGGAGCCTATTTAATTTCTGTTTGCCTTTACGTTCACAATAACGCAGTAGACAAAAAATCGTACGACAGAAAATCTAACTAATCCATCGCTTGGGCCCCAAATGGTTCAATTGAACGGAATAAAATTTCGTCATTCCGCATTTCAAAATAAATATAAGATAAATTTGCTCGATGTACACTTACGTACTGTTAGACTGTAAGGTATGCTATAAATAAAGGTCATGCCGCGTACCTTGAACTTTATTAAAATAGGCAACTTAAGGATTGTATAAGACATTCGCATTTTACGGTCCCACATTTGGTAACCATGGACTCTCCAATATCCAGCAACAAATTTTGCCAATTTTTAAGATTCTCCCAAAACTAGCGATTTTACTGGTTAGTCGCGCCTACGTTTTAGGTATACATGGTGGGCACATCCTTGTGGACTCTGATCCAGACGGTCATTCTGTCAAACCATTTTACGTACGAATACTCTCATTTCTAATATTGTAAACCGCACGCTATAGACGAATAAACCATAAGTTGTGCTTGTAAGAAGAAAAATGTCTCCATTCGCACTCAACATCTTCCCCAATGGCATAACAGTACTTCGGACTTTCCACTTGTCTGACTCTGTGCGTATCCACATCCGGTAGGTGACGCCATCGACATCCCTCGCTTAACGAAATTCCGGTAAAACGTCATACTGTTTCTTATACCAACAGTAAGATGCACGAAGAATAATATAATATGTTTAATAATATTCCTAATAATGATTGGAAGATTTTGCGTTTTACTTCGTACCTTGAATGATAATCACTTACAAAATTTTCTCGCTTCTATTACATTCCACTCGATTATCATTTACATTCGCGTTCACTCTGATTTTAACAGCCGCCATTCACATCCAGCCACAAATTCTGCCCATCATGTCCGCGACTATCATTCGATCGTGATCAGGAATGGGAAAAAGACCAGTTGGGCATCGACTGGTGGAAAGACGATCGTCGTGCGTCGAAACTATCGACATGACATGCGACAATTCGCTGGCGCGTCAACCTTTTATCCCGAGACGACACGTGCGATTTGCCTTCGAGTTTCGGGACGAAAGGCGGCTTCAACTGGGGGATGAGCGGGTTTTGAACCGGCGGCATGGAAAGGAATGGCGTCTCGTGGAAGGGGGGTGGGTCTCCACCCCCGACTCGGACGACAGTGAGAAACGCTTGTCGCATTTCGAGGCCTGTCAGACGCTCGCGTTCACGCGAAAATGCCACGCTGTAATGTATGCTCCGACGTGATTCCATTTGTTCGAGATTAAACGGGAGGGGTAGGGCCGGACGAGGGGGTGGGAAGGGTCGGAATGGAAATGTTTTGGAATGTCTGATGTGCTCGGTGTATTTTGCACCCCGGCCGCTTGTCGCGACTGCGCTCTGTCAGTTTAGGAGTCTGGCTAATTGTGGGAATTTTATATATTCTTTCCATCTTGTGGATGTCGTCGTATCGATCGTTTTCGATTTTACCGTTTTGAGGGGAGAGAGAACTTTGGACACGGATTGTGTGTGTTTTCACAATCCGGTTCTGCCGGTTTCGAAACTTTTATGATTCTTAATTAGACATTGGACTACTGAACTACCGATGAATGAAAGAGTCTGACGCTATTTTAAAGATGAATATTTCTCTCATAACACATTTTATTTTCTAATTTGTATAAGATTAATTGTTTTCCATTTTAAAAGTTGTAGCTGACACTGACTTTTATCATTTCGATAACGTGAAAATATGAGTAGAAATCATGGGTAAGTCTACTGTTAACAACTCGGAATTTACTAATCCTTCGAACACTGCTGCGGTGAAAAACTAATCACGACCAGTGAAACGAATAGAAATTGGCTGAACCATACTAGATCAATCAGAAACTTCCCAAAATATGTTCCCAGCACTCGTACATTCTCCCACCGTGTAAAATCTGCTTCGTTAGATCTATGTATGTACATCCGCGCCAATTTTGTGCTTCGAAGCACTCACCGAAGCCCAAGACTAACCCCGGTCATTTGTTCAATTCGTTGTTTTCTGACGACCAATGATACAGTACTCCGCTTCCACTTATATTAAAGCCGGCGGCATCCAATCCATTTCCGGCAAAGACATAACTCAGTTTACGACAGGCTCCGATCGTCTGTCGTTACATTTAATCGTTCGACGAGTGGAGTAGGTGGGACGAACAGGAGAAGAGGGGGATGCGGATGGGGGGAGGGGGGGGGGGGTGATGGGAAAGGAGTGAGAAATGAAACAGGCGGGGCATGGAAGGTGGGGGAAAGGGGATAAAAAATCCCTAGGCGACTGAGCATCGGCCGCCATAAAAATCGTGCAAACGCGAACGACATTTTTATTACGGCCGACATTGCCTCCGTTGGGAAATGGATGAAATTGCTTGTTGGGTGAAAAGAGGAGGGGAGAGGTGAAAACAGAAGTGAAAGGGAATGAAAAGGGTGGGCAGGGGGTGTGCGGTGGTTGAAGTGGGCCGCGGTGGGCTATTAGTCGAAGGTCTTGGTTTTAGATTTTGAATATGTCCTGGGACCGGTTTCAAGTACTGAGCGTATTTTTTCCCCTGATTGGATTTTTGTTTTTACGACGGATTGTGTTGAAAAAAATGGATCGCTCGGGCGAGGGGGAAGGATTTATTGCGGCGATGCTGGTAACGGGGCACGTTTTAATGTCGAATCATACTGTCGTTAGTCTGCGCGTATCAAGATCATTGCCAGTATGAAAACGCAGTTTAGTCAACAGACGCAAGGGGGCACGGAGATTATATCGTGGTTTTTATGAACCCTGCTGATGCGGAATAAACTGAGAGGCTTATTTCAACGTCCGATGCACGCACTGTTGTCCTTCAGAATTAGTTATAGCTAACTTTCTCGCTCGCTGACGCGGGAGAGTCCATATTGAGTCACAATTTATATGCAGGAATAATGTTTGTCTAGAACATTGTTTTGAAGACAAGAGTATAACAAATCATACTAATAACAGATCTAGTTCCTCTCGTGAAACATTTTATTTGTGGGAATATTCTTTAGCACTCATTGAGGTAGGTAAATGATTAATTGTTTCCTATTTAAAAAATTAAACACGTTGACATGTATCATTATATTCCGGTATATTAAATGACAATATGAGTACAAATAGTCGGCAATTCTAGTGTTAATGGATGACGACATGTATATTAGACATTACTCACTAATTGTAAGTAGGGTTTAATTTATTCGCATTATTTCTGAACAACGAAGGATGTGTCTCGAAGCAAAAACTGTTTGTAGAGGCACAAAGAAATTTGTTGCCAGCCCTTTCGCACCAGCGTAATGAAAAATAGTGTCTTAAGATCCAATTTGCATTACAGCGGCGAAAAGAAAATCGTATCCGAGGTGCCTTGTTTCCTTTTAGCATTAATTCGACGCGCAGACGGGCAAAAAAGGAAGGTAAGAAGGGGAAATCAAAGTGAACGGAACAAAGGACACCGGGGATACTGAAAAAACGGAGGGACTCGGAGGGAGCAAACAAAGCGGGCAAAAAAGGGACATGAGGAGCGAATGGAAAGTAAAGAAAGTAGCTTCGTTGCGCACCTTTCCTGGCAGACGATCGGCGAATTCTTTTTTTCACCCTCAGCGTTTATCTATCCTTTAATTGCAGCCACCCTCCCCGATCGGTTCACTGTCGTGTCTTTCTTTATCTTGCACAGAAGCGTACCGCTTGCCGTTCTCTTTTTCCGTAGGAACGTAAACGACCGATAAGACGATCGGCTTCATTTCGATACTGATAAAGGGAAAGGTAAAAAGAGGGAGAGGTGGAAGAGAGGTTGGGGTAACGAATCTCTTAATGAGTCAATATGGACTTCTTTTACGAAAAAGCGGTTCGCGAAGCGACAAAATATTCAAGAGTTACGTGAGATAATGTTGGGAATTTAATGAGGCTATCGACGATTCCGACAATTTCAATCATTGTAATCGATGTAATTGTAGTGAGAGAAAATATTCTGATAGGAAAGTGATGTACGAGGGAAAATGTGTTTAGTAATATTCGCAATCAGGATTGGAAGGTTTTGTGTTTTACTTTGCCAGGTACCATTTAATGATTTTTATAAGAATCAGTTTCAGAATCTTCTTATTGTTCGTAATACTCTCCGTTCCATTCTTTATCACTTACACGTTCTATTTCCAGTCTTTGATTTCGTATTTTGATTCTAACTGCCTTCTTTCACACACGGCTTCAAATTCTCTCTCATCCTGACCTTGTTTCTTTACGATTATCAATATAAGACGTCTTGATCAGGCCACTTTCGCTTGCCATGCAACTCGTACCTCCCATACATCCTATCTGCAATATAACTTAGAGGATCGTGCCTTATACAAGTAGTATATATGTAACTGCGCACGTATGTTATCGGAAGCAAACTTCGACATGTATGCATACTTGTAGGTGAGATCTACAAAATGGCGAAGTAAACCATAGTTCACTGCCGTTTCTTAACTATCAATACAATTCTTGTACTTTATTCCACGTATCACGCCTCACACTTTCAGCGTACAAGTCCATATCCCATACACATTGTATAAACAGGAATCATTGGCGATACAAGGGAACACGTGCAGGCTTACGTGCGTGAACTCCAGAACGTGGAATACGGAAACGCGGAATGGGAAGGTGAAATGTGGTATAGGGAGCATTGCCGAACGTGATCGTGGTCGACATTTGGTTGCAATTTAGATCGCTCCGACCGAGAGACATTTATCAAATAGGGCTTCTCCTATTTCGACTTTTCTCCGTCGGCTCTTATAAATCCCGTTCGATTCTGCATCGTCAGAAAGACAAAGCCTACCCGCTCAAATATGCGAAACAGATTGCATCTTTTCAATGATATATTTTTACGGCGCAGCTACATGAATATGTATGTACGTTTGTAAATTGGATTTCTCGGAATTTACTGTAGGAAAAGTATTGATGCTTCAGACATATCTAATTAGTTGGTCGAAAAGATTTCTTTGACTATTCGATAGTTATGTGTTTTAAATATTGTTTGCGTTTGACGTGTAGATAAAATATTAGATGTACAGATTGTTCACCAAATTCCATGGTGTTTCAGACTGTGATAACCTCAGAGAGATTTCGCACAAAAGTTGGGCAGTATTCAATTAGCAAGGGAATATGTAATATTAAAATCCCTAGTAACTATGTCGAGCGCTGTAAAAATACGGAGGTGACTCAAATATTTCAATTCGCAAAAATTCCGAGAAAATCTCATATCACATTTTGTTAGCAATTGAATTCTACCTATTTTTTTTTGTAAAAAAACGTATTTGTCACATTATTAGTAATGTCAAAAAGGCAGCCGTTACAGCGCCCAATACAATACCTATCAGTAAACAGTGTAGTTTGCCACTTGAACGTGAAGATTTAACGGGTATAACGAGCCATTCAAAATTTTAACGGATCGAAAACGTGACTATCATCTGTAGGACGAAAATAGTGGTTTCACCTAGCGGGAGGGTAAAATAATAGTGATGGTCCGTTTCATACGTGAGTCGAGGGTGAGTGGGGGATACAGTTGGAGAGGATTATAATTATTATACGGGAAGCTGCTATCAATTCCGTTATCAGCGGCCGACCGATTGTATGCAGAACCCGTCAGTGGCCAGACGGACGGATGGAATTCGAGAGTTCCGTCCTTCTATACGACGTTTCTGCGTCAATATTGGCGCCATGCTGATTGCGATGCGGTGTTAAGCTGAAACTGTTCGCTTCCTCTTTTCCCTCCCACTTCCACTCCCAACCTTCCAGCTGCATTAATCGACTCGATATTTCACGTTATTCATATAGACGCTGCGAGGAAAATATTCTCAATAAAGCATTTCTTTCACGAATGCCACTTGATGCGCCTATTTTTTTCATTTAATTGCACAGGTGCTGCTGAATCGATGTTACCGACGTTTCAATGTGTTTCAAACGTACGGTGATTCAGGTAGTGATTCAAGTATTTTAATATTTGCGATTCAAAACGCGTGGATAGAATGTGTATTATACTAAATTCTGACAAATACTGTTAACACTCTCGATAAATGTGGTCAGTGCATATAAACAAAGGTTGATTAACGTTCGAAAATGCTGTATAGGATAACAAAAGATTTATTACCAACGTAAATATTATCGAGGCCACAAAACACAAATTTACTGTTTAGTCCAACCCACGGTAACTATATTAATATAATAACTGCTAACAAATCTTATTCTGAATGTTGAACAGCCACGATAATATGAATCTTTACATCATATATTAGCAACATTTACACAGTCAAGTCTAACAAACGTTTACGAATCTACCTATACGACAAATAATGCTTCTTTCGAGTTTCACACAATACCCTTACAAAATTCATAAATATTTTACACCGTAAGTACACAAACACTTGCCCGAGTCGATACGCCAGATAGGTCAAACAAAAGTTGTAAACTGCGCCGCTTACGGTAATCTTTATGCGGGACGTCTATTTCGGAAAATCCGTACTAAAATTATCGCTCATAAAACATTCCCTTACACAGCAGGGTGCGTGGGGCGAGCAACGAAAATACCACTAATCCACGCGAATTTAATCCGACGCCAGTATCGAATATTGGTGAGCAAGCTGCAGGGAAAGCGCGGGACGGGGTTGGCCCTCAGGGGGTGGGGGGATGAAGGGGAGTGGGAATGGAGGAGGTGGGGGCAAAAAAGAGGGGATCCGACGAAATAATGACCATGACGCAAATTAATTCGAGCCGCAGACATCAAGAGTACATAATTAACCGTTGGCCTGGAGCCAAAGCCGGCCGAATTACGAGCCGGCCGACTCTCATTCGCTCTTCCAAAAACAACCCACCGCCCCTCTCCTTCCACCTTCCATCCACCAGCGTCCCCTCTTTCCCCGTTCGAACCGCTTTTTAACGTAATCCAATCTCGCGGCCGGCGAATGATTATGTCGCGAAATTCAATTCTGCCCGGCCAGAAATTAAATGGGGAGTGGGATAGGGTCGATACAGGTAAGGGGCGGACAGGGGGAAAGGGGTGAGGGTCGGGGAAGGTTTGTAAAGTGAGAAGGAATGAAAAGAGATACGAGTGGAGTTGATGAAATTTATGGATCTCGACTTTTGTGCTACGTGTATTTGCTCAGCAGAACGCGACGAAAGGGATGAGTGACCTGAGGAAGGGATGGAGGGGGGAGATTGGAACTTGGATGGGATTAATCGAATTTTTCTGGTGCTTTTTTGTGTTTAGGATTTAGCATTGACGCGCACGGCGGGCGGAGAATTGTCTGATATATTTCATGTTTTGGGTTATGGCAATGCTCGATTTTGTATACCTAAAAACTGGGCATACGTTAGGAAAATTGGGGTATATTTTAGTGGATAGGCATTGTTTTATATGATAGAAAGTCTTGTTGTTTTGGTTTGCCTTGCTGAGATGAATTACAATATACGTAATTTCAATATGCAAAGCGGAGGATATATTACAGGGCAACAATGAAGCTGCATGAATTATCAAGTAATGTGCAGTAAAACTTTGCCAATGATAAATGAACAATATACTGTACAACATCGTTATGTACACGCCAATTCTAAAAAGGTTCACGTGCAAAATCGTTCAAAATTAGGGAAGACCAGTAACGTTACAATTGTGTATATTTGCAAATACATGCCACCCGAAGAAAGACAAAATTCAAGATTACCAAAACGTTTTGATGTAACTCATATAATACAGCTTCATTTTGATATAACATATCTCATAGTTTATATTTACAATGTTGAAGTTCTATGAGATTTCTTGGGTGTGAAAAGTTTTAAAGCGTTGGAATGTGAAAAAACGGTAGTGCCTGACTACGACCAAAAACTCCTCGCCAAACCTTTGTTTTACGTTATTTCTAACAGTGAAGCACACAACTTGAGAAAATTGTTTGAAAGTTATAACCATAAGTTCGAACCTCGGTGTAAGTCAAAAGTGGAGCATCTTGAGCAGAAGGAATCCACGTCGGTGCAAAATAGTTTGATGCCTGTTAAGACTTCCGACATTTCTTGATTATTTGACGGAAACACATTTTGCTAATCTCAACGTAAGCAGTTTCCTTATTTAGTTCCAGTTTTGTTCGTTGAGTGTGTTAAAAATCAGTCAACTTCCGAGTTTTATCGCTAGCTTCAAGCACATGAAATGTTTATTTAAGAGCTCTTCTACAATAATATACAATAATGTCAACTTCAAAGTTTTCTGCAGCTCTTAGACTGTTAAAATATTGACAGCAATTTAAATACATTGTGACAAATATTAACTCTGGTTAATTACTAGCAAACATTATTGTCGAAGTGTTTTGCGAATCTTGAACTCTGGCTCTCTGTTCTTCTTCTGCAAAGGTCACGGTGGTAAAGTAAATTCGTAAAACAATTATTGAGCAATTTTCGTAAATTCTTTAATCTATTTCCAATGTACACAAATATTTCAGACAGCAAGGTAAAATCATACAACTTTATATGAATCAGATTCAAGATACCACGAATGTAACGGAACAAAATCCAAGATTCTTTCACCTATCATTTGACAAGTTCGACACTTGTACAGTGTCTAAGCGGACCTTGAGCTCGTTACTCACTAATTAATTGCTTAGTCGATGGTTTGTGACTGGCGTTGCCTTAAAGTATCCTGTGGCAGGAATGATTTAATGATTCGTTTTCCTGATAAATAACTATATTTAGCCTATACACAAAAATTGTGGTTGTATGTTTGTATGCCGGGTGCTGGAAAAAAGATTGCGTACTTTTGGGAAAGTCTGCTGAAGTTTCGAAAGAAAAGAATGGTGGAAATGGTGAAGAGTAAGGATTCCTAAATGATGTAAGGAGTGGGAGTGTTGAAACGAATGACGTAACGGTGGTGTGGTCTTATAACGAAGGGTGATTATGTAGCAAGGATGACTTGGATTGATTGAAAAAGGGATTAGGACGCAATGTACATGAACGAAGAATGACAAATATGTGAAGAGATGCCAGGTAAACGGGACGGGACTATTACAGTAAGGGAAGTATGACGAAACACGTGCAGATACGTTTTGCGTCGTAAAAATATTCCAAGCTGATCTAGCGAATGTTTAAATTCAATAAAATCCAGCGAACGTCCAATTACTATTCTCAAAATCTTATAACTCCTCATTATCAAATCCCTTCAGCGCAGAGACCTATAGCATGATCTTAAAATCGGTGCCAAGAGGTTCGATGAAAGATAGTAAAATGTACAAAATCGCCCAGAAGGTTACGTGCCATCGACCGAACCTTCGCTTAAGGTCGACGAGGTGTAAAACCGCCGATTTCCGGTTAATTACCGCGGCAACTAAAAGGGATCGTTGGTTGAAAGAGTGGAAGGCAAGAGGGTGGGTGGTGTTGTGTGGGTGTAGACGGGGGTGCTGGAGGGTGGGCAGGGGGGGGGGGGTTGGAGAGGTTCAATTCGTTACAACGATGTCGATGCTAAAGCCGACTTTCGAGCACTCAACGTCCTACCTGTTGCGTTAACGTTCGTTTTGTGGCCTCGATTCTCTCGCTTGACGGCGCCATTTTCTCGATCAACATGCATAACGGTCAACGGACAAAATGATTTGCATTCAGCGACGACAGAAGAAACGGGGAAGTGGCCTATAAAGACTCTGTCCGACGGAAAATTCCTGCTGGATGAATACGCGGTGGCGACGAAGCGAATCGATTAGGCGAGTCGACCCTTTCGGATGTGAAATTGGAAGAGTTATCGAAAGGACATAATTGGTTCGTAAGAAGGTGTGGGTTAAATGGACATTTTAATGACGAGGAGTGTTTTGAACGTTCAAAGAGGATAGGTTTGTTTTCGGTGGAATTTGTAACTGTAGACTTATGGAATTCAGTTGGCGGAATTTGGTTTGAGTAAGCAGTGTTGGGAACTTGATGACCATTTACATCAGTATAATCTGTAGTGTGTGAATGGGTGTCTGTACCACCAGAAGACAAGATTGTGTAAAAACATTACATTTTTCGACAGAGTGAGTGTTGTTATTTGTTTCTTGGTACACGGTCCAGTTTCACCTGGAAAAATATTTCTTTTCGGAAAGCAGATATTTTTCGTTATTTAATGGGAAAGTAAGTATGGAGGACGTTCTAAGATGATATAACTAAAATACCACAGAATGTAAATATATAAAATGCTGTATGCAAGAAATGTAACTTAACAGCAATATGTAAATTAATTAACAGTGAAAGCAAATATACTGCGTTAAAGCTGTCTAAACGACTAAGTACCAGAATGCAGATCTTCTGAGCGCATCATACCTTCTAGCCACCGCGTACTTCTCTGCTCGTTTTCTACCAACAATCGATTATGTACTTTTACGTATACTACATTTCTCACTCAATCGATTCGATTTCCCGGGAGATGGACCTTTTCGCCTGCTTTATTTAGTTTTGTTCGTGTACGTACATGGCTATGCACGCCCTCACGGCGTAGCAACAATTTAATGCTTTCTTATTGTCAGTTACAGGCCGATATACATGTTACGATACGCTGTCGTAATGTGTTTTACCACATCCTGCTCTGTTGCCCCGCCAATAATACCAAAATTACACATAGTATTCCGTTTTACGTATACATTGCCATTGAACACCAGACGTCTCCTGTTACACAACTTTCTACCCTCAACAACGAATGAAACAGATGTGCCGGGTGGTTGCTGAGGATTGGCTTCTCGTGTAATTGTGGGTGAGGAGGGTTGGAGATGAGAGACCATTTTTTGGAAAAATTTGGAAGTTGTCTGATAATCACAGTTGAGATGTGTCATTTATGTGTCAAACGTAAAACGAATGAAACATGGAACCGTTTTCTAAGCATAAACGTCGCAGAAAGAACGCTTCATGATATTGCTTCAATACACCCGA
The DNA here is from genome assembly GCA_914767735.1 of Anoplius nigerrimus. Lineage (NCBI taxonomy): Eukaryota > Metazoa > Arthropoda > Insecta > Hymenoptera > Pompilidae > Anoplius > Anoplius nigerrimus. The sequence continues at coordinate 11,656,041 of OU612078.1, forward strand.
GCGGAGCATGTAAATCGAAAGGTCCCTAGACACTGAATCCAGCTTAAACTGCCACCGAACGCAAATTGTCGTTCTAACAATAAGCAATAATGCAAATCGTTCGACTCGATACTAGCCACGTTAATAACTTTGAGCAAACTCGGCATGACGCGAGACGCGCGATCCAATAAAATGGCCCTAGACTCCGCCGCATGTCCCTAGACCCAGTCCAGGGAGTCCCCAGACGTCTGTGCCGACAATGCAGAATCGGAGTGCATTCAACGTTTGCCCGTTTAACGACTGGACGTCACTCCCCGATGATTTAGACGTACAATTCTCGCTAGTAATACATATCCACACCCGCATATGAAACATGAACGCATGAAATACAGAAACAGAAGCAGCTAGAGCGGGAGAGGGAGGAGGATGCGAACAGCTGAAGCGAAACAGAAACAGCGAGACGGAGAGATTTGTAAGGTAGGTAAACGGCAATGACGGGACATTCATCAATTCTCTTCTCCTGCTACTGTATACACATGTACCGGGTGCCCTGTTCACGCTGAGAGTCATGCGTATTACCTTGGTACGCTGGTATGAAGAAGTGATTGAAGATGGTCAAGAGTGGGTCTAATCACGAAAAAGATCAACTATTTTCTTGGTTCAGTTATTACTTTTGAATTACATTTTCGTATTAAAACGTATAAGATCAGGAGTAAAGATTATTGTATGTAGCAATTATCAGGGTCATGTTACCACGTGAATTCTGGCACTATTAGTATTGCAATCTGCAATAAAACGCTGACATATTAATACTGACAAATTGGAAGCAATGGCTATATTTTAAATAAAGATAAAGAAAGAATTTGTTTTTTTTTTGGTTAATGTAAATGTTTACAACTGTTAATTATTGGAAGGACTAGCTGTCTTTTTAGGTGATTTCTCAATGCTGTAAAAAATATATCGTATTTGTAATAAGAACACTACGTGCCCGTTCCGGGTCAACTTCCTTCCCGAAAGGGTCACCCGCTATATATCTTTGAGTAGGATGCGCGATAGCGGAAGCTAATATCCACAGTGTAAATATGGACGACGTTTACTGGTTTAAGGGAGCCGTGAAATATTCGTAAATTACTCTGAGAGCATTACACACTCCCATCTATGAGATGAGTATATGATATGTGAGTTTAATATTGACGCAGCGCGACTTTGTGTGTATAGGTGTAATATGTATGCGTACCTGCGTGCGCAGCAGATATATTGTTTCGTGATTGTTGTCTGCAGTTGCATAATGCGATGATTGCCAGCCACTAATGTGCAAAGCGTCAATGATATCATTTGATGCACACTTGGCACGTAAGGTGAACAAATTCGAGCATCATTCAAACTCGATGGGCAGGTACATTAATAGGCAGTAAAAAATTGAACTTCGCGGCATTATCGGAATAACGGAATTATTATGAAAGTTTTCACAGAACTTTTTCCACGATATGAAATCTATTTATCATAAAATTCCCTTCTTCGTATCAATCACTGGGAGTCCGAAGAAATATAGTGATGAATGGACGAAAATGTGCGAGATCTGCTGAATAACTGCCGTCATCATCGTCATTATCATTTCAACGCCGATAACACGGCTTCCGTTCGGATTTATTAACGACCTCGAATCCTTCACTGTCTGCAGTGCGATAAACGATCGATTCCGACATTTTTTCCACTCAAAAAGAGCGGAATTGGGACGTCAATTTCTGTTATTTATTGCAATATGTCGCTGTAGCTCTGTGACGTTGACATTTGCCTATCCTGTCACGGTAAATCCGGATGTTCGATTTTATATGCTGACTATTTAATGGCAAATTGAGCGTTATTTACATTTTCCTTTTCTTTATTTTCGCATGTTACACACGTAATTCAGTGCTGTTGAAATGTTTTTTTAAATTAGCTGCCTGATAAAATTTGCTTTTTTTTGACAGTATAACTGCCGACCCAAATGGAGTGAGCTGTTTTCCTTTTCGTAAGTTTATAGACGTTAATGCTAAATAGGTTTTTTTTAAGATAATTCTGTATAAAAACGTAGCGGAATAATTACAAGTCGGAAATGTGACGCAACTTTCAAAATTAAACCATTGAATACAAATTTGGTATTATGATCGTGTTAATTAAATTATTATACAGGTTGGATTAACAAATAAAAGACGATGAGTTAGTTTAACCAAAGAACAAATCGAGAGTGATTTATAGAAGAGATTGGACAGCCGAGTGGATGAATATTTAATATTAAACCAATCTTCAGAAACTTCTAGACCATTATCTGATTAATCGCCAGCTACGTTCTTGACTGATACCGTGAGAATTGTGCTCAGCAGTAGAGCGATCTCGAACTCCAATCAGTCAATTATTGTTCGTCCAACATTCCCGCACGTGAAAATCACAATGTCACCAGACATGGTTTCTCCCCGTTACAAAATATTATAAACAATTATAGTCCGTGTATCATACGTACGCACTCGTTCAAACCGAACAATTCAAAAGCGATAACAGAAATAAATGCGTGTAATTTGATCGCTTCGTAAACTTATATCAATTCAAGACTATTTATTACACCGTTTTAATGTTGTATAAACTAATTAGACAACATAATTCATGAGTATGTCGGCGAAATTCTCAAACGTTATCGCGACTCGCGTGGGGTCATCTGTCGGGGCCTAAAAACTTAACGAATTTTACGAATTATGCAGGGCTGATTCTGAAGTTTAATTAAGATGAAGCTCCGTCGTAATTCAAGGCTCATTGTTACTGGAGACGGCTTGACAAAGCAGTCCAGCGATATCTGGAAGCAGGGGGCCTAAGGGCAATTAAGCTTATCGGCTGATAACATCAAGCCAAAGCCGTGGCGAACGCTCGAGGCTTGTCAGTTACACTGTCAAATAGGATTTCGAGTCCTGTAAGCCCTGCCCTGATAAACCTGTTGGATAGATATTACCACTTTCTGTCTCGGTTCTTCGTCTAGACGAGGCATCAGAATATGAGACGAGTCATTTTCCTTGCATTAGAAGGAAAGTCGAAATGAACGCTTGACTCGCCGATCTGAATAAGAATTTGGAAAGCAAAGGATCCACCCTCTGATATATGCGGTACTTTACGAAAAAATGGAAATTTTAAGGACCTTCGTAAAGTTTGGGGAAAAATGACGTCAAAGTCATTGCCGTTTAACGTTCGAAGCTTAGGATGTTTTATGCGTGTTATTCAGGTATACAGTCAACGTTCGTTTAGTACATGTATGAAAGTTTAGCAAGATTTTATGATCCTCTGCAATTTATGATAGAGGCGGCGTTATAGGTATATGTCAGGCGACGCAAGTAATGCGCAAAAATTGAATACGATGGACAATTAATTCGACTAACGTTGGAATAACTTGTACAAGTTCCTCTTGAAACTATGCGGGTTTTGTTAGATAACGTTTCCCCTGACTCTCACAGTTGCCCAAATAACTCAGGTAGTAACAGTTTCCGGTCCACTCCGAACAATTCCGCATTAAAGTAGTTGGTGAAGTTCGTCTCGGCAAACGACAATCAATATTCCAGCGGAGTTCCGCCGTAGCGGCAAAACTCGTCATCAAAAGGAAGGTGTGAATTTCACATTTGATGACATTTCGCATCGCTATCATTTTGACAACATTTGCTGCATTTGGAATGCGAGCAGAAGGGATAGACTCTTACGATCTTCCAATAACTTCACAAACAAATCCGGAAGCGTCGTCTCATTCCTACCTTTCGATTCCTTGAACGATCGACTTGACTGTTTCAATACTTTCAACCCCTCAAAACCCTTCGAGGAATCGCGAAACGTTTGCAATTACAGCGTTACGAATACTTCTAACGTGCTCAGTCGACGGAAATTTCATTATCGCATTTGATTGGAAGATTGATTCTCAAGAGTATTAAGTTCCTACAGCCGTATTCTAATTACCGGATACTTGGTAGTAAAGACGTTAGTTTGATGTTTAATTGAGTGAACGAGCGCATAGAATATTTGTGCGTAGAAGAATATAGATGTCTTTCTGCACACAAAAAATCGGTCTAATGTAATCTAGATTATCTCAGAACAGTCAGAACTTGATTTCATTAAAAGTATTCTTAACACTTATTTCTCATACAAACATTTGTGAGCATAAAGCTAAAAAATTAATGGATCCTATACATTCGAATATTCATTTCTTATTAATTACGTAGAGTCTTATATGGAGATTATAAAGAACATTGCCTAATTCTTCCTTCATTTTATGTGAATGAAAACTAATTTTTCAAAAGAAAGAGAGAAAACTTCCTATGGGACAAAAAGCAGGAAATGTTATCATGAACGTTTTGTTGTTGATTCTGGTGAAGGGCGTAAATCTCTATCATCATGGTTCGTTACTACAGAATATGCACGATACGTATCGATTTCTCGTTTCCGCATTGGTTCTGCTGCATCAAGTGCATTGTATAGCAGTTATATTCGATGCATTCAAAAACTACATTTTCAACTGTACATCGAGTGGAAAACAAAGAGATGGAATGTGTATGGCTCGCAAGTTTTTTGTAAAAGGATTTACATTATAAAACAAGGATGTGGGGGTGACAGTACAAAGAAGCTTCGTGGAGGTAGAAAGGTAACATAGGTGACCATGTATGAGAACTTTTAAAGGAGTCATTGTGGTTTTTCGGTTCATTAGTTAGGGTAGTAAAGTAGTTTGTAGCATATTGCAAAAACAATATAATAATTCCTAACAGGATATGTGATGCGCATGTTTGTGCGTCTCATTACGTATTACTTTTATTGAAAACGTGTGATCCCTACCTATTTATTGGCAGTTAAAGTTTTCTTCTCGATGACGCTGATGACTCGGAAGCAATTAATGTGGAATACGTCATAGAAAAAGCATTGTGCATGTATACACTTTATATCGGATAATATATATCCTTTCTCCCAGTAACACCGGTTTATTTGCGCTTAGTACATGCAACGGTAATTTAATGTTTTATCAGACTACCCTCCCTCTATACCACAAGATCCGGTTTGTCGCGTGTGCGCGTTTTACGTCACGCGTGTAATGAATACGACACTGTTACTTAGTATCCTCCGTTAATTACACTGCTCCAGCGTCAAATTGATGAAGCAAAGATGGCCGAAGTACGTTTAAAGCTTGCTGTGTAAAACGTACTGAATTATTTGCCCTACTTTACTGTTGTCATCTTCTTGACGCCATGTTAATATTGAAAAAATTGTAAAAGGGACGACCTGGTGACCTTTATCCATGGTTTATTGAAGAATACTCTTTTTTATAGGGTATTAAGGGCAAGATTGATGTGCCAACTTCATTAACCATGAAAGAGGTTTAATGTCCGTTCCTTTGTAACTCGAATACGATTTCGGTCCACTTGCTGGAATTCACACCCACCACTCGTTAGGTATTGTGTTTAAAAAATGATACGTAGAATATTACCGAAAATTACAGTCATAAAAATAAATCATACTACTGTAAATGACACGTATTGCAAATTACGAAGACAAAACTTTGTAGTAAATTTGTACAGACACATATAGATATAAATGGACAACAATGGTACATATATTACACATTATTTGCAATTGCAAAACTCGTTAATATCTACTGTTACGATGTAAATCATGTGTACAGTATAACAATCGTGGCAATATATGGATCATCGTGTGCGTGGATTAAAATACGTAGATTTATACTAAATTAGTTTGTGGAACAATGCAACCCGGAAAAAACATACATATTATACAGGAAAATTATTAGAAAAAGAATTAAGGCTAAAATGATCAAATCAGTTATAACAAGTTACACGCATGGAGTAAATATCTGATTGTGCCGGCTTTCAAACATCGTCAGGTTTTTTTCGTAACCTGTGCAACATTAATTTTATCCGAAACCCTGCGTCCTGATCATAACTACACCAATACCAACAAGTGCGTTCGAAGACAAAAATAATCTCATTATTTTCATTATATCTTAAAATGAATACCTGTTTTTAAACCCTGTGATTTAAAGACAGAGAGAAGAAAAATTATTTCCAGACCCGATTACGCAACAGATTTTTGAAATTTATTAAACACATATTGCCGAAGACTGTCTTTGTCGAACCTAATATGCGTCAGAGTCTCGACTGATCTTCAAAGTGACTTTGTCACCAAAGAAAAATGTAATCGATGTAAGTCTTTGATACCGTTAGCTGATGACACAGCATATTTTTCTTTCGTAAACAGGTGGATTTATTTAATTGGTTTGTAAAATCTTGTATGAACTATGATTCATTTTTATTACTGAAATGTATATAAATACACTTTGTACTCTTCAACAACTTGTGCACCATTGTTCTGACAGATGAATATGAGGATATAAGAGCTGGAAGGGAAGTGCAAGTAAAAATATTTATGAAAGAATTGCAGGGATCAAAAAACCCATGTGAGGGAGTAATTGTAAGCCAAAAAAACAGATTTTCGTTAATCGTGAATATATGTACATTATATAATGATCCATAAATAAATAATACCTTTCCTAAATTATTACTTGCAGTTACTATTTATATAACCATCATTATTAATAAATATTCTATAATTTAATAATAATTATTGGTATGAGTGTTTATTAATTGGTAGTATATTATTCTTCTTTTTTTAAGGAGTAATAAATAAAAAATTTGCTAACGATTGTCGTGTTCGAGCTGTACTTAATATAAAAAACAATTATCGGTTGTTTGGTAATCGGTGATATAGTTTAACAGTACTAGACAGTGCAAGTTGAAAACAAAGAAGAGTCGAAAGAACTATACTGTAAATATCGATAACATATGGTAATACTAATTTCTTGAATTTCTTAATCAACATTAGTTCCACGTAACACTGGCTATATTTTACGCACAATTTTTGTCAGACATAAATATAAATTCTAACGAAATGACATTTGGTGCCAATAACACCCTGAATGACCAAATTGATTACAGGGAAAACGTATGCGGGCCTTTCAATATTTTCAATAACTCTCATCCTTGCGCACAGTATTTTTCTTTCACCGGATTTGGTCGGGACGCGTTTCTGGAGATGAATCGCCAGTTTCTCTTTATGCGGAAGCGGCGGGAAGGTTTGGGGGCGGGGCGTAAAAGTCGGAGAGCTGGAACAGTTTCCAGCAATTTAACGCATTTCTGGATACTTCTCATTTGCCTGCAGAAAGCGAAAAACAGAGGCACGCGATAGGTATATAGAGATATACCACGATGAGTTGGGAAATAATTTGACACGATAATGGAAGGCACTGAAAGGAGGAAAAGAGAAGTCGACAAACAAATTAAATAGTTTGAGCAATGCATCCCTCGGTAAATAAAATCAAAAAGGTTAGCTTAAAAAGAACTCAATCATATTTCGGCCATGCACTTGTTGCTTTTGGACTTACAGTGGGGCTCATTAAGAAACCATGATGCTGCAAAAAAAAAAAAAAATCACACACGTTCCTTCCATTAATCGTAATCTTCCATCTACCGTCTCCTCATTTGCCCATAAACGTAATGAATGTAACTTCCGTTGGATGGTTGGTAAGAAATATCTTGAAATTCGCTGTGCACCGGAGTCTCAGCAGTGATGTTCTATTTGATTGCCGTGTCGTCTTGTATGAAGACATATAGGGAATCCGCGTTGCGCAGTCTTGTGTCGCAAGTTGGAAAACGCCGTCGGCAGTTTGTCAGTGTCTGATTAATTGGCGAGTTCCTGTTTCGCCCAATCTTCGCACCTAATTCGTACCCCTTCCCCCCACACCCCCTCCTCCTTTCCACATCCCATTCTACATCCCTTTCCGCGTCGCGTAATTCGCATTCCCATCCTCTTGTGAGCAGGAAATTAGCAGCGCATTACTTGATTCGGAACGATGTAAATGGTTAAGGAAATGACAGACAGCATCTAATGAATATGAGAGAGAAGTGCTGTTTAGCGAGTATGTGAGCCGTGACAATATCGACAGATGTAGGCTGAGATTTTTGTTGTCCCTGTAATTGTGGACAGAAAAACTGAAACTTACTTTGTTACAAGAAATGAATCACAGGTGGGGGTGGGAGAGGAGGTGGTTATGTTAATTATGTTTAATGGAAGCGTAGCTTGATTACGGAAAGTACGAAGGATATACAGAACATGGTCGAAGATTGAACAGTTCGGATATTGGGAGAAAAGTCAGGGACCGCCAAGTTGGTAGCAGTGGGGAATTTGAATCTTTCCCTCCCACTTTGGCCCATCTTCCCATGGTGCATCGCACTATGTTTCTCGCGGCGTCTTAATCCGGCAACTGCGCGACGGACTGTGGGCAATTTGTCAGCGCGCTGATTAATTGCTCAGTATTTCCCGTTTCGGACCAATCCGCCTACTGTCTTCCTATCCCTGCAATCTACTGTCTCCCATGGTCTTCCTATTTCCGTGCGCTATTCCTACCCACACCAGCATGCGCACAGGCACAGACAATCCAGACTTCGACCTGGCAGTTTCGGGCGAGTGCAATTTCCGTCCCATCTTAATACCTTAAGGACCGACGTGCCGCTCGAAACTTATAGCAGCTTCCGGCATATTTTGCGATAGAAATCGAATAAACAAGACAATTTCGAAATGGACATGCGCGTGGACCGTCAATGTAATTATTTAACTGCTAAGCTTCTTTAATATGCAGAAAGAACATCATCCGACTTTGTCGTTTTTATTGGTCGGATCTTCTGCGTTCATTATAGATTGCATGAGATTAACAGTTTATTGCACGTAAACTGTCAGCTTGCGAGTACGGAAGTTTACTACGGTTGAGACTGTGACTACATTATTCACGCCTTTTAAGAGGAAAATAAATCATTTAGTACCGACTTCGTATCCTGTTTACAGCTGAGTGTCTAGTTAAATCTTCAGTGTAATCTTTAACCAGAAAAATTTCCAACGACTCACGAAGGAGTTTCAACGTTTTAAACCTCATTCGTCCGTTATTTTTTGATAATTCCCACGATATATCATTTCGATGTTGTCCTTTCAGCGACTGTTAGACTTTGCACAATTAAACAGGCCAAATTTGGACTGTATGTCCAATAGAATAGCGGGGACAAAGGGGAGTCGGGCAAAATTAAAAAGAGTAGAGAGCCGGACAGCGAGGACGGGGCAACAGTTGAAAAAGCGGCGGCGGGGCTTGGTGGGGAAATAGCGGAAGGACGGAAGGGAGGGTAGGAAAATGAGAAAAGCAATGTAGCATTGTCCGACGGGGAGAAACGAGTGGAGCGGTATGAAAGAGATAGGGGGAAAGGAATAGGGGAGAGGTAGAATGAGAGCATAGGACACAGAGGCAATGTTACGGACGATTAACTCTCTCTTTAAAGCTCACCCCCTCCACGTACCGCCTCCCTGGCCCATGCCACCACGCCCTTCATCCCTTTTATGTCCTATTAAGAAGTGGAATGAGACGATAGAACGGTGGGTAGAAATGAGAGAAATAGAGAATTCGAAGGTAAGGGTAGGCATGAGCATTAACTCAAACCGTATATTAACTTCGTGAGAAAGACTTATATTTTTTCTTCTGCCAGAAGTTCGTCCGATGTTTACTAGTTGAGCGACTTTTAAGGCCGATCATCGCAAGTTTCGAGGCGTTCGTAAGCGTTAAAAGTTTCACGCCAGCATAATCATTAAAAACAGCGTTATAAGTCGTGCGAATGATTCATTTTTTGATGGCACTAAATTAGGAAATAAATGATCGTTAAGGGAACTTTCCGCGGAGTTAGGTGCCAGGTTAGATTCTTGAAATCGTAAAGTCTTCTGGGCAAGCGACTTTTTCCCTGCAAATCGGTAAATTCCGCACCGTTTCCCAAACAGGATAAGTTTTCGTCACAGAGACTTCCGCCGACCAGGACTCGCTTCATTCTCTCATTCCTTATCTTCGTATCTGTGCTTCACTTTCTCCCTCCCTTCAAGTCCTTTATTTGCCTTTCTTCCGCCCCTCTCTCCATTGAGCAAAAACTGCGAACGAAGGTTGCGATCGGAGTGAGACGGAAAATGAGAATCGACTGGAGGATATTTCACCCGTTTGCAGGACGAAGTAAACAAGTCGGAGTATTTCGGCGCCGGAAGTGGGTGTTACCCTGCTGCTATACATCAACCCCCTTTTGACCCCTTCGCACCCATTTTGCAGCCCTCTCACGCCGCTCAAGGGACATGTGTAACGAGATCTCGTAAGTCGTGTCAATGGCATCGACCACTCCAGACTTTCCGCCGATGCTTATTCTTACTTTCTGCACTCTTTTTGCCAAGCTCAGGTTCAGAAACTCGTTCGCCTCATTGTATTAATCTTGAATTAATTTATATATTTCTACGTCCTTCCATCAATTACGTAAAATCTCACAAAATGTTATCATAGTAAATATTTAATTCAATTAACATCGAGTTAGTACTCTTTGAACTGAAAAGTCGAATGTTAAGACATTATTCTAACTCTCAATCAAAGCAATCTTAGTTCTGTTAGAAACTCGCAATATCTCTGCGATAAACTGAATTAACCGTAATTACTGCCACAGTGGGGCGAATAATCCACGATCGTAGTCTTTGTCCTCCTCTCGTAATGGAGGATAACTCAAAATTTCGCAAAGGAAATGGTAAGACTCCTTTCGCAAAGGAAATGGTAAGGTAGATGTTTGTCGCAAGATGCGATCTGATGCGGCTGGTGGTTGGGCGAATTCTACTCGCTTCGAGATGTTCAAAGGAAACATATGAAGGAATTTGTTAATAACGATGCAAGCCAGTGCCAAGAAAGTTTGATCGAAGATATTCAAATGGGCCATTAGTATCGCAAAACTGCGTAACAGTCCCGCATTTATCTGGCCGACTCCCTTCATTTGGCCCGTTCGTCTTATCAAACTATTCCTCTCTGTCCGCTATCGCCTCTCACCCTCCCCTCTCGTCCCCTCCCCACTCCTCCTTTCTTACGCCCTTTCACACAGATCCACGTCCCCATTCCCATTTCCTTTTTCTCCCGTATTTCCTACTAGCAACGGAGTTAATGATCCAGTCATAACGACGACGTTCCCCTTACGGTCTCTCTCTCCTTTTGTTCCTACGTTGGGGGCGGATGGCTGGCCGGTGAAAAATAGTAATTGCGCCGCGGGCCACCATGAGCGGGGTGGTTTTTTGGTTAAGCGCGGAATTAAGGCCGGCCGATAAAGCTGCGATAAAGCGGACGCGATGATACACACGCACACCTACACCCACGCGCTGGCCGATGTAGACAGGAAATGGGCACTGACCTCGGTAATGATGTTTTGCGAGGTTCGGCGATCGTTTTGGGCGCTTTGTAACGAATTCATATTGTATTTTGATTTTTGGTTATTGATATTGTGTATATTTGTTTGTTTTGTCAGTGAACGTTTTGGACGGTTTCTCGCAAATTTAAGTTGGGTAATTGTATTGAGTGACTTTGGCAAGCCTGAATGCATAGCACTGTAGAGTAAATTTTGACGTGGGTGTGTACTGTAGGGCGTTGGCTTTGTGGGTTGTATATTGGGAGCGTACAGATAAATATTCTTTATTTCGCACTTAACAATTACTTTTTAAACTGTTACGCTTACTCTTACGCTATGACTGTGACTCTTTGCTCACACTCGTCCTCTTATTGTTAGGCTCGTTTTAATCAACCGACTCTCATGTTCCTCGCTTTCGGCAGACTGTCGCGAGATCGTTTCACTTTTATCTTTGCCCAAAACGTGTTCACACTCGGCACACGCATACGATTCTTACAACTCTTACAATACGAAGGTCCCACTTTAAATATACAGTCGGTCACGAAATCATTCGGACACCACTGTGGATCCGACTATTATACTCTGTATTTAACATAAATATACAACAACAAAAATTCGATACATAACATATATTACAATAGAGTATGTGGTCACTGGAGAGATACGAAACATTTATTTATAGTAGCTGTGTCGGTAAATAATACGGGAAAAACAAAAAAGTCGCGCATGTATGTACATGATGCTTTGTTACGAATTAAGATTGGCTTTCGATTTTTAACTGCTACTATTGTTTAAATTTGTTTATCTTCTCAGTGACTGTTGTGGATGATTGATTGCAAGTTAATGTTGGGTAATTTCGTTGAGTGACTTTGGTAGACCTGTATGTACAGTACTGTAAACTAAAAAAGAGCTTGTGCGGACATATTAGAAGATTATTTTGAATATGAGTAAATTATGCTTTATATTACACAATGCTTTATTGTAAATTAATACTGCTCCTACTTTGTCTTGTCAGTGATAATTTGAATGGTTTATTACAAACTAATGTTGCGTAATTGCATTGAATAACTTTGGTAATCTTGTATGTACAGCACTACTAATTGTAAGTAAAAGATCACATGTGGATACAGTAAGGTTTCACATTGAATATATGCTCATATGCATTGTCTATGAATCTCCGGTATTATTCGTTAGGTGATTAAAATGGAACTGTTCGGGTAAGAACTGACAAGTTGCAGGATTGGAAACAGTCGGGATTGAAAAGGGTTATTGATTGAAGGTAAAGCGATGGGAGCAATAAAATATTGAAAAAAATCACGAAGAAAGAGGTAGAACACAATAGGAGTTGCGTCTATATGCGACATGAATTTTTAGGGATAATATTTCTGTCCGGTAACTGTTATTTTGATCCCGGGTGGTTGGCACAGTATAGATATGCCATAACAACTTAAATTCTCCGTTATCGATGATGCTGAAAATATTTACTAGACGTATCCGTATGTGTGGGTTGTTCCAAGCTAGTAATAGGTATTGACGGTGTCAATGATACTTTTCGTCAATATACCATTATCCTGTTCTTCTAACTTACATTTTTTATCACGATCGTAAAAATGTTTAGTGATGGTATAGTTAGGGGTCTCAAAATGAAACCAGTCAGAACTGTACAGGAATTAGTGTGACAGGTTCTAACACTTTGACCGGTTTCACAATGCGTGAGGATTAGCATTTCTGTCAATCAGCCTTGCATTCAATTCAGCTTCCACTCGTACAATGTTCACATACACAGATTGAAGTAACCAGTTACGACCATTAATCCAGTTAATTATATTTTCTGTCAATTCATCACGATCGCCCCCATAATCATTTCGTACGATCCATAATCATGAAAATATTACAGCATTTCACGAAATCAATCGACGCTGTGTCGCATAAACGTTTATTGTCAAACGAAAGAAAGAAAGGAAATCCCGAAACGGCTGGTCAAAAACAACAACGGGCGCAGGGCATAAAAAAAAAGGGCAAAACGATGGCGGGAGACAGAGGTTGATTGCCAAACAACAACGAAAAACGTCCTCGCATTTCTCAGCCCACCCCCGCCATTCCCTCCCACCCTCTCCACCAGTCTAGCACCCCCTCCGATTGTCCCTCCCTGCGCACCTATTTTTTTTTTATCCATTTTTCTATACCGCCGCCGACATAAAACGGAGGGTGAAAAAAAGAGGCGTGGGGTTGGAGCTGGTGGTCTCGCCCGTGGGAACAAAAACGTTAGAAGGCTGTAGAAGGCGGCGGGGCGTGTGGGGTGGGAAGTTTTAATGCGAGAAATTTTTCTGATTTACCGACCACCCCGTTTTCGCCGCCATTATCGCGCTTGCCTCTGACGTTTAGCTTTGTTTACGAGCTTTGGAATGGGTCGCGTAGATGGTTTTTGGGGGTGCCGGGGGTTGCTTGAAATGAGGTTTAACGATGGGGGCATGAAGGTATATAAGCGGGAGGGGATGAATGATCGAGCCGATCTCTGCGCCTTTTTTTTGCCTTGGTCAATGAACCGATAAAGGAGGGCTGCGAATCTTAACGTGGCGGAAAATTAGGTATGCGTGAAGTCGAGTTAACAGTGAATATACTTTGGTCATCAGTATCCGTACTCTGCCGTTTTTTTACGACCATAGAATTGATGTTTATGGGCTGTCAAACGGTTTACGGCTTCTTCACCTCAAATCTTTGCGATTGGAGATTGATCACACCAAATGTTTCTTTCACAGTACAGGTAGCCCACCTACAACACGGCGTCCTATAACACGTTTTCGCTCTAACCATGTACAATAAATTGTGATAGCATATAACACTCCAACCTATGACACAGTTTCGCTCTAACAGTACTGGGTAACATAATTTTTGTATAACATAGTTAATAACTAAATCACCATAAAATGATGAAAGGAAGAAGTAATGAACTACAGTGCCTTCACATGAAAATTTATAAATAAATTATCATTTACTCATTCATAACTTAACTTATATAGTTGGTGATATCGCTCAACTCAATTAAATAAAAATAATATTTTATCTTCTGCTATACGTACATAGATAAGTTTTCGGAACGTAACTCACCTTTTTGTACTGGTTCTGAGTCTCATATAACACGGTTTCACACAAGACGGCATTTTCTATAAACCTATCTAAGTACTGTGTTATAGGAAGGCTACGTGTATCTGTAAGTGCCTGTTAGTTTTTTTAATCAGCACACTCTTTGCATGGAAGAATTTATTAGAAAAATATTGGCAAATGTGCAGGTTTATTAAATAATGGAGACAACACCGTTTGAATCGTTTCACGATCTATGTATGTCGGTTTTATCGAAATTGTAGGATGTTAATTTTTATATGAATTCGAAAACCGCTTAAAAAGCTTCGTTAATATTCAATAGCTTTAATCTTATTGCCAGTTAAAACGCTATAGAAATCGACTACAGTTATTCGAAAGTAATTTAATTGAAATGTTTTACGTTTCTGCTAATCGAACGTTGCAAAAAATGTGAAGGAAGAAAATATCGAAGCCAAATTTTGATGTTGACAATGAGCACCATCGTTTATAACTTTCCACAAATAATACTATTGCAAATTGTTTTCTAATGTATCTCGTGTACCATATGTGAAAATATGGGGGGCAATATTCTTATTTCTGAAAATCAATCAAGACATTTCTTGACCATAAAAATTGTTATAGCTCTTCTACAATAAGTGCAAGTTATGTAACTGTTTCATTTTTGTTTACGTAGGGTGCGATTCGCGACCTCTATTCAAAATTAATAAACGCCAAAGTATTCAATACATTTTAAACCTTATCCCCATAATCTCCTGCTCTGTCAAAGCTTCACGAAACAGACAACAGGAATCGACAATCTACAGGGTCTTTCTTTTAACTCGGAACGCTCGATATAGTGAAAACGCTAACGTGGCAACAGCGCTAGACTTGATACACGCGCCGCCGGGGACAGTGCGCCGGCGGTACCGACACTCTTAACCGTATCGACTCTAGCGCTGTTGCCACGTTAGCGTTTTCACTATATCGAGCGTTCCGAGTTAAAAGAAAGACCCTGTATGCATACATGACCCACTATTCCGCATTTCATTAAAACCAATCATAAACATTTGGTTAACATTGTTATGCATCATGCTTCGTGTTCCGAACCGCAATGCACCTTCAATTCGAACGACCGTCCGAATCCTAATTACCCCTCATTCTGTCCACACAATACATTTTTACACGATTCATATGTATTTGCCCTTTTGTTAATACCGGAAAATTTCCATTCACCACTTTTCTATTCACGAAGCACAAGCATAGCTTCGTCTCATTAAAACCCACAATTGTTACATCTTCCGGTATGGCTTCCACTTTTTGTTTCATTTTTCAAATTACGTAATTTATAACATTCCTACTGTAGGATGTAATAGTACTGGTAGGATGTTATTTTAAAGGTAGGCGGGGATAAATAACCACGAGAGTGATATATCTCCGTTAATTTACAGTTTAACTCGCTTTGACATTCGCAGGTCACATTCACAGTCTCAAGATCACTTTCGCTATTGTTCCTTTGAATTAATCACATACACTCTTGTCTCTTTCGGGTTATCGCAGTCACTCGACTAACGGTCGCTTCAGGTGTCTCGCACGCCGAAGGAATCCTTCCTCGCCCCGCGAGGATGGCCTTCCGCCTTCGTCGACCTCACCTGGGTCGACCCTCGATCGCGGCCAATACACACACATACATACACACATTCACGCTCGTCGCGTCTCGCATCCTACACTACTTTACCTCCAACTCTTTCAGGAATTGAAAAAATCCAGTTCAGACGTCTTTCTAAAAACAACTTATGTTCAACAACACTCAGTAATATTATTATATACTTATATTATTGAAATTGTAGCCAAATGCAATTATGAAATTTTTGTGTGTTTTCGTACGAGAAAAATGAGTTGTGAATTAAATGTGATTGTATGCTGACGTTTAATTCTATGTGTGATTGTTATCCAATTGTTTTAGAAAAACGTCTGAATTCGAAGTGTAGAATTCGTGACGCACCTGTGGATGGTAAAACGTAGGGATGTTACAGATTTCGTAATTTGAAAAATGATTACAAATATATGGATATATTATATGGACCGTTTATTTTGAAACTGGCGTAAGACCATTTTGAATAAGTAAGATATCCCATAATTTGTGTTTAATTGATCGAAAATTGAAATGTAATTTTTTTCAAATACAGACTTACACCACATTAAAAATAAACGATCTATATATACCTATAAATCTGTCACATTCCTTAATTTTCCTCAAAACATTCCGGAAACAAAAAATCATCAATGAAACATCACATCTTTCGAATGAATCTCGCGAAAATCGTGCGCCTTGAGAGAAGAAGGGTGTTTTAAATTTTCGGTGCTGTGTCGGAATAAGCTAGAAATCGGATGGATGTCGATGGGAGAAGCATAGTGGCTCCTAGGCGGAAGGTGGGTCGTGTGGGCGTCGAGGTTGGTGCATGGGACATCCATCAACCGTTGTCTCGGCCCTGTACGGGACGTGGCTTCCTGGCTTCCGGTTTCGTGTGACCCGCCGTGACAGAATTACACGAGACCTCGTCGGAGACACATAGGCATTAGCCACAGAGGCGAGCGAGCGTGCGAGCGAGCGTGCGAACGGACGGACGGACAGTGTCGAATGATGCCGAAGTGCAATTGTTAGGCACGCGGAAAGCTCTTTCAACGTTTCATGCGTAGAACGAAAAAAGATTTTCCAGTTGTTTGCCAGCGTCTCATGGTTCGACGCTTGTAAGGAATATTACGAAGAATGTGGTTGTTTTCTTAAGTGCGAAGGCCAAAGGCATGTGTAAAGATTGAGGGAGGGGGAAGGCAACTCTGTTAATACACGTAAAATGAACAAGCGTGGTGAACAATAGAATTGATATTTGACAATAAATAAGTTGTATTGCTAATCGGTGTAGTCTAAAGTATGCTTCTGATTCGGATTATCCCGCAATAAGACTCAATAGTCATTTTTGCGTTTTCCTTAATTTCGTCATCCGGGATACAAATTTTGGCCCTGTTTGGAACGCGGAATAGTTCACTTTTCCCACCCACTTGATTGTCTTTATACAGCTTTCAATAGATCCAGTTCATATAATTTATTTATTATTTTGTTTTATTTTAGTTCCTGTCATATTTTTACTTCATTAACAGTTCATTGTTCAATAACGATAGTTTAGTATGATTCCATGAATTTTCAACCACTCTATTCAAAATGTGATATATCTTACTTTCCTACATTACATGTTTGTAATAAAGGAGGGATGCTTGTTGGCAGTATTGTCTCTTTATGTAATAAGTAATCGTATTTTCTCACAACAACTCGTGTTACGTTCTTAGAATTCCAGGCTTAAATGCGCCGAAACGTAGAATGTTTGCCTTTCTCGCCTAAGAGTTACACTCATACGCTTGCTTTCCCTGCAAACGTATACGTATACCTTGTAAGACGTTCAGTATGCACGTTTCGTTTCGCTTTTTTTCTGTACCGATATTCCACCCGTGTTTTTTGGACTAATAACTAACGCTGTAAGCGTGGCTGGAAGGGTAAGTAAGGTTTTAAATGCATTCCAGAATATTTGAAAGTGTTATGTGTGAACATGCGGTGTAAGTGTATATGTTGTGAAGCTATGCATGCTACTAAATTATTTCTACAATTAAAACCATCGATTGAGATGTTTAACTACTAGGTAGCCGCATTAATAGTAATATTTTAATAATGCATCTACAGTTCATAGCGTTGAAACCGCTAGCCGTGATTAAATAATTTTATCTTAAATCAAGTTTAAATGCATTCACTGAGTGTGATAGCAATTGTTAAGATGGCCAAAGAAAAACATATAGAGTTTTCTGTAATAAAATAAGACAGAAAAACTATTTTCTTTTTTTCTTGTATGACAGACTCTTTTCACAAGCACAGATAAGTAACGAAAGTGTATTTAAATCGCTGAAACAGTTTAAAAAAGTGAGCCGTATTTGATTAAGACAAGATAGTGCTTCTAGATAGAGTAATACAAAATTTATACACTTTAGTGTACGAAACGATTTAAATGCGGTTTGTTATCTCTAGAAAGCAAAAGAGTAGTACGTAACCCCTAATGGTTACAAATAAAAAAAATAAATACCGAAG
Source organism: Anoplius nigerrimus (assembly GCA_914767735.1). Lineage (NCBI taxonomy): Eukaryota > Metazoa > Arthropoda > Insecta > Hymenoptera > Pompilidae > Anoplius > Anoplius nigerrimus. Next base: position 11,674,530 of record OU612078.1, read on the forward strand.
GAATTCCTCAGCCCCCCTCTTCGTTCTTTTATCTGTTACAGAAGAGGTTGTGAATAATTCTGGGCGATCGTTACCCTTAAAAATGTGCGCCCTTTGTAATCTTTACCTTGCCTGGCAACAATGGCGTGCCTGAAGGGTGTAGTGAAGGAGGAAAATGCTGAAAAAGGGAAACGAAAGAGAACGTAAGAAGGAAAGGAAGGCGAATGGAAAACGCAAAGACGTATTGGAGTACCGTTTCATTTAGCAAATTCTTACACACCAATGCATGTCGCGCACTTTTCTTTCAACTATGAGAGAATACGATTTCGTTCCGACATTTTAGCAGAAAAGCTCGACGATACAATCATTCGGTAAATACATAATATACTTTGATCATAACCGAACAAAAATGTTCACACGTGACTTTTCATACGTGTTCATTCTGAATGACCAACGTCCGTCCACTGGTCTATAGATATTTGTGTAACAAAATCTTTTATCTGGGTTAAAATTCCATCGACGTTCTCCCAAATTATGCATGCACATTCGTATATCGAGCGTACAAAAACATTTTTTGTTTTTAAAGCATCGATTATGGCCGATTCTATTTTTGTCTGCAGAAAAATATAAAAAAATTAACTGTTCCTCCTCTAAAAATGAATCGATAACATTTTAACATTTCTTTCGTTATCAAGTGCTTTAGTTAAGAGCTATGTTTTTAATTTTTAATTTGCTGTACATAATTGCAATTATAACGGATCATAACTTGTGAATAACAATCAATGACTATGTCGGACAATTTATAGTGAAAGGTATTGCATCATTAAATAGGATACGTAGATATATGTCGCTCGACGAAGCGGCAATGACAATGCACGGCGATTGAGGGGAAATGCAGTGAGTTCCGGAATGCGCTGGTGGAAGAGATAACATTAGTTCCACGTAGGCTATTCGACATTTTTCGGCTCCGCCCTATTTTGTCTTTTCACACCTATTCTTGGCCATTCGATTTATACTTGTTTTATGCCAGTATCGCAAACTAGGCCCAAAACAGCAATCTAACGAATGCCAGCGCTCTTAAACTATGTACAGCATGGGGAATGCCTAATTTTTGTCTAATGTAGAAGAAAATGTGCTGTAATATTGTAAAGGGCATATATAAACTATAATTACATTAAGAACATTACTAAAACAGCACAATAGATTTCTAGTCCGTAACTATACGTTAGTACTTAAACTTGTTTAGTATTTGGCATGCAAGCGAAATCATTTACAAAACTAACAGAAAAATATTTGTTGGAGAGTGACATAGTTCCTATCAATCGTTCATGGAATTTTTTGAAGAAGTATTTGGCTGGATGTGATCCTTAATCCAAATGCTCAGTTTTGTTTTCATATTTTGCAACATTTTTGCATGCGTCAACGCACTTGCAATCTAAACTGGATCTAAATCGTCGGCAATAAATCTAAATTGCGTAATGTACTTTAATACTAAATAAATAAACTTTCACCCTTCTTCAACACTGTACAAATCGATCGAAAACGTTGATATAATAATTCAGCGATTCAATGTCAGCTATTTTCCAAAATCCATTTTGTATTATTCTTCAAAATTTCGAGCTCTGATGGAATTGGCCTTTGCCTTTCGTCATTACTGTGCGATGAGGTTCTGAAGAATTTAATTTGATTCAAAAGCTTCGAATCAATCATGATATCAAGTACTTAAAAACATAGCAAATGAATCCGATAAATATATTGCGTCAAACGGTGAAACAGAGTAACGCAAAGGGTATTTATTTACACCGTCATTGTATGTCGCTGACGCTGTTTATTATTTTTCCCCTTACTTTGGTATCGCAACAACGTAATTACAAAATATCGCATGAAAGTCCATGAGGATGTCGCATATCGACTGTCTGGCCCAATATTGACAGTAACCACTGCGGCATTGTAATTCGATAACTGGTAACTTTCGTATTACAATGCATGCCGTTAAACCAATTATATCAAACCATTTTAATACCCCCCGATGACAGCGAACGCAAATCTGTGCAGAAGCGCCCATTTTTCAAATGAAAGTTAATACAAAAACTGGACCACTTTTAATTCTTGTTTTCAGGTGTTGGTACTTGCGAAACAGACAGCAATGCAAGTGTAACGGCAGACAAGGGAATATATGTATACACTTATACGGTGGTATTGGCATAAAACTAATTAATAGAATAGTTAATAATTGTAATAATAACAATCGCAAATGAAATAAAGGAAAAGAGTTATAGACAATGTATTGATGTCAATCCAAAAATAGCAAATCAGAACATATAGAACTTTGCCACGGTAAAAAAACGAACCTTATACTACAATGGTAATTATAAAACTCAACATAGGTCAGGTGTTACATGTTTATGCTTTACAAATGCAAGATGACATAATTTCTTCTTTTCTAAGTCATGATCTCAATCTGGAAGATCGAGAATTTTCACCGTTTTTTCTGTGGAGTGTATATGCAGCTTTTGATTAAATTATTCTGCATTATTACAAAAAAGTGGGATGTAAACAAAAATCGGTATTATAAATTTACCTACAATTCAGAAAGATTATAATGTGGAAAAGGAAACTGAAACTGACTAGAAACATAACACTCACAGTTACAACTGTTATTCCTATCTATAATACTTATTTAGCGAATCAAAGAAGTGAATATAAGTGTGCAACAATTTAATAGAAAAATAATACAGATTTGCATTTGATATTGAACTGAATGCAAACACAAGGTTCCAAAACGTTAAACGATTAATGTATGGATTTATATTGCCAAAGCTAGCTTACTACAATGGTTCATTTAGAGAAAATAAAAAATTTTGATAACTAATAACTTCCAAAGTCATTATTCATTCCAGCAGTAAGTAATAATACATCTTCAAATTTCCCAAAACAGATTCAAAGCGAGCCACACAATGATTATGTAAAGAACAATTAAGTATCATCAGTGCGTCTTAGAATTTTTTACAAACGTTAATTTTATTTGTATCGGAAAGAAAAATCAGCCTTTGCAGTTTAAAAATGTCAATGAGTCAGTTATTGTTATATAAATACGTTTGTAACATCACTGAATTTTAATCCTCTGGAATCGTTTTTTCACAATAGCTACAAAATACCATACATTACAACTTAACATTTTAGCTGTTTAGAAAATTACATTAGTGTTTTATCGGAGATTTTTCTCTGAGTGAGGTGAGCTGGCAGCCTACTGTTATAAAAATAAACACTATACTGCGTCCAGGTCTACCACTCAACATCAAACTGTTTGTCATCTCATAAATAATATGATTACAACAGCCCTTTTCGTTTGCGTTCTTCGTTACGCTCGAACATATAATTATTTTTATGTATGCTGGTAGAGATTTACATTTCACGTTAATTACAAAAATCCAGCTTACGCGAGCTCGCTTGTGCTTACGAAGAATTCACAAATGAAAGAAAACATAGCCATAAGCAAACATCAACAACCGATTTCGAGAAGAATTCCACAAAAATGGCTGACATCAACATTGCTACCCCTAAACTCTACCCCGAATCAAAATCTGAACAGCAGCCTACCCCGGCGTCCAATTATTTTTCAGAATCGATCGATTTCAGAAACGATCGTGTGCAGGAAATTCCCTAACGTGAGTCGTTCTACCTGCTAATTACGAAATTCCCGCCCATTCTATCCCATTTTGAGTTCTACGGCCCTATCCGCGTTCCCGACATTCCTCGAGGATGATTCTCAGCTTGTTAGGCGTTATCCTCACGGAGAAGAAACGCTTGCAGAGGCGGAGAAAGGGTGGGGAGAGTTCGCAAAATAGCATACGGCGGGAGGAGGGGGTCGGGGGCGAAGGGGTGGTACCCATGCATAATTCATCGGTCGTCGTAAATCACGAATTGCACGACTCAAAAGCTAATGTACTCCCCTTCTGGCACGAAGACTCGGCCCGATACGGGCGTAACTCTTTGAACCTCAGATTCACCTAAGGGAAGTTCGGCCTCTGTGTGCATGCGTGGGAAAATCTGCCGTGTGCAAGGATTGAGAGAAAGGAGGAGAACAGTGAAGCAATTTGCGCAGAATTTAATCGGAGTGATGATACAGCGAATGATTTACCGAGAAGCGGATGAAACTGTTTTTAGGGGGTTGTGTGGGAATTTTGGTTGTTCTGTTATGAAGACCTCTGTTATTGCTGCGGAATGTTTGAATGCATAGTTCTCGACGTTGTAAGGGATACATATTCAGCTAATTCATGCTGACGAATCAAATTTAATTTATATGGTTTATAATTGAAAATCTTGTACCGTAAACTTAAAATGTTTGCCACTTATTGATTTTATGGAAAGTTACTTATAATGCTAATCTTATTTAAGTAGCCGCTGGCTTCGTTTAGTACTAAAATATTAAATTTTTGTCAGATCGTTAATCGTTTAATCTCTGAAATGACGGTAAGTACGGTCTAAAATACCGGCGGCGACGATAAAACTAACCCTGTTCAAGGCGCTTGAAACATGATAAAAGGATGTGAGAAAAAGCGATATCCCGGTATAAGTGGAATAACAACTGCGCTGTGCGGAGGTGCACTTAAGGGTGTTTAAATCACCTCTTCCAATCCCCGCCAACCTCCTGCAACTCCTTCGGTTCTGGGAGCAAACCCTTCTCTTAAAATATATCGTATCTTCTGAGACGCAGAGCCACTGTAAAGAGCACGTTCCAAATACTTTACCCACGTTTCTTCACTTAGACCACCCCCTGATGGTGTAGTGGTTAACAGAGTGTCTACACAATGAACACTTGTAGAATACGAATTATAAATTTTCACAGATTCTTTGTATTTCATTCTTACTTAGGTACATCCAATTTACTTGTAAAACATTCTTATGGGACAAAAAACTTTTGGATAGTAAAATTACTATCATACATGTTACATTCCATTTTGTCATCGAAAGAAACATGCCAATAGTTATAAACAAAAAATAAGAAAAAATTCTAATCTCTTTGATATTTTTGTTCGTTACGACAAAGAGTGCAGATTGGAATAAAGAACGAAAATGTTGACGTCCTGTTAGGTCATTTTGATAATACCGGATACATATTATGTCTAGTATTATTTATATACCCTGGTCGCGTATAACGCCCGAGAAGCGTGTTCCAACACCATCAGGAAACTAAATAGAATTTCAAGAGACATTTTCTTGCGGCGACGCTTTCTTTCAAATGCGAGAGTTATTTCAAGCGTCGCTTTCCCATCATGAGCAAAGTTATGCTTTAAATTCATGGCCTTGCGGAATGTAGGAAAGTACGGTATGGTAATATCGTAGCAAGCAGAAACATAATTGTACTCTCAGTGCAGCGATGCAGTTTTTTCCAAGGAATTGGTATACCTAAAACTCCATCTGAACGAGGCGTTCGATATCAGTCAACTGTTCGGTGAAAATGTTCGGCCCGGCGTAATCCTATATTCGATTATAGCGCGATATCCGTGTTAACCCGCAAAATAGTGTAAATATGTTAATTGCGTGTATCCAATCTGAATAAAATCGATGTACGAGCGCTGGGTCGATAATGCTTGGGGCACGTAGTCTCGTCCATTGTCGAACTTTACGGAGCTTTCATCCTCTCAAATACATCAGGCCACCCTGTGAACGTGTACACATCGGACTGTATACGTTCATGTACGGGGGCGTATGTGAGCTCGTTTCTATGTACAGAATGTACGTTCGGTACAGAGAATATCCACTGTGTGTATGATGAGCAAACACTCCCGTTAATCCTTGACATACGGAGGATGAAACTGACGAAAATGTCTCCGGGGACTTCTGAGCAAAAAGCGGGATATCTCCTGCAGTTAGTTCTATAGATTCGGAGGTTTCAAGGAATTCGCTATGGATTTTTATATTCCCGAAGAGTTCCGACGGCGTTCAGAAGAAATGCTTTTCCTTGAACGAATCACTTTTCGTTTTCTAATTCTTTTAACTTAACTTGATTTCTTATTATAGAGAATGCTTTAACTATTAAGCAGAGTAATCTGATTATTGGACTTGCTTCTTTTAATTATGAATTTCTTTTACAGTTAAACAAATGCGTAAGGCAACAACAATCGTAAAAACAATGACAGAAATTGCAAGAGATGTTTCTGGAAATGACGGAGTAAATCATTTATTTTACAGGTGTCGATGTCAGTTAAACAATCCTGTGTATTATCCGTGTATTATAACTTTAAGAAGTAGATAGAGATATTAATAATTTTGGAATAATTATTGGAACAATTCCTTTGCCCATCTAACGTAGCTTCCGCCGGATCATATACCGTATTAATATATCATACTTAGTTATATCAGTTCCTGATCGTAGTGGTAGTAGTAGTCATAGCAGTTTCTAAACTAATTTAGCACCGGCACATTTCATTGCGAGTCGTCATGTCACTTTCCTTTCCATCACAGTATTTTAATGTTAATCCCAGACGTTGTAGCATCCAGCGTGAGATCTTGTTAACACAGATGAATTAAGTTAAAAGAGTTTATCCTTAAAGAGAACGCTGGCAGGCGCGAAATAAGCGGCCGAAAATGGTAGAAAGCAGATCTGCAAAAAATTCGAATGTGAGTAAGCTGGGATTTGAATTCAAGTCCTCTGATTTCCGGTTGGTTGATCTTCCTACTTTCCAAGCAAACCTAATCCAAGTCCAAACTTTATTCACACGTATTAGCGATAAATATCATCAGTTTCTTTTACAATTATAGGTATACATTATAACGTTATAATTTAATTCACCTCTGCTAATATTACCCTATTCAAAGCTATCGTAATCATACTAATAATTCTCATTAACGCTGTATCTGAAACTAACATGACCAGCAAGGAACACGCCAATTGAACAATTCGTTCTTTGACAAATGCATATCGATATACCTCACTTGTATGTAATACCAGAAACAAATCTTTCATTGCTCATCGTCGATCCACAAATGACGTAATGGCATGCAATCTTGGCGAGAAGCTGGATTTCCAAGTACGGAAATCTTACACCGTAGCTCATAAATGAATCTGCTTTCCTTTCGAATTGTCATGTCAGCGCCAGATGGTCGACGGTCCGAGGCTCAATCTACGTCCCATCAACTCATTCCTTTACATTTTCCCATTCCTGTTTGTTTCTACCGCCCAAGAGATTTCATCCTCGTTCCAGTCGGACGACAAGGACAAAGCTATAAGAGATATTCCGCTTCCACCCCTTCGCCCTACCTTCACCCCCTTTCTACCCCACCCTTGCTTCACTCCCTTGCCAACCATCACGACGCCTTGTGAAAATTTCTCTCACGCGGGAAATCGACGGGCGCACGGAAAAGCTGTATTTACAATGGGAGTGGGGCTGAAGGGGATTGAAAAAGGGGAGGGGGAGAGAGGGCGGAGTTTTCCATTATGGGGAACCCTTATCATTCTCCGCGCATATTTCGGTGGTGGACAGAAAGTAAGACTTCGGGGGGGTAATGGAAAACAAACAGAATATCGTTCTACCAATGAGCGCTTGTGTACATATTTACGGATATAGGCATGTCTGTGTGTGTGTGCAAGAGGGTGCGTGTGCACGTGAATATTTATGCGCGCCTACGCCAGTAACTTTTCGAAAATCATGGCATTGCAGGGTAGCGAACGGTTCGACGTTCAGGGATATATGAAAAGTTCTTTTTTGACGAAAATTTTCCTAACGCAAACATACGGAGGGACGATTTTAAAGGATTCCATGCGTAGCGATCGACGGCTTAACGTTATTAATGACAAGCTAAACGGTTTTAAATTTGTTGTACGGAATCGGATTTCGTGCCAGAATGAATTTATATGGGAGAAAATCAATGCGCGCCTTGTCCGGCCATTTTGATTTCTCGGTTAACGCATGAAAAATGATCCGTCCTTGCGGATGATACGCATCGTCGGCTCCTGAAAAAATTAATTTCTCGAGCGGTGCTGGTACGGGCAAGGTTGGAAGAAAGCGGGGAAAAATTCTCAATAATTGCCCGCATTTAAAATACGCGCCATATAATTTCTTGGCTCTCGCCGCCAGAAAAACCGTCTAAAACGTATAAACGCAATGCGGCTTCCGAAAATACCTTGCATACACGCGCGCCACTTGAAAAATTGAGGGTGGCGGATCGGGAGGGGGTTGCGGGGGGACAAAAAAATGAGTGAGCCAGTGGGAAAGAGGCGTCGGCAATTACGTCGCGTAATTACGGCGAAAAGTGCTTTTTTACCGGGAGCCGACAAATTGGGGCTAATTTTCGCGCCCTTTTAATTTCAACCCCCTCCGCCACCCCCGACCACCCTCATATTGCGCTTGCCTCGCTCTGCCCGTCTTCCTTCCTAGGAGCCGCATTCTTTATTTTCGCTTCCCAAGGCTATCAGATGCGGTTAACGGCAATTAACTTGAACCGAGTCTAATTCTATTATCCACGCGGCGATAGGGTGGATTGGGAGACTGAGATCGCAAGGGAGGATTAGAAGAGAACCCCTGATCGCATTTTGGGCATGTATCTTCTGATTAACCCCGAGGAAAGGTACGGTTGTCTACGAAGTTACCTTTTGATTAAAACTCGAACAGTTCTACGGAAACATTTCTGTTTATTCAACTTGCTTATCGTGCTATCAGAAAAACATTGTAGAACGTTGAGGAGTTCAACCTACTGAAATAAGTATACTTTTCACCTAACATCTCGGTAGAAAAACGTTAAATATTTTTTCTGTACCCTATTGCGCCCCGACGCTTAAACTCGGGAATGTATAAAGTGTTTATACGACTACTTTACAAGTTTGCGCAGAATCGGGCTTAATGCTGAGAGAAAAAATGTGCAGCGCCAGGGGAAAAGTATTACGATTAAAAGGATGAGAATCTTTAGATTGCCGAGTCTCTCGTTTATCAGAATCTTTTATCATTTTATCAGAGTTGCGGTCCACTTCTCGCACTATCCTCAAGTTACTCCACTTTCGTTCATTGTATTTGCAGTACATTCCCGAGTCTTGTTTGTCCGTTTTCAAAATGAATCTCTCATAGCGGGGCGGAATACGCGGAAAACAGAAGGCAGAAGTTGCCCATAATGGATGTTACGTCCCTGTCTACGGTACGGTTCGCCGGTATTTGTCAGTGTCTGCCGGTGTTTGTCTGTGCTTGTCGGTGTTTGTCGCTGTTTGCCGGGTGTCTGTGAGTATTTGCTGCCGTTCGTTGGTGTTTGGCCAGTGAAAGGCGATGCATTCTCTCCGGAGAACATTTAACGTCACCGGCACCAACCCTTTTTGTCCTTCGTGTGTGTTCACCTACACGTGTGTGCGCGCGGGCGCAGAGGAAGGATTGACAAAATTTGAAATACTACGCAAAGTTCGGAGTCGTCAATAACATAGTCTTCCCTGCAAACGTCGGATATGCCGCTAATACTCGTATGTACATACACACGTAAACTGATGTACAGTGATTACGAAATGAAATTTGAACTTTCGCGGTTCGGAAATAATTATACCTTTTCATGTACACGCGTTGATTATCGGGTATAATTTAACTTTTATAATGAATGAAAAGCATAATTAAAAAAACAACCTACAGGCTTCGTATTTCCTGCATTAAATTAGACGAAGAATGAAAGATGACTGTTATCTCTGCCGATCTAGAAGGATTTACCTTTGAAAGGTCTGTTTTTACTGTACAGCAGGGCGGAAAAAATATCAGGCTGACAAATTAATATTTTTGTTTTGTTGAAATAAAATTCGCATATACAAAGAATAAACATTAATCGCCTTTCGCTCCGTGAAACTTGCGGACCTTAACAGCAAAAAACGCTATCTGTTTAATAACCAAAAATGTTTCCCTACCAACCCCATATTTTGCTCGACGAAATTTGAAGCAAGATGTAATTCGTATCACGCTATTGCACTAATTTTCGCTTTTCGGCCTTAATAAAGGCCAATCGGAGGTACGGGTCAAAGGCAGACGTGATTATACGACAAAGTCGAGGTTCGGAGAAAATTGCGGGATCAAGCCTAACGGGGAGATCTAGGGGATGGATGTTAGAGAGGTCGGCAGATGGGGGCGAGGAACTGAAAGGGAAGCGGAGGGATCGGAAGGAGGCGAGGCTACAATTAGCAATTAAAATCGGGACTTCGTCGATTGATCGACTCTGAGATTATAATTACCGGCGCTAATTACCCGTCCCCAACGCCATTTTCATCCCGAGTTTCGTTCCGCCCTAACTCCCCACCGACGACGCCTTTGCGGCAGGAATCACTTTTGCCCAGGTTTCGAACAAGGAAATTATGGCTTTCCAGGGAATTCCCGGAGGAGAATAGGTCGCGATGCAGTATCCGTTACGTTGCCAGCGCAGACTAATTAATTGTATTTCATATCTTTAATATTGCTCCCTTTACCTAATGTCAGAGCATATACATCGGGAGTCTCGTTTAATTTATGCGAACGATTATTATTCGTTTAATATATCCTACCTTATTCAAAAATCAATGTTTACAGTATTTAATATTTGGCAGGAATTGTGCAATATTCGTGATTTGTGATATTTTTAATAAGTTGCGGATTGCACTTTTAAGAATACTTAAAACACGTCTATTTCTAATCGTACGGTGTTAGGCATTCGAATCCAGACGTTTAATGAATCTGTTTGCCAGACGAAGAAAAAAACTGATAATTCTACGTTTGGAATTCGGAAAGAAAAACTTCCATATGACTGATTTAAAACTGCTCCCGTTTGTTTGTATAAGCAATCTTAGCATACAAGCCTGGCAATTCTAAAGTATAATAAGTTCATGCTGAAAAATAGGACTTGACATCGAAAAGTAATCAACAGATAGTCTGACAAGTTATAAGATCATGAATTAACAGCAAGAAAATCATATCATAAAGATGCAAATTGATATTGACCATTAGTTCATAACACTTCCATTATTTTTCTTCCTGAAGCCCTATGCTGTTCATAACGCACTGGACATTTTTCAAAACGATCCTAATCTTCTACGAACAGCGTTTATAAACGACAAGAGAGGGATGTAATTGGCCAGATCGAGTTAGCGCTGCTGACGCTTGAGAACCAGCCGACGCAATATGCTTTTATCCCTGCCGCATTTTTGCATACATGTCTACACGAAGAAGTCTTTCCCTCGAAAACATTTCAGCGTAATCAAGAATGCTGTTTCGTAGGGCAATTTATTTAATTCGTTGTTTCGTGAGTGCGTCGTGCTTTTCAGACTTTTCGTTCGACATTCGCGCTTCTGTATTCTATTACAAAACGTTATTCTTGTCTTATACTCACGTCATTCTGAACGAAGGTCGGCGTGATTGGCCCGTCGCTCGCTTCCCATTTGTCGGCGATACGAATCGTCTCGGCCGTTTTCTGCTGCACGGACTTCGACTCGTCGAGCAGCGTCAGCTCGTAAAATTCCTGGATATCTGAAACAACCGACAGAGAATGGCTAAACGTTAGACGGAGCTCAGCTTTAAAGGGGCGCGAGTAGGGGGTGGAACTCGTAGATAAGGCTACTCGCGATATTCGCGGATCCAAATGGGAAAAAAGGACTGGAGCCATTTCCCGAAGTTACATGGCATGTCCCTGCGATTTAACGGATTTCGTGAAATCTTTCATTTTCCCGCCGCTTCGCGTGCCTCCGTCGCCGATTTTTCCACCCGGCAGCCAATATTCTTGTTACACCTTTTACACTTGAAAATTTAACCCATCAACCTGCCGCGTGCAGTCCTTTCATTCGCAGGAGTTTCAAAGTTGCGAAACAATTTTAGTACATTTTTAGGTTGCTCACTATTCTGCTGCGAATAATGGAATGTAGATTGTGCATCGTTAAACATCGTTCGCGTACCATTCATTTCATTATGGATTTCGAAATTCAAATTCATTATGGATTTCGGCCCGTTCCTATTTTCATATGTTATTGACAAATAGCTAGCAGAAAGCAAAATTGATATATTATTTAACAATACGGTGAATAATATTCTACGTACACATATCGCGAAAACAGAACTTGCAATAATATGTAAAATTTAATAAAATACGATCTGATACAGAACCGATCTGCTATACAACGTTTAAGCAAATAAAATGTAGGTAATACATAGCATCACGCGTAGTGGGATATATGTATGCTTGTGCATGTACATAGATACGCATTTCCACTTCCATCCTCCCTTCTGCATCACGTACGCATGTAGATAAATTTCTCTCTCTGTCCGACTGTTCATTTTCTCCCACTTCAACGCCCCACTGTGTTAAATGTCAGTCACCCGTCAGTCCTCTGTCTGTCGAGACTCTTTTTAAACTTTCTCTCTCTCCCTCTCTCACTTTGCCCCCCTCCCCCCTCGTCGGGCATGATTTTGGGCTAAAGTATATGTGCCCGGACCACACACGAAAATGTTCGGTTGTAAGCTCGACCAGCGTAAATACGTTAAATGTCCAACGAAATGTCTCATTTTTATACGACCTTCTCAAACCAGATGTATTCGATATTTTGGCAGAGAAGATATGCGATATCGTGGCGTTACTCGTTTTTACTGTGCTTCCTGGTTTTGATGCACATAAATTTTACGCGCACGACAAGCGTACTACGATTTTTCGTTGGATTCGCCTGGACATTGCAATGGTAAATTGGACCAAATCTGGAATGCGCTGTGATAGGAAAACAATTCTTTATCCAACATTTAAACAATAATATTAATTCACACATGTTCACAGAACCAAATCAAATTACAAAACAGCTACGACGATACCGAAATTTTCCGTACGACAGAAAAACGTTTGTGGTACATAACCTCATTTCACCAAAATTTACATTGCGCGAAAGTCAGAACCTTGCCAACCTACTCTGTTAACCAAAGAAGTCCAATATTTGCATACTTGGTGCCAAGGTTTATCGCCTGGTCTCATATAACTCAAATTCAAGTGCCTCGAATGGATCCCGGTAACATCACAGTCTGAACGAAAATCAATGTAAACCTGAGAACACCCTGTAATCATCGTCGGACATTACGAGCAGAGTCACTAATGTTCAGGAAGAGTCGGTGCCGCCATCAGTGCGAAAACTAGCTGACCGGAGGTCGGAAAGTTGGTAATGTTCGCCACCATGGTTGGACGGCGTTGGGGGGGGGCTGAGCGGGCCGGGGATGAGAGGGATAGTAGTTCAAGGGTGGTTTTCGGGGGGATGGACAGGATATAAACGGGGAATGAGGGCGGCTGAAAAACGAGCATGGCGGATAGCGCTGCGCACCGAAATACACAGAGGAGGAGCGGAACAGTTTCCAGCACGCAAATAAAAGTTGTATCCGCTCGAATGACCTACTTCTTTTCGTGCCGAGGTGGTCGCAGAGGGGTTGCGAGAGGGTCGCGAGGGGGTTGCGAGGGGGTTGGCCAGAGTCGCCGCCCGTACAAGCGCCGTAAATCCGGAAAACTTCCCCGGCATTCTTCGATTCCTCGCTAGTATGATTCCCCATATTCCATGGCCCGCTTTGTCGACCCCACCACGCTCTCATTCCAAAATTCAAGCCCTTGGGGGTATTTTCCTGTCGGACCGCTGCGATTACGACTGATCTTACGAGCGGTCGGCTCCGATCGCTTTAGTTTCCACATTTTGCCTCTCGCATTTTCCGGCCATGCTAGAACGACCAACGCCGCGCACGGAGGAGTCTAGTTTCTTTTTCTCCCGAGAGATTGGCAACGGCGAATAGACATGGCGCGGTGTCGATAGCTTCGCGAGTAAATATTTTGGGCTTCATTCGACGGCTCGCACTTTGAAAACATTCAGTTACTTCTATTGTTACATGTATGTTTTGAAACGTATATAGTATAATGAATTTTTGTATCATTTTTCTGGGGTGTTTTGGCTCCGATTGATTGCTAATGGTGATTAGACATACGTTATGTCGATAGCTTCCTGAATGACCCAACTACATTAATTCATTCGACGACTCGCGCTTCGAACATATTCGTTTGCTTCTGTTCCAGTTTTTGAATGTTTTGAGAGTAATATAGAGTCAAAAGAATTTTTTGATCATTTACGTGGGTCCTTTTGTCCCGAGAAATTGGCAATGGTGATTAGATATAGTGCAGTGTCGATAGTGTGCATTTTGAAAACACTCGGTTCGTTTTGTTACTACATAAGTACATGTTTTGAGACTGAGATAGATTCAAATCAATTTTTCTATCATTTTCATGTGGTTTTCTTTTCTTCCGAGTGCTCCGTCTTCTGAAAATATTTGATTACTACTATTACGATTTGCATGCTTTAAAACTTATATAGGCCCAAATTAACCATTTGATAATTTTCATCGATCATTGTAGGATTTCTGAATGTGTTCCAAGTGATCAGGGTGGTTAGGTCGCTAATTTTCAAATTCCTCTCAGGCTTTTTTCTTAACAGCTTAAATTCCTGAAGAATTGTATATAGCGCTGCAAAGTGTCCGCATATTTTTTTCATCCAATAGCAGACTTAAGAATGGACAGCGTTGCATTTTCCGGCGGAACAAAGAACGCGTAATTGAAAATTGTTAGTGTATTTTGAAAAAGGGCGCCGTGAATGGCGACGTTTATGCTTGCGTTTTAGAGGAGAAATAAAGATGAGGGATGACGGGAAGAATAAGTGAATGAGTGAGCTGGGAAAGAGAGAAAAGGAACAATGCGAGTCGGGCCACAATAGGCAGCGGTCGGATAAGGTGCTGATAACGAGCAACAATTGTTTTTTGATAATGCCACTCGCTTCCAAGAAACTTCCTCACGGTATTTTCCGCGACGAGAGAGTGACAGGGAGAAAGCAAGACAGAATAGAGTAGCTGGGGCAGAAAAAACGTGAAAAGGCGACACTCTCAAAGCCTTCCTAAAAATGTAACCGCGTCCGTTAATCTACAATACTTTAAATTAGCAACTCTATCGCCCCTCTTCATGTACATTTCAAACTCAAATACAGGCGAATACTCGAAGTCAAACACCGTATCGTCGCAGAAATAAAATGTTCGACATTTCATGACATCGATTACGTTCGTTCCACGCGCAGCCAGCCATTTGAAAGCAACCAGTTTATTTACCTTCATCGCCCCGACACACATTCCTTCACCGTCAGCACGCCGAATCGAAGAAAAATCAAAAAGAGCCGACCTCCCACGCGTCCTTCGATCTCTTACAGACCGGAAACAGAGACTTTTAACGCTCATTACCAACGCCGATCCATCTTGCGCGATTCCGACATGCCGTAAATAAAGAGACATTCTCTCCCAGTCGCTGCCATTTAACTTGGCCCCGTTAAATTTCCCCATTTCCCTCCCCGTCTCACATACCCTCATCACCCCCCCCCCCCCCCCCGCCACCTCCCCATCCATTGTCTCGCTCCCTCAACCCTGTCACTCTTTCTGCCCGATGATAAACTCGAAACAATACGACGCGCGCACGCTCTCAGTTTTAAAGCGTCGCGTCAGGAAAACTATTTCATAAACTGGGTCGAGTTGTGTATAGGGTTTTGCGGCGGGATGGCCTGAAAGAGGGTTGAGGTGAGGGGTGAGATGACGGCGGGTGGCGGCTGGAGACGAAAATAGGTGGGAAAGTGACGAGGCTCGTTGAACGTGCCGCACGACGCGAGATAGAACGCTGGGAACGCGCTGTTCCGCCATTTTTACTCCTACCACTACGCCGCCATGACACCCGCTCCGGAGCTCTTATTTTTTTACGACTCCGCTCGGACACGGATTTGCGAACCTTGTTCTACGGGTTTCAGGGTTATGCGATGGCGACCCGGTCCGCTTTCTGCTTTGATGGATGTCATCCGATTTCAGAGTTGAGGCTCGTTTGTGAGGTTAGATTTTGTGAGTTGGGAAGGATCTAGGAATTAGGGGTACGTAGCGAGCACTGATAAGTCGATGTGGTTAGGATCGTAGAGTTCACGTTCCGATTGTATGAAATGTGGGGTAGGGCTCGTCAATGCGATCGGAAGAGTGGGAGAAGCTTGGAATATGCAAGAGTGGACGGTACAATTGTGGCAGATGTATAAGTCAAATTGGTTAGTAATATAAGTGGATGAAAGAGTGACGACTGTTAGTCGTTATGAAACATTCAAGCCGAACCTGGCTCTAACGAAATACAAAACTTTGCATCCGGCTAATTTTCATTCATTGCCGTACTCGGCAGCAGTGGAAAAATCCTTTTGCGCGTAAAAATCGTTTGTTTAAGCTCCCAAGCCATTCTCTGATTTCAGCCGTTTCGGGCTAGAGGGCAGGTCTAATGCCTTGAGAGCATTGCACCGTCAATTTTTTCGCCCGGAAATCTCTCGTTCGGGCGGGAGTGCATATTCAGGAATGGGGAAAGGTTCCGGTGCCTGAAGCTTGGAGAGAAATTTCGCCGCCGATACCCTTTGAAAGTTCGCGCCCCGCCAAACTGTTATCCGGCCAATGGTCGCACGCTACGTGGCGAAAGACGAGAGTAGCGATGAAAGTAAACAACGCTCAACTTGAACAACCGATTGGAAAAGTTCACCTGCGTTAAGAGTGAGATGGCACGTCACACGTTGTTTAATGACTCTTGGAGTGCATAACATTTTTCTGGGAAAAGATGGCGATTATCTTTATACGTATTTAAGGAGAAGTTAAGATAAAGGTGTCGTCGATTTCGGTTTGGGAGGTTAGTGGATGTCTGAATGAAGATATCAGGCGAAGGTGGATTAGAGTTTCGAACTGCAAGGACGTCTCAATATTCTCTCTTAACATCGCGAAGTTTGCACATTAAATTTTGCCGTATGCTACATTATTGCTGAAACGTGCACTTGAGAGCTGAGTGGAACCGATCGTAACGAGAGAATTTTTGCCGGTAATTTCCCTACAAATTGCCGCACGGACCTTATTAAACGCCGTGCGTCGCGAGAAATTTACACGAGCATAAAAGGTCGCCGGAATGATGAAACATGAAAATTGCAAGACGAGAAAAAGGAAAAAAAGGAGCGGGCGCGGAACGAGGAGAAGAAAGTTTAATGGAATTCGTTAAAACTTTCGGCCAAATAACGCAGCCGATGGGAGGGGAAGGGAAAGGGACGAGCTGGAAGTTCAAGAACTAAATCTACTGTAAGTGCGAAACAACAGGGAAGATCACATATTCAGCGACAGCATTTTGCACACACGTTGTTCGAAGCAAGCTCCCCATGCAAACCCTGGAATAATATTCTTCTATATCCTGTCCTCTCTTCAAGAGCACTCAAAAACACTCAAAATCACTCGTATTCTTTTTAACCGCAGAAAACCTTTCTTTGCCTCGAACGGCGGAGTGGAATGCCGAGAGTGGAAAAGAACCAAAAAAAGGGGGTGAATTGTACGAGTAATTTTGCTAATGCCAATTTGGCCCGCGATCTGCTCGATTTTCTATTTTCACAGTACTTTCGGTCGCAGGCTGGACACGTGACTGGCATACTTGCCTTGCGGGCGAAGTGCATAATGCCTCCACAATCGGTGACATCGCTACTAATGAACAGCCACGTACCGTTTCGCAACTAAAGAGTCGGAGGAGAGAGGAACGTATAAAGCGGAGCGCACCGAAAGCACTAAGTTTATGTCTATTATTTCATCGCAGTTGTCAGATTAATTCTTCATTGACAATTGCTTCTACGCGCGAGGCGAGTGAACTTGTTACGAAACTCTCGTGATTACAGTAATTTTATTATTTCAAGAAGTTCTCAGAGCGTAGAAGCGGAATAAGTCCAAAAATGATTTTATTGCACATAGATATATTTTTGTAAGTGTCATAAACTATTCACGCTTATGATGGAAGCTATGGATTCATCTCTGATCACAATTCCGAAATTTGACGTACACGAATTGTTTTTGTCAGATTAATTCTGAGGTTGAGCACTGAAGGGCGATTTATGCTAGTTATTACTATAGGGAAAGGTCGCATAAGTTTAGCCGAAATTCAAGGCGTTTACGAGGGCTGCTATATAATGACAAAACTTTGACAAAAATGAATTACAAAACTTTCGGTAAGTGGTAAGGTTGCTCGTTGTAAGGTGTCCAAAAATGGAAATTAGTTGTCATATTAAAACCTGCGCTTCCCTTCAAACATGAAAAGTGTGAACAGTGCTTTTATTAAACTTATTATTGGGAAAATTTAGAAAATCTCATGGACTGCTCAATACATAATAGAGTTATTATTAACCCTTTGACTGCTAAAGACGTATATATACGCCCTCTCAAATCCATCAATATATACGAAAGGCGTATACATACGCCCTCACAAATCCATCAATATATACGAAAGGCGTATATATACGCCCTCTGTATTTTTTAACTAAAACTCTTTTATTACTGTTTTGCCAACTGATTCAATATGAAATTTGTTGTCTAATCTAACATTGCAACTAAATATCGGCAATTGTTTCAATATCGTTCAATCAATTGTCTTCATATTACACTATTGCGGCCCAAACCCAACAATAGCACACCATATATAATACAAGACTACTCGCAGCGACTGACAAGCGAAAAACGCGCCGTCCATATGGATGGATTCGTCCGAGAGCGCGCCGCAGTCAAAGGGTTAAGATAGATGAATTTTATTAATTCATTCGAAGTGGAGCAGAGTTTGTGTCCTAATATGCATGCATGTGTTGAGATGAGTACAGAGGTATGTCGTATAAGATCAATCGATATATTCCAAGATCAAACATTAGCCGATTACAAGTATGCTACGCTATTATATGGTGTTTAATAATCGAATATTGTGTGAAACAGGTCAACTCAATTCTAATGCTACTAAATTTTGATCTTTTATGTATATAAAAAAAATGTTTTACACAATGCAACGTTTTTTCCGAGATAAATACCTTTGGCAACAATAAACCTTTATTTTCCAATCATTTACCACATATTCTACTGTTTTCAGTCACAAGGTATAGAAGCCGTTCACAGGCCAAATTGATTAACTCCACTTTTTTTTTAATTTTAAATTTAGGTGTCAAAGCACTTGGTTTGGTCATAACTTTTTTAACTTATTTAAAAAAAGTCCCAAACAATACAGATTAACACCGTTGAATGGCAACATATTTTTTAGGCCATCGAAAAATAATTAGTTTGTTTCAAAGTTAAATTTAATTAACTCCGTATTGTAATATACCTAAATCGTTGCAATAATCAAACCCGCGTTCTCAAGCAACAATGTTGCCGCTTGACAGGAGGTAACTGCCACAGCAGCAAGTATTTGTGATTAATTATTCAACAATTTGTTGCGGCGCAACACCTATTGTACGCTGCATAAATGTGTACATTGGCTTAATACAAAGTATAATACATTGGCTTATAATGTACTGAATAAAATTAGAACAGTCAAAATTCCACGTGATATGATTCAAACATGACTTTTATCAAGATTCAGAAATCAATGCAATAAATATCAAAAATATCTGAAGCAGGAAGACCACCAGGTCTGCAAAATGTAGACCAACCTTTGCTATGTCCTATAAGTAGAACTGTGTATAGAGAAAAAGAAAAGATATGATGGATCTGATCAAATTTATTCCACCCCTTAAGCATAACGACTACAAACACTTAAGAATAAATTGAAATATGAGATTACAAATACAGCTGACGAAGGACATCATTTATGTTGCTCACGAATCAATAACAAATAATATTATATTGTAAGACAACAGTTATTTTTCATTTTGATGTTATTGATGACGTTTGAGGTTATTGATATACGAAAGTTGCGATATTAATAGCGATTGCATCCAAGCTACTCTATCATTCATTCTACATGTCTTTATATGAAAGCTATATCTGCATTTATGCATTTTACAATGTTTATTTCAATTGTGATTTTAAAGGGAATTTTGAGAACCAATGTACACTATTACATTACATTTATCCACATTCTGTTTAATGGAGTTAATTAATTTGGCAAGAGAGCGGTTTGTGTGTAAAAGTACGAGCAGTTAAATTGTATTATAAGTTTGTATAATTTTTCTTTAGTAACGTATAGTTAGAGATACAGAGAAGTTAACCAATTTTTCGCCAAACATGTACAAATGAAATAACAATGTATTTTTCTCTTCTATTCATAGTATAAAGGCCTTTACGGATTTGACTGTTTAATCCGTTATGACAAAAATCAACTGACCTCTTGGAGCGCGGATTGTCGCTGTGATTAAAACGGTCTTCTCTAAAGCGTGAAAATCAAATGGAAACTGTTGAATTATCGGTCGAATGTTCGCTATAAACCACTGAAATACCTGCACCAGCTTTAAAAGCGTTTAAATTTCGGGTCAACGAGGAAAGCGCAAGATATCGGAAATTATCGTTTTTTTTTCTCATAATTCTTCAGCGCTTGTAATATTCTAACGGGGAATATTAATTTACAATTGAGAAATTTGAATCAACTATCTGTTCGAAAAATTGTAAAAATCATCCAATGCGATACTTTATATAAATTCGATGTTGTAATTATATGATGTTCAAGATCAGATTACCTTTCAATTCAATATTTAATTTATACTGCAGACACATTTTGGATCAGTACTTATAATCGCTGTACGTTTATTCTCAATTGAATGGCTTTCTGTGTTAGTGACTTTACCACGCGATTTATATCCGACAGCTTTAAATAAATGTGATCAATTCGTTTTACACTTTTCGCCAATAATTTCAAATTATAATAAACAGCCGAATGAATTATCTTTAATTAAGAAGATGAAAAGCAGCCGTGTAGTGTTATAAAAAAACGTCCGGAGGGATAAGTATGCATACAAATTATTAACATATTTCCATCTAGCGTTTCTCCCACTAACGTAATTAACTCTTCTCCGCAAAGAGAGCATTCCAACGTCAAACTCGCGTAATAAGCACTTGCGCTAAGTGTTGTGTAGGCATTTGGGGGTAATAAACGGATGTGATGCCCTGGCTGACGCAGAGCGGAGGGTTGAGAGTAACGGGCGTAAAAACCGCATATTTCGTTCGAGTTACAAGTGGGACCGCAACAATTGCGGTTTGAAAGCTACGCCGTCCTGTGTCGGCGGTTGGTCGCCGGTTGAGAAGAATAAAGCGTTCCCGGTCACGACCTACGTATCGAGTGCGTGGCAGAGAAAGAAGGGCGAGACAGGGATAGAGTGGCACGCGGAAAGGGAGGGAGAAGAAACGGATGGAAGGGTAGAGACAGGAGCGAACGTCGTTCGCTCTATTTACAATGGCGTAACCTACAATGAACGCGTGGAGACAATGCGCGTGAAGTGACAAAGGAATTCGTTGTCTGTAGGAGTCGATTCGCGTAGACGTGCACTGATGCGAGACGAAATGAGACGAAGTGGGACGATGGGGGCCGAAGGATGTTGAGTGCGAAACTGATAAGGGGAAGGAGAGAGGTAAAGAGAGGTGGAGAACTTCGTAGTCGAATGGAGGTGTTGGATTAAGAATATAAATGCGAATCTATGCGTTAGAGTGGTCTGATTCGTTACCGCGGTTGGTGTTCATTTGAAAACGGAGACCGAGATATGTATAACGAATGCGGTGCTGTCGATAAGATAGGTCTCTCTCTCTCTCTCTCTCTCTCTCTCCGCGGAAGGGATGGAAAGCGGCTGGGGGCTGCTCTGATTAAGATAAACGATTGCAGACGGATTCTACGTAGTAATTTATCAAAAAGCTTCTATATATTTATTATCAAAGTCTCTCTACACCGATCTTCTCCTCTCAATCCTTGCTCTGACTTCCTCGTTTCGTGAGTTCATTTGCGTTCTGCTTTTCATTCTTATCCAACCGTTTCTGAACCTGGTAATCGGTTTAAAGGGACAAAAGAAGGAAATACCAGTTGCATTTCGTCAATTCATTATTTTCAAATGTTGGGAGAAATTACATAGGCGGGGAACATGGAATTTGTGGAATTAAGGCATTTGATAAACTTAATAATGCCGAATAAACTTAGGTATCTAGCTGCTCAATATTTAATGTTTGGAATCTTCCCTTTTGGATAATTGAATACGAGTAAAAAGTGTCCAATTGTGTGTTTGTTTTCATTGACACAGTGTTTAAAATCAACACAACATTTCACTCAAAGATTCGCATATGTCGTGTAATGTATGCTCAGTAAACAAGTGGACACGCCTAAAAAGTCGACCTCTGCAGCAATATGGTACTATCCTGGTTCTTTTGTCGAACCAAGTCGGTAGACAATTAAATCAAAGTCACCTAAACATATGACAGATTTCTACACTTGCTGCCATATTTTGCGATATATATTAGTAAATTTCGCCGATTTTTATGAACAAAGTTCCAAATTCATTATGTAGGAATGCATATTTACCCTATAACCGGAGTGTCCTGAGATTGTCAAACAATTCCACTCAGATATGTTTTGCAGCTGCAGGCTCAATTCGAATACGGCAAGGAAATACATCATAACACGAACTCTACTTCTTGGTAATTGTAGTGACCCGGCAAACAACATTAAAATATCAAAGGCAAGAAACTTAAGATACGTTCCGAAAATACCCTTACAGTTTCAATAATTAATTTAAAGTTCGGAAAACTTGGCTCAGCGCATCGGTCAAATGATAAAATTAAACGTACTCGCAACATCAAAAATACTTGAACCCATCGCGTCCTAACCTAAATATAGTACTTGAGATAACTAGGAGTCTCTCTAAAACGGACTTCGATAAACTGCTTTCCACGGCAAAAGCCGAAAATTCTCGAGGAAGACGAACCTTCTCTGGCAGCAACGTATCCGTGAACCTCGCAGTAACTTCCGGCAGATGGCACCGTCGTTCCGGGCGTATCCAGGGTGAAGAGCGTGTTAACCGAGGATCCGCCATCTTCCTCGGTCCCGCTAACCGACATCCTCCTATAATCCCCGTGCAGGGCGGCCAACTGCTGCTGACCTGTCTGACTTTGAGCGTTCAACTGTTGGGCGCTCAATTGTTGACCGGCGACGTTCATCTGACTCAACTGACCCGCCAGGCCGATCTGCCCGCTCAGCTGTGGGTTTATCTGAATGCTCAGGCCGGAATTCAACTGGGTCACCTGCTGATTGACGGACGTCAGTCCGATATTCCGGACGTTTTGCGCATTCTGCATACTTTGAACGTTCGAGGCGTTTTGAGCGTTCTGAATAGTTTGGATGTTCGGGACGCTCTGCAGTTTTTGACTCTCGTTGTAGTCCGCGTTATTGGTAGGCGGCTGAGGCTGATGCGGCGGCTGGGAAGCGTTCAGCTGGCTGTCCTGCGTCAATTGCTGGCTCAACAATTCCTCATGGCGGCATTTCTCGCAGCGGCGCATCTCCGAACGTACGCGCAGCAGCCAGACCATCCCGAATAACGCCATGGCGAGTGAATCGGGTCCAGGTAACGTTGAACCTGGCTGCCTCATGATATTTTGCCTCGACGATTCTGCTCGCCCTCTCTGAATTTTTCTGCCGATCAGACTTTGGACTGGCTGACTCTAACGCGCGCTACTCTCTTCGGGCCCGTTCTGTCTTTCTTGACGCTCCTGCATTTCAGCCTTAGGGATGTAAATTTCGTCTTAGAAAACTTTGGCGGGATTTATGACTTTTTTCCGTAACAAAACGCCAGGTGTAAGGTTCTTTAATTTATCCAAAATTTATACAATTTTGACGGGTCTTGGGTTGGTGTGATAATATTTATTTAAATGTTCTGTAGAAACGTATTAAGTATGTT
The DNA here is from genome assembly GCA_914767735.1 of Anoplius nigerrimus. Lineage (NCBI taxonomy): Eukaryota > Metazoa > Arthropoda > Insecta > Hymenoptera > Pompilidae > Anoplius > Anoplius nigerrimus. The sequence goes on from OU612078.1 coordinate 11,698,207, forward strand.
TGTGTCCGCAATATCTTTGTACGCAGTTGATAGACAAGTTGTATGACGAATTACGGATTGGTGTTCTTTGTCGGTGAGTCAGTGAATGGTTAATTGATAGGTGAGGATTTCGATTGTTCGAATTCGATTGACAGTTTATTGGCGCTGAGTTATATAATGTTCATTTATATACAGTTGGCACTGAATCAATGATTGATGCATCACTGATAAGATAATTAAATTGTTAGTACAAACTTATTAGATACACACCCAATAGGCTTCACGGTTTACAATTACTGTAGGATTTATTTTACTTATTTTCGAGTACTTGGCACTAGATGACTCACAGATAGGAAATTATAATTATCAGTACCCGTTATTGTTAAACGATGTTGGCAGTCCTAGTAAGAGTTTGCTTTTTACCATGTTTTACGTAGGTGGCGCTGCATTAATGATTAATATTTCACTGACCTGTCACTGATAAGAAACTATGTTTAACAGGAATTCGAGTTTTGAAACACTGATAACTCCGACAACCGTCGAATACATGTAAAGCATCATTGTTTTTAGACAGTCAGTTACAAACGATCCCCTGATAAGTCAATGATGAGATATCACAGTTGATAATACAAACTTTTGTTATTTAATACTGCTAACTTTGATACCATAGCGTTGTTACGTTTGGGTTGCTTTGTATTTGGCAAAGATGACTAGATCATTCACTGGCAAGAAATTGCAGTTAATCGTAGCAATTTCAAACGTATGAGATTGGCAGCCTTGTTGACATATAGTCTTTTAACGTAATTTTAAACGTTTGGCACTAGCTTAAAGGCCAGTCGCTAAAATATATCACACTTTTTTAAACTAAGTTTGAGTTTCTCTTCTTACGGTCGGTTTTTTACGTCCATGTTTTTCAGTTCTCGTACGTATGTTTGTTGGTATAAATTTAAAAAAAATGTTGCTTCATAACGTTAGGAAAATTGACCGCAAAAGTCGGCATTAATAATACAACGTTGATAAAAATGATTCAAGTCCATTGAAATCGTTCCCTTTCCACTGAAACCGTTCTTCTCCATTTCATTTTTTTTTGTTTTAGTTGACACTGTGAGAATCAGGAATAAAAAGTTGTTAGTATTCTTTTTTGCATTATGTGAATTTAGTAAAAAATTTGTTTATCCCTGAAGTATTGCGACGGAAAAATAAGATTTAATTTGCAAGTCGTTAGTGCCACCCTTTACGCTGGTACGCGTGTCGCTGAAGGCAACCCCTATTCTGTTTTGTATTCACTGAATGTTCGTATTACGCCACGTTTATCGTTTTCAAACGGTTCGTATTCCAAACTTTATTTAACAATTTTATAACATGATACAACATTAAGTAGTATTTTTATAGTTCTTACGATCATGAGATATTTTTAGGTGCAAACTATAGCCAAGACAAACTTGTTACTGTGTGTTTTTGGAGAACCCATCTGTTGCATACAGAAAAAAATATTGAACTGTATTTTTTGGGATATTTTACCATTCCGGAAATTGTTTAGTAAACGTGATCAAAATGCATTTTGCCGTAAATTTTATGTAATCAAGAACTAGCGGTAGCTATTGTCTTTTGGAAATATACTGCAATGCTTTACGAAATCTAATAATTTGTGATTCAGGATCTATCGATATTATCGAGTGTCAAAATCTGATGTCCCATGAAGATCGTAAACAAAGAGTGTACTCGGTTTGTGTATCGTTTGACGATTGATGGGAAATTTAAAGTGACTTTTATAGATTCTTTCCTTTTAGATCCAATGACTTTTATGGAATTATATTCTAAAGAAGATCGTTAATTAAGTGGCACTCTTCTCACTATCACATTACACAGTAATTATTTGCAATTTTGTTCGGAACGCGGTTTAGTTTCCATGACGATGAAGCTTTTTATTCTCCCGAGTTTTTTAAACTGATGATTCTGAAGTGTCCTCCACGAAGATCCATCGACAACTGCACTTTTCAGTTTCTCCGACGTTTCTGCCGCTTCTCTCAACTGTAGTCTCCCTCTCCCCCATCTTCCGTTTCTTTCATCCTTCATACACATGTGTACATATCTCTTCCACACGAGACATCTGCGTACGCATACGTCTACGTATTTGCATATATGCACGTATATAGGAAACGTGGTATAAATCACAGCAGAACATGCGTATACATAATCTTTCAACACGAGGAAACAAATCGAAAATCTAGGATAACTATTTCTGAAGAACGATTCCATAAAAAGATTCAAACTTGCTTCTGATATCACGATCTCGTTATTATGCGATATAACAAATTGCGTACAAGACTCTGTTTCTCTGTTCAAATTACATCGACGTAAAATACGTAATTTAAATTACTCATTAAACACGACCAGTCTCAAATGAAACGATACATTAGTCTGACAAGACAGCAAATATGCTCTTCATATTCACCGTCTACATATCTCTTACATCTGTTGTAACCTAAATTGTATAACGACATAACGTAATTTCAGTTTTCCTTTTAATTAAAAAAAAAAGATCTCAACTGTGACATATACACTTTCCTCCTTGTTCGTGCATGTGACATTCAATGAATAGCGTGTAACCATATTGAGTCAGCGCTCCGATTATGTCCTTCTATAGAATGTACTTCAGGCTACGCCTTTGCATTTCATTCCTCCAGAAATCCGTCGATAACTGACCAACCGTCCCCGTTCTTCTAGGGACTTTCTCACTTCCTGCATTCTTTCGTCGCGTTCCTTTTTCCGCCTTCGGCGGAGGGGAGTGGGGTAACTGGCAGTGGCGTCGGCATCCGTTTTCCAGTTGATAGCCTGCAAAAGTTGAGCGACCAATGTTTCCTCGCCGTTTTATTGTCAGAGACTAACAACAATTGGCAGGGGACAGATTTTCTTTCATACGCCGCGACACGCAATGAGAGTTCACCGAACGAGCTTCGTCCGATGGAAGCAGAAAAGATTCGAACTTTCGCAAAAGTTCCATTAACACAGCTCCGAATTATAAATTCCTTACGCATTCTCCGAAGATTTCAGTTTGCAGACATCGCCAGAGGTTTCCCTCATTTAAAATGTATTTCCAGCTCTTTTCCCCACCTTTGTTCCTACCCTATGAATACGTTTTGACGAGCACGCGTTCTCCATTTCTTCCTAGCCTCCAGCTTCATCTTACGTAATAAACCTTACTTCATTGTTATATTTACTCCACACTATCAAACTCCACTGGCAAAACCTTTCACGTCGCAGATATTACGTAGTACAAAAGATCGGGAGAAAATTCTCTTTTTTATAAGCGGAAAACTGCGCCGGCCGAGCGGCGTTACATGGAAACATCGATAAAGCAGGACATTGACGTTACCGATAAAAGCGTTGCTTCTCCCGTTCCCTGACAAAATGGTTCGCGAGACAAGGACAGACAGGTTCCGTAGTAAAGCGATAACGGTGGGATGAGAGAAGGACGAGAGAGATGGTGATGGTGCGCGGGGTGGGGAGGGGGAGGGGGGAGGAGGGTAGAAGAGGGCGTATGAGTGGGGGAAGAGGAACAGATTGGTGCGCAAAAGGGAAAAGTGGAGGCAGCGGGTGGATAATAAATTTAGGTTAGAAAACTTTCTCCATCGGAGTTAATCGAGTCGCGGGGAGAGTTTCCAATTCGCGCGCGCGCGTGGCATCCGATTTGATTAAAGCGGCTTTTGTGAACGGGGAAACGTGAGGAGGAAACCTGGCCAACGTTCGGAGTTACAATGAGTGTGAGAAGGAGAGAGAGAGAGAGAGGGAGGTGTGCCATGAAATAAAAAGGGAGCACAAAGGGAAAAAGGGAGAAGCGGAGAAAGTTTAAGTTGAATATATGATTTGCAATTTGAGAAGGACTGTACGGCACAGCCAGTTTGACTCGAAATTTCGCATATTCATAGACGTTCCGAGAGGCACGAGTACTCGAGGTATCTTGTAAATGGCGGGAATGGACCCTCGCGTCTCTCTCTCGGAATACGGCCGACGAGAACTGTAACCGTACTTCTATCGGCACGATTCTCGATCACTTTTAATTCTATAATATTGTATCGCCGGCTGCGTAACGATGCAGCGAGCTTTATCGCACCGGATCTAGGTTAGGTACATACGCAAACATCATCAAAAGTTTGTTTTAACAATTGACACATTACGCAACGTGTTTCCGCCCCAGTTCCGAACTCTCGTGAATTAACCAAACAACGTATCGATACACCTAACAAAAAATCCGTTGAACCTTCGCTTAATTCCTTCTCCACTCTACATTTTTTATTTTTGCCCCGCAGTGCAGCGAGTGCACTTTTATTGCGCCTCTTCCAGCCATCGAGCTTTCGGATCTGTTGTGCGAGAGGGAGGGAAGGAGGAGGGGGTTGGGATGGAGAAGGATAGGAAAAAAGGGAGGGAAGCGAGAGGGAGAAACAAACTAAACTAGTCTCCGCGCCAGCTCTTAAAGCCCCGGTAATATGAGGAGGGCCCGGAAAAAAGTTTCCCTTTCCGACGCGGGAACCTGGGGAGGTTGCCAGTTCTTCCGCCACTTCGGAAAGGTTCAAAGAGAAGAAGGACAGAGAGACAGGGAAAAGGGAGCGGCAACGCCAGACGGTTACTACACCTGTGAAATGAGAATTCCAATAGGTGGCCTGCTTATGCCGAAAGTGCTGCAAACGTACGGTTATTAAGCATCGCTGGCGACGGCCAATCGCGGTGGATTATTTTGCCGTCAGAGTATTTGGAAACGTACGGCTATGTCAGTGAAATTGGATAAACGGAGGTATGTTTTGGAAAATTCGTCGATGCGTGTCAAATATTCTCATAGGAAGGCACGACGTTTTCTATTGAGTTTTTATTTGTGTCAGGTTATGTTATTGGGATGGGATGGAGAAAACAGGCGGTTTACCCAATGTTGCCAAGTATTGAGCTATTATTATTACGCAATATATGTTATCGATATATCGACAGTATTCTGCATTTCAAATTCGGTAATTTATTCTAAGTTTGAAACACGTACCTACATAATCAATGGTACTTGCGTTGGTCAGTGTTTTGAGAATAAGCTGATAAGTCAGTGACATTAGACAAACAAAAGTAAATTCTGAAAATTTGTCAATGCTATGTCAAGTGTTATTGCAGTAAGACACCATGTTTTGTATCGAGTTTTTATCTAATGTTATGTTATTGGAGAGGGATGGATAATGTTAGGCGGTTTACGCAATGTTGCCAAGTGCCGACTTATTATTATTACACAAAACATATACCTAGATGTTAGTAGATGTTTCGACAATATTCTGAATTTCAAATTCGGAAATTAAGCCTTAGTTCGAAACACGTACCTACATGGCCAATGGCATTACGCTGCTATTTCGCAGGTACGCAATATCGTCAAGTTAAAACTGCACGATTTCGCGGTATTGCCAGCGTCCGTATATCAGTTATTCGGCGCAAAAATCTGACGAAGCGTCGCATTACTCTCGATTTGGTGCACGTCAACGTCAGGGACGTGGAACATTTCGAACAAAGATGACGTCATGACTTTTCGTTGCTGCGGGCACAAAAGGAAAGGGACTGCCGGTGGGCGAACGAAAATGAAATAATTGGCCAATAGACCGCGGGAATGGGCACGTTCGATTAAGCACTCCGTTTTCACCCTGGCCGCCATTTAATTAAACCAGACGCCCGCCCCACCCCCAGCGCCTCGCATAGCCGTGGACGAAATTAAAACGCTGAATACAGTTTCGGGGGGTTAGAGACTCGTCGGATTTTCGATGCGGAAATTTTAATTCTCCGCCCAATAAAAAGGAACGAAAATCCGTACACGCTTATGGATGAATGAAGTATGAATAACCCGGTACAGGAGGCGAACGTTGTTGCCCTTGTCACGTCCTAGAAGAGTATTGTCGCGAATCTACGAGCACCTTTTGTCACGGAATTCTTCGCGTGCGACGGAAATGTAGACCTACCGGCACGTTTTCCTCGAATTCCCGTCGTTATCCAGAAAAATCGCGGTAACGGCTCGGTCTATCTTTGCCTCCCTCTCTTAACCTGCATGCATTTTCATCCCACGCACACTCACGCATCCGTACGGACATGAACAGGTTTGAGCCTCGCAACTCTCGTTCTTACCTTGTCCGCGCGTTAATCACAGAAGATATCATCCATCCAAGCCCTTCCAACTCTCCACCCCCCCCCCCTCCGCCTCCCCGCTGCCCATCTACCTTTATGCGCCACCAACCGACGCCGAATGTAATTTCCGTGCGGATAGGCGCTTCTAATTCAATATGGCACGCCGGTGCGCTTTAGACAATGGACGCCCGCATATGCATAAACCCTCTGTCCCTTTATATGTTCTCTGCGTGCGCGTGTCAATATGTGCCCACGAACATCGGCATACGTGTCCGCACGCTATATATGTTTATGTACATGAGTCGGAGCGGATATCTCTATCTGTAATTGTGGACGTGAGAGTTTGTGGAAACGCGTGTACGGACATGTGTCGCAGTCTGTGGGACAGTGTGGGAGGATGTGTGCATAAACATTCCCCGTGCGCTTTCTTCCGTGCATTGACGCGAGCATCTAGTCGCTGTCGATTTGCATTTCGCTGGCGAGTTTCGCGAGTACGTGAGATTGTGCGTGTGTGAAGGTTTTGATCGGATTTCTGCGAGCGATAGGATGACTGCGTGCACTCGTGGGTCATATATTGCAATAAATATTGATGGTCAAGAGTTTTTCGTAGTTTTCCTGCGTGAGGATGTAGGTGTAGGTGGGCATGTATAGAGTTTGTGCGATTTTAAGGGTGAAATATTTGGTATATTTATTAGCAATGTAGACATGTGTCATTATCGTGTGGTGGCGTGTGGAAGTATACTTATAAAAATGGGTGAGATAATATGCGAAAGTCAGCTATTCTTCGATTAGCAACAACGCGCGAACAAGTCTTATACATGAGCACCCTTTGTGTAAACATCTAATAAGCGTGCCACATATGCTAGAGCACATAGAGCAGTTCAAAGTAATAATATTTTAATTTGGATGGCAGGAAAACGATTTAAAATAAAAACTGTTTGCTTAGAAGTGGTATACAATTATATATCAGAATATTTCGGGTAACGGTGACGTAAAAAAGGTAAAGGCCAACATTATTTTTTTAATAAGAATGAGTTTAGTAATCAATATACGCTGTGAAACGTATGATGAGAAACTATCTGAAAATATCAATTTCTCTCTCATAAAAAGTAAATAAAATAAATGTTCATATTCCTCTGTCTACTCGTCTGTAGAAAAAAAAAAATTTGAGGAGACTATCTTCCTTCGATCGGCAGAACTTTCATGTGACAGTATATTTTTATTGTCAAAAAAGGGAAATTATCCAGGTCACTTGTTTTAAATACCCTGGGAATATTTAAAGTTCGATAAAAACGGGATGGCAAAACTTCGAATTTTCGGTCACAGCCGGCTGATCGCAGATGCAACGGATAAATTATCGTACACAATGCACCTTTGTGCAGCTAAGTATTCCTGTACTTCGTATTTAACCAACCGAATTTCTAGCCGAATCGGTAGCAGAGGCAAAATTAATATCAAACACGGATCACCGTATATTTGTCATGCTGCCCGGAACATTTCGGAGCGTTTAAAAATATTCCCAGTGGCGGGACGTCGAAGTATGCAGGGGATGGGGATAGGCGGGAAAGGGGTGTGAGGACGGGGTGAGTATCGCAATTTTTCTAGCTTAAAGCCCGTGCTCAGAGATTTTGGCAGGTGCTGTTATAAACTGCTCCTGGATTTTCAGAGATTTCCAGAGATTTCGAGAGATTTTACCAGATTTTCTCTCCGCTCCCATCCTTTCAGTCGTCGCTTTTCCGCTCTGTTTTTCTCTTATGTTTCGTGCCTTTTTTTTTCATTTTACGCTTTCTTGACAGCGACGAATATGAATAACGGCCAGGCCGGTCTGGCTTTCGAGTAATGAAAGAACGGCCCGGTATATTTATTGATCCGCCATTTTGGACGGAATCTATGATTAATGGGAGGACGCCAGACGTGATTGATTAGGGGAAATTTATTGGAAAAAGCAAAAACCACTTGAAATGCATCGGAAAGCTATTGGCAAGCGTAAGAATTTACAGCGACGAATTTCAGCACTCAGCTTTAATGACAAATTCGTTAATGGTTATTAACAGACCGTCTCGCTCCCGTTGATCTTTCTATACACGTATTTTGATTTACTCTTTCATTCGCGTGCGGACTCCATCGCGGGTACTTTTACGCCTGCACGCAGACGATCACGCTCATGCACAGACCCACCCACACATACACATGTACAGCCGAATGTATGTACACATTCCATCTCTCGGCCGTTTTCCCATTTGCCCCGCTCTCCTCCCACTCCCTTCCAACTGTCACCACAACCTTTCACCCTTTGGTCCCCTCGTCTCATCCTCTTTCACCCTTACCCTTTTGATTCGCACCCCTTTCAGCCCCTTCGACCCCGTCTCCATCCCCCACCTCTCCCCGCAGAAGCCAGTGGCCACAAAGCGGAGTCAGTTCTATTTCTTTGAGCGATCGCGTGATGAAAAAGGCGCCATCCAATCGGGCGCTAACTCCCTTTTTACCACCCCTTTCATCCCCTTCCTTTCAAGCCACGCCTTTTTACGTCTTGTTGCGACGTTGTGTGTTACCTTGCCGAACGTGGAGGAGTGAGTGAGTGAGTGAGAGAGAGAGAGAGAGAGAGAGAAGAGATGGAGTTGAGGCAGAATGCCACGCACGCAAAAACCCAGCGGGCTTTCGTAGAAATTAATGTACCGTGCAGCGATTTTCCTTTCCGAAATGGAAAGCTGATTGAAGCTGGAAACGTTTTTGGAATATAGGAATTGATTGGGGTTGTCGAGGGGGGGGAATATAGTGGCGTCGATGCACAATACTGCGTCATACGTTTGCTCGTCCTATGCCTTTCAATTGAGAGCATTGTAAGTTGAGAACAATTTCGATCAAATACCGAATGAGAAATTTCACGGTACTGTGCCGTAATTAAAATTGGACTAATTTTTTTTAATGCGGTGTAAGTGCATTTTTTTAAATTGGATATCGCATAATTTGTAATTAATTTGGTGTAAACTCTTTATATATGTACTCATTTAAAAATAAACTAATTTTATTGTTAAATAATAATACGTGTACGAAACAGAAAACATATGCATTAGTGAAGATCGGAAGTAGACCTGCCTTCGACGCGTCAATATTTGTTATATGAAACAATTTATAAGAATTGGCTTTTAATTGCTAAAGCTCCTCTCGGGGTCATCATCACACTCAAACTCTCTGTTTTTATAACAAACATTTGTGATTATTGTTGAACTGGTGGCATTGATACTCGATTCTTTCTCTGCACCTTAATCGTAGCCATTACAGTATCATCCTACATTTTGTAATATTGCGATCTACTACAAAATGCTCTGAACAAAAATCTTCTCAATTACTCCCACCACTTTCCACAATTTCTTCAACTTTTCGCAACCACCATCGCGCAAGCACCTACCGTTACTTTGTCAACAAACTGTATCAAACGCACGCCGAATATACCTATAACCATAAGAATCGACAATCCAACTTTGATGTGTTTTTCATGACCAATACGGATATACATAAGGATATAGCAAAGGTTGACCTATATTTTTCAGACCCAGTGGTCCAGCTGAATCTTATTGTTTTATATTTATGGCATTCAATTTTGAATCTTGATTAAAGTTATATTTGAATTGCGTGACGTGGAGTCTTGACCTCAATTTACCGGTACCTCATGATTGTATATTTCCTTTAAATTATAAGTAGTATCCTTTATAGCCTTTGCAAGCATTCTCAAGCACTATTACTTGGGAATACGGATTTCATTATTGCAACGATTTACATTAGAGTACGGAGTTAATCAGAATGGCTTCTATAATAAATTATTTATTATTCGGTGACCAAACAATATTTTTTTGTTTAATGGTCTTGATCTGTATTGTTTGGAAAATTGATCGTAAAAAAACAAGTTATGACTGAATCAACTGCTTTGGCAGTTTAATTTAAAATATCTCTAAAAGGCGAGTTATTCGGCTTGGCCTGTGAGCAATTCGCACACCGAATGAACGTATAACCCAATAGAAACGATTAGGATAACATAAGATCTACACCTAAAGAACACGTATGAAAGGAGACGAATCAAGTGTGAACGTGATAATGACAAAAGTAGCACAGCTATCAGAGAGAGAGGCGAGTAGGTCGAGAGTGAGGAAAAGGTAGGTGGATAAGTACGGAGGAAAGATAAATAGCTCTGTCCGTGAACGAAAAGATTTGCCGAAAGAAAACGCGAAAACACGTTACAGCGTGGATAAGATAAAAGATATAGGGAGGAGAAAAGAAAGACGGGGTTGGGGGTAAGGGGACAGGGGGTGGGGGGGGGGGGGTAAGAGTGAGACAGAAAGTGGGGAAGAGAGAAAAGCCTTTGACAGCGAGGCACCTTTCAATGGATTTGCCTTGCCGCGCACTTTTTACCCACGACTTCTTTTCCGCGGTTTGCTCGCCGTTCTGTCCCGACGGAGACTGGAAACTGGAGACAGAAGACTGCAGAGACTGGAGAGACTGGAGAGACTGGAGCCTGGAGACGCGAGAGCGTCGGACCAGACCAGTTCGGAGCTTATGCAGAGTGCGTCTGTAGTTTACCGAGCGAATATCTATTGGATGCGAGAGGATTTCGAAGCGGCCGTGTTTGTTTGCTTAGGTGTTCACTGATTGAATGATTGATGCAGAGACTTTCACGGATTTTTCTCGGGAAGGCTGCAGGCTTCGCTGTTGCTCGAATAATGGGGGATGTCTGATCCTGATTGCTGATCTAGATTTCATGCGAGCGCATGCGAAGCGGTTTGGATTCGATGATCAGATTACGCGCATGTGGTTTTTCAGTACTTGTGGTGGTACCGTTATACTGAGGCCTCCAGATAATGAAATAGGTACCGTGATACTGTCTTTGATATATTATTTTTTATTAGCAGTGCTATCGACGATTTCTACTCAAATTTTCATTTAACTTGTGGAGTGATACAAGTTAATGTCTTTGAACTTTTAAAATAGAAAAGAGTTAATCATTTATGTATCTCATTGAATGGTAACAAATATTTACAAAATTAAATATTTAATGAGATAAAAGTTATTATTGTCAGATCAGTCATTTCAACTAGTCGGTTGTTTCTAGTGTTAAATAGAAATCAGCACGAAGGAAATTTCAACCATAGACGATTTCTGAAGGACCTATATATGTCTACATATGTCAATAATATTATGCTTCAAATATTGGCAGTTTGTAAGACGATATACGGATTTGAATGCCATGTTATTTTTCGACAGGCAAAAGGTGGTACGTGAAGAACTCGTTTGGAAGAATCTCATAATTACTAGTACTTAATTAAGGATAAAGAATAATGAAAATTAATGCAGAGAATTTTTATATGTTAGCACCATTCTGTGAGAACTTTTTCCTAAACAAATACATAATTCAAACAGACAACTTTATTTTTTCAAGTACAGACAGTACAAAAACCTGTTCAGGTAGTTTTACACACACTGCCAAATCCACGCAGAATATCATAAGCAATATAGATTTATATATATATACTGGACAGTCATTGCTTGTTGAAAATTATATTATAAATATATGTATAAGGATAAAATAAATGTTCCAGACGTCCAAAATTGATTAATGATCATAAATTCCTAGAATCCCACCACTTCCGGACAGTCACACCAAACTGTAAACACGAAGAACTTTCAACAAGCTATGACTGTCCTGTTAACCCAGAAGGAAAGTTTACTCGGAAGTGATCGATCACCCCTGACATATAAATTATCACATAAACTACTCAAGCGTCATTAAAGAAAAGCAAACAAAACACCGCAACTCTGGTTCCTAAAATTCAACGAGTATTCCACATTCCTGAGAATTACGCGTAAATTCAATTCTTCCCCTCAACTCCAGTTTCAATATTTTCAGCTTCTCTCCCACAAATTCATCCCTCAGGCCAGTCGCATTGCCCGTGCCGATTCGCAATTGCGACTGTTGATTGAGCGATCCATCGGCGTAATGGTGGCTTTATTTAGTCTCCCCCTTTCCTTTGCCCCCCACCCCAGTCAGCCACCCCACCCCTCCCTCCCTCGGCTCGCCAGTCCTCCTGCCAACAAATGCCAACGGTCGAAGAGCATTGCGCAAGACTCGCACCATGCTCGGAATGGACCGGAACGGTTTCAGAATGGGATTGGAGTCGTGAGGGTGGGTCGGTCAGGGGTGAGAATGAGCGGAATCGAATGGGCAGAGAATGAACGGGTGTCGGGAGTCGGAACTGACTCGGTGGAAGGTGAATGGTGGCTAAAACTGACTGCAGATGAGTAGAAAGTTACAGTTTTGCTGGAATTGCTCGAAACGGGGGATGAACGTTCGACGATTCGCACGATTTGAAGGGCGCCAGAGAGAATGGGGCGAGAGAAAAAAAAGGGTACGATGGAACGATAGTCGTAGCACGAAATTGAGTTAGCGCAAGCGGTACGTGAAGTCTGTAAATTATAGTTCGCGGATAGCGTTTCGTTACGTGGTGCGTTATTGCATGTACGAGAGTTATCGCGGTTTCTTTGGGGCGTAGTAGCGATTTGGATTATGGGAAAAGGATATGGAAGTAGTAGGTGATCCAAACTCAAGTGCGAGGGGGAGGGTAGTGAAATTGAAGGAGGAACGTGAAGCGACTAGGGAAGGTAGGAAAAAATGTCTGTGCGTTAGGGATGAAATGGGCATGAAAGTATAAAGAGGGCGTGGATGATCTGAGTCTGAGTGGAAAAGGTGAAGAGAGTCGAGATGACACACGTACGCACACGTACGCACACAGTGACAGGCGCACGCGTCGAACATGCCAATAGGTCGAAATGCGCGGGGGGATGGAGCGGTGGGAATGACTGAAGGGGTTGAATGTTGCCAAATGGCTTCAGTTGGATGCGGAACGGCCTCGTTACTCGCCGTTTGATCAACTCCACTGCTGCTAACCGTTTATGGGAATTACAGTCGATATTACGGTCATCGCGATTATGCCGATCGTTGATTCCTATTTCCGTCCCTTCATTTATTTTTTCCACACCGAAAGTACGATCGCCTTTCAACGTAATGATAGGAAACGATGGGACACGCTAATGGATAACGTAAGAGTGGATTCGGAAGAATGTATTCGAGAAACGAATTGATATAGAACGGTGCGGCCATTATTTTTTAGTATAGCCGAGTAGAAAGTGTCATTCACTGTCAGAATAATTTTTCAATTATCTAAAGCGATTCTCTCGGTTAAGTATAATAGTAAATGACGTATAAGCGGGACTCGTGTTGGACGGATATCGAACGACAGCCGATAATCGACGCTCGGATGATGGCTCGAAAGATGGATGCACTTTCTTCTCGTCAAACTTCCCGATGCACTTTAATGATCGAGCGGTTTCTTCCCCCCCCCCCCCCCCCCCCGTCTTCTCTATTCCCGTAAACTTCGCCCGTTTTTATTTTTGCTAATTATACTCGCAACTGCAATACAACTTCCGTGGCAATAGCGAGCAATTGAGCAAATAGGTGGAATTCGTGGCGTGTGTGTGTGTGTGTGTGTGTGGGGCTGAAAGTACGTGTATGCTTTATACATTTTAGTATGCTGGACAAACAGTTCTTATATCAGCAAGTAAATAAATAAATACTGTATAATTGCCCATTATACTGTGGCGAATACTGACATACCAGCTAGAGGTCACACTGACCTTTGTCCGAGATACCCTCTCACTACTGCGTGATCATTGTGCAATCAACATATTATAATAGGTCTACAAATAAGTTCGGTTCCTACGCATGTAATCAGCTGTACTTATGTTTGAATTAAAAATCCTATCCGCCACTTCGATGTCTTAATATATTATCCTCACCTTACTGAGCACACAATGTAATTTTACCTTAATTTGTTTCTAACGCTAACAAACAATACTTTACACCATGGCATTACAGAAAGAGCACAGAGACTTTGTGTTCTGCCAAGACTACGCTAATGTTTTGTTCTGTGTTGGGTAAAAAACCTGTAACACACAATACGTGAAAAAAAGTGGTTGTAAAGGTTTAGTTGCTGGAAATTTTGATTTTAATGATGCAGAACGAAACGGAATGCCGAAAAAAGTGGAAGACAAGGAATTGCAGGAACTGTTGGATAACGATTCTTATCAAAAGCAGCAAGAAATTACTGCTGAACGTTACCAGTAACAAATAATTCATCTGAGCGATGCAATTGGAGAGAAAAGGCCTTTTACCGGCGGTGGAACCAGGCCGGTAATTCTCCCGCAGGACAACGCCCGACCACATACAGGAAAAACGGCATTGGAAGTCATTTCTTCTCCTGGGCTGAGAGATTCTTTCTCATGCGCATATTCACCAGATATCACTCCTCAGATTTTTATCTTTTTCGTTCACTGCAGCATCACTTAGTTGATTCGCAGTTTCAAGCGTATCAAATATGTCAAAAAAACCTTGACGAATAGATTTGATCAAGCTGAGCATCGTTTTATAAAAATGGAATTCACGAATTAACTGAAAATGGCAGAAATGTAGAGAAAGCGATAGTGCGTCTTTCGAAACGTGGCATGTGCTCATTCTGCATAAAAATAAACATCGAATATACGATAAGAAGCCACCGAACTAATTTGTACACCTAATACATAGAGATCAAAATCTAGTGTGCGGTGACCGTGACGCATACGGTCACACGTATGCATAGAACTGATAACGGAATATATTGGAAGTAGTTGGGGAAAGGGACAACTAATAACTTACAGATAAAAATGTCAAATTATAGAGGAGGCAGAAGCAGGCCTTGCCGAACATGCGTCCATAGTTCACGGTGGGAACCTGGAGAACATACTAGCGTGGTTTGTTGTCGCATCTCGAGTGTTACGGCAGCAAAGGGCTCGTACTATAGTGAGTGGTAGGTCGGGACGCACAGAGTGAAGACTTATGGAGGACCTCGATACGGTCGTTCGACGCTTATGCGATACACACTCAAAACTACTGCTAAGACTGAACATAAGATTGGTGATGGTACTCGATGGAAGGCTTCTTAGAACAGCTCTTAAAGCAACTCTTGGAAGGACACTAGAGCAACACTGAAAACAACCCTGATTGAAAATGAGATAGAAGATTTCTGTTAAGGAAAAGCGAAAAGTGTTGGCGATCAATCGGAACACAGAGGAGAAGTTTGTGCATATGATCCATGGACGGATATCGGTAGATTGCAAGTTTGATGACGGTGGCAAGGGATAATCGTTCGAAAGAAAAACCCTCATGCAAGAAGGATTAAGATTACGTATGACGTGGACCGATCAATGATTGATTGGTCGGATTAGGCTGCGGACGTATTTACAAGAGGATTCGGGCGAAATAATAGATTACGTATGCACAGGTAACGGAACAGGGCTGTTAAGAACAGGCGTGATTAGCTCTTAACTACCCGCGATAGTGTACACCAATATTCCAAGAAATGCTGTCGCATTACAGTGCGTTTTCCCCCACTTATGGCTCTTCACATAACCTACGGCCAATGCGTTTACTAAATGCTCATGCATTATTGCATATGGCTCATTTTCTGATCCCGATACAATAATTCATGTACTTTGACACAAAGTGATACATGTGGTGTACAGAATACACCGCGCGGGTAGTCAAAGGTTAAGCAGATTTTGACGTGATGCTGCAGCAGGAGATCGTAAGACCGTCAAAAACGTGTTCCTCAGCAACAGGATCCGAATCGCTATCCACTACCACACATAGAGGATTTCTTCCATGCAATAGCGGGTAACACCACCTTCTCCACTATCGATTTGGTACGCACGCATCGCCAACTATTGTGGACCCTGCGGACGTCGCGAAGATCACTACAGCGAACCGTTCGGACATTTCCAGTTTGCTCTTATTAGAAAAAGAATTTGAATGCCGTACCGCCTGCGTCGCCTGTCTTATTTGTTTCTCCTGCTAGCGACTGTGACGAATATGCGTGTGCACAGAACCTTGCCGCTGTTTTTCTTGGAATCCGAACTCATCAGGGCTGCACAGGCAACTAAAAGACGCAATTATATGCCACGCGTCAGAAGAATGAACGGTGGCCTTGCCGAGGGTATTGTTGGGAATTGGCACAGTCGTTAACACAATAATGGCCGCATGTCTACGGAGTCAAACGTCGCTGTCTTTATTGTTATCGGAGTTATTTTTATGTTATCTCGATTGTTATTAGAGTTATTTCCTGGTGTAATGGCAGTACATATTCTTGGTAGGGAGGTGCTTTGACGATTCTGACGAACAAGGGCACGTGTATACGTCGTGCGAGCAAGTCGCGTCAAAGGCGATATCAACTAGATGCAATTCTTTTGTAAGAAAAGAAGGGCCGAAATTATATTCGTCACCATGAGCGGAGAACCAGTTGAACAGTGGCACCCGAGTTGTAAGGAATGAGGAGAATTACGAAGTTATTTGGTAGCCTTCAATCATATCCCAAAAGTACAACACCTGAGCATTGAGTAAGTAGCTATAATCTACGGTAGATTCCATTGGCATAGTCTTACTGAAGACAGACGTATACACGCCAAAAAGCATACAGTTCAATATTTTTTAACGCAAGTGTGAAATTACAATCCTTGAAACACGATTAAGGTTTTGTATAAATTTTGTATGATCTGCGATTCAGCGTAGGCTTCGCTAAATATACTTCAAGACCATCAAAAATAATATTGAATTATCAAGTGACACGAGAAAGGACTACTCTAAAAATATGTTTACTCTTTTATAATCTTCGAAATATAGTAGAAGTAATCGTTACTCATAAAATTGTATAAGTCATTATTTTATCAACATCACAGAAGTATTATTCGCAAATGTTTCAGGTACGTATCACAGCTTTATTTCCGTGCGCGTGTTCGGCTTGCTAACATTACTGATATGGTCCGTAAGTGAGAAACAGTAAATGTCATTCCGCACATTTGAAATGCCATTTTTGTGTAGCGTTGCGCACGATACGCAAACTGCTGTCACAGTTTTATTACTCGGCCCTTCCCGGTTTGATTCGCAATTTCGTGGAAGAATTTCATGCAGAGGTGCTCGACGACATTTAAACCTCCCGCTCTATTACGTATACCTCTTGCCATTGTTGCCTGTCCGGCCGGAAGTGCGGCATTAACAATGGCGTCCGTCACGTGCCGCTGAGCGTTTCCACGTTTTTCCATAACAATTGCCCGTCCTTTCTGTGTATTTTGATAACCGACTCTCTTTCATGCGTTTCGTTCCTTTTCACTTCTCATATATTCAGTTTTCACTCGTTCGCAGGTACTTTACGTTTTCCCAGTTCGAGTAGAACGAATGAATATTCCATGCTTGCATGCGTCGTCACACTTATCACAGTTTATACAGGGCTTACATTTTTCCGTTATTTCCTTCGGGATTCGCGCAAACATACCTATATCTGCTGGATTCCTTTGTTTCCAATATAACCGCTCGGTAAGAATTATTTGAATGATAACGATTTCAGTGCAATTTCAATCACGAAATGCGCAACATTTGTAAGAATGTCAGCGATCAGTTCGATATTTTATTGGGAAGGTCGTGAGATTTGGTATGGCAACAGTGCGGAGCTTACGACGATAACGTGCGACCTCCTCTTTTCTATTGTTGTCGTGGCAAGGCAGTGGACAAAGGGCATTACAGTCTGTTTCATATACAGGTTGGTTCAGTATAAGTTAAAATCTCGGGTAGACCCCGGAATCAACAGGAAAATGTATGGCCCGAACGAAACTGCTCTCGTATTATTATACTTCTTCGCTTCCCTAACCGTTATCAGGAAAACGTAAAAACATGAGGGTTTTTAAAATGCAGGAGTATCAGGTACCAGTCTCTGTCTTAAAAACACCAGATAAACATATAATGGGTTCCTTTGTTTTTCTTAGTTCTCAAGTTATTCTGCGCAAATACACAGTTCTATTTTGATTGTGGTTTACTAATTTTTCTTTCCGGTTATTTGTATGCGTTTTTGAAAATGTGCGTCGAATTTTCGAGATAGATTCAATTCACTAAAATTAGTAAAAAAAAGTTGGTATGACCGTATGTCCGTTTTTCAGAATTATAGTCATTTTTGTTTTTTAGTAATTCTTATGACTCTGTCAACTGTTTCCTTCAATTGTTGCAAGTAACGCTTCTTATTGACCAAAAAGGCACTTGTTCTATATTTATTTGGTTTTTCTTTGTAGTGATATAAAAATTCTTTAGTATGTAATGTAACAGTAAATAATGTTGAAGACCTGCAAAATTATATTCAAGAGTCCTGTCAGCAAGAAAAAGCACCTTTTTGAATTAATTGCGAAGATCTATGATGCGACGTTTGAAAACCTGTATTCAAACCGAGAATGGCAATTTGTAACAGTTCCTATGAAAATTATGGAATAAGATGTTTCGCACAAAAACGACTATAATTCGAGAACAAGGTCATATTTTCATACAAACTTTTTTCTCCTTCCAACACACCGAATCTATCATCCAAGTCCAACCAACATTTTCGGCAACACTCTCTATACATCAAAGAGGGACATAGCAACATTCTGTGCAGTTTCTATTGATGCACGCCATGCGTTGTTTTTGTTTTCTTCATCCCTCTATCATCATTCCTACTATTGTTTGATTTATTGTCTGCAGTTCAAATTTGCAGCTGGACGTCCATTGCTGGCCCTTTGTTGACCTCGCCCGCCCATTTTCGAAACCACCCTCCTCCCCACTCCTCTCGCTGCCACCCACGCACCCCCCACCATTGAATGATAATTAGGAAAATGAACGTATGATCGGATTAGCAGGCTAATTGGCTCGGCTGCCACTTATCGGAATAATAGGCTGACCAAATTGTTCCCAGCCATTTCGGATCTCAAATAAAGCATGGGGTGGAAATTATGCGAGGATGGAGGACGCGAACGAAATCGCGAAACGAACTGATTTCACACTGGCCAACTGCGAATGTTTACCGCCTGGTCGATTAATCGACGTGAAAAAAAACAACATTTTGTTATTCCGGTTACGTCAATAATATATATTTTTCTTCACCCTGTTTGTTTCGTGCTGTTTGCGCGATTTGATGGATTTAACGCGTGCCCCTCTTGTTAGCCGGTGAAACCGGTGATGTCGCTTTTTGTTTTCCGTTGTTTTCCACGGAAGTGCGTGCTGTGAGAGGTGTATACAGCCGTGCTTTCCGTTTACTTTAATTTGTTTTCGCGGGTCTATTCGAAGATTGTTTATGACGGTTTGGTTTAGATCAGCTGCCGTAGATGTTGCTTGTTCGTGCGAAATATATGAAAACGATGGAGCTTTGTCAACCTGTTCAGAGAGTGTGTGTGTGTGTCTGTGTAAGGTATGCATTGCGCCTAACGTTATCAGCAAAAATGTTCAATGGCTGAGTGAGTGCACCGGTAAATGGTCATATACAGGGTGAGCAAGAATTCGAGGGAGAAAAACTGGGGGGGGGGGGGTAGAACACATGAATACAAGCACCTTTTGTCAAATAATAATGGGTTAAGTAAAAAAGTTCTGAGCGTTTTCCTCTAATTGGCGCTAATGAGTCATATTTCCCGATGTATACTATACGTCTTATCTGAACATTCTATACCTCGTTGTAAAGGCGACATAACGTTTTGTGAAATATCTGCTCTCATTCTTGTGATAATTCTTTAACACGTTCACCGCCAGGTCACTCAGCGCGTTAAATGTGACAGTGCAAAAATGTCCTGTAACTTTTTATCCGTTAAGTTGCGACCCATATATTATTTGACAAAAAGTGCGTGTATTCGTGTGTTCTACCACCCCCCAGTTTTTCTCCCTCGAATTCTGGCTCATCCTTTATAATGTATGTGAATAAGATGCTGTGACAAAGACAAAAAGGTGCCTGGGACAGTGAGAATTTAGAACCAATCGAGAGAAAAGCGGGTATCGTAAATCATCTATTGTTCTATCCTTCAATCTTTCTTTTCAATTAACCTCCTCACTCTCATATCCTTTATTCTCTTATACGTTCCTGCGGTGTTTATTTGGGTCAGATTCATTATTATGCTTACAACTAATCCTGAAGCGAGTGAATTTATAGAATAATATTCTATGTACGTCAAAATCGGCCACAGAACCTCATCGTTACTCACACTCCGAGAATCTGGGTCAATTCTGTTTGTTTGTCTTTGGCGTATTATAGGTGCCGGTTGATTCGCACCGTGCAACATGGGTTAGACGCGATTAGCAAACACAGTCCATCAGCTCCATTCGAATTTATTCCGACAGCGTCCCTCTCACCCTCTCAACATTTATTTTTTACCCACCTCCGGCCTCTCCTACCCTTTCTCCCGCTTTTCGCTTTTCCTTTTGTCTTCTGGAGAATTTCACGGGAGCGTGTTTAAGGGAGTGGAAGGAAATGCGCAAACGGGTGGAAGGTGGGCCGTGGGGTGAGCGTGGGCGGGGGGCGCTTGTAAAGGGGGTGAGAATTATTTTACGAGCCAAGCGAAAAGCTCGTTGAATAACTTTGGGGAAGGAGTAAAAAGCGGCGCCGGCTCGTTACTCATGCGTTTTGCCGGGCGGAAAAATGGGGCGGGCGGGGGCCAGGAGGGGGGGGGGGGGGAAGGGTGGAGGCCGAAGGATAGGTGGCCGCGTTCGAGGGGGTGGAGGAAATAAATACGAGTCGCTGCGGCGTTATAAAAATCTTTCGGCCCGACATGAATTCGCGCAATCAGTCGGACGAGCGTGTTGTTCGCCCTGTTTCCCTCTTGAATGGCCATTGCCATCTTTCTTCCATTTATTTTGCGGGACGCACCTAACCTAACGCCTCTACGGATCCGAAAGTGACGGTTATCGTTTGCGAACGGGTCGCTATTAATAATACGAGCGGAACGCGTCATTGTTGACACACCACAGTGCGAGAATGTACATCTGACGAATTGAATCGTTTATCGTCGGGAAGAAATGTAACGCAGCCGAGGTAGCCGTTATCGAATTTTTCAGTTGCAAATTGAATTGGTCGGTGATATGAAATCGGAAAAATACGGACTCTATATGTCGGCATAGACGCGAAGCTTCCAGCACGCATACGTAGGCTTGTGCCGTCGAACCACGAACAACTTCCAAGTATCTTAACCCCTACGGCCAACTTCATATTCCCGCTCCACCCCCTCTCCCCCGACACCATTCAACCCCCTTTCCCGCCGTAACCTACTTCCAGTTTGAGAAAATTCTAATAGATTCCTTTATGCCGATGCAACAATGCCGAGCATTATCGGAACGTGTCGTTGTTTGGCAAGAGATTTTAGGGGGCTGAAGATTGATATGGAATGGGGGATGTAAGAGGCGAGTTGCGATAAAGGAAGATTTATGCGCTGTTGTATGAGTGGCTCTTCGGGGGAGCTTTTTTGTGAATGATGGAGCTGAGGACAGCTCCCATCAACGTCATCATTCTAGACGAGCATTCTATACTCTACTAGATTACATTTTCACGGGATGTGGAATTCTTTTACTAGCCCACTTTTCATTTTGCTTCGACAAACGAGTTTACGCGTAAGTAGCATTCGGCATTTTTACAGAAGCTCTATCCTTTGAAGTAACCTCACCAATTTAACATACTTAGGATTTACTTTAATTCTCGCAGTATTGCTTACATTTCGACAGCATCTTCGATGATTTACTTTGTCAACGTGTTTATCCCAGTTCAAGCTGATAAGCATACTTTTAATCAGCATCAGTTACTCTCGACACCCTCTTATTTCCGTCTTTTTCTTTGTCTAATCTTTTTTCCATGTTTTAACCGCTTCAAGCCCCTCAATGACCACGGACTGTTCTTATCATTGTCCGACTCCCAAAACTTTACCCGCCCTACTTTCCTCTCCAGCTCCACGGCCCCGGTTGACTCATTCGATCCTCTTTCAGCTCTTTTCGCTTCTTTTCACGGAGAGCCTTCCCCAGCTCCCAAGACACCGATCACTTTTTTACTCACTTCACGTACCGCAGACCGGAATGGGAGTTGAAGGGGAAGTGACATGTCGGTTGAAACGTCCTGACGAAGGTCTCGGTTATCCTACGTGAGCGGAAGTTGATAATACTCGATCCCCACCACGGGCCTGCGAACGGAAGTTTCCCGATGCTCACTATTTCCCCGTCAGTCGGCCATGGAATTTCATTTTCGTTCCTTACCTCTGCACCTACTTTTTTTCATTCCACCCTTAACGTTTATTCGACTCACCGGAATCGGTCGGATGCGAAATGATGATACGATAGGAGTACGTTGCTATGATGGAATCCTGACGGCGTGGAATCATTTTTCACGTCGGTACTTGATATCACTGCTTGACGACTTTCCTATCTTGTACTTTTGAGGAAAGTATTGAGCTGTGCTCTAGCGGAACGCGCAAGTCTGCGATAAGAAATGTGGACAGGTTTGATGAGACTGAGAGAGTGGGATGTGGACAGGTGAGATTTGATGAGATTCACATTCTAGATTTTTCATTATGTAGAAAATCGTGTGACCATTATGCAATATATCATCAAACGCCAATTGGAATTTATTGGCAATGGAGAAATTATTACTTTTTTGGTAGAAAGGACATTTTCCACTGGGTGTGTGAACAAAAATCAGCCTCAAGGTTAAACATATTTTTAATATTCCTTGATAGCAGAGCTAATAATACAGGGGATTCAAATTAAATATAAAAATCGTGGAGTAGATTGAACGCTTTAGTGATTAAATTTATAAAAATCTGAAAAATGGAGTGATGTGATACTTTTCAAAATACTGATTGACAGACGTTTTATTCCATTGCCCAATGCGTATTTCATTCTGCAATATTTGCCGTGTGTTTCGTATAGGTATCGATGCGCCAACAATGAATATGCAAACAGTTTTCCTTCATTACCCTCAGTTGTCGGCAACACGAATGAGAATAATCAACTTTGTCTTTTTTGATATTTTAACAACATTTAAAATAAAAGCATCAATAAATTGTTTTTATTTCCGCAAAAAAATCAGCGGATAATACCCTATCTAATCTATCTACCCTAATACTGTCTAATATGTGTACCGATATCTTTTACATTACTATATGATAAATTTATCCCTTTAAACTAATTGCATGCCTGTTGAAATGCTAGTAGGAAGAGGATATCGTTTTTGTTACATTTCAAGGGCTCGTGTAATATGGGATGTTTTTTATTTGAAATAAACCGTGTTACAGTAGTCGATATACAATTGCAATGTGCCGCTGGCATTTTGTAAAATCAACCGAACTATTCGGACAAAAATCGGGGTCATGGCATTGTAGGTTCACACCTGTTACCTTAAACTATTTAATTTCGTACCCAGGTTAAATTGTTTTGCAGCAGTTATCCATTGCCTCAGAATTAGTGACCAATACTGTTATGATCGGACATTTTTATAATTCTTATCGCATGGACATGCGATTTATAAATACATATACATCTAATGATGGTTTAATGCAATTACTATATAACGCGGTTTAAAAAGTGTGGAAAATTGTTGGTTAATGTGGTTTCTGTACAACACGAGCCTCCTATAACGCGAGAGCCGCAGAATCATTTTGTTGAACAATTAGCGGCATTGGCACGCATATGTTCATTTGCTTTTTCAGACTAAAATTAATTTAATAGGTTACGTTTTTACACGGGAGCAAGAAATTAAGTAAACGCTATGTATGTCATTATGTTCACTTCAGTTTTCGTACGTTTTCTTTACATATAATTCAATTCAATTTCTAATGATGTTAAAGTGTACACATTTGATATTTTACTGAAGCGAGAACATATTTGGAACGAAACACCCAATTTTCTAGGAGAGGTGAGCCACGCATAACATAATTTACGCAACCCAGAATTTTTGTGGAACGTAGCCACCGCGTTATGCAAGTATTATCTGCTAATCCTCACCCCCAGCTGCTGACAAATGCCATATATACATGCATTTGTTAATTCTTCCTTAAAATGGAATTTTCGTGAGATTGTGCTGACAATAAAATACAAAATATACAGTATAATGATACAATTCTACTAAATTCAGTTTTCCCAGTGTTTACTTTACATCACACTTCCCACACATGCCGTTAGGAAATAAATAAAGGAAGAGAAACGGAATTTTCCCGCTTACACACATAAAGCCGCACATACACAAACCTGTAAATCTGTCACATATTTTATGGGTCGCTCTCTGAATTGTCAGTTGAAGGTTAGATCTGCCACTTTGTAGTTGCGAGCATACTGAATGACTGAGCAGACAATTTTCTTCGAGAACCTATGATAGGAATAGGCGGAATGGATTCTGGTAGAATGGATATGAGCATAAAAAGACGAGTTGTGAGTCGAGCAGTGTCACCAGGGACTGAAGGAGTTCATCGAGTGTATGTAAGCGTTAGGTAGAGGCAGTTTCCAGCGAAGGTATACAAAGCGGAAGAGGATGTAAACTGAGCTCTCGCAGAAACCAAGATAAGGCTGCGCGACTACTAATACTCGTTTGTTTCATCTTGCAAACTCAAAATCCATTTTGGGTCTTCCCGTGACGCTCCGAGGCAGTCTAACTTCTACTATTACTTAGTTCTTTGTAGACAATCAAAGATCGATTCTACGCCATACTCATTACTTCAACATCCAAGTACTCAATACCTTAGGTGTACCTTGCATGGTTCGGCAAATTTGATTGTGGTTGAATTATATACCGAGGTTCGCTGCTATAATCTTCAAAAAGACCGCAGGATTTTTTTGGGTCAAAAAAACCTGTCCAACTTTAATATTTACGATCCAAATGTTGCTGAAAATTTTCGTACCGTCGATGTACGTTCTTTCGAAAACTGAGCGTAATGAAGAAAAGTGGTTTTCTGGTTTGTTTTCACTGAGTGAAAATGATAGGTACCTCTAACGAGCAGTGTAAAATTGAAAAAGATTGTACGACCCATTTTTTGAACAATGCTGCAAGTGGGGGAATATGTGGAATAACATCGACCCGGAATTCAAAAACCTCTGTTCGAAGGGAAAAGCATTTTAACGATAGTAAAAGCTCACAGGACCAGCGTATTTAAACAAAAATTCCGGCGAACCTTAAATACAGACACTTGTCTTCCTTATCCAATATTTCGCAACTGAAGCGGAATATACACACCAGGCCTTGTTAATAGTACAAGGTAACACAGATTCCACCACAACGCCTTCTATAAAGAATCAACGACCGGTCTATTAATTATAATCAGAAAAACGTCATTAAGCCGCGCAAGCAGCAATTAAAAAACCTCCTTCTATTTTTACTCCTCCCCCTCTGCTTTTCGATTCGTTCCATTTCAATTTCGTCCACATCGACACACATTTATACACACTGACGGCCGGCCATTATTAGTTTTGTCCCGATTTTCCACCTACCCCCTGCCGCCTCCTCAATTCCCAATCCCTGGTCCGCCGGAATCCATGAAGACGTCTTTCACCCCCTTTGCAACCCCCTTCAGCCAGCAATGGTAGCTCGCCCCTTTTCGTTTTCCACCGCCCTCAAGGCGGTAATTGGCGAGCTTCGACGATCCTCCTCGCCTGCATCCCCCAACCCCTAGCCACCCCTAACCACTCCACCCCTCCGGCCACCTTCGAACCCCCGCCAGTCCTCGCCGCCAGGGGATGAAAAAAATTATTTTCGATGCCTCCGAGGTCGAGGAGCGAATTCCGGCGGCATCGACTATTTTCGCCCCCTCACCACCCCGAGCTTCCTCTCCTTCAACCCTCCCCTCAACCCTCTGGCCCCTTGGGACTTCAAGATTCCTTCCTGTTCTCTCTCCTACCGTCGACTCTTCCCTTTTCTCTCTTTTTTCCCCCATTGTTGCTGAAGGAGCTGAGACGAGCTTCGAGGGGGAAGAATTTCCGGTTATTAAGGGGTAATTGCGCGTAAGGATGCTTTTCTGTTTACGGGGTTCGGGGTTAAGGAATTCCTTGAGGTAGGTTCGAATCGCCTCGGCGATTCGTTCAGTGGAATTGTTGGTGTTTTGATGGAACGGGATGTTCATTTTGACGAGTTCGTACTGTGAGAAAAGGGCTGAGTTTTGTACGCATACTTTCTAGGTGGACATAAACTTTGTAGGCATTAATAATTAATAAATAAGTCTGTCCCAAGTATAACACCCAGGAATGTATAAGGAAACTAAAGGAGAATAGATAAAAATACAAATTTAAATGAAAAGGTGAAGGATAGATCTCATTGGTTCAAAAATGCTACTCGGTATTGGCTTGCTGGACCACACATGATCACGTTTTGTGGCAAATTTTCATGATTATAGAATATTATTCCATTAATTCGGTCGCTTTAAGATCAGTTATAAAAATAATAATGAGTTTGTCCCAAACAAATTTCCCAGGAATATACATGCAAACTGAAGGAGGATGAGAAAGACTGTAAGCAGAAGAATTGAAAAGAAAAATTAAAACATAAAATTATAGATGTTTCACAACACATGCTTTTCGCTGAAATGCTTCCGAATCGGCGCTGTCGCCAGGCATGCTCTTTTTTGTCACGGACACTTGTGTGACATGCATCCTATCCACAGATAATGTATATATCATCACTTAAAGACGCACTCACTGAATCATCGAGCACGCTTGGCGAAAATATTTGACCCTACACAGCCATACCTTATCCATACACACTCTCATTCTCCTGTATTCCACTTTCACCACTCGTTTCAAAATATGTTCCACAACTCCGATAAAGTAAATAAAGTAAGACGATACGTGGGTAAAATAATAATTAAGACAAACTGTAAGCCACGCGAAGGAACAAGTGAGACTGTTGGACAATAAACAGAAGATAATACGTGACAGTCTGTAACACGGTGAAGGGAAAGGTATCTTTACGCTCATTGTTTCCGCCGTGAGGAAAATGCCTCGCACTGCAAACTTTCTACGGTCACGCTTCCATACTTTTTCTAGGCGAATCGTAGTTTATAAGAGCGTGACGCGAGTTCATGTCTTACTACAATTTTTCAAAACCTCGCCGCTATCTAAAAAATGAGTCCACCTGTGCTGGCGTGTGAAAAGGTTGTATCGACCAAGTCATCCACTGCTACCCCCCCCCCCCCCTACCCTCCACCCGCCCTGGGTCCTCATCCCTTCAATCCCACGCTTTCCCTATGCCCAACCACTTCCTCAGTCCCTTTTCATCCTCTACGCTTCTCACCCTTAGCGTATCCGAAGAAGCGACGGATAATGGGATGAATTTTTCGTAAGCCTCGAGGCGAAGTTCGTCGGAGAGAAAGAGGTGAAAAGCGACGAAGAATAAGACGAAAAAAAAGCGAGGAGGGAAATCTGTGCTGAGGATGAGATGCGGATGAAGGAGATGCACACTGTGATCGTAAGCGGAAATGAGAGGATCGCAGCTGAAAAGTTCTGAGAATGCCCAGGTATTTAATCAATATATTGACTGTTTATTTTGAAAATCAATATTATCTTTTAATCAAACATCGCATAAACAAAAGTTTACACAAAATTGATCACACATTTATGTGATATCTCTTTTTATTTAATTAACTTTTATCTCTTTCAAAATAAACGTTTCATATTATACACGTACCGCGTAAACAAACTAATGTTCGAGTTGGGAATCATTAACAACTTTGTTGTCATTTATTTTTCGTTCTGGTCGTTTTCCTCGGTACTGCTCCAAATCGTATGCTTATTAGTATGTGCATGTGTAGTGGGTAAATAGAGAAATACGTCCCGAAGCGAAACAAGTTTACTTGCCCTTTAATAAACGTTTACGGGAACGAGTCAATCTGTCGATAATAATAGATCGCTGTGCAACTTGCGTCACCGCGACATACGGATCACTGATTATGTCGAACAGGGTTTCGACAGAAAAACGGAGCAGACACACAAGCCCACACAGGCACACGCGCGCGCGCGCGCGCAAAAGTGCTAACTGTTTACATTTTCCCTCTGCCAACCCCTCTCTTTCACCCAGTTCGCGCAGCCACCTTTTTTCCCCTCACAAAACGAGGCCACGTCCGACAAACAGACCAGTTTGCCGGAGGCAAAAAGGGCCAAGAGGGCTGTGTATACTTTCTTTTTCCCTCCTCTTTTCACATTCTGCAGACACATATGTCCCACTACTCGCCTACCTTTCCTTTGCTTCCCTGCGTATACCACGCTTTTTCTCCTTCCCTCATTTTGTACATTTTGTACAAATACTAATAGCTTTTTCTGATATGTGCATTCCAATACTTGTCAATGCGTCTCTATGTCGATGGTAAAGGTTCGGTCTCAATTGTGTGGAGAGCTAAGGATTATAGTGACCACCAGGCGCTGACAAAGTAACAGATGAGAACAAAAAATGGTAGGATGTGTAAATAATTGAATGGAATACACACACGATTACTTGCTACTTTTTAATGTCAAACATTTAGTACGTTAACTGACAAAGCAACTGTACTCAAGACGACGTGACGTATACAAGATTCGGAGTACTCCTAGTTCAAACTACGGCGCCATGAAATGAAACAGAATGCACGAGCCTCTCTGCGCAAATGCTGAAGTAAATTCGTCTCGCTCATCGTTTTCAGCGTCTCGAGTGCATTCCGACTACATCGTGCGCGCGTCTAGAGAAATTTTTAAATGTCGGCATCGTTCCGACGAAAATTTCTTAAGTAATCATAATCCACCGGAGAGGATGTTGCCGGTAGCTAGCGAAATGAGGATGAAGATAAGTTTTGTGAGAAAGAGCGTAAGAGGGAGAGACGCGGGGAAGGGCGGCGAAACAGAAACAGGAAGCGAGACGATGGCACTTTCCGGCGGAGTTTCCGTGTTTTGGAGGGGGAAGGGATGGCTGGGGGAGAGAGAGAGAGGGTGAAGGAGGAAACAGTGTCCGTCGTCGGGTGGAAGTCGCGGATTTGAATGCGCGCACTGCCGGCTGCACTTCCTGTTCGTTGGAAGATTATAAATTCTAACTCCCCCCCCCCCTCCATCCCCCCTCATCCACCTTCCTACGTGATCTTTCTTGCCTCGCATCTTTTCCCATTTCTTCGCTGCGCACTCTTCCTTCTGCGTCTCATTCTTTCATTTGAAACTCTATGATCCTCTCTGTTTCTCTGCCTTACACGCACACACGAGTTTTCCTCAAATCGAGACACTCGTCCTTTTGCCCCAACATTTCTTCTTGTTAGCGACGCTATTCATTCACCTTTCTTCTCTCTCTCCCTCCTTATCCCCTTACTTCTCACAGCCATCTCGGAATAATTTTCCGCCATTCGCGACGCATGCCCCCGACTTTATTCACAATATTCTTGCCGCGAGTCGTTGTCATTCCTTATTAAAAAAAAAAAAGTGTGTCACGCGACCCGGCGTCCACCTAGCGTCGAGCCCTCATTTTCTTCGCGATCTTCTTGCATTCCGAGGTCCCTCGAAAATTTTAATTTTCACCCTTTTTCTTGAGCCCTGTCTTTGTTCGACACTTTTACTCCACCTTTTCTTCTCCTCCGCACTCTTTCATATCCTTGCCCATTGCCGTCTATCTAACCATTTCATCCGCCCTCTTCTCACCTCCTCCCCCCTCCGGCCGCCGCTGGCCACCCCCTCCACGCTCCCCGGCCACCCACCATCCTTTAAACCCCACCTCCGAGCAGTTTCTCTTCTTTTTTCGCGCTCGACTAGGCCGGCAGAGTATGCGTGGTAATTCGAGCGCGATTCATCAAAGTTAAAAGCCCTGGTGTGAATAGACCCCGTTGCCATAAGGGGTGGGATGCCGGGGGGGGGGGGAGGTTGGAGTAGGTTGGAGTATGGCGGTATAGAAACCGAGGGTAGAACGAGCAAAATGAGAAATGGAACATCAGAAATAAATGCACAGCGTCGGGCGGAGAGCGAGAGATGGCGTGAGGTAAAAAAATGGCGATACGTCCTGCGTAAAATGGCCCATATGCGTGAGAGAGAAAGAGAGAGAGAGAGAGGGAGAGAGTGAGGAAGGAGGGGCGGACGCATATACGCTGTGTATGAGCACGTTTTTTAAACAAAAAGACCGGAACATCGGAACTACTGTTGGTACGTTAAGAACGTTGTTAGAGCAGTTATTGAATGAAGGTGGTCAGTTTTGTTTTAGTCTGAAACTTCAAAAGATTCAATGGTTAATTCAGTATTTTCTCCTTTTTTGTAACAATGGGCTGTAGATATTGTTCAAAATGTTACATACTCGGACAGGTATAATAGTCAGCCATACAAACTCGTTCAGTGTATCGAGTCATAACGCAGTTCTAAGTTTAATAGTAAATTAACGATGTAAAACTATGTAACCGATTACAAGCATGGAACCATCAGATCCGATTAAAACTTTCTCTTAGAAGTCTTCCTTAATTTTCGTTTATTTACTACATCACATATTGGAATAAGTGCGCTTCTGCAGCTCTTGTCCTTGCAACTCTCATGGTATAGTGGATATGAGCGTGATTCGTTTATAATTAGGAGAGAGAGTAAGATAATCGGGACATCTGTGCTAAAAGCTTGAGCAGAAAAAGACTATTCACCCTGAGCCGCAGCATTCTGCACTGTGTCAAATATCTCGCATTCTAACAGTTTATTCATATTTCAAATGGTTTACCAGATATTCGGCTGGTTTCGGTTAAACAAAACAACGTTCCTCATATATATATGTACTTACATTATAAATATATATATGTATGAAGGTAATATGGACCGCAGAGAAATGTAGACACTCTCACATGTATTTGTGTACGCGTACGCAAGCGTGTGTTATATGGGTAATGGCCGTCGGACTGGTAAAAGGGTACTCCTCCGCAAAAATACTGAACCAGAAATGTGCAGGGTGGTTTTTCGAGCGGAGAGGCTGCTTCCTGACGAAAATGGTAATCACTTTTTTGATGCTTCAAATTGGCACGATATTCCGGAAATAGCAGGAAGGAATGGTACCCGGAATAACTCCGATTACCGGATAAAAAGTTTGCTGAAACATGTGTAATAAAATTTTGCTATACAAAATTTCTAAAATTTTTCCGCTTATCCTATTTCTCCATATGTATGATTATTCGAACGATAAAGGGGACTAAAACTTTTTAAACAGACAAAGAATAGCCGGCGTGCTGTTATATTTTGTCATATAAGAAAATTTCCTGAAGTTATTGATTTCGGTGTTGTACTGACAAAATGCGAAAGCCAATTGCGGCAATTACGGGCGCAAAAGGTTTGAACGTAAAATTGCGGTTCCTCGACTGAAAGAAATAATATGCTTTCGAAACTGATCGAACGCGAAAGTTTCCACGCTTTTACCGTGCCCGAATAATATCGCGATCCAATATCGTAATACGCTTCGAGATACGATAAAAGAATTCAAAAGGAGGGAAGGCCACTGTCCAACAGCCGGCAAAAAAGACTAAAAAAGTGACATGCAGACAGAACGTCGATATTTCCGCGTGCATAACGATGTAGGATGTATCGTGCACTATACACGTTTTTCCAACCCTACCTCCACCCGCACCCCCGTGCATCCCTCTTTGCGGCAACCGATACAGCGTGCGCAGTCAAATAAAAGGGAGAGTCCCGGCGGTTGACCGAATGGCCAGCGGAAAGGGGTAGAAAAGGGGTTGAAGAGGGTGGACGCCGGCGGTGGGTGGTGAAAAAATGACCCACCCCTGCCGGCCAATAACGCGCATTGGAACGAAGGGTCGGCAAAAGAGAGAACGTCATAGCTCTGTCTCTGTCTCATTCCTTTTGAATTCTAGGGCAACGGACGCGGACAAAATGAAGAGCGAGGATCGAAAAAAATACGAAAAAAGAAAATGACGGAGCGGCAAAGAAGGACGGCCGTAATGAACGTCCGAGACTCGAGGGGAAGAGAAATTAAAACCTCCCTTCGACCTACTGTCGATGCGGTGAAAATTCAGTGGTGGTATCGATGGCATGCAGGTCGAACCTAATGAAACTGTACACTGTTGCGATTCGAAGATTTACGTAATCCTCTCTTCCTCGAATAAAACGTACCACTGTCCGTCCGACAAAGTAGGTGGCATGTTAAAAAATTATCATAAGATAACGAGAAAGAAAATGACATAAGAAATTCAGTCGTGACAAATGAAAATAAGGGGGTACGCCGACAAATTGCGATTGCCTTCATTGACGGGGTGGGAAAAATGTCCCATGGGGGGGGGGGGGGGGGGGTATTTAACGATAGGCGGCGGGCACTCTGATAAAAGGGTAGGAAGTAAGAGGGGTGGAAATCTTGTTAATTAACATACCCGTAGCATAGTGAGCTAATTCAATTACCTTAATCATCCGCCCTATCCTCAAACGAGAGAGGAACTCGCCCTGAGGCACGAATTACACGTAAATTCATCCCTAACCATCATCCACCACCCTTTCTCACCAGAATCCACCCCCTCCTCGAGCCACCCCTCTCCAGCTGCGCCACCCCTTCCTCCACCTCCTCAACTCAGCGCAGCCCCACCCCCGGATTCCGAGTTCTCGTCGTTCCCAAGGCGCACCAGCGTATTTAGTGCTGCGAGGCATTATGAACCCCCTGCGGGATGGAAAACGTGCCTTCCATAGTCGTCTCGGAGTTCAAGTACCTTCGTCTACGCTCACGTCTGTCTGTCTGCCTATCTTTGTTCCGCGCCAGGGTTTCTAACCTTCTACGTTTATCCGTTCCAGTCGCGCCGTTATAATCTTCGATCTTTCTCCGTTCCGCTCAAAGCTGTACTAATGTCTGCTTTACTCTCTCTCTCTCTCTCTCTCTCTCTCTCTCTCTCTCTCTCCATCTGTGCCCTCCGAGGTTGTATAACTTCCAACTTTCGCCCGTTCCAGTGGAAAGCGTGCGATTTCTTGTCTTACCCCCCCCCCCCCTCCCACCGTCCTCCCCCGGCAACCTTCTTGCCTTTGAAGGAGTCACGCTCACTTTTATCTTCGTTCGTCCCGTTCCACCCTGTATAATTCCTCCCCGTCCGCGCTTTACTACAAACGGAGTATAATTTCTACCATCGTCCCTGTCACGGGGATTGGATAATATTTGTCGTACTTTGTATTGCTAAGGGGCCGTATAATGTGCGGGCTTCCTTCGGTGT
Organism: Anoplius nigerrimus; assembly: GCA_914767735.1. Classification (NCBI taxonomy): domain Eukaryota; kingdom Metazoa; phylum Arthropoda; class Insecta; order Hymenoptera; family Pompilidae; genus Anoplius; species Anoplius nigerrimus. The sequence goes on from OU612078.1 coordinate 11,731,375, forward strand.
ACGTGCCTGTTAGACTCGCAGCTTCTTGTAGGATGAGAGTTCAATCGAATTGGCGTTAGGGGTATGATCGAATAAGACGGTCAAAGGTGGTTCTAAACCGAATTAAATTTCGAATGAGCCATTCGATAGATTATGATAAAAGAACCACTTGTGTGAAGTTTCAACATTCTATCTCGACTGTGCGAGTGGTAAAGTAAAATGAAACACCAGCTTCTTCCACCATTTTCTCAGAACATGGTGGAAACAAATATTTAAAAAAAAAATCGGAGCCGCACATGATAATACTGCACGTATACCAGAGTTTTTTTTAGGTTTTGAAACAAAAAAGCCAACTAGGACAAAACAAAAAAAAAACAATCAGAATCTCCAATTTTTTCAGATTTTTGGCTCTCGTGGAATGTCGTTAAAAAATCAAAAACGCTTTCTGTAGTCAGTTGTTGCGTTTCAAAATAACATATGTGGCAAATCTTCCATTATAATGTAGTAGAACAGTACTGGAATAGTGCCCGTTTTCAATTATTCGTTCGTTAACAGTGTTAGCTATACAAGAATGTTCATATGTTACGACAACCACGTTAGAACATTCTCATTTACTGAATTCAGTAGTTTAGTAACTGGACGCATGGGCCTTTTGAAATAGGTTGTCGCACGATCTCATTGTCAGTCTGTCATCTATTGACTCGGTCCTAATGTTATTCTGCTTTCTATCATCCTGCAACATCGTCATGCAGTGACTGTAATCTATTACTCCCTAAATTGCGCGCAGTAGCCAACAGGTTGAACATATTTATTGCCAGCTTAAATTCCGTACATTCTACATTAATCAGTGCCGTGAAACGGGAAAATTCACGATATTGGAAGGCGGAAAATTTGAACTGTCCAAGTTGCCGGAAGCATATAAGGGTACGCCGATATAGCGGGGAAATGAAACTGAATTGAAGCAGAGATTGCTCGGTGTCGGAAGGGGGAGAGTCGGTGGTGGGGGTAAAATGGGTGCGTTGTATGACATTTTAATGGCAGCACGTGCCAGAAGTTTGCGGCCGATGGCCACTTTCTGATATCGATATCGACGCGAACGTTCCTATGTAACGAGAACGAATTGATATCGATTTTGCGTCGATGTATTCGCCCTGACGTGATATTTGAAGTTACAAGCCGACGCCTGTGCGGAAAGCAGTGCTCGAGGTTGTTCATCGTGATTACATATACGCGGAGTCGTGGGATTACTCATTCGCAATGGATACGCTGACGATGTAACGTTGTAACATCTTCCTTGCTTGAGATTACTGGCCAAACATATTAGTTCTCAGGATTTGGATTAAAATAAAAGTTGGTGAAATAAAAGGGTATCCTTCTCAGAAATATTCCTGCGTGATATCTGTATTTATGTACCATGTTACAAAGTATATTATGTAAAATGAAGAAGGTGTTGATGCAAAAAAATTAGTATTCACCGCGTGTACAAAATAAGTATAGGTATGGGGGCTTAGTATTAATTATTCTTACAACTCAGAATCATGTCATTCTTAACTGCCACATAAAACTCTAAATTACTGTCACACATACTCTTAATAAGGGACATTCTCGAGAGACTTTAAAAAGATCGAGTTAACACCCTTGGAAAAAGTAATCAAGGCGCTGCTTTCCCAAGAAGGCTGTTAACAGGCACACTCTTTTTCGGACACTCGGATGAAGTCTCCTCGTTTACATTATATTTTCATCGTTATAATTAATTTTACAGGCACACCGTCTATTCATTGGCCCCTTCTACGCATGCGTTCGTCCACACATGCTACCACTTCCTATCTAAACTCAAGCCAAACGACAAATTAATTCTCGGAACTGAAAAAACGCTTTTGCTTGCACAATTCTGTCCATAAATTTAGTGCGTATATAATTTCAGCTAAAACATCGAGCTGCACGAGTTTTAACAATATCTTTACTACACGTACGCGCATACAACGAACGAATCGTAAAATGCAGGGTACGTTTTCGATTCAGACTCGCCTGTCAAATATACTGACAAAATGATTTCATCGCACTCCCGTTTTCTCTTTCGCATACAGCGCGATACATTTGCAAACGGACTATCCGTGTAACTCATCCACCATCGGCAGTAAAAAAATGCATGGCGTAAACTTTACTATGTCGTGCATAGGTATGCGCGTTATTTGACAATCGGCCGAGTGGGTGTTTAAAATGGATGCAACATATGAGCGTACGCCGACAGAAATTCTGATCGATAAATTGTATTGTAAAACGAGCGCTGCCGGCATTCTCGACAGCTTGATTCGGACCCAATATTCTTGAAATAATATGGTCGGATACGTCGTTATATCTCATGTCGTATGTAAAACTGAATGTACGCGATAAATCGTTCGAAGAAAAATCGACCAAACTTGTATGTGTGAGTTTCGCTTGTCAGCCATAGAGCGAACACTAATGTAATACAAATCCTCCCCCATCCCCACACACCTTTTCCATCTTCCCTACCTTAATAACGTTGTCCATTAATGCCTTTGCCTTGGCTTAATTAATGCGGGTCACATTGATTATGGTTTAATTAAGCGGCCCGAGGCAATAATTCTCGCCACGTGCGCGGAACGACTCTTTTTTACCTGGCATTAATCAGCGTCCAACATCCCTCCCCGGCCCACTTTTCCACCCCCGACTACGTCACCCACCCTGTACAATGTCACCTCGTTCCGCACCTGTGCGAAAATGCGCACTTTATTAATTATTTCGCCGGCGATCCTAAGATTCTGGCAAATTTTCCTCGATCCCCCGTTGAACGCGGTAAATAAATGCGATGCAGCTTATACCTGAACGAGACAAGGGAAAATTGAGAGAAAAATTGCGTTTAACCTTCCTTCTTGTCAGAGGGAAGGTCTCTTGTCGGGCGTCGAAATATTTAAATGCGTCTGGTCACGGCACTAGCATTCGAATTTTGGCGCGTAAAATGTTATTATATTGTTGTTCGATTTTCCGTATCGTTTCATTTGAACGTGTTGGATTTCGACTGTTACTACGGGCGGTTAAATGCAGTTAACGGGGGCGAATTCATTGTCCCCATTTGTCAAAGTAATGTTGCAGTTGACCAGAAATAAACATACTGTTCGGTTCGTCAAATGCGCTGTAATGTTGAAAATTGTGTTAAACGTGGCAGCAAGGGAGAGAGAAAGAGAGAAAAAGAATGTGAGTGAACGAGCAAGAGACAAAGAAGAACACGTCTAAAAGAAAAGACTGCCAAGAAAGTGGAGCCAGAAGCAAAACTCTCGAGAGTTGACACTTGAAGAATATTAACTGTGCGAATACAAATAACAGCGACCCGAGAATTTAATAAACAATAAACATGTTCAAACAATGCGTAGCCACCTCACCAACCGCGATCGTTCCGAAACGGCGTATAGTTTCAACGTTAAATCCGTCGGCTCGAGAATAAGTCAAGATGATAAAGTGATAAAAGTTGTAAGCGGAAGTAAGCGAGGGATGGCGAGAGTCGAGCTAATCCTGGGATATTCTGTATATCACTTATCTATACGATGAAAAGCTTAATATCCGCGATACCCGATGCGCACTGCTTCTTTGCGGCGGATGTGGGGAGAGTGCAAGGTGGGTGGGGTTGAGTAAGATTGGTTTGGAAGGATGAGTGGGTTGAGCATCGATCAACGTCGCAGTGCAGAACGACGATAGGGGATAGACAATGATCCTTGATTCCGTGGGCTTCTGGTGAAATAGAGAGAGGTGACAGGACGGGATAAGGATGGAAGAGATTTTCAACGCGGCAAGCATCTCGCAATGCGGCGAAGGTAATCTGGGTACAGGTATACCTCTTAAAACACGGCATCTTATAACACGGTTTTGCTCTAACGCGATAAGAAAATTTCCAAGACCTTTCGTACGATACTGTACTTTTAGAGCAATTAATAGCATGATGTTTATTTAATAGTTAAAAACTAAATTTCCTTTAAATAATAACGGGAAGGAATAGTGAACTATAGTGTCCATACATGAAAATGTATAAGTTAAATATAATGTACTCATTTATAACTCTGATGACTTTATAACTTGAATCAAAAAACGTTCTCGTTTGAGTGTACAATATTGAGTAGTGATGAGGAACCAAATTATATAAATAAGGTTATATTAATTGAAAACAATATTCTTTGTCGTTTTGTATTATACATACATTTTATTTTTTATAAAAATCCATTTGCTGATATGGTATTGAAAAAAAAGTTTGCTTGCAATAAATTTTCGGTATGTTGATCCCATTTTTGTGCTGGCTCTGAGGCTCATATAACATGGTTTTACACAGCACGTAATTTTCTAGGAGCCTATCGTATTTGTTGGAAGACTACCTGTATAAGCATCCGCTACACGCGAATCTGCGAAATTATACTTTAATGTCCAGCTTCGTTTAACGTACATTCTTGCTCGAATCAATTGGAAAATTATATTTCAGAGCAATGCGTATTGGGGGCGAGTACGGTTTTACCAATTTAATTCTTCATTTGCGCGCGTTGAGCAATACGCGTTCAGCTGGTGCTATAATCTTTCGATGTGTGCCATCGGGGTGACAATAAATTAACGTACTGACCTGGCACGTCATCCGAATGTGCGTGATATCTATGCTTTTCGGCTGGACACGTTGCTCGATAATCGGTAATTGAGCCTTCATCATTAACGGTACTGTCGTTTTTGATTTCCAATTGTGCTTTTCACGTTTGTACGGTTTTTAATCACTCGAGGCGACAAATTAATGGAAACATTCATTGCTCGACAGATATATACATTTTTGATACGGATTACGGTAACTCCTCATGATTCCTCTTTGCTCTTCAAGGAAAGCGGAAGTTGAACAGTTTTTGGTATAAACTGAGTGAGACTCCAATTTTAACATATTTTGACGCCTCTCCGCGCGGCTCGAAAAATAAGCTACAAACACGTTTGCTTCCGAATGGCGAATTCGCATTGTTGGAATCTGCGTATTCAGTGGGTGGCACGTGAGTCCGCATTCAGGGCAAACTATGTCTGGTGGCATAAGTCTGAAAAATATGTCAATATTTTCCACTCTCCGCTGTATCGTTAACTAAAGTGGTCCCGTATCTCATAAAAATTCAATGCGCATTAAAGTGGCCGAAATACAGATCGCCGAAAGTTCTCCCGAGTCCATTCAGGAATGGTGGATATCAGGTGACAGGTAACGAATCTGGCTCTCACAAAGATATCCCGCATTTTATACGGCACAAAGCTAAGAGACCGAAAGAGACAGACGATATGCGGGAACGAAGTGGATAGCGGAGAGAACGAGCAAGAGAGGAGATATAAGATTTCAAGACGAAAGAGTCCTCAAAGCTTTGCGTTATTTCGTTCGGCCAGACGGATAATAATGCCTCGCGTTTCTTTGTGTACCTTTACTTTACCGATCCCCAACCCGTATTTTCTGCAATTTCTTTCGTTTGCATATCGGGCACGTCGCAAGTCGAAAAACTCGAATGGAAAGTTGGACCGAAGAAAAACGTAGGTATGTTCTCTCCGTAGGACACCAAATGTTCGAGAAATACGTTTATCGTAAAGTCTATTATGCAATTCGTGGAATGCTTCAGAGAAATCGTTTGCTGATTTTATTGACTCTACTGATTCGTCTGTTACGCACTGCACTGACATTCGCTCTATTTTACAGTAATATGCAAAATAATCAATCACATCCGCCTTAAACGGTCCCTTCTTGCGCACCTATGTGTTGAGTTGCGACCCATATATTATTTGACAAAAAGTGCTTGTATTCATATGATCTACCGCCTCCCAATTTTTCTCCCTCGAATTTTGGCTCACCCTGTATAGAGGATCTTTGAGCGATTCCGAGATATCCGTTAAGGGTGGAGGGTACTATGATTGAAGGAAAATGTGATGGTCGAAGATTGGGGGCTAGATCATGTGTATCCAGTGAACCTTGTTTAGAAGTTGCTGCGATACGCGGAGAAAAACTGATTTTGATAGAAATTGTGCAAGATAGGAAACCTCGGATAAAATGAATACTTATTGAAAAGCTGGGGAACTCGCATAAAGTTGGAGAAATGTGTGGAGTGGATAAGGAAGGATTAGGCATGCATATACCTACCGGGTGGTAGATATAGATTCACGTGTAATATAGGATTAGGTCATGAAGAGTAGAACTATGTTGAAGATTAAAATGTTGTTAGAAGGAAAATTGAAAGACCTTGAGGGAGGAATTCAAATTTTCGAGTGTGGGAAAAAAAGAATGGATTTGGCGATTATTTTATTCTGAGATTAGGAATTAAAGGGAAAGGTCTGACAAACCCATCCGCATAAATATTGTAATCATGTACTATATTGAAATTTCCAGACTGGCACACGACTAACGATGTGATTGCTTGGATTATTGATATGAGCAATAGGTTACTTTCTCCTCGGACAACAGTCATCCTACATCGCAGTTGAAGTTATATAGGGAAATAATGAACGGGCTACATTGAAAGATGTATGAACGTAGTTGAAAAAATGGGACGGTGGATGGAAAAAGCAAGTCTGGGCACTGCATATTTCAGATCGGCGTATGAAATATTCATGGGAAACGAAGTTCGCCTGAGCAAAAATCTGTAAGGTAAATTCATCCCTACCAAGCTGCCTTCCGTCAACCGCCAGTCAACTTCCTTTCTACGTAATGGGGAAATACGTGGACCATGAGCACATGTACAGCTGCAGCGTTTTTCGCAATACCCGCTTGAATTGAGTCAATGTCGAAAGATGCGCCAAAAGCGTAATATTGTTCCGGCCTTTGTTTTCTCATTCTTCAATCTTAAATGCGTCTCCATTCATTTATTTTCCCGAAGGAGAAGCTTGTTTAATCATTTCTTGAGCAGTAAAGTAATTAGTTCTAACTTATTACGATTTAAGTCAGAAAACGTGTCTGGCCGCATTCATTTGGGCGTTTTCTCTACCTGACTGCTAAAACAGTAGCAGATTTGAGATAAGAATACTCTGACAGCTGTATCTTTGCACTGAGCTTTACTAATAACGGAAGTACAGAAGAGTATAAGTTCCCTTAACTCACACTGACGTTCTCGCCGAGAATCCCAGTACATCCTGGCTGCAGATCGCAATCTTCGAGTTAGCACGCAAAAGCCGTAACTGTCGAAAGACATTTAGAGGACAGAATCAATAGGACTATTGACTTGACAGTCCAAATAGTCCTACATTCGGACGTACTTAGTAACAAAAGCTTACCATTGGCTGCCGCTGACTGCTTCATCCCGACTGTGCAGTCAAATCGACTGATTTCCAATACCATATTTTAGAAGTTCCATTAATAGCGCTCAATAGCTTACAAGTGCTGACCAAATGCCACTTTGCGAAATAAACAAATCGATATTGAAAAAAAAGCTGACTTTTGGAATATAAAACTGGTTTTATCGTATTTCGGGTGGCATCCGTACGTTATGCAGATCTGACGTAAAAGTAGTACAGACATATCTGAGAAGAGATAGCATTCGCAGTAACAGATTACATTACACGAGTTCAGCGTACGAAGTTAACTTGCACGTTCGGATTTCGTCAGTTATCAAGAACGACTTTTGCCCGATGCCGCAAGGTAATTAGTGAGGAACGAGGTAAAACTGGCGAGGGGCGAATGAGCATCGTAGAAATTGAAACCGCGGACCCGCACGAAATTCGGCCGTGCTCAGCCGGAAGTTGGAAGGTTTGATACTCGCAAAATTCGTATTCAGTGCGTCGCGCCCGCCGTAAAAGTAAGGCAAATGCCTTCATCCCTCGCCCGTAATATGAATGTAAAGGCGGAGGGCCGCACGTGCATATGGAAAATGGCGGCCGTAAAGCTGCGGAAAATGGCGGGCAGAATGTCGGCCAGAATGGAGGGAAATGGCGAAACTCCCGTGGACCGGAATCCATTCTCGACTGGAAGGCGTCTAAGAAAGGGACTTCTTAGCGAGTGTACACTGACAATTCAAACTTTTAACGCACTCAGACGTATACTCGATCGACTCGACGATGGCGCGCGTTATTGTTTAAGAGTGACACCGGATGGCACCGAATTGTGGAAGATAATAACTGATAAATAAACATCCCGGGAATGTACCAGAAATATAAAGGAGAATGGGAGAGACTGTAAAGAAAGCAATTGGAAAGGAAGATTAAAGAATGAAACTATCGATGTTTAATAAAGAGATTTTCTGGTTCACAGTCGCTATTCGATATTCACGGACTGGGCCACATATGACGTTCTGCGTTCGATTCTGACAAATAAAGAAATATTATTATATGAATTTAGTCGCTTGAGGATAAGTTGTAAGCATAATAATGAGTCTGTCTCAAATAAACACCCCAGGAATGTATAAAGAAACTAAAGGGGGACAAGAGATTGAGAAGAGGAATACAAAAGAAAGATTAAAGGATGTGTGGACAATAAAGGACATTTTGCAACACACACACACTTCTCTCAATCGCTCGCAAACTCGCCTGTCCCCAGTCACGCTTTTCTTTTTGTCGCATCCACTCGTCTCCGATCCATCTCATCCACACATATCGCATATATGCCACTTATCGGTACATACCGCCACTTATCGATGCACTCACTCAGTCACCAAACACTCTTGCCTACGATATTAGAACATACCTTACCTACCCACACACTCTCATCCTCTCGCACTCCACTTTCCTCCATACCAAATCATGTCCCACAGAATTGTATTATCCGAAGGTCATGTAACGAAGGAGGATGTTGGAAGAATTTGCTGGAGCCATCGTTATTTAGCGCGCGATGTCTACTAACATCCTTTACGATACTTCCACGGCTTTGCACACGGAAGCCAGGGGTGCTCTCAGCGGAATGTAATGTTCGTTTTCAGGCATTTTCCGCGACGATAACGCAATTCGGTCTGTCCCGCGTGTTCGGAATCAAAAAACGGGAGCGCAGCTTAGCTACCGGCCTTCTCTTTTTTTTCAGGGAAAATAGCGAAATTCCGGGAAAGGATGGAGGGTCTCAGCACAATCGAGGGGTGTTAAGGGTGAAAATAAAGTCGGTGCCGTAATTGCGGTATTCTCGAACAGCACACTCCCATCAGCCGTCCCTTTTAACTTGTCGGCCTCCTTCTTGGCTTTCTTCGCTTCTACGCTGTAACGCAATTTTGGTTAGGAATCCCAGGAGACAGCGGCGAATGAGGACAAATTGAGTTTTGTCCTTAAGTTCAAGACTACTTCTATTTTCCCCTCATTTTCCCGTATTTCCCTACATTTTTCCTCAAGTTTTTCCCTCTCCTTAACTTATATCCCTTTCCATTGTTTGCTTCGGAAGAGAGTGTGAGACAAAAAATGTAGGTCAAGGAAACCACCGAGTTTACATCGACTGGTTTTATCTTCAATGTGGAGCACATAACGTTAAATTTGAATATCAGCGTCAAATGATCTGGAATGCTACAGTCGAAAACGTATAGAACTCGCAAATCAGTCATTACTCATCTGTCGTAACTGATTATCTCTGCTTCTACGGATGTAGAATTGTCCGAACTTTGGAAGCAAAGTCGGTAGCAGGATAGTATAGCACGACCGTCGATAAAGAAGTGTCCTTTCGTCCTTGAGTCCGTCCAGTCTCGAAAGTCGCGAATTTGGCATGGTCTCTCCCCTTTCCATTCTGCGCCACAGTCGGCGGTCGATATGAAATGGCAGGATGGCAGAGCGATGGTAGGGAGTTCCGCGAACAATCGGGGGGAGATCGGAGGGGGGGTTATTGCTTCGGAAAATTGACGAATCTTCCGCGCAAATGGTCGGCTCGTCCGTTTTTTCCCCGCGGATTGCTCGTTTCATTTTCGACCGAACGTGTTTTTATCTCACTCTTCCGGCTCTCACTCTCGCAGCTCTCATACTTCTCTTCTCACCCCGGTCTTTCCCTCTCTGCCTCTCCCTATCTCTTCTTTTTTGCTCTACATCTCCACTATTCATGCCCCGATTGTTCGAAGTGGATTAAGTGGACGGATGAAAATTGTCCAACAAAACGGTGGACCCATTCTGCTCGCTGATAAGGGGGGTTGGAAAAGGTTGAGGCGGGGGGTGGACGGGGTGGATAATCGATTTCAATGCGGCAGATTATCGTTTCCTACTTCAGTTTCCATCGATCGCTCTTACGCCGGTGACGTTCTCTTTTTTCGTTGTCAATCTTTTTTTCAGCTCCATCCCTCGACACTTACGCGCTTTGTTCAGAAAATGTATAGTGTTTAACGAGAGTAGCTTTTGATGTCGAGAACGTATACGGTTAGGGGAAGATATTCGAAGTTCTTCGAAAGCAGAAAATGATTTCGACTTTAATTCAAACGAATGGTTTTACTTATTTTCGATATAATGGAAGAGCTAGTGCATTAAAAATATGGCATGGAAAAAAGTGGAAATATTTTGATTGGTCAAAGTTGCAAAGGAAAATATGACTTGTTTTTTCAATTCCTTTTGTAAAGTGATGGAAATGTTTAAAGAACGTTTTATCTCTTTACTGTAGTAGCGTGTCCGCTAAAAATGACATTGAAATCGGATAAAGCAGAAAGGGGTGGCGGATTTCTTTTTGTTCAAATAAACGTTAACCGCTTTCGATGAGATTGCTAGTGCTGGCATAACAGACATAAATCTACAAACCGTCAAGACCACAAATTACCAAACAATGTTTTCGCTTCTGTATAAATTCTAGGTAGTATCGACGTCGAAACTTTCTCGCTTCCTTTACCTTTTCGTTATTCGTACTTCTCTTAAACTTATATCTTCACGATTCCAAGTAACTGGAATATTTTCAACACCACTATCAGCCACCTAATGACCTAATTTTCCTAACACCTCAACAGCACACATTGTCGACAGTTAAACGAAAAAGTATTAATAACCGAGAAGATCGCATGCGAAGGTACAATTACCAAAACTTATCAAAACAGGTCATTATTAAAGTCAGCAAAATTGCACGGTAATTAGGCGTCCAAAGCGTAAAAAAGCTAACTTGCCGACTATTAAAACCGAAAGCCGAGAAAGTAACTCGGTGATCGAGTAACAAGATTGTTACGAGGCGAAAAAAAAGTTTCGAGACAGCGGGGTGACAGATAACAATTGATTCCGACCCAATCAGTAACAAATTCGCGCCGATATCGACGAAACCGGGTTTGCGAAAGTTAGAGGGGAAAGGGGAGAAATTGGGGGGAAAAAGTGGTCGTAAAACGGTCGTAAAACCTCGGGGAAGCGAAGGAAGCGCGTGGAGGGAAGGAAAATGGAGAGAAATAAAGGGATAGCCGGCAGGTCCTGTAAGCGCGAACAGGAAGTGAACGGCAGGATTGAGGAGAAAATATCTCGATCGAAATTACATCCGTCGGGGGCGAATGAATTTTTTTTCGCACGCCTCCGCAGTTCGTCTTCCGCGAAAGGCCGACAGGGAAGGAGAAGGAGGAGGAGGGGGTGGTGGGGGGGTGGAGGGATCGTTTGAAAGAGACACGGTACAACTGGAGAAGAAAGAGGGGGGTTGGGATTTCATTTGTCGTCCACCTACGGGAAAAGCTTGGGAGGGGACGTGAGGGGAGGGCGCGGAAAGAAAAGGGGGGCGAGGATGAAAAATGAGGAAATTCCAGGAATATCCAGACGATGTCGTATCGGAAACTGCCTTCTCAACTCTCTGCGACTATCCGCCTTTGCGCGCACGGTAAGTTTTTGCTGCGTTCTTGCTTAAGGCCGATTTCCGATTCGTCAGCGACTTCACATTTTTGGCCGTGGTCATTCAGTTCCCACACTTGTGTTTCAAGCATTGTATGTACCGTTTACTTTGAAAGTGATGAAAGCCCATTTCTTTTTTTATGAGTTATCACATATTTCGTGATTTATTTAGTGCAAACTTTTTATTTATGCGGTAAGTATCTCGTTTTTTTTTTAAATGGACTTGCACCACTTTCAAAATAAACGCTTCATATTATAGGTCTTAGGTGATTGTGATGCATTGTTATATTTCAGTATGTACCGCTATTCTTTCTATGGGGAAGAGAAGACTTATTAAAGGAAAGAGAAAGGGGAAGGTGAAGAGGAAAATTAAAAAATTCCAGGAATATCCAGTTGATGTATTGAAAATTGCAGCCTCAACTCGTCCCTATCCGCCCTTACGCGCACATAATAGATTTTCGACCTGTTTTTATTTAAACCCGATTTTCATTACGTCACCTCTTCACATTTTTGGTCGTGGTCCTTTAGTTTTCAAAACTACATTTTTGAATTTGTTCCAAGCATTATTTATTTACCTCTTAATTGTTTTCGTTAAATCATTCTGTTTAATTATGTAACAAACTTTTTTTCCGAGTGAATAGAAAATTTATTGAAGAAAATAGAAAAAGCGGGTGGACTTGAAAAAATGTTTGCTTCATCAATCTTTTCTCAATTTCATTAGTCGACATTAAATTTCCAACATCAACGTTTTTAATTCTGCTCCGAGCATTACACACTTCTTAATCGTTCCAAGCTAATTACTTACAAACCAATATTCGAACGTGAAAATGGGAATTTACTTAAGGGAAGAGAAAAAGGGAATGAGAATAAAAAGGAAGAAAGTTCACAGAATATCCGGATGATATGGTATCGAAAATTGTCTCGTTATCCCTTTCCAAGTATCTACTTTTCACACATGGCACGATAATACCGCGTTCTCATTTGAAGTTGATTTTCATTTTTTTAACTACTTCGCATATTTTGCACGCTTTTTAATCGTTCCAACCAATTACTCCTTACTCAATTTTTCAAACATGGAAAATAGAATTTAGATAATGAAAGGGGAAGATAGTGTAAAGATGAAAAATAAGAAAGTTCGAGGAATATTGATATGATATAGGTATTGAAAATTGCCTCTTCTACCTATTCGAACTAACTACCAGTTCACACATGGCACGATGATACCCCGTTCTTACTTAAAACTGATTTTTGTTTCTATATCGTCTCTTTTTCTGTCGTCGTCATTGAATTTCCGCAATAAACATTTTTACCTCTCTATCAAGCAATATACGCTTTTTAATTGTCCTGTCTTATTATCGACCAATCTTTCGATCGAGGAACAGAGAATTTATCTAAGGAGATGGAAGGAGAGGGTGAGAATGAAAAATGAGAAAATTCCAGGAATATTCAGACGATGTCGTATTGAAAACTGCCATCTCAACCCCTTCTTGGCTACCCACCTTTGCCCACACGACACGCTGCCTCCGCGATCTTATTTCAAGCGGATTTCCGTTTCGTCATGCCAGCCACTTTTACGTCCCCAATATTCAATTTTTGCCGCTAATATCATCATATTTCTTTCACGTACTATGAAGTCTATGTCAAGTATTCGCCAGAAAGGATTACGCGAATATTTATAAGAAAATATGTACGGCGATAAGCGTTGTTACGCCGCATAAGCTTCCCCTTACTCTTTTTCTGTCAGCGACCGCATAAAATGTACAGCATGCTCCAGTTGCGTGATGTAACCCGCATGTAAATTGCGGCGTAGATAAACCCACAGGCCCGTGAACTTACGAAAATGTTCGAATACGCGCGTGGGATATTTTTTCTTTAAATTAGGAAGGGAAATTTCAAATGAGCCGGTTCGAGGTGCCTTGGAAAAATGAGCTCCGTTAAAAACGTCAGCGGTCGGCGTCCCTTTTTTGTTCAATTTAATTCCCTTAATTATCTCGGCATATAATTAAATGCCGCAACGGTTAAGGGCCAGCAACGTAGAAGGAAAACGTGGCCGAGCCGGAATGAATTCTTCCGCCCGGCAATTCGGAAAAATTGCCGTCCCGTTAACGAGAAACAAAATTCGAATGGATAATTACTTTGAAATCGTCGGGCGCGAGGACCCCAGCCAGAGACATTTTCATGTCTTTTTGTCCCTTCCATATATTACATTTCTTTCCTCGTTACCTAGCTTTTCATTCATTTTACTGAATTTTTCCGTTACATTCCTCGTTCTCTCTCTCTCTCTCTCGCTCTCTCATTCGTTCTTCTATAATTTCAACTTCGCGTAACACATTACGAACGCGGTATTTCTTGGCCAACTGCTGCTCACATTTTTACAATTCCAGCATATTACTTAATTCGTTCAATTTTATACTCCCCCGTGCGTCTTGTTCTATTAAGCGTTCTATGTATTAAACTTGATTTATTTACCGCCGCGACGAACAGCCTCTAGAATATAGAGAGGTGTATGCAGATATGCATGTATTTTGAGTTGGATGAAGAGGGTGAGTTGCGAGAGGGTGGGGGTGGTCAGAAGATCGATAGTGCGTAACGTTTGTCCGTCCAGAGTTGCACACACGGACGCCGTGGTTCATATGTGAATATACGCTGGGTTCATACACCGGGACATATATAAACAGAGATGCGGGTATGTTGGCAACCGACAATGACTAGGAATTGGGAAGGGGTTGGAAGAGGATTGAAAGTGGGGTGGGAACGGCGAGCAAGGGAGCAGAAAGTGTTTACCCGGCCAGTATTGACACGGCGAAACGTTGGCCGAGAAATTGTTCGTCGTGAAAATTGTGTAAAATCGAGGCGATCGGAAACGAAGGTTCAACGGAATTATTGCGATCTTCACGGTCGGTAAAATAGTTCCCCGCCGCATGGAAGTGGGTCAAAATGAGAATGCATGTAAAATCGCGAAATTGCGAACTTTCGCGCTGCTAGGTTATAACATTTTTCGGTAGCGCAGAATTCACGACCACCGGGTCCGAAATAAATTGTGTTCGTTTTCGCTTTTTCGACTGCGAAATTCCGAATCGTAAAATTTGCTTTCTCGCTACTTCGAGTATTCAACCTTGTATAATATTATGCAGGGACGCTTAAGTTCGATGGCGAAAACAAAGTCCGATCGAGTAGGGACACTTTTATGTTCCTTTCGCGTCTCCCCCAGCCAATCTTCTCTCTATTCCTCTCACACTCAACTCTCTCCTTTCTCCCTTTCTCTCATGCTTTACTTACCGCTCTCAGTTGGCCTTAATTCTAATGAGAGGGCAGTTACTTTTGTTACACGTCGTTTGCATGCAATTTCTGGGAATTTCTGTGCAGCCTGCTGCATATGCATGGGGTCTTAGTCTACTATCTCTATCCTTTTTAAACGCCCGTAAATATATGAAAAAGAAACGCAGAGAAAGGTTCAACTACCTCGGGCAAAGAAAAGTTCGAGAAATTGATGAGAGAAGAAAGCCAGTATAATGACAGAATGCATATCGTATTACATGTTTTATATTCCCATTTCAATAACATTGAATCTATATACTTCCACGAATATATCTTTGCATAATTTCAATGCCCTCTCATTCAACCACGTAATTAGATATTTAGCTTGACAAAAATCCCTCCATCGACTCACAAGTTTATTAATTTTACCTTTCGTTTGACGATCAGATTATTTGGTTTCGTTGTTGTCCAAACATCTAATCGAATATCTGCTTATCGGATCATATATTAGGTATTTCCATGGTATCCCAAACATTCTCATCCTCCCACCGTCCGCTTCATTTTCCGTTTCGTTCCCCAAGCTAAACAGAGGAAGCTGTAAAGAAGGACTCCGCGCCGGGAGAAGCTAAGAACAATTGCCGGAGGCTACGGAGGGGTGGGGGGTTGAACGAGGTAAAACGTAGAAGGGTGAAGGAATAAAAAGGCCGGCAGTAATCCTAATAATGCTTTCAGCCAATCCGCCCCTGCGACTTATTCACCCTGCCTCCACCCCCCACCATCCGCCGTTCACTCTTACAAATGCAGAGAAAGGGGTGAGTTCACTTTCAGCCCCCTCTCTCTCTCCCCCTGAAACACTGTCCGACCCGTCTCACTACTTCTTTCCACTACTACTACTACTACTACTACTACTACTACTACTACTACTACTACTACTACTACCACCACCACCATCGCCACCAGCGACAGTCCGACTCTTATTACGCGGATCTCCGTCTTTATTTTCCTCTATTTGCACGTCCACTTCATCTTGTCGCAGCCTCTTCCCCCGCAAAGAAGGTCGCTGCACTTTAATGGGCCTCAGACATTTGCGGGCGAGTCGACATTAATTTCCATTAGTCCCGAAGCGTGTTCAGGATTCCTTTCGGATCGCGAAGCGGCATCAAATTTAATTAGTTCGCCGTTCGCACGGACACCGATTATTTACGCCGCTATTCCCCGATCTTATTCTGCAACGACTCGTCCGATTATTTAATTGCGCCGCCCCTAATCTGCCTAATTGTCCACAAATACCACCGGCCGCCCAACGATATGTAATCGCGGAGTTTAGAGAATATCGCCTATCGATATGCTCTACGTACATTCTTCGATGACGATCGCCATTGTCTGATTTCCGAGTTACCCGTTCGTTTATCAAGCACGCCCTTCACCCCCCTCCTAATCTTGAACATCATTTACCCGTTCACTCCGTCGTCTTTAAGACCTCTCCATCCTGCTCCTCAAAAGGACGATACCACTTCTATATTGGGCGGGCAGTATGGCGGATGGTAATGGATTTGCTGTTTAATGAAAATACAGGAAGTGAAAAGGGGGTGGATGGAAAATGAGAGAAAATGGAGAAGATTCTCCGATGATCGGCGTCAGATCGCACCCGAGGCATTAATTTCGTCGGATTAAAGCGAGCGGCGCACCGCTGCCGGAATGAGGATGATAGGGATGAAGTTCGAGGTAGGGGAGAAGGGAGGGGGGAAACGAAGTGGAGAAATGAGGGGGTGGTAATGGACACAATGGTCGGCAAAGCGTCTGTCCAGAGTACGGATCCTACTCGGCTTCTATGCCACAATGTAAAATGTTGCACGGAAAGAGAGGAAGAGGGGGAGAGGGGAAGAGAAGGAGAGGGAAAGGCAAGGAAGCCAAAGGACCAAACGTCAAACGTGCTATTGTGCCATAAGTGGGGAATCTCAATTATTCTGCACTACCACCTGATTCTTAGACCACTGCCTTCGGACTAAAAGTTAATTAAAGATAGCTTTTCAAGATGTTTTGATTCTTAAGCTCTAATGTATTGAACATAACTTTGGAACACGACGATCTATGATGATCCCTAAACACATATTCTCAAAAAGAAAGAGAATATGTAGTGCGAACTGAAAGAATAAGAAGTTTGAAGATAGTTACAGAATAATTGTAAAGAGATATGGGTAACAGGGAAAATATTCTGAATTTCCGAAAAGTAATGAGGCTGGCGTGAAACCTCTATGACGAGGACAAGACATAACGGCGCGAACATCGCTTTCTGCCTAGCTCAAAGAGCTGAATGCGTCCCATTGGTGCATAAAAAATTAACTCGCGCCCGCTTAGCGACGCAATTTGCATAACGCGGTCGTCATTTCGAAAAAGGATGCCGAGAGATCGAGTGTGGGTCAAACAAACATTGCGTTCACCTCGGCTCCACCCCCCCCCCCCCCCCCGTACCCTCCCATCCCCCTCCGCCCCACTCTCCGCACACGCTCAACCATTCTTTTACCCCTCTTTTCCTCCGCTACTTTCACTGTGAGCGCCAAGTTTTCAGCGTGCCGAGCACTTTCGAGGCGTCGAAAGTTTCCTCCCCGCCGAGCGCTAAGCTTACATCGCTTACGCCGGTAAGCTTGTTTGCGTCGTTTCACGGGGATTTCCTACCCCCTTCCACCCCACCCACCTACCCCCCTTGACACCAGTCTGCTACCCTCGAGCCACCTCATCCCCACCCCCTCCCCCTCCCCCTTTCCCCGTCGCACATCGCTCCGGGCTCCTTTTATTTTGAATCTCCCGCCGCCAGCGGCTAAAGTGCCGTTGACGCCCGACGAAACTTTGGAAAAACGAGTGGCAAGTCCCTTCAACTTTGCAACCTGCAAATTACGGCCTTAAGCGCTATGCAAATTTTGCGGCGAGATTTTCTCCCCCCCCCCCCCCCCCCCCTCCCCACCCACCCTCAACCCCCTTACGGTTTCCCTCATCTCTTTCGGCGGAAGCGTTGGCATTTTGCGAGGGACCAATTGTGGGATTAAAAGTCTCTCGTGGAATGGGGGAAAGATAGACTTATTTTGAGAAGGAGAATTTACTGAGGATAAGTGTCAATGTCCTACGGCAATTTGCCGCGATTCGCCCAAAGTCGCGTCGTTTGTATATCTGGCGAAGTAAAGTAACTCGTATCATATATTGTCTGCTACTTACTATCCATTAGTCGACCGAACAATGGAATTGCATACGCACGTGACAGAATTGATCCTGTCAATTACGTTTTTATTCCCCTCGACACGGTTGTCCATGTTAATCAATATTGGCGAATTTTATATTGAGATTCATTGGGGCGATTGATACATACATATATATCAATACGACAGTGAAACTAGTTAAGGAACTTGTTAGGGAACTGTTAACGGCACTAGACAGTTGGCACTCCTTCCGCCGGTGGAAGGATCGATCCTTGTTTCGGCTCGGGCACTGTCTGCCAGCGCTGTTTTGGCCCCCGAACCCGACAACTTCGACTGCGATCGAGTAAATTGTCTTCTCAGTGATACTGTCATCATGCCGACGGTAGAATCGGTAATTCCTCGCAGGCGGTACGCTGTTGCATATTCAATTTTCCCCATACTCGAAGCTTACCGCACTAAAGGGCGACGAAGGAATTTTTATGGCTTCGTTACTGAATACCATTAGCTCAGGCAACCTTCAATTTTGACAATTGAAGAAATGTAGCGGAGAATGATTTTCACGGAGTTCGTGGATTCAAGATGGGCGTCGTATTGACAAGAGTCTACAATATACACTCACAATCAGATCGAACCGCATTCTTAACTGTAATTACTACTACTCATTTTACTCGTTACTACTCATTCTGTTTACACAATACAATTTTACATCGTCCATATGTATCTGTGCTTTTGTTTATAGAGGGCAATCCGCACCCTTCAGTTATCCGTTTCTCATACACAGGCATGTGCCTCCCTCTAATTGACAAAATCGATATGTCTTACAATTACAACGTTCACCTTTTCCTATTTCAAATTACGTAATTTACATCGCCACTCCGCTTCCCGTTCCAATTTCCCTCAAGTTTACCATTTACGGTTTCTTCCCGAATTTGATATTTCCGATCGATACTTCGAAACCATACGTCTGGCTAGAAACAACTTAGGTATATTCGGGACGTCACAGAGCGACCGGCTCAGAGGCATGCCCTGTAGTGTGCAAAGTTGTACTTTTCCATCTATATTTCGGATACATCTATCTCTTTTCAGCCCTATTAATTAGCTATCATTTATCTAACTTCTCTTTACTAAATGCATGCACTTATTCGTATTCATTGGCGATGTGGGGGCGCGAATAACTAAGTATGTACCTAATTCATTTCTCGGCCCACATACAACAGCCTTCGGGCTAGTACGTTACAAAATTACTAAATATTAACTTCCCCTTGCTCGCGCCGCGGGTGAAGATTGATAGGGCGCATGTAATCGCAAAACCATAACATTCTCCACTACCCATTAGAAGAGGACCGGTGTGGTTTAGTCGGTGAAACCTGACACTTCCCAGAACCTTCCCCCCGTTTGCGGGTGTCTTGTTCAAGATTCCACATCGTTAAGGGGGAAAAAAAAAGGTATATTCGGGAACAGTCACATTCATACGTTCACAATTTCACACACGAACAGTCTCACTCTTCACACTTGTATCTTTCTGTTATTCTGTTAATATATGTATATGTATATGTACACAACTGTCACGTTAAATTCAATTGCCTTAAAACTATCGGGAACCGAGAAATCGTCGCGGAAAGAAGACGCATATTTGGGGAAAGTATCAGAAAAAGCAGACTTGCGCTTAATCAAGTGAATCTTCTCTTCCGAGAAGAGTAGCCATCGAGAATTGTCGAGCGCTTGAAAAAAAAATCGGGTTGCAACGGTCAAGATCTCAAAACGATCAAAAATTTCGACATCGTTCAAAAGAATTTTTCACGTATGCGCTGAATCGTTTACGACGTTTGTCCCGCAATTTTCTGCCGAGCGAAATAAATCTTCCGCACGAGAAGCAACAGCAATCCGTACGATCCAGCGGCCGGTTAAAAACAAATAGGAAAAAACGGACGGTCGCTCGGCACGATCAAAACATCCCTCATTCCTCACGAATATTTTTGGTTCACACGGAATTTCGCCCGAAACGCTGATGAAGTTTTTGCGGCAGGTCCGCGCCTAGCCAAATAAATCTCTTCCGCCAGAAGCAACAGCCACGGAGACAATCCAGTGGCCGTTCAAAAAAATGGTGGGCAAAAAATGGGAAGATCGGTGGAAAACGATCGAAACTTTCCTCTTCGGCGCCCATCGTGTCATTGGCTCCGATTCAAGAGAGGGTTGATTCTGAGTGGGGGGTGTAGCCGAGAGGATGACACTGGCGGTAGAATGGTAGGAGTAGGAGGGGTTGGAAGGGGGTGGGGGGGGGGGAGGGAGCTTTTGCCAGGCCGATAATCGGGTCGTTGCGGAATTGATATACACATGTACCGACCGTAAATCACGGTTTTGATTCACGGCCAAGATTCCATCGGATAAAGGATCCGTCCCCTCCTTTTCGACCCCCCCCCCTCCCGCCACCACCCGACCCCCACCTTTGTCCCTTCCGAAGTCTCCAAGTGCCGGGCCATAAATTCGACCGCTACAAATGTCCTTTTCAACCTTCTCCTATCTTATTTCGCCTTCCTCTCCTCCTCTCCTCCCCTTTTCCGTCGTCCCTCTCCCGACATCCCTTTCGGCCCTCTCCGTCGACAATCGGGGGGAAAATATTGACATTGGCTGGTCAAGGATGCCTGTGCCGAGAAGAATTCGAACGCAATGAGTTCCTAACGCAATGATTGTTCCTGACTCGTTAGGTCATCATCGACGCGCGCTCACCGTTTTCGCGTCCTCGGCGTCTAACGGGTTGTCGCCACGTCACGGACGCATCCGTCTCCGTCTATTGACCGAGTCATTGTTCGACTATCCTTCTCTTTATGGCCGTCGGCGTGCACGTTTTCCTTCCCGTGCCGAGCAACCTTATTCCGGACACGCTGCGGGAGTAAAAGTCGCGCACAACTGGCGATTCGCGGTGCAAACAGCGGTCTCAGGATTGAGGGCGTTGTTGGGGTGTAGAAAGAGGGGGGTGAGGGGGGTGGGAGGTAAAGGAAGAGAGAGGCGAGTCGGAAAGGGGCTGGCCGGGCAAGTTTGCTTTTTCCGGCGGCGACGACTCCAGCAGAAACAGGAAGACGGCGAGGGAGACGCAAATGGAAAATAAAGGGAAGTGGACAGGGTGAGAAGGGGGTGGGGGTGGGGTGGCCGACGAAAACAGGAATGGAAGATGAAGCGAGAGATTAAACGGGGAAAAGAGATGAATTTGCAGCGGCCAGTGCGGAGTAAGGCAAAGGTAAGCGATGGAATGGAAAAGAATTGGTGAGACGTTTTAGGAACAGAAAGGGTTAATAAAGAGGTGAACTGAATTGTTAGTTCCGATGTTTGGATGTGCGTGTTTGATGACGGTTTGACGAGAATCACATATATGTTCTTATATGAAAGAATAAGCCAGGAATATTGTAGGGAAAAAGTTATCGAAATAAGTTTAAATGTAATAGTTGAAAATGAAGCTGTAAAAGGAGGCAAAATATAACATTGGACTAAGCACTCTTAAAACCGTACATAGTTCA
This sequence comes from Anoplius nigerrimus, assembly GCA_914767735.1. Taxonomy (NCBI): domain Eukaryota; kingdom Metazoa; phylum Arthropoda; class Insecta; order Hymenoptera; family Pompilidae; genus Anoplius; species Anoplius nigerrimus. The sequence continues at coordinate 11,753,048 of OU612078.1, forward strand.
CAAGGCTACACACTGTCCTATTGGGCCATTGTTTGTTTCTTCTCTGTGCCTTTACTTATCATACTTTTTCTCTCTCACACACGCACTCGCATTCGAACACAAATTTTCGTGCACCACAGTGGGGAATAACATTTGTTCGCGTAGAGTATCATAGCCGAGAAAATCGACTGTATGAACTCAGTACATGTGCACCCGACTAGGTTTCGAGTAGACGGATTTGACTGTGGACTATCTGCTCTCTAAAATATCTGTGGTGGTATTTGCCATATCCGTAAACGTCGTGAGCGACGTAACTGTTTCCATCATCCGCGCTCTGTGTTTACAGTCGTCAAATACAGGCCTCACTGTCTCTCATGTCGCTGATACGACTACCTACAGTAATCGAGAACACATCGACGCGAATTCTTGCGTTCGGTGCATGAATGTTTAATAACATGAATGATCGGTCACATTTGATAGAATACGAACGTTTCAAACTGAAAATTGAAAGCCACTTTAATCGAAAACGAACAGATTTTCAACTTTCCCGGTACTTACTTATTCTCAGCTACTTTCATTTTCAAGTTATTTTTCTTAGATTTATATGTATTTTTATACTCATTTTTGCCTTTAAAATAACCAGCTATCCCAGTAGCTAGTCCCAGTACAGCAGGGCACCCCTATACGCAGACAAAAACCCAACCCTTAAATCAATTAGCTTGACACTTAAGAAAGTCCTTATGTACATATAAAATGAGTTCTGTGTAGAAGAGATAACTGAGTTCATATAAAAAGTTAATTTTCTTGAAACCTGTGATCCAAAGGAAAATAATTAATTCGACTTCTGTTGCTTGTATTGTATGTTGTCCGACTCTGCTACCAGTTCTGGTCACCCGGTATAAATTGAGATAGAGGAGAGCTAACGAAGGAAATAGGCAAATGAGAATCGGTTTATACGGAAAATGAGATACCGCCGCGGAAAACCGTTGATGGAGACAAACGGAAAACAGCGAAACGCCAAGCCCAACCGCCGTACCAGTTTCCGCATTCAGTTTCTACGATACACTTCGCTCTCCGTCCGGCGCTCCGCTTTCCCCATTGCGAAATGGACAATTTGCATGGCTGCATATGTGGCTGGCCGAATAATGCGCGTACCCTCTGTCCCGCCATTGGCACTGCGGCTTTTGACTTATGCATGCTTATGTATTTGCCCCGAACCGAGTGCGTCGTCAGAGGCTGGGGGATGAAACGAGGTTGAGGGGGCTGCGACGAGGGGGTTGCGGCCGGTTCGAAATGTGGAGAGCATCGGTAATAACGGTCGATTGAACTTTTCGATCCTCAACGAGAGTCGTATAATTATTCATATCAAATTATATGAGATTCGTTCATGCGCGACAGAAAGTTAACAGTCGAGCAGGTAGCGCAGAATGCTGGAATATCTGAGGTCTGCAGGTGACGAAGGGATTTTTTCACATTGAAAATTGTTCAATATTTTCCGAATATTTGAACCGTCCAAGAATAATACATTATACAGTCTTGGAAACAGCTTAAGTGCTTGAAGACCCGCAAGCTCGACTGTATTAATAAACATGAGCCAAGGGCTCGACCAGTTGGAAACCCATCAAAATACAATTTATTCCCGTGCCATGCGAGACCTGACCTATGGCAAAACGTTTCGATCTCCCCTCAGGCCCACTTGGAACCCCTCCCCTCCTCCGCCTTTAACCCCTTTCAACCCCCGTAGGAAGACAATTAATTAGCCGGCAGGTCGAAGGGATGACAAAGTGCGGTCGACACGATGCATTATTAATGCAGTTCGACTGGGTTGTACGGGCTTTTAACTATCGGGACATATTGTTAAATTCCGAGCAAACTGTTCGACATGGATTGGCTCGAAATTAATTAAAGAGGCCACTCCGAGCTGTCCCCATTAATCGAAGTGTGTTTCTGGCTTTTAATATGGCTGCAGATCGTCGCGTCCAATTGACGCACGCACGCAACTCGGCGCAGATTACAAATTGCACATCGGAGATCGTCAATGGGACATGCCGGACGATAGCGTTTAATTAGGCGAAGGAACGATCGAGCGTCGGATAAAAAGTTTGCGAAATGCGCAGATCGCCGCGTAAAATTCGCGTTTCGATTAATCGAATTATCGAGTGGCAGGTTGCACGAGAAAGGTAAACAATGTGAGAGCGTTGCCAGCATATTTTCCACTCGCGAGTCTCCCGTACTTTCTCTCATCCGCTGCTTCTATTTCTACCCCCCTCCCCAGCCCTCCCACCCTCCTTAGATTCTGATTTATTCGGTTGGCAACCCTTTTTCTCTCATCCTCCCGTCGCTTACGCTTCTTTGGCCAGAATGGGCTTCAATGTGTTGGTAGTCGTCGGGAGCATTCCCGCGGTGGGAGTTAAGGAAATAAAGTTAACTTTTTGACAGGAAGGAGGGGAGGGGGCGAATTTATGTCTCTCGCTCTACCTCCCTACTCCTTCTCCCACCCCTTTCGTTCCTGCATTCTATGTTCTCTCTTCCACGTTTTTCGCCTCACGTACTGAAACTACGTACGATGGAAGATGCGTGAACGCAGAGGGGGGAAGGATGCAAAAACGGTAAATAGAATGAAAAGACGGCATAATTCCGACACCAAAAATTCCGCCTTTCCATTCTCGTTCGAGACACGAAACTGTTCGGGGGGAAAAATGTTCGCGTTACGTAACTTGTTTGCTGCCGAGTTACACGTATGGGCATTATACCTTTCTTCCCCTGGGGTAATAGCGGGCGGAGGATGAAGGCGTGGGGGCGGGAGGGGAAGGAGGAGGAGCTCAGAGTGTTTCGAGCTCGGCCGGAAAGAGAGACGGTCAGCGGCGGAACCGTTTGTATAAATGTTTTAACTCGCGTCACACCGTCGGACGTTCCGTCATTTTTCAAAGAGGAAAGCCGACAATACGCCCGGCCGGAGGGCTGAACTTGTAACAAGGGGAATTTTATTCTCGCCTCCGCTTTATTCCGGCCAGGCGCAAAGGAAACGTTGCCGCGTCCAAGTTTTACCTCGCGGAGTTTATGCGTGGCTGGCTCGAAGGCCGAAAAAGGGTGGAAGAGGGGAGTGGAGGGGGGTCGACGTGCGGAAGTTGAACATTTTCGAGGAAAGTGGATGGACGGTTTGACGGTGGGCGGGTTTTGTTAAGCCGAGGGTAGTTCCTTCCTCTACGGCGAAGTTGTATCACCCGTTATGATGACTGTCGGAACGAAGCTGCGGAATTGTCCGGGGTAAAACTGTTTATTAGCGGATTCTTCGCTTCCCGTGCGTGACGTCAATCTTGCGACGGGACGACGCAGGGTATCAAACATTCACCAGTTTCATTTCCGTGACCGTCGTCCGCGCCTCTGCGGAATTCTCGATTTCTGTGCAATTTTACTAACAAACGTTTTCGTACTGTTACGCCATTGTTGTAGAATCTCAACTTATTTCTCAAAAACGTCCTGACTTCTTAGCCTACTGTCTTCGGAGGAAAAGTTAAATTAAAGATGAGCAGAAAATAACCTTTATTTTTTAGATTGCTCCTACACGATACACTCAGTAGATGGACACAAAGAACGAAGATCACTAAAATTTGACAAAGACAAGGAATAAATTTTCTTTTTTTGACAATGACGGCAAGATACAAACTGATGAAAGAAGGTAGAAAGGAGAACTATGACTAAAGACTGGCGGAAATGTTTCGCTTAGATAAGGATGGTCCGTGAAGCAGCAGTGTGTACATTAAACCTCTTCCCGTACTTTGACGAGTCTGACTCGTGATGAGAATTTCGAACGGAACATGAGTATCACTAGTCAAACTCGCTATTCATTAATTACAGTGTTAATACTTATACAAGATTCCGTCATAATCATATGCAAAATAAACGCACTTGAACGTACAGCTTGGGTCCGAGTTCTTCCGAGTTAAACGTTACGGTAAGGAGGTAAGTAACAAATATGTCTAATTGTAAGTTTAGGGGTCATCAATAATAGTACAAGGACGACACTACGGTACGCTGTACCAAACTGTAGAGTACGCTGGACTTGAGAGTTAGAGTGAAATGGAATGAGAGCGAGAGAGAGTGCAGCTCTGAATACATTGTTTATACAATACGTTAGATGCGTATGGCACACGAGTATATAGGCCATGTGCTGAAAGCAAGCGAAAGGCGATGGGTCGAAGGCGTCCAACAAAAGCTAAAGAAATGAATGCACAGGGAGAGTAGTTCGAAAGCGCAAAACCGGAGCATCGGGACGTGTATACGCAGAAACGCACAGAGGCATGGACGCATAGATGCAGAAACGCACAGAGGCATGGACGCATAGACGCAGAAACGCATAGAGGCATGGACGCATAGACGCATAGACGCATGGATACATAGACGCGCAGACGCATAGACACATAGACGAATAGGTGCACAGACGCGTAGACGCATAGACGCATAGATAGACAGACGCGTAGACGCATAGACGCATAGATATACAGACGGTGACCTAATTCCGTGCTTTGCTATCTCATCTTTTCTCAAATTAAAATAAATAAGTAGGATTATCACTTCCACGAATTCTACGAAACTGTTGCAAAAATCCGAACAGATCAAAAAAAGTTGAATAGAGATCGCACATTGTTAAATAATTTTCGAAACAACGTCCAAGCAAGTACCAACGTGCGAACGAATACGCACACTTGCACATAGAGGCGTATTAACGGATAATCAAGTTAAACTTTCGCGAATGAAATGTTCCTCCGGCTTAATTACCGCTTTCTCCGCACTCCTATCTGTTTACACGTATTTATATCGTACACATCCCAGCTTTATCCCCTCTCGCCCCCCCCCCCCCCCCCAAAAACATCCTACGTGCGTGTGCCTCTGCTTTATCCGGATTCCGCGGATCTCGAAGTGTGAGTGTGTTTGCGACGCTCCGTAATTCAGCAGTCGAATCCTGATGATTAATTCCCTGTAATTGGGGAGTGTCGACTATTCGGTTCGTGGGAAGCTTTGCGCTCACCGTTCGGCAGAATGAGAACCACTTTTCGCGAATTTTGTGGCGGATCCTGTGTCTGCTTTGGTCTTCATTATCTACGCACGACTCGGACTTGTGAACGTGTGGATTATGTCGGGGCAGATACACTTTTTTGCATTACGTATGAGGAATTATCTAATTGGATAATTGGATACCTAGATCACCTGATGGAATAATCGCCTAATTATAGAACCTGATAAGTAAGCATTGGGGAGGATTATTTGGTGCAGAGTACGAGCGAATAAATAATAAGCACAAAATTGTTCGTCTGAGGTAAGACGATTACTGGTCGTTTCGTTTAGGACAATTTTGTCCTTGATAACGTCGAAAGTTTTATCGGATGGAAGGTTGAATCTTTTCGAAGTACTTTGAACTCGGTCGTTTGACTATCACTTCGACCTGATTAAAACCGTAACGATTTGTCGGCGAGTTAGTATCACGTGAAGACTGATTAAATTGTAACATCGAAACTGCTCAACTCTCCAGGGTTCATGATTCCGAAGATCAAATTTATTATCGAAGTTACACCGTTCAAAAGTAGTGAAGTACTTATAAAACTGGGCGGACGATGATTATGTTCAATTTTGAAAGTCAAACTGTTGCGTACCAAATGCGATGAATTTACATTACGAATCTAAATATTTTTGAAAGTTTTCGTAAAAGAAAGCATATATTTCGTGGTAGTTGTGTAAGCGACTAAAGTCAAAATTCAAGAAACTCAGTTTAGCAGCTTATTCTGGTAGCGTTTTTTTTTTTAGACATAACATAGATAGCATTATCATTTTTTTTTAAGAACTTCTGTCAGTGTTAAAATATTTTTCTTTTAACACTTTATATTTAAATTACAGAACAAATTGTAAAGTGCAGTCTTGATAATTTGATATTAAAATGTTTAATTGAAAATAGTTGTTAATTTATTCGTTGTGTAAAAATAAGAGTTTTATTTCACACTATAAAACCGAAATTACTTTCTTAACAACATGATATTTTAATTTTGAACAAAGACAATCCCTTTATCCCATCTACAGCCCCTGTGCAGTCCTGTACTCGCTTTATCAGTGAACAAACTTTGATCACTAATCACAATTACATTTCCTCTGCTTAGTCCTAATACTTTTTCCATCCGAATAATTAATTGATCACCCCTCCCGTCCAGTATGTCATACAAAAGTAACATTGCCCAGATAACCGACATTAAATCGAAAAATTCTTCAATTTAAACCCACCCTCATTATCGTCGTCCCCGTACTTTTCAAACTCTGTCATTCAGAGGAAAAAGGAAGAGAGGACAATGAAAGGGTGAGCTAACAGCTACTGATGTAAAAAAGAACATCAGGGGGAGAAAAGTGACACGATCCTGGGAATATGACAGTCACTGGCGCCAACGTTCGAATGCCTCGAGACTCATTCCATCAGACAGCGACAGCCTTGAGGATTGCTCGCGAGGGGGTTGAAACGGCAGGGTTATATCCAGGAGACCTGTTAACAGGGTAGGAGGCGTGGGGTGGATAATTAGTTAACGAGCCAGACGGGGAATAGGCTCGCCATCGTCGTCGTCGTCGTCGTCGTCGTCGTCGTCATTTCGCAGGCAGATTGTGTTTGGACGAGTCGTAAATCCCGAGGATCCAATTGCCGGACATCCCCCGGGCCGATTAACCCCTGTGGCGGGCCCGATTAAGGCTCGTTTTCCGGCGGGATTGCTTTAAGAAATTACATTCGATGCCGGCGGTCTCAGCTAAATCAGTCAGCGACGGTCTTTTTCCTAATTTTAAAATAGAATTCACATTTTTTTCCGTACTCGGCTGGAAGTGCCTAACGGTTAATAATAATAGGTACGTTGGGTGAATGTGCCTTTTTAAGATACGTCAAACTGCATGCTTTTCTGTAAATAGTCACTATGATAAAAAATGGAATGTCGAATGGTGCATCAATTATTTCCCATTGCCTATAATTAAAAGTTAAAATTTTTCCGAATGGTAAGCTGTTGTCAAGATTATACTAATATACTTATTGCATCGTTTAGGCACATTAAGTGCATACGTAAATGTGCATGTTTTGACTGAAGTAGTCACAATGATAAGAATCGGTATAAGTAAGTATTTAAGGAGAATAATCAAGTATGTATTTAGCTTGCTGACTGCTGCTGACCACATAAACAAAAAGTTTTCCGAATGAATTCTTGTTAATACTGTTTACGCGATTTGCGATAACGAGATAACGAAATTAAATAATATTCTTACTGCATTAATTAGGCACTTTAAGAAACGTAAAAATTCATGCTTGATTTTAAGTAGTTACAATGATAAAAGTCGGTATGTACAGGTACGTCAGTTGCAGAAAAACCAATTATTTATTCAGCTTGCTACCTACAGTAGAATATTTAAAAAAAATAAAAATATTTACCAAATGAGAATCCTAGATGCGTATGAAATTCGTATATCATATCTTGCGATAAGACAAATAATTTCAATAATACTCTGTTACATTGATTTGGACCACTTTCATGATTATATATAATTAGCGTTGCGTATTGCTGAACAAATTGTACTGTAGCCGGAAAGTACTTTCGAACTTTATGCTTTTCATTTGGAGTCATTTCCTGTCTGATCGCAGTCTCTGCATATTTAGCATGTCAAATGCCTCGGGGGCACCGGCTGCCGACAATAAATTTTCCAATTGGCGCCATGGGGATTATCCGTCATCGATAATGCTAACGTTAGTCGGCACGATTTAAATAAAATATACTGATAGCAATCAGGCCAAAATGATTTATCCCGACGATCTAAGTAAATTGTATATGATCAATTCTGTGCTAATTAGCGCTTCGCATTTATTTTATTTCGATAACAGATTGACCGATGAAACAAAATTTCAGACACCAAAGCTTAAATAACGACATGAGTGCCGGATGAGGCCTTACGGTGTCAGGGTAGTAATTTTATATTGATATAACAACGATAATCGAGGGCAGTCGAGGGAATTAAAAAGTAGTCGGGGGAGGGTTATTTTGAGAAGCGCCACCCTAAACTCCGCGGTGAGTATCGGCCGAAATAAACTCCGGCCGAAACTCTCCGTCCATTTTCCACCCCCCATAACAAGATTCCAACGAAAATTCCAGTCCTCTTAATAAACCGCTGTTTATCGACCGCCAGAAATTCTCAGAGTGGCAACTCGGCTATACAGGGTGACCTCGCATGAGGATGCAAAAAGGCATATGGTCGGGCCAGAAGCATCGTAACGATCCTCGGAATATCTCGCAGTTTTACGCTCATACTTAGACTACACGTTATATTAGAAGGAAATATATATCTAATTTAGCGCTCGCTGGGAAAAATTTATTTCTGACACTTGAAATCCTTGAACGTCGTAACGGGTGCAATGTAGGACACACCCTACACTATATTACACCTTGCACTTGCACTTTTCGATATGAATACCATCTGACTTTAACTGCTACAGGAAAAATATCGTACGTAACATTCTAAAACAGTGCATAAATACCAAAATGTCACAAACATCAGCGATCGGCACTATAAGAACGAACCTACATTACTTATATCTTAACTTCCCAAAATAAAAAAAAAATTATTTTTGCTAACGTTCAACAAATGTCTGTAAATATCCAAACCAGTGGAAGGGGAACCTCTATAGGATAGAGCTGCCATTTCGGAACCATCCTGTACAGGGATTGTTCCGATGCACTTTCTTGTACCCGTCTCCTGACCTTAGCACCAGCGTCGGATGACACGAAGAGGGTTGAACGGTGGTTGGGTGGGGGCTTAGAAGGGGAGACGAAAGGGGGTGGGATTCTCATTGTAATTCGACCCCCGTCGCAGGGGTTATCCTCGGACCTGCGGCCGCAAGAGGGTGATACGGTAAATCGCACCCCCACGCTTGGTCCCACCCCTCCTTCAAACCACCCTCATCCACCCCCACCAAAGCCCGCTGAAGGCCGCAGGCCAGGTTTAGGATGTAAGGGGTGGAGTGCGCTCGTCTTTCGGGATTGGACGTCGCTAATTGTGGGGGCAAATATTATGAAATTGAGCCACAGAGTATTATATTCCGCATGCCGAGAATCCTAGATGCGTTTGAAATTCATGTTACAGGCCAAAAGAATATAGTCCGTTTCTGGCGAGTTAAACTCGTCATTGAGATAATTATGTTTTGACGAATATTGTCCGAAATTATGCGCGTAGTATATCCGTAATATGATTTTGGAAAATTGACGATTTAGCCGTTATTCACACCGTGTACAAAGAGCTGTACGTTCTCTGAAAACAGAAAATTTCATTCTGAATGCCAGTATTGCGAGAGCTCTGCGTTCGGAAAGAGAGGAGATAAATTTTATTCAGTCGGAACATCGCAAACATTTATTCAATACGTTTTCGAACGAAACCTATATTGCCCGAGAATAATTTCAGTTAATACGTAAGGTAAACCTTTTACTCGACAACGGCATTAAGTAAATAAATTTTGCAAACTGTTCGCTTTAGATGTTTGGCAGCTGAAGGGGTGTTATCTGCGAATATTGGGTCCGAGCCGCAAGATCTTGATAGGGGGAGGGTGGTAAGGAAAAAATGGCGAGCTCCGAAGGTTCGCGTGACAGAAGGAGACAAAGGCAATAAAGCGCTCGCTTTGGTAGGATTCCAAAACGGATTTGGCGAAATCACTCGTTACTCGTCGCTCGTGCGACGAAATATCGCTGTGAATACCGATTTCCACGGATTTCAGCTTCCACCCTTCCCAGTCGTGGCGAACTACCCTTCAGCCACCCTCCGCCTAGCTCTCCTGCCCCTCCCTCCAGTTTCCCTCGTTTCGACAATTTTCGCGATTTCACAGTCGAGAAGCCGCAAAGGACAATGAAACGTGACGTAGTTTTAAATTACAAAATCCACCTCCATTTTTATTAGCCCCCAATTTCGTTCGCTTGCCCTCTCCCAGAAGTTTGCATACCTAACGATCGATTAATCGGAATTTGAACGTCCCAGGTGACACGCCAAATCGTATTTGATGCCGCGTGACAGGCAATTACGGCTAATTACCGATCGATATTAATTTCGGTCACGCGATTAGGCCCGAACGAAACTGACGACTGTTCGCAATAACAGGAGTCTGAGTATCCGCCAACGAACGCCGAAGCTTCCACTCTCCATCGTTTTTCTCAACTGCTCACCGGTAGATGTAGTGGATTCTCGCAGAATCTTCTCCAAAGCAAAGATTTAAGATTGACTTTGCACTGTCAAGTGAACGGAAAATAACCATGGAATATTCCGTTCATCTCTTTCCTTCCGCACGTCCTTATCCGCCATGTTGCTTTTGAATGCGCAACGGGGTGGGTGGTAACTCGGGTGGGTTCGATTCGATTGACAATGTTAAGCGAGAAAGGACCGGATTCTTTTGACGAAAAACGCTTCGCTGACTTCTTTGGGAACTGTATACGAAATGTGTTTGACGCAAATGCATTTCTTGCAAAATTAGGTACAGCCATCCGAAAGATGTTTGGACTTCTCTCCGGAAACGCACGATGTGCAAGTTTTGTATACAACTTAGCTTCATGGCAAATTTATATAACCTTCGTACGATCACTTAGTTACATACAGTTTAGTGGGCATTGTCAAATGATTTTTTTAATCATTGTGTCTGGAAAATGATTACATGCGACCTAACTCTTAATGAATAAAAATGATAAGAAAATGGCAACAAAACAATTTTTTCTACGACAGTTTTTCACATTTGACTATGAGATACGATTGGTTAATAAAATAATAAAATATCATATTCATCAAATATACGTTTTACAATTGTATACCTACACATCCGTCCTCAAAATGTGTACTGTATTGGCTTATCAATGCAAAATAGGTAGTGCTATAAAGACAGAACTGAATACTTTCTTCTTATTTCGTGTTTCAGTTCGTTATATCGTGAACATACGGTACGAACAGCACAATCAGCTTCGTCTTCTTTGACGTGGAAGACTTTTCTTTCAATAGCGGGAAAGATTTGGACTGAAAGAGGAAATGGTGCGAGAAATATACGCGCCCGTGTAGGTATGCACATAGGCATATTGGTGTGATCGCACATATGTGTCCCATCCCTCAAATCATCCCGTCTTTTACTTTGTCCGGATCCTTTTTGTATACGTTTCGTCTATCCCGTTATTCAATGCAATTTTCTCCACCGTACTGTCCGTTTTGTATTATTTGTTCCTGTCCATTCATATCGTTTATACCGTTCTATCTTTCTTAAAATCATTTTTGGTTACTTTGCTCACTATGTTGCTTTTTCTATTTGTATGTCTTCATTCCGGTCGCCTTAAAAAGTTCTCCTTTATACCTTAATCTTCACAATTCCTATTACTACACACCAATACAAGGAACATAGAGAGAAAGAAAGTTTTGTCTTCTCATCAAACCTAATGTTGACTACTTGATAAACAAAGAAGTCTAAAATTTATTTAAGTGGGCAATAACATTTTGCGTTAACAATTTTGTCTAACGACTTCACGTACTGTTTGTACAAAACGTAGAATTAATAGAATACAATTGTCTTTTGCACGCTATGGAAAAATATACGTAATTGCCTTGGAAAGTTAAAAACAATAAAGGTGACTAATGATGAATAACACCACCTGGAACGTGAAATTAAAAATTAATAATGCATTTTAATATATTTTCACAGTGTGCGATCGTTTGGAGCAGGTCAGTTTATGTAATGATACATTCAAATATTCACTAAAATGTTTTGTGTAACCAGTTGAGTTGATAGCAGAATATATTCTCGATCAAAAATCGATTGATAATTACACCTAAAACGCGCTGCTGAGATAAAAATGACAGATCACTCCAATGTGTGTAACAACCCTGTTCCGCTATTCCTGCATACCCAAAACTTTTATTACGTGCAGCTCCTATTTTCTACAGCCGACCATAGATCAATCCAAACTAATCATCCATTAATTGCGCCACCTCGTATGCAATCCTAATCCAGATATCAGGTCCTTTCTTCCAACTGATCCCGTTTGTCCTTTACCACTGCAGCAAAACACATAATTCAACGGAATCCTTCTTTCGCGCTATATACAACCTTCTCCTTTTACTTTAAAGCAGCCTCCCTTGTGATGACCATCAGCGCTGTTCCAGTATTGCCCCAGAGTAGTATTCCACCAGTTGTGCAAGAAGCGTTAGACTGAATTCTACCAGCAGTCTTCCGAAATCAGCGATCAAAAGCAAAAAATCAGTAAGCCTTGACCACTACTTTCGATCATCATAAGTGAGCTCCGAAATACTATCTTCCAAGTTCTCTTCCGGAACTGAAGGAATAGTTTCAGATAGTTTCACTTCCGATCGTTCCTGGCACTATATTCATCCTTTATCACCTCATTGCTTAACCTCCTAGCTATAGTTTCTCCTTGCATATTTATGTCGTCTCTATTTGTTGTAATTGTCTGTTCTACTTACCGAGCACATATTGTTTCATTAAGTAGCATTTCCAACTACCCACCCTGTACAATCTCAGATTCTGGCGATCAATCAGATAGAGATATATAACAACAAGATAACATACACTTACATCGAAGTATACAAACATAGACCTGCTTTAAAGTGGGTAGATCTACACATTCGATTGACTGAATGTTAAGTGCGTAGAGCAAATCAGAACTCTCACTAAAAAGAGCAAATGATCCTCTGCCGACAAGATCACAGTCAGATAGGAAACGTCAAAGGAACTCTAATAATACCCTCAGCATTCGGCTATAATCAAGTTCTACCATCAATCGGTGGATTTCAGTTTCGTTTTCGGACTATTCCGAAATAAGACCTTGCGCCCCATTCTTTCCTTCCATTTCGTTTTCGCTGCCCAACCTGCGCCACTTCTCTTCTACTCTCCTATTACCCAAATTCTGTTATTCCCCCCTGTTCGTCCACATCCGAGCCAAAGGAACTACGAACAGAATATGATTTACGTTTCGACTTCGTAACGAGCCTAACCGACTGATTCTTTTGAGGAATAAATTTAAGACGCCAGAAAGAGGTGGAACGTCGACGAAATACGTTGAGTGGGGGTGGGGTTGGGGAGGCGTGGGGAGAAAGAACAGGGTCGGCAGTGGGGTGGGGGTGAGTTTGGGGAGTAAATTACCCTCGGAGGGCGTTGCGGGAGATATTTCTTTGAGAGCGAAATTCCTCGAGGTGCGGAAGAGAGTGGGAAGGGGAGTGGGATGTGTCTAAAGTAAGAGAGTCAAAGGGCGGGAGATTAATGTGAAACGGTAGAAATGAGAATTCGGTGGATGGGAAAGGGGAACGGCGGGGGGCGGAGGGGGAAAAAAAGTAGTGGAAATTACGAAACTGGTAAGTGGGAGAAAGGTTATTTCGGGTCTTCTACGACGCTTCTTTCCTTTATTAAATAGTCCCCGCTACAGTATACGTACTGTGTCCTGATATGGAGTACATGTGAGGGTAAACGCGGATTAGAGTTCGGTGTTCAGCGACCGCTGCAGTTAGCGAAATTTTGCACTTGCATGTAGTCTTCCTTATTAGCAAATTCTTAATAGGAAATTAGTTTGTTATGAACGTAACATGTAATATGACAGTATTCTCAGACATTAAGTTGTAATGCAAAATATATTGAACTCCAATCGTCAGTCCGTCTTGTTAACAAAGAATACATAAATCGATTTAAAGTGATTTAACGCAGTCTCTTTCCTCAATTTTAAATAGTGTTTATGCACGTGTTTCTTCCTCGGCTAAGAATTGCCTAACTCACTCTAAGATACGTAAAAATGCATGCTTGGACATAAATAGTCAAAAATAATAAAATTTAATGGATGTAAGTATTAGGTTGGATAATAAGTTCGTAGCGTTTTTTATGTTTACTTTGTTTTACACCGATTTTTTTGTTATTTGACAAAGTGTATAATATTCATTCGATAGAGCTTTGGTATGTGCGAATGATCCGTGAGTGAGTGATTATGAAAGTGTGAATGTGTGTGTGTGAGTGGCGCAGCGAAACTGTAAGACAAAGGCGATGAATCGCAGAAATGCATTAACCACGCATCATAGAAGGGCCGTCAGGTGAAATTGGGTGGTAAAGGGACGTATTGGGTTGGGGAATAAGTTCGTAGCGTTTTCATCAAAAACTTTAATTTAAACAAAAATAAATAATTAAATTTTAATTTATTTCATTTTAATTTTAATTAAAGTTTGATAAAAACGCTACGAACTTATTCCCCAACCCAAATGAATATTCTACACTTTGTCTAACAGCAAAAATTCCTTGTAAAACAAAGCAAATTTAAAAACGCTACAAACTTATTCCCCAAGCTAATATAATTATTGATTTTTGTTTGAATTAAAGTTTTTGATAAAAACGCTACGAACTTATTCCCCAACCCAATACCTCCCTTTACTCACACCCCCCACTCACACACACACATTCACACTTTCATAATCACTCACTCAGGGATCATTCGCACATACCATAGCTCTATCGAATGAATATTATACACTTTGTCAAAATCTAAAAAAATCGGTGTAAAACAAAGCAAATATAAAAAACGCTACGAACTTATTATCCAACCTAATACATCAGATAGTAAAGATTTGTTTATTTAGCTTACTATCTACTGTAAAATATTTAAAAAAATAACATATTTTCCGAATGAGTATCCTAGATGCGTATGAAATTCATATATTTAGTAAAAAAAAAAACAACTAATTTAAATAATATTCTTATTGCATTGACTAGAACCACTTATATTATTATACATAATTAGTCGTTCAAAAAATTAAACTCTATCCTAAAAGTGCATTAAGTACAACTTATTTATTTATCGAACAGAACGTTATCACACAAATTTGTTTTCTATGATTTACGTTGCACTGAGTATCGAAATACCATTGACGGAGTACTGACGAACAATCCGGAAGTCCTTGACTGCACGCTGTTCTGGGGATTAGAGTTTCCTAAAGTCGCGGCGGATCAACTATTGCACGGTGCGAATATAAACGTAACGGAGGTTCTAAAGTCTCAGGGCAACCTTCTAGACAGAGATTTAGAGCGTGAGGGTGATAACGAAAGACCGACTTTCCGGTCTCAATCTCGCAAAAGACCTCCGATACAGGCTGAGAAAATAGAATAAGAACTCGACAGAATGGGCGTGGAGGAAGAAAGGGGAGAAAAACGTGCTCGATGTGTGGCTAGACAGAAGAAAGAGAGAGATGGCGGGGGTAATTTACTACTAGGTTAGATGTAAAGTAGCAGTACATTGGTCTCTAAGTGCTAACTAAGCGACGGCAGCAATAAAAACGGATATACAGGGTGTCCCACTCGCTACGGGTCCCGGGAGAAGTGTTCTAAAAGCCTTAATAAAAGAGGATGTGAAACAAAATTTGTACATGACATGTCTTCATAGTTGACAAATGAAGGTACGTTACAAGAGCTGCTGGAAGTGACCTTCACCCCACCTGTATGTACAATTCAACACGGCGCTGCATATTCCTGACTCTTGTTGTCAGGGTATTGGATTCCACAGCACAGTAATCTGTGAAATCTGTCAACAATGAGGTTCGGCGAACTGTGTGTATGTGTGTGCGTCCCGTGTTGCAGTGTGCACGGCTTAATGTTCATAGTGTCTGTGTGACTTGCTTCTTCCGGTGCTGCTTGATTCCGACGACATATCGATATTCCGTGGAAAAGTGTGTGTTTCTTGTGAAACAGTATTGGATTTGCGGTTCGCGTACGACATGTCAGCGACTGTTTTCACAACGTTTGAGTGGTATGTGTAAGAGTAGTCATCTAAACACTGCGTTCAAGGCTTGGTGACGAAGGCTGTGCATTATCACAGCAGCGCATCGCCGGGCCAATTTTTGTTGACACTACTGTCACTAGTGAAGTATACCAAGCATTGTTTCACGAATTTTTGAACCAGTTGGATGACAGGAACTGACACTTGGCTGGTCCTGGCAGGATGGGGCCACATGCCGCACGTCTAAATCAAGTCTGTGGTGAAATCATTTTTTCCTGACAGGGTGATTTCCAAAGGAAATCCAGCAAGGTCACCTAATTTGACCCCCCTCCCTGAGTTTTGTCTGCAGGATTTCCCGATAGTTAATGTGTACAAGAACAAACCACGCACCATTGACGAAATACCTGACAACATCCGCCGTGAAATTCAGGCAGTCATGCCCAATATTCTGGCAGCAACATCCACGAATATGCAGCGCCGTGTTGAATTGTTCATACAGATGGGGGGAGGTCATTTTCAGCCCCTTTTCTAACGTACCTTTATTTGTCAACAATAAAGTCATGTTGTGTGCAAGTTTCATATCGCCTTTTATTATTTGTATAACGCCATTCCCAAGGCCTCTAGCAAGTGCAACATTCTGTATAACAACCAGAAACGTGAAAGATTATGATAATGACAAAGAAGATTCAGATTGCATGACCTTCGCAATCTTTTTATAACTAAATTAAGTTGATTAAAATGATACGTATATTACCATTAGATTTGCTGATGCTGTTATTAGTGTAAGTGAAAGTAGATGAGGTAGGATTTTAACTGCCGTTGAAAGTAACGGAAGAGAGTAAAAGTAATTAAAATGCGCACATGTAATGCATTTCCACCATATATCTTGCTACTAGGTGTTGAAATGTATACCTTGATTACTTTTCTTTCAACATATTTATATGTATATGGCATATTGCAAAATTCGTACGTTTTGGGTATTTTCTCAAATATGTTCCGTTTACGTAGAATTATCTTGTATGGAAACCCTAATTTCTTGTTAACGGTTTCTTGTCTTTTTTGTACAAAAGGACAAGCACACATGGAGTTCCACAAATCTATGCTCAAGTTTGTGTATTGTAAATAAATTAGTTTTCTTTTTACAAATTGTTACACTAATTACATGATTATTGACTTTGTCTTACTAGTCTTTACTTAAAGTACATTTTTCTTATATAAAATGTATTTCTTCAAGCGCATACCTCTGTAATGCGCCCGATTCCAATGTAAAATTTTCGGCTTCCGTCTCTCATCCCAAAGGATATCTGCCTTCCGCCGTCTGTTATGACATGTATTTTCACAGACCAGTTTTCTTATTTTTCACGATAGAGAGGTACAAAACACCATTACAATATGAAAAAAGAAAAGAACTCAATTACACAAAAATACTTTCTTTAGATAGATCTTCGCACTTCCATTGTATTTGCTGATTTAAAAAATATTAACTTTCAACGTATAGAACTGGTACGAAAATCATGATAAGTTGTTCGGAAAATATTTTTTTCAGAAAGTATGTGCCGTGCTTTGTTTAAATTGTAGTCGGTATATGAGTATAAGCTACATAATTCGTTTATAGGTCGGAACAGCCACATCCAATATCCCATTAGGACCAAAGCATTTTATATCAGAGGTTCGCAAATTCATATTGAGACTGCCTATTATTCTAAACACAAGTATTCCGTTTCTGTAATCTGTGAATACTCAAACTCGTTGCTTTTGTATTGCCTCTTATATTAACTGTAATGTGTAAAGACACCTGTATGAAATTAATCAATGAGATTATACCACGTTAATTAGAGCGCTATAATAGCGATAATAGAATTCAATAGGCGCAAAGACATAAGTACAAGTTTAATTTCAGTTTGTTTTTAACATTCTTCACATTTTTTATCTAGTCGCAGATCTATGTCATTTGGGTAATGGAGAATTCCAGATACAACGTGATATGGACTAACGAAAAAGTCAATTTTATAACGCTCATAATTGATCTTTTTTTTTTTTGCTAACGTAAAGGCCATTGCATCGCAATATTAAAAAAGTAATGCTTGCGGACTATATACAGTGTATCGAAGACTCCATTTTCTCGTTCACTCCTATTTCAGTTCACGAACTTTCAGTACCGGGAAACCACAATACAATCGTCAAACCGACAATTCTGCAGTGCATTGCAACCATCAAGTATTAAAAACTTTTGCCCTGCATATATATTGCCGAATATCGACGCGCCTGAGACTTCCTAAATTGGCCAATTCCAATTGATGAAACGGGAAATGCCAACCGCACCTTCGTCTCCTAGAAACTCATACCGGAACATTATGTCACAGTTCGTCAATTTTGCAATTTGACCGATAGGCACTCAGGACCCTTGGGAGTAAACGGTACAGAACGGTTACAGGACGGTTACAGGACGTGTAACAGGACGTCGGAGAGGATAGGCGTGTGTAGTAGGATATAGAGAACATTATGGAGGGTCATATTATGGTACAGTGCGGTATGGATTTCCAAGGACGGACATGAAACGCGTTTCAACCTGCTGAACTTGGACGGTTTCCGGTTGTAAAACGATGAACGACGGACGACTTGACTCCCTTAACAGGAAGGTCAACTATTGTAGCTCAAATCGAGTGACAAGGGTCAAATGATTTTGATTTCTATAGATTTCCTAAAACTCTCTTCTAATAAATATTGAATCGTCAACTACCATTTTCGGGTGGACATATATTTGACAGTTTATATTAAATTTGCAAGAAAGTATTTTCGGTTTTCAAACGTAATTTTTCTAAAATCTGTCAAGGTTAAAGTATTTTCCTTTTGGCATTTGATATTTGTCAGATTTAGGTTAGAGAACCAAATGGAAAATATAGTGTTGATTAACGTCTATTCTTTGTATAAGAATATGAGTTTTACGAAATTATTCTCTTCCTCACTTGATAGATTAGCTCGTTTAATACATGAAATGTATTATAGACGTTTCCTTTTCATTCCTACGCATATTTTTATTTAACTTGACGAAATGATAAATGGCAATGTGATTGATATTGCGATATATAGATATTGAATAATTCTATATTCAGTACGATAAACCCTGCCACGACATATATCAACCTTAAAGCGGCACACACTGTAATAGTTTGACCAACACATATAACACAAATAATAAAATTTAGATTACATCTGGTAGTGACAGAAAGTCATCGCGCCAACGGTAAAATATCACTTGCACGATTGACATGACATGTGTACCTGTCACTCTTTCGTGATAAGGTAAAAAGAGAGAAGTTAATCTTGAGTTGTTTGGATCGATATAGAGTTGGTACTCAAATCGTCTGAATATTAACGGAGGTATTGACGTAAACGCCTCGCAAGATAAATATCGAAACTCGGTCGAGTATTGACGACAGCCAAATAGAATTAGGAGCTTCGTTAGCGCGATTCCGTGCTGGCAGTCTCGATATAACGAACTCGACCCTCGATTGGCTCGACATCCGAGCACATTCGAATGTCCACAATACGCACAGACATATAAGCTATAAATAGAACCCGATGTTCGATCATATTTTTCCGCTAATTCGTCTATGTCATTTCAGTTTTATCGAGACCCTTCAATATCTTCTCAAGTTCACCTTACGCAAACTGAACCTTTTATATGAGCAAACGAATGAAGGAGTGCGCAAACAGATTAGAGTTTTGTGCGCGAAGGCACTCCGAGTCGATTCTATTATTCAGCAAAATAATGATTCGAAGAAACTGCAGAAGTATTGATTGCACAGATTCAGATTACATTTGCAATCTGTTGAATTAAACAACCCCGTCTTGTCTCCAACGTCGACATTCATCTAAATACTGATGTTTGTGCAATGTTTGATAGAACAGTAATGAGGAATGTTTATCCGACAGCGTCGAACTTAATTTAAGAATTCTCGGATCATACTAATTTTCCTATTAAGATTATAATCCTAATGAAGCGCGAAGGGAGGAAAGTAGGTCCGTTAAGTTTGTGAACTCACTGTGATTCAGCCGGTTTGCCTAAAACAAACTGTCTAATTGTATTTCGTTATCGTTTATGGGTGGAAAAAGGGCTGGAAAGGGATCGGAAGATGAGCGCAAAAAGACACGACTGCGAGAACTTTCCCTCTAACAGACTTTGTCACGTTACACGAACCCGCACTCCTACCCTCGGGGGGGGGGGGGGGGATAAATTAAGGGATGAGGTGAAATAAAGTTGTGAAGTTAAGCCTCAACAAATTTGCAAATTCGACGGCACGGAGGTTGAGAGTGGAAGGGGGTTGCCTAATTAGGCGCGCTCGTTTGTCGGGAATTAGTCAGACAAGATCGTCTACGTTCTCGTTAGTACGCATATTTCTTTCACTTATCTCTCCTTCAATCGTTTGATATATTCATTATAATATATTTGTTGATCATATCATGTCTTATACATTAACACTCTAATGTACTTTGTCATAATTGCAGGAATGAGTAAGTTTATATAATAGTTGATTAATGTTCAATTTTTTTCAGAATAAACGGCAACACATTCATAGATATCAATAGTGACACAGTCTAAAGTAAAACCATTTCGTTAACGTCGAAAACTTTACATGAAACGTAATCAAATATCGTGTTGGCAAGAATATATTTTCTGTTTTAAAAGAATGGGAGCGTTGTAATATTCTTGAATAAATTTTGTCTGTGTTGAAATATTTTCGTTCCCACGTTTAATAATAGCCACATTTAAATGGCAAAACAGAGTGGAAAATACATTCTTGATCAAAGTTTATCCTTTGTATCAAAAACTAAGTTTTATTTCGCAATACAAAGCCGAAATCACTTTCTTGTTAACTTGACATTAACGAATTGAAAAATACTGCTTAGTTACAAGTCGGAACTTTGCAGAACACACCGACAAGTTTATTATTTTATAAACCACGACCCGTAAACCATTTAATTTGGCAAAATAATGCCGAGTTCTCTTGCATATTTATCAAACATCATCCTGTTGAATGTTACCGAAAGTAAAACAATACGATAAAACACCTGAATGTAGATACCGCGATTAAAGTAGAGAAAATCGATGAATATTAACGAACGCTGAATTTTCATGCAATTATCGCTTGAAATCGAAGTGAGAAAAAGTTTGAGAATGAAAGGGTGGGCGGTGGGCTGAGGGCAAATGGGGGTTGGTCGGTGGTTGGAGACCCCATTCCGAAGGTTCCATGACCTGCTTTTGTCCCCGTAAAAAGGTTGATCGGGATCTCGCGGACTCGAGCTTAATAAACTGTCGACCGGTTGATTATGTTTCGTAATTGGAAGGGAAAATCTTTCATTCCTCGCTTACTGCTTCCTCACCTTTTCACCCTCTTCCTCCCACCAGTTCTTCTCACCTCTATCAGCGGGCAAACATTCCATGTTGCTCGACTTCGGTGTAATCAGCGGCGAGTACAAAGAGTTTCTCGATTTGCGTCGCTGCATCGTTCAACTCTTCCTTCAGCAAATTTTCTTAAAAACTTTCCGTTTGTTACGATTAAATGGACCATTTGGTAGGAACTGCTAGCAACGTCTCTGCCCACTTGCACGGACGAAGTACCGGTTGGCTCTTCGCCTACGAAGAAACTACAACCTTCCTCGCGGCTGATGCGAGAAGCATCAAAATCGACCGTCTTCGATAAACCGCGAATCAGCAAGATTTCCTGTCAATTTTGGCCCGTTCCTCCGCGTTCGACCGTTCAACTTGTTTGCCCACGGATTCTCTCAGCTTGCAGTCTATGTTCACCGAAGTCACAATTACCGTATGCATTTGCAGTTCCGTATAGGTAACCGGAATAGCATCGTAACCGATATTACGTCGAAACAGCCAAAAATCCGGGAAACTAGAAACGGACGTTAACAATTACACAAGAAGAGCATGCGACGGCCGAAAAAAAGAGCACAGAAACAATATTACTGCGCGAAACGTTTTGTACGTACAAAGGGTAGATTCCCACCGATCGGAATCAAACGCTATTCCCCTTTCCATCCCCCTATTCAACCGACTCTTAACCCCTTTCACCCCTCCTCCCCCCCCCCAAACCCCTCCGACCATACGATTCAACCCTCTGGTCACCGCGCATTCGTCCCAACCCCCTCTTTTCTTTCCCGATTTCGCAAATGGCTGTAACAACTTTCATAGCCGACTCTCGGAAGAACGATCGGACGAATAAATTGCTGGCGCGTGCACTGAAAAAGTGCGAGGGTAAAAGGAGAGAGAAGGTGGGGGGGGGGGGTGGAGCAAGAGCTGGAGATGGAAATTGAGGGGTCCTGAAAAGGGGATGTATGAATGATCCAAAACTGTGGAATTTGATGGTTATCGGAAAAAGAGATTGAGTGTCGTTGATCTAAAATGGAGATGAAATTGATATATCAGAATACATGCATAGTAGGTGTTGTGATTGGGCGAAGGACAAAGTGGTGGATGGAAAAACATTTTGAAGTTGTGTAATAAATTTAGCAACGTGTTTACGACCAAATCATTTCAAAGCAATTAAAATGTTGTCATTAATTAAAAGTAACCTATTCATCGACTAACTAAATCGAGTAAGTATTAATAAAAGTTGACGGAAGTGCGATTACGTCAGTGGGTGCTGTTTACACCTAATTGTAAGAATGATTTTTTCGGATATGCGGGACTTTGAATTTCATCGTTTTTTCCTAAAAATGTGACAAGTCAAAGACCCAATAATTAAGGTAAAGGAACCAGTAGTTGACCATGTGCCAGTAGTTGACCACTTTACAGTAAAACGTGAAAAATAAGCTTTTCTAATGCAATGATGTCTCGCATGAAGTATGGCAGCTTTGCTAAATCCTTTGTTGACGCAATGCTATATACTTTTTCTTTGAATACGATTGTTTATCATAACTACGGACGATTAATACCATTAATGTTAGTCGGGTTTCTCCGTATCGTGGTTTTCTTAACGTTACCGCTAAGAGAAGGCGCGCAGTTGACGGTTAATAACTTTCCAGTTTTTTACTTTATCTGCCTGAAACTTACACCATTTTAATCAGCATTAATTTTTCTATTTACTGTATACGTTGTTTTTCTCATTCCAATATCAAAAATCAAATTGACCAAAGGGTCAACTACTGGATCAGTTCATTCTGGTCATTTCTAGTAGTTGACCGGCATGGTTTATATTAAAAATAAACAATGAAAACAATGATTTTGATTAAAATCATATTTTTTTCTTGAAAGAGCATTCAAAAACAGAAATTTTTAAAAAAAGAACGATCCAATCGGTGCATTTTTTGCAAAGCTATGAGCATTTCGAACAAAAAGAGCCCAAATTTTAGGAAAATTCATTTTTCGCAACGGATTGTCAAAAAAATCTGAAAAGTTCATGAACACGTTTTTTATCGGTCTTAAAAACATATAAAATGTTGAAAAAAAACGAAGGGGGTGAGGTACAAACGGCATTGAAGGCTTCTTATATTATTTTACGTGTCATTTATGATTGTTTTATGATTGATTGTTTGATCTATTTTGTTATGTAGGATTGTTAAATAAACGATATTAAAATAATTGCCAACTTTATTGTCTTTAATCTGCTTTTAGTAAGATGGTCAACTACTGACTCGTCAGACGGTGAACTACTCGTTCTGTTACTCTCAAAGGGGGTCAAGTACTGAAACAGTAACAGAGTTTATTAAAACTGTTTTAAAAACTATACAACATAAATTTCCGAAAAAAATAAGTTTCTTAACATGATTTAGAAGGTCTGACCTGTATATTGAAGCATCGAAGCCAGACATTTTATATCAGTTCGAGTAGTTATTGCTGTTTAGATGGAAAATTTCTCTTAAACGGTGAACTACTGGTGCCTTTACCTTAGGCGTTGACATTCCACACGACCCCGAAGAAAAATCGTGCATAAATACGGAGTCGAGGTCGTGCTTTTTTATCGAAAATAGAAAACTTCCCTGACTTCCTACGGAAAATGATGCAACTTTAATTATGCGCATTATGCAAGTAAGCCGGTGGCGATGTGTTAATAAATAAAGGAGGCCTCCCCATCCGATCTCCTGTCCTGCGCAAATAAATCTATTTATTTATCGGAACGGGGCGATCCTCGCTTAATTGCGCAAAATTTTATCCCACCCGAATTTGCAATTACGTCGAATCGCTTACAATTAACAAGCGAATCTCCCCGTTCGCTCCGCAACGAACGATCGCATTATACATCTCTATATACACGCCCGTACATACGTATTCGCCCTTCTTTTTCAGCTGCTGTTCAAGCAACTTTTTACGTTCCCATATTTCACATTACACCGTTCCGCTGTTCAAAAATGTTATACGGCCGCTAAAACCATAAGCGATTACGGTGTCGCTAATAAATGGTATACTCGAACACATCTGTATTCTTGATACTCAGCTACGAGAAAAGGGCATATATTTTTAGTCTTCTCCGTACTTTGGTTCTCATAAAAAAGTATAAATTGTTTTTCGGCATAAATATTCCTACGTCATTGTTGTGAAAGAATATACATTATTAATTCTCGCCACTTTCCCAGGCGTTATCTCGACACCGTCGAAAGCGATAATTATTGAAAGTATTAATGTCTATAGGAATGATGTAAACAATTACCGGAATGTAATAAATTCACTCCTGCCGACGACTTATGCGCGTGAACTCTCATCGCTGTGTTTATGTATAAAATAGTTCGACAATTCAAAACGCCAGTATCAACGTCTGTCCCCCGCAATGTTTCTAATATTAGTACGTAATGTTCGCTAATTATTCATTTTTCTTACCTGATTTTGCTTATCCTTTCACGTATAATCCTTGAATTTGTTTTATTTCCTCCATTGGTTTTTTTCAGTTTCTTTTACATTAAACAGCATTACGTAAACATCGGTAACGACATACAGTAACAGCAAATTATACAACAAAAATTTGTTAATATTATATTACTAGCTTCATTTATTATAGGCCGAAAAATATTTTTATCGTTACAGCAGCCGTCTATCGATTTTTTCTTTTTTTTTTCTTTCAATATGCAAGCGGTAGATTCAGTGACGGTACTTTAAAGGCGATACCACGTTCGTTTACTGCCCCGTATGCTTTTATTTTCTGTTTAATTGGATTCTATGATTGACAACACTATATCACTCACTAGAATATTTATATAACACGATTATAAGTATTATAATCGTTATAATGCGGAGATTAAATTTACGGATTTATTCTCATACGTACATTCGTATGCGTTTTATAGTTTTTTAGTAACGTTATAGCATATTCTAAATGTTATACAACTTTCTTAAAGTTTTTAAGAATTTTTAAAATCACGATTCTAAATTATTCCGTTTTAAATACAAATTTTATTTACCTCACTATTTACTATTTTAGTTTAACCCTGCATAAACAGGATATAACACTGCCACCATATGTTTAACATGTTGCATTCACGACAATTACGAATAAGTAATGGGGTTGATGTAATTCTAATTTATTCGGAAATATTTAATTCTTATCTTAATTTACATTAATTCCTGATTAAACAGCGATAATCCTGCAACAAACACGTTTGACACCGAACATTTTCAACGAGGTGCTACAATCTGTCTGTTAACTGTACCCTCGTTTATGCAGAGTTATACATTTTTTGCCCGCGAAACATTGTTAATCCCGAATTAATACAGATGTTGCAGCATATGCAGAATCACGACTATTTTCACATATCGATGCAAATTTAACGCGTCAGCGATACGACAATCGTTCCCTTCATTTACGTTAATTCCGTCATAAATCGCGCTAAGCGCGCAAGTTTCGCCGATTACATCCCGCAGCTTAAAAAATCTCCCCTCTATCATACTTTACCAATTACGTCGCGGAACGATTCACATGTTTATACGACTCTCATGCATTAGGGATTTTCCATTTTTCCCCTTAATCATCCCTCTCTCTCTCTCTCTCTCTCCCCCTGCCCCACTCCCATTAATTCCAGGTTAAACGAAGTTAACCCGACTTTAATCCCATCCCACCCCCACCCTCCTTGCCCAGCCGCGGCAGCGTCGGTTCTTCAACTCACATTAATTCAGTCCCCGACTCACATTAATTCCACTTTAATTCGTCTTAAGTTCACTCTCGGCCGTACAACGCACGCACACCGAACAGCACGTACACTCGCGGGCGCGCGCGCGCGCGCGCACACACACAGAAGCACACACGCGCACGTCCTCCGTGCGACGTCTACACGCGCGAGCGTTACTCGCTGGCCCGCACGATGGTGAGAAAGGAAGACAGAAGAAGCGCGTCCAGCTCTCACCCCTGAGCCCACTTCGGCAAGCATCCCTTCACCCCATACTTCCCCCCCTCGCCCTTCCCCCACCCACAGTGGGGCCACTCGACGGACGCCGCTGATCTCACTTCGTTCGGCCGACTCGCGCGCAATATGCTCTCGCCTCGCACATCGATCCCGCGCAATATCGTTGTCCCATTCATTTGCCGGCGGAACGATCCGGATCGGTGCACAATAATCCACGCTGATAGGGGGTGAGCACGCGCGCGCGCGCGCACGCCTTTTCGAGCTCTGCGGGTGTGCGAGGGTGTGGGTAGCTGGAGAAGTTCGCGTCGAGGGTAGTCACCCCCTCGGCAAGAGGGGTCGTCGTGACGCGCGGCGAAACACTGACTGCCAAGGAGGACGGTGTCCTCGTCCTCTCCCCTCCCCTCCCCGCCTTCGGTATCATCCCCACTCCTGCCGCGCTGGGGATAGGCGCGAGAGCGGTCCGGAGTCTGCGCCGTTCGCGCCTGGCACGCTGCGGACCGCGGAGAGGGCGGATGGCTAAAAGGGTGGAAGAATCGGGGAGAGGGCGGGAGGGGAAGACTCGCTACGACGGAGGATTGAGTGTGAATGATTGAGGGAGGGTGAGGCAGGCGCTGATAGTGTCAGCGGAGGTCAGTTAAGGAAGGTGGGTAGGGATTTCGCGGGTTTGTTATGCACTGGCAGCGGGCTTGTTAAACACCAACTATAGACCATTCCCAGGGCTATTTTCATTTAAGCTGCTGGAATGATACAAGATGGAACGCAATTAATCATCTGCCTACCTCAGTGAGCGTCAAAGAGTATTCCAGAAAATCAAATGTTTCGGGAGGGAAAAGTTATTCTGACTGGTCGGTAGTTCTAGTGTTGATCCAATGATTCGGGGATCAGTACAGTCGTTCGGAATCGTTCCGTTCATGAGGGTGTTCATCGCGTTATTAAATTTGTTATTTCAGTTCGAATCTTCGGTAAGTCAGTGCAGCTGATTGAGTGAGAGCGGGTGGGGGGTGGAGTGTGATGCGATAAGGTATGATAAGATTGCTTGATAGGGTTGTGAGGTTACGTACTAGGTCAGGTGATCGAGTTGTGCAATCTGTTAATTCTGTAATTAGTATAGCATGTCGAACTGCGGGGTAACGTTCTGTTCAGTCAGTCTTTGGTTAATTAGTCGACTGGTACGATGTGATTGATTTAATTAATTGTGCAGTCAGTTCAGTCATTCGGTTAGTCGGTGGATTTAAGCCTCGTTTCAGGCAGTCTATGCGATTAATAAAGCAGTCGATTGACCAACAGGTCGATTCTCTTAAGCGGATTAGCTTACGTGAAATGTAAACAGGTCGTGCAAAATAAGCTAAGATGGAAATTGCCAGTCAACTGAGAGGGAAAGGCGTACGTATGTGCGTTCTTGCATGTGGGATCGTTTCTTGTAGATTGGCGGAGGTAGGGCTAAAGGAAAGATGTGGCAAATGGAAGAAAGCATGAATGGAATGAGACAGATGTATTCAACTTGTCGGATATGTTCAGTGCGAGTTAGTGGGCGACAGGAAAGAGAAAAGGAAAGATTTGAGGGGAGGGGGCAAAGTGGAAGTGGGACGCATATATTAACGCGATGTAGACAAGACGATGGAGGGTGGAAAAGAAAGAGCAAAAGTGAGGCAGTGGAAAAGAAATATTATTTGAAAAGGTGTGTGCAGAATGTAAGGGGGAATAAGCGAACCAAAACGCAAATGCTTCGCAGTCGAAAATTGGAAAAATTAACGGCGATAACTACTATGAAACTGTCGTTTTACAATGTAATAAATAATATGTTCGTAACGTATCGGATGAAAGTGTGAGAGATTGGAAGGAAAGCGTTGCTTACGAATTCTTCTTTTATTGCGACTATTGTACTATGTATTTATAATTTAGTTGCTATATATTTACAACTACTATTAGTAACAGTACTCCGTTTTTTTTGTACCCCAAAAAAATTAAAAAGTATTCGCAATTACCGACCATCTTAAATGATTCAACAATAAATTATGTGGACTGTATATGAAACTCCCGTTTACAATTAAGAAATTATCACCGGCTCGCAGTCAAGTGTCACAAGCAGAAATGCAAAAGTGATATCGTGTGAACCGATTAACTCCCAAATTAGTGTACTTATAATGCAATGTCTTGCAAAATAATCACTCGTAGCAACCAAAATTGCGGAACCAAGTTTCAAGAATGACCTAAGTAATAAACAACGGACGCTTCCTGAAATGCAACGATACAAAGTCCAAGGTTACATAATCTTCGGCTGTCGAATGAGAAATTCCAAAATTGAACATTGCACGTCGAATCTCATATCATCATATGTCCATCCATCCTTGCCTCTTTCCACGTCCTCATTTTCCTCTCGCCCTCACACACACACACAATGCATGCAGATTCACGCTCACATACGAATCGTTTCCCATCTCTATCCTGTTAACTCAATCCTAGTCCTCTTTCTCGTGCACTTACTGGCAGGAATCGTTTTCCATCTATATCGCTCTCTGCCTTCAACCCTGTCCATCCCTTTCTCTCTCTCTCTCTCTCTCTCTCTCCCGCTCCCACTCACTCTTTCTCTCACAGATCTACAATCGTCTGGCCCTCTCTATGTATCCGTCTCACTTAGCCATTCCGTCTGCCGACCTCGCCCACCCCAGCCCCCCCCCCCCTCCGTCTCTCCCCTCTGTTCTCCCCTCCGTTCCCCCCTTCTTCCCCACTTTGCCGCGAACTGACGCCGACCTGCGCTAGCTTGTAATTGTTTCGTTGTCTCTGACCGTTTGTTCAGCGAGATCAAGGGTTAGGCTGCCTCCAGGGAGAAACGGAGATCTCGGCGACGGACTGAGCAGACGGGGGTACTGAAAGGGAATGGGAGAAACGGAGAAAGACGAACGTATGCACACGGTGTCCAACTATAATGGTACTCTCCGGCCGGCGACGCGAGGGAAACGTTCCGGCTGCGACTGGATTGAGGAATTAGGAGATTATCGTGAGGAAATCTTGCGAGACACTCGAGTCAGGCACGATAACTTCATTACATTTTCTCAAGTTTATCTTTGACTCGGATGTTCTAGAATGTCCTATGCAGTGGACGTGTCTGGAATACGGATTAGAAGAGCGAACGGTACCACGGACGAATCCGATGTTTGTTACAAGGAAGGAAACGGAATCGAGAGCTTCGTTGTTATTGAAAGTGCGAGTGATTAAGGAAGTATTGTCGGAGCAAGGTTTAGACCTGTACACGCGCTCGTTATGGTCGGGTCATGACGCCGAGCATGAGCTCGTTAATGTATTTTGAATGTATAATACATTCGTTTACGCAAAATCAACTTTTCAATCGGAATTGTAAATACAGGTAGATAGGTCCCTAGATAATGTCGTGTTGTGTGAAGTCGTGTTATGTAAGACCAAGGGCCAGTACCGAAAGCCGGGTTACATTCCAAAAAACTGATTGAAAACAAACTCCTTTTTTTAATTTCATATAAGGAATTTAATTTTGATTAATCATGTAAATGTGTGTGTAATACAAATCGTAAAAATATTATTTTCATTTAATGTAACCGTAATTTAATAAATTCCTTCCTCATCACTACTCGGTACAGCGAAACGAGAACATTGTTTGGCTAAACTATTGTATATCACCAACGATATAACATCGGAATAGAGTTATAAATAAGTAAATTATAATTTACTTATAGATTTTCATGTAAAGGTACTGTTGTTTTGTTATTTCTTCTCGTCATTATTTTTAGATAATATGTTAAACAAAAATTATGGTATCCTGTGCTATAGAAATATGGCGTTGCACATAGATTTTTCGCAATATTCTTATCATGTTAGCGAAACAACGTTGTAGGTTCCAGTGTTATACGAAAAATACCGCAACATATCCTATCGTGTTAGAATAAAAACGTGTTATATTATAAAATCGTGTTGTAAAAGGGCTACCGGTACTTATTTTCAAATGCATTTCTTATAGCGCTTCGCATTAAGTATCGTACAATCGTTCGCATTCAGACGGAATAATTCATACGTTATTCGTTACATAAATATGAATTTTAGCAAAATCGCAACGAGACATTGTGGCGATTACATCTCTGAAACGTCACTTTTTTTACTGCCTAAAATATGGCGCGTCGGTACGCTTCAATACTAACGACTCGTTCTTACACGCTCATGCCACCGTTACAGAACCCGCGCCGTCCCGCCGTTAACAAATGTAATGAACGGCGACAACCGACAATTCATTAATTCCACGTCCCACGAAAACTCATTATTCTTCGATTTCTATCGCGAACAAACAGGGCACGAGCGACCTAACGAGTTTTAAAATCGCCCGTTCGGCGGCTTCCCCTTTTTTTCCGCTACCTGAACGGGACGATATTTTAAGTGGCGTCCATTAGAGGCACCGAGGGGGTGAGCGAGGGAGGGTGGTGGAACCTGGGTTTCAGAAAGCGAAAAGTGCATTCGCCCGTGTGACCCCGTTCTTCCGCCCCGACGGATTATGCCGAGACTCCGTTGGCGGCAACATCTTTTATACCCGAGCAGGCTGGAGCACGACAGCGGTGGTGGGGGTAGCGCTGAGTGGGGTGGGGGACTCCATAAGAGGACGCAGCGACGGGGCGGGGGACTGTCTTGACGCGCGACATTCAAATCGGATTTGATACGATGATTTTGGCCGACGAGTGCCGGATGCTGAAACAGCTTTCGCTCCTCGTCGGCGAAGCAACGACAATGTAAGAGAACTGCGAAGAAATAGCGTCAGTGATGTAACGCGCCTGTAACGCGACGCCGAAAGAGCATACGTAATGCAATAACTGTAAATTGTCGCCGATAAAATGAAGGTAAATAAATGGAATGGGAGTTATAAGCGATTAATGAGACGCGATGATGTCCGCCGGAATTCCGTGTAATGAAATAGCATTGACATGGGTACGCGAGGAATGAAATATTAAAACACGTTCCAGGGATGTAAATGTGCATACGATATGGGGATATATTTTAATCTAAAGAGATTGGCTTGCAGCGCTGCTGGATCTACGTACGCATTATTGAATCCGAGTGTGTACTTTACCGATCATTGAGCGTTGCTCTATATACGATATTACATTATTGAAAAATTTCTTAGGTTCCACACGTGCTTTATTTCTCGTCAGAGGCACACGCGAGGCTGTAATCTTGAGAAAGGAAGAACTACGGCTGCACGGTTGTCACGGGCATGCCGGAAGAAAAGCCGGACTTCCGGCGAGGAAGGATTCGACGATATTTTGTCGTAGGACAACCCCATCCAGCCCCTTTCACCCCCCGCTACCCTCCCTCTGTACCCGCACTAACCTCTTTCTTCGGAACGTGCTCGGCGGCACGCGAAATAATTGCGCTCGGTTAATACCGGCTAAATTGTGAATTATGGCGACTTCCGCTTTTGTTAAAGCAATTCTCGGATTGTGTCCTGGCTTTACGTGTATTCTGCCGGATGTTCCGTAATATGTGACACCCATTACGAGGTTAGTTGCGGAATTTACGCGCATAAATATTGATTTGTTGTGCGGGGATATAACGTTTAGCGCGAAGAGTGGGATTTAAATTAAAGAGGATGAGAAATGGTGCAAATAAATAGTAAAAACTCAACAAAATTAATTGTGCAAAAGTATACTCTCTGTACGAATGCGCAATCTTTCGAGAACACTGTTTTGATATCTGTAGAATTCGTTATTCGAAATGAATGACTTCACCAAACGAACTTTTGTTATAGATGACGCAAAATTATGAAATGTCGGACACAGTTGAATTGTTACGTGTATGTGGTCATAGAACCGCTGTGAGTCAAAAGTTGAATGAACTTGAGGTGATCATTCACACCGACCAACGTTGTTTACTATCAGCACATAATGGATAAAAATTGATCGTCACGTCTCGACTTACACTACTTTTTTAATAAACAACATGTGTACTTAACACTTTTTAAAACTATCAATTTTGTCATTTTTGTTGTCATGAACTATCGGCGACGACGAAGGATGAATTTGCAGAGCACGTTAAAAACTTTCAAAGATTCATTAATATTCTTTGGTAGCTATTTAACCTTCCGTTAGTCGCGGCCTCTATTTCTACACGAATGGTCGCGCGTATCTCCTAGATACGCTATTGTCAAAATCGAAGATTTGATAGTACAATTATTGAAATTTTGTTTGCGTATAATATATTATGAATAATCACGCTTCATTTATGATAAAATTTATTTTTTAAAACATACA
This sequence comes from Anoplius nigerrimus, assembly GCA_914767735.1. Classification (NCBI taxonomy): domain Eukaryota; kingdom Metazoa; phylum Arthropoda; class Insecta; order Hymenoptera; family Pompilidae; genus Anoplius; species Anoplius nigerrimus. The sequence goes on from OU612078.1 coordinate 11,785,422, forward strand.
CAAAGTATTATAAATCTATATATAAACATGCAGTCACATCACTGTCACGTAAAATCAAGTCTTCTATAGTATCAAAATCACTATGATCGTCCATCTTATTTTAACTGTTGTCTACCTCTCTTGAAAAAACAACAAGTGCAAGAAAACAAATTAGATACCACAAACCACAAAATTCGGAAAAAAAATCGACACAAAAAACGGATGATTAGAAACAGAATGACTGATGTGGGAAAGTCTTACCGGAACAGTCGCGTGTATTTCTCAGATACAAATGTCGATTTGCTGAAAATGTGTATTCGCTTTGAACTCTAAACTTATACTGGAAAGATGGTCTAGAAGAGAGGGAAGAATACTCGAAATGGGCTTATCGCAGCGGGATTAGACAAAATGATATTATACAAAACATATCTGCAGTGTATCCTACAGATACGCGCGACCATCGGAAGGTTAATGTAAGATAAAAATTTTCTGTAGCCGTAGAAAAGAGAACAGAGGAAATAATAATAAGAGGTACGACTGAAATGTTGTCGTCTTAATCGTATACCAACGGCCTTACGTCGTGACAATGGTCGAATAAATTTTCTCAGGTCATGGCTATGGTAATGCCGCAATAGCGATGCATTTAATCGATAATTTAGCAACCGAGTAAAAGGAAACAAAATACAGTTTAGACCGTAACGAATTATCGGATTAGTGCGCTATATACAAATTTTGTTATTAACCATGAAACAGATTCGACGCTCGGCGGATACGAAATAAACATGGCGATCATCAGCATTGACATCAAAGTGGAAGTACGTACGTATGTAAATAATAGCGTAAGAGAAAAGTTGTTTCACTCTGGTACTGAACAATTTTTCTTAAAATATTAGTACGAATGAATGAATCTAGCTATGATTTAGCTAACGTCTGTCCGAAGAATAAGAATGTACGAAAAAAAAACGTGTCGAAAAACTGGGTCACAACGCGGAAGCGTACCTTAACATTGACTACATAATACAAGGTAATAAAATTTGATATACATGCGTTGCAAACTTCAGGGTCACAAACACAAACCGACGTACCAATTCTTGAACGAAGTTGTGTGTATTCTTAATTTACTAGAGTGTAGTTCATTACGTGACAATCGTTACGATGGCAACGAGTCAAGTTCAAAGTTGAAAGTAAGCACCACTGAAAATATACCAGCTCTTTTTCATTGCTTGTAACCATTGTTGATTTTGACATCTCCAGTGCATAAACGATTAACTTGTCTGAACAGTTAACCCGTTCAAATAATAGATATTTTTCACACCGCCGATATTTTACGTCACAATTGACTACCTTTTGTAGATTTTATTCTATTTGCTATCGACATTTGATCAAAACTTGTGATAAGTATGATTGGTCGTTACAGTTTTAGTATTACATTTCAGCGATTTTTGGAACAATTTTTCAAGCTACTTTTTCACCTACTGTGTTTAAAAATGTCTTCAAGCGCTTTGTATCTGTCACGGTACTGAACAAAGTGGTATTGAAAATACGATATTGGAAAAATATGAAATAGGCGCAAATGAAATCACCTTTGATGTAAAATAGTTCAGCTATTTAATCTGTGTAAATCAAACCAAACGTTGTTTAAATTTCATAAACATACTAGCGACCGAATATTAATGAATTTCTTGCATACAATATGACGCGGAAACAGGTGAAGACATTTTGACCTCAATGTCAAGAAACCGTAGGAAATTCCATGTCTGGTAAACGCAACGTGGACAGTAACAATAATTTAGGACAAAAAGGAATGATACAGTTCCGATTTCCATTTGATCAGCCTCTTGACGTCATTCTCTACGTTTAACCTGACAGCTTTACAAAACAAGCATGCATACATTTGCAAAACACTTTGTTTACTCTTCTTCTTTGTTCAAATATTTAAATACAAACGTTGAGAGTTTTTTGATCCTAATTCTTTGACGTCACTCAAACAAAGCGATGAATGCTTATTTAGTAATATCAGCGCTTACCTTGATTCAATAGCAACAGATATTTTATAGAAATTTAATTAAGACTACAATGCTTTACAACTTTTAGTGGGCACATTCTTCCACACAGACAGCTTGTGCCACTGTAACGAATTAATTTCATTAATCGGCTTTTACTATTTTTTCATTTACATTTAACCTCTGTCCGCATCATATATTAGGAAAGGGCACTTCCTCCAAAAATTCCTGTGTCATGATTTGACCTACTTTTCGACGATACTATTCGCCGGTAAGTTTAAACGGACAGTTTATAGGCCACAATCAGTAGTGGACTGGCAAAATACATGAAGCACCACCAGTTTCGTACATCGGTTATCACTCATCTGCATCGTCGAACATAAACACAGTGCCCTTACGTTACGCTGCTTCTAACGAATTCTCACTCGCATCTCTAATTTCGCGGCTCAATGACCTACCAAATTTCAATTTTCGGTCTATCACGTAACACAACGAAAATCCACGCCGAGGTTCTCATTATGCACAGTCTCACGACCTTAACCGTCGGACGGACAATTAAATCCAGCCGTTTAATAATACTCGCTAGCTGCGGCATTAATTCTGTAACAGTACAATGGCCCGCTTCACTTTTCCGCCCGCCGCTCTTTGCTCATTCAAATTTTCGACTCACACCGCGGAAAACGAGCGTACATGCGCACTGAATACCGCTCTATGAGCACACACGAACGAGTCAGCATACATATTAATCCGGGCAACATACTTGATAGGCAGAACAGCCAAATCAAAAGAAGATAGAAAGCAATGATACGCTAACTGAGAACATTGTAGACAATATACGCGTGTAAAGCAAGGACGAAAAATGGCGGACATCCTTCGAACATTTTCCTACAAATTATTCCAGTAACTAGCCGAGAAGACGTAGAGTAATACCGGAAGCTGAAGAATAGAGGGAGAAGCGACAAGGCGTGAAGCTGCGGCGAAGAATTCTCCAGCAAGGTGGATGCAGTAGAATGAAAGCTCTAATTGGCCAGGTTCGTGAAAAGTAGTTTACAACCATCCCTTTCCCAATCATCACTTTCCTTCTACTCCCCCAACCAGTCTCCCACTTGTCATTCCCGTTCAGTGATTCCCGATCCCCCTCCAGTGCGGCAAGAATGTTCGGAAATGTAAAACATACTCGACTGTCAATGGTCGCGCGTTACATAAATCGGCGGGTGGCTCGTCTACCTTTTGTCGATCGGAGTTCTCTGCCTCTGTCAACGTTGCACTCGACTTCTCGCTTCGCTCGCGTGCTATAATCCGCGAAAAACTGAGCGACGAGTAGATCTTGTGTAGTTCGACGTCGTTTTCCTTTCGTCGAGTAGCAAAATACTTTTCCCTGTTCTACCTGCCCCCCCCCCCCTTTGTGGACGTGCGGATAAAAAAAAGGATTTCTCTCTGAGGCCAGTCATTTCGTCGAGGGAAAAAGCAAGGTACAGTCTGCGTCTTCTCTCCCGCTGAATTAATGTCATTCCTTGGTACTTCGTCAGACCGCATTCTATTTCCTTCTGCAATGCTCCGTTCCTAATTTTTGAACTCCGCTTGCTTCCGTTTCTCGCTAAACGTGTCTTTACCGACATTTTCGGTTAATTTTGTCAAGAACTTTGGCATCATAATGTCTCTTCGTTGACCTTAAACACTCAACTATGTGCAACGCTGTACTTTTTATCGATTCAATTCTCTGTTTTCTTACGTGTACAATCTTTCAATTTTTAATTGTCCTTTAGTTTTTCACATTTACTTTCTTTTGCAACAATTTACTCGGTTTCATTTGATATCTCTATCGTTCATCCGTAAAGTGTGTAAAAGGCATACAAGCACAAGTGTCAGTGATTTGTTCAGCAAGATTGAAGAACGGAATAATAGAAAAATCTGTTGTATCAAGATTATTATAATCATAACATGATCTTTTGAAGAATTAAAAACAAAATACAAATAAGTATTACGTTTCAAATCTGTATTATTGGTACATCTGCCAGTACACCATTCGTAAACAAACGTTTCTCTTTTGAATATGCCCTCATTGCAAAGCATACTACTTAATTGATAACGAGTAACATGTGCTCATATATGTACAAAAGTGACAAGGTATGCAATAATGACAACACTGTAAAGTGATATATGATTAAAATTTAAACTAAGATAAAAGAATATTTAAACTTTCAAAATATAAACGAGTGGTTATTATTAATAGATATGTAGTGCGCATTTTAGTCGAGAAGCTGTCCAGTATCTTGACACGACTGAACGACGAAATACTTAAAAACGCTTAATGCGAAGTATGCTGCATACATAAAGAGACATGTGTAGTATAAATAATGTGAAATTAAGTTCGTCAAGTGGAATAGTGTAAACTTGCAGTTGTACCGTAACGCTGTATGATACGTGTAGATTAGTAATGTGTCATAAACAAGCACTTAATGCATTGCAGGCTACCAAACTACTTAGCCGGCCAATTACAATTGCGCGCTGCTATAACCCAGAGTTCAATTAAAAATCGACATGCGAAGCTCATTAATAAGAATCGTTTGCGGAACATGAGTCGTAGCTTCGAACAAAAGTAGCAACTATTCTATTTCTGTCTCCAAATATTCAAGCTCATAATAACGCTTGGTTTGCACATCTGTCAATATTTAAAACTTCTCTTGATTTATATCTATAAGAAAAAATCACCGACGTTGTCTCCAATTCTAACAATAAATACGATATGAACTTCGTTATATTTTACCACGCCGTTTAGATGCCTGCTTATAATTTCATTTCTGTTCAAAAGGAAGCTGTGCTTGCTAACGGTTTGTGAACGAAAAGTATTCAAGAACAAAAATCACAATGGGAATTATCGAGGGCCTTCAATATTTTTGGTATGACTTGGCTGGTAAGTGAAACTCTTCCACTTTCAATATGTAAAATAATCTTTCGTTTTATATCAAGCATTAGAAAGAAACAAGAAAAACAGAAAAACTTTTCTGAAAAATGTGAAATGCTTTCTTTTACATATTTTGCAGTATTCGGAAACGTTTTCAAAAAAAAGCCTGATAAATACACAGAACTTTTAACGACACAATTGGAAAAACTCATACATTTTCTTCCATGGTTTGATAGACTCGAGCTACAAAGTGTTAAAATGCTCTCATCCAGGCAGCAAAAATTCTAATTGTATATACATGCACAATGCATAAATCAAGATATAAATATTAAGGATTCATGCATACATAAATTTGTGTAGATATTTTATATAATTTGTGTATAAATAAACATTACAATAACCACTAAACCACAAATTCTCTGTTGTCCATATACTCCACATTTTTATTATTCTTTCGTTATTTAAACATCGTGTTTATTACAGATGAAAGGACGATGAATTGGCCGCTAATGAAGTCACCATACTGCATACCGTCTATCTTACTCTGCTACCTGTATTTTATATTCAAATGTGGACCCCGTTTCATGGAAAAACGAGAACCGTACGCGCTGAAAACGTATATGCAATGTTATAACATTTTCCAAGTAGTCTCAAATGCCTTGGTAGTTTATTACTTCATCGATGCCGGATGGTTCACACAGTTTGGAATTTATTGCGAACCCGTTATATACACTTACGAAAGAGGCCCATACCAGGTAATATTTGACAGAGATATAATTTGCTCAAGCACGTTCAGTCTCTTACAACATTTTTATTAAAAGTTCGCACCCATCCCTTGTTTCACGTTTTATTATTTTTTAAAATCCACCGAAGTCTTTGTATTTTCTATGCTTTCATAAAATGACATTGTAAACCCACACAAAATCTATGGAGACTACACTGCAAAATACATTTACATTTACATTTTTTACCGTATACATTTTTTAGTTGGCCAAGGTAATGTGGTGGCTCCTTTGGCTGAAACTGGCCGATCTCACGGAAACGGTCGTCTTCATTTTGAGAAAGAAGGACAAGCAGATCACGTTTTTGCACGTCTATCATCACGTTTCCACGGTTATAATTGAGTGGCTTGGCGTAAGATACATTGCGGGCGGTATGTCTTCCTTCATAACAATGGTGAACAGCAGTGTACATGTCATCATGTACTCCTATTATTTTCTCTCCAACTGTGGGCCAACCGTACGCGGTATCGTCTCACATTTCAAGCCGATGATAACGATCATTCAAATGGTGAGTAAATATTGTTTGTTTAGTACGTCTAGTACTTCATCTCCCACTCCAGTCTTTCCTCCTAACGTTCAAAAGGAATTGGTTTCAAGAGAAAAGGTATAGCTGAATAAGATTGTCAAAAGTACCCGTAAATCGAATTCAAGTTTGAATTAGCCATTCAATAGCTTATGGGGAAGAACTATTTCTGTAAAGTTCAAAATGGAACACAAGATTCTCCCACCATTTTTTTGAAACCTAGTAGATAACAGAATATCAACAAAATCAGAGCTACACCTTGTAATGGTGCTCACTGTGCTACGCTATGCAATGCAGTGTTAAATACCCGAAAATTTATTTATTTTACGTAAACCGCTAACATCAATTTTTCACATGTTCACCGCAAAACAGGTTCAGTTTGTCGGTCTGATAATCTACACACTGCAATCGGTGTATCCAAGCTGCCCTACACCGAGATTGCCTGGACCAATATTCATCGTCAATCTGATCATCAATTTCGTCTTATTCTACGATTTCTACAGGAAATCTTACAAGACTCCGAAACCGAAGAAGGCGTAATTCGGTTAGCTAACGTACAAACTAAACTAATAGGATAACTGATGGTCAACGCGAATTAAGAAGACTATCAGTTCTTAAGTTAATATGAAAGACTGTGACTTAGTATAGATTGGTAGAGAAACTTGAAGGACTCAGTCGTTTGTTAGACGACAATTTGACTGAACGTGCACAGAAATAATTGTCAGCAAATATGCACGGGTGAATGTAATTAAAATGTATATTTTAAAGTGTCCACTGTATGAAACAACGCTGGAATCAATAAAGACAAGTATATAAGGCGGAGTTAAAATTCCTCTTCTCCCGAAGCGTTAATAAGTTCTACCAGCAACTACTCGTTATGTAAAGCAAAAAAATTAACAATCCCAAATGCAGATGAGTGGATCATCAAGTGTTAAGTAAACAAGACCTATTAACGAGGCACGTCACGAAGAAACGTACCATCAGAATAAGTACCTTAATTGTAGAAAACTGAACTTTACGCCTTAAAGGGCCGAGTTTCAAAACATTCAAGATGTTCAATATTTCCAACCAGTGCCAGAGTTCCGCCTGGCTAAAAGTTTCGAAGAGGCGCGCGTTTGCAAAATTTGCATCATTGTTATGATGTTTAACATTCGAAGACTCTCCACTGCTTTTGGAAGAAGCCGAAAGCATTGGGTACACCGTCGTGGTCCGCGCGACTTTCGACATGCCCGACATTTTTCGTCGTTTCCGCTTTCTTCGCTTCCGCGTCGCTGAGAAGAACATTGACCCGGGAGACAGGAGGAGAGAATGGTTGAAGGGACGGTCGAAAAGGAGAGGAAGAGGGCGGTATGAGAGAGGAATCGGCGAAGGGATACAGGAAGGCAGTTTACCTATTTCGCAAGAAGTAGTTCCGACGTTACGTCGAAAATAGTCGAGAGTTCCACCTAGCTCAGACCACTTTTCCACTTTTCCACTTTCCGCAAACGATTTATACGTGTTTACGTATAAATCTACCCACTCCACCCGAGAGCCCCGCCTCTGTCCCCTTTTTTTCCGAACCGCGGGAAACTTGTACTGCCGCGAACTTTCGGCGAAATTTCCGGGAAATATTTCCGAACATTCGCAATTTTAGATTTATCCCGGCATTTCTCCCGGTTTTTCGGCGTTGAGCGCGATGAAATTAAAAGAGTCGATGTTCTCGCGGCAGTAGAAAGGGTGTCCGTAGATGGGAGAGAACGATTTCATATTGTTTACTTGTTGACTTAGAAAAGAGATTTCTTCGAAAGAGTCTATCTTTAATACTGCTCGTTCACATACTTTGATGTGTATATATATATATATGTACATATTGTATTTAATTTATAATAATTATATAAATTATAAATATACATTATTTATAATTTGCAATTCATATACAATATGTATATATATACATAATTATAATTATTATTCATATACATATTGTATATGAATTGCAAATTATAAATAATGGTTGGTTTATATAATAATTAATAGATAAATAATAATTTTGTCATCTCAGGTATTATATATTATATGATTATATATTAATCAATATGAATAATAATACATTAAATTATAATCCAATTATATATAGTGATTAACAAACTTTCTCATAGTTGCCAATCTAAATTCTATTATTTAACAGTAATTTGTATTACAACTGATCATTGTTAAATAATATGTGTATTGGGTAAAAGATTACAATATTACTTGATAGTAAAAAATAAATATTGACTACAATTGCGTTCGACTACTTAGAGTTCAATGTTAAAAGCTTGATAATCAACTCTAACTATTATAATACTAAAGATAGAATAAAATCGGAACTGCCCGTAGACGTACAGTTTTGTTATTTCACTTCCAACATTAACAAGAGCAACCCCATGCCGAAGCTTTCGAAATTTTTCATTCGACGAGATATTTAAGCGTTCGGTTTCTGCTGGCCCATCCTTTATGCGAGAGCTCGAAAAAGTCTCTGAACTTACGACCTTCGACGTTGGGAAAGAAAGTCTCGACTATTATAATGTCCCGTGTCCGCAATAAAGCAGCCCGTAGTAGTTGGCAAGTTTTCCGGCTTCCGTCAGCGTAGATGGTGAAGAGTATAGCAGAAGGAAGGAAGGAAAGAAAGAGGGAGGGAGGGAGAGAGAGAGAAGGAGAGTGAGACAGAAGAAGAAAACAACGTGGCACGGGAAAAATGCAAACGGCCGAGTGCACTTACTGCGGAGAGTGCAATTGGAACGACGGCGATTGGCGGATATTTCGCTGAATTGAGTCTTCTTCCGTTTCGGTTACTCACCTGAAACAGAAAGTGGAAACTGTTGGTTAGCGTGCTGCTACGTGCAAGAACGTATAGCGAGTGTCGACGCGATAAATATAGCACGCTGGATACGCATGACTTTTATCAAGCTTCTATTTCATTTTTGAGACGTCTGTCGTCTTATTATACTAATCCCAAGGATATATCTTAGGAGAAGGAAAATATTTCTGCATGTAATTGCGAGAAACAACCAATAACATCAGCTACGATATAAAAATGATACCCAAACGTTTCAAATTTGTTTTTGAAGATTTTAAGGTCATTATGTTAAATCGGGTAAGAGTTTAGTAATCAATACATTGGGAATTTAACCCATATAGTATATTAGTCTGCGATAATAACTTCTTATGTATTTTGTCATCTCCCCCACCCCCTTCTCTCGCTACAGATTGGTTAATATCGATCTCGACATGGAGGAAACAATGAAGAGAGAACTGGTTAAGAAAAACCTGCCACTTCTGCAGCGTGTACTTCTTTTGTTGAACGGAATTTGAAAATAAACATCTGTGATGGCATCGAGCAACGACTACATCGGGGAGTTAATTAGAAACGAGAAAGCACCTTCGGCACGCACGTGTAATCGTTATGAGTGTATGCAAAACAAATTTTGGTTTCTGACGAAAGACGGAATAGTCGCGCAAGTCACGTCGCGTCAACGCTCCCACTTTACTTTGCGCATGTCAGCCTTGAACACGAGGCAGCCAGAGACTGATTGTGAGACACTTTAGAGGCGCTGTAAAGAGTGTTGCTGAAGAAACCCTCCTGATGCGGCTCGACTCGTGCTACCTTCTGCTCTCCCCGCAAAACCAAAATCGCTCTTGCATACTTCGATAACGATTATTAACATAACATTAGTAACTAAACATACATTTCTGCGCAAGAAACCTTTCTGGTTTATTTCGATTAATCTGTAGGTTTTCCTTCTTTAGAGAGATATGGGACAAATAAATTTGTCCAATTTGAAAGTGGTGTAAGTTTATTTTAAAAAAAAAATCGGATGTTACATAATTTGTCATTCATTCAGTGTGAGTAGACGTTTCATTTATGTGATATTTCATGTTCTTGTTTTAAATGGACTTGCACCACTGTTAACCCTTTCGCTTCGAGCGTCGGATATGTCCGCAATCCGCGAGACGGATAATTAATATAATTTTGTATAAATCTTTTAACTTTCAAAATATAAAGAATACGTGCTATATTAGAGCAATAATTGTTTTATTAACCATAGTAATTATTTAACTCCCTATTTATCACCAACAAGAATAATGTTAAGGCTTAGAAGAATGCAGGTATATACAAACACCACGCGCACTGTGCACATTTCTGGTGCATGCTTCCGTTCGGTGGCGGCACTTCGGCGAACTGGACTGTCGAAGTGAAAGGGTTAAATTATACGGCTCAAGTATATATGGGAATATACAGGGAGAATATTTAAGGGGTGGTAGAACACATCAATACACGCAATTTTTATACTACAATGTATGAGCGGAACGCAACGGGTCAAAAGTTACAGGGTAGATTTCTACCGTCACACTTAACGAGTGTTAAAGAATTATCAGAAGAATGAAAAGAGATATTTCAGAAAACATTTTACCAAGAGGAACAATATGAATCTATATGATCAAAGAAAAGAAAGTTAACGCAAATTTATGGGGAAATATCCGTCAAAGTACTTAGTGTACGGTACGGGGGACGGGAATGCGTTCGAGACCCAGCGACTTTATCGCGACCGGTATCCGGAGCATAAAATTCGATAACACTCTTGTTAATAAAATGTTTTCTCAAATATCACGTCTCATTCTTGAGATAATTCTTTAACATGTTAACTGCCATATCAGGCATCGGCGACGCACGTTGCAGTCAGCCTGTTAACACGTTGCGTGCCACGCTGATTTTACGTGTCCGCCGCGTCTGGCCAACGTGAATTTCTTATTATGCCTTACATATTTTTTCGAAATTTTTTGCACAACAGGTAAATTTTAGTATATAAGAGCGTATAATGCAATAATTTTTTTTGGGGTCACCGGTGACCCCCATGGCCAAACTGAGCGACTCGGTGCCGGTCACCGGTGACCCCCATGGCATGCAACGTGTTAAATGTGACGGTGGAAAATTACCCTGTAACTATTCACTCCTTCCGTTCCGCACATACAATGTTTTACAAAAATTGCCTGTTTGGTGTGTTCTATCACCCCTTAATACACAGACAATAGTCAATGGTATCGAATAGGTCATCCTTTGTAGATCGTCTTTTGCTTTAACGTTTACAAGCACTCGCTCACACATATCCAAAATATTTAAATTCGGTCGTCGCGAAATCCATTGTTTTCCTGCAAATCGCTGCGGAATGTATGTGATTCAAATGTTTTATATTTACAAGAAAATGTTGGATACAGTTTTCAATTTGAGAAACGTGATTCTTGACAAAATTCGATGTTGGAGAAACCTGGGACTCATGCGGGAAATTGAATTTCCGATACGTTTTAGCGTGTCGAAGCAATTACTGATCTTGTCACAAGACATATTACACGGTATAAGAAAGCTTAAAAACATGTTGAATTTTCACGCTTCGAGTTATTTTTCCGAACTAATCGAAAATCGTTTGAGTAAAGTTAGTACGAAAATCTTAAAATAAAGTTTCAGTGTTTATTGCACTAGAGTTCTGAAAAAGAGTACCAGGTATGCTATTAAAAATCATCGTCTTTATCAATATTATTGGCTCTGGACAGACAAATTTTTGGATAAATAAAGAAACGTATCTGCCTTATAATATTAGTATTGTAACCTTGGCACCGAAAGTAAGGCATGAATCGCATATAATATAATTTAGGATGTTTTAGAAGTTTGAATATGCTGCTAAGTAGAATGTATAAAAAGTAGCGGCAAACAATTTACAAGTTACGTGCGCAATGAAACTTTTCGAATGAATATAAAACCCGAATTAGTTAGAACCAAATGTTCTCTGGACGAATGGAAAGCTTTCTGCGGCAAGGGCTTCAGTGATACGTGACTGAGTGAATGAGACAAAACCTATGAGTGAACTCGAGTGTGCGGAAAGAATGATTGGATTGAGACAGATCGTAGACAAAAAAGTGTGTGTGAGAGAATAGTATGAAGTCAGTGTGCGAAGCGTTGCCAAAAAACATCGGACATAGAATTGTAATCATCGTTCACAAATCTTACAGATTTTTTCGAGTTTTTCCAACTGAAAGTGTCGTTTATATGTTATGCCTTAACAGTTGCCATTCTTTTAAAAATTATGAATCTAGCATATGTCGCGAAATTACGGTTTTTTATAATAGACTCTTTGTGATTATTTATCAAACAATTTTCTGACGCATAATACCAATCTTGTTTCAAATACATGGTTCGTGTTCCCTTACGAATATTACTATAAACGGTTTCTTTATGGGGGGAATAAACTTTCGTGCAATAACTTCAGTTAATTTAATGCTGAACAATTTGTAGATTTAGTAGTCTGTTGACAATTAACACAACCTGAACTGGACATCTGTCAAACCCATGCCTTGTGAATTTTTCCTGACGTATGAATTTTCTTTTTTCGATAACGCTCGTAACTGGTCCATGACAATGACTGCACATTCTGGTCATACAAAGTGTCATCGAGAAAAAAAAATGGTAGAGCAGCACAGCCGTTAACAATACCTCACTATGCATCTGAATTCCACGGCCGCCGGTATATGAGCTGACGAAGCCATTTCAAATTTTCAATAGAGCCATAATGCATATTACGTGTATTCTATTGTTCACGTTGAACAAAAGTTCGTCTACTGGTTAACAAGGTGTCGAAAATCAGTTTACATTAGCAATAACACAGTTGTAATATTCAATAATACAAGGCAGTCAATAATTGGTAGGAAATGCAAAAAAAAAAAAAAGTGGATGTATTCGGCAGTTCACACGATAAATCTTTGTCACTGTTACAATTTCTGTCTTTCGTCCCGACTTATCGAAACAAACACTCTAATCGCTTCCTCCGGCATAATTGAATATCCATGATCCTACGCAAAGATTGTGTAGGATTTCTTGCGTTGAGTTACACCTTATCCTGAATTACTTGTACGAAGCCGTAATTACATTAACGTTTACACCAACTACTACAAACACACTCATGATGTTAAAGGACATGTTTTTATTACTAAATCATACGACAGAATTGTTATAAGAAAGTTATACGATGTGCGTCGTTAAACGTTACGCATTTTATATGTAGTGTGATTATTTTGTTAGACGTTGCAAATAGTACAAGTGGACACTTGAAGTTTGCAAAACAGGCTTCACAGTTCTTCAAGATATTCTGTATGACAATGAAGGTTTTGCTGCATAGAGTATCTTCCATAACATTTGCGATCTTCGGACAAATTGTATTTTTGGGGCTGCACAAGCAGTCTAAGCAATCAAATGTCCCATAAAACTGACCAGACATAATGGTAAATAAAGAACGTGGGCTATTCATTGATTCGCAGTTGGTACTGGTAAAAGGTCGTGGTATAAAATCCATTGCACACTCGTGCAGAATTTGAAGAGTCGATAATGGCATATGATCGCACTCTACTGCAAAATTTCTCCCTCATGAATATTTTCAGATGACCGAATCTTTTAACGACGAGCACAGGTTTTATCTTGTACTGATCCAGTTTCACGCCACTGATCGATTACTTTGACCGAATTTATCGCTCACTATCATCATCGACTAATCGACAAAACTGTTGCTGGACAATTAGGGTCCTCTTGTTAACAGAAACCGTTTCATGCAAAATATTGCGCTGTTGCGCCGATCAACGTTCCACTCCATGACTCCCACGTTACTCGATCGTAATTGCGATTGATACCATAAGCAGGCTGTGTTGTCGAACTTAAACTGAGCAATGTTAAGCCCCGCGTTCTGCAGCTGACAATAATTCACCGCTAAAAAGTAATGAATACGTGAATGTATAAAAAGCGCTCGACGCTTTATAAACACGCGTATGCGTACGTTGTTATGTAATAGCGTCTTCCTGTCTGCATACACGCGTACAAACGAGCGTCTAGTATGCGCTAATGCAATTTCATTCGCGTTATTTCCGTTCCTCATCAATCCTCGACGGTTGCCGCGAATTCATAAGCAAAACAGTTTGCGCATTTCGTAATCGGTATTGAATTATAGGCCAGATCGAACCAGAGAATGCGTCACACCACCGTAGACACACTAATCGATAGCCAAATCCCGCTCGTTCGATTGCAATCGAACTAAATCGACGCCGTTCGGAATTTGTTTGCCTTTACCGTCTTTGTCTTTGCCCCTGCATGCAATTCTGCCTTTCCGCGCCTATGCTCGTATGCGAATTCATACATGAATGTAGGTGTACATGTTTCTCGGCTTGCACCGGCGATAATCAATGAACCGGCAAAATTGACTACCGATAACGAGTCACAGCTCTGATTAGGTGTTTGGGCTGATAATTATACTGACGCGCGGATTTATGGCCGATAACGATAACGATAACGACAATAATGACGATAACGATGCTCGATGTCACTGAATCCATGTACCTGACGCTTGTAATGTTCGCTGATAATAGATGTGCATTTCCGATGTTTTTATACTAAGCATGCTTTTATTATTATTTTTTCGGCTCTTCTATGAGTTTGTTTTACTAACACGAGCAATAGGCACTTTGTACTAAGCCACGCAAAACGCAGTAGTGTTAGTCAAGCATTGGATTCAAAGTGATGTAAATTACTTACAAACTTGGAGAATACATACATGGGCGGAAACAGAGAATACATTAAATATTGGCATAACAATTGCAATAATAGAAGCATTGGAGAAGAAGAATTGGAGAGTTTGATTTTCTCTATGTTCTCTTTGTTACATTTTTTTATTTGTCATTAAAGTAAATTCATTCGATGCGTTAATCATTCGCACACTTTTTCCACATTCCCACGTGATTAATGTTTCCGGGGGAACTTTCCGAAAATAGGAAGGAGCCGCTTGAAATTTAAACAGACAACTTTCCAAATGTATTTTCGGGGTCAAACTTGAAAGATTCAGCTGGTCGAACTTCCTCCGCAGTCTCCGGTCTCTGCGTCAGCTTCGGCACAGTAAAACTTGCATCCAAAATCATAGTAGAAATTATGGGAGTTGACGGAATAAACGATTTGCCCGGAACTGGCTCATTTTTGGAAAGTGAGTAAGGTTGGGGTCTGTTTTAAAGGCACGCCTGTTTTACTTCCTTCGGTAATTAAAGAAACGAACGTATTATTTCCAGTTATAGATGAAGAAATGTATGTTCCTTTAATTAAGGTAGAATAATGTAATCACTTCAAATTTTCCATTTTACGAACCACTGGGTCTATATATTATATATATATTGAGTATATTCATCATTTAAACTTCACAACATTCCTCCAATATTCTGAATTCATCTTTTGTAAAGAAGGGAGTGAGAGACAGTGAAGATCGGTAACAAAATGTAATGATTAAGACCGCACCATAAGATTAACACATAAGATTCTCCGGAAAACTAATGATAAGACCGTTCGTAAGAGTGCACATAAGACTGCTCATAAGCCTAAGGCAGGACTGCTTCACATGGCTCGTGCCGAAGCCTATGCTAACAATAAGTATATTCGACACAGCAATTCTCTTTTGTAAATCACGCGATCTCTCGCGTTGCTACGCGCCTTTCTACCGCCCAGCAACGACAGGCATGTATTCTTACACTTTTATTAATCTTCATTATAGACATGCCTAAACACGTCGTTCCAAAAAAATAGAGACATTAATAATCAAACTTTCGAATTCCAATCCCAAGCATGCCCATGAACTACCAGAACATTAAATAGAGCCAATAATAATAAAACATATATAATAAACAATAATAAATAGAGTCAATAAATGGAGCCAAGCCAAAACGAAATGGATACATACTATGCACACGTTCAGCAAACTTCTCAATTGCGACTAATTAGAGTAACTCGCCAGAAGGATGAAGCCACCACGAATGCTGAAGACAGCGTGTCTCAAAAAAAGGCGATTTCCTTCAGGCCGAAGTATTTCCAATCGAAGCGTAAAAGTAACCGAATGAAATTTTTTCCTCCACCCCCGGTCGGTTCCCCCTTCCACCCCCTTCAATAACACGGGGCGAGGGTGGTGCGTTTGGCCAATGACAAGGAGCGCTGTCTACCCCAGCGATATTGCGGCGAGATATCGGATGAACTTGTAAAAGTTGCGCAATCAGCCGTAGAATTGCATGCGGTACCCCCAACCGCTCCTTTCTCATTCCTATCTTTTATGTCCTCTCTGCCACCCTCCCCGCCCCGCCGCTCTCTCTCTCTCTCTCTCTCTTCGCCATTCTTTATCTTCCGTTTCCCATCTCCGTCCATCCCGATTTCTCTGTCGCTCGCATCTTCTAACCCCCTCCCCGTCCCCTTCCCCGTTCGCAACTTTTTATCCGCATTGTGCCTAGGCGTTCTGGAATTTGTCTTTACTGTTTACCTTCTGCCTACCCCTCGTAACGTTGCCTACTAATGATGCGAAAAAGATGCCGGGGGATGCTTGAGGGGAGGGAAAAATGCAAGTAGTCTATTCGCTTCGAATCCTCGGATGGAATTAGGAAGTTTTTTCGTTGCTCAGCTCGGACCTCGATTGCCTAAGCTTTGCTGCCCCCTCCCCTCCTCTACCCTACCCTCGGCCCACTCTCCGCCAACTATGTTCTCCTCCTCCCCCACTTTCGTAACGCTTTCTCGGTATTGCAGCGTCTTCGGAACTACATACAGCTTGAATCACAGATTTAATCCTAATTGCTCCTAATTCAGTCCACACAATACATTTTTACACCTTTTATATTTATTTATGTTTTCCTCTATACAGGATTGTAGAAATATTTGTTTGGTAACTCCTTATCAAAGAAGATGGTTAGAAGAGCAGAGTACATTTTCGAAATGGCTCTTTATTTTTTGATCCGTACAATCGCTCACACACTTGCCAGGTTCAAAGGATGATCCACAACGGTCTTCAGAACACGTCCCACTCACACATGTAACATTCACACTCCCCTTAACACACTCTCTCTTACATTCGTACTCATACGTATAGGATAATCTTCACTTTTTCAGTTATTTATTTCCGATGTACAAACATATCTTCTTTTCCCCAATTTAAAGGATTGTCATATTCACTCTTTCATTTTTTTCAACTTACATTTACAACATCCCAACTGCACATCTTTTTTCAGTTCTCCTTACGTTTACCGTCTACGGTTCCATCAGAAATAACACACTTCTCATCCACAATTCTCATCAACAACTTTGTGTTAGATCTTGCTATTATAGAAATAGTTCGTGTTCGAGATCAGTCACATTCATAGTTCGCACCCACGCAAACAATTAAAATCTTAACACCTGTATATATCTCTGTCATTTTTATAATATATGTATTGTACACGCAGTGTGGAGGTGGGCAATCATCAGAACAGAAAAGAACAGCTTTCTCTCTTCCCTTTTTTTAATCCTCGCGCATTCTGCTACAGTTGTCCTCTACCGTTTCATATTGGCTGCTGTAATACTCGTTTGCAGAAGATAAACAGTATGAAAACATTGAGACCGAGGAACGGTACGATGTCGCATCGTTAGAACTCGAGTTATGCCGCGCGTATGACCCGTAGGTGAGCATAAATAAAAAAGGAGTGGAAAGAGGAGCAGACACGAGCGCGGTTTACTACAAAATACCGGCCCGATTGACATTCGCCATTTCCCATTCACGTATTCCTCATTCTCTTCTCCCTCTTTCTCTCAACTCCTCTCTCTTCCTCTCCCTCCCTCTCCCCGTTCTTCATTCTCAATCTCGAATTCTCGTATGCGTATTGATTGGAATGCCAGAGGGTCATCAAGCGATTCCGAGCTTACGGGCATTCCGCAATCTCACTCTCTCTCTCTCTCTCTCTCTCTCTCTCTCTCTCTCTCTCTCTCTCTCTCTCTCCTTCTCTTTCGCTTCGTACACCCTCTCGCTCGCCCCTTTATGCCGGGAACAGTTCTGGAACGGGTCTGGAACAGGAGTGCACAAACACGGATACGAGGCCAAGCCCGTATACCAGTGTCAAAGTGGAGAATCGAGGAGCAACGCGTGAAACGAGATACACGAAATCTTTGCTCTTATCGCATATATGATATGCTTCGCGAGCGAACTTCGTAGTTTCGGTTCAAAGATGACGGAAATGTACTTCAACAAATCATTCTTTGCCGCTTAATTGTGTTAAATGCCGGCATCGCTAGCATTCCTGACCCAGAGCATGCTCAGTTAAAAAGTAACTTCGTACACGCGATATGGGTACTTGCGAATATTAATGTACCATTGTGTCAATTGACATGCTACAAACGAGACCGCACCGTAAAAGAATATTAAAATGCATTTAAAACTTTTTATTTCACAATTTTATCGCCTTATTGATCTTTAGTCATCTTTAATGTTTTTAATTATCAATAACTATTAGTTATACTTTTTGTGTATACTACAAAAAATAATTGTTATTTACTTTTAATTTTATGTTTTGCCTGTATAATGAGAGGCATTGTTAAACGAAATCGTTAACGTAAAATATTATTGACCAAATAAATTATGTTATGTGTTTAATATTTAGTTAATTAGATCGATTAATTAGATCGTAGTTTTCTGTGACGCGCAGTTGGCTAAGTGTTAAATATCAAATCGGATTCTTTTGTTATAAGGCAAGAAAGTAGTGTCGGCCCCAACGAAGTTTTATTTTATGTAGGTATATTAATGACGCCCCGCGACATTAGCCATCAATTTATAAAACAATCTACCTACTTCTTTTAACGTATTACCAAATATATACATGTTAATTGTTCGCAGCAACAGTAAGCCACGTAACGCGAAATGATAATTGATTCCACATATTTTTCCACAGTATCAGAGCAGCTCAACGTGGTAAAGAAGCATCCATTAAGCCATAATTAGCAAACAATCTCTAACGCAAAACGTATCGATTTATTGTTCAGCATGATGTGGTATACGCCGCCGCCCACACCGACCGTTCATACTTATAATACATTTTGAACCCACCCCCGTCGTAACTTTCCAATTGACGATACACAGAGGGAACAAACTGTAGCCAGGTAAAATGGGGAAAATATGGACGTCGACGATGGCGGACGAACAAAATAGCTCAGCCTAATTGAAAGTCCGTTGCCAAAGTGGGTGACGGTTCAAAGGGGTTGACGTCGGGGGGCTGAAATAGGGGAAGAGGAGGGCAGCGGGCGGAGGAGAGGGGGAGGATGAGTAGGGATCCATGCAGGACACTGTAATTGGCCTGGCTATTATTAACGCCGCGGCACGCCATTTATTTTAATGGACCGCAAATCTGACTCTCCGCCCTGCCTTTCCATCCCCCGCATTCGACCTCATTGTCAGCCAGTAAGTGAACGGACCTAGCTTCCTCAATGAGAATGGCGGACACATTTTGTACCACCTTATTGCCTCCGCCTCTGATGCGGCGCGCAAAATGGATACTGAAAAAATGAGCACTCGATTATACATTTCGGTTGACTCATTTAATGATTAGTATACTTTTGTTATATATGCCCGATTGTTTCCCGAATGCTTTGAGGTCATTTAATTACAGCGGCAGCCGTGAAGATATTGTAGGGAAATTTTATTTGTCTTTCCTAATTGAAAGAGATGGCTAAAGGAATAGAATTGGGACTCAGAGTGTCTTTATTCTTCGTACGTATATTCTATCTTCTGGTGGACGTTTCACTCTGGTCCTACGCTGGCCTTGGCCATCTTATCTCACATACTACCGGCAACGTTCGGTAGTGAAAGCGATTGGCCACGGTCTTGAGAAACAAAGTTCGGGGCAAGTTTTCGGTTCTATATCCTTAGTCCCTTACACTTCACTTAAATCTACCTTTACCCATTCATACTGATACCCACAATATACATATATTAACAAAAGAACACATATTACAGTATGCATGTATCAAAAGAACATAAATATTAACCTACAATAGACACATATGAACAAAATACAAATATTAACGTTAGGACTACCGACCAGACAAAATGGCTAGTACAACCTTATATAAGTAATGATTTTTCTCTAATGTAACACTATATATTTTCAAATATTTTGGAGCATTCAGTAAAGTAGATAAATGACTAATTGTTTTTCATTTGGTATCATTCTAATCTAGTAAGTTAAATGAAAATATGAATAGGAATCTCGATAGCTTAGTATTAAGCTACAATATACAGATACACAAAATAACAGAAAAATGCAGGTATGAGGAGTGTGATTGTGTGCATGTGTCTGTGAAAAGTGAATGGCTGAATACAGCTGTCTCAAGCACGAGTTGTTTCTGTAACTTAAGAGAAGGTGGAAAACGATGTGAGGTGGGGATATTGCAAATTGCGTAATTTGAAAAATGTGAAAGGGAGTAGAAGTTGCAACGATATGACATGACGATTGTGCGACTTGGGGAGAGAGAATTTTGGTTGTGTATCGAGAACAAATAACTGAAACGTGGGCATTGTTTTGTATAAACGAAATGCCAGACATAAACGAATGGTGTAAAATGTGTTGTGTGGACAGAATGGGGGCAATTAGAGTTAGACCTGCGGTACGTGACGCATTATATTGCGGTTCAGAACACTTGACTCGTAATTGATGTCATTGACAAGCAGTGACACAGCAGTGATGCCATTGACTAGCAGTGTAACAAGTCTTAACACGAATGGTGAAAACAATGTTTTTCAATCTAATTGCGTTTGTGAATTGCGCAATGCGTAAAGTTAATAGATACACAATTTGTATGTATTGAATAACATGTTTAGATCAAGCTGTTGTTTGGAGACACTTAATAGACTTAACTTGAATTCAGCGTCATTGTCCGGCAAGTGAACGGATGTAGCTTCCTAACTAAGTGAGAATGGAGCTGCCATTTTGTTCGTACCATGCAAATAGATATTTCAGACATGTTTGGCCGTTGAATGATAAATTGAGTTTAACCTGCTATTTGACTAGACTTTATGTGTCCAACCCAGATCCACCTCGGAGATAAATTCACTGTTAGAGAGCAAGTGAACTTACGTAACTTGGTGAACAAAAATGACAGATGCGTTTTGTTCGCCCTTATTGCGTTTCAATGTCCCCTAAGCAAAACTGATTTAAAAATGCTTGACTACTGATTGTGAATGGAAAATGTATTTTATTTCAATATTGCAATCAAATTTGTGAAGTCTCTTGAAAATAGGTTTGAACAATGAAGATTTATCTCTTTCGTCAGTTATTTGGCACAGAAATGGTATTTCAATTTACTTCATACACGAAAATCAAACGGCGTGAAGCCGAGATTTTAATTTTGAAAAACGATTTTTAAATAAATAAATGGCAGAGAAAGTGGAATACCCCCCAGCGCGAAATACAAGCAACGCAGGTATGAAACGTTTAACGCAGAGCCGAAAAGAAAAGTAATTTTCTTACAAAAGTTTGTGAACAATTCTCCCTACGATAATGAAATCATGCGAATTCAATTCCGCGTAAATCGCAACGACAGGCCCGCCAAGCAACAACAACTTAATACATTATCTTCTTTAACAACGATCTACATCTTTACCAAATTATTCCGAACAACATCCATGAAAAGTTTGTACCAATATCTGTCCGTTTACCTGAAACTTACATCGCGAGTTCCGCCTCGTTCTAATTTTCCGCGCGACAAACAAAAAGAGCATGTTCACCCTGCGCAAAATCGATACGTCAATTTCTATTTCTCCCCTCTTCATCCGCTCTCTCCCTACCATGCCATCATCCATCTTACTCGGTCCATCCCTCCCCATTACACTCTCGCCATTACACTCTCGCCATACGACGCACGATCTGCTTCTTTCCTTCACTGCGTCCGTATACATCTCTCTTGTCTGCGCACTTGAACACGAGCGCCATCATATTCCTCTTTATTCTCCGCGCTTCCGACTACCGTCGTCATCGAAAGGCGAAACGGAAATTGCCGTGCGATCCCGAAGAATAGACCCGCGGCACGTTTCTGGGCCGAGCTAACCCTCCCCTACCCCCGCTCTCCCTCCCCTACCCCCGCTCTCCCTCCCAACCCTCCGTCCTTTTTCTCAACTCCCGGCGACCACTGGTCTTTTTCTCTTTCCGTCTCGAATTATATCCGCCGTCGACGTTTCCATTTTCTCGCACGTCGAAGACTCCCTCGCAATTTTTCCTCTTTCACGACCCGCTCCCCCCAACCCTAGTCAACCCACCCCATTCCTGTGCCTTATAATTTCCCCGCGTCTGTCCCGATCTAAGTCCGCTCACTTTCACTTCTGTCGCTTCCAATGCCGAAGGAGGGATGCTCAATTTTTGCGAGCTTCTTCTCGTCAGGAACAAGAACTATTTTTTTTGTATGACTGAACGTTTGGGAGGGTTGTTGGGGGTAAAATTGTTTAGGCTAACGCAGGAATGCGAAGAACGATCGATTTGATGTCAAATGTCTTGTAAATTTGATGAGAGATCTATTTGGAGTTTGATGTAATGAAAAAGAAAAGATCGTTATCGATTACATCAGGGACTTACAACGATTCTGTAAAATAATCGTTTCCTGCAAGGAATATGAGTAATGGAAGGAAGCAACGATATATGACGCGGTCGACTCATTCTTCATTGCGGCAGGGAATAAGAAGACATCGTTTCTAAACTCATTTCGAAGCAGCCATTCTTATGAATAAGGACGAATAAAAATGAAAAGCAAATATCTTACTCCCTTCCGCTCATTCTTGTTCTTAGATTTCATTTTTTACCTCTGCCGTCTTCTCTGCCTTTTCTCATATCTAACGGAATATGTTTTCTCAGCCCCCCACCACTGTCATTTTCCTTTCCAATTATAACTTCAATTACTCAGCCCCGTTAAACTCTTATTTCATTCTTTCGCCTTTTTACTCCTCTTTCAGCCCGTCTTTTCTCCGTTCCTTGGACGTTGGCAAAAATAAATCCGTATGTATATTCGTACATGGATCTATGTACCTGTAGATGCAGCAGATTGGAAAAATGCGGCCACCTGTTGTCTCCATTCAATTTATTCCACAGATTTCTTACACCTCAAATTCAATAATTGCTTATACTAACAATAATTCATCACGATGCAATGGATTTTACTGCCACTTTCATCTTTAACTTCGTTGCACCCGACTTCCACAATTGAAATTACTGTTCGAATATAATTAATTCCTCACAAGTCCCTCAACCTTTCTATTCGATATTTACAAATGGCGGTCGTTTGCTTCATATTTAATACTCTTACCGTATAATTTCATCGTTCTACGAGCTGTTCTTTGTCCATCCACAAGCTTCAACATTCTCGCACGTCTCATTAAATATACACATAGTTCACTCCCGTCCCGTACGCATTTGCCCTCATCAGATATACATAGTTCTCATCTTTCATTCTTTCATATTTTGTCTCACTTTCCTGCCACTCGGCCGCCGCATTCGTATACGCTTCTCCCAGGACTATTTCCAACGGTGACACGTAGAATGGCCGACGCTCAACTTCCGACAGCCCCGCAGACAGCAATATTGGATGAACCCGGCGAGATATCCGGCCGAAAGCGTTCAATCTTTCACGGCTGCGGTCAGCTCGACCGTATCTCTCGGCAAACGCTTCTAAACATTCTCAAACGTTCTCGCCCAGTCTTTCAAAGTGTTGCCGAACCATCGTCCCGACGCCGACGCCGACGCCGACGCCGACGCCGACGCCGACGCCGCAGCCAGCGACGATCGCGCATTCTGAAAAGAATTCACGAACGTTTCTGCCGCGTATATTCTCGCGTCGGGACCGATTTACGTAAGGTATTCCCTTTCGCTTCTGAAACGGACTTCCCGCCAACGTTTACGTTGGAAAATGGTAAACAGCCGATTTGACCCGGGCGACACGCATGAGACCACTTCCATCAAACTGTTTTTCCTGCGTTGTAACGAACATTGATCAAGGACAGATTCTGAGTTATACCTTAAGTGAGGAGTCTCAGTTATTCTTCGCCACGTGCTGACTTTGGACTAATCGTAAGAGTAGTTAAAGATAGGTTTCGCAGATGTTTTAATTTCGAAACTTTGACTTACAGAACGGAATTTTGGAATGCGACAGACTACCTTAGTTTATAGCGTGCCTTAAATATAGGTTTGGAAATTAGAAGAGAAGGGATAGTGAGTCGTAGTACGGACTGACAAAATAACAAGTTTAAAGGAAGGAAAAGGATTGTAGGGAGGCAAAACTTTGAGTCTCAGGAAAAACACAATTGTCAATCTATGAAGAGTCAAGGGGCTGATGAGTAACCCACATCACAAGGACGACACATAACAGAATGTACCTAACTGCGTCGGAATATCGGCAGGCATCGATCCGAAGCATTGTTCCTCGCAAGCTTATCGTTCAAACACTTTTTGTTAACGTTGACATTAGCAAGTCCCATTCGTTCTGCGCGAGTTCAGGACATAGTTCGCCAAACGAAGAAACGAAAAAGGAGATTTCTCATACATCCTCATTAGAGAAACACAATTCCACCCCTGAGCAACCTCTTTTTCATTCCATCCCCCCTCGTCTCCCACCCTCCTGCCCCTTCGTCGCCTCTAACTCGCAGCCGACTATTTTGCGAAAGTTAGAAATTGCGAGTCGTAAAGCGTACTTTATAGACGGCATGCCTCAACCTCCCCTTCCACCCCCGCCACCCTTCCTAACCCCTTTTCGACTTCCTTCCACTCTCCCCCGCAAGGGGTCGCAGACTGCAAGGGGCTGGGCAACAAACTCTAAAATATTGCGTCGTGTAATGCGGCGCATGCATCTTTGCAAGGGTGGAACGTAAAGAATGTTGAAAGGGTTTTCTAAAGGTCGCCAGAAGGGGGGTTGGCGGGGGGTGGGGTTCGTTCGATGAAAGTCGAGAGAGCCGCTGCTAAGTGGAAGGAGGACGACGGAAAATTTTATTTGAAACGGAGATGTTCCGGAATTCTCGTCAAATTTCGTCTAATTAAGAAAAATTGTTACTCATGTAATATCGGTGATGAAGAAATTTAAATAGTACGCGAGTAATAGATATTGGCGTTGTGCGAAAGATGATATCAATTTTTCCGATAGATTCATTGCGTCGACTTCTTATATCACAGGAATGCCAATGCTCCATACGTCGCATTTTAGAAAATTATTAGAATTCTAGTCAATATTCAAAGGGATACAATTGAAACAGATTAAGAAAACAACGAGATAAGTAACATAGAATTATCAACATTAACTTTGTGAATAATTAAACTGAAAGGTAGGTATTAAATAATCGATAGGAAATAGCTACACTCATTCGTACGTTGCGTATGTGCTTTTTCCTACTTGCTGTTGGTACGAGCCTGGCTGAACACACTGTGAAGTACCCCCATATTGAAGTTCTTAGAGAATTGAGTATCCCGGAGCACGTCGTTGGGTGCCCTCAGGCACCCAGTTTAATTAGAAATTTCATTAATTTAATTCAAACTGTCTACGTCTATAATTTTGCCTTATATGTTTGAATTACTTCTCTACATATTTATTTTACCACAAGCTTAAGGTATAATGTGTTCTTTTAGTATAAGGAGGCAAAGAATGTGGTTTATCATGGATTTAAAACTTTGCCCATTTGCGTAGATTTACAAAATAGACAGTTATACAACGAAATACAATGAAATCGATCTTAGAAAAATTAACGGAACAACATATGAAAGCTTCTTCAATGAATATTAACATCGTTTAAAGTATTGATATAACTCGTCTGAATTCTAGAAAATATCTTCTCATTAATCCATCTGCTATCAGAAAAAGGATTGTTTACTTAGATTAATTTATTCACTAACTGTTAAATGACCAACAAACTTTCCGACTCTCTGCACAATTGCGTATCCTTACTAAACAGCATTAAAATAGAGATTCACGACAAACGACTCAGCCAATTAAGTTTTTCCTTATTTAGAACGGAAGATGCAAACCTTCCGTAAACAAGAACGTCATAGACGCTTTTGAAAAGTAATCCTCCCGTGGCAAGAGTGAAGCGCAGGCAATAAAGAGAGAAAAAGTTAGCGACGTAAAATCCAAAGCAGCCGTGTGCTAATCTCGGACTTTTTCGAGATTAGAAGATCTCACCGCAAAAGATTAAAGCGTCGCGTCGCGTCCGTACATGCGTATAATTCAGCAGCCGTGTTTATATGAGGATATATCACACTGCACGAGCACCGTGCGCAGATGAGTTGCTAGTGTGCGTGCCTATATGTGCGTGTGCGCGTACGAACGGCGGTTTGGCAAATGCAACGATGTCCATTGCAGTTTATTGGAATACACGAACGGCGCTGGCTCATTCTCGCCGACCCAACCTCTTTCGCTTGCTAATGTATCCTCTGCATTAATGTATCGCATTCTCCCCAATTGTTTCCCCGCTAAGGTCCAGGGAGATATGAAATTTCCTATAGTGCCTTATCCTTTCCACATCGCGCTTTTAGTCACACTCACATCGGCACGAAGTTCGCAGTTTCTGACTGTTCGGATCTTCTTGTCAAAATCTGATTTTTCCTACTATTTGTATAATGATTCTAAGCGAATATGTAACATTTGCTTCCAAATTGATATCGCGGTGAATGATTTGAAAATAATCTTTATATTTCAATATTAATCGTTATGTTTAATACATAGTATGTGATGATCGTTGTATTCTGGACTTTGGATTACGTCAGTTTGTACATTCTTCCCCCAATAGTAGATTTTGCAAATGAGGAAGTTATTAACAACGGAAGCAGAAAAAGGGTGGATATAGGGGAAGAAAGATATACGCAAAAATCGTCTGGGATAGATGTTACTCCAATTTAGCCAAAGCATGTGACCAGGAGGGTATATTATGCTAACTTGAAATCCATTGCAAATGCGAACTTCTTTTAGTCCTACACCGGAACTCTCCGATATTAATAAAGTTTGAACAGAAGACGAAAGTTCGGTCGCGTCTTTTTCTTCGCTCTGCCATTTTTTTTCTGTGTGCCTTCCTTCCATCTCTGGTTTTCTATACCATTATCTCTTTATAGTTCTCTACTCCTTTCTTTCTAGCAATCAGGTTCTTCCGTGCCTAATTTTATTCAACTTTTTTTTTCCCGTCGCCGCTCTCCGTACTTAATTTGTTGTCCAGCCCTTACTCTACTGTCTGAATTACATTTTAAAAGTCTCATTTCTTCCGCAATCAATCCTCCACTTTAACTCTTTCAATATTTAATTCGAGATAAGCATTAAAATGCAATCATACCGTAACAGAGTCTGTACTTTCCGACATAAATCGAATCAAACACTTTCACATCCCGCGTTCAAAAAATTATACCGAACAAACACCCAGATTCTTTTTACACTTGAGATGTAAGGCAGCCTCGCTTAGTGGCATTTACGCATACCTTTTCCCATTCTGATTCTTGCGGAATGGACTGATACCGAGCAGTAACATAATCTTCATGAGAAGATAAACAACGAAATACTTTGATTCTCTATTAAGTCCGCAATCAACACCTCAACGCGCTTACCGCAATAATCGCAGATCAAATTCCTGCCTAGCCAGGTATACAGCCTACTTGCCTCCCCCCCCCCCCTTCGGCACCCATGCCGCCAGTACCGCAACCACTGCAGCTCCTCCCCCCTCTCAGCTCACCGTCTCCCCAAATCATTCCCGTTTCGCCACCCCTCTTTGGACCGAAATTAATTCGCAGAAGCAATTTGCATCGTCCTAATAACGTCGGCCGATCTAGTTTGTCTATGACGTTGCCACGGGAAATTGCAATTATAGGAAGGGAAGGGTGAAGGCGGAGTCGATCAGGACCCCGCAAATGAGAGAATCTTCTCATATTTTCCAGAAGTGATAAGCAAATTATGCAATTTCCAATTTTCATGCAGCACCTTTTGATGCGAACAGTTTTTGTTTGAAATTCTCCCTTGCATTCGGCACTGATGGTATGTACGGATGAATAGGTGTTAGTGGTAGATGGTGATATTTAATGTGGGTTAGAAAAAAGCGTGCTGGACATTTTATGAACAGTATAGTATAACTATTTCCAATGTAATTATCCAAATCGAATTTTTCAATGCAAATATAATTCTACGTTCAATATAAATGTAAGGCAGTTGCACTATTTTTCTATCACTGAAGAACGAAACGTGAAATGTACGCTCGATGGCAAAGCGAATGTTTAATTTACTATTTGTTTTGCTCGAAATACTACACGTAATGTAGACGAAGTATTCTCGGAGGATTTTTATACGAAAGCGCAAGCTTTTCTTGAAACAATTTTGAAATTCGAAATTTGTCAAGAGCGAACCGATAAGAAGGATATACTTTCAATTGAGTCGAACGTGAAGCATTACTATGGGCTTCTTTTCTTCGTAGTTTCGTTTGTTCGCCTTTCACCTTCCAACTTATCTTGGCTTGACCTTGCAAAATGCCCGTCCATTACAGCAGCCGGATAAATATCGTTCTTCGGCTACATTCCCAGAATAATTTGATGGCAACGACATATTGTACGTTGGTACATATGTACACGCTTGTTGTTTATTGACAATCGTGCCAGTGGAGACGTATTTACAGAGATAACCTTTTGCTAAGAGCAAACATGTCATTGCTACGGCTGTACTCTCTCATGATTTCGTAATCCTAATTTCAACGTAGGCTGTCCCGTGATTGAAGTATCTAACGAAAGTCCTATGAGCTCCTAGTGTACTAGACAAATTTTATCTTGATGTAAATAGCATTGCGACGAAAGATGGTTGACGAAAAAAATGTTGGATTAAACAAGTTTGTTTGAAAAATGTTTTCCTATATTTAACTTACCAAAAAACCGCTTTAACTTACTAATACAAATTGTTTGTAAACAATTGTATTGAAAACAATAGCAAGAGCCGAGAACTGAGCTTCGTAGTTGATAAAATGAAAGTTATAAATATTTTACTAAAATACTGACGGTACATGTTGGTATGATGACAAGATATTGAAGTGCATATATGTGCACATTTTTCTTGTAAACGAAACGTCGAATTAAAAAAGAACTATTCTTCTCAGTTCAATTTATTTGTGCTTTTAAAGTTACTCTTTTCAGTACTGTGCGATACTTTACAGGGTGTCTGATATTTGTATGTGCTGTAGCGTTGCTGTTTTTCTCAGTAACAGGATATATGCAAACGTTTGTTATATAACAATTACTCAATACGTTGGGAGAAAGATTACAAAATCATTATTTTTAGTCGTTTCTGTAAATTTCGCTTATTACGAAAATGTTTATGTTGCATATTTAAATTATTATTTGATGGCGTCCTTGTGAGCATTAGCACGTATCAGTGCCGTGATTTACCTATAGGGGCGAAATAATGGAATTAAAGAATATCAAAAACACAGAACATCGATAATAGAACAGATGCCGATTTCTTAATCGTGCGTTGCATAGAGGCTCAGTTACCTAATCACTAAACCGCGTATATAATATGTGCATATCAACACACGCGGTTATACTTTTCATTGTTCTTTGAACGTATCGCGACGAATAAGTCAATATGTTATACTTACCACATTGTCCTTACTAGGCTTGGTTGCTTACGATGCGCATGAAAATTAATTTTATACTATGTTAAAATTACATCTTTATTCATAAAGATGTTAGGTACCTTTGGGTCAATACGTATTATTCAACGTAAGTTTAGGTTCGGTAAGCAAACCACGTAAGATTGAACTTTCCAAGTCAAGGAATAAATAATGTTATTTGCTCCTTTCGCTACAAGCAGCTGAGACGCTCTCGATCGAAGAATTCGAAATTATAGCATCGCAAATTCCGACGGTATTTTCGTATTTCTTACGCCTGACAGCATATTCTAACCAACTTATTGTTGCACAAATAATGTATGTTATTTTCACTGTATTTCCTTACATTAAAACGTGTATAAAGAGCAAAGCAATAGATGGTCAAAAGTGTCCCTTTTCATTAAATTTTGAATGAGCCATTCTATAGCTTATGAACAAAGAACCATTTCTGTGAAGTTTCGACTTTGTATCTCGTCTATGTGGGTGGGAAAGGATAAAATTAAACACCACGTTCTACACTATTTTCTCAGAGCAGTGAATATAAAGATTCCAAAAAGTCAAAGCAGCTCCTAGAAATGGTGTACACATTTCAAATTTCTTAAGATTTTTACATAGAAAATTTAACAGGTACAAAAACAAGAGCAAAACAGACTGAAAACAACGTCGGTTTGTTAATGAAGGAATCACTGATAAGTGATGCCACTTTTTCTTGAAATTATAGGTTATTAACCCCTCAACGTACGGTTTCTTTGAAATAGTAACGTGTAATAACTTACAATCCTGTGTAGATGATAAGTATCAATAAAACGATTTTTTTCTTACCTTTCACATTGCTATTTTCAATTCTCAATTGTATTCGAGTGTGAAAAATTATAGCCGCATAAATTACAACGCCGCTCGAATTATCTCGAGTGTGTACAGTTTGGCCTGTTTAGCGCGCTCGAATAAACTCGAGCGTGCACGTTAAGGGCTTAATAACATGTCTCTAATTTTGTTCATATTTTTCCCTTTGGTGAAAAATTGTCAAACAAATCAAGAACTCGTTCCGTAATCATTTTTTGCGCGTCAGGAAAATTGTACGCGAAAACAATTTTTTGTCACTCAAATGGTACTTTTATTATAAGCAATGGTACGGCTCATTCAAAATTTAATTTAGTTTAGGAGTACTTTATACAATTTTATCCGGCTACACCCTTTTCATTCCACTGTGATGTACGCACGGAGTTCTGTTTTGCGTTTTATATCTGTTCTCCACATTAAGTATGTCATAAACATTAAATTTATATGAAATTGACGGAATAGAAAATAATATGCTTGTTGACAGGAATACACTGATGTCAATATCTTGTGCAAAATATTAGACAAAATTCTAAAAACTCGTGTTGTTTCCCTGCTTAAATCGAAAATCTTTTATGCACATTGCTAATAAGCGTTCTCTGATTCACGTAAGGTGTAATTATACTTTGACCTAGTCATTATATTTCATTTCCGGGGTCGGTATTATATTCGTTGACCATATCTTCCTACACAATGTTTCCTTCACACTCGCACGCTTGAAATGTCACTTTTATTGTCTCCGTAATTCTTGCAGAATGTCACTCTGGTCAAAATCATAAAGCGCCATCGCTCTCATTATTTTCGCATAAACCTGCCCTTTTTCGTTCGTCGCTTAACAATTCACTCTTTTCATCACCTTCTCATATTTTCATTATCACATCTTGCATGCCAGCATTTCACCGACTAACTTCAACTGTCTAATAAAAAGTAGTAACAATTTGAGTGCCGTTTCTAATAACCATCCCGTTAAACATTCGTCATGTTACTTCTTTGCAAGTCTAATGCTTAGTGATTCATGAAGGTATTATAAAATCTACAAAGCAGAACGACTATACGACTATTATATGAGTATTGTACAAAATATTAAAAAACATGTAGGTATTACTACTATCAGCAGACATGACCGGTATACACATCTAAACATACCCGACCATAATTATCAAAGTTACAAGATAGTTATAACAAGCGTACACGTTGAGAAGGTCACAAAACAATTTGAACAATTAATTGTTTGTTATTCACTTCTCACAATTATTTGATTAGATTTACTCTAATCGTTTGTTTCAAACAGCTGACTATACTATTCAAACATATTTGCAACAGTTGCAAGCATTGTTCGTCTCCCCACTTTGATTTACTGATTCATGCAATTCTAATGTGCTTATAACATTAGTGTTACCTTATCAATTTTTGTACAGCATCAATCCACGAAATATGGATCAATATTTTGCATCAGAGCAGATTTAATTACTTTCACCATCTGTGTGTTCAAAACTGAACAAATACTTCGCAATACATAGTATTACTTGTTTCGTAATACACTTATTCTAAACGCCTGTCGTACTAAATGACTCGATGACGAAGGAAGATGCCTCGCTTTTTATGTGTTCAAAGCAAGAGTCGATAAGAGTAGCGCAAAGATTTGCCGGCGAGTTTGGCCGTAAAGCAACCCCTCTCATCCCCTCCAACCCTCTCACACCGCCGACCCTTAACTCCTTCGCCCATTGGAATTTGGATTTACGGCTATGCGGATTCCGTTTCACCGTCGACTTAACATTTAACGTCGATCGTTCGTCGCCCAGCTACAGAATTGCGGATGCCCGGGGGGGGTGGCGAGGGGATAAAGAGGGTAGAAGGGTTGGGAGGGGGGTTAGAATGGATCGAGCGGAGGGCGGAATGGGCGAAAGTCGAGGAAAACGGAAGATGTCATGGGCCGATGAATTGAGGAAATTGTCGGAAGACAAGGGTTAAAACGTTTTAACGGAGCACTCGCTGTTTAACGGAATGTAAACGAAAGGATTGTGCGAGCAATTGAGACGGAATGAAGGATCGGAAGAGAGGATGTTTTCGACGGAGGGAGATATGTTAGTTAACGCGGCATAAATGAGAGAATTTGAACGATAGAACGAAGAAAAGTGACGGTGTTGAGAATGTCGGTAAACAGAGAGATGGCAATGGGCGTAAGCGAATTCAAGGGAAGATGAGAGTCACATCATCGTAGGGAAAATATGGAGATCGTAAAGAGGAAAATATCGATGTCGAAGAAGGAGCGAGAAATAGCAACGGTCACCCATTTCTGTATAATGGCAGTACATCAACACGTTTTTGCAGAGAGTATGGTGTGTCAGGGTGAAAAACGGTTAAAAAATCGTCAGAATGGCCATTCCGCGTCTGACTTCCTGTTATGATTTACGGAAATGGAATATTCATGGGGCACGAATTTGGCAATATCCGCAATGCCGGACTCTATCGGCGCCATTTTCCTGTCGCTTTCTACGTACGAAATGATACATCGCGATTGACGTTATCACCCCGTCAGGGAAGAGGGGTATCGAGAGTGCGGAAGGGAGGAATGGGGAGAGAGAGAGAGAGAGAGAGAGAGAGTATATCATGATAACGGCGAATATTCGACAGGGAAATTACGAGACATCGTCGATCGTCGATCGTTTATGCGCACCCCGTCCGTTCTGATTGTCGATTGCGAATAAACGAGAGACGTTTAGAATGTTTGGTTATTTCGACGCTTCTCGAATATTTCGACTATTCCGCTCGGTTTTATGATATTCCCAAATTTCCGCGAATTTATATTCCCGAACGATCCCTCGCCCCGAGAATCGGTCGCTATGAATTTCATTGACATTTCTTTCCGCATCAGTCACGGATCATGGATAAATCAATCTCCTATTTCATAACTTTATCCATGTAACGTAATTTATTTCGTCGAGTCCCTAGCATTCCGCTTAAACAGCAACTTTGCGTACTTTGCATCTACCTACGCACAACGCAATTAATTTGCAGACTTACAGGTACTTCTTAACGTCAGCTACTACACATTTCACAACAAAAACACCGAATCGATATACCGCCACTTCTCTCTTACCTCCACACGCACACATACCGCAGCGTTGTCGTTACCTAACCGCAAACTTAGAAACAGCCGCCAACCTACAACCCCATGTCTGCATCTTCTTACCATCCACCCTCTCGCCAGCACACACCCCCTCCGCGCATCCATTTTACAAGCCGAAGTGCTCAACAACTTTCAGACTCCCGCTCGTAATCCAGTCTTCCAATTAATCCAGAAATATCATCATCGCATCCCCTCACCTCCCGCAACATGTTCCATCGGATCAGAATCATACAATTAACGCGCCAACATGTGTCCTCATCATTCAGCGTCCTGGTCCATGATTCCCCTCTTATTCAGGACTCCGACGCTGGCATTTCTCTCCCCGTTCCCCGCCATTCCTCCCTCTTAAAGCTTCATCCGACCATAACACGTCCGCCCACCGGATACAAACTACGACGCGGACCTCGCCACGATAGGGGAACGTACGTGAGTCTGCCGAGCCGACAGAGTCTACGGAGTGGTTAGACTCGACGTTACGGTAGACGTTACAGGGCTGGATGCGGGATATAGAGAGCAGGATAACGCAAGCATGACCGTGGCAACCGCCTGTCTCGCGCCAATTGACCGCGTAATCAGTAATTGCCATGACACCCCTGCCACCGGCATCCCGTATTGCCCCCACGCACGCAACGTACACGCCATCTTTCTCCTGCTCACTGACTGAGCGTACCTCCTCTCTCTCTCTCTCTCACTCTACCGCGCGCGGTCTATCTCTCTCACTCGCTCGCGCACTCTGTCTCTCTCTCTCTCTCTCTCAGTCGCCCGCGCTGTATCGCACTCACTCGCGCGCAGTCTATCTCACTCGCTCGCACACTCCGTTTCCCTCTCAGTCGCGCAAGCTGTATCTCACGCACTCGCGAGCTCCGTCTCTCTCTGTCTCGGTCACCTAACCTCACTACTCGCTACGTACCTACCTGCCGCAGTTTCGCTTTGCGGCTCGCGATTAATCTCTGAAATTGCCAGAGCTCAGGAAATCTGTCCGATGACAAAAATTCGTAGCACCCAAAATTCTCACCGCAGAGCTTACCGCGTTGAGTCCGTTCCGGGAGGTTCTCAAAGTTTTCGACTTTCGAACACGTACTTGAATTGAACGTGCATTTTACTTTTTCCTCCTTCCGATAAATTCAGGACGTTAATTAATGGTTTTTTCGGTTGCCTTATATTGTACGCTCCTCGCGCGAGCTCAAATATATCGAAGTTATTCGCAATTTAAATCCGCGCCGCGCATTAAATATTTCTGACCTCGTAGTTCCAATTAAGCGGAAACATCTCTCGGAATATTCAATACTCATCCCGGCACACCATTACACTCCTATTCGCGCGAACATTTTCTGCGAATAATATAAAATTGTCCGAACCACCGCTCCGAAATGCATCCAAAATTATCCTGATAATGATTCTCGATTAGATACTACCAACGACCGATGCGAACAGCATCGATAAATAATGCGCTCAAATTAGTGAAAAACGTTGAAAAGCTTAATGAGATACGTTCTTGAAATCTGTTCGAATTTAATTGCCAACCTCTC
This sequence comes from Anoplius nigerrimus, assembly GCA_914767735.1. Classification (NCBI taxonomy): domain Eukaryota; kingdom Metazoa; phylum Arthropoda; class Insecta; order Hymenoptera; family Pompilidae; genus Anoplius; species Anoplius nigerrimus. Next base: position 11,820,578 of record OU612078.1, read on the forward strand.
AGCGAACGCTCGGGGCGATCAAATAAATCCCTTTAAGTGGCAAAACTTTCGTTCTTCTGCTGAGAAAAAAAAAAAAAGACCGTTCGGTCGGTAGAAGAAGCAGGCCGTATATGCGGACTTTGACGTCGGCGGTGGATTCTGGCCAGAGGGTGTCGGAAGGGTCAGGATTCGGGGCCAGGAAACGTTATTGATTTTGCACGTGGCCATATTACATTCGGCGGGTTGCTCGACGGTTGGCAGCACTGCGCCTCCTACTCAGCCCCCCGCCTGCCCACCCGACTCTCACTTGTTTTCCCACGATTTCGCCCTGTAATAGCCACGGGGCGTTTTCTACTCCGGCACGTTTGCCCTAATAACGATATCGAATTATTCATCTTCTCAGTTATGACAACGGCGGCATCATAAGTCAGAAAGCTTTCCAGCATTCCACAAATAAAACTGCTGCAAAGACTTCTGGGATACCGTGCTTGCTTATGTAAATCTGGCAAATTATGGCAAATAGAGGAACATGTCCTAGGTATCATTAGAATTATGGGAAGGTTAGTATAACAGAAAGACATGAGAGCACTTGAATTAGAAAATCATTTATATTCTACGGTTCAGAATTTTCCGCCTTTCTCCTTTGACTCTCCTTGTTCAGCCATTCTTTCTGCGCAAATATTCCCTGTTTCCATTTTTCGCCTCGCCTCAAAGTTCTCCTTAAACCTTTCGCCCACCTCGGACACCTTTTCCACCCATTTTACTCCCTTTACCACTTTTAATATGTATTCCTCCCTCGGCCCGTCCGTCTACTGGCTTTAATATGTGCGCGTACGGGCGAAGTTTGAGGATCCTAAAAAATTCTATGCATCCGCGATAACGGCTTGATGCATACGAGATACGTGGGCAAATCTCGTGATTCGATGGGCTAAATTTTTGCATCCCCCGCGGCAGGAAGGGCGGGAAGTTCGCCTCGAACGGGAAAAGAATATTCCACGCAGGAAAGAGAAATTTGTCAGAAGAAAGTCGAAAGAGCCAAGAGTGCGGGGCAAGGAATGGCAAGAAAACAGTCTGTCAGGAATGGGAAAGTATGTAGGGAAACAAATGGAGGGACGTAAAGTAAGTTTGTGGATAGTGAGGGGAAAATCTGAAAGGCGCAGGCCGATAGGAACCGAAGGCTGTAAAGAATTCAGTTGTTAGGCAGCAAGGGAAGTGCGAGGAAAGTAAGATCAAAGACAACGTGGATGTATAAGTGGAACGTATATAATGACATGGCCATTATGAATCTAATTGAATGTTATGAGCAGATACAAATAAATGTAAATATGTCGGATTTTCAATCAATAGAGCCGGCTTTATGATTAATTAATTAAATACCAGTAAAGTGAAAACGACAAAGTGGAAAATTATCTTTACATTTAATAAAGTGATCAGTTCGCCTTTGAAAGTTAGCGAAAATTATGTTAACATGGAATGATCTGAATACCTTGTAACATCTGGACGAGAACAGTACAAGTATTATGAACATCCATGAGACAAAATTCTTATCACTTTTTTGAAATTGCAAGCAACGTTAGACAGCATATACAATTAGAATAATTTTCATCAGTTTTACCTAATAGTCTAATGTAAACATACAGAAATGGAACAATAGAAAAGCGGAAGGCACTACAAAAAACAAGTTCAAACTGTATAAACGTTCCGTGGTTTGAGTGAGACATTTATTTCACTCCAGAAGCTATTAAAATTAAAGATTGAAGAAAATTCTTCACACGCGCCACTCCAAATATAAATATTGTCCTTGACAAGAACAGAAAGTGCCACTATCCGAAGCATGAATAATAGAATTATAAGAGTATAGAAGAGCATGCATGGCTGCCTGTAATGTCTTGTTACTACTGAAGGATGAAGTTGCGCACTGTGAATTAGCCCTGTCGCAATTTGCTGCCCCGTTACATTTCCTGATGCAAACATAGAAATGGAGAATACTGGTAAACTGTCAACATCAGCATGTTTGTTAGAATTCCGCGCATCTGTATCTTTCACAGAACATATTAGTAACAGGCGAACTGACAAAGACCAGAATTTGACAGTTATATATGTATACATATTATGAAATCCATCGTATAACACGATATATATATACATATATTTGGCGTGTGGATTTAACGGAAAAACAAACATGTATGGACCCATTACCTAACTTAGACTTGTTTTCCAGTTTTTATAAGCTCTACACAACACATGTTTCACGCTTTTTTATAAGATTTCTTCAAAATGCGTTTCTTTGATTCAAAGCGGTCAGATGCAAATGTTAATGAGACACATCGCATAATGGCTAATATCAGACGCGTTATGTCTGACACCTCTTATTATTTATAATATATAGACTTATGTGACGTAGAAAGTACCAAAATGTACGTAAACACACGAATTTGTTAAATATTCGGTCTATGCGCAAAGCATTTTTCGCACATTTAAGACAGAAAGTCAGTCATCTTTGTAATTATTTACATCGTGATAAATATGGAAAATTCAATACATATTAAAAATATTGAAACACAAAAATAAACGAACCGTAATTTAAAAAATATTTAAAGCGCTTGAAGCCAAAATGTAAGTAACGAAAGAAAAAAATGTCTTCTTTCAAAAAAAAAATATGTATATAAGTATATATAAACTACAACAGACCACACTTTTCTGGGTTTTTCAGAATTTTGTGTAACATATTTCCGAATGTAAAACGTGAAATGAACTATATAAATGAAACGGTTACCCTTTGATGTTTATCCAAAAATTGGATGTAAACTATAGATTTTACATTGTTCAGATTCTCGTTAAACGCAGCACTTAATGTAAAAGGGACCTTTTTTCTTTCTTTGCCAATGATATAACACATTTTAAACGTGAGATTTTAACATATTTAAAATATTGATTTTTTGTAAATTAACGGTTTTGATTTTGCATTAACTTGTCAAAAACCACATATAATTAGTAACTGCTTATTACAACTTTCACATACCCCAAGCTTAATTACATTTCTAAACGGAATAAAAAGAGCACTTCCACGTGACACCAGCAAGGTTTACTAAGCCCTACAAAACTTTTCATACATATTGCATACTTTAAATACGCGAACTGAATGTCCATCCTTAAGTAAAGACGTTAAACGGACTAGGATGAAACGAGATTATGCCCGCTTTTGTTCTCAACGATTCCTACCATTTTTTTATTGCTTTTTAACGGTATAATACGACAGGACATCTCTCTGCCACTGTATGTACAGACTCAGAAGGAATGTCATAATTCCGTAAAAAAATGATTCTACAAGCGAAATGAGTATACGAAAAGGACAATCTTCTATTACAGATGAAAAATTCTAACTGTTTTTACGCTTCTGTTATATGTGTGAAGCACACATAGATTCTCAGACGTTTTTTTACTAACATTTGAATTTATCGCTACTATAATAAGTAAATTATCAAACTTTCATACGGCTTCAATAAAAACAATAAAGAATACGTTTAAGGCATTTTTTAGATAACGGATGACGTTATACAAAAGTCAGAAACAAAGAAAAAATGGGTAAAATTTGTTGTCGACGGTACATCCGCATACTGGTGGTAATTACATTTATTTTGATTTTAATTTGCAAATGTAGAAGCTGATAATATTTCACTGAAGAGGATCATAAAATAAACACAGGCATACGTATACTATCCGTTTGAAGATGACAGTACCTCATCCACAGCTTTGTTGCATACATTTTGCAACACTCTTAGAAACACCCAAAGTTTCTATTGTAATTTTGCTTCCTACCGTCTTTGAGTGAACTGCGTTCATTCCTGTTCCACATTGCGCACAGTTGATATTTGAAATCAGTGGATACACTCGAGCCGAATTTTCGGACAACTTGAATCTAGACTTATATTGACCTACCGTCGATATGGTAGACATAGATAAATTGTATACGTTGTTACCATGAGTCGATAAATTAGGTGTCCCGATATTTGCCGTGTTGATACTTTTGTTATCTACATTACCGACAATCGGAAAACCGTTTTTTCTATTAATACCAGTACCAGCCACTGATAATTTCTGTTGGTACTCTATCAACAGTCGGCAAAACAGTTTCCTGACTTATTGTCTGTCTGTTATAACAATGTCGGCAACTTAAATTCGGTACCCAAATAAAAGCAATGAAAGGTGTCAGATATTTCTAAATATCGAAAACGCATTGAGGAATAAAGAATACAAATGAAAATAACAGAATAATTTTAATTACTTCAGGCATACAGTTAAAAACGCTACGCAATACAAAGCAAACATTACATCTAAAACGTAGGTATACATCAACAACACATACAAAATAAAAGAATTTATTAGTAATATAAAAGTACATATACTCTCAATATTTGCAAGCAGAATGATAATTGTGTGCCAATTGATTAATTGGGATAAAATTAAGACCTAATTTTTGCACATACAAAGCGATGTGCATTGGTACAGTGTTATTCCAAATTCGCTTTAAATTTCAACAACAACGTAATCGGTTTGATTGCGGCGGAACGAAATTATTTAATAGCATTTGCCAATATTAAAAACATTCGAAATGGGAAAGCGCAAAACTGAGAGAATGTCGGGAGTGAATGTGTGCTTGTGTTTGTGACGGGTGTCGAAAAAGGGGTAGTTTTAACGGGCTGTACATTCGAGGGCAGTGTTAATATTGATTGTGCGGCCGGCAATTACTGAACAGAGCCTTGCGGTCTTCTATTCCGCACGTACACCTATCCTATACATCCCACATACAACAATACGTGAACGTATGCGTTCAGTGCACTTTTACATACGCCTACATAATAGCCGTTTTCTACTATCTGACAAAATTTCCTCAATACATTGAACGTTACAAACAATGATCGCAAACAACAGCTGCTTCAGACTCTGACATTGCCTTGAGTACTCCATCCTTTTCGCATTGTGTACAGGTGCGTATCGAAACTCTTCAGCGTCTCCTGACCTTCCGAACCTTCCGAACCTTTCGCGTAAGCGCAGTCTACACGACACTCAAAACGGTCTGCAATTTATTCATATCGACCTCGCTAATCCATTTTTCATAAGAATTCTTTCGCCATTATTCCGAAAAATTCTTCTGCCCCCCCTTTCCGGCGTAGAAAAAAGAAAGGCGCGCCTGACTAAAAACACGCATTGTTAGGAATAAATGGACAAAGTTTGCGTCTCTATTGGCCGATAGCCTAGATAGGAAAGTTCAACAACCTTCAGAAATGGGTTGAAGGTAGGTTGCATATACAGAGTGAGAGGGCGGAAAAAGTAGAATAGAGGAGAGGGTGGGGTAGGGATGTGGAAAAGGAAAACGGTCGAGAATACCAAGGACGTGACACCATAAAACACTCCCCGACTTAATTGCCCGTTTCAGTCGACGCTTGGAACGGTAGGTTGAGAAGGAGGCAAAATGGGAAGGGATAAATTGGGGTAAGTGGGAGTAAATTGGGGTGAGAAGGGAATGAGACGCACGAGGGCGGCCCGAAAGGGTGGGAGGGGGTTGGAAATAATCTGGGGAGAACGGATGTTCAACTTGCAGAGAGTAAATCAGTCAATTTGGCAGCTAGCAAGGAGATATTTGTGCACTTCCCAGTCTCACTTTCTGCGTTTGACAGGTGTAGATTATGTGTTGCCACTTCCTCGACTTCCTTCGAATTTTTCTCGTAATCCCTTCCGATCATCAGAGGGTGTAGGCATATTCATTATGTTCGGATTGGACACCCGTACTCACGTTCGTGAGCGTGTCAGATCCATTAATGATGGAAGTTATAGCTTCCATCTTCAATCCATTCGCATCTTAACTACGTTATAGACTAGAGTTACAATCATCAAATTTGAATGCAATAGGAACCAAGATTCGACTACTACATTGACGATGTACAGTGTAAAACTTCGGAGCCACAGTATGATATGACACTGTGCATCTAAATTAGACTCCATGGTTACGAAGTGGCTAGTGCAAGAGTCTTCTTTTTGGACTGCTCGCGATTTGATGCTCACCAAAATATGGAGAATGACAAGTGAATGACATACCTACTTCTTTTCTTGACAGTCTTTCAAATAATTAAGGTACACGTCCATTACTCTTGGACGAAATACAGTTATTGATCGAAACCGTTGTACTTTTAGTTCCTTATTATGAATTTCTATTTTGAAACCTACTCAATTTTCCACGAACCTGAGAATCAAAGCTTATATCTTCCAAATCGAGTCGCGATATGAAGAATAATTAATTCTGCGGTACATTACTGAAAATGTATCTCACGAAGAATCCTCTGAATATTATCTGAGGGAATCATCTAGGGAGTGAAACCAGCAACGTGAGTGGACAGACGAAATTATTTGTCGTCCGCAACATTGTCCATCTGCGACCGGTCATTTCGTCCTTTCCTTCCTTTTCGTCGTTTGTTGCCCCTCGCCACCCTCTCCCCCTCATTCGTACCGTTCGCCATCTTCTTCCCCCTCTCGCCTCATGTTTTTACGCATTTCCGTGTCAGGGCACAGACTATTTTTCCACCGCCATGACCGTCAGATTTTGTTATTCGCTCCGCGTGTCGCTTGCGTCCTCACACGTGACGTCATTTCCACAAAATCCTGCTTACGAATCTGCATACATCCTCCCTTTCATTTGCAACAATCTATTATATACAGAGATCCGCGAACGCATTGGCAAATACGGATTCGACGTGGAAGAAGATAAAAGATGAACTGTGATCGAAAGAAGACTATTCACATACATTTCATTGGTGCATTTCTTTCCTTTATAACAGTAAGAGTAACACAGCTTAGTAGATTAGCGAATGTACGCGTAGACAAATATAATCGAAGATAACTACGAAGTGTAATTTAGTTTCTTGCCATTTGATCTAATTAACAATGATTATTTTTCTGTCATGCTAAAGTTACATTGAACTCTCTAAGCGGACTTAGGGAAGTAGAGTCCTGTAATCCTCTCATATCTTCCTCCATTGTTCCCCGTTCATCTTTAATTAGGAGTAAGTTATGATGTAAATCGTGACTGATAGCTTCAGCGGCTAAATACATTAACTATGCCAGAGGCGTGCAGCACATTTTTTTAAATCTCTCACGTTTCCCCGAAAAGCACCGAAGTTCCACGAAGGCCCTTTGATCCGCGCAATTTTTCCTCCCATCATTTTCCCGCTCATTTACAACAGGGAGCGGCGTTACATCGCAAAACGTCGATATCCGTCGAAGAATTTCAATTTCTCGGCTCAATTTCCGATATCTGCGTTCAAGAGTTCCTTGCGAGAGTTTTCCTTTCTTTCACGGCGCATCCTAGTCTCTCTTGACTTCTCTATTTCTCTATTGCTTTGTCTCTCTCTCTCTCTCTTTCCCTCTCTCTCCCTCCGGTTCTCGCTTTTGAATCTCCAATACTTTGCACGCGCTGCGCTTCATTCATTCTGTTCGCCCATATGCACCGAAAAGATGCTTTGCTTCTGACTTTCGTGCGTTCGGAAAATTCGGACGAAATTCGAAATACGAGCCTCCATTTTCTCGACTGGTTTCTTCTAACTTCTGGCATGCTCTGATTTTTCGTTGCTTCGGGGTTGACCTTTGAAGCTTTTCGGAAAGCAGTGGGCAAATGATTGTGCTGCTACGGATTTGTTTATGGAATATTTGTACGGATGGGTGCAAACAGGAAGGTTAAATAAACATTTCAAGGGTTGTTTTGCTGTGTGAAAGTATATTGCAAGTAATAGGGCTTGTATAAAAGGTAACAATGAAGATGACTCAAACGATCGATTTGTACGAAACACGAACAATTCAGTAGTCCGAAATTGTAATATAGTACAGAATTGAAAAATACACGTAATTTTTATGAACTGACAACTGTCATTTCATTAGTATTCTTCATTTATGATCGACCGTAATTAAAATAAATGTTGCACGGGTTGGAATTAAATTCAATCTGTAACTCGTCAAATGTTTCACTGCCGGATCAATGATTCCACGTCAATAGTATCGTAACAAACGTTTGAAGTAATGGAGACCACATAGATCATTTCACCGCATCGATTTCGATCCAATTTGCGTGCGTTCGCCGCGATGTAGGCAAAAGCGAAAGATAAACCTAATCAAGCGTAGAAAAGTTTTCATATTTAAACGGATTCTCACCGCGATTTTACCGCCTTTTCTCGGCTATCCAACCATCTAGCCCCCCCCCCCCCCAACCCTATTCTTTAAGGAATTCGCAAAAGGTTCAGAGTTCAGCGTAGTTCGCGCTTCGTTACCAAAACAGATTTCGAAACTCTTTCCTTTCAAGCCTCGTTCTCATGCCGTCTACTCCGAAACTTCGCCGCATTCTCTTACATACACACACTCTTCCGTACGCGGCCGGAAAAGCATACATTTCGACTCCGTCATACGTCCTCATATATTCATGAGCCGACATTAACGAAATTTATATAGAATTTTGCGACTCTTTACCAAAGCAAAGGGAAGCCTTCCATCTCGAACTTCGCGGCTGCTTCGCTCCAAACTTTCCTCCCTTTCCTCACGCGCAAATTCCTACAGAAGTTGAAACGTCTTCCGAACCTCTCACCATATCCGAATGAATTCCGCGTTAGAATACTTTGCGGCCGATGTGCAGAATCGAACAAACAGGGCCGAATAATAATCTTGTTTACGCTTCTCGCATTGCGTTTGCCAGGAAAATCGTCCCGAGCGCGTCCCATACTATCCCGATCTAATTCGAGTGCTGCCACAATCTTCGACATTGAGACTTTGGCAAGAGTCAAATCATTCATCTGCCAATTTGCTGGCCGGAAGCGAAAATTCGAGGCGCAGATCGAAAGTACGCGCAGGTTCGAAAATCCGTGCCCGCTCTGAAAACTAATCCGTTCACCTGACTCCACCCCCATTGCCACCCCTTCCACTGTACCCTCCCCTTCGCCCCCTCTCCCTCTTTCGGCCCCGTAACGCTGGCAAAGCCAGGCGAACCCAAAACAAACTCATCAATTTTGCCCAACAATGGTCCAACGTCCCAACTCTAACCTAACCTGATTCCTCGGGACCTGTACAATACCTTCACGTCCCCGGCAACCCCTCATCAACCCCCCCCCCCTCCCCCTCCCTCTGACTCCCCTCAACTCTGAGTGAAACCAGCTCGATTCTTGCTCTAAATCCAATTCGGCGTACAGCGTCCAGAAATTGCGTCGCTTAACAATCGCGATCGATTAGCGAAAAGTCGAGCGTTTAGGTTGATAGACGTGCCTGGCAAAGAGCTGTCGAACGGAAAATAGTGAAATTGGGGGAAGAATGGCTAATGGGGGTGGCATTTTCTTGGTCGGGGTAGGAGGAGAGGCGAAAGCCGGTGAAAAGTCGACATTAGCCACTGGTTCTGTTACGCTGCGGTCAACATAGTTAAAAGTTTAATACTTTTAATGAGTCCGGTTAAGTGGCGCTCGGAAGAATTTGATACGCGGTTGGGGGGAGGTGAAGTTGGGATGAAGGAACGAGAATGTTTCGACGTCGGCGTTCGCGGGGCATAACGGCGATAGTTGAAAAAGTTGACGAAGCTGCGTCTGAAATTGAAGGGAACTGTCATGACTGTATTTTCGATTATTCGATCTTGACCGTGGCGGAAGTTGAATGTGGAGATTGTCGGTAATTTGGAGCGGGTATACGAAAACAATTCCGCCATCGGAGCCATTTGAAGTTTAGCGCGAAACGATCGGTCTGGCCAACGTCCAATAACCGATCGGGATGCTCGATAAAGATGGCCGCATTAACCCAATGGGACGGAAGAAGGGCGAGGAAGGGATAGTTTCCTGTTATCGGTCCATCGTCCGTATTGCACTTCCGCCGCCAGTTTTCTTCGGCCATTTTTCGAGGAAAAGGCGGGCCAAACGGCAGAAGCCGGACGTAAACTCTCGGCCGTTCATTTTTATCGGCTAACAGAACTTTGAATGAGGTTTCGAGTTATTGTTAATATTTCTGCACGCGATTACCTTACGATTCGCTTCAAGATTAATTCCACTCTATTCCGCGAAAAGTACTCGATAATTACTTAACTATATATCTAATTTTAGGAGCATATTATTTTTTCAGGTTCGTGTCGTATGAATCTACTTCTACAATAAATCTTATTGCTTTTTACGAATTATGATTGAAAATGCTAGAAGGCGTTTTCATTGAATTGATTATTGCTATTTATTCCACGCAAAATTTGTTTAGTCATAATATTCGACTAAAAACTTGAAGCTCACCTAACAGCGCTTGGAAGAGTCGACTCTTGAAGATCCTGATGACGCGTTCGATCGCCAAACGAAGTTGTTTGTCCTGCGGTCTTGTCAATTTTGCATGGTAATCCTCGAGCAGCTCCAAAGCTCGATGAGCCTCTGAAAACAGGAAGTGAAGAAACAAATTTAGTATGGACCGACTTAAATTACTTTCGATATTTTTATTATGTATAACGGCAATACATAAACATTGCACGATAATTCCATGTAGAATTTTCCTTAAAAACGAAGTAAAATTTTCATAAAAAAAAAAAGAGAACGAAATTTATACTAAATTAATTTGCGCAAGTCATGACCATTAATGGATTATTTATTATCAAAGCAGTGTACTTACACATAAATAAAGACTTTACATCAACTTAATCATACATTATGTGATATCTCATTTTTTTTAAATTGGTCGTCTACTACTTTCAAAATGAACGGTCCATTAATCATCAATAGAAAACGAACATATTGATGTATCTAAATCATCCTACCGTTCAGTGAACAATCCTTATTTGTAGGAATTTGCAATGAACTACATATGTTGACATAAAAACATGCTATCCAAGCCAAAATAATCCGAACAATTTAAGGTAAATTAGGTAATAAATCACAGAGCTGTACTACCCAAACAGTGCAGACGCGTGCACATGGATTCCATCCCACATGCCCACACCCTTCCCCGTGTATGGCATATGTAAGCGTAAGGTGAGGCACGCTCGCCAATATTACATAACGTAAATTCCGCTCATTTAATAAAATATAGGTTCACGGATCTAAGATAACAAACGATCGCCGCATGCCCCGTAGTCGCGGACCTTCTTCTCGCACGTATGGCGGATTGTAATTCACGTATAAGGTAAGGGTGGAAGGGTGATCCCGGATGAGCCATAAAGCCGAGATAAACGGGCGTACTTGGCATAGTTTGACGCGGCTAGAAAGTAGGTCTGGTGAGACGACATTCTGGCACGCGCTGGAATCCGCAAAACGCAACGGCCGAATTCGTTACTTTATGCTCATTGCAACGGAAGTACGCCGCGGCGGGTTATGAACCCGTCCAGGGGCCGAAGGGGGGGGGGGGGGAAGATGAAAGTCGTTAGAGTGGCTGCACTGCGACGGACGCCATCTTGGATCTACCTCAATTCGGCGAGTTCGATGAATCGCGGCAAAGAATTCAACTTTCGCTGTTACGGGACACTCGGCTGGAAGAATTCACTGTTTTTCGGAACTGTTCATCAATTGAATGGGTTTTGTGTAAAGTGGATATATAAAATGTTATGATGTAACTGGGATACGTATGCACTGCCAGAATATTTTCATTTAATTTGCCGGAATTATATAAGTTAATATGCTTCAACTTAAGAAATGGAAAATAATTAAACGTTTATATACCGCAATTGTTTCATGAGAGAAAAATCATTGTCAAGATATGTTCAGGTGAATCATTTTGACTGACCGCTGACCGCTAGTGTAAATCGACATTATTGTCTACGCTGGATAAAAATCGGTTTAAAATTCTGTTATTCGGAGCGGTAGATCAATTGAAAGGGTCTTGTGTAAAATGGATGTGTAAAATCTCATGACATGATTGAAAAACGTATAGCCTGTCAAGGGAACAATAGAACTGAAAGAGGCGCTGACTAGCATTAGATTGTTTAGTGCTAGAATTGACAATTTCTACTCAAATTTTAATGTATTTGCACTTACGAAATGGGAAAGAAATATTCAGTTATCTACCTCACTGAGTGTTTAGGAATGTTTAAAAAAATAAAATCTGTCATGAGAGAAAAAGCATTATTAAGATATGGTCAGATGAGTAATTTTGACTGGTCACTAGTTCTATTATTAATCGAAGTTATTGTCTACGCTGCTGAAAAACCAGTTTGAAATTACTGTTTGTCAGGTTTGTACATCAATCAGCTGGGATACGTATGGATTATAGGCGGAACAATAGAATCGAAAAAGGTGCTAAAAAATAGCAATTAGATTGCTCAATTCATGAATGCAGTATGGTTGTTCAGCGATTTTGACGAATTACTAATAGCAATTAATGCTTGATAGCTTTGAGTTGTTTAACAAATTCAAAGTATAATTTTTCGAAACAGTGTAATTTAATTATGCTTGTACAAAATACTTAGAACGAATTTTGGCACACGGTATATACAAAGTGTAAGAAAAAAACAGGACTATTGGCGATAAAAGTTTCTTCTCAGCGTATTCAGAGATGAATCTTGCCTTCTTTAACAATGTGTTATTTTAGAAGCTAATAATAGGACAAGTTAACAGCTGTAATGAATACGAGGTCTTTAACCGACTACGACTTCTGCTGGTCCGTTCCAGCGAGTTAATTATTATTTGCATTTCTCAAACGGTGATTCAATGTTCGTTTTTTTATTTTGGGTGGTAAGAAATAGTCCTGCGGACTTAAGCTTGGAAGGCAAGAACTCGCTGCCACAGAAATACCCTTCGTAGTACAAAATTCGGTCACTCGGATTGTAGTACGAGTGCATTGTCGTAATGGAGCATACACAAGCCAGGAATTTCAGTCTCTGCTGTGGGAACGACTTGACGAGAATCTCGCGGTAATAATTTTGATTTTCTTTTGCTTCCACAAACACAAATTTTCTCTTACGATTAACATAACTCACTGCCATTCGGGGTCAAACGTAATGGGACTGTTAAAGCTGTATTTTTGTGGTGCGCATTTTAAAAATGCATTTAACAGATGTTAAATGTCGCTTTAGTAAATGTAATCAGCCGTAATCTAGAATAATTAAAAAATAATATTACAAGTAAAGTATAACGCACACGTAATTTTGCGCAGTGTAGTTCTTTGCTTCGATAATAATTAGTCCAGATAGATTTTTGTTATACTACACGTAAACATGAGTAAAATCTGTACAGTGTAACGAAGTATGTATTAAGTATGTAAGTTTGTAAGAAATTTTACTAACTTCTAGGATGAATTGAACTTTGACAATTATGAGTGCTTACAGCAAGAAATATGAATAATAATTTCAACAGTTTTTGAGTCGAAGAGTAATGTGCTAATTGGATATGTATTACATTTAGGGTAGAAGTACACTAACAAAGAATTATTGACATTTTTCGTAAATCAGCATTATTTATCTAAGTGTTAATAGTTAATAGTTTGTGTACAAACTTATAGTTAAAAACGTCCAGATATTTTTTTTGTTTCAGAGCTTCAAACCACAAAACATACTTACATTCGTTTATCATTGACATTTGCATCGCGCGTATCAGAAATAGATACAAAGCACAGAATAAACGATGATGTTGCATTTCGATAGAATCAACGTGAAATTAACCGAAGAATATTGTTGATATCAAAGGATAATGGACAGAGGAGCACAATAACAATAGTCAAAAGTTAACATGGAGCCCATCTTGACATCGTACCGATTTTCCCGACCGAATGCAACACAGACAAACCGGCGGTCAACAAAGCGAGTCAATAATCAATTTCAACGTTACAAAACCGCACTGGCTCTCTATTGAAGAAGAACAACTGACCGCCGAGGTTTTCCTTCCCTCGGAACATTTATCACGAAGGGACAGAACGAATGGACATCGAGATTATCGTGGTTTCACGCCAGACTAACTCGAAATTAGATAAACTTGCTCCGCTGGTCAAGTGCCGGAAAGGAATAAAGGGCAAAAGGATAAAGAAGGTCGGGAAAAGAAGCGGATAAGCGTCGGAATGCAAGAAAAATCGCGGGAAGCCGATAAAGTCGAGAATCCAAATTTAAGGACGTTTTTAAACTCTCCGAAATCCACTTTGAGATACCGAGATCAAAATTCATCAAAGGAAGGCGGGACGGACAAGGCGGAACAAGAAAAATGAGCAACTCCGCGTTGGATTCAACCAATTTTTCTCCCATTATTTTCCCACGCTTAACCTCGCGGATTGTTCTCTTTCGATAATCAATTATTCCGTCCCCTTTTTTTTTCTGCGAGTTGGCAGGCGGGCAGTTTTCTACTATTTTTGATCAATCTTTTTCTTCCACTGTGGCTTTCATATTTTTGTTTAACCGACACACTCGAATATTTCGATTGAGAGAACGAACGACAGGACAGTGTTGGACATTTTCGGTCAATGGACTTAACGGACTCTGTGCTGCTCAGACATTTTCAGTCTTCTTGTTATTGCAGTCATTATGACAGAGGCTGACGTCACAAAGAAGAATAAGAAGCAGAGTTTAGTGCAGACAGTACAGGAAGAATTGTAGCAACAGACTCTGAATGATGGATGGTAAACAGTGTACAGTGGACCGTGAGCAATGAAATTTGAACGGTTGATGGACAGCAAATGGTCGATAATGGATAGTGGACACGCGAATATTGAACACTTGACTACTTGAACAGCGAAGCAGTTTGACAATCGAAGGATAGTTCAATATTCCCGGCAATATTTCCGTAGGTATCTCGCTTTCGAGGGCGGTTGAACAAAACGAAATAGAATTCACGGGAACAGTTTCTAAACCAACATGCCGACTTCCTGCAACAAAGACCGCCGACCAAAAATTCGATACGAGGTTACATGAAAGCCCGAAAATCCAATCCCGACGTGCCGCCGAACGAGAGAAAACTCCAGATCTGGTCCGATGGAATTAAACGTACGGGATCGAATTAAAAGCCGCAAAACGTTAACCGAAATCACCGCCCTCTCACGCAACCCCTCTCGCCCATCCTCCCCTGATCCAAAATTTACTTTCCCAAACACGGTTTCTAAACATTAGCAAACATCCCCGAACGTAGCCGCTGCCGACCTCATCCCTTGTATTCTCCCTCGAAATTTGCCGCACCGCCCGCCGCCACCCCCCTTTTCACCCTCGAAGCGTTACGTTAAAGGAATCGCGGTTTAACTGCTTTATTATGCAAAGGCTTTCGTTATCTTTCCCTTAAATAAGTTTGCCGCTTCGTCCGTTGTCGGGCAAGCAAGCCCTCCCACTCTCCCCCTCCCCCCAGCCCAACCCCCCTCTCGCTGAACATCCCCGTATTTACCATGGAGCAACCCCCTGGGGCGGCGGCCTTGAAATAACGCTAATCCGCCATTCTCGCGGCTAATGCCCTCAACGTGATATAAGCGAGTTCCGGGTTGAGTTTCGCCGCGAAGCTGATTTTGTCCCGTTTAGGCGGCAATTTACGCGCTTTCAGTTTGGGGAAAATTCAATTTGCCGCGACGCTTTCTTTGCATCCGAAAAAAGATCCGCGAGCCGTGCGTCGCCGCTTCCTCTAATTCCGAGAACAATTTTGCCCCCGCTTAGATGGTAATTTATGTGACCTCATCTTCCGCGAGATTGAATTTAAAATGATCACTTGACGCGGCGCATAAACGAAGTCATGTATGAGAATTGTGCTCGACGCTCGATTTACATCCTTATTTTATACCGTCGACAGAGACGACAGTCGACCATCGACAAAATTGATACGGAACGGTACGCTTATCAGGAGTGCAAAAGTTCTCCTTCTAATGATGAAGCGAGAGCCATGATTGAAAGAGGAATAACTTTCCCTTCAACCCTCCGAATCTGGCGATCGATATTTAATTTCAGACTTAAATCCGGATTTCCCAAAACTTCCCTTACGCCGAAGATTAAGAACAATAAATACTCTGACGTTACTTTATACTTCATCCTTAATCCGTGCCCTGAGACAGCTTCTGGGACATTAATGTATCGAATATCTAATTTTTTCCCCCCTTCCCCTTGCCTACTCTGGGCCGCGATATCTTTCGAATTGGCCGCACATCTTCGCTGAGAACATAAATAAGAAGTACACTCACGGTATCGCTCCAAATAGAGAACACTCGGCAGATAACAGCACATGCCGTTCTCTCCGTGCTTGTGAGCGTACATGTTTGCCAATTAACACCTCATCCCTTCCATCCTCTTCAGGCCGCTTCAACCCCCTCCGTCGTCTCCTCTCATCCCACCCCCTTGGCCCTTCTTCAACTCTTCATCATCCCTCTTCAACTCTCTTCAATTCTCCTCAACTCCCTTTATCTCCGCTTTTCGCACTTGGCCGGCAACATTTCGAAACGCAAAATTCTCCCGCCACTCATCGCCGCCAGTGTTGTCAAACTTTTTCGCTCACCGCACTCGCATTATGCACTTTACGTTAATTGTGTCATTTTTATTCTTTCACCCCATTTCGGTCGACCTCCGCTTTCCGTCGAATTTGTTGCGCTGAATTATGGACCCCTTTTCAAATGCTTTCTTGCCGAACGCCTACTTCTGCGTAAAAATTCCATTACGGGTCCACATTTTTATTCTGCGAAGGGAGGATTTGGTGCCTTGGATGTTGACGATCGCGATTATTCTCTCGGATGTGTAAAAGTCGCAAAAGCTTCGAATGGTTTGTTCGTTATGTTTTTATTGCTTATTATTCCTGCAGATATGTAATTGCAGCAAGCGTTATTTGAAGGTATAATTTTAATTGCATTTTTAACGCGTCCCTATCATTTTAATCGTACGCGAAATACGGTATTTAAAGTTATTCGACGAATTATTTGAGAAATTATTTCGATTGCACGCTTTCGACGTCCGAAGGCAACTGCGCAGAACATTGACGCCGATCAAATTCCCCAAGTGCGAGAACGATTGTCTAATTATGAACGACAAATGACGTGTGGTCAAGTGTAATTGCCGATCGATCCTCGTACGCACACATGCGTGTGTCAACGTAATTTCGACCGCATACGCGACGCAATATGTTTGCGCTGACAGATAATTCGATGACTTCAACAAGAAAATAAATCGATCCCAGCTACGATTCACCCCCTCTGGAAAGAAAGAATTGTCAGACTCTAAGTGAGACTCTTAATCCAACTTTTACAATAATACGTATAACACAAAGTCTTGACTTGGCCTGGAAGGCCAAATTTAACCTCAAATATATTTTACATTTTACGTACAAAGTAATCTGTCTCTCACTATAGAGGCTCGGTGCGAGATTTTAATAAATGCAATCTAAATTCCGTTGGCAGCGAAAAAAGTATTAAAAATGCTGAACGCGTTCATCAGGCTGACACTTTGATCGTTACCCTCCTTACGTGTTCGAAAGCGTGGCGTTGGTCGATGGCGATCGATTCGGCGATAAAGTATTGGCCGAAAGCAGCGAATGGCAAATGGCAAACGGGAATGTCGAGGCCGCAAGCGGGAATCTGACAATTGACCGGTAATTGTTAATGACAATCGGGGCTGCTGTTTCGAGGACGATTTGATTTCGGTCCAGCGGACAGGGAAGTTCGCCAAATGTCGTCGCACATTTCCTCACTCTCGCGATTATCTCGTTGCCAAACGCGGGAACATCTGACAATCTCGAACGTGACACGTTTCAATTCAAAACATTCTTTCTACTGCTTGAGATGTTCCCGTCTCAGAAGTCATATTCAAGTGAGGTTTTCACAATTTAAGTGTCTTGTAACAAGTAACCTCCTTCTGAAATGTGTTAATAACTTAATGGACTGATAGGTGTCATATTCGCTGCCATCTGTCAATTCTTCCGAGCAACTGTCGGTTTTGCCCTCTAACAGTTAGGAACCGTACTCGCACGATTTTGAATTTCACATTTTAAGCACCTCGTAATCATCACTTTCGTGAAGAAATTTGTTAATAACTTAATAGGCTGCTGTTACATGAACTGGCATCTGTCAATTTGTCGGAGCAATTGTCAATATTGCCGACTAACACTCAGAAGCCACATTCGCGATATTTTGAATTTCACGCTTTAAGTAAAAAAAAATTGGTTTGTAACTTAATGGGCTGATAGCGACTGTTAGATCGGCTGGAATCTGTCAGTTTTTCCGCGCAAACTGCTTAACTTTGTAATCTTTGACGTGAAATGACGCTTGATAGTTCGAAGGTTCAACTTTGAGTATCGGAATCAAGGGTGTTCTAACGTGAACTGTAGCGACAATGAATTTCGTAACTTCGCGTGCAAGTTTCCAATTTTGCAGTCTGAAATACCGATGTATATCGATTTCGTACAATGTTCGCCGTTTCGACGCATCCAGTTAAGGCTCTCGATATTGTCAATTTTTACTTTTTCCAGACCGAAACGCAGGAACGATCATTTACTGAGCCCTATAGACCATACTATATTTTAGAATTAGTTTACTAATTTCCCTAATCCATAACCATGCATTATTATTTGCCATAAGTGTTTCATGAAAATGTTAAGTGTTTGTTTACATATTATCAGCACTGCTTGTTTATGTGATTCTCTAACGTGAGCTTTTATACAGTTACGAACATTACTGTATTTTACCGTTGTCTTCTGTGATAATGGATTATGAATGAATTATTATGTTAAAAGCAGACCGATCATCGTGCAGATTTCAAATTAAATCTAACATGGCCACATATATTCCTATGCATAACCGCATATGATTGCAGGAACGCGATTAAAATTCACTTTTCACTTTTCATCAGACCGCTGAAAGTGCCGTCCAGCACTTATTCCATCTTCAGCGTACCAAGTAATCGTTCGCAGCCGTTCCATCCGGCTAAATTGCATCCGAATAACTTTCCATTAAACTCGGTCACACGCGCCTCATCATATCTTTGCCGAAGCAAAGATAAAGAGACCAGAAGTATTTATGCACTCTCATTTCGCTTCGAGCATCATCAGGTTCGAGGAAACGTCGAAGTACGAAACTTTCCGCACGTTTCCGCATCCTGCCCGACAAATTTCACCTTTCTCATTCTTCTCCGTCGCAGTTAGAGCAAAATGAACCATCCGACACCCGATAATCTCGCCCTCAAACGATCCACGACAATCCTCCGCAGACTCAGAGACCACTTCAACCCACACTAAACACCCGTACCAAATTAAAGCTGTCCTCCCGTAATCCGCGCCATATTGAAACACTATCCTCTCTTTCCATTCATAGCGTACGGAATTATTCCGTAACAATCTCAAGTGACCTTCAAGCTACATTCCATGGGATACTCTTGGGACTCTTCACGTCGAGAATTTTTGATTCGTATACTTCGTTTGAGCCCTCGCACGACTCTCGATCGGAGTTCGATCGATCGATCGATACACTCGAAGATGACTCGCGACACGCGCGCCCGACTTTAAGCGAGGAGAGTAGCCGAATTTGAGATCCGTTTGATCTGGGCGGCTTTAACCGGCCGACTGTCGGATTCGCCCATTTTCCACTCCTCTGGACCCGGTACTGTGCGGATGAAGAAGTGAGGGAACGAAGGGGCGGAAAGGGTGATAAGGGGTGGGACAGAGTAGGGAGAAGCGGCTCGGGGGCGGGGGTAGCTTTTGAGTTAGAGAGAAGGGATCGGAAGAGGGGAATCTAGACGTGGTGGGGCTGAGTTTTGATCGCGGGGTAGGGATGAAGGGAGGGGCAATGGAGGGGTCACGACGGACGGATGGCGAGGTGAGGGGGGGGGGGGGGTAGAGAAGACGCACCGAAAGAAGCGAAGGCGGCCGCTTTAACCTAACGTGATTAACGAGCGACTTAACTTTTGCTTACCATCGACGGTGGATATTATCGAACGGAAAATTTCAACTTGAAACATGAAATTTGTTTGTAAGCCGGCGGGCGGAAGGTGTGGATTTTGATCAATGAACGTGCCAGACTGTAGAGTACTTGTTGCTGCCGAATTGTACGAGTACGATTATAGACAAGTATTTTTCGGTATTTAATTTGATGTATCGGTTTTTACGGTAAAGAGACAGGCGTGGCAAGCGTGAATGAAAAGTGGTAGCGTGCGTTAACCAGAACATAGAGGGTAAAGGAAAGAATGGTGTAATTTCATTGTAGTAAAGCGGAGAAAGAATTCTAGTACACCACCCCCTATATACGATAGTGCAGTAGGGGTGCTCTGGTACAGTAGTGGGATGGGGGGAGGGGAGGGGGGGGGGGGGGATAAGGGGAAACGACAGTACACCACATTCCGTGCAAATACGGTGTTGTGGGTTCGAGTAAAACCGTACTGGACAAAACTGTATGACGTCACACAGGCGAAAAAGCGACTATCTCAAAATACAGTATAAAAAAAAGAACAGGTACACTATCCCCTTTGCTACCACTACACTTCTCAAAATCCCGATCGTTGTCCGACACATTTCTACCATCCCCATCCATTCCGCGTTCGTAATTCCGTATCCGTCACATCCTCCGATTTTTACCTCCGCTTCTTTCATCCTTCCCTCACCATTTTTTACCACATTCCTCTTCATCTTACTCCTTCTGCTCATCTCTCCGATTTTCCTCGCCCCTATACATCTTCTCCCCCAGCCACCACTTTCTATCTCACTTTTCCCATCTCGCACTTCCTACCCATTTCCAGCACCCTCTTCCCCCACCCCCTCACCTTCCTCATCCCCTTCCAGTCTCCCATCCACCTTTACCCTCGACCATCGTTACCGCCGTTACGAGCCTTACAGACGGAAAGCAACGTTCGCGCACCTGCAACCCTCCATCTCCCTCCACCCCCTACCAACACCCCCCCCCCCCCCCCATTCTCCACCCCCTCTCCCATGGGTGCCATCTTAAAGACGCCGAGATCATCCCCCGAGATGCGATCGTTGCATCTTCTCTTTCCTTCTCCCTCTGTCGAAGTTATCGCGAGAGGAAGAAAGACCAATGGTGAGGGGAGGGGGTGCGGGGTAAGAACGTGGAAAAAGGGAGGTAGAACGACGTTAATTCGCGAAAACGCTTCCTGATCGAAGATCACTTCCGCTCTTGTTCGACGAACGAGCGGGAGAAAAAGGTCGGCCGACGTTAGATCGGATAAGAGGAGAGTTTTCTTCCACTTGAAAGTACGTGTGTGTTGAACGTAGTGCGAAAAAAAGGAAGCTAACTGATGTTTCTTACGGTCGGTGCGTTTGCGTGAGATTAGACGGTGCATAGAGTGTCCTCGTCGAACGTGCGTGCGTCTATATACTGAACAAATTATTTGAGTGAATGTTAGAATAGTTTGATGGACAGTTTGTGCGATGTGTACCATGAATGTGCAAAATATGCCACTGTACGCACTTAATTTGGTAAGTATGATCGTTTCAAGGTCAGCTCATTGAGCTATGAGTTATTAGATTATTAGTGAACTTTTGTCTCAGAACATTCTAATCAAAAAAGATTCCAAATGATATTAGATAAACAAAATGCACACTAGTAACGTTATTTACTGAGGATTATTATTGTGAATTGTTGGGCTTTCTTATCGAACTGTTTATAACGAGTAAAGTTTATAGCGGCGAACATGCCACTCTTAATGTTGTGGAAGATCGAATTAGCGACGTCTGTGATGAAAAAGCCAGGTCAGCTTCCGAACAGGTGAAAGGATCTTTTATATATAAGCTATATCGACATATTGATGTCAATGGTCATCATGTTGAACTCAATAGTTATTATATTCTCGGGGTTATGGACAATAGTAGAAAATTACACACAGATCATTTTTGACCATTATAAATTATGTTGAATGACCATGAGAGACCAACGAGCACACTATTAAGCAAATAAAAACGAATGTTTCTATAAGGGGGAAAAGCCGCTTTATAGAGACGGAATTTTTTAAATATAACGTTTGCATGTACACAGAATCTTATCGTGGGCATAAAACGATTTCTGTTGCAATTTCTTCTCTTGAAGCTACGCTCGTTATGCAGTGACGAACATTTAAGTGTGACGTGGTATTTATGAGTATCTAGACATATATAATGTATTACATTAAATGAAGACACTTTTGAATATGAATTGATACGTATTAAAAGAAAATGGCCATAGTTGTCAACCAAATGGAGAACAATTTTTATACAAAAGTAACAATAAATTTGTTGTCAATGCAAGTTTTCTCATCCCAACAAGAATGTCTTTCTCTTGTAAAAGCATTATGAAAAATAGACTCTTGATGCTTATTGCTTTCTGTTTTAGATTTACAACGCCAGAGGTGTGACTGTAAGGACATCTTCGCGCTACAGACATCAGTTCACATTGTTTTTATGCGATACTGCTTTTACGTAGAAAGGAGTCAGTTCAAAGGTAATTCCGAGAACGGAAACATGGACCAAGTAGAAAGACATGTCTATTGACACGTGATGTACAAAACAAGGAGGTACTCAGTGATGTTTAATTTATCGGAGTAGGAGCGTATTTGATATAATGAATACCAGCAAGATCAGTAAAAACGATTCGACGATTATAAACAGCGAAATACACCATTATTTTTACCATTTTTATGACTCACTGCTAAACGAAATATCGCGTAACTGGCAACGGATAAAACCAAAGCTCGCAGTCAGCCCATCAAAACAGTTTGAAGAAATAATAACAGACGTTTTACGTTTGTTAATTAAGAATAAGGTACGCCCAGAATGTAAAAACGTGAAGTGCTTAAATGTTTCAGAGCAGATTGTGAAATATTAGAATATTTTTGTGGATGGAAAGATAGGGATGGTGTCAGAAAAGAAAATTAAGCGGAAAGAAAGAGTCAAAGAGCCAAGACTCATTCGTTCCTGCCGAACTCGAAACTAATGGAATCGGCAGCCTCTTCACGTCTAAAACTCTTGAAACCATCTTCCAGCCACCATTCTACCTCCATATTTTCTACTTTCAACCCTCGTCACCGATATTTTAATCGCACCGGCAGAATGTCGTCTCCTATTCAGCGCCACTTATGCATACCATTACAATCATGCCGCGAGAAAATTATATAGGGGGTTCCTAAAATGATAGGTCATAATTCGTGTAACAATAATTAAGACTACGTTTGTCTTTTGAACAGCAAAATACTCTACGCTACTCTTTGCTAAGTACTTTGTTTAACGTTGAATGTAATGTTGAGCAGAAGTGAGTTAAAATGAATTTCGTTTCAACGAAAACTGCGTATTTGAAACGCCTTCTATATCGTGTGCATCAAATAAAACGTCAACTGCACGGTATCATCATCAATCGATCGGTGTCCCTAAAAAAATTTGGGCTCCTTCAACTTCGAGCTGGAAATGTTTTGAAGAATTTGTACTCTGATGCTTTCAGCCTTTTTAAATATGCATAACCTATCCTAATCTCACCTAAGTTAACGTAACAGCGGGCCCTTTGTGCAACAAATATTTGCATATGAATTTGTATGTTAATCGGTGTCGAGATTTTTTCAGCGTCGCTTTATCGTTGTTCTGTGCGTTTGTCGGCCATTTTGGACTTGGTCCATATAGTGACGTAGGATTTTTTCTAGGAACACCTGCGTTTAGCTGATCGATTGTTATGGTAACGCTTTATACACAAACATTCCAGCTGTAATTAATTTGTAATTTCCATTTAGTAATGAATGACGCTGTAAGATAGTTGGAAAAAGAATGTCAATGTGCACAATTCACGTTAAAAAGAGGTTTATGAACAGTTGAATGAGAGCAAATTTGGGCATCGGTCAGACTGAAAATACATTGAGATCGCATACTCTAAACTACTGAACACATGTAATCAAGCGTGACAAGCACCGTAAAAATCCCTTATTGCTAACGAAAGATTTTACAGAACACATGAAAAATGATTATATCTCTCGAAAGACAAATAAAGACATTTGTTACGTCACAATCTCAACCAATAGATCAGTTTCCGGCAAAACCATTCCAAACTGTCGGTATAACGAAAGCCTTGATGAGGGTAGAATAAAAATCAAAAAATGGCAAAACAATCACAATACATTTTCGTTGCCATTCCCAAGAAAACATTTCTAAGACATTCTAATTATATTACTTACATTTGTTCACACATTTCTAAAATCTGCATCGTTTAACCAATTTTACCTAAACACGTAATAATACCCAATTCTACCGACATTCTGATCCCAATCCATCCACTGCTCGAAGCCTAGGATCCCTATTTTATGCCCACCCCATACACCATCCGTCTGCCCGAACCGCCGCCAAGTTCGAAATTCAAAAGTGCTCGCTCATTCTCACTGACCCTCCTTAGGAAAAAAAAGTCCCTAGACCCACGATTTTCAACCCTCCCCCCCCCCCCGGTCACCGATTTACGAGCCAATCGAAGTACTTCCCATTGTTCCTATCTGTCATCCCCTATCCCTTTCCTCCCTTATTCCGGTCTGCCGATAATAAGCGCACCGGTCAAATTCAATTATACGATTCCCGGTGGGCGGCGAAACCTAATTTGCACGTCATCAGGCCGGCCACTACTCGAAACTGGAGACGAAGAGCGTGGCCCACGCAGCACGCGTCCCATGCACGTACACGCGTAGGTGCACGTGTGTACGGCACACTGCACGAGACTGCACGAAACTGCACGCTTGTGTTCTCGATTCGCTGGATGCGGAGGGGCGTGAACTATATAGATGACGGGACCTATATCAAATATTGAAGTTGCCGGATTGCGCTTCCATCGGCCTCGGGCAGACGTCAAATAACTGTTAGGGGTAAGTTAGGGACTTTGGGAATGCCAGTCTTGACGATATAACGCCCGCGCCTATCTCCATATCTACAGATCGCTGGCCATTTAGTTGTATAGATATCGGCGGACGGATCTGGATATGCTGGTAAGTATGGCCATATAAGTAGGCATGGCAATGGCATGCGAGGAAGTAGACAGGCACTCAGGGATGTACGGATGTGTGCAATTAACCAGTTGTTATTACAGTTGATAAAGTTATCATTTCTATGCATAAGTACGTACGTGTCTACATTTTGAATGATTGCTATAGAAGCGTATTTTGTTAGACGCGTTCGTTAATGTAATGTACGAATTTATACAATTAGTCGCTGCGACTAGTTGTCCACTGACAGTGACCAAAACAGTACACGGAAATTTGATGCCATTCTTGGGGTTTAAAAAAGACAAATGGCAAAAAATGACGAATGGATAAATTCAAAAACTAATTACAAAATAAAATGTATAAATACTTACATATGTAGTAAAGAAACAGGTTTACAGGAATCAATGCACGGAGAGATTATACGAGAGTGTACGTAAAAGAGCAGTGTAATATGAACGCAATTGATTGAACGATATTGATACAATTGCCGATATTTAGTTGCAATGTTACATAAGACAACAAATTCCATGTTGAATCAGTTGGTAAAACAATAATAAAAGAGTTATAGTTGAAAAATACAGAGGGCGTATATATACGCTTTTCGTATATATTGATGGATTTGAGAGGGCGTATATATACGCCTTTAGCAGTCAAAGGGTTAATAGAGTTGTCATTTCTACACATAACTACGTATGCGCTTAAATTCTAAATGGAGCCAAGGTGTATTTTGTTAGACTCATTTGTTAAGGTAATGTACGAATTTATACAATTAACTGATCGTTGGTTAATAGAGGTATCATTTCTACGCATAACTACGTATCTGCCTAAATGAACCACACTATAGAACTGTATCTTGGTAGATGTGTTTGTCATGGTAATGTAAGAAACAAATTGGATGGTCTTAAAATACCAAAGATCATTCAACCGGAATGACTATACCTCTTATCGGGCGTTTCAGGCCAATACATATTTGTTCAACGAACAAAGAAATAATTCTTACATATTCCTGCTTACATGCGTGTCTAGATGTTAAATTAATTTATGGAAGTGTACTTTGTCAGACGTGTTCCGTAAGGTAACATAAAAAACAAACTGTATGATGTTAAGATTTTAACGATTGTTCAACAACAATGACTATATCTCTTATCGGAGGTGACTGTAGCACGTGAATCAGTAGACAGATGCTCAAGCATGTCCACATCTGTTCAATTAACTAAGCAGTAGTTGCTAATGTGATTATTATACATACAACACTACATTGTAAATCCGTTCCTTAAGATAATGTAAGACACAATTTGAATGATCTCTTAACCACAATGACTATCTCTCTTATCGGATGTGACTATAATATGTCAGAACGGAAACTACTCAAGCTACTCAGGCACATTTCAATTAATTTAATTCAGAAATCATTATCAATATAACATTTTTACATATACTCACATATGTATCTGGGTCAAAGATGGAAATAATGTACATTGTTAGGCGGTACGCGTAAGATACAATGAGGAAGGAAATGAATGGTCTTACGGCTCCAAGGACGAATCGATAACAACGACAATACACCTATTATCGGAGGGGGCGAAGTATTCCGTCCCCTTTTTCCATAGGACGATTTTAGTACAACACTTTTCGGAGTTGAAAAGCGTTGAAAGTTTGAGGAAGCGGGGGGGGGGGGGGGGGGCAGAGACATGATTCTCTTTAGCCGTAATTGGAACGGTGGATAGAGTTGCGCTTCTCGTTAATGCTTCGTAAAATCGCGGCTACGGAGGTAAGCAAGTCATCCTGCCAACGGGCGAGTAGGGGCAGGAAAATTTTCGGTGGGCGGGGCAAGATTGTCGCTTCCTATTTAGAAGAAACAGTATCCGCAAAATATTCATTCCCCGAACGGCCATTTACTCAGTCGACTGTGATCATATTTTACTTTATGTACTATGTACATAAAAGTTGCGTGCATTCATATATAGGTACGTACGCACTGGTAATTACGAAAAGTGTTCGATGTCAAGACTCTGAAAAATGCCACACATAACATCATACATTTTTGGAGCAACCCTACACATTTCTATCTACCACTGAATATGTTATACACGCATTAACATATGTTGCATGGCTTCAATCAAACACATGATGTTGTTTGTCCTGTCTCACATTGTCAGACGTATCATAATAAAACTACTTATCATACCGGGGCGTTCAATTTTCGAAACTTAATAACATGGGGGTAGTAAGTAACGAGGAAGGAAAGTACGCGTGGGGCCGTTTGTCCGAAAAAGAGGGAGGAAACAGTCGGAATGAAGGAACTTCAAGATGACCACTACACGTCTGCCCCCCCCCCTCCAGCTCTTTCCACCCCACTGACCCTTGCCTTACCCTTTTAACATCTTTTTTCTACCCCTTTCAACCCCGTGGAAAGACCAGAAACGAGCGTCGGGGCGTAATGCATTTTTAAGTACCGTCCACGGAAATGAAAATGGCCGCCCTGTGCATGCATGTCGGTGCGCATGTGTCGAGTGTGTGTGTGTGTGTGTGTGTGTGTGTGTGTTGCGCTGTGCGTTCTGTCTTTATTCTACACGTGCCCACTTCATTTTCCATTTTCGTTTCTCAGATTTCGTTGCTTCCCTTTTTTCGTCTCGCTAGTTTTATTTCTTTTCCCTTGGCCGCATTCTTTCCCTTCGCGCGTGCCGCACACGCGTGTCATGCGTGCGTGTGATGTAAATGTACAATGTTTCCTAAGATCGGGGTGACGAAACACTTTGCCGCGTAATTCCGGCCTGGCGACGTAAAATCTCCCAGTTTCCCATTCCTCGAATCGTAGTTTCTCACACTATTAATGTACGCGTAATTGGGTGTGCAGTTGAAAAGAATTGGAGGGAGTTGTTCGAATAAAGTTTAAATGAAAGACATCTAAAGGAAATCGCAATTTTCATAGTTAGACCAAGTAAATGAACTATGTTCTCGCTGAAATGAAGGAAGGAAATTATTGCGCGCAGTAGGATAGAAATACCGAAAAAGTACATTCCACTGCAACGGGTAACTAACGAATACTTCGCTCGTCACGCACTATTCGGTTTGTCAGCAAAAAATTGTAACGAGCGTTCCCTTGCAGTTTCCTGTTTTGGGAATGATTTGATGAAGAGATTTTTTTGTTGAATAAATATATTTGATATGTACAAAAGTAGTTGATATGTGTTTATATCCCGGGTGCTGGCAAAAGACTGAGTACTTTTACAAAAAATATCCTGGAGGTGAGAAGCGAAGGAATGGTGGAAAATGCGTTGCAAGGATGGCTGAGGTTCATTGTGGCCGGGATTAAGTAGCAATAAGAATCGGCGAGATGTGTGAAATATATGAAAGGATAACAGGTCAAAGAGACGGCACTATTCCATTGAGAAAAAAATAAGGCCGAATAGGTAGATCAGTTTTGCGGCGTAACAAATGCCGAATCAATTGACGTCGTGGGATCAGAATAAAATACTTGTAAAACTTTGTTCAAATATGTGTTCTGTTATAGAAATGGTTAAGAAACCAGAGGTCAACCTCAGTATTATTTTTATGATTATAAGTATGACATGAGATTGATATACATTCTGAAATAGAACTTGCTATATTGTTCCACTTTATATTGCCGCAGACATTTAGTACTTTTTAGCATACTGATCTGAACCGCAATACACATTCAGTTCTAACCACCGTCCTAACCATAATTGCCCTTCACTCTGCCCACAGAATACATTTTTATACCATCCATATCCATCTGTCTTTTCGTGTATACGGGATAATCCCCATTCTTCAGTTATCCGTTTTCGGCACACCAACATATCTTCTTCTCCCCAAATCGCACAATCCTAATGTCATGCCGTTACAACTTCCACGCCTCTTTTCATTTTTCAAGTTACGTCATTTGCTACATCCCCACTTCACATCCTTTTCCACTTTTCCTCTAGTTTAACACCTACAGTTCCCTCAGGAATTCCAAACTTCGAGTTCCGACGTCTTTCTACAAACAACTCGTGTTCGACAACAGTCACACATACATTCAGACATCAGTCTAGTAACAGTATGACTTACTACAGTCATAGCCATACTCTCACACACATATGCGTAAGTCTCACTCTTTATAACAGTATCTTTTTTGTTATTTATTAATATACATAGTATAATACATCTCGAATAAATAGAATAGAATATCTATATTAAGGTACATGTCAATATTTTTTATTTACATACTGTTGTCACATAAATTCAATTACCTCAAAAGATTTCAAGATCAAGAAATCGTTAGGGAGACACACATACTAAAAACTTCAGGTAATCCCATGAAAATTTTCTATCAACGCATTTAATGTAATTCACCGCGACAATAAGCGTAAAAGAAAAACTGTAACAAATAATAAACGCCACTAACCGCACTTGCCCATTTTTCACGAATATCGAACAACGAACAATGTTTTCCACGAACGATTTATTATTCGGAACGAACGAATAAGAAAAGAAGGTGAAGGACTATAATTTGAAGGGAAGGAAGGTAAGTTTTGACTGTCCGCGAAACGTGACAGATTTTTAGCACGGCAGGGGGCACTTCCGGTGCGAAAACTTTGCCCAACGTTCGGCTACCTGAAAAAGTGAAACTTTCGAGACGGCCTCTCAGACATGTTCGGCGAGGAAAAAAAAAGGCTATGGCGCACCCTCTGAAAGTGAAGAGCGAAAAGGTCTGAGGTGCGAAAATGATGAAGAAACAAAAGTGCGGAAAGCAAAAGAGGAATAAAAAGCAGAAGCGAGTAATGAGCAAAGAAGACGGAAGCGTAACGGTGGAAGATATTAAAGGGTGGCAAATTATATGTGGAGAGTGGAGGCTACCATGGACAATGCAAAACGAAAAAACGTGAATATGTTAATCGGCGATGGAGGAAAAAGTTCGTGTGAAAGGGTGGAAGCGCATCGAAGCTGCTAAGGCAAACAGAGTAAATGAAAGCGATGATACGAAAAACGCATGGCAATAAAAGCAAAAGGGGGGAGGGATCGATTCAACTTCAATTAACCTCCGGCCGACTTTCTATTCATTTTTAACCTGCGATTTTTCCCCGGCGCACTTCAATTGTATCCACTTTATCACTAAATTGCGCACACGCACACACGCATACGCATTCGGGAGTAACAGAACGGCCGATATGGCGCGCAGAACGAACGAAATAGTCCTGTGATGCGGCTGTTGAAAAAAAGAGAAGTCATTAATACTGTGAATGAACTTTTTAATTACGTCCAGATTACGATCGCTCTACTCATTGCGAAAAGCATTAATAAAAAGCTGGTTTTGTTCATCATTTGCAGTTACATGACTTTTAAAACGACCGCAATGCTTCGTGGTATTTAAATGCGAAGTTTGTCGAATCCGGTTTAATACGATTATGTTATAATGGTGAGAAAATGTTACGCTGTAGATTGCTGCCCAGTTCGGAATCATATTGATTTCATGATCGCGTTTAATGAGGTTTATCGATTGTTTTAGAATACTTTTATACTGCAATTCTCAATGTACAGTCAATGCAGCCAACATTACTAACACTACGTACGGTTAAATACATAAAGCATAACACGACCATGATCAATCCTTTTGCGACATGTTAGTTCATAACAGTTCCGGCAATATATATTTCTTTGAACATTTTGTCAACTAATAGAATTTAAAATTACTAGTCGTTTAGAAGTACAATTTTCGAGGCTGAATGTTTTTAATTGTACGCCATGCGCTAATATACTGGTTCTTACTTATAATAGTGATTAATGTTAATTGTTTCGTTTGAATATTTTTTCCGCTTTTGAATATATTGTCTCTTCTGATATAATGAATGATCCAAATTTGTTTGACAGTTTTTCATCAGTATTTCGTAGTCATTAATCCACTTTTGGACACTACTGTACTATACGCAACCATATAAAAGGTAATAAAATATGAATACAAATTCCATTGACATTACGTTGGTAATCTCACATATATTCTACTGCAAGGAATAAAAAAATGGATGAAACGTAAAAATCGCACGCCAGAGGAATCTATAAAATCCGGATCGATCTTCGTCAAAGCCCACTTTGAGAGATTTTAGTAGGAAAAAAAAAGGGGAGAGAAAAAATGATCGCACATGTGTCACAATGTCAAATTTTTGTCGCATGCGCGATTAAATTTGATATTCTGTTACGTTCGAACGGGAATCATTCTGTCAAAAAAGAGGAAGAGGGCGCAGGAACAATATTTTTTATGCGCTATTTGCGTTTTTCCTGCTACGCGCGTGCACTTGTTAGATTTGCCACTATTCATTCTAGGACAAAAAATACAGATCATTTTAGTTCCATTCGGCAGAGAGGCTAGCATCGACGCCTGCAAAAAATTTTGGACAATTTCGTATGACAGGATTAATGGATTATTTAAGTTTAAACGCTAGATCTATCGACGTTTTCTCTTCCTATTTTCATTTAACTTGCTGGAATACCTAGTACAAGTCAATATATTTCAACTTACGGAGTGGTAATTACAGTCGACCCTCCTGCCACGTTATATGAAAATTGCATTCTCAGAGCACTAAGTTATGATGCATACAGTTATGAAATAGAATTTATATAGCATTATATAGAAACTGTATTATAAGAGATTTGGCTGTTCTCATTTGCCTACCTCGATGAATGCTAACAAATGTTTCAAAAAATAAAACGTTTCCTGAGAGAAATGTCACTATTAAGACATGATCAGATCATTTTGACTGGTTAGCAGTTTTCCTGTTAAAGAAAGTCCGAGAAAGTGTAATGACATCCTGTATGAAAATACGTAACGCTGTCATCGTTCACTCGGTCGTATGTCAGCTGTCTATTGTAAAGGAAGAAAACCTCGCCGCTTCCTCTTCTCGCTTTATCTGCCGTAGCCGGTAAGCCAAACAAACACATTGCACCACACGCCGTGTTTATGACATTCGACTTGGAGAGAAAAAAAATCGCAGAGCGGATCCGCGTGATAAGGAAAGGCGCGATGGCATAAATCTCGCCGGCAATTATCGCGAATTCGACTGAACATTTGCATATTCACGGTCAGACGTTACGCAATTGGCCTAACTCTGCAGGAAGTTGAGATGCATTTAGGTCCGCATTTATCACAGTCATCGCTAGATCACTTCCTCGACATCATTAACTTAAGGAAACTTTCTTCCGCGGCACTCTGTCTGGCAAAAAATATTCTTCCCACCTTTATCGATCTGCCATTGTTTTGCATTCCGATGAGAGACTGAACTTTGCTCTACCAATGCAAAATTGCACTGTACGTGCTGGTAAATAGGGAATGCAACCTTCACACGGCAAACATAATTGTGTACTCTCATGGTGAAGTTACCTTGCTCACTATCAGCAAAGATCGGCAGTTTGAGACTGACATGGGCTGATAGGAGCAATTTCGGTACTTCCGATAAAATTTCGTTGCAAATACATGCGAGTGAACGAACAAAGTTAGCGTCAAATTTTCAGCTGATTCATTCGGTTCTTGTTCATTGCTTTCTGCAGAGTGGAAGTGACGAAAATCTTTCCACAGCTCGTTCTGTCTCAAATTTGCGTAACTGCGCATTGCGTAATTTTCTATTTATCATTTCAATCTCACTCTCCTCTCAATCGTATTGCATCAGTTTACAACAATCCCCTCCCAAATATCAACAATTAGAAACGTATATTTTCATTCTACGACTATCTCCTCCCAGATAGGAAACAAACAAACCACTCTATTAGTATAAGTACATCCCGAAAATATATAATTTCATCACATCAAAAAGAACTATCGAAGAGACCGAGGCGAAACAATCAAAAAATAAAGTCCAGAAGAATTTCTCCCAAATCCCTGGCATCCGTACTGAAATCTGGCATGACACCCAATGTCTAACTCTAAAACCAAATCGTGATCTGTAATGACAGAATCAATAAAAACCGAATACACGAAAGGAGTGTGACGTAAAGAAAAACAGAAAGACACGAACGGTAGGAAAAAGAGTGAATGGCAGAAAAAGAGATGGAGAGAGTAGGAGAGGGAGAAGATGGGAGAGCGGGGGGAGGGGGGGGGGGGGGCGTAGGAAGGTGTCCCCGGTCTCGGTTATCTTATCGAGAGCCGAAAGATGCTGGATAACTTTTCGCGCGTTTTCAAAGCAGGGGGCAAACAGGCAAGTGAGTTCACGGAAGTCGGGTGTCAAACACTCTTTTGTCTCTACTGTCTCGGTGATAGAACGCGGGAAAGGAAAGATGTGAAAACATAAACATAAGCGACGAATCGATAGAGTCCCTTTCGCTTCGACTAAGATTTGAAGGTTAAGGAAAATGAGAGAGGAAGCTCCGATCTGAGTGGAATAGTGACGTTTAAGATATAGGTTTTTAAGTAGCGAAGGAAAGAAAAAGCAAGTTCGCAGGTCCGTGAAGCGGTTCGGTAAATCAGGTACATTCGCGAAAATACTGTAAACCTAATCAAAGCACGATGAGTGCGTGACTGAACATTTCTTTAAGTATAACAAGAGGCTGCTCGTGCGAACGTCTCCGAGATAGGATCTGAAATATTTTACCGAATTTTTTACGGTAATATTTCATAGCTACTCTGTCGTCAAGTTTCTTGGATAGTACGCGTTGTAAAAAAGGACGAAAATGGATGAGGAGGCAAATAGTAGCAGTAGTCAAAACAAATTTGAAAATAAAACGAGCCGAGTTTTATGGCCCCAATGGATTGCCGGAATTGGAGGTAAGTTATTTCGAATTTTGTTTTCATATCTTGCAAGACGATCATCGGTGAAATATCTTGAATCGTTGTCGAATCCTTTGAACGTTTTTTATAATTCGGATTTTATTTCTGAGCCATGAGAATCACACATTTTGACTGTTAACAGTTCGCACTTATAACATTTATTTGAAGCGACCACATGCGCGTTAAGCATTAGTATGCGACTGTCTTATCGTAAACATATGTATCGTTACGTACTCTGCGTAGTTCATAAAATTAGCTGGCAACAACCTTCGATAGTCTGCTGTTTGCTTATTTTGTGTATTCAAGTGATGTAAATCAGATTTCAATAACCTCATGAGTTTAATATGCAGAAGGCATCAGCCTACTGATCGTGATTGCCAATTAATTCATGCAAACTTTTCACCCATAGTTGGCTATATAATTCTCACTGACAAAAACAAGTGAATAACATTAAGACAATTTTCTCCGTGATATTGTTTACTCTTGTAATATCAATGCGCTATTGAGCTTGGATCTGTATGTTAAGAAACACACTGTATGCATAAGCGTGAACACACAAGCATACGTGCGATTACACTGTCAGTACTTTCAAAAATTTACAATCAATTCTGCTGCGGAAGTGCAAGTATTTGTAAAAAATGTGTAATATTCAAGTTGCAAAAGAAACAATAATTTAATCTCTACGACGCACAATCTAGCAATATTATTTCCATTTACTATTATTCCAAAACCCAATAATGTCACATTCTACAATAAAATTGAGTCATTTTCTTACTAGCTCAATCTTTGCTTCTAGCTAAAAAAAAAAAGTCCACTTAATCAGAACACCGATAAAAAAACTATAATTTGAAAAGAAAATGGAAAAAATACTGTGCTGGGCAGTAATATTGAATTAATCCGTCCCTCAACCCCGGCGCAAAAAAAAATCGCTCAAATACTTCTTTAGCCATCAGTCATCTCAGATTTCTGCAAAAAATCGAGCAGGCTGCTCAACTCTTAAAAACATTAATTGTGGTCGTAAAATAGTCAGTTCACCCAATAATCGAGGATGAAGTCGATTGTTTCGGCGCCCGTAAACTAAGTAGTGTCATAAATATCTCAAGGACATCAACAAGAATGTTCAACTTGAATCATTACGTCAGTCGATCGTTAGAACTTGACAGTATGACGTCTTCCAACGTCATCAAAGGTGCTGTCTTCCGCACTGTCCGTCAGGAATCAACTTAAAAGTCAATCATCATTGCCAAAGTTCGCAATGCTATGAACCTAAATCCGTTGACTGTACCGATTTCAGTGACGTTTCTCCTGACTCAAATCGGCCTGATGTCCGGCTGGACATCGCCCTACTTAGCCCAGCTGATCTCAGAGGAAGATGCTCCATTTCGCATAAATCTGACGGAAGCGTCGTGGGTGGCTAGTCTGTTGAACTTGGGCAGACTGATCGGCGCCATCTTGGGCTCGGTCTGCGTAAACTATCTCGGCAGCAAGACCACCATCCTCATAACAAGCACACCTATGGCCATGTGCTGGATCTGTACGATGGTCGCGAACCACGTGGGCTGGCTCTACGCTTCAAGGACGTTGGGCGGGATCGGCCTTGGAATGACCTACAGTTGCTTCTCGCTCTACCTCGGCGAGATAGCGAATCCTGCGATCAGAGGTGCCCTAGTCTCGTTGGGCATGGGCGGCCTATCGGTTGGCAGCCTGATAATCAGCGTGATTGGCGCCTTTCTGCCGATGGAGATATCCGGCACTGTGAATCTTCTGCTCTGCTGCGTCTTGGCGGCTCTCTTCATCTGGCTCCCGGAATCGCCTCATCATCTCATCAAGATGCAGCGCGACAAGAAGGCGCGCGCTTCCATCCTCTTCTATCATCGAGACTGCGACGTCGAGGTCGAGTATCAGCAGCTGAAGAAGTTCGTCGAGTCCGGACGAGATCAGACTTTCCTGGGCACCTTAAAGGAGTTCAAGAGTCCGCTGATCAGGAAAGCTCTCCTCCTACTCTCCCTGCTCTTCATGTACGCTCAGATGTGCGGACTGAACAACGTACTCTTCTACATGGAGACGATACTGAGGAAGTCCGGCGTGACAGCTGTCGAGCCGTCGCTCGTTGTTATTATAGTTATGATTTGCGGAATCGGGGCCTCGTGCTTGTCGATGGTGCTGATGGACAGGTACGGCAGGCGAATCCTGATGATGACGTCCTGCTTCATCGTTTCCCTGTCGCTGGTCGGGCTAGGCACGTCGTTTAAGCTGCTGAAGCTGGACTTTGATCCGGCAACGGTACAATATTTGCCGATGCTTTCGGTGATCGTTTTTCAAGTCGCCGTCTTTATCGGAGTTCTATCGGTGCCCAGCGCGGTGCTAGGGGAAATTTTTCCACCCAACGTCAAGTGCGTGGCTGCCTGCTACGGTAGCATATTGGCCGGCATTTTCTCCTTCCTGTCTACCGTTAGCTATCAGCCGCTGGTCGATTTGTTTACCGAGGAATACGTATTCTGGCTCTACGCAGCCTTATTGTTCTCCGGCGTCATCTTCACCTACTTCTGCCTGCCGGAGACAAAGGGGAAGAGCTTGCAGCAGATACAGATCGACCTGATGAAGAAAGAGGATTTGCCGGAACGGTGAGGCATCGTTAAACATTTCTCGACAAACGTACGCGCGTATACGGTACAGACATTTACAATCGGCCATAAATAAAGATGACGTTAAGAGACGACTGTCTTTTCCCATTTCTCATCAGGCGTGCTCGATCGCGGAAACAATGAGGGACAATACTCGTTGGTAGAGATTTTAATATCTGATCTGAAAGCATCGTGTCACAAGTGTCGAATAAATAAGCTTAGAAATGTGCTTGACTGTCGTACTCCTACTATTCCAACATGCAGTACCTTCTATCGATTTAAATTAATGCGAAACTTAGTGTAGATATGCGAATTTGTAAAAATGAGCGCTCGACTCGAAAACTATATTGTATGTCGATTATATTACACGCATAAGCCATTTACTTGTTTCAATCTGTAATTTGTCACGTTTTATATGCGCGCATGTATATAATATGCATATACGTGTAATACATCCCTTCTACCTGCCCATCATTCGCCCTTCACTCCACGGGAGATGAGATATGACCATCACCCACTTTTCACCTCCTTCCCCACCCCCTTCCATCATCTTTTCGACCCCCGAAGGCGTGGGTAGCGAACACTCTCGAGATTAGATGGCTTTTTCGTCTCAGAAATGTCTCTTGCCAACATACGGAAGATGCTATTTAAACGAAAAGAAATACGAGAAAATAAGATGCGGTGCCTTTAAGCATTTCTGCCAATCGATAGTACTGTGCAGGATGTGCTCGGATAGTCTTGCTACCCACATATTGACGTCACAGCAAAACATCACGGATCGATGGTCATGCATTCTCTACTTTCGCTTATGAGCGTAATTACGTAATTTATGTTATTTGAATTTTCAGTGGAAAAAATATTTAATACGTGCTGAGAGAAACGTAGAATTGAGTTTTTCAGTGTAAAGTTGTTAAATGCAGCATTTTCGGGAGATACGCCCGCTACAAAATTGAAAGGTCATAGAATAATGAAATTTAACGCTTTGTATTCTAAATATTGCAGCAATGTAGACGAATGATGAAAGAAAATTTAACAGAAATAAGGAGCAGGAGGGAAGCGAAGATAACAGTGTTTTATTATAAATTCGGTCATTTTGTATGTTCGGCTTACTTAACTGTTCTATATTTACATTGTTAAATGCTTCTTTATCTCGTATCAGGAGTCGCACCACTTATAATTTTAAATCTTTGCCCCGATAATCGATATCGTACATCGTAGCGAAAATACCAAATTACATTTGTACTGCATTCTTCACTTTAGACAATGTCATCATACCTTTCACTATCACGCAACGAAAATTGTTCGAACAACTTATATTCTCGAAAATCATATGTTTGACCTGCCTCTGCACAATATTAGCCGAAATATTTACATGAACAAAATTATTATAAAAAAATATATATATCGTCACAAATTCTCTAACAATCATATAATAAAGAATTATTGTAATTCCGAGCAGTAAATCCTTAATAGAAAGCAACGCTTGTTCAGGCAATTGTTTTTTCCCGCACTACATCATTATCTAATTGTTAAATTATCTAATCTGAACGATCGGATCGAAGATGAGCTAGCTTTCGCCGGGACTTCCGATTTCATTCGGTCAAACGTTCGCGAAACATCAAACCGCACAGTCGTTCGAATCTCTTCTAGCCTAATCGATCCGACAAATCCTTTCCTCGCCTAACACTTTCCCCGGCTCTTCATGGAGCTTCAGCTCGACTTCTCGGATTTTTTCCGGGACAGCTTGATTTTCATTTCGCTTCATTGAACATTCGAGATGTTCTCAACTGTTTGGCACTCTAAACTACCGCGACATCTTTCTGCCCGCTGAAAACTTTCCCACCGTTTGCGTCAGCTTTTCGTACATTTTCTTCTACATTTACTGATTTCCTTTCCTACCTTGAGACCTTTCCTCATCTCGCTCACTTTCATTTTATTACCCGGCCGAGACGGCTTTCACAATAATATTTCCCCTTCCTCCGCTTAATTTCGTAGCCGGCCCGTGTTTTGAGTGAAACTTGAAGCATTTTGAACTCCAGTATTTTTTCGGCGAAACGAAGAGCATAGATCGAAAAAATGGAAGTGGAAGAAAACCGAAAGCGGAAGAGGCCGGTGATGTGGCCCCAATGGCTAGCTGGGATCGGAGGTAAATACTCCTAATTCATTGATAAGAATCTATAGTTATTTTTGATAAATACATATCATTGTCATCAATCGATCTCCGGGCTGTTCTTACAAAAATAGAAAGAATCTCTCTTCCATCACGAATATACATCTCTTCCATCCGGTATAAGTGTTAATTATTCAAATATTCCATTTAACATGTATTTTTAATGTTGGCTTTTATCGCAAAGCCGGCATGTCTGTCTTGCAAATTATTCAAACCACTCTACATTAAAACATATCAAATATAATTGTACGAATATATTCACGCCAATTGCACATTTATTCAAATAACATTTATTCGTTACCCACACTTGTATATTCTAAATCGAGTAATGCATTCGCATATTATTACAAGCAACGATAAATAGATAGGTACTAAAACGCATTAAAAGTCCAGTATCATTGAACACACAATGCCCATAATACTTCCATTCAATTTTTATTCTACCAACCACTGCTCGTTATCAAACGCAATATAGTCTAACACCACAGCCATCATGTTAACATTTCACCTTCGTCAAGTACCATTTGAGCAACTGTTCCTAAAAAGCGGAATAGAAAAAACCTTCCTCCCAAATCAAGTGAACCTTCAACGCGATGAAACCTAGGAAAAAGTATGAATTCAATTAGGTCTGTTCTACTCGCCGTCGTCCTAACTTAAGCAAAACTCAAACGCGAAGAAGCATAGGAAAAAATATGAGTTAACTTCGTCCTATTCCTGACCCTCTTAAGTCAACTGAAGCTCTAACGTGAAGAATATTTATAAAAAGTATGAATTAACATTGTCATATTCCTGACTTTCCCCCAAACTGAACTGAAGCTCAAACGTGCAGAAGACTAGGAAAGAATACCAAATAACTTCATCCTGTGCACTGATCTTCCTTCTAACACGCGTGAACCTCTAACACAAAAAAAAACCTAAGAAAAAGTATAAATTAACTTTGTTCTAATCCAATAACATTTCTCCTAACTCACCTGAAGCTGTAACGCTAACTAGCTTAAGAAAAAGTGAGAATTAACTTCGTCCTGTTTCACTGATCTTCCTTCTAACTCAAATGAACGGCTAACACGAGTTAACATAGAAAAAAGTACGAATTTACTCCGTGCTGTTTCAGTGACCTTCCTCCTAACCCAAATCGGTCTAATGTCCGGATGGACATCACCGTACATAGCCCTCCTATCCTCGGCACACGGACCATTCCACATAACACAAATAGAGGCCACGGTAGTCGCCAGCATCCTGAACATCGGTCGCATAATCGGTGCTGTCCTCGGCTCGGTCTGCGTCAACTACTTCGGCAGTAAGACTAGCATCCTGATCACCAGCACGCCGATGGCCCTCTGCTGGATCTTCACCATAGCCGCGAACCAGGTAGCCTGGCTCTACCTGGCCAGAATCTGCGGCGGGATCGGCATCGGCATGGCCTACAGCTGCTTCTCTCTCTACCTGGGTGAGATTGCCGACCCGAACATCAGAGGCGCCCTGGTGTCCTTGGGCATGAGCGGCCTCTCGATCGGCAACCTCATCATAAGCGTCATGGGCGCCTACTTCTCCATGGAGATCTCCGGCGCTGTAAACTTGCTGCTCTGCTGCGTTCTGGCCGCTCTCTTCGTCTGGCTGCCAGAGTCGCCTCATCATCTGATCAAGAAGCATCGAGCCGACTCGGCCAGGGCGTCCATACGATTCTATCATCGCGACTGCGACGTTGAGGTCGAGCTGATCGAACTGAAGAACTTTGTTGAGTTCGCTAGCGGGCAATCCTTCTTCACTGTCCTCAAGGAGTTCAGGTCGCCGCCGATCAGGAAAGGCATGGTCATCGTCTGCTTCCTCTACATGTACGGCCAGATGAGCGGCGTCAACTCGGTCCTCTTCTACATGGAGTCCATACTGCGACACTGCTACCTGACCATCATCGACCCATCTCTCATCGTCATCATCGTCATGGTATTCGGAATCATATCCTCGTGCGTGTCGATGATTCTGATCGATCGGTTTGGTCGTACGGTCCTCATGATGATCAGTACCTTCGTCATCGCCATAGCGATGATCGGCTTCGGGGTCGAGTTTGAGCTGCTAGAGGTTGGCTTCGATCCCAGGAAGTTGCAGTGGCTCCCCATATTGGCAGCCATCGTCTTCCAGGTGGCGATGTTCATCGGCGCCCTGTCAGTGCCCAGCGCCGTTTTGGGCGAAATCTTCGCGCCCAACGTCAAATGTGTCGCTGCCTGCTTCGGCAGCGTTCTGGCAGGTGTTCTGAGCTTCGTCTCAACCGTCACTTATCAGCCGCTGGTCAACGGCATCAAGTATCAGTTCGTCTTCTGGCTCTACGCACTGCACATGCTGACTGGAGTGGCATTCACCTACCTCTGCGTGCCGGAGACGAAAGGAAAGTCTCTGCAAGAGATTCAAGAGCAGCTGGAGGGGAAAAAGAGATAGAATTCCGAGAAGTGATGGACATCCATGGCGTAGCAACAGACTTTTCTCCAGTTTCTTCTTTGCATCTTTGACAGCTTACAGGCATTGACTTGAACGAAAGACGTTGAGAGGCTTGCAGAGGTCAGCGAAGGTTATTGATTATCTTTCAGCCGTTTCGAAGAAACGAACGAGTTATACTGGTTCGATTTGGAGACTTTCGGCCGATGGCCGATGGCCGATGGAGTATGATAAGAATATACCAGTAGAAGCCGGAATACATGACTAACTCGATAGCACTGTGAGAAACGGTAAGAAAAATAATATGTCAAATGTCCTTCACCGACGAAGACCACGCCGATTGTGGCAGGTGCTTTTACCCAAATACAACGTTACGCGATAACGTCCATTTTATTACGTCGTATCATTACGAGAAAGCGTTTGCTTTTAACAGCACGAAACTGTGCTAAAGAAAACGATAGCTATGCCATGTTGCAAAAAGCAGAAAAAAAGAGTAGCGATACATAATCAGCGTAATGTAGATTAAGAATTTTCCGTAAAGACTGTGATTACTTATGTTTTTAAGAAGCATTTGTTGATAGTTTGTGTTGATCGAGAGTAGAGTCACTTTAAAGTGGCACAGAAAACTTTTTGCTCGAACCTTTTACCTCTTCGAAAGTGTTCGGATGGATTTGCTTGATCTTTCTCTTCTCTTTCTCTTCACTTTCCCTGCTAGCCGATAACGAATTACTCGTTCAGATAAGATTGTCGGGCCGTTATCTAATTTACATGAAACGCAAGGTTCACCGTTCTGTCGAAGACGTAATCCCATTATCACGCCTCATCTTCTGCCATCCACGTAACTTATCGATAATTATTTAATGCATTCACACGTTTTTCTTATTTGTAACTGTTTCTCGTCGACAAAATTATCGCGGCACGTTTAATGTGTTAATGCATACCTATATTATATTATTGTTAATATTACGCTCGCAGAATTGCCAACGTCATTGTATATGTGTTTATTGTCTTGTTACACAATAATATTATGTAATTTATTAGCCAGTTGTATAGTAGCTAGATGAGTTTATGTAAGTTGAACGACTGTATTATTTTGTGCTGACGTTTAGTTTTAAATTGACAATTTATGGGTGATACCTACCTCGTTGCGGACATTGATGTATGTTAAGAATGTATGATAGCTTTACGAATGTATTATTATATAACGATATTATAATATCACACAATACACTGTTCAGAAACTAGGGGACTTCCGCTTCCGGGGCTAGACAGTGTGGACGGGTGTGACAAGTGTGCGAGGGAAAGGAGATGAAAAGAGGGGTGTAGTGAATAGGGAGGGCGAAAGAGAGGGGTGGGGAGTAGAGGATAAGGAGAGGGTGCGGTGGAAGCGTGGGCGGAACGGGAGAGGAAGAGGAGAAGACGTGGGAGAAGTGAGAAGTGAGAAGCGGAAAGCGAGGTTAGGAGGAAG
Organism: Anoplius nigerrimus; assembly: GCA_914767735.1. Classification (NCBI taxonomy): domain Eukaryota; kingdom Metazoa; phylum Arthropoda; class Insecta; order Hymenoptera; family Pompilidae; genus Anoplius; species Anoplius nigerrimus. The sequence continues at coordinate 11,862,842 of OU612078.1, forward strand.
CGTGGAGTTGAGCAAGAGAGGGAACGGAGGAAGCGACATCTGGAGGGAAGAGAAAGAGCGGTGAGAGAGTCGGTAAAGAAGAGAGAAGAAGGCAGGTTAAGGCGGAGAGAGTGTGGAAGATGGGGAGGACAAAAAAGGGAAAGGAGGGAAAAGTGGAGGAGTTATGGAGAAGGAAGGAAGAGGAAGGGGGGAAATGTGGGGGAGGAGAAGAGGCGGAAACAGGAAAAGTAGAGAATAGGGATAAGAAGTCACAAGGGGGGGGCGAGGGAGTAAGAGGAAGAGTTGAACTGTCAAAGGAAGAGGAAGCAGAAGGGGCTGAGGAGAGGATGGAAAAGTATGGAGAAATGGCAGAGACGATTATGAGGCTCCTGTGGGAGAGGTTGGACAGGAAGATGGACAGGGAGGTAAAGCGGTGGGAAAGGATGACGGAAACGGATTTTGAGAAGATGGAGAAAGCTGTTAAGGAGAATGTGAGGGAGTGGATGAAGGAGTTAATGAAGGAGGTGGGAAGAAAGGAGCGGGAGGTTGAGGTGATAAGAGGATTACTGGAGAGAGAGAGGAAAGAGAGAGAGAGGATGGAGGAGAGGTTAAGGAGAATTGAAGGGAGAACAAGGAAGATGGAGTCTGAGGAGAAGAGTGGAGAAGGGAGGATCGAGGAGAGGTCAGAGCAAGGCAAAGGAGGAAAAGGGAAACGGGAGACAGAGGAGAGGAGAGGAGAAGGGAGGTTGGAGGAGAGGTCAGAGAGAAGTGAAGGAAGTAAAGGGAAGATGGTGACAGAAGGGAAGAAAGGAGAAGGGAAAGTAGAGGAGAGGACGGAGCAAGGCAAAGTAGGAAAACAGAAGCTGGAGACAGAGGAGGAGAAGAAAGGAGAACGCAGGATGGAGGAGGGAACGGAGCGAGGTGAACAAGGAAAAGGGAAGCTGGAGACAGAGGAGAGGAAAGGAGAAGGGAGGAGGGAGAAGAGGACAGAGAGAGGTGAGGAAAGAAAAGGAAAGCTGGAGAAAGGGAAGAGGAATGGAGAGAAGAGGTTGGAAGAAGAGATGGCAGAGAGGTTGAGGAAGATAGAAATATGGAAGGAGCAGAAGGAGAGAGAAGGAAGAAGGAGGAACATGATTGTGAAGGGGCTGAGGAGTGGAGCAGAGAAGAGGAGGGAGGAGATATGGGAATTGATGAGAGAATTGGGGGTGGAAGGGGAGGTGGAGGAAATCAGGGAACTGGGAAGAAGAGGAAGGGAAGGGGGAGAGGAAAGGGGCATGGTGGTGGTAAGGATGAAGAGTGTGGCGGGTAAAGTAGTAGTGATGGAGAGGAGATGGAAAGTGAGAGGGAGAGGAGTAAGGATAGAAGAGGATCGTACATGGGAAGAAAGAAGGATGAGGTGGAGGGTAGTGGAAAAGGTGTGGGAGGAAAGGAGGAAGGGGAAGAGGGTGTGGATGGGAGAGGGAAGGATCAAGATAGAGGGGACATGGTGGAGGTGGGAGGAAGAGAGGAGGGAGTGGCGGGAGGAGGAAAGGGGTGATAAGGGGGAGGAGAGAGAGGAGAAGAAGGGGCCTGGGGAGAGAGAGGAGTAGGGGAAGGGGAAGATGGGGGGGGGGGGCGAATTGGCGAGAGGGAAGGAAGTGGAGGAAGAAGAGCAGGCAGGGGGGAAGTGGGATTCCGGGGGGAGCCGGAGGACAGTGGGACGCAGGTGTTGGAGTGTTGTTGTTGTTAGATTTGTAAGTTAGGATAAGAGAGAGAGGAGGTGTATAAGTATGTAACCCGTAAGGGAATCATAAATAAAGATATACACTGTTCAGAAACTAGTCTGACTGTTAATTTTAGTGGTAATTTAAAAAGTACCTTTCTAATCGATTAATCATTATCTAAAAATAGGAGACTAAATATAGATACAGAAATAGACCCCCGCCGTGTCTGAAAGCGATCAAAACTTAATAGGTACTTCTATTTCCGGTAGATTAGCTTGAAGAATTGATCGTCAGTTTCACATATCAACAAACGTATTACGTATATAGATAAAGCGTAATACACCGGTAATATTTATCCAAAGCCTATCGATTTTTTCCGAATAATCAATTATCAATTTCACTGTCACGATTATTTGGTTCCCTTATCTAAATATTTGAATTTTGAACGTATACTGTCTAAGTTGCAGGAAAATTAAGCTTCCTTTACAGATTTTACCTCGTCCCTCTTTACGTGAAGTTCAGGTAAGCGAGTATTACTACAATGATATCTGCGGTATAACCGGAAAAAATGGCAGAGATGTTTAACTACAATTTATTCGAACATTGAAAGTTGCTGGTAGATTTTACCATTTCGACGAATATTGATTTACTCGAAAAAGCATTCCGATATCACCTATTCGACGAACTGGAAGATGCTTTAAATTAATGGCGATAAACGATCTCATTTTCACGTCACTTTAGAGTTATTATATACCCGCTACATCATTACAACTCTTTTTAGTATAATTACTTGTGTCATGATTAAAATTTTGCAAAGCATGTATGTATTAATGAAAGCATAATTAAGTGACTGTGTCCACTGACAAATATCTTTGAATGTATTAGTAGACACGTAAAACAAAAGAAAGGAAAACTTTGATAATTAAAATAAACGCTGGTCAAACATGATTGACGCACAAAAATGATCAAATCAGAGTACAACTCAAAAACAGTCTGATATAGCTATCGATATTCATTATTAATATGTATACATAACTTTAATTACATTGAAGCCAAACATAATATCCTATTATTATCATGTTCTTATGAGTACGTTAAATTACTCGAGAATTTTTAATTATTTCACAACATTTTCAATTTAAAGTGACGAATTGTCAGAAATATATCCGCGAATTTAAAGTAATTTTACGTGGGCACTTCATTACTCTGTTGCAACATTGAAGAAAATCTGTGTAATTGATAATACTGAAAATCTATATGATATCACTTGCGTAATTTATGCTCTCATCACTTGCCGCTTATCGCTAATTATCACTATAATCACCGCGATCCAGCTCATTTATATGCATCCACATACTCTATCTACCTCCTTATTCTTTTCTCTCTGTCTCTTGACTGCGTTCTCTCTTCTTCTGCCATTATCATGCGAAGTAATCGCTATTACACGTGCTATCTGAAATGAATAAGCTGCAAGGGGTCTTCCCGGTGTTCCCCAGGCGAAAAAGAACGATTTGATATTATTTGGCGAAAACGCAATCTTGATAAAATTCTACTTGAACTTGATTACGCGTTCTGTAACGCGACGTCTCATTATCTCCCTATCAAAAGTACCGAAGGTGTCGAAACCTTGAAATGTCGCGACGGGGACACTGGTTTGACCTTGGCATATTATTTCTTCTCATGCATGTTGAATGGCCTACGTCATATTTTACTTCGCATGGAAAAATTTACAGAAAAGATACAGGTAGAGTAAGCAAATGCCGTAATTTAAGTTCAAATATCTAAATCGAAAATTTTATTAAAATGGGACGAAGGTTAACAAAAATAACATACACAGCATAGAAAAATATGAAACTTAAATGCTAGGTACATAAACAACATGCCAACGAATAGAAAATATTATATCAAAATAAAACATGAAATTGCATAACTTAAATGAGCAATCAAAGATGTTGAAAAAGACGCATATAGATAATGTTCGCACTTCTTAAACATATATTAAAAATAAACTATTAAAGATTAGTGTGACTTTTTGTGCGTAGAAAAATTATAACTACATTTTATGAGAAGAAACCATTCAAAACTTTTAGTTATCGCAACCCATCGAACGGTAAGTATTAGTATCAAAATATCCAGTAACAATGTTTACTCTAAACATTAATAAAACTACAAACAGCGCAATGAACAGTAAATATGGAAAAAGTAGGATGTTATATATTTGTAAAGTTATAAATGCATAAAATGGTCGTGACTGACAGTAATGGATCGTCTACGGCGACGTAAATCAGATCTGTATGAATAATTCAAAATTCTCTTATACTGTTTGAGAGAATAATTGCTGACCCGTATCATCTCATACTGATGCCTACTGTTATACGGGCCATGAAACAATTCGAAACCATTGAATGCCCACACAACATTTACTCCGTATTCAAAATCGGTCAAATTCCAAAAATTAAATCAACTCAGTTTAACAGTTTCTTTATTATTAACGTTGACGGAGCGCAAACATTATTTCGGGACTATATATAATATACAAATGCCATTAAAGAAAAGCTTATAAACAAATAAAAAACACTAGGCTTACAACGAAAACAAAAAAGGAATGCTCGTAACGATTCAATACTGACAAATTATCAAAAAATAGAATGTATGAAAAACGTAATCGGTACTCCTCCGTATAGGTTTGACCTTAAAAGAAAAACACATAAGCTCCAACGAATTAGCAACAGATGAGACACGAAGTAAAAGAAAGCCGGCAACCAGATACAAGCCGCAAACGAAGAGCCGAATAAAAAGAAAAAGATGTATGTGAACATCGATCGGAAAGGATGCAGGAAACGGCGGAAACTGGCCAAAAAACACAAGTGCGAGTTAGGAGCAGGAAAGAAGCAGGGTGGAAGACAATTACCGGGGATAAATTTACCAGGCCCATCGATCAGGCAAATGAAAGGATTAACTAAGGTATTTACAGTGGCCATATTTACGACAAGCTTCCAAAGCCACCCTCCCCCACCCTCCCCCCCCTCCTTCCCTTTCTTTCTGTTTCCTCATCGCCTCCGCAGATTCTTCAACCCTCTTCAACCCTACTCAGCCATTGAAGTTCCTCCTTTCCTTCTTCGCCGCCGTTTCTTTTTTCCACGAAGCTACCTCCGTCCAGAAAATTGTGTAGTGGTTCGAGAGTGTTTTAGTGTCCGAGGTGGGTCGGAATGGCGTAGAACGGAGAGTGAGACGAATATATGGGAGAGTGGGGGTTGGCAGCTGGATAAATAGGTGGGAAAGGGGAGTGGGTGGCAGGGAAATGTGGGAGGATCGAGTGCAAAATAAAAGACAAGACGAAGCCTCCGAATAATGCAGGACGTTGCAGATCTACGTACACGTACGAAACTCATTTCGACATCATCAATTTTCCCCCCAAAAAAAACGAACGACACTCCCTGCGCGACGAAATATATTGAGACGTCAAAATAAATGATCGGACGTAGTTATTAAATGCTTCTCTTCTGTAGCTATCGAGCGTTTCTTCAAATCCGACCAATTTAAAAGTAAAGTTTAGACGAACCTAATGACCAATTTTTCGTGTCGTTTTACAAAAATCGAATTTCCGCGACAGAAGTGGTAGTATGTTGTTTATCGTATTCTCATCGGTGACTAGCAGAGCAGAATTTCAGCCAAAATTTGGGCAGTTTAGGAATTTAGTCGTAGAAATGCGAACTGGAGTTAAGGTCTGATTCACGTCCCTCCTCCTTCAGAAAAATCGATTTCCTACAGAGGGCAGTTTCTCAAAACACGATTTTCCACGACAGAGGTTGATGTTTATGATATTCTCATGATGAATACTAGAGCAGAATTTCCGGTGAAATTCGAGGAGTTTAGGAGTTCAGTCGTAGAAATGCGAAGTGGGGTTAAGGTCCGATCCTCGTCCCTTCTCCTTCAGACAAATCGACTTTCTACGAAAGGCCGTTTCACAAAAATCGAGTTTCCACACCAGAGGCTGACGTATGTTGATGTTTATCATATTTTCCTGATGAGTACTAGAGCAGAATTGTCGGTGAAGTTTGGGTAGTTTAGGAGTTCAGTCATAGAAATGTAAAGTGCTGATAAGGTCTGATCCTCATTCTTCGACCTTCAGAAAAATCGATTTCCTACAAACGACCGTTTCTTAAAAATCGAATTTCGACGACAGAGACTGCTATATGTTGATGTTTATCGTATTCTCCTGCATGGCTACTGGAGCAGAATTTCCGCCGAAATTCGGGCAATTTAGAAGTTCAGTCGTAGAAACGCGAAGTGTATCTAAGGTCTGATCCTCGTCCCTCCCCCTTGAAGGAAATCGATTTCCTACAAACGGCCAGACGAACGTCTGGCCGCCCGCCCTTGTCCGACCAGACCCTCCGACCGTCTTATCCCCCGTCTCACCCTTCAGCTCACCCTCCTGCTTACCTGCCCTCATAAATGAATCAGACGAACGTCGGGACACGGTGAATAAAAACCGCGAAGCCGTAAAAGTCGAGTGCTCGAAGTCCGACGTGGGTGGCCAGAAGAAATGTGGAAGGGGTTCGAGGCCGGAGAGGGCTCGTCCTATGTTTTGCCTCATCCTTCATCACTTCTTTCATTTTTTACTTTATCCTTTTTCCCGTCGTTTTCGGTTTCATTGCCGTTTCTTTTCCTGTCTTCGAGCTTGCGACATGTTTGTACCAAATTTTCCATTTTTTTCTTAATTTTAATGTCTGGCTCACGCCATTTGTAAGAATTATGTTTGTACTTATTGCTTCTAGTTTCTCATGTCGAGCGCCTTGGTGAATTTTCATCTTCCGCGGAAGATAATTGGCTTCTCTGTCCTCGGCTTGACGTAGAAAAAAAAGGTGGGGTCATAAAGTTCTATTCCCTTTAAATTCTAGCGGACAGGACGCTGTGAGGCAGAGCGCCGTGTTTCTTATCATCAAGACTGAACGTATAATTCCGTGTTTTCCGGCTCAAAAGTTCCGCACCATAATCAATACCGAACAAGTTGTATAATATTCGATGGACACCGAATGCCCTACACAGCGCACATCAAATATTACATAGCAAATGCAAGGTATTAGATTCTGAATACGCAGTATATACTGTCTATTGGATCCAATGTGAATACTGCAAAGCAGATTGATCCTACGCTTCTACTGCATGCCAAATACAAAATATTGTATATCAATTCATACACACTCGTATACTACCATTATCAGTTTTCCACGGAATATTATGCACAATATCAATCTAAACATGGGCAATATACAATACCCAACTCAATGTAATTACTCTTTCCTTACATTCCGAAACTACGCTAACGAACCTAGCGGCAGTGTTATCCATTACGAAAAATAATATTTGGACCCAGTGTCCGACAGTAACCCAATCCCCGATATTCTTGCAATAAAAATTCCATCAGAGACTAGCATACTCTATCTACCGCGCCGTGAGTCGTTGCTTTCCGCGAATCTCATTCAGGGTCCGTATCTCTCACTCGCGGCCGACATACACTTAACAAACGAGCGAGCGGAAGGAGGATAAGAGGGCGAATTCTTGAAGCGGCCATCTTCTTCCTTAATAGCCACGAGCCGGTCTCAAGCCGTGCGTCTATTAAGCGGAAACTGGCCTAGGTACCCAGCTACTAAGCTAGCGTCATACAGGGTGTACATTCTGGCTTCCAAGTGAGTCGCGCACACACGGAGTCTCATCCGGCGATGAATCCGCATCCAGGAACGTCAATACGAAGGGATAAATACGGTCAGACGGGCAGGCACCCGAAATATATCGACGAATTTCGCAGCACTTCAGCGCCGCCTCAATTTCGTCCGACGGACTACGCCTTTTTTTCCCCATCGTTTTTCGCAGGATACCCCCATCCCCTATCCGGCCCTCCATGTGCTCTTCAAAAGCGAAATGTCGAAGAAACGCCTCTCCTTCCGCATTTGCGCGCCTTACCACTAGAAGTGCTTATCAAGAAAAAAATGAACGCTACCTATGTTCGAAAATTGAAGATGCTTTCTTGCTAATCCAATAATCTTCTGTGTAGGCGTTGAACACTACGTAATACATATAGAATCTGAGCACATGTGTGTATATGTAATAAACTGGTGATTATATGGACCGTTTCTTTTGAAAGTGGTGTGAGTCTATTTTTAAACAAAAAGGAGATATTACGTAATTTATACTTAATTTAGTGTAAATTTTTTATTTATAATGAGTTATTGTTTAATATCTTAAAAAATGCCAATGCTTTGTTCAATTTAAAATTGACCCATAAAAGGAATTGCGTAGCCATAGATTATGAAAGTGGTGTAAGTCCAATTTTCATAGGACATAGATGGATCATTTGGTTACACGTGTTTTATTTTCACGTATCTTGTCCACACCACAAGATTATTATGCTATTATAAAACAATGTAGACGAAATAATACATTTATTTTACACGAAATAAAACGGGAGAATTTCATTTCAATAAAGAATCTATAAATCGAAATTCAAAAACGGGTAAGAAAAATTACTAACGGAGGAAAGGTAATCTGGTTGAAAATGTTTGGATGAAGTTTTGAAAGTGCACCGTATGCTATTTTACATAAAACATCCATGGGGGATACTGAGTTTAAGACACAAAAATTACATACAGAAAATATAAGCATATGGAGCAGTTATTACCTTAATATCTAAACAATAGCTTAATAGCAAACTTAAATAACACAAACTAATTGACGTTCAAAATAAGAAATACTACTCCTATCTTATTTCTTATACAAAATGGGTTTAATATAATATATATTTTAAGTCATATTTAATTCTTGAGAATTGAAGTTAAATGATTTTTACAATGAACTAATTATGAAAGTGGTGTAAATCCATTTTGAACCCGTTAATAGACATGTTTTTAATAATAAATTTATATAATCAAATTACATATTGATAAATTATTAGAAACATTGCCAAACTTGATGTAGTTAATGTATATTTTTTAATTGACTAGTATGCTAACCTTTCATTTACTCGAAACAACAGAAAATGGACTTACATTAGACCACTTTCAAAATAAACGGTCTATATATAATTGCCGGTTGTTAGATGCAATTACTACTAATTTTGATAAGCGTCACAAATTATTGAATATTTATCAAATTAACCGCCGAATTTATATAATTTCCTAATCGTAATGATAATCGTGATGAATGTCCATATCTTCAAAAACATTCGTACAATTTGTGCAGCTGCTTGGTTTCTATCATGGCGTAGATCATTGCTAGGCAACGCGTCACTAATAATGTAATTATAATCTAATAATGTAATAACAAAATTATTTTCTCCACTATGGTTTTTCATTTGGCAAGACATGTCACACTTATTCAAACGTTGTTCAAGCTACATCCATGTGGCTTGGAATAAGCGTTTATTAAATTTATAATTACAAATTATAAAATATTGTTATTCGCAGCCTCTTGTGTCATAGTATCCAAATAAAAAACTATCTTTCCGACTAGTAACCACTCAAAAAACTGTGGTGTACTCTACTTGCTCAATCAATCAAGTTATTTATCACATTCATAATTACGCGCGGGGAGTTATATAAACTAGCCGATAAATTTAATAAATGCTCAATAATTCATCATGTTTATCAATTTTAGTGGTTATTACATCTAATAACCGACAATTATGCAAAATTACTGGATTAATCACATTTACTGCAACATATGTACTGCTGAATAGAAGTATCAGACAAGTATATTGCAAAATTCTGATGTATGTACGTACATACATTTTATATCCAGAAATATTACGATTTTCAAAATAAGTGCAAAAAGATTGACATTAGAACTATATACCAGTCAAAATGACATTTGATACATTTTATCTTTTGAAATATTCTAAAGCACTCATCCAGATTGGTAAATGATTAATTATTTTCCGTTTCGTCTATTCAAGCACATTGACTTGTATGATCCCGGCAAGTTAAATGAGAATATGAGTAAGATTCGTCGGTATTTCTTGTGTTTCCTTTCTTCCCCTTGTTTCTAGCCTAGATTATTGACACTCAGTTTCGTAATGCAATCTGCACTCTTGAAATTGTCTCGACAGTTTCAACAGTTTCGCCGAAAGCGGAGCAAGTCTTATCGTTGTCGGAATCAGCAATTGTACGAAATTCGAGATCTTTTGTCACAAAAGTCGCAATTACAGACAAGTTCAATCCTTTTCGTTTGTGGTTCTGCCCGGTAGCGTTTGTAGGCTTCAACACTTTTCACAGCAGCTGAGAGAAGATCGCAAAAATTTGCGTCTAAGACCTGAGTATATTTTGAATAATGGCATCCACTCACAAGTACAGCCTTGCATCTTGAGAAGAAATATGTCTTTCACGCGTAACGAGTCGAGACATTACTGGAAATCAAGGAGCGGGAAAGTTTTTTTTCCGGGACTGTGTACGTAAAGTCAGCCTTCCAGGAGTCGCGCGAAGAATCCGGAATAAGGAGGTAAAACGAAGATGAATTAAAGCGCAATGAGAGAAAGGAGAGATTCGAATAAAAGTAAATCCGGATAAAGAACAAAAGAAGAGCGAAGTTAAGTAGCGCGAATGCGAGGGACGGGTATGAGCAGAGAGGGGTTGGAAAAGGAGTAATAGAGGAGAATGAGACTACGAGTGCGAGGCAAAAGTGTGCGTAAAAGGAAAAAGTCGAGGAGAAGGAGGTAGCGAAGGGATGGGAGATAAAAGCGAAGCGGCAAAATGGCAAAGCGGATTAGCCACGGGTTTTGGCTCCGCCGGAAGAAAGAGAGACACAGAGGGCAGATACGGAGAGAGAGAGAGAGAGAGAGAGAGAGAAGGACAGCATCAAAGACAGAGAGAGATGGAGAGAAGAACGACGCAGTTCTGGGATGCAGTTGCATCTGACACTGACGAATACAGTGCGATAGAAAGCATATATAGACATGTTCGTACAGAGGAAAGAAGTTTAATACATTATAATACCTGATAATATTAAATGATAGAGAACGGCTCATTTTATCGTATGCTATTTATCATAATATTTTGTTGATCCTACGTGCGTCTTTAAATTATGTTCTTATGCTAGTTGAACAATTCGAAGACGACTGCAAATGATTAGAATGTTCGCGCATATAGGAATGTGAAGGATAACGGACCTATTATATATGACGACGTCACAAGAAGGCTGATAAAACTGCTTTGTATCACGAATAGTTCGATTAATGATTTCATTGGAGGGTGACCTGTTTTCTTCATCAAACCAGATGCTTTTAGTCAAATCGTCGTTTTTAATACAGAATTGTATAGTTTCTCAATTGATCTGTAAGAAACCATTTTGATCTTTCATTACATTGAGAATCAGGGGAGAAAAAGTACATCGAAAAATTTCACATGTTATATTTCAAACCGATAAGATTAATTTTTTACTTCACATCATGTAACTGACAATGAATGATTTAGATTTAATTGAATATCAATTTTTTTATCTATAATATTTTTACCTTTAGACTATCATTTTATTTCTTCTTTAATAGCAATTTTTTTTGTTAATATTGTTTTAAAGTTGTATCAAGAATTTTTGGTTGTGAGTTTACTATTCTAAATTTGAACACGGTTAAATATATTTTTCGAGGATCGTATTCAGAATATTATAAAAATGAACTTAAAATAAATTGAAGTTTAACCAAGCCGGTTAGGATGGCGACGTTAATGTTTGGTGAAAGTGGCGATTATTTATGGTTGCAATAAAAAATGAACGCCGTTATCCACCACTAGCCCATAAATCAAAGTAGTTTCAAATTACTTCACTAGAGTACATCACTTGCTACCGTGAGTAAATATAATGCGTCGTTACGAGTAGAAACGCAGACTCAATTTTGCCTGCAGGACATTTTTAGATAGCATTTTTATAAATCAAAATGTATGTAGCAAATGAGTTCAAATGCTTCTTCTTGAGAGCAACATAAAACTTTGTCTTCAAAGACATTCTTTCTCACGGAAGAACATGACTACAGAGACCTGTTATCTTTGCAGGTGCGCGCGGGGATTTTGAAAAGCGGAAGGATAAATTGTGAGAAAATGGAGGAACGTTGGGAGAGTGCTGAATGAAATAAAGGGAAGCTGAGGCGGATCGAACGGAAGAAGATAAAAGAAGGTATAACGGAGAGGTACTGTGTTGTTGATCTTTGAGCTTAGACGAGACTGAGTACCTTATCTGTTATTATAAACAATACGATACCACCTCCAGGTTAAGGCTAAAGATCGTTTCAACACCTGCTAAACCGGAATAACAGCAAATGCAGACATGAAACGATATCTGTGAGCTACATATACTTTAATATGGCCTAATTTCCGTCTCATTACATTTCGATTGAACGGATGAACGGCAAACATCCTTGCGGTGATTTTGGGAGTGAAGTCCCTGCACACATCGCTAACAGTTTCGGCTATTGACTTGTTATAATATATGCAGACAGTAACCATTAACATCCTCATCTTGTCCGTAATAGAGAATAATTTGATTAATACCGGAGTAAGTCAACACATACGCTATTTAGCAGTTTGTTATAGAATGAAAACATCAAGCCATGTTTTTTTAGAACCTGCAGTAAAACTCGAATTGCTAGTCAGAAGACAGAGAAGGACTAAACTCTATACAATGTCCAAATATCACAGACTGTTTACGCTCAAAGCAAGAGTTAAGCACATAAGGTGATGTACTTGAAATGTGACATTCTTAGTTTGAAGGAATTCGGCGGGAAAATTCTTTCAAACATCCATCTGGACAAGCCACGGCGTAAGAAACAATGTCGGAGAAACATTGTTTTTTTCCGCGACGTAAGCGCAACTTCTAATCAGTCATCGAACGGTGACGCAATTTACATCTTCAGAACTGATTAGCCCGGTTTATAACTTTCTACTGTTACTGAAACTCATCGTTTGTTCGTTAAGATGATCTTTTTGATGGTATCTTTACATCTTGTATATTTATCAGTCTAAATTTCCAGTATTGAATAAAACAGAATAAAACATAAAACATAGTGCGTAACATAAAAAATTGCTACTTTCTGTAGTGCCCTTCATCCGCAAAATATAGTAAATGATTCTAATTAGAAGTTTCGTAACAGGTAATATCCACATTTCTCAATAAGATGTTCACTTTCATATTCTATCCATCCCTCCCTGCTCTCACCTTTGCCAGCTACATACAACCGCAACCTTCTTGTCAATATGTCTACCTTATATCGCCAATCTTCAGTCTGTGACGCGTCTACTAGTAGTAAAGTCGTAGATCGAGATTGACTGAAAGCTCACGCGGTTCTTCGATCTAGATCGAAATCGTAGAATTGCTTCTGACGTCTCAAGTAGAATTCTCAAGCTTCGCATCTGTACCGTCTGTTTCCAAGGCAACTCGCGACGCAGCAGTTATATGAAGATAGGTATACCCCACACTCAATGTGAAGTCTTTCGATATTTTAAGCTTAAAAGTAACTACGTAAACGGATTATAGTGAGTCAAAATCAGAACGCGGTTAGAATCCAACCGATGATTATGATGTAGAGACCACCAAGAGAAGTATATGTACAAAGAAAAAGAAAGTCATAGTTTTCAAGAAATTAAAATTTTCTGTCAAAATTTGTGCAATTGCCAATTTCTATCTCAATGTAGTATCTAATATAATCATGCTCATCTCACACGCGTCAATATAGACTTTGTACTTGTTGTTAGGTATTATGAAGACATTTAGCCACTCAACGGTCGAATACAAATGCATAAGCGTAATGCCAGCATTGTAATTCTTTCAAACAAGCCAGAAGTTCGACCGGAAATCTACAGAAAGCGCCTTAGAATAAACAACGTTCGAAACATTTCAGACGTGTCTTCCCAGAGAGCTGGAGTTTAAGAGCCAGATTACCTTCACGTTGCGAGTTTTAGAAGACAAATATATGTCGAAGCGAAAGACTGCATACAATTGTCACAACATAGACTGCCGCACACCATAGGAATAACATACTGGTGTTTAATGACAAGACAATCTGCTTTTGCCATAATGGACATATAAATTGATATTTATAGATAACGATCGATATAACGATAATTGTAAACAGCACATGAAAAACGAAAAAAAGTTAAACCAATTATTCGTTTCCATGTACGTTGTTTACCGTGGTGAAATAAACAAATAAAATATGTTTTGCAACAACAATACGACTAAACTACCCACAATAAATATAAGCACATAACAAGCCTGGATTTTTCAACTGAGAAATATTATTATTTCAATATTTGCGAAAAAATACCAGTGCCCTTTTCCTCCATCGAGACATAATGCAGGAATCTTCTTTACCTCAACAGATAAGTGTTGACATCGTGGAAGAACGTGCGGAATTTGAAAGAGATACAAAGACGACGTACGCGGCCTAGGTCTCGTATTAAGTTAGACGAGCCAAGATTCTTGAAGTAACTCGGCGCTAATCTCTATATAGACAATCAAGAACGTCTCATTTTCGGAATGTGGATTGAATTTCGAACTAACATGACGCATCAGCAAAACGCTCAAACATGGCCGGAACTCGACGGAAAGACGCGAAATTACTGCTCTGGAATGCGAAAAGCATCAGCACGAGAGAGGAAGAATTTTCTGGTATTCTCACAGATTTGGACATTTTTATATGCGTGGAATCTTGACTCCCGAGACTCCGTGACAATGAGTTCTACCAACAGAGGCTTCCAAACGATTACCAAATTGTCTCCACTCAACAGAAGGAGGAATATTTCGTTTTAAAAGTACTTGATGCATGAAAAAATTAGTGGCCTTAAAAGTCCCGATATTCATGGAACTTGCTGCCATAAAAGTTATCAGTGTTGATATTCAATACCATCGCAAATTACAAAACAGCGGGTATACCTCATTTGCAATCTGAATGGGATAATATAATCAGTAATGTTATAATCATTGACTATTCACTTCTAATGAGTGATTTCAATTCTCATTATACTCGATGGATGTATGAAAAGGGAGAGTACCGATGTGTTTAATAGTGGCCACAAATTCTACGTGATCATATCTGTACATCAATCACGAACGAGCATAAATGCAAGTTCAAATCTAAGTTTAATATTTTCTTCACGTAATGTGGCCAGAAATGTTAACCGCGCCGAAACAAATATAACTGTGATCATTATTTTATATTTTTAGGTATAAGCCTGGAAAGAACTATACATTCTAAAAGTCTTTCATACCAGCCAGCAACAGATTAATCCGGAATATGTGGCCAGATGCAGAAACGGAAGCTCGATCAATCACTTTCCAATCTAACGCACTACATCAAAGTATCCGGAAGAATACTCGCGATTCAGTGGAAATAAGAATTTTTAAATAGATATACCGTTCAATGACAGGTTAAAAACACTATCGTACTGTTATTTATTTTAAAGTTGTTTCCTAGAATTTTGCAACAATACTGGGTATTGTAAGATTGGGATTGGTAAATGCAGTTTCTTCCCAAGTATGAATATGATGGCTCAGACTCATGATCATAACTTCGAAGCGAATTATGTACGAATACGCGTACTAAGATGCATCAAATGAGCTTTTTGTCATATTATTAACTAATTTGATCATTAATTAACAAATCTCGAGAAAGAATTATAATAATAATAAATTGTTTGATTAACTTCAAAGCGTTACGCGATCAAAAAATTCTACCCAGGCAACTTAGTAAGTTTAGAATTCGAGGCATATTCAGCTTGAACTAGAATAACTGTTATAAAAAAAATAAGCAAAATTCAATGGAACACTTTAGTTTGAAATGTCAGACAAACAGCGAAAAATGAAAATGGGTAAAAATCAAACTATATATCTGCAAAACCCCGTGAAGAAAATGAGGTGAGAGAAGCTCTAGACAGAATAAGACCCCTGCGGATTCATAGATATCTGGGCCAACTTCCAGCTCGTGATAAAAATTAATTTCTAAGCTCCTCCTTCAACTTTGGTGAGTTCACTGCTACACTGCACAATACGTTTACTCGGTCCGCTCCGAGTTATGAAATCCGTCGAATATCACCAATAAAACTGAAATGAATCCCTATTGTACTGTTGAAGCAAACTGTTGATTTTTTAACAACGGATAAATTGGAGCTATAAATAGAACGTAACAAAATCGAAAATGCTGGAAAAAATAAGCACACTCTTACAAACGTTAGCAATGTTAAACTTCTGGTTTCATTTTTACAAGGTTGGTAACATATCTTGATTTTCGGAAGATTTTTCGATATTGTCTTCGCAATTTATCAGATTGGGAAATAGCCTAAGAGTATTCTGGAGCGAGTGTTCTAATTTAGATCGTATTCAGCGAATATATATTCAAAGACCAAATATTTACGCAGTGCTAAAATGTTCAATAGTGAAACAACAGGTTGCTACTGATGTTTCATGGAAAAATCACTTCCGCCTCATAATAATTCATTACCTTAATTACTTTGTTGGTAGTCAATGAAAAAAAATGGTCAAAGCATGTAATACTTTTAATTTTCATCCTTGATCGACGGCTATCTTTGATTTTATTGCAGTTCTATTTAAATATCGCCGATGGTTACTAAAAATTGTAATATCAACCCAATTCTGGATTTGATATTGTAGTACGTGTACATAGAAGATCAGCAAAAGGCGCTTTATCTAATCCACGACAATCTGTTGAGCATAGGCTGGAAACTGTCGGCACACGAAAGTATCTCTGTAGTTGTGGCGATCGATGCGTTAAGGACCGTTCGCGAAAGAACAAGTGGTAAAGCCAGCATTTGTTTAACTTCGTCGCCTCGCAATCCGGACATGAACTCTTTCTCTTCTCTGTATCAGATCGTTCGGATTACGTCAAAAGGTTCTGAAGAAAAGTTGCAAGTCTCCATCGCACATCTGGCCTGATTACATAAATTTATTCACTTGGTTGTACAAACATTGCAGTTAAGTGTACGATGAGACATAGGGATAAGATAATACAAACGATCATAAGAACCTATTCTATAAAAATCCGGCGATAATCGGTATAAACAAATTCCATAGCCAAATCCTGATCCAAATTTAAATAATGTTTTACTGCACACGTTTTTCTAACACGCAAAAAATGACTAGAGGAAGGATTCCTGATATTTTTAATTATGGTCCGCCGAAGTCAAAAATATGAAAAAAATCAGAGATACGTTTTTAGTAATTTGTAATTTTAGTAAAACAGTGGTATTGTATCCAACGAATCTTTCAATACCAAATCGACGTTTCTCTCATTGTTTTTTTGTTGAAATTTTCTATTCTCTATTTAAAAATCTGGAAAAAAAACTGATATGCGTGTACCGCCGTCAGGTGTAGCCCCGATTTTTTTAAATTTTTTTACCGCTGTTTTTGAAAAAATGGAGGAAGAACCACGTGTTCCATTTTACACTTTTCCACTCTCTCAGTCAAGGTAATCCGAGACATGGAATGGGTCATTCAAAATTTAATTCATTCTGTGGACACCTTTGACAACTTTTTCAGTTATATTGTGTAGAAATTAAACATAACGTACAGCTTCAAATGAACTAAGATTAACATAACACACACTGTTGTCAAGTCAAGCGAATAAATACTTTGTTCAAATGTAGCATTTGACAACAAAATTACATTTAACCATTGAATTCACCCAATATTACAACAGTACAACGAAACTATGAATGTACGGGTAGAATCAATAAAAAGACGTAGAAAAGTCTATAAAGACATCATGGAAGGTCGCAAACATATTGTTAATCCAACCAGTATTATGTTCGTATCAGGTTTAAAATTCCAAACCATAAAAAGACATACAAATCTCTACCCCAGTTTGTTTGTGCATAGCGCGGTGAAATACAAAGTCACTCAGATACAACAGCATTTTCCATGCCGAAAAAGTGATAATAAATCAAAACGGAAAACATAAGATTACTAACGGAACAGTTTGTGAAAATGTAAGGCAGATAATTTAGAAAAGCAGGCAGCCTACTTCACAATAAAAAAATCCCTTCAAAACATTTTTGCTTAACCCCGAAATACTGGCCAAGAATATACCGACCAAAAACACGTACAACACCAATGCCAAAGCAGAATTAACTCAAGGCATTGATTGTTCGTAACAATTTAATTACTAAATGTACAAACCTCGGTATGAAAAAAAAATGTAATGTTTTGATTGTACTTCACTTTAATTGATTATAACAACCCAATCTTACCAAACAAAACCATTATGATAAACTATTCCGGGTGTTTATTTTGCCATTATGTAATAATATTTAAGAAAAGCAATAAACAATCGGTCCATTAACAAATCGTATGTATAAATTTCATGTAATACAACAAACAATAATATAAGTGAATAATATAATTTAAAAAGAAAAATAAGAAAAATAAATAACCTTTTGTTAAAATTAAAGAAAAATAACAGAAAGACATGCCCAGACCTATAAATAACGAACATGACAATGTCGTTGAAATCAACAGTATGACGACCTAACTCTGCAGATTTAATCACAATTTTTTTGAGCTTCACGTTTTAGTTAACTGAGTGCATAACGTTTCATAATCCTACTTTACGAGATATAACATTAAGCGCCTCCATCTTCCCTTTAAAATAAATACTTAATCTTATTTCTATTGACGTTTTCTGAAATAAAACTTTATGACATTTATAATCAAATTCCTTTGGCGGATATTTTGAGTGATGCATAAATGAAAATTTGCAGAAACTTAATATGACTCACCGGCTATTTGCGCGGACAATTTTTTATAATGCCTTCCGCAAAACTTTACGGTTTCGAAAATTCTCGTAACTATTTGAGCAAAATTCCCCTTTTTCGAGTGCATATCCTACCTGTGCTCTTTCTAGTCGACCGATGAGTAATTCCAATCGAGAAATTGTTCTGGACGAAGCCAAAGTGGTCGAACTCACCTGAAATAAACGGAGAGAGAAAACAAAAGTCAATAATTGTACAGAATTTCACCTATAACAACGTTAATTTCTATTTGTATCTAAACTGTTAACGTTTCAATCTCTACTGTAGAAATTGCGTCATTACACACGATGGATACGCATCGCAGAATTTCAATACGCGCTAATATGCATTTAACAAATCAACACTGTATTCCAAATGCTAAAATGAAAGCATCTCCGCTACCTTATGAATTTCTGTTTGCAAAGACGCAGTGCATTTTCGCCGATATTGGACAATTTTCATGTATGTGACGGTTACAAATATTAGAATTTCAAAACTACATATTCTACAGTATTGAATATTACAGTTGTAACATTCCCCTCGTCAAGGGCTGTCACAAACAGTTATCTGAACATGTGTAGTGGTCGTGTGTAGAAATGTGCAGGATATGGACACAGATTCACACCTTCAGCCCCACCGAAAAAGTAGTAGACAAATCATTGGGTAAAGGAAATAAGAAATAATATGTAACTGGGAAAAAAGCTGTACGTGTGGTCACCGAAAGTGTAACGTTTCTGTCGATTATTCTAGCAGCTGACCATAGAAATGAAAGAGAGACGATTAATTTTATTTTGTCCAATTGGTAATAAAATGTTATATACTCGTATATACACGATTTCAGACATTAGATATTAAGTTGTTTTACGCGAATTTTACTGCACGCTGACAAAATTAAATAAAATCATATGAATTTAAGGTAGACATGAGTAAGAGAAATAACGTTTGTTTTGATAGAAATAATTAGATCACATCTATAATAAGGCATTCGTTATAATGATGACTGCAATTTCTTATACTTCCGGTAATCTGGCAGATGAATGTTAATTAGAATTCGATCAAGAGTGAATAATGTCAAAAACAATCAGCAGCTTCTTTGTATGAAAACAAAACTTCATCATTTTAGTTAGATTTAACATTTTCCAATTCAAATTGTGATGTAAAAACAAATTTAATGATACCGTATGATCAATTAATTTTTCTTGCAATTATTCTGTAGAAAGTCTTTTAGTATTGTAATAAGATTATTTATTAATACGTAAATCAAATCAGAACTAGCTAAATATAAGCAATAAACAAATTTGTCAAAAACAGAATATCTATTTATGTTTAGTTAGAAAGTACTACTGAATTACACTTGAAACATATAAGACAATTAAAGGACGCAATGATGGTTCAAAAAGTATTCAGTCAAATTAATTAAATTGAATAATTTATCTCAATGGTCCCTACATTTTCTGTAATGCTGCCCAAATAAATAAAGACAGCTGTAATAAATTGTCAAGAAAAACGTTTGTTGGCTTATTTCAAATTGGTACTTGCAATAAATTAAATACTGAGTAAATTTTCGTCAAAAGATTCTTTATCAAAGTATAATTTACAGCATATACCTTTTTTTGTAAGAAAACTGGATGATATATCTACAAAACAAGACTATCTGTAATTACAGTGTAACAGTTTCCGTCAGAAAGAGTACACTTATATGTACGACGAAGCCCTTTTTACGCTTATCGTAACATTTAATCAACAACCGTCAATGTTTACGACTTTACAATTATTATTATTATTATTATTGCATGTGTGATAATTACAATAAATCCTCTGTGCCAATTAAACCAGCATGAGAAAAGATTGATGCCACTTTTTCTTCAAGATTTTAATCCTTCCACTAACAGCTTTTGCTAAATTGACCATTAAGACCTCAGGTGGTTGTGTTTAGAAAAAATACAGAAACCCTGCTATAAAGAAAACGTATGCCCTCATTTAAAACATTAAATGGTATCTGTAAATCCTTAAAGCGGACCAACATACACATACATATAAAGAACATTCAATTTACGTATATATAAACACATTCATTTCCTTCAACGATCGAACACAGCACAGCATCTACATAGAAATGTTTCAGTTTAAGAAGCAAAAACAAAATGCATAAACTTTATATTAAAATGTCATTCTCTACATTATTGGATCCGTTACGATGTTTTTTCCATGTTCACATGAAGACATATTTTCGTTATAAAATGTTTGTTTAAACTTTCGAAACATTTCGAACAAAATATACGATTGTGAACGAATGTAGATGACACACATTAAGATAACATTTACGTACAACACATACGATTAGAATGTCTCAACTTAATTCGGCAGTTTCACATACTCCACACTCTTCCCAATGACAGTAGTTAATCCGCCCGCGAATGAATTATAATTAAAAGTCATCAACATAATCTATCAATTAATCCGAATTTCCAGCCACACATTAAATCCTCATTTTCACGTAAAGTTCGTACAAATTTCATACGAGTTCATCGCTAAAACCGATACACGTGGCCTGGTAGCGAAGTCGTACTTTCAATGCTCCAGTTAACAATGGACATAACTGAACCGGTCAGAATGCAGAAGTGGACTATATTTTCAGTTATCGCGTCTGTCCAACCAACAAAAAATGTCGAAAGAGCGAGCCTCGAACTTACCGCGGAACTTTCCGTATTTCGCAACAGACACACAATTCCCTCCCAATATTTCGCCTTCAGTTCGTTGACCCGGCCCGACAGTGGGCCGAAAAAAAAAGTTCGCCGAACTGGGTTGTCGGAGCGTTAAATCCTCGTTAGGAGTAGCTACGCGGCCGGCAGGAGGGGGGAGGGTCGGCGGGGGTGGTCGAAAAATTAGCCCAGCTAATTTCGGAAATGCCCTCCGTCCCCGTGAACGGTCGCAAATCTGAAACTCCCGCCGGGTTTCGAACGGTCATGCATGCGGGGTTTGCGTAGGCGAGAGAGAAGGAGCACGAAGTTTGTCCCGACCCAAACCCGTAATTAGTGGCTTCACTACCCCCCGCCCCCCCCCCCTCCTCTCACCTCCGCCCCACCTAGCCTCGTCCCAACGTGCGCGCTCACTAACCCCTTCCCCCTCCTCCTCCTCCTCCTCCTCCACCCCCTCCCCCTCCGCCCACTCCGTCTCCCACCACGGCTTCTCTCGCAATTCGTCTCCGTCCCTCTTCGCTCGGATCTATGCATCTCTATCAGCCCCTCTTGCTCACTTGTCACGCCGCACTTTGCATACAGACCATTCCGGAACTTCTGCACGAACCTCGAAGACGATTTTTTACTCCCCTCGACTCGCCCGTACCGTGGGACAGGATCGAGCGGTGGCTCGTTATTACGAGACATTTCGGTGGCAAGTGTAAATCGATCCTAAGTACCAACGTTCCGACTATTCGTTCCTGGCACATAACCTCGAAACGTTTCGGTGGCACGAAAAGTATATCAATGTCAATATTTTGTGATTTTCATGGATGTTTAGGTTAGAGCAATTTTTTTTACATAAAATCAGTCAAAAACTTCATTCGTGGGCAAGACAATTCATACATCATTATAATGAAATCTTCGACTTCGTTTGTGCTAAAGAAATTCATCTACACAGACATCCACGAAACTGACAAAATATTTTTAATAAGTAATTATATTTATTGGTTTTCATAACAGTAGAATACTTCGGAATGGACGTAGTAAGAAATGGACAGTTGCGTGAGAAGCAATGGTGAAAAATGGAAAAATGATAGAACACGACGGGAGAGAAGTGGGGGTACGGGGAATTGGCCGGACCGACTGGCGGATATGACGTCATTCACTGACATTCCTTTCGACGTGTAACCTCATAACCGTATGAAAACTGGGTCATGGATGGAACACTCACCATCCCGCTCTCCACCCTGCAACCCCCTTTCAATTTTCTGCAATAGGGCGCGGCCATGCACCTGATCCTGCTACCTGTTTTTTGTTCTTTTTTCTGTCTTCCTTTATTTCAGGCATGCTTATTTTAGAAATCTACATACAAGTACAGTTTGTCTTTCTGTGTTACGTCTGGTAATCACATCATTAATTGCCTGACAATATTTAGTTAAAGTTGCCCGACGCAGATAATACAGATAGCAAAGTACGAACGTTTCTCTTATTTTAAAGCCCATAATAAAATCAATTTATAACGCTCACCCACTCTATCTGTAATCCTAAACTTACAAAGCCTGACGTAAGCTGTAATCGTTCTAAACAAACAACAACTCAAATATTACAATATTGCTTCGCAAAGATGCATGTAAACATAACTTCTTCAATTCCAATCCATTAATACATTGATCTGAATAAAAAAAATTTTACCATTTCCGCCACCTTCCTCAATGGTCCGACATATTCATAGCCTCCTTCTCCCTCTGAGCAATAAAAAAAAAGGGGTTAGAGGGCATGGACGTGGGACGCGATAAATTATCTTAATTAACCGGTCAGCTCGTTAAATATGGCCCGATCGTTCGATAACGGCACGCGCGAATTTAATTAAGAGCGGACGTCCGGTCTGGGGATTGTGGGCGAAAGTTGGGGCAAAGTCGGACCGTGAAAAAGGGGAGCAGAAAAAAGAGGAGCGAGACGAGAGGGATTAGGAAATTGCGTAAGCGACATTCTCGCCCGAAATAATGACGAAGATGGGAGAAGTCAGGGCGACCGAAGGGGGGAATTGAAAAACCTCCCATATCGAAATATGAGCTATTTCTACACATCGTTTCCACCGTATTATTGCGAATCGCAACTTGTGAAACGATTCGAGAACTTAATTGGCGTTTACGCATGAGGACCGGCTTATAAATGCGAGTTCCTCCTCGGTAAAAAGGAAAGAAATGGTTGGGGAGAAAAAAAGAGCGGCAAAAATGGAGAGACATGAAAGATAGAGCTGCGGAGGGGAGGTGGGGCTGGGGGTGGGGTGGATGGTATAAAGGTAAAAAAGTCGCGAGTGGAGAGAAACTTTTTTGCCGTGGGTAATTGCCGTCAGCCGGGCCGGATTGAATTTCTTATTGAGCGAAAGGGTCTCGGGGAAATTCTTTATTAACGATTAACGAGACCCTCCGTTCCGCCCTTTTCTATATTTCGTTCATTTCTTTCTCTATTTCTTACACACATCTTCACCTTTTTCAATCTACATTCTTTTCCCGCACATATATTAACACACCATTCGCACTTCCCTCGTTGAATGTCGCGATTCGATCTTTTGCAAATGGTAAGGTGATAACGTAATTTTCCGTTCGGTATGAAAATTTATCGCCAAAGTATGCAGTTCGTCCTCAAAATGTAAAATCCGCCTGAGCAAACTGACTGCGCTCACCGTCATTATGAGGCGCGTAGAAGTATAATGCGAAAGTTTCATAGGTGAATAAAACGCTTCCACGCCTTTTTCTCGCCATTCTTTACGCCATCCGCCAGCAATGCCACATATGCGCCTACGTGTGTAGAAAGCACGAGTAGAATTGCTTTACATTGAATCCATAACTGCAGTAATATCATTGTCATAGGATATTGTAACCTTGTTCTTTCGTTTCCGCCATCTTACACGAAGAATAACTCATGTCAGCGAACATATATTGAAGTTCCTAATAGCATATACTGCACGTTTATTATTTCGTTATTAATGTTAGGTAACAGGGTTGTTAAAATGATGGTATAGTGATTGTTGTGGTTTGAATATTGTGCAGTGAGGTCACGAATTCAATGGACAGGTCAATAGAGTGCCAGAATGAAGAGTAATAAGGATCTGGAATTCTCGATTCAAGGATCCTTCAGATTCTCACAAAGAAGTTGTTGCAAGGAGAACAAATAGAAATACAATGTTAGATGACAGTGGACTGACAATGTCCAGAAATATGTTTACGATTAAAAAGTACAACGAAGTCGGAGCTATATACATCTTATCTACCGAAGTATTGCGTAATCTGTAATCATTTTAACACCATTATCGTATCATTGTCATGTGCAAGATATTAATACTTTGGTCTGAAGAGAACAATGCAATATTCTATATTCATGTATGCCATGAAAAACATTACTAGCATAATTTTATGGCTAGATATTTATGCGCATTACTTGCAGACTCCCAAATTGCCCGTTACGTATATTGAAAATATTATCAACTCGCAGTGATGCAATAATGTAATTTCGAAACAATTAATATGTGTGTATTTTCTATTCCCTGTGGTGTACTTGTGGTACGTGCTACTGTTATTCTTTGCTTTATATTCATTTCCAAATTTTCATGATTATGGGACCGAATAACATCAATCGTTTAACTTATGAAAACAAAACATAATCTTTTATAAAATCACGGATTTGCTTTAAAGTACAGAGTATTAAAACATACTCTATTCCGAATGATCCTCAATAAACTGTACAGATATTATTTATTAGTTCACCAATAAAAAGCGTATTAGCGTACAGCGCAAAAGTTGCGTTAACTTCTAATTTTATTCTTTTGTCTTTTCTATCTATATCCATTTTGCTCTTTCCTAACCCTGTACCTGTCTATATATAATAATATCCTTCCACTCTCACAGAGCGCACAGTAAATGTCATTTCCTCCCTTGAGCCACCTTTAAAACCCATCATTCTCTTTCTCTCTTCTTCTTACGTTCTCTTACTTTCATGTTTCCCTAATCTTTATCCCGCTCTTCCATTTTACCCCTTTCCCACCCCCTCAGTTCGGTTCCTTTTTCATTCTCTCTGACTCGGCCTTGCGTTCCTTTTTACACCCGGAAAATGGTGACTCGTCCTTTCACAGGACGAAACGCGAAAAAGAAGAAGCACGGAAGCCTAAGACGAGCTTTATTTTCATCCAGGAAGTATTTCGAATCGAAGTATAACAGTCAAACAACACCTATCACTATAGTCGAAATAAACCAAAAATAGTAAATCTATAATAATATAGAATATACAATATCGACATTTGCAAAATATACAAAAAATGTATGTATGTAATGTATAACACTTGTTTTCGCACACGGTATTGTCTACCCACATAAGAGAGGTCACACGTAATTTTGTTATTAACTTATAAGACAATTAACACTACCTTTTGGATCCTTTGACGTAAAACTTGCATGGCCAGTACCAATACTTCGTTGCATCATAAATGATATCGCCCAAACGATTGAGATCAATGGTGCCCACATCTTTCACTGTTTTTTTTTTTACACTTAATTTGCTTAACGTGAAGTACTTTTGGTAAAACTTTGTGTGACGACGATTTTTATACAAGCTTGGACTGCGCCAATACTGTATTACATGTCTGACGGTGTTTGATTGAAGAAACAGTTTCCGTTAAGGACAGTACGCAATAAAAAGAATGAACAGTGTCAAGTCTTTACATGAAAAGAATTCATTGTTTTGTAACATTAATGTTCACGTTGCATAACGATGCCTTCTGAAAAGACATACTATTACATACAGGCATAAAAGTTGCACTGTTTCGCATTCAACGTGCCGGTTGAAACTCTATAAGTCCACATACAACGCAAACAAACGTACATTTAATTCACTTTAAACTTCACGTACAACCACACGTTAATTTAGTGAACTAACTCACAACATTTGCCCAAAATCGATTCATTTCCAACAGCAAATGCAAAGCACCGTATGTACAAATTTCCTGTAATACAACACTATGCAAACTTTGAAAAAATGATTGCGCCAAACACGATTATTATCGTCGATATTATTACTATTGGCTTTTGTCGATATTTCGTCTGAATTATGAAACGTGTTAGACCGCGCACGAAAGCGTCTTGCGAGCCACCCGGTGGAGAACCTAAATACGTATTTCGGTTGTATCACTTTGTCTGGCTTAAAAAAAGCGCGCGTTACGTCACGTGGCGGGTTCGAAAACGGCGTTCAAGTTCGGCCGGTAAGGTCGTAACACGACATTAACGAGCGAACGAGGCCTGCCAGAGGAATATTTAACTTTGAGCATGCACGGTTATAAATACACGTCTCCTTTATCGATTTATCGCGTACGCGTCTGCCTCTTCAACGCACACGTGCGTATAAGGAAGTACGTCGGTGTGTCTACATAGATATTCTATGTACAAATTCATGAACGCAGCCGCGTTCTCTTCCAAAGTGTTTACACTGCGTTAAGTTGAACATATTTGACATTTGTTGATTTCATACGTCACTATGTGACTGTAATGTGCCTATGTTCGAAATCGTCATTCAGAGTGCATGATCATAGTATTTCATGCATGCTAGAGATGTAATATGCGCACACAATTAACATCCAGAAAAATATTCATGACTTTCTATATGGACGTTTTGCTTTAGAGAAATGCTGAGTGTTTATTTCTACATTCAAGCAGCCATTTATGTTTGTCTCATATATACTGGTAGACTACAGAGAAGCGGAGTTACATACCTATTGTATGACATAACAGAGATATGCTGCGAATCCAATAGATACATATTGCATAGACGTGCACATATTTAGAGACTTAAGAATATACGTGTCCATACGATACATTTACGTTTGTTTGGCTCTTAGCAGAAATTATAGAGTTTGCGCGTACGCACACTTGCTTGTTTATGTCCCCATACGATTTGGCGCGGAAATTCTTATCGGTACGATTTATCAATGTCCAGTCGTGACGTTATCAAACGCGGATACCGGCTGATGAATGATTTGTGGAATGATTTCCGATAAATCAGAGCGGCTCACAACAATTCAGAATGATTCAGCGTAATTTCGAAATTATTTAAAACGGCGCGGATTTTATCCTGGAAGCAACGACGTGAAGAATGATCTTTCAACTTTGATAGTAACAATGAATGAGCTCATTGATCAAATTAAATCACAGGTACGACATAAAAATTACACACATAACGTAATGTATGAAAATGGAAATCTCATACGAATTACAATGACATTGAAACGCGTTCAGCTTCCGAATAATAAACTGATTATTTAATTTTTAATAAGGTAAAGTTGACAGGTATAAAGTACATCCCCGAACTAATATCGCCTTACTTCCATTTAAAGTGGCAATAACACATATCTAAACAAATAATTTTTCAGTAAATATTAGAATTTCGAATAAGCGCCTGCTAAAGAGAAAATCATAAATATTTGAAAAGTAGTCTAACATCGTTTTGAATAACACGTCACATAACAATAAAGTGTTTCTAATAAAAAACCAAAAAAAAATAGAGAACAGTCGCCACCCTCTTTATTTAAATGCAGTTTTACCAGAAAACGTTAACATTGAATTTGTTTTTGAATTAAGCGGCCTGCTAACATTCACCTTAACATCTTACACATCAAACTCGCATCAATCCGCTCATAACGCATCCACTTCACGCAGTGATAAAAATGGGTAACAACCCTGAAATTATATTCAGTTGAACCTCCCAGAAGAGCGCCGAACTAATTTCACATTTTTAGCTCTCACTTAAAATTCGCTTTACAATCCTTTCTCTTTTCATCATTCGACCCATCCCACTCATCATGTTCATCACACTTTTACGTTCTCGTAATTTCCTCCGTCTCGTCGCACTTTGACCAAAGTAGCCACATCGAGCACTTGCACACACGTCCATTCACTTATACCTATACCGAGGCACATAGAGTACGTCTGTGTGGAGCGTGTATCAAACGAGAGGATTAAATCACGAGGCAAGAAGCGACTGTAAAATGCGGCTAAGCAGTTTGACGGCGGTCTAATGGAGAGGGGAAAAAAGTGAGCGACGATGTTCGGTTGCATTCGGGAATCGACTGCTCGAATTTGTTAGACTAAATTTAGACATCGGCGTGGACCGCGCCCTAGATTAGGACGCTCGTAAATCCATGCATCTTTATACCACCGCACATATTTGCAGATGCATGTGCGGGTGCAGTTGTCTATGTATATATTAATGTGGCCGTGTAAATAGGTAGAAGGCAGGGATGTAGACATCCAACTTTGCTACATTTATATACATTCATGCGTGTGCCTGCGCGTGTGTTAACAGTTTTCAATCCTATTCTTATTCGTATTTGAAATCTCCCTTCTTATTGAAAATCTTCTCTTATATATCAAAGTATTGTGTTCCGCTAAGCTATTACGTCAAACGACTGCCGTGTTAATATAATAATAAACACAACACATATTTATATACTGCTATTAAAAATAGTAGCGGTGGAGAAAAAGTACAAATATCAAATATAGTGCAAATATAAAACCACCAACGTTCTATTTAATATGCAATAGCTAGTGCTCAAATTGGAACACGATAATTTTTTATTTATCCGGCTTTATTGGTGACTTTCAAAGAAAGAATCAAAGTGAATAGTATTTAATAGTAGCAATTTTGGAATGTTAAGGGCAATCTGATGTAACTTTAGCTCTGGTTGCTATATTATAGGAAGAAGAAAAATTATGGCTAAGCAGAAATGTGAGAACGTCATGTCATATGTATTTGTGCCGATTAACAAGAACTTGCATGTACAATTGCAAAGTTTATATAAGAATGGTTGTCATATCCAAGAAAAGAACTCATTTTTCTAAGCGCTAATGCGGCTGCACATCACTATCCCTTCTTTTCCCTGCAATATTTACATTCTCAACCCTCGTAACACCAGTTCAGCAGAAAAAAAAAGATAAGTAAATAAACCAGACTTTTCGACCAACTACATTCACCGCTTAAAAAAATTCACAAACATCACGTACACAATTTTCATGCGTAAAAACTGTACAATAGTTTTCAGAACCATAGCTATATACTAATCTCACGCAGATGGATTCGAAGTACGTAATTCAGAACACGTACATATCCATACCGCCATATGCCTAGGAGCCACGCACTTATATACATAATATTGGCCGCGCAATAAGGCAACAATATAGGTACAGAGAAATTATGCTCCCAGCTTATATGCGCCGCGTAGTGGAGGCCACACATGGCCATGCGGTTATATGCGCACACACACACGCCCGATGTAAGTTCTATGTACTGGCATAGTAGGCAAATGCCGTCGGCTTCCGCGAGAGGATAGGAAAGACGTAAGCCCTCGTCCCACTTCCCATTCATTGCTCTCATTATCGGCCCCGTGTCCTCTTTCATCCCCCCCCCCACCCCCACCGCCCGCCATCCCCCGACTCCCGTGCAACCCTCTTTATTCCCCTTTAGTCCCACCCCCCCCCCCCCCACCCCCTCCCCCGCCGCGCCGCTTTTCACCTCCAACGTGTTCTCTTTCGAACGGGTTCTGTCTCATTCTCGCCTTATTCCCTTCTTTTCTTGCGACCCACCGGTGGATATCTGGCTTATTCTCCCTTATAATGGCCCTCCTCCGTCCTTCTCTCGCACTCGGCACTACGGCTCGATCTTATTTCCCTATTGTATGACAGACCATTTCTCTCCTTGCCCGGCTTTGGTTATGTACTTCCATTTTTCGCCGCTTGCCTGCGCGTTACTTCGCTCCTGCTGGACATTCCTCTATTTTTGTCCTACGTTATTATAATCATGCCGGATTCGATATCGTCCGCCGTCAATGTCAGACCAATTATCTGATTGCTAGAAGGAAAATATTGGACGCAGCGTTCCTAAGACGCAATCATTGAGGAACTGTTGACGTACTGGTTTATTGAAATTAAAGGAGTGGATTCACGTTTTGAAAATCGAGGCCGAACTGTCAAACATTTTATTTCACGCGTAGCTTTCGTTAATCGACGGGAAGTGATGCTGAAGCCTTAGTCTTTTTACAACTACGTCTATGAATATTAACTCGTCACGAGGAGTTTAAGGACACCCTGTACATGCGTACGAGTATAATAAACGTGTCTAGATGTGCCATGTGCCCTATATGTACGCACGGACATGTATATTCAATCTCATGTATATGCAACTCGTATTCGACCCCATACATTTTTGTACGCACACGCATGTGTTCACGTGCGTGTGTGTAAATATCAAGGGGAAGTATTGTTTACTAGGGTAAGCAAACCGTCGGCCTATAAACCATTCTTCTCCTCTGTTACCGTTTTTTCACCTTTTTTCAACAATTTGACGGTATCTGGTACTATCATTTGACTTCCGCATGTGTAACCTATCTTTCTTATAGCCAGCATCGAAGCTTTTTAGCTGCCATCGGATGGGACAAAAAAAGACTGATCGTGAGAGGGGTTCATCTGGTTTCAGGGCGCGCACCTGAGCGTAATAAAAAAAGTCCCAGAAGGTCACCTTTAAGGCTGTTTCAAGGCCATCGATTTTATATTGCGTATTAACATTTTTCCGTAACAACACAATGTTGTAATCGACGTCGGGGCACGTTTAAACGCTGCACTCTGTCGTGACCTTGAGATTCTCTTGAGTGAAAAAGCAAGATTTGAGTTTTTGGATAAAAGTATGGGACCAAAAGAAATATCATAAGACATAATTTGCTTTACGAATTGTGAATCTCGTTAATTAATGGAAGTACTCGATTTGAATCAATCTACTTGAACATGTTTAAAACTGTGAAATGTGAATGATATCGGGGGATAATCGTTCGAAAAATAATACATCAATTTATTGCATAAGTCACCTTGTATATCACTCACCGGTCCCAGATCCCTCTTTTACTAGGTATAAAAACAAGAACTATAATTTCTGAATAGAGAAATCACAGTTTCTAAGCGCAGAACTTTCGCCTCCTTTCATTTTAATAAACAACCTACACGTCGGCAAGTCTGAACCTGCCGGTGCAGAAAGTTGCAAGCTTGAAAGCTGACCCCGAACAAAGTAAAAAATTAAAGTTTGCAGTGCGCAGAACACGGACGATCGACAGTTTGGAGCCCACAAGTCGCAAGCCGAACAACTGAAAGCTTGAAACTCGCCACGGGACTCGCGGCATATTAAAATCATGCCACAACGGTAACATAAGCGCAAACTGGAGAAGGTTTTCGGCCGATAGCGAGCGATCTATTAATAATTAAAAACCTAAATCCCATTTCTCGGTACTTTCCGACTTCCTCTCATCGCGCCATCGATTACGCTCTCTTATCCGCCTATCCTCTTTCCACTTCTGCCGACGTCGGAGAACCTTGGATTCGAAACTTTCGACTATGCACTTTCCTTCTCTCGCCGACACCGTATCCCCGGCTGCCTGCCTCGTAAGCACTAACCTCGTGAAATTGAAAGCCGCCTCTTTCGTCAAGCTCAACCCGACACCCTTCTGTGTATACGCTTGCTTCTACCTACTTACACGCTCACGTCCAATTTCAACGATCGACATGGAGAACTTCCGCGCGTCGTAATATATCAAGGAAATATTTCCGTCGAAAAAAAGGCCCTTCCAAAATTTGGGTTACGTTAAACGCGGCTGCACGATTCTCACGTCGGGCATTGAACTCGCTACGCGAGGATTTAATAATTTACTTCAGTGAAATAGCGTTTATTTAGACGCGTACGTGCCTCGGCTAGTCGGAGAAACGTACCAGTCGAAATATGTATCTATCAGGTTGGCAAGAAAGTAATTTCGGCCTTCTAGTGCAAAGTAAAACTTGCATTTTCATACAAAGGATAAATTTTGATCAACGTGCTTCGCCTAGTCAGATAAACGTTACGACCCAAAATATGTGTCACTCAGGTTGAGAAGAAAGTAATTTCGGTTATGTAGTGCGAAATAAAACTAGCAATTTTCACACAAAGAATATACTTTAATCAATGACGTATTTTCACTTTTGTTCCGTAACTTCAATATGACTAATATCAACTGACAAATTGAAAATATTTAAAAAAATTGCATCTATGCTTGAAAACCGAAACTGCTTTTTCGCGAAGCGAGTAGTTGCAAAGTAGTGGAACATGAAAATGTTACTCTTTCCTTCAGTCTCTCTCTCTCCCTCTCTCGCTTCCCACTCTAGCGTTCGTTTTTACGTTTTTCCTGCGAACAGTGACGGGTGGACAGGCGAGCGTGGAAATTCGCTAAATTTAAACTCTGAAATTCTCCCTCTCTCTCGTTCGAATTTAAGATCGGCCGTGGATTCTGGGCGGGACCAACGTCACGGACAATTAAAATAGAACGTCAACACGACAATGAATACACGCGCACGCGATGCAGATGCATATGCGTAGCCGCATATGCAATTTTTAATTGTGTATTGTTAACAGATTAAGGCCTAATGTTGAATTTCGGATTTTCCGATATTTCTACGCTGTAGCGTAAGTGCACGCATAATAGTAACAGAGAAATATACGCATGTGTGCAGTAACTCGGATAGATTTACAGTATTACAGCTCTTCAGTCACAAAGCAAACTGTACGTAACTGGAAATTGTAAATATGCTTATGCCCGAAGTTCCAGTTTAATCCATCTCTGGAATACGTTCAAATTACCTTTGAAGCAAACGTTCTATTTCTTGTGTCACAGAACATTCTATTTAAAGTAACTTGCTTCAGTAATTGCTAGATTTTGTAATGAATACTCTTGTACAACGAGCCATAAGCTGTGCAATTTGATTAATTAAAAATACGCAATTCCAAGTAAGGAATAAGCCTCATCTTCGTATATTCTTTTCGCTGTCAATTAGAAAATATGACTTCAATCAATTTATGTCTCTACCAACCTGCCAAATATTTAATGGATTCAACTTAAATGGACAGCGTGTACACATATGTTTTGTATTGGACATAAAATGTGTGAACACACAATTAAACTATCAGACGGAAAATTGATGGCAGTGAATACGGAACTCTACATACTACATAAAATGTGTATCATATAAACAAGATACATAAACAAAAGTACCTAACATCCCTATCACTCGTCGAACGAACGATCTGCTCAGGACAGACAGAAAAGTAAATATATTGATAAAATCCATCCACAATTAATTATTGTATTCAATAAGCATTATATTAAAGTCCCATCAACATTTATTTGTAGATACCTGAAAAGTATCGTCTTTTCTTCAATGATCTATAGACCAAGATAAGCATTTATTATTACCATTGCATATAGTTACGCAAATATGAATGCTTCCTGTTCGAAACATGATTCAACAACTCCATTATGCACGTTTATGTACCAGACACTACCAGCCCATGGTCACAATTCATCCGTTCCTCTTATCAAAGAGGCGTGTCATAACATAAACATGCGATTTCATACAAATCGAGAGACCAGAAACTATTCGATAAAGTTAACAATGCTTACGTAAATACATCTGAAGACTGAATTATTGGAACGGTACGGTTAATAGGTCTATTGATTTTCTCTTCTTATTCGTCGCGTGCATGCAAATATATGCGATTTAAAAAGAACGAATAAATTTCTTACTGTTACTATTACAGCTGCGAACATTGTAACTTTCTCATGAGAAAAATTTGTTCGTGATGCAATAGGAACTTAAAAATTCTCATTTGATCAGCTTACATTTTATAAGTAGAAATATGTAATACCAATCACAGTAATAAAAGGTTTTATATTTGAAAATATTATAACGCACTAAAATTTATATGCATGAATTGCTGTCATCAACAATATACACGAATATGTGCGTTTACATGTACTGCCATTGTATCATCGTTTATGGTCCACAATTTAATTCTGTTTTGACTCGAATAAAATGTGTGCATAATGTTTTTGAGGTCTTGGATTCTAAATGTCTAGGTCTATAGGGTTAGTTATCGAGTTCTGTCTAGATGTCTAGATGTCTAGGTCCGCAAGTTCCTACTGAATAGGTATTCTATTTCTGCGCGTCTTCTATTTCTAGCAATTCTATGTCTAGGTCTCCGTAACAGGGTGAATAGGGAAAACGGCAATATGTTTTCTCTTTTCAAATGGCACTGACAATCAAAATTCATTGACACAGTTGCCTGCCCGATTTCATTTTCGATTTTCTTCGTATTGCTATCAATCATCCTTATAACAAAAAGAAAGACATTATTATATCAATAGCGGTCCTATACATATTGAATGCATAGATAGAAACTTTTTTTGACGCTGCATTGTTACTTTCATATCATTATCACTGAAGCATAAATTATTTTGTACGGACAGCGAAAAAAGTTTACACTCTCAAAATAAATATTAATAATTTCAAATATTGTCAAAGTTGACAAGGTGCAAATTTCAAAGTATAGAGAGATGTGCAAAATCCATAACAATCCAGGCGATTGTACGATCTGTTAAAAACGATCACCGTGTAAAACGTACAAAAAAAGTACCCCGTGTGAAAAAAAGAATGTCATAAATGGCAAATGTGATATTCTTTTGAAAAAGCACGTCGCAGTGTGAGAGTTATATCCAATTGGTTAGATTTCACACCAAGCGCTGAGTCAAGATTCGTAGCATGTTTCCAGGAAATAAATGAGCGGAAGAGAGAAAGAGAAAGAAAGAGAGCAGCGTATGTTTCTTGGCCGATGTAGGCCACGTTGAAAAATCAGCGTTGCAACAATCCACGAACGTGCTTTTGGTCGTAAGCCAAGGAGAGCGTAATAATTTCGGCATTTTGCCTGGGCAAGCTCGTCTCATTCTCATGGCCATGGGCCTCAACATTATCCTCTACATTATTTTCGCACCGCTCGTTCAGACAATAAAGAATGTCGAAAACGAACGGTGCAAAATACATAAGACACTAAACATTAAGGAAATTCTCACGTACAATTCCTGCTACGTAACGCGACCTCATACCTGATCGGCATAAAATTGTTGCACTTTTCTTGAACCTCTACTTGATTCGACTTATGCTTCTTCTGGCGCACTAGGTAAAAGACACGATTTTTGACAACTCAGTCATGTAATTCGTCAACAGATAAATAAAACTGTATGATTTGTTAACAGGAATTTTCTATGTTTTTGTAAGATCTCACTAGTACAATTTTACGGTTATAAATTTGACTTCCGTTCCGTAGAATTTTGTTTGTATACACAGAAATTATATCACCGTATTTAACTTATTTCAGGCGGAAAACCAGAAGTATTGAAATACGTCGGTTAATCACGGAGTGGTAGAGGCGTATCAAAACAAAGCTCAATGCCAAGCCTACGTCTCGATGTCATATGTGCATATGCACACTGCAAGTCACATGCATCCGGGTTTACTGCTAGATAACTTTTATAAAGCTATATAATATCAATTAATTATAACGCACGTAAATAGCGAATAATAAAAAATCAGTCATAGGATTAATCTGACGAATTATAGAGTTTAACCATATAAATTATACGAAAACGCACATATACAACCCGGTTATTCTATACATGTACTTTTACTGATGATCACGATGAAATTATAGTCCAACTTTATACATGAAATAGATGTTATATTGCATTCTTTAAGAATTTAATTGAAGGCAGGTGCTACAGAATTAACCTCAAATTTTTATTTTTTTTTATGGTGACTGTGGCGAAATTTGAAACATACCAAATCTATCTGTTCTAAATAAAATCCGAAATGCTAGTACGAAGAGTTCCACTACGGAAGGAAATATTTTTGCGATATTTTTTAAAACAAAATGTAAATATTCCTGCTAAATTGACTCAAAACGAAAAAGCGAATTATTTTTCGATGCAAAACATTAGCCAACAGTTTCTCTTTTAAATGTATTTAACAATTTCTAAAACATTAATAAAAAATGTATCCTGCTGCAAAAACAAATGCCGCAAATTTTTTAAACGAACCATACGCATTCCTACAGTACGTCCGCGGAAAAAAATACTGATTTTCTTTCAACACAAAATTAAACGAAACCCTCGTCATTAGAAAGAATAGAATTGGCAAACGAATTTAACCACCTATCCCTGAAACGCCCTGTATAACCGCTTATGCTTGATCACCGTACTATATCTCCGCGTACATATAAATATATGCGTAACCATTCCCACATACGTGTACATCGCGTCTAGAGACGAGTGCCAAGCAAAAAGACAACAACGCGCCGAGTCAATATTTCCATTCCGCTCCTTCACCCCCCACCCCCCCCCCCACCACCACCCGCCCCCTACCCCGCTTCCTCACCTACCCTTCATTCCGACCGTTTCAACGTTTTCATGCTTCGACGCTTCTCCCAGCGAACATTTTCATACACGATAACGTGCACATCCGATACGGGAACAAAAAGCAATCGCGAATGGACGGGACGGATGATCGACTTAGGCCAATTCGAGACAAAGTCCGCGCTGACGTTCGCGATATGCAACGCTCTTCTTCTATCAACGCGGAATCCTTGAGTCGTTTCCCTTAATCTTTAAGTAGTAAGTAGCAACGATATGGCCTGACGCGATTTCACCGTACGTTCGGCGTGCGGTTTGATAGAATGTCAGGGAAATGTGACTGTATGCGTGACGCGGGATGAACGAGTTGAGAGGAAAAAAAATGTGTGCGAGAATATCGTTCTGGTGCCGACAAACCTCGTGTCTGAAGTAACGGTCGCGAGTGATGTAATTGGGAAATAAGAAATAATACTGGTCAAATCCGATCAAGTATCAAGGAGTTATTCGAATGAATGGAGCGATGTAAATAAATTGCGAAAAATATACTGAGACAAATAGACATAAACAGTATAACAATTTGATTGATTAATGATTTTTGATTGTCCCCGGAAGACAGAAAATTTGCGAGAGTTGATTGCAGGGACGGGAGAAGAATATTATAAAGGATGAAAGATAATTTAGTAAACATAATGGAAACTGGGCGAATACCAGACAAAGGCCGTATGAAAAAGCTACGGACAACTTCATGAGCATACGGAACGAAGGAAAGGCAAACGACTAATGAAGTAAAATGCATGCACGTTTAAGAATGACTTTGAAATAACGTCATCAGCGGTAACAGCATAATCCTATGTTCCCAACACTGTAATTGTCAGAATGTGGAATCGCATGCGGAGAGCAGCGAAAAACCGCATCGTTATTGCGTTCCACTGACAACTGACCGAGTGACCCGAAGTCAGTTTCCTCACCCCTCCCCCCTCCATCATCCCCTCCCCCTTCATTCCACTCCCTTTCTGATCCACCCCCATTTCACGCTACAGACTACCTTACCTACGCTAGAACGTAATACGAGAGCCTTACCACCTTGCTTACGAACAGGCATCCTTGCAAATTCTTCTTTCCTCGGCTCTCAGTTTAATCCTCAGGATGGTATCCTTTCCTTCTGTCGGTTTTTTTTCCCCGTTCACACCGATCGAACACCAATGATCTTCCGCTTCTCCTCGCAGCCACACTGATATCACTATTTGCACCGACTTACTTTTTTTTTATCACATAAACACTAATACCTGAACGTTTGTTATGCCCGCTTGGGTTTAGATGTAAAGATTATTAACGTTCGCAGTTTTAAGAAAAGAGCACTGCCATGAATGAATATGTATGTACGTAGAAAGAGAGAGAGAGAGATTTATATTAATATCAATATTATTTAATGTGTTT
Organism: Anoplius nigerrimus; assembly: GCA_914767735.1. Taxonomy (NCBI): domain Eukaryota; kingdom Metazoa; phylum Arthropoda; class Insecta; order Hymenoptera; family Pompilidae; genus Anoplius; species Anoplius nigerrimus. The sequence continues at coordinate 11,900,718 of OU612078.1, forward strand.
GTTGAGGCGGTTTCAATTGTTTACATTTATTTTAATAAGAGCGATGATTCAAATTATTAAGGAGGCGTTGAAATTTATCTTTATATTTGCTGCTGTGTTCAGTTAATTTTACAATAAATCACTTGACTTTCTTTAATTATTAAATTTGTGATTATTTGATTCTCAAGTAGGATTCTGTTGATTTTTATTTATATTTATAAACAGTACAGTCTCTTAATCACATAAAAATTTTCAATTTCTGTTAATTTATTGTTCAATCACGGATCGTAATTCTCCTTAGTCCTCTTTTTCATCCAATTCCACAAACAATTGTTTTATTCTTCAATTTCTTCACTCAGCTGATAAATCTTACGCACCGTTGAAAATTGGTAACCATAAGAGTACTCTAATTTTCGGAAATTCGAATCATCTCCAAATTCGAGTATGAACAGTATGTTCATTGACAGCCAACGATTTGACAGGACAGTACGTGCAACAATTTACATAACGACTATTTCCACTGTGTACATTCGTCTTCCCTCCTTGTCCAACATTAGACAGGTCCTCCGAAGAAGTCAAGGGATCATCCGTAAGAATCGTGAACGATCCGAAACAAAACCTGAAGTCGAGTCCAGCGACACGATTTCCAATAATTTCTCTTATCGAGCTCACCCCCCAAACGCGCGTCACTACCCTTTCTTTCTAACCTCAAAACTGGCAACCCCTTTGGCGAAGCGCAACCGACGTCAGACAAGCTCAAGGAGGAGGAAGATTGATTTTCGCCCAGTAAACGTCGCCGACGATGCGATGCGAGGAGCTATGCGGCAAATGGAGAGAGAGAGAAGGCGATAAAGCGGCGTAGAGAAGGAGATATGTAGAAATATTTCACGCGGATTTTTTTGCACGACGAGCGGACAGAGAGAAAGAGAGAGAGACGTGTTTCGAGGGAGAACGTTCACGAACGACTGACCGACTGTGGCAACTGCCTGCCTGGCACGGTGCTCGCATTATGTATAAGCGTCGATGTGTAGACGCATACTATAGACAGATACGTACGTTCTACAAGGGTAGTATTGGTAGCTTGATACGCGGGGTAGTACGGATTGAACATGGTGTTGTTTGTCGATTTTACTTATATATGCATATACGTATCCGGTCCCCGACATGTGCACACGTCAAAGCTAGTGTTGGTGAACTGAGGTTATACGGCCACCTATCTCGTAGCCTTGTATCAGTTGTATCTAGTTGTATCTTGACCTTCTCGACGTTGCTCAGGCACACCTTTGACAGTTATCATCGCTGTATCGTTCTCAGCTATTTTCCTGTACATCGGTAAGACTTTGTCTCAACTTCTACTTTGCACCGTTTCTGGAGAAATTACATCTATCCCTCAGGATCTTCTCATGTTGTGTTCTCTCCCCCACCCCAGCCCCCATTCTACCTTACACCGATATTTTCCACGAATAAATATGCATACCTTTAATCGTCTTTCAATACTTTCAACTGCAACTCTCTCTCATTTCCTACCACCCTTACCTAACCATACACATTCTCCCTCCTGTCATATTAACGTCATTTAACGCAGCAAATATTCCAAACCGCATCAATGATTTAACTCTGTCGCAGAGGCCAATTAATTGAACAGAGGCATTATTTAGCTTATGGCCATTGTTTTTAAAATGTCTTACTCTCACTCTCAATCTCTCTCTCTCTCTCTCTGTCTCTCTCTCCCTCCCGTCTTTCTTCTCCCTCTCTAACTCTCAATCTCTCTCTCCCTCTCTCTCTCTCTCTCTCTATCTCTCTGCTAACGGAACACGCACGGCAGCCCGACGGGCGGCAAATATGGCGACGCGCTTCTCGCCTTGCCAAGGGTTCGACTGAAAGCGCACGCATGTCGAAACATCAGCAATTCCGGGGGAAGAATTGGGGAGAAGCGATCATGGCGTCATCGTTTTTGACTTAACGTTCGGATGAACTACCCTGTCCGCATTTAGCGGAAGGGTGGCAAATGTGATAATGGAGAGTGCTATTTTATCCAGTGCTGGGAAAATTAAGTCACACAATAATGTGGCAACACAGTCAAAAGTGAATTAACGCAATATATATAATTCTGGAACTTGATGAATTTCAAAAAGATCGGTACGTGGAAGAAGTGCGTTAATAAATTATAGCGTAGAATTTATGGAATAGGTTTTGATTTTTGATGTATAAAGTTTTATTTCAAAAAGTAAGAATGTTTTATTTGAGAAGTGACAAATAGAGTGTTTTCAATCCCGTTCTGCGGATATTTCAAATGTAATAGATCTCAAGAAAAGTATACTCACAACTGAGTCCGACATAATTTATTTACAGTCTGCATATGTTAGCTGTGATGATAACATAGATATCTGCAATAGATCAACGAACTTTGTACCCGGCCACGTTCAATTTCAATACATACTTGTTAAGTAATAACCTCGTCTTGCAATCGGCGGTCTGGTTCGACAAGTACCTGTAGTTAATAAACAATTGATAACTGATTAATTAAGGCAACTATGGCGCGAGTTCTTGTCGGTGTCAAAAGAGTTATTGATTATGCTGTTAAGGTAATTGCATGGACCACATACTTTAAACGTTACATATCTAATACCATGGGCTTAGAGTACAACATGGAGTCGTTCAACCTGACAAAATCAATTGTATTATGTTTATCATATTTTTCAAGAAGCTTTCGTACAAGTCACATAACTACACTTCTATGTAAGATCTACAAATTCTGGTTTGTCTGTGTGGTCAAATGGAAAAGAAACCTTGTTTACTTCAATTGCCACAGAGACATATATGTTTTCACCGTTGCACAAAATAAAGAATGTAGAAATATATCTAAAGGATAAAAGTACTACCAATTAATTAAGAGTGTTATGTATTATATTGTTTCCGCTTTTGCAGATTCGTGTCAAACCTGATAAGACAGGTGTTGTAACAGAGGGTGTAAAACACTCAATGAATCCGTTTGATGAAATTGCCATAGAGGAAGCAGTACGCATGAAAGAGAAGAAGTTGGCAGAACAAGTCATTGCAGTCAGTTGTGGACCCCAACAATGTCAAGATACAATTAGAACAGCATTGGCAATGGGTGCCGATAAAGGAATTCATGTCGAAATTTCAGGAGCTGATTATGAGCAACTCCAGCCAATTCATGTTTCAAAAATCATGGCTGCACTGGCATTAAAAGAAAAAGCAGATTTAGTTATTGTTGGAAAACAAGCTATTGATGATGACTGTAATCAAACTGCTCAAATGATAGGTGGCCACCTGGATTGGCCTGTTGGAACATTTTGCAGTAAGGTATGAGAATGGACTAACTTAAATTGATTGATCCTACTCACATGTGAGAAAAGTAGATTCAACTTTTGCCACCATTGTCAATTACAAACTTTATTTACCTAAAATATATAATCATTATTTCTAACAAAATTGAGTGCTGCTTGAACAAACCTTGTCTATTATTATTTTTTACTGTAATGCATAGTGGCCCTTTTGTCAGTGTTTTTATGAAACAACAAAATACTTATGGTGAAACTTTCCCATTCATTTTAGATCGAACAGTCTGGTGACACATTGACCATCACACGTGAAATTGACGGTGGTCTTGAGACTATAAAAATGAAAAGCCCTGCTGTCTTAAGTGCAGATCTTCGTTTAAATGAACCACGTTACGCAACGTTACCAAACATCATGAAAGCAAAGAAGAAACAGATTGAAAAGATTACCGCAAAAGATTTGAATGTTGATATTTCTCCAAGAATCAAAATTGTGTCAGTCGAGGATCCACCAACAAGGCAAGCTGGAGCCATATTGCCTGACGTCGATACACTGTTGGGAAAATTGAAAGAAGGCGGACATATATAATTATAGTCGAAAGAAGAGTATAAATGGTGGCCAACAGTGACATAAAAATGTTTGATTTAATCGTCCATCCGAGATCTTACCGGAAGCATTTTTTTAAAAGAATGCCTTATAACTGCCACTTTGAGAAACAACATTTTTACACAGCTAATGTGTGTTTTATATTATATGTATACATACGCATATATAATTGTTCTTGCAAATTACAAAAATATCTATATTTTTAATAAAGTTGTTATTGCAAGTGTTTTTTTTTCATTTGTAAAATTGAAGCGATGGTGTATGCGTCAGAGATAGAAGGGCATACTTTATATTTTACGATTTTTATATTTATTTATTCTCTGAGATTCACTGGATTGTATAGAGGCGGTAAGAAAGACGCATTTTAAACAGTGGTGATAAACAAAATGTACCCTGCTTAATGTTGAAAGTTCGTGAAAGCAAATCAAAACAAAAAGGTTGATTTCTAAATTAATAAATTGATAACCAACACGATTTTACATTACGATACTCGCAGAGAGTCTGCATATATTAAACTACAAAAGCATATCGACATATCTCTTCAATGCGTTTACTTTAAACCGCTATGCATTTTCTTGTATTGATTATACAACTACTTCAACCAACATTATTGGCATAATACAAAATTTCTATATCAATATATAGAACCCATCAAAATTTGCGGTGAAGCTATTTATAATAATCAGATTGTCTATAAATGTTGGTGTAGCGTTTCGTAATTGCATTACTAATAAATTAGCACGCATTTAAGTATCATATTAAAATATTAAATCAGTTAATTTAATTTAATAATGTAATTTAATAATGCAGTGCAATAATTATTATTAAAAAATGAGTTCAACGTTTGTATGAACTACATCAATCAGAGAAGAAATATGAAGGAAATGGACACTCGTTTAAACAGCAAGAGTAAAACAAGTATTTTAAAACAATGCTTGTTTAAAATCACTTTTGCAAATAGTTAATTTGTAGTATAAATGATTATCATACAAGCCCACACCATAACAAACTATATCCATAATTTTCGATGGCGTATTCCTCATTTAAATGCTTTAAAATTGATGTATTTATTTTTATCCAAAAAAGTGATCTTTGTTAAATAATTACGCGCGACAAATTTCCCCTTCCTCTTTATCGTCTTTTCGTCCTTTATATTTTAATCCTTTCTAATAAAGATTTTAAGTGAAACATGTATTGACGCAACTAGTTCTTTATAATATTATAAATTATGGTCTTTCCGTAGCACGCCAACATGTGAATGGTCATAACTCACTAATTACCAGATTTTCCACAGTATTTAACTTTTTATTATTACAATGAATTGCAAACTTATGTGTATGAAAGATTCGCTCCTTCTGTAAGAGTTTCCATTTTTAGAATATGTTAATATTAGTCCACTCCCTACGTGAATTAATAAAAAATAAACATTGCAGACATCAGATTTTTGTTGAATCTTATTACACGTTATCATCAAATTCGGAAATGAGTTTCTTCCCCTAGCATATGTCAAAAGCATAAACAAAATATTGACACGAAACTATCAGTTATCCGCACATATGTATGTTTTGGGCAAGTAAAAATGAAATGGTCTACTTATATATGTTATACACTACGTTTCTACGTGTCCGAATTGGACAATCTTCCGATGCCTCATTAACGGAGGATTTAATTCATAACAGACATAATTTTCTCCGTGTTGTCTTGTTTGTAAAAAAGCTTATGATGAAAAATTGCTACATTAGAATCCAGTCCCGGTAATGTACGTTTTAAGTGTACACATTTCATTATACGTGTCCTCGGATAAAAGTACAGGTAAGAAACTAAGAAATTTTGCAGCTCTAATTGCAACGTGGAGAATTCGATTGTTTTGGAGGTCTTTTATATTTCAATTACAATACAAATTTAAATGTTGTATACATAGTTTATATGATCAGTTTAAAACATGATATCGTCGGTAGTATGGCGATTGGAATTCCTGAAAAGGTAAAGAAGCAGCGTGTCAAGTAGTTACAGGTCGAACAGTCTGCTACCTAACAGTAACAAAGTCTTCAAAACAACCATTAACAAACGCCATAAACTCATTTTTCACCTCAAACAACGTAATATCTGATCCCCAATATCGCTTTAAACATAAATTCCATCGTGCACGCAAACACAAAATTCACCTCTGATATCTGTTGAGCGGAAAATGTTGACAAATGCGTGGCTTCATCAATCTCGCGGAAGCATTCGACCAAGTCTGCCTGGAAGGTTTATTTTTCGCACCCGTCAAAAAAGGGTTCCCGAATCATTTTGCCAAACTAATTTGAGATATCATTCATGATTAGGAATTTATTTGGCAGCTCGAAACGTTGCAATCAATTATTTGAGAAGCAGAACGGTTTGCGACAGGAAAATAGTTAACCACTTCAACCTGTTTGTATTTTTATTAGCAAACGATTATTAGTCTTCAGTCTCGACACAGTTAAATACATGTTCATCTATGCATGAAAGATTTGAAGTTGTCAATCATATATCAAGGAGATTCAAATGATATTTGATAAGCTCTACAATTACTTCGCCACGTGGATGCTAACGATCAGTGGAAAGAAATGCGGACAATATTATTATACACATACATCAAAGAAATTCTGCATTTTTACGAACTTGACGAGCAGCGAATAGTGCAGATGCGTATTACCGAGTATAGTTTAGTTTCTTCAGTTTTCTGTATTTTGTAAATCTTTTAGCGTGTTGAATTAGATTTAACTGCTGAAGTTACCATCTGACCAATATTTAATATCATCCGCAGCATAGGTCCTACAATAAAAAGATAATTTATGAAGAAAATCTGGCAGCCAGTGACGGCGATATGTGTTTTACGTGCAAGCTATCGACCACCAACCTTAGAATAAGTACAAACAAAGAAACGCTGGTGGTTTCAAGCGTCGCGTCCATAATAATATGGACTCTCTTTCAACAGTGTAATCTGAAACTCAGTCATCTTATTTCATTATACAGCATACGATTGTGTATTTTGAGAATCCAAACTTCCCTGAGCTTATCTCCGACAAAGAAATCCGTTAACGTCAATAATTTCTCGGTTGTACAGTAATCAGTACCCGCTGTCCACTAAAAACCTCAAAGATAAGCGCAGAATGAATAGTAGGAAATATTGGTGGCTATGATGAGTCCAGTGACTTGTCTCAGATAACTTCTGTAATCAGTATTTTGCCAGTAGAGCCATTGATGGAAGTTTATTTGTGTAAAATAAACTGATTCTAACGGCCTTGATGACTCACTATGCTTATCTGCTGTAAATATCCATGTGACAGACATCAAATCCTCGGTAGTATAGTGGTCAGTATCCCCGCCTGTCACGCGGGAGACCGGGGTTCGATTCCCCGCCGGGGAGGATTTATTTTTATATTTTTTCCTTTGTTTTTCTGAAAATATTTATTATTATTCCCTTTCCGAACTTTCCATACTCATTTAATCGCATTATTCTTACTACGACCTAAATTTTATGCAATAGTGACTGTGATGTCAAATCATAAATATATTGAACGAATATTCTTAACACTGAACGTACCAAGTGGTGTCAAATTACCCTTTTCAGAATTTACTTTATAATCATATATTCATTGTTATTTCTTCCGCTCATTTGACTTCTGTAAATTCTTATACTATTTGACTATTTAACTTTGCACTTTTAGTTTTTCACTTAGCTTATTTTTTACTGTGAACAATTTTTTGCATAATTTAGTAACACGAATGGTCATTTGACCCCTTATGAAATATACGTATTTTTCTGCAGTTCTCCTAACAAAACCTTAATGCAGGACTTAATTACACTTCTCAAGTTTTAGCATTTCGCACAAATGGCGTAAAAATACCAAGACGTTTCCTGTTACAATTAACAGATGGATTCGTCGCAGAGTATGACGAAATTCTTGAAGAAGGAAAAGAAACTCTCTTAGAACAAGAAACATGGAGGAGCTCAATCAATATTTGTCACGAAGAATCTGTCAAATAATATTGTATACGAATAATAAAACTACTCAAACTTGCGTAATTTACAAAAAAATTCATCTGCATATAATATATGAAGGAGAAACCAGTTATGTGTAAAAAATTCAATTAATTGTTTGTTTTATATATAAAAATGAAAATATATGTCCGAATATTTCAATAAAAATTTCAAGTTATGTTTTGAATTATTTCGTCATATCGTCACTATGTCACTATCGTCACTGTACTTGATTCACCGTCTAATTATTGCTGCGTCTTAAGGTTTGCTCTCTGCATCACTACGTCTCAACGTCTCAGTTCTAACTGTCCCTGTAAGCCGTTCGTCCGATCGTCACGTCGTTGTCGATTGCCTTCTGAAGCAGTCCTAAAGTTTACCTAAACATAAGATAGCATTCACGCCTCATGCGTTCACACATCCACTCGCCATTGTCCCATGCACTCATTTCGGCATTCGTATAAAGCACTCGCTAAGCACACATATCCCACATATATGTAAAATGTCGGTCTCCTCATACAGAGATCTTGTAGTAAAAGAGCAAATAAAAAATCTCATAATGGACATAAAATGTAAATTATAGATTAAAAAAAACTATTAAAGGGACTGATAATTAGGACAACAGTGAATGTTAATAATTGTTCAATTTCACGCATAATCCCTTTGCTTCTCTTGGTCAAACACTCTTCATATTGTTATAAGATCTTCGAAATAAATAAAAAATTATTAATAATCAATCGGAGTTGTTGCGACGAAATCGAAATCTACAAAATTGACTACTGCCACTTTATCTATTTAATCAATTTTACTGTTCACTCGCACTTCTCTTACTATAGGATATGTTATAAATTTATTGATTTGTGATCTGGGCAACAATAAACTTTACGACGCAAAGGTACTCGGGTAAGTGCCTCGTCCTTCGACTCGATCCTCTTGCCAGAGAGCCTCCGCTCTCCCCACTCCGTGGCCAGGTCCTTTGTTCATTTGTTTATAATATTGCATGCGCTATCGAAGTATTGATGACGTCGGGCCATCGACCTCGCGCACGTGCCTCCTTAGAGCGATCACCTCTCATCTCAAAAGAATAACGCATTGCCTCTGTGACATACAACAAACCATTTGTTATCACCTCGGCAACTTCACAATTATTTACTACCTTAGTTGCACATTCTTTTAATATTGATTTATTGATTTTCCAATCTGGCGCTAACAGATAAATTAGTCGTTATTGCGACTAGGCAAACCTATTCAATATGATTGTGAATTATTTATGTACTTCTATACGTCAGGATAAGAAGTTTAGAAGAATAGGAGATTCGGTATTATTCGATAATAATCTTCGTCGTTAATTAGCAGGCAATAACGAATTATTTCACTTCACTCTTCACATATTCCTATACTGTCTACTATAATAATTCTTCGTATACAGTTTGTGCAATATGTAGTTATTTGTTTCATATACGCGTAATTCTAGACTTTTTCAGCTTGAAGGTTCTGGATTAAGTGCCATATCCTTTGACAACAGTCCTCTTGCCGGCAAGCCTAGAATCTGCCCACTCTGTGACCAGATTCTTTGTTCAAATGTTTATAACATTGCATGCGCAATCGAAGCATCGATGACGTTGGGTCATCGGTCTCGCGCACAAGCCTCCTTAGAACAACCACCTACCCTCTCAAACGAATAACGTGTTGTCACGGTGACATACAACAACGCGACGGACTATTTGTTGTCACCTCGAACCAGCCATATTATTGTTTATTAGTTTATTAGTAGATATTTACTCTTTTCTGCGCTGACGTTATCCAATATGCATTGTGCATCGACCAGATGATTCTTTCGTATATGATCAAAAAAATATGATTGACATCCCTTTACACGGCTATGACTCGAGAAAGCATTGTCAGACTATGTCTTACATAAAACTGATTTATTGCATGTTTTCGAGCGTTGCTAGCATTATTGCCAGCCTTTTGTTCCGTGCACGGATTGCGTAAAAAGGTGTGCTTCTACAAATTCTTACGTTGTCTATTCCTATTATTTTGATTTGTTTTTTGCAACAACTTCGTTGGAATCAAATTCTTAATTGATCGAATGTTTGATCGAATATGGGATAGGATTTGAATTTAACACTTTATATGGAATCTGTTGCAATCCAGCATATGTGAAAGATTTACTACGCGTGTCTAAATGATCACTAACCGTTTTTTTATTCAGTTACTAAACAAAATGTAAAGTATACAGTCAGTACACCACAATGTTGAAAAAGCAGAACAATATCCAGAAGAAAAAGCGGCAATGACTGTGCACACTATTTGAGGTATTATGAATGTTTGAACAGAAAAGCTTTACTGACTTACCACATAATATAAATTGACAACAACGTTTTCTTTTACAAGTTATTATAGCGAAATGAACTAAAGGTTAGTGCAAGTGGTTGTGCACTAAAAATTACACACTTTGTATTGTCTTGCTGGGTTATATTCACAATTATAAACACTCGCGATATCGCACATTCTATGTCACTTTCAACATTTGAATAATATAGAAAACGACAGAAAGAAAGGGTTACAGAAGGAAGTAAGAACGGAAAGAAAATAAGTCACTAATTACGTAACTTGCAAGCTGCAAAAAGCGTAATAGACAACGATGTGTAACGCTTGAAAATGAAAGGCGGTAAGTTCTTCTGATTCTGCCGAAACAATGCGCGAGATTAGCTTGTAAAGGTATGAATGGTTTGTAGCGCTTGGAGACGAAACGTGAAATGCCATACTGGGGCTCTTCTTTACTCTCATTGTCAGCCGCTTTTGCCTTTGAGCTTTGCACATCCAATGGTGTGGGTCTTGTGAAGAGTGGGGGGAAATCCTCGGCAGCGCACGTCTGTGTTAAACCTCTCGAATCTGTTTAGTGCCGACCGCAAGATTATACTGAAAGCGGATAATACCACCTTGGTGGACATGGGTTTGATAAAATGTAAAAGAATTCAAAGAAATTATGAGTATGCGTAGAAGATCAAGGTTTATAAGAATTTAAGCAGGTCGAAAGAAGGAACATAGGCGGGACGTTAAAAAAACTGGAGAGTCTTTTACCCTTGTGATTGTTATGTCATTGAGGATTTCCGATGGTGCTGAAAGAGTCAGCCGTTAAAATAGGTTTTGAAAAAATATATTGAGTCTGACTTTTTGTCTGAAGCCAGAATTACTTATCGGTCCTCACGGGTAAGCCATAATAATCCTTCCGCGACCATCCGCAATCTGTGCTTCCTATACCCCTGACAATAGTTCTTTCTTTCCTTTGTCACACCTTTCATTACCCAAACGTATCGCACCACATTTCCTATCGACTATGTCCACCGTTATACATAAATAATACCACCTCCAAGAACCCCAATCTACCAATAGACGAAGTAACGCCCTCTTCACATGACAGTCTTCAACGTGCCGCTTTTTCAAACTAAACTTCATTTGTGTTCCTGAGTGCGTATCCTTTGTTTGTGTCATGTTATCTGTAAATCGCTGCTCGTCTGTTACCTCTGTGCATTTCTCCCCTTTCCATAAACAATAAATCTTTAATTTGTTCACCGATTATATTTCATCGCACACCTGTTTACATTCTAGTCCTATATTCTTCTTCTCACAATCACCACCGTGTGAACACTGGTCAAAGAATAAGCGTGAGAGTTAATGTAAAAGACAGTGTCCTTAAATTTTTCATAAAAAATAATCTGTTTCATTAATATTAATTATAGAGGCACTATACCCTACAGCCTATGCACAGAATGTTATTATTCCTGTATCAGAGGATTTAATTCTTTCGATATCACATATGTAACAACCCTAATACCTCAAAATATTGAATACGTATGTATCCAATGTAAAGAACACATTGAATTTCTTTTTGGTATTTAAATTCTTTTAAAACATTTTTAAATATTTATTTCATGATACATAGAAATATATTTTTCAAGATGTAAAATAAATTATAAATTTAATATCGTACATAAAATATTCTTTTTCAACTTTCAAATTGTTTTTGCTTTTTGTAAAAAAGATGTAGCATACTGTTGACCGTGTTTTGCCATTTCCATTATGGTATTTATTATCATTTACTGATGGCAATCGTCGTATCTTGACTATAATTTTGCGACGTATGAGCTAACAAATCGTATAGGAACCAAACTAATTGTAAGTAACCCATGACGTAATACTATTAAATTACCAATTGATATTATAATACGTATGTGTTCAAGCGTGCCAACTTGAATGAGCAGCGTCAATTTTTACACTATTAATGCCTACAAATTTCTAACATTGAAATCAACCTTTAAATTGTCCTGTGTTTTACACATCTCATTGAGACAAAATCGCAAAACGCCTTCTCTATGTAATTTCGACACGTAGGTCATGCGTTACGGACCTGAAATTCAGAAAGTGTCGCAATTTAGTCTAATATTACACCACCCTTCTTGCGCCGTCCATTTCGTGCGCATACGTGCTGTATTCTGTTCATAACTTTCGACCCTTGACTTTCCAGCGCGACTTTACTGCCTACTATTCGCTAATTAGTTGCTGAGTTATAGTCAGTATAAATTGGTACTAATTTCATAACATTCCAAATTCAGAATGGCATTACATACCGCCTCGATTTCAAAGACATTTTCTATGACAAATATAGTTTTCTAATTACTCTGTTGAAGTACTTGAAGCACGGTCAACCATAAACACTTTTACGTTGTTAACAACTTACATCGTATTGGTCACAACCAGAAACAGTTACTCCCATGATGTACGTAGATATTTGAGGCAGGGTTTCTTTGGACTCAGAGTAACACCTCTATCGAATACAATGTCATTGAATAGTAACTGCGTCGAAGTTTTTTTATTCGTCTTTAATCAGAATGCACAAGGCATGTAGTGTGGGGATGTATTGAAGCAAGGTCTTAAGACTGTGTATAACCAAGAATGTTTTCAGATGTCTAACATGACCACGTTGCTGTTACAGTGAAAAAAATTCTAGTACTGATTCTGGCTTTCGTCCCAAAAGTGACAAAATCGCGAAAAGGGCGGCAGCGGAAATGATAAAGGTCGGAAGGCTGTGAGTAGCGAATGAAAAAGAACAAGAGAGGTCTTACGCCAGAAAACGTATACGCACATTTTCCGTCATTGTTCCTACACTACAATAATCCCGTTTCTTTTACTTGCTACCCTTTCATACATTTAACGCGCCAAATCCATACATATTGCGTCATAATCCCTTTTTCAATGAACCTGAATGAACCTAAACCATCCACGCCGTACCCTCCGCGATAAGACCACACCATTTTACGACACTAGTTTAAACATTTCCACTCCTTACTTCTTTTAGTAATCTCTGGTCTCCACATTTTCTACCACTCTTTCCTTTCTTACCACCAACAAACTTTCCCAAAACTAGGCAGTCTTTTTCCAGCACCCGGACACACAACTTCAATTTCTTTGTACAAACATAAATATAGTTATTGATCAGAAAATGTGTCAACAAATTATTCACGAAACAGGAAACTGTGAGAGAATACCCGTAACATACCTTTGGCTAAATAAACAAATAGTGAGTGAGAAACTCAAGGTTCGTCGAAAAACTATACAAGAGGTATGAGTATCATGCAGGAGGCAAAGGATGAAACGACGGACGGAAGAGTGAGATGAGTACAACAGAGAATTCCCACATTGTTGAATAGGATGGCTGTATGCAACGAAAAGGAGATTTTGACCTCTCTTATCTAGTTTTAGTACTTGGAGGCTGCTGGTCTGAATGGAACCAAAGATCGAGCAAAATAAAGAAAAGAAAGCATATAGTGTGCATGCAGGCTTGTGCCCAAAGAATATTGAGCACAGCTGGCTCACAAATAAACGTACGTATTCAAGTCTTGATGATAAAGTAGCAACAACTTTTATATTTGTGTAAAAATAAAAAAACAATACATATTTGACACGTGCGACGTGCAAGTGTTGAAATTAAGAAGTGTTTCTTCATTTTTAGTTTACTTCTTTTTGTTGTATTATGGAAAAACACAAAAAATTGCCGTTTGAAAATTCCGTGTAACGGAACGTACGGTACATTGCTCATAGACTCGCCAAAACTACAGAGATCACAAACAAAGATCCAATTACGTAACATATTTCTTTATCCTGGAGAACTACAAAATTAATCACAGTCGAAAAAAATATTCAGAAAAACAATGAAAAATAAAAGTTTTGAAAGCCGTTAGATTAGAGAATATTACCATAATCTGCGAAATTATAGTTCACCTACCACAAATTCAAAACAGAGATAATGTCCCGGTAACATAGCGCCATGCTAGAAAGGTTTACGATAAAAAGATAGCATACAAAATTAATCTAAAACTCGACCACATGAATACACGTATCACGTCTGGGTTATTTAACTGTAATATCAGAGATAAGCATAAAATAATGCAAGGAATACTGGTAGGTTTAATGTCATCACCGATTCTTGACAATGTCGTAAAACTTAGTATTTTGATAATCCAAAAGGTTACTTGCCTTATTAACGATAGAGAAAATAATATCAGTTGTTAATTTATCGGTGGTACAGTGTTGAATATCCATAGTATTCTTCAATCAGCCTTGGAAATTAAATCACACTTGTACTTCTTAATGTCTAACGTATCAAGCTGGTAAGAAAGTAACTTCAGTTTTGTAGTCGTTAAATAAAATTCACATTTTTATTCAAAACAGAAATTTTAATCAACAATATATTTGCGTTTTGTACTTTAATTTAAATGTGAGTAATATCTCAAGCTAAAAAATAAATATTTCAACAGTGACAGAAGTATTTCAAACAAAATAAATATATTTGTTACGAACAAAACTGTTTGTTTTTAATGAAAAAAAAGTAGAAAAAAAATAGTTACGGGGGATTAACACCAGTGAGAAAAAACAAATATCAGCAGAATGTAATTTGTTCATAGTAGTTTGACGAAAAACGTACGGTTACAGTTGTTAGCAAAACTATTTTTTATAATATTAGTAATTATAATGTTTGGAACTCGAATATAACCTTTCAAAAGATCATCACAGCTTGAAATAGATCGTAAGACTCAAATTCATCTAGTGAAAATATTAAACATCTGTACGACGTGACTATCCAGTGTTTTTGGATTGTTTTGATCGACGCGAATTTCATCATCTTGAATGGGAGAAGACTCATTGTTTTTGTGAAAAACAGAACGCGTTGTATGTTTAAAAAATTCTATATTAGATACATATATAATCTATAAGGATTACAATATTTGAGATTAAAACGCAACAAAATCAGACATTTTACTTAACTACTGCGTGCAATGACTCTGTGAAGTTCATGGTCGAAATATAATACATGGGATATTCAAAATGCTGTGGGATGAGGGTGTGTGTGTACATAGGAGAAAGGTAGCGAGCGCTTCGTATGAATACCGAAGTAAGTGCATGGGACAATGTCGAGTGGATGCGTGAATGCGTGAGGCGTGAATGTTATCTTATGTTTAGGTAAAGTTTAGGAGTGCGACAGAAGGCGATCGACAACGACGTGACGATCGGACGAACGGATTACAGGGACAGTTAGAATTGAGACGTTGAGACGTAGTGGCGCAGAGAGCAAATCTTAAGACGCAGCAATAATTAGACGGCGAATCAAGTAAGAAGTACAGTGATGATATTAACGATAACGATGATAGTGACAATAGTGACGATAGTGATGACAGTGACGACAATGGCGTAGACGACGAAGACGACCACGACCATATTCTGACGTATTGCTTACGTAAACTGATGTATATATTAAACTATAATAAATAAAATAGGATTAACAAATTTACTACTCTTGTTCAACAAAAATCGTACAGTGCTACGTGCCAATAATTTACGTAAACTTGATAACCCTGAATTTGACAGTGATCACCATCGAGTCATTCAAATAAATGTTGCAAACTCGTTGACGCACAAATTGCTTTTCGAGAAAATAGAATCCGCCATCAAATTTTAATTTGACTTCAATAAAACGAATTTAATTGATTTAAAGAAAACAACAATTTTGGCTTACGAGCAGATCAAAGTCTGAACATCAGCAAAGTACTCGACTAAATCGGAAAATTAATTGCAATCTCGTGCAACGCTATTGAACAATCACGAATAATGTGTCATAAGTCAACATAAACTAAATGAAACAGTCACGTGCAAAAGTCACGCATTTGAATTCTTCGTGAAAAAAAACAACAATTGTTTGTTGTCCAATTATATCAATTAAATCTTTACAAAATTCCCCAAAAATAAACTTGTTATAAAATAAAGAAAGCTTTCGTGCATTCAGTCAATGATTTCTAGAAAGAGATTGTCGTAAATGTTGTTGAGTCAAAAGCCAAAAAAAACTCTCCCACGGTGAAAAAAGCAGATTCCGTCTTAAATATCATTACACTATACAGACTTTAAACATGCCATATGACAGAACTAAATTCTCGAAAGGGCATAAGCACAAACGTCATAAATATCGACGAATACAAAAAGCTTAGGTTTTCCAACAATAGTTTACGCACGTCGTGTCTGGATAGCGTTATTTTAGAAACTAGAAAGTCTTCGACAGAAAATTACCAAGACGGACAGAACCGGTGGCCATCTGCGTATTCTCAAAAAGAAACACCTCAAATGTACCGAATGCGGACAATATTCCTCTGAAGTACTTCGTCCTTTCCAAAACTGACAGTCTCGATAAAATTCTGTAGAGTTAAAAGGCTTATCACTTGGTATCATATTTTATACGCTGATCATTTTTCGTAGATGTCTCAATTACGGCTACTGTGAGTCACTTTGGAAATAAGAAAACCTGATTACAATAAAAAAAAAGTAAAGATGCTAGCAAGCTTGGAAACTGCAGGTCGACGAGTGTGTTCGCGAATATCAACAAAGTCTGTAAGTTGATCATTAACGACGTTATAAATCCCTTCTACACCCTGAATAACACTATACACGATCATCAATTCGGATTCAGGTATGGATACTGAGCGCACACGTGATAACATTTCGACATCTGCTAAGCAAAACAATGCCTACAATTGTTACATAGATGTAGAAAAGATTTTCAATTCCGTGTGTCTGGATAGCTTGTTTCACAACTACGGAAAACAGATTTCCCAAACATCCTGTTAAGACGATATGGGACATATCGATTAACTTATTCGAAGTTAACTACCCCATTTCGTTTCTTTATCGGCGGTTTGTTAAGCATGTACTGCCGAACAGCCGTATAAATAAAAATGCATTAATTTTTGCTTTTTTTGTTTATGTATACGATGTGAAGAATGTGCTTCATATAATTTCAACGCATCTTTGACAAGATATGTAACTATTTCCATGCAAAAAGTTCAAATTATATATGAATCAATTGCGGGACGATTCTCTTTGTACTGTACATCCCATGATTTCAAATGCGGATTAATGTTAGGATTAATTCAAAACACTTCTGTCTGTACGACAATGCGCCATACCGAAGTCAAATCTCTAATTAAAAAAATAGAACTTATTATATTATCTTACAGATGGCAGTATTGGTTTGACGTCAGAATGTCTGAAAAAAAAGTTAAAATGGTGTCTCACAAAGTGCAGAAAATCAAAGTCGAATTTGGTCAAGCTCATCAACAATAACAACCTGTATTAAGAAACTGAAATCACCAGGTCCAGTATTTCGACAAAAAGAAACTCTTCTACTTCTAAATATTTGATACAATTTGGCCACGAGGATTATATCCAAACCAGGGACAACATTTCCACGTTTCAACAGAAAAAAAGATCAAAAGAATCATTTACACAACAACGGTTGCAACCAAAAAATATCATCCGTGCTTTATGTTTAAACTATCCGCTACCAACTTCAAAAATAAACGCAGACAGAACGTTACGAAGTATTAATGGCTGTGAATGGCCCATAATTCTCTCAGGCTATTCTAAGTAGCTTGCCAATGATTTTTTTATCTTAAATACTCATCGGTGGTAGATTGTTTGTGTAATTTGAAATCATTCAGATAATTTAGTGCTACGCTAACCTTATCACGTGCAAACATCGATATCATGAACAATAATTCCTCGGTAGTATAGTGGTCAGTATCCCTGAGTATCCTCCGAGCCTCCGTAGGGAACGGACGTGCCTAATCGTGGTCCGCTACGCTTGCATCACGCGCATATAGCAACCACACCGTGTAGTGCTTAGTGCGTCGCGCTCAGACAAACAACAAAAAGACTCTACCCGAAATATTCTCCTCTCTTGTGAGGGAAATAAAGTGACAAGTAGAAACATTTGTATCAACAATAGAGGAAGAAGCAAATTTGCCAAGGGGCTCGTCCCCAGCAAAAGAAAATGTGCCGCCAAGTGAGAACATCACACCCACGTCAGTGCAACCGAGTGAAAAGGGCATACCCACAAACCTCAACACTACTACCTACAGAAGCATAAATAAATATGATATTTTGGACGAAAGTATCCCATTACAAAAAATTACGCGACAATTTATTAAAAACAAAGGAAAAACGAAGCGGCTAAACCCAGCACCCATGGTAACGAAGAAACAAAAGTACATCACAACACAAACAGAGACCGACATCATCATGAAGCCAACAAGCTCAAGACTGACAGGAAGTGCAACAAAATCAGAACCAGCCACACCGACCTCGCAACCTGAATCCACCCAACCCTCGAATAGTGAACTCGCGACAACGATTCAAAAATTATATGAAATAATTGAAAACCTTACTAAAGAATTAGCAGAAGAAAGAAATCTAAGGAGAGCCTTGGAAGGCAAAACAACGACTAGGAGAACAGAAACAAAAAATACAATCCAAGACCAGAACATTTACAACGTACTCGTAACTGACGAGGCGATCGAAAAAATGGAAACAGATGATTGGCAGACTGTCACACCCCAAACAAAAAAGCAAAGGAAGAACAACGACACCCGTAAGATTTCCGAAGAATTGATTACCCGCCCCAAAAAGGATAACAATGAACTAAAAGGACGCAGTTACACCAAAAACACCACATCCACAACATCAACCAAATCAGAGAACAGACCACCACCAATCGTAGTGCAGAACAGCTCATCTCGTGCCACAATAAACACTATACAGAACAGCGGAAAGGTAAAAAACTTTCACATCAAAAAAATAGGCTCTACTAAACACATACTACACGTAGAATCATTAAATGACCATCACACCTGCCGAGAAATTCTAAAACAGCACGAGATAGAATTCTTCACTTATACGCCTAAATCACAGAAAAATATAACCTTATTATTAAAAAACCTTGAAGGCGACTTTGACACAGATGAGGTGCTCGACGCGCTTAAGAATTCTAATATCGCAGACGTAGAGTTTGTTAGCGTAAAAAAATTTGTCACACAAAAATCACTCAAAGAAAATCGTAATCTCCCCATATTCTTAATTCAAATTACGCCAAACAGTAAACCACATAATTTAAAACAAATAAAAATTTTATTACATTCCGTCATAACATGGGAAAAACTAGTAAAAAAAGAAAGAGCACAGTGTAGAAGATGCCAACGCATTGGTCATACTGCATCAAACTGCAACTTAGAATACAGATGCGTCAAATGCAATAATAAACACAACCCAGGTGAATGCGCTCTCACCTCCCTGCGAGAAAACGATAAAGACACAGAACGCAAGCCATACTGCGTTAACTGCAAATCCTTTGGTCATCCGGCTTCCTACAGAGGATGCCCGAAATTAAAAGAAATTGCAGAAAAAATCGCGGAAAAACGAGCAGAAATAGAACAGAAACGAAAACAAAAAATAGCACACATAAATAAAATAGTTAATCCAAACATTTCGTATAGCACTGTAACTTCGAAGCCCAAAAATTTTGTAGTACATAATAGTATAAACTCACGGACAAGCGAACAGATCACAACAAACGCGAACCAACAAACCTCTATGCTTGACGAGTTAAAATCTCATATTTCGAAAATAATAAATAATCAACTTCAGATGCTCTCGCAAAGCATTGCAGTAAATTCAGAAAAAATTAATGTCATCGCAGAAGCACTCGGCTTAGAATAAAGATTCAATGGCGACCTCAACTATTAACAATTCCCGAAACGTAAAAAACGTGACCTTAAAAAGTTTAAAATTCTTATCGATCAATGTAAACTCGATCATAACAAACGAGAGGAGAGCCACGCTCGCCGAATGTATCGAACAAAAGAAACCAGATGTAGCACTTCTGTGTGAAACAAAATTGAATGCGCGCCACTATCTACGCTTTAAACGCTACAATTGCATCAGAAGCGATAGGCCCAACGCGAAACAAGCGGGGGGAACGGCGGTGCTCATTCGCTCGGATATTAAGTACAAATCCATCCAGCCTGACTGTGTCAAAAATAGCGTTAGCCTCGAAACAACCGTGATAGAAATCGCTATGCAAAATAACAGAAAGTTTTTCATGATCGCCGCATACTCAACAAGCAATTGCAAAAAGGAGTTTGTGGCCGAGTTGAACGCTCTATTTGTACAACTAAAACTTGATGACCCAAACCATTTCTACCTGTTAGCCGGAGACCTCAACGCTAAGCATGAAAGCTGGGGAAACCCGTTAAACAATAAACGCGGTACTGCCCTTCGTAAATGGCAAATAGAAAACCAAATTAATTTCAGATGTTCCCTGCTCAGCACAGCCGAACCTTCTTATCCCAAGAGCGGTGCCTTTATCGACCTCTGTCTCGTCGACAATAGAATAGAATTTCTTAACATACGCGCAAACGATAAGTTAGACACATTCGAATACGACAGCGACCATCGTGCAATCATAGCAAAAATATCAATTCCACTGGCTGAAAGATTTAGATTCGAAAGACGGGAGCATACAGTCAAACATAATTTCGACAGAGCAAATTGGACTAAATTCAAAAACGCGTTAATAGAAGACGACGACTTAGACTTACCGAACGACCGAAATTTAAACAAACTAGAAATAGACGAAAAAATCGAAAAACTTAACGACAAGATACGCGACGCAATCAACCATGCAGTCCCACGCATCAGCATTAACTACAATGCCACAGACAGATATATAACACCAAAAATAAAGCTCCTCAGAAAACAGAAAGGTCGCATAATAACCGAAATAAATAGATTAACAAAAACAGATTATTATATTAGAGCACATGACCCCTTAATAAGAGCACTTAAAATAGTTCTAAAATGCATCCGATACGAAATTAAAAAAGCATTCCAAGCGTCAGTCAATGACTATTGGAAGCAAAAAATATCAAGCTTGACTGTCCAAAAACCCAAAGAACTTTTTCCCACCATAAGAAGTGTATTTCGTGCCAAGGACGACAACACCATAGAAACATTAAAGGTCTCACGACACAGAACAGACATCCTCGACAGAGCAGGCATAAATACAGACGTCATAAATTACGATTCAGAAAACAAATACACTTTCTCCGACATACAAGACAAACTCAACATCTTGGGCGCACACTTCGAAGCAACCCACACTCAAAACAATAGTATGGGGAAAGACAGCCTTTCCAATATCATCTCCAACAAACTAGATCCTCTCAAAAAAGAGATAGAAGATGACAATCTCAACGAAACACACATATGCACATTCTCTACCACAAACACAGCCGATGACCCGGACAATGAAATGATCCCCAGTAATTACTTTACATCTTATCCAAAATTAACCGTAACGTTTAAACAACTTAACAACAAAAAATCTGCCAGTTTTGACGAAATCCCCAATATAGCTTTAAAAAACTTACCACCGCGATACATATTTTACTATTCTATTCTATTCAACAATTGCTTAAATATCACATATTTCCCTTCAATATGGAAAACAGCAAAATTAATCGCTCTGAAAAAGAAAGACAAAGACGGCACTGAACCAGGTAGTTACAGACCGATTAGCCTTTTACCTAATATCAGCAAGGTGTTCGAGACAACGGTCAACGACGCCATAAACTCTTTTTGCGCCAAAAATCACATAATACCGGATCAACAGTTCGGGTTCAGACACAGGCACTCTACCATACACGCAATCACTAAATTCACCTCGGATATCTGCTGGGCTAGAAACGGTGAGGAGTGCGTGGGTGCATGCTTCATCGACCTCGAAAAGGCGTTTGACACAGTGTGGCTAGATGGACTTTTTTTCAAATTAATCAAAAAAGGATTCCCGAAACACTTGATTAAGATGGTATGGAACATGGTCCATGATAGGATGTTTCACGTAGTCAGCGGCTTGGAGCGCTCCAGTAAAGTATACTTAGTACGAAACGGCCTACAACAAGGCACGGTCAACTCTCCTATTTTATTCAGTATTTTTATTAGCGATTTACTGACAATGTTTGGCCTCAACAGCGGAAATGGCACAAACGCACTCGCCTTCGCGGATGATTTGTTAATATATGTAAAAGAAAAAAGACCATCGATCATAAAGATGGAACTACAAAATATTTTTGACAAGATCTGCGACTACTTTCACACCTGGAAGCTCAGAATCAATTCGAGGAAATGCGAAACGATTTTATTCAGACCCTACATATCAAACATTTCAAACGCAAACAATAACGTTAGAATTCATTCAAAAAAATTTAGTATATTCGACAATGGACCGAACAAAAACGAAATCACACGCAAACAAGTCGTCAGATATCTCGGCGTAAATATAGACTTTAAATTAAATTACAATGATCACGTAACAATACAAATCGACAAAGCACAAAAAGCCTTCGTAGCAAATAGACGACTCTTTTACTCAAAAGAACTAGACACTGTCGTAAAAATTCTACTCTACAAATTACTCATAAGACCTATACTCACCTACGGATGCCAAATTTGGTTTAACATTAGCGCAAGCACTATGGAACGACTGAGGATTTTCGAAAGAAAATGCCTCAGAGCTTGCCTAGGAAAATATAGATCACCGGAGTCTAACTTCACGAAACTCATTAGCAACAACAAATTATACGAAGAAGCTAGAATCATTAGAATTGACCTCTTTATACTGAAACTTGTTAGAAACCATTGGGCCAACCTCTATACAATCAAAACAAACAGCTTAATCTTCGCGGCTTTATACCCAAACCCGTTATATTTCAAAAGAGCTAGAAGTACAGGATACTTACCACCGGAAGCATTCGTATACCTGGACAGCAAGGGCTTTATACAGAATAAAGATAACGTCCCCATAATATATCATTTCAATAGGAAAACGTATGACAAGCGCATAACGTATGAAGGGAATCTATCATCTAATAGCGAGAATCTGCGTTTTATGTACAGGCTGACACAAACCGACATGAAAGACAGACATAGACTGAATAAAAAGAAATACTGGTGGCTTTGACCAACTCTTAGTGTACTGCTATCATCTCCTGGTCGACGTTTAACTATTGTGCATTAGAATGTAAGCGTTACAGTCATATGCTACAAAGAAATTAGCAACATCACGAAAATCCTCGATAGTATAGTGGTCAGTATCCCCTATTGTGCATTAGAATGTAAGCGTTACAGTCATATGCTACAAAGAAATTAGCAACATCACGAAAATCCTCGATAGTATAGTGGTCAGTATCCCCGCCTGTCACGCGGGAGACCGGGGTTCGATTCCCCGTCGGGGAGATTTCCATTTTTATATTTTTAAAATTGTTTTTTCTTTTAAATTCTATTTTATATTTTTCATTTTTGCATTCCTCAATTAATATCTTTAATATTTCTTATTCTACTCACCTTATCGTCTCGTACCTACCTCATTTTATAGAATGATGCCTGACCATGCTTGAGTGATACATATAAGGGTACAGCATCATACAAATATATTATATGTAGTCTTGTATGTAGTTTATTGATTCAGCTTAACATAATTCACAACCTCCGTTTACATGTTATTTTCTGTTTTTCACACCTACACCTAAGCTCAAAAAATACATTATTATTACACCGCCAAATCACAACAAAAAATAAATTAATCCTTTCAGCACAAACTAAAGAAACATTAAGTAGTTTTTAAGAGCGTTACTTTTACAATACCTGAATGTATGTGTTCGTTAGCATAGTAAATGTATATAATTGTTATAGAAAAGTATATGCAATTGTTATAAAAAGATTATTAGTTTACGTTCTTGTTTACATAACACGTTCCTAAATATTGTGATATTCAGACCATTGATAAATCATATATTACTGATATTACGTAGGTATAGTTTTTTTCTTATTCTGCCCTTTTCTATACATGTAAACCACCCATTGTATAAGTTACGGTACTTTGTTCCATCTAGCAATATATAGCATTAAGCGCAATAAAAATAAAAACATGTTATATTTTAAGACTGCGAGCGCTTGTTACAGAGCCATTAGTCTATAAGGTTATTTTCTCTGCTGTTATTGTTATCCTTTTTATACGTTTAAGGTTTATTGTAGCACTCCTATTTATTGTATTACTTCTGGCAGCAATAAACGTATGTTAAAAAAAAAAAAAAAAAAAAAAAAAAGTGGTCAGTATCCCCGCCTGTCACGCGGGAGACCGGGGTTCGATTCCCCGCCGGGGAGGATATATTTTTTATTTTTTTATCTTACAAAATTTTTATGTTTTGTTTAAGAATCGTTTATCTATGCAAATGTTAGCTTAGGTTATTATGTAAGAATGTGTGTACCATTAGTCGACCGGCTAATTGGTCGCGATGCTTTTCTAAGTGTGCTGAGTAACATGGAAGGCTCGTAAATCTGTTTTCTATACCTAGAGGCGCTCTACTAACTTTTCCTATGTAAAGTATTATGAGGGTTTGGGTTTCAGGTAACGGCAAGCTTAGACAGCGAGTGTACTTGTGTAGTGATGTCATGGGAGTTCTTTGTAAGAGAACTGTGAGGCTAGGCAGGATACTTACACGAGAACCTATGACTTTGTCACTTGAGGCGTGACCTTGGAAAAATATCTGATATAAATAATTTTACATATAATCATTACATTAATCGAATTCTGATCCTTTTAAATTATATAATGTAAAATGGTATAATTTTCAGACATAAATTCATTCATGTTAATGTAAAGTGCATGTTTGGGTTAATAACGATATCATAAATCCCATTTTAAACATTTTTAACTAGACGCTTTGAGATAGGGTTTCCTTTAATCTTCTTTCGTTAGGCGCCAAATCGTAGAATGAATTGTTAGGATGGGTACAAAAAGGGTATCAATCTTGCACATTTTCTCAACAAAACAATTTCTTGTAATAAAATCATCTGTACATTTCCAAAAGATATTTACATCCGCTTTGTACAATCTGTTATCTTACAACGTTATTATAAAGATCTTACATCTAATATGCTCACATTACAAATGGCAACGCAAGAAAGTGGTAAGCTCTGAAAAAGTTAGTAAATACAAATGCAACAACCATTATATTCCAAGTAAAGGTAACAGACGAATTTCAAAATGAGCAACAAGGCTTTAAATTTAAAATTGCCAACTTAGATGTTAGAAAGAGTAAACAGTCTAAAGTATTAGAAAAAATACACTTCAACATAGCCTAAATTTTCCACCTTTCTCGCTGTATCTGTTGTTAACACAATAAAATTGAACCTTTCCTCTAACCGAGTGTTATAAACAGCATCTTGGTTCTGTTGACCCGTTTTCCATCTCCATTTCATTTGAGAAAAACGTCTTTGTAAGAGCGTGTCATTTTACAAGCTCTCGGCTTCAACGGGCTTTCCGACGAAGCATTTGATCCACTAGTATTTACTACAGTGTTATTCGCATTTACGATCACAGTCATACCAGCATTTGTGTCGCCCAATTGTACAGGCTTTCGGCGCCTAACCGAAACGATCACCTTCGATTTGTCTCTGTCATGTGAACCGCTACTTTTGTATGAAGAGTTTATAGGAAGCGAGTTTCTTGCCTTAGGCAGTGGCACAACCGTCGATTTCCCTGAATTTGATAATGAACTGCTCTCGACTTTTCTTAAACTAGACTTCGGCGGGAAAACATCAGTTTTATTAGATTTGAACGGTGACAGATTAGACGGAAGATCAGTAACATTTACTAATTTTAACGATGTGCTTTTGGGGAGAAAATCCTGAACTTTTGTTGACTTGGCTGTATGTGAAATAATTGAATCAGGTGGTAAGTCAGCACTGTTGCTTTGTTTCAGAGGTGTAGATAAGATATTTTCGATGTTGGCCGATGTTGCATGTTGAGGGGAACAGGACATTTTTTGTGATGTGAAATCCGACAAGACATCAACTGCCTTACCTGCTTTTGTCAGATGTGACTCAATATTAGTAAGTTTGTTTGGTTTAGATGAGACGCATGCAGCACAATCGATTTTTATTAAGGTAGGCTTTGATGAAGATTCATTAATTTTGTCCTTTGATGTAGGTTCGGTATTATGTAATTTTGATGAGTTTAGTGATGAATCACCCGTTTTCTTTGAACCTTTAGATTCAGGTAAACTGTCGTTAGCTATGATTGAATTGATGCTGGCGCGTGAAGCGTCAATTTTATTTGTTGTTTCCCGAATGCATATAATTTCCGCTTTCCTCGATTGAACAGAAACATCCGATTTTGCGATTGTTGCATCTTTCAGCGGCAAAGCAACTATACTTCCTGATTCTTCGCGTGAACATTTCTCATAATCTTCCTCTATTCTTTCGTGTACACTCCTGACAAGAACTTTCTTTGTGTGTATGTGATCTTCACATAAAGTTTCTTGTGAAACTTTGTTCAGCGTCTTGTATGAATCTTGGTAAATACCATCAGTTGAATTCTCGTCGGACACTGTGTGTAAACTTGTATTCATGACATTTGTTCGTTCGTTTTTCAGCGGAGAAGAGTTCGTTGATAGGCTATCAGACGAAGAATTACTTCCCGAGCTGTCCGTGGAAGAAGCGGTTTCCAATGAACTAGAGGCAGTACTAGTTTCTGAAGAGTTAATTGACGTGTTAGTCGTTGCAGAACTGTCTGTTGATGACGAAGTATCTGCAGACGAACTCTCTGAAGAGACGTCAAACTTTTCAGAACTATCTAATGACACGTTACCTATATCGGTTTCAGTGTCGTCTATATTTGTTACACTTTCTACATGTTCTGATGATATAGTTTGACTTTCCGATTCCACCTTTGAAGCATCAGTGTCTGACTCAACATCAGCAGTCTTTAATTCCTTAGCACCTTCGTCCAATCGTTCCAATTTATCAACATTTTGTAGTTCTACCAATACGCTTGAAGCGTTATACATATTAGAATTTGTTTGTAGTTTCATTGTTTCCGTTTTTACAATCTTTATTTCTTCGTTATGTTCTTTTAATGTATCTTCTCTTTCCACATTTTTTTCGTTATCGACCGAATCTGATTCTGTAGACTGTTCTGGTTTGGCTTGAGCCACGAGTTCCACTGTCTTCTTTGTGCTAAAAATCAATAATTTTTTCCCATCTTTTGACACCACCGGATTTCGAGTATTGGTCACGCCAACCAAGCTGATAGGAGTTTTCTTTTTTACTTTTACTTTTAATTCAACCGTTTTGACAGGACTGGTAATAAACGGATTATTTATTGGCAAATGATTCACAAGGCGTTTGTTATATGGTGATTTTTGTGAAAACAAATCTCTGGTCGCAGAGTCAGGTATCAAAAAGTTACTACTTTCGGGTATTTTGACTAACGCATTACAAACTTCTGAAGAGCTTTGAGAATGCAATGGCAATGCGTTTGGCTTCAGTAATACAGTTGTTTCTAATTGATCAATCTTATGCAAAGAAGGTGATGATTGCTGTTTCATTATCGGTGAAATTCGGCATTTTTCAGTTTGATCAATGATTATAATTTGCTGATTACAGCTTGAAGAACTCTCAGTCTGTGAATCATTTGACCTCTCAGTTCTTTTTGAATCATTGCCTTGACAATTTATTTGACGGTTACCAATGGGCAAATTTGTAATTTGCATATTACAATTACCTTGATTATCTTTTTGTATACTACTAATGTCAGAAATTTTCGTTTCTTGGTCATTGTTCTGATAATTGTCAGTTTGTGATTTGACAGTCGATAATCTTTCAGCTTGCAGTTCCACGATGGGCAATCTTACAGTACCTGAATTGTCATTTGCTAAATTTCCAACAGGCCGGTTGCAAATCGACAAATTGTCAACTCCTTCATTCTGACCAGGTGAAGTGTGAAGTGGATGACTGTCAATTGTCAAACTGCTAGTATTTTCGGTATTAATAGACGAGTTAACGATTTCTTCGATGATAATCGAGGAATTTGCTATTTGTTGATTGTTAAATGGAAAATTTTCGATTTTTACATCATTATCCGGACGATCTTCAATTATTCGGTTACTAGTTGAAGAAGCATTTACGTTTTCATTACTGATGGAAGGTTTATTAGCCATTTTGACTGATAAATTATCAACTTGTTCATTAATCGGAGAATCAGTATTTGTTATACAGTCCAATTTTTCCTCGCTGGTTGGTAACTCGATTTCTTTGTTTTTCAGCAAAATATTAATTGGTTGTGATTTAACCAAACAGAGTTTTAATTTTGTATCAATACTTATCTTCGAATCATTTTCTCCGCTATCCGCAGGTAACTTTCCTACATCCACCATTTCAGTATCCGCTAATTCGACATTTTTGTCGGTACAATCATTATTATTTGTCCTCAGATCACAGATTTTATTCACCTCCGACCTACTCGGATTACTTTCTTTCTCAATTATATCGCTCGTTTCGTCATTATGCAATATTTTCAATCTTTTACATTCACTACGTACTTCGCAAACTTCGTCACTTGATCGTTTGTTTGAATTGTTTTCATTGAAGTCTTCGTTTCTGTGTACAGTAGCCCTACTCGTTTTGGAACATTTCATGTGCACAAGGTTCAATTCAGCTTTGGTTTCATGAATGTTCAAATCTTCATTGTGACACTGTTCTTTTTTCTGAATAATTTCAATCTTCGTGTTAACTGTTTTATCCAGTTTAACATCATGGATATTGACATCTGTGCAGTTGTCATTCAATACTAAACTTTCCATTACAAATTCAGTTTCACGACCAGTCTCACAACAAACAATATCTTTACTTTCAACACGATTATTTGCAGTTTCGTCAATTATTTCTTTGGATTCGCATAACTGTGTTTTTCCGTTCTCGTGTTTCACATTAGCTATTGGTTCATTCGTAAGAGCAGGCAAAGTAGCGTTTACATCTTTAGCAGGAAATTCTTCTTCATTGCTTAGTTTCGTCATCACTTTATTTCCAACACTCACAGCTACTGTGTAAGATTTGTTTTCCGTATTGTTTATTATACTAACATTGGATGCATCGTTAATCATATCACCTTTTTTGTCAGTTTCCTCTACGATTTTATCATCTTTAACCACATTATTCGATTTCGTCGAAGTCACAGCAGTTTCTACGCTTTTATCATCTTTAACCACATTATTCGATTTCGTCGAAGTCACAGCAGTTTCTACGCTTTTATTATTAGCTTTCAACGATTCAACTTGAAGTGTTTGCTGCAACTTATCTTTAACAATATTACTTCCTACAACATTTTCTACTATCAATAAATGATAATGTCCATCATCTTTTTCGAGGTTTGGATTCGTATTCTCTTTGTCAACATCTTCAGGCAATTTTTGCAAGCTGTTTTCTGTGGAGTTAATATCATCTATTTTTAATTTGTCTGTTTGTTCGAATTTTACATTTAACGTGTCATTATTTAAGATATTTTTTGTTTCAGCGTAATTAATCGGTAGTGTGCCTTTTTCAGTTGAAATGTCTTCATTCTTATGAATGCTATTGTTTTCATGATCATTCTGATCTGGAAGATCGTTTGTTCTAGAACTTTTATTATCGTCGCCTTCACATTTTTCAGTGTTTAAAGTACAATCGCCGTCCATCTCTATACAAACATCGCTATTGCTCAACGCCTTTAAAATACTTTCCTGCCCACATTTTGTAACATCCTCTACAGGTTGTATTTCCTGTTCTGAATCCTTAGAATTAGTCAACGAATAATTTTGGATAAATTCCTCAATCCGCTCAATATTTTCTTCTTTCAGCGAATTATTTAATTTGCTTTCTGCGCATTTCTGTTCAGATTCATTATTAGTTTCATTGTTCTTTCTAGATGTAATTACCTGATTTTTTGAAGTGTCGGGTTTATTCGGTTCAGCAATCAATTTGGAAGTACCCATTTGTTGTCTGCCGTCTTCTTCCGTACTCTTTGATTTATGGTTGACATTAGTCGGATTTGTACATACACGATTGTCAGTGATTATTTTATTACTTTCAAATGTTTCCTTAACTTTCGTATCTTCACAGTCCGAACGCGAAATCCGTATGAATTCTTCAATACTCTCGATCACTTCTTCATCAAAACAAGTACTGGATCTTTCGTTTGTGATCATATGGTTTTCATCTGATTTTTGTTCAATTTTTTGAGTATTCTTAGTAACACTGGTATCGTGTTGAACTAGTTGTCCCATTTCCGACGAATCATTACAATCAATAGCAATATCTTCATTCTTCAAAGTCTGTGATTTTTTTTGCGTTCTGCATGTATTCGAAACAATGAAACACTTTTCCTCATGTTTAGATTGAATTTTATTATTACTTGTGTGAATAATACTATCATTTTTAATTCTCTGTTTATTCAACTCGTCAGTACATATTTTACTAGGATTGAAATTAATAAGCACATCAGTTTTCCTCTCAGTGTTTGAATTTTCAATAACCTGTTCCCTATCTTCAACTGTCTTCCTTGTTTTAACGTCAACGCTATTATGAAGTACACCTTCTATAGCTTTCGCACTATTTTCCTGAAGCAATTTTTGGTTTTCGTTGGAATTATTCTTTGTTTTGGTAGCTATCTTATCGTCTGCTTTATAATTTATATTCTTCGCTTGATGCATGTTTGTATGCAAAGACAATATCTCAGATGTAGTACTTTCAGAATTATCAGAATTGTTGCTTTTAGGTTCAGGTGTTTTGTGCCCCTCATTATTTCTATCGATTGACTTAGATTTATTTGTTTTCGAAACCTTCGAATTTTTTGAACTGTGTATATCATGTTTTTCATCGTTCAAAGTGCTTTCGTTAATACTGCTGACATTTCCAGGACTCAGTCTCTTATGTTTATCGGTTTCTAAATTTGAGTCGCATTCCGTTTGCTCATGCTTTGTCATGACTGTGATGTTTGTATTTTCGCTAGTGAAATTTCTGTCACCTTTTCTGTGTGAAATTGAAATGTCCGAACTATGTTTCCGTTGTTTACACTTTTCGATATTTTCCACTATGTTTTTTAACTGTTTCCTTTGATCTGAACATCCATGTTCTTGTAATCTTCCTGTCTTTTCGGAAGACAGCTTTCTGTCATCCTTTTCCAAATTTACGTTTTTTTCTGAGCTTTCACTTCTCTCAGAAGTAAATTTCTTTTCTCCTCTCCCCAAATGCACACTTTTCTCTGTGCTTCCACTTTTCTCAAAATAAAGCTTCTCATTTCGGTTTCTTTTGCTGTTGGTATCATCTAAGTGATATTTTTCATGCCTGTATCTTTTGTTCGTGTGCATATCGCTGTATGGTTCTCTTCCTTTGGTTTTATCATACCTGTTGGCATTAAAACAATCTGCGTCAAGCCTTTCTCTTGCGACATTAGCATTATTCATCAATTCACTTCTCTCGTACGGTTCGCTGCTTCGTTCCCTTCTTTCACATTTTTCAATTCGCCTATCGCTCACGCGCTTTTCGCACTTATCATTACGTTGCATTGCTTCACATCTCTTGTCCTGTTCATTCTTTTCATACTTGTCTGCACGTGCATTTTTTTCATACCGTTCATTCCGTTCATCTTTTACGTATCTCTCATTACGTTGGTCAATATTACATCTATCATTATATTCACTTTTTTCGTGTCTTTCACTACGCTCGCCTTTTTCATGTCTGCCGCGTCTTCTGTCCCGGTTAGATTCGTGTGCTCCAATTCGCTCTCTTCGGCGTTCGTCTTCTTTTCTACAAACATTTGATTCCGCTGCCGCGCTATCTTTTTTCCCACTTCTCGAGTCTGAACAAGAATTTTCGCGCCTCTTGTCGTAATCTTTTCCGCTTCTCTTATCTGTCCTACCATTCTTTTTGTCAAAAACTTCTCGTCTATGCGTATCGAACTTCCTGGATCCAGTGTCATTCCAGGAATTCGAACGTTGAGCGATCTCATGTTCTTCCGGAACAATTTCTTTTTTAACATCATCTTTATCGATTCGTAAACGTTTTGTTACCCGCGAGTCAATTCTTTCATCGTTGATCCTTTTACCGGTGGACATTAAAGTTGATGTTGACATGGGTGGCTTCTCTTCTGCTACGCTCGCTAAAGGTGCAGTATTGGAAAGCATTGGAGTTTGAACTGCAAACAGAAATATATAATTAATTTCGTAGTTAATGAAAGAATATTGTTCCCCATTATCCTTGCTTATGGAAAATCTATTTACAATGCACTTATACATTTTTAGATACATAAACTATTGAACATTTACACTTTAATGCTGAAGTACGTATCACAAATGTTCCACAGTTTAAAGATGCAAAGATGTTCACCTGTCTTAGAAGCTGCAAGTTCTTCCTTCAATTTCTTTTCAGCTTTTTCCTCTTCCATCAAACGTTTCTTCAGTCTTTCACCAAACACTGTGCTAGCTGCTGCACGTAGTGCTTCCTTTTGCTGTGTGTGCTCCCAGTTAAATTCATCCTCCTCTACAAATGAAGTTTGGTCATTACTGTCAAATTTAACTTGAACATCTTGTTGCTGCAGATTTCTAGATGAATATGTGTTTCGTGCAAAGTTGTTTCTACGGAATGCTGCATTGTCCAATCTGAAATCATCATAATACTTCGTAAGATATTGTATACATACAAGTGTACATAGTATTCACATTTGGTAACTAATGGTAAAGTTCTGCAAAAATTCAAACAGAAGATGATAAGAACAGAATTAAGTATAATCAAAGAATAAAGAGCCCACAGTGATCCATACAAATGTATTGTGTTTTTTCAGCAATTGAATTATGTAAAAGAGATGAAGCAGGTAAATAACAACAGAGTATAGGTGCAAATTCAGAAAATACAGAAAATCCACATTTTTATAACATGTAAGTAACATAATATGGTATAACTTTCTCCTCTATTGTATTACTCACCAATTTAAAAATAGTCCATACTTAAATTTCTTAACAGTACTTACTGTCTACGCAGGTCTTCAATCATCCTGTCCTTCCTGGCAATCTCAGCTTTAGCAGTTTTGAGCAGAGATGCCATATTGACTTCCAACCTTTTATTGACATTGTCACTCTCTGCAAGCTTCTTAGTAAGCTTGTCAATTTGTTTCTTAAGTTCAGTGCATTCTAAGGCCAGGTTTGTGGACTAAGAATTCAAAAAATTAATATTTCATATAAATAAAGGAACAGAATAAGTACAATTTGATAAAAGATTAACCTAAGATATGTAACATTTTTATATTATAAACAAACAGTAAACTTTTACAGAGCTTTGAGTTGACTGAGTTATTTCAAATAAATAAGATGTATATAGATAGCAAAGTTAAAGCACATTAAATAGTAAACTTAAAAAACCAAGATGCTTTACCACAAACCAACAGACCTTCCCTGTTATTTGTATATTGCTTCCATAATTATATAAAAATCATTGATCAGTAGTAACAGGAAAACGATATTTAAAAATACGGGTAAATATCGCAGTAACATAAGACTACGTTTTCAAAATTCAATTTAAAAACATGCCATTAAAAACATTTAGCATAAATGCCATAAAGAACAGAAGAAATTGCCTTATGCAATAGCAACCACAAAGCAAAGTTGACACGTACGAAGCTTAACCTACGAATTGCTGTGCTAACCCGCAAAACCTAACCTAAGAGAAAACGAATACTTACATTCTCCTCGACATTATCCAAATTAAAACTCGGCAAATCACTGTACAAATCATCTTCCTCCATCGTCAAATATCTTTTAACCACGACTGTCGAGAATTTCTTCAAAAAGTCCCTCTCGATTCATCGTGCACTTAACACACTCTGTCACGTCAAATTAGGTTAGGTTCGTTCTTCCGCGGGAGCGCGTTCACCATGATTATGAAATTTAAAATAATTTGAAAGTCAAGTTCTCGAACACAACTAGCCAAACTATGATATAAATCTGCATTCACATAAACTATGCGACATCATAATTTCAAAACGCTGAGAAAGACACTCGCACTGAACTTTTAGCCGCAAATGTGATCCCTTTAAAGTGGAATTAATTCGCGTAACAGATGGTTGATTCGACTTTTGAATGTAACACGCTCTACCCAGTCGCCTGGCAGTTTCTCCTACTGCGCATGCGCAGCATTTCAACTCAAGATGGTCGCCGCGCGACGCACCTGAATAGCTCAAACTCCGTGGTCAGTGCGCTTGTTGCGGCGGTACGCGACGGTTGTCAGTTTTATTTCGCGCCAAAACCGTCGAAATTGTAGGCGTGCGCGTGCGGTTCTACAAACTTTTGAATTCGCTTGATCGACAGCCGCTGGTAGCCCGCGCGCGCGCCTTTATTCAACATAAGCTTCTTCGCACGTATGCTCCGAAAATCCAGTTCTATACGCGCGCGTGTGTATGGTCAAGGCAAGTGTGTACATATGGATGGATATACAGGGTGAGTCACCTGACTCGATCGCTTTAAATCACTCTCAAATTGATCGATCGTACGGACAAAATGTTTCGTACGAAAGCTGAACAAGTTGTCGAGCGAGGCCCGTACAATGCGTGCGACATTTTTTTCGGCCTCTTCTTGCACGGAGGGATATCGAGGTTGCCTTACCGAAACCTGATTTCATTAAAGTCGCCGCCTTAAACTTAAACCGTTTGCTTTTCCAGCGGCTGATCAGGTTTACAGTCCGTACATCTTAATGTTTTCCTTTTTTTCGAAACCGCAATACGTTTTTTTTTTATAAAAGTTGAAGGAAAAATTGGTTATTCTTATATGAAATTGAAAGTGACCTTGATACATTCCCCGTAAAAGACAAAAAAGGCGAATAAAAACATATGTACTGATCGTATGTACGTTTCAGATACTTTTGGTAGTGAGAATATTTTTAACTAATCGATCACTAAAGAGTTATTTAAGATAATCGTGTCTTAGGTGATCCACGTTGGTATTGTACACAGTGATTAAAGAAAAGTGTGTATCAGTGATTTTATGAATAAAAGCCGTACATGTAAATGAGTGAGTTAATATATTCATTTGTGTAGAACTTGACGTGCGTGTGGAAATATACATACCCTGTGTCTTTCATGCGCGTCTGACAAGTAATTTTGAATACAGCAACATACGCAATCTCTTCACTTATATTGAAGTTCAAAAAATCACAGAATTGTTGTAGACAATATTGAGTAAAACATTATTATTCATAGTAGAACTCCAAGACAAAATGTAAATATATTAATCTACATATATGTTTAACAATCCAAATTTATAACGGGTTTTAAAAAAATACTTAAACAATGATCATATGTAATAATTTTGCAATACTGTAAAGATACCTTTACGTTGAAATACATTCAGGCCAAATAATCGTATTCGCGCCAAATTGAGTCTCTATCGAAGTGTCACATGAAAGAAAAGTTAAATCTCCATGTCTGAAAAAAGTGAAATGTGTGTCAACGAACAAATGGAGCAGTGAACAGAAGATTAATGGAAATATCGGACAACAACTGACCTGTGCACGAGGATAATTCTATTACGCAATTGTCCGATTTTAATATTGCCGCTCCAGTTTTTATCGGTTGAACGGATTTGCACGAGCGCGTCATTGTTCTTCGTGTGTCAGTGCCATGAGGTGAGAAGTGTGCGAAGGCATAGATATCGTGTGATTGAATGTGGACAGAAGGTGACTTATCGGTAGCACACATACGGGGTGTCAGGATTATTGTTCTACAGGTGAGATTTCCGATAATCGTCTATACGAATGGAATTAACATGCTTTCGTACGACAAAAACAAACATTTCTACTTATAATCCTATTAGAAAAGATGAAATAATATGTTTGCGTCTAATGGTATAACTCTGATTGCGAAACTCATGTGCATTTAAAGAATAATGCATAAAACTGTCAACATTTATCTTTTCTGAAAGGTGAAATATTTGCTCAGAGTAACCCAAGACTGTCTTCTTGCGTAAACGAAATTCTCAGAAATCGATTATGACGATGACTACAGAATAAAAGGAAGATGATTCGTAAATTGAAGTACTCATTTCACGCGGAAAACAGTTTCTGCGTAATTGTCCACACGCTCTCACTCATTACCCACGCGCGTGGCCCTACTTTAGTCGCACCCTGTATAGAGAGTATTCGACGGGTCTCCGTCTCTTCCCCCCCCCCCCCCCCCCCCCACACTTTCCCTCCTTTTCCATCTCACGGCATTTATGCTTCGGTACAGTTCGACTTACTCCGCGCCCCCGGTTGAGGAACGACTGGAATGTGCAGTGAGAACGTGCCCGTGTACGTTGCCGTACACGTTGCCGTACACGTTGCCGTACGCACGGCGAAAACAGGTATTTCAAATTCGAGTCATTTCTCGAAAGTCAGCTTCCGATTGATGACAGAGCCCGAATAGCCAGTCAACGATTCTCGCTTGACGGACGAACCGTGTGCGTGCGCGCGCGCATAATACAGCATACGGACACGCGTGCGACCGAGCACGCACATGCAACGAGTGCCGTGCATTTACGCGTGCGTGTCTCGTTAGACGTGATTTTCAAGAAAGACGTTAGTATGTCTTACCTGACGGCCACTGCGTTTGCGGTCGACGGCGTACAAGTGCAACAAAGAGACAAGTCGATATTGTTCGACACGGTAAGACGGAGGGTGTAGCGGGGGTGGGGGGCAAAGACGGGAACTGTATACGCTTACAGCGAGTACGAGAGGGACAAAATTTTACTCGCGTTCTGTGCGTAACGAAGATGAATCTGCGTTCGCGTACTTCGAGTGCAAAAAACGCATTGGACGTATCAAGATATTCCGCATGATGCGAGACGAGCGAAGAAGGATCGGATAGAGGAGTGAAGAGAACGGAAAGGAATATAAACTCGGCAGACGAGGTAAGGGTGTGTTCATTGCGTACGTACGCGTATGTTTGTTAACGGTAGTGGGTGGTAGTACGCGTTGTACTGTAATGAGTAGCGACGGTATCAAGTGTAACGCGTGCCGCACATGCGTACCGAGATCGATAATTGGAAATGTTGCTGAATTAAAGTCGATCGGTACTCGACAAATTGCATGCTTTGCGTCGATGGAAGTTGCAAGGGTGTATTTTCGTTGCCGTTCGAAGTATTAGTGTAAAGTTCGAACGCGTCTGGCTGAGCTTTCTGGATTACTTGAAATATGTACGCTCGATCCCATCGCTAGTAATGAGTAAGACCTGTTGATATCGCGGGACGGGAATGTTTCTCGTCGCGCTGCCTCTGTTTTTCGAGTCGATCGACCGTCAGGTTCGACACGGGATCGTTGGCGTGTTTTAAGGAGACTAGAGTTAACTCCTTCGACCGTATAATGGAATGTTTCTATAAATAAAATTTCACTGAAATTACCGTGCATCACCCTAATGCAAATGAATACTTTCGTCTATTTACTGTACATATCTTAATGAATTATCTCAAGATCTTGTATAAATAATGACTGTGAAAATTAATGGTTACAGAAATAAACATTGTTTTCTTACGTTGTTCTTTTTCATTCTGACTGCCTTCCCCTTGCCTTCCCCTCACTAATGACTTGTTTATTGCTCGCTTAACCGGTCGCTTCCTGCTTATCTCTTCGGCACGTATATGTGTCATGTGCGTCGGGCATGTCATATGTGCCATCTGTGATGTTTCTGACGTATTGTCTATTTCTCTTTTCGCCTTTGCATTCCATTCTCTTCTGCCTATCCGCCCCTTTACCCTTACCCAATTTTCGATGTGTTGATAACGCAGTAGAGAGTGACAGTACGCGCGGAAGAACTTCAAGCAAACAAACGAATTAAATGGTGAGAAAATGTCATAAACAGTAAGGATATTTTTTATATTCCAATCTGAATCTTGATAATTTATATATACATAAGACGGCGAGGTAAAATATCTATTATAATATTTGAGAAAGAAGTAGAAAATAAATGATTGCTGATATTAGAGAAGTTATAATATCCCTACTTAATAACAAAAAAAGAAAGACAGATACAGAAACAAAAGGTAGAAATTGAAATGAGAGAAAACACAACTCAATACGGCTAGGCACGAGAATATTGAATATGGACTTGAGCGCAGGATTGGCAAAAAAGAGCAAAGGAGTGTTGGCAAAGGGGGAGAGAGAGGAAATAGTAGCTGAGACTGGCACAAGAAGCGAATGAAAGGAAGAGGAAGAAGAGGGTATATCCTCGATCGATAAACGCCCGTTCACCCCTGATTGAATTTTTCAGAACCGGTAATGTAGACCGCCATTGAACCCGACAAATGGGAGCACAATGCACGTGCACAATGGGACGAGACTCCTCTCGTTTCCTCTTGCGTTCCTCTCGGCTTCCATCCTCACCACGGGAAGACAGTTTTCTCACGAGTACGAAGCAATGTGTACGCAGAGTGACACAATACGGCATCAACTGCCCATCGGGGCGCCCTCATCTCAACACTTTTCTTCATTTATTTACTTTCATTTTCTCTCTTAGCTTCAAAAACCTAAATAACGTCGGCATGTAGTCGCCTTTCACATGTTTTCATACCTTACGTCGTTACAGGTTGTTAGGTTTCCACCCACGCCTGTATAATGTCTAAAAATATGAGTTTTTGATTCAATATTTAAGACGTTTATTTTGAAAGTGGTCAAGTTAATTTTTTGTAAAAAATCACTTTATTTATTTAATTATAATTTTATTTAGTTTACATATTTTTATTTATAACATTCTTAGACACACTTAACGATACATCGGTACCCTGTATACGTATATTTTTAAATTCATTGGAACGCAAACTCTTCAATATCTCAATTTAAATATAAACGTACTTAGGTCACTTTCAAAATAAAGGCCTCATTGAAGGTTTCGCAATATTTAACAGCTCCTCCCTTAACACCGCTACTCAACAATTTTCGGTAACAAAATCAATTTATAAAAATCTGCATTGGTTTTTTAGATATAGTAAAATGTAAAAGTTAGTAAGATTTACTGTTGCTATCTTTGGAACTTACGGTTCCAGAATTTTCGTGCTTTCACCTTTCATTGCGCCTCTCGCGATGATTCTGCAAAATGATCGCTTTGACAGCACATGTCTCTTTGTAAGAGAGTGGCACGGTGCACGGCCTCTGACGCATAGAAATCCGTGTCCGTCTTAACCGTTTAATTATTCAACGGGGCTTCCCCGTTTCTGAAAAGATCGACGCCAGACTGAGAGTAGTCTCGCGTCGGTCTATGAGACACAAAACGGACGGCTCATGGAAAAATCATGCAAACCATTTCGCGGGACCATTCTGCCTCCTTCCGTCTGTCCTGTGAAGATATTCAAAGCATTCAAATTGTCCGCCGTTCACATGGCACAATGGACGGCTCAAAGAACTTAATTTTCGATCCGGCAGAGGCTTCATTCTTCCGATCGAGAAGAGGCATGGGGAGAGAAGCTCAACTAGCATTTCAAATAAGAAAACTCACCGATAAAGCGATCGTTTACCATAAACACTTCGCAGACCGTTGCAGCGAGGAGAGAATATAATTCAACGTCGGTAAACGATGCGCATACTTCTCCACGAATTTGTTTACATTTTACGAGATTTGCAATTAAAAGACGCTTCCGCTTATGTGAAGAGATATTATGTGTTTCTTTGTGTCTGACTCGCACAGTTCGCTTCTCGCGTGTGGTGTACATGTTTTACGTAATACAGGAGTTTCCCCTGATGCAAATAAATATCATAAGCGCGAGACCGAAGCGAGAATGTGGCAAAATAACAGAGAGAGAACGGAATGAATAAACCTGGCGGAAACAAAGGGAGTAGGGACGCATTGTCTGGGATCGTAGAAGAAGATTTGCGAGTAACTATGTCGCGAAAACGTGTTGGCCATCCGCGTAACGAAATTATCTCCGAAGCCCTACGAAATGAACAGCTAACTCCCACAACGGAACGCTGTCTTCTCCTCCTACAGGTCGTTTCAAAATAATCTTCCCGAAAGAATCGAGCGATCCCTTTGTTTTAATTCATTGCGTAAAGTTGGGCAAGGAAAGAAGACTCTAGCTGCTTAAATCTACGCACATCTGGGTTAAGTGTTTAAGCCACTGTGTTTGGAGATTTTCATGGATTTACAGAGGCTTGTTCCGATATTAATTTGCATAAAGCATTTGTGTTTTGAAGACAGTCGCTACAAATTTTATGAGGTGCAGAGAGAAATATTGAATACCTTAATTGGTTTTCTTTATTTGCAAGTTTACTTTAGAAATGTACGTCCTTTAGAATGTGTGCGAATTAAAATCATTAGGTATATGTAACTGTTCACTTAGGTCAACATAATTTAGCTGACACATAGTTTATTCACCCAGGCATATGTTGTCTTCAATGATGTGACGTTTTTACGTGGAATTAATTTGTCACTGTACTAGGAACCATTGCTTGCAATTGTTGTCGTAGAATATATTCGTAGAGTGTGTAACTGTTTTTACTGCGCTGAATCGTGTCCAGCTGAAAGTCTTGACTAATTTTCGTAGACGATTTGAACAGATGTTTCTGATGTGAATGTAAATAACTGTTAACGCGCTTACTTCCTATTCGTGTGGGTATTACTCCGCAGCGTTTTCGCGATAAAGCACTTGATACAATAATTTTGAGCTAACAATATGTCATTTTTTGCAAATCTGTTTTAGTCGGCAGTTTTTTAAGTTTTATTCATTGTTTTTTTCAACAGGCATATGTTGGGCGTTTTGAAAGTTTTGCATGTTTGAATGCAATGACATTTTCTTGATAGCGGTGTAGCTATATAGCTAGTTTAATTCAATTACAGTATAAAAATTTAGCGGCCTGAGAAAACTGTCATCATCACGTTCTTAAAAATATCAAATTTCACATCACGATAGTGATTTGCAGAAATTCCGCAAATTATTATGTCTAAGTTTTCAAGTAACTTCAACAACTAAGTTTTTGAAAAAGCATAGAATAGTGATAATATTCTTGTTATCTCATTAGTGCCACTAGTTCGATTTGCGAAAACAACTGACCCCTATCTTTTAACATGCAATTAGCGTTAGTTTTCATTGATTATTTTTATCGAACGAAATATTTTCATTCGTAGAAGGAAACACGTGAAGCATGATGGAACACATGATATCATTAAAGTTATCTGCCTTTTAGTTTATGGAAATAAAGTAATTATCTTATGGAAATAATAGAATAACGTAATCCCTGCTTCAATTTATGACGTTATTGATGCGCTATTGCAGTACAGTGCATCTCCTCTTTATTGTGAGTCGCCTCGTAATTTAATTGGATTACCATAGTAATTTTGCAGCTATTTGAAATGCAAAACACAAATTTTCGTGCATATTTAAAAGCGATACAATATGGAGATTTTCAGAATAAAGTTACGACGATATAATTTCACGGATCTCCTACGTATTTGACACGTATAACTCACATCCTCAAAAAATAAGGTTTTTTAAAACCGAGTTTATAATTACAAAATTCTATAGTCACTTGAAACATTTGTATAAACGGAAATTCTGTGCAATTCAATACACTATTTATAAACATTTTCTGAAATCCACGATCCTCATCAATAACATTACACTGAGTTATAAACCGCGAAAGCAAAAAAAAAATGATGATATCTTTAATCTACTATTTTGTATTGATATCTTGTAATCTCATCAAACTCCGTCTGGTCGCATAGTAGGGTCTTGATTACTTGATTTGTCACGGTCTAAATATAATACTACTTGATATGAAGCACTTCAAAATAAAGGCCCTATACGATCCACAATTCTTCAACTATTAGTTTCGGCAGTAAGTACTTGGTCGTAATGAACCTACAATATAATTAGTTCATACATACCAAATCTATTAGGAAATTGTTGACTAGTTGATGCACGCGTTTTGCAGAGCGTAACTGTCTGAGACAATAAACAAATGATATT
Source organism: Anoplius nigerrimus (assembly GCA_914767735.1). Classification (NCBI taxonomy): domain Eukaryota; kingdom Metazoa; phylum Arthropoda; class Insecta; order Hymenoptera; family Pompilidae; genus Anoplius; species Anoplius nigerrimus. The sequence goes on from OU612078.1 coordinate 11,942,847, forward strand.
ACTTTACTTGAGAAAAGAATTACTGGTGTAATAATCGGTCGCCATACTTTTCGTGTATTTTTTACTTTTGGTAATCGCCTGGATCGACTAGTGTTGCTTCTATTGCCGGTAGTATTTCTTTCTTTCAGTAATGTATGTGACCCTATTTTTGTCTCTTTTCAAAAGTAAAAGGTTAAGATTGGTCCTTGAAACAGATCTAGATTTTGATAATAAGAAGAACAAACAACGATGACTTGCATTAAAACAAAGATTGCATCTGTTGTTAATGAAGCTATGTACCAATGTAGGAATTCGCTTTGACCAAATTTTGTTGTTGCTTGGAAATTAAAGTTACAGATATTCTGATATTATCATAAACTGATGTTAAAGGAATGGGTTTTCTAATCATCAGAAGAGTAAGCTTCTGCTATTGATCCTAATAATCATTCCCTTAACTAAATATCTTACACGGTTCAGATACTACTTTACACTATTAATAACAACATAAATGTTTAAAAATGGCATAAAACAAAGTTGGTTGCTATCAATGCGACAATATTTATGTATATGCATTTTAATTTTTAAAGGTAGGTTCAAAACAAATATTTATATGCAGCAAGCTTTTCCTTGCCAATATTCAGCAAACAACGTTGAAAGAAAGATTGTTATATATACCGGGTGGTACGATTCAAGTAATCCATTTGTATGCATTCATTGATTGTGAATTTGTCAGTATGTTCAATGTGTCAGAGAATACACTTTGGTACATTGAACATATATTTGCATTTATCGAAACATCTTAGTGTGCTGTCATGCGTGTTCACATATTAGATTTGTCACAGTAATATCACTGAACAATCAAAAGAAAAAAACTAACCCCTCCAAAGAAATATAGGTACGCGAATTGTGGTTTGTAAAAGGCACACACACTTGAGCGTAGTTTAATTTTTTTTCTTCACACCTGCAAGGCTTATGGCAGATTATGAAATCCGAACGTGACAGTTGTGCGGGACACCCTGTATATAAGCGTACTCGCGACGAAAATCCCTGGGACCACTGGGCCCAACTTCCCCCTCCGCTCTAACCTTCCCCACTTCAAGGGGATCCGAATGCGGCCGATCTGAGCCGAACCTACCATTTATCCGTCGAAGAACGGCATCGTCCGCTATCCGATCGCGCCCGAAGCGAGTCGAACGATTCCGATTTCGGTCGAACCGCCTCGAATCGTCACGATTTATCACGAACTGTCACGGATCGTCACGAATCCTCACGAATCATCGCGGATCCCTACGAATGACGCCGAGGGGACCCGACCGTTCGTCAGTGACTTTGACGATCACATCGTAGATGGTCGTTTTTATGCCGTGGAAAATTGTCGTATCGTTAGCCGATCGCTCGGGGTGTGGCGTCTAATTTTCACCGCCTCAATTAACGTGCTCCGGAGTGAAAATTCCTCTTGCCCAGAGGATACTTCATCATCTACGTACCCTTCCGGCTTTGACAAGGTTCGAATTTGGACTTTAGTTGGGTCAGGTTGGGTCGGTTTCGACGGTTGAGTTGAAAGTGTGCGGAGTACGGGTGGCGGAAAAAAGGGAGAACGGTGGACGAAAGTTCGTGGAAAGGGAAAGAGATCAGAGACGGAGGAAAAGGAAGAGGGCGGCGGGAGGGGGCGAGAGGGAGAAGAGAGAGAAAGAGAAGGACGTTCCGGTATGTCGAGTATGCCCGGACGTTCCTGGAAGTTTGTTGTGTCGCTTGGGTGTGCCGGCGTTGGGACGCGTTTTACGAAAAGTACGCCTTATGTTGTGGTCATTGGCGATATCGACTGGTGAAACGTACTTTCGGAATCCGGCGACATTTCGCGAGATTTCAAACTACTTTGCCTACTAATAACGCTAGACGAGGTGCCGGAAATAAGTATGGCTTTTTTTTCATAACGTGGTCTTTCCAGTCTTCATTCAGTTTTTACAATTATATGCCCATATATTATAGATATACATTTGTACATTGCAACACTTATATACTTATACAATCATACTTACAAATGCAGTCACATAATCATATATTGCTGTTTTGTCAAAATGCTTTCCAACTCATAGAACTTGAATTTTTAGAAGTTAACAGTGTTTGACGTGTGATTGAGATATTTTAAGTCGTATTGACCTTGAAGCAGGTGAGTTAGGTGATTAAACCAAATTTTTAGATTTTTATTTGTGAGTCATCTTATATGTGTATACCAGCTATAGTACTTTAAATAAACATTAGTGATATTTATATCTAATACTTAAATGTAAGCAATTTGCGTATTTCAACGATTTTAAAGAATTTATGAGAATTTATCAAAAAATAGTGTTACAAAAATGACGTCACCTAGACCATGAGAAAGATTTGTTCACTCACGTGGTTACAGCTTTAAAAGATTTTTCAAGAGTTTTTGAGTGTTTTCAAGAGTTTTGATAAGTTGCACAGCGTCAAGAAAATGACTCAAGTGGCTACATTGACTTGTTCGGAATATTTTCAATTGGCGGGAAAGCCACAACGTCTTAAGACATGCCTTGAGAAACGGTCAAAATCCCTGACTTTGCAAACTAAAATGTTCTAAAAATACTATGTAGATAACTTCGCTATGAATACACAAATCCAGAATAAAATTAACACTGGATGGAAATGAAACGAATTGCGATTCATATCGCAGTTATGAACACAAACGTATACATGCGCACGTACAAGCTTCGTACGTAATCAGGAAAACGTAGAAACGCGAGTCACCTAATTTCGTTCGACTTTCCCTGCAGTACTACTTTTCCGCATCTTTCACAATCACTTTTGACCGCAGAGCTCACGTCATCCTCTTTCTGTGTTTTCTTCGAAGACACCTTATAAATTGCTACAATTCACATTTATCTTTGCACCACCCTCCGTCTGCCAATATCACGAATAAGACAAATTTTTCGTTTTATTTTCTCAGTACTGTTACATATATTTCGCCCATTTACTACTATCTTACTAGTTTCACTTGCCGCTATTGTTGCTCACTATAGAAAAATAACTAAAATGTTGGTCCCAGAATCAATTAATTCGAATTAGACATTCATTAAAATTTATCATCTTCTCAACATATTCCCATAATTAATAAATCTGCACAGTTGGATATCGTGAAGAGACCACGCTGAAAAAAAAGGTTATTCTTATTAATCATTTGCAACGACGGTACTCCGAAATATCAACCGTGTCATCGTTATTTACTCAAGATAAGGCTTCGGTCGAGGCGGGCAAGGAAGTGCACAATATTCGTGGAAACAGTAAAGTGCGCGACTTTGGTGTACTACTGCGCAAACATTGAAGTTCTTACGTGTGTGTATTGAATCCTGTGAGTGAGTGAGAGGGGGTCTATAAAATACGAGACAGGACGGACAAAGAACGAGAAAAAGTTCTAGGTAGTGACGCTCGGATAAATGTCGTCTCGCGTATCGAAGTTTGATCGTGGGTCATCGAAATGACGGTGCCGGAAGAGTGAGTATTCACATATACATATGCACACATGAAAATACGTATCGTACAGGTATACATGTGGCGCAACTCTGTGCGAATAAGTAATAATAAAAAGGGAATATATCGCGCGATGATGACTCAATCATTAATTCCCCCTCAACTTTTGTCTACGAACTTTCTTTTTGCTCATTACACGCAGCGTACGCGTGCGTACATATAAATTATACACAGACCGCTTCCATTGTTCAGATACAATTCATATTGAATTCAAGTATGCATACGGGATGCGTATTGAATGCGAATGAGGTACAAGCTCGATACATGTGTAAGCAATTTCGTACGTGCATTTATGCGCACCGATGAACATGCCCCGACTGTTACGTTCCTTTCATTCCGAAATACGATTCTAGGTAAAGAACAATGAGGTATTAACGGTCAAATGCCGATGATCCAGGCGACAAGTCGTTTTATGAAGTTTCGAGTTATCATCGTGACATTTCTCGGTATAAGCTCACGTTCGGATATGAAGTCATTTTCGGTCGTAAATACTAAGTTTTGAATGAAACTGTTTCATTAATTTTTCAAGTTTAAACGGAATTAAAATAAAAATAAATACTATATTTTTGTAACATACGATGTTAAATTAATAATAATAGGAATAACAAATTTAAAAGTAGTATTGTACATCTCAATAGCTTTGTATTTATACCTACTAAAGAGCAGAAGTTTTAACTAGGCATATTCGAAAAAGTCAATAAATTATTTCTTAAAAGAATGAAAACGGACTTCACATAGTACTTGTGATAATTCTAGATAATTATATTAATATTTCCAAGCACTATTGAGTATTAGATGTCCACATTTACATGATTTTTATGAATTTTTATTAAGTTCTCCACATATTGTACCAGATGAAAATTGAACAACAGCTAAGTGTATGCAATTTGTATACAGTTCAATATAATTAACAATAAACATAACAATATAAATATGTATGTGACAATTTCAAGTTGCAAGGAAAAATAAGCACGTACAAATCTAGTATTCTCAATGCAACTCCGCTCCCACGCGTTTCCTCTATTTTGTCACAATTTCCATCTCACACGACATTGACAGTGGCACTGTTTTCACCCAGCGCAAGTTCCTTATAGTGTTGTACTCACTGACGTAATCTTGGCAAAACACGTTTTCACACGCACTGACATATCGCGGCGTATAAGTAACGATAGACAAACTAGAATACAATATAACGACACCTGTGAGAGTGCAAACATTATTTCTTTGATCAAAAGCCATTTTTTAAAGGACACTGAATGCGTCTGGCCCAGTCTGGCCGCAAGATACCCAGTAATCGTCACTTTCTCTCAATTTAACTTGAACATGAAGAAGTTCTCCTTCGAACTTTGCACCAATTACAGTTTCAGTTTTCCTTTATTTAACATGGGCGGGGCAATCCTGTTTTATACTGATAAGTTTGAATGTCATATTGAACATACTTATAAAGAGTACAGAAAATAACAAGAAGAAAAAAGATGCACGTATAATGAGAGATGTTTGAAAAGTATGGCGCCAAATGTATTTTATGTGTTAAGGAAGAGGAATGAGAAAAAATAGTTATGTAAACGTTGATTGAAAAATGTTTCATTAAAAGTTATAAGTAATCTCTCAAGCAATACTTGATCAAATATAATTAATGTTCAACGGCTTTTTCATTTTGTATAGCTCCACGAAAGTAATGACCGTTGAAGTCCTTAAAATATTCATACTGCGTTAAAACTGGTAGTAAATGCATTTTCAATACATTCCCGAAGATAGTCTTCAGTTTCACGACGGATGCTAGAAGCCTTGAGGCTGTAGGTCAGGACGTGTAAACAATAACTGTCAATGAGAATTATTTGCGCCTGCTCGTCGTGACTCGGACTTGTAAGAATAACTTATCTCGCATATCTTGAAATGCTTATAACTTGTCGATAAACCATTTCCGGTCATAGCTTAATATGAATTCTATTCATTTACAAAATATCATTAACATGTAAAGCAAGTCTTATTTTAACTTCTTGAACACCCTATCTGTGAACATTTTTCTTCGGCTCTCTTGAATAACTATTCAAAATTCTATTCTTTTATTTTTTTACGTTAACCGTTAATACCATTCTATACTCCTTTTCTTATTTCGAGACAGCTAATAGACGTATACATTCAAATTCTCTTTTTTTTTTTTATCGGGGCCATCAGATCAGTCAGTTTGCTTTAGTTTAGATTTTACGTGTCGGATTGTTCCGTTAAAATTTTAAACACTGGTTTTGTCGGAATGTGGATATTTGTAGATCGAACACCTTGAAAATAAAATGATTCGAATAAACTCGTGTTTACTGGAATTTGTCATCCGAGTAAACTGACATCTATCGCTGATAAGAAACGACGTACAAACCTGAGCGTGGTAGACGCCTGTTTCGGAACAAGTGTATGTACTTAAATGTATATTACGTCGCGATATGCGACAATTATAAAATTACCATTGCTAAAGATTACACTTTAAATTCTTGCGAATTGACTCATCGGGGATTCATCGCAACATGCTGTGCAAGTACATTCCTTCTTGACATTTCTTTTCCATGCATATCATGGCATTTCTTAGAAATTTAAAACAAAACATAAATACGTATACGTACAATAAAGTAGAATTCTTTGTAGTAGAGTAGTACTAGATATCTTATATATGTATATAAGTATTAGATATATATAAGAATTTTTTATATAATCTATTTATAATCTGAATATCCTTAAATATGTGTCACGTGTCCTTGATTCCAAACTTATTGGTAATTGTAAACATTGTACGCGTTTGGACAATACCAGCTTTTAATTCAGAGTATGCTTATGAGCTCATTTTGAAAACGGAGTAAACGTTTATTAATGGAAATTGCGGTGGGCGTGAGATATGCTGATCGTTCTCATTCTCATGTTTCGCTCCCCCTGAACGCTTCCACTGTCAACTCTTCGAACCATCACAAAGCGACCGTCTCCGTTTTTTGTAATTAGCTGAACTTAATGTTTTCTAACACTAATTGCACACTAATTGGCACAGTAATTGTCTCTACAAATATTTTCATTGTTGGAGGAAGTCGCGCTATTCTATTGTCATTATTATACTTTATTTTTATTGCCTCAGTAAATGCTATGCCTTCTGCATTATCCAAAGTAAAGCTCTAATTACATTTTGCGGGCTATTTGTAGTTTTGCCTTTGTGCACTCAGAATGCTAGGAAAAGGTCGACTAATGTTATAAATGCATTATTCTATTTGGAAAACAGATATATGAATATAACACCAATTTTTACTTATTCATTTTTATATAATATCTGGAAAAATCCAGGAAAGTTAACAATTAATATTGTAAATGTATTTATATATATCACTGTTCTTATGACGTCTCGGCAAGGTATAATTTGACCTGGGCAATTTGGAACAATCGTCATTAGGATCCGAAGTGTTATTCATTAACGTCTTTAGACTCGTTTAAGCGAGGGTTCGAAAACGAAACGGAACGAAGACGATTGTAGAGTGGAGAGCAACGATGTGGAGACCATGTCGACCTTGCGCCTCGCATCGTATGGATCGTCATACAATGGCGTATCTTGTTGTACAATATTATATTTCGTTAAATACCTGTAATCTAGTTGAATAAACAGGATGTAATTTTGCCTTTGAGCTTGCTTAAATATATGTGCAAATCATCAGACACAACAAAGAAAATATTAAAGCTTTTTCAATTTCCTGGACTTACCATTTTTATAAGAGCAACATATTAATTTGCGGACAGATTCAGAAGTTGTATTATTTTAGTTGCAATGTAGTAAAGAACAATTTTTCAAAGTGTCATTTCACTGTTACAAATTTATTATATTCCAGTATTAAACGATTATCGTTAGAGATACCCATTCTACGAATAGCTTGTTCCGTTACAATTTTCAGGCCTATGACCAGTAGTGACTCACGGTAGTACACCTTTCACGTAATTTTGTTCCCTTACCATCGAGCATCAGTTCGTACAAACTGAACAGTTATAATGCGTTTCATTCTTGACCGTGTCTGTCCATCCAGTCTTCACCTCTCTCTTTTTCCCGTCAGCTCGAGCACTGTCCAAATAATCTCATCTTTCTCTTACCAACTATACACCCAATCGCATTGAGCGAAGTGGAGCGAATCATGTGTCGAGGCACGACAACTTTTGCCGAGTCGTTTTAAACTCTCTACGCCCTGAATTCTCACCACAACGTCGTTTCCCGTAGAATGTAGCTGTACTATCGCGAAACCGTTGAATCTTCATGGAGACGAAGACTACTTAACTGTCTCTAGCTTAAAATTTTTCCCCTACTCACAATACCATCAAGGAAAGTAGCACTCCGTTTTACCTTAAGAAAAGATCGTCCTCTACCTAAATTTTTCTGTGGGAAACTGATGAATGAAATACTTACATAACATTTTTCCGATGTTATTTGAATGTATTGTCTTAACTGTTTCAAAATTTATTTTCGAGAATAGGATTTGAAAGTTTCCGAACACGAATCGTGAATTGTACAATGTTCATTCTGATCTTGGATGATGTTGTAGCTTTGCGGTAATAATTTCTTATGGACATTTTAATAACAGTAAATCTTTTCATGTATGTTTTTGATAATACATTAGATCCCGCTTGTTAGGCGCACGTTTGTGCCCGCATCGTGTCTGTTAATGAGGGACGTAGGTGTTCTGGGAATTCCAGGGCCTTATCTCTCTTCTGTTTACTCATTTCTTAAGTGTCTCAGTGCGAGAGCAGGACACGCGTAGTCTCAATGAAGCGGAGAAAAAGATCAGACAGTGCTACAGGATGTATTATACAGGTTCATAAAACGTCAGGCACTCGAATACATTTGTGCGCGGCATGATTTTACTAATCTTATTACATTAATCCCATTAGTATGAATTAATGAAAGGTTTATGTAAAAGGTTTATTTGATCAATTCGTATAACCCTTCAATAATCGTGATATCGCTAATGGGGGATGAGAGATGATAGCCGTGCTTATGTTGTCAAAGCAGCTCTGTGAAATGGGAGGATCAGTAGGCGTTTGCTAAACAGAAAAATTCATCTGCCAAACAGACACTATTATATTTCATTTTCGTTGCTTATCAACATTTGTTAAACGATAATAGTATAAGATACCGTTTCAAACAGAGTGTGAGGACCGAGTTTCATTCACAGAAAAAACGAAATAAAATGATAGTAAAATAGTGCGTTGCAGTTGACACTCGTTGAGAAGATGCAGAACGAGGTTAATTACCCGGAATTGAATTAAAATTCATAACACGCTGTGATGTCAATTTACGTCGGGTCAGTTCGGGTCAACTGGTATATTGCATCGATGAAAAATGAATTACGGATTTCTCGTGAAGCGATGACTCAGTGCGGGCAATACTTTGTTTACGAGAGAAAATGTTTCTAATGAAAGTAGAGCAAAGTGATCTCTACAGCAAGTGATTTTTAATGTATACAATTTCCTTTTTTAACAACACACGCAAGTCATTTTACAGACCCAGATATACAAGCTTATGGAACAGACTAATAAAATGCACTTTCAAATTTATTCTTCGTTAAGCTGAAAACTGTTAGTAATCGTTATATGTACGATATACATACACTGAAAAATACTACTCATTCTGTAAGCACATGAATATATTGTTGACTGTAGCGTTGGTTCTCAACTTTTTACACGATGAGTTCTTTTTTTCTACTCCCGTCTAGTCGGTAGTAAGTGCCTAGTTAACAACATACGTCCTAAATACGATTCGTGCCATTGGCCGATTACATTACAACACACGGCACGGTGAGTCATACACTCTCAACCCGAAGCATTCCGTTGGAATTCGATGCGTGAATGTATCTGCCAGTGAATGGAAAAAAAATACGTTACGTGCAAATTTGTAGGAACACGTTCTGCATGAGTAATTCTAACAAGTACGACGAAGCACTTTCCTAAGCGACAAAAACAAAAGTATGTTAAAGGAAAATGTTACTCGATTTGAGTCTTTGTAACCCTATTCAATTCGGACGTACTTTGATCATGTGAAGCTGCTACGAATTTTATTATTTTAAACAGCTGTCGCATCACGATGTTTGCATTGTTTCAATTTTATTTCTTACTTCTGTGCTTTTGGAGCACATGGTCGTTAACAATCGATGTGATATTTGAATATTCCGTTGTTTCAGAATGGCCGCCGAATTGGCGAACAAAAAGACAGAGCGCGAAGCACTTCGCGGAGTTATTCAACAATGGAATGCAAATCGCTTGGACCTCTTTGAGCTTTCCGAGCCGAACGAGGTGAGTTCATAACGAAAGGACAAAACAATAGGAGCAAACGAAGGATTAACCGGCTGTATACATTTCTTCGTAACAATAATGAAATTTTGGTCTGCTGCTTACCTCATCAACATTCGAACTACCAATCAGTCAAAATATCTGGTCTGATCCTATCTTAATAATGCCATTTCTCATAAGGAAACATTTTTTTATCAAATATTCTTTAGCACCCAGTGAATTATGTAGAGGATTAATTCTGTTCAGTTTGTAAGTTGAAACATATTGACTTGTATAAGACTCGCAAATTGAATGAAAATTTGAAAATAAATCGGTAGTTCTAATGTTAAATGACGTGGTATGTACACGCAAACAAAAATGTTATTATTATTGTTTCCTCTCAGAACTAGTTCATACGCATACGGTTTGTTCTTAAATTTTCGTACCTTTTTATATCTTATGGACAATAACAACAAAGAACATTGAGAAAATAATAGTTTAAATGTGCTTTTTGTTTGTGTTGCGTAATATCATTTTGTATTTCTTTGGCAGGACTTGGAGTTCCATGGCGTGATGCGATTTTACTTCCAAGATAGCGGTCAAAAAGTGGCAACAAAGTGCATAAGGGTTGCATCAGACGCGACGAGTCAGGCAGTCATCGAAACGTTGATAGAAAAATTTCGGCCAGACATGAGGATGCTTTCTGTTCCGGAGTATGCGCTCTATGAAATACACGAAAATGGGGGTAAGTCATAAATATTTTCATCACTTTTTCAGTTTTTGTATCTTTTTGTTGTACATATAACGTCTATTTATGTGACGATAATAGAATCTATTTGTGATTGTGAAACTTCTACATATTTTTATTATTACCTTAGAGAATGTTAAACTAATACTAAACAAACATGACAATAAATAACATTAAAGTAGGGTTTGTTATAATATGAAGTATGCAGAATTGTCAATACTACACAAATAGACAATCAGTAAAATTTTAAGTGGTGGACAGAGTAATAAATAAAGACTGACTTATAAATTTGTCCCAATTTTGAAATATCGCGAAATTTACAAGAATGATTGTAGTAACAAACTGCCCAGAAGTCATAAAACAATCTTTAAATTTAAAAATAAAATATTGCAAAGTTGATTACAACATAAGAAAAACATTTCAAGTGACATAAAAAATGACCTATCAATATTTATGTAATATTTTTAATAATTAATATACGATTACGTACGGATAGCGCATTATAGTAAGTAAACAGATATCAAATAAGCAGTATTATAAGGCGCTAACATTGAAAAATGATATAGAGCGGAAAGCAGAATATAAAGTAGAAAGAAAAATATTTGGAGCGAAAGGTATAAAATACGTGAACAAGATGAACGAGGTAATTAAGAATCAAGGCTTAAGGATATTAAAGCCAACAAAGGGAGACTAATTAAACACTGCGAAAGTGTAATTAAAATTGCATTCTTCGAAAGACTTCCTCGCCAACTTTTCCCATTCCACGAGCGGTGAAGCTGCCCATTACTGAACATCACCGGCGGCGTATGTGTCTAGCGGAGCGATGAAAATAGATGCGTGTTTATGTTAAAACGCATTTTTACACTACGATGAGCATACTGGAGCGAACGATTACGAAAAACCAAACAATTACAAGAGATACAATGCTGTCTGACGAACGATAGAGCCAAGTTCAATGTAAAATCATGTACATCAATCAGTTCACTTTTTATTGCGGATTCCAACATGAATTATGCATAAGGCTTGCTTATTACGGGAAGAAAAAGACTTGGTCAATTAGCTAGGTCTGAAGATTGATATTTCACTAACTACTGAATTATTTGGAAAATAAATGGTCTTTTGACTTTGCAGTGGAAACACAATAAAATGTTAACACTAGAAAGAAAATTATAAATATTATTTTTATCCTGAAAAGATCTGCTGCAAGCTGTTCAGCTGCTCCAAATTTGGAAGTTTAATTTATCAATAGCGCAGTATTGTGTATCAAAATTTCGTTGACACTGCCAATCGGTCGAAAGTTTGTTAACTTCTTGACTCTCGTTTTGCAGAGGAACGAAAGCTCGGCCTAGAAGAGAAGCCGTTATTGGTCCAATTGAACTGGCACATCGACGATCGCGAAGGCCGATTTCTTTTGCGTCGCATCGATGATAAAACGAATGCCCAGGGCGTCGGCTTCTCAACGACTGAGGGCTCGAGCTTCCGCCGGAAGCTGAGCAAACGGGAGAAGAAGCAGATGAAGAAGCAGGAGAAGCTCAGTCGATTGAAAAGCCTGGAGCAGGATGAAAATGCTGCGCCTCTGGACCAGAACGGCGTCGCTGAGAAGCTTTATACAGGTAAAGACCATTGTCCACTCAGTGTACTTGTTCATTCAACACCATTTTCCGCATATTTACTAAGCGCTAATTAACCTTGGACATTCTACGCACACACCTGCCGCTGATAAGCTTTCTCTTTGTTTCTGTAATAATGTTAAAGAACAAAGTAAACGTTACTTATACGCTTTGTCCGAGAAAAAGAAGGCGCTGGCAATGCTTGCACAATTGAACGCAAGAGAGCATGTATAATGTTTACTATCGTGCTTTGTATTGTGTCCTTCGACATCTCTGCGACTGTTGTGAAACATGGATATGTGTTCTACATGCGATTTACTTTGTGCCAATGTCTGTCTCTTTGGACAAAAAGAAGTCGAAACTAATCCTGCCATTGTACTAAATGTTTGGATAAATTACAATATTTGGGTGAAACTCGGATTTCACACGGATAGACTAAAGTGCGTCTCAAATCGTAGGCGGCTAAATTTTTTATGCTTGAAGGCCTACTTCTATTGGGTATTCGGTTCGTTCTCGCTTTCATCCGTTTATTTTCATTGTCTGTCTGTTTCGGTTCGAGAATGTGTTTGAGATTTAAGGTCACGTGGCGTGGAAAAAGTGAACGTCGGTCACGTGATATCGATTAGCGACCGTTGCCATAGTCGCTCTCTTCCCATATAAATGCCTACGTAAAATCGATAATTTGCGAATCGATAACTTCAATCGTGCCCGATTTCGGCAAGAGGTCTATATTTCGCGGTCAATTGAAAATCACTCAATTTGTACACAAAGTCAATTGACACATATACGCATCTTTTATACTGTAATGTGAACAATTGGTCATTGTCGTCGTACGCACTTTGGTATTTGCTATGAAAGAAACTACTTTCCCAGGCCCAGTCCACACTTTTATTTGTAAATCTTTTATAAGTTTTCGTACTCCGGTTTTAAAATATAATTGAGATAATATTAGACTTCAAATTTACTGATAAAGTACAAAGCTTGAAAAGCAACAAAATGAAGACTCGCTAAATGTAATAATCATAACAAGAAAACCAAAAATGTTGCGTCCGCAATTACAATTACGAAAAATGCATTACTCATCATTATGACTTATATTTGAAATACCATAGAAGTGTTTAAGTCTGAGGATCCCTGCCTCCCCTTCGACGAGTCGCTTTCATGTATTGACCATTCGATCATTCGAAACGTTTTGCAGAACTGCCGGAAACGAGCTTCACGCGAAGCATTTCGAATCCGGAAGCGGTGATGCGACGCCGGCGGCAGCAGAAGTTGGAACGGAAGTTGCAACAGTTCCGCAGCAAGGATGGCGGTCCCGATACAGGCGGCACCCTCAAAATTTACGGCGAGGCCCTGTGCAAAGATGTCCCATACAAAACTCTTCTCCTCAGCGTGCGAGACTCAGCCGCGCAAGTTGTTAGAGAGATGCTGTCGAAATACGGATTGGAGAAAGTCGATCCCCAGCAGTATTGTTTAGTTCAGGTAATTTTTACGTTTAAACCTGAGACATCGAAAGTGGTCCCCCATTACATATCGTGAACGTTGACTATCTTTTTTTGCTTGGATTTTTAATGAGAATTGTTCTTGCTCGTATTGTCGTTAAAGTAGGTTACTTTCAGACTATGTTGTGCGGTGTTGTTGTTTTCTATTGTTTTACTTGTTTGTTTATTTTTTTGAATATTCCACAAATATTTTATTGATACTTGCACGCATTGTATTATGCGGCGTGAAGAAGTGATAATATCGTGAAATTAAAGTAGGAGATTGATATAGATAAAGAGAGAGATGGAGAAAAACAGAGAAATCTCGTTTCACGCTCTCTAATCATCGTCCGTCCGCAGAATCGGAGAGAAATTGAGTAATGGAAACTGCTTTACGCGAAGTGATCGCATGATAACTGTTTCTCACGAATGTTTTCTGCGTGTAGCTGTTGTAAAAACAATCTGTCGAAATAATCTGTGATTTCTGTGATCGTCGCAAACCCACAACGGCATTCTTACCAATTCCGAAAACCAAAAGAGAAATTGAGAGTAGAAATAACTCGAACAATATTCGTCTCAAATTTTTTTTTCTTTCCCAGCTGGAAGAGTGTATGTGGAATCTCACGGCTGTGTAAAAATTACGAAAAAAAAACTTTATTTTTACTGTTGTTGGTACAAGAAGCGCCATCTGTGGGGTCTGCAAGAAATTAAACTTGTGATATAAGGATAATAAAGACTGGATCAGGCTAAAACGACTGGATGTGGCGCCATCCATTGGCTCTTATTAGAACTAAAAATACTTACTCGAACGTACTTTAATTTAGAATGTCTAATCCGTTGCTTTGAAAATAGTATATCTATTTATGTCATTCAAAAAATGTCCGTACCGACATTGTTACAGTACTTTTCTGCTCATGTTAGGCAAGACTGCATTGTTGCATTCTATAGTTATTAAATAATGGCTCTACTTGTGTCAAATTGGTAACGATTTCATTGTTTTATTACTTGTTTGGGTAATTATTAAAAATTTGACGTTAAGTCATGTCTATTCACCTTGTTGTTGTATGAACCCTTCTAACATTTGTTTGGGTCGTTTAATGGTAGATGGCGCTACTTGTATCAAGATTCTAACAGTAGTAACAAATAACAAATGTGCAGTATTATATTAACAAAAAGAACTGTGGGCTTTTCGTTTGGGACAATAATTCTGATTACTGCTCGGTATTTGCAAAAACATAGTTGACATTATTTTCCAAGATTTTCTGCGCTGTACACTGACCGACAAAGTGTACCTTTACTTAAACTTAAAGATAGGAATAAAATTTTGCTAAGGAAGAAAATAAAAAATACTAAACAAAAACAATTTTCCATCCGTTATGCTTTTATGATCGAAACAGTACATAAACCAACAATCCTCGACTGAGTACCATAACTTCCAAAAAAAAAACTAATTTCCTTTCTTCTTTCTGAACCAGGTGAACAGTGAAAACGCAAATGGAAATGCCCATCAAGAGTACATATTGGATGACGACGAGTGCCCACTGGCCATTCTCATGAACCACCCATCAGCTCGTGGTAAGTACATCAACCTCTACCCCTTCCCTTCTTCATTTCATTCAACCAAATGGCAAGACAGCCAACATCAACTCCGCGAAGTTCAAATCTCAAATTCTCCTTCAAAAACATACGCGCAAAGTCGTCGACCGAGTATCTCAAACGTTATACGAGGAACGAGACGAGAGTCATATGTAAGAGAAGAGGTGGCCGAAGGATTAGAGAAGTGATAGGCAAGCGGGAAAGATCTCGTCGCTGATTTCGATGCTGGAGGTGCGACAACGCAGATGTCCTCCTGATAAGTAGATGAGAAGTAGCTCTTGCGCGGGGGTGGCCTTTGGAAACGTGCTCTCTCGACCAGTGCCGAATCCTGCCGAGGCGAGGGCGTGATAGAGGTCACATGACCCCTTCAACATCGCTCGGGATTTTCACAGTCCGCTTCGGCTCGTCGGCGGGGCCGAGTCGAAATTCCGTGCGTATTTCTCGCCGTAAGACCGCGACTTTTTTTTCCGGTAAGTTGCCCGACAGCTGACAGCTTGACAGGGGAGCATTTCGTGTCACCAGGGTGGGAGGGCGCATGATAAACGTTCACTGTCTTTGCTATCACTTTCTTCCATTACCGGAGTTCAACGCGGAATGTAGTTCAAACGAAAAGTGTGTGTGTGTGTGTTCGCGTACGCGATGCATTGCTTCCGATACGTTACGGGATGTCGGGTTTAAGGTGGTTTATGGGGAATTACAGCTTTTGCGAGCGTTGGATTAAAGGCTCTTTCCCTTCATCATAAATTACTTTCCTTGATTTACGACACTGAAAGTGATAACTTAGACTTTGACGCGGTTGGAGTAATTTGATGTCGGTTTAATTTCCTGGGGTTTCATTAAGTGTCATTTGTTCGACATAGTCTCTACTTGTCGGGCGACTTATTAAACATCGGGGTGAATCTTATACTGAGATACAGTATTTAAAGGTGTAAATGTAGAGGTGATACAACGTGCAGGTGATGAGATCTAAACGAAGGAAGACAATTATAAGCGGACAAGTATCAATGTTGAAAGTGTCTCGGAACAGTGAAAAGAAACGTATACGTTGTCTGTTAGACGAAGAAGGGAAAAAGCAGACCGTAGAAATAAAAACGGAAAGAGTAGTCCTGTGGAGTCAAATTAGAGTGAAGCCTGCCGAACGGAATACCAAACAAACCGGAGTAAAGAAAAAATGTGAGATCAGAGAGAATACGAAATTAGGTAGGATACAATTGACTCTTGTGCGTGGAGTGACGAAAAGTGACAGATCAAGATCAATGACGAGATGGAAACGTAAACAAGGAAAGAACAAAAGAAACGAAAACCGCAAAAATATCATATATTCTTAAACACGGACAGTCAATCAGTTGAAGATTAATATGACATAGAGGGAAAAATATTGAAGATAATCGACCTAAAAAATGGGAGAGAAAATATAAAGGGCATGGTAATAAGTTACTATTAAATATCCACTTGTCCGCAACAAGCAGACCGTCTACTATTTAAAAAGGGTATTTGTGACACTGTAAGGAAGAAATATTAGATAATAATTACGAGAAAGGTATGATTATGAGTGTTTTACGGCGTGAGTTCAGCAATTGAATTTGTCGCAAGGACAGTTATGGGACCAATGTAAGTGCGCAAAAGTTTTCACGTTGTGCGTGTGGGACCAAAAAATTACGAGTTTCAAGAAATTGTTCCTGTGTTCCTGATATATACGTAACTTGGGACCATTAGAACGCTTTCAACATGATGGATTGGGGAATACGACGTAAGCTGATTATTTCTTACTGCTTGCAATAAAAACGAACAAAAATATGTTAGTAGAATAAAGATGTTCTTTTCCTTATGTTGGAGCGTTTCCAAGAAACCATTGTTCTATTAAAGCGGGAACATCTTATAGTAAATTTCTTTGTCAGTTGCCTTATCATATTGCTTATTTTTCATCTATATTGAAATTATACATTTTACTTTATACAAGATAGTGGTTAGTTTATACACAGTAATGTAATTAGTATATTACATTTTTGGATGTATAAAAGTGTTCTACTTGTTACATACACGCTATGTTTGCATAAGACTCGAAATTTTATACTGAAAACTCAGAAGGTATTTTTATTTTATTTTGTATACTGAGTGACGTATCTAAACAATTAAAAGAAGGAATATTAATTAAATAGAATAACATAATTAATATAACTCGAGCTGATTATATTAATAGGGACACCCCGTATAGTGCAGATAAGTGTCGTCCTGACCTCTCACCTTTCATACCTACACATCCTTTCGACGTCATTTCTGTTACTATTACGATGCAATTGTTATTCTTTTTCTTTTCGTTATTTCGTTCAAAGAAACAGTTCTTTACGTGACGCACGATTCTACAATGACGTACGTACACGATTCGTTTAAAATATATTAAATGCTTGCGATTGATTACTGTACAGCGTTCAATATTCAATTCCCTTTTGTTCATGTTTTCTACGTAATAATGCGTGACTTCAGCCGGATACTGTTAATATTCAGATACGGTGGAGGAGTCGCCTTCAGTCACTGTCATTTTCATTAAACGATCTCTCAGGGCGATACGAGTCCTTTGGCTGACTGATTATTATGACGTAACCGATAGAAATTCCCACCCTAATTTCCCCAAGGCAATCGCTAATAGTCTTCAACAGAATAGCTATTCCGATAGAGACTTCGAATTAACGCATCCATTTCAAATATTCATACTGTTCAACTACACCCGTATCTTACAAAATTATATTCATATAAAATTCTGTTAACGTACTGACAAATATCTTCTCTTGTATTACATTTAAACATTGAATCGTACGTAAAATTATCGTAACGTAGAAGGGAGTGCGGTATGTGCTTGCGACGATTTTTTCACGCCTCCAATGGCGGCAGTGCATAAATTAGGGGCGTTCACGCACACAGACGGCAATGTTCCAATATTTTTGTCATGCGAACGGTAGCTTGTTGCGTTTTCCTTCTCCCGCTATTTGTCGACCGAGCGAATGAGTGTCGGCTATTTTAACCGGAGTCCGGCTTCGAATCGAGGTCGACGTACAAACTGGCTCTATTCTCCAGCTTTTATCGATTTTACGTGCCAAACCACCCTTTTTCTCTGTCCTTCCTCTTTCGCCATCGTTATCGCCCACCCCCATCATCCTTACACATATTTTCACTTTCCTTGCATTTGTCTCTTGCAATCCTCCTTGGACATTTATCTCCCCTCCTTCTTTTTTGACCTTGTCATTCTTTCCCCTTGAACCATAGCATTCCCTTTACCTAATTCTTTAACAATAGAATTATTGACCAATCAAAATGACTGCTATGGCTATATCTCAATAATAACTTTTCTTTCAAGAATCATTTTATTTTTTTTTAAATATTCTTTAGTGCTCATTACGGTAGGTAAATAATTCATTGTTTGAAAATTAATTTCAAAGTTCAAGCACAGTGACTTGCACATTGCAGCAAGTTAAATGAAAATATAAGTTTAAATCGTCGGTAATTCTACTCTTATCATGGACAAATTGTAAGGCTTATAGGTAGACAGGTCTGACCTATAAGCCTTGCAAAAATTTCATTCCCCCGAATATCCTGCTTTCACTTAACTCCTTCCGGCGTCTAATTGCTACTCCTCTCAATTGCCATTTCACACTTTTAATCACATGATTTCGCCCAGACAGACATTACAAAGTAGCAACGCACTCTACGCCCGCACTCCCACTTCTTCTCTTCACAACCTATAAATTCTGGCCAGGACCCTTAGCTGACATTTTCTTATCGCTCTGCCGGCAGAGAGAAAGGCAGAAATCTGAGTCTACCATCGTATGTTTGCGAGACTAAGCTTGGTTGGCAAAAGGTGTCGATCAGCTTTACGGTAGAGTCTGCGAAACGGCGAGGAAGAAGGAAAAAGTGTCGGAGGAAGGCGTAGAGGACAATGACGTCGGCGTTTCCCTTTCTTCTTCTTCTCCTTCCTGCTCCTCTTCGCCGGCGGCTCTGCCTTCCGGCAGAATGCTCCTCTTCCCTCTTATCAGTCGGAATCTCGCTTTAACCTTCCTCCGTATTCCATCGCAATGAGGGAGCGTAATAAGATCCCGCGACGGGAAACGGCCCGCTTGGGAAAGGAAACGGCGTATTAGTTTCATTCTTCCCCCCCCCCCCCCCTCCATTCCTCCACCTCTCTGTATCTCTTTCCCCCTCTCTCTTTCTCTCTCTTTCTCTCTCTTTCTCTTTCTCTTTCTCTCTCTACCTCTACTCCACCCGCCGCATTTTCCTTACCTCCCTTGTCTCTTCAATCTCGACTTTTTCCACCTGCCCGCCTCTTATACAATTCATATATTTTTCTTGCTGGGCCTTCTGACTCGCCTTTCGGCTTAAATTCTACTTTCATCCGGCTGAGCGCTTCGTATAGCTTTAACGCGTCCTTATCCCCTTTATTGCGTCGCGATTGTGACCCTCGATTTCAGGCTTGAAACGAAGTTGAGACTGGTCGCGGTTGTTTTGGGTCGTAGGTCGAATTGTAGGACGCAGTTGGCTACGTCTGATTGGAGGGGTGATTAGGTGAGTGGCGCATGTAAAAAGTTTTGGGGGACATTGCCAGTCGTATGTCCCATTATCTTTTGCCTGACGTTGCCGAAAGCTGTAATCAGGCGTTAAATCTTCTTCATTTCTTCATTAGGATCAGTTTCTAAACGAATATCTTAGGTAATGCAAATCCTTCTCGGTTGTTTCTTTCAGAAAGGAGACTTTGTCAAGCAAAGAGTCGCCATCCTACGCGCCCGTTTTCCACCCCTTACTCTTTTTCCCACGGGATCAATGCAAGTTGCAGCCTCCTGTCGAGTCGACAGCGATTCGATAAACTGTCGAAGCGCGAAGCGTAATCTTGCGAATGATCGTTTCGTAACCGTAACATCGTGAGACGAGTAGAAGTTTGTCCTACGCAGATCTCGCAGGAAGTTTCCGTGGCGCGTAGGATCGAAATGAAGAAAGGGAGGGTGTCTCTGCTTACCCTCCTTTGCATGCCGCGCAAACAAGTGTGTCTCCTTTGTGCAGGGTTCCCTTTCCAGCGTTAGCGATTTGCCGTGGCCTATCGCAGTCCGAAGGTACGCGACCGAATCGATACGGAATGCCAGAACATCGCGACGTTTATTTTCACCCCCTCCCCACACCACCACCCCTCGCCCTTTATCAAGGCCCCGCGGTCTCTATGTATTCGAATGTCCTATTCATTCGCGATGCGGAATATGTATAACGTCGGGGCGGTAAACAAATCGCGGAATTGATTTTCGCGCCGCGAACAGCTGTCGCGATGACGACACGGATGCAAACGACAACAAACTAATTCGAACAGCTCGATGAAGGGGGTGAACTTGGATGCTGACATCTTCGGATGTCGCGGTGAATGAGCGAGGTTGAATGAAGAGTGCGGAAGGTGGTTCGATGAATAATCAATGTGTACTGTGGGGGTGAGAAGGAATAAACTCTTAAAATTAAATGTGTATCCGTAATGAGGAACTGTTTGTCAATTTTTATGCGTTTTTTCATTTGGAAGTGTTCAGTGTACGTAAAGTGTGCACCGGCAATGTACTTTGTTAAATTATTATTTATAATATTAATACTTAACAACAATAATATAATGAAGTTATAACTCAATTATCAATTGGTATTAAAAAATGTCCTCATCGTTATTAAGGATCATTCTATTACTTCGTTTCGGGAGAAAGTTTCGAAACTGCTTGTAGATACGGTATACTGTTCCGCACAATGCGTTCTCCCCGCAGCACATTGTCCTGGCGAGTGCGTAATAATACGCGTTTTTCTGTTAACATAAAATTGTCCACATAGTGTGGAAACAGTGCGTTGGCGATGAAGCGTTTTCCTCGGTATGATTGAGCGGCTGGTTTTGAAAGGACGTGTATACCTACGTCACAAATCTCTCGATACGGGTCACCAGGAGGGCATACACTCAACGAACTCTCCTCGCGTGTACGTAATAATACGCGTTCGCGAATTCCCCATTACGTTGCTGACCCACATTCGCAAACCGTGTCCATACTTCTCTCTCCATTTCTTTTAATCCATCTACAGGGTGTCCTGTAATCAGTTGCGCAATGAAGCGGTTCTACAATTTGTTGGACGTAATATCAAGATATCAGATATCACGGTAGAGTGTTATCGTAATGTTGCCGCCGTTTCAGCTAATTCTTTCCAGTTAAATTGCAATACATTGTGTTGGCAAGACAGTATGTTCAGTTTTCAGACAGATACCAAGGCCATTTTCGTGTAGAATTTCTGTCAGAGTTCAAATATTTTCCTTTTGGCATTTGATATGAGTTACATTTAAGTTACAGAACAAAATAGAAATTGTTGAGTAAAGTGTATTGCTTGCATAAAAATATAAGTTTTATCTCGTACAACAAAATCGAAATGACTTTTTGCCATCTAAATATATTCCTGGACTTAGTACGTTGACACAATGAACAATCCGATGTTTCTTCTTCTCAAATATAGAGCTTCATACTAAAAGCATACTTTCTTCATTCCCCGCGGCCCGACTGGCTTTAACGGGTCACCACGTATATACTTTCGTCAATCCGGTCTCTGCTCTTTCACACTCGTTTGTTCAATTACTCTTTGTCATGCTTTCTTCTTCGTCCTTTTTGCTTTCCCATCCCTCTCTCCGTTCTTCTTCCCGTGTCAACCTCAGACTTTTTAATTTCACGTGCCGTTGCGCGGGATCATAAGAGTCGTTTAGGTTCACAGACTTTTCACCTTTCCATTTTCGTTCTCCTTTTCCAATTTTTGACAGATGCCCATTCTTACCCTCCCCCGCAGCAATTCGTGGAGCACTCAGAACACCGCGACGAACGGTCGTTCATAAAATACGAACTACTCAACATTTTACTTGTCTCCCCAAACTGTCATCATACAAATCGGCCGCTGTGTATAGATTAAACGCAAGATACGTTCGAGGCTCATGTAACCGATGACAATGACTGCTCTCGTTACGCCGATGATTCACCACTGCGCTTATCCCTTATAGGCCACATTCGGCAAGATAATGGCTAGCCATCCTTGATTCGTAACAATGGCCACACTGATCATCGTACACATCAGCGACATTGGTTGCGCATCATTAATCGCAATGATCATTTATCCACTTGCCATTCAGCTGCCCCGATCATGTTCGTCATTGTTATAATTAATCATCCATCCCCATCATCGTCTAGCTCAATTGTCCATTTCTCCTCCTTCCTCCTCCCCCCCCTTCTCTCCTTCTTGTCGTCCGCTCTCCACACGTTCTCTCACCCTCTCATTCGTCTCTGTCGCATTCAGACTGGAGCGCGAATACTCTTCAATATTCTTCAACGCTCTTCAACCCCCCTTCAACCCCCCTTCAACGCTTATGAACACTCATCCAACACTTTTGACGTCACAGAGAGTACTCGCGACCGCTCAACAATTAGAAGCCTTGGAATCGTGAAAGTCCCGTTCCTCCTCTTTATCCGCCCACATTTACTTCGTTAACAAGACCGGAATGAAAACTACTCGACCGGGTTTCAACAATACACCCCCACCCATTTCCCTTTTTCTACGCTCAGAAGCTCTCTAATTTCTCGCTGCCTTATGCAAATCCATTTGGAAGGCACATCTTTAGGCTCTTTCCCTGGATAATATTTTTGAAAACATTTTAGATTAGATATTTTTTATATATTTTCATACACCGATACTCTTAAAGAGTATTGAATCTGATATAGTATGCTGGAAAAAGTTGGTGAATTTAGTCGATTTAAGCAGACAACAGCGTCAGCTGGCATCTACGATTTTCTACTATTTTAATAATGTATGAATTTCTAATTACCATCTCAGAAACAAGTAATATCGTGCTTCTGGTAGAGAGTTGCAACTTATTGAGCAATTGCAGAATTAGGCATTGAATATTCGGATTTTTCGATAAGCATAACTAAATCTGACCGCTTACTTCAAGCAAGACTGCGAAGAGAATGATCGATGCAAAATCTATCATTACTCAATTCCGTTTTACTTATAAAACGACGCAATTTCCCAGTTTTATATTTTGTATCACGTATGAAGAATGTTAATAACATAGAAAACCTACTGCACTTCTTATTACCGAAACAGCGTCATTACTTAATCATTGCAATAAATCCAAAATTTTTGTGTAATTTGACATCAGCATAATATTTGTAAGGAATGGAAAATATAAGCACAAAATCGATTGTTCAACATATTCAATCATGCTCTTTAAAAGTAAAACAAAATAAACGAGAACAAATTATGATAAAGAGCCTAGGGGTTAATAAGCTGTTCAGGCAATTTTTAAAATAATCTTTCGTCACTTGAAGTTTTTTCATTTACATCCATCCACGTCTCTGTTTAAATTTATTATTATATTTGATTGTTGATCAAGTCTGCTGAATTTTACTAAATCGGGACAACAAATTTCCTGTAAAAATTCAAAATATATTTTTTTCGAACACTTTTATTTTTGCAAATTTTCAAGACCAAACGCACCAATGCCTAACTTGAATTAAAACATGTTCTAATGTTCTCAATTAATTGTTTACAAGCTCGTTTGCATGGTGATATTTTTAGTATTGCACATGACTTATTCAAATATAATATTTTACTGTTTGTCTTGTAGACTTTGAATTTTAATTTTGGTTTAACCACTTAATACCGCTTTGCGCTTAATACTCTTTCGTTCTAAAAAAGAGGAAGATACACAGTATTTCAAGAAGCCGCTTCCGTTGTCCTTAATATTATGAATTTATTTCGACTTCCAATACATTTTCGGAATTGTTTTTCCACGGAAACATACTTTTAATTTCATTTTGTTACTTTTTTAAACTTTCAGCGTTGGAAACCGCCAGAATAAACTGCCAGCTTGATAATTAATAACATCATTAGCACATATGTCCATACATATTCACGCGTGCGTGAAATTTAATTAAACATTATCCAAACGTCAAGTTGAACCGCCAACAAAAGCATTTTCGAGTCATTCACCGTAAAACATTCGCCAACAGAAACATAACAAAACTCCTATCCTATCCGAACAATGCTGTCCACCGTTTCACAATTCTAAAACCCCGCCTACGAAACTTCTGCCCGAGTACAAAACTCGAGAGCGAGCCCCCAATGGCGTCTTTTGCGGGTCCCTAAATTGCAAAGGACTCCGCGGAGAGGTTAAGGGCAAATTCTTAATTCATTAACCCTCATCGTTGAAAGGGCAATTTTCTCGCAGCAAAGTTGTCCCACGGGCCGCACAAAATCCGTATTTCGCCCCCCCCCACCCCCCGCCCCCTCTTTCCCGCCCTCAAAGCCCCCTCTCCCCACCCCCGTCGCCCTACCGTCCTTTTTCCGCTTGATAGTCATTGCCTTCTTCCCCCACCCCGTCCGCCATATTGTTTCCATCCCGTTGGCGTTAACGAGCGAGCGAGACAATCGAACGTGAACCAACCGGCTCGGCAGTGTCGTTTCGAGCATTAACCGAGTCGGATTATGTTGCTCGCTTCTTCTTTTCCACTCTCTACTTCCATCCCTCGAGGTCAAGGTTTTCACTCCGCGACGTTTCCGGCTTCTTCCTCTCTCTCTCTCTCGAACTCTCTTTCGAACTCTGCGATTATTCGCGCATTCCACTAATTCTTCAAGTTTACCGTTCCGGAGATTGGTTTAGTGTTTCATGTGATCCTGGTCGGAATCTGTGGATTTTGAGTTATGAAGTGTATGTTGTGAACGTCAAAAGTGAAGATTGTTGTCTCTATGTGATTTTTGGATCGGATGATAAAGCGGTTGATTTTGAATCTGGGAGCAGATCTCTGAATGTGAAAAAGGCGGGTTTTATGAAAAGAGGGAGTGAGTGATTCCTGGCTGTGTTTTTGTTACTTGTGTGGAATTGGTGGACTGGAGTACTTTTCCCGTTGCCGGCAAATTGTGTTTGTGTTATTCTTTTCTGAATGCTTACCTATTTGACTTGTTGCTTTATCGACGAATGTTTATGAAGAACCTTGCGGAAAAAGTAAACTTTTCATTGCGTCGGTCACTTAATTCGTTCTTCAACTCCATGAAAATGACATACTACGCTTTTTTCCATATTTACCTTGGATTCGTGTTAAGTTTCAATTCTGAAAAACCTGGATAATTTATTCGAACGACGAATTTTTAGTCGTTCCAGTATAAAAGACGTGGTTAAAACAATATATGTTAACCAACGTACTATTCGTATGTCTGCGTCAAAAATTTCATGTGTCAAGTAGATTGTGAAAGCAGTCACATGTTAACAATTATACAAAGTGATGATCTTGTCAGGGGTAAAATGAGTTGGGTAATTTGAATATTGTGTGAACATAGTTAATCAGTTGAGTGCTATGATTGGTCTCTGGTCCTTCAAGCCGAGAAGGAACGGCAAAGTGGAAATAATGTTAGGTGAGTAAGATAGATGGAATGCTCAATTGAGTGCAGGGAATATGCAACGGTTAGCAGTGCAATGAATGTTTTATTATAATCGAACTTGAGCAAAGAAGTCTCTTCGGCTGAACATTATTGTACGTACTGTGTACAGTATTCTGTTCCTCGAGTTACTATAACTAATGTAAGACACGCTCGCTTATACGGAATAATGCTTGAAACAAAAGGTACAGGGGAGAAACCGACAAATATGTAGCATTTTTTCAAAATCGAACGAACCTATTGTTCTACGGACAAATGTAAAGTCGTTGTTACTAGGAAAGCTGAACCGAATACTTTTTTGTTTTATTCCGCTGCCTTTCAAATCAGTTTGCAGCGAAATAAAATAAAATATTTCGGCGGTTGACACGAATTTTTGCTGAAACCTCCTGTACGCTGACAGGACGAACACAAACACGGTCGTAGGAAAGACAATAATTTCCCGTGGAAAACGGAAATGTGGGTCACATGCACGACGATTACCATTAAAAAGTGATTACACACCGCACGCACGGCGCGTATCGATTCGATCTCTCTCGCGAGCTTTTAATTAATTAACGAGCTGGCAGCCCGGATAAACGGATAAATACAATTTCCAGCGATCGAGTGCGGATTCTGCTCGAAATTTCCTACAACGAGATTCTCCCATTAAGCGCATTACCAATCGCGTCTCGCAATCTCACAAAGCCAATATCTTTCTATTCTTAGCCTTACCATTTATTTTTTCCCCTCACCCACCTCCAAGTGCATTCGTTCTCTCTTCGATTATACCAAATTATCTTGGCTGAAAAGATTTCAGTAAGCTATCGAGTTAGAAACACAATCCGTTAATAAGTTACTGAAAACTGTCGCTCTCCGACAGCAGACGTAGGTTCCGGAAATCTATTAATCCGTTAAGGACATGACGCAAGCGAAATGATGTAATTTTTGTGAAAGAAGAAGTGTCTGGCACATAAGAGGCCCTGGCACCGTCGGAAGTTCTCGAGGCGAAGAGTTACGGTACGGGCGAAATAAAGCGAAGGCGGTCGTGTTTCACGGTAGACCGAGCAGACAACGTCGCAGGACGAAAAAGGCGGAAAGGAGACAGGCGTAGGGGATATCCTGGGGGTCACGCGTTGCACTTTCCTTCGGCAAACCGGCGAGCAAAGGGTGTCTCAATCTACGAACCATCGTGCCCGGCCTCCAGTCTTGCTTCTTCAACTTGCCGATTTCATTACATGCGAAAGCGATGCCCTCATGCCAAATTAAAAATATACCTGCGACGTAGAACGTCTGACATTTCCATTCTCCATGCTCGTTACACTGCATTAGCGAAATTGAAAACTGTAATTACGTTCTCTTTGTCCGCGAAAGTTTTTTAACTGCTGCGTAATTATTTATATACGTATTATGCATTTACTTTCTGCGCTGTTCATTTCTTGTGGGACCTATGTGACGTATTGAAAATGGGCGATTATGTGTGTGTGTACGTACAACGTGCATATGGATTCGTTAGATTTCGTTGATGATTCTAACCAACGAAATTCGTCAAAGATGTTTTTATATTCCCAATTTTCATGTCTTTTCAAACTTCGTGATCGTACTCGGTACACGATACTTCCTGTTCGGTAATTCTTTATATGTGCATATTATGGATTTAGCGTGTTAGTTTATCAGTTGTTCTTTCTTTCTGGGACCATGTGACGTTTGAGAACGTACGTTTGTGTGTGTGTGTGTGTGTGTGTGTGTGTCCCTATAACGTGCATATAGATTCGTTATATTTCGTTCGACATTCTAATCAACGAAATTCGGCAAACACTTTTTAACGTTCCTACTTTTTATGCCTTGTCAAACTTCACGATCTTACTCGGTACGCGATAATTGCTGTTCGGATTGTGTGTTAAAGGTTTGTGAAGTTCGATTAATCGTTAAGCAAAGGTTTGGCAAAGCGATTCGTTGAGGAATGGATAGGTTTAATCGGGTGTCAATGTCGAGGCATTCTCGGCGAGTGTAACCTGAAAAGCAAGGGAAGGCGTGAAAAAAGGCTCGTGAAGGCGTGCATAAAGGGGGTAACAAGGTGCCGAATGAAAAGGGGCTGAAAGGAGTGGTTGAGGAGGATGGGAGCAGGGGTGGGGAAGGGCTGGAAGAGGATGGGAGAGCGAAGCAGGTTAGCGGCAAACGTTTCCTTTTGATCAGTTGACCGAACGGAAATACCGAAAGCCGAAAGGTAAAAGCCGAAAAAGCCCGACCGACCGTAACCACCTTCCCACGCCTCTTTTTGCTTCGTCGTTCATTGGGAAATCTGTCCATACGTTTGGCTCGAGCAAAAATGAAAACGACCTTATTTGCCATACTCCCATCAATAATCTTGAAAGTGGCTAAAGACGAAAAAATTAAATCTGTTATTATTGTATATCTATTATAAGTATTTTATTTATTCTATTTGTTATTTTTGTCATGTTTATTTTTATGTCAAATTCATTGAGTGTTCTTTTAACTACTTTTTTCAAAACAAGATGTTGAAATGTAGAATGTCAAGTATGCAATTTTTCTTTTGGTTTCTTGAGGCCAATTATGTACAGCCGTGTCATGCAAAGTGCAAGACTGGCCGACGCACTCAAAATTCCTTACGTCCATTTTCCTTTGCTTTCAGGTTCCATAATGTTTCACGTAAGAAGAAGACCGGCGGACTATGTTCCCCGGAAGCGGAAAAAGAAGCCAGCCGGCAAGTGGAACGAGTTCGATCACAGGTGCGCAATCCTCGAATGCGTTTCCTTCCCACGTTCTGATGCTTTTTCACACGCCTTATGTGACGTTATCGTCCACCCCGTAGATCGAGCTTAATGTTAATACTGCAGGGTTGCAAAGGAATATATGAACAAGTAAAACATATGATTCAATGTAATCACATAGTATCTTGTTTGTTTTCTGGGAAACTAAACATTTGTTCAATAGCTGCTTTAGAGCATTTGAATTGTTTTATATAAAGAAATTGGAAAAATTAATTGTTGAAAAAAAATTTTGTGATTAACTGCGTCCTTTCTTCTGATAACAAAGTGTTTGATATTGGGGGCGGATTACGCTATCAGTACAAAATAATAAGACAATAATAAGTGGTTGTCCATTGCATATGTACTTAATGTTAAGAGAATGTCTTTTCGTTCGTATGTTAGACATATGAATGCAAATACTTATTCCAATCGATGGCTACATACTTACTTGTACACATGAATTCTTGCATGGGCAAATATGTTTTTTGCGAGAAAGAGTGTAGTTTTATTCCAGCGGTCGGGGAACCGGGGTAAATTACCCCAAATGGGGTAAAAATGAAATTTTTGGGGGTAAAAGTGAAACTTTTGTGAGTAAAAAGTAAATTTTTAGTTATTGTTTTCTTTTCAAAATTATCATGGGGCTATAATATGAAAAATGCTAAAAAGAGGCGATTTCGTTTTTTTTTTGCTCTTCGCCATGGGGTAATATCAACTTACACAAAAATATTTTGGGGTAATGATTAAAAAAGTTCCCCGACCGCTGTTTTATTCAAATGAACGTGTATTTATTATCCTTGTATTTCAACTGTTACTCAAAACGGTTTCCCTTCTCGTTACATCGATCTTGAAGCATAATATCTAACAACCGCTTATGATTGCTATTTTAATTAATGATTGATCTTGATCATATAAATTCTTTCTTGACTAAACCTTTGTTCGTTAGCAGAGAATATCGATCTATTCAAATCCATGTAATACATTACTCTCAAAAAACTACCCAGCATCGTTTGCATTGCTTGTTTCGAAAAATCAGCTTTATTAATACTATGCATCATTTTCTGTTTCCATATACCTAAATGAACAATCGCTTGCTTTTCTGAACACAAAAACATACTTCTCCAAATTCTTATTTCGGCAAAAATTGCTTCACCAGGAGAAAACAAGTTTACATTCAAATAGAGGTTTCTTCATCCTTATATTACATCTCACCAGGAAGTCTTTTTCTAAAGCTACACCCACCGCCCGTTATATTTGAAAGATGTAAAAAACCAATGACAGCGTGGATTCTCCATCTTCAGATACGAGGACGAACGTTTGCCATTCCTGTTGGAACTGAATCCTGATGGGACGGATATTCCAAGTGGCGCCGGTGCTCGTCACAGACTCCAGCCGAACGTAACGGAAGTGGGATCAGAACGACCTATAGGTCCGCAGGCGGTGCAGGCGCAAACTTTGACCTTGACCGGGCCGACGGTTATGCCGAGGCATTGTGTGATCGCGTTCACAGAAAATATAGTTACACTGACACCATGCTCGAGGGACGCTCATACCTATGTCAATAACCAGAGGATACATCAAACTACTATTCTTCAGGTAGACTACCTGCGATACTGGGTTTCATGTTGGAAGTCTTGTATGCTACTGGCCATAAGTTTGAAATCGTTTCCTTTGTAATCCTGATGGCGACGCTTATCTTAAATGTTTCAATTGTGGGAAGATGTTCAATTGTTGGGTTAGATAGCTTTTTAAATACCTTGATGAGATTAATATGGCACGATAATATACGTTAAAAGGTTGATTTTGAGACTGACACTGCGGAAAAAGGAAACTCGTTAGAAGTTGTCAGTGTTGTCGCAGGTTAATATATTATACAAACGTCACTTTTATTTTAACTCTTATAAATGATTAAGGCAAAGTAAAAAGGACCATTCTCACATTATTGATAGAGGGTTAAAATTATTTCAAAAAGAAGGTTGTATATTGAGCTTTGTACAGCGTGTCATCTGATGCAGGAATTTGTCAATGGGATGAAATATTTTCGCTTAGAAAAATTACGACGAGAAGCAGTTGTCATTGCATAAATTAATAAATGTAGCCGTGAGAGATATGAGATGGCTGTCACACTCGTTGGACCCCAACCAAATTCTGTTTTTGTGAGAAGGATTTGTTTCATGTGTTCGCTCATACTGTTCAATCATCAGTGATTATTTTCAGGAATCAAAACCAGCAACATTTATGATGAAAGTATTATTGACTTTCCGGCAATGGAAATTCCTTCGCTTACATTAAAATCGTTTTAAACTGTTCTTTAAGAGTCATACACATAATTGCCGTATAAAATGTACAAGATGTTTATTTTTGCAGTTAATCCGATTTTCTTTGTGTAATACTAATGTCTGATAACAATATTTTCATCTATAGTCAGTTAATTTACGAGTGAAAACAAATTGCAACATTCAAAATTACGAAAGACTTTGCATTTATCGGAGAATTAATGTAATCCTTTATTCCAATATATATTCCAAGAAATATTCTTCTTGAATAAGTACTTTTCCTTGCTACCTGTTTTCCCACGGTATCGTTAGGATGTCTTCGGTACAATGGCGGGTAGCGGTTCAAATACTCACTTTTACATGACTCACCATATATATTCTACATCACATCCCTTCAAGTACTTTTGCCAGCGGTTGATCAACGAAAAGTGACAGCCATAAATAAAGACACAATTAAGAGGGACAAACGAGAAATATAAAGATCAATGCTATTAAATAACGCAAAACATATGACTATAAAAAACACAAGAACGACGCATTTATAGCTAATTAGGGTAGACTCGACATAATCTGTAACCGACACCATAAGAGCTAATGGCCAGCATGATTTGTACCTCCGATGAGTCTCATTCCGTCACATTTCCTGTCATTGCCAGAATGGGGCCATCGTTAAGTTCGGCAGGATGCATACGTTCAGGTTCATCGATCCTGCGCCGGAGGATCGGATTAGACAACGACATGACTCCAACAGGCAGATCGACTACGCCTACGACAGGTGCGTAAAGAAATCAAATACTATTTCCGAGAGTTACGTGTTAGTCCGTTAAGCCCTCGTAGAATTCCTTAACACTAGAACTACTTAGCACTTCCATTCATATTTTCATCTTACCTGCCGGAATAATACAAGTGTGTATGTTTGAACTTACAAAACAGAAAAGCAATGAACCTTAATGAGCGCTGAAGAATATTTAAAAAACGAAAATCTTTTTTATGAGAGAATCGTAATTATTGAGATTGGGTCAGAACAATAATTTTGACTGGTCGAAAGTTCTAGTGTTAAGAACGAATGTTATAATCCTTCACCCCTTTCTCAAAGACTCATATTCGTGTTTTCATTGGCTAGAGACGAAATTTTATTGGAATAGTATTAGTAAATAAACATTAACTTGGCGAGAGGCAACGCGAGAAGACACAGATGTAAGGTAAATTCTGAATAGATGTTCACTTTGTACCGATGTTGTTGCACATTTGTATTGTGCAATTAGCGCTTTTACCAGTTCACAAGTTTTTATTTTGCTGATTTGTTTTGCGCATAAGTTAAGCATGTCTTATGTATCGTTGCCATCCAAGTTGCCGAGAAATGCCCGTGATGGGGGTCAATTTTGAAGTATTTGTAGTGCTTGTAACTCCCAAAATAGATTATAACTTAATCGACCACTTAACTCAAACGAGTTATATCGGGTTCATGCGGAGTAAATATAGATAACCTATACACACGCTGTTAGTAACCATCTAATATATTACATACACACGGCACACTAATATTGTTAGCAATCAGGTAATAACATAGTCAATATTTGATCTATAGCCTAAACAATCAACATTTAATGAAGCAGTGTTGAATCTGATAAAATACAATCACGTTCGATCAGGCTAATAACAAATATACTTTTGTTGTGTCATAAAGATGAACAGATCTTATAACAAACAGCCGCAAAATTTAAATGTTACAATTACAAATCATATAAGTAAATTCGAAACTTGTAAGTCTGAATGTCTTGCAATGGAAAAATGACTGTGTATGGAGACTATAGCTAGTTAAATAGAAATGAGAATAGTAGTGGTTACTGTGAGATGCAAATCATTAATTATCAAATTGCTTGCAATAGAGGATTGTTAACCTCGCATTGCATAATCGATGTTGTAAATGTTACGTCGTTTGTGCATGACTTACGCACAATTTTCTCATTTCGTTTTTGCGGGAACAAATGATAATGTGTTATTAACAACAAAATACACATATTAACGGTCGTAAGAACTGCATGCGAGACTGTTAGTAGCGCAATACCTAAACAACATAGAATTATAAAACATTTAATCTGCAATTAAATTCTGAACATCAAGCAAACAAAACGCATCGACGGACTACAATCACAATACCGATTCAGAATCACAGTTTATTTCTACATCTAACTATATTTATTCAAAGCACGCCCTCTAACAAATGGAAAAACCAAATCCAGCCCCAATCTGCAACGAAATCTCGCTAAATCTACATACGCGCCAGCTCGCAACGTTCCCTCATTTCGGCCCCGACGTTTTTTCTTTTTTCATAATTTTCCGTTCGCTCCCACCCACGCACGCTGCTTGCCAAAAAAAACGAACGAACAACCGAACAGTAGACGTTCGCCGGACGCAACGAGTCAGGACGTCGCCTCGGAGAAGTACAGATCGACGTCAGGTACGCCGAATGGTGCTCAGACGCAGGTTCAAGGTCAGGGCCAAGGTCAGCCGTCCACGCCGCCGAGCCCAACAAAATCGGCGGCCTGTGGGCCCCGCTCTCCCCCTGCCGCCGCCGCCGCCGTTGCTGCCGCCCACCCACCCCACCCCCACCCCAACAGTAGCACGCACACACAGCAAGAACAGCAGGGGACTCACAATTACGAGACGACATTCGATCTCGACGGAAACGTCGAGACGGCCAGTCTGACCAGTAGCAGGGATGGAAACAGGTACATCTCTCTTAGATCTTGCTTTTTGCTCACTGCAAGTCTCCCTCGAAGGGCTTGCCATGCTCGAACTTGAGAAGTAAATACGTATTTGGCGAGATGCATTGGAAGGTAAGGCTACGAGGACACTTTTCATTAGTGCCGTTGTTCGTCAACGGACTATCCGTACTTATTCGGATTACGTCAAAGCACATATGTTTGCTGGGTGCGATCATGGCACAGTGAAGATTTACGGTAGGTTATGTTTGCTTTGGATCCTTGGCAAGACAGATTATTGGTATAATGGTTTAGCGGCGCTGGACTTACGAGTTTAAGGATTGTGGTCGTGTTTGTTTTCTCTCTTGGGCCGCGTGTAGAGCATTTGAACAATTCTGGCCTCGAAATCCTGAAATGTTCGAAGTTTTAATTTTTTATGTATTACACAGTTTTACATCCCATGTAGAACATTCAACAATTCTAGCCGCGTAAACATTATGTGTTAGTTTCATTTTTTTTATGAGTCACGATAAGCGCACGTTGAATTACTTTAGTGTAGGGAGAGGCAAGGAAAATTATGCAATTGTAATAAAACTGTTATCATTTGTTTCCGGCCAGACTTAGACCCCATGTAGAGTATTCGGAGAGTTCTGTCCGTGAAAGCCGTAAATGTTGGCGGTTTTTGTTTAGTATGCATTACGATGGTAAGCATAGGATCGATTACTTAAATGTTGGTTTTAACTCTTGTACGTTTTACGCTGGTAAGCGCAGAATGGATTACTTTAGCGGAGGGAGAGCAGTAACGAAAATGGAGCAATGGTAATAAAACTGTTGTCGTCTGTTTCCGGCTAGATTATCACAGTACGACAGGCAGCCGAGAGGTACAGATCCGATCCTTCCGGCAGTTCTAGAGTTCCTAGAGGAGACCGAGGAAGCTTTTTTGCACGCGGTGATAACCGACGTTGAGCCTTCCGCGCCGCAATTTAAATTGGCGCCGACCTACACACTGTACTTGGCAGCCAGGTACAGGGCGAGCACGCATTACAGGCCGGAGTTGCAGCCGACGGAGAGGGCGCACAGATTAACTGTCATGCTCGCGAACGTCGCGACAATGATACAGCGAGTCATTCAGGTAAACATTTCCTTTTCTTTCATTTCGAACGACCGCAGTCACTTCTTTCTCTCCGCAACCGCGACACTGTTCAACAGGTTTCTTGTGGAGTTCCTGTTCAGGAGCTCTTTTTACAAACTCTCATTCTCTGAAGACGAATTTGCGAAACATTTTCTTTTACCGCAATCAGCTTTTAGAAGGCACACATGTCGGGACTAATTTATGTTTTTCCTGCACTTTAGGTATCATTTTCAGAATACGTATTTTGGTTACGGAAGTTTATTATAACACGTAATGCGTACCTGTTAAAAATAAGACGTATATTATTTTTGATCTGTTAAGTGGGAAACGGTGTTCTACTATATATAGTGTGGTGCCAATCGACATAGTAATTAGGTAAATTAATAACTTGATGTCAGTCTTCAGATCTGTGAGAAGTTAGAATATTCGTTTGATCCCATTTGTATAAAATGTTAAAAATCAGACCCGTGCAATGCGATTTACAGATTTTTCATGTTATGTAATAAAATCCCAGTGCAATTTTCCTCATATAACACAAGTATTAGCAATAACACATCTGGGATCATAACTACCATATCATTTCCTTCTTACCTTCACACATTTTGGCATAAATCTCTCTCACATTGCTACATGCAGCGTTCTACGCAAGCGTACCACAGACCCACATACTTTAAACGCGGAGCTAACTAGATCTGTCCATTTTGCCACAGGAACGTTACATGGATGCTTCGTCATTGGCCCTCTGGCTCGCAAACGGTTCCGAGCTCCTCCACATGCTGAAGAGCGACCGTCACGTTGGGGCATTTTCGACTCGGGCACAGGATATACTCGCCGACGCGGTTCACACAGCGTTCGCCTCCCTCGTCCGCTGCGTTTCCCTGGAATTAGCGCCGGCCATGTCGCAGTTCATGGCCGACGCTGACGAGCCGGCGAAGGAAGCGGGCGTCCTACAGATATTTTCGAACACAATGGCCTTGCTGCGAAGATGTCGGGTCAACGCGGCACTCACCATCCAGCTATTCAGTCATCTGTTTCACACCATTAACGCGACAGCGTTCAACGCTCTTGTGTCGAACGGCAATCTTTGCGTAAGATGGTTCGGCAGGAGGCTGAAAGCGCGATTGAATGCTTTGGAGACCTGGGCCGAGAGGCAAGGGCTGGAGTTGGCAAGTCAATGTCACTTGGCGACTATCATGCAGGCGACGCACTTGCTTCAGGTGGGGAATATTCATTTTCCTACGTTTCTCTTAGGTCTATATCAGTGCAGAGGAGTAAAAGTACGAGTTTGTGCCTGTGTATCATATATACTAAACTTTAGGGTTGTATAGTAAGATTACAATACAAGTAATCTAGTGTAATAGATTTCAGAAGTTAGATATCATTTCATTTTATACTGTGATATAGTCTTAGAGATTGTCGCGAAGATAAGTTTTTGCATTTTAGTGCTTGTAAATACTTAATGTGTCAGGCGATTCGGAGCTCTAATAGAGTGATAACCGAACTTCTTCCAAGGGTATTAAGAGCAGTAGTGACATTTATTCGAGAATGTGATTACCGTTTCATCCTTCTTCGGTATCTGTTGAATGTTTTAAAATACGGTTTGATCGAGACGGCATCATAATGGCAATACACCCACTCTTCATCTGATCTCTATAACTGTTTTTTGGCACGAGAACAAGTTCCAATATTGTATCAGCCGCAGTATTCGCCGCTTTTAGCAGCATACGATTTCTTTTTGTTTCCGCGGTTCAAAGTACTCGTGAAAAGCTAGCGCCATGGCAACATTCCAGCTATTCAAAAGACCGTAGAGAATATTTTCAAAGGCATACCATAGAAGGACGTAAGCCACTTTGCGCATGAGTTGATGGCGAAAATTGTTGCAAGACTGTCAACAGAGTGCTTTTTCAGCAACATAAAATACTACTGCCTGAAAATTAACTGTTCTAATTGTATTTTGAGGTTTAAAAAGTCTTGTTATTACGATTATTAACACATTAGCATTTGATATAAGTAATTAGGTATTTATTTTTAAATAGATGAAAATTATTATAATAAATAGTTTTGACTGTTTACTATTGTTCATGCAAAAGACATTTTTTAATTTCAAATTTGTATTTGGTCAGTTTCTTCTAAACTTATAATAAAACTTCACACTCTTTTATCATTAATCCATGCAGTTTTTTTAACATTATATTTTTGTCCTTTCTTGTATGCACAAAAATATAACGACGCAAATGAATTGCTTTAACGCTACGTAAGAAAGCGTTTATTGATTAATGTAAATAATGTTGTTTGTTACAGGCGCCAAAGTACAATGCCGAAGAACTAGCCACCCTAAGCTCGACCTGTTTCAAGCTGAACTCCCTCCAAGTGAGGGCGCTTTTGCAAAAGTATCAGCCTGCGGCAGACGAGCCAAGATTGCTCCCAGAATTGATCGAAAACGTCGTCAGGGTATGTTTATCAACCACTTGCATGCTGATAAAATCACTTGACGATCAGTACAGTCTTACGATTCATGCATATTTTAAAGTCGACATCTTTGGATGACATAGATAAAATCCTAAATTTAAAGTCTTGCAAGTTTAAATAGTTTGGAGATGCTCCGAAGTCTCACTGTTGATTTACCATTATCCGACGTTAATTTTGGCCATTTTGCTCTATTTTGATTTCTGCAGTGTGTAATTTTGCACGTACACTTATTCGGAGCTCATTTAAATATCACCTCGTGAACGATAATTCTACTCAAAGTGGAACACCGAAATTTGGACTGCAAACATTTGTTAAGCCAGATAGCATCAAACAGACTTTGCCAGATTTTCATTCTTGCTCTTCATTGCTCGCTGCCACGATAGGCTTGGTGTTACGTGTTAAAGTCGGCAATTTTGTTGCTCGTCCACAGTTACGTGTCCCGAGGAGGTTCTATTTTAAAACTGAGTTTGAAACCTCGCGTGACATGTGTGAAGTTTGGAAAGTACCAACGTCAGTCGTGGCATTTGCGCAATTAAATAAATAAATTACTACACAGGTGGCCGAAAATGTCGCTGACACTCTTGCGCGAGCGGACGGCCGAGAAATTCGATTAGAAGAGGAATCAACATTAGCACTTGCATTATTGTTACCTGAAGACGGTTACAGTTGCGAAGTGATAAGAGGAGTTCCTCCGGGTCTCGCCGAATTTTTGGCTCCTTTACAACGAGACGGCCTTTGTCGAATGGCTGCCCAACCGACCAGCAGTGGTTACTGGACTATTTATATGATTGATCATCATAATAACGTGAGACCCTTAACCCTCTTTCTTTACTTACTGTAGTTCCACTGCAATAAAATAAGTTGAATCTGGCAGCCTTATTGATGTATTGCTTGATTCCCTGATTAAATATATGAAGTTATTAACTTCGATCTGCCGTTGAATTGTTTCAGCTTCGGAGTCCTAGTGCTATGAGTAATAGATCCGGAGGATATTCTGGTCACGCTGGACAAGCTCAAGGTCAACCTGAGATACATGTCATAAAACTTCACAAATCGACCAACGGCATGGGGTTGAGTATCGTCGCAGCGAAGGTACGTTTAGCTCTTTTTGTCCATAGCTATTACACACATTCAGAGTCATTAAAACATTCGAAGTCCTGTATATAGACACTGTCGTCAATAGTGTCATGATTAATTATACGTAAACTGCATTTTTTAATATTCGATTTATGTATTGCCAATTTTCAGGGGGCCGGCCAGGATAGATTAGGAATTTACATCAAAAGTGTTGTTGCTGGTGGTGCTGCGGATGCTGTAAGTTTATAAAGCGATTACCTTTCCTGTATTAGCTCGCAAAATGTGTTAAACAATGATATTGGTAGTGCTAGAAAAATAGCATTTTTAATTGATTTGGAGGTAGCACACCATTGGCGGGAGTGTGAACTGACATTATTCAATTTCCAGCCATTAAAGACGTGTAACATAATGATCTGACAAAACTCTTTGTTCCAGACCTCATTGATTAGGTTGAGAATACTATTCATGTTATTTTTTAATCTGATCATGATCCTAAAATTTATCCGCTGTTTCAGTGCTTATCGTAAATATGTGAAAACTGGAGTCCGATTTATTTTCAAATACGCAGTTAGATATAATATATATTAAGAGTACTATACACGTCAAATGTAAAGGGAGGGTTACAAATGAAGTTTTAATGAGGTTTTCGAAAACTATCTTAACACGTTGGTCGCCGCGCTGCATTTCTTTCAATGTAATTCATATGGACCCGCCGGTCACCTTTGACTTCCACGGCGGTCAACGTATTAAACGTGTACGGCCAAAAAGTAGGCGATGTAAGCAAAGACATATATTATCATTAACTAAATTACCTTTTTTTTATATTGTGATCTTATAGGATGGCAGATTGACAGCTGGGGACCAACTATTGAAAGTTGATGGTCAGAGCTTAGTTGGAATAACG
The DNA here is from genome assembly GCA_914767735.1 of Anoplius nigerrimus. Classification (NCBI taxonomy): domain Eukaryota; kingdom Metazoa; phylum Arthropoda; class Insecta; order Hymenoptera; family Pompilidae; genus Anoplius; species Anoplius nigerrimus. The sequence continues at coordinate 11,981,860 of OU612078.1, forward strand.
CAGGAAAAGTAAGTTGAAACAATTCTTATCAATTCCGGTATCAAAATAACACAAAAAGTGGAATTTCCAAAAGATTTACAATATAAAAGTAATTATAACTAATAATCTTACAGTTAAACGTTTGAATGCAGTATTCTAAGCATTATGATATAGTCAAATATACTCACAAATAAATAATAGCGTGCGTTGTAAACAGAAAAATGTTGAGTCATAGCGCAAATAAATTAATAAATTATAAAGTGTGAAAAGAAGTGATTGAATGTTGATGGTGAATTTTCTAGGGCAGCTGAATATCTTGTTCGCACTGGACCAATAGTGACGCTGGAGGTTGCCAAACAAGGTGCCATATATCATGGCTTAGCCACTTTATTATCCCAACCGTCGCCAGTCATGTCACGAGGTACGTTATCGACAGTCCCATCTCTCCTACTACGCGTAACATTCGTCGAACTTTGAAATAAACCCGATCGTTGTGATAACATGCGGTGCTGGGGAGTCTAACTGTCCAATTGAGAAGAATAAACGAGAAGTTTGTCCTTTTCCATCGTTTCCAATGACTTTGACTGAAATAGTATTTACATCACTACACAGCAAATATCACAGTCTGCAAAGCGTGTTTCTCTAATTGGATTTTGTAATCATAAATGATTCCTTACTACGAAATACGTTCTCCCTCAAAATGGGGTACACACTTTACATCTTGTAAATTTATGTTATCAGAAGTGTATAATGCTCTGGAAATGCAAACATAAACTTCTTCTTTCCTACCTCAATATACGTACAAACAATACCTCATACTTTCGATTAAACTGAGCATTTATTGTATACATCGCATCTTCGTACAAAAAATTCAAGATACCTTCGGCGGATTACAACATTGTACCTCCCCAGCACCGATCAGGAAAGATCAATCAGTCACAACAAACTAATCTAAGGTTTCCATTTCCTGCCTATCAACTGAATGAAAGAAAAGAAAACTTGCGCTTCGCTTTGCTTTGTATCTGGTGGCGCGGGCTTGGTACTAACGCTTATACATCATTGTTTCACCCTAACACCACGGCACTCTCCTCTCTCTGGAACTTCGTCGAGCAGCCGCCCATAATAAACCCCGTCCACGCTCGGAGCACATCGACCAATCACGGCGCGCGCAAATTCAGCAACAGCGACCGTCTTCATCAGACGTCCATCAGCGACCATCGACGTCCCGCTCGATGGGCAATCTCTTGTCCGTCCCGAAGCAAACGATTGACTGGCGCCCCGATCAGCAACAGTCAATACAGCCAGGTGCGACATATCGTTCACCGACCCCAAACATATATCCGATTGACGAGGCAGTTGATAGGCGCGACGACCCTAGTGGCTCGAAATTGTTTGAGAGTTTGGATATTGAGTGCGCGGTGAGAAACTTGACTGAGTTCCATTCCGAACAAGCGCAAGGTCCTGGCAGATTGCAGTCTGCCGGTCATGGTCAGAGATCGAGTTTCGACAATCTAGATTCCGTTTCACACACGGTCGCTGGATCTCGTATAGGTAGCTTAGATGCCGTCAAGCGTGCGGAAAAGTCAAGTTTAAACGAGTTAGGTCCTGCGGAACGAACGACAGCGCTCAATCAACTTAATCCCATCGTGCATGCTCCGCGATATACCTTAAGCAAAGTAGGTTTGAGTAAGCAAGTGCAGGGCTCAGCCGCTGAGGATTATGCTACTTGCGGTCGAAGGACATATTTTTGCGAGCAAGGGTCCCTAGCTCGTACGCAAGGTGGTCCGCATTCTACCTCGTACGGCCCGATTTTAACTACACAAGACTTCGCTGCCTGCCCACAGCAGATGGCTCCATTGAGACTGGCCGTGCACAGTCAAGGGTCTCATTTGTACGAGCCGAACGCATCGCATTCGGACGATTATAGGCAGTCAGGTGTATTAGACTCTGTAGTATACGGTCAGGGTTTGAATGTAGTGCATTCGTCCGGCAACACGCAAAGGTCGAATCTGTTACATCCCACCGCGCATACCTTGGGTCCAAGCGCGCTACATTCGAATAAGCACACGCCGAGCTCTAACTCGCCATACTCTGTCCTTCAGGCGCAAAAGTCGAACATATTCGATTCCGTGACGCATAGTCAGGAGGCCAACGTGCCGCATTCTATCACGTATGCGCAAAGACTTAATGTATTGGACGGCATCACGCCGATACGTAGATTAAGTCAATCCGATGTTAACGCACACGCGCGATCGATCGCGGAACGTGACGTGTATGCGCCGTTGACATGTAAACATGATGCTGCGCATGCGCGTGCCGCCGCCGATCGTGACGTATGCACACAAGCGTCAGCGACCTACGGCACGCACGTACCAGCGATACACGCACGTGACGCCCACGTGCTGTCTACGGTGGAGCACTGTCCTGCGCATGCGCAAGCGTTAGAGCAACCCCTCAAGACGATCAGGCTCCACGACGAGCACGGAAGCTTGGAATCGATACCGTACATCGATCAGAGCGACGAATGCCTCGTCGATTCGGTCGAGAACTCTTGCGAGAATATTTTGAAGTTGAGTAAGAGGGATGACGGACGCGAAGAATCTTTGGCGTGCGCAGGCGCAGGTCAGGGAAACTGCAGCAATTTTGAGAATGTTTCACGAGCTTCCGTTGAGCTCTATAAGAACGACGAGAAGGGTTTCAAGGTTAAAGTCGACAGTTCGGATAGTGCGAACAAGTATGAATTGTCTAAGTTCGATAGCGATGAACGTGTCGGGATTTTTAGAAAATTTGGCCGGTTTCGAAATGATACTGCTAGCGATTTGCCATCGCAAAAGGATAAGTTTTGTCCGCACAAAAGTAATCAGAAGCGGAATACCAAAGTCTCTGAGAGGACCAATATTCCGGATAAATCTGAATGTATTGAGATTGTTCAAGATTCTTGCGAGCCGATATTGAAAGACGATGGTCAAAAATCAAAACCTTCCAACAAATTTAAGTACATACATGAGATAAAGAGTATTCTTCAGAGGTCAAGCGAGAAGCAAAGAACTTCGCGATGCGAATGTAAACACAAAAAGCTAAGTGAGAGTGATTCAAAAAGGAAAACGGATACTAATAGTGGTGTCAATGACATTAGCTGCATCAAAAATTTGGAGGGTGAAAATAATGTCAAAGGATTAAATTGTAAAACTCTAAACGTGAATCAATCAGATGATGTACAAGGCAATACAAAGGAAATTACAGAAAGCATTCAATTAAGGTCCAGTCAAAAAGAAGAAGATAAGGGAGTCGAGAATGCTGAGACAGACCCAAAAACTTGTAACAATTGTAAGAACGCAGCAGATAATTCACAAGACTTTAGCTTTTCTCAAGGTCAGTGGTACCGATACTACCCGGAAACCGGCATTTGGATATCAGGAGTCACCAGTCCAGATACGCCCAACGAAGTTTCGTTACCCGACGAATTCTCAACAGAATCAGCTTCGCCGAATGCAGGAAATCTTTTTATTGTCAACCGCAATGATGTTGAAAACATTGAAAACACTGAGACTGTTACAAACGTCCAATCAACCCTACACCAAAAGCATACTGAACACTCGAAGCATATCGACTATACGCGGAATGCCTCATATAACACTCCTAATATCGAGAAAGTTCCTATTTACTCCGTAAGTTCGAAAGATTGCGAAAGACCACCGAAGACACCAATGCTTTCCTTAAACGACCAGCCGCACGATCTGGACTCTTCGAATTCCTTTGATTCCTCCGACTCGTCGAATCTTGCAAGTCCAACGACATCGATGCAAAAGATGCACACTGTCATGCCAGAACTTCACCTGGACTTGAGCGGCTTAAATAGTAGCGACGTTTCGAGTGAAGAATCCAGTCCGGAGAAATGCTGGCGATCACCCGAAGAAGTTCGTCTTGGCTGTGGACGAGTGGCAGCATTGGCCAAACACTTTTCGAAGCTTGGCGATGCGGGTCTGATCAAGTTCAAGTCTTCAAGGCTGACTGGCTCTCGGCAGTTTGTTTCAGAGCCCGACGTATCTTCTCCAAGAGCAGATTGTCAAACGGTAGAGGTCAGAGAGTCAAGGTCGGAGAATGATCTATTAAGAGTGACGACGAAGAAGGGAGAGTTGAGGGAAGGTCAGTGGAGTGTTATATTATTGGATATACAGGGAAAGAATGAGGATGAGGACGATGAGAGAAACATGAGGGCTTGGAATTTGGGATATGCGAGATTGAACGACGATCAGGATGACTGGATGAAGGCAAGCAGAGAGGATTTGAACAACGGAAGGGATGGGATTTTTTATCACGATTTTTGTGGTGGCGTGGGAAGAGTGTACGATGGTCATCGAGGGACAGACGTTTCTTCTGTTAATCTTCAAGGGAGAAATGGGAACTATGATGAGGTTGCGAAGAGACCAAAGGATTGCGATGAGCTTAGAATGAGTAAACGTTTGAATACAAATTTTAATGTAGGTCAAATGAGTCGGGATTGCCAAAAAGTACAACGCATGCAAGGCGACTTTGGAATGAAGAAACGGATGTTTTCCAATGAAGAAAGAAGAACAAAGTCTTGCGGCGATCTTGGGAAGGAGAAGGAAGCTCATAATTATTTTAGCAGCGAAGGAACGTCTTACGATACTCTTGACAGGGACCAAAATGAATTTGATCGACGTTATTCCGACATTGACAGGAATATTCAATTGTTGAAAAACATAGAAGATCGTTCCGATTCCGAAGTTTACGGAAGCAGAGATACAAAGTCGTTGAGCGCAAAGAGTTCTCGTCTTCTTAATGATACATTCAATCTGTTGGGATCCGAAATTGAGATAAAGAGTGACGATAATTTGAGCATAAGGTCGAAGGAGCACTGTTCCTTTCTGAGAAAACGAAGAAATTACGATTCGGAAGGTTTTAGAAGCGAGGATAACTTGACGATAAAACCGTCCTCTGATTTGTTCTCTAATAAGCGTGGGAAATTGCTGAGAAGCGATCAGTCTGGTGGGTTTCGAAGCGAAGAAGATCTAAGGACGCAAATGTATGACAGTACGAATGTATACGAAAAAGCTGATCTTTCAATGGGAGAAGCAAAATTAGAGCGTTACCAAAGCGAGGATACTTTGTTAATGAAATATGAGTATACGGAAAGCCCTATTCAACGAGAAGAACATTTCATTGAAAAATCCTCGAAAATGGTGCAACGCGAAACGACTGATCCAAATAAAAGGAAATTTCGGAGTGACGAAGACGTAATGGCAAGAGTCACGAGAAATGGAGAAAAATTGATTAGTTCCAATAATAAGGATAATGTATTACAAGTAAGCTGTTTTGAACAGGAGAATTTGGGGGGAAATATTAATAATACAAGAAACAACTTTCATCAACCGTTCACAAGAAAATTCGAACAATTAACGATGAAGAAAAATGATAAAGATTCTCAGTCTTCAATGAAATACTTAGAAAAATATGAGGCGCAAAAAATGGGGGACCGAGAAAAAGTTGAGCGAACAACCTTGAAGCACTTTAGTTCGGATTCTGCTCTCGAAGGAATCTTAAAAAATAACGAGAGTCCAATGGCAAAAAAATGGAATGTAATTTTACTGGATGAGAGAGCAACGAATTTTGAATCGCGGATTGAAGAGACGGAAATTTTTAGGAAGGATACAGACGTTAATCGAAAAAGTACTGACAAAGTAGAATCAAAATTGTCATTGGCCGAACAGAACGAAATAATCGAACAATTGCGGGAGTTTTCGAATTTGGATAACGCGAACGCACCGCTCTTTATTCCGGCAAAAAATGAGGGTAAAACTCAGAACATTACTTCTGAAAGCGTTCAAAAAACGATAATCTTGCAGCACACTAATGCTTCTGACAGTTCCAAAAAGGAGGGGACTACAAAAATGGGAGCCCTTGACACTAGTACGGACCAACGTCCTTCAAGTCAGTGTAATGTTATAGTTAACAATAAGACAAAAGATTCTGATCCCGAGAGAATACATTGCAAAAGTAATAGTCTGGAAAGAGGTACAAATGAAGAGTTTGTCGATGGCACTAAACCCGGGCCTAAGAAACGAGATATTCGAAAACATTACATTCGACTGCCGATGGGATCAAGAGTTTTGTCTGCACCCGACGTGTCGAGCACCAGTACTCTTCATCTTCGACCACCATTATCGCGTGTCAAGATGGATCCTGGTTCGGCGAAACAAAACAAAACGAAAACACTGAACTCGAGACCGCACGAAAAATTTGAATCACCAGATACTCATGATAGAACGCATTTCTTTCATTCGCCACGCGATCAAATACAGTCCTCCGGGACGAAATTCAGTGGAAAATCAAGCGTCAGTACGGACCCAATTGCAAGAGCACATAAAAAAGCAGGAATACTGAAAACGTCATCGCTCGATACGGAATCGAAAAAATCGGGTCAATCAGAAATCCAAGTAGAATGTCATACTTCGAAACATGAACCATCTAGACTGTTACTTCCTGCAAGTACGAACAGCCCCTCTAATATCGATTCAAATTTTCCTTCCAAGTTTGGCGACTCTGTACAATTGAATTCTGAAAACTGTCCGAATAAAAGTGCGGAGAGGAAGTTGAAAGAAAGTTCGAAGGTGGACGCGGTGAGAAATGAAAGGAAGGGTACAGCCGACGTTCCAGTAACAAAGTTTCCTGCCTCGTTTATAAGAACTCGCCGAGTGTCGCGAAGCTCTGGCGATCTGCCTTCCGCGACAGTCAAATCTCGCACAAAAGAAATGGCGACGGTTAAGAGCGACGAGAGTCTGGCGTCAACGCGTAAAATTGTTCCAACGTCCAGGTCGTTAAGTATCGTAGACAATAAGTCGGGGAAGTGCGAGAAGAGTTTGTTAAGCTTAAGCGAGCGATTAGGGAGTTCGAAGAGATTTGAGCGGGAGAATGTGGGGAGTGTAATTGGGAAAATGGCGGGAAAGTCAAGGAGCGAGCCTAACGTCTCGAAAAGGTCGTCGACTCCACGTTACGAGGGAAGAAGATGTCCAAAGGATGATGTCCTTGGGATGGACGACGTCGAGCGTAAGCCGAATTTCGAATTTTGCCGCGGATTTTTCTCGAATGTCATCTCAGTTTTTTCCTTATTTGTCTGTTTACTTACACAGGCATGTCTCGTAGCGCACAATAAGAATAGAGAATCATTCGTTCATTTTCTTCGAAGAAGTTATAGCGGGCTGGAAACTAATTTTGCGTCGAGTCTAGTTGACTATGTGTCCTTGACACTTCGAGTATGCGATGTTTTTGTAGCTGCAATCAACTTCATGTGAGGATATACCTATGTCTCGTATGCAATGCGAGTGTTTAATATTTAAACGAATATTTTTTAACTCATTTTTAGTAAAATGGGGTTATTAGACTCTACGTATGATTCAGGACTTATTCAAAAACTTTGATACAATTAATTATTCCTTTTTCATTTTTGCTACATGCGGTCCTTGCTTGTTCACGGTTTTTTTATGATTCACTCATTTGTTCTGAAACGATTAAATTTGTTTAACACTACATGAAAAATTAACTTCTTCATCAAGTTTATCATATCAATCGAATTATGCATCATATCTTTTCGCTATAAATTGTTGAGAACATTTTCGTTGCTGCACGAATAAGAATGTCGCACGATATTGTCATTGTCCTTTTTAAATTTTATGTTTATTCACTAGTTTCTCGGTTTCTGTAAATCACGATTCACACAGACAAAACAAAACACGAATAAATTGAATTGTTAATCTTATCCATAGCATAACAAACATTCTCCAGGTTCAATGTTTGTTACTGCGAACATAATTGCTCATAAATTCAACGTTGGATGTGCTGATATATGTATACTTATATATATGCGCAGTAATATGTCAGCATATCCAAAGTTGTGAACACTTTTGAGAATGAACATTTAAGAGAATTGTTAATGTTCTCAGAACTGTTACCATACAATTTTTTTATATTTCTTTTATCGTTCTAGGCAAACATTCGTATAATCAGTGTTAGTTATATTTTGCGTTGGTCAGGCAAGAAAAGTTATTTTTGCACCCTTTGACAACCTTGATGGAATTGTTTTTTTTATCTGATTTGACCCAGGTTATATGTTTCACAACGACCATTATCAACACTACTGTGTACGTTAAGTTTAGTTGGTAATTAAGCGACGAATATAACCGAAAATGAACGGTGTTGAAAGTTGCATAATGACGTGAAACGAAATATCAAACTTTGCAACCTTACATTTTACCCGTTACGATCCAAAGGAGGAAAGAAAACAAATTTGGTTGCATTGAGTAGCGAATATCCAAGAAATACGATATTGCAACTTACAATATTTTCAAATATTGTTTGGTCGTTCCGAAAAAAGGTGAAAAACACAGTGGGGCGCATGGTTCATTTTTGCCCGTTTCATTGAAACAGAACATTTCATTTTTATTTGTCATATGCATGCGAAAAGAGCGTTAGATAAAATAGGCGTCTCAAGTAGAGTAAATATGAAATTAATACTTTAATGCCTCAATTGGTTATACGGATTTGTAATAAAACATATTCGGCCACACGTGAATACTATCACGATAATATTTATATTAATTGGTGGTGTTGTTGACACGCAACAATAACATCCATGTTTATGTATAAATTACATATATGCGATTGGTAATAGTGTATATGTATCTCTGGAAAGTTTCAATTACGGCTACAGGAAAATGTACGTTGTTACACGTTCTTTCTAAGTTTCGACCAGTATGCGATTTATCGATATTTTGAATAACATTGTTAACGTGGACTACTCGTCTGTACAAGAATGATTTTGAGAAAGCAGACGAAAACAATGAGATTGTTTACCTACTATTGCTTGTTCAAAACGCCTATTTTTTCCAACGTGTACTGCTTCCTGGCGAGCGATGATAATCTATTATAAGGAATATTCAACTCAATTTGAGAACATCAAATATTCTTGTTCTTTACCGTCGATATAAGTAAGTGCTATAAAAATGATCATACTGATTTTCATCGAAAATATGAATGCAAGGTATAATTGCAAAATATGCGAAGTCGTTTAATCTGCCAATGTACTATCTTATATCAGACAGAAGAACAACGGCATTCACGTTAGTCAGGTGCAACAAACTTTATGTACATACGGGAGCGAATTTGCATGATAAAGGGAATGGCTTTTAGCTTATCTAACATCACCTTTCGCAAAGAACATTTATACGTCCATTAACCGTTTGAATTTGGCGCGTCCCTCGTGCTGCTATCCATCACAGGTCCACGACGCATGAGCGAACGCGATTTGCCATCTCGTCTCGGACATGAATCAACCCCGCAACAGATTCACAGCAGCAAATCGGTTCCGGCATTGCACAGTAAGTTTCGCCATCCTTTTTTCACTCTCATCGTTTCATGCTTCTTTCCTTCACGCCCGCAGAATGAATACAAAAAATCAAACCGCACAGTATGAAATGCGCACGACTTTCAGACATAGTTTCGTTAGTTCACGAACTTAAGTTTTCTAAAACCTAATTACCTACAAATTTAATCTAGAATATACTAAGATATAGGAACAGAAAAGTTTTGTATCGAGTTGGTCAATGTAATTCAACTGGCACATTTTTGGTGCGTTTTATTCAAGTGGACGAAGATAATTTGCAACAATTCTATTTTCATGAACAATTTTTCGTGTTTTAATGCCGCTGCAAGTTAAGAATATCCGAATGGCCAGCAAAGACCCCGTGTTAAAAAAATCGATCAAAGGTAATACTGTGTCTGTATGTAATCTTACACTATCCTCGTGCAGACGTGGGGACAGAAGGCAAACAACAACATGAAGTGTTTAACCCCGGGTACAGTAGGGCATCTTCGAGCAACAGTGTCACACCCCCTGTTCAACCACCCCCAATGCCAGCTATTAACGGAGCAACGTCGCTACGATCACGGTATGTCAAGAATTTGCCAGAGAATTTCGCTTAATTGATCTGATATTGAACGAAACCTTCACGAATATACTTGATAGAATTGCATCTTGTACACAATTACTTATTTACCTATCGCCTATCTATTATATATTCATGGCCAACATAAAAATGTCAAGGGTTACTGGAGAACGTGCAAAAGAACATTATGTAAAAATATATTAAATCCGATCTTATTCTATTTTAAACATTATTCTTGGTAAAAAAAAAATCTTGATTAAGGAAAATAGAACTACTTGTAGAATATTTTTTCACTTATTCCATATTAACATAAGTTTGAAAGTAATCAAGATGACAGATTTATAACGCGTATAAATACGCACACGTATTTGTAATAGGATTTAATACAAGTTACTCACGTCATGTTCGTTTTCATAGCTCGAGCCATAACTTGCATGATCCGATGAGAATCGGAACGTTACCGCCGAGCGGATTAGTGAATAGACAGCAATCGTCGCCTAATCTGAATCCGAGTCAAGCAACCTCAAGCCAAGGAAACGGTGGGCAGTTAAATTCGCAAAACAACGAGGCGGAGAGGTTCTATCAAAATTTGAGCATTTATCGCAATCAGGATCCGACTATGAAGCAACAATCGAGTCCTTCGCAGCATTCTGATGACAGGTTGGCATTCTTATTATCCCTCTTTCAATTTCTTCAAAACTTCTCACTTGGAATGCTTACTTTTTTAGTAACAGCGCTAATACAGTGCCTTCTACCCGTTATGTATATGTATTTGTTGTTTGTTCTTTACAGAAGCCCGCTGCATATGCAAAAGAATCTTCGAGGCTCGCAAACCTCGTTAAATAGACCGACTTCGCACGATTCGGTTGGTCAAGCGAGAGATCGGCCGATTTCTGCTTACGTTTCGTCGCAAACGCAGCAGCAGGCTTACGCAGCTGGTCAAATGCAGCACCCTGCAGGACCTCCACCCAGATCTCAGTCATCTCGAGACATCATCCGACAGGAGGCGAAGTTGCAGGAGATGCAGGAAGAGGTAACAATCAGCTCTTAATTTTTTTTTTGTTAGACAAACTAAAGACAATAAGGTGATCCCTAATGCTAACTTGCGTTTATTTCTGACAGGTATATATGTCACAGTAAATGCGATTAATTCGGTGATTGATTATCTATAATAACCGGTTAATATGAAAAATATTCAAGAATTGATCATATTAATTAGATTTGGTGATGATTTTATATAATTGTGATAATATTTCCTTACAACGATTGATTCTTTGTTCAAAGAAATACGTGGTAAGGAGGATTTAAATGAAGGATTCTTATGAAAAGTATGCACCAAAGGGAGTTATGGGGTCTTCGTATCAAAGTGTGACATAATTCTTCTTGAACACTGAAAGGATTCTGTGAATTGACTGCAATAATAACTGGCAATTGTACATAATCAGCGGATTAATCACATTTACCGTAACATATATACAATCATATTCCCTAAGCAGAATCGTATTCCACCTATGCGTTATTGTTCCTCAGGTTCGAAGACGTGAATTGCGCGGCTGTACTTCTTCCGGTATGCTGAATCAGTATCGACCTAATCCAACCTACAGATCCTCGTCGTCCACCGTATCTCACACTACAGGAACATCGGTTGTTCGTCCACCTAGGCCGCAGCAAGTATCAACTCCAAATCTGGGACCAACCTCGCCTAATAGCTATACCCAAGGTAATTACAACGGTACAGAATATATACCAAAATATGCTTTATGCAACAATTGTTTACTCTAATTCCTGCAACTTTCCGTTTCCATGTTATTCCTGTGAATAAACTATATAATAGCTCATCTTATTGTTTTAGGGTATGGTTCGACAAGGCAGCAGATGTCTGGCAATTTTGGCCAGACCGAACCACAGTATGCTCAGTACGCTCAGTACTCTCAGTACGGCAAGTATCAAACACAACAACCGTCCAATCCATATGGCGTCCTTCCGCCAAAAGGTACGAAGCTTGACCAACAGCAATCCTCTTCGGGCCGTGGCTCGATGCTACTTGAAACCCGGGACCATGCACACGTGATGCAAGATCAAGCTACTCGTTTCGCACCAAACTGTCAAGGTCAGAATGGACACTACGCGAACGGGCAAGATGCGAGTAACGGCAGAGGGCAAAATGGACTCGAAGGCGGGCTCCTTGAAAGCGAGTTACACAGGACCATCATGGCGGACGATGGCTACAGGGAAAGTCCACCACCGCCACCCTTGAACACTTCCACGCATCCACTATACAACAAACAAACGGATTCGAGGTTTGTACTTTCATTTATTATCAACCTTATGTTCACTTTTTCATAAAAATGATCATTCGATCGATTCTTTAGAGTATCATATACGCTACACTATAGAGTTATATTCTGTTATTATGAGATGGTTTTTTCAATAAGTGAACATAGTTTGAGTTAAAATGTTTCTGCGAGTAATGTTGTACATCACATGGATCGCACAAATGGATGACTAATAGTTCTGCTTATGCTCAAGTGAACAATGTATGAAAAATGTCAAGTGAATATATTGTTAGCGCTTGTTTTGTTTGCAAGGAAAATTAATACTTTATGTATTACTTCTCATTATTACATGAAATTTCTTTAATACTCACAGGTATACGGCAAGTTTGCAAGATCCGCCACGGGGTGGTTACTATCCTGCTGGTATGAGTGGTTCGAATCAACAGCCGAGACAGTATCAATACAGTGCGACAAACCCATGGCAAAGGGAAGAAAGGGAAAAGGTAAGGGTGTTCTTCAAAATGAAGTCAAGCCTTCGATACAGACTGTATTGCGTTTTCGACACACGTTAAAGAATCAAATTTAAGATATATTTGCTTTTGTTACATATATATTTTGATATTTGAGGAATTAAGTGACCATTCTAAGTATCCACTAGTTGTAATTTATAATGTCAAATATTTTATTTCCATCTTTTATGAACTTCAATAACTCTTATAGTGTACGTTTTCTGCCATTTTTTTAATGTTTCGCACGCACAATTCTCAGTAATTGAAGGCCTATTGCCCACTTTATACGTTCATATTTCGTAACCTTACTACACGTACCCATAATTCATCCCAGGAGCAAGCTCGAAGACGTGAGGCAGCCCGACAATGGCGGGATCAACAGATTGCTGAACTGAGCGGTCTTCCGCATCGAACACCGCAACAGGAAGAACAACTTCGAGCGCTTCAACTGGAACGCGACTTTCAGCGTCGAGCCGAAGAAGCAGCTAATCAGCAGGACGAGGACGAAGAGGGCAATGATCTTGATAACGAGAGCGTACAGAGGGTACAGGGACTGTTGCGCATGGCAGCTGTTCAAGATCGGCCTACGGGTAATAATCAGCAAACGTTGCTCACGAGGACGACAAACGGAAATCAGTCGTTGAGGGGTCCGAACGTTGTCGGAGCCCAGCCTCAAAGTCAAGGACAGAACACGGCTGTTACCACTGTGAGTAGTTCCAAATTTCCCGTTGGTGCTATTTTATACAATATTTTATTCCAACATACAAACAGTAATGTTTCATTGATACTACATTCAATGAATATATATTGTAGTTGAGCAAACGTATTCGACCATCATTCGTTCTACTGTATTTTTATTAATCGTTCAATATGAATCTTTCATTATTTAGAATTCTTCCACACTGGCGCCACCGTCAGCAGAAACGCCGTCCAGCCTTCATCTTCATCAATCCCAACTACCAACTCATCAAACGCAACAGCCACAACAGCAGGCTGCCCCACAGAGTTTGCCTAATCAACAACCACCTACCGTTGGTTCAATTTATGGAACGACGAGCAGCCACTTTGTTCAAAAATCGTATCAGCCAATTGATGAATCTCAGCGCCGAGCCGAGGAAGCAAAACGAAAGCAGGAGTTTGAAGAAAATCAGAGGAAAAGGGAGGAAGAAGTTAGGAGACAACAGTTTCAAATGCAACAATTATATCAACAGCAACAGCAGCAGCAGCAGCAACAACAGCAACAGCAGCAGCAACAACAACAACATTTCAGGAATCAGCAACAGTCGTTGCATCCTGGAATGTTGAGGCTGGATAATCTTGTCATTAATGGACCTAGCACTCCAACTTGTAAGTAAAACTCGTAGCAGACTTCGAAAGAATTCATGTCACTAGATTTTCAAAGCAGTGCCAATCCTTGAACGTAGTTTTCTACTTAAAATATGAAATATATGTGCATTACAGTCTAATGAGCAAAGCATATTATCTTGTACATTGTACACTGCTTCTTATAAATATTGTACATGTGTATTGTGTACTTATTCTAAAAATTATTTGTGATGTTACGTATGGACAAATTCTTTTTACTACAGCATCACAAAATTCGAACGACGCCCCACCCCCACCGCCTCCTGAACGTGGTTCAAGTTACGCAGTGATGTCCCAACAAAGTGTTTTACGTTCGTGCACGCAAACTAACAATCCAGCATCGATGCCTAGCACTCAAGTTGCCACTAGCGCAAGTTTAGTGCAACAAGCATCGACGGCAGCTATCAAAAGGGTCTCTTTTCACGACCCAAACGCAAATGTTGAGACCCGAGGTGTAAGCGGATCTGGGAACAATAATCAGCCATTATCCATCGGCATGGACACCATCAGGGAGGATCCCAATGTAAGTATTGTCATAGTCTTTACTACATACATTCTAACAATAAGTATCGCGAACCAAGGTCTTGAACTCCAATGGTTGGAACATTATTGATACATGTATTCACGATCCCACAAGCACTTCTATTTTATCAAATATTTTCAACGGTTCGGTAGTGTGAAGTATTTAGCCACCTGGGATATATGAGTCTAAAAAATTGAAATATTTTAGGAATAAAAACACGAGTTTTTAATTTTGTTGTCTCTCAGTACATATATTTAAGCTGCTATGTGATGTTCTTCACACAAATTCAATTCTGCAATATGAATCGGGGCTACAAAATTAAAAACAGACACGAAATGAGAAGAAATTTACTGTTTAAAGTGAACTATATAATTATTAAGAAAAAATTATTTTATTAAAACGCACTCGTCAGCAGACTACAAACAAAAGGTATAAACAGAATCAGAAAAAATGATAATGTATTTGTGTTTATATAAAGGCATTCTTGCTCGTATTTTGACTTGTTTGCATGAAATTATGTGATTCGTTTTACATCTTTAGATTTTGTGTACATAGATGAATATGGATAAATGTTCCAAAGGGCGCTATACATTTTTCATCATTGGCGTGTACTGCTGTACATTTTGTTTCTTTGCAATAATTGTCTTTCAATTGTAATATTTTACTGTTTTATATGCTGTGATTAAAATATGCAAGCATAAGTTTAATGTTTCATTGGTGTTTGTCCCCAGAATTTCATAAATGACGCTGAGAATCTTCTTGCGTCGCCAAAAACGCCCGAAGGACCAGGTGGACCATTTGCAGGTACAACACCAGGTGTAATTGGTGCGCAAGAGGTTTACAAGTAAGTTTAACAATCTCTAGCATTTTCTATGATTCATAAATCCATAAATCATAATTATCATTTTCATATATTTCGTGTATTTTTGTTAACTTTGATCCTCGTCATTCCCACATGCATTTTAAGACAATTCTGGTACCTGATGTTACTTGTCTAAACAACCCTAAATCTAGTCATTGATTTAATCATAAGGCAAAAATATTAAAGCCTGGAAAATATGTAGCAAATATTCACAGCACAATATATAGAACTCGTTGATCTGTGAAAAGACAGCGTTTATTGGATTAGATCAGAATTCCAAAGTTTGTATAAGATTAGAATAACGAATCCATGCACTCTTTGTTCTGTGGAGTTAAGTTGGACTAACTTTACATACTACAAGTTGAGTACAAAAGTAACATAATCTTATTAATTTCTCTGTATAACTACTCAGTCATCATCGGCTAATTCACACGACAACACCAAATATGGCAAAAAAGCTGCCTCCTTAGTAACTTCAAGCACGACAATCCAAAAGTACCGAGTGTACAGAGTTAGTGATGTAATCAAACCAATTTCAACTTGTCCCACACTACTATTTACGATTCTTATATTTCTTCGTTTCGTTCCAGAGATCCACGACAAAAGCGGTTGGCCGAAAAGCAGAAGCAGCAGAACTCTCAGCTGGGCGCCGTTCCAGAGAAACTCAGTTTCAAGGAGAAAATGAAAATGTTCGCGATGGAAACTGGGGAAGATGGCACGCCACGTGATAAAGTAAAAATTTCACGCGCCCAGCGAGAGATCGACAATATCGGTGGTCCGCTCGCTCCCAACAACAACAACAACAATAATAATAATAATAATAACGGAACCGGCAACATGGGCAACAATAATGTCAACAACAATAGCAGAAGTTAATTCGACAAATGCTTCCTTTAATTGATTGTAAATTTGTTGCGCGCATGGCCCGCAGTGGCTGAAAATGCGCATTGTTCGTTAGGCAAGAAAAGGAGTTGATAAAGCAGAATTACGAAAATTATTGCAACGTTTCCGGTCACTTTGAGGGACGAAATAGTGAGATGGCAGCGCAATTTTAATTGTTGGATATTTTTTAGGAAAAAGCGAAAATTAATTTAATTTCAATTCCGTTTCAATGGTGACGAATATTCGAAGTATGAAACGGAAAGAATAGGAAATAGCGAAACGCTCAGTTCGTTCGAGAAGTTTTTCACAAAATACAAGAAGAGAAGAAAAATATAGAAGTCATTTTAGATATACGTCAATATTTTTTGTTCGACAATAATAACGCGAACAAAGGCGAATGGAACCCAAATGGGTAGGTTGGGGAAGAAAGAAGCAAAATGTGTATCTGCAGAGAGAAAATGTGCATATGTAAATAAATAAGAATCGAAGAAATGTTCAATTGGAAGAAGAAGAAGATATAAAGATACAAATTGCAGAAAGATAAGGTCACTAGAATAAGAAGAATCACGTGATGTGATACTAACATGGAGAAATTAAACGCAAAAAGTAAAAACAACATTGGGGATAAGTGGCACATCACGGCAAAGAAAAGAATTCTAATTTAGCATTTCGTGAAAAGCGTCCGCCGTCCGAATAGAATCACACATTTGACAAAATGCGTGCATGCAGAAAAAGAAACGCTTTAAATCTAATGGAGAAGTGACAAACAAATGCATCGAAACAGCATCGAATTTTTGTCGTTGTGTAACACCGATTGAAGGGAAATCGTTTTTAATCTAACAGAAACTAAAGCATTCCTCCTCATTTCAGAGAGAATATATTAATAATCACCGATGAGAAAAGTTTTAGTTCAAACAGACGAATGGTGTAATATAAACTTTTGCTTTCTTTTGGGTTTATTCATAGCTGAATAACAGAAAATTTGGGGGTTGGGGGGGGGGGGGGGGGCTAAAGTAAGGAAAGTGTGGACGCAAGGAGAATAACAGAAGTAACATTGAGTTAATTGTGTTCCAGCTTTTCAGTAATTATGTATTCTCTGCGATTTTCCGTCCTTTTTATACGAAGGACGTGAAACATTTATTAATACTATGTTATGTTTCATGAGAGAGGAATGGGCGCTTACTCTGTCAATATACAGCTTGTGTAAAATAGAATTTATATCACAATTGTTTTTCTGTTCCTTATTGTTTATTCTCTTTCTTTGTCATCAAATCATTGCGAAGAAATTTGACAGTCAAAATTTGAGGAGGCATATTTTTTTTCACCCGTTTTCTCTTACAATCGGCGTTAATACGATTTGTTCTTGTTCTTCTCTTTCTCACTGTTAACATTATTGTAGCTATAATTTTATTATTATTAATATTAATTATTATTATTATTATTATTATTATTATTATCATTATCATTATCATTATTATCACTACCATTATTACTAGTATTAAAATTATATTTTCATATTTTTCCAATTTTTTGTGCGATTTATATAACAAAAATGTGAAACAAAGTTATTTTTTATAAGTTTTATCTTATTTCCTTTTTTTCTGTTAGCGTTATGTTTGACATTGTCATCATTATTATTGCCATCATGTTTTTAACAAACTTTTACCTCCTTTTAAGATGCGGACAAAATCATTTTATTATATTTTGTCTTTACTCCATTTCTTGCGGTACACGCGTTATATAAATAAAGTTGTTTTCTTTTATTTCTCCTTTGTTTCACATTGTCATGACCATTATTGTCATTTGTCACTATTATTACTGCTACTATTATCGTGTTTTCGTAATATTTACTTTCCACTTGTGATATGTGTTTTACACATTCCTTCCTCTGCTACTTGTTTGGAGCACTAACAAGATATATTAAGATCATATTATTTTTACGCATTATTTCTCTTCTTTCCATGTTGTATATTTGAAGCATAAATGACATTTACTATTCTTCTCAATCACTGCTCTGACATATTTGTGTTTACGCTACATATGCAAATTGTGAACAAGAGTCACTTCCTCTCATCTCTTTCTTTTTATTTTACGTTACTGCTAATAGTATTATTATAATTATTATTGCATCGTTGTTATGATTTCGTAATAACAATTATGTTCTCTATACAATTTTCTTAATTATGTTATGAGGCCTATAATGTCACGATGCCTTCATTCTTCTTCTTCTGTTGCGATTTAATGCACCAACTCATCAGCAATGCTAATCTCTTCGAGATATCATCGTGTTCGTGCATAGTTGAGGCAGCACGAAACTTGTATTTTTTTTTATGTTTAGCCGTATTTGTAATATTATTTCTATTATGTATTATTTCCTGATCGTACACAGTCGCAGGTTGCGCTCTTTTCCATTGTTTCGTTTATTGTATACATTTCTTCCGGATCTACCAATTTATTTTTATATAAATCTCCTTTTTAAATCCGTATAACTGTTAGATATTCGATTTACATTAAGTTTTATTGACACCGCAAAAATCGATTCCTTTCTTCATCGCCCAACACCCTATATTTTCTGTCTTTCTTCAGTCTCTCCTTTCTCTTTTTTTTGTTACTTAGGACTGTTTTATATACGACGAATATTAAGGATAGTACAAATAATATGGCAGCCCTTGTAACAAGGATTTAATATTATAAATAAAGAATATAGTGTACACAGCGATAATTACTATGATGGATTACTTTTCTTTTCATTTCTTTTGCTTTTTTTTATGTATCCTTATTTTATTTTGTATTCATAAAAGTTCAGAGAATAATAATTTTATATTGAAAGTAGAAACAGGGCAGTACAGTGCAAGAGGAAATTAGATGATAGAAAAATGCATTTGTCAGAAATTTCTTGAAACACACGAACGCACACTTACCATACACTTCTGTACGTTATTCAAATCCAGTTATATACTTTATTAGATAAACAGGTTCTGCTTATAAGTAGGGAAAAAGAATGTTAAGATTTAATGACCAAAAATTGGTTATTCCAGGAACAAATTATTGTAATTTTCAGAATAGGTTGCCTGTACAGCAAAAAGAATAAATTACTGAGGCACACCTACACATATCAAAATGGTATGTTATTGCACGACAAAATGAACAAAATTAAATTACTCATCAAAGAGCTTTTCGACGCTTTTGTTACTTCTTTTATAAAAAAGATTGCAACTTCCATTTTACTATAAGTTGTATTATAATACTCCATTTGTATTACAGTCTTTCTTCCAAACATTAGATCGGCACTTTGCCTGCGAAGAGAAAAACAATGTGAGCAATAATGTCGTCTCACCAATGGTAAAATTATACTATGAAAGGAAAATAAATTATCTAAACTGGTCCATCAAGGTCATGGAAAAACAACAAGAAAAAATTATTCGTTTTTCGTTAAAGATAGCGTTCCTATATTCTTTTAGAAAAATTCTTGAAAGAAAAGAAATGCCCGTTAATGGATATTGAGAGTGAAACGAGCAAAAATTAACAAAATCATTTACACATCAGTTTCTCCTTACAACGCGTATTATTCCTCGCAAGAGGAAAGGACCAATTTTAACAAACACAAATATCAATATTCCTAAAACATTCACGTATACATACGTGCATAACAGAGTATATACTGTATGTTACTACGTATATTGGAAAATATACAAAAAGATAAATGATTAAAGAAACCATGGAACAACAAGGATCAACTAGTTTTAAAAATAAATATTATCGAGACAAAGATGAATGTATTTATGAAGCCGTCGATAAATTATACAAAGGGGTCAAAATTAGTTAGACATAGGATTTAAAGAAACCAAAAGCGAATAAGTGTCCTTTAGAGAATGTAGAGAGAGTAGGAAAATGTTTAGACATGTTAGAAATGTCTCGATACTGGTGTCTATGATACATCTTAAGTTATATAATAATTATTACTGTTAATATTAATATTCACGTATAGACGAATGAAAAACACCAAAATGCAACTAATGCGATAAATATAATGTAGAAATGTCGTTAGCCAGATTAATTATCAGAACTGACGTTCCAAAATGTCAAAAGTAAAAATACATTTCTCTGAGTCGGTCCTTTATAAATGTAATTATTGTGCCGATTTTGGCAAAGGAAGTGACTATTTTGTCTGTATAGACCATAAGATTGTTCCTGTATTTTACCGGAATAGTAAAAAAAAGAAATAGGGTACGATAGAAAACTGAAAATATATGTATACAATAAAAATATGACAAAAAACAAACGCAAGAGCATAAGTGGTAATATACGTATGCAATAAAAAAATATATATTACACGAAACACATATAAGACAACATTCAAACGAAAAATGAAACTAAATGTTTATAGTCAAATCATGACATATAATGTTTATAACACCAATGCAGCTGGAGATATATACACATGTTCAAAAGTAGATGTGTTACATATGTGTATAAATTGTACATTAATTTAAAAACAGTGATAAAATATGGATAATTATGTAATTTCCATATACTCGTTCAGATGGAACAACATGGGAGAAAAGAGGCAAACAGAAAAAAACGAAAGATTATAGCAATATTAGCAAAATAATAAATAGTAACATGATGAAAGAAAAATAAGAGTGTAAATGTTAACGTTAATCATATGAGTTATAAAAGTTGTTTAAGTAATTAAAATTACCTATTATGTAATTTTTACTTAACTATATGTTTACGATGTTTTCTTTCTCTTGAACAATACACTACTTACTTTAAGAAGAATATAGAGCACATAATGGATAAGTTCTTATTATACTCCGCTGCATTTTGTCCTTTTTATCGTATCTTTAATTATAAATATATTTACATAAACAAATTTATTGTGATTATTAACAGATCTAAATATTTTATAATCACGATAATGCTCATTGTCTACGATCATTCTCTCTTATAATTATAATAATGTCTGCAAGAGAAGATATATTTGCAAAGGTCAGGAGAAGGGTAAATTAATACGTGGAAAGAACAAAAATAATGTGAGTATTACAGATGTAACAGAAATGGGAACAACAGTTAACATATACATATGCGGCGATATGAAAATAAGGCGAATTGCAGCGCAAGAAATTCTGATTTTGAAAGCTCAAAAAAGAGGTTACAGTTATTGTTTTAACCTATCGTTGCAAATTGAAATATTAACTATGAAGAGATCAGTGTATATACATCTACATTCGTTATTTATTTATTACCATTAGCTATGTTCCACGAAGAAATAAATCAAAAGTATTTTGTTTTGTACGTGTATTAACCGCCATTGTCGTATAATTAATGATAATTAAATTCATAAATATATATACGGCAGTAAACTGAAAAACGCAGTTAGAGTACGAAAAATAAATCATTGAACAAAGACATTGTCGTTTCTTCAATTTCATTCTTAACTCGTAAGAGATTTTCAAAAAGCGCATCGAGCATTGTTTATTCTGGTTCGTTCAGATTTAATAAATAATTTGAATGATCCGCTAATCAGAATTTTTTTTCGGACGAGGGTTGATCCTTATAATTTCTCTTATTGCTAAGTCGCAAGACACTTTGTTTGACGATAAGACGTAGAACTCTGTACCCATGTCGCATGCACACTATCTTCTTCGCACAATCGCGCAATAAAATCACGTAATAAAATCGCGCAATGATCGTACGGAATTCCGTCCTTGGCGCGCTCGTTTTCTTTCTATTTTTTCATAATTTTTTTTATCACCATTCTTTCTTTTTCTACGGAAACTTTACGTCAATGTATATTATATATATACATATATGTCTGTACCGGGAGATGACGAGTACGTTATACTGGGTGAGTCACATAATTATCGCCAATAACACAATTTAAATTACTCACTTGTAAGCGACAAATTATTGGAACAATGGAACATTCTCTAAACATAAAAGTATTTTAATGGAGTTTCCATTGACATCCTTTCCAGAATAATTTACTGTTTGTATTTATGGCAAGTTTGTCTAAAACTAAAATCTAATGAAATGATGGAAATATATAAAAATCACGTAATTAGAGTCGTTAGTATGGCTTTTATTTGCATTCTGCATACATTGGAAACGTTGGAAGCTTTCAATAGAATTGTGGAAAACACCTTTTTTACCACTATGTCCTTCTGTACGTTTAAATAGAGCAACTCCGTGTTGAGGAATGTCTTACTACAAAGCATTAACAAAAATATTTCAGCCACCTTGCTTCCATGGAATTGTAAGTATGGAAAAAAAGTTGTACAGTTTATGCGCTATTCCACACGTTCATATTGCGAACGAACAAGAAAATGTTACATGTTAGACAGTGATCTACTTTTAAAGATAGACGCAAGGTTTTAGAAACTTCAAAATATGTACCTCTTTTTCTTAATAATATCAAGTAACGATAAAGAAATATTTTGTTAACGATGCAGCGACTGAAAAATATAAAAAATATAATCTTTATTTGATCACACCGTTTTTAGAAAATTAGTGAAAATATTGTATCTGCGGAGAAATTTCTTGCCGTTTCTTGCAGCAAGAGTCCGTCCACTACTAACAGATGGCACCATTTGTATTAACATCATTAAAAACGTTACAAAATTAAATGTTAACTAACTTTATAAAATAAAATAACAGGCTTGCCCATATTAAAGCTCAATCAAAATATAGCAATCATACTGTATTCTCGGAAGGTTAAATTACCAGAGGAAAAAATTTTTTAAAAATAAGAATGATTATTCTAATCTTATTGTCAGAAATACAGCGCGGATTAATTTTCGATCCAATAAGAAAATATATATTTTACATGTATATTGAATCGTGATATCACAGTTCCACGATGTTACAATTTATGCGCTTTGACAATATGCAAATTTCGTCACATCATGAAATTATAATGCATCCGGTCTGGATAAAACGCATACTAATTGCAAGTACTTACAGAGTTGTACTTACATTGACGCATATATATGCAAAAGGACGACTATAATTGCGCAGAAACTCAGATATAACTGTCCACGCGCGACAGTTTATCGATTCTCACGCGTCATTCTGTTTACGTATATCATTCTACTTTCCTCCCCACTTCATCTCCACCCCCTCCCCGTCCCACCTTCTCACGCTCGTCGACTATGTACTCAGTTATCTAATAATGCAGCTATTGTCGCGTACACATTCAGAAAATTGTGAATGACATTTTTACCGTTCCAAACACCTACAAATAAATGTTTCAGAATCGTAAGTGTTGGCGTTAAATTCCTTCACTGTTATGATTGACGATAATATAACTTTAACATGTCAAACAGAAAAGTAAAAGGATCTGAAAAAGTCAGATCAGATTTGTTACAATACCATTTACATAAAGCGTAGGAAAAATATTTCACGCACTTATTAGAAAATTCATAAATCAAAAATTGGAAGAATTCTGTTTTTTAAGAAGATAAACTATTCGAATTTCAAGGTTTATTGATTGACTCAATGAATCATCTACCACTAGTGTTCGTTTGAAAGAACGTGATCTATTTGAACCCGTTTGACAGTTTAGGAGGAGCAAGATTTAACATTTTGCTTTACTCATCTTATATGCACACACATACGTGGATTGAGCGCATCAATGTACGTTCGTGTGCGGCAAACCGTTGGAAAAAAGTAACGCTGACGGTGAAGAAATTGTTCAAACGTCATCGCAATCGAACAGTATTGCGGAATCGTTTGTAACGGAATGATCATTCTAGTCATGCGATGCGTGAGCAGCGCGATCGAATGACTAAAAAGAATAGAAAAAGTTTCGTGAATGACAAACGAACGGACTCTCCCATCTTATTGTTTTGCAATATATTCTTCATCATAATCATGCCTACCGTGCCATTCAATTTTATTCTCGTATTCTTACAATTTATCCATTGTTATGTTAGAGCGACATATTACGGCATTCGTTCATCTTTCAACTCAATCCGTACATTTCTCCAATTCACCCATTTTTCTCTTGAGGAGCAACAGCTTTCTCGAGTAAACATTCTTGTCCACCCGCTAATCAAACAACCGCCTTATCAAGTGTACTTTACCACGGCCAGAACATTCGAATTTGAAAAGACATATATAAATTGCATTTTCCCAAATTAACTCTGACGCAGAAAAAGTACTGCAAGAAAGTAACAATTGAAGAAGGTCGTGACGCTGTCATTCCCAGCTCTGTCTGCGACGAATGAGTATTTCCGGAATTATCGACAGTATCGCGCGGAATGCCGATAGCCAGCCTCAAAATCCGTATTAACGAAATTGGCTTATGCAATGCACAAACGGCGAGCAAGGCGGGAGACGCAATTAATTACCGCCGTCTCTCCCGGTATCGATAAATTTTCGAGACGCGGCTCATCACGTGAACGCCTCATGATCAAATCGTGTCGATGTAAATGTCCCTCCTCCGGATTCTTCGCCGTGTGTCCGCGTCTCTTTCCTTCTGCCAATTTTGCGGTTTCGCCCCTTCCATTCTTTTTTCTCTCTTTCCGCCGTGCATGTACCTCGTGTCGCGATAAGGTGTGCGTTGCGATTGTAAATTTGAACGACGGCCAGATCTTTATTGCTCCTTGCTTCTATAGGGCGATGTGTAAACGAGAGCGGGATAAGTTAGGAACAGATTGATTGAATATGACGGATAATTGTCTTCTTAGATTTTTGTGGTCACATTCTCTATGATTGGACTGGTTTCCTCAAAATTGTACAATTACTCGGAAATTCGGAGCAATGAGCTTGGGTCATTACAGATTGTTGTAATGATCATTTTTGTGACACAGGTGGACGATGTAAGTATTGAGGTAGTTAAATAGTATTTAAGTAATACAAAGCAATTACAATCATGAACGTTTTAAACATGAGTAGAATTACATCTGGTAAAATTGATATATCGCAACTAGAATAAATCGTGAAAATTTATAGCACGATCGGAAATTGCGTTGAAATTAAGTGAACGTCTTGTAACACAACATAATTGCAGTATCGAAAGTTAGTCAACTCCTCGCTACATGATCGACAATTACGCGCCAATGCGATTAATCGAAAACGTCGAAAAGTGAAATGCACAATACGCGCAATGAAGTCGACCCACTTTCAGAGCCAATCATTTGAATTACTGACAAAAAGAAAAGAAGTAAATTGCTTGCCTCAGGTATTTCGAGCGAACGGCATGAAGAAAACTTGCCTCGGCAGCATTGTTTAATCTCTGCCCTCTGAGAATCTTCGTCTGCGAATTGGTCCCGTATTCGCGGAACACCCGGTACATTTGAAAGTTGAACGACGCGCGTCGCATCGTTTAACGAGCAAAATTGAGCCGATCGGGATCGATGCATTATCTAATGATACCGCGTAAGGAACGCACCGTTCGCCATCGGCTGTCAGGAGAGGATATAAATATCGTTGAAGGTCACAGGCAAGTTCACCCACGACGCAATGCGCGTTGCACGGCGTGTCGGTGATGGATTTCCTCGATCCTCTCGAATTTCGTGGCCATCGTTAGCGTCTCAAGGCAACATAGCTGCTGCAAGCTGCTGCAAGCTCGAAATTCCATAAATAAGTCGATCAATTGTTTCTAAGCGTCACAAACTAACCGCGCTGCGAGAAAAGGTATCGAACAGAAGGAATAAGGAAAATGATTATTAACGCTGACTCGAAGAATCGCAATTTCGAAGAATTTCGCTGCTGCATCTAACACTTTCGCCTACACTCTTCGTATAGCGTGACGGAAAAGTAAATTTATCTATCTCTTAGGTTATATTGGCTTTATATAAATTGGTATGTCTGTGATGCCACGTACGCGCACTCATTGTGTACCAACGGAAATTAACATACGTTGTCGAGCGGAATTTAACCTGTAATCAAGTGTCTGCGCGGGCTTATGTTGACAAACGTTTGCAGGGGAACAAGGTTGACACTGTTTCGCTATCGATGTTTGGTTTGGTCTTTACTCGATGTTTAAACATGCACGTCTTCGTTCATGATCTCAACCGCGGTGAATTCCGTTGTTCCAATTTTAGTTGGGCCTTTGCGGCTTCTTTCCTCCTATCGTTGCTATGTCGAAATTCTATGGGCGCCACATCGGCAAAAAAGACAATAGTTATGGCTACCATCGAAGTTAATTTAAGTGTTATCGGTAAATTGAACAATGCTGTACTTAACTAGTTTTACGGTGCTGTCGAATGTTTAAAAGTAAAACGTTCGTAAGATGTACTATTTCAAATGTTATTAGTGACATACAAGTCTGTATCAGTTTAAAGCTATAGTATGAGCGTGGAAATGTTTATTCTTTAAATCGTTAAGAAACCGGGCCTAAAAATGGACAATGTTAAGGCAACATTTTACTGAATTGCGTCAGCTGCATTCTATAAACATGTAGTTCCAGCCTTTCATTTTAATTCTCTGCGATACTTTCCAGCTCTAGGGACAGTCGAAATAAAAGTTTATTGATTGTGCTCTAAACACGTTATTTCGAAAAGGTATACTTCACCCGGCCAAAAAAACATTTAAATTACAGCATTCAACGCTTCATCTTTGTAAAATTGTTTCGTATTTTTGGTAAGACCAGCAACTGAACATTGAGTGTACTGATTTCAAACTCAATATTCCACTCGCTAACGATTCTAAGCAAGTACGTTCATTCCACGTCGTCTTTTTATCAACTGTACCCTCTGACGACGCCATCTTTTCAACTACGTGCATTCGAAATGCTTACGGGAGGCCTGGACGAAAATAACAACGAACCAAAGATGAGAAAAGAAAGGTAAGAATTTGCCACGTAAGCGGTTATCGATCGACCCCGAAAATACGCAATTTTCTGGCAAAGCACGGAAATGCATCAGCATCAGCATCAGCTTTTCCGGGGAATGTCGAGGAAGTGGAGGAGTGGCGAATATCGACCGAGAAGTCCTCAACTGAAACGGGGGACACGTTAAAGGAGAAAGGGGGCGGGTGAAAGAGAGAGAATGAGATGTCAACAGGAGAAATGAGGATGGAGGATCGTGGGTGGATGAAATGACGATTGGAAAACTGCCAGGACTTCGAGTTCCAAGAGTGGCTTCCGATACGGCTCGTCGTGAATTACGAATATTCTGGGCTTAGTCGGTATGGATTTAGAATTACCTATCGCAAAGCCTCTCTTATTTAATTAAAACAAATCCATGTTACGAACGCACATAGTTTTCCACACCAGATTAATGGTATCTGCACCCTGTTTATAGCGAGTAATATGCTAAATGACAGTCATCTTTTATACGACTCATGTCAGTTAAATTGTCAAAGCAATCTATGCTTAGGACAGAAGAATATGTTCACGTGTTAAGTATTACTGTAATTTGTTGGTGGAAGAGGAAAAATATTGGTTTAATCATAGATGTTTCTTTGAACTGCTTTGTTTTTATTACACATTGTATACTTGGATGATGGCGTAGCGCAATGTGAACGGCTTAGTTATTGAAAGCGTCGGACTTCAGCCACATCGATTGATCATACTTAAAACCATAGATAAGTCAGTTGATAAGAAAAATCTGATCATACAAACTCAAGCCTCTTTTCGTTCTCTCATCTTTAATCAGATACAATAATGCGATACCGATCTTCGTGTAGATCATTTAACGCATTCAGATTGATTGACAGAATATCAAAACGATGCCGAATGACACGCAAATCGTACTCTTTGCCACTCGTCCCGATTGCTTGAAGTAACACCACTCGAGATCAAGGATTGCTTCCTTTGAAGAAGATGTAAAGAGGCTATCATGCGTACTACATCCTGAGTACTTAACATGCATGCTGCGGTTAAATACGTACTTTCACAGATGAAAACGTCAACAATTTTGTTTTTCATCTGCGCAAAAAACAACTGAATCAAAGATGGCTCGTTTCGAATAGGAAAAGAATGCCAATTAATGTTGCTAGGTTCGGAGTAACAAACTGTTGGTCTACAATGACAGTATATTTTGCTTATTAAGAATTCGCCACAGAATAGGAGACTATTTCAGATATACTGGTACATCGCTGTGAATCTATTTATACATTTAATCAGTTTTTATTTTGAAATACATTTGCACGCCAGGTATCAAGCAGAATCGCTTCGTAGTAAAAGTAATATGTAGCTTTTCGAACTGATGAGTTAATGACACCTTTCAACACAGAATACACATGTTCTTTTGTAGGAAGTTGATTTTTCAAAAAATGCGAGGCTATACTCGGAAGCTGCTGAGTAAGTGCATTTCAGAGCAAGAAAGAGGACGATACGAAACGAGAAAGACACAATTCGAAACGACGGCTATCTCCACTGTTAACACGTAGCGCACATGCTCCAGAACGAAGACTGTACACGTTGAAGCGAGACATACAAGACTCAATGTGGTGAAGGGGCGGGGGGAACAAACGGATTTCAGCAGAAGAGGCAGTACTCCGAAATGAAAACGCACACTGTACGTATATCCGAGCAAATCTATCCTGCCACGTTGAAACGAGCTGTAGGTGTGTACTACGAGCGATAAGCGTATTTTAAAAAATAAGAAAGATAGCGGTCTGCAACGAGACGGCGTAGGTCAGAAGAGGAAGGCGACGTTTCTGCGGACGTCGAAGAAGGAAGGACGGTTGGGCTAGAGCGAGATAGATGCAGCGTTAAAAGGAGACACAGCCGCACCGCAATTTCAAGCTAGACTAGCCTCGAACGTTGGAGCGACCAGGAGCGACACAGACATAACCCCCGACAGGGAAGCCGGGAGTGGGAAGTCGGCTTCGATCCTCGAGCAAACGGCATCCACCCGAAAGCGCAGTTCGTTCAGTTCACGCTCGTCCATCGTCGGCAACGGATACGACTACCTCACGATCCGTCGTCATCGAGAGAAAGATTCGTTGTGTGCGCGCGCATTACGCCAATTTCGCTTGCCCCGCAGGCGAGAAGAAGCGTGAATCCTGTCGTGCGTAGCTGGTCACCCTTTGATACAGAATTGAATACTCTGACCGTGCCAAAGAGAGACTACCGAAAATCCGAAAGGCGGAAGGACAGAGGGGGGAGCCACTCCCTCTTTCAGTTTGAATTTCTAGCCCCGGTTATTACCTACGGATTCATCTCGGTTCTGTGCACGGTTAGACGTATTTCCTTGTCTCGTGGCGGCTGTGATTTCGTTGTCGAGCTTCAAGAGGACGAAGTGAGCCCTCGGCGCAGAAGGGGAGAGGTGCCGGAGAGGAGCCGGAGAGGATTGAAGGAAGCAATTGATTGATTTTCGGTTTTGGACGAGAGTGTACCTACGGACTCTCCTCTCGATACAGTTTCGTGAAGTTTTGCCCGAGAGAGTTGGGGCGAAGCCGTTGCGGCTTTTTCCTCCGTTGGAAACCGGGCAGGTAATATATCTTGCGATTCGCATACTCTTTCTCTCTCGTTTCAGACAATATGGACATTCTTGTCAAATACGTATTGATGAATAGCTTGGGTTTGCCGATGGCGCAGATGGGGATATTTTAGTTGCTACGGAGCATGTTGTCTGATGCTGTAAATCTACTCAAAGATTGTAGCGAATAATTTCTAGACTCCGTTTTGCGTGGAAGTGCTTTAAATGAATATTTTCCGATTGTTACGTTTCCATCATGTTCTCACATTCACACATTCTGAGAATGTGCCGGATGATTATTATGAAACATTTCGGGGCTGTTAATTATGGATGGCAGGACTTTAAATAGAATTCTATGATATTTATCTTGTAGGCTATATCTATTTAATATGTTTCAGGCGCATAAAATTGTATATAAATCTGTATTACGAGTATTAAGGATGTCTACGATTCTTTATGTTGCTAGGAACACGTTATCAACGAAAAGTGTTTGGACCACAAATACGGTGTAAATACGGGGTATCTGTTTCGATGTACGGATTTCGCACGTGTATAAGTTATACATAAAAAACCGGAAGTCTTTGCAACGGCACATAAAAATTTTAAAGAGACTAAATACGACTATTTTATATTTTCTTTGTTCGATAAAGAGTTTTCAAGGTACTATCATTTACGCCTCGTTCATGTAAATAACAAATCAGTAATACACTATTTAAATAAATGGAAACGTAAAATGCTTTGTTAAAAATCGCTCAGTCAGAAAAACGGCTTCCAATATTTAAATCGAATAAAACACACTGATACTTGTGTAAAAAAAAATTCAAAATCTTTTTAATTAAAGGTGGTTGGTATATCCTAAAATAAAAACATTTCACAGATAAATCCCTGGAATGTCCGCACCTTAATAAACTGTAATAATGTATACATAACGTACCCTGAAAACTTATCGGATTCAATTTTGCCACCCGAGATCCTAAGTATTACACACTCTAACTGTTATCGCCTTTATGGCGTAATATGAGATGCAGATTCGTGAAACTTCGCGCCAATACCACCGGAGGTGACAATCGCTGCATTCTTTAAAGAAGAGACTCTTACAAATCTTCTTGTCCCGGCGTTTACCTGACAAATTTTCAACTCACAATCGGTGACGTAAACTTTGACGCAAATTCTTTGCCACAAGAACAGCGCGTCGTATTATCAGAATTACGGTTTGTCTTGAACGCGTAACTTTAAATATCAACCGCGATGCGACAACAGGTACCAAATGGCATTGATCGCGAAATCACTGACTCAGAGCTTGCCAAGGTCACTGCTAAAAAATAAATTTTATTATCTATTTGTTCAAGCACTCAGTAAAGCACATATTGTATAATATGCCTCGACGAAAAACAATAAGACTCGTGAGGATTAAAACCTCGGCTTATGAATGAAACATGATGCATTTGCGGCAGAGGCACTTTACGTTGAACATTGCATTTGATCGAAAAGTACAAAATGTATACATACTAATGTCAGTACGGTATGCACGCAGGAACGAGTATGGTCGTTTTTCTCTCGGGTCGTTATCTGGTAATAGAAGCCGTTTCGAAGGTCACCGGCATTGTTTATCTGCCGCTTTTATTTCTCGTTGCCGCGTAACGACGCTATTGACACTCTTCGGCATCAGTAATATTTAAAATTCATGCGTCTTCTTATGTCACACTCGACCGCCAATAATAAATCGGTAAGAAGTATACGAGTGAACGCCAGGCATGCAGAAACGTCGTAGCAGACGATACAAGACGATCGTATCATTTCGGTTACATGAACGCTTAATTTTTCTTTCGCAATTGCATTTTGTCTCCTTTGCTTACACAAATCCGACACGTTTTTTTGCCCAAGCTAATAATGTTCGTTCTGAACAGTCTACATCTTCTGTTTAATACAAAACTGATCGGGGTTAACCATGTAAGACTTGTATGTCAGACTAAAATAGTACATTCCATGTTCATGTATAATTTTTATTTCCAACACTTTATGTTAAAGGCGAATAACGTTGAGACTATAAACCAGGATCTAACCTATACGGTATCTCAATTTTGGCGGTATGAACACCTAATAACCATTTCTATTTCCTTATTCCAGCAATGATATTAGAAGTAAACGTTTTTTTTTTTATAATATACATTTCACTTTTTGGTCAACATTATTTCATACGTATTAATATTTCGTTGTACAAAGCGTAAGAGAACAGTACGTAATAACGATTTAACAAGAATATCTTTTATCGATCAAGCAATTACACCTTAGAAGCAGTACGATTGCGAAGTGTTCGTAACGTTCCCGTGACATTGGGATTCATAAGTTAGTAACATTTTATCAGCTCCGTCTATCTAAGTGTATACGCGGGTTACGTCGCTTGATGCAATCGCTTTAGAGTAGCATGCAACGACTACTGAACCTTTTTCAGAGACAGGAAACGGGATATGAACGGACGATAGTTTAATCTGCTTCCGACGAGTTTCGTAACAATCTTCGGGCTACTCCACAATTCGTTAATCATCTCGTCATTTTTGGTCCATGTTTACCCCATACACTATTCGCTTAAGCGTGTTTACAGATGCGGTGTAGATAATTATCAATCGTCCTCCTTCACTACTCCTCATAATGATAATAGGAATATCGTAAATAATATTGCTTCTGTGTTGTACGACTGCAAAAATTCGTTAATTCCTTTCGGATTCGTGCAGACCTCGATTATACTCTAGCTTTGTCCTCTCAAACAATAATGTTGGACTACTGTTTCTAGATGATCTGAAGTTAAAGCATCATAATACCTCCAGACATTATTCGAGACTGTGCAAATACCTTGAACTACTCGCTTTAAGATGAGATAATCCAAACATTTGTTTAGCTAATGTACTTTGTTACAGATAGGTAATAGAGGTGAATTTATTAAGTAGTCCATTTTGTTCATTGCGCTCTCTCGAAGTTTCGTCGTAGCAAATGTGAAAATATGTTTTTCACATAATTACGTGTACTCGGATACGTGCTGAAATGCGTATTTAAAGGTGTGTTTGCCGATGGTTGGCTCGTACACACTGTTACGTAGGATGAGATGCAGAGCATGTGCATAAACGTTCCATCCCATGAGGCGAACGCGTGGTCCGGAAACGCACGAGGACCGTTCGATATGTGGACGATGACATATATACATGTGTACATGGACTTGTATATATGTACACACGCATATACCTACATATTAGAGGCACGCTTATTATAACTAGACTTTCAACGAGCGCGAATTATCGTTATGCACGTTTGAACGCGTAGTCGTATTTTATGTACTCACACTATATGTGTCGTGCGTATTCTACGCAGCAAATATATTTATTACTGTGGATATAAATGCGGCTGGATACAGTCATGTGTATCGGTGGGTATACGCGTAACTGCGGGAAGATGGATGACAAGTTAAGTGGATAGTTGCATGTTGTATAAATTGAAAACCGATGATTTTCAAAATTAGGCGTAAAGTAAAAATAAACAAACTTCAACTTGCTTGAAAAACAAATTATTTGAACGTTCGCGAATTGGAAGCAAGCGGACGAGAAGAGAGCACATATCGGAACTTGTATCGATTATTTGGAATCAAATGGATAAGTATCAAGGTACATAATGCCATGTCTATTATCTCGAGACTTCCGAGTCAACAATTCGAAGGCAATTGTATTGACACTGTGTAAACGTTTATACCTAAGTTTTGGAACGAGTATACACTTTCTTTTGTGTACACCTATGTATCGTACGTACTTGTACGAAAGAGAGGGGGGACTCAGGGTTGATGTATAAAAAGGCAGACAATGGATGGAGTTATCTCTATCGATTTACAGCGATGTCAATAACGAAAGATAATGAGAAGGTAATCGGCGAGTACTCGTTTTTCAAAAGGCAATCTCAATTGCCAATTGAAATTGAGCCGCAATGTCGATGTCCACACGGAAATCTACGATTTCTGTTAGTGGCACTTCCGTATCTGTTTCGGATCTCGTAATCATACCCACCATATTACGCAAAGCTTTTAGATAGTTCCCCTTCTCTTTACACATTTTATGCAAATCAATTTTTTGGCAAGTATACTTAGCAGCCCTACGCCGCAATTTTGTTTAATTACCGTACCGATGTTACATATTTACCACTTTCACGATATACCTATAATTGAACAATTGCCTTCGTTCTTTACCCTTCTAACATACAAATTGCAGTTTATTTCATGTTAATTGTGTTGATTTCAAATTCGGGTTGCTAGGTCTCCATAATTTCCCATCTTTTCTTCTCTATTACAAGTAGTTAAGTAGAGTAACTGTCCTTAGATTAGTTTCCATTTCCATATTTTATTAACATCAAACATTTGTAATGGGATAGTGAACATAGGCAAAAAATGACAAATTATTTATCACATTATTTATTATTGTGTTACATATAAATAAAAAAAAATAGCAACATACAATGTGAAGTCAGGACTTTGGTACCTAATTCGGGAATGTACACACTAATTACTTTATTTTGTTTCGCTGCATGGTTTTCAGTTCCATATGCTTTATATTTATATACTGTATCGAACAACATTTATGCATCAATTTATTAAGTAAAAAATCATCCTTGCAACGTAATTACGCAGCAAATACCTTAGTTAATGTTCAATTACGAACGGAACTTACGTTTGACCGTGACTTTTGACCGACCGTTTCGATAAAGCAGATTTTGCCATCCGATGTCGGTCAATTACGCACTCTCTGTTTCGATCAGTCGTCAATCGCGCTCTCTCTCGTTCTCTCTTTCTTACTCTCTCTTTATGATTCTGTCTCTTTGACCAGACAGTTTAATTAACCAGTGGCGATTACCGCACTACGACTCAGCAATTGCCCAAGTCTGTCTGCCCGTCTGCCTTCCCTGCTGATATCGAAGTGTTGCTTGCTTATGAAAGATTATGGTTCATCCCAAACGAATTTTGACATTTTTAAAGGAACGTAGAAACTCATCATACCTACATATGCACAAATATTGTACGATACATGCACAAGAAGTGCTCTACAATTGTAAGATTTGCCATTCCGCCTTGGTCGAAAATAAGAAATTACTATCAAGAGACTATAATGATTTTGAAAGTTTTTCTGATGCAATTGCAGAATTTCATTTTCCTTTATATGTATCACGCACATTCATTCGCCGTGCATGCACATATAGATATTTATCCACTCAAAGCGTAGAAAGCTTTTCTCACAATTATAAAATACCTCTGCACCAACCATTTCAACCCTAATATTCCATTATACCAATACTGCAATTTCTCAGTTTATCGCACTCATAGTTTTCTACACAGAGGCTGATTTGAAATCAAGATCTTTGAATTTAGTAGACTACCCTTTGTAATTTACAATTTGGCATTCTAAATACTTCGCGAGCATGCCTAGCTTGCTCGTCGGGGTGGGGGTAAGCGCCGGCCGGTGTGCGAAGAATGGAAAGAGACGAGCGGAGCAGCGTGAAGACTATGGTGGGGGGGTCTGAGGGGCGAAGGGGGGAAGATCAAGGGAGGGAGCAGAACTCGCGACGGCGTATAAATAGCGACGCCGATAGGCAAGCGCGTCAGTCCCGCCGCTGTGGTGGGGGAATGAGCATCTTTGACTGTGTACTCTCTGCCTGTGTGCTTACTAAGCCAACCGAGTGCGGGGTTGCGCGTACATAAGGGCGAAGTGCGCGTAGTGGTGGGAGTACGAGTATCAGGTATAGGAAGGAGGTGCACCGGCGGCGAGGATCAATAAACCCAACACACCCACGTGCCCTCGTTTTTCAACGACCAAGGCAGCCGGCTACTGAGACCAGACTGATATAATAAAGGGGGAAATATTGCTGTTCGTTTTTGAGAAAAAGGGGATAAGTGAGCGAAAGATAAGGGAATTAAATAGTCGGAGCTCTGGTGGCCGTGAATTGTGTGAATTGTGCATCGACAGGTGGTATTGGGAGTTTCCGTGAGGGAAGAAGGTAAACTTTCTTTCTGGGTTAGGTACCCTTCGAATATCTGTCATTTGGGAAATAAAGGGTTTGCGCAGATTGTTTTATTGGGATGATTAACGGAGTTATGATGTTGAGTGGTTTTGCTTGCGGTTGCGGATAGACATATTTTTTGAAATATCGAAAGCGAGTTCTTTCCGGCGAATGATAAATTCAATGTACTCCTTCTATGTCATAACACAGAATTTTATCATATTGACTGTATACCTTGTACAATATCGAAGATGTACGACACGAGGCAGACACATAATTGATATAGTTCCTGTTAACGACAATTTAACGCTGTTAAAGATTTGATAAAGCCTCATATATTTTGTTCACGCTTCATTCGACTGCCATTCATTTCTCAATAATGAATCACAAGTATGATAACGGCACACATGCTGTGGCATCGGGAGACACGTAACGTTCACGCGAAAAGAATCCCTCACGATTAAATTATCGGCGTCCAATAACTTCCTTATGTATCGGGTGCCTTGTACCATCCAATTCGATTTGAAAAATTAAAAATATTCTCGAATTACTTTCAATTGCCTACACGGCATGCAAATTGTCTCGTAACGAGCATGAAATGCTTGAAGCGACTTGCCGAGGAAGCAATTCCAAGTGATTAACTCACGACTGAGACCTAGATTCATTAGACTGGGTCTCAAGTCTCCAAGGCATTGTCAGTTTTGCCACGTTCGTACGTTTTGCATGCGAAAGAAAGTCGTCCTCATCTCGCATCAACAAATTCCCTTTTTTCACTCGTTATGAAACACGTTGCGTCGTACGCACATACTTGCGTATAGTCTTTCGTACGCCGATGATTAAAAAGATCATTGCGTATCTCGTTACGTGTTTACTCCGATGTTCATTCGGTCAAACTCTATTGCCGTTCTATATAGCTACTCTTTGTTCACGTTCGCGGTCGCACATTCTTTTCTCCGCCTCATTCTGCTTCTTTAACACGCACTACGTTTGACGCGCAATATGTCCGGAATTCGATATGTTGTCGAGGACGATTCGTAACGCGGGACTGAGGGAGAGGAAGTGTTCTTGATTTTCCACATGTAACGTAACGATCTTGTTGAAACGAGAGTTCTTTTTACGGTATTTGTATTACGTACGGATTCATCGGAGCAACTCTTGTTTCACCAACATCGTAACGGCTTGCAACGTTAGCTTCTCAGGCAGTTTAAAGTAATTTTAAACTTGATTTATTTACTTGCAGTAATTGCAGATATCTTATTTTAGATTTTGAATCTTGTATGACGTGAAGAACGGTGGGAGATGTATTATTAATTTTTGAAAATTGAGACTATACGAGAATGTCAGTTGTGCCCATAATTATGAAAGTGGTGTAAGTCAGGATTTAAAAAAAAAAATTACCCTGAATAAATTTAATGTAAACAAATGTGGTGTGAAATAACTGATAAACTCATTTTTTTTTAAATCTTGACTTAGACCACTTTCATAATTATGGGCACAGTTAATGAGCATGTTCTGATTAAAGATTAATATTTCTCTATTCTTCTGATTACAGGTTCCGAATATGGTCTACGGCGAGCCGTGGTCTCTCCCGGCAAAACAGGGTCTCTACGATCCAACTTTAGAGAAAGATGCTTGCGGTGTTGGTTTTATCGTCGCTATCGATGGAAAGCGATCGCACAAGGTACGTTCATTAAGAAAGAATCAACATGGGAAGACTACATTTCATAAACTGGATGTCGTTGTTGAAACATGTCAAAGTTAAATGTGCGTTTATTGATTTTCAAAATGCGGAAACATGCATTTTGTTCACGTAATGCCACTTAAACAAGCTGTCTCGAGTTCCATATTAATAATTATGCCATATGTGCGTACTTGAAAGAAATGTATTTTTATTGTTTACTACGGAAACTGCGCGTGTTATTGAATGGCATTCTAATTCCATCCTGTTGTTGGGTTTATTTGTAGATTGTGCGCGATGCGGAGGTATTGTCGGCTCGCATGAATCACAGAGGAGCTTGTGCCTGTGATAATGACACTGGTGATGGTGCGGGTGTACTTTGCGCTATACCCCATGATTATTATGCCGCAAAAATTCGGTAAGTACAAGATGTGCATAAGTGCTTTCACTATTTAGCATTAGAACTACTAACCAGTCAAAACGACTGGTCTGAACTTATTTTAATAAGACGTCTTCTCTCATGAAACATTTTATTTTCTAAATATTATTTGGTACTCATTGAGGTAGCTAAATGAGTAATTGTTTTTCGTTTTGTACGTTCAAATACACCGACTTCTATCATTCCTGCGAGTTACTTGAAAATATGAGTCGGGATCGTCTGTACTTTTAATATTAAAAAGTAATTATTCCTGTCGTGAAGTACTCTTCTCAGCTTCACGAGACCTTCAGTTGTAATTTGATATATTTATGCTTGGTATCACACTTAGAAGTGAAATTACGTACTTATTTATTAGCTAGGTTTTTAAGCTCTTTCTCCAGGATTGCAGTAATTCGAGGGGGGTAAATTTTATATCTGTTACATAGGAAAAAGAGATTGTACAATGTGCTGTTGACGTTTCTTTTACGTTGCGAAATAACGTTTCACAGAGCAAGACGGGTATTTACTGCTCGATATCGTTTATCAGACCCCCTGCAGCACGGTCTCTGATTTAATTACGCCGCAACGACCAACGATTATTTTGACGTAATTCTCATGACATCGTGTACAAGTATGGGACAAATAAGAGCACATATGTTGTAAAGTAGATGTTATCAGACACTTTCACCGAGTTCATCAATATAGTTGACGTTATTTACGTCAATTCAAGTTCGTCACCAAGATTACTTTAATGGAATTTAAACTTCGGTTAAATGCGTTTTAATGTGGCGCAAAAACTGTAGAACACATTTGTTAAATGTCGATATTTTCCGTCTTTAATATACTGATATACTTATCACAACGCATCCTACATACAGTCTGACCACATGCTGGTACTCTTTATAGCGAGCCATCACAGGCTGCGGATTGTTACAATTGAATTTACAATTAAAAGCTCAATTATGCTTAGAAATGTCTGCTATCACATTTCAAAATAATTACACAGGGTTGACAGAAATTATTTAGCGGTATTGTTAACTTTTGAAGCTTTGACACTCTGATCCCTAATTTGTTTTTTCTATAACTTATTCCATTATTATATTTTACGCGATGACCGTATAACTTGACTTGTTTCAGTGAGCAGCAGAACATCGATTTACCAGAATTCGGACATTATGCTACCGGTATTCTGTTTCTTGACAAAAATACTCATGAAAAGGCGGAGGCTGCCTTTGAAAAACTGGCAAAGGAATGTGACTTAAGAGTAAGTAAATTGATAGCAATTACAAACATTTTTCCTATTATATCAAGATATTTAG
Organism: Anoplius nigerrimus; assembly: GCA_914767735.1. Classification (NCBI taxonomy): domain Eukaryota; kingdom Metazoa; phylum Arthropoda; class Insecta; order Hymenoptera; family Pompilidae; genus Anoplius; species Anoplius nigerrimus. Next base: position 12,021,036 of record OU612078.1, read on the forward strand.
AAAATATTTTGCCATTCTGTACATATGTTTTACACTGAAAGAGAAGGTTTCAAATTTAAAAATAAATTACGTTCAAGCCGTAGCCACCCATGCACACAAATGTGTGTAAAGTATGAAAAAATATTAATGGAAAAGACTGATTTCTCCATATAAATGATTAAGATACTTATGTAGGCATTAATAAAGAGAATAAGATTATTGTTACATCAGATCGTAAACTCTTAGCATCTATAATATCCAATTTCATAGTATTAAGCACAAACAATAAAATGACTTAGAAGTGAAAATCAAATGCTTGCGATTTTTAAAAGTAAAAATTGGTTGTGATCTCTGTCATTTTGACAATTATGAGGCGACGTTGATTTAGAATAGTGACATATTGACATTTCGTAAAGACCATAATTATATACTCTTCTTTGGTAAAGCTATATTCTGCACATTTCACGAATACCTTCAATAATTTTATGACTGGGTTAGGCGGAGAAACACAGGCAATAGTTTCGCGATTCAGAGAGTGTCAGAGCAACGTGCTGCACATTTATAGATTGATAACAGAGCCATTTTGCGTACGTGTTTTCAGGTGATTTGTTGGCGCGACGTGCCAACGGATAACACGCAAATCGGTCAAGTGGCACGCAAATGTGAACCATACATGCGACAAGTATTCGTCACAGGTGACCAGGAACCCGAGATCTTGAACAGACAGGTAATGTATCTGTAGAAATATTAGGTCAAGTACTTACTTGACAACTTAAATTAATTATAGTGGTGGCAATGAATTTCTCATCTACTTAGCACAATGAACCTTCCAGGCAATTTTACGCTAAAGTAATATAAAACGTGACTAATTATTTTATTTTAATGTGACGTCATAACTAATAGTGTTTTAATTTTCTCCTAAAATGCTGTAGAAATATCTGATTTGTTTTTGCCGTAAACAAGGAAGGTTTAGGAATTGTGCGCCAAACAAACGCAAGCAATTTTGGCAATACACTGAGGGGTAAAATCTCAGTAGCTGTTCCAACTTTAATTTTAACGAATAATTAGTACAGTAATCTCGACCGATAAATTAGAACGGGCACTTCCTAGTCTTCTCTTCCTCGCTCTATGCTAATTGGAAGAAGAAGGATAGGCAACGCTTGAAATAAACGTGCAGCTATTCGCAAGTTGTCTAGACCAGAACACGCATTGGCATTGAAACTGTTGGGACGGTTGATGGACTGGGCCAAATGTCGGTATTCGCGAGAAAATAGATGCCTTTATATGTTGACTGTTCATTCGAAGTACTTCGTTACTTACTTCCTACGGCATATTTTATCAATGGCTTCTAATTTATAAAATGTTTTTCGTTAAAAAATCTGTCTTAAGACACTTGTGAAATTGAACACGAGCAATGTTGATAAGTGGTCAGTTTGTCACGAACATCGCAAGTGTTTCTCGTTTCTTTTTAATCCGTGTGTAGCTTTTAAAATTCATTTACAACCTTTTATCGTTTTCTTATCAGTAGTGTACTTATAACACTTACTTTGAAGCGATTTGCTCATCACGTTGAATTTAGCGATAGACTGTGAAGTTGTGCAGCTACTTCAAAATATCTCATGTCACTGTTCTTTACTTACACAACAAAAATATTAAAGATCTTAACATATGTAATTTAACATAATAAGCAGTTATTTCACACGTTTTTTATTATTTCAGTTTTTGAAATAGAACGCTTGAAGAATCCTGCTTTTTCTTTTTGATAAGACAGAATTAAGTTTATGATACGAACATTCGGTTCTCTTTTAACTTTGTATCTTGAGTGCATAATGAAGAATAAGTATTCACTGCAAATCTGAAACCAAATGCGCAGAACCTACATTTTTTACTTGTCATAAGGTAGTAATAGAAACCTAGGCATGTTATTTGTGTATACTATATTTATACAAAATTATATTGGTAGACATTGCTCATCAACCTTATGCGAACAATACTTACTCGTGCGTCTCTTGAGAAGAAGAATTAGCTTATGTACAAAAATTGATTGTTACTTTGAATTATCCTTTTTCTTGTGAAAAAATCATGGTTCAGGGTAAAAATAATGTTTTATATTACGGTTCTTTCGCAGGTGTTCGTTTTGCGAAAAAGATCATCTCACACGATACCGGTACCCGGATTGAGGTACTATATCTGCTCGCTGTCATTGAAGACTGTCGTTTATAAAGGGCAGTTAACAGCTGATCAATTATGGACCTACTTCCTGGATTTGAAGGTAATTATCGTTGTATCTTATACTATTCGCGTATAGCGCACTATACTGTATAGTTTTCCGCCATTGTTAAAGATGTAAACATGAATTGCTTATTAACTGAAGGGTAAACCAAATATGAGATGCAAAAGAAAACAGTTTTTGTTAATATCTGTAATAGTATCGGTAAAACAATGTGTATGGTTACATATAAACCGCCTCTTTAAAGGTAACAATTTTTAACATCAGTTGATCAAACGTACGTTGAAAAGATTTTGAATGAAATAAGCAGCATTGTGGCAAGTGTATGCTTTAAACGGAAAATAGTAAACAATCGATTTTGATTATCCTAATTGATTAATGAGGTGCTAAATAAAATAATAATTCGGGTAATTTGTGCAAAACCTATTGTCTTCAAAATGCACGTACAGTAAGAAATTTACTAACATGTGCCAAGTTCTTTAACATTGTGATTTCTATGATACAGTCGCCGAAATTCGAAACTTATCTCGCGCTGGTACACACGAGATTTTCCACCAACACCTTTCCCAGCTGGGAAAGGGCACATCCATTACGGTGAGTGTCATACAATGTCCGTAAAAATAAATTAATACATGTGATGACGTATACGTTTAATTATTGTGTTATTCTCTCACATGTTTTCTGTTACTTCATTAAGCGCGTGATATTTATTTGTGTTCTTTCTTTGCATTCGGGCTACGTTGTAATTTGTTCCAAATTTTGCGTTTCTCCTTATTTAAAGACAATAATTTTTACAAACACTCGGTGAATACTCTTTCCATTGGTATAAAAAATATATACGATTGTAATCTGGATTCCTATCGATTGTTTGCTTGCGCAGATTATTGGCCCACAATGGCGAAATCAACACGCTTCGTGGAAACGTAAACTTTATGAAGGCTCGCGAGGGTGTAATGAGTAGTACGATTTACGGTGAGCATTTGAAGGAACTCTACCCCGTAGTCGAGCCGAATTTGTCTGATTCTGGATCAGCGGATTGCGTACTTGAATTCCTTGTCATGGCTGGACACCGGTCCCTACCTGAGGTAAGATATAGAACATTTTTGTAATGTTTGATGAAAAATTGTGTCGTAGTACGTTATTACGGAATTAAGTGACCGCTTTGAATTTGATAAATGCATCAGATTACACAAAATTATTGCAAACGATAATGTTCATACAAATGTATAAGTACCGTGTTAAACGTGCAACGTGCATATGAAAACGTTTCATACATTAAACACATTGGTTCATTCATATTCTACTAGTATTGATGTTTTGCTGTCATATCAAATTATCGTTGAAGGTAATGCGTTAATAATTAATGTATGCGAAGATGCAATTGTACTATGCTACTGTATGTTCTATTATAAAGATTGAGATATTGCAGTAGTATAATGTCAACTAGTAAAATCTTTGTTTATGCGTTTCTGCGGTATAATAATGATACTCTAGTTGTGTTTCAAAATTGGAATAACACTTTATAATTTTTTTGGCGCTGGATAGGCTATTATGACAATGGTGCCGGAGGCATGGCAGAATGACATAACAATGGCAACTGAAAAACGAGACTTCTATCATTGGGCAGCTTGCGCGATGGAACCGTGGGATGGACCTGCTTTACTTACCTTCACCGATGGACGATACGTCGGCGCCATATTGGACAGGTAGTACCGATTTGTACGTTTTACCTTTTTGACGGGAGAATACAGGGGATGATCGGTTGAGTTCAGTAATAAGACAGATTGAAATTTTGCTACTTATTTATGTATTTTATTTCTTTGCTTATTTAAGCAGAAACTTATAAGTTTAATTACCCAATATAATGAATCTTAGGCGTGTAAAAGCAGTTGGGACACCATATTTACTTTAATGAATGCATTTACAATAGTTGGAGTGGTGAATATGATTGTACATTTCATATAACTTTCAACTATTTCAGAGACAGTTGCTTAATGTTTTTTTTTATTTATTGTATAATGTAGCCCAACTGACCCTCCTTTTTTGTTCTCAATCAATGGTCAATTCAATTTTATAATTTAATCTATTTTGCTTAGTTCGGTTAAAAATCTATTAATTCTATCAAACATTTCTTTCTGTCTTAACCGAACCTCCCGAACAATCTATTCCCCCAACTTCAGCTCCCACGCCTTTCTCCAAAAAATAAAAACGGAGAAAAACACGTAAACGTGGCCAGCAGACAAAAGTCATCGCCGTTAAGCCAATGGTCAACGAATGATGATCATTTGGGATTAAGGAGCGTTTAGTCGCGGACAGGTGAACATGGGACGGAAAAAAAGCCTCTCCGAATGTGCACGGAAAGAAAAAAGCCCGTCGCCATTTTCCCCGGAGAAGTAAGTGAGCGAAGATCCGAGCAAAATGGAAAGCCTATGTAAATGAAAGAAATAGGAGCAAACAGCCAAGAATATGCCTGCTTGGTGCGTGCGTGAACGAGTGCGTTGATGCAAACTAACACTTGCGTGCATTGCACGCTGCGTGTATGGAAAAAAAGAGCGACGAGTATATGTGTGTGTGAGCGTGTGTGTGTGCAAGCAATGAGCAACCAGGTGTGCGGCTGAATATCACGGCGGTGCCTAAGCGTGTAGAAAAAAGCAAAATTTTATAAATTAGAAATGAAGTAATAACGGAAAAGCGTAGAATTGGGCAAGATGCATCGCTACAATGGAATATTTTTGAATTTTTTGTTTGGCAGAAACGGCCTGCGCCCGTCGCGCTTCTACGTCACGAAGGATAACGTGATGGTGATGGCGTCCGAAGTGGGCGTCTATGACACTCCGCCCGGCAATGTTGTCCTGAAGGTAAAAATGAAAAATATCGATGCGACGATCACGATGATGACGATGATAACCATAATGACGATGTATAGAAACCATGAGGATTGCGAGATTACGCTGTAGATGGAGATTATAGATGATGTAGACGTAGAGACAGCAATGAGACTTTCTCTCTTTTCAGGATCTAGGGAATGAAAGTGTGGCTGGTGGAGAATGAATACTATTTTTTCTTTTTTTTTTATGCAATGGGACCACAGATAAGATACCGAGGATTACCATTCAGAAGCTTTTAAGAATAACATTATGACTGGGATGACAGTAATGACATTAGTGATTGGCGGTAGTAATACTTACAATGACAATGTTGATTATGACGACGACGACGGTGACTTGACCAATTTAAGAATAAAGACTGTTATACGAATATTATCGGTTTTAAAAATGATGTACGTGCTCATCAGGGCAATAAAACTAATCAACATTGTGATACTATAGACTAATATTAACAATGACGAATGTTCTTACTTAACTGTACCAAGAACTGCAACAATGGCTACAGCGATAAACACAAGTATCAATAAAGATACTGACGATGACAGTACCAGGGACGGTAATTCTATACATTCACGATAATTATCTTAGTAGAACACAATGGATTTTCTTTTGTTTTTGCTTGAAGAAGTGAGAGTATGATTGTTGCACGGATGGACAATTTTTCCTCTAGGTGAAAGAAGTTCACGCATTTGAAGAATTCAAGATTTCAGGATGCAGAGACAGGGAGCTGAAGGCGATTCAACATTGATCTTAGCGCAAAAATGCATTCGCGATGGTGATTGGAGACAAAATTCAAATGTTTATTGAGAATTATCCATTTGCGGACAAGATTTGTTTTCATAACTGTCGCACAATACTTTGTTACAGTTAATTCCAACTGCCACATTATATTTCAATAGTGGTGTAACTTATCATTTCGCTCAAGTTCAGACGCGAGACATAATTTAATAATGCATGTCCGTAAATGGTTAATGTCGTATGTTATTAATTTAGTGTAGAATTAAAGGATGCTAAAGGTTTGATAGATTAGTCCAATTATAGTTTTGACCATATAATAATAATCGTGATAGTGAGACAGACAAAGACTGTAATAGCGACAATACTTGTACTATGAAATTACGACTGTGATAGCGACGAAACTTGTACGATAAAATTTGGATAAGAATGATGCTTACACTTTTTTTACTCAATTTTGTAATACTGACAAGACAAAATTGCTTGAACTGCACTGTAACGAATATATTGCCAATGGCAAGTAATAATGACCATAAACTAAAATACGCAACGTACACACAGTTATTTGCTATTTTGATATATTTAGTGTCTCGACAAATTTGTGCTACGTTAGTCAACCCAGTTTGGAGTAGGTTAGGTGAACAACTTTCAACACAACCTTATTTAAAAATGATTTGTCATTCAAGTTACATATGATGATACCACACACGTCACTCTGCTTCTACAGCTCTATATTTTTCTTGGAAATATCTTGAAATTATTCCTGCTGAAAGACATCTGTTATAACCAAAAATTATTACATAGAATGATCAAACTTTATTCGATAATTGAAACTAGCATCATAAACTAAAAGATACATCCAGTGCTGGATAAAAAAACAAACAAATCGAAGTAATGTACATTGGGCACAAACATATTTTTAATACTGGGTGATGTTATATTATATTTTCAAAGTTCTTTCTACATATTAGCATAAATTTATTGAAACACCTTGTATATGAAATCCGCATATAGGAAATCTTCATAAACACGTAACATGCATACCGTATCTATAAATAAGATCATCTTGTGCGTGTAATATATACATCAAAGGTAGATTAGATCTCGTCTCATAAGGTTCATAACATATAAATCATATTTACATGTAATTTGTATATCTGTGGCGCTATGTGAATCATATACGTACGTGTACTACGTATGCCAAAGGTACGCATATGGTAAATCGTATATACATGTAATGACATAATAGACATGCCAAAGGTAGATTTAAGTATCATCGTATCAATTATAAACACATATATCATGCATACATATATGTAATGTCTGTACAATGTTTAGGTGTTCATCGTATAAGGTACAAATTCATTGTGAACATGCTTACAGAATAGCTTTATAAGTCATAAGCATGTAATATCCGTGTCAAAGGTAACTATTACAAGGGTCCACCGAAAGCATTTATTTCAGGCATGTCGTTCATCAATATCTCTCAGGATCAAAAAATACACACACACACGCGTACAGATATGACAGTCAAGCATCGAAATCGGGTTGAAAGGAGGATGACTCAAAAAATGTCGGCGAACGACTGGGGAAATGAAGGATAGGGAGACCGAGAAAACGGAGTCATGCTCTTTTGTGCTTTCTAATTACAGAGTCGCCTGAAGCCCGGCAGAATGTTATTGGTGGACACAGAGGAGAAGAGGATAATACAAGATGTCGAGCTGAAGCTTCAAATCGCCCGCAGCAGGCCTCATTCGAAATGGTTGAAGGAACAGGTATATTCATAATGTTTTCACACTTCCCCTTACGTTCGTGTCTCCTCCGAGTTTTTTTTCCAATTCTTCTTATTCGGCATTGAAAAAGTACTTCGTTCTATACCTAACTCGATGAACAAGAAATTACTATGCGCGGCTATATTCCCCTTTTAGTTGAACATTTTTCATCGAAGCCGAATGATATATGGTAAATACATTGACTGCCGTTTTTTTGAGCTGCATTTTCTTACGTAGGTAACGATGGAAAGATGGGATGAGTGGAATTGAAATCGAAGACGCGCGACAGCACACTTTACGCATAAATGTTATTTTTTTCGTTTTACTTTTGATCGATTGATCGTAGAGGTAAATATTTCGGTAAAAATTACGAAGTAGGGGATTGCAAGCAACTTGCGCGACAATTCTTTTTTCTGTAGTGAGATATCGAGCAAAACTTTTTGAAGAAATAACGTTTCGATACGTATAATATATGCAGTTATATAGGATATTAAATTTTAGTCACTCGTAACGCAAAAGTGCTTTAATGAAATGCGTAGATCACTCTGTGATTAACCATTCTATTTGAAATATCTGTTTGTGTTCTAGTTTCGGAGAATGTTACTTGCAATGTCAAAGAAATTAAGTGATGTAACGCAAACTCGAATATTAACATGCTCAGCCATATGCATACTGATACACTCTGTCTTTTTGTTGCTTGCATATACATGCATATGGTCAGTATTTGTCTTCACCATCACCTTCGCCTTGTCACCAGTTTTTTTTCCATCTATGTGTTCGTTTCTCGGTATTCCGTTTCCCTTCTTCACTTAGTACATTCCCGCCCATTAATTATGCTGGTGATACTGATGATGGCCTACATCTTAATTATACGGATAATTCTTTTAACTGTCTTTGTCACTATAGTAGATTATTTACATTAAAATAAACTCTTTATCCGAGCCTTACGAATTTTCTACTTAGACCATTGTCACAATCGTCAACGTATTTACTACACATTCAACCATATCGTCGGCAGTCAGTGTGTTTAATAACTTATAATCGATGCGTCGCTTTCATTCATTCTTCCCCGTAGATCATTAACCTCCCATTCCAGTTAAGAAAAAATGATAATTCAAAAACGATGTACACGGCATAGCAAAAATATGATATATCCACCAAAAAAAGAAGAAAATGGAAATGTCGAACGAATCGACTGCTCCTGTCTTTTTCTCTTTCCCCCCAAAAATGTAGATCACGTTTCAATGAAGGGCAGAGATAGAGGAAGAGAAAAAGAGATTCTCCACTTACATTTTTACCACTCGACATCATAAACATACAAGGGCTTCATTGAACCAATAATCATTATTTTTTAAAAAGAAAGACAAAAAACAAGAAAGTATGATAAAAGAATCGTAGCATGGGGTACAACCACTCGACTAATTAACTAAAAACAAATGAATCTCTTTTCAATACAAATATTCCACTCGCCGACTCAACAACGGCCTATTTACCAGAGGGTGAGTTATAAAACTAAATAAACAAGATTTATGAACAAATTTGTTCTCCTATTCTTTTTGTTCTTCTTATTCTTATTCCTTGAATTACAGTTTTGTAGCTCCATTCTTCCTTATTTACGAGCGTTCGTTCGTTGCATGCCTGTCAATCAGTAAATTAAAAAAAAATGAAGATTTTTTGTTTGTTTTGTAGATATTTTCTTCACTATTACTTGGTTTGCTATTGTTGAAAATAGTTTTCTTCTTTGTGGTTTTTACGATCATGTTTGTTGGGGATCCATGTTATAATCGGTGACCTTGGCCTTGGATAGATGGTAATTTTTCGTTTCAGATTTTCACCCAGCATTTGTATATTAGATCCAGAGGGGTCTAATATTATTACATTAATTCCATTATTTCAATTCTTGGTCACCATTGTGTTGGTGGTTCGACGAAAAGTTCATATAATACATACTGTGTACTGCACATTTATTTGTTGATTTTCATACAGACCACGTATACATAGATACCATTGTAGTTTACAGGTAGTTTATATGTTGGTTACAAGGACTTTAAATTCAAATAAGGCGAAGCATGAAGTTTTACTTATACCTACATTGATTGATTAGTATCAGTTATATGAAAATCTATGATCTTATTTAATTCATGCATAGTATTAGATTTTTATTTTCCTATGTAAAGGTTTTTCATTTATACGGGTAAACAACATTTTGCGTAGTTTATTGTATTTTCAATTCATTGCATTCTTGCATCTTTATATTTTGTGTGTTCGGCTTGTATTTCTAATGTATTTATGTGTAAGCGTGTGTGTATGTGTTCTGACTTGCTGCAAGAAGTAGCTATCAGTTTGAATAATATTGCGGCTTAATGTTTATTGTTAACGATTCTGTCGGCGCCGATTAACACGATGATTATAAATTTTCTTCACAAACTTTTCTCTATTCAACTACAATAATAATTTTTGCGACATACCAACTAAATAATGTTTCATTTCTTAGATTCAGAACATATTGACCGGGCTTCGTTTAACTTAGATTCCAAAACTGAACAGTCATAATTTGAATTCTGTAAAATGAAATGCGTTCATTCTTGCCTTTTCGCGATAGTTGAACATTGGTATGTTACGAGAAACTTGTACAAATGATGGATGTTGATATTTTCTACACCAGTATTTTGTTTAACATGTTAGATGACCATGGGGGAACTTCGAGCAGCGCATGTGGCTGACGGTAGAAACCTGAGTGAAATGGACAGTGATCAAGGAAGGAAGTCGTCCTTGGTCAATGGTGTCGGTGAAATTTCGGCTGTACATCGAGTTTGGGGTGGCGACAAACGATTGGCTTTGTATGCATACACGCTAGAGACAATCAATCTATTGCTTCTGCCCATGATACAGACCAAGTGAGTTGAGTAACATATTTCACCCACGGTAGTAGCAAACTAGATGGTGATCGTAAATCACCTTCAGTAACCAACTTTTTCTTGGGGATATATTTTGCGGTGTTGTTTCATCAAAAAATGTCGAACAGCAGAGCAATGTTATAGTTATTACATACCAATATACTTTGATTGCTGATATTGAAATTTGTTGAGAAACATCAGTAGAATTAGAGTTTTGCAATAAGTAAGGTTTCACTGTACAAACTTGTTTAAACATTTTTTAAACAATAACTGATATGTGTACATGCAAAAATATTTTACTAAATTGTATATAGGTTTTCTTTTCATTCATTGTCAGAATTGTAAATGTACTTTCGTTGTTAAGTACATTATGTAGTAGAGCTGATCGCCAGTTGTACGGCGTTATTATAAACATTTTAAAGACACATTTTTTAACCAATAATCAAAATTGTTATTTATACATCCAGGAAAGAAGCTCTTGGCTCAATGGGGAATGACGCACCACTGGCTTGTCTTTCAGAATTCCAGCCACTCGTTTATGAGTATTTCAAGCAATTATTCGCGCAGGTACAGTTTTGCAATTTACATTACTATATAATGATTTCGTCTACGAAATTAAGTGATCCGTACCATTATACAAACTTGGAAGAATACAGATTATTTTCTTGGAAATGACCACACACAAATGTTGTTTGTCGATTTGTAGAAATAGGCATGTCGTACTTATTTTTTCGAAGTGAAGTTTTTTTAAGTGTGAAATATTGAGACATTGTAAAACATTCAACTTACATTTATAACGTATCTCGCAGTAGAACTACCTTTGATATTCGTTTATTTGCTATCGCGTATGAAACAGCAGTTGACCTCATAAGTACGTAAAGAGACCGACCGAACAGTACACTACAAAATCGTATTGCAGGTAACCAACCCACCTATCGACCCGTTCCGTGAGAAAATTGTCATGTCGATGCTCTGCCCGATCGGTCCCGAAAGTAACATTCTGGAACCAAATGAACTTCAAGTCCATCGACTTTTCCTGCCCCACCCAATTCTGTCACTTACTGACCTCGAAGTCATTAAGCATACTAAATGTCGTGGCTGGAAGACAAAAGTTATCGACATCACGTACCCTGTCGAAGATGGGCCATCAGGATTAGTACAAACTTTGCAGCGCGTTAATAACGAAGCGAATCAGGCTGCTAGAAGTGGCTTTCAGTTGATAGTATTGTCTGATCGATTGGGAGGTCCTGAAAGGTAACGTGTTCGCCAAATAAAAATTTCTAAATGCAATTTCAAATCTATTGTACAATTTTTTCGATATACAAAATTACAATACAGATTATTTTGTTACAGTATAAGAATGAAGTACGTTATTATAAAATGTAATTGTAAGTCTCGTGAAAACAATGTCACGAATAACATTGCCATTTTATGTATTATGTGAAAGTATGTAATACTTAACACGAGAAGGCTGACAGGATAAAAATTGTATGCATTAACATAGTGAATGTTCTGCATTCTTATACTTGAGTAACTATTGTTTAAGTTAATTCACCAGTATATTTTGTGATAAGTTTTAATGTTTTGATACGATTACTTGAATCTTCTGCAGAATACCAGTAAGCAGCTTATTGGCATTGGGTGCTGTGCATCATCACTTAATTGAGGAACGACAGCGTATGAAAGTCGGCCTCATTCTGGAAACGGCCGAAGCCCGCGAGGTTCATCACATTTGCGTTCTTTTGGGTTACGGCGCCGATGCTATCTGTCCGTATCTCGTTTTTGAAATGGCAAAGAATTTGAGGGCTGATGGCGTCCTTGATGCATCGTTCACCGATGAAGTTATATTCAAAGTTAGTTCCCACAACAGATTTATTTTTCGAAACTCTAACAGTAGAAAACAGCGTTTGAAATAAATATTATTAGTACTGAAGCAGTACAAACCAGAAACATAAAATTAATCAATAAACTTTACTAATTACGTTTGATTCGTAAAGTTGAAATAGAATAATATTATATTAATTGCTACGCGATTTGACAGATATTAATTTTATAAGTACCTGTAACTGTATGGTTTTTAATTAATGCTGTCAGAATTAATACGCAGGCCAATCCTAATTTACAAACCTTTGTTCATTGATTATCCCAGTATTACTCAGAGGCGATGGAACGCGGCATAGCAAAAGTGATGGCGAAGATGGGAATATCAACACTTCAGTCTTACAAAGGCGCACAAATTTTTGAAGCCGTTGGCTTGGCTGATGAAGTTGTCGACAAGTGTTTCCGCGTAAGTAGACATGCAACTCCCGTAATATATGAGATATTATTCTTATAATAATATATTAATACTAATATTATATATTTTATTAATATTGCAACATATTAATAAATATAGCAATATATTATCGATTAATATATTGTCTTTTATGTAAGAATGGCGATTGGCAAGGCGCGATTATAGTGTGTCGCTGACAATGAGCCTAAAATTGCTTCGAACTAAGATTTCGGTTGTCGATGCGGGTGACAACCGGTGCGAAGACAATGTGTTGCTAGTAAGCATCACGACCAGGCATATCATAAAAAGTTACTAGTAAAGTTATTCAAATTAGCCATTTCGGCTCTGCCTTCTTCCACTCCTTCATGTTATGTCCATATCTAACTCCTTTGTTTTATGACGACAGGGAACCCACTCTCGAATTGGCGGTGTTACCTTCGATATTTTGGGACGCGAGGCATTCGATCGGCATCAAATGACATATTGGTCGAAACCGATGGACATGATGATCATCCGAAATCCCGGAATCTTTCATTGGCGATCGGGAGGTGAAAAACACATCAATGATCCAGTTAGCATTGCTAATCTGCAGGTACTTTTTTCAACTACTCTTTTATTCAACTGTTATATATAGGTGCACACGTATGTTATAATAATTAATTATTTTACACATGAAATCATTTTTGTGCAAATGTTTTGTAAATCACGATTGCATACGCGTATAGTACACATGAAGCATTAACTATAGATGTATCCTAATGAACATATATTACTAGCTATGTATGTGGAAAATAATATTTGATTGTAAACTTTTCTGCTACCTTGAAAGGCTGAATTTGAGGTATACCAACATTCTTTTCTTTAAACAATTATTAATACTATTTCCAATTAAATGTTGCATGTCCTATTCAAGTACATTACTTCTTATATCATTATTCAACTATAATGACTATATTAGGGTTGTTAAAAATGATTTGAAAGATTTAATGTGTTTTGCATACATGTGAAGATTCGAGCTTGTCGTTATGCTTAGTAATGTGTACAAAAATGTTCTACCTAAAAGCATGAAAGTGTCTTAGAATAAAAATGAGAAATGTAACCGCCGCAATAGGTTGAAGCTTCCATACTAAATTTACTAACTAATTTATGTAGGATTATGTCGACTCTAAGATGACCAATGCCTACGAAAATTATCGAAGAACAACCATGGAAGTTGTGAAATCATGTACGCTACGGGGTCAATTAGAGCTGAAAAAATCCGCTGATCCAGTTCCAATCGATGAAGTTGAGCCAGCCTCGGAAATTGTGAAGCGATTTGCAACAGGTGCCATGAGTTTTGGAAGTATTTCGTTGGAGGCGCATACGACGCTAGCAATTGCCATGAACCGAATTGGAGGCAAGTCAAACACAGGAGAGGGTGGAGAGAATGCTGACAGGTGATTAATAATAGTGATATATATGGATAAATTTACGACTTATGTAAATATGCGATCAACCATACCTCGTTTGCATTTGATGAAGTTCACGCTTTAATGCGAATGAAACTGGATAAATGAGGGACTTAAATCATTTAGATCCTCTAAGAATTATGGATAGATTGAGTACTACAATAAAGAGTATATTTTGAGAATCACACTACTTGTGGCAACTTTTAACAGATGGAACTTAAACTCAAATAAGGATTTGGAATGAATTATACGTTTGTTCGCAGGTATCTTAATCAGGATCCGGAGTTTAATAAACGGTCGGCTATTAAGCAAGTGGCCAGTGGAAGATTTGGCGTGACTTCAAGTTACTTGGCCAATGCTGATGATTTACAAATTAAAATGGCTCAAGGTGCCAAGCCTGGAGAAGGTGGCGAATTGCCCGGATACAAAGTACGTTTAACTATATAGCCTTTCTATCATCTTTTTTCACACTTACGCAGCTGTTCTTAATTTATAATAAATTTTACCGTCAATGCAGTTTAAATAAAATTGACACTCAAACTAATACGCAATGCATAGCCTCATACTTTCAATATAAACTACATTTCTTCACAAGCGATCAATTTCTTAACACATACAAAATGAAATTAATTTTGAAGATGCATCCCAATTTGAATTGAAATGATATGTATCCCATTCGGTAGACAAATTGATGCAGACAAAAAATATACAACACACTTTTTAAATCCTAATTTAGATGGTTTATTTTTTCAGGTAACAGCCGAAATTGCTGCAACAAGACATTCGGTGGCTGGCGTAGGTTTAATTTCTCCGCCACCTCACCACGACATATATTCAATCGAGGATCTTGCGGAATTGATCTACGACTTAAAATGTGCCAACCCAAATGCTCGCATATCTGTTAAACTCGTATCGGAAGTTGGTGTAGGCGTTGTCGCTGCTGGTGTTGCAAAGGTAAGTTAACTGTCACACAGCTCATTAACATTTCACGATTTTGATTTTCACATCATACTCGAAAATCATCGTAGACTACACCTATACATTTTCCTATATTTATTGCTTTATAAATAGAACTTACTTAACTTGGGCTTACAAATGATATACAACCGTCACAAAATTGGAAAAAAACTCAACTCTACAGAGCATTAAAACGTCTAGTAATTATATAAACAAACAATTTGAGGAATATATGCACATACATTATCAATCGTTCATATGTTAAGAAAATATGTACTTTGTATGAAACAGGGAAAGGCTGAACATGTGGTAATTTCTGGCCACGATGGCGGTACCGGTGCAAGCAGTTGGACTGGAATAAAAGCGGCAGGTCTGCCGTGGGAGCTAGGCATCGCTGAAACGCATCAAGTTTTGACTTTGAACAATCTCCGCTCACGTATGGTCGTGCAGGTCGACGGTCAGCTACGAACCGGCTTTGACGTCATTGTTGGAGCATTGCTTGGAGCCGACGAGTTTGGTTTCAGCACTGCTCCATTGATCGCAATGGGTTGCACGATGATGAGAAAGTGCCATTTGAACACCTGCCCCGTTGGAATTGCGACTCAGGATCCTGTCCTGCGAAAGAAGTTTGAGGGAAAACCGGAACATGTCGTGAATTTCTTTTTCGCCCTTGCTGAAGAGGTATACCTTCTTCTTTGCCTATTAGCAAAGCTTTTTGATAATATTTCATAAGGACAATCTGTAAGACGTAAGAGCGTTACACGTTGGCCATGACGGTATGGATGTATAAATGTTGTGAAGCTTAAAGGACGTTCAGATAAAAAACGTATATTAGAAGACAATATTCATGGAAGGTGTAAAACGTATTTATACATATGATATGAACAACATAAAATTCGTTCAACAATTTATTAAAGCACAAAATTATATGAAAGCTCAATTTCCACCTTAAAAAACATGCAGTAAATAGCAAGCTTTCCTCTTTGCTTTTAGGTACGCTCACACATGGCGAGCCTTGGCATTCGCAAATTCCAAGACCTAATCGGTCGAACGGATCTTCTTAAAGTCCGCGATGACATCGCAATAGAAAAGGCACGCACCCTAAATCTGTCAAATATCCTACGTTACGCGTTGGACCTTCGTCCTGGCGTCAATATAAAAGGAGGTTCCGTCAAACAAGACTTCCAGTTGGAAAACAGACTGGACAATGAGGCTATCAACTTGGCGGAGCCAGTTTTAACTGGCAAACAGGAAAGAGTCGATATTGAAATGAATATCAACAACGAGTGTAGAGCATTTGCCTCGACGCTGAGTTATCACATATCAAAGTAAGTAAATATTATTTTATTATACTTTGTGTAACCTTTATGAAAAACTTTATTGCCGTACCCCATTAAATTTTCGGTCGCCTAGATGATCTCAAAATATCGTGTAATAATGTACGGCCCATAAGTTTTGGTTAATTCTCATACTCGAACTGAGTTAATAAATCTGCCGGTCCAGAATAATTTCTCAAATATCTCCTGCTTAAAAATTTGTATGTTTTTTATGATTGGACGACGAGTTATTAATTTGATTTCAACGTTTTTATAGGAAATTTGGTGAGGATGGATTGCCGGAGAACAGTATTAATATAAAGATGAAGGGTTCTGCTGGTCAGAGCTTCTGCGCGTTTATGACAAAAGGAATTCATGTTACATTGGAAGGTGATGCGAACGACTATGTCGGAAAGGTAATAGTCGTTTGAAATTCTATTATATTACAGCGCAGTACAAATTTCTTAATACCTGCTGATATTTAACCAAAATTTTATCATTAATTCATAGGCGAAGTGTAGACAACCGGTAACATTTTCTAATTCAAATTTACCTTATCTAATTTCATTAGGGTCTCTGTGGTGGTGAGATTGTCATTTATCCCCCTAAGGAATCCGAATTTAATTCGGAGGCGAACGTGATAGTGGGCAATGTTTGCCTGTACGGTGCGACTTCCGGCAAAGCATACTTCCGGGGAATCGCCGCTGAACGTTTTAGCGTGAGAAACAGTGGTGCCATTGTCGTCGTCGAAGGCGTCGGCGATCACGGATGTGAATATATGACTGGAGGTTGTGCGGTCATTTTGGGTCTTACCGGAAGAAACTTTGCTGCTGGCATGTCCGGCGGTATTGCTTATGTACTCGATGTTGATGGATCCTTCAAGAGGTCTGTTGATTTCTCTTTGACTGGCTTTGTTAAACCAAAGAAGTTAGAAACTATCGATTTCGGAAATAAAAATTATACTGTTCAAATTGACTGATGATCATTTCTATCAATTTTTATTTCATACATTTGTAAAAAATTAACAGAACAATTTGGATAAACGATTGTTGATATTAGCAGTTTTACAATCTAGTGTGTATGCTGTATCTTTTACAAGATAACTCTCTACGTTGCGAGTAAGCATTTATCTTTTTGTTTATTTTCAGCAAATGCAATCCGGAAATGGTAGAATTGCTTCCACTTAACGACCAAAAGGATATCGCATACGTGAAGCAATTATTGGAAGAATTTGTGGAAAAGACTGGATCTCTGATTGCGGCCGATCTGTTACAATTGTGGCCCGAACCAACGACAAGATTCGTAAAGGTAAAGTCTGAAAATGATATTACTCTCATATTGTTTATTACATCTATCATATTCTCATTCTAATGGCAATATATTATTTTGCACACAAAATAATAATTAGACATTACTTAATTTTGAAACTATTGCTTCTGTTTTATAAAGGTCTTCCCGTACGAATATCAACGAGCTCTGAAGCAGATGGAAGAGGCCCAACAAGCACAACCAGTTATGAATGGAAATTCACATACCGAAGAAAAGATTAAGGACATTGAAGAGGCAATTGAGGATACAGAAATGGCACAGAAGAAACTGGATAAAATTAGGTAAGTTCAATGACAATTTACTATTCCTTTATGTCAGCTGTATTAGCATTACTAAAGACTTGCACAATTCATTTAAATTTCAAATAACAGTATCTACTACCAATTACTTACAAATGTATGTAATATCAGTGAATTAGTCTCATGTAATTTGTGTACATTAAAAAAGTTAAATTCTTTTATTTGATTACTATGTTTTACAGAGGATTTATGAAGTACAAGCGGGAAACGGACATGTATAGGCCAGCAGCGAAGCGAATCAAGGATTGGGACGAGATATACAATTTCCAGGGTGTGAGGAAGGGCCTGCGGGTTCAGGCTGCTAGGTGTATGGATTGCGGAGTTCCATTCTGTCAAAGTAGTCATGGTTGCCCCTTGGGCAATATCATTCCAAAATGGAACGACCTTGTTTTCCACAATAATTGGAAGGAAGCGCTCAACCAGCTTTTGCAAACAAACAATTTCCCTGGTGAGTATGTCGGTATAGAGTGAAAGGCTAAATTCAATGTTGTGTGATCATCTGATAATGTCCAAGCACAATTAATTCATAATGCGAACACGTGTAAGTCTTGTACTTGTAAACCTGTATTTTTATTTGGGTTCATATAAGACGGATTCGTGCAACACGGTCGAAAAATTGTGATTGTGTTCGTATAACACAATAAAGGAATGAGATAGATTTTCGATTTTATTACGTTTTAGCTTCAATAATTAATGTAACTTTTGGCTTGTAACAGTAAACGTCATTGTGTTTTTCAAAGTTCGGGAAAACCCGATTTTTAGTGGAGATTGTTCGTTATTTTAAATATAACAAGTAAGTTAATTGCTTTGGGCTGTGAACGGCTCATGTATTTGATATAACCTAAATACAACACAGGTTCATATAATCTGGAAGGTATCTACCGTGTTAGAAGGGAGTCTGCTGTATTTGCTTTGCCTTTCAATATCTAAGCACTCTAGCAATATTAAGACTCGATTAAATATCATAGACTCAATTGCATTCCATTGAATGTAACCATCTTAACGTTTTCCAACTCAGACTAATTTGATTTCAACACGATACAACTCATTGTCAGTCGCAACTAATATGTTATGCACTACATTACATTCTGCCACATTCTGTGTTCATAGAATTCACCGGCCGTGTGTGTCCAGCACCATGCGAAGGTGCATGTGTCCTTGGCATCTCCGAACCTGCTGTAACGATAAAGAACATCGAATGCGCCATTATCGATCACGCGTTTGAACAAGGTTGGATCGTTCCACGACCACCGAAAGTTCGTACTGGCAAAAAAGTTGCTGTCGTCGGATCGGGCCCAGCTGGTCTCGCTGCTGCCCACCAGCTTAACAAAGCTGGGCACTTAGTTACTGTTTATGAAAGAAACGATCAGATTGGCGGTCTTCTGCAGTACGGAATTCCAACGATGAAATTGTCAAAGGTTGTCGTACAAAGGCGTGTGTCGCTCTTAGCGGCCGAAGGAATAGTATTCAGGACCGGTTTTGATATTGGAAAGGATATCAAACCATCGGTAAGAGTTCTCTCAAGATCTCTTCACATATTTATGATAAACTGGATTTTTTGTATAGGATAATTGAAATATTTTCGTTCGATGCTGTATTCACTTAATATTTTGTTGTTTTAGGAATTGAAAGAACAGAACGATGCTGTTCTTATTTGCACAGGAGCGACGTGGCCAAGAGACCTGCCCATTCCGGGACGGGAATTGGACGGTATCCACTTCGCTGTTAGTTTCTTGGAACACTGGCAGAAAGCACAGTTGACGAATAATCTTTCTCCCGATATGCGCCTGATGGCGAAGGATAAGGATGTTATTATTATTGGCGGTGGAGACACTGGATGCGATTGCATTGCCACATCATTGCGTCAGGTAGATAATATTTATTTTTTTCTTTCTTTATTCTTTAAACGAAATATAAAGCTGCTTAACAGTAGTAGCAAGTGTCATTTGCTAAGTCTATTTCTAATAATCTGTACGGTAGACTTAGAAAAAAACGATGCTTTGAAGACCGTCTCTAAATTATTATTATTATGCAGCTTGGGCGTTTCAGAAAATTTGTTTGTTAGCGAACACGTCTATTTTGAGTATTATTCATTTCGATGTTAGTAATATATCTGAAACGCAGTGTTGATTCCTATAAACTTTTGTAATTGTACAATTAAAAGTATATATAGGACAAACAACACTTTTAATCTATATGGTTAGTAGTACAGTGTACTGTTAATATAATTAAGGCAGTCAATAATCATTTATGGTTATTAATGTTAATATTCGTTGCACTCTTAATAGACACTGCTAATTAGTTAGAAGAGCATCTAATGAAGAGTAACACATTTTACACTATTACCGATAATAGGTGATGTAACAAATAATGAGACAGAATTTTTGTATAATGTTATAGGGAGCAAAGTCAATCACGACGTTCGAAATTTTACCTGAGCCACCTGTAAAGAGAGGGAAGGACAACCCTTGGCCACAGTTCCCTCGAGTCTTCAAAGTCGATTACGGTCACGAAGAAGTTTCTTTGAAATTCGGCCATGACCCCCGACGGTTCAGCACCCTTAGCAAGGTAGATTTTGCATATTTTTGTTCAAGTTTCCGTCTTTTTATACCAGGAGATTATATAGAACTAAAGTATTGCTCGAAATACATACATAATATTCACAAACGAAAAAAATAACGTATAAGCGATGCACAAAATGTTTTTAGTACATTGGACGGATATGACATATAAGCATTACTAACTTTTACTTAAAAGCTTTTTAGTCTTGAATAAATAATGTGCAATATACATTAGTTTGTATTTGTAAGTTACGCTCAAGAATACTTATACATACGTTTCTACGCATAATCCATGTGTAGATCGTTTTTCATTTTCATCATATTCTATCTGTTTACTAAGTAATTTCGATTTTATTTTCCAAAAAAATAGGAATTCCTTAACGATGGCAACGGCCATGTTAGTGGAATCAGAGCAGTTTCCGTCGAATGGACGAAAGATGAAGCTGGCCGATGGAAGATGGATGAAGTCCCCAATTCCGAAAAGGTAGAGTTATATAAAAGAAAATATTGAATTCGGAATTATTAAATACAAAAGTAAAAAGCAGTATCTTTTCCAATGCTTTTCAATTCAAAAATCGATAATGAACCATAATTAAGATTATAAACTAGGTGTGATAACATTAAAACATGTGATAATTATGGTAGAATTAAGAAGTATAAGATTGGATAAATGATATACTTCTTATGATTGGTGTAAATGATATTTCAAAAACTAAATTCTTTACATTCTTAATTATTTGCCATCACAAACACATCACTGTTAAGGATTGCACTTATTAAAGCGGTTACTTAGAAAAGTTTTAACTAAACATAAACAATTATCATTTAAATTGTATTTCTTCATTTGTACAGATATACAAATGTGACCTGGTTTTACTCGCCATGGGTTTCCTTGGACCAGAGAAATATATTGCCACAGAGTTGCAAACTAAGATGGACGGTCGTGGAAACTATGAGACGCCAGCTGGCAAATATCATACCAGTTTGCCTGGCTTTTACGCGGCTGGAGGTCAGTTTACTTCTAACA
Organism: Anoplius nigerrimus; assembly: GCA_914767735.1. Classification (NCBI taxonomy): domain Eukaryota; kingdom Metazoa; phylum Arthropoda; class Insecta; order Hymenoptera; family Pompilidae; genus Anoplius; species Anoplius nigerrimus. Next base: position 12,042,749 of record OU612078.1, read on the forward strand.
GTAGAAGATATTACACGCAATGTACAACTTTTGTCAATTGCTATCCTTTGTAGAAGTCAATACCTTTTACATTCAGTGAAAGTGTGACAACATTTTTTTCGGTTTTCATTATCATTTCCATTACATGAGACAAAATACTAAGTTCTTTTAACCTTGGTTTTGATTTTGGCAATTGGTACGCAATAGCTGTCAGTATTGTATCTACAGAATCACTGCGTCTATCGCCTAATGCTTCTTAACAAAATTTGATTTGGTTATTTGTTCTTCCTTAACCCTTTCGCGACGGCGCGCCGGATATATCCGTGGTTAGCGCCGGATTATATACACAAAGGCAGATGACACATGTCAATTGTTGCGCAATTCAGCCTATGTTCCTTTATGTTTATTTCAACAAATACTTGCCATTTCAGACTGCAGACGGGGTCAGTCGCTGGTTGTTTGGGCCATTACTGAAGGCCGGCAGGCAGCCCGTGAAATCGACCTAAATTTGATGGGCCAAACAGGATTACCAAGTGCAGGCGGCATGATAGCAAGTGTCGTGGCGTAAAAATTGAGCTGTGCTAAGGGGAAAATAGGTAGGGCATTCGCTGTGCACACTTTCGACTGATTCCACTGACTTTCTGTTAAAAGCAATTGTAACCATATTGCAATAAATATCGTGCAAATCTTTATCTGATTATGCAATCTGTCAACTGTCTTGAAAGTAACATCACGAATCTGTTATAGTACCGAACATCGAGGCAAGAAAGGCGAATACTTTTGATCGACGACAACGAGCGGAAGAAGAAACGTACAGAACGCTTCGCCAAATCCTCGGAATTCTGGTTGGCCAGCACCTGTCGCTTACGGCGGGGAAAAATTCAAATTCAACGCTTCGAAATATCTATGATCGCAGAAGGACCTTACCTTTCAAACGTAGAATTCTGTGCGTAGAGACTCAAAGAATTCTATGATATCATCGAATTTGAATTTGGGACAGACCTTTTTTTGTAACGGAAGAATAATTTCGAAGTATTTGAAGTCTGAAAGAATCACGAGCTGACTTCGGGATGTATCGAAAAGAAACGAACAAATTATTTCTGTCTTCTTTTTATAACAAAAAAAAAACGATGAGAAACATGGTACAAGTTTATGAGAGTTCGAAAGTTTGACCACTTTCACTTCCTTCTATTTCTTGGAAGCTGCAACACAAAGTTCGACTATGCGTAAATCGAAATTTTCCATCGACGGGAAATTTTGCTATCAACTTTGAGAAACGTAGTGAACATTTGCTAGACGGTAGATGTTGATTTCCACCGTACAAGAAAAACGACATTTTGGGGGGGAACCCTGAACGGAAGAAAAATATTTGAATCACATTCTTCAGACTTAAGTTGAGACCCTTAGGAGAAGAGTAATACTTATGAAAGATCACGTGGTACTGTATAGAAAACATGAACGGAACAAAAGACCGGCAAACATTATTTTACCCGTCCTGTGTCGAAGAACGTTAAGCAGAGAGGATTAAAAAAAACTCTTAACGTTCCAAGTTATCGTAGCACGCGAACGGGAGGGAGAGAAAAGGAGGGAGAGAGAGAGAGAGAGAGAATGAAAGAGAGGATATGCGTAATTTTGTATAGAACCTATATCGGGCAGCTCCTGAATCTTTTTTTGAACGAAAAAAGTTTACTATTCACTACCTGAACATGTTATTTCTACAATTTATTCGTCTGCCACCTTTTCTCGTTCTCCCGATTTCTGTGACGACAATATAATAAAAATAATTTACAAAACTAATGCGCTCACGTTGTACTCTAATCCCATATTTCACACGACTTTGAAACTCATCTGTAATATATATGTAGGATACCATAGTGCTTCTAATGTCGATCGCAATCTAGCACTCTGACAAAAGTTAGAAAATTAAGCAGAGAGAATTATTGCTGACTGATAGAAAACTATAGAAAAAAGAGTGAAATAATGTAGAATGTGAGGAACGTTTGGTGCAACAGTCAATATGTAAATTTCACAAGATGTGTAAGTAAACGTATCGCCAAATGCAATACTTAATACTTTGTGCAGAAAGTTCAAATTCAAATTCGAATTTATTTCTCGCGCAGAATTCCGACGACGTGACGGCACGTTCTATCATTCGCGTTAATATATCGAATGTTGTATTATCGATTGAATATCAGCCTGTATATCTGTAATCATGTAGCGTCTTACTGTTTAGAATTAGAACAGGTAACCTGCATTTCACGATCCAATACATATATTCGCGATATTTTTATTCGCGTTTCACCCTTGGACGTGGCGGGAAAATCAAAGGTTAACTACAAGATCGTAACAACTGACTATCGACAGGACGCAATGAAAAATTCCTATTTCTTTACAATGATCTCTTTTCAGTGCTTAAGTACATTATAGTATAATTTACGAAATTTAAGGATGACCAAGGGCATCATAACGAAGTAGTTGTATGCAAACCTAGTTTTAATGCGCCTTTATTGCGATAATTGAATTCTCACCCGAACCTTCAAAATTAGAAAAATGAGTGTCGGGCGATTCCAAAGTATCCATTAATTTTGTTAATATTTATTTGTTGTTACAAAAAAACGTATTTCCTATTTTCGGAAAAAAATATGATACGTAGAATAGAAAATGATTAATAAGCACCTTCCATCACTGTCTTTCGGCACTCATCATCAACGAGACGACTGACAACAAACGAATCTCGCTACTATTTTTCTGAATTTTCCTGCCCTATTTCTATTCTTTCCATTTTTATTAAAGTTCTTTATGTAATCGTAATCAAATTAAGGTGATGATCGAACCCCTTTGACTGTAAAAGAACCTGGATCACGGATAATTTATTTACGAATGATATACTATAAACTATACTATGTCGATAATAATTATATATATATGTGTGAACATAAGCACGTAGATGTTTCTAAGATTTGAGTCTAAAAACGTAATTATTTTATTTTGAAGTTTGTTCCATTATTTGATCATCAAATATCTTAATGTCAAAGCTTATTATAACAAAAATTATGTAATTGGGTTGAGGAAGTAACCGTTCGCTAATAATGAATGTTTAATGACCCTTCGTTTCTTAAACGAAAATTCGTTCACATACCGAATATGTACGAAGGCAACAGAGTATTTCGTTTTTTTTTTCGATGTAATCTTGGACTATTTTTTGGTCGAACGCGTAGGAGCTAATGCAAATACCAAAACATTGGGACGTTTTGAATAAATAATCCATTCCTTTTCTACTTATTCGTAATTAGCTATATCAATTTTTGTGTTTGATTTAAATAGAGTAAATTGGGTAAGTCGCGCAATGTTTGTCTTAAGTGCTTCAAACAATTAAGTTTTCTCCTGTTTGTACTAAACTTCGAGTGGTCTCACTTGCTAATCATTTCGTTAAATTGATACTGTAATGTACAACGTAGACATAGACGGAAACTATTGCGTGATTTTCTTCAGTATTTCTTTGATATCGCCGTGACGAGGGCGATCAAATCTCCAATATTCATTTTCGTATTTGTTAGGCGTGTCGCCTGTGATTCAATATTTATTAGATGAACAATTATTCAAACTCTCATATCATATCCTGCCTCTTGCGATAACTTAATATTTTCATAACGTATTTTCCTTTAGTCTTGATTATTTTACGATATTCATGTGAAAACATATACACATATGCCACGCATTTATGTATATGGACATGAGTATGCGTGCAAATATACGAGAATGTAGGTATACGAATAGACTTATTTTATTGTGTACGAATATTTCACTCTTTTGTTATTCAAGTTGCGACGAGCAATAACAATTATGTATTGCTTTGGTTAGAAATTCTCGTTCATATTTGTAATCGTGTAAATTTCAGCGACAACAAATTAATAATCCCATGAAGACAATAAAGTATATTGAACGTTGAAGGAATTTCCTGGTACTTGTTTCGATCCTATACACGTATGACCTTTGTAAACATTTCCTTATCAATATATCCAACTGCTTGCTACTAAGTAATGTATTGTATTGTATGCTTTATTCCTGGTTCCCTTACGGGTTTCCAGCCTTCTCCACTATACACAAATCTCTCACAAATTATCTTAACCTATCCTTACAACCTAATCTCGTCCCACGTCATCCCCTATATATGAGGCATTCCATGCCAAATCGGACACTTTCCGACCTCACCCCCTTCGATTTTTTTTTAAATTTTATGTTTTTAAGGTTGATCAAAAACGCGTTCATGAATTTTTTCAGATTTTTTTGACGGTCCGTTTTGGAAATATGAATTTTCTTAAAATTTGGGTTCTTTTTTTTCAGATGCTCATTACTTTGTGAAAAATGCACCAATTGGATCGTTCTTTTTTTTCAAAATTTGTGTATTTGAATGATCTTTCAAGAAAAAAATATGATTTTAACCAAAAAAAAAATTTGTATTGTTTATTTTTAATTTAAAGCACAAAATATTTTTTATCTCAAAACACGCCCCGATCGATTTTTTTGAAAAAATTCTCAAAGAAGCTTGGATGGATATAAGAACTTTTAAAAATTGTCCGATCGTGGGCAAACTCCTCGTTCTATTTTTTTTCTTTATTATTCTTGCAAGACTTGAAGGCTAACATTGAAGAAGAAATCGCCAATTTGGAACCAGATGTTTTGCGAGGAACAATGCAAAACGTCGTAAAACGAGCGCAATTATGCATCAACTCGGGAGGTGGCCATTTGAGCGATATAATTTTTTCGAAGTAATGTAACCAATATTACACATTCAAGTAAACTTTTGTTGAAAACAGAGCTCTTTTTCTTTCATTTATAACAAAATGGCAGCCAATTCAAACTATGACATTACTTTTGCGCCACCCTGTATTACTGTAGGAAGCAGGACTTTCACAATTTTCAAGTCATTATCACTATAATCTTCTATACGTTTTGATGCAGGTATCTGTCTAATGACAAGAATGATAAATCACCAAAAGTGCGCGACTTTTCGTTAACACATGTACCCATTGTTATACCATAATTAAATTGAACATTTGTTCTAGGTATAGAACTATGTAATACAAAATATAACATCAACTGACAGAAAGGTTGTAATACAATACATGTCACGCTTAATACTAGTAATATAATGTTCAATATTCAATAGACTTATTATCGTAACATAGAAATTGATCGCGAAACTGTAAAAGTTATTAATAACAATTCGTTTTCTTCACAAGGATAATTTGATTAAGGATGACAATTGTTAAGAGTGTAATCAAGAATTTGCTCCAGATGTAATTACAAACAATCAGTTACTACTCAATTTCGCTTAATTTTCGTCCGCGAATGGTGACTTTAGATATTGAGTCCATTAAATAAACCATGGTGCTATTGAACAAAGCAAATTAATCAAAATTTGTAAGAATGCTTTTATTTTGACAATACTGCAATATCGTAGGATCTTTACAGCACTATAATATAATTTTTTTAATTAAACACAAAATATAATGTCAATGTAATACGATGATATTATTCCTCTTATTCTGCTCAGTAAAAGAGCTAATTCTGAATCGATTTTTATGTCATACAAAATGAATGAAGAAATCAAAAAGTAGTCGGTGACAACAGTGCATCCCAAAGTTTTCTAATTACACTATGAAATCATATTCTGTAAGTGGAAATGAGATAAAAACGTCATATAAGGTTGGTTTAGAAACTGACTTCGGAGAATATCAAATACCGATCGTGTTTTCTTTGCAATTTCGAAATATGTATATTCTTTTTTCGAAGTTTTGAGTTGCATCAACAACAAGGTTGTAATATTGTTCTTGCAGGTAAATCAAGTTTGATATCGACGATTCATTGAACTCATAGAATACCAAAGAATTTTACTGCATTTTAGGAATTGACTTCTCAATTCTTCACGTAGTCTCTTTTGTACGTTAAAACATGTCTTTGAAATTTTCCCATCAGCAAACAATCCCATGTTTAACTTTTCTTATACTGTGAAGAATACTCCGTTTTGATCAACTTTAACTTAACTTGTTTGCAATTGTGCAACTTAAAGATTTAAACTAAACTTTATATAACTGTCTTTTTTTTACTTACATTCGGAAAATATGTTCCTGATGTTTAGGGGGAGTCTTTGTACACCTTGTATAGATATATATAATATGATATATATATATAATGTTTATAAAAATGGAGGAATTTAAAAGATCTAAAAAATAGGGATTGTGGAAAATTGATGTGATTTCATGCTGACAATTTTCTACCACAAGGCATATATTTGAACCGTGGTCCATAAACTGTACCAAATTTAATAATAAATTGTCATTTTTATGGTGTTTCTTAATACATTTCAGAATTTATACAAAATAACTTTGCAGCCAACATTTTTCGCAAATAAGCATTACCTAAATACCTCGATATATACTTAAACATGCTACTTTAGTTAGTTCACCTGCAAAAAACCTATCATGCTTTTTCCACAATTAGCAGACGATATATCCAAAAATGGCGATGTTATAGATATATATATATATATTTATTCTCGCTTTCCTTCCGGGTTTGCGACTTATACACCTTACAAACCAAAACAACAATCATTGATGCTATATATATTACGATACGTTTATTTAAAGTGATACATTATTCTGTAAAAAGTCGGAAGCTACTGTTACCTTTCCGTTTATATGTATGCATCCACTTACAGTTCAATTATGTTAGTAATAATAATAATATTACAAGCTCTTTCAATGAACAGCTTTTTACGAGCGTATATGCAAATAATTACTTAAAACTTCACAAATATGAAATAACGTTTAATTTAAGAAAGCGTAAGCAATGTTCCTTATACTTCGTATACCTGCTATGTAATTCTTACGTTTAAGTTGGAATTTTAAACATACATCTCTAAAATAGTATATTCTAGACGTTTACAGAAATGTCATTAAATTATACTCAGAATGAATAGAGTCTAATATGACAGATTACCTACTCTGTTTTATCACTAGCCAACATCTCTGTATATACGACTTTCATATGTAAGTAGAACTGTCGAAATTGATCTGAACAAAGACATATATTTTACATAGATCCTGTGAAAAATGTGTTTATAGAATGCATCTGTCGATTGCTACATTGAGTGCAGCGGGGACTCTGAAATGCAATGCAACCGGCTCGATAGATAAATAAAAGTAAAATAGTAAAATATAAAATATTTTATCCTTCATTCATTTTTAATACAAATTTAAAAAATGTATGTTACTCATTTATAGAGACGGTACATTTATTATTCCTACCACCTTTCTGGTAAAATTTTACATGGGCTGAATGCTGTTGTCAAAATTGTGTACACGTCACTGTTGTGTCATTGGTATATTTCCATTGTATTTATCAACGAATGAATAAATGACATCAGAGTTGATTTCCGGAGATTTAAAACATTCTAATTGTGTCGTCGTAGGCTAGTCAATCACGATTATAATTGCTATTAATAATTGATATGCGTGTGAACAGACTTCGAGGAGCGATAACCTAACGAGCCAGATTGAGTGTTGGCTTAACATTCCGGGAAAGTAAAAACAACTGAGAAGTTTATCAAGTTTGGAATCGTGTGATAAAAAAGGTCAGATTGATGGGGAACGAGAGGAGTGCCCTTAACGGGATTGATATTGATGATAAATCGCTGGAGGTGACCGATTTTTGGACCCACTATAGGGCAATCGTCGATGGACCTAACCTCAAATCTGTTTCAATCTTCATTAGTGAACCATCGCTGCACTATTCAGCTAGCTTTGGGCGGCCTTCACCTTTAGAAAGAGCTGCTAAGGTGATTTAAACTTCTGATATATCCCAATTTCTAAGAAACATCCATTTTCTTTGTACGGCTATTGAATATAATTACATCCATTAGCGCAGTTGTTTTGACCCAATAATTTAGTAACAAAGTACGCTTTTGTTACTTATTACAGCTATAGTTTGCAATTATCTGTTACAGAAAGTATTGAGTTTTCTTTGTGTATCTATATAAAACTTTCAAGATATACTACAAGGGTACGATTGTTAATTGTATACCCAATATTCACTTAAACTATTGATATTATTGCCTTCATTTATTTCTTGGTTAATAATGTATTATGATTTACTGTTTTATGTTAACAACAATATTTGATATGTTGTTACAGAATCTGATGCTGCATCGTCATCCTTGTATATTGAAATATATCTCCTCTGCTCGCAAAGGTAGCAAGTTTCTTCTCACTGCCGAGGAGGTCAAACCATTAATACAAACCATCGAACAACAAAATACTCTACAGATTTGCATTGGTTTGCATAGCATTCTACGTGCCTTAACGTTCCTTCATGAAAACGCATCTGCATCGCATAACAACATTTGTCCCAGTTCTGTTTACGTAACGCCAGAAGGATGTTGGAAACTAGGCGGTTTAGAGTTCCTATGCAAGTATGCAGAATTGACACCAGCCTATTTCCAAGGGTTAAAAACATATCGTTATGAGAATGGAATTGCTAAGGGTGAAGATGTAAAAAAACTAATTGAGGATGGCAATTTGGGAGCAATAGATGTGTATGCTTTTGGCGTACTTGCAGAAGGAATTTTGAAGTCAAAAAATGACGGTATGTTAGTAAACATTTGCTTCACAGTGTTTATTATAATGCCTACATTCCAATTTCAGATGACGTTCCTGGTTTAAGTGATTTCAAACTTTTCTGTAAAGAAAACCTGCAAAATCCTGATGCTTATCTTCGCAGCAAGCTGCCATTGATTTTACAACACCCATTCTTCACACATGATTTTATGCACATTCATGCATTTCTTGAAGAACTTCCATTGAAAGTTAATAGTGAGAAAGAAGAATTTTTCTCAAACTTAGTTGAGCGCCTGAGGAAGTATTCTGAAAATATTGTTGCTGAACAACTAGGAAGATTATTATTATCGAGAATAGTTTTACTCGATCTTACTGCACAAACCAAACTTCTGCCTTTCATCTTAAAACCACAAGATGATAATGAAGAAACAGAGAGTAGTCATGTTTATCCACCTAATCATACGACAATAAACAAATTCACATATGGAAATAGCACTGGGGAAACAAGTAATTCGAATAACTTGGAATATTCAAGGGATATCAGTGACTCTACAAATGCACATTATTTGGTCGATTCTGAGTCTAGTAATGTACCTTATGTTTCCACCTCTAATACCTCCAACCCAACTTATGCCAATGGGGTCACTGACTCTCCCGACGCAAATTATTGTCATGCATCACCGACTAATGCAGTACATGCCTCTACACAACCATTGTTCTCTTTGGCAACATTCAAGAAGTATATAACTCCACTTCTGAAACAAATCTTCTGTATCAGAGATGCCTCAATTAGAACACTTCTTTTGATTCATTTTGAGTCATTTGTTCACTCTTTTCAAACTGACGAACTGAAGACATTTATCCTGCCAGAGTTACTTGTAGGAATTAAGGACACTAATGACGAGCTAGTTGCTCTAACATTAAAGAGTCTTTCGTGCGTGGTGCCAATTTTAGGTGCGGCAACGGTGATCGGTGGGAAAAGAGGTAAACTTTTCACTGATGGTAGACCAAAAGGAAAAAATGAAAAGTGTGAAAGGATTGAAGGTGTTAAGAAAACTTTTGTAAGTGACCTTGGCAAGTTAACAAGGAAAAGTACAAAGGGGGAAAGTGAGCGGTTGAGAAACTGCTACACAGCTGATGTTCAGGTTCCGCATTTACCAGAACGTCCATCACCAGATGGGGGAGAAGATAAAGAAAAGCAGACAGAATTCGAGGCATATACACAGGAAGAGGAAGGTGCCTGGTCAGATTGGGAAGGACATGACGGTGAAACACCAAAGTTTCCAGGTGTACAGACTGTGAACAGTGTTGAAGAAGTAGTCGTACAAGAGGAATATATTGAAAATGTGAGTTGATAAATTGTTACTGTTTTGTTTGAACTATATATTGTCGTTTTCAATATTAACCTGGTACACATAAAACTTCAAGTTCACACTAAATTGTGAAACATTCTGAGCCTGTATAAAGAATAGTACACAATAGCATACATTTTTTATTAACAAGTACTGACACAATACTAAAAAAAGTTCTTTATTTTATGTCATGTAGATTCCAGCAAAGCAAGAAGTTTCTTTGTCGCCAACAACTAAGAAAAAAGAACTGCCGCGTTATACAAAGAAACCAGTAATCTCTGACATAACGGAGTTAGATATAAAGCATTCCAAATCAATAAGTTGCGCAAAAGAAGAGTTTGATTTTTTTACAGACATGGAACCAGTAATAAAGAAGACACAAGTCTTGCAGATAGAGGAAGCCACTGCTAGCAATAAAAGTATGTTTGACATCAAGAACATAAGTGCGACTTTAAATGAAGATCCAGATGTTGGGGATGATGGGTGGGAAGAAGATTTAAGCGACTGGGGTGCTGATGATACTCAGGATGTAAAATTATAGTCTGTCAAAGACGCTAAGAATTTGGAAACCAATGGACAACAGGATTTCACTCTTTCCTTTCACAATTTGCTTAAGTGAGGTTGTTGCCGATATTTTCACAGTTATCGAAACCTTTTGAAAGAGAAATTCGCAAAATGCAAAACTGGGTAATATTCTACCTGTGGTGGACGAAGGTCATAAAATCGATGGCATTTTCTTGAACGTTTTCACCTCAAATCATATTACGGACAGTATTTTTTCTAAGTGTGTATATAAAAGACGTAGGATATTGTGATATTTATATTTAGTGAATAAGCGTAGTATAAGTAGGAAAAGTTGATGTAAATGTTTAATGTAAATCTGAATGTACAGAAAAACAGAATAAAACTTACACGGAATAAGGGATATTCATATTGTACAACACTCTATTTTAATTCAATCGCAACTTTATCGTATTCTCATTTATATATAATAAAATTAGTCTTAGTATTTCCCAAGGCTATATCGAAAAATAGTCGTTTTTATCCATCTATGGAAGATAATAGGATGCTGTTCACGATGTCAGTAGGACTCAAGAGTCGTGAACCAGAAATTGTGAATCTGCAAGTCGCCTTCTTTGTAGCAGCAATTTCGCGGATTTTTCGGCATTCTTCGGCTGATATACCGCCAACTACGTATATTATTACCCAGTTATTGTCCAAAGGATGTCGCTTAGCTCGACCTTTGAGAAAAAGACTGAAAAAGGCAAGTCAAAGGGACATGGAGAATATAGGTATAGAATATCATTTGTAACAGTAACAAACATATTTACTTGAATCCAGCCAACATTAAGGATGTTGTTTTCTGACATAAGTCTGGTAGATCAGGTTTTTCTGGATCAAATATGTCATACACTAATTGTTCTAACACTCCTACACATTGAACCATTTCCTGTGGGCTTCCACTTGTCATTAGGCATCTGTAAAAATAATACAAGCAAAACATTGTACATAAATGAATCAGACCAAGAATTACAACTGAATAATTAATTAGGCTAACACATATGCCGTGCGTTATAACATAATTTTTTTCCACATGAATAATTACTTTGTAATTTTTGCTTACGTGTAATTATGCAACGAAGATCTTTGTTCGGCAATTAACTGCAATTTCTGCATAATTTTTTTTGCCAATTTAACTGCACTTTCTTTCGCTCCTGTTTCGTCCATCGCTCCTAAAGAGAAAAAAATGCACACAAAAATATATGAAATTTTAACTTCATTCGTATTTTTTTGTTCAGTTTAATTGTATCTTTGCACAGCATGTGCTTTCTTACCTAAGAGTACCAATGTCTGCTGATAGATTGACATTCCAACGTTATTATTTTTTTTACTCATACTTAATATATCTTCAAACACAGCATCAGTAATTGACGATTCCAACTGAGCTTCTTGTTGGGGAGAGAATTTTATTTCTTTGCCTGCTAAGGAATAAATGTGTATCAGCAGGCCCAATAAATTTTCGGTATCCAATCCTCTGGTTGATCTGGTTTTAATGATATTACTGATCTGTTGGGTAAACGGACAATTTTTCAATTCTACTTTACATAATAAATCGGCAGCTTATTTAATAAAAATTGTGATATGTGTATTATTCTTTTACCTGAGATAGAATACTGGAGGAATCTCGACTTACGGCCAGATTTTGTAACAATAATTTTTCTAAACTAACAAGCAACTCAATTTGAGAAGTCTTAGCTGACTTTAATGCTTGTATTATTGCCATCGTTATCTGAAAGTCAGCAAGTTCTTTTCATTATTCTACCCGTTTGTGGCATCCTTATCTTCTTTCTACGTGCTCGTTACACAATTTTATATAATTATTTAAAGATTGAAAAAATATGCTGCTGGAGGATATACCACAGACATTTTTGTAAATAATGTATAAATGATTGATGACGCTAACCTGCAAGTCTTTACTCGATTCGGTAATAGCGTTTACGTTATCAGAATCTCTAATTTTGTGAATAGCTTTCTCTAAGCTGTGAGCTGAAATTCTCGTTGATAATTTTCCTTGTGGGCTCTCCCGTTGGGATATGTTGCTTAATAACTGATGCATCGTAGCCAGAACGTCCTTTTGTTTCTTGGAGATTAATGTCTCCATCATTTTCTTATTATCACTTGCTAAACATCCAGTAATTTCCATTGATGATACTGTTTCCTACCACGCAAAACACAAAATTTGTTTACTACATGACTTCAAATATCATCAGCCGTTTAACTATTGATTAGGTTTTTAAATGTACATAATACCTTATGTAAACTAAATATATTCTAAATTCGAAATATCTATAATTCTAAATCCATATATTTAGCCCTATTCAAAATATCAAACGTCTATGTTATCATTGCAATGGATTTTGAATTATTATGCTACATCTAAGAACGTCTTCATTATATTCACCTGTGAATTCGTTAATAATGAAGCCATATTTATTGATACATCGTTAAAATGGTGTTGCAAATGCGGTAATGTTGTCAATATTTTGCCCAGTAATGAATCCGTATTATTACTGCTTGCGGTGCAAAGATCCATTACCCTATCAACCAAAATCAACGATACTCCTTTTTCTCGCTGCAATTGATTCTGCAAACAAAGAAATTAGTTTATAATCTCGTGTAATTAATTGCATGTACTTTAGACTGTGAAACTTAACAAAGGCTTAGCACACTTTACTTCATTCTTGTTTAAACCAATGTGTCTATCAGATCCTATCCTGACTTATTTGTGATAGATCTGCAAAGTATACTCAAAGGTACATGCGGCGACGAACTTACGCTTCTACGACTGAGCGCGGCAGGCAAATTTTCCAGTTTTTCGGCCACCACTGTACTTAGTCGTCCCATCGAATAAATGTCTTCTCTAACGTTGAAATAGGCGAATAAACTATTGAATAAACTAGCCAAATGGTCTGCATTAATTGATAGATCTTCCGAAATATCGTCGTTGAGTGGCGGCATCATGTCTCCAAACGGCGGTGTTACGAATATGTCATCATTTATTAATGACATAAAGATTGGCTTATAAATCACATCCACATAACATTCCTACAGACAAATATGTGTGTAAATTCTAAAGCATTAAAAATTTGGTTGTATAAAAAGTAATTAATGATATACTATTTGATTATATTCATTAAGGGGTGTAGTGATTGTAGGAGAATTACTTAAGTGTGAAATGATTCTTTGAAAAAGTTATAGGATAATGAAATACTGGTCACTAAATATATGAATGTGTCTCAAATGATACATTCCGTACCCATTATTTCTTAGTCTTTTGCTTTAAACATTGTGTCATGAAAGAACATAGTACACTACTATCTGTGAACAACAATGAAATATAATTTTGTAAATCTTTGTGACCAAGCAATGTCAGAACACTAATGAAATATGGAACACACAAATTGCCTGCAAAACATTTTTCGCCTGCATCCAATTCTTGACATCCTTCTTCATCTTTGCGTAAGCTGACCTCTCGTCTGTTGTTAGTGTAACCGAATAATTTATGACCATAGGATCAGCTGCAACGAATATGGTACAGCTGTCAAATGTGTTCTTTTCCATTATCATTTTGACTGTTCTTTGATAGAATGCTGGATCAGATGATGTAGAAATGATTACTGCCTTCCTTGTACTTTTCACTTTCACATACTGAAAAAGGTTTCCATATAAAATGACAGTACATTATGACATGATGAAGAATGTTTTGGATTCTAAATAATACGCTATTTATTATAGCGAAATTATTAATATCACACTACAGACACAAAAAGAAAAACATGTATACCCTGAAATTGTACATGGCTAACTCATGCACTGAAACTGCTCCAGCATTTTTCAATGTTAGATATGCTCTGTCACCGGTAAACCAATGTAGGCATTCTGATGCTGCATGATCAATATATACAGCTGCATTTTTTACTGTCGCTAGAATATGATTCCAACTATCATTGATAAAATCTTGCAAACTTGTTGTCTCCATGTTTTCTGGTGTAAATTGGAATCCCTGAAAAACAATTGATGTGTTTCGCTAGAGTATAATGACACAAAAATGTTTTTTATTTGTTGTGACATTAAGGATTACATAAAAATTTATTAGATTGTAAAAATAAGATCTGCTACTATGGACGGGACAAGAAGAGACATCGTACTATCAAAATATTTAATTTGAGGAAACAAGTAGCTTTGTTTCGGTGTGCAAAGGTGACATATTGCAATCATTTTTTTGTGCGGTTATGTTTTCATGGACTGTCATTAGAAAAGAAAATTAACACAATCATGCATTATCACTGTCATAAAATCTTAATTACTTGCATAAATTTACTTCCTCCAATTATTATCCAATACTAGCCATTTTTTAATCAAATGTGTCTGTTTCTTTAATCAACGAAAAGTCTCAGACGATAACATGGAAAATGTCATTAACCTATTCAGAAGTGATGTTACGATACGTCAAGAAGGTCAATGCTTACTAAAGCTTTCTACTGTAATTTTAATATAACACGATGGCACTTTTTTCTTGAAGATGCTATCGGTCTTAGTGATTTAAAATATAGAAACACATTTGTTACTGTATTACGTGTTGATTTATCAAAAGAGCAGATAGAACGAAATTTTTATTCCGTACTGAATAGTCATGATAAAAATCAGAGGGGATGAATTGGTAATTTCGATTCTTTTAGTTTGTTTATTTTCATTATTATGTTTACACTGTTCCGTTATGAATCATAGTATCAATACATTTCAGTGAACCATACGATGAAACAAGTATTTGTAAATACGAATGTGGTCTACTTTGTCATCATAAATGCGACTCGAGTTTTACCTTCGATTTACATTAGGTGCTTCATGTGGATATTCTTTCTAAAACACGTCGATTAATGAAGAAATTTAATTCAATTCTGGAATCAAATTTGATAGAGGAGATGTTACATTTATAAATAATAGATTTCTGAAATTTTGGCCAGTTGCATTTCGTATTCGATTATTAATACTAGAGACAATGTTTTGTCCATTTTTACTTATAGCGTAAGTAAATTGTTTTATTCAAATATCGAAGCATTGTTTAGCGTTTAAGAAAACTAAAGAGCCCAATAAAAAACAGATCGTTTTTGTATTAGGAAGCTAAGTAAGATTGCGCTATCTTTCCCAAATGATTGATGTTTGGCTCTGCTAATGATGGTTTTCCAACTTTCAATCTAGTGGTCTCAATATTAAAAATCTTTTTTCATTCATGCAGTAAGACTTTTTTAAGCCGTGAAATCATAAAGCTTTCAGAAGTTTTGTGATATTTATTTACGGAAAAAATTACATTCTTGTCGAATTTAATAGTTTGGAGATGCTGTCAATTCAAAATAATTTACTTCTTGGTACTCATAGTTGAGATATAAAAATAATTTAGAATTTGTTAAAAAATAATGTCTCTTTATATATTGTAGATTGAGATGACAATGATATTATTCCGCGCTTAAATTATTTGAGATATTTTTTTTGAGAGTGCCGATTGGAACTATTTGACTAATAATAAACTTCTATATACTAATATAATTAAAATATCTAATTCTATTTTAAGGAATTTATGTATGTGACAAACATTATGGTGGTTAAATAATTTACATACGAAAACGAATGTCGATTTGCCCAACATATTCCATACAAAACAGTTATGTTAATAAAAAAGATTGGTAAAAAAAAGCAACTACGATTCGATTCGTCAAATCATTAAACTATGACATTTATTGAACAATACTTATGCTGTCGAAACAACAATCAGTAATTTTGTATGCATCACGAAATGTTCCGTAAACCATTCCGAATTTGAAAAGAATGATATTTTGTAAGATTCTCGCATATATGGCTAAAGTGTAATAAAGAGTGGTAAAACGTGCTTTGTGTATCTGTACTGCAACGGTCTTTATACAGACACTGTCGAGATGTTGATTGCACTGTGAAAAACGAAGAAGTCCTGAATGCTGCACAGTATCACCAGGTGTCCTCTGAGCTGACAATGCGCATTCGAGTGTTTGGCAAGGGCTGACTGTGGCCATGTTACTCTTGCATTCACGGAGAGTATGTTATAAGCTGAACCGATGGAAGAAATTTAATCATTCGCCGTCAACTACCTTTTTCGAGTGAATGCAAATTCCCTCTGACATATCCCAATAATAATTCCTTAAATAAAAACATGACTCTGTTAAATAATATGTCCATAACTCACTGCAGACAGATTTTGAGTGAGGGTTGGAAGAAATTTCGAAAGCGAATGTGCGGATTGTGCTTCGCTAAAAATAATTACGATATATATTTCGGAATTGATGTTACGATCAAAAACTAGAATTTGTTTTGATAGATTTGTTTGGAAGGTAATTGATATGATGTTGAAGTCGGATAAAGGTAGGTATAACAGGTCTGTGAATGATGGCCGTAAACGATTTTCAAATTTGTTGTTTATGAAGTAAAGTGGAAATAAGCAGAGAATGTGCCCAATTGGATGAAATGGCAGAAATATTGACGAACACCGACGTAATTAAAAATCGATATTAACAAAATGGATTACAATGAGTATTTGAACATATGTATGTGAAATTTAATCGTACTTGTTATATACATACTATCGGCGTCAACTAAAGTCTATTGGGACAATAGGAATTATTCCTACATTCGGAACAAATAGATTTCATAAATAATACGAGTATATGTACTTTCTTTATTTGCAGACTTTGATTTTTGTGTAATATATTTTCTTGATAAATGATCAAACATGACTGGTAAAACAATATTCTGCGTATCATAACCTGCGAATTGCATATGGTGCGATCATACCAATAATCTTGTATATATTGACTTTATTCGATTGCATCTCACCGAAAATGTAATAAGTACATAAAAAAGTCGTTAGTTGTATCCAAAATGTCTAATTACTACTCTGTGAATGATTTCACTTGAAAAAAGATATGTGATGATTGCCATAATCGGTAAAACAGTTCTCGACCTTACTCAAAATCTCCACGTATAAACACATACACATACATAGGTGTACACGCATACAGACTCCAGCTCCGACTGTGCAATTATTTGCGCAATTACGCTCTCTCTCTCTTTCTGTCTCTTATTGTGCAAAGAGCGGCATAATCTCGTTTAGCCGCGATTAGCGTTTATCGTCGTTTGCATCGTTAACGAAAGTTAACAAATTAGCAGTCGCCCCGGCGGACGTCGTTTATTTAATTTTCGCCACGGCTTGTTCGTTTTTCACGGTTTATTGGTCATGGGTTCATGATGGGAAGGGAAAACGTGCGAGGGAGAGGATAAATCGCACAGAATTGGGAAATGTTTACGTATGCAAATCGAGAACACCCGGTGTATGGAAATTTTATTGTTATAAATTACGAATTTCGGCTCTACGATATGGCATGTTATGTAGGCTTTATGCATTCTATAAATTATGTCAGGGATATTCGTTATTTAACATGCTTTCGTAACTTCATTTAACCATAATGAAAGCCTTTTTTGCCTTTCTGGTACAAAGGACAGAATGGGTACTGATCGAACTTTGGTCATTAACAGCTTAAAATAAAGTGGAAAAATGCAGATGTGAATAAGTCAACGGCGACCCTTCATCTCAGTTTTATTCTTTATTTCTGTAATACATAATATACATAATATCGTGCAAGACAATGTTTATCATGCAATATATACATCCTTCCCAAATTAGCACAATCGTACTGTTTAATCCTTCTTCCCATCATCCAGTATGATTATCAGCAATAGATAGCAAAGTATACCTACAACAAAGATTCTAAAGTAATAGTACTCTCCTGGCCTGAGCCTTCCTTAACCTTTCCTGCCAATTATTAGCCATTGAGTCCTGCAACAAACTAAAGAAATTTATTTCCTAGCTAGCATCATTAACTCTACTCCGCTACAACCTAACATTGAGTACACGTAAAGGATCTATCAAAATGGTAGAAGAAAAAACTTGCGGACAATGGTTGCACGTAGGACAGTCTCATAGATACCTAGGCTCAGACCTTCAGGCCTCGCCGAATCTATCGGGAAGAGTAGTAAAGCAAAGGTGCGGTGCGAGCAAAACTCTCCTACGTTCTCCTACGTTCTCCTACGTTGGAAACGTTCGGAAGGTTAGAAACGTTGGCCGGTTGTGTCCCGTAGACATATCCAGCTGGTCGCGTCCTAATCAAACAGACGCGCTTGCGTCGGGCACCGCGCACGTACACGCACGTGCGCCACCGTGTCCGTGAGCGAGTGTGCGATTGGTAAACATTGCCCCGGGACGAAAAACCGCCACGGGGCCGTCGATACTCATTCTATCTCGAAAATCGAACGCCGTCGTTATACGTCACGTATATACATGGACACATCTACGCTGGCGCGACGCCGGTGGATGTAGAACGTTCTTTTCGGTTGTCGGCAGTTCTGAAACATTGAAATTAGTACGATGCTGCCGTCACACCCCCTCTTGGTTTAGCGGAAAGGGTTGGAGGTCGAATATCGAATGCAGCTTGTTTCGTTGAATTTTTCTCTACAGTGTTTTCCACGCAGCATGAAAAATTGACCGAGAGTGTGTACAGATAATGTGCTACATTATCTGTGATGGCTGAATGTTTTGTTCGTTAAATATAAGACGGTACACAAATCGGTTGCGTATATATACGATATTAAGTGCTTAAATATATATAAGGATGAACATGAGTATCAGGTTAAATGTAAGAGTACACAGTATATCAAACACGTACGTGTATATGCAGTGCTAAGTAGATAAATATGTATACGTGCATAATTACAGGGAGAACAGTGGGCTTGATCCGAGGATCTTTAAGCTTCCTTAAATATCGTGAGCGGTAATCCTTAAAAAATACCGCAATATCTCGCGACAATCGCAATATCGCTCGTAAATATTGCGTAATCTCCGTACGGTCCCACCTCCTTCCCACCTTACGCATGTTTCCATAAAGTTCCCCCCGTCGCTTTTACGACCCCCCCAACTTCGGATTTCCGTTGAGAACGACGAGAATTACGAGAATGACGAGAGTACCGACGGCCAAAAGATGCCGCCCCGCGCCGGGTTTTTAGCTTGTAAATCGATAATCACTTTATTGCGGTCGTTCGTCTTCTCAGTTTTTCCTTCACCCTCCCCTTCCCCTCTCCGTCCATCTCCCCTCTTTCTCTATCTTCACCCTCCTTCCTTCCCTGCACGTCTTGCCGCGAAAATTCTCACTTACCTGGCGAACAAATATACAGGTAGCAATTTTGTTTGTTCCGTTCTTACTCCTTTTTTTTTTCCTTTTTGTTTGCCGTTGATTTTATTTATCTTTCATTTTGTTCGGTTTTGTACTCGGTCGTTTGTCTTTTATCCGCCCGCTGTTGTTCACGGTTTTATTAACTGTCAGGTCTTGATGCGATGCTTTATCAGTCCGTCGATTATTGTTCAGTATTTTTGTAATTATAAGTACAATTCATGCCGCACCGCGCTATTCGTGCGGCGAGTTTTACATCAAGCATTTTTGATAATATCGTTTTCAATCTGCTTATAATATAAAACAGGTAAAAGTTTTTAATTTTTCACATTAAACTTACAAGAGTGCAGATTTGTGGGTTACGCGGCCCTAACTTGAAACTGTCGAGTTTCGATTGGCGTATCAACAATTTACATGTTTGACTATTCAGTTTCATGCTTGCAGTTCGAAAATTCTCATTAGAAATTTTGCCCGCACCAAGTTTGAAATTTCCGAGTCTCTTGAGCCAACGATTTCCAGTGACACAAAGCTGCAAATTAAGGTAATGTATTTTTAATCTTATGTTTTCGTCGGATTTATAGTTTTTGAGAATTTTCAAATCGCCGCATCTGAATGACGAATGCACTTGCATTAAATACGATGCCATTATTCTTATCATCAAAAATGATTTTTTCAGGAGAAGACTTTTTGAAAGACAAAATTTTTCATTCTGTTCATCTTTCATTATGCTGAAACCTTTACGCTGAGCGACAGAGTTAACGATGAACAGAGTAGAGATAGAAACATATGCCGAGAGTATCATGGCGTCAAGGCAGAAGAACCTCGTGCAAAAGATGTTATTCCATCGGATATGGATCCGTGTTTTCTCCATTCTCATCTCGTTACCCACATACTCTCTGTTCTCTTCTCTCTTCGTACGTCGGTGTCTGTCGCGGGGAAACACTTCTGAGCACGTAGTTAAAAGGCTGGATAGGAAAATAATGTAAGAAAATATTGTCTCTGTCCCCGCGAACGAAATCTATCGTGTGTTCTCGTTTATGTAACGGGAATCGTTAAACGTCCTCTCTCTCTCTCTCTCTCTCTCTCTCTTCGACTCCATCCTCTCCGAACTAAATGTTATTTTCCTTTGACTATCGATACGACGGAACAATATGTAACATCCACGTCCCTTTTCCTTTATGTGAAAATTTATGCTGCTTAACGCTAATGGATGTGAAGAGAATGTCTATGATGCATTTTTTTTTTATAACTGTCACGCGCTATAATTTACAAATTAATATTTGAATATATATGAGGATACTGAACGTGCAACATAGGGATCTTGAACTTGACGAATACAATTATAATTTTGATACATTTCGTTACCAACAGTACGACATTCTAACTAAATTTGAAGAATGAAAATTTTTGCATGTCAACCGAAAGTTGATTCAAATTTTTTAATTTATTTAAATTCGCCGACGTTTCAAAATGCAACGCTAAATTACAAACGGACGGTTAACAATTTGGGGGCATAATTTTTTTAGCTTTGGGGATGGACTATTTGGATAGACGCAGGAACATATAGGTACGAATGCACGTGTCGACGTAGATGCATAGATTCCGAAATGCGCCACATCTTATTTGCCCGACACACCCGTGTTCGTTCTGTTTTCTCTCTTCCTCCTCCTCTCTCCAATAAAAACGGCGCCTATTTGAATTGTCTGAAATTACCGGGAAATTACGGAGCCCCGGGTTGGGTTCAGCAGGCTAATGGATCGGGCTGTGAAACCTGAGAAGATGAAAGTGGGAAAGAATGGAAGAGGAACGGGAGTGGGTAGGAGAGTGTAACGAGAGAGAGGGAAAAACATTCAAAATGGGAATGGCGGAAGGACAAAGAGTCTATGTTGTGGCAGATAGCTGTTTCAAAGGAGAGACTGTAAACGGACAATGAATTTTTTTATCATTTTTATAACGAATAAGATGAAACAAACAGTTTCTTCCTTCGGAAAATATAAGATTTTTCAATGCAAGAAATATTTTTTCAATTGGAGCCCATGAGTATTTGTGCAAAATGATTTATATGCTAAGTTCAATGAATTTTGTTAAATTCTATGTAAAAATTGTAGAATTATTTGGTAAGAGTGTCAACTTAAAATATGATCGTTCTTTGGAGTGGGAGAGATGATTAGTTTGGTTATATTGAATTGGCCATTATCAGTACTGAGAAATATAGAAAAAAAGAAAGAGATTGAAAATATCAAGGCACTTAGTAGACAAACTCTTTCTTTCCACCCTCATGCTATTCTTCTATCCTTTTCTTCACTTTAGTTCCCCGCAGAGCTGAAATTCTATATCAAAACGGATATATCGCATTAACTCTCAATCCTTCGCTTCCATTATCCTTCGATCAATTGACATATCGATTTCAACGAACTCTACTAACCGCTTAACACAATGTACACATTAACGAAAATTTTACAAAGTTTATCAGGAAAATGGTTTTGACTACATTTTTACGCTGCATTCGATGATTACAGTTTCACTAATTTTGGCCCAACTTCCAAATCGAAATAAAAATTTCGAAAATATATTTTTACGAGTTGATTTGCGTGAAATGTTAAAAGATGGACGAAATGCTAAATTGTACTGATAATTCTGGGAATTTTGGGTAAAAGTGGGCAGTTGCCAGATGTTAAATTATAAAATAAACGGAATTTCAGGGTCGTCGAATATACAGTGACGCAGTATACTTTCATTTATGTTCGGCCGTCGCAGACAATGGATTTGAAATCTAGCAGTTGACGCTTCTTCACTTTATGCAGTTTCAGTGAATTATCAAATGATTTGAACTGACAATGAGTCAGCAAACGTTCGATGACGTTCAAATGCCTCGGCGCCGCGAACTTTGAACTTCCTGACGATCATGTATCTTTGAAGAAAATACGGAAGATAGGAACTATCGAAGAGAAAAGATAAGCAAGGATAAATCAACGAAAAATAATCTTGTTTTGTCCGGTCGGTTAGTCATGAATGTTTGTACGGAAAATTTTGGGTGACTGGATCTCTCATTTTTTTGGGGTCTTTTTCGATCGTGCCCGTCGACATTGATAATTTTAGTTTTATCATCAGTTTAATTCAAAAGTAATCTGTTATTTCCGCAACTATTTAAACATTTCCTTTACCGATAAAGTATTCTTCAATAAATTATTTGATTGACTCTCGCGAGTTTCATCATTACACGTTCCGGCTTGTGGCACAGAAAGTAAAATGTTAAAAGACAAAACATTTTTTACATGTCAAAGGCAATAATAGCAGGCATATTAAACACAAAGTGAAAAGTGTAAAATTAAGTTGGCGGACAGTTCAAAGTGATTAAGGAAAGATGAGGAAACTTACATACGAATATAACGAGTGTCGAGAAAAATCAATGAATAAGCCTTAACCCAGGTTCTTCGCTTGAGGGAAGGACGGGCAAATTGTATGTAGAGAGGCGCAGGTGATCGAAACGTTAATTAGGGACAATTTCTCGATCGACTTATTTCTGTCCCCGCTTTTCGGCTTATTCACGTTCAGGTGTCGGTCGATTTTAATTCGTTTCCACCCTACTTTCCGCTGAATCCTCCTGCTATTCTTTCCCTCGCCTGCCACCAACGATGACTCCATACTTTTTGCCCACGCATTATTCGTGTTCACATTATGCACGTGACTTCAACGTTCAGTTCATGTGAGGTATGAATTCGATCGCCCAATATGCTAAAACAAAAGAGAAGTCTTCGTCAAACAATATTTGCTTCTTAGATAAGGTACAAAGAATTTATTGAATTAGATGCAAAGTTTGTGCATTTTCTATAAGATGTCAATATATATATATTTGCGGGGAATAATATACTAGTATGATCAATTACAAAATTTCCGTTACGTTGTGTTACTAATTCCCATTGGTCTGTGAGTTTTCAATATGATTACGGTAGAATTATAGAGATTCGGATGAGAAATAATTTTGGAGGTTCGTATTGATATCTCAAAGCTTTCACAATTTTTCCCATTTAGACAATTTATTACTTAATGCTCTATAATTTCACAATTCAATTCTTTAATTTACTATTGAAAATGCATGGGCGATTTGTTATTATTTGTTCATTTGTTGAAGTTTGTTCAGAATAAACTTCTCAATTGACTGTTTGATGCGGTTGAAAAAACTTTATAATCATTTTTAATCAAATTTATTGGATGCAATTCCTTCTTTGATATTGAAGAATATTGTTTTGTTTTAAGTATTATTGCCATGAAATATTTGTTTTCAGCGTAGGTCACGGTTGTTTAAAAAATGGACCAATTTTTTATGAGTTTCTTAATGAACCATAATTTAATATCTGGTTCAACTTGATTTCTTTTCACTTATTGTTAATGTGCGCCAAATTCCAAGACGATAGAAAATGTTAATTATACATGTTTGAAAAACATTGAACTGAAGCACTGTGAATTTGACGATTTGTGGCAATTATTGCCATCGAGATATTCTCAATACGTCTCTTGAGCAACGCTTCCCTTCAACTCAATACGTTCGGTGTTGGCTTTGTCAATATATAATACTTTGTATAGATTTTATTGACAATACTAAATATACTATACTGAAATCGATACTGTACACTTTTTTCTGACTTCTGCCCTTTTACTGTTTATAACCAAGAATACCGTCATTATTTTCATTAATTATTACATGATTTCTCCTATAGATTACTGTAAACCACAATATTTATGGTTTTCATATATTATTAGGGGAACAGCATGCTGTATAAAAGGTCGACCTCCAGCTTACGTTCAATAAAGGATAGAAATTCCAGAACGGCTTAAAAACACAGACAAAACCAACCATCAACAAGTATTCTTGCAAGTTTGACAATTGACTCAGTTTAACTGTCCATAAACTCTGTCTATTCCCGTCTCTCTACATTGGTAGGAAACAAAATGCGAAACAATACTGACATTCACTCAGGATGTAAAAATTGTTTAATACCGATAAAGAAGGACGAGGCAGAAAACGGAAGAGGAAGATACGCACAGTAATAACGTGCGCACATTTTCATCTTCATGACACAGATATCGTACGCGTATGTGCGCGAATATAGAGATGCGAGCAGCGATGGAGAGAGATGGAACAGCGAGGTGGAGAAAGAGAGGAGAATAGTGCGGGGGGAGGGGGGGGGGGGCGATGTAGGTCAACTTGTTTACAGGGACAATATTTTCATTCCGCAAACAATTCGTGTCGCTCAATAAAGAGCCCGAGCTAAATCGGCGGAATGAGGGAAAAGGAGGAAAAACGTACCGTGGAGAAGAGTGAATGGAGAGAACGAAGGGGGATGGAGGGAGAGAGAGAGAGAGAGAGAGAGAGAGAGAGAGCGAGCGAGGGAAAGAGAGAGAGAGAGAGAGAGAGGACGAAGAAATTGAACGTTGTTTTCGCTTCGATGAGTCTCTCAAACGATTAAGGGGGGGACGATTGTTTAATAGAGATTGATACTTCTTTCCTGCCTCCGTTTCCCTCTTGATTTCTCTAATGATTTGCATGACGTTTCCTCTTTATCCTTTCGCTCCGTCCGACGCGGATACTGCCACAAAAATCGACCGTATGCATTTAATGCGCAATTTGAACGGGGTTTGACAAGTAATTTTTTTGTTTCAAACCAAATATCACATAAATAAAAAATTGACACTTAATTAATCACAAATTACGTGATATCGCATTTTTGATCAAAAATGAATCTAAATCACTTTCAAAATAAACCATCCATACCTACATGCTATTGATGGTACCTACATAGAAGTACGGAGATTTTATCTCATAAAGAACTTCTACCTAAAGAAATTCTTGCTAAATTCTTATTCGAGGTCTTCATGCCTATCTTCCAACCTTTCCATAATTTCTTCGCACTTTTTTCGGGAATGGGCGGGTGGGCGGAGGAGCAGGGGGTGGGGGGGGGGGGGGGGGGGGGTGAAGAAACGAAGATAGGGAAATGGTGGTAAAATCTAAAGGAGAGACGGATAAATGAGTAAAGGAAGGTGCCGGCGAGTTATCGCCGTTTATAACCGACGGACCACCCACGCGTTCGTCAGGTAAGGTCCTTCAGGAAGTTGAAGAAACCTCTTGACAATGGCTCCTTCTGTCGTCTCACACCCACCCCACTTGTCTTTCTTCTTCTCCCCGCCGTCTTCTCCTTCGTTTTTTCCTCGGGCTAACTCAATTTTTTGTTTTGCCCCCCGCCATCTTTTTGCGCGCCGTTATTAAAAAGTCGCTCATTGGTATGTGAAGAATCGCGGTTGAACGTCAAGATGGATGTAACGAGCTACTTTTATGTAGGGGTATTTCATGGAATGTGTATAAGTGCAATGATTTCTAGATTAGTGTAACTGAATCATATTTTATAAACGAATCAGATAAATTGTTTTTACTGCATGTAATTATTAGTTCGTTTCGTTCAATAATGTAGACAGATTACATGTGTGATAGGTAAATTTCACATGCAGAAAGATTGGTTTACTGCCTTAACCTGGTCAAATGTTTTGTCATCTCTCATTGAGACATCCACCAGCACCTGATAAAAGCAAAGATTTGAAGTCAAAGACATGATATAAATATGCGTAACATTTCCGACCTTCCTCTGAAGCGAAAGGTCAATGTAACAAAAATGTATAAATATTTTAAAAACCCGAAAGCCAATATTCCTCTAAAATAAAAAGTCAATGTAGCAAAAAAACGTAAAAACTTCTTGATCATCCAAACTTCCTTCGCCTAGCGCACAATCGTAATAAACGCAAGGGTGAAAAATATTGAGAAGGTTGAAATGATAATTTATGCCCTGAATTGTTATTCGTTCGTTTGGGGTGTAGAAGGGGGTAGTGTGGAAAGTTTGCTTTGGAACGTGACCGCGTTGCGATTCCACCTGATTTCTTGGCGTCGCCTCGGCGTCCACCTTCGCCCGGTGAAAGGGTCGAGAAAATGTCTGTTTGAATATTCTTTGGGCATCGCCGAAATAGTCGGCTCGCTGTCGGAGCGCGGTTCTTGAAACAACAAATGCGACTGCCCCGACGGACTTTGTTGTCCTACCATCCACCGGCCAGCCTGCTTTTCTTAATCTCCGTCAAAATAGAAGCGCCGACTTTCAAAGGCGAGTTTGCCGAATGCGCCCTCTCCGAAATGACTCTTGCCTCCCGTCGAAAAATATCGCGGCCAGAATTTCCAGTTTGGCGCGATATTTTCAAAAACACTGCTGCTAAGCCGTATTTTGCCTGATTTGCGAAAATTTGTATTTGTTAATGTTAGGGAAAGTATTACATGTTACTGTGTGTAACTTTATTACATGTTATATCTTATATAGTAGGTAGGTATACAGTAGCAGGTTAGTTGGTTGATAATGTAATAATTTGTCGAGAGCTGATAAGTTGGTTGATATAGGTTTCTTACTCTACATATTGCACTTTAATACTTTATGTCTTGAGCACGCGTGACAGAAACAAAATTCTAGTTCGGCAGAGTTGAAAATTTCCACGTAATATGGAAATACGTATTTTCATACCAAGACTTTGGCAAGCCGAATAAATTTCGGAAAGTCGAGAAAACAGAGACTGACAGATAGCAAAGTCTTAAAGGTTTCTTCTATGCGAAACAAACCCTAAACCTGATTCGATCCTAATTCGATCTGGACGGTGTCAAAACGACGTTCAAAATCTCTTTTCTTAGCCCACGCCTCGAAAGTTGCTAATCCTCGACGGGCATTCCTTTTGACTTTGAAATCTCTTGTCACAATATTCGTGCGGCTTAACTAGAAAAACAACCATCGCGATATTTTCACGCTAAACAAGCCTACCCAACGAAAAGCTCGGCTGGGGAATCCTTGGGGAAATTCTGACCGATTTGCACCAAATTAACACCATCAAACCAGACACCTACCCTACATTACATTTTTACTTTCATACTTTTGCTGATTCTTCTGAAATTCTCTATTTCTACAACGAATGCATCGATGCTTAACTTGTTTATTGTTGTATTATTTTTATTGTGCTTGCTTAATCTTTTATTGCGTACTACGAAAAGGTCTGAATCCCGTGAAAATGGAAATTCCCGTAGTAAATTTCTAATACTCATATAACGACACTTTGCCCACTCTGCACATGTAATGTTCTGCTAGAATAGGTATCAATGTATTTCCTATTCCCTTTTTTCACACTTTTCAATCAATTCGTACACAATCATGAATTCATATATACCGTCCATACCTCCATTACCTACATATTTTTATTCGCATAATCAAAACATATCCACGGATTAATGTTACCCTATTCAAGCGCCCTCTCTTTTTCTCTCCTCGCTTCTCTTTCTCTAATTATCCCCCCCCCCCCTGCCCGCCATAATACACTCTCGCAAATCACTACGTTTGACATGCACGCGAGAACCCTTCACACAATCAACGTGCCTCTCAGTATTCTCTGCGAATAATCCTGAACCATCTACATATTATCTTTTCCTAATACTGCGCAATCCGTTTTCGGTAAGGAGAGTCTATTATTTTTTTTGACCCATGTCCCCGGGTAGGCCGCCCACATACACGGCCGCGCACGTGCTAACGTGCGAGTATAAGTTCGCAGGGAGGTGCTTGGGCAAGGGAGAAATATTTTCAGACGCAAATCTCGGAGGAGAGCGTGGTGGCACGCACGCACACGTGACCCACCCTCATTTCGACCCCCCCCCTTCTCCACCACTCCTCTCTCTCTCTCTCTCTCTCTCTCTCTCTCTCTCTCTTTCTGTTTCTCGGCTTTTCGCTTAAATTCATCCCATGCAATTCAGCGCGCAACCCTCGTTCCGTCGGTCTCACCCTCAACTAAACATATGGTATCGTACAGTGTCGTAGCTATACCGACCCGTACTGTCCCGTAGGTACTGTCCTATATTGTTCCATACAGTCCCGTACTATCTTGCGCGACCTTCTGCTACGCCCTTTGCCGCCCTTATTTCAGCGCGTCTGCACGAACGCAAAAACGATAAAGCACGGCCGGAGGGTTGCAGTAAAATAAGGATACGGAGGGCGGTGGTTAAGGGTGGGCCGGGGGGAGGGAGGGGCTGGGCTGTGTGCGAAAATCCGCAGAGTAATAAGGAATTCGTCTTTTATGAAGAGCTTAACGCCACCTTCGCGGTTTGTGCCAGTTCAATTTCTCCTCTGTCTAATGAGGTGCCATTTAAGTACGGTTTTACGCTTCGCTTTTATGGGCTTTGTGTCCTCGCGTGGTCGGGATTAAATTCGTCCTCGTGGAATGTGGTACTAGCGGCGCTGCAAATTTTCGGTTGCGTTGCTTGTATTATGTCAGTGTGACGCCCGGGCGGCAAAAATTATGTGTAGGTCGCGGGTGACGTTGAAGGTTGTTTTAAGGGAGAGTGAAAATGGTGTGTAGATCCATGGTTTTTTATAGGTATGTGTACCTATGTTCTCTTTCCATCAAATATTATAGACTCGATTGCTATTGTATGCATTGTATTAATTGCATTGTAGAATTAAACATTCGTTGCATTTGTAAGTAATAATTGAACTGTGATGAAATGTTTTATGTAAGTGTGCGTGAACAATTTTATCTCTGCCCCGCAATTTTTTAGTTCAAGATTTTCTAACAAGTCAAACACCTTACAGTTTTGTACATAATATTAATTGTAGGTTATACATGTTCTTTAAAAGTGAATGTTAAATGTATTTTTGTTGTAGATACACTTTGTTTCTTGCATCGCAAACCATGCTTTACGTAGCAGTATAGTCAAGCACATAAATTTATATCAACTTTATTTATAATTTCTCTTTTACGCACAAAGCATTAGTGCTCTTTACATGTTGTAAACTACATTTCATATATGGGAATTAATAACACAAATTTTATACATATTTTATTCGTCAACTTTTAAATTAAATATAGTCTTGAATTTCTTTTATGAAATTATGAACGTTATTAGTGTAGCATGATATTGGAAATTTCAGCAAAAAAAATCCGAAGCACATGTCTCGTCTTTGGAAATAGCGAATTGGACGGTAGAATATCGTAATGATGATGTAGTAAAATACAATAAGCGTAGGTATAGTAAAGCATCGGCAAGAGCCTGATCGTTGTTTCGGACGCGAAAAAAGGAAAGCGATGAGGGGATGAAGGATAAGAGGGAGAAAGGATAATGCGGGCGGTACCGGGCAATAAAGGGTGATGCAAGCGGTAAGAAAGGATAATCCGTGTTTATGATCCATCAAAAACCGCAAAAGTGGACGAATGAATTAGGCACCTATCCTTTCATCCACCGTATTCCTACATGTCCCCATAACATTTTTCTTTTTTCAGTTTAGTGCGATAAATATTAAACGTATAAAGGAAATTTTATCAAAATTCATTTAATTTTGCAGTAAAATTCGAGCGGTATTTGAATCTGTTTATTATTCGGCTACTTTTGTTTAAGAAGACAAATATTTTCGATGTCATGTTTCATAAAATGATCTTGACATATGAAACTGGTCTATATCTTATTGTTAGTAACAAATCAGTAATTTATTTAAATTTAGATATGCTTCAAAGAGCTGTGTCAAGTAATTATTCTTCTTTTTAATGATTAATTTTACTTATCAGTACTACAAAAGAAGAATTTAATAGCCAACGATAATACATTATAGTTTCGAAAACAATTTGTTTTATTTATTTTTGCAACAAGGGTAAGTACATGGAATTATTATTAATGTTGATGCTTTTAATACTATAAGCGAATTGTGTAATCAGAAAAATTGAATGAACTTTATTTGGCGCAAACAATTGACAATGATCAAAATATGCCTTCAACGAACAGTATTTTTTGTTCTTAGAATGGGTGCAAAGTGTAGTTGTCGTTTACATGCATGACAACGATAATAGCACATGAAGAGTGTTTCAAGAATTCAATGAATTGCGAGTAAGGTCACGTATGACTTGACCCCGAAATTTTGCCAGCAAAGCAAACGAAATTTGCGTTTCTTTGACCCCAATATTAGCGTATAACTGATAGTGTATCAAAAGGTATGCATTTTCTATAAATAAAGCAAAGAGAAAAACGTTCAGGAAGATGTAGGTATAAGTGACCAATTAATTTAAAAAAAATGATAATCTCACATAGGCAAACAAGGTTAAATGTATACAGAGCCGCAATTGAGTATCAACGAATGAATTATGACATTTGGCAAATAAAATGAAGCAGAAGATGTAATGTTTCAACTGTATTTTGCAACCAACTTTATCATTTTTGTGGGTGTTTTATACGATGAAAGGAATGTTGTTAAAAATCCTTACATGTTTTCTCAGTCTGTATTTCCAGTTATTTCAAAGTTTAAGTAATGTTCCCTATATTCCTTCAATTGGAGTGATTTGGGAATGTGCGATGTAGAAAATTGGTAAGTACATTAATTTACGGTATCATGTAACTGTACGCAGTTATTCATAAACAGTCTTTATATCTAAGATTATTTATTTTCTAAACTGTTCGTAGTGTAGGTGACAATAGTTTTGTTTAAAATAATTTATTAATTCAAACATTTTTACGCATTCACTTCAGATTTGTTGACGGTATCTAATCTAAATTTCGGTTTTCAGCCCAAATTGTATAAAATAGACATGACACTCAGGTCGTTATAGGTCAAACACTTGATATTTAATTTGCTATGACATTCTGCAAAAGATACTGAACATTACATACTTGTTGAGAAAAGGACACACAATCTATGACACAATACACAACTTAACATAGGTAATATTAGAGAGAAGAAATCTTGGAGTAGCTAGACAAGATATACAAATGACGTCTTGTCTGCTTTTTCTCTATCTTATCATGCACAGAATTAACTCACCTGAAAGAGGCGAGACAGAAGTAGCAAACGAACTAGAATGTGAAATTGCGTGTGTCTGTGTTGTGACGCGAGTATTGCAAATGACAAAACAAGAAGGAGGAATCACATCGAAAAACATTAGCCAACAACCACCAAGTGTAAGACAGAAATTAAATAACAGGTACTATCCCAAGCATGAAGAACAGTGATAAAACTACTAACGGTTGTGCAGACATTGACATAGACATAGACATTGACATAGATCGTTTGAAAGTCACGTAAAAATGATAGGAACCCGTGAAATAAACATTCAAGATCTCAGACAAGAGGTCAGACAAGATGAACAAGAGCATACACAGTACGAGTGGAAAGACGGTCGCAACTGGCGTCGCGAATGAAAATGTTAATAACAGCCAATCGTAAGCTCCATACCGTAGATCAAAAGTCTCCGTCGAAAAGGAGCAGGCCAACGTCATCCAAACTCCTTCGGCCCGTCGAAAAAGCGCGGACCCCCTCGAGACTCGTTCATCGAGAGAGGAAAAAGGTAACTATCACCTCTGCATCGGGGAAAAGCTTGTGTGTCACGGGGGTTCAAGGTCTTAGCCTCGTTTCTATCGGGGCCAGTTCTCGATACGAATGCGACCCGAATTTTTCCGCGCGAAATTTCACTGTCGAAGTGAACGTGGACGTCGAATGGGGATGGGAAAAAAAGTGTGGACCGGTGAAGGAACATGGGATAGAAGGGCGAAAGTAGAGCAAGGCAAGCGAGTGAGAGAGAAAGAGAGAGAGAGAGAGAGAGAGAGAGAGAGAGAGAGAGAGAGAGAGAGAGAGAGAGAGAGAGAGAGAGAGAGAGAGAGAGTCGAACAGAGGACAGAATTTTACGGAGAGGAGAAAAGAAAAATGTGAAATAATGTGCCCGACGCTGGGCGTCAAACGTGCGACGGACATTTGACATCGTTTTCCGCCGTTTAACGAACGTTGACCGCCGATCGTCTCGTGGCGCGTGTCTCTGTCCTTCTCTCCCGCCTTAGAGAATCCCCGCGACGGTCTTCGTCGCTCGTCAGCGAGCAGCAAGCAGCGCCTGCGTCGTTCGGTGCGCATGCGCGGCCAATTGGAGAATACGCGAGACTGCGCTCGGTAGCAGGCGACTCTCGGAGTGGGGGTAGGCTGAGATTGATTGGAGGATTACCCGAGCGTGGAAGGAGAAGAGGGAAGGGAGCGCGAGAGCTGGTGGGAAGAGTGAAGGTGGAGTAACGTGTGCAAGCGCGCGCGCGTGTGTGTGCGTGGTGTGGATAATGGGGGATGCTCGGGATGGTGGGGAAACTTGCTCGGAGGGTGGGGAACTTCGGTGGGGAGATTGGGGCCCAAGTATGTAATATATATATTTATATATATATATATATATAAATACATATATAATAATATGTGTATGTATATGATGCGTATATGTAGATGTATATGATATATGTCGATTATGAGCGAGTGCAAATGATTAGAGTAAAGGTGAGGAAACGTTCTTTGACCGAGAAAAATTTTAATTGAGCGATGAGAATGGTCAGTAGTGGATTATCTAATGTGTGACCTTTGCATTAATACATTATATGTTTTTGCTATGTGCATCTTCTCAATCTTATTGCCGATATACATTTTTTTTGCTACAATTGTCATTATGCAAAGAAGCCTGTTAAGACGCTTATTATGATGGTTGCGGAAGAAAGAAAATCATGTCATCTCTCTTTGTTAGCAAATGCCATGCGTTCGTTCAAATACGAAATTTTAGAATTACTTGCATCGTGCCGCCCGTAACGATACGTGTCAGGCAATGCAAACAGAAATTACTTTTCCCGGAAGCAGAATGTCGTACACGAAAACGTCGACTACACTTCAGTGTTCTTTTTTTTCCACCTAAAAACAATTTGCGTTTTCCCTTTTCCCGATTTTCGCCGCATTCCATACCCTCGTGTATACATACGTATACGCGTACAAAATTCGTACGGTATACATGTATATCCATGACATAGGTAGTGTACATGTGCGCACAGATTGCAAGCTGCACTCTCATTTTCCATCTCTCTCCATACGATCGATCGCGAAGTTCGAAACAAACGAGGATCACGATATATTGTCGTTCCTCTCGAACTCGGAAATTTTCGCAACGAATTCCGGAGCAACGCCCATCGTTTGGCCATTGCCCACCTAACGGCGTCAGGATAATGCCAGGACACGCCTCCTAGGAGGTCCTTGTCCTGTTTTAACCTCCTCCCCTGTGTCGCGTTCAAACGAGAGATAGAGAGAGAGAGAGAGAGAGAGAGAGAGAGAGAGAGAGAGAGAGGGAGGGGGAGAGCAGAGAGGAGAGGGTAGAAAACGGAAAAAAGCGAAAATAGAACATAAGAGACCGCGGGGCAAGGGTAAAATTCGACATTGGAAGTCGACGACTTTACCCTGAATACGTACGAGATCGTGTTCTCTCTCTGTCAAGTCGAAAAAAGCAAAATATTTAGATTTTCTATGTTGATCCTTCGGGATTGGGGTGATGTAACAGTTTCATATTTATTTATTACTTGAAGAATTCGTCAATTGCATAATTCATTGATAAAGACGTTGGAAGCTGGCGTATTTGTTAAAAGCAAAGAGTTGAAGTGGCGAAGGAAGTTACATTTTTGGAAGCATGATATATTGGTATGATTATGTTCTTTGTATTTTGCTTGTAATTTATTACACGTTTTCTGTTATTATCCCATTCACTGTTGTCTTCACAATATTGAATTGATACATATTTAATCTTATACCTCTGTATCGAAATGTCTCGGATTTATGAGGAAAATATTGCCATGATTTCATGTAGGTACATGTTGCACTCAATTCCAATATATTCGCGATTCTATGAAATGGATCACAATATTTATTATATGTAATACTGTATGTATCTGGTTGCTATCTGCAACTACACTTTATCAACATATTATTACTGCGTTACCAAATACGAGTCTCTATAACATACAAAGTACTCTTTCACAGTATCCGTTTGGAATTTTATATCTGTTATACAGAGTGAGTGACCATGATACGTTTAATTTAAAATCTTACATAACGTTGTAATTATTAGTTCGTGCCATGACTCTGTGTATTTCCACATGTATAGTGCACACCGTCATATGATAAACAGGATCACATACATAAGAAACACTAATTCGTCAGAAGGAAAAAAGATAGGTCACAGCGACAGTTCGAAAACCTTCACGCTCCAAAGGTGGGGATCGACTGACGAGTCCTCATTTTATATCTCCATATAGCGAGCAACCTACCACGTAACTAGGAGTAGAGGGGGGGAGGGGGAGAGGGAAGTTGTACGTTTCACTAGGCAGGACAGATTGGTGGGGTAACACCCTTACGTAAGTTATAATAAATACCCTAAAGAACGAAATTTATATTATTCACATGTGAATGTAATCTGGGCCATATATGCAAGATAAAATTTAGATAAGAAAGTTTTGGCTGTTATACACGTTTCAGATCCACAACATTTTGATAGCAGCATTAGCTGTTGTTTAAAGAGTAACAGTTCGAGGCAGAATCATTCTTGCGGCATACCGAATGAAAAAGATATCGCTACATCGTACACATCACATCCTCGCCATTAGTGAAATTTCTTCCTCCCGCTTACGTTTTAAAGGCAACGGTACAAGATACTACATATGTA
The DNA here is from genome assembly GCA_914767735.1 of Anoplius nigerrimus. Taxonomy (NCBI): domain Eukaryota; kingdom Metazoa; phylum Arthropoda; class Insecta; order Hymenoptera; family Pompilidae; genus Anoplius; species Anoplius nigerrimus. The sequence goes on from OU612078.1 coordinate 12,078,056, forward strand.
CAGAGAATATCTTCTCTCCTTCATTCATGTACCGTGCTATCCCGGTATAGGAAGGACCTTTCTTACCTTCGCACTAAGAAGCCCAAAGGTAGTAGTGAGAGTCTCTCTCTCTCTCCCTTTTGCTCACTTACGTACACTGTGCATCTTTCCTACTATAGCAATCCCTGCATCCCCTTCTTCTGCCGACAATAAGAACTCCGAGAACTCGACCCTCCCCCCCTGCCCCACTAAACGCACCGCCGACAGCCACCTCCATAACTCCAACCCTCTCTCCCCACCATCAGACGAAACGAATGGCCGCTCCCACTCTGCCCCCTCCAACGTCGCCTTCCCCGCCAGTCTCCCCACCAGCCAGACACCCCCCACTCCGCCCGTCGAGGCTCTCCGCGGCAGTGGGGAGCCGATGTTTGAACAAGACTCGCCGGCTCTTGAGCAACGGGAGTACACTCGCCAGCCGGCCACCAATCCAGAGACACACAGACATACATAAAAGCTCGACACTCGATACCTCAACCGCCGGGGATTGGCCCCGCCGATTTGTCTCTTCCCCCCCTTTCTCTCTCTCTCTCTTTTTCTCACTCCCTCTCTCTCTCCCACTCCCTCGCTGGCAGACTCCCTCTCTCTCTCTCTCCTTTCTCTTCTCTTCCCTTCTTCATCTTCTTCCTCCTCCTCCTGCTGCCGCCGCCGCTGCCAGAGCGCGAGAGACCGAACGCTCGGGAAATTTTGCCTTCTACTCCACTCTCTACACAACTATTGAGGGCCCCGATATCGAGCCGGCCGGTTGTTTATTGTCGTCGGCTTGCGACAACAATTAGAAGGCGCGAGGGGTGCACCTAAGGGAGAGAGTGAGAGAGAGAGAGAGAGAGAGAGTGAGTGAGTGAGTGAGTGACGGTGAGAGTGCGGTGCGCGCGAGTGTGCTTTCGTACGATATAGCGAACGGGTCGCTGTACCGGAGTTTGGCCGTATGTGTGACACGGGCTTTTCGGGCACGAGTGATAGACAAACGAACGCGCTCGATTCGAGAGGAGGAATCCCTGTCTTTTGACGTTCAAGGTCGCCGAGGGCCGAGCACGAGAGAGCGCCAGCCGGAGAGAGAAAGCTGCTTGGATAAAAAGTGTCGGGTCACGGGTTCGGATTCCGGGTGGAGAGTTTCGCCGAGAAGGTGCTTGTCGCGAGGGCCCTACGCGGCCTTTTCGGGGAAGGAATTTTTCCCGGCAACGACCCAGTGATTGTGAAGGTGCGGGCTCGAGGCCAGGTCGGCGAGGCTTCTTCTTTGGCCGGGACCTTCTCTTCGGGACTCGCCGAATGGCCGTGCCGAGTGTTTTGCGGACCGGAAGGACTTTCAGTCAACGCTGAACGTTATGTGACGGAGGAGTGGGCGCAGTTTCCCGAACGACGGATTTTCGTTACATAGTCAAGGGTCTGACCTGCTGCGGGAAGAGTGTCGGACGCACTTCGAGCAACGGGACTCGTCAGATCCTCGAGGTCGGACGATCTGGTGCGAACGGTTTCGCTAAGGAAGGATTCTGCTCGTTCTATTCCTTTCACGGAGCGGGAGTGAGGTTGGAATCGGAAGGAAGTGAGGATTCGACGGGCGAGGAGGATATTATGACAGATTTGTGCATCATGAAGAATCGGAGGAGAAGATTGATTTTGGCCACCCGCCAGAATTGACCATTACTTTTTTGCAACTCCGACGGGAAACGAAATTTGTGATTATCGTGCATTTTCGCTTGGGACGTTACGCATTTCGAACGATTACACTCGGTGAAAGTTCGATTACCGTTCAGCGTAACGTTTCAGACGTTTGATACGAAACGTCCTGTACTGAAAATCATACTGTTTTCAGCGTGAACTTTAGTATGTGTCGCTGAATGGACGGACTCTGTACTGTGAAACTCACTTCAAGCTCCGTCGCGTAACGTGAACATTGCCTCAGACGCAAAGAACATTTTGTCGGTGTGCAACAAAGTGTAGACCGAAGATTTTCGTCCGAAACATTAAGATATCTTCAGTGTCTTGCATGCCTTGGGTTGCTGCGAAAAGCAGTTAGTTAGCTGAAAGGAAACTATAATAAAATCTATACATTATATATCTGCCAACAATTTCGTGGAATCAAAAGTAAGGATTGTGCGACATAGTTGTTCGAAGGATTTCAAAGTGGAACCGATTAAGTTCTGAGTAAGCACTAGTAACGGAATTGATCGCTGTGATCTCAAAATACTCGCAAAGAAGTCACTGTGAACCAACACTGTCAAGAAATTTTTAACAAGTATTGAGAAATGTGATGAAAAAGAAGAGAAAAAAATCGCATAAATAAAGCTCCGTGTGTTGACTCAGTGAATGTCGTGAAATTAGTGAAAGGAAACGCAAGTTGACTAATAGAGAAACGTGTCTTGATTTTCGAGAGTGAATTTCAAACGGTTTGTGAGTTACGAAGCCGCTGAAAGTGTTTCATTGTTGTGTTCGGCAATTCATCGCCTATTGATAATCACTGCAATCGAGGAGATTCGACGGAAAGTGTGAATCATCTCAGACTGGTGGGATCTTAGAAAGTTGAGGTAGAATATATTTAAGCATGATTCTTGACAATCTGCACAAATAAGCAAAGTAAGAATTCATTTGAAGTTCAACAGTGAAAGAATATTGTACTGTGGAATATCTAATTTGAGAGTCTAGGAAGGTGACAGACAGCTGAGGTGCTTGAATAAATTCAACAACATTTCAGTTACCATAAGACGAGGAAATTGGATTAAAAACGAGATAATAGGATAGGATTATCAACGCCTACTCTAGAATTGAATCGTCGGATATTAAGTTGTGTTTGAGAAGACTTAATCAGTACTCGGACGCGCACGTCTGATGTAACGTGAAGGAATACTGAACTATAAGTGTCAGAAGTGCTCGAATTGTGAAAAGTAGTATTCAGTGTACACGGTGCTTCGTCTTAACGCATAAAAGTATATAAACAGGGAGAATCCTAGCTTATTAAATCATTTTGGTGATTAACGAATATATCGGCGAGCAAAGCATGAAGAACTTTAATCTGTCAAAGAAATCTGTCCACGCGACTCCGTAACGTAAAAATACGGATATTATAATCGCGACATTTTAACGCCTTTTAAACGCCATTTAATACGCCTCGCACCCACAAATTTTCTCGATCCAAATCTGACATCGCCGGTCGCGAAGCATATTTCAGCTACCGACGGCGCAGGTTGACAATTCAATTGAGGATCAAGCGTGCAAACGAAGGATTAATTTTCCTCAATAATTGGAGGATCGATAATATTGTTCTTCCAACAATACGGCGATAAGATAAAGATTCGATTCTTCAATGCTTTATCTCACCGAACGATCGACGAATCGAAGTTCTCAAGAATTCTGAACGAGCCTGAGGAATTGGCTTCAATCGCCGGTCAATCAGCGGCGAACGTTTGGAATTCGGTCTGTTGGATTTCTCGACTATCGTTAGGGAAGCGAAGGTAGAGTGGAAGCTAGGATCCGCTGGGGGAGGAGGCGGGTCGATCCTGAGGATAATTGACCGGGACTAACCCCTCGCTCGGGGTGTCTACGATCCCTCTATGTAACCAGGGCGCCTCGAAATGCTTCAATCGCAGAAACTGTACACCGACAGCAGCCCGCTCGGCGTGGCGATGACCAGCGGAGGTCAGATGGGCGCGACCATGCCACCGACATATTCGTCGATCAACAGCATGGGCTGCGTGACCATGGGCATGTCCATGGGCAGCAACTGCAGCCCGCAGGCCTCGCAGTTCAACATGTCGACCATGTCGACGATGGGCATGTCGATGTCGAACAGCATGAGCTACGGCTCGTCCTCGATGGCGGCGACTGGACCCTGCATGGGCGTCGGGTACGGACCCCTCACGCCAGGCAGCACTACCGGGGTCCGCGACACTTTGACCTTGAACGAGCCAGACTCGCCGAACTCCGGACTGCCGCGCGGTCGGACGGACAAAAATTATCGCCGGAGCTACACGCACGCCAAGCCGCCCTACTCTTACATAAGTCTGATCACCATGGCCATACAGAACGCGCCGACGAAGATGCTCACCCTGTCGGAGATCTACCAGTTCATCATGGACCTGTTCCCGTACTACAGGCAAAACCAGCAGCGCTGGCAGAACTCGATCAGGCACTCGCTGTCGTTCAACGACTGCTTCGTCAAGGTCCCAAGGACGCCCGACAAGCCTGGCAAGGGTAGCTTCTGGACCCTTCATCCCGACAGCGGGAACATGTTCGAGAACGGCTGCTACCTGAGGCGACAGAAGCGGTTCAAGGACGAGAAGAAAGAGCTGACCAGGCAGTCGAACAAGCATCATCACGGCAACGCGAATCAGTCGCCGAATCAGGACATCGGCAAGAAGACGCCGATCCATCACAATCAGGAGGACAAAGAACTCCACTCTCTGGTGAGCCATCATCATCCTATCCATCAGCATCTGAAGAGCGACAACGACATCGGCGGCCTGCTCGGGCCGGATCTCGGCACCGCGCACGACGAACTTACGGCGATGGTCTCGAGAAGCCTACATCCTCATCTGCTGACCGATCCCAGCATCCACCACGGCATGGGTGGAAGTCTGAAGCAGGAGCCGCCGTACGCGGCCGCCAGCCATCCGTTCTCCATCACCAGGCTACTGCCGGCCACTTCCGGTTCGCCGCCGGACTCGAAGCCCCCCGAGATGAAGATGTACGACATTCATCAGAGCTACTCCAACTTCGGCAGTCCTCATCATCATCACCACCACCATCATCATCACCATCAGGGCCACCACAACGGCATTCATCCCAACATGAATCACAACATGAACCAGGACTACTATCAGAGCACGCTGCATCATTATTCCGGGGGCGGTAGTGTCGGTAGTGTCGGTAGCGGGGTGAGCGGGGTCAGCGGGGTCAGTGGGGTCAGTGTTGCCGGACAGACGACCGCGGCGGGCGTCGCGACGGCGACGCCGGGGTTGTGACATCACGCGGCACATCATTACGCCATCGCCTGAGTCGCTGGACTGTGCACGAGAAAGTGGGAGAGAGAGTCGGGTAGAGAGTCGAAGGAGAATTGAAGCAAAGTGAGGTTAGGTAATGATGTGTGGACGTGTGTGTGTGTGTGTGTGTGTGTGAGAGAGAGAGAGAGAGAGAGAGAGAGAGAGAAAGAGAGAAAGAGAGAAAGAGAGAGGGGGAGGCTTTTGCACGGAACATTTTTAAGGGATACCTACGGGTAGCAATGCGTTCGTTGTAAGAGAGGTTTTGGTTGTTTGTCGATGCGTGGAGGTTAGGTTGGCTTCTTCTGTTGGTAGGTGAGGAGGGTTGATTCAACATGGTGGCAAGTAGGCCTTTTCTTGAGAATTCAGTAGTACTTTTCGGGATAACTGGGAATTTGTGACAGCCCGTTTTGTCGAAGTATCAAGATATTTGGAAAAAGTTCAGGAATTTTTAGTCAAGCTACTTGCTAAACATGCGTGGTAAAGATCGGATGAATATTCTCTTTGAGGTTTTATTTCAGAGGTAAAGAGATTGTTTCCAGTTCCAAAAAGAGGAGACTAGATTTGCTTCCATTATACTATTGTGGGTTTCATGACTCATGTACGGTTGATGATTAATTAATCTACGAATTTAATCAGGATGTTGGATACATTATTGAATATTATCGTAGACTATCACCAAAGATGACATGTAGTAGATCGCAGATTTTCTTACACAGTTCACATGGTTTCTTTTTTTGCTCCGGTTGATCTGATTATGCAAAATGCTGTCATATTTAGAGAATACATGATCTTATCCTTTGCTTCTAGCAATATTGTGAAAACTAAGTTTGTTATAACATCTCAAGCGCAGACAAACAGACCTATTGATGCAATCGTACTATAGTACATTATTTAGGTTTTATTAATATTTTCAATCACCAGCTAAAGTTTCAATATTTTCTTTATGGACTGCTATTATTGGTTCCATGACGATCGGTTGACTACCCTCGTTTTTAGTCATATCACATACATTCTTTATGTCAGCAAAAAGTATATTCACTTATAACCGCACTCAAACGAAAGTACAGTCCAAACTATAGCACACTTCAGTACAAAATTTGCTAAAGTATGTACCCACACTTTCTTCTGAGTTTTTTCTTAAAATGTCTCGAAAAGCATGGAAACACGGTGATAGTATACGAACAAGTAGACAAATCAGAAGCGAAGCTCACACGCACACTTGCTCTACGTTCTCAGCTTTGTTTTCTACCAAACATTTTATAAAGAGCTAACCGGGCTAACATTGTAAAGACGTTTGCCAATGACGCGTCCGCGTCCAAGAAATATCACATGCAATCGAAATGGCGCGACGCGGTCAGCGCGAAAACGTAAATTCTACCGATGATATTTAATTTCGGGAAAAATTAGAGAAAAATGGAGGAGATAGGTGTCTCGATAATTCTCTGCGCGGACAAATCGAAACGCACACGCAGAAGTGACTAGCTCCGTTCTCGTTATCAGAGCTTGTGCCGGGCAGGCAATATCGATTGGTAGAGATAGAGGAGAAGAGTCGATAAAGATTTTCACGTTTGGCAAACTTTCGACGGCGCTTATCGACGCTGGCTGTGATAATCGATATCGGCCATCAAAAGGAATGGCCATCGCCAATCGAGAGAGTGCTACTTTTTCCAGGTCGTTGATCTCGCCTCCCATTCTGTTCCCGTCGTGTAAACGATCTCGATTTAGTTATTATCCGCGCACCGTTTTGCGCCCTCGATATCAGTTTCTATCAATTTTCTTCATCCGCGTCGCTTTCCATTTTCAAGAGACGCATTTCGGCTCGCCGTCGCTTACCTTACATTTCTTAAGCATTCTCCTTCAAATACGATTACCTTCGGCCGCTTTTGCTTCACATTGCAATTTCTTATGTCACGATCTGCCTTTCTTTCCAACCTTCCGTTCTGCTCTCTGCCGAGGTTTTTAGCGAGCAAGCCTAAGCGTCCACTCGAATTTGATAACGGCTGCACTGCTCTCCGACAGTCTCAATAGAATTCACGGTCCACTTTTGCGTACCTAACGAAGGTTGGACGAGGGTGACTCGTTACTCGTACGGATCGACAGAATTATGCTAATAGACGATTCTTCCAATATCGACATTTCGTTCGTCCGACCGATTTAACGGCGATTATTTTATTTCGTTACACTCCCCTTTTCGGGAGCAAACTTCGTTCGACTTCGCTTTCCGTCCGATTTTCGATGATTTTACGATCGCGACGCAATCAGTAGTCAACTGTTCGAGTCGATTATTGCGAGGCAACTGCAAACAATCGCGATTGAGGGGGGTTGGATGAGAAGGTGGGGGCAGGGGGGGGGGGGAGGGGGCGAGAATAATTATCCGTAATTGGTGCGAGGCTCATTTGAATATCGGCCCCATTTATACGATATATACACGGTTTATACACAGTTTATTCGATTTTGTAGTCGAACACTGATTTTCTTACATTCGCTCGGAAGCGACGAATTTCCGAATCGATTTGTAAATAACTGCCGATGCACTGTTTCCATAATGATTTTGAGATTTAGTACTTGAATTTTACAGTGTATGTATCGCTGAATGTTCTCTCGTTTGTTTCTATCTTTCACAAACTCCATTTTTCTTACATCCTGTTTAAACTCTAATTCAGCTTTTTGCCAATAAAATAAAAAAATCAATATTCTAGAGGCAATTCATGTCTTTTATAAACGTATCTGAAATAATACTGCGTTAGCACAAATACTTGTACGGGTTATATTTGAAGTTCCTCCGTTCGAGTGTTTAGTAAAAATTGTCTCAAGGCCAGTCTTTACATTTTTTCACTGAAGTAACAAAAATGTTACTTGTCAATGAAATTGTGCATGACTTTATGCTCGTTAAGGTTTCGGTGGGTTAGGTACGGTTCGAATCACGAAGGATCTATCAATTGTAAAAAGTAACGAAATCACATCGCGGCATGGTCAAAGCATGTCACATAGTTAATTGCACAAAATAGTATATCACAAGCGAATATGCAGAAGCAAAGATAAAGGGGCACAGACAAGTCGACTGAAACCAGATCTCTTCGTATGAAGGAATATTTGATGACAAACGAATCTTGGGAAAATGCACCTCTCTCGGTCGATTGAAAAGCAAAAATGATGGAATTCGCTCCCTCTCCTCTCAAATTCTTGTTTTTGTACCATACAGAGATAATTGTAAATAGCGTCAAACAGTTCGGCAATGGGAAGAACGTATGATGCGGCGCTTTTTAATGTTTCCCTTTTGTTCCGACTAGACGATTGAATTTGCCGGGCAGCAGGAATGCAAAATGAAGCGCCAGCGGGATGTGTACATTTAAAAAGTGGAAAAGATAAAAGAGATTCGAGTTAAAAAGATCTATACATAAATAAACAAATATATATATATATGTATATATTATATATTATACATATATGAACATAAAACGTATATTAATATAAATTACTGATCATAAAGATTATCGGTATAAATATGAACATAATTATAAATACGGGGAGGGGGGGAAATATAAATATTATAAATATTGAACATAAACACATTTTTGCTGCGGCTTAGTTTATAAATATGTTTATGTAAGGTATGTAAGAAATTATATTAAGCATAGACATATATTATTATTATTATTATTATCATTATTATTATCCTTCTTTTTATTATTATTATTACTATTATTATTATTATTATTATTATTACCATTAAGAGTAGAAATCTGTAGAATGTGCCGAATTTGTCGAAGGAGGGAGGGAACGAAGAACTAGTGAAAAGAGGCAGTTGGTTTTTCGACGAATTCCTAAAAGATTTATCTCACTGTCTGCAAAATGCGACGATCTATTACGAACGTTGGTGTGCATGAGTGCGTGCGTGTGCGGGTAAATGTGAACACTTAATTAACAAAACGAATGGATGAAAACTTTCTTGCCACGTTTTGACATAATTGCTCGACAGTTTCATTTCGCCTTGACATGGTTAAAAAGCAAGACATTGAGGAATTTTCGTTTTGTCAATTACCGAAGCGCATTTAATTTGTGCAGCAGATTTTCTTTTAAACTTTGTATAAGCGCGCTTTTGTACTGTAAAATTATGCGAATGGCAGTTGAACATCCGACGGAATCTTGCTTGGAAGTCTGCAAGATACGCTTGATTTCCAGTTTCTATCGGGAGTGTGGGAACGTGATTTCAAATTGTCCTCACTCCTCATCTTCGATTTCTTCCATTTTTTTTTAGTAGAGAGTCGGTCTCGAAACGTGGTTCTTTATAATATACACGTAATAATAACGATAGCGATAAGCGAACGTTTAGCGAAATCGACTAAGAAGTGAGGAACCGCCGTCTTTTGTAAATATTATCTAGGGATAAGAGATAGCAAGAATTAAAGTAATAATAATAGTAACAATAATTCCAGCCGTTATCATTAACGAATTTATTAAAAGGTATTCCTTAACACCATTTCTCTTAATTATTTAGCCACACTCACATTCCGTCTCTTCTTCTTCAATCTGTCTTTCTTTTCTTCGAATTCTTTCGTTCTAATAAAAATAAAAATAAAGATATACTCGAACAATCGCCAATACGATAAAATTATTTCAATCTCGAAGTATTCGTAATCTCATTTGTTAATACGAAATGGCGAATAAACGTAAACGAGGCAAGCTTATAATTGTACATAGAATATCTTTTATTGCGTATTAAGTTGGGGGGGGGGGGGGGGGAAGGAAATCGTCTGTGTGGAAAATCGACAGAAAATGAGGAAACGCTGAAAAATTAACCGTGCACGGACGATTTTTTCTTCATCTCAACCCGCGCTCCTTTATTTCCCTTGTACATTTTGTTCTTCTTTTTCGTGAAAAAGATCCTTATTGTAAATAAGTCTCACATCGATTAATTGTATAGAAAAAGAGAATTAACGATCCACAATTCACTTGCTAATTATTTTGCAAGTGACACACGTTTACATATATACATTTACATACGTATGAATACACACACGCATGATTGCGCGACGAAACAAATACACACACAGATATAATGAATGGAAATACAAAGATACTATTGATTATTAGGTAATTGGTGAAAAAAGAACATACTGATGGATGGAAAAGAGCTTGCAGCCAGATATGAAAAATTAAGATGCTCAGTAGAAAAGATCAGCAATCTTGGAAAGAGAATGAAGAAAAACTTTAGAGAACGAAATTGGAAAATTATCATTGTTGTTCGTCGATCTCACAAATAAGTGGGAATCGTTTATCTTGTTACAGGTTCTTAACCATGGCAGACATTTTTGATGTATAAAGAATTATTGATTATTGAGATCGTTGATGCTTTAAATTTTGTCTACTACTAAAATTGTCTATGGTTACACCAATTTTGAAAATTCCTTTATGGTATAAAAATGATAATTTGCCAATTTCAGTTCCGATGGCAGTTGTAAAGTAATTCCAAGCATTTATGAGAATGTGTGAGGAAGAAAAGGATGAAGCAGCCGGAAATGGTACAAGAGTAAAGGAGAGGAAGAATGTCTGCGAGGAAGTAAAAAAGTGAGCGAACGAGCGAGCGTACGGTAGAGAAAGATTGAGAGGGAGAGAGAGAATGTAAGTAGATGGAGAATGTAAATGTTTCAATAAATTACATGTATTTCTACGAGAAGATTCTTTCAAAAATTCTGTTTTACCAAGCCCTTCTCACTTCATACCTTTTCGTACATCGTTGCTGTTGAACAAATTTCATTAAACCAAAAATTTTTATACGCTGTTATATACACAAAATATGAACGTTGAATGCATTTTGCTACCTTATTTATTAATTAGAAAGTGTTTGCCTTTCCTGTACAGATTTAAATATACCACAATGTTTTATTGGATCAGAGCGATGATATTTTGATTAATAAATTATGTTGACTCAACGTACCTCGATATGGAATCCAAATTTTGAAGAATAGAACAGAATATGAATTGCGAAATGCGTACCGCAGACGTGTATGTAAATTTTCCTTCGAATAGGAAGCATTTTTGAACCAGACTGTATTGCGTATGATTCCTCGCTGATAAGAGATAACGGCAGATAGTGCCAGATAATGGCGAAGGAGTTACGCACGTAATTGGTGGAAACCTCGGTAAGTGATTAAGCGTTTGCCGAAAAGTTGGAAAACTTAATCGATTTAGCGCCTTTACGAATAAAACATTGGACAAATGTAATGAAAAAGGTCTAGCTTGAAACTGAATCACGTCACGCAATCAAAAATCTGTGGACATTCATTCATGTAAAGCGGATAAAAGTTCTACAATACTTTAGATAACCATTCTATAGTTTATACGTTTGTATATTTTATAAATATTACACGATGCAAAAATCGGAACCAGACACATAGATTGCCAGGAAACAAAAATCCTATGATTTGAACCAGCAAAATCGTACGAGCACCAATGCAGATACGGTACTTGCAAAATTGAGACTGCATGCTTGAATAGATAGAGGACAAACAAATTCAGGCGGTCGATGAACGAAAGATGTTTGCAAACAACATGAACAAAGAGTGAAAAACTCTTTGCAAACTTACGATTTGAATCGGCGGCGATGGATAACGGATAAGCACATAAATAGATAAATAGATGATTATGTAAGGGGATGGAATTGATTAATTATGACCGATTAAAATATCGCGATGACAATTGTGATCGGGGCAAAGACTCGTAACACACGTATCTTATTAATCGCGTAAGGGTGTTTGTGTGCGATATCAAATCGAGCACGTGCGACTTTGCGTCTCGTGAAATTCAGTCTTCGTCATCTGGTAATTCGACTGACGTCAGAATGCGGCACGTGTTAATAGATTCGTGGATATACTTGGCGCCCATATGTATGTGTTGGTGTCTTCGCTTCATTTGAGAGACCGGAGAAACGTGATATTAGAAGAGAAGAGTTCTTCATTGGAATTTTCCTACATGGCGGATTCAGTTGTTTGAATCGTAAACGGATTCTTACTGTTTCAAGCTACCCCAATGCAATTTTTGGCAGTTGCTTTTCCTTAGCATCTCATTGCAATGAAAGTTCGATGCCGCTAAATTTTAGGCCGGCAAGAAAGTAATTTCGGATTTGTAGTACAGAGCAACACTCATATTCTCATACAAAGAAAAAACTATAGGCGACAATGTACTTTTCATTTTGTTCCATAAATAAATCGTAATTAATATCAAATGCCAAGAAAAATTGTTTAACAGTGGCAGAAGTTCTTAAAAAAATGACGACGCTATCTATGTTTGAGGACCGAAGATAGTTTCTTGCCAAAACGATATGAGTATGCACGGAAATGTTAGGAAATATTTTTCCTTTACTATTTAAACTGATGTTATCTTTCACTTTATAAATTTTGCTTATTTCATTGGTTTCAAGTTTTAATATATTTTCCTACCGCCGTACAGCAAGTATATAACTCACAGTATTATGTATACCGTATGCACCTAATGTATTTGAATGGTTTATAACAATATCGTCTGCCCGTTCGGAAAAGCAATTGTTAATTCGAAACTCTCTCCACCTAAATCTCCACTATTCCCTATAGGCGCACACGTATTTTCCCATATTTCACCGTTGGAAAACTATCGGGAGCAGGGAGCGAATTCGTTGCTCGTATATTAAGGATTTAGTCGATCGAAAACCGTCGGGATACAAGATAGAGAAGGATAAACTCGGATATAATCCGGAAGTAGGTCGGAAAGGGACCGACTCGCGTGCCGTTTTCGTCGTATCGTATGTGTGTGTGTGTGCGAGATAGTGAGAGAGAGAGAGAGAGAGAGAGAGAGAGAGAGAGAGAGAGATGTAGGTGATGTTGAGCTATATCTATGTATATATACAGATACGCCGAATGAGAGAAGCACTACAAACCTGTGTATCTCGCCAATATTTGACTAAATCATGAACAATGTTTGATTGTGCACACATACTCGCTGCGTACTCTCTCCCACTCTCTTTCTCCACCACCCCTACCCCTCCTTCTACGTTTCTCTGTTTCTCTTTTCGGCTTATTGTGCGGATGAGCACGTGCAACTTGCATACGCGTACGATCCGTACGTCGTTTCGGAATAGCAGAATTGAATGAAAATTTGATTGCGACACATGATTCACGAACTTTGCGTCGATTCTCATGAGGCTTACTTCGGTTTGTATTACGATATATTAAATACGGACAATGAATGTTGTATCTTTTTTTTGGCGTTTATATGCGTTTTGAAAGTAGCGGTTTTGGAATATCCGTGCGGCATTTGAAAGGCACTCTAATAGGTTCACGTTTATTTTGACTGATTTCCGACAAATGAATATCAAATTCTGATAAACTTTAATAGAGACTGTTAAACCAACGATGTCAGACCTTTCTATATATCTTTATTCTCGCTTCCCTTCCGGGTTTGCGGCTTATACACCTTACAAACCAAAACAACAATCATTATACATGCCCATACAATTTACAAAACAACAATCCTGCACATGCGTCCCACTCTCCTCCGGCTCTCCTTGGACTTTCACTTCTCCTCTGCCTGCATTTCTTCCTCTGCTCCCATCCTTCTCGCCAATTGTTAGACTTTTCTATATGTTTATATTTCTGTATTATCAAAGAAATCTTGAGATCTATAATATTGAGTGCAATACACATTATAGCTACTATTTTGTGTAAAGGATAACTCGTAAGGTATAAAAAGAAAAATCGTTTTCCTGCAATGTGTAACTCAGAATGATAGGTCGCTGTAATATACCAACTAATTAATATTACGACTCTTTTTATGTCCCAAACCTGCCACATAATATTTTAATACGAAAGAGAATAGATTAAACACTTGTTTTTCTTAACTTATACGTACGAGAATTCGACAATTTCATCAGAAACCTTTTAGTGGTTAATAGGCATCTGCGAAAATTTATTGGAATTCATTATATTACTCCGTGACGAATTTAATTCTTCTTCTCCTTCAACACTTTCTGAAGAAGCAAAAAGGGAAGAAAAACTGAAATAAAGGGGAAGAAAGCGTGAGAGTACGGATAGCCGTGAAATATTAAAATTGCCCCTCGAGACACGTCAAATGGGGAGCTGTAGAAAGGTGGCGAAGAATCTATTCCCCTGGTTATTTTCGCTTTCTCGCTTGTCTTTCGGCCGTAAAAAGGTAAAGAGAAAAATGAAGGAAGCGGGAAAAGGTAAGGAAGAAGATATGAGCGAGTACGGCGAAGATTGAGAAGAAAAATATGAACAACACATTGTATATCATGATTTTACTTTAGCATCATGTTGCGTAATATAAATTCCATTTTCTGTGCCAGATAAACTTTCGGATAAAACGAGACACGCATCACGATTACTGATACTGAGGTAATGTCAAGAAACCTCGCGTATATTATTGACTTGACGCATGCGCAGTTGTCGTCAAAGCAATGATCGTCAAAGGGCTCGTCGAGGACGAACAGAAGGAATCAGTCGTCAAGATTGACCATGACATGTTGGACATCAAATAAAAGTTGCTTCTGCTCACGTCGGGAAAGCACGCCGTTTTTTAGTCACGTCTGTCATGACGAACACTTCAAATTTTTATACGTAAACCTCGAGTTTGCGGAATAGACACACGGCATTTGTAAATACCTGTTAAAATGTCGTATTCTCATGTACCCATATTCAATTTCTCTTCTCAATTTCACTCGTACATCGACTGTACGTAACTGCGCATGTGTGCACAGTACAAAGAGAATCCGCCGTGTGCTTAAGTATCGTCCCAGAGAAATTGAAATTTTCGTAAACGGATTAAGGTGGGAAGATGTCGTTAATTAGAATGTAATCCGTTCTTAATCACCACTCTCGGCCGTCCTTTTATCTCTGCCCCTTAACACCGACGTGCAAGTTTCCGAATCTTATCAATCTGTCGTTTAATACCAATCATTTTACACCGTTTACACTATTTTACTTCGTTCCTTCATTCAATACTCATTCTTTAGTAAAGCAGTTTGTTGTCGAGAATATATAATTTCGAATGTGCCATACCGACGTATCTTTACTTAATGTCTATTTGGACAGTCTGCTTCCATTCCATATTTCCGATAGGTATTTCTTTGCTGGTTAATGTTAGGTTAATAGCTTCATTTTTCGTGTCCTATTGAATTAACAATTTTCCCTCTTTGCCAACAGAGACTTTATGTCGGCCTGCATACATATCACATACTACGACCACTTCAACAATTTTAATTTTTCACCTATTCTGTCCTTTGGCTATGTTCATCGTTCGAGCTATGTCATCCTACATAACCTCTCAATATTAACAATCCCACATGCACTATGCCTTCCCTAGCATCTCTCTCTACTCCTCCCTCATTCACCACCTCACCACATCCAAAACAGCGCATCCCTCCGTTACCCACCATCCTCAACAACGTTTCACCCATTACATTTTTCGACCTCTCTCACTTACTGACTCTATGATTCTTCGGTACCGATCTTTTTCCGCGTCTCCATACCCAACATATCTGCCCCTAGTCTCTCCACTATCCTTTAACCTCTTCCCTCCCTCCCCTCTCTCAATCTCCACCCCCTTCTGTCTCATTCCCGCACTTCGTCATTTTATATATCCACCTTCAGCGAGTCATCTCTCTCTCTATCCCGACCGCATGCCGTCGTACGTCTCCCTCGCTTCGTCACTCTCAACCTGTTTCACAAGCCACCCACCTCCCACTCCCACTCCCACTCCCTCCCAGCCCTCTCCTCGCCCTCCCCTCCCTCCTCTGCCTCCTCGTCCGGCAAGCTAGTCTGCTCGCCTACTCCCGTGCGGCCGTCTCTTTCACACCCACCCGCACTCCATATCACTCCGTATCACTTCATATCACTCCAGCCTCGAAACACGTTGCCATGGTAACGCCCGGGCGCAATGCCTCTCATTGGTCGACCCAGGAGGACCGGTATTGACGCGAGTTTACTCCTACCTACCCTTCCAACCTCTAACCTCCTCTTCATGCTACGTCTCTCTACCCCTCTGCCCCCTTCGCCCGCCCCACCGTCCCTCCCCGTCCTCCCGTTACCCCCCACCCCCCTCAACCTCCCGTCTCCCACACCCTCCGCCCGCCGACCCCCGTCCCCCTGCTGCCTGATAATTCCAAAGCGCACCACTGCCGTACTACACGCGTTCGTTCCTCAATTTCTCGAACGTACGAACAAGATCGCTCGCCAGTTTCCTTCATTTTCATGCGGACGGGATATTTAAATATGGTGGTTTTCAATGGGGAGTTGTGGGCAGTTGAGGTTGGGAAAGTCGAGGATTTTCTGGTGGATGTTAGTACGTAAGAAGGGAAGCATGGTTATTGCAAATTTTGGGGTTTCGTGGGCTTTTGGATGAGAGAGAGGGGTCGTTGGTGGGCTATTAGGGTTGTCTTCTGGAGGGAGAGAATCGTGAGAGTAGATTAGATGTCGGTAGAAATACAGTCTTTCGATTTGCGGATATTATATCTACTGTGAGGCAGTTACAGATTCGGATGTGAATTGAACCGATTTCATTTCAATGTAAATTGTTCCGTACCGAATCGTAGAGATCTCGAATGAAAGCAATGTTAACTTGTCCAACTAATCTTTTCGCATGAGCTCAAATAAGGATTTGAGTTTGCGCCGCATGTAGCCTAAATCATGAAAAATTGGCTCAAAAGAAATATTCTCTCTTGTCCACGGTATATTCCTCTCAAGGTAGCAAGAGCATAATTAATGACAGACTCAAAAACGGCAAGAAAGGATTTATACGTAGTCATACTTTGACTTACGTGCAAACTTTGGAAAATCGTAGCAGAAAGGGAGCGTGCCCGAATTTCGTCGACCATCATCTCCACACACATCTTGAAACATTAATCGGAGTTCATACACTGGAATCCCAGTGCAAAGAGGGAAACAGTGGCGAAAAAAGTCGCTGGCGCCGTTTGCCTACGGGTAGAAGTAGAGTGGCGCTGGTGGGAAAGAAAGCAGGAGAGAGATGAAGGGGATGAAAATCGTTGGTTCGATTTAAAGGGACATCGAATCGAGAATGTTTGTGTTTGCCACTGAGTTTCCCTACCTCTCCCTACTTTTCCGTCTCCTCATATACTTATTTTATTCTTACACTTTCTCTTGTACGTATTCTATCTTCGTCTTTTCGTTCTCTTGAAAATATTTTCGGCGAAAATGGAATACCAACAAACTGTGTTGTAGTACTTCGCTTATGGACAAAAAATGATTTTTCATAGATGGGCCTTGCCGGAATTTAGATGACAGAGAAATCAGAATGATTTTAACATAGGGTTATTTTTTTGTATTACACAATTGACTCTTTTCGAATAATGTCAACATTTGCCGGAAAAAATTTATTTTGCGAATGCGCGCTTCTGATAATCGATTACCTTTCGCGAAAACCGTATCACATTGATCACATTGACTCCTTTCTTCGCACAAATATCAGTTATTTATTGTGGCACGATTTGGTGGGATAAAAGGAAAAATTCTATTCTGACAATTAAAGTTTTCGAGTCTTCGCTGGTTGTTAATGCGAAAATAAACGAAAATTGTGTGCTGATTTTATCGTATATTATGACCCATATTGCGCATGCGAATACATAAATTTTTACATACAGAAGCGTACCTGCTCGATCGCATGTAAAAGTATAGAACGTACGTCCATATGTGTGTAATGAAATTCCGTCCCGTATGTCGAAACACGTGCGAATTGTCGTGTAAATGGGCGACTAATTAACGCGACATTAATATTTCGACGTTAATTGACGACAGATTTCGACCTTTTCGAGCAGCTGGCGAAAGTGAAATTTCAATTGAAATTCTTCTCTTTCACTTTCTTTGCGGTCTCATCATTGGACCATGTTTTGCTTTCGGGTTACGCATGAATTAATTCTCCTATTGGAGGAAAAGATTTGCAAGTGCATCGAACTGCATTCATTTACATTTAATTACCGGTGCATCGTACGGTGTTTTACTTAAATTCATATTTAATTCTATGGCTTTACTTCGGTTTATTCGTTTCCGCAATTTATCCGTTTTATTTGGCGGATTTGCAACTGATTTAATTAAATTAATATTTGTGATTCTTCCGAAATGTAATTTCATGCGAACCGAATCTGTTTTATTGAATAAAAGAATATGTTAAACACTGAAGACATCCTGCATATGCACTCATCAAATACTATTCTTATGGTTTGAGCAATAAAACATGGGACACCTGACACTTCTTGCAATCGAAGAATACGAATTTGACTTTCTTCGATTTTGAACTTCCTCGTGTAAAAAGGTGACACGAAACGAAGAATTGATTATTTCCACCCCTTGTTGTACATTAAGAAACCGTAATCAAGGTCCGTAACTATTTAAATAAAGGGATTAGTCTAATGAAGCCTAATTGAAACTAATTCGAATTAAAATGCTGAGAAATCAATGGTCTGCGACCTTATCGATTAAGGGTTAACTGCTAAGGGTTGAGTTGATCTGGCGGAAAAGAATACTCGGGTCATGGACAACGAAGGATTTAATTGCCGGAATTGAACGAATTAAAGAAATTTAACAAATTAAGGAGGGATCTCGTTAGTCGAGGTAATCTTTTTTCCTTCAGACTTTCTCTTGACGTCGAAAAATTCGTCGTTAGTAGAATATTATTATTTTACTCCGATTTACTTGTGATAAGAGTTGCGAAAAATTGTAAATTAATATTTAATAAATTATATATTTGTAACAATTTTGAGTTAGGCAGAATTTATAGTGAAGAAAAATTTTGTACGTGCTTATTTTGTCAGTAATATCACCATAGATTTGGCACTTTTAATGTTACCGTAGTTATGATCATCGTTATTATTATTAACACTGTGAACATCTGGAATGACTGCAAATGTTTATACCTCATAAACGTTGCTGTTGACATTCTCATTATAGCATCGCTATTAATATCCTGATAATTTCATTCCATATAACACAAATTCACCTCTTTTCTTTTCGATAATTTGTATTCTGTAATGAAGTTTGCATAGTCAAGAGCCAATATTACTAACACGATAGCGTCTGCAACACAATTTAATGACTTTAAACAAGATACAGACTATACTTTAAAGAAATAGAAATATAAGTATCTAATTATTGTCGTCACTGCTGAGGAGATCATTACTGACAATATTTACCAGGCTATACTATTCGCATTTTCACAATTACTGACACCTGTCACGATATTTATGACTGCGGATGATAACAATATCACACTCGTGTAGTCATTGTTAAATTTCCCTCATTCCTTTATTTCTTGTAGCAGCTATCTACGTTTCGACATTGTCGCGGAAAGTCATTCACCGACTAATACGAAAAGCAAAAAAATTCAAGCTGCGCAAATGAACATACAATTGTAACATAAAATCGCGCAAGGCATAGGTACATTTGCAATGCGGAGGGGAAATATGAATGAGAAACGGAGGGAGGGAAAGAGAGTACGAGCATACGAGAGGGAGGAAAGGTGAGAGAGTGCGAGCGAAAGAGAGAGAGAAAGAGAGAGAGAGAGAGAGAGAGAGAGAGAGAGAGAGTAAGCGAAAGTGTCGGCAGGTGATCGAGGAAAATATTTAACCTACGATTAAGCCGACTCCTATCCCGTACACAGAATGATTCAAGAATCAAATACCGAGAGTAGAGTCAACCGTGTTTGGGGTTAGAACGACACACACCCCTTTTCCACCCCCTCCGCCTTCGTCCCCTTTTGCAAACCCCTTGAAATCTCTTACGTACACATTCTACGTTTCTCTCGCTTTCCCACCAATTTCTACCTGTCTCCATACGATTCTATTCATTTTCCCGTGTAACGAGAAAGTTATCAGTTGCTCCCGATACAGCTGATGTTTATGTTTAACCTTGAAATCGTATTTATTACTCGGATAATCAAATATTCGATCTACTTTTAACAATTACCTGCGCTTTATACGAGAATTATAGATACTTTATGTGAGAACAGGTTTTCATGCGAGCTTGACGATAGACTTTTTGGAAGACTATCTCGTTTCCTAGTAATTTTACCTCCAAGTAGGAAAAGAGAGCTTCGGGCGATTACAAAATTGGATAGCGTTCCCTCCGCATTTTAGAAACACCTGCGCAAACTGGAAACTCGAGGCGAACACTTCGAACGTTTCCTTCTTTCGGACTATCGACTTACGGAACGGTTCGAACCTCTTTGGTTCGTTGAAATCTGCTTGGAATATGAAATGACACGTTCTTACTGACGTTTTGAGTACAAACACCAAATTGACATGTGCAAGATTGGGCGCGATATTATTATATATAACATTTTCTTTCTTAGTTTACACTCTTCATTCCACACATTCTTCAAGGTTCAACGGAAGTCAGAAAAAAGCAAACTTTTGACGAGATTTTACCCTATAACCCATCTAGGTGTAGATCACCTAAACTAATTAATCACGTATATAACTAATTTCAACGATAACTGTTATATCTCACGTATATAAATATTTATCTTCAGATTTACGGAGAACAAAAAAATATCAAAATAAGTAATCAGCACAAGAAATTAAAAATGAATTGTTCGATAATCCGATATAGAACTCACCATACCGGATATTCTTAAAGCTAAGTGACGAAAAATACAAATGAAGTTTAT
The DNA here is from genome assembly GCA_914767735.1 of Anoplius nigerrimus. Classification (NCBI taxonomy): domain Eukaryota; kingdom Metazoa; phylum Arthropoda; class Insecta; order Hymenoptera; family Pompilidae; genus Anoplius; species Anoplius nigerrimus. Next base: position 12,098,734 of record OU612078.1, read on the forward strand.
TGCGAATTACGAGCGAAAAGCATCGGAAGGTAGAATTCTCGGACGCAAACGGCGATGGGAAGAGGGACGTACCGTTATCGTGAAACAGTCTACGTACACGCATATGCGATACTTATGTAAGTAACATTGGCGTACGTGACGTTAAACTCTTCGGAAGAGGCGAGAACAAAGGCGGGAGGGAGCGATAGAGGAACCACGATAAGGAATGCGAAATGTAAAAATGAATAGGTGAACGACCGTCGCCGTTATCAAAGTTCTGTTGGACAAATAGGAGCGTGCAAATAGAGAAATAAATAGATGTGTCGTCGCAGACGGGAACCGAGCCCGGCGTCTCTCTGTTCTCTGTCGACGATCGTTTCGAAACAGGGAACTTTATTAATAAATGAGCAATCTTTCGCGCGACCGAACTTCCGGCAGACGCTTTCTGAAACGGAGCACAATATCAGGTTATTCTTTTTACTGTACAGCCTATGATGTTGATTATACTCTGTAATAGTGGCGAATAATGATTTATTTCTAAGTATTTATGTTCGGTCTCACGAATAGAATGAATGTGTTGCAATATATGGGTTCTCTAAACCTTCGATATGTATAATGCCTTGCAATTAATTTCTGACCATGAGTCATTTTCTTTCAAGTTTTCGCACAGTTTAATAATGCCAAGTAAATCATGACTATCATATCCCTGCGTGAGGGCAAATAATAATCTTAATAATTAACTGTAATATATGTTAAGTACTGACTAGGTATAACATGTGTTCCTATGACTGTAAAACTGTTAACGAGCAATACATATCTTAATTGAATTTCAGTAGAGAAATTTATTTCCACCTTCCCGATGTCGCCATTTTGCTTCTCGTGTACGTATATAACACAGGACACTCTTGACAGATTTTTAATTTTGTCCATATTTTCGCACGCTTTATCGATATGTCCTGCGCGAGGATCGAATCTGTAGAGGGTGAACAGAGGAAAATGGAGAGTGGTAAGGTAAGAAGGTACCACCCACGTCGCCGACAAAGGTCTCCTTCGCTCGATTCTCTTCGGATCTAAGCAAATAGACGCCCACGCGAGCAAACTCCACCGGCTTTTAAGCCTTCCTTCCTTCCTTCCTTCCTTCCTTTCTCCTCTTTCCTTCGTAATTCTCTCTCTCCCCCTCTATTTTCCCCTATTTCTCTACCTTTACCTTTTCCTCCTTCCTCATCGTCTCCTCCTCAATTTCATCCTTTTAACATGACCGCTTCAATCATTTACCGTGTCATTCTACTCGTTTGTCAATTCCTTTCCCATTTTTTGCTCTCTCGATCTGTTCAGTTATCGGTTTTCGTCGGTATGCCTAGAAAGAAGGAACAATCGAAAATGCGAATCTTTAGCATCGTATCCCGCATTGCTCACCGTTTCTCACGTCGCTTCACGCTACGACTACTGTCCCCACCCTCCTCGTCTGTGCGTCTACGCCTTATCAAGAATCCATGGGACGGCGATAACGAGTTGTCGGCCGCTTAATAATCACATTGTAAAATGGCGTCGAGAGTCTCGCATACCTGACCCTAGCCTCGAGATAAGAGCACGAATCCGCGCCTCTTCTCAAGATTTCCCTTATCTCGCTGCATTTCATTTTCACCTCGCCCTCTCACGCCCAGCCTGTGAGCTGATAAGAAAAAACACGGCTGCCTCACTTGGAATCATGCGCATTTGCATATACACTCGAATAACGAGGCGTTCGCTCAATTAATAAAACGCCAGACGAATTGCGCGTAATCCGAAGCGTCACGCAGCCGCAGAACACTCACCAAATTTTCCCTAATACCTACCATTCCATTTTTGGCCGAGAAGTCTACTTTGACTCTGGCAGGAGTCGGACGTGCATAGCGTAAAAAGGGAAAAGTTCTTGAGATTGGGCAAGAAACACGTAAAGAGTCGGCACTTCTTTGGGACGAGCGCGTCGGAGAAATGTCGGTAGGGGAGAGGGGAAGGGGAGGGGGTAGCGTGAGATGCGAGAAAGGAGAGGAGAGTGCGTATGTTTAGCAAGATGGAAGTGGGTCCCAAAAACGAACCGCGCGAGATGACGATGTGCGGCTTAATGTTTGGAGAACGGGGCACGGCCTCGTCAAACATTACGGGAAAGGAAAAAGGCCCCGACGAAACGCTTCTCCCTTGCTCGAGCCGCCGCCGCTTCGGTGCCCCTTTTTCTTACCGACCTCCACAGTTCGACCTCAGAGTTTCCACTCCGTGCCCAGCTCTCCTTTTTTTTTTCTCCGCCGCTCCGCCGAGAGAAAGTTCCGCGCGCTTCGCATCCTGTACGCGCACACTTTTTCGCCACCCGGTGGGGACTATCGGGAGAACCTAAAAAGCTCGCGGGGAAGACTGTAGCGAGGATTCTAATTCATTCTAGCCCATTTTACGTCGGAAGACAGTTTTTTTTGCTTCGGTATCGAGTCTGAGCAAAGAGAAGCTTACGCTGTGATACGTTAAGTTCGCAATTTCAAGCTTCTCCGGAAACATTCGACTATTACGGTACCGTGATACGTTTCACTCGAGACGCTCTGTGCGTTCACGAGAATACGAAACGGGATTTGTGTAACTTTTTACGCGCACGGATTCTCTGGAAGAAGGCTGCGCTCTCGGGTGTATCTTGGCAATAATATCTTTATTTTTCTCCTCGCCATCTCTCTACGCTTTCTCTCCTCTATCGCGTCGTACGTATGTGTACCCCATATCGCAACGTGGCGATCGTCCTGCTCTCTTATAAACGATCGCCCGTCCCTCTCCGACTATAATAAAAAGGCAAACAGCCCTCTCGCGCATCGTCGACAGCGATAGCGATTGTTTGAAGAGTGATAAATCGACTTTTACCTGGCGCCCGTCCCTCTTTTTCTCCCACCTCTCCCCCTCGGTACCTCTCTCTCCTCTCTGCCTCTCCACCCTCTCTCTGTCTTTCTCTCTCTCTCTCTCTCTCTCTCTCTCTCACTCGCCGCTCCTGCGCGCTGCTCTTTTACGTCGTCAACGTTCCGCAACGAGAAGCTGAACAAAGGCTACGTTTGTCCGAATGCGGAATAATGCTTCTCTATGTGTGCGTTAAGATAAAAGTGGCGGGATTAGTTGAGATCGCGTCGACGTCTGACGGTTGTATTTTTCAAATTTTGTCGCCCATAAAATATTCCGACGTTCGCTCGGCGGATTCGGATGCGAAACAGGCACACTGTCGATCGCTCGTGAATATCGATAAAATTATATTCTGGGGTCAGATTATACAGGCGTGAGTCCGTGCTCTATTATATGCGGCGATATAAGTTCGCATTGAACGTGTTTGACTTCGAGCGGACTTGAAATAGATGCGTTCGCAGGATAAATAAAGCACTTACCGCTGGGGCTTGTTTTCTGAAACAATGCGACCGTAAACGTATAAATCTTGCGATATAAATCCTCTTCCACGCGACACAGGGACGCTGTTGACATTTTTCGGCCGTGCTGTACATACGAAAATATCGAATACAAATATACCTTGTACAGCGTGTTTCACGGAACGAACGCTCGCTGGACGACGTTGGATTTTAAAATTCAAAAAAGCATTAGGACAGAATTTCGGCGCACGTGAGGCGTAATATTGTATTAAGCAACTGGGGCGCGAAAACGGTCAAGCTGCGAGAGAGGAACGCGTGCGTTGGAAAAGACGGGGGCGGAAAGCTGACGAAAGGTATTTTGTTAGGGTGGCAAGCGCGTCGGGATCCGTTATATTCCTGCTAAACGTCGGCTCTGTTCCTGCTAATTCCGAGGACAATCCTCACGGATCACCGGCCTATTATTGCCCGCTTTATGCTCCCCCTTTTCATCCCCCATTCATTCCCCTTCTTCATCCCCCCATACAATCCCTGTTTCTCGATCTGTTCAATGCCCTTCCAGCCGATCGCGACACGCGTCCAAAACCGCCACCCCCTGCCCCTCCCCCACCCTTCTCTCCAAGCCCTTCTCCAGCCCCCGCTGCCAAACAGCCTGAAAACAGTGTCAAAGTTCATCAAACAGAATAAGTCCGCTACTTTTCCGTTCTATGTAAATGCACATATGACAGAGTTACAGTTTGGGTGAAAGTTATTCTTGCATTATCCTGCGGAGGGTCGCATCTTTGTCGAATCAGCATTACGTTAAGTGCGTCATTCTGCGTTAACCAGCTTTCTGTGACGCAATAACATTTCTTTAATTCGACAGTCTCGGTCGATGTTCGGTTTTGTCTCGTGGATGAATTTGCGAGAGTGAATTCGGCCGGAGAACAATTACTTTCCTTAAAATCTTGAAAGTGACGATGTCGTAATTTTGGAGAGTCCGTAGTGTCTCTCTGTCTTGGGGTGCCGCGAACGGTCACGTTTCTCATAACGCGGTGGGGGATGAAATTCGATACAGAATAGCAGGACAATGCCGGGTCGGACCATCATCGTGTCGGTCAGACGGTCTGAACGTTTCGATGGAAAGCTCTGGCTCGTCGTCCGAAATTCGAGGACAGCAAATCCTTGCCGACGCAGGATCGTCACGTCCCCCAATCGCCGACGATCCTAACGAGATATCGCTCCTGTACACATCTCCGTACCTGTATGCGTAAATAGGTATTCGCCCACATGTGCATCTATATAGCGCGTCGTGTAATGTCGAGACGTGGGTACTGGGTAGTAGCTGTAACTTAGGAGTAACTAGGAGTGCCGGGCAGTCCGAGCGTGGTCGGACATATTTTCATGTGCAAGGTCGAATTTATGATTGCAGAGTTAGGTTAGTTAGGTGCGGATGAATATATTTATGTGAATTGGTGGACGACAACATTTGCGTGCGCATAATTTTGTGCGACGATAATGAACGTACGTGCCGGTTTGTGGATGCACGCTGAAGTATGTAAAGTTACACTATGATGCACTTGTAATGTTCGTGAAACTGGAAGACAGTGTCACATTGCGTGTGTTGCAGTAAATGTGATTACCCAAGTGATTATGTATATTTGCTGGTTAATTTGATGTATATGCAAGAATTCATCGCATCGCGCCAAATTTAGTGGTGAGCATATATAATTGTGGTAATATTTCCTTAGCAGATTTGTTTGCCTGTTTTAAGAGATGGGCGATGAGGATGCTTTAAACAAATTATTTGCTTCTAAAATTGATATTCTTAGTCACGCTCCTTACAAATAGTGCCTATAATAGTAGCGCGAAAGTGTGATAGAATTTTTTTTTAACACTGTGAGGATTCTATGAACATTGATAATAACCGGCAATTATACATATTCCCAGGACTAATCACATTGACCGTAACATGTGCACATTTATTTCTTAATTCAAATAGCCTCATGCGGATATGAACAAATTCAACATCCGATAAAAGAAATCGAAATCAACATCACAACAAGTTTCAATATTACAAAACACACGGAAAAGTGACTTGACAGGCTGTCCAAATTCGAAAAGATGTACCAAAACAAATGCTGATCGAGACGGTTGAAAGGAGCGCAGCGTAAAGCCGGCGTAAATCTCAGAGAGAATGACAGCGAACTAACCCTGTCCTCGGAAAGCGCGCATATGAATGAAGACGGGAGAGGAGTGATTGGTCAATCGAGATCAATTGTTCGGTAAGAAAGGAAGAGAGGAGATCGTGATACCGGTCGGAAACGCCCCCTCGATCGTGGGCAAGAATCGTGCCGGCACGGATAATGCCACCCCAATTTAAATCTCCGCCCGTGCCACTTATTTACCAGCAATAAATCCGGAAAACAGGTCTACTCCGGCCCCCTATCGTGCACGCTCGCTTCTCCATTCATTCGACATCTCTCTCTCTCTCTCTCTCTCTCTCTCTCTCCTTCTCTCCCTCTCTCCCTTTCCGCCCCCCTCTATCTCTCTCTTTCATCCGAGATGCTTCGCACCGTTTTCTGCCGGCGGCTACCGCCCCAAATGGCTGAGATTTCGATGAGGGGGGCTTATGTCAACGTTCCCCGTGGGCACGATGCCGTATGAGAGACCATGGGGCACCATGGGGATCTGCGGATCATGAATTGGAAAGAGAACAGCACGGCGAACTGCGACTAAACTGCGCGGAAGAACCCGTTTGCGGACAGAATATTCCGACTGCTGTTATTATTTTCCTCGGATCCGCTCGAACCTCGATAGGGCTCGACGGTTCACTGAGTCTTCGTAGTAGTTCATGAGGCACATCATTATTCACGGGGTGGTGGGGTTAATGGTGATGCCCTTTTGAATATGGGGAAACTGGGGATATGCTTAACAGCGGATTTTGTAACGGGTAAACAGGTTTCTATGAACTGTTCTATTGAAGTTATTTTTTATATTTTGTTTCGGATTAAATGTTTTATGTAGTATGATTTTCATGTTATTTATGGGTTAAATAGGTCTTTGTCAACTGTTCTATTAAATTTCTTTTTTCTGTTTTATTTGGAAAGAAATATTTTATTTGATGTGATTGATTCATTCTAACGTGAATTCAGAACGTTTGGGCGTCATAATTTTATGTTATTTAATCGCTAGATACGTTTTCGAATATTTTCTATTGTATTTTTTTTTATCATTTTCACCTAAAACCCAATTAATTGATTTCAATATTTACATTATATTTATTGGCAAAATAGGTTTTTATCAACTTCAAGAAGATCAATATATCTTTTATTTAGTATGGTAGATTCAATTTCAATACAAATTCAAATTCTTTGATATCGAAATTTTCATGTTATTTAAAGAAAGGCAATATCGATCGAAATAAATGCGCATTTATTCGTTCCTAATACATCCCCCAGAGCCATTATTATGAAACATCATCAAGCCATAAACGTGAGGCCATAGAAAACTGTACGGGAGAACTCGAAGAAACAGCTATAACCCGGATAAGGACGCCATAACTGCTACCAACGTTAGGTAACAACATTTTCTCACCATCTTCCTTCCCCTCCACTTTTCCTTCCCCTTCGACTTTTCCGGTCATCTCACTTTCCTCCGACAGAACGTAGCGTCCACTCCACAAAATTAATACATCACTCCTGTCCGCAAGTTAATGCGCGCACATCGATGTTAGTAAGAGGAGTAGTCGGCAGTTTTATTTACAATTGGGGAACGGCCGATGGGCTGGGAGGTGAAAAGAGGGTGGCCGAGTATGTGGAGGTCGGACAGGAGGTGGGAAGAAGGCAGATGAGGGGAGGGGAGGAGACAGAGGGAGGCGAGCGATATAATTAATCACCGTTCATCCATCATGGACTTTCTGACACGGCCGGTCACTTCTGGATAATGGATTCCGTCGGCTAATAACGATAACCTCTTGCCAAAGTGACCTCAGCGATGAAATTCGCTTGTGGGAGAGAGTATTTGAAGTATGCACGCGAGGTAGTGTGCGTTTATTAAGATGAGACCCGAAGGCAGTTCGGGTAGGGGGAGGACGAGATTAGAATGTCGCTCGTTGTCTTGAAAAATAATGTGCGGTGCGGTAAGTAGAAAGGGAAGGGAAGAAGAAAAAGTAAAGACGAGTGTTGCTCTTATCGTGGAAAATGTTTGGATTTTAAGAAAGTTACGTAGGAAAAACGTTATTGTTTCGTTACGAATAATGTGGAAGATGAACATCTTGAGATAGACACAAGAGAATGCTGCATGACGATGGAGATAATTTAATATTTGCCAGGTTAAGCCAAACCTAAAATTTTTGCCTTCTTGGTATATATTATGACACTTGAAACGTTGACGTAGACATACATGCTAATTATACTTGAATTAACATTAACAGTTTCAACATATTCTGCAAAGAAGTACAAGAAGTGTTGGATTTAACGCATAATATTAGTACTACACATAAACAATGATTTCTCTCATCCATACATGGAATACAAATACAGTGAAAGATCATTCCAAAATACGTTCCTACAATTATGTCTCTTTCCACGTCACGCGTTCAAAGCATCACTAATACATTTCACATACACACACACACACACACACACACACAGAGCTAGCTTTACGAAATATAATCCACTCACCCATTTACATACAAAAGCATTATTTCCTGCCATCAGAGCCTCGGAGAATACACATTCAATCAGGCAAGTCACCCTTCTGATATCGGGCGAGATAAAAATCTGAACCAGCCAGAGTAAAATTGCCGTCGCCTAACCTCTGACAGACAGATTATCTCGTTCACCCCAATTTGGCACCTACCGCCCGTCACAGCATTACAACCCCCGCAACTGATCGAAGACAAGGGGTTGGGAATCAGGTGCGACGGATCAGAGGACTTCCCGCACATGTTACTTTCTCCCGTATGAAAATACTTGGCGCGCGAAATTCGGCCACCCCTCGGCGATGATCGTCTTCGACGGCTTCCTCGCAGCGGGGGTTGCGATTCTAAACAGGAGGGGTGCCGCTCTCACTGTGCATTTTAGCGCGCCTTTCAACAGGCGACTTAACGCCGAAACCACCCCTAATAGCATGTGCATATGTGCTGGCGCGACTATGCGTTGCTTAGGCTAATTAGACGCTCTATTATACCCTAACGGGATTATGCTCGCCGATTTGGAAATTCTGCACTCGTGCTTTATGCGCATGTCGTGCCTGCGAGGATGGCGAGTAGGATCGTATGAGGGTTTCCCGAAATTGGATATGGTTCTCCATGTATCTCGGACTGACTGAATTTTATTTACCGCGAGTAAGTAGTATGGAAGTAGCACGAAACAGGGATATCGAGAAAAATATCGACTAAGTAGTGGGTGTTTAGATCTGGTGTGTTCAATATTGTACAACACCCAAGTATGTTCAATGTGAATGAACTTTATTTGCACGCGCTCTGTTGGTTGGGGGTAGCCGGACATGAGAAAGGTCAAGATTAAGTCCTTTGTTCGGACTCAGGTGTGTTGGAACTAGATCTACGTGAAGTAAAAATAGAAAATAAGTAGTTACGATTTATGCGGATTCGGACTCGAGTCTGGCGGAGATCGCTTCGGAATTGTGCGTGAAATAAAGTTATGCGCAGATCGCGGCGAACTGTACGGGCAAAAGTGAACGAAACTTATGAAGGACCTTGCGAAAGAGCGTGGAGACGGCTTATAACGAGAACACCTTTTCCATACGGTCTCACCTTCGTATATCTTATCAGACGATGCTGCGCACGGCACCCGTTATCAGTATATTTATGGCGCTAGCCTAGCACACCTCCACCCACACTGAGATCACTCGCACACCTCTGCCTCTACTGCTGCTGCCTCAGTATATACCTTGTACAAACTCAGTCTATACTTTCCGAATACGCCCTTTCAACGCATTTGTCGTCATGCGAACTTACATCGTTACACAGTTTCGCGTCACTTTGAATTTACCGAAACTGGATGATTGTGGATCGGCTATACTTATTCTTGATTTTTACCTGACGGTTCGTGGTCTAAGAAGGACAGAGTATACGTAATTAGGTCAGAATACAGATTGGCTGTACTCATTCTTGATTTTTACATGATGGATTGTGGACTAAGAAGTATATGATATACGTAATTAGGTTAGGATACAGATTGACTATACGAAGTGCTTATAACATGATTACGTATAATGTCCCATGTAATCCTCTCCGTATTAGTGTTACATGCAAGGAGAATGTAGATATTATTGATAGCTTCTCACTATACTTGCACAGTACACCTTCGAGCTATATCGTTTCTCTTACGCTGCCGTCAACGTATGCTGTATATGCCCAAACATATTATACGCATGATCAAAGATCACGGGGCTAAACTCAAGTCGTACATGCGCGTGCACACATGTGTACACACGTAAAGTGCTGTTTGTCTTTGCGTTCAGGGACAAACATGGCGCCCGGCGACGATTTTCCTCGTTATTTATGGATTTCGACGACGACCGCGAAGACGCCTCTGCCGTAGTAAAGTTTCGTAATCTTTAATTGTGCCGCCAATTGTAAAGGGGGATCGTTAACGTCCGTATGCCTTTACATGTGAATAGACGCGCTCATATATAAGGTCACCTTAATTGCCGATTATTTGTAATGAAAATGAAGGCGAAGCCAAGAAAAGATCGAAATTACATCAACATTTATATTTCGAAATAGTTATCAATACGCATATGTTGATGGTTAACAAATAATTACAGCATTAATTATGTTTGGCAAACGGCAAGAAAGTGTCAACCTAAGAATTGTGTATGTCTATTTATTCATTCTTAATTATACCGTCTCTTCACACACGGCCATTCATGCGCGCGTACACGTACGTAAATAATTATCGAACGCTTAAAAATTCAATTAACAATGATTGATTATATGAGTACCCGAAAACAAATAAGTGAACACCAACAAAATCAGGAGCGTACGAACGTTTTGCGCATATCGACATGTCCGAATAATTAACAGAGTCGAATTGAGTAAACGAATAAGTGAGTACTAAACTAAGAATAGTGCACGTCTATTTATTCGTACTTGATTATACCATCGTCGGACTCACTACCACCTATGCACACAAATGCATCCTCCCCGGCGCGCGTATACACATGTGCAAATAATTGGCAAATGCCTAAATACGTTGATACGCGCTTGCTGCAAACAGAGAAATCGCGAAATCACAAACAGAAGGCAACTATACATACAACATAGAGAGTGCAACAGAGAGACGGCGAAATAGAGGGATAGAGTGAGTGAGTGCGCGCACGCGTGCGCGAGAGAGAGAGAGAGAGAGAGAGAGAGTGTACCCTCGAAATCTCGCGAGCCGCTTAATACAAATGTGTATTACAGTGCAAATAAATAAATATTTGGCCGCGAGCGGAGCAAGCTCAAATATGTTCAAGCAATGTCAGCGCCATCTCTGCCATTTCTCTCTTCCTCTCCCTCGCCCATTTATTCCCCACTCCCTCCCCTCCACCCCTTTCCCCTCACTCCGTCTTTCATTCCCACTCTCTGCCGCTGTTTTCTCTTCCCCCTCTTGTCCCATTCATAACTGTACACCGCCTTCACTCTCGTCCCATCCTTCCGTTTATCATTTGACGTTTCTATTACTTTTTCTCCTCTCTATTCCCATTTCTTCCACCCTCTGCCGATGTCCACTTTCATCGACGCACACTATCGAGCTGTTCTTGGAATTCGTCATTCCTTTTTTGATACGGATTCCGTTAACATTGATGGAACGCGGCATGTATGTACATACAATTAGTAAAAGCGTCAGGTTTGGCAAATGTGTACACTGCGTGGTGGATACATGGATGTACATAGTATTTTGGTCTAACCGCTGTATATATTTACACTGGCGAACGTTATTTATTTGACTGGAATATACTTAATTTCTCTGATATTATTCGATTATCTTTATATCCACGCAAACATACTTACGTTATGGTTCAATTATTTTTTAATGAAAATGATGATTGAGGCACACCATACAATGCAGAATATTTAAACATTTTTGTCAACTGTAATCGTATTAGTAAAGAGTCGAGAGCAGTATATTTTGTAACGAGGAATATTCGACCACAGCAAGACATATTAATAATACTAGTTTCGATATTTCAAAGTTAAATGATTGACCTGAAGCATGTTACAGTATACTGTGCATTCGTTGATGTTATATTGAATGCTTTATGAGAACATATAAAATCTAATTCTATTCTATTAAAAGCAAGCTTCGTTACAATTTGATACGGCCCGAAATCGAGATACTGTAACGTAAGTCAGCTTTGGCGTTTGAAAGTTCTGCGACGTATAATATTAGTATATAATGTAATGGAACAATAGTTGTACGCGTAAGGTTTCTTGCGAAAGTCCTGGGAATAATATAGTAACCGATAAAAGGAGTGAGCGACGAACCACAGGTGGCCGGTTCTCCCTCAAAAATGGAGGTCAGGGGTTGCTATTAAGAAGCAGTTAGGTATGAGATTATGAGGGTTAAGGTGTCGACAACAGGGGAAAAAAATGAAAGGCGTGGGCGCGTGGCAATCTTTTCAACTGGACATATTCGACACGGCTTTCTTCCCCTTTTGTCCTCTCCATTCTCCATTCGTTCTGCTTCATCTTATTCCAACTGACTCATTCAAGGTCATCGTGTGCATCGTGTAGAGTTAAGCCCGCCACCCCCGACTTTAATCGTATCTTCTATCGCTTTTCGATTATTCCTTGTCCGTTACTTCTTCATTTTGTGCTCATTAGTCAACTACATTAATCGTTGGAGTTCATCTTATTCCAATTAACTCAATTAGGTTCATCGTTTGTGTCAAGGAAAGTTAAGCCTTTCAATCTGTTTTCTCCCTTGCACATGTTTATTTTAACATGCCGTGACTCCACTATTGACAATTAGTTATAAAGAGAAATATCGATCGCGATTAACTCCCTCATTCTTCGTAGATAAAAGGGATCAGCTTCGCCTCGCGCAATTTAATCAATCGATCGATCGATCGATACACCAGAGATAACGCGAATGGACACGACCTACATTACGCTTCGACAAACATCTCGATCGCCGCTCATTCTACGGTCTTGTTCATTGACCCAAACAAGCAAACAAGGAAAAAGACAAATACATCAGGCAGCCCAGACACGCTGTGAATGAGGGCAGGTGCGTGATTAAGAGGAAATTAGGTATGAACGTGCAATATTTAGAGGGCATCATTATGCACTGTAATGGGAAATTTTGACAAGTGCAAAATATGCTAATGTATTTTAAATAAAGTGTAATAACATCGAATGCGATATTATATCAGTACAGGACAGTATTATAAATGTTAACGGCGAAGAAACAATTACTCTACGTCTTCGTAACGCACGGAATAGATGGATAGATTGCGGAGAAAAGGTGAGAAAAGAAGATGGAGAGGATAACCAGGGGTATTTAGGGTTAGGTGAAGAGGGCAAAAGGGCAAAGACGTAATTACACGGCTTCGTCGATCAATTCCGAGGAGGTTAATGAATTTTTTATGATCTCTTTGCCCTGGTCAACTTTAACGAACAAGCGAAAATTAACTAAGGAGGAGGGATAAGGGATGAGTTATTCGTTTTCGACTTACTTAACATTATATTTATCGTTAAACACGTCGAAAGGAATGATAAAGTGCTTTGGTTGCTTTATACAAGAATAGGGAATAGAGTATATTTATCTGTACATTATAATGACACATTCAAACTTATTTATTTACGTTTAGCATTAAGTTCAACTAGTACCCCCTCTCAAACATATAGCAGAAACGTACATGGTAACCAAAGTTTTGCAGTTTACGGAAATAGCAATAAATTAAACCACTCGTCATTTTTCAGCAGTTTTGGTGACAAAATAAAAACTTTCCGATTGTACGGCTTTCCGCCTTTTTCTTACAGACTACCTGTTGAAAACGATTTATGATTCTGTAGCTTGTGCTGCCAGCATTGCCGGCAATAATATCAGGTTGGCAAGAAAATAATTTCAGTTTCGTGGTATGAAATAAAACTCGTATTTTTATGCAAAAAAAACACATTTTAATCGACAATGTATTTTTCATTTCGTTCCGTAATGTAAATACGAATAATATCGAATGCCAAGAGGAAAATATTTGAACACTGACAGAAGTTCTTCAACAAAATTATAACGTTATCTATGTTTGAAATCGAAATATTCTTCCTTGCGCACCCAATCTTACTACATTTATTATATCCAACTTTTACATTCAGGTTTTTTATCTTCGAACTACAAAAAATGTTTACGATGATGGTGAAATGGTAATCCAGATTGTATAAATACCTATATCCTGTGCTACTATCGATTGATGGAAACGTTACAAACGACATGACGAACTGAATCGAACGGGAATTAGATCGGCTGCGATTTTATTACGCAATGTTATCGTAACAGTGGACGTCCTGCAGGACTAGTATACTGTTAATTGCTTGGGCTACGCGAAAGTGTCGGAACGTCACTGAAAAAATATTCTGAGGGAAGTGTCTAAGCAGAAGAAAAACATTCACCGACTCTTCGATTATGTCGGTATAGCAATCCATACAAGACATGATTATGATGTCTTCTCTCGAAGGAAAACAACCGTGACCCTTCAGAGATCTTTCTCATGTAACTTGACTTCATTAAACATTTCGTAACTTATCAAAATATAATACATTACTTCGGTACTAATCAATGGGAATCACTATATTACTAGAGCTATTTCTTGATATGCAAAACATATTGCATGTGATGCATTTCTAAAAACACAGTATACTGCAAAAAATTATTTCATGATCCAGAAATAAAAACTTGAGAATATTACTAGAGAGGAACTTCTGAACATTACATACAACACATAACAAAACTATACCAATGTATTTATTCCTAATTCTGAAAATGATTTAAATAAAAAATTCGGTGAATATGAAATAGTTGTCAGTTCTGGTATGTCTTGTTTGTTATATAAAATTACGTGTTAAAGGAATCGTTATATTATTTCGAAATCAGTTCTACAATCACCCCAATATAAGCCTGTGTGAGTATCCCAGTACATACCACGAAAACAGACTAACAGATACACATATATACTTACTCTTTTACCTACGTTATTGTATTTGTCGCTTGTTACTCATCCTGCGCCGTTTTATCTTTCCATTATCACGTGTGATTTGCAGATTCAAATGACGAGCAAGAGCGCTCTTCTCGGTAGAAAAGAAGATGACTAAAACAGAGGAAGGAGGTAAAGGAAATGAAACAGGAGACGAACAGGAGAGGATTATTGACTCGACAGCGAGGTGTCGTAAAACGGACGGGGAAGATAAAGGCGTCACAGTACCTGGCACCGAAGCAAGATAAGTAGGTGAGTTTCCCGGAAAAAATGCCTGTTGCTCAGTCTTATTTGCTTTCTCGCAATCGTTTCCACTCATTTTTTCCCTCTTCTTCTTCAAATTTCTCCCCGCTGCATTTCGCATGTCTTATTTATAGACTATCCTTATCACGTCTGCTGTACCATTCATTCGCTGTTTAGGTATTCGGTCTTTCGTGACTTGAACATTTGTGGAATTAAATAAAGCATTCAATATATCCAAGTCAGCACTAAGATGTGATGATATTCATTTGCTAGAAATGTTCTACGGAACAGACTGGTTAGCGTAAGTATAGAATGATAATCGGGTGGTATGTTTACCAGTATGCAATTCGTATGTGTGGAAATTTGATAGCGGCAAATTATTGAGAAATTGAACCTGCAAACACACATTCCTTTAATTTTACTTCCAGTACACTTTCATGACTATCTAAGTTGAACCATTCCTTTATCTCACACTCTACCCATACGTATCTTATTTCATCTAGTCCTCTTTATCTGCCTCTCCTCTCCTTCGTAGACTTCGACTCATATATACCCATCCTCCCTCACCTTAACCTATCTCACTTTATCTTAATGTATCTGGAGGTACCTCACTATCTCAGGCTCAACCTTCTCTCTTTCGCTCCCTCCTTCGTCCTCTCTCCCTCCCTACGTTCCACTATCTCCTTCCATCTCGTTCCATCTCATGTATGCATCTCCCTCACGCCTATCTCGCGAACCAGCGCAGCGCAGGGTGAATAAGACCAGGCGTTGGAGGGAAGGAGGGTGGTCGCCAGTACGCAGTATAGATTGAGCAAACAGAGCGTTTATGCCAGAAGGGACCACCTTCCCCCTCACCCTTTCCACCCCCTTGCGAGCCTCTCCATAGCTCGTAGGCACCCTTGTTCGACCCTGCCGGACGAGCCCTTCGGAAACGGAGCGCTTGGTTAGAAGGAAAATTTTCCGTAAAGCGCATTTTAGCATAGCTATGGTCAGGGAAAATGAGCCTTATGCATTCTTTGTGAGAACGAGGACAAAATATATCGATGTGACTCGCAGACACTTTCGCAGGTTTTTGCTTTGCAATGGGATAAAAATTCAATCAAAAAATTATTTTAGATTGCAGTGGAGATGTGATTTTAGCTACCTGTTGTGTGAGAAGTGGAAAGGAAAGGTATTTCGGAAGAGACATTTTCTGAAGATAATCGCGGGAGCGTGAGCTTAATGACGTAAGTATGAGTTTTGAATACATAAGGATCATATTCGTGTGATATAGGGGCACGAAAATGATCCTTGTGTGCTACGAGGCGTATCCGCCAGCGGAAAGGTGCAAAATTAATAGATCCACGCGTCAATCCACGTTCGCCGACAGGTAGGGGAGCGCAATCTCGTGCTTCCATCGAGGATAATCGAAGGGCAAACTACCCCCTTCTCACCCCCATTCGCGCTCTTACCAAACAACCCCCTATCTTTACAGATTGGAGGGGCATATGGCGGTATATGCATCGGCGTTAACGTTTACATCGAGCTTCGCATTTACCTTCCACCGTAGAAAGTTCGCGTGATGCACGTAATGTTTGATCTTAGTCATTTTCAGGGTGTTCGGAGGGGGGGTTCGAAAAGAAATGTTCAAAGTGAAACGGGCACGAACGCGTCGAGAATATGTTTATACATATGTCGCGACACGTAACAGCGGGTGTAAAAGTTCAGAGCGCCGCGGGTGGATTAAAAATGTTGAACGCAAGTCTTGTATATTGCATGCGTGGGTATGCACAGGTAGTGTACGATGATATACTTCATTTACAGAAGACTTATGTAACGATACAATTTCTTTAGAGAATGCCTTGAAATACAATTTTTAACATTTCTGTGTTGTGTTACGTATTTGCCCGGCGTAGGCATTTAATTTCTTCAATCATATTATTATTTAAATTTGTACGTTGTAAAAAGTGAAAGTGGTGGTTGTAGGGACGGAGAATAAAAATCGTACGAAACAAGGGCGATTTGATTTGGAAACGTTGACGACAATCTTTATCTCAATTAACCCTCAACGAAATCAGTCTCTCGATAAAAATCGCCCTATAAAAATGTCAGTTTATTCACTGTTTCACGCATTTTATTCGGCTTGCCAAGGGTTAATCCTCGTGCGAGTCATCCGAGCGCATATGTTCCGAAATCGGGAAACAGGTGGGATACGTTTTTTTACGATGCAATATGGCCCTTCTATCCTCTCCCCATTACTACATTAGAACATTCTACATGGTTAAGGTAAAATGACTTTTTACCCCGTTTCACTTTCCAATTATATAAAATTGAAGCAACGTATGGATTCATTTTCTGCACCTAGGGTCCCATCCATTTTTAATTCGGTACTTGTGTCCAACAAGTTCAACACAAATGATATTCCGTAATACTTAAAGCATGTAGTGTTTGAATGTTTGTTTTTCGAAAAACAAACGGCAACAGGAATATCTGTATTTTACGTATATTGTCTAATAGCGTATCATGCATATAACAACGTGATGTATTGCATAGATATATGGACCGTTTATTTCGAAATTTCACTTTGACTTTCCAATTCCAAAATAAACGGTCCATATATTAATCATATATAATATTCTTCATAGACAAAGACATGCATTGCATTACTATTACACAATGCTATCTTGTATATCAATGTGCAAAATATTGTTGCTTCTACTTTCATTTATACTTCCTGTCTACAATCTACGTTCTATACGAAGAATTTTAATGATAAAGCAGGACACTGTAACAGATTGAGTGGTGAAAAGCTGAAAGAGAGAAAAGGTCGGCCGAAGGAGGAAGCGTGAAAAGTCGAGAATGCCCGTTATTGTTTGCGAAACGAAAGAGTAGTGTAACCACCCCTACCATGCGCCCTCTTTCTACTTTTCACCTCCCCTCCACCACCCCTCCCCGCCCCTTCTCAGCCCCCGTCTCAAGGCACGTTTACACGGGGCAAATAAGCAAACAAGAAATTGCCTGGCGACTTTGCTCGGAAGGCTCTCGATTAGTGGACTAAAAAGAGTTAAAAGAGTTAGAAAAGTGGGCGACAGAAGGAGCGAAAGAGGTTGGAAGGAGCAGGATAGACCGGTAGGGTAAAAAGAGGGGAGACCAAAAAAACAACGGAAACAAATTCCGTTGACTATCCTCGCATCTGCTATTAACATCTCATGCTGCAATAAGTATTTGTAATTTCCTTCCATCTGAAAAGTGCGCATGTATAATTATCATAATAAAAGAATTAACGTAATCTTCGTTCCTCCTTATCACAATATTGCACTTTGTTCTTTTCTATATACATACAAGAGGCAAACTAAGGTTAATGCACTATATTAATGTATCGCGAACGAAGAATTACAATTTTGTAGACATTTTCATAATAGCCTATCTTCTGTACACACTTGCATCCTAACACAGAACATGACATGCGACAGACAAGATAGCTGGCAGAAACGCTTGACGAAAAAATGTCGGTCCGGCAAGAAAGTATATTCGCTTTTCAAACATGGCGGTGCATTTTTTTTTTTTTAAGAACTTCTGTCAGCGTTAAAAAATTTTCCTTTTGGCATTTGACATTAGTCGTATTAAGCAAAGTTTACTCTTTCCATAAAAATATGAGTTTTAGTTCAGCCTGCAAACCGAAATTACTTTCTTGCCAGTCTGATGAAAGAGGTGAAAAAGCGCACTTGGCATAAATGGACATCGATGCGCAGTGGCGGACGCGAAACTTTGCGCAGGCCCTGTAACGTGCATCTAATGCGCGCATGTAAATGCAAAAGGAAGGCAAGAAGCTCGCGGGCGGAAAGAGAAAATCCCGAAGCACGCGAGTTTCGCTGCTTTCGAGCAGTTGCGGAGGGCGCATGCCTGCATATTTCATCAGCAAACAGACTTCGAACCCTCCGGGCTGCCTTCAACCTCCCTGCCAACCCTCTGCCAACCCCTTACCAATCCTCTTCCACTGCCTCTCTCCTCCCTCCCCTCTCATCTCTCCTCTTCCTCTACCTCCTCAATTCTCCTCGCCCGTCCGCCTTTCAGTCGATTCGGATTTCCACCTTCTCTTCTTTCTCTCTCTCTTTCCCTCCCCCCCTTTCTCGTTCTCTCTCCCCTCTCTCTTTCTCTCTCTCCCCCTCTCTCTTTCCCTCTTTTCGTTTTCTCGATTATGTCGCCTTGCGATCGGGACGCATCTTCTTTTCCCTCTTCTCCCTAATTCCACAATATTTTGTTGTCGACTCTTGCCTTTGCACCACTGGCAACGTTGGCAAGTGAAGACTGAATGTGCTAGGATAACGAATGTTTCTGCATTTTTTTCTCGGCTCCTAGAAAGGAGTGCAGGATATTTCTGATATGATACAGATATATTTTTTTCTCGGTGGAAAATCAATACTTTGGGATGTTGGTTGCGTAATGTATGTAGCTTGGTCAAAGTTTGGACGCACAGTGAGAAAAAATTTCTTTATGGTACGTATACTTAAATGGTGTATTTCGAATAAATGTCTAAGAATGCTTGTATTGATTATTGTATTATTAGTTGCTGCTAATAAATATTAGAACAGGTGTACGCGGAAGAACAAGTGGAATTGAAATTATGTTACACCTAAGTTTTTGTATCAACATAATAAACTACCCCTTTCATTGCCCTGTAAAATTGAATTCCGAAATTGTATGAATGTTAAGGGAACCTGGACAACAACAACAAAAATAACTAAGTAATTTAAACAGGTTTTCTCTTTGCCATCATTTTTTTATAATTACCAATACAATTATATGCTTGCTGCAAAGTTTTGTTTTAACGCCCAGAATAATAATTGTGGAGTGACCTCACTTGAATCATTTCCAAAACTTGTTTAATGCACATAAATTCTTTTAGAAAATATGTAGCCTAACACACAGTTACCTTAGTGTTGTTCTTTCGTAGTACAGCAATTTGATTTATAGTCCCATTATCCTGGTCGAAACGAGCGGAACTTTAATCGAATAAACATCGACGATATTTTGAATCTGGTGACATTTTCACTGGTACATTTTCTCATGAGATGTAAATAGTAACATTATCTGGAAGACAAAATCGAGTTTAAATTCTTATAAAAAGTCATCCACGGCGTTAAACGCCACCCTATCCCACAACACTACTTCAACATAAGACGAGAACCCTGATTAGTATTATTTCCATATTTCGCCTAACGCCGTAACCTAATCAAAGTTTAAAGATATACACCCATCGTATCACACACACTTCACAACACTATCCGCAATGATTAATAATTATCTACTCCCATCAACCCCTTTTGTCTCACACTAAACCGACTCATCCCCCCCGGCAATTTTTCGAATCGCCAAATCAAAATTACATCGAGCTCTCTTCCCCCCTCCCCCCCCTTTTTGCTGATCCAGCATCGTGCCGTGAGATCGATCCCACCCTCTTATCGCATCGAATGAAAGGCCGCGTGGCCGCTTAATATCGAAACGATAAAGGAACCGCGGCCGGATGTTTTACAAACAGGGAACCGGTCACGTGTCCGAAACGTGCCCACAAGTGTGTCCTGAGGGCGTTTCGAACTATGTCCTAAGGGTGTTCCAATAAAGTGGCTGAGGGCTGCCCAATAGGTCGAGAGGGGTGGGAGTGGGGGGGGGGGGGCGGAGGGTCGGTCGAGGTGAGAGATTTGCTTGTGTCGACGTGCGATCGGTTACGAATTGCTGGAGACTATCATTGTAGGCATTCGATCGACAACAGGGATTCTCAGCACCAGACATTTCGATCACGTGTTGTCCTGGTGGCCAAGAAAAACAGCTAGCGCACGCTCGCGTTGACCATGCTTTCCGTCGGCGCGGAAACTTGACGGCGGTTATGTTGAATGAAGAGGGACCGTCCGAGTTCGCGGGATGGAACAAATTTTGCCGACGATCGTCGGATACTTTGGCCGCTGAGCGCATTACGGATTTTATCGTCCCTCAAATTTATCATTCGGCCGAATTGACAGTTGACATCGCCCGTCGCGCCACGCTTCCACGAAATCCTGCGTGACGATATTAATCGCATTAGCCTCCGGTCTAAATCCGATCTATAAATCAGCCAATTAGCGGGCTGATAATCGCCGACCGTAAATCGGCATTACCCGACATCTCGACCCCGCTGCTCGTTTCATTCCGATCCAGCACATATCTGCCTTTTTACCATCATCGTCACGAGGCCGCCCACATTTTCACCTAATCGCCATCGCACGTCTAATACGGCCTTCACAAAATTTGAAAACACTCTAATTCTGGCTTGGGAGTTCATTAATCTGTCATGTAATGACGGACCTCACTCGATCTTTCAATTCAGCACTTTCTGCCGAATTTACTGTTCTTTTTGGCAGATCCATCAATTTGACCGTTTATGTTCAAAGTGGTGTGAGTGCATTTTCTAAAAAGATGAGTGAAAAATAGTAAAGTATTTAATCATGTGATATTTAATTTCTAAAAAATGGAGTTACACCGCTTTCAAAATAAACGGTCTAAATCAGTATATTCTCTTAACACGGCGCATACTCGACAATTTGGAGCACTAACAATTTTTCTCTCACATTTCACCCTAATTCGCGGTCAATCTTATCCGCAAGCACGGATTCTCGAATTAATTTGGTCAAACAATAACCGCAGCCACTCCTCCTGGCCCCTCCTCCTTCTCTCGTTCCATGGGGAACCGCAAATTTTTCATGGCTCTCCGCTAATTGTATATCTCAATCGTACCCGACAACAAGACCCTCTCGTTTCACGGTGCCTGCTAGTTGCGTCGGTCACCCCCTTAGGACCACCCCAGTGGGCCACTTGATCCCCCATGGAACCCCCGTAGATCCCAGCCAGATCCCCATGGATCCCCCGCGGTGAGGCGGAGTGCGGAACAGGTGGTAAGCGGTCGCGAATTCAATAAAGAAGGCGAACCCTATGCTAGACACTACTACCCCTTATACTCCCACCACCTTTTTGTTCCTATAGGAGAATTAATCGCTGAATTGTTCTCATGACGCTTGTCTATTTTTTCCTGTACACGTATACATACAGGTAAAGGTGTAGTGGGGCAGTTGCGTAGGATTTCAGAATATTTTTATGGACACTTTTTGACCGGGTCGCAAAAAAACAGCTGTCATTGTTGAAAGATTTTTTGATTTTTTTTTTTTTGTGTGTGTATACTGTAAAGGTATACTGGGGAAATTATATAGGATTTGAGGACATTATGTCGGACGCTTTTTAAACGGATCGGCAAAAACAATTATGAATATGAAAAGATTTATTTTTCTACTGTCCGATGTATAGTTTTGTAATGTCGACTCAAAATGTAGTCCGAATATAACATTCTCGAAAGCCGGATAAATAATGTGGTTTGCTGTATGTTGGACAATATCATGAAATGAAGGGGTCAGATAAGATTTGTATCTTGTCTTCTGATTTATGTATGTGGTAGGCACCATACTTAAGATGTTTTTTCGTTCACTCATTCAGCGCAGTATGTAGATTTAATAATCAAAGTATCCTGCTCCTACTCTAATCTGCGTTTATTTGTGGCCCACAGATGTTTTGTCATTTAAAGTGGCGCATTTAATATGCAGCAAACGGGAATGATTTTTCTACGCCGCACGACACATATAGGAAAAAGTCATTTTGTCCGACGATAGGGGATATTAGTGTTCCCACGACACTCGAAGTCACAATTTTCCGCGCCGGCTGATATTATTTCGATCATCCCGCGATCGGTCCGAAATTAATTCCCCGAGGCGCCACTCTCGCATTGCCCCTTATTTTCATCCCGGCTCCCATGTCTTTTGAACCAGCGTTTCCCATGGACTCGACACGCGACCTGTATTTTCGTTCCGTCTCCATCTATACCTCGTCAAAACGCTGGCCGTATGCTTATCCACCTTTACGTCTATTCCGAAGTAGTCCCACAAGCTTCTCTTGCGAACCGTCTACTTCACTTATGTTTTTTTACCGACATACCAGCATCCCTATGCAAATTCTTTCTCCCCTAATCATCGATTCAGCGCCGTTTAATCTACTAATTTAGCAACCTTACGCAACTTTGATTCCATCCAAAGTATTTCGTCTACACTATAACTATCGATGATTCCTGCTCATATCTTCATTTAATCTGCCGGAATGATACGAGTCAAGATGTTTGAGTCGATGAACGATATTAATTTGCCTCAATTAAAGGTAAAAGGTACTTCAAAAAATATAGTGTTTTGTAAGAAAAAGCTGTTTGTTAAAATTTCGACTAGTCGATAGTTTTCGATTTAACTTTAATATATTCGGGCTATCTCTGCCAACGTTTTTTAATTAGATGAATTTGAATTTGTACCCCGCCCCACCTCTGTCTCTGTCTCCCTCTCTCTACTGAGAGCTACTGCGATCCCCTCGGTCTGTTTCCTTTTGAACTCCCGCTTCATTTTCGATCTCACCCCCTTGCGGCGCTTGATGGTGGCTTTTTCGTCGACGGGTGGCCACCGACGAAAATCTACGATCACTTACCGTCGCTTAGAATCGCTTACCGTCGCTTAACGCTCGCTCCTTATTTACAATCACAGCTGGATAGCGGCAACCAAAGGCTAGACACCCTCCTCACGAAGCATCCCCTTTCCACCTTCATATGTACTCAACCCTGTTATCCCGATCAATCGAAACGTTCACATTAGCACATGCGCGAATTTATACTCTCGATTAAAGAATTCTGGCAATTACTTATTTTCGAAAAGTGTGGTGCAGTAAGTAATTGGCTATAATGAACTTGAGGATAATTAACTTCCTTGGACGTGTGTCAGTGAACATTGTCAGCTATTATTTACTATCTTCAATGGGAAATGTATTCCGTAATGTTTAAATTTAAATACACAATCAAAGAATTGTTATAATGAAGAAACATACCGTGTAAAAGGTTCATTGTAATTAACTTTCTTGTACGAATGTCAGCGAAGATTGTCATCTATTATTCTCTATATTCAATGGATCGAACGACATTTTTTTTTTGTTATTATTTCATGGTTTTGAGTCGCATCAACAACAAGGTTATTAGCGACTAACTGATTAATTACATAATTTTCGATATTAGATTTGCGAACGACATTAACACATACGCAAATTTAAAATTTCATCGAAAGAATTGTGGTAATAATTATAAAAGGTGCCGAGTTGGAGGTTAATGATATTTAACTTTTTTGAATATATAAATCAGTGAGTGTAGTTAAAGAAGTTGTTGTTAGACTTCGCCAATGAAAATGTGTTCCACAACAGTGAGAAACAGTATCACGCACGCAAATTTAAACTTTACATCAAAGAATTCTGGCAATAATTATGAAAAGTTGTCGAGTTAAAAAGTTAATGTTAATGAACCTTTTTTGAATGTGTAAGTTAGTGAACGTAACCAAAGAAGTTATTATTAGACATTACCGAAGGTAAATATGGTTCGTGTGACACAATATAAGTGAGCAGGTAGGGAAAACATTTTTTCCTTTTAGCAATTTAATACGGATCACGCCTTTATTTCCGTTAGAGCAATTGTTACACAAATCAAAATTGCATGATAAACTCTTACAAGAGTACGGAAATGCAGCTCGATTCTTTTAATACATATTGGCAAGTTTGGGATGGATAAATTAAACAAGCATTCGTTCATTTGACTCGCTTACAGTTAATTTGCCGTTCGTGGCACGCCAGTTATTTTGTGTGACAAAGAATTGTAGAATCGACTGCGACTGCCTGAAGGAGACCCAGTATAAAAAGATGGTAGAAACGTGAAAACGCGTACAGAGTCACGTACTCGTGCACACATGCGCAATTGCGCAATTTGCGCACGTGTCGGCGGGCAAAAGCAAATATCCTCAGAGTCGAGAACCGGTAGGAAGACGACGAACGGGATTCGAAGGTGGGAACCGGGTAAAGAAAAAATGGCGGCACGAAATGATCGGCAATACAGGTGTTAGGAGTCGTAAGAATAAAATGCGAATTGCATATGTTGATGGTATATATTTGTGTATATGTTACGGTAAAAATAATTGACCCGCTGATTATGTATAATTACCGGTTAATTTGATACATATTCAAGATTTCATTATTATTACCAAATTTAGTAATGATTATATACAATTACGTTAATATTGCCTTACATTTGTTTGTTTGCTTAAATAGATGGATTATGAGAAAGTTTTAAATGAAGGATCTTTTCTGAAAATGATATTCGTCATGCTTCTTATACAAAGTATGCGCCAAAAGGAAGTTGTGATCTCTTTCTGCCAAAGTGTGGTATATTTCTTCTTGAGCATTGAGAGGATTCAATCAAGTAACTTACATAATATCCGACAATTATATATAATCGACAGATTAATTATATACATCAAATTTAGTAATAATTATTTACCAAATTAACCGTTAAATAAACATAATCACCGGATTGGTGACATTTACCGTAACATGTATACTTACTACATATATAGACTGGATGTTTGTTATCTTCAGCACTAAACTATTGTCGCTAAGAGTACAAATCAATAGTATTCATCATATCATATTAAACCAATCCAAATTATATGATTTATAATAATGACATACAATTAGGACCCGATGTAAATACAAAACAAAAGTGGAAGTTTAAAACAACAGGGGTTAAAAAGTTGCACGCCGTAATACTAAAGGAATTAATTGTTTAGTCGTAATTTTCTTTGATTAATTATGTTATGCGATTTACATGTCAATTTATGTGCCTTCGTTCTGCTCAAAGTAATATTGAAGTTTACGTACTGAAATCTGATTAGTTGCGAGGTTATATTTACTGATTGGTACGTGCTTCCGATAAACGTTTCCCGTTATAGAATTTCGTCGAATTTTCTCACTGAAAGGATACTCGTAATGAAACTTAATCGATGGCTTTGAACGATGTACCATGTCAGCCAGAAAAGTCAAACTTTAGCAACATAGACGATGCATTCAGATAACAAACCAATCAAATTAAAAAATACACTCTAAAAAAGTCGACACTCGTTAGACGCAATTCCATTATCCCATCTGGCATTCACGAATCAATATCTTAAATATTTATGAAAGTACAGTTCTTAATAATCCGAAGACTGTAAACATTGTTTCAATCCTCCTTGTGCAAGAGAAAAAGGTGACAACTTAAGGTCGGACAAGCAAACAAGTGGAGGCATAAAAATGAACTTTATCAGTTAGATTCGGGAAAAAAGTAGATGTAAAATTCGCGATAAGTTCCGTGATAAAATCGGCGGTGAAATGTGCGTAGAGCGCAAAGGGTAGAAGATAAAGGACGGGGAAGGTTTTGCGAAAGGTGGAGAGAAGGAACGGGTCGGTGAGGGCCGTAAAAAGGATGGGGAGTCGAGTCGGCGCAAAAATGTTCGAACGTCCGTGGAAGGCGAAGAAGCTGGCGCGAGTCTGTCAGCGTGTGTGCCACGTGTTAACCTCGACTCGCCAAACTAATGACGCTAACGTAACGACGCTAATGACTCGTTACGAGCGTTTAGCGGACACGTATGCGCGCCTATGTCTTCGAGTGTGCGTCTACTAAATTGAAGGGGACGCGGAATGTACATAGCGTCATGAGAAATAACATGAGCACTAAAGGCTGCGAAAAACGAAAAATTGTGCGCTCGATATATGTCTGGCGACGAGCGAAATAAATGTTTCTACGGAAAAATAAGGAAATAATACGTAATATGAGGTAGAATGGCAGATGCGTGCAGAGTGTACGTACTTGACAGGAAGATAAGAATTTCGGATGGCGGAATGATATCGAGGGAAGCGGTTGAAAATAAAGTTATTTGGGAAATGGGAGAGATTGTACTAGAAAGTAGCAGGGACTATGATATATAATATAAAGTGGAGATGTTGTGGGACGGAAAATCGATGTTGACGCCGATTGTCATTGGCCGAAGAACTAATTCGACAGCAAACGTCGTTCCTGGTTAGCGACATGTTAGCGAGACGTTACGTTCATTACTTAGGCCCTCCTCATTCTCGCAATTCGTTTGAACGCTCATTTGACCGTTCATTTTCACCCTCATTTGCGCCTCCGTTCCTTCGATCTTCGTTTTTGCACAAGCTTTCCTGCGATCATTTCTACCTTCGACTCGCTCGCTATCGTTTTTCGTATATTTCATTTAATTCCCTTTCAGTATCAATCTTATCTCTCACATCGTCTTCGCTCCACTTTCTTATCCAATCTAACACAGCCTCATTGAACCACGCCATTCATTTGACGTACGATCTTAAAACTTGCAAACTACCTCGACCAGTTCTATTACAACCCATTCTTAAATCGACTTACAAATTCCACATATTTTCTTTCCTTATCTTTCATCGCACTACTTTTTACACCGCACTTCCAATTATGCACGCATATCCGTCCTTCATTATTATCCTAATAGAGCGCTATCCACTGCTACTTCCCCATCAACCTTACCAGTCTCGCATCATTCAATCTGTTCTCATCACCCATATCGTTACACTTCGTTATACTTCCACATACATCTCCTTCGGCCCTAGCAACTTCACATATTATTCCACCTCTCTTTCCTCTCTTCCTACCTCGGTATCAACCTCACCCCTACTTCTTACCAACCCCACCAGCCTTCTTCCGTCCTTTTCTCCCCCTTCCTCCCCCTTCCGGACACATTCCCCGTTCTCCACGTTCGCCGTTCTCCAAGTCCTCGTCGGCGCGCGCGCCTTTCTCTCTCTCTCTCTCTCTCTCTTCCACCCTTTCCCTCCCCCCCCCCCTCTCTCTCTCTCTCGGCCTCTCTTACTCCCGCGGCGTGGAATTTTTCGTCGCGCCTCGTCGCCGAGGAGGAGCGACACGACGACGAGTCGATCAATATTTGCACAGCCGGAGTTTAGAAATGGCCGCTCGCTCGTTCTCTGCCTTCTCTTCTTCCCTTCTCTCGCCTTCTCCTTCGTCACTCGACCTTCCGGCCAGCCATATGCGACACGTTCCCCCCCCCCCCCCTCCTCACACCCCTCGGCCGCCCACATGTCCTCGCGCACGTCGTCGATTTTTTAGCGCGTCGAGCTTCTTTTTCGCTTCTTCTTCTGCTGCTCGTTTTTTAATTAATAACGCGCCCACCTGACGCTGCGTCGCGAAAGATTTCCTTCCGACGCAGAGACGTGTAATTTATCGACGGTTATCGGATGTACCGGGTGGGCACGAGTCGGGCAGCGGTGAGCTACGAATGCGCACCTGTAGCAGGTGAAAATACCGAGGAAACTCAGACTCTGTACAGTTCGTGCAGGTATGGGTGTGTATGACGCAAATTCTTTGGGAGTGGTGTTCACGGTATTAATGTGGATTCCATCGATTGAGTCAAGGGCATTCGTGCGAGCCTCGGCGTTCTTCTGAGAGATTTTATTCTAACATTGTCGTGTAAGGGAGTATTCGGTTGAGCAAGAACTGGGTTATAAGTTTTATGCGGCGAAGAGAGAATTTCGTATAGACGTGTGCTCCAGACGGTGTCTTTATTAACGTTCAAAATTTTGCTGGAACAGATTTTAGCGGTTGGCTATGCTGTGTACTAATTCGGTCTTTTTTCTGATTTTCTTGGGCAAGTCGCTCTGCTAACATGTGATTCTTGGTATCTTCTACTGGTGCTTTTATGAGCACACCGTATATAGAGATTGCTTAAAAGAAACTGTATAAACGGGAATGAGTATTACATATTGATATGAGGAAAATCAAATATTAGTGATATAAATATCCACGCATGCTTCATTACATATCGCTACAAACGATCAATGTACAATGAGACGCCTGTACACAGTAGAATTAAACAAAGTTAAGACGAATTATTCCCGTGGAAAAATCATGGTATAGTATGTGAGAAAAAATTTAAGTAAAAAAAAGACAACGATATCCTGATGCAGTCATTTTTGTAATACCCTAGCACATAAAATTTACACTGAAATTTTTACCTTGTTTGCGCTAGACGTATTGGCAATCGTTCAGAATCTGTTACCTATTTTTCATTTTTATTTTTTCATAGTTCTCCAGTTCAATAAATAGTATTAGTTTTACTTAGTTAAACGGCTTAATGAATGTTACAATTAATATCTCAGGCAACAAAGTGTTTTTAACCCACATTAATAGATGTAGGTATATTGTCAAAGCTATGTTACCATATTTGAACACATTTTTATAACTTTTTTAATATGATGAAAGAAATCCCTTTGATTTAGTAACTTTATTATACGAGCAGGCCATTGACTCCATTAAGCCGATGAAAATTTTAATCAAAATTTCATATCGTCCTTCTGTTTTATTTTTTACATTAACTGAGTTTCATTAGCAAAAAATGAGTTTTCACTTCACATTTAATTCAATTTTCCTTGTATTTCGTTGGTGAAATTTGGAAGATGTATGTGTATTCATCTATACACATGTATTAACAATCTAGTCAGTAGAGAATGCCATTTAGTTCAGAAATGATTTTAAGACTGTAGGTGAAATAACCATCATCTAAATATTTTTGTTCTACCTGAAATTATAATATACAACTTTGTACCATAAGTGCGTTACAACACGCGGAATTACAGATGACATATTCTAATTCATATTTAAGCCCATAGAAAACTATCATGGAGTGAGCCAATAACTAAAATATTCGCCAACTTGTCATCTATCGATTTCATTTAGAAAAAAATGTTTCAAATCAATAATGTTGCAGTTTAAAAAACATATTAGCCTCATCAAATTTGATTTTTTTATTTCCAGTCTCTTATGGGATATCAGGCTGCCGTTGCACTTTCATTGTCAATATGTTTTTCTGAACACTGCATTTTAGCTGATGAAAAGACGTACTGGCCACTGTTTTACTGTAAAACCTTGAGTACAATTGTTCCACTCACTATGAATGAATTTTTTCAAAGGACTCAGACTCTCATCCTTCTGGAAATATATGCGCTGTGTAATAAATCAAAGTGGACCTATCCGACGAAAGACTTAGCATGCAACACAATTCATTCACAACGTTTTATGACAAGACCAACAGACAATGAATATTTTAGACAGTAGATCTTGCTAAACTTTGTATATTCAAGCTCTCCATACGTTATTGTTTCCTCACTGTCGTGAATGAATGGTCATTAGACTAGACTTAGACTAAACGCTATGTAATGAGACAAATACTACGTTTACATGTACCGCACCTACATTCAGGTAACGTAATTGGCTATATATATATATGAAAGAATGTACGAAGTGTGACTAAAAGCGTTCAAAGTGCATGTTTGCATTTGGACGTGTACGGAGCGATGAGAAGCGGGAGACGTATGACGTGTGTCACAGCATGTATCTATATATAATATGTCATGTAAAGCATGCCGGGTGCGACTGATTTTCGGAAATCTGAGCGCGCGGCAAGATTTAAGAATGTGCGGACATGTCGTGTTTGTCGGAAGAGTGACGAGATTGACAGAAAGTATGTGTTGTCATGATGCCAGTTTGTTCATTTGCTTCCCTGTCAAATCGTCGTCGTAAGAGAACTGCACGTCCATAAAAACAGTGTTTGTCAAAATAGCGTTAAAAGTCTTCATTAGAAAACTTCTGACGTTGATTGATGATGTCTGGCAAAGATTATTCATACTTTTCTTCCAGCGTTTAGAAATAGTTCGTATTAGGAAAAAGAAAATAATCTTACGAACCAGTGAGGCAAACAGTCTGTTGTCATTATCAAAGTGCATCACAGCGAGCAAATAATTTCGATTTGTGAATGCCGATCAATTTCCTGCGTTTAATTATCTCATCAATAGATACATTGAAAAAATGGAAAACTGGGTACATTTATGGAAAAATTGATCCTTGGAGAGTAATATTGTAACTATTGTTAAGTTTTACGTAATGTTAAAAAAATTAACAATTTCGGACGTTTCATGAAGTTCGACTAAATAAATAGGTACTTATGTGTAAAGATGTATTTGTGTGAGAATGCACACTGAATCTATATGCGGATAGGTTTCACTGATGATGTAAATAAGCATGTGTGTCAAGATAAGTACCGTATATACATTATGCATTACCCTACCTGCAATGTAGATTGAATAGCAGATAGATATGGTGGATAGAGTCATAGTTTGCATGAATGAAGATATAAAAGGCCATAGGCCGATAAGTATAGTGAATCGGCCCCAGAAAGATATCTGGCTTATAATTTCAGGGTATGTTGGTACTTATAAAATACTTCGATACTGCAAGTTTCAGCTCTTCATCTAATACCGTTTTCGAGAAAATCGAAAAAAGCTGAAATTCAGAAAAAAATGATTTTCTCAGAAACCCGTGAACCGATTGATCTGAATTTTTAATATGTTCTGGGGGATGATGGTAGCTTCTAGGAAAAAAATTATGAGCTATATTGGTTCATACGAACCTCGAAAAAAATGACGTTTTTGTTTTAATTTTAATATTTAACTATGATAGAGTTTTGGCACAATTAAGAAACTATTTTTTTTTAATTCCTCATCCAATTTCCTGTGGAATTATGACTTTTACGAATATTAATAAATGGTACGCCATATTGAAAAAAAATAGAAAACCATTTTTTTATTCAAAAATCAAATTATTTTAATGTTTTTATTCAATGAACAGCAGGAATGGTGCTCACTCGAATATTATTCTCGATTATGTATTCGATAACTACGTTTTAATAAATATTATTGTTCCCGCATAATAATTAGTTCATTCAGTAACTGTAAGATGGCACTGTTATTACAAGTCGGTAACCTTATTTTTTACTTTTAATTAAAAATGACATATTTACAAACCAACCTTCAAATTCACTGTTTACATTAAAAAAGAGCTTGGTTTGTTTTTCTATTATCGTTTGTTCCAAAATATAAAAAGGACGTATTACTCTAATTTTATATAAATACAAATATGTCTACGTCTAAAAATAACAATCCAAAATGTTGTGCTTGTTTAAAATTCATAAAAAAAGTACCTGGTGCTCCAAAACATATAGAAAGTGATGGAGATGCTGCAGAGTTTTCAACTATTTTCGACTTTCCAATTATAATTGGTGATATTGTGTGCTCATGTTGCCGTGTAAAAAAATATAAAAAAACGAAACTTGATGATGAAGAAACCGAAACATTTGGAGAAAATGAATTGACTTCAGATATAAGTGATTTGAGTGGCATGTTAGAAAGAAATGAATCAAACTTATCATCGATGACTTTGTCGCAATCAAACTCTGATGATCCATCATATCATTTGAATTTTGTATCTCATGATACAGAGGAGTGTATCGAAATTCAAATTGAAAGAACTGTTGCTACTCACAGATACTGTTGTGTGTGTAATGTTTCAAATACCAATCTTGTACTTGTTCCTTAAGATGCACGTACTCAATGCTTCATCAAGCGTCGAATTTTTATTCCGAATGGAAATCGATGCTGCAGAGACCATCTGATAAAAAAACGTTTTTATGAAGAGAATTTAGATAGGTTAAAGGTTTTTTCCAATTGGAGTATTTTAAGATCGTCAGAACTAACCCAACTTATGGAAAACTTGGTTGTTGACTGTGAATCTACTTTGCTCGATAAAATGGATGATTTTCGAATTTCTGATGAACAACTTTATATATTTACTGGATTAAGAAGAGAAAATATAATAGAAGTACGTGATTTATTAATAACAATGAGAATTACAGATTCTCGCACGGTTACTCAAGCACTTATTGTATTTCTATTCAAACTTCGTACTGGCAACTCAAACAAATTGATATCAGCGACTTTACAATTACCAAATGAGCAGTTGGTTTCAAAGTATTGCGAACAAGTAATACAATCATTCGAAAAAGATGTATTACCTCGTTACTTTGGTTCTCAAGCCATGTCCAGAACTGATCTTGTTAAATGATTTTAGAGAAAAGATAGAAAATGATTTTCTATTTTTTTTCAATATGGCGTACCATTTATTAATATTCGTAACAGTCATAATTCCACAGGAAATTGGATGAGGAATTCAAAGAAAATAGTTTCATAATTGTGCCAAAACCCTATCATAGTTAAAAATTATAATTAAAAGAAAATCGTCATTTTTTTCGAGGTTCTTATGAACCAATATAGCTCATAATTTTTTTCCTAGAAGCTACCATCATCCCCCAGAACATATTAAAAATTCAAATCAATCGGCTCAAGGGTTTTTGAGAAAATCATTTTTTTCTGAATTTCAGCTTTTTTCGATTTTCTCGAAAACGGTATTAGATGAAGAGCTGAAACTTGCAGTATCGAAGTATTTTATAAGTACCAACATACCCTGAAATTATAAGCCAGATATCTTTTTGGGGCCGATTCACTATACTTATCGGCCTATGGCCTTTCATAGATTATTAAAAAGCAATGTGTTACCGAAAGGTTATGCAAATATATACCTACGCATAAGGAGAATATAAAATATGAACTCTCACTATTTCAATATTTCTTCGTCTTTTAAAGTGAATAAAATATGCAAATAAATGAAATTAGAAGGTGGCTGTGTGGACTTTCTTGATGTTATAGTATCTTTCATTATTTTTTATGTAATTAAATGTTGAAGAACTCATACACTGATCCATTCTTACGGCTTGGTGAAGGACGTTGCAAATTCATTAAAAGAAACTCTAATTGCTCTTTTGATTCTGAACATTGAGTGTCACGAACTTTTAAACAACAGATCACTTGCGTTATATTCACAGGACAATAACCATATACATGTACGAATCAAATATGTGTTAAAAGATGTGTTAGTCATCATATGACAACCTACACACTACTTACTAGATGCTTGAATGTATATCTTGCTTGCTATGTAATAGCATGCCCTCAAATCTTATAACACGACTTATTTGTATGATTTGATCTATTTATTGATTATCATGTTGCACAGTTAACAAATTATATACATCCAATCCACACATAATGATACCTGTATATTGTTTGCCAGACAAATTAAAAGAGATAAGAACAGCATAATTGCAACGTCGAAAGGCATTAGAAAGCATGTCAGACAAGTTAATCCTGTAATTTTATAGACATTTCTCATCTAGGTTCATTTGAATCGGGACAATTGAGTGTGCACATTGCATTAATGCT
This sequence comes from Anoplius nigerrimus, assembly GCA_914767735.1. NCBI lineage: Eukaryota > Metazoa > Arthropoda > Insecta > Hymenoptera > Pompilidae > Anoplius > Anoplius nigerrimus. Next base: position 12,132,612 of record OU612078.1, read on the forward strand.
TGTATTAGTTGCAAAATTCGGTAAAACCACGTAATTTACTGTTCGTTATAGTTGAAAATAATGGATACATTTAGTGTTAAGTAAGGAGATACACGTTTCCATCAACAAAAAAAAAAAGAAAATATTTGCCTTGAAGTTAAGTTCTATGAACTAAGCAAGTTTTTTTACTGCCATTGAAAGTACACGACGTATTCAGATGACCTATTTTTAACGATTCACCTTGCATGCTTATGTATAGCAAATGCACATGATCATGCACCTGACACCGTCTGGTCATAAGACCGAAATTTGCAGAACTAGAAAGAGTCAACCAAGGACATATGAACGCTTATACTTAGCACACTGGCACATTCCAAAACCCAAAATAAGAACTACGAAGTGACGAACTTAAAACTCATTACACAGGGGATGAATATCGAATTAGAGAAACCTTGACTAAACAGAGTCTTTCCAATAGCAAATTCATTATTTAAATGTTAGAGGATTTCATTAATCGGTAGCTGCAAAATCCGAACTGTTGCTATCACCCTGAAATCTCTGACATAAAAATGGCAATGGCAAAAAAGCAGTCGCGCGGGTCTGAATAATCGGAACAACGGAAAAAAATCTGTTGGGAAACGACCGACGTTAGACATCAATGGAACGGAAAAGCGGAGAATATTCCGAAAGGTGGATAGGGACGGACAAAGCAGAAACGAGCGCGCGCGCGCGCGCGCGCACATGCAGGGGCGTGCAAGAAAGAGAGAGATGGAGTGAGAGAGGGAGAGAGTGGGAGAGAGAGAAAGAGAGAGGGGAGAGAGTTTCAGGACGATGTTTGAGCGACAAATATTTTGTCGTCAAACTTCTGTCGCGGCGCAATTGAACGTGTCTATATGCCTTTTGTACATACCTACGCTCACACCCATGCACACATATGCACGAGCGTGCATGTGTCCTGGCCCGAGCGGGAAGGTGTGCGTGCGAATAAGTAGTATGAATTACTCTGTTTATGTGTGTACGACGGGATGAGATTTATATCAACAGATAGTAATCAATGGATCATTATCAATGTGTCATTTGTGCGTGTGTGGTGACGATAGCGGAGCGCGTAAGTTTTGTATATATGCGCAGCTACTTAGTGAACCTCTTTCGGTTGGGTACATTTTCCTGTTTGCCTTTTCTTTCTTGCGTCCCGCTCGCAACGCGGGCAGGAGGGTGAGTAACGATAAGAATTTCAAATCGACACTGGGATGAATGAAATTTTTACTCCCTGCGGACGTAATTTCAAATTGTTCTTTCCCGATGCTGTGTGAACAGTCATACAGTTTAAGTAGAATGTTTTCGCTAGGCAAAATACGTACTTGTAAGAATTCTGGCAACGGTTACAAATAAGACAATTTAGTTGCAATCGATTTTTCTCTTACAACTATGTAAAGCGTAAGAACGAATAATCCCGCAAACATTTCAACCACATAATTCGATAAGTTATCGATTAGATTGATGGAATTTTACTTTCGGTGGACAGAATCGTTGGCTAAGATATGTAATTTTAAGATTTCTGGCGACAGCTGAAAGTGTTACAGTCCATTTGTAGATTGAATGTTCTCCTATGACGAAGTAAAGCGTAACACTGAACTTACCTGTAAATATTTGGGCCACATAATATCATAAGCGATCAACTCGATTCATGAAATGTTCACTTCTTACAATCCTAATTGCTAGCAAAAATATGGAACAATTTTTGCAGCAGCTAAAAGTGTGACTCATAAATTGTAGATTGATTCTTCTGTTACAACGTTGTAAAGCGTGGGAACAGACGATTCTGTAACATTTCTGCAACCCTAACGTGATAAGAAATCGATCCACTTTAATAAATTTTTATTTTCTCCGTATCTAATAGCTAGCCAAAATGTGAAATTGTACGAATTCTGGCAAACGGCTAAAAATAACAATTAGGTAAATAGCAGATCGGCTCTCCTCTTAAAACAATGTAAATTGTAAGAATGAACGATCCTGCAAACAATTCGGCCACATAACTCGATAAGCGACCGACCGAATTCATTTTGCGGCTGCTTGGAGTCACATTTGCCGGGCAAATATTAATTTGATTCCGGCCAACTCGAAGCAAGTGGATTCGCCAAGTCGAAGATTTAACTTCGTCCCGCAATTATTGAGTCGATGAATTTTTTCCATGAGCCGTGTCCCGCAAATATTTCCTCGAAGTCTCACTCTCCACACGTTCTACGCGTCCTGTCTCGCTCGCTGGCTGCATTTTGCACTTACGCCACCGACGTTCGACTCATTAATATTAATATCCGCCAGCTATTCCTGGAAAATCTCGCGACTAGAAACTGCGTTTCAGCCTCCCTTCCCCTCAGTCTGTTTTCGACGACTCGGCGAATTCTTCCGAGAAGAGAGAGGAGAATGAATGCGAAGAGAGCGAGATGAGAAGGGAGTACAAAATAATATCTTTTTTTTTACCTCCCACACCTACTTTGCATTTTGAAATACAAATCTGTACAGGTATACCCTGACGTCTTTCAGCGTTTGACCATTTTTATTATTTTCGTCTTTGAAGGTGTCTTTATGTATTGTATAAGTAGTTGAGTGTCATGTTAAGGATAGATTTTTGAAAAAAGCTGGAGACAGGGTAAAGTACTTGACAATTTTTCTATTGAACCGAGCGTAATAAGGAGGTAAAGTTAGCCTGGCAACGAATGAAAGCAGAACGAAATAAGAAGTGAGGTAAAGGAAGGAGGGGGCGGTGGGGGTCGGTCGAAAGATGAGAATTTCTCGTCTGAGGCGAGCGGTCGGATGTTTAATTAAGTGCTAACAAGGAGAGAAACGTGGTCCTACGACTTGGTGGGCAAAATTGTCCGATGAGTTCGAACTTTCGATGAGTCGGGACGAAGAACGTTCAGGCGAAATATTGAAAAATACATTCTTACTTTATTCTGGATTAATACATTGCAGTGCCTAGAACACGGGACTCATTATTTTTGCTTCTTTTTTAAGTTCACTTTAGAACGTTGCTTCATATCGTCTCAAATTCACACCAACTTGCTTTTTTATTAAGTTTTCTTGGATTCTTTATTTTATAAGTACGTCGCTTGTATACGTTTATAAATTAACATATTGGTCAGTTTATCAGTAAAATTTTAAAGTTATTACAAACATTTTCTTATTGACCTCAAAACTCGTACCTACCCTCTGTGATACAATATTCCCTTACAGAAAAGTTTGTCACAATGAAATAAAATGCCAGAAATGCCTATATATTTAACTATGTACGACCGCTGTCTAGATCAAAAGCTAAGACATAAAAAAATTATATTTCCCCTTTCAGCGAAGAGTTAAATGAAAAATCCAAAGCATGTGTTCGACGAAAAAATTCTCTTTTTTTGGCAATGTGAAGCAGGTGAAGCTTTGAGAGCCGTCTTGGTCGAAAACACGCATTTTTCTGCGGTAAAACGAAGAGAGCTAGGAGGAATGGCGACTGCGTCGAGTCGGGGAGAGAACGGGAGGGGAGTGGGGAGCGGAGGGGGAAAGATGTAGAAGTTGGAGTCGCATCTCTGATTTCCGCCGGGAGTTTCCCGCCCTTCTATGTTCAGCGATGCGAATTCGCCTTTAATCATTCGATTCCCGACTTTTTCTGCTCTACGCCGTAACAGACTTTTTATTTTTGCCGCGTACTCTCTTCTTTTATTCTTATTCGTTGCGAAACCTAAAACTTTCCGATTTTCCCGAGTTATCAGACTTTGGTTGAATCCAACAAATTTGAACGGCTCTAGTCGTTGCTATTGGGATTTTTTATAAGTTTGCGACTTTTGACGGAGTAGGTTGGAAATCGATAGCTGATTGGCGCATTGCGTTCAACGAAGTGAGGAACAGCGTGGTCAATGGTGTATAAATTAGGATGATGGTATGCGTAAATTGAGGACAGGTCAATTAGTCACACATTGGGAGAAGTGAGTAGAATTCAAACTCGCGTTTTCCTGACATGTCACTAACAAGATTATCAGTACGAACTTCTGAAAACCTAAGTTTGATTATTTAGAAATTGTCACTTACCGCAGTCCTGATTATTAGATTGGCAGATTATGAAAAATTGGCTTTTACGAATGTAGAGTGCTTATAACAAACAAAATGTTGTCTATTTTTTAATAGATATACCCCAATCACTTTGTTATGTAATGTTTGAAAATAAACATTGTTCAAACATTGTCGTATTTATTAATTTAGCAATTAATATATTATTAGGCGTTTGTGACGGAAAAAAATCTCCAACCCTTGGGATAGAAATAAGAGACCAACTAACTATGAACTAGATTTAACCTAGATTTTTTCAACTTCAACATTCATAACTACATCATCGAATTGTGTAAGCAAACAACTTTGAAAGATTTGCATTCTAATACCCCTGACGTGGCAACTCTGAAGTACCAAGAACAACTTACGAGCATCGCAATGTTCCATACCGTAACACAGATTTCTTTCCCTTTTTACTCCGTCTCGTACGTTTGGCTCGACGAAAAGAAGAAAACAAGATTGCCGGGACAGAAAAAGAGAAACGTCGACCCAGAAATGAACTGCTCGTCTCTTCTTTCACGGAAGCCGAAGTTCTTCCGTCGGGATCTAATTATCAGTTTCGCAACTTTCGAAATTAATAAAACTCCTTCTGTCCCTCCTTCCACCCCCTCCTCACCCTTCTCTCTCTCTCTCTCTCTCTCTCTCCCCTTTGAACGCATACACGTATATAAGCCGCCGAGCGAGTCTCTCTCTCAATCTCGCGCTTTGAAGACTGTCGGGTCTCAAAGTCTCATTACATTATGCCGTGCCGGCGAAATCTCTTGAGTTTCCTTCTTATCAGAGTGAAACAGGAGGAATGAAAAGGAAGTCTGTGGCAGGTGGGGATGTTGGAAGGAACTGGCAACCCCGTTGGGGACTCGCCACTCTGTCCCGAAGAATTTCCTTCCAGCCAACCTCTTATGGCAGAGCTGCAGACGTGTCGGCCCAAAAAATCATCCGTTTCGTCGACGTATTCTGTGATTCTCACCGAAATAATCGGCCGAAATGTAAATAACTCAAGAAAAATATAAATGAAAAAAATATAAATGAAGAAAAATAATATAAGTAGGTTTATCCTCGGCCACAATACGGTCATATAGGACGAACAAAGTTTTCAAAACATTGCTATGTTTCCTCCGACGTTTCGATCCGGATCCGGATCCTCCTCATGGAAAGAAAAATTATGCCTGCAAACATGTGTGTGATGAATAATATATCAGGAGAATAAAAGAAGGAAAATGTGAAGTATATCAATATAGGATTAATACGAGTTTGACTGTAGAAAAATTAACGAAAAACACGGTTAATTGAATATCTTAAATTGATGCATACAAATTATACTTACTCCTATATGACCGTATTGTGGCCGAGGATAAACGTACTTATATAACTCTCGCAACGGTCGTTAAGTATATCACTATATAGAAGAAAAATAATATTGACAACAATTCATTGATTTGCATTTGACATGTTTTTAGACACTGACTTATGTTAACATGACGACTTAAACAAAAATAGATGTGTTAATTGCCGTGGTCTCCAGAAATCGAATCATATATTATATATGTTACAGTAAATGGGATTAATCCAGTGATTATGTATAATTACCGGCTAAGTTGATAAATATGCAGAAACTCATCACATTTAAAAAGTTTAGTGGTTATTATATGTAATTGCGTCGATATTTCTATACAACATTTGTTTGCTTAAAGAGATGGGTAATAAGGAAGATTTAAATAAAGGGGGCTTATAAAAACTATGCTGTTAGTCGTACTTCTTATAAAAAGTATGCACCAAAGGGAGTTGTGTACCAAAGCGCGATAGCATTGTTCTTGAGCAATGGAAGGGTTCTATCAGTTGACTTGAGTAATAATCGGCAATTATACATAATCACCGGATTAATCACATTAACCGTAATATAAATAAATATATAAATAGGTATAAAACGATCATTCCAACAGAAACGATTCTAAAAAAGTCTGGTTTTGAAAGATTAAAATAGGACATTTTGGCCAGTACAAAATTCGGAATCCATTCAAAACCATGAACTGCCCAGCACCTCAAAGCAGCGAACATTCCACTGTTCCCATTTTACTTGCATCTAATGTTAAGGTGAGGTACGAAAAGTGTGTGGATTCTGTTTTTTCAGAAAACAGTCGAAAATCGCGACGGCCATTGAACGATTCAGCCCATCGAAGCGCAGAGAAGAGTGTGAATGGTGGGCGAGGATTTGAGCTGCGCACGTCGTCCAGTTTCGGGAAGGCACAAAGGGCTCGGCGTCCTTCGCCAGGACGCCGAAATTGTAACTGCGGGGACAAGAGTTCCGGGGCCACTTGAACGTTTTTCGCGCAAAGTGGGGAAAACACGCGAGCGAAGGACGGGCACGCGTTTTCTAAAGGGACAGGGACGTGTGACGTGGTGCTATACTGTCACGTACTCGATGTAAAATCCAGGGACCACTCCTTCAACCGCACTTTATGTCTCTTAAGTGTGCTTTTCTATGCACGTGTCCCGGTGTCGTCTGGAATACGTGTTTACGAAGAGTGTACGACGATTGTATAGGTGTTTTAATTTTCTCTTCTCGAATAGGCGGTCGATGTTCTTGTGTGAATTTTTGCGATCTATGCTATACATTTTTGTGCAGAGACATAAGTGTGTACAGTACAGACTTGAACTTTTGGATGTTTTCGGGCAAATATGATGCGTTTCGACATTTAAAGTTACATATGTACAATATGTAGATTGTGATTTGTATTTTAAATAAAATTCTTAGATCTGATGAATGCGACTTATTTATCTGAATAAAAAATCCAGGCATCGATGGGTGGAGTGTATTTTATTAACACTGGAACTACCGACGATTCCTACTCATGTCTCCATTTAACTTGACAGAATCATACCTACAAGCCAATGTATTCGTACTTACACGTTGGAAACGAATTAATCATTTACCTACTTCATGAGTGCTACACAATATTTTAAGAAATAAAATGTTTCATGAGATTATTAAGATGGGGTCAGTAGTTCTAGTATTAAAAATAATTCACTATATAACTAATCCACACTTGAAACTATTTTTTAGACTCTTTATTGAGGATAATTACTTTTTTTAAGAAATATTCAATCATAAACTATTTATTAACACATCTATTATCGTTCTCGAATTATGTGATACAAGCGTATGTGTAGGTGTTCATGTACATAACCATGTTAGATGTGAATGATATGCACGAACGAAAAAACGTGTACGTGTGATCGAAAATGTCAACGTATCTTGTCACTGGAATGCAACTGTGAGGGTGCGAGAAAATTCTGCCCAATCTTTCAAGGACCATCGACGTCAGCCGTGCGTCCTTCTGGGAGTTTGCGGTGGTGTAATTGAAAAGTGGACTGCTCCTGACACTCTTTTTCCCTCTTATTGAAATTCGCGTCAGTGCGTTTCTGTGCTCCTTTTACACCCCCGTGTTATTCCGTATCTTTCCCTTACATCCACGCGGCATCTATGCGCCTTTCCATATACATGAAACACATTAATTGCACACAGAACTGTTTCAATGCATGCCACTTAAGAAAAAGTGTACACTTTACAAGAACTTCTATTTTCTTCGCTATGTTTGATTACTAACAGCATCTAACTTCATATGTTTAATGTTCAGCGAATTTTCATGCATTTCGGTACTTTCCGACGGACTCTAATAGTAATTACAATTTGCAATTGTATATGTATCTGTACATTGAGTGACGAATAGAATAGTGTGTAGGGGGGGATATAGAAAGGGGGGAAGGATTGAAATTATTCATCCTCCGAATCGGTCAGGGGTAGACTCAAAAGAGAAACATCGAAGGCAGACAGGGTGCTGAGGGTGGCAATCCCCGGGCAAATTCGCGACAAACCGAGCAATATGTAGCGTTTAGCGCAGGCATTATTCCGACACCACCGATTGGGGCGAGTCACTCACCCTTTGTATATCAATGGTCAATGGGAGAGAAGAGGAAGTGGGGACGGGAGACAGAGAAGGGAAAGAGCGGGTGCCAGACAGTGCGAGCGAGCGAAGCATATTTCAAGGACAGCGAAAAAGGTTGGAAATTACCAACATTATTCTACAGTAGACCTACATATAAGTAAAGCAAAGAACTGTATCAATTTATGGGAAAATGGAGGAACAGTTGTTTTTAATTTACGGGAATAATGTTATTCGAAACACTGAGTGCTCTTATTGATTTTTATATAGATGCAATGTAAAGAAAAACAGTGTAATGTGACACAGAATAGAAGCAAACACCTACATTTTTTATTATTCTCAAAAATGCAGATGCTTGATACATGGATTTCTAATGCCTAGAATTAATTCTGTCCGCAAAAATGAAATTCTAGACACTGAAATGAAGCGAGCCTGCTAAATCGTGGACGAAGCAGGATCACAGGAGTGATTACACGAAAGGGGGAGGGGAAAATGAGTAAATGCGAGGCAAAATTCCGGGAATCGATTAAACAGCCGTTGACTACTCCTTTACACAAGGTAAAATTCCGTCATTATGTTGAAGACTCTTCCCTTCGCTCTCCATTTTCTTCCGCCGGAGTAAAGTCTTTTTATCCCCTTTCATCCCCCATTCAGCCTTCCGTCCCCCTTCAGTACACCCACCCCCCGCCCCCTCTCGAGGCAATATCGCGAATTTCCGCTCGACAGGGCGTGTTCTATTTTCTTCTTTTCCGCCCTTCTCCTTTGCGTCGTTTTCTGTTTCCCGACGTTTTTACTTTAAGCCGCAGTCATACGAACGCTTAAGCGACGGACGTTACGTCACAGGCAGCATTCGTGTCCTTAAATTCTATTACAGGGCACGACAGTGACTCACGACATCAAAGGGATGAAAAACCCTGTAACGTTCCTGTAGCGTTCGACGAACTTTTGAGTCAGTGTGCAAGGCATTGCTTAAATCAATGCATTTCAATGTAAGAGCTCATGTAATATTTTCCCATTTGAGAAATGAAATATTGTAATTGGAGATGGTATTGTTTTGGTATTGGGTAAAGTATGTATGAATGGAGGTAATATGTTCAACATATGAGTTACAGTTTGTATTACATTAATAACGATGTTTATTAGCAGTGTAAATTAAAGAAATACATTGATCATTTTATGGCGGATACAATAGAAACATAAATCTGTGAAATTATTTGCGTAATTCCATTATCGAACTTGCTAATGTTCGTTTTGATCCACTTTTGTAACTGTTTACACACTTTTGAACTATATACGTGCACTACATAAAGTCCTTCTGGATTCAAAGAAAACAGTATTTTCTACAAATGTCAGATTTACGAAGACGATTTATCTATAGGATTATTACTTGCAAAAAATGAAACATTGCATGAGTTGGTCTGTTATAGAAATACACCATATTTCCGGATAATGGGACAAAATTATTAAGCTTCGTGTAAAATGGAACGATTATTATTCGTGAATCAACATACATATTTGAAAGGAAAAATTCTGTGTGACGGGTCGAAAGAATGAGCGAAATCAAATAAGCGGGCATGAAAAAACAACAACAGGTCAATATGATAGAATAAATAAACGTCAGTAAACGTATCGAGGACGGTTCCGAAGACGATAAAGCGCGATCAAACAGGATGAAACGGGATGGAATGGGACGAAAGCCAGAATTAAACGCAGTAAAGTGGGGTAAAGAGGAATAAAATGCGCCGGTAGGAAGGGAAAAAAGGTACGGTAAAATATGAAAAAGGATGGAGAGGGGTGAAATAGAGAACAAACGGCCAGCTAAACGTAGTGAACAAATGTAATAACGCAAATAGATTACCCCTGGCAAATATTAAAAGTGAACGTACCCCGTTGGGCGAAATGAGAGTGAGAGAAAGGGGGGCGGGAGAGGGAGTGAGGGGGGGAGAGTGAGAGAGAAATGGCGCAAAGTGGGAGAACAGGAGAATTATGTGCCGTCTGCCCGTATTGTGTACAGTTTTATGGTGCAGTCCGCTTACTGATTTTATATGGTTTTACTCAGTTGTGTTTGCGTTATCCTGAGTATGATATCATTTTTATGCGGTGTCCTTTTCGTTTTCGACGCGTTTCGACAAAACCACCCCTTTTTCGCTATCATTTTGGCAATCCTGCTCTGCTGATCGCACTGCATCGATCGATTATTATTTTTGCGCAATTCTGTCGCACTTTCTGCAAATTCTCTGACATTCTATGCTATCCTAGTGTTAGAATGCGGGTCTACATCATCGTATGCTATTCCAGTCTAGTATTTTGCTACTTTGCGCTTATGGGATTTCAAAGTTGTCAATGCACCTCACAACGTATGCATCTTCATATGAGAGAAGAATGAAAAATATAAAATTGGCGAGATCACCCTATATGACCGCGTAGCCGGAATAATACACGTTTGCAAACGTTCATCATAGCCATGAGAAGTAAAATTAGTTTACCTACGTTCCCTAAAATTGGCTGTGAAACATATGTATATATATTACGAAATCGCGTACAGCCGCATGTATAATCATCCCACAGTTTATACAAATCTTTTAATTAGCACATTAATTTGTATAAATTTGTACATCACAGATGTCGGCGGATGGTAAAAAATAAACTTATGCACGTTCGCCGGCGTTTCCACACATTCGCGTACGTTGATATCCTCACTTTTGTAGGCATTTCGAAACGCGTACGCACATTTGTTCACACATCCTCAATCGCAAAAACAGGCGGAGCAGCTGAGTGTACACAAGCTTTGTCCGGCGTACGGCACTATTCTTCCTTCTCCCTTACCGTTCCCGACCAAATCGTTCTCTCCCTCGTTCTCATCCTGTTTCCGTCTCTCTCTCTCTCTCTCTCTCTCTCTCTCTCTCTCCCGTTCTCGCTCTCTTTCTCCCTGATACCGCTATCCTGCAAGACCTCTTTCCGAGGCGGAATTTCGGACCTATGCAAACATCGTTCGACGTAACCGAACGTATGTACTCGCACAAACCCACGTTCATATTCGCGTATGCAACGTTTTATGACATGTAGGATATGCTTGGTGTAAAATTGAAGAGTCGAAAATTGTAGAAGTCATGGTCAAATCAGTATATTTTGGTAAAATAATGAGAATATTTAATTGGAAAGTGTGGGGTTGATTAAACGATGGGCTCAGAAAAAAGGTCATACGGAACTGATATATGCGTGTGCACTGTTACGATGTATAAGGTATAAGGCCGACAAATGAAAATTGCACAGAAGTTGCGAAGAAGTTCAAAGTGAGTAATATGTATACATTAATTACACAAACGTATAATACATGAGCATACACTGCAAGTGTGTATCATTGAGCGACAATGAGAGAGGCATTCAACAAAAAACTCATGACATATGTGCGCAGGATCCATATCAGTCGTCAGTGTCAATAATAGTAGTAATGCGATAATAGAGCATTAATAAAGAATGCTGCGTGCAACTTAGTTACGTAAGATCGTCGTACGTATACATATAGCATACATTTTACATCTCATGTAACTGACGCATTACTTAATCACAGATATCAATAATAATCGTTACCCGCGGACGTAATTTTATTCATTCGGTTAGCAGTGAATATGCCCATAGACCCGAGCGGACGGCCACGTGTGTATATGCACGCATAAAATTTCTCAAATATTTGTCCGTAGTTATAATTGCCGAAATCAGAGATTTCACGGATATTACGCTGGAATGCGCGCTCAAACGCGTACAAACGCGTATAAACGCATATGAACGCACATAAGCGCGTATAAACGCGGCGGCAAATGCATGTATAACAAGAGTGAACATCCTCTATCAAACGTCAAACATACGATCTACTTAACTGTATATAGGCTGCATAGTCAATATCTCCATCCTCGTTCCGCGTATGCAAAGGGTACACAGCTCTGTCCTTGTTGCACCACTGGAATTTAGTCATGTTTCTGGCTCTCTCCTACGCGTGTTATTGGTAGAAGGTGCAGAGTGTATACCGCTTCCTTCCACCCTCTCTCTCCATCTCTCTCTCTCTCTCTCTCTCTCTCTCTCTCTCTCTCTCTCTCTCTCTCTCTCTCTCTCTCTCTCTCTCCCACTCCATCTTTTTCCCTCTGTTCAACCATCTGTCCCTCTCTCTCTCATCCTTCCTTGCTTCCTCCCTCCGCTGCTCGTTCTACCTATCTCTCTTTTACGCATCCTGACGATAGGTTGCTCCATCTTTGTTCGTTTTCTGGGGCACATAATAAAGTGTCTTCCTCTGACACGTACCCGCTGTCTAATTCCCCATTTCTCTCCCGCTTGTTTCATTACAGCATCTTCCTTCCCTCTCGCTCTCTCTCTCTCTCTCTCTCTCTCTCTCTCCAGTATAGTCTCCCTCCCCCGTTTCAATATACGATATAACTATCTATCTCACCACCATTTCAATTTCCACTCTACCTTCTCTCTTACACGTACAGTATCGACACTTAATCTCTCTGTCCCTATCCTTTACTTGTCTCCCTTTCATTTTCTCACTCTTATGCTCATTTAATGTCATATAGTCTCTTTCTCCCTCCCTTCTGTCTCTTACGCACACACATACACACACACTCTCTCCCTCTCCCTCTCCCTCTCTGTCTCTCTCTATTTTTGCCCCCTTTCATATAGCATTACTGTACATAGAGGATACTGGGCGTGGCGTAATGCGACCAATAGGAGAACGCCTCTTTCCATTTTGAGTGTCTCTCACTTATGTGGTCGCTAGTTACAAGTATTCACGTATGCATGTACGTACACGCGTGTGAAGGTATAGATTCTGTCTTTTTGCAACAGCAAGGAGCAACGTGTACATGTATAAGATTACGTCCGGAGCATTCTCTCTCTCTCTCTCTCTCTCTCTCTCTTCCTCACACTGCGCATTCTACCGCACTACTTCCATCGCCGGTAACTCACTTAATTCCCTACCTTTTGCTTACACATTTTCGAACCAATGATTCTTTTTCCGTCGTCCACCCTATGTACTTTACTTCACTCCTGGTTACCACCCCCAATTTAATACATAGCTCTACCCTCAGTACCTTATTTCAATTTCTATCTCTCTGCGATGCACTTCACTATCTACTTCTCTCTCTTGCTCTCTCTCTCTCTCCCTCTCTCCCACTCCCACTCCACTCCCCTGTTTCCCCTGCCCGACATCCTAGCTCGTAGTTATCTCTATCTCTCTCTTACCACATGTATATTCCTGCCGTTAATGCCTGGGATGAACTCCTATCTCAGTCTTAAGCGTTCGAGACTCCGTCGTTCCATCTCCGTCTTTCCGACTGCTTCGACTCATCGTCATCTTCCATCCTTCTCCCACACATTACGATGTGGATCTTCCCCTCATTTTCTCACCAGTCGGCAGCCCCTCGCAGGAGTTTGCCTCTTTCACCTCTTTTCCCTCCACCCTCAACCCTCCTCCCTCCAGCAACCCCTACCATTGTGAAGACGCAGGCGCGGAACGTTTCTTCTTGAAGTCACAGCAAAAGCCTCGACTGAACCTCCTCTCTCAGACCGAGCGGATTTACAAGGGAGGAGTGTGTTCGACAATGTTTTTCAATAAATATTGATCCGTCGTTATCTAGAGGAATATGTACCTTTGCCGTTTTCTCTCTCTCTCTCTCTCTCTCTCTCTCTCTCGCTCTCTCACCTCTTCCCCTCTCTCTCTCTCTCTCTCTCTCTCTCCCTCTATTTCTCCCTTGCCCTTGCTATGTGTCTACGTACCGATGATTGTTTGCCTCCCCCCGATTCTCTGTCCGAAACTACTCTATCCAATCGCAAACTGACGAAGTTCCGCAAATTGTTACTCGATCGCCGCGAAAAATGACTGCATCGGATTTGCGCGCTGTTGCTTCTAAGCCATCTTGTCGCGTTCGACTTTAATCGTAGAGTGTGGTATGTAGGGGGATGCCTCAATTTTCAGCTTCTTTCATGGATGTATGAGGGAAAATTTGTTACGATTTCGACGGATGTAGGTACTTCATTTGGATTATGTTCTGGATTAGAATTGGAGTATGACAAACATTTAGTGTAGACTTATTTGCGTTTCAGGGCGACACTATACGGAAATGCAGTAAATTATCAATGTTCAGAACTCGACATTCGTAGCGCAGTAAAACAAACCAGGCAAATAACATTAACGTAGAACGAAATGAACAAATTTATCTTCTCACAAGCGTAACGTACTAAAATTACTCTAAATACGCGCGATTAAAAGTAATACGAAAAATTGCGCGCACTGAATCAAACGTTTTGTCGCAGCTTAATTTAGATAAGTGCACACTCGGCGCAAGTAAGACAATCCGTTTCTTCCGCTGTCAAAACAAGCTACCTTCTACTGTTACAATCCGTATTAGCAGAGCGTTAGAACGGCATTATAAAGGGCAATATCGTAGTGTGTTGGTATGGCTTTAACGTGTCATAATTCGTCCATGATCGTCGCCGCGGCTCTGAATGCCGAGGCACAATATTTGAACCTCACCCTCTCGTTCTACCTCACTCTCCTTCTCTCTCTCTCTCTCTCTTCTCCTCGTTTCCTCCCTCCCAGTCCCCCCCCCCTCTCTCTCTCTCTCTCTCTCTTAGTCGCGAGAGTCCTCTTCCCTCTATCAACGCTCCTCCATTGCTAGACAAATATACTCCATGTCAACATTCACAATGCCCGGGGAGTGCGCGTTTGATTGTGGAAACGAAAAGACATAAAGTCCTTCTCTCTGTCTCTCTCACTCCCTTTCTCGCTTCCTCGCTCCGTCTATCTACGTATCTCTGTCCTCTACCCTTCCTTCGCTCTCTTTTTCCATCCCACTCTCTTATTTACACTCATTCCCCGTCTTCGTTCTTCGTACAGAGGCACGTTGTTTCAGTTTTACTATTGTTGAAGGGGTTTATTCTTCCTTTTACTTGATTTTGCGTATACGTTTGTCTCTACGCTAGTGTGCGTACGTGTGCCAATTTTGTAAAGGTTATAACTACACAGACGATTTTTCGTTCTAGAATCTGGGTTCACGTTTCGCTATCAGCGCAACGTAGAGAATGGTCACTATATAAATTATAAACGTACGGCCGTGTGAAGGTGATTATAAAAGTGGTTTGGGCTAAAAAAAAATGTAAATATGCATTTAATCCTTTGTTTTATTACACAAAACGACGAATAGACCGGAATGAACAATTGACTCAAATTCTCCGGATATTTGCATATACCTCTGTTGCATGTAATTTGCATAGCATTCACAACGCATATGTAGATATAAAAATTCTATGGAAGCTACTACGGCATGAGATAAAGATACACGGAGAGAAAAAAGAACACTGAAATAAGGAAGAATGAATGGAAGTGGATATAATTAGAGCTTAGAAATGGCAGCGTGTCATCGGCTCGATTTGACTGACTGAAGTCGACATATGGCAAAGGCAACACTGCTATTTGTCGCGAACGCTAACGAGGATGCATTATGGCATAGTAGGTGTACCGATTGGCTGTGATTACAGGCTTTACGGAGGAACAGTTGAATTTTGTATAAAGCGACGAAAGGAACGGAAATTGATCAATGAACAGGGTACTTCTGGCGCTTGAGTAATGAGAATACTAAGAATTTTGTAAAGCGGCATATGACAAAGTGCGTATACAACAAGAATAAACGTATCGTAACCAGATTTTTTGCTAATATGCCTGAAGTGCCGCCTGTCACAATATGTATGGATGTCATTTGGTTTCAATCGTTCTAATATATTAGACCCGTCCCTACGTCGCCTACGAAAAATCGACACGAACTTTCCGATCAACCCAATAAAATGCGCTCGCACATGCACGCAATTTCGCAACTTATACAAACTCTTGACCCCGTAAAACATGCTGTATAGTACTCTGCTACTTCGGACCCGAGAAGAAAAAAATCTGAGAACGGTAGAATGGCAAATTCGGTGCAGTCGATAACGAGGTTCCAACCTGCAATCGGCGTAAAATCGTTTCCGCCGAGGGCAGCAATGAATGGGAAAAATCGCCGTGACGAGATCCGCATTTCAGGGCGCAAAATCGAATTTCCGAAAAAGTCCTTCGGCTGCCCACTGCTTCCCTTACCTTTGGCCTCTCCTATCCTTCCATTCCGTCCGTACCTTCTTGCCGACGATATTCTCCCGATCTGACGCCGTGACGAATCGGTAAATATGGCGGCCTGGGTTCTGCACGGCTTGGATCATCCCGATTACGTCGATCGACGAATCGGGGAGGAGGATGTCTTCCCGCATTCTGTGCTGCCAACTTCTCGGTTAAAGGGATCAGTGCGGTCGTGCACTGCCCGTGGGAAAATTATCCGACGCTTCCAACTTCTTTCCTCCCACGAATTCTTGACCGTCGAAATTATCTGCGCTCCGCCGATTTTCTCAATTTTTCGTCCTCCTGATGTACGTTCACTTCCTCCCGCTGTCAAAAAATGGTCGGGGTATGGAAAATTAGGTTTTGTGTTAGAAAGGTTACGGTGAGATCTGTAAGTCAGCTAAATGTTATTGAAACTTTTGTAAGGTGTATGTGTTGAAAGGTATGTAAATGTTATAATGGACAGGAGGCGACACTTGCGCGTGATAACGGGTGTGCGTAGTGGAAGGGGTTTTACGCAGTAGTGCGACTGCATCTAGCAAGAAAGGAACGCGTGTATTAAGAATAAGAGAATGTGTTAAATTAAATATATTATATTATTAAAACCATACGGTGTGAAAGGACCATTCATTTTAACGGTATGTACAAAGCATCGTATGTTGCGTAATGTATGTCTGTATTCACATGCAAAGTGTGTTGTTCTACTTGTGTTATCACGATTATTAAGATGAGTTTAGACAAAAATCATCAGTTTTGTTACGGGAACTGTTGGAGGCGGTACTTTTTCGATTCTGTTCGGTGTATGTCGCATGATGATAGTTGCCTTCGTTTGCGACATTTGTTACGTATGCTACTTTCCTAATTACTATGAATTCTGAAATTGGACAGTCAAAAGCCATAGATAATTAGGCGGAATCACAACATAAAAAAAATTGTAACAGTTTTTTGGACGCGCGATGAGACTTTAACGTCTACTACGGTTGATTTTTGTATTTCACACCATGAAGAAAGTTGTATTAATCATTCTGTGATTAACCCTTTCGCGACGGCGGGCCGGATATATCCAGCCCGCCGTCGCGAAAGGGTTAAAATGTGTCTGTCAACCTCATTTTGGCCTGAACGACATCCCACACTCCATACGGTCTGATACTGCTAGATTAATCACCGCAATCCATAGAGAGCATTGTCAAAAAAACTGCAAATTGTCTATGAATGGAAAGATATACGAGAACAGTCTCACTCAAACATTCAATCATAAACACCATCTATTCCTAGTATTATCACGCTCCCATTCAGAAGGCACGAAAGGAATGGTTAGGTTCTTGATAACAAGCAACATTAAAAGAGATTAAATTGCTGTTGCTGAACGCAATGTTGTCTCTTTGGTGGGGTACACAAGTGTAATATAGGTAAGTACTTATTTTTAAGTACTGCTACGTAATTCGATTATTATGGATAAGGCTCGAACGTATGCGACTAATCTTTCAATTGTTGGGTTTACGTCTTTTCTGTTTGTCAGCTGGTAATTTTATACGGACATGAATATATAAGATTATCCAAGTAATATTTTCTATCTTAACGTCAGATTGAACCGTCACGGAAGAAAGTAATATAAGTTTTATCGTTGATAAATTGCGAATGCCACGAAAAAACACATAATTAATAACTTTGACAGTATCTTATAAAATTAAGAAAGATAATTCATTATATTACAAATAAAATATTTTACACATTTCATCTATTGACCTTTACTCGTAATTATCTTTGTTATCCTGAAATGTAAAGGTGATTAATATGTTGTAAATCTTTATTCTGCAAATGTTTTTTCTTACCTTAAAGAACTTAGTATAAAGAAGTTATTTTTTGCTCACTTTTATCGGTCGTTAGCTTTTTCAAGTGATTCCTGCTTCGTTACACTTGAAGCTGTCGTTTCTGAAGAGAAGCGTAGAGAAGATGTCTCCTTTTGTTTCATCCTGGCCAACTTCAAGACGTTCGCTATTAGCGTAGAATGAATAGAAAATTATGTACACGTAACACATATTTAGCTCTTGAAATTACGACGGAACGTCACGAAATTTCGGACTATTATTTTCAGTTCTGTGCATACTGAATATAAATAATTCACCTCCACAAACGCTACACAAATGTCGGACTAACCGTATATTTGAGCGATACAGTTAAACCGATGCCAGAAGATAAATGATTTCGAAGAAATAGGCGGCACACTGTTGACAAACCAAAATCCTGAATTAATCCCAAATTAATGCCAAATTGTTGAATATGGTGAAGAAATCTACGCTTGTGTACGATTTTTTGAGGAATGAGCAATCGGCTGGCGGATTCACGGAATCGGAAATTTACTATGGTTTAATCAATAAGTATCACCTTAATCCGGGCAAAAAGTTGAGGAAGCTAATTAGCGTTGCACTTAAACGCGGAATTAATTTTGGCGTAGTCGTTAAAAATGCCAACAAATTCAGGTACTGTCAGATACATTCAATTTTATTGCGTATCTACTTCCACGCGTTTATTCTTGTTATATACTTAACACCCATCCGGATTATTAATAATAATTCCTTTGATAGTAATTTAAGGATAAGTAAACAAATTACAATTAACTCATTTTTGCAATGTATCACGTGCTATGTTTATATGTATTACGACATTTTGATTTACACCAGTTTTTGTATTATATTATACTTTCACAATCAAATGAGCTTGCAAACAATTATCATTTGAGAACTTGCATGCATTTTTGTTTATACATCCTGATTATTGTTTTTCGTAAAAATACTCATATAGCATAACCTTTTCCCAGCTTCGACGTGGACTCTTGCTCTACGAAACTCGGCTCCATTGTGCCAAAACTCAGACGGTCGAGGTTGGCGACGTCCCCGAAAATGACCAAACTGGCGAGGAATACGAAAACAAAAACTTCATCGAGTACTCGAAGGTCACAAAGGCCGGTAAAAAGTTCTCGCGGTCAGCGGTCACAGAAACGAACTGCTCAAAAGTCAAAGAATTTACCGCCACGTATTCCAATACCGAAAGGCTCGATTTTGGCAGAACGCAAAAGGAAATTGGGAGATGAACCTATGCCGAAATGTATGAAACGCTGATCTACTCATGTGTTCTTAAAGTCGTTAAGGCCTGTCGTGTTGGCATTAAAAACAACCACTTGGAACGTTTTTATACATAGAGTGTTGTATACATAAACAATTTCGAAATAAATGTCGTTTAGCATTAGTGCCGAATCGTTGTCATGTTGTGAATATTCCATTGTATTAAATACCCGGGTTCATATAGATTCACACAAGAAGTGAGAAACATTATGCTATTTGGCCATTGTTTTGTAGATGTTATTGCATTATCATCTGATGAATGCAAGTGACAAATATTTTCAGGTGGATTTATTTTTAACTATACCACATCTTAAATAATTAGAATAAATAATATGATATGTCCAAAATTGAATTGTACATTTGATATTCAGGGGTTTTTACGTGAGCGAGAGCCGTACTTTCTTTCATGTAACTTAAATTGTTTCAAAGCATTTCATGATTATACTTTCAATGCCGTTTTTTTTTATCTTTCGTAAACGATTTTCGCACTCTTGGCATCAATTCCTCATCCAATATACTTTTCGCCGCATATACATGTAATCGTTCTCGCAAAACTATCAATTTTCCCTTAATTTGAACAAATCGTCTCTTATCCGATGTTCGTATTAATGTGCACATGACACGCTACACGGCATTTAACGTAGAATTTTGTGCTTAGTTACCCACCGATTGAGCTCCCACATGTCAGCCGATGTTTGCGACTTCTCAGCCATATTGATTTTGCCTAAAACATATATGTCATGCCAGGCGCCTCATTGTAGATTTGCCCCTTACACGTGCAGTGCTTAACAGCATTATTTTACAATCTAAACTTCTTTCATATTTAAGCATAACCGCATTTCTATCGGCATTCCAACAGTAGCTCTCTCGAGAACAATGTTATTTCACTTACGATCAATTTAACTGTATCAACCGCTTATGACTAATAATATGCAATGCCTACGAATTATACTTCTTCAGTTATCGCGTTTAAAATAAATGATTGGCTATTAAGCGTAACTAATTAACAAACGAATGCACGCTAGAAACAATATTCGCGTTCGCAAGCAAATTGATTAATATCGAAAACTGATTACCGAGCCAATTCACCTAAAATCTTCGCTCTCATAAGTCAATTTACCCCAACAATAATCATCTAAAAGCGAAAACAGTCTTCACCATCGAAAATTCGCAATTAGAAGAATGACGCTCTCCAGCTAAACTTGTTTTTCAAAGAACAGCGGCTGGATTGAAAAGTCAATTCTCGCGCTGGCACTTGTCGGAATATGTCGGTAGTCGATCGTAGGAGGAAAACAAAGGCAGCAAGCGCGAAGGAACAGAACAGGAACAGGATCGACAGCGAGGAGGATAAAACGGAGCTCGATCCTGGCCATCGAGTGCGACACACGCACCGGTCGACGGTTTTTAATAAACGCCGATCAGCGGCAGATGTACAAGTGAACTTGACTCCCGTTTCTTCCTTCTCACTCTCTCTCTCTCTCTCTCTCCCAGTCGCTCTCGCGTTTTCCCTACCCTCTATGAACGCTCACTCCTCCGAACGTCTCGCTGATTTCTCGAGTGGCCACTAGTGGCGTCCGTCGAGTTTTCGACTCTTTCCATGCCACTCTGTCGGCTTAGACTGACAGCCCCATTTCCCATTCATTCACCTCCCCATCACCACCCCCCCATCTGCCTTCTTTATATGATCTCTCATTCACGTTTCATGAACTTCCCGAAACGGTGCGCGTTTATCGGCCCATTGTTCGACAGATTTTTCGGCCTGATACTTCAATTTTTTGACCACAGCCGAATCCCTGGATGATGTTCTTCAACGCTGGAACTACGGATTAGTCAAAATTACTGCTCTCACCCTGTCTTCACAACTAGAACCGCTATCCATTCAAACTGGACCTATCTGAGTAATGATTTTTTCTCAACATATTTTGTTTTTGGAAAAATCATTTTCAATTTTGTAAGTTCAAACACACTGTCTTGTATCAACCCGGTAAGTTGAATGAAAATATGAGAAGAAATTGTCAGTAGTTCTACTGTTAATAATGACTGTTCGCTCAAGAAAAATTTGATTCTTTATCAATTCTTTAGCAATCACTGAGGTAAATACGTAGTTAAGTGTTCAGTTACCTTGACTTATACCATTCTGTAAGTTAAAGGAGAATATAAATAGGAATTCTCGGTAAGTCTAGCGTAGTGCTGTTTCCTTATCGAAGTGTGGGGTAAATATTCCAATTAGATAACGTCCTTTGGAAGAACTGGTCTTGAAACCCTTTGTTAATTATGTAGGTTATGGGGAATGTTTTATTTTGGATTGTTTCTGTTGGGAACAAGTGAATTGGTGCGCATAAAATTTGATGTTGCTAAGTGAGAGGTGAAAATTCGTAGTTTGATTACAGAGGAAGATTGAAGCTTGCGTTTTCAAGGATATTAGTATGACTGAATGCAGTATTAGTGCATAATTGTTTAGATCAACGATTTGAATTTTAATGATTGCGCTGGTAGCAGTAATGTTACATTGTTAATGATTTGAATATAATTAATAATTCGTGATGTAGGAGCTATTCGTGCTGATAGGTCCCAATTTGAAAGGTGTGCATTCGATAGCAGCTTTGCAACTGCTGATTTAGTAATTTCAGTGTCAAAAACCTCAAATTTTGTAGTTTGAGAGAAACTTAAATGTGAAAAAATAGATTCCAATTTGTAAAACGAGATCGATTACTTTTTAAAAGATCATGACTTTTAGGATAACTAATATGCGTACCTTAGTGCAATCGCTGTCATTAACAAATTGCAAGGCACATAGGTACCTATTTTTCCAGTTCGTTTTTTGCTGCATTTTTCATTGCATAGATCGTTCACTTGTCATTTGCACATTAATGCAACATCCAATTTCTTCTTTTCTGTTCCTTCGAAAATCTTCAACAAAAAACATTTTAATTTACCGCCCTCTGACAGAGTCCCTCTGAAATCTACACTTCGAAAATGATGATTCCGCAAACCAAAATTTGCAAAAATTAAAATCCTGAGTACGTCCAAAAACACATTTATCCGCATACGCATGATAACACGCCATTTTCATTCGCACTAATCCGGAACTTCAAATGGATCGTAGTCGGATTTCCCGTTGAAACCTAACAATCGTTTTATATCCCATATTATTAACACTCGTTCGGTTAAGCGAGGGTGGATAAAGAGAAAGATGTGGAACAGGGACGAACCAACGAGTGCAGCAGGAACAGAACTGTATGAAACGTGCATATGGCAGAGGGAGGAAGAGAGAGGAAGAGAGTGAGCGAGAACGAGAGAGGCAGAGAGAACACGTATAGAGTGGATGTAATATAGAGAGCTAAAGGCGAACGTAATTTCCTGCCCGCCTGACAACGCGGCAGACATGTTTGCGAATCTAACAAACACACGTACGGGGAATGGACTACAACTGTGTGGGTCAAAGCGTGTACATAGGCGCATGTGTGGATACATATGCGGTGGAGTAAATGTGTGTGTATACGGTGGAGGAGGCGTACTAGGATTGATCTACGCGCTATTTATGGAGTATATAACGTTTGTGTAGAGTCATATATGTAGTATACATATATACATATGCGTATGTATATCGTATACATACGCGTACGCGAAGAGACGTAGGTATATAACATGGAACACATCATTACACGTACGCGCGCGCGCGCGCATGGGATTATATATGCGTTTTTCGTACAATTGGGTTCACGTACGTTTCCTATTATACGCATATATGTGTACACGCGAGCATGCCTATATCGGTAAGTTTGAATACCGTATGTGTAATTACAATTACCCGTCATATATCGAGCCAATTACACACCGCCTCTTAACCATCTTTTCACTAGAAGCAAAGTGCTCACACGGTAGAGACATTTTTTTTCCGAAACTTTTCATCTTGCGCTTAAGCAAAATTTCACTCAAAACTTATTAAACCTCGCGTGGTGCTACCACTTTTGCCGGTACAACCCTATAGTGGTCCAATGATATTGCTGCTCCGTTCCCAAATACATAGTAACACAATAATAATTTACAATAATCCCTATTATTGGCTTCTACATCTTTAAATTATTATAGCGTCGCCATCGGTCCATTATACAAAATTAAACGTCTATCCGTATATCGCAAAACCATTTTTGCCCTCTTCCGCATCCCCCTCCCCCCAGGAGGGAAGAGGGGGTGAAAACGAGCGAACATCGCAAAATTTCCTCTCCCACTGTCTCTCTCGCCGCGTTTCATCCACGATATCGGAAGGCCTGCGGCGTTTCGAATTAATTTTGCACACCGCGGACGACGCCATTTTCCATCAGCCACCCCCTCGTCAGCCCCGTCACCCCCTGCCTCCCCCGACGCGGCCCTGCCACCCCCGAATCGATCAAATGGACGCCGGTGCACGTCCGTGCGTGGACGAATATTTTAATCGACTTAAAAAGCCATCAGCTTAATTATCGCGCGCGAGATGGGGGAAAATTAAAACGTACCGTGTTTCGTCGGGCCCGAATGAGTTCGGTTGATATTTTTCGAAATGGGGAGTACGTCTGCGAAGGGTGGTAGGTAGCGGAGGGGATGCAAAAATCGAGCATCGAATTAATCGGTTGCCTTCGTGGAGAAACGGCTTATTTGACTCTGTCATCGCTTTCGTTCCATACACCTTCGACCTTGACAAGTTTGCAACAATTGTCTGGCTAATTCTGGTATTACTTCATGGTACCCAAGATTTCGAGTCTGGCAGAAGCGTATTGAGCAAACGGCAAAATCTTGTCTTATTACAGGTTGTTCTTTGAACAGTAACCTGTCGAACTTTACTCCGACAGAAAGATTTTTGACAACATAACTCGTTCAGGAAAACGTAGGAACAAAAACGGAGATGCGGGAGATGATTTTGATTGTGCCCGAACGAGTTTGGGTGATATTTTTGGAAGTCGAGAGTACATGTGCGAGTAAGGAAGAGGGACGGGGGTGGAAAAACGAGTGTCGGATTAATCGGCCGCCTTCGTCGAAACTTTTTGCTGCGGCACCATAAAAGAGTGCATCTACAAGGTCTTTCATGGTTCGACTTCCACAAATGTCTGAACTATTGTACGAGCAATTATGTTGGATCACCAGCCTTGAAGTATCCACCAGATTGTTTCCAATAATTTTGAACGAAAGCCGTATAAGTCCGGAATGAGAACGATCATATTCTTTTTAGTTTACCGGTAAGAACGTTCGTTAAGCAAATAATGAATGAAAACATTCGACGCGATAAATAGCGAGCTATTTGATCTGCCTCGCCTCTGATCGCGGCGTCCCAAACAAATTTCGAAAACCTTGTATCCCACGGGATATCCGCTGCAAATCTTTTTTATCCCGTCCTCGGCAAACCCCCGTCCCGAACGCATTTCGCTAATACGAATCAATTAAAAAGCGTAGGAACGCGAAAGCACTGTCCCTCCGTTTTTGTCTACGCACGTTCGCTCGTTCGTTCATTCTCATCCGGCCGAGTTTATTTATACGAGCGCGCGCGCGCGTGAAGATTGGGTAATTCGCATTACCATTTAGATTAGTTAGATTTCGCGTTTCGGCAAACAGGGAATAAACAAACGCGAAAATAAACAATCCGCTTCCGGGATTCCCGAGTGTACAGAGTGTGGGCGCGGGTTGGGGGCGGAGGGGGGAGGAGGTGGTCGGAATGCGTGCATGAGGAGAGGAAAATGGGAAATCTGAAAAAAATAGAATGGGAAACGCGATTTTTCTACAGCGGAAAACAAAAATATCTGTTCTATTTACATAAGTATGTACATATGAAATACTTAGCGGAATATTGTCACCGTTGTACCGTTCCGACAAAACGCACACTGTTGTCGTAAATTCTGTCCATTCTCAGATTCCATTATTGACCAATTGCGATTTACTCAACTTGGGGTGGCGGTACAAACTTTATAAAAAAGTCCTTTCCTTCCTCCGCACCTTTAATACTACCAATGTTACAGACAGGCGTGGCTTGCTCGGTGCGCATGCAAATTTATAAAAGGTTAAGTTACATTTAGAAATATTGATAGACGCTCTTCGATCGTGTACACACGATCGGCGCGATAGCGTCCATCAGTTTGCCGGTAAATGGATGATCGGGAGATAAAAAACATATTTCATCAATTTTGACTTTTCTCTCCTCGTGAAATCGGAATTTGCACTAATTCATCGTGATAGGACGCGATGTCGCGTGTCACGAAACTACGCCTCCATAGCCAGCGTGATCTGTCATACGTGTCTTAGTGTCAGTGAAAGAATCTTGCTCGACCTTGTCGTCCATTGCTTTCCTGCCACAAACCTTCGACGTTGCCCAGTCCCTCACACGTATCCGGTGTTACCCGAGTTTCATTACGAATCTACCGGAAAGGTACTGAACACGTGCAAAAATCTTATTCCACTACACATCGTTTCCAGTACAGCAACCCAGCGGAACTTTACATCCACACCCAGAATTTTGACTACTCATCCTGTTTGCATTGACAGCGAGGCCTGAAACTCGTTCGGCGAATCGTAGAAAGGGGATGCGAAGATGCGGGGAAAAATGCGAGGAAAGAGGGAAGCACAATGTGTGATCCGGAACTTTGGGAGGCGGGAGAAGGTAGAAGGCAAAGTAGTTACATACATGGAAGAGGAGCATCGTGAGGAAGTGAAACAGGACTTTAAGCGGACGAAGATACGCGAGATGCACGGAGAAGGAGAATTTCCGGGCACGACCAATGGGGGTGGAGCTGCGGGATCCGACGATCGACCGCGTCAAATCCACCCGTCCCAGCTCTCTTACCCCCACCCCACCCCACCCCTAGCCCCCCTCTGACCCCCCTCTGTCGGCATTTCCACCCACGCAACGCGTTCGCATTATCGTACGGCCGCACAGGCTAGCCCGTACATCGTCAACATGTCCGGCCACCCTCTACCGCCCCCTCACCCCCCACCCCTACCTCGCCCCAAGCCTCTCGCCCCTCACTCCCCTACGCGCCCTATGCACACCCCCACCGACCACGTTTGTGTACCGATGGATGGTAGTTGGACGTACGCCGTGATATAGTGTCTTTACCTGCCTGTGTGTATGTGTGTGATCGAATAAATGTGTGTGTGCGCGCGAGTGAGAGACAGGCTCTGTGTGCGTGTGTACGGACGCGGTGTAATACGTGGTAGTTGGATCGGTGCCGTAATATAGTAACGTTGCGTAGGTGTGTGTGTGTGTGTGTGTGCAGATGTGGTCATAGGTGTACGGGATATGTGTGCGGACGTGTGAGTATGTGGACATATGCGATTGGCCGACAGCCCGCGCGTGTGTATGTGTATGGGCGCGTACGTGTGGGTACGGTATAGCCCCGGGTCCGTATGTGCGACGGCAGATGAGGCTGTGTGAGGATGTGTGCGATCGTGTGTGTACGTATGTATATCGGGTTTGTTAGGGGACTCTCGGTGTGTACGTTTGTTTACGGGGGTGTGTGGAAGGGTGTTTAAACGTGGATCGGCAGAATTTGTGTGCGATGTTACGGGGTGTATGAGGGATTCGAACGGGTTTCGGCGAGAATTTTCCGAGAATTCGGAGATCTGCACGGTGGGGGAACAGAGGTATGGGTGGAGAATTTTGAAATTGTGATAGCTGTCGGGGTGGATAAATTTGTTTCGCGCTCTTTTTTCGATTAGATTCCGAAGGAGGAGTCGAGAGAAGGAAGACAAGAGCACCCGACATGTCTTTGGAAAAGAATTCTTGATATGATTCATATTGCGCGTGGATCGGCACGCTAAATCTTGAAAGAGAGTGTACATCGTCCGAGTCAGCCAACCTTTGAAACGAAGGTATATAAAAATCAAGCGAAACGAAGCCCTCCAATTTCAATTAACGCATTGCATAGTTTATGCATCCACTCCGGAAATTAAGGCTTTTTCACGAGATTTCAGATTAACTTCTTTCTCGCGAAATGTAATTCGATTTCAATCGCAAACGTATCGCAAGCTACACGTTGATTAACACTAAAACTACCGATCACGACTGGTCGACATTAATAACGACTTTTCTCTCATTTTCTGAAATATTGATTAGCACCCTCCAGGTAGGTAAATGATTAATGATGTTCGATTTTGTATATTCAAACAATTTGTCTTCCGGCAAATGAGATGAAAATATACGCTGGAATTGTCGGCAGTGTTGATACCATGTTCATGACACGTAAATATCTTAGTATAGAATACCTGCATGTACTTGTATGCAGACGCCAGTAGAGAAACAGCAATACTCTGTAATAGAGGATTCGATTGGCTTTTCGCCCAGGGGCATTCGACTAGAACTTTGCATGAATTGTGGTGGTAGTGGTTGATGGTAGGCATGGGCAAGCTGGCAGTCAGGCAGGCAGGCAAGCAGGCCTGGTTATATTACGCGTGTCGCGAGCGTCCGATGCAATAAATAATAATTAGCCGCTAATTAGGCGGCGGCGGCGGCGGTGGCAGCCATGTTGTCGACTGTGCTTCGACAGGGTTGAAAGGGGGTGGCGGGGGCTGAAACGGCCGGAATGGGGCTTTAATCACGGAACGCGGTGCATCCGATTGCACACATCGGGTGTTTCGCAATTTAGTCATTTTCGAATTCGGTAATATCGTAATTTTGTATATTTCCGTCATAACAACGTTATGATGCGGACGTTTGGCAATTTCATACTTCTCCAGTTTACCTACACCGTAATTTCGTAGTCAGTAGCTAAAATACTAACATTTGCTAACCAATTTAGTTTTTAATTATTTTTCTAACTGCCCGCCGACTGATATCGATCACATGATTTTTATTCTTTGTCGTTTGATCCCGTCTGCTCACATATAGAATCATTGCAAACCATTTCGATTAAAGCGTCATCATATCATATGAATACGTATCATTTCGATCAAATTATCTGTATGCTTGAAAATGGTAATTCTCAATGATGTTGTAAGAGTATTATAAGTAGCTGCCATGTTGAATTACCTATAAAAAAAAAAAGGTAAATATGACAGAAAATTTGTTCTTTTATCGAGCCGTCTTTCTGTACTTCAGCTTACAACAGTTTGTTGAAGGTAACGGCGGCTATCCGTTCGCTTCTATTTGTCGTAGTTGGCGTGGTAAAAATATGGAAAAAAGCCGGACGTTGCACAATCCACAATATATCGCATGCCCAAGAGAAAAAAAAACAATGTCTGGAAATTAGTGTAACCGAACCAAGAATTATTGATTCATTTTCTTGTGCCGCGTGCATCATGCTACTTTTATAACAAAACTAATAAACGTAATTGCTTAATTTTACGATTGCGTAAAAAGGGTTGTTACACTAATAAAAAAAGTGTCAAAAAGAAAATATTTATCCTATATATACTAAAATGACACCGAACTAAGAAAGGATGGATTTATGTATAAGAACAAGGACAATGAGAAGTATAACGAAAGGAAACTCGATGTCGAAAATTACGAATCCGTTATGATGTCGAATACTAAAAGCTGCGGAAAGAAAGAGATTGAGTCAAACAGATGTACAACCAATGCATGTCGAAAAGACAATCTCAAATGAACGAGACAGAGTAAAAGGTAGATTGACAGATGGAGTCAGAGAGAAAGAGAAAGAGAGAGAGAGAGAGAGAGAGGGAGGGAGAGAGAGAGAGAGAGAGAGTGAGAGGTGGATCAAGGATGGTCTTTGCCAAATATCAATATTTGCGGGCGTCCTGTTGGTACCCCTTCTCCCACCTCCTTCCCTTCCTTTCTTCCAGTTTCTCTCTCTCTCCCTCCCCTCTCCCGCGCTCTATCTTTCTCACTTACGCTTTCTCTCAGCTCGCATCTCTTGCTTTCTCTTCCGGTCGCGGTTTCCTCTCGACTCGACTCGATTCGACTTAACTCGACCGATCCGACCACAACTCGAATTCACCCCATACCCCTTTCGTCCCCCTTTCACCCCCGGTCAGACCACCTTCAAGCTCTTCAGTACCGATGTTCCCACTCCTCAATTTCGTTACTTCACCTGCACTCGCGTTTCAACGTTTTCTTTCCTTCCCTCTTTTATGGATTTCACGGACCGAAATTGAAAATCCACCCCACGCTTTGCAGTAAGAGACTTTGTGGTATGTAAGCCGACGAAAATGTCAATGAGTAAAGGTGAGAAAAGTTATGTTGGTCAATTGATGCATGTCAGGCAATGCGTTTAAATCATACAGATTAATTTTCAATTGTCTGCATTGGATACAATACATTTCGCAATCAATTTACTGCTGACGTTGTTGTTTGCGTTAATGGGTTAGTAAAGACGTGGGAACATAGGGACATGTTTATAATTTAAAGATTTACCAACAAATATGGAACATAATATTACGTAAGAACGCAAGTATATTATAACTGTACGTTTATCGCAGAGGTGGGAAATTCTATTTTTTTTTTTTTTTTTTTATGAAAAACTGTAATTATATTGTTAATATGTATTCGTTTTTGACGTCATCGCCGTCCTATGACGGTTGCTATTAAGTTACGCGAAATTATATGGAGTAAAAAAAACTCTTGTTTCTCATCAAAAACGTATGTGCGTTTAGGTTGGCAAAAAACGTATCTTCAGTTTTCAAACATAGCGTTCAATTTTTTGCTGATAAGGATCAGAGGTTTTGTGAGCGCGAAATATTGAAATTGCCGGAAAGATAACAAAAGATCATTGAACAAAATGGAAAATACACCGTTGATTAAGGTCTATTCAATGTACAAAAATATGAGTTTTATTTGATACTACAAAACCGAAATTACTTTCTTGCCAACCTGACACACAATATCAATCACTGACGATGATTAATCTTAAAACTTTACATTGTCAAATCAACGAGAACAAAGGAGATATGAGTATAGAGATTGAAGTAGTTTTCATGTTTCTTAATAATCACTTACAACTCCGTAAGACAAAATTAAGACGTTTATTGTTTTTTGCAAAATCAGGGCACCAAAAATATCAAATAAGACAAAACATTAGTAATGATTTTCTTACACTCTCAGTTGAGAAACCCCCGTCCATCAATCCGGTGCTAGAAACAAGCCCAAAAATGTCTGTCCATGTACTTAATTGTCCTTAATTCGGTCGACCTAAGGTCGCCAAAAATCGAAACTTACAAGAAAGGGATAAAAATGTGACGACAGCGCAGGGAAAGCTCATAAAACGCCGTAAGACCGCATCGAACTCATAAAAAGCCATGAAATCTCATGAAACCTCATGAAATCTCATAACCCGGGGGCAAGTGTCGGATAATAGGAATGAATAGGGGTGGGCTGGTAGCGCAAAAAGAGGGGGATGACGATTCCCTCTTGACACCGGCTCGTGCCCTCAGGCGAATTCGCAGACGAGACCTGAGCTGAACGAATAAAAAGCGAATGAAAGGAGCTAGATAGAGATACGCCTTTCTCTCTCAAACTTCATGTATACGAATATATATAATCTTCTTTGCTTCTCTTTGCAAGAAAAGGGAGAAGGTATGGAACGGCTGAAGGGAAATAAAGAGGGCGCAGGGGTGAGGGGGAGACATGTATGAAAAAAAGGGGATGAAAGTGGAGAAAGTATACTGTCGAGACTCTCTAAATCCTCGAATCGAACAGACTTCAAAAGAAAAGTAAGTATCTATGATAGTGAATCGTTGGGATATTGTAACGTTTGTTGCACGGAACACGCGCAACTCAAATGAAACACGCTGTAAGTATAAGCAGTTACTTATATGATAGAACAGCAAATTCGTCTTGCAGTCGCTTAACATGAAAGTCGCATAAATCAGTATTTTGAGTAAGTTCTCAATTCGACGAGACTTAAAGCTGGGGATTAAGTATCAGCTCCCAAAAAAGTTTCGATTTTAAATGAAGATTATACGCCCCTTTGTTTATAAAAATAATCCAAAATCAAAATAGGAATCGAATTATGTAAATTCTTTGTTCCTTCAAAGCAAAGGATGTGCGTCAACTATAGCTATATATTTAAGTCTGTAAAATTTTCCATTATCCAATACATTACTTTTCGTTTACTGACAATAAACTATTTACTACTTCACTACTAATAAAGTTATCATTATAAATGTTGAGAAAATTTTGTAATACAATTGAATTGAATCAATAATTACATCTATTTTTGTATCATTGAATTAACTTTTAATAAATTACAGTTAGTAACGGTTAATATGTAAACATATAATAAATAACAATTGAGCAAATTGTTGTATTGTTTTTTGAAGCCGTTAAATCTGACGATTCTGGAGAGTAGAGGAAGGAGAAGATAGAGGGTTGAAAATAATTGAACAATTCCTAATTGGAAGCGGTCGGGCAGCTGACGTTGCTCGCTCGACGGTTTGACAGTTTCTAAGCGCTTTAAATGGTCGCGTTTCGTATCTTTTCGACTGGCACAAAAGAATCGATGAACGAGCGTGGACAAAGTGAGAAGAGAGAAAAGCCGGGAACGAGAAACGGCCAAATGTGGCCGCCGGCCAATTAGAGCCTTTATTGTCACGCGTTAGACTGGGATCAAAATGTGTACAGGGTGTTCCGTAACTTTCGGCTAGCAGAATGGGCACGTAACGGAGAAGTGAGATTTCGTTAACATGGACGGATAATGCCGTACGATAACTTGAATTGACCTTTTGCCAAAACACGTTGTTTTTACGTTGTTTTTAACCGCGGCTACCATTCCGATATACCTAATAACCTGCTGTAAGTGGAAAACTTTTTTCAGTGTACATATGTGTGACGAAGAAGTCAAGCTTCGGTAACTCAATTGATGATTTTTTTTTTGTTCGCGTAGGTACATTGTACTTGTACAACTGTGGTTTTATATAACATGTATAGATTAATGATTAATATGATTTTGTATACGTTATTCTTAACAATGATTATTGAGTAATAAAAATATATTTTTAAAAAAATGGTGTTTATATACCACTAGTTTATGCAGAAAAACAAGATGTATTTGAGTATTATTAATACAATTTTTTATGCAATATTAGGTTAGAGGATAATATCATTTAATATATTTACTTATTTAGGCATGATTCTATGTCTACTAACATTAACTCAGGATATAGAATGGTAAGTGTACTGCATTGTCAGTCAAATATCTTTGCTTAACGTTCTCATAAATGATGAGAAATGTAAAGTATGAACCTCAGTTGTTTTTTTATTACGTATGTAGTGCGGACGTTGATTCATGTGAAATATTCATTCTGGCAGCGCTGTAATTAAAATGTAATAGAACATCTTAAATACATGTATTCACCTAGGTAGGTAAAAATATAATAAGTATATTAGATTTAGTTTATCGTAACTTTTCAACGTATACGTTGTAGTGTAATAAACAATGTATTATTCAACAAAGTGCTATACCGTTTTCGCGTCGCTAACACCATTAAAATATTTTTCATATTCTTTGTCATCGCTTCATGCAGGAATCACTGTATTTTCTTCGTGTGACTTAAATCACAGAAGGAATTGTTGAGCATTTATAAGCCCAACATGCTTACCCAAGGTTATTGTATTAATCGATATTTCAAGTATATTACGACAGTTATGACTTGAAGAAACCAGTACTTCTCTTGCATCCAACTCGTTTTCAACTTTCTGGACAACGGAAAGACTATTTTTTGGACGCTAGTATAAGAAATTAAGTTGGAGTTTCGTATACTTTAATCGAAAGCAAACTGTATTAGGTCTTCTTCGCCAAAATTTGGTGGATTATAGAATATGTGAATATGTAATAGCTGTGTTACGAGATAATTGGCTCAAATATACGAACAACGAGCAGACGAAAATATGCCAAATCAAACCAAACAAGCTTAAAAATGATAGGTAAAACAAAACAGACTTGTTGCGCAGTTAGAAACGACTTGGACGAAAAATGAGTCTCGCTGTAACATCCAACAGATAAATAAACGAAGTACTGCAAGTAGCGACGGTAGCATCGAAACATTTTTATAACCTTAATGAGTTTAAGTAAAGTACATAAACATGGCGGGGAAACAGAAAAAGAATAGATTATTTGTGCAAGAAAAATAACGGTGTCTATAGTACACAACGTATCCCGTGTAAAATATTCCTGTAAAAAGCACAAGGCATACAATAAATGGTTGCCGAATTAACTGTTTGAAGGTTTACATTATTTTGCTTTGATATGATTTTGATGATTTTGATGATTTCGATGATTTTGATGATTTTGATGAGTGATGGCTTTATCGGGGTAATAAACGTAGCAAAACTGGATTGGCTGACTAAATATTTCATTGCATCCATAACATACCGTATTACGTGTAAACGTTCAGGTCTGTCACATGTGAATGTTTTGACAGCCTCACCCCAAGTGCTGCACCGTTCAACTTCACTATCTACTGCTTTTGATAAAAAGAAAGCAACGTTTAACCAAGCATATAGTAGAAAATCGAAAATGAAGTTACTGACCTCTGCAATGTCTTTCTACGATTACCACCAACGTACCAAGCACGTTTGCTGATAATTTAACCTTCACACATATCACAGCTAGATTCCAAAATATGTTCCCTTCGACGTTTCAAGCCAACTCAACCAAACAATGTACTTACCTACAACAAGACGAGTCTTTCCGCGAACAGTAAAATCTTTTCCCACTCAAAGTTAAACCTAAAAGTCCCAATAACCGAATACCCTTATTATCTCTAACCGTTTGACTCCCAGCGGTGATTGGGAAAGCGGTGTTGAAAAATGGCGAACGCCGCGGTAGCACTCGTCTTATTTCGTATAAAAAAAGGCAAATTTAACTGTTACTTTCATTGTTTGTTCATAAAATTAAAAATATTTATAATTTGTAAGTATTTACTTTTTGAAATACACCTGTATATGCATACTGTTAGTTCATAAATGTTTCAAGCTTTTGTGCAGTACATATGATTTGAAAACATAACATTGAAATGCAAAATATGTTAATTGCATCATTTACATTGAAACAGGCAGTTATGCGACGTACGTGCGTCAGTAAACTTTGACAGTCTGTGAGTTCCCAGCGTCAAATACACTGTGGCTGTTCGACACAAAATCTAAACTCGAACGCTAAAAAGTAAAACAAAAATTCGAACGCTACGAATAGGACCAGCCAAAGTCGAGTGAGGGAAAAACAAAGTCATCTGAGTCGGCCTATTTAGACTGCCAGCGAGTAACAGCCGCGCATATATATATATATATATATATTGTTGTATACACACACATATACATATACATATATCGAGAGAGAGGAGGTGAGCCCTGGGCAGGAAAACCGGAGGGAAAGGAGCGTATAGAAAGGCGGGGAGAGAAGACGGGCAGGGCACCCTCTGGACAAACATCGGGACATCAATCAGGTCGGAGCACTCGAGCGAGGATGATCGGCGGACATCGCGATATTGGCTGCATTTACATTGGGCGAGGCACGCCTGTCCCTCGTCCGCGCCCGCTAAACACCCATCGAAGAGGACCAGCTCGCCAAACTATTGTCCATCCCCGCAGATCACCCCTTTATGCCCGCCGATTCGTTTTCCAATCGATGTTCGACGCCGATCCTCCACGCTCGCCTCGAGTCCGCGACATTTTCCACTCTGCGCTGGAAAACGAAGATGAACAGCTGTACGAACCGCGGGAAGTCAAACGATGCTTTCAAAGTTGGCGAGTGTCTTTTCCGCCGATATGCTTGTCGGTGGAAACGGTCTGAATTGTAAAGCTGTGATAGGTAAAGAGTGAAAATGGCGGGGTTGGCGTTTTCTTTTCGTAAACATGCGCTCGTGCGCGGTACCAGCGTAATCATTTCAATGCATTCACTTCTCTCACACATGTATCAATTGTACAAAGTCTTGTATGAAGTTAGAGTATTAAAGTGATCTTGCATGAGATTGTTGTACGAATCAGAAGAAAAATATTAATTCCACACTGGAGCTATGTCGAATTTTCAAATTGAGTTTTGATCGCTACGGAAGCGTAATGTTCGGGTCAGATTCAGTATTTAATATGATACAGTACGTGTATGTTGAAGGGAGTAGAATAGCGACTCTTTTTGAAGAGTTACGTAATACATTGGACTTAATGGACTGTTACAATTAAGTCTGAGTTCATGCCAATTTGACATGCGTGGACACAAGAGTGCGGACCAAATATGTAGAAGGAATAATGCCAAGAAAATAGTCTATGTCGTTCAATTGGCATTTAAAATGCTAAAGTATTCTGGTCTCGCCAAACTTGAATAATAGCCGATTGTCACGTTTTTCCTGCTTCATTCTGCACATATACATACTAATACCAATCTCGTTAGCAGGGATGCTGTACAAACTTTGACGCATTTACCAGCCATAATCCCAGCGGCACCACCAGCGATAAGTTCCATTCGCATTACACATGTCGCCTTAGAATAATACGCTGACTAATGCTATGCAAAACCGAACGAAAATAATGTATGCAGGGATGTACAAGTAAGAGTACTTACGTGTGCCGATGTAAGGGTGAAAAGCACTCAGACTTGTTATTTCTTGAGATAACACGCCAGCATATCGTAAGTAAAATGGGTAAGGGTAGAAGGGTTCGCCGTGGAATTTTGCTGGAACAGGGGGTGTTAGATACACTATAATATTGCAGAAAATTCGTAAGAAAATGGAAGGAACATCAAAATATGAAAACTGATCTTTAATAACGAAATGGGAAGCAATTAGAAAATGCTTTAAAAAATCAACAATAAAAACATTAAGTTCTAAATATAATCTGAACATAACATAGTGTCTTTAATCAAAATAACATTTATAAATTAAATAGGACATCAATAAAACAATAAGCAGGAAGTGGGAAGATGCTAGGGCAGGTAGATCAGAAAATTGGCGGGAAGGAGAAGTCGAAGAGCGACAGGCATGTCGTTGAAATGAGATAAAAGCAAGGGAAATCGTTTATCGGGGGGCAAAAATCGGAGAAGAGGAACTGTGCCCGTCCGAAAATAGAAAGAGACAGGGGAATCGAGCGGAAGAGGGTAAGACTCGGCCGATGATCGAACGTTGTCGCAGTGACTCAGTTATTTGGACAAGAACGCCCCCGCTTATTCCCACTTGTTCCGTTTCAACCCCCATTTGCCACCCTCTGTAACGTCTACTCACCTCCCCTATCCTCTGCTCCCTTCCACCGCACCTTCCACCCCCTTCGTCCGACCATACCACCACTTCATCCCCCGTTCAAGCCTCTGGCCACCTAACGCATCGATTCAATCTTAAATTATGCCTCTCGGACACGTTCGACGAATGAAACGATCTTTTGCCGGATATTTAGGATTAGCATCCGACAAGAATCGCAGATGACGTTTGTCTGACTGACGGATAATTCATTCGCAATACCCAAAGGACAACTCTGAGAAACTTGATGGCCTTTGTCCACGAATACACCAACATTCAGCAAATTTTACAAGTCGGCAGTTTAGGTCTAAAATGAAAAGCAAATTCTGATTTTGAGAAGTTTCGAAAATTTCACTAAGTGACATGATATTTTATGACATGTTTGTCTGTGACGTATGATAGACAATGTGTCATGGTACTGTAAAGTTTAAAGCATGCAGTTATTTTGCAACGTAACAATTACAAAACTTCTGTACGCGTTTGAAATGCTGTCTGAACAACAGAATACTACAGAAATAGAAAAACATCCCTGAGTGACTTTGGACTATGAATCAAAATTCTAATGCGTGTAATCATCGTGATAGCTTGCACCGTGTAGCATTTGTGGTACAATAACCATTTAGTTAACCGTGCTGAATATAGAACACAATACCTATATAAATAACATCTCCCGATCTTTAACTCTAATATTTGTCATTGATTTCCGAGTTAGTTGTACTTTTGCTACATCAACTTATGATTTCACCTGATTATGAAACGGTATCTGGAAAAAAGTAATAAATCTGATATACCGCACAATCAGTACACAATCACAACATTTTCGGGGCATCCAAATGTTAAATTAAAATTAGCAAACCATAATTCTGGAGCGCTTAAAACAGGTCATGTTAATACGTAAATATAAAATTTCAATAATTCTATGATATTATGTGACTTAATTTTCGTTTAATATGTTTTCCTGTTATAATAAATTACGTGATAGTAGTGAGACGTGCGAATATAGTTTAACGAGTGTGTGATGACATTCGTGACCCAGTCTGTACCTATATGATTTATCTGTCGTAATGTTTCGACACGCTACATTATTGTCAGTTTATTTGTAGAACACCATTTGTGAGGATCAACGTTATGCTAACTTTTCGCCAAGACATCATGTATTTCCGCAACGATAATCGTGAACATACGCGATATAAAACTAGACAAACATTTGGTGAATAAATTTAACAATTTAACGCGTGAAAATATTTTAAGATCGCATTTTCAGAATCATCGTTAACCCCTTATTTAGTGAGTTACGTCAAAATGTGCAAACAAACAAGTAAATAATATTTAACATATTTTTCATCGATAAAAGTTTAATCAATACTGTTATTTACATTCAAGGCCTTGAAAATAGTTTAGAATTGAATAGCGTGTAACTTCAAAAATGTTTCGACTTTCCTCCACGTTTCTGGTCCGTTCTGCTTTCCACGAAAATGAAGTTTGGGGAAAGACATTTCTCCGTATCAAATAAGGCCATAACAGTGAATACATTGGAAAATTACGAATTATCAATTATCATAGACATTAGCATACGTCGTCCCATGCGACCGTTTTGTTCGATCAAAATTCGTTCTGCGCTCCCCTATTGTTCCGCCAATCACTCGACATTCGACTAGAGTCGGAGAAAAAAGGGAAACATGCGGCACGTCGCCGTGAAATTTATTCAGAACAGCATAATGGAATCCTCCATATCGTTCGGTCCACTTTTAACAGAGGCATTACAAAATTCAAAGGACGTTCAACTCGCCTCGACTATTCAGTCTCGAGCCTTCGTTTCGAAAATTTCACTTTTATTCACCCCCAGCCACTTTTCGAAACAAAGAACTAAGTCGGAAACTAGCAAAAATGTGGTAAATGAAAAAGTACTCTGAGCACGTACGATTTCGTAGGTACTACGTTTCGCGTAGCAAAGGAGGAAAAAACTGGTTAGGTGAACACGTATGTTGGGTAAACAATAGTTCATTAAATATTGACCCGTTAATAGCTGTCCACCGCGGGAAAGAATCCGATATTTCTTTCGAGGAATTTTCTTCTCTCTTTTTTGGCCGCGTAATGACACATTTCAGGTCACGTGTCCGATAATATTTTTTGGTCACGTGTCCGCACGGCCGTGCGATCTGTCGAGTACTTCCGTCGAAGGGGTTCGTCGCCACTTCCGGTTCCTCATCGTCCTTAATTTCAAGCCTTCACGCGCAATTCTCATAAATGTCGCATCAAATTAATGTACACATGCATGAGTAATGTGAGTCTCACACTTACCCTTCGCTTCTCTTCCGATTTTCCCATATTTTGCATCATGTACATGTTACGATAAATGTAATTAATCCGGTGATTATGTATAACTACCGTTCAATTTGATAAATATTTAAGAATTCATAACATTTACCAAATGTAGTGGAATTATATATAATTGCGGTAATATTTCTTTACCATACTGATTTGTTGTTTGAGGAGATGGGTGATAAGGACAATTTAAAAAAAGGATCTTCTTTTAAAAATAATGTCGTTAGTCACGCTTTTTATAAAAATTATGCACCAAAGGAAGTTATAGGGTCTTCCTATTGATGTGTAATAGAATTCTTCTTGAACGTTGGTAGGATTCTATCGAATAACTTCAATAATATCCGACGATTATTCATTGTCACGTTTATGACATTTATCGTAAGATACATACTATATGAATTTCTAATAGGATCAATGCTGATAGTGAAACGTTATCTGACATTTTTTTGAAAAATAGACAATTGTTTGATACAATTGATAATTCATAATTGCATTTTGAAATTGTATTTTTCCTTGAATAGTTGATACTGATCAAGTTTTACAAGCCGTTGTTGCATCTGTGTAGTGCGATGTTGTGCATTATACAGGGTGACTCACGTAAGATAAGCCATTTTAAAGACACTCAGTTTTTGAGATAAGAAAAAATGCTTGACACAAATATTTTCGAATAAATGGTTTTATGGCGGTCCACACTTTTTATCAAGCGAACTTATCTAGGTTATTCTTTCCATAGGACTCACCCTGTATAACAATATTTGATGGTATTAGGTACAGCCGCTAGTGTTAATGATCAGTGATTTGTATATGTTTCTTACAACGACCTTATCTGTCTTCAATTATTTTGAACAAATGATTTCTATTTATGTGAAGTATCTCGACTGTAAAGGTTGAAACGAAAATGTACCGTGAAAATAATTCTGACAGGCAAAAACTGACCAATGAATGAGTTATTGATATTTCTAATTACGTTCCGCCAAATCCCACAATACGAGGAAAATCAGAACATCTGAAATGAGCGCACCATTGCGAAGCGAGGCTCCGATTTTTTTACTATTTTATAACCATTACATTCTAAGACAAAGCTATTGAATTGAAAATTTAATTTAATTTAGGGACATTTTCTGTCATGTGATACAACTGTACCCTTTCAAGTATGTTTAAACAGTTATTACACATTTTCTTCATGCCGAGGTTTTTTAATGACAATTTATTATCTTTTTATATTACTAACAATCATCTTTATCACATTCTGTTAGCAAATGCTTAAGATTGCAGCACCTAGATGTGTGACTGTGTCATTTTCTCGAAATATACTTGCATTATACAAAATGTTATATCTCATCAACTTTGCATTGACGAAATCTTTTCAATACACGTCACAGCCTCTTTATGTACTTCCAGTTGTCAGAAGGGAGTACTTGCCTTATTACAAAACAGTTTAGTTTTTATCGCTTAAAACGCAGTAAATGAATGTTGTATCTATAGATTCGTACGAGCATACATTCACGTTTATAATAAAGATAAGACATCTTTCTTTTCTTCCTCCTTCAAATTAGGTACTTCACCTACTTCAAACTCCCTTATTTCTCTGTTTTATCCGTTTAATTTTCAATAACAATTTCCTTACCCCTTCCATCTCAGATCTCTCACTCTTCCATCATCGTTCAAATGTGAATCACAGGTAAGCTCATATAGCTTCCCCCATCCATTCCCATCGCATCCGCCTCGTCCGTTCACTTCATTCAGACAGCGGCGATCTTTCTTTCTGCCCTCATATCTGTCTCGCTCGAAATTTCTCGAAC
Organism: Anoplius nigerrimus; assembly: GCA_914767735.1. Taxonomy (NCBI): domain Eukaryota; kingdom Metazoa; phylum Arthropoda; class Insecta; order Hymenoptera; family Pompilidae; genus Anoplius; species Anoplius nigerrimus. The sequence continues at coordinate 12,173,143 of OU612078.1, forward strand.
TCGATCCCCTACATCTTGCCTCGTAGGTACATCCTCATATTATTGTAAAGCATTGTGCGTATCCCAATGGCGAACTGGCCCACGCATTGTCCAAGCTGACCGTCGCGCCCATTTAAGGGCCATTTCCGCAACTGTTTAGAAATCGTTTTCCGCCAACTATCTCGGCTACCGTAGATTTTCGGCATTGAGCCTGCCATTCGAAACGCGGCTCGAAAGGCATTTCGTCATCCTTTATCGTTCTCGATGGCATTTCGTAGCCGACTCGTCATTCTTCGATTGCGCCTCGTCATTGTCGGCCCTCAGGACCTTCCAGGACCTTCGGCCCCGAACTTTCGGCATTCAAGCCATTTTTCGGGAAGAATGCGCGGAATAATGCGGCGCCAAATAAATGGCGGCGAGCAAGGTGAACTTTTATTGGCTGGGCGTGACTGGGTGGTTACTGTACCGCGTGTCCGAATTCATTCGTTCCTCGTTTGCGTTCTACATTCTGTCTCCGATCGATCTCAAGTGACCGATGGACCGTAATTGATAAGCGTAGTCTGTCAATGGTTCGATTATGTGCTGGTAACGACTGTGGAACGTAAAGAGGACGAATTTTCATTTTATCGGTCGAAAGCGTAATGTTTATAAACTGTGTACGTTAACTGTAGTGTTCTCTTTGAATTGCAGAATATAGGTAGTGTCAAAAACGCTATGGGATTCGGTACCTTTGCAATGCAATGTAACCTACTAAATCAATTTTAAACTGTTATGTTCTACTATTTGAAATCTCACAGATCGTGGAATACGTACAATATATGTATTGTATATTGAACTATACAAATGCATAGATATAGAAGCAGAGAGAGAATATATACCATATATGTACAATAGATAAACGCAGTACCCACAGGATGAAAAAAGTTCTAAATCTATGCAATAAATTTCCAAACGCTAAGTTAACTGTGCACTATATCTTAATATTTCAACAAAGTGAGAATCAGACGGTAATGATACGGCAGTTATTACTCAATTAAGGCAACACCCAAAGTAATCCCTCGACAATGAATTTCAGGCGTTCGTCATTTGTCCCTCCATTGCACGCGAAAAGTGCACATAAATCGCGATAATTATATGTCAAAGGTCGAACATCGAGCCTTCCCGAAACATATAATCTGAGGAAAACGAAATGGTATATTGGCTGGGCGTGTGATTTGGTGCGATTTCTATGGGCCTGCGTCGGGGTGTTTGGCGTGTTGTTTAGGGGGTTGTTTGGGGGGCTGTTCGGGGGCGGGACCGGGCGACAGCCCTGACAAATTGGCTGGAAAAGACTCTATAGGTGGACCAACGTACATGTGTATATAGAGAGGTACGTATTTATTGTGCACCGAGTGTGACGTGTCGCCGGAAATGAGAATTATATGAGTTTCAAGGAAACTATTATAATTTTCTGTCCTTATAAGTTTAAGAAAGATGCTTTTCTGTGCGAAAAGTGCTTTGTTGCAACAACTTGTTTTTCTTATTTTCACTGAATTAATTCCTCGTTCAATAAATTGAATAGCTTTACTTTAACAGTGGTGTAAGTCCGTTTTTTGTTTTAAATTGGATATCACATAAATCGATACCGAAAACCAACTGCCAATAATTAAAGGTAATTATATATACAACATGTTACATAAATATATTTATATCGGCCGTCTAAACGAAATTTAAGCTTGCTCAATTTGTAACATACAATATAGCATGAGAAAAATAATAAAAATAATGAAAAAAATTTGGCGTTGTTCTTAAGCAGTCGCACGACAGTCAACGAACGGTGTGAAATAAAAAACCACTGATATACCAAAAACGTTCGAAGGTAGAGGAGGAAGAGGACGTCCTGACCAAAAGTCGATTAATCACATAAAGGCAAAGGCGAGACGAACATCGACTTCCACCGTAAATACCTTTAAGTTCCGAGGGACAGAGACGATGGGGGACCATAAATTCCGTATCGGGCCGGTGTGCATTGTGAACGAAGCCCTGTACATTGTCCCTAATGTTTGGACATGTGTTACGTCGGGTCACGCCCTTTTGTTGCCATTTTCCATGCATGTTTGCCCCGTTTAAAATGTTGCCTCAGTCCCATTCCTATGGCCCCAGCCCCATGCCACCTTTCTTTCCTTTTTCATCTCTCCCCCTCTCTCTGACCCTCTATCTCTCTCGCACTCTTCTTCTCTCCCACTCTTTCCCATCCTCATTATTTTTGTTTGACTGTTTAGACACGAGCGAAGGCGTGAAAAAGGCACACTTTCCTTCTCCTATTCCTTTTTTTCCGATCTCATAGAAGATCGGTTACCTATGTCCACTGGGATGAGTATGTGCAAAACGGACGAGTGTGCCTAAAGCGTTCTGTTTGCCGATTCGGCTAAGGTATTGTACACTCTCATTGAGCTTCCTGTACTAAAGTATTTGAGCGCACAGGTTAATGTTAACACAACTTACCATAATATTCACAGCGAACATTTTCCGCGGCTTATTCCGTCGCGATCCAAATCCTAGCTCAAACAATACGTTTTAATTTTCGTCTATATTTACCGTTGGACTTGCTGGCTCATTCTGACAGCTAGATTTACTGTTCAGGAGTACTGAATGGATTGTTTTCTGATGAACATGGGTACGAGATTCGACGCGACGCAAAACCTAAGGCGTAATGTTTGAGGCAGTCGTCGGCGAGCAACGATTTTGAACATTTCGATCGGACAGATCCGCCGACTCATAAAATCATCGAAACAATTGACCGTACCGCAACAGATGTCGACGTTTGGCTCGGCAGAGGGAGAAATTGAAAAAAGGAATCGTTGCGCCAAAGGCAAAATCAGAGAGCCGACCCCGCAGGCGATGTTCGGCAGAAAGGGAGGAAGGGATTTATATCCCTCAAATTGAAGACAGATTTAATCCAATGGGTAAACGAAGCCGAGGAACCTCGGCAACGTTCATCTCGTTAGTGTCCTCACGCATCATTCGATCCGCACAATCTTAACGATTCCTGGTGTCCCCATTCATACCCTTCTCATCCCCTTTTACCCTCTGATCCTCCTACCGTGCGTCCGGTCCCGGTTAAGTTTTTGGCGGCTTTCGCCTGCCGACTTCGCGGTCAGAACGCGAAGTTCCGGGATATTGGTAGAGAATTTGGTCGAAAGGAACTCTAAGATGCGATGCGACTTAAAGAAAATCGCTGGACTGCGGGAACAACCGAAAACTATCTTATTAAGAGGAAAGGAAAGCGTAAGCAGGATGTAAGAGCAGTCAGAATCTGTGTAATTGTTCTACATAGAGATATGTACATTCGAATGTATATCAAATCTTATTCGGTATTTGTCCTATATATGTTATATGTATATACTTACGTCTGAAAATAAGTGTAACAAACAGACCTACATAGATATCGTATTATATAATACTAGATATTATACGATTAATAAATAAATAACAATTTTGTGAAATTATCATTTATAATACAAGAATGTATTGAACATTAGTAACAATAATACAATAAAATTGTAATGCGGTTATTAATATTCTTAAAGAATACCTTTTTTTATCATCAATGATTATACTAATATATTATCTCACATGTATTATTGCAAATGCTAATCGTTATTAATAATCATAGATCTATTCTATACACATATTAATATTCATATACCTTTACACATAAGAATAAACATGTTTCTGCCAACTAATTTGTTTAAACATTCGGACGTACGTCCTATATCCCTCACACGCTTACACTACTCTTTGATTCTGCTCCAATCAAAGTTCGACCGTACATTAATGCGCTAAGCACGTATATAGGCGCGCAGGCGGTGAAGCTTGAATCTTAACCTTCTCCAGTTTGCGAATGTGGCGTCGGTAGGAGACAATTTGCAACTGCGCAACGTGCCGCAAAGGATATATAAGTAAAGTCCCGTTTTGGACAGCGGTCCAGCAGCGAAGAACAGCGTGGACTACAATGCGGCACAATGCGACAATGTGACTCGCAGTCAGGAGTCACCGTTGGCCCCATACATCCTCTGCCCGATGCTATGCGTTCCCATAGATCCCCGTAGACAGAATACATCGAGCGAAGGATCTCCGTGGATCGACGATCGACAAAACGGAACGGGAATGGGAGCGAGGAAAAATGGTTGTCAACGGGGCGAAAGTTATCGTCCTGCGCGCCTTGTAATCCGCACGTTGTAATCGTGACAAATCACGGGCTTTGGGTGGGATACAGAATTTAAAGCGTGCAGAAGGAAAGAGAGGGGTTCAGATGGAGAGAGGGAGAGAGACAGAGAGAGAGAGAAAGAGGGTAGGCTGAAGAGCAGAATGGGCAGAGAGTTGATGCGTTCGAGTTGTCGATTATGGCATCGATTTAATTGCAGATGCAGGTACGATGTGCTATCAAATGTTTTTATACGTTACGCTTTGTTTATGGAAGGAAAAATGATTGAATGTTTTATACGACCGAGTAAATACTTTTCTCTCGTTCTCTTCTATTTTTCTCTTTCTTACCGTAAACCTGACAACCTATGAATAATGTTTGTATAGAAAGAAATCAAAGCTGTTCAATTACATTTTACCACACAACAATTTATGCTATAAATATGTTATGCTTTTCAAAAATTGTTCGCTTGTTTCCAAATTCGGTTACAAACAGCAAATGGTTTGTACGGATAAAAAAGAAGGATTGGCGAAAAGAACTCATAACGCATTTCGATTGTCATTCACTTTTATTGAACGGCCTTCTACACACGTAAATCTCGTACATAGATGTGCACGAACACGCGTGCATACGAGCCTCCCCTAACCACGATTCGCCTATTATTCTATTATTCATAAAGCGCATCGAATTATGCAAACCCGACTGTGGTCGAGGGGCTAATCTTGACCGTGGTAAATTACAGAAGGAGAACGTGGAAAACATGCACGATCACACGCACGCTGATGCGTGTACGTTCAGGAAATGTGAAAGAGAGGGAGGGAGTAAGGGTAATGAGCGATTAATGGTTCGCCGCATTATCGAAGGGGCTCTATGGTTTTTTCCCCAACCCCATAAACCACATTCCCTACACCGAGTTTCCACCGCATTATTCAACAATCGTTCCAAATTTCTTAAGTCCGCCACTGCGGTTCTCTGGATTCCCTTAATCGGCGGTGTACATTTCTATCCATATGAGCATTATGTTTCAATCGACTGTGTGACCTTCCGCCACACGGCCAATTACACTGTTTCAGAATGTTTTCCGACTTCATCAAATTTGCTAAAGCCACTGTCTGTTTGCAAATCGCAACACCTTTGAGTCTCAAAAAATGTCATGGTAATTTACAAAATATTTGTTAGAACTTTACATGATTTTCCTGTAAGGTTTACAGTCAGGTTGAAAGGACTAAAGGACATTGAGTCGAAATTGTTTCGAAGATATAAAGGTTTGTGGAACGCGGCCAAGGCTGCATTGCGAATTCGACGAAATTGTCAGGAAATACCGAAAAAGACCGTGGAGAATTGGAAACGTTATGAGCCACCCGTTATATCGGCGCGCAGTTATAATGTATGGCCTAGTCAGGGTCCAGTACGGGGATGGCTCCGTTGACAAATCATTAACTATGCATCGAGCCGTCCTGCAAATACTCGTTACTAGTTCTCCACCCCTCCCCCTCCCCACCCCTCAGCCACCCCCTTCAACCCTCTTTCGTCGTTGTGTTCCCCGTCAAACCCCGTGACCGACGACTAACACGACCCGTAGCTAAATGCAGGCATAACGAAGAAAGGACGGAAATGATAAGGTCGATAAAAACGAGCTTTGCTCGAAGTAATCGGTGATTATGCGAGATTGGTAAAGTGTCTCACGATTAATGGGTGAGTAGAGACACCGGGGAACGTTGAGGGAGAATTGTATTGGAGTATACATGTCAGGGAATTGTTATGTGTCGAGGTTAGGAAGAGAATTGAAAAGAGTTGAAATCGTACAGTTAGCGACGTGTTAGGATGTTAATAAACGTACATGTGTCGTAGTTACACATATACCTTCCATCGTCTGTGCTTAGGTATATGTATGTTTATAGTACACCTTGTATAAAAAATATTGATATACTTATATATACGAATGAATGTACATGAATCTGTCTATTAGCTAAATAGAAAGTTCTACTCTTTCAGTGATCAGAGAATATTAGCATGGTCTGTTTCAATAGGAATTAAGCCCTGCATTAATAAAAAAAAAATTCCTAAAATTTCGTCAAGGTTTCCAATCCGAAATGTAAAGTTTCTGTCCATTCTTTTCTCAAAACGTTTCTTCCGGAACGAAGGAGGAGAATAATCGTATAAATGCAGCCCACGATAAAATAGCCGTTCATTTATGCGAGGCGTGGAAAACGACAAAAACCGGAAGCAAAGTGGTGCAAAGGAAGGGGGTGGAGGGAGGAGGGGACAAGGGGTGGTCGGAATGGTATTGGAACCGAGAGGCGCCGAAAACAAAAGCGAATCGTTTGAGCGCGGTGGAAATTAATGGAAAACGACCAATGGCCAGTGTTGGAATCTGTGCGGATTGATAAAGGGTTGCCAATGGAGCTGAGAGGGGGTGGGGATGAAGGGGGAGTGAAACGATGCGGTTTCCACGGGTCCAGCTCGAAATCGCGGGAAATTTGTTGTCCGTCGTGCGGTGCCGAGTTCGAGAATTTGGAATTTGACATTTGTCAAAGGGACGATTATGACCTGCGCGCCGAGAGGAAAACGAGGCTCGTTCGAAAAATTTTATTACATGACCTTGGAATGGCCGCTAATCAAATTGTTGGCTAACTTAATAGACGATTGCCAAAAGAAATTGATCCCGTCTTTGACTTCCAACGTTGCTTAATAGCAATGTTCTAATCAGTATACAAATATCTGTAATGAAACGAAATAAAGCAGAATAATTTAATGGACGATATAGAAATGCAGTGGAAACTCAGTATTACGTGGTCGTAAGTAAAATGAAACTTACACACGCGGAACAAATGATGCATTTATATTTATCGAAATCGACTGTGCGCAAAGGGAAAGAAATAAAGGGGTGACCAATAAAAGCGAATGCGGGAAACAAAAAATGCGGGATACCCGTTCAAATTTTACTCGCTCCCCCTTCGCCATTTACTTTCTTTTTCTTTCTATTTTACTTGAAAACCTTAACTCCCGAACCGGTTAAAAGCGCTTTGAAGCTTCGGGATGAATTCGAGTCCACCCCCTCCAATCCTCAACCCCCACCCCTTCCGAACCCCTTAGTACGGTAACAAACAGCGGGAGAGAGAGTAAAAGTTTATTAATTAGCCGGAATTTGGCGAGAGCCGAGTTTCAGACCGTCTAAAAGCGTCGAGAACAGGATGTTAAAGAGGGATGAAAGGGGAGCTGAAAGAGTAGAGGGGGAGCTTGTAAAATGGCGGGCAACACTTTGTGAAAATCTTTTCTCATGAAGCAACCTTCTATAGCCGGGCGAAATTTTAAATCTCGTTAAAGGAGTATTCGCAAAATAAAAGACAAGATTCTTTTTGATCGGGACACTTTCAAAATCTAGAAGAAAATTTGTGACATAAGTTTTTTTTATTTATGCTTTTGTACATCAACAACAAAGCAATTAACGCCTCTGCATGCGATTTATGTTGTATACACGTTCTTACATGATGGTGAAGCGAAGAATTATTATTATATTTATTTGGTTCCTCAAGTTTACTGTTCTAACTATATATATGAGTTATATAACGTGTGTTCGTGAATTGATAGTTGGTACATAACAGGATCCCATAATCATTCGTAGATTGACATAGTAAATTTGCCTGAGTTGTAACATGAGAAGTGCCACGATCGACACAGGGATAAAATTACAGTAAAAAAAATAGATAAAAAATAATCAACTTCCGTTTGTCCGTCAGATTTCGTTTCTGATTGACCGTATCTTGGCATAGCGGATATAAAATTTATTGCCGCAGCTGAGTTTTTCGTTTATTGAAATAAAACGGAATTTCAGTTCAAACCGTTAAACTAATCTTTGCATCTGCAACGTTTCATAAATAAAAATAAAACGTATTTTACACCGATCGGAATTTTCATGCTATGATATCGTCACAGCCATTCCAACTTCAATACTATTTACTTCAACACGTAACGTGAGACATGCGCAATTGCTGTAATGTAACAAAACATTACATTGTTCTGATTGTGAACAACAAAACAAAATATTGTTCGTGTTACATGTTACATATAAAAACATGAATCAATAAATTGAACAAAAATTAAATAATTTAAAGACGCAAACTTTAACGAACAGAATCATTTAACTACCATTGTCTCATAAAAAGTGGATTATCTGTAAAAAAAGAAATATATACTTTTGAATCCTAATATAATCTGAATAATTACTAAATATTGAATATTCGTCCATATATTATGTACATCTTTAATATATGGGTACGTACATGGGTTTTCTCATAAAAATTCGTTATTTTTCGAGTACATTTATGTCCTTAATCACAAAAGAGCATCGAACATTTTCTCATAAATTGCGGACACGTACGTAAGCATGCGCGCATGCGCACATCCGTACAGACAATCCACATGGATGTCGACGAGTGTGTGTTGGTGTAGATACATTGAAGCCCGCTGTAATAATAGGCACCCGCTCAAATATTTCCACGGTTAAATATTTGAATTCCGTTTTTATGCCGTTTATTAAAAGCCAACGCGGAAGGGCATGCAGAGGTGCATCATTTCAACCATTCGAAGATCGGCTTTCATTCTGACATAAGGAGGAAAGAATATGCAGGATGAAAATTATGATAAGGAACAAGGAACAACATTTTTTTTGTTCTTCCGTAATACAGATATAGTATGTTTTATTATCCTAGTATTATGAAACTATTGAATGCTAACTAATGATTTATTCTTACTTCTATTTATTTTCCTTCATCTACTTATCATTTTTGTTGTAGAAAATGTCATCTTATATTCGTTTTAAGTGAAGTCAGAACGATTTTCGTTTTTATTGATACTTGCATTGAATCTTATCACTTGCAAGGTATCGGTACTTTTGAACAACTGGAAAATGCTACAGCATTCAGAAAACTTAATAAATAAAAAAGTGTGTCTCTCCTTTTGTTTACATTTTTCTTCCATGTCAGGCTTGCACTACCTCTCCTCATAAAACATTGTCAGCTTTAAACTTCAGAATAATATCAAGTTTCCAACGTCAGACGCTGTACGGAACAACTTCATGTGGATGTAATATGTTTCTGTAAAGTTTGGTTCACAGCATCTCAAAATTGTACCTTTTCTGCATACTGAAGCCCACTTATATTATGAGTACAGTCTAGCAATAAAACGTACTGAGGAAATTGAACTTAAGAACAAGATAAAAGTACGCGTCTTTTTAAACACGACTGCATTTAAAAAAACTATAATACCACTGAAAAATGTGTACAATATTTATTGTTGTTAAATATCCGTTATCATTAATTCGTTGAATTAGTTTATTACTTACAATACTGCTCCTAGAACAACGGAAATTGAACTCCAACTATTGCAATAATTTACCCATTGCACTATACAGTGCATAATTAACAACATAGTTTCATGCGTCCATACGAATGCTTGCATACGCGTCCATAATATTAAGGTTTCACTCATTTTATTTGCAGGCACGATCAATATTTCGTAACACGCTCGAAAAATAGGAATTCTCTTCTTTTTGCGGAAGAAAGCAGATGTTTTGAACGACGATTCTTCAGTAAATTCCTCTTCCTTCCGGCGCTAGTCCTTTTTTAATTTCCTCCTTATTATCCATCATCCTCTCACTTTTCCTAATTTTCACTCTTACATTCCGTCCTTCTCTCTCCGCAGTGTATGCTTTTAATTTGCCGGACGGCAGGCAAATGTTTGCGCCACTCCCCGTCCATCTCACCCCCATTTTACCCTCCCCCACACCCTCTCTCCCTTGGGTACTGCGCCCATATTTTCACCTATTCCTCATATACGTATGTACATATGCACGTATGTACACATATAGGTGTCTATCCATACGATAACATCGGCTGTATAAATTTATATTGAGACGTACCTATATCCAGCTTCAAATGTAATGTATTCGAACATTTTTGTACAACGGCTACATAGATAATGACAATTTTACTTAACTAATAGAAGTAACAAGGTTAGCTGACGCGCTTACGAAAAACCACATTTTTCTGAACAAGTAGTTGTATTTGATGGGTATTAAAAGTGAATTTGATGATTCAATGTGTTGACCATTGAGCATTAGGTGGATTACCATCATTTTACGGAAAAACAAAACATTAATGCTGGGATATGTGTCTGTTGTGGTAGATGTTTCAACTTGACAAAACAATACATATTTGCAGTCGTTTAATTCAATGCAGAAGAAATCATTGTATTACGGAAAAATTGGTGCGAATTAATGACAAGGAAGCAGCAATCGCTTTAATCTGAAAACGCGAGATTCAGAATAACAGATTCACCTGGAAAGGCAGAAGAAATGCTATCTAAGTACTGTTAGACCGACAAGGAACATATTTTCGGTTTTTAAACATACATACCGTTGTATTTTTATGCAAGAACTTCTGTCAGTATTAAAATGTTTACCTTTCGCCATTTGATGTTAGTTACACTTAAATTGTGGAACAAAATTGGCACTGTGAAAACGAAATTGCTTTCGTGCCAATTTGACACATGTTGAGAACTTAACTAATTGAACGGTTGCACTTCTCCGAATCTTTCTTAACGAATAATCGTGCTAATCAAATTAATTGTAGACAGCTTCATTATCACACTGGCGTAGGTTTTGCAATTTTTCACGCGCATCGAAGAATCATTTCTATTTCCCACCGAGAGTGAAATATGAGGAAAATTAGTCTCCTCAGGAAAAGAGCAAACTATCACAATATTAAGGCGCAGCAATATTATATTATTATCATTATGTAATGCAGGACAGGAAAAAGATGAACCTGAGGAAGAGCGTTTATAAGAGAACGAAGGAGCAAAAGGAACGGCAAAAGTGAAAGATACTGAAAGAGAAAAGTGGACGATACTGAGAGAGCAAGAGACAGATAGAGCGGCAGAGAGAGAGACAGAGACAGACAGACAGACAGAGAGAGAGAGAGAGAGAGAGAGAGAGAGAGAGGATTTCCAGCGGGCTCTGTTTGACTTTACTCGCAGCTATGTAATTGAATATTATACCCCGAGCGCCGTGCAGAAGGGTTGAGAAACTCTTAGGATACGAAAATGGCCGCCTCAGAAAAGGTGAGGGGGTGCGGGGGAGAAGTTGGGGGTGAATATATATTCCGGCGGAAAATTAACTGAGAATCTCGCGAAAATCGAGGGAGGATGTTTACACTTTGTTATAACCCCCTTCTCCTTCAGCCCCCTTCAGCCCCATTGAACCATCCGCGCCTCGCCCCCCCCCCCCCGCCCACCCTCTTACTTTAACCCTCTGCCAACGTCGGAAACTCTCTTTTACCTCCTTGCATTTAATTCTCTCTTCTGCCTCGAGTACTCGCTCGGCTCGTTTTTAAGGTTTTTGCCTTTGTCGTGAGTGTGTATATTGAGGTTTTTTTTCACCGCGGTCCTGTCAAGTGTTTACAAGGATTTCGCAAATCTTTGGATTTTATATGCAGGCTTCTGCTTCGAGCGCTTCGTCGCCTTTTTTTGTTATATTTCTTTGCTATTTCGGTTTTTTTTATAATGTGTCTTTGCCTTGCGTTTCGCACTCCAAATGAGTTTTTTTAGAGCGGGACACAGTTGGCATACGAAAACGTAAAGATATGATGCTGCTCTTCTGAGCTTTGATGTCGCCATATAAATAGGGAGAAAGATTTCATTAGAGTGCATTGATTTGGTATATGTCAATGTTTTCATTTCTAAAATTGATGTAAAGAAAACGCAATTGTGCTTGGACGTAGACATACGCAATCGCAATTGAAATGTTGAAATTATAAAATAAGCTTCTGATACCTACATTATCATGTCATATTAATCCACCAGTCACAATTTAATCGTAAAGAATTCTCTTTGCACGATTAATGTCCCTTAAAACTGAACTCCATCAAAATAAGTAAAGTAACGTTAATCGAATAATACATAACATTCGCTCCAGGAAAACTCCATTAACAAGACTTCATCACATCTTCGAAAATATCCAATAGTCTTTCAACAGTACCAATGTATCAGAAAACTATTCCGGCCAAAAACTCAAAATATAGACTTCTATCTCTTCAATCTATAGTTTTCTTATGCATGTACGGAACACATATTATTACAAACAAATGACAAAACCAAAAACCCTAGTCGGTTTCGAAAGTACGTAGAAAGTGTATACCAGACATAAGCTGCGTACACGTCGCAAGACAAAGACCACGAGAATTGACGTTAGAAAATCGTGTATGAGGGTATAAGTACGATGGATTGCTCGAAAAGATCGGAAAAGAGTAATTAAAAATTGACTCTGACAGCAGACTCGGGGCACCATAAACATAGTTTGTCGAGGCGGTCCTGGTCGATTCTCCACCGACAGTAACGCCCAGCTGCTGCGCACACGATGCGCGGCCCACCATGTTTAATGCCCGCCAATTTCCACCCCTGTCTAACACCCTTTCACCACCGTTCATCCCTCTTTCCTGTTCCACCGATCGTCTTCACCAACTTCGACCCTTCATCTTCCTTTCTCATGGACATCCGATGGTTAGTTAGTAAGTCAAACTTTGACCATAACGAACTAGTGAAAAAATGACAATCGACGGGATCGGAAATAAAATTAATAGAATGATAACTCTGCTAAACCTGTTATATATTGTAATGTTTATAGGTGAATAATTGTATAGTACGATCGCGACGGTAGCACTTCACATCGAATGAAACACACGATTGAACCAATTTTCAGGAACCCGTACACATAATGCATATAATTCAGACATGAGAGCGCAAAAAAAGTCTTTTTCGCGTAATCAATATATAACTAATATAAAACAAATCTTCTGTTTCCGAATTTTCCCACAACTAAGCAAAATGGATACGTAAAAGACCAGCAGAGCTCATACACAACCCTCCTTCGTCTCTCACCCTGTTCCCTCCATCCTGTTGACCTTCCAATTTTATCCCTCCCCCACTTCTGCAAAACATCTTATCTACCCGTCCGCTTATCAATAAGCGGACACCCCGGCATTAAACCGCTCATTAAAAAGGAATCGCTTATCCACCGTTACACAATTTCTCACGGCCTCCTTGTCCACCCCCTTGGATGTCAGGCTGCCCCCTGCCCGCGCCTATATTCTGATCCTCCCTCCACGATCCGAGGGCAAATTAAAGGGTCGTTAATCGTAATCGCGGCCGGCGACGTTCCGCTTCCGGTCACGTGACGAGGACGAGCCCGAGGGTGGGGGCGGAGGAAGGGTGAACTGGGAATTGGGGTGAGAGGAAAAAAGTGAGTGAGCGGGGTCAAACGCGACCCTGATGTCCTCGGGGCAATTACGCTTCGCGTGTGTCACTCTTATTTGCCGCGCGTGCGGCTTGTTTTCTCGTGTGAGATCTCTTACATCGCTGACCAAGATTCCGCGTCCCTCATGTAGAAAGTATGCGTAATTAGTCAAATATTATCGTAAATACGTGAAGGGAAGAGGTTTATGAGAACAGTCTAGTCGTTCGGTCAAACGTTGTACAGTTGCTGATGAGATTCATTATCGGAGTTTATAAAATATATTGCTAAATGTATTTGATATAGTATTGCTATAAATATATATTGTTGTTGTAATGTACATGCGTATGAATTTGAAATTAAGTTGGAAAGGATAGGGACGATGAATAGCTATTATGCTTAAACATGTCCAAAATTGAAACCGTAATCTAAAAGACGGTACACCACTTATAGGTAAGCTATTTAAATTGCACTTTTGATACGAGTTAATTTGATCTCAATAGACATCTTAAAGCTTGAATTTGAATTGGTGCCATAATAATGTTAATAACGGTAACACTTTACCTTTTATGCATACTTAGACGGATGTTAAAATTTGTGAAATATAATTGTTATAGGTATGTATTATGTGCACAGTAATAATAATGCATAATTTTATCATTATTACACACTATGAGCACCGAACAGAAAAACAATTATGTACACTTTTTCAGGAGGAAAAAATTGTTAGCTTATTATTAAACATCAGGAAACAGTGTTACAATTATTATATTGAAATACGATATTTAGTAATTAGAAGCAATAAACCCGAAAGAAAACGGAAAAGGTAGGGTATACTTAAACGTTTCTATTTCTATTAGCACGGGACGATAACACTCTGCCGGATGCAGCATCAAGAAAAACAATAAGAAAGAATAAAGGATAAGAGAGATAAAGGCTGGAAATATAGAGAGAGAAAGGGGGAGAGGGAAGAAGACTCGATGCGCTTTTTGACCCGGAAACGGATACGATACTGTCTAAAACTAACACTTTCTCTTTCGCTCTCTTCATATTCCTCTTCTCCCTCTTTTCAGGCATCCCCCGCTCCTCTCTTCCCACCCGAAAGCCCTGAAACCCCTTGGTTCGTTCATCCATTCGTTCTCCACCCCCTCCCACCCTCACCCGCCGCTTCCGGTTCACTCTTATTCATTCGCTGTGCGCTTCGCTCATCGTGTTTGTCCCGCGCAAACTTTGTTTTTGCCAAATAGAACCACGTGTCTCCCATCCTTCCATCTCCTTCCTCCATTCACTTTCTTTCCTTTCTTTTTTTTTTACGCGCGTGCCCGTTTTTTGACCCACTACGGCCTCACTTTCGCCGGCCGATTTTTTCCCCCCCGCTGAAACGAGCCTTCTCCAAACTTGATTTTCCGAGCTACCGAGTCAGCAATTAAACAGGATTTTACTTTGCCAGCAAGGACATGCTTTTGCTACCTCCTCAAAATCTTGACAATGTTTTCCGGCCCAAAGTTTGTCGCCGTGTTATTTGCCTGCGTTCTATCATACTGTGGGCCGCTTTTTAAATGGGTCCCGATTTTAATTCCTTTTACAACAACAGCATTCCAAACCTCTCTGTACATCTCAATTTTGTTGATAAGGACTCTTCGTTAATGCATATTTTGATTGCTTTAGATTATTAAGGTAGACTGTTTTTCAGTGGAGAGGGTACATTATTTTTTTAATTGCATATATTAGGTGTACAAGTAAGTTCGGTGTCTTTTAATCATATATTTGATGTTTATTTTTATACCGAAGGAACATGCGTTACGTTTTGAAATACGAAAATTGCTTGTTGTGTTACACCAAGTTACCCCACAAAATTCTTGCGGCGTTTGACAAGAATATTTCTTCAATAGTTGCTTTAATTCTTCGACCTTCAATTTTGGCGTTCCCATGCGTTCTGCATCATTAAGATCAAAATTTCTACTACTTAACCTTTGGGACCACTTTTTGCACGTCTTGTACGTTGCAGCGTTTTCGTCCAACACAGAACAAATCATTTTCGTAACCCCTGCAACATTTTTCTTAAACTCAGATGCGTAAAAAATACAATGTCACGTGTGCTCTTTCCGGAACGCCATTGTGCGAAGTACTGTTTTTCAATGTCAAAAATAAATGAAAGTACAATTACATTGTATACTTAGCAAGGTAAGGGTAATATTTTTAGACATTGAAGCGGCAGAAAAAAAAAGTTTATTTGAAACGTAACTACAACAGATTATATGCAAAGGCACCAAACTAATTTGTACACGAAATATACACATCCTGATATGCAATGACAATCAAACAAACATGTAAACAAGTATATTACTGTAAACAAATTAAAGCATTCTACGCAGTGAAACAGATTTTCACTGCTGCCATTCTTTATGTCTAAACCCGCTATTCAATACGTCCAAAAATCAAATTTGTTCAGCAAAATGCTGAGTGATATATTATCTTTTAAATATTCCTTGCAGCACCATCTGTTGATTTCATCAATGTATCAGCTTATCGAGAACGATGGTCAGTTAAAAGATGATGTTTTGCTTTCTTCACCACCGAAATTAATTGAGTAGTCGCCGCGAACGTGTTGCGCGGTGGAAAAGTGGTGATTTCGAGAAGTGAACATGGGTTTTGGGTTAGGAGGATGCTGTATGACACAAATATTTGCTAGTCAACAGCCACCCCTTCAACTCTCTCGTTCCTTTCCCCCCCCCCCCCCCCCCCCCCCTCTCACTCCTGATCTATCTACCTATCTAGACGGTGTTTGGACGCTTTGTGTCATGCACACTACTGAGAACGCCCTTTATCAGCGCTAAATTGCTCTTTTACCGATTCTCTTTCTCTCTGTTTCTTCATTCCATTTCCATCGGTATAAAAGGTTAACCCCTATCAAAACAATGATTTTTTTATGATGCTGTATCATTGTACAAACCACCCTGTTTAACATAGAATTTTATGGAGCGCTTGTTCTGTAAAGAAGAGAAAGTAACTTGCCAAAAATGTCTTATCGAACGTACATTTTTCACGAAACTTTTTAGGATTCATAATTGTGATAATGAAGTACAAATGATTATTTTGCGCGTTGGACAAATGTCTATGAAAATTGAAACGTTCGATTCTTTTTTTTGCATAGTATGATCTATTAATTTACACTAGGGTTCACATCGTAGGTATGCCTGATATATATAAGACTTGATACTATTAATCCATGTACGTAACATGCAATGTAACTAGCTGTACATACAATACTATGTACAGCTGGGCATGCTATATATGCATTTCCACCATTGCAAAATGTGAAGTATCGAATGTGTAATATTAGAGAACAGCTAAGCCAATAACATCCATATCTGTAAAAGTTCGATATTTGATGAATCGCAAAATGACCATCTGCAAAGCGTTATTAAGACCAAAAGGGATGTATCTTTTTTCAGAGTTTCAAGCCGGAACGGGAAAATATTCCATTCAGGTTCCCTCAGATTACACGCATTTATAGAGATAGGAACGAATGTGTATATAAATTAACATGATAGTCCGAGAGACGGAAGATTCCATTGAAGGTGAGTGTGTGCGTGCGTGTCCATAAACATTTCCTGAAGTGTCGGACGAAGGTGCTGATTGATGTTAATTAAGGATCGCGCTACCGTGCTGCGTCATGAGAACCCTTCAATTAGTATACACATACGTTTCTCGATCCTCAGTACACGTACGTCCTTGCCCAAGAGAAATGTCTCGTATAAGAGGGTTAGAGTTTGCACGAAAAATTGTAATTTTCCTCTATCAATGTATATACAGCGACGGCAAATAACAGTCTACAAACGAATGGCTGGTACAGTTTTTTTATTTTCTCATAAATTGTCTAACAAAATACCATATTATAAATGTTTGCTTTAACATAAAAAAAAAACTCGAGATATAACACAAAATTACATTCTACCGTTGTAATTAAGAAAACATCCGATGCACAAAGTCAGACTTGTACTCGAACATGTAAGTAATACGCTTGTTTGTAAATCTCAAGGTCGTCTCGATTCACCTAAACGCATTAATGCAGGATTTATACTTATGCACTGATTAGAAAAAATACGTAGATAGACATTAAATTGGAAATATTGGTCTTGCGTATATTCTGTCGAGTTAATGCGGCGGCATTAACAAAAAAATGTCACGTAAAGTATTATTGACCTTGCGTAAGCAGAGTTCGCTGATGACTCTCGTGCAAATTAGGTCACGAACTGAAAATCGTCCCGAGCCATCATGTCCGTCCGTTCTTTAAACAACGAAACGCATTAACGCACACTCTCGAGACGTTCTGACCTGACCATTCTCGTTCCTCGACTTTTACTTTACGGTACCGTCGTCAGACCATAAGAAACATAACACGTACAGTTCATATTGTACGAAATCACGTCAAGCACAGACAATGTAAACAAAGAATAAACAAAGATCGTCACAAAATTATGACACAAATTTTTAGAACTATATCGCCCCTAGTAATGACAATCATTCAAATCATCGCTGTTTCAAAGCGTAAAAATCATGCAGAATAATCCGAATTCAATGTAACAGAGAGAATAAAGTTACATTCTAATAACTTTGTACAATGCACATAATTGAAAAACATAACGTTGCTAAAGACATTACGAAGACGAAGAACAATAAATGAAAATTAGACCGAGCAAGTATACCTGATGAAGTCCGAATACAGAAAAGCATAGTGGTGCGGTGAGAAAGGAGAAAAACTGATCTCCATCTCAGACGGCTTCCGAGGATTTCGTGTCTCTCATTTCGAATCCGACTACTTCTCGGGGACCACCCAAGAAGTCGCCGACCTTACACCTTCCATTATAAACATATATGAGGCCACGTTTATATATCCCCCGCTACATATACGCACACTTCCAATGCCGCTTGCATTCGCATGCGCGTCTGTGAGTATAAATGTATCGAAGGAGGAAGGAACAGAGGAAAGGCGAGAATTGTGGGGAGAGAGAGAGACAGAGAAAGAGAGCAGCTTCTGTGCACGAGTGTGTGTGTGGATGCATATGTTTGTGGAGTTGTGAAGTGCCCTCAATGGGGCGAAGGGTTGCCCTCTTCTTGAAGGAACGCCAGGGCCCAGCACTCCATCAACTCCGTCAACTGAGTCTTAAGGGGGTTGCCGAGGAAGAATAAATAAGTGGAAACAGACAGACCAAAAGGAAGAAAAAGAAGGCAGAAACGAAGGACGAAACCGAACTATTGCATCCGAGAAGTCATTGGACAACGAATGTGTGGCGAACAGCTATCGACGCTACTGAAGCTGATCACGTGTTGGATAGCAACGATAATGTTGGTACACAAATTCTGAATGTATGAGATTCTTTTATTATCTGAGCTAGTTTCATTGGTTTTGTACTGATTGTGAGTCGCGCTAACATGTGATGGTGGAGAAATATAGCTAATTGTGACTGATGTGATATTTGCATGCACATTTTACAAGAGGGTCATAGTTTGCGAAAATAAGGCGAAAGTTACTTAATTCAGACAGACGTTCTATGACGAACGTCGGAAACAGGTGAAACTTCTAAATTGTTGAAAACGGCCCAATCATCAAAACCTGTTTCATACTTTACACCTCTGACTTCCTACAGTAGACCTATGCTAAGAATTATTGGATTTGAAGTTGTAATGTACGAACGTTACTGAAGATAAGTGACCAAAGTGCATTATGAAAAAGTTATATTTAAAGATGCATTCATATATTTTTGAAATAATTGCCCCTATTACTCCAGTCATTGTAAAACTATGTTGAATTTTGATTAAATACTTGTTAGAAGATGCCATGGGGAATATGACCCTGATTGAAGCATTATACACCATAGGTGATATCTTTCTTCCAGTTTTTATTGCACGCGTTGCAAAACAGACTATTCAATTGAATGTAACACCTTTCTGAATACTTTTTTATGTTGGGAGCGCTCCATTAATTACTTGCGAAGGCTGCTGATTTCTTCGATATTTTTAATTTTATACTTCCGCAATGTAATAGGATTAATGCCAGTTTTGTTCTTATTGACAAATAGAAATTTGTTCTTACGAGCGACTTGTGAACGAATGTGCAAAAAGAATACGTCTATAATAAGTTAATTTGTTGGTTGCATACGATTGCTGTGCAATTTACAAGTGTTAGGTGGCACGAGTTATTAAGAAGATTAAAATCAAATAAATATACTTAAAGTGCTAACATTTACGTAGCACTGAATAAGTTTCTGCTAACTGCACCTGTTTGCTTGTCAAAAAATTGGAATGAAATTATCTGTTAATTGTTAGAGGTCAGTACATTTTTACTACAAAATGTACCATTCCTCCTTTGGCATGACAACTATGGCATTTGATGTAGAAAAGCACCTCCAAGTATTCCTTCCGAAACTATATATCTTTTCTACAAGAATCTGTGCAATGAAACTAACAATACTATTAAACCAAAATAACGTCTACTTTTAAGCTTTCAGCCGAGAAAAGCAATGTTACTATTACAAAGTAATGCACCCAGTAAAGAATGAGAAACAGTACATAACATAAGACGATGGTGCACGTTACTTCATCCGATTCAATCGTTAATTTTTTTTGAGTTCTGAGTGAGTCAGAAGAAGAGGAAGATCGAAGGAAGCAGATTCATCATGAGATAATCTGGCGAGTTGGAGGGACGATCCAGGGGAGGAAGCTGGGAGGGAGTGGGGCTGGAAGGGGTCTGAAGGGAGTCGCCTGGCTTTCGACGATAAGCCGACGACGTCCCTTAACTACGATCTGCTACCGTTCTGTCCAACAGCCCCCAACTATCCACCCTATCAACCCCCTGCATGACCCGTTACAGTACCTTCTCGCCTGACTTTTTGATTCATTGGCGAATAAAAAGACGGCCGAGAAGGAAAATAGAATTTAAGGTTGCCCGGAAAAAAATTTCGCAAAAACAGACAGAGGCCCGAAGGAAAGAAATTCTGGGGTTTTTGAAGATTATGCATATTTAATGAAACAGAGTGTAACGCTTGATCGTATAAAATTTAGCGAAAATTGTATAAGTTTTGAGATTTTCTTCGTCCGAGGAGGTTTGAAGTGTTTTAAATAGGGGACAATTCTTGTGAAATGTATTGTTCAATCAATTTTTCTGAATAGAATAATAAATCGGTATTGAGAGATGCTGGAAGAAAGTAAACGTTATTAAAGGTACATGCTCAAAAATAAAACTTTATTGGGATACAGTCGAATCGTAAAGAAACGGTAGAACATTGTATACTAGACTAGTTATCCACGATTTAGACACGTCTAGCTATAAATCGTGCAGAATTCCGCTGAAAATAAACATATTTCTAATACGCTTAAAACCGTTTTTAAATAAAAAATACGAAACAATGATTGCCGAATTGAAAACGGGGAAAAGTTCTCATCATCATGCAATTACTTGTAGTTATCTCATCCAGATGTTACCAGAATCGTACCAGCATCAGCGGATTGAACATGATCTGCAGCTAATAGGACACACCGACCACAACAGCAGCAAATTTGGACAAATGTTTAAATTATTTTAACAAAGGTTGGTTTTAGACAGAGTTTTTAGGCAAATGTTCTTCTTTTCTTCACAATAAACAGTTTTTGACTGAACAAGGAAATGATATTGCAAGCGAAGAGTATAACAATGTAATATTATATTGGACACTGTAATTGTAGCGAAACAAGGAAAATTTCTTTCCTTTTAAGATTGCAATGCCTATTGCAACGACGTTGTTCAGCACATCTGTATTTCCACAATCTTACTGGTGGCGCCACTTTGCGATACGGGCAGATACGGGTAATTATCAGCATGTCATTGGCGGGAATTGCTTCAAATGTCACAAATAACCGTGCCTATTATGACATAATAGTTTAAAACGCTTACGGATTTTATCTGAATTTTGAAAGTGACAGAACCCAATTATGTTAAAGAGGGCAAGTAACAGAGTAACGTTAAAAGTCATATTTTATCGTCAATTAAATCCCGTATATGTCCAGTTTTCATACGAAGGGTAAAATAAATACCGTGCACGTATAAGATCCCAAAAATAACGTACTCTTAACAAAATCCAAAAAGCAAGCTATGAAATTGACTAATTCATTTAAAATTATTTTTTACCTCTCTAATATCTCTTTCATTTCCTAAAGCATGTAAGTTAAAAAAATTATTAACCCCCCCCCCCCCCCCCCCCAATCTACAACATTATCGGCAAGTAAAGAAGAGGCTTGAAGAAAGCATTGAAAAAGAGAAACGGTTAACAAATTCTTCAATTTGAAGAAAATTGGGGAACAAAGGCTGACTCCCAGTCCAAATCAAAGGAATCAAGATACTCGAAACAATAGGGTATCTAACGGGTACTATGGATGTACAGAATTGATGGCGAAATCAGGAAAGAAATAAAGATGTTAGGCAACAAATTAATCACAATTAAGGTAAATCCAGAGGAAACGTAAGGGTAACTGAAATGAAAATACCAAAGACAATGGACAACAAAGTGAGCAGCCAACCAAAAGTGAGAACAAGATGTCGAAGCGCCATCGAGCTAGAAGCGACACGGCCATTAAGAAATACTACATAAAATAAAGGAAGATGCTAAAATATGTCGCAAAGAAAATATAAAAAGTAAACATGATTGAGGTACTGATAGTACTAATAAGGGGAAGAATCACAGCAACACAAAAGCAAAATGGATTACCTTATATATACATGGGAATTTTAATGTTTCAACTTGTCCAATGGTCGTTTCCGCCAATACTACAAACGAGTCAAAATCTCCCCTACTTCGACATACATTTTTTTTCAAACCCTTGCTGTTTGCCTCCCAACTTCACCTGAACACTCACTACAATGCCCAATTAATATTTCTACTAAACGTAATTTTTTGATCCCCATTTGGTGACCAGATAACTAACTAGTTAGTAACGTTGCTACACTCTGCGGCTTCTAGTACCATTGATTGCTAGTTCTGAGAAAACAATCTTGAAAACATGCAAAAATACTGATCAATGTGCACGAATATCCACATATAAAGCTGGGTAATTAGATTAAGTGTCTTGTCCAGACAAATAAAGCACAAACCACCATCAGAGTTCTTTGACATTCTGTTCAATATTTGTTCCCGAATGCTAAAATAAGCAATTTGTGATGAACAAAAATCATTCGCGAATTTGTTTTTCGCGCATTAACAACTATTCCGACTAACCAAGGTGAATAAAACAAGGAAACATAAACTTTGATATACACTGTTGTTTTTCTGTCCAAAAATTGCGCCATGTAGTGTTAAGGTTGCCAAC
Organism: Anoplius nigerrimus; assembly: GCA_914767735.1. Taxonomy (NCBI): domain Eukaryota; kingdom Metazoa; phylum Arthropoda; class Insecta; order Hymenoptera; family Pompilidae; genus Anoplius; species Anoplius nigerrimus. The sequence goes on from OU612078.1 coordinate 12,195,936, forward strand.
CTGATAAAAACCCTAGTGCAGCTCACGTCATACAACTATTGACACTAAACCACACTAAACACCTTAGAAATATTCTGCCACGACGAAGAAAACATGCAACAGAAGAAAGGTATTGAATGTTATGATGAGAAAAGACAAGACAATTTACATTTTTTTCCAAACTCGGATTTGTATTATTAGTCACTGATGAAATATTTCTAAGAGTGACGTACCACACATTAACTGAGACATTCTGGTTGTATTCGAATGGTGGCGCTGTTAATTGTGCAAAGTAGAATTATGTACGTGTGACAAAGTTCCCAAATATCCTAGAAAATCTATTTTTTGACAGTCTTAGCAATAAACGATATGGCCTTAATCTACGCATGACAGCGAACGTATAATGTAAATAAAACCTTTTCGACGAACTTATGAAAACAAGACATTTAACATTAATCAATCAGAAAACTCGTGTCAAAAACAGTATGCGATTCTTTTCACTAGAAAATCGAGTATTTTAGAAAAAAAAATGTTACACCACTTTTCATACGAACTATTATTGGTACAATATGCAACTACAGTGAGTCCAAAAAAATCACAGACAAAATTCATATACGATTTTTAACAGTAAGATTTTGTACATAAAGTCAAAATGTGTTCCATCGTCGATTTAATATATACTATTCCATTGGATGTATCGGATATAATGCTTTGACGGTGCAAACAAGATTTGACAATGTGCCTTACGTCTAGTTAAACGATTTCTTGCTAATATACATGTAAACTATATGCGTTTCACCGTTCAATCGCAGGATGAGCAATAAAACTAGTAGCGGCGGTAAGTATTTTAAGGTACAATTTATGCGTACGTAAGTACTAAGATCCATAACCTCAGCATCTTTCAAATTATAATGACGTGACATTAACTTATCATACACAGCCCGCGCAATTCGAACATGTTAAATAATAAATTTAAAAAAACAGATAAGAACCCAAGTTTGCACTTCAGAATACAAAAAACACAATCATTTTCAATCAGTCGTGATTGAAGGAAAATATAATTCAATTATGGTCTTTGTATGCATTTACATCTACAGAGGATGTATTTAAATAAGATTTACTTTTTCCATCTGGTAATAGTAGATTTGATTCACTTTGAGACAAAATATACAACACATATACTATATTATAGAAATTCTGTACAATCTTTGTATTAAATATTATGAAGAGTTACTAAATATTAGACAAGATATGTCCGATAGTAATTCGGGATACTTATTCCACACTTGCGTGTACTCTGTGGTTATTGATGCAAAGCTGTTGTAAATCGTTACATGTATCATAGAATATAAGTATATAGCCATATTCTAAATTCTATATTTCTCATGTTCTGAAGATGGTGATTTGTTTAAAATATATTACGACATACAGTAAGACTTCATAAGATGAAATTTTCTATCCTTGTACCTTAAAAATATTTAGCATAAACGAAAAAAATAAATTCATTTTTCTCCCATTTGTAGCAGTAACCAAGTAAAACATATTTGAACTGCGTTTTGAAATTATATATTTTCCAAAATGCTTTTATCCCAGATTATCAGAATTGATGTAAAAGATTTTATTAGAAAATTAAAAAACGTTTAATTTAAAAAAATATAAAGCCTATATACCAGAATCACACTGCAACTTCCAAACAAATTATTGATGTTGTACAAAATTCTTTTCAAATTAAACAAGGTATTCTCTCAAATATTTGCGACTGTAAATAAAAGATAAATGCAAAAAGTAAGTGGACCAATTTGGATTTATTTTGTGAACATGTAACATGTATATTTGCAATGAAGTGCTTATAAAAGGAAAACGGTTGACATCCTATATAAAATAACTGTTAGGAAATTGATAAGTATCTTAAATTTTGACAATGTGTTGATCATGACAGTATTGATTGATGATGTGCTGATCATCACAGTATTGCTCAAATTGCTTTCAAATCAGTCTATGTTTAATGCCTGTTGTAGTTAATGAAAACCTATCACCTAAACTAGGAGAAATTGATCCAGTGCAAGAAGAGCTGGCAGGCAGAGTTCGGGAAGTAGGAAACCATGCAATCTGGAGCCTGTCAAGTTGTAAACCAGGATTTGGTGTAGATCAATTGAGAGATGACATGACAGAGACTTACTGGCAGTCTGATGGCCAACTACCGCACCTTGTTAACATTCAGTTCAAAAGGAAAACCACTGTACGGGACATATGTATCTACACAGATTATAAATTGGATGAAAGTTACACACCAAACAGGTAACTGATATCAAAATTGGATAAATTTGATTTAAAAAATCATGATTCATGATATCATTATTTAAGTGTCTTTTCAAAACTAGTAATTTTTTTATACAGTAGTAATATTTTTTGTGTAGTACCTATTTCCCAGTATATTATATAAATTCATAAAGCCTATTATCAAGTTTCAATATTATAAGAAAAGATAACGTATCTTAGGTAACACTATTACTAACCATACAGTAGGATATATTGTATTTTTTGTAAGAGATCTTGATGTACTGTTGAAAACCTTTAGTAGCTTTACAACATATGTTACTGTGTTGTTTCTTGATGTCTTTTTTCTAAATTTTTCATTAAACACTGAACTACATAATGCAGTGTATCATTTTAATCATAACGTATTATATTCAATTGATAAAGCAAAAAATTCTGTTGTATCATGTTTGTATAAACTGTATATTTTTGGTAACATTTTTTTTTTTATTATCCCCGTTTTTATTGAACAGAGTTAGTGTCAGAGTAGGGACCAATTTCAACGACCTCCAAGAAGTGGAAGTGATGGACTTAAATGAGCCAAATGGTTGGGTGATTATTCCAATTAAAGATATCAATGACAGACCAATCCGAACATTCATGATTCAGATAGCAGTGATTAGTAATCATCAGAACGGTAGAGACACTCATATGCGTCAGATAAAAGTTCACAGTCCAGCGCAAGATTTCCTTGGACCTCCTGCACCTTATATGCCTGGACAGTTCCTCACAAATGAATTTCTGTGTTACGCAACTATAAGATGAAACTGAGAACTTATGTGTGCTTGCACAAGTGTATGTGTGTGTGCGTGAAATATAGTAATAAGTGAGAGTGTGATTCAAAGACAGTGAACTGTATAGCAATTTGTTGAAATAAATAAATGATATTACCAGGTACTATACAATCAATTTCAATCGATTGTAAATTGAACTGAAGTTAATTAAAATTTGAGTGTTCCTACCACCATTGAATTTAACGACGTTTCATTTTAAACACCAGCCCATGTTCAAAATTAACCCATTCAGACTTATATAAATTTAACTCAACATATTTTACCCATTAACAAATATATGTCTTGTACAAATATCATAACGAGTTGTAAGAATCCTGCACAGTATGTACTTCTCTAACACATATACATGACCGACGTTGATGCAAGTTTACATGTTTCAACTAGATCAGTACTCCCTGGCAAGCGTACTTTCGATGAAACAATAACATTATCGCATGAATATTTTTTCTGTTCCGAGAAATTGCTAGATAAATACATCTATAATAAAACGAGCAAACAAATCTAGAAATATCGTAGAAAATCGTTTAGGCTTTCTTCATATATTCAGAGCACGTACTCGCGAACATTAGCTTCATTCATTTTTTCAATTATTTACATACTATATGTGCTATTTTATATTAAATCATAAATAGATATTCTTTTTCTCTCTTAACTTTCGTTTCCATTTATAATAATAGCATTATCCGCATAAATAAATGAGTATATATTATGAATATATAATAGAACTAGAAGTGCCAAGAATCCAGAAGATATCAAAGTGACTCATTAATCCAAGTATGAGAGTGCAGAAAAAATGTCAACACAATCGATGAATCTCCGTTCAGTATGCCAAACTTGACCGTCAGTTTAAAAGGGAACATGATTCCAACCGGTATCACTGTTCTCATCGTGATCACATTGTCACATCATTCGGGAAGCCAATATTTGTCGTCAAATCCATTAAAGAATGAGTTGTCACGAATCTACGATCTCATCGATGAGCTCAAGTCGTCCGCGAGTTCCAGTGATCCCAAAACTCTGCTTTCGAAACTTCCTCAGCTTCGTTCCACCGATGGAAGGAATTCTCGAGCGAGACGGGATGTTACCGATACACTTGTGGAGGTGGCAGACAAACTCATAGATATAGTGAGCGTAAGCATGAACGACCTGATCGACGTTTCGTTTACGTTCGTTGAAACGAAGGATGAGTATAAGAATTACGTTGCCGTTCTGAACACAACGCACGTGTCTGTCCACGCACTTGTTAAGAACGAGAGTGCTTCGCTGATAAAATATTCACTGTCGACGGGCAAATCTTTAACGGCCATCGGTATCTCAAATTGCATGCTTCTGGCTGTGCAGACTGTGGACGAGGGAACGGTCATACTCAAATTTGTGCCATCTGAAAACTCAATAACTCGTGCACACTCACTGCCATTTTTCAACGTCGAAAGCACAGTTATTTGGGAGTGCAAGAATTTTGGAATTTTACTCGGCATAGCGACGGAATCGGCCGTCTTCGTCTTCAAATGGCTCGGCGAACATTTCGATGAGATTGAAACGTTCAACTTTGGCGCGCGAAGTATCGTTCCGTTTCGGCATGAGACCTTCCCATTTCTCGCGATCGTAGGATCGAAAACAATTGTTTCTGAGTACAGTCCGTCCATGGAAAGTTTTACGTTTTCCCAAATTCTGCCCAAGAGTCACAATGCGACCAGTTTTAGCGTAAAGATGCGTAACTTGGAAGAAAAGTATGTTTGCGTTTGTCACGAGACAATGACGATCGTTTACAAAGAAGCCAGTAACAGATACGTTCCCTTTCAACAATTGCCGGCATCGAAATCTTGCATTCCGTCAGTACAAAACGACAATATTGTTCTCGCTCTACTAATTGAAAATGAGGTGATGATTTATCAATACGATGGATGGAGATTTGTTGACATCGAAATGAAAATTCCGGATGTCGGTGAAGCTCGCGAGACAAACATTTTTGGCGCGAATTTGTTAATTAGAAATGTGAAAGGAGACTCTTGGAGAGTCGTGTCATTTACATGGCGGAAAGTTGATTCCTGGGACACCCTGATGATGAATACGAAGAGTTGGTGCAGCGATGCGATGGTTAAGGCTAAAAGAACTTTTAATTCTTTCGGTGAATTTTCTGGTACTGTCAAATTTTCGAACGCCCACGTCGATACGATTAAGATCAAGAATATTAACGATGAACGGACGATATCGCTGAGAAAATTGTCGAAGAAATATCAAAACATACTCGACAGACTAGATCAACGAAAAACAAATCCAATTCTGAAGAAAGTATCAGGAGACTGGAAATGGACGAGTTTGCGCGCGAAGAAGATAAATGTTCACGGTTCGTCAACATTGAAAGTTGAGAGAATCGTAACGGAGGATGAAAAATTTGCAAATCTTTCAAAGTTAAGGAGAGTTAACGATCCCCTACAAAATCTCACATTTCAAAATGTGCGACTGACAAATGCGAGCATGATGAAATGTCCTCTTCCGAGTTTTTCTTTCACTCGAACGATCGTTTCGAACGATACCAAATTTCGCAACTTGGAAAAAAATGCGTTAAAAATCGTTGGCGAACAGGAGGTTTCCGGAGTCCACATATACAACACCCTGAATGTAACGAGAGGCGTCTTTCCCATTGAAACATCGCATGGCTCAATTAAATCAAAGTTGCTTTTACCGGAAGTGTGGACCACATCGTTGAATATCAATGGAGGTGGACTGTTATTGCCCTTGAATGGTCCATCGCGAGTAATTTCTGGTTCTATAAAGGGATCGAAGGTGACCTTGAGCGAAACTGTTGTTTTGCACGCAAAATATACAGGGGACGCCTTTAAACATCTACAGCCGGTTGTTGTTGTACCGGGCACTTTGGAACTAACGGGTGACTACAAGATGGAGAATGTTGAAATCCAAAATATCTTCAGAGCAAGTGAAATTTCACGCGAAGGTGGACTGCCGTTAAGCGAAATATTGAAGAACGCTGTGTCCTTAAAAGAAAATTTGCACGAACACGTAACGTTAAAGAATGCCAGCTTTAAATCAGTCAACCTCACGAAACCTTTGAATTTCGTGACAGCGTCATCGAAGATCGTCGCAACGAAGAAATTTCCACAGGCAGTTACGTTGGCCAATGCCGAAAATTTACCAATTCCAAAAATTGACATTCCATTCTGTGCTAAGACCGCAATCGGCCCTTCGGTAAAAAAATCTTGCCTAACCGTGGGCAAGGCGTACGCGAAGAACCTGAAGAGTGTACACGTCGTCGAAAATGGTACTTTGAACAACACTGTATTCAGTCTGGTATCTTCTTTACAAGAAGCCGATATATCCAGGAAGATATTCAACCGCGTGACAGTAAAGAATCTGTCGGCTCTCCACACAGATAAGTTTAACTTATCAGACCTGAAGAACTTGTCCGTCAGCTGGATAGGAGGAAATACATTCAAGGGACCGATAACGGTCGCAAATTTCAGGACAAAGTCCTTGGAGGACACTGTACGCTTCAAATTCCCGTTGCCTAAGACGATAAAATCAATGCAATGCAAGGGCGATATTCGTACAAGAACAATAAACAACGTAAATTTTGATTCATTTGCATCGAATGTCGTACTCAAAAATGATACTTCCATGAGAAACATAACCTTTGCAGGCGGATTCTCCTGCAAAAAAATCCGAGCTAACGAAACACCGATTACCATCCCCCTATTCACGCCAAATCTGTACTCGAAACGAATTACTGGCAATTTGTCCACAACAAGTCTCATTCTGCCGTACAATTTCTCGTACAACTCGCCGCACATATCAAAGAGATTCCTGTTAACAGGAACTGCACATTTCGAAGAGGAGCCAACGGTTGAAATGATTAACGATCTGAACGTAAACGATCTTATGGACAAAGTATGGATGAAGGACAATTCTGCTTTCTTGCCCGGAGATAAAATCAAGTTTGAGAATATGACGTTTCTGACTGAAATTGAAAGTGAGGAACGAATATTCGATGAGTGGTTAGAGTACGCGCCACTAAATTTGCTAAGTCGAACGAGGCCACAAACCATAAATGTATCTGCACAATTTAAAAACGTACGAGCGAAGAACATCAGAGGTGGAGAAAAATCAAGATTAAAGTTATCCACCGGGAAATTCGATGATTTACTGTGGGATACCTTGACAGACGAAGGGATGCAAATTATAAACTCAACCTGGCGATTTGACAAGCTTTACGCATCAGGTTTTGTAACGATATTTCTTTTACCTCTCATCGAACAGTTTTCTTATTTCGATTTAAAGTACGTCTGATAATAGTAATTAATGATTTTGCTGTATTAAAACATCTTCTTTCACAATTCTATCAAAGACAATTCATAAGCTCAAATAATGCAGAACGTATTTATTTAACTTCAGTTAAGTACATCCTCTTTGTATCTTTTTCTGGTCTTTCAAAATGTCTTCCAATGGATAATGCACTCAATTTGCCATCGAAACAAAATAATTACTAGTTTATTTGAATTGATATCATATATACATGTACCAGCGGCCACAGAGCATTAAATTACATTGTTTCTAAAATAAATTGTTACGTAGGTGGTCTAAGGCTGGAAGGTAAGGTGAATCGTTTGAATTTAACAACCGACTTCGTCAGGTTCGATGCAAAGACCAATATCATTACTGGAAAGAAGACCGTTCCGGAGTTAGCAACCAAACGGCTTAATTATGCTCGATTTACGGAATGGGCTAAGAACGCGGTAACTGCTCAAGATACGGGTCTAATTATTGTTAAAGGAATGAAACATTTTCGCTCAGTTGATATTAACAAGTTAACGTAAGTATTTTGATTCGTGAGAAGCAGGCAAATTCTGATAATATTTACCATGTCAAAACAAGGTTGATCTAATAGTACCGTGCCGTATTTGATAGTCACTAATGTATTGATAATACTAGTTTGTCTAAAGTGTTAAAGATACAGTTTCTAATTTAATAGTATGGCCTTGCACCGTTAGTCCGAGATTGTTTTGCACGCGTAAAGGCAATTTTTATAAGTCCTTCGATTTGAAGTTCTTCGAACATGTCCCTTATTTTTTAGCGTATCAGGCACGATATCAGGACGAACAGTAGATAAAATGCTTCGAAAATCCGGAGATCAAGAAATTGTGGGATTTAAAACCATTGAAGGTTTCGTCAACGCTTCATCCTTTTTCATTGATAGTTTCATAAATGACGTAAACATTACGAGTTTGGTTGAGGGCCAGTTGAAGAAAAACGAATCTGTTCAAAGTATCAGTGGAATGATTACATTAAAGGATGGCTTAGAAGTTGTGGGCAATATACGGACGAAGAGTTCTTATCAAGGGGCCCAATTAAGGAATATCAATGGGAAAAGTGAAAAATTAGAATCGATTAAAGAACAAATGTCGAATGTTATGGAAATGGTTGATGCAATCGACACTGCACTTCAAAGTACGTGACAAAAAAACAGATGATCATCACTGTATAAACACTCTAATATTTAGGAATAAGATATTTATGCTTTCGCTGTTAAAATTAATTTTTTTTTAAATAAGTTTATTTATAGTCGCATCAACATCAGGGGTTATTAGCGACTACTTAAAATTAATTTGATAGTGATGTATTTAACAGAATAGTTCGTACATTTGTTTGAACGTCTCTTTTAATACGTTTGCTTAGCAATAGTTTAAATTTTTTTTAAGTTTTTGTAAATAGTTCTCTATTTTTATTTTGATGACAATTTTAGGCGATTTAAATCGAACTATAGTTAAGTCTATCATATAAAGCAGAATCTTATTCTCCATCCGCCATTTTATTTGATAGACAATTAAAGTCGACATATTTTCACGTTGACTTATTTATGCAGCCTGATCTGAAATTTTATTTTTTTGCGATTTATAAAAACTGTGATACACGTATATATTAGATAATTTTGTAATAGCGTCGTTATTTAAGCATAACATAACTTTCTTGTTACATACAGATCATGCATTCTTCATACGAACGTTGGAAGCAGATCCAAACGCAACATTAATAGAAGACAGCCAGCAATATGACGTCCCAGTAAAAAGTTCACTTCACGAAACAATAGATGCTATAAACAATTCTTCGAGCACCGAGTTAATTTCAATTGACGATAACAAAATCCACATTTCAATGGATGGCAGTAGGATGAAATGCACAGACGAAGAAACTTGTCCGGAACAAGTAGCAGGTAATATAAAGCTTCCCCTCCATTTCTATCTTTACCAAAATACATTACTAACGTTTTCGTTTGTCTAGCTCATTTACAGTATTATGACCAGCGTATATTCTGCGTCAATTCTCGTAAAGCAGTGAATTAAAAGCAAATATAATTTGACTTAATATAACTTGATTATTCAGAATGCATATGCGTTTTTATTGAGTGAAAGACGTATTAGAACTTTGCTGCAATATACTATTTTTTGATGAAATATTTGAAGGTCACCTAACATTTTTCAAATCCCTAAGTTAAGATCATGCAAATTTACTTGAATAACGCTCGAGCAAAATAAATAATGTTAACATAAGCCAAGATGAAAATATTATGCGTGCAATATTCTACAGCCATTATGATTTCGGATTCAAACACTTAAATGTCAGTATATACAGGGTGGTACTTTTCTTATGAACTGTTAACATACCATATTTATTTTGAATACCTGCAGATCTAAAACAAATATGAATGTTAATATTGATTCCTTAAATACAGTGCTACGTGCTCTTAAGTTACATTCTGGTAGAGCAACTGAATTAATGCACACAGAATTAGTGTAGCATAATTAATACCGAGAACGGTTAAATTACGTTTGCGTCTAATAAATTAACCTCTTCCATTTTTAATTGCTGAATAAACGTATAATTCATATTTTGTTATAAGATTCAAACAACTTTTTAACCCAAGATACTTTTCATCGCGGTTGACGAATTTTAGATAGCTTTTACATTTAACGCTTTTCTGCCAACACTATTATTACAAACATTACTGGCTATCGGACAGTTGTGTGACGTCATCATATACACGACATTCACCCGGTACTCTATGATGCTACCTAATAGCGGCTGCTTCAAACAAAATGTTATTACTTTGTTACTAGCATTCATCGTGCCGGACATGATCGACATGTTGACCAAACGAACGAGACATGGTCTGTGGATAGTACTACAATTAACTTCGAAAATGTTGGTATTGCGTTACGAGGACTGGGGACAATTAAGATCGTACGAATTGCCCTATGCTAATAATTTCCGTCTGGAAACAGCTGCAAATGGCGAACTGCTACTGATCAGGTCTGACGGAATATGGAAGTTGGATGGCCTCGGAAATCCGAAAAATATTGTAAAGTTCCCTCCAAATGAACTCATTAGCGTAGTCCCGTCTGACGGTGCAAACATCCGTTTGAAATCGGCGGATGGAGAAACTTTTCTTAAGATCCGTTATGTAGGTGATTAAAGGAGTGTGTACCAGTGATCATACGCGTCTATCAATACCGTAATTTTACACGTATTTATTCTTCCTTCAAACGTTGTACAACACTTAAGTTCTTTTATTACGCACATTTATATTTTTTGTATGTTAATATATATTGTTGATATTTGCTCTCTGTTTAAGTCATTCGCGATAATTTAATAAATTTACGAATTGCAAGGAAAAAAAGTACAAAAGGGGAAGTTTTCAGGTTGTTAGTAAAGGTTCCCTTTTGAGATACCGAATCAATGTCGAGCAACTGTTACTTTGTCGGAGTAAAGAAACACGCTTGCGAATCGGACCTTAACACTGTTTTACAATCATAAGTTTCAGACAAGAAACTACTTTTTTCGCCCGCCTGTTATGAGAGTTCATACCTTTACAATCGAACTGGGAATGTTTCTGTATATAAATTATTGTTGGAAATGTTCCTCCGCCTTTTTATTTTTTATTTGAACTATGCTAATAGTCATCTTGTACGACCTTGAAAGGGAATGATGGTCGTTGATTGAGCGTCTGTTCGTGCTTTGGACATGACTTTTGTGGCGTCTTTGATGACAGTCATCCCTTCCAACGCCGAGCGATCATCAGGTTTCTTGTCATCGGGTTTTAGCGGCGATTTCTGCAAAGCGTGAGTCCGATTTCACATGTTTGGCAACAGCGATCGTTCCACTCTACATTGACGAACGAAAGAATGAGCTCAGATGCCACTAACCATATCCTTTCTTGCAAATTTGTCCTCGTTCCTTTTCCTCTCCTCGATCGCGTTATTCAAAGCAGTCTGTTCCGTTGGCGTGAGAATGAGAAGTCTGGGATCCATTGCGATCCAATCGCTGTGAATGATTTGATCAACTCGCCAACGCTTAACGGCATCTGGCTCCAGCAGATTGTGCACCAATTTCTTGACTTGCTCGCTCAGCATGTCCGATATCTTCCCGCGAAACTTCCACTTTCGGTTGGTCTGCTGTTCGTAGAGCCGCTTTATGTTCGTATCGTCGAAAGGCATGGCTTTGTTCAGCAGAATGTAGAGGATGACACCGAGCGACCAAATGTCGGATACCTTTTGTCAAAATGTTTAATAATTTAGCGACTCGCATTCCTGCGCGTTGGGCGTTGATAAAAACAAATTTTCTCTTAGGTACAATATTGGGTATTCAGCGTATAGATGCGGTATAGTTTGTTGAGAATGTAGATTAACAAGGGTAAAGCAGATAACAAGACAGTTTCTATGTAATTTTTGGTAAACGGAGATGTCTGCGGGATTTTCTGGATCACACTTGAGCTGAATCTGTGACTGCAAAGGGCACTGTCTGTGATTATGCATGTGTAATGCACTGATCTAGTGCTGTATGAATCATCACATTGTAGATTCCTGATGATAAATGTGAGTTTGCCGGCAACTGAAGGATTTTTTCACAAAAAGATACCAATTTGTTGAACATGACGTATTATTTGGTCCCTGTGCATTATGCATGAAGTCGTTGCATGGAAATTGGCTTTATTTTTCGATTTACCCCTGTATTTTCCGAATTAGATTCTTTCCTCACTTTTCTGTATTTATACAAAACATATATCATATGCGTTATTTATAACAACTTAGTGGTCGATTATGTCACATACTCGGTTTAGTATAATTTCATGTTCGATAATTGCTTTGTTTCTAATAAATGTTATTGTGTTTGAGATTATATGTAAAAATTGATCATTTCGGTTAGAGTGGATCTTTTGACAATTTTTTAATCACTATATCGGTTATTAATTAACATCTGGCATTCGGTTCTCATAGAGTCTTACTGTCTTCCTGGCTGTATTAATAATTAAAATGTATTAGTGTATCATTATTATAGTACCAACTATCCTTGTCAATTCGAGGCACGAATATTATCCCATCTTATCCAAACCAATTTCCTATTCTTCGCGATGAAGTAAAAGTCCTCAAAAACTCAAAATCAACGAATTTACTTATATAGTGACAACAATCGCACTGTCAGCGCCCTTTAATCAATTTGCTCAAATGTTCTTTAACACCAGAGCCATCAACCAATCAAAATAACTGTTCCTACCAATCTTAATAAATTTTCTCTCATAAAACGTTTGATTCTTTTTAAACATTCTTCAGCACTTAACCACACAGATAAATTATTATTTTTTTCCCTATTTTGTAAGTTCAGGCCCACTGACTTGTATCGTGCAGACAAGTTAAAAGAAAATATGAATAGGAATCATGAGCAGTTCTAACATTAATTTCGAGTTCTACATAAGAGTACGAACATCATCCATTACTTTTGGATTGTATGGTGAGCCTCGCAAAATTTCCGGTGCAGCATATTGGAGTGAACCGCAGTATGTATCGCTCAATACCCTCTTGCCACGTCCATCGATGACGTAACGAGCAAATCCAAAGTCAGCCAGCTTCACATTATGATTGACGGTAAGCAAGATATTCTCACATTTCAAGTCGCGATGAGCGATTTCCATTTCATGCAGGTATTGAAGTCCTGTCGGGGCTCAGCAAAGACAACCTTTTGGTTCTTATAATTATACATACTTCATTTGTTTACTTACTTAATTAAAACTAAATTAATGTAAATTCTCATTTATCATCGGAATAGCCTCCATATTGAATAATTTGAAATGATCATGTTTGTGAGGACTAAATTTTCGCTACTGGCAAGGGGTTCAAGTTTTTGTTTCTTGTTTATGTTTAATTCGATTCTACTGCAGTAACATCTATTATAGTCTCGACTACTGGAAACAGTATATACCTAACATTATGCAAGGATAGTACTATAGTCGAAATAAAGCTTTGTCCCAATACGTTAACATCCTACATTATCCTTGTTAAACATATAGTTACAGTCTTAGCTCAATGATCTGATAATAAGATGAAACCTAATGCCAACTGTCGAAACCAAACTCTTGCTTGACTCTCAGCGACGGCGCCATTTTTCAGAATGAAGTCCAACAGATCCCCGTTCTCCGCGAATCGCATGAAGATGAAATACTTGGTGCGGCGTTGGAAAATACTGTGCACGTGCACGACATGCGGATGATTCAATTTGACTAGGATGTCGAGCTCACGGGGCAAAAACTTTCGGACAACGTCCCGTGGCGCCTTTGCGGTGTCGATGACTTTGCATGCCAGAACACTGTTTCGATCTGGTTCCGATTCACTCGGTTTGTACTCTGACAGATACACCTGTGCGAGATGATAGTCAACATCAAATCGATCAATATTTCATTTTTCGGCCTGAGTTAATGATCCGATTCAAATTAAGAATATACTGTCTGGCTGGCAAAAAAGTAATTTCGGTTTTCAAGTGTGAAGTAACACTCATTTTTTTGTACAAACTTTAAACTTTAATCTTCTGTTACTTAAATCTGATCAATATCAAATAACAAAAAGGAAACATTTTAATCCTGACAGAAGTTTGAAAATGAATTGTAACGTTATCTATGTTTGAAAAATATAAATCCTTTTTTCAAGTTGCGTTTACAACCCAATATTTATTTCACGGCTGACAATGAGAGAATCTCGTGCTTTAATCAATTTACTAGTCAGGAACAATATTATGAAAAGTATACGTGAAAAATGTGGTTGATAGAATGTTAAAAGAATGGAACAAATTATTTTGGGAGACGTTATTAGATTACGTTAAAGTAAGTGTAACAGACGTAAGTTATAATTTGCATATTTTTGCCGTTATGAAAAATTGAGAAGGGCCAAAATGCGTGCGAAATATAAGAAAATATATTGGATAAAATTGTGGGGTAGAAAATGAGGTAAGTCTTAAGTATCACGTTCCAAGAATTTGTACACCAACCTGTGTGAATTGCAGAAATTACCTATCGACATTCTACAGGGTGCATCAAAATCCGAGGTAGAAAATTTAAGGGGTGATAGAACAGATCAATACAAGTAATTATTATAACACAATGTACGGGCGGAACGCAAGGGCTGAAAAGCTACAGGGTAGTTTTCCATCGTCACATCTAACATGCTGACTGCCACGCGTGTCACCGATGCCTGACATGGCGGTTAATGTATTATAGAATTATAAGAAGAATGAGAGGAGATATTTCAGAAAACATTTTATTAACAGAAATGTTATTGATTTGTATGCTCCGGATACGCATTCCCGTCCGCCGCATTGTACACTAACAATAAGTAGTAAGCAGTAAACAGTCCTGAGCAGCACGGATATTTTCTCAAAAATTCGCATGGCAGTCAGCGTGTTACCTTTTAACTTTTTTTCCTTTGAGCGTATAAATCAATAATATTCCAGTTAATAAAATATTGTCTGAAACATCTCCTGTCTCTGATAATTCTTTAACACGCGTTAAATGTGACGATGGAAAACTACCCTGTAATTTTCAGCCCGTGCGTTTCGCCCACACATTCTAGTACAAAAATCACTTGTATTGATGTGTTTTATCACCCCTTAAATTTTCTCCCACAAATTCTGACTTACTCTGTATACGTATGTAAATTTAAAAGGACAACACTCTGTATAGCTCATTCATTGTCGGACGTTTCCTTCACCATGAAGCAAAGTGCAACGTAATAATAAGAAATTAAGCAAGACAATCGTACTGACTCCATAAATCTAGCGTTAACGTTATCGAATCGAACTAATTAAAATCTAACTTTTGCGTATGAACCCTCGCCGAGTTTTCTTAGCAATTTATATCCCCGTGCAAGTAACGTTGCCTCTTCGGACGGAGTTTGATTCAGCTCCGACATCGGATCCGTCGACCAGTAAAAGGCATCCTACTTTTCTTCTCACCATAATTCTGACTCTTCCTCTATTTCACTTTCCTCTTTCCCTCACGCACGTCACTTTCGCTGCCCTTTCCCTTCTCAGCTTCTTCCCATTCTCACACTTGTCTTCCTTATTCCTTTGAATCTTTGCCAATTACCTTTCCTTCACCTTACGTCTTCCTTTCTTACTCTGCGTCCTTCCTGTCACCTCTTGATTCATTTACAACTCCACAAATTTTGAGCTACGCAGCCTCGATTGAAATTTCAACGAATTCTCCATGTTAATAGTCATACAATGCCAATGAACTCTACGTGATTTTCTTGGAAATGACGTTTCACTTGATCATTTTAACTGAGCGCACTTTTGCCATGCGACAGAACGTGTGAATGTTTTGAAGTAGAATAATAGTGGTACGACAATCGATATATCGGAATTGTTAGGATGGAAATATTGCGTCGATTTATCGGATGATTGTGTAACTTTGACACTTATACTGTACGGACGATTTGTTAGCTGGTGCACGTATGAACTTAAGATAGCAAACGCGAAATTATGGACACGTAAAGCACGTTAACGTTGAATGCATAATGGTTAATAAATTTGCATAATGAAAAAGAGCATAAGTGAAATATAGGCTGATAATTGTGAAGCTAGCCTATGTTGAACAAAGGGCAACTGGAAATAATTCTTAATTGTGTCCGACATCCTTTCGCTCGAATGGAGCTAAGGATTAATATACCTTTGTTACTAATTTAATTGTTCACAATAATCGGTTATAGTACAATATGTAACTTTACTTATCTGAAAGAGAACAAACGTACATGGTCGGATATAAAAGTCTTTTCATATATTGGCATTGTACAAATAAGACTACTAAATCTCAACCAGAATATCTTGATACTAGTATTAATTTGATCATTATAAAGAACTGGAATTTTGTGAGTATGTCTAACAACTCCCAATGCGCGTCACTGTTTTAAATTCATAAAGCTTTTCTGCTTATCAACTGGAGATTATCACCATGTCGCAGAACGCGAACGAAGTTACTCCATTTATATTCTACCATAAAAGGTACAATGGAACATTGGGAGCACACAGTGTCGGACGACGAAACGTTTTTTATCGATGAGGTAATCGATTTTAGCCCCATTTATTATCGAATTATCATTAACGTACACGTATTATATTTGCGTATACACTGTACTACGTACATGAATACAACAGAAAATCGTATGAAACTGAATATACTTCCCGTATGTGAGGAAAACTATCAAAAATTCAGACTGCAGATATAGTAAATCGTGTTTTCACTAAAAATAATATATGAGAATAAAGATACGGAATTATTTAAAGTGCGTAAAAATTCTTATGATAGTTAAGTGGTTGCTTTGTTACTTTCATATGAGAGTAGAGTCCATTTCAACTTATTTTTCTTGACATTATAATTAGAATATAGTGACATTAATTGCGGGACATGCAACAGTTTAGTGAATAATACCACCTAATGTAGAAGAAATTCGAACATTACCAAAGTGTTATCAGTCAAAAACCACATGCGATCACGTTGTGCATTTGATCCAGATCACGTGATGTTCGTCTTGTAATCCCTGTTTGGGGAAAATTATTAAAATTACACAGCAAATGTTACAAAATTATACCAAATTTATTATACATCATACACATTGTTGCAAAAGGTACGAAAAATGATTCAATTTTGGGTCAAATGAAAAATCGTATATAAATCTGTACATAAAATTGTATAATACTGTATATTCGCAAAAATTATTATGTTACATTTTGCGTACATGCAATCATTTCACTGTTTCTTTCTTATGGTAGTAATCTTGCAGATCAAACAAATGATCAGAGGGCGATGGAATGAAATTGAGCAGATGACCAGATACGGTTGGCTCTCGTCAATGTTCCACAGGAATTTCTTGTCCCAGGAAGAATCGTCAGCAATTTTGACACTAGTGAAAAAAATCAGCTCCCATGACGTTCATAGAATTTTGGATACAGTTCGAAATCGGTCCAGTGATCTTCATCCGCGACACATTTCCGTTTTTGCGATTTCTCTGCTGGAAGAATCTTATATGGCTCAAATATTGAGGTAAATCATCCTAGCGTTTTATCAATTACAGATTGAATAATTAATCCTTATGGTGAGAAATTGATTTTTGCTGCCCAAAAATCTTGTACGATAAACATAACACGCAATTCTAGAATGGGCAAAATATGAATACTGTTGAGGTTTAATTTTATGTCAATATACAAAATTGTACAGATTCTAACATTTAAAGCTGCTAGAATGTGTAATACGTTTCACTTCTTGATAATATTACCAAATAAATAAATAAAACATTTCTGGTTTCAAGCAGAACGTTTCATATTACCTACCAATCTATTTTAGAACAATTACAATATGCAGCGAAAACTGTGCTGCAAGTTTTTACGGTTGCACCAAGTCTTAAGGTTCTGTTTATTCGGATTGAGTAACAAATTTTCGAACATTCATAAACAGAATTATAGAATTTGAATAAACCTAGGATAATAATTGGGAATGAAAGTACAATATTTTCGCAATCGTTTTAAACTTTCCGTTGTCGAGTGAAACGCATCGGATTCCTTCAATGCTTGAAAGATCACTAATTTACAACATTCGTATTGTTAATTACGTATAAAAATTAGTGAGTTACCAGTATTTGAGGTGAGTTAATAGTCTAATAGTATTCTGTGCTTCCTACACTATCAAAAGGTAAATTAAAAAGTGTGCTGCGATATAACATAAACCTTGGGATCTAAACCAAACAAATAAAATTTCATTATTAAACTTACTTATGTCAGGAAAAACAAATAAAATTATTAGGCGGTGCATATATTTGTTTAATCATTTTAAATGCTGAAGTCTGTTAAAAAGCTTTATATCTATTTACCTATTACAATTTACATTGATTAAATGTACGTATTTGTTTGCCTCAAAACTGTTGTATTTATATGCTTCTTGTTCGTAGGTCACAAGGTAAACGTTCAATCCGCACTAAGAAACCAGTAAAGCATGGATTAACATCGGTCTTCACAATATCATGAAATCATTAATGATATAACTAGCGAGATTTTGCCTCAACCTTTGCGATTTCAGAATTTATTGATATCGGCAGCGTTTTCATATTGCACGTGAAATCTTTCGACGTGAAAATCATTAACACGTTGGATGCCACGCTGATTTTGTTTCAATATAATTCATATGAACCCGCCGGTCACCGGTGAACCCCATGGCACTCAACGTATTGAAATACGATTCTTTTCTTTTCCTTCAGTATTACCTAAAGATAAATAGTTTAATTTCCTCTTCATCTGAATTAAATGTGATCTTGCTACATTCTGTGTAACGAGCGATAGTGTATTGGAATATGTAAACCCGTAAAACATGATTATTTTGTAATTATGTACATGCAGGTATGTCCAAATATGTAGGCTAAGCGAAAAGAAACCAGTTTTCCAGTCTTAGTTTAAAATCATTTTTCTCAAAAAAATTATCACAAATTTTTTTCTCCCACATTTCTTTATTCGTGTACCTTATTACATATGCCAAAAAGCGACATAAAATTTGACACTCTCCTGTAGGTATAAAAAAGGACGCAGAACACCCTAAACGTTAGTGACAAGACAATTTATTTTCCTAATCTACTATCGTCCAAAAAGTACCGAAAGAACGGATAGGTCAAAATCGCTGAGAGACAGAAAGAATATCAAGATAGAATTATTAGTAAAAATTCTTATTTTTCGCGTGAGTAATTTGATTTACTATGCGTAACTGGTCCCCAGAGGCCCGTATTTTATAAAATTTTGGCCATTTCGTCATTTCATTGACAAACTTAGTACCGTATGTGTGCTGATGATATATGCCTTACAGTTTGTTTGATTTTTTCCCATTCCGGCTCGTATTTTTCTTTTTTCATATACAACCTATCACTTTTCTTTGACCGGTGTCCTCCAGATCTGAAAAAGATACAAGTTTTGAAATGTATCAACATATTTTTGATCTTTTGGGTGGGTTAAGTGGTTGAACAAACGTGTTGATAAATTGATGAATTAATTGATTATCGAATGCAGATGATGAAAAACACCGAACGACACGAAGCTTGTAAACGCGAACTTTTTTTTGAGGTCAGTGTTTTCCAAACTTTGAATATTGTTTTGTGATATTATATGACTTATAGGTATACTTTGGAAATATAAAGAAACAAATAATTCTGCTTTCTCATATAAAGTATAACAGCGCCAATACTGTTTTTGTAAACGACAAGGTTAATATGAGATATCATGTGAATGTATATCATTAAGACGAGAAATCTCCACAAAGCAGTCCACACGTAAACCAATTAAATATCGGCTTGGCTTCATACATCAAGTTACAAGTGCAATAACGCAAATATTTTTTTCAATAACACATGAGCATATATAGAACTAATGGGACTGCACATTAGTATCGCAATTAGATCAACAATATCATTCTCTATTATAGTAACAAAGTAGTGATTGCTACATCAATCTACTAAATTAGAACTCACTCATAGTTACTGTCTGTCTGCCAAACGAAACATTATCCTAAAGTCTATAGCAAACAAAACTCAAACAGTGACTTTAAGATGGGGCTAACTAATGTCAAACACCTTCCTCAAAAATGAGATACGCCAGCAAAACTAAAGATACAATCTTGTCCGCATTCATTAGCAACTTCGATAAAGAATGACGTGAACAGGCTGAAATGATGATGATTATATGATGATTATACAGTGATCAAGCATTAGACACCTCGTCCGATCGTCGTCATTAGTTCAGTCAGACTTACGGAGTTAGTCGCCCTGAGCGAACGGGGCTCTTGCTTCGAATGAAATCAGTGATATATGTGGAGCGTATTTTTGGTTAGAGCGTGGGTGAATTCAAGTTAGGGCTACCAGGCGTTGACGTGGGCGTTGATGGGGTACCTGGTGGCGATGCCTCTAGTGGGCAGACTAAATTTCCGTAGTCAATCTCGTTCTTACTCTTCTTTCGCTTCAGCGTGAACTGCGATTTCTTTGGTACCTGTTCAGTCCAGATCAGAAAAACGATATTAATAAAAAGTAAACATCGTCTTGTTGAAAACGGGCAGCTTCTAAAAGTCAATGTGGCAGCTTTGTGCGAAAGATCAACATAAAAACATCTAAGTGAATGAGTAGAAGAAATCAAAATTAATACCTTTGATAAGAAAACGTGCATGAGTATAAAGTATAGAATCTTTATCCCAGTTTTGTTGCAGAAGTACCATGTTTAAAATATTAACATTTGTACAACTGTACAACCGAAGACACAGTAATTGAAATAATAAAACTGAAAGTTACGTAACATACAGAGTGAACGGAACGAGGTATTACCAAATGTACATTCTCGCTCGTTCATCAATGGCAAACATTATATAACACGAAAACGCAATTAACACTTGATTTAATACAAAAAATATGTGAAATATAAGGCAGGGGCCGCGACGGCTTGATTACTTCCAATTTATTATGGATCAAACGATAAATTCACACCTTCAATCTAGCCGTAAGGGTGAGCGGTACGAATCCCAACGTGCTCTCAATTTCTCTTTTCTGCTGAACAACCTCCCTTCCGAGAATCTGATTGAAGTGGGTCGTCAAATGTCGTCTCAGCAACGTCTTGGCAGGCGGAATGCTCAATAACGTGGCCAACAATTCCGATGTAAACCGTCCTTCGTAAACCATCAATCCACCGTGTACACCGGATCCTCTCATATTCGGTGCATACTCTGCCAGATCGACTACCCTTAACCACTCCATGACTCTGTGATTCGTCCAGAGTGTTACATTGCTATCGCCAATTCCGTTACCGTCCAACGATCGTCTCTCCAAATTGTCGAATTCAAAGTTGAGCTCCCGTAACACCTGTTAAACAGAACAATATATCATTAAAAAAAGGAGTAATTTTTTCTCACGCAGTACGTACATCAATAATGAGGTGTAACATTAGGCGAATACTTATGAAGCACATAATTATATGCGAGAATGTGTACCTGTATTCCTCGGCGTAAACTGGCTGCGTGCAATTGTGCGGTTACTCCGAGGTTTAACAGATCTTCGGTGGTTAATCTGTGAAGAACACGTCCGTCGACTTTGGCATCATGAAACGCTTGTTTGTGCTGCGGTAGCCCAATATCGTCCAACCAACGAAGTACTGCGACGCTGTCCATCTGAAGTGACGTTTAACATATGAACATTCGTATATGTATTAACATAATGTAAGATTAAGTATTAAATATAATTTAAAAAAAAAAGATAAATGTTCGTATTGCCAATAACACCCGTCTAAAGTATCATGTGTATGTCAAACGATGTGGTAACTATTGTTGCGTATGCAGAAATGTTTATTAAATTCATTGTACGTTATGGAAAAATGCCGGTACTGTCAGAAAAATGAAATTGCTTTCTATATTAAATTTACCAATATTTGTATATAATTTGTTGGAAATATATCGTTCACAAAATATCAAGTGTACGATCTTTATATTTCCATACCTTTTCAGATCCAAGAAATCCTTCGCCATTGCATCTCTCAGACTCAATGGCATACATCAGTTTCTTCCGATGTAAGATATTTTTTATATCCAATTCTTTTTCGATTTGATTCTGTGTTGTATCCAATAACTTAATGCCTGTCGCTCCCCATCGCTTTAATTCGCCAGTGTAACATTCCAAACCAATTTGTGCCAACCATTCTCCGATTTCGTCTACGGTCAGTTCGCCAAGAGATTTAGGT
This sequence comes from Anoplius nigerrimus, assembly GCA_914767735.1. NCBI lineage: Eukaryota > Metazoa > Arthropoda > Insecta > Hymenoptera > Pompilidae > Anoplius > Anoplius nigerrimus. The sequence goes on from OU612078.1 coordinate 12,218,105, forward strand.
GGCAAACTTGGTTCCGGTTGAGAACTGGATTCGCCTATCACGGTCTTCTCTTCAACTAAAAGAACATTCTTTACTTATTCGGTGGACAAACGATAAAATCCGTACATCTAATATTGTTATTTTACCAGCTGCTCTCTGTACAAAAGCTCATCTAGTGAAGGCACTAATTTCCATGCGACGTTTTTTAACGATGCGATAACGAACAAAAATTTTTTGGTGGAACTATTAACTGTTATTGTAAATACGTCAATGTCAAGACATATCTCATTTCACGGTGCTTTTAATGTTAGTAAGTACATTTTTTAATATAGACGATGAGTGAAGAAAACAATGTAAATGATGGTGTATAATCTGATGCACACTACTGTTTAGGAAAATTCACGGGTAGACAATGCCACTGCGATTCATTGACGTGGCTTGGTGTCAACGTTATAACTTAAAGTAAACGTCTAAAAAGTAAACGTCAAAAATACATAATTTATCGAGCCGAATAAATAGAAATACTGTCATCAAATATCTCTTTTTAGACCTTATACTAGTAAAAATGAATGATAGTAGTTTTTAAATCCTTTTGTAATTGCACGAAGTTTCTGTTTGGTGCAACAAATATTTTTGAAAAAGCATAGTTTTACACCCAACGTCAAATCATGGCATCGCATATTTTAACATTTAATAAGAATAGCTGAAGATGCGTTCGCCTATTTCTTGAACATTTTCCATGTAATTAACACTTACACTATTTCAACATTAAGTCTATTACTTCCTGATACACAATAACGAAAGATAAAAAAGTACATAGAAAACATTTAACAAAATGTTCAAACTTTTTGTCAGTTCAACGTAAAGCTTATGTTAAACTGAGTGAGTGTGCCAACATAATTACAATGCGTCATGCATGCTTAAAATATAGTAATTCGGTCGAAACCTAGAATAGGGGCCGACAAGCATCTTGCAGAGGCTCCTCTGACTGCGAGCGGCAAGCTACCACCCGCTTCCAGAATTAAATTCGGAACCTTACCGAAGTTCACTCCTTTTCTAGCGGACGTAGGCGGTCTCGGTAGACTGCTATATTGGCCTGTGTGCCTGCTGAATCGTTCCCCCTAATAATTAAACAGAAAACCTAGTTATTTCATCACCACGCTTTCCTCGGAAGACAATTAATTGTTCTATCGAATGGACGACTAGTTTGACTGACGTTACATTAGATCTGATAATAACTTATGCAATATTCAGTAAGACCATATGCTACTCAATGATAAAACGGCAATACGTACGTTTGACAATGGGCTTGAGTTCCTTAAGGCAAGATTTTCGTGCTCCAAACTCGCCTGTCTGAGCTTCATTTCAGAAAGAGAACTCAAGAGCTCCAGTTTCTGCGTTTCCAGGGCACTTCGGGACAATACTTCCTTTTGGAATGGCCGAAATAAAAACAAGTAGGTACACATAGAATAAGAAACTAGTGATGTAAAAAAATGATTATATGTGCGTTATAGGCGTTGACAACCACACGAATAACATAAACTAGAAACATTTCACACATTTCTTCTATGTTTTAAGCATGCGAGAACTCCTTAATGAAATTAAAATGTATCATTTGGGACAACTATCAAGGAAAATTGGCCATGAACAAAATATGACATTAAACGTACGCCGCAAACACAGAAGTTATATCGAAAACAATATGCACATATATCGGCAGTAGCTTCTCCGATAGAACATACCTTTTGCAAAGCTTCTTCCAACTGTCTCATACAGTCCTTCTTCTCCTGCAGCATGCTCTCCAATTCTCGAATCTTGCTCGATTGCGCATCAACTTGCTCCGACAGTACCGAGACTTCCATATGCAACGCGGCTCGTTCATTCTCCAATTTTCTCAAACGTTCCTTCAAAATAACGAAAAGACACAAAATCATATAACATATATTGTGCACCTTAGTTCACATCATACAGTGCACGGGATGTCAACAAATATGCATACCAACTTAAGGTAGAACAAAGTTTCATTCATTTATTATAAGATATGGCTACATAGACGTCCTTTGTCAGACACCCTATGTACCTTGTACTTATTCCTAATGTTACGTGCACACATGTTATTGTCCCAAACAACGATCAAAACGTCCTATCTTATATCCTATGATTATGCGGTTATACGTGTATATACAGACACACATATTTCGAATCGCTTTCTTGATCACCTCGGTCTTATCGAAATCGTATGCGCTTCCGTATTGAAACTGCTGCAATGGACAGCAATGCTGTCGTTCGCCACAACAAGATAAATCGCTCTGAGACTTTGCCCTCAAGTCACGTTCGACTCTGTTCCGCAATCTTCGTCTTCTTCTATCCAATGATCCTGATCCCTTTGCCTGACACGAGGACGGTAAATTAGTTCCGTTTGTTCGGGACTGCTGCGTCGTCGTTGCCAGATTCTGTTGAGAGCAGCGCAACTGACGGGAATGTCCCAGGGGAAGCGGTGTTGGCGGATGATGATGATGGTGATGATGATGAAGATGATGATCCGTTGACGTCAGCTGAGCCAGTCTACTGGGAACGCTAATTTAACGAGCGACCGCGTTCGATAATGATCTGTCAGTCTGAGCAGTTACTGTTGCTTTCTTTTTCTGTTTTCCCGTCAACTTTTCAACTCTGACATTCATTTTAACACGTTTGCTAAGATCGGTGGCAGAGATTTTACGATTATTGCATACAAGCTGCACGCGCGCTTCGTTTTCAAACAATTTGAAAAAGCATATATACTTGAATAGTAAGCTTGTCTTTACCGAACCATATGTATGTCTACCTTTCAATATATTCTTGGTTTTCTAAATATTTTTGAAAATTATTCGTTCACTCAAAGTATCTGTGTTATGAATGCATCAGTCGTATAAAAAGTAACACTGTATCTGGCCACAAAATTTGCATTAGTCTAGGTATGTAGTGAGATCATAAAAGCGGACGTGTTAAAACTTCATATGAGAAAAGTAAAACCTTGAGCATTGCATCGCCGCATAGAGAGGCATCGTTCCCAAATGAGCGTGATTTCCTGCTGTGTTCTGTGAGCTCATGCCTCCAGCACCACTTGAACTCGCTTGGCATAAGTTCGGAATGCTACCTTGTAACGAAAGCATCCTCGTGTATCCTAGTAGACAAGCCTGCGTCGATCGATAATTTCAATTTCTTGCAACAAATCTTTCTTTCGCCCTCTCCCGCTCGATTAATTTTTTCTCTTAATTCTTTCATCTTGTCTACCTGACAAAAGCAACCCTGTGACCTACAGAGTCCATGTTGGTATCCGATCAATCCACTTAATCCACGTTGATAGTCATCGACGCATATCAATCCTCCGTCTTCGGAGTTTGAAGTCGTTCCAGAAGAATCGTATCCCTCGGATGGTGTCCAACGATTCTCAGATTGCTTTAAAGTCGAAGCCGCGTCGGAAGAATCCGACTGGGTATCTGAATCGAAGAATTTACGTGAGAACGTTCAAAATGTAAGTGCGAAGTTGAAATTTGGAGTAAATAAGGAAAAGACATGTCGACGGTGCCAAAGTTGAAACGTTTACATAATTATGTGAAAGCAGTAACTGAAAATATCGAGATGTAAAAAGTAGCAAATATCATATATTACACAGTCAAAATTGTAAAATTAGAATGGTATAACTGAACATTTCAACAGGATGAATGACTAGAGAATGATACGATGTAAGACACGGCAAGATTCAAGATTCTAAATATACAGCTAAAGTATCCAACTGGTTATCGGAACGGAAGAATGCCGACAACGTTTAGTGTAATTTCCTGTTTCCGGCGAACCCACGTCGGATTATTTATTCGAGATTCATCCGCGTATTGGGTAACGTGATATGTAGGGCTGTTAACTATCGAAAAGTCATCGAACTCATTCTATTTCTATCCAAGTTTACGAATACGTTTCGGTGTGGAGGATTGAGGTGCGTTAGAACATTGCGACTCACGAGAATTGGAAAAAGTGAAGTCTGATGATGGTAAAGCGTTGGCCAATAAAAATGAAAAACCTTTTGAATGTTCTTTGTGTCTTTCCTCGATTATTGGATCCAGACTCTGTCGATCTTCGCCGGGATTATCAAGTGACCACGAATTCTCCATAGTTGGCGATGGATTTTATACCTTATTACAATGCTTTGTAAACATCCTAATCATTTAAAAAAACTATGTTGCACTGAAATGTTGACGAACGTTGTTTCGAATTCAGCCTTTTTGCTATCAGTATTCCTGTAAATTCTACCGTATTCACGTAACATTACACGATAATAATTACGGTGATTATACAGACAGGATGTGCACACTCGGGATTGTTTCCGCAAACAATATCTTTTGATATAATCGTCTTCGAAGAGATCGCTGTACCGTTACATGATCGTTTTTTTACACATTATTTTCTTATATTCCCTTTCAAACGAATGGTTCTCTATACCTTGACACCGGGCGCGGCAAGACTAAAATTAAATCCGAAACACTGCGAAAGAGTCTGTGAGAGAAATATTTGTAGAGGGGAGAGACGTTGAATTATATTTAGACGCGCGTCTTCTGTAGACTTCTCACGTGGTCACTTTACGAACCTTTTTCTCGTTGGCCACTCGTGATTTCAAAATTGCTGTCACTTATGCTAATAAAGTGTGCATAGTATGCATTTATCTAATAACACTGCACGAACATGTAAAGGACTTGCATCTCTTATATTATTCTTACACAGATACTTAAACATACTTTTTGATTGGCTAATATCTGATAAACTATGGTAATCTTGAAATGATTGTGATACAAAGTTACAGTGTATAGTCATACGTTACATCTAAGATTGATGAGCACACAAATAAGATTCTATATACATGTATCTGACGGTGTTGGCATTAAATACTAGAATAATTATACACTGTACCTCATAATATATGTATAAATCAACTTAATGATACATGTGCAAGAGTTTATTGCATGCACAACTGAATAAAAATAAAAGTAGATAGCATAGTTTATGTTGTAGCTCCATATGAGTTAATCATATGAAGTAAATTCACTTACAGGTTGCATCCATTGTAGGAGAATCTCAACTGTAGTGGCATCTGTTGGCGGAAGAGGGTTTGGTGAACTTTTGATTGCTGTAACCAAATTTCTGGTTGCGTCTTTTATGGAATCCTTCCACTCTGTGTTTCCGTCTGCTGCCCCTTCTGCACATGCTCCTTAAAAACAGGAATGGTGAATGGGTATTTTTCATAGATAAATCTTCTGTCTTATTTACAACAAAGAAATTTTACCGGAAAGAATCCCATCCATTTGCAGAAGAGCAGCTTCCAGCATTTTGCTGGCTTCTGTCGTTTTTGCCAGGAAGTCAGAATTGTTTGTTTGTGTTGTCGTTCCACTCCTCTCCTCACTTTTCCCCATTGCTTAAAGCTGATAATGTTAACATGTTTTTATACATTTGAGGCCATTAACAAGTAAAATAACAAAGTAACATATGTATGGAATACTAACAATTACAAACATTGAATATTAAAGTTAAAGCAAAATAAAATATACGTAATTACTCATGGCAAAGCTATACACATAGTCGCCGTAATTACAGTCTTGTATTGACAAACTAAATTACATGTTAATATTGCAAATATGTTAAAGACACAAATAATAATATATCCATGTAATAATCTTCTTGAATAAAATGACAGTAAGAATAAATTCAGTATAAGAAATTGTGGACCAAATTAGACTGCCTTGTTACAATTACAACCTCCACAACAATATAGTATTACTATGCTTAAGTAATCTATTATGGTTACTAATTTTACAAAACATCAATATTATGATTAAATCGTTATGCATGTTCACAGATCCGTAACAAGAACGAAATTTAATGTATAGATGTAGATAATGAAAATATTTTAAAGGTAATGAAATGTTTATGTTCTATGTTATGTGTCAATGTTAGACGCAACGCCATGCATTTGCAGGAACGCATGCATAACTACGTATGTATATATATGTACGAAACTCATACAACGAAATAGAAAATGCAGTCTCTAAAAATATAATGTTTAGTCAACTTACGATATTCTATCATAATTGACACCTTGTTAATAACAGCATGCACTGTATAAGCCGATGGGTTAGCAAAATTTACTATAACCCATGGACGTTATTAAAGACGATCAACAGGTACTACCGAGAGCAACGCCCAACCACTTACCAAACGTAATGCACTACCCCCTCCACCCTGAAATTCCGTCCTTTTCCACTCCCCACCGAATCGCACTTCGTTCAAACTTATTTCAAAGCGTAACCAACTTCAAAGATGACACATATTTCGAATTTCTAACATTCCTACCTTATCTATAATCGACTCACGATAAACTATATTTTCTTTATTCCACTTCTCTGTCTGTAATCGAGTTCATTTTTTACAAAACTAATTATTGCACGTGACTAATGATGAACAACATGTGCCGACGATTCGGAAATTCTTATTTTTGTCTATTGTCAGATGCATTTCAAATTTTTATCAGCACTTTCACCTCGGTTAAACAAAAGCATTGCAAATATTCGGACAACACTGAAGGAGTGAAGAAAGCATCGCAATTGTATACTCACTTTCGTTTATCAGTTAATACTGACGAGCAGCTGTGAAATTAGATAAGACGCAATCGTTCGCGAATAATCACATCTGTCAACGTATTCAATTTCTTTCTATTCATGTTTCAAATGTTCTTCCACATCACACTGCATACTTCCACTTTTTGCGATCTTTATAAATCACTGACGTTCTTAAGACCTGAATGAGAGATCGAACGGTTGTTTCAACTATTATATCGAAGAAGATCGCGGAAGAGAATTTATATGCAACGTCGACACTTAACCTCACGGTTGCTGGAAACTCGTAAACAACGGCCGACAGACTGAAGTTGGCAACTGAACAAACTTCCGGATATTTCAAATTATGTGATTTACAGAAAATCTTGCTTTTCGAGAATCGGATTATCGAATAATTAGGATTTAATATCAGTGATTTTCGCACATTGCATGCACAAAAACACTATATCGATCCTATTTTTCTATGAATAACCAATTCATTACAAAATTATACTCGTTAGTATTACTGGTATTTATCAATTATTGTGTACAATTACTGACCGTCTCATTTTTTCATTTTGACCGCTCTTGCTTTTTCCCATTCTTCCTTATTGCTTCGAAAAAAAATGTCGTTAAAAAATTTAACTACGTGATTAAGAGCAACGTAATTAAAGTATGTTTACAAGATTCTGGATGACTTTTTAATTGAAGACGTACGTTCACGAGTCTGCTCAGGAGCGGATGATTCGCCGAGTAACGGCAGGGATAAATGCATTCGCAAAATGGAGGACAACAGACTTCCATGTTCCGAAAATTGAACGTTTCGCGCCACTTCCAGGCACCTGAATCGCGACGTACGGAAAACTGTGGGAGATTTAAACGGGGAGCCCGAATGAGACTTCCCCCGAAGTACCGCTAGAGGACTTCCGTGCCATTTTCGTGCCCCCCACCACGCTACCCTCAATTCAGTGCATCGTTTCTCTCCGTCGGTGAAAAGGGAGAGAGACAGCGAGCGAGAAGAAAGACGCAGCCATCGAAGCTGCAGCGCTCGGGACAGGGAGAAGAAGTGAGAAGTAGGAGCAGGTGGTGGAGGTGGAGGAGGTGGTAGCGGCAGAGAAGGTGGAGGAGGGTAAAACGCGACTGGGGGGGCCCGAAAGATGCGTGCGCGGTGAGAGATCGCGGTGTAAAATTTCTCGAAGTCGGGAATTTATTTCGTCCTCTCGCATGCCCGAACGAGCCTGTCCTGCAGGACGCAAGTACGTGGGTAAGTTCGACATACCTCGTCGGCGCGGTCTCGGTACCGAAAAATCGAGTGCGTCCAAGAATTAAGAATTGACGAGCGTTGCGCTCGCGATTTCCCCCGTTCCACGGGAAAAACCGCGAAAACCCTACGTCACGAGTGACGGATTCGGTCAAAACTGGGACAAAGTGCAGTGCACTCTGGCATTGCGCTTTATAACGCCAGGTGTTTCTATGCCGTAATCTTCCCAGGATTGGGTAATATATATCCCGCTGGCCGCCTTTTACACACACACATATACACACGCACGCGCGTGAACAGAGATACGTAGAGACTTATATACGAGAGAACATACACGGTCGACGAAACGTCGACCGACAGCTTTTTTTTTCGACCCGATATATTCCGAGGGTTACGGGTGGTGTATGCTGGAGGATTCTGACGTTCGTTCGCGTTTGACAGGTATATTTTGTTTTGTTGCTCGTCGTCCCGTCACAGATAGATGATGCTCAACATTTTCGATTATTCCCTGTTTCTCGTACTGCCGTCTGCTCTAAGTGAAAAACCGTATTTATACATGTTTTCAACAATATCATAACTATTACTGTAAACTGTAACTGAAAAACGTTAATGGCTGGAGGCTATATAGTACAAAGGATTTTGTTAATTTTGAGTAGATTTCAATTTCAATATTTTCTCTTGATCCTTTACCATGATTTGGGGTAAATACTGTTAAGCAATATCATCACCGACATAGGTTAAATGACAAGTTTAAGACAAATGATATTGCTTTACACTGTCTCTAATGGAAAATTTTAGATTGTTCAAGTCTATATTTTCCTTGTTTATATTATACTATGTGTTGATGTGAACCATGATAAGTCTAGTCATCGCTGGCATAGGTTAAATGACGGGCTCAAGATAGTCCCACCGCTTGGTATCATGTCAGATGGGGTCGACGGTGGTGGAGGGGAAAACGAGGTAGACTCTCATTCCTCATCTCACGCCGATGCTGGCGACTCTTCAAATCACCGGGAGGATGAACCTTTGGATCCTGACAATGAGGCAGCATTGAATACCAACTATGACAGTGGAGATGGTGCAGTGCCTGCTTTTAGGTCAGTGTTGTACTTGTATGGTCAGCTTCATGATCAAGTGAAAAATTGAATATGAGGACTTATAAATATTTACTTTTGTATAGGTGCGAGCGGTGTGACAATTATGAAACGATAAACAAAACTGCATTGTGCGCACATCAAGACCAGTGTCTGGTGGGTGGTGAGGCTGGAGAAAATGCAGAGGGCATTGAGGGACAAGAAAATGATGGCGATGGAGAAGAGGGACACTCAGGACTTCGGTCTCACAGGAAAATGTTCGAGTGCGACGTGTGCAACATGAAATTCTCAAATGGGGCCAACATGAGGCGGCATAAGGTAAAGAACTGTTCCGTATATTAAACATTTGTGTAACAAGTGAAAAAGAGGATTATGTTATCCGACTGACTGCAAATGTGCAGCAGCTGATAACACTAAAATGGAACTTTTTTGTGCAGATGAGGCATACGGGTGTTAAACCATATGAATGTAGAGTCTGTCAAAAAAGATTCTTTCGTAAGGATCACCTGGCAGAACACTTTACCACGCATTCAAAGACCCTTCCTTACCATTGCCCAATCTGTAACAGAGGATTTCAACGACAAATAGCAATGAGAGCTCACTTCCAAAATGAACATGTTGGTCAGCATGACATGGTCAAATCTTGTCCACTCTGCAATTATAGAGCGGCAACCATGAAATGTTTAAGGCTTCATTTCTTTAATAGGTGTGTAGCGAGTCAATGTTTATAGTAATCGATCAGAAACCAGAATATTACAATGCACAATAGACATTATAGGTGATATGTGCAATTGAAAAGTATCGTAGTTGGCTTAATTCAATTCAAGTAAACTCGAGTATTTCAATTTAACTTTACGCAGATGTGTGCTAGGAAATAGTTAACTATAATAAATCAATATGTCGTTATCTTTTAACCCTTCAGATTATTTGTTTTCCATTAAAGGCACGGCATAGATTTAGACAACCCTGGGCCGAACAGCTCGACGTCCATAATGAATTGTGCGCCTGGCGAGGCAACGCCATCAGCGCCTTTATCCGACAGCGGAGACAGTACGGGAAATCGTTCTGCCGACAATGCAACTCCGCCAATGCATTTTCTCATGCCTCACGTCGAGATTTCCATTCCTTATCCTGAGCAGGCGAGTCAACGAAATCCGAGTCCTGCGCCTCTCAACGGTGACAGCCCAAACAGTCCGCAAAGTGCCGACAGTAACAGCAATGCACCCAGCAGTAGTCATCATCAACTGCCGATCAACAGTAGCAGCGGGATGCATAGGTGAGTTTTTAATTCAACCCAGCAATGACAAATGATAAATAATCAAACATTCCGACTGTCCGCAAACGGTATAAATTTTCCACACAATCTAATACATAGGGTGGGGCTAACTTGTGTGTTGGACTCTTCCTCATAGAAACAATGAAAAACAATGTCAAGAGTGTCACTGCAGTGATTTCAATTGTCCACCCTGTGTATTCGTATACGCGTGACACACGAACCGTTTCCGCTCTCGCAATTTCCTTACACGTACACGCCATGTATCGGCGGAAGTCCGACGGTGCATCGGCTCGTGGAAAACTTTTGCCGGACGGCAAGGTGCCCGCCAGAGACCGAGGACGTGAGATACACGTCATTCATCCCTGTCAGGCCACTGACGTCCGTCTCGCGTCCGGAAGTTCGCGAAGTTTCACTCCCCGTCTCCTCGATCCGCGCGCAGAGCGTTCAAAGTCCGACATGTAGTAAGCTCAGAATCCATACGATCGAAAGGAACGTCGGTGGCGGGGACGAGGCGATAACTCCATCGATCTCCCTGATACCGATCAAGCAAGAGCCGAACAGCAATGGGATGGAAGAGCCTGGTGGCGCGACCTCGAGCAGCCTGCCTCTGCCGTCGCTGATAAAAGTTTCGCCGCTGAAGTCGTTGCTGCGTGACGACCTCAGGCGAAAATTGTCGACTGGCTCGAGCAACAACGGGAGCAGCAACAATGGAACTGCACCGCATAACAGGGAGCCGCCAAGTTCTACCAGGCCGGACCCGCGAACTAGCGGCCTTCAATGCACGCACTGCAGGATCACCTTCCCCGACCAGACGCTGTACTTTCTTCACAAGGGATGCCACAGCGAGAGCAATCCGTGGAAGTGTAACATCTGTGGCGAGCAGTGCTGCAACCTGTATCAGTTCAACTCGCATTTATTGAGCAAGAGCCATCAGTAGGGGTGGCAAGGATCGGGGGTCTTTCTCGTAATTTCGTTTCGTTTCGTTTTCATCCGGGTTGTTGTGAACATTCGCTCAGAAAAGCGGTCGACATTCGATCCTTTTAGCTTCTCTCTTCCGTTTTGTTCTTTCAAAGTACGCGTGAGTCAGTACTTTTCACCTTTACACCAATGGTCTGTAGACTTAGTAGGTACATTAATAATGTGGTGATAGAATATTTGTATTTGTGGAAATTCTTTTTCATTGTTTATGGGAAATTCATGTTTTTGTGAAAGAGGTAAATGCCATATAATACCTCGGTAATTTGTATGATCTTTTGTAAGGTGTTAGCGTGATTGGGAATTAAGTATATTACGCAATGCAAGTATTGAACAGTACTGTGCAAAATACAAGGATAAAACTTACGTTTACATTGCCACAAGACGTATAATTTCTAATGATTATTCATATTGGAACGTTTCTTATCAGATTTTTTTGAAATGAAACGAATTCTTGAGTAAGAGAAAAATGAAAACGTTGCCGGTACGCAGTTGCATTTTCAACATTCAATGCAGTTTGTTTTGACAAAAAGATCGATCTTTTTCTGAGCGAATCCACGATACGGAAACCAAAAGCGTGCCTTTCCCGACGGAGTTAAGAATTCGACGCATGAGAGAGAAAGAGAGAGAAAAAAGAACGAAAAAGAATTATTGCCAATTCCCACTCGTCCATCTGTCATCACGTGAACAATCAATCCGTCCATAGGGCTTTACCAAAATATTCCAAGCTCTATCAGTAGTCTTATACGATAGTTAGGAAGAGTTTAATGAAAATTATATGCATATATATATATATATATATAGAAAGAGAGAGGGAAAGAGGAAGAAAAAGAAAAAGGGAGATGAAGTAAAATCGGGATAGGTGAGAATGAGAGAGTGAAAAAGAAAGATGCCAAGATGGAAAGAGTATGAAAATCGATGGAAAAATGAGAGATATATATAAATATATATCACACGTGGCCGAAGCACTAATTAGATAGGACTCAAAAATGATAAAAAAAAAAAGAAACGACAGATCGTTGCCGATAAGATTTCTACATAGCTAGGATTTATCTAGTTTAAACGTTTGACGCTTTAATACACGATTATTATCGGGATTTGTTTCTCACCGGAAAACGGGGAAACCTATCGTATTGCATTGAAGGAGGGGGGATAGTATATCCATGTTTGTATTGTATGGGACGAGAAGAAATTACTTACCGTCATATCGTGAATTGAACGATGTAAAAGCAAAGCGTGGATTTGTTAACGTTAATTTTTATTTTAATTCTTACTTTTTGCAAATCGAAATGTTCGGCAAAACAATGGTGCATCTGTACATTAAAAGAAGAATCCAACGGATTCAGTGATTTTGCGCATTAAATAAGAATCATAGTCATTATGTTGCTGCCATTCCCACCATCGCATTGTTGAGGAACAATTATTTGTCCTGTACCCCCCACCCCACATTCGATACGATACATTTATTGAACCAAATTTGTCGAGGTACAAGCTTTCGCGCACGAACATAATCATCGTTCGTACATCAGCGTTTCGACGGAGGAGTGACTCGTTTTTTGATAATCCGCAATTAGGACAGGAGGCTATTGTACTGAGAGTAACGATTAACTATTATTAATTGTACAGAGCGCACATTATTTTCAGGTATGCACCTTGAATGTGCAAGCATAATCTACAGCTGAGAGAAAAATGAAAAAAAAATGTTTCATCCTAAACGATCGCCGGGACCCTGTAGTGTAACGTTAGATTTTTACGGATTTCGTAGATTATCATAATGTACGAGAATCGAGGACGTACCTAAAAATAATGCATGATAATGTAAATTAACTATGCGCATACCGAGACGATGAAACGACGAAAATTCGATGATATTGTGTACGGGATACAAGCTGATATTAGGGGCGTGTACTATATATACATACATACATCCATATATATATATTATTTGGCAGGATTGGAGAGAATCGAATTTTGATCCCCTTCGGAATTATTACGGACAGTATCAATGCTAAAGTGGTAGATCGACCCCCCTCCCCCTCCTCTATCGACCCCAGACCTCCAGCCGCTCCGTGACCTTTCAACTGTGAAAAAGGTGACCACAACGCAATTGATATGTCCGTTGCTTCGACTAGATCGACCCGAAGCCCTTTTTTACGGTGATATCGAAAAAAGTCGACCGATCCACCTTGGATAAAATCGAGACATTTCTAAACGCTGCCGCATTCTCTTCCTTTCTTCCGAAGAAAAGGAAGATGACGAAAAAGGCACCTGGCAATCATTGAACTAAACTTCCCGGGCCAAGAATCAATTCCCCTCACTCCAGCCCGACCCCATTTTGTGAATTCGATGAATATTTTATATATAAATATTTGTACAGAGAAAGTATTAAACGGCGTTCGAAGAAAGCGAGAAGATGAAAAGAGAATGGCGGAACGAAAGAATGATAGATGGAAAGAAAAATACGACGTTATACACTTATAAATAATACAATAAGAGGACACATTTATATATATACGCGAAATATTATAAATATATATAGATTATATTTAATTATGACGGAGGAAGAGAACAAATGAACACACACAGACACGCGATATATAATATATATTATATATATTGAGAGGCAGGAAATGATGGTGAGAGTTGAGAAAGGGGGAAACAAAACACTGCTGTAAATGGTTGTAGTTAATTTAATTAACTGTTTCTTGTATATCTCGCGTAGTATTTAAAGAGTAAAAAAAGCCGACTACGATTATTTATTAGCTTCGTAAGTAATTTATTGTCGCTTCAGCATTCCAGTGAAAGAGAGAGAGAGAGAGAGAGAGAGAGAGAGAGAGAGAGAGAGAGTTATGAGAATAAGAAATAAGAAAATGAGAGTGGAAAAAGAATTGATGGTGTTTTATGTTTGCAAAGGCAAAATCGCCTTGACGATGCTTTAAGTAATTTATACTATATGTCATTATCCTCTGGCACGGTCACCAATAAAATAGTGTTGTAAGAAAGAGGAAGTGAATCATAAAAAGGAAAAAGACAGTTTTCTACACGTTTCTTTCACGATAGTTAAAGCATCGTCAACGGCGAAGGAGTCTTTTAGATACCTTTACTATAATAATATTAATATTAACAATAATAATAGTAATAATATTATTAATGATGATAACATAAATAATAATAATATTAATAATATATACCGTGTGTTCATCTCGTAGGCCAGGGGTGATTTGCATAATTTTATTTCTTTTTATTTTTTTAAGCACCTGCGACTTTCTTATTTTTTGCCGGCAAGTAAACACATTTTTAGGAGTTGTAGAATTTTTGACAGAATAATTAATCATATTCTCTATAATGCCTTAAACGAATCTTATTCTACAAACTTGTTGTTTCGCTTTACAATGAAAGTCCTGTAGTTTAATATATTAAAAGCAATATAATGCATCGAACAGCAGGATAATAAACATTGAAGATAATCATTCACTGCTTCTGTTATTGGAATAAAGTTAGTTGTTATTTCAAAACGATCAAAAATTACCACAACCAAATCTTTGTGCAAACTATAGCAAAAGTTATCAATATTGACAAAGCTAAGACAAAATCGATTTAAAGGTCGCCTAATTTTAATTTTCATGGATTATTTTGTCGCATTCTTAAGGCGACAGAGTAAGTACATGTAAAAAAATAAGAAAGTCGTGTCAATTTATTAGAAGGAGAAGAAAGAAAGTTACACGAACCAGCCCTGTTGACCGAATTTTCAATCGAATTTCAAGTATAAATAATAATCGAGAAAGTGCCTCAATCGGGGGACTCGCAAACCTGCAAATTAGTATGTATAAAATATGGAGGAAGTGGATGGAGATAAAAAGAGAAAGAGAAGAGCATGCACCGTCATGAAAGACGTGAGAGAGTGAGAAGGAAAATTTGTTGACTAAAAATTGCACCGTATATAGACAAAATGCACGATGACGCACCATATACGTGACAGCTCTGTACAGTGCATATTTTTTAACTGACGGTATAATAGTGCGAGTAACGAATTTATATGCGGGAATAGAATGTAATTTTATCGTTTCCAACGCCTTTTCTTCAATATACATTATGTTTGTGATCATTCAGATTGCTAGTATCTGAATTCCTATGGCATATGTCGATCGAATACATGGGGAGATTGAACAGTAGTAATTATTTTTCAGGAATTTATTTAACGTAATAATGATTGCAGAATATCTTCTAAAGATATTAACACTTAGCCGACCGATCGGGGAGATCTCCCCGTTTTGAAGCATGTCGGTGCCCGACCGATCGGGGAGATCTCCCCGTTTTGAAGTAGGAACGCGTTTCTTGTTTTCTGTCATTGTTAACTACATCGACCTGGAGTTTTTCACAATTGCTGACGGACTGCTGCTGTGAAGCACAACATATAATAAAATAAACTAATTTTGAAGGCTCCTTATTGCCTGTTATTACGGTTCTTTAGGTTCGGGATTTCCGGACCACTAACAACCGTTTGCGGCCAACTTCTACCAGTCATAACATATGACTCTTTTCATTGTATGTTTTGTATGAATAATATGTGAGATCGTTAAACGAAATTGTTGCCGTGAAATATAATTGCTCACATGACTAGTTTTCGGAGTTTTTTGAGTTCAAACACTGAATTTAAGTCCGTGCGACTTCCGAAAAATGCGCGGTGGAAACCGAACAGTTGCCTGCGGCGCGTGCGGTCGGCTAAGTGTTAACGTTATTGGGAATGGAGCGTACGTGCTGGAATAATTGAAACAAAGGAATGTTATTTTCTTTCCCTTGGCATATTTTTAAATATATAATCACTTTCCGCCCGGGTCCTGCTATACTTAAAATCAACCTTCTGTCTACCTTTTTTAATCAACAGCGCACCATACGCTTTATAATACTATTAAACGAAAATGTATGACATTTACGCTTTTGGTAGGTGCACGTTTACTTGCATAGAATACATTCATATAATTATTATACAACAAAAATTATTGTATTCTAAATGACATTTCTCTGTAGACATTATAATCCTAGTAAGGTTAGGCTGACAAAACTTTCTTGCTGATCGTTATGTGCCCGAACTTCAAAGCCACTTACGTTCATTCTATTTTCACGTTTTACGACTCGGTCTATGCAATTATTATTGCAAATTTACAGTTCAGTATTCATGTCAAATTGACACGTACGGTGCGTCGTCGTCTTCGACATTGTCGAGACGAACAGGGATAAGTGTTGGAAGCAAAGTGAAACGAAGCGGACCAAAACGGGAAAGAGTGTTGTATTACTTAATTTATACGACGCAAACAAATGTAAAGTTGATGAAGAATAACGAGCGGGGACGGATGGATTTGCGATGTTAAAATGCGTTAGACTCGACTCGCCTTTACACTGTGATCACATTTACAAAGAAATCTAATAGCATATGTGTATATATATATATGTATACATACATACATTATATACATACAGCTCCCGTAATAGGCGAATTGTATAGTAGAGAAAAAAAAGAATCAGTAAAGGTATCTAGGAGACAAATGAGAAACCCGAGAGGAAAGAGAAAATGGAAAATGAGAACCGGACGAAGCACGTTGATTATATGAATAAAGTTGAAAGAAAATGGAAAGGACCATTCATTACTTAACCCTACTGTACCTACAATATTATAATCGGTAAGGCACGTGTGAATGTACGCGCACAATGTATAAAATTAGTAGGTCGCCGGTAATTGTGTATTATCAGCCGTAATTGAAGATAAACAAGGGAAAAAGGAGTATTTACCTGGAACGAACAAAGAGGTAAAACGTTTCTTTCATATGTTTTGAAGCTACCACATGCCTTGTCAAGACCAAACTCGACTTCGGTTGATTACGATTACTATTATTAATATTTAAATACTAAAAAAAAATGAGTTGTGGTTCTTTTGCATTTCTGATATTTACTATTTTAAGTATATTGAATAAAAAATCTATTTTTAACGTATTATGGGGCACGGAGAACAATATAACTTGTAGAACTAAAAAATTTTTAAAAATTAGCTGCCTGAACTTACTTTAATGGAAAAGTATTACATTATCTTGAGTAAGATAATAAGTAATGAGGCTAATGACAACGTTATACGTTGCAACACTTAATTTGAAAGTTTTGGAATTACAACAACGGATTGTACATTGATTTAAGATCGTTTGATCAGGTTAAACAAATAAGTAACATTGCTTTCTATGTAATGAGGAAGCACCGGGTACAGTTTAAACTTAGTGGTTGCATTTTCATATGAAAACAAAGTTTGTAGATATGTTTTACCATTGGATTTGGTTTGTAACATTCTACTATACACTGATACCGGGTGTTAGTTTTACACGACCAACGGATCGTAACCCTACAGGGTGTCTAACAAATAGTCTACATGATCTGTCATACTTTCGATTCCTTTATTATATTATAAGCAAGTATGTCAACTTATTGGGGTTTTCGAAGTATTTCTAGATATGACGGATAGCAGATTATTCATCAATATTTATCTTTATCCTACTACCATTGTTTATTGAGTCAACAGTGGTACTTACCAAACCTTAATGTTATAATGACGACTATACTCTTCATTAATATCAGAAGACATTACTTGTACGAAAATATACGTATAAACGACACGGGAAACAATTTCATTACAATCTACTTTATTTAATAACTTCTTCATATCATATTACAAGGGCTATTTTTTTCATATGCATATCTAATATATATGTACATGATTATATACATACAGTGTGACTTTTTAACTTGAAATGGTGAAATATTTGGAGCGCCGTAGGCTATACAAAAAAATAATTATGATAAGAATTGTTTATTATGAAGAAAACTGTTGTATGATCAATCTAATTTGTTTTGAGCAATTGTCGTTACAACATAATTCTTTCGTTAAACATAATTTGTTAATTAAAATTTAACGCTGATTAAGAAACCATTGCTCAAATATAATTGTTCGTCACTAACTTATCAAGTCCTACATAATCCTTACTTTTTAATATTAGGCATTATCTTGGCATTTGATTTATAGGTAAATAATTATTCTCAATGCGCGCTCACTTGAATACATGATATCGCACTTTTTGCTTGTCACTACATTAAATGGCTTTCTACGAATTAAACGACTTATAATATCTGACTTAACAAATCTGCAGATGAAAATGGAAACATTCTGTAAAATATTGTGTATGATAGAAACTTTTCATCAGGCAACGACCTGGTCCACATTAAGCAGCTCTTATAACAGCAACGTTTTTTTTTATATTTATCGGCTGCAAAGTATTTCACCACTTCCAGTTAGAAAGAACACACTGTATACATACGCACATTTGCAATATATACATAGATATATACTGTAATATGCGCATGCATATAAATGAATGTATGAAACATGATACTTGTATAATCGAATTAAAGCTAGGGCGACGAATTTCTTATCGTATAAATAAATAAAAACACATATTCAACTTTTTCCAAGTTTTTCTTCGCTATTCATGAATCTATAGGGAAATGTGCAGACGTGACGAAAAACTTTTTCGTAATCGTATCTCCCCCTTTGAGTTTACAGCCAACGAAATAGAAGTTAGTTCGTGAGGAGAATCTCAGAATTCTATTATCCTCTTACTCGTTGCTAAAAAAAAAAGGGGGAAACGTCTGTCGTGTAAACAGTATGGCCGCCTTGAAGAAATTACGCATTCAAATATTTTCTGCGTTTATCTCAAAGTCTGCGCAGTATGTTACTGGTGCGTAATTCTTGATAAGTAATAGAAAGCAATTTTAACATAACTTTTTTTACAAATAGCTAATACTTGCGAATGTTAGATGCGTAAAGGCATTTGAGCAGAGTAGTCGAAAAGTCGACTTTGCTCCAGATACTAGAGTTAACTATCAGTTAGCCTTTAGTTTTTGTACATACAATCTTAAAGCGCAATCGATGTTTGAGATGTCGAAACTCTTAAGGCGAGACGAGCCTCGCGTAGTGATATCGTGCGGAATGCGTTTAGATTTTCGTTCCATCAGGTTGGTGTCGGCCGCTTTTGGCCAAGAATGTCGTCGATGTTCCGATGAATTCTCGCGATCTGCGAGCGGTCGATCCTCGGCTCATTCCCCTCCTCGATGTACACGTTGCCACCGACTTCCGGCCAGCCTGCCACTGTCGGCGTTTCTCGTTTCCGGTCTGCAAATGTGCGCCGGTATCGTATCAATTTTTTCGACAATTTTTGAACCATGTATAGTACGATTTATACTATTCATCGAACATATTCACATATACCGTGGGGTATTAGTATTAACGTTTTATGCTATGCTAATCCACATCTTCGATCATTTTGAACTTGTAACGGATGAAAAGGTGTCGTATAACGCGCGTAAAGTAGGAAATCTATTTTTGGTTTTCAATTATTTTCTTGTGTGGCAAATGAAAGATTTATTATTTATTATATACCTAGATATGTGAAATTCGTATATACCGGATAAAGCACACTTGTCGTAATATTTAAACTACGATAGTACTACCAACTGTTGTTAAGATCTTTTTCTACATATCAGATTTAATGTTTTTAAAACCTCTTTAACATTTATTGAGAGAGCTAAATAATCAATTGTTTTCCATTCTGTAAGATCAAACACACTGACTTATATCATACTGACAAGTTAAATGAAAACGTGAATAGAAATCGTCAGTAGTTCTAGTGTTAATTAATGTTGAATGACATGATCGTTAAAATTGTACATGTCTACGTGTCACCGTAACGTATATAAGAATTTCATACAAAAACATTGAAACTTCCGAAAATATAGGAAATTCATATAAAATTGTTCGCGAAATGGTTAATTCTACTAATGAATAATATTTCTCGCGCTGTTGAGAAAACGATGTTAAACCGCGTATCGATCTATCGTTGCGTATTTAAAATATTTGCGTGACCCGTAATTTGAAAAATTATAGCTGCATAGACAGAAATCGATATTTATGCGTGCGTACGCGGACGATGTTACGTATCTCTATATGGAATAGAAAGATAGCTAGGAGAGTTGGAGAGGGGGGGAGGGGGGGGGGGAGGGGTAGTAGTAGGGAGAGAGGAATAGGAAAAAGAGAAGGAAGAGAAAGAGGAAGTGGAGAGCTCATTCAACTGCAGTTGGGCAGCAGGCAAATTTATTATCCGCGTCCTGCCCTTTTCATCATACGTAACTTCCTATCTCCTTTACCGTTACTCACCTTAATCGTGCGATATCATCACTCATTTCGCACTCGTAAAGCAATCGCAGCGAACGCGATCGGTCGTTCAATACTCTCTATCATCTGTATTTCGGTAGGAAGTTCAACAGTTAAACGAATTCGCGAACGCGTTCCAATTCCATCGACTTTTGCACAGTTTGAAGTATCAGAGCGTTTCGGAGATTCTTTTGGAACGTTCGGAACTTTTATTGTTTTTTGTGAACGCGTTAGAAACCTGCTAAAAGAATCGTTGCATCGTACGATTGCGTTTGAACTGATTCTATTGCATGGCGCAAGCACGAGGTTTTATACACTCCAGCATCGAATATAAATCTGAGTTTGCATAGTAATATAATTACTTATATGGACTGTTTATTTTGAGAGCGGCTCATAAGTAAAAATTTGGGCACTGAATTAATCAAAAACTGTGCGGTGTTTCACACTTATTTTAAATGCATTTGCACCACTTTCGAAATAAACAGTCTATTCGATACACCCTATATTGAAATAAGGGAAGGGAAAGCATTTGAATTACCTAGGAGTTTCTCAAGATACTGGCATCTCGTCTCAGGATCACCAGGACTCATCGGCGCACCAGCAACGAGTTCAGCCAATTCTGCTTTAACCATTAAATTCAACCTGGCCGAGATCTCTTCGAGTCCCGCTGCAAAAGACAACATCTGCTCATTATGACCCTTATATCGTTCATCTTCGATTCAACCTCTCCCATTGCTTCCGCCACACTTTTTTCCTTTATATCCTATCTACAGTCCTCCGACCTTACTATTCGCTGCGCAACACTCTCCGCTACTCTTATCTTATCCTTGCAGAAGAGTGAAGGTTCTTTGACTCGCTTTGCACTTCGCAGTGAATTGGCAAGATAAGGTAGAGCGACGAATCGGAGAAAATGGTCGATAGTTCCGAATCGTTCGGCTGAAGGGAATACTCGACTGATACGTGGCGTTCTACGTAGTCGGCCGTACCAACTGCCAGGGCCAATGGGGGGGGGGGGGGGCCTTGAGAAAGTCTCGGGACCGCATTCCAAGCCTGTTCCCGTCACATTCCTTCTTCGCTGAAGACTTCTGCGACTCGCGTACGTTTGAGTGCTCGCTTCATAGTTCGCGCGTTCGTTTTACTTTGCAGAGAGGTTCGCACCTATTTCGGACATTTCTATCGCCGACGATTTTCCTATACTTTTCTAACCATTACTCTTTTTTCAAACAGCACTCTGATCCATTTTCTACATTGTAAATCAACGATCATTATATCCTGTATCGGATATCCAAAAGGATCTGACAAAATCGTTATATTTGCAGAGGACGTACTGTTTTGTTTGCAACGTATGCATGCCATGTTTGATTAGAAACAATACGTATGACCGGGTTAAAAATGATCGGATCATAAACAAGATTAGGAATTTCCATGATTCAGTTGACTTGCGCCGTCCTCTTTTTACCTTTACAACTAACTAGTTAAATAAGTACTAAACGATAATGATGTAAATGAATTGATCTGAAATTCTGAAACTACCCAAGCGTGTCCCATATACAGCGAGCAACGTCGTGTCCTTGACTGTTTCCTACATGAGAATATACAGGATCGTGATGGGAACCGTACTTTACCCTACATAAGCGCATGAATCAAATTTACGTGCAATCGTACGCTACCGTACTATATCGCATTTGCATAACGATCGTTAAGCAGAACTGTCCACACCTCCTCCTGTCACCGGAACTCACATTGGTCGAGAAAGAAATGGATAGGTATGTGTGTGTGTGCGTGTCCGTGGGAACCTTTGAGTCTCGTCACGACTCTCTCGATTCGTTAATGAAGTTGAGCATGAATGGACGCATAGTGTTCAGTGGTAAACCTTCCGCGTCTCCTTTTGCCATGGAAAGCGACCGGAAGCGTGTGCTGACTTCGTTTTTTTTTTTAGCAAGTTTCACTGGTCAACGTACTCGATCAGGAAGACTGGTAGGGAGAACTGGTCTTACGCTCTGAAGTGCGTAATGTCGGCAATTCATTGAGCATGGGTGAGATAAGATCGTAATTCGATGTTTCGGTGATAATACTTTGTCATTAACTAGATTGTGTTGATGCGAGTACCATTACCTGGACTCTGCGCCGTATGTTTAGTATGCTGCGCGTAGAACATATATACTGTACTTAATTTGTACGCCCAGAGGTTTCAAATAGTTTTCTTTTCAATACTGACCGTAACGTGATGGGTATGATCGAATCGTTTTTATGAAAATATTTATTTGTTGCTTTTGATCATGCGTATAGCCTATGCAATCAAGATTCTACAACTGTCTACTATGTTTCTAGGAACAGAGTATATAATTAACGGCTCTTAAAGAATGAGAACTACACGTTACCACCTCACAGAGTGTCCGACGAACAGCAAGAAATGATTAACACAGGTAATCAATCATACAGTCACGTGCTACAAAACACTAACAGACATATCGAATACCATATTAAAAGCACTACCATTAAACTATTCGACTTACTTTACCTACCTCACTTTCTCGACCTCTTTCAAACCAAACGTACGAAGCTAATCTCTTCGACGCATTCTGCTTCATTCGTCTTATAAGAATTCTAATCCAAAAAGCTCTTTGAAAAACTTAAGCACGGAACTTTTAGAGGCGTTAGAGTGACCTTGGATTTGGTCCTGTGGCAAATAGAAGTCTTATATCTGTTACGCTGAATGTAATAATGCGGTGACAATGTTTAATTGCTGGCTATTATATATATCACGTATAAATTTAGTAAACGTGATACATTATTGAATATTTATTAAGTTAACCGGCCACGTTATGTAATTTCTAACTCGTAATGGCGAATGTGATAAATGTCGACCACTCTGCCAAAATTAGTTCAATTTGCATAGCTGCTTGGTTTTTATCATGACGTAGACCTTTGCTAGGTAACTTTGCTAATAATAAAATAATGTTTACTACTTCGGTCTTTCATTCGACAAGAGATATCATCAATCTCTTATTCAAATTTCGTTAGGGCACGTTCATGTGACTTAAAATACCCATTTGTTGAATTTTAACTCTAAATTATAAAATATTTTTTTCGCCATAGTGTCCAACGAAAAACTATCCTTGTGAGTAGTAACTGCTCAAAAAATTCTGCTGTAATTTCACTGTCTCAATCAATCAAGCAATTTGTCGCATTCGCCATTACAAATTGTAAATTACCTATATAAACTGACCGGTTAATTCAATAAATACTCAATGATTTATCACCTTTACCAAATTCAGTGGTAATGATATATAATAATCGAGAATTATGCAAAGTCAGCGAATTAATCCCATTTACCGTAACATATCTTCGCATTTTGCGATACCTGGCGCGGCATCCGATAAACAGACTGCGTTACATAGGTGCAATTGGTGCGTACGCGTATGCCGTGGCGAGGGGAGGGGGGGGGAGGGGAGGGGAGGTTGGAAGGAGAAGAAGAGCGTCCTTTAAAATGCACGGCGAGATTTTCCTCATTGGAGGGCCGATCACGGCTTCGTGCCGTCACCTTGGCTCGACCTATACACCGAGCCCGGATATGACGTCTTCTCTACGCGTTCCCACATGTACGCACGGCTCTCCGCGGTTTCGTGTGTGCAGAAGAGGTAGAGCAGCGAAAAAGAGTTTCGAGAGCGGCGGCAGGTCCGTCGAGACTTTTTATTTTCATACCCGCTTCCTTCAAACGCAGCTCGAAAATACACTTTCGCGCCCCGCCGGCCTCAATTAAAATGTCGATCACAGCATGTGCGCCCTGGGACTATAAAACGGGTGCAGGTAAAAATTCGGAAGAGTGGACCGTACGGGCCTACGTCGGAGTGAAATGTACGTAAGAATTGTGTGCATCGATGCGATGGATGTGAGTGATTATGGGCGGATTAGGGATAGAATGTTTTGAAATGCGAAACTGGGCCGTGGTTAATTTTCATTCCGTTTCGCACTTTGGATGTTGCGAAAATGTGGTCTTGGGTTGTTGTGGTGGTCTAAGGTGTTGGTCGGATTTGCATGTGCGTGTGATTAGAGCCGGAATGGGAAATGAAAGGTTTTGAGAGCGGTAAACCGGAAGCTTGATATTCTCATTCACTATTGTCGCGCGCGCGCGTGTGTAATTTGGTTCTGGTAACGGTTATTTGTTTGACATACGCTATGCTTGAGGACAAGGTATGCTTGCGTGGATGAGAAAAGACGTGAGTAAAGTACGATTTTAACACGTTGCGTGCCATGGGGGTCACCGGTGACCGGCACCGAGTCGCTCCGTCTGGCCATGGGGGTCACCGGTGACCGGCGGAGCCAAGATTATTAGAACACATAATTCGAGTGAATTTTCAATGTTTTTAAAATTTTTCAATATTATCATCGTTTGTCGGTCGACGTCGGTCCGTCTGGTGGTGGGGGTCACCAGTCACCAAGACTAAGTCGCTCCGTCTGGCCATGGGGGTCACCGGTGACCCCAAAAAAAATTATTGCATTATACGCTCTTATATACTAAAATTTACCTGTTGTGCAAAAAATTTCGAAAAAATATGTAAGGCATAATAAGAAATTCACGCTGGCCAGACGCGGCGGACACGCAAAATCAGCGTGGCACGCAACGTGTTAACGACAGTTATATTTAAATAGATCAATATGTCATCAATTTGCTTGTACATGCTGATGACCTATAGAGATGGATTTTTATATATCTCTGATATTTTTTATAATGTTCCTATTACTACTCGATTGAGGAACCACTCTTGAGGTTAATAATTGATTCGTGGTAAGGTGAAGATAGTAGAATAAACTGACCGATAGGACTTACCGGGTTGAAAATTTCTCTTCATTCGCCGCCATTGCCTTGCGTAAACCAATGCCGAACACCCTGCCACTAGGAAGAAGATTACGCAAGCGCAAACTGCAAGAACCAACACTCCTGTTTGCCAGTCCCACCAAATACCGTCCTCCATGATCCTTGATCTTCTTCTTCCTCTCTGAGCGAAAACAAAGCAGGGAATCCTTCAATGATTATTCAAACCTTTAACAATGTTAATTAAATGCGTACCACAAATGTTAGCCGAAAATAAACATAATTTCAACATTTTCACGATCCGTCTAGTGTACTAAATAATGTCCCGTCAAATGTCATTGAATTATGGATTATACTTTCAACAAAAAATGATTGTAAAGCCAAATCCAAAAAATTACACTCAGCGACTGGTGCCAAATCATACTAGTCTTCAAATATGATAGCAAAACAACATTGCAATACTACTGTTTGAAACAAAAAATCGCTGGGCTATACAGCTAAAAAAAGATCGCTTGGACCTTACATACGTCGAAAAAAAAACATAAAAATCTCACAGTCCGAGCACTACTACAGTTTTTGATTACCCAGTCTATTGTTATATTTATTTTGCACGCGCTGGCCTTTCGCAATGATTTCCATACAAATTGTACATACCGTGACATTTTTCCCTTTAAACATATCTACGTCTCCGTTCATACACCATCTATCACATAAGCGACATAAAATTCCTTTCCAACGAGAATAGCAATATAAATTCACGAAACGATAGAAGTTAGTCACCTTCTGTCTAAGGTCGTTTATGGACTCATCTCCGACCTCTCCCTCATCGTCCTGTCGCAGATCCTCGCCACCATCGTCCTTGAGATTCAGTCTTTGCCTCAGCCCCTTCCGACCCTCGACGTCGGTGAATCTCCAGAAAATGTCGGACGTCTCATCCTCGATCTCGCGCTCCTTCTTCGCGTCGTCGAGCTTCCTCTTCGCCGAGAGGAAGGACCAGTCCAGCTCGAGTGCCGACAGAGGTCCGCATATCGCGTCCTTGTGAATCGCGCAAGGACTAAGAGTGAACTCGGGGGCGCACTTGGTGCATGGAAGACAGGAGCCGAGCTCGCCCGAGAAGAATTCGATGCCGGGCGTGCAGGGTGGGTAACGGGATGAGGACGAAGAGGTCGAGGAAGTGGCGCTGGAGGAGGAGGGCGAGGAAGAAGTGCTGGAGGAGGTGGAGGAAGGATTAGCGCATGACGATCGGTCTGGCAGGCACGCCAGAAGCGGCACCAGGCTCAGAATTAATCCGTGACTGAGTTCCGTCGGCATCACCTGCGAGAGTGAAGGACAGAGAGGCTGTTATGTCCTTTCAAGTATCTTTACAGTTTTATACTTGGCGCACGCCCGCCTTCGTCTGGAACTTCGAGCGTTAAGCTCGAGTTGAAAATGTGACGTGCGAACTGTGCGGAAAGTAGACGATTACGATAGATTTTCATAGAACGTATTGATTGTAAATGCCTCTGTGTGGAGGAGGACTTTCTGCATGGATAGTGTACTTTGCACAAATGCAGTGCTGTACATTTTTATTATTTGTACCGCAACGAATTTGTGTTGGAGAAAATAAATGGATAATTTTGAGGAACGGTTTAGGTTCTTCAGTGTCACTTGTATCGGACTGAGGTGAATGGCTATGGTAGAGTGTAATTTTGATTTCGGTCCCGATCTGAGATCGAGAAATTAGGCGGAATCGACTGGCGTGGTGCGCGGTCACGGAAAACCGGATTTCATCGCGAGCAGCCAAGAAGAATCCGATCAACGAACACATTTTCCCGTCCTACGAGGAGAGCAAACCGGTTCTAAGGGAGCCTTATGCACTCGTTGGACAGAACTGAATAAGGTCCTTACTCCTCTTCCTAGATCTCCGAGCGATCCGCTTATTCAACCGTCCCACCATTATCGCGCATTCCAAACTCAATTCCAAATTTTGTCTCTTTCCATGTAATAAACACATGAAATCTGCACACGATCCAGAAAAATAAATAGGAATGAATAAATACGCACGCTGCCTTGAAGGAAGCCAATCCTGTCATTTTGCTCGACCGCAAAACATCGATAAATAGGAGCCGCCTTCCTCGGCGCTTCAAAATATTTTCACCACAGTTCGATCGGCGTCGAAAAACAAAAATTCCAGCTATCACACAAAATCGCACAATTACGTGGAATCATACGAAAGTCGCACAATACCACAAACTCAACACACAGGCACCGGTTACACGCACTTCAGTTGTCAACAACAAGACAAAAGTTTTGAGCCGCTGTCGAGCATCGGCGAACAACGAACGATTGCAATTGATTTCGCGTAACTTTCTCCTGTCTCTCTCTCTCTTTCTCTCTCTTTCTCTCTCTTTCTCTCTTCCTCCCCTTATCGCTCTCTGTTGCACTTCGTCACTGTTGCTGTCTTACTCCCGATACGAAGAGGAAATCGCGTGTGCTTACCCTGACGCGGACGCAACGATACTAGTTCGACGAGTTATTCTAATTTCCGCCCACGAGCGGACGAGGTAGGAGAAGAGAAACGTGGGAGGAAGAGTGAGAAAGAAAGGGTACAGTGTGGAGAGAGAAGGAGGAGAACTCGGGGAGGGGAAGAAGGGAACATGATGGGATAGAGAGGGCGAAGAGTCGGGGAGAGAAAGAGAGAGCGAGAGGGAGAAGGAGGGAAGAACGCACGAAGAGAAAAATAGAGGAGAGTGGAGGTAGATGGGTTTCAGGAGAAAACGGCAGAAGGCAGGAATGATAGAGATGATAGGCCGTAAGGGATCGAGAGGACAATCAAAGGAAATTATGTGGAAATGTAAGGTCAAATTTTATGAATATGTGCTATGTAAGTACCGTTGTATACGAATTAGTTGTGAATGTTAGAAAATAATGGCTTATTCTATTTCAGGTTTACATAGATAAGTTATGCGTATTATATGCACACTAAATTAAAACGTGTTTGTTTTATTATGTTTTTATGCGCTTGAAAGAGTTATCGAATTTTTAATTTATTCAGTTTATTGATACTGCTTTTAATGCATATCTATAAACGCCGATTAGGAACAATAATAATTAATGTGTTAGACTTAATGGCTTGCGAAAAAGATAATTGATTTTATCTCGTTAAATTTATTAAAATTGCAATACACAGTTTAACCTTTATGTTTTGATTTAATTGTCTAGTCGAAAAGCGTATATAGCATCACGACATAGTTTTTCTTTTCGGAATATGCATGTATATCTACGTTATTTGAATAATTTCTAAAATTATAGTATATTTTATACACATTTGTAGATATTTTACAGAAGTGGTGCCACCTGTATCTAGCAGAAGAAGCGTTCTATATTATCACAGGAAACATCATTCTCTGTTGCAGATAACCTTATCGACCTATGGTAATTGTGTATGTAACAATATTTGGGGTAAAGGTACGATAACTTGCCTTATGTTACTGTCCCCTGTATATATTTCATAAACTTCTTTTATTCTTCAGGTATTACCAGCATTAAGGACCGGATTATCATCACACAGTACAAACCTGCGTAAATTACAGTTTTATGAGTCCATGTTTACCGTACGTCATAATCTCCCATTGTCCTGCTAGTAATGATCATAATAAATGCATTACATGGTGCTGCATGATAATCTTGATTGAATAACAAATGCTAATTATGCTCAAGAATGTAATTGATGTGCACAACTTCCAATAAATTGTCTTAACGAGTCTGATCGGCTGGGGAAAAGAATATAAATATTCAGCTTTTTCATCGTTTCCTTTTAATGACATTTTTGTTTATTTTTTACAGCTGTGTAAAGGCATTCTTTCGAATGTGATTGATAACAACCCCTTCATTAACAGACATCGTTATTTGTGGATATTCCACTTTGACAAATAAAATTTAAAATATTAACGAGATGCTTGTTATACTCAATTCTGCTCAGGCGAACAATTACGGCAGTATAAAGAAGCATAAGGTTGGAAGGAATGTACGTTTTATTGGTTAGACGAAAAGAGTTCTTCTTGATGCATCTCAGATGCGTTTTCGATTGTTGGGTTTTCTTGGAAGGAATCACTTATTAAAAATTTAAGAGCGTTTGTTGCCACTGAAGAATGAGAGAAAACGCTCGTATGCTCAAATACGACTCGTCATGAAAGCCATGTTGGGTCTAAGTATCTATTGGGTTCGGGAAAAAGAAATTCATTATTCTTTCGGTAGACGGTGTAGTAATGTGTATCTCGTAAAGTATCGTTCGAACAATATTCGATTTACGCTCGTTGGAAAGGTGACATTTGACACTACAGGAATTCTTTTACTCGTTTCTGTTTGGCCCATTCTGTTGTGAGTTACAGGGTGTTAAAAATGGAAGCCAACGAAGGGAAAATTCGGTACATTTTCCAGTTTTTCTTGGATAAAGGCGAAAATGCAAGCCAGGCGCCTGAAATTGTGAATGGTGTTTACGGTCCCGGTATTGTAACAGTTAATTACGTGCAATTTTGGTTTCGTCGTTTGCATTCAGGTATTTTGGACATTAAAGATCCACCTCGCATACTTAGACTTGTCGTCGGAAATGTCGATATAATATCACAGGAATTATTATATTAGTAGAATTACTAAGTATAATAACAAAACGATGCACGTTTGACCCAAATCGGATAATCCTAAACATGTTAAATAGTCTTGAAGTTCACGCAAAAATAATGGATTTCTTTTTCCCCAACCTAATATAATATAATATATAAATAACAAATTACATATTGAACAATAATTTCCCATCTTTCCTTTTCTTCTTCTTCTTCTTCTATTGTTGGTTTTACGTCGCATCGACCGCTGGGTCATTAGCGACGGTGGGACTGGATTACACTAGGTGGTACATTTTTGATTCCTTGAGGAAGTTTAGAGTATTTCTTAGGTGATCCTGGTTAGTTAGTGCTGTGTTTGGATTTAGCTCGTATATCTTTCCTTTTCGATGTCTTGTTACTTTACATAGAGAAAACCATATCTATTATTGGAAACAATGCTACCTGGATAAAACAAAATAGACTGTTATTTTTCTATTTAGATTTGTTATGTTTTATCCAACGTATTTTGTTAACAAGTTAGGTAACGTAAAGACGCAAAAAGGCTTTATTATCATCGTGCCTATCTCTGCTGTACGAATGTTTCTTTGATGTAGTATTCATTCTCACAAAAAAATATTGAATCTCCCATCAGGCGGCAAACTAAATAAACATTATTAGAAAGAAAATTGTACCTATAAAAAATATGATAAAGGATCTATGAAACCAAACGCTGGGACCTCATCTAATAAGAAAGATATGCAAATATAACAACATTGAGAATTAGGTACACAAGATTCACCCACTTCCTGGGTTAGCTACAGACAACCCATTACTGTACCGACAATGTAACACGAGTGTAACAGTAAAACAGCTACTACTGGGCAATCCAAAATTTCCAGTGATCCGGATAAGAACTAGGTTAAAACCTGCTTTAGGAGACAATCTCAATAAATAAATATGTATCCGACAGCTATTTTGATATTGGGAAGAGAGCTTCTGTAAAATAAAATATGGAGGTTGATGTAATCTACACATATTGATGGGTTGTGATGTTACTTTGTCGTAATCATCGTCGTCGCTAATAACTATATAGCGTTTAGTACGAAGAAATACTGGAAACGAGAAATCTCGAAAGAATCCGTATATCTATGTACATATTTTTTTTCGTGTTACTAAAATGACAAAAGACGTTGCCATTAATGTGAGTGCATAGGGGGTGAGAGTGCATTTTGGAGTATTTTATATGTAAAACGACGCTCATATGGGTAAAAAAATATACGCATTGCGTCACATCGTTGCTATGCGCGATTTTCGCTTGTCAATCAACATCACAGAGAAAAAGAGTTATAAAAAAGAAATGGGTCCATTCCGTCGCGTTGTTTTCCGACACAAGATACCTCCATTTCAGATATCTGAAACTGTTTTTAACACATTAGTTTACACGAACACATTTTACACTACTTAGCCTTCTTAGTGTTTCTTTCCTTTAAATTCATATGTAGTAAATACATATTCTATATCCGTGTATTACGGCAATAGTATCGAATGTTTGCGCAGAATCGTACTACATAGATTTATTGCTGATAAAAATATGAAAGTTTTGTTTAGCTTTTATGAGTCTTTAAATTAAAGTTTAACATTTTGTTCGTTTAAATTCTCGTGGAAAACGTTAGATTGATTTATTCTAGCCAATATCTTATTATATAGACATGTTGGTATATATCCTGCCGCATAAAATGTATCATATATTTCACCAATTAGCTCATAAAAACTTTAAAAAATGCCGTAATCGTAAAAGTATCTGATACCTATATTATTCGGTATAATGGACGCAGAAATTGCGATAATAATGCGCTGTGACGAGCAAACCTAACTTTCCCGACCGCACAATTTCTCGGTACGTTTCCTAGCAGTATAGACTGAAAAGCACTCGATAGCCTTCAATTCTGACGAGCACCCTGATGCTGGCAACCGAATCGCATTATAAATTCATATACGTATTTGGATTAAAACCGTAATCATCCGTGACCTCTTCAACGGCTTGCAATGGGACATTGAAATGTGACGCAGCTAGTTCATTCGAGATTACTTCAGTCCGCAATAGTAATGACGTGTTATTGTCCACGATGCAATTTTCAGTACTTAATGTGCGGTTCCAAATTAATAACCTTGCGGTTTCATCTTCAATGACATTCATCGAAAAAGGCAGAAACAAATGTAAATAGAACACTAATCTTCTTAGTCGCTTAAAGTTTTCTGTCTTTAATATCATCGTATGGTTTCAGTTTTCAAATATTTCGGGCAATTAGCAAATCACTTATTTGTCATTCTCCTAATATATTCTGCTAAACTTGCAGTAGATTAACAAAATTTTCAATGAAAAATCTACTATTTGCGTCAATAACACATATATTCGCAAGTTAAATTGTTAAGTACATGAAGGTTTAAAAAGCTGGGTGGTTGAACGATATTTGTGTTTGTGTAACCCGTAATTACTGTGACAAAGAACATAGACAGTACGTTTTTGTAAGAAACTTGCAAAGCCACCGCGCATTTCATTTTGTCAAGAGAATTAGGTCAAGCATATTTTCGAGATAACCAGTAAGCTGCTTTGGTACTTTCCTCCACATATCAGAGTAGTGCCTTGCTGTACCACAGAGATCTTTAATAATAAAACTGTTTTTCAATTATTGATATTGTCAATGTTTTTAAATAGCTGTAGGGTGTGTATCGATGTTGAGTAAAAAAGTTGTCAAATAACACAACAAATTACTTATTACAGTAATGATTCACACTTGGATTCGTAAGTCTACCCATTTGACACTCATTGATTACAACTGTAGTATGTTACTAACCAGAAGATCGTAACGAAAAATGTTTTTATCCAGTTTAAGACCATCCAACCTCAATTTTCACTGTCATCGTTACCTTTAATACTTACCTACTTGGGCCTGTGAATGACCGTTCTTTACTTCTCATCAGTGTGTCAAGAACCACGTGTCCAACTAATTACTTCCACGCCACCTAGATCTACCAATTGTCAACCTCCCTTTTCTTTCTGCTTATCACCTCCGGAAGTTTCTTTCCCGGCCATGAATTACATCACCTTCTGAAACAAGACCACCGGCATCCTTAGCTTTACTCACCTTTATCTTGAATCTTTCTTTTTCGAGAAAGGTTAGTCATTAGCAGAGAAGCTAACAATACTGATAAATCAGGACATATTGCTAATAGTTGATCAGCAAAAGTAGATTATAACACATTATTCTTTTCGTAAAGAAACCAATCTTTGGAATGAAAAAGGTTTCCACTGTAAGTTGGAAATGGTCTTTGCTTCCCCCATTTCGAGCAAACGGAACTTAGATTCCCTCAGGATCTTTACCGAGGGTAGTTTTGCAAACAAATTAGACTAAACCGTAATGGTAATGTTTAACATAAATAGTCTGCGGTCCAACAGACAGAGTCAACACTGAAATGGTAATGGGAGAACTATTGCATTGAAAGTGTTAGACACGAATTTCGTTGATTTTATGTTCGTAGTCCCGTATGCACTTTCTATTGATTATTAATAGCAGCTTTATTCCACTACTACAAAAAACTTTACTTTAGGCGACTTATGCGCCTCGTAACTAGGACTGTCAGGTGTCAAGGACAAGCATTCTTATCATCTCAGATCTTATTTCACAAGAAATATAAGACAGTACCTTATCTTTGCACGAAAATAATGTTTACCGTCTAAACCACTGTGCTTAGTGTAATATACTATTTTCAGCTTTTTAATCCGATTGTTATGCGATTAATTACTAATGTACTAAGCTTTCCTCTAAGCTTGTTGCTACAGAAAAGAGTAGGTCATTCAAATATTTGAAGAATTAAAATCCCTAATTTATTATGCTCACTAATAGCTCGGGTTTCTATAGAATGTTGTATATGGAGCTCGTTCTATCTTTACCTCCACTGATAATTTCTGTGCTTCTACGGAGAAGGAGCAGGTATTTGCGTCTAGTATATAATTGGATAATTGCTGTGTAACCATGAATAGTCTGCAGTTTTCTGCATTTCCTTCCATTTAGTCGTAGATCAAATAATATTAACTTCGATAGTACCAGTTACTTATTTAAAGCTGCTTTAAACATATAGTCATTAGATTGTCTCTATTTGCGATAAAAACAGACTCGATATAACAATAACTTGTACTACTTCATGTATACTCTCTGGTACTGTGAAAAATTACACACATTACAACGAAAACCGTTTCAACTATTTATGTGCGATTGTAAATGGATGTCAAGACGAATTCTGTTTTAAGATTATTATTCTTTGGACGAACATAACAACTTAGGTAAATGGGCAAGTTTCAATTTACAAGAACGATCGCTAAAATTAAATGAGGAAAATTATGGCAACGATAATTATTTGCAGCAAGTTCTAGATATCCTTAAATTACGTCGATACGAAATTGGATGCTTAACAGAGCCACGCTCTACATATCCCATTACCTAAATCTATATAATATATCAGATTTACAGTAGAGATTGCTGTACATATTTTGGCTAAAACGTGCCTAACATGCGAATGAGAAATCAATATTGCCGGCAATACGTTAACATTAAGTTTTGTACATTGTAATCATAAACATTACATATATTTTGAAAGGAAAATAAAAATGTAAGCACTCATGCAGTAAATAGTGATTATAAACAAGTCAATGAATACGTATATTAGTATTTTACTTACAATTGAGGCATCTTGGGTACTTGCGTTTTACCGCATAGTCACAGACAGTATAGTTGAATAAGATAGTAAAAATAGCAGATAGTTTGATACCATATAAAATGACAATAATTTTTGTGAAGTTTTACCTTTGCACTTGGACCGTTGTTTTCGAAAGAGGAAAATTAAACATGAAATTAGTTCTCTCATGCTTTTCTCAGATCATGGTGGACACAGAATTTAAAAGAAGAAATCAAAACTTTATATCCGGTAATGGCGCATACATTCCCATTTTTGTTTCGATTTTGAAATGAAAAATCCAACTAGTTCGAAAGCAAAAACGAAGAAATCAAGCAGAAAAATCGTCAATTTGATTCTGAAGAAATTGTTGCACGAAGACATCACGGTTTTCCTAAGATTACAAATTACTAAAAACGTATAATTGATTTTGTTTCAGATTTTTGGCGTTGGCGGAATATTTGCACTAAAAAAAAAATCAAAATCCGTTTCTCCTCTCAGTTCTTGTGCGTTGGAACAATGTATGCGTCCAACTTTTCTTATTTTCTAACAAACTATCAAGTGGCTCATTCAAAATTTGATTTTGCTCAGAAGCTTTTTGGCCATCTCATACGACATTACTCTTTCTATTAATTTCCATGTCTCCGGTTGAACATTTTTTATCCCAATTCTTTAATCTTTTCAATGACAATATCGCTGATACTTATGTACTTAGTAGTGTTGTTAGCGACAAACCGCCTACTTGGCGTGCTCATGTACTTTTGTCCATAGTTTCCTCTCCAGTGAAATGCACGGATAATAACGCCACTGGGATGCCTAGAGAAAACTTGCTTGGATATTTTTCATTTTCCTCGGTATTCTTGCAGCAGACGACCACTCAACGGGACAAGAGATAACGGCGTAAAGACAACTTATATAATTACACGGAATGTAAGTCAAATTGCTTTAAATTTCTGGTGGCCATCGTATATGATTCAAGAATACTCCACAGAAAATTGCTCCGGAAAATGCTTCTCTTACAGCGTCAGAATTAAAGCACTCAAGGTGTAGAACGTTAAATTAATAATAAGGCTTACATAAATAAAAGATATTTTTAATTTTCAAATATCATGAAATGGGTATGTGCTGCACAACAAATCGTCATCGAATTTGATGATGATATGTAACCAAAAGTGAGTATTGCGTTCAATGAGTAAACCTGACAGAAGAGGGTTAAACAATATTTAGAAAGAAAAAGTTGTAATGTATGTACACCAAAGTGTACATAGATGGTTTAAAACTTTACTTGATTCAGGATACAGACAGCATTTAAAATCGACTTTGTCAAGAGTATCTCAACTCATTCAATAATTGCTTGTAACGAGAAAAAGACAAAAAAACGTAAAATCCTGAACAAGTTATTTTAGACAGCAAATGTTATTTATTAATCCTGAACATGTTCTACATTTACAAATAGTAAACAAAAATAGAAAAAATACAATACGTTAGTTCTACTATTTCCTTAGTATAGTTCTTTACGACTTAAATAGAGGAAATGTTGTTCAAGCAACTCTTTTAGATTTTCTGTATGATATACTTGGTACAAGTGCGAAAAATTATAATCTTCGGTATCTATTAATTTCCATTTGCCAAATATGTAAAGTGTATAAATTCCGCAAATTATATGAGAATTTTAACCAACCGCGCGTTTTGTCATTAATTTTATCGCAAACTAAAATAATTATTTGTCGAGCTTGGAGAAATGGTAAACGGAAATTCGCCAGTGCGAACGTCCAACAGAAATTAATTTGTTAACCAATATATATAGCATCCACATACAAGAGTGAACTCATGAAAAAACGCCAATCAAGCGTATGGTAACAATCATAATCAGGAACACAGTTTTAATCATATACCATCGAATTAGCATTTCGACTTACAATAGAAAATGACATAGTGAAGGTATGGACAAAATAAAAAACAGTTTTTTGTGTTTTTACATATTTTGCAACAATTATAAATTTTGTGAAGAAGATACGTATTTACTTTCAATCAATCTTATATCGTTGAGAGGTGGAAAATTTCTTTCTACGTTCAAACTGATCCTGCCAATGAAACTGCTGCCGTATGCTTTGCTAAATCCGTCCTTATTACATCATCCATGAAAGCTTGATTGAAAGTGTTGCTGCTATCCAATAAGACGTGCACACTGTCGAAGTTTGAGTCCTTCATTCGAACGGCGTAAAGCGTTGTAACGCTGTGGCAACACTTCGCGCTAAGAATTTGGAAGTCAATTTCTAAACAATTTGTACGCGTATATGTGCAGTCAAACTTCTCGAATAGCTTGGAATGCGTACTTCACCGATAGGATATGCAGTACGCCACCGTAGTTCAATGAGTAGCATAATTCCATCCCTGAAATATTGGATGCTTCCCACTAAATTGCCTTCGCTCGTTATTGCAATAAACTATAATTTCGCACGTACAATTTGCACTTCACACGAGTACATATATAATTAAAAATTTCCAGTACAACGAGACAATTAGTACTCTGTATACAGTCGCCGTTTATGTAATTCAACTGAACAATACTTGAACAATTTATTATTCCTGTACAAATAACTTGTTTGCATTAGTTTCAGTTAGCGCTAATGTAAAGAATTTAAATCATAGACAACTCTGGTCTATCTGATACGTTTTCTGTCACAGTTACTCAAAGAAAAAATATGGAAAGTTTAGTAGTGTGTATACGGTGTCAGTACACAAGAGGAAGCTAACGACTTAATCGAGTTTCGTTTGTTGATTCACATTTTATGTAATTATATTACATTTCATTTTATTTTGTACGTGATTTTCATATGCATAGCATTAATCGCTCTTTACTTCGTTTGTATATTCTAACGCGCAAGAATAAAAGTTTCTATTTACTCTTGATAGAAGTGATTAGAAGTTACTCTAACATAACCAGCCTCTAGCATGTAATATCTCTCTTTAATAGAATTTATTTGGCGTGAAATACAACTTGTTTCTTTAAATCTAACCGTAAACCTGCGGGAACGACACTTTTAAAGATTGAAGTCTGAACTCGTTAAAACACCCTGCTTTGCCTTCTGTACCTACCTAACACTGACACTACACATAGCAGACACTAAATCGCAGACTCTGAAGTTGTACCAACATGACAGCTTAGTCCTAATTCGGGGTACAAACTTGGAACGACTGAATAATTATAAAGATGCGAGAGTAGTAACTTTGCCTATTACCTTTATATCTTGTTTTTTATATACTTACATATTAATGTACAAGAATGAATTTTGAAGACTGTAGTTAATATAATACTAATAAAAACCACTAGAATTATAATTCATTGTATGGAATTGCAAAGATTCACAAACGTTTAATGATGCATTTCACATTTAACGGCAAGTTGATTACTTAAAGTTGATTGTGTTAAATCCGATTTGAACTAAACTGTTTACGTCATCCAATTTGAACTCTCGAAGCGTAAAAGCTTAATGGTATTGACATTGTGATGCCGGCGGATCTCAACAAGTATATGTGGAAATTGTTAAAGTTTTTGGATGACAGCAATTGCGAACGCAGATGTTGAAAATATGAGCGTGCAGTTGTATAGCGACATCGATCGTAGTAATTGATTGCACCTTCGAACTAAAAGCTGTGCCTTACTGTGCGGTAAACTGCAACAGTAGCGAAGAATGCACGAGTTTAATCGACCGGTTACAAATAAAGAAAGCCAATAAAGGATTGCAAATATTGCTGGAAGTAGGGGATAGAGTTGCATCAGTTTTAGGTGTTTGAATTTCTTAAAAACTTGTTCTTGACATTAACAACTATTAACGGATAATAACATTGTCTTGAAAACTGTAAGGAACAGGTTCAGATTTTAAATATGGAGAAACTCCACATACAATGATAAACATAGGCAAGCATATCTAATTTATTTCAAAGGAAGCGATTAATAGCCTGTCAATATAGATTATCGTGTAATTAAATTATTTGGTAGGCCTATATTTGACGAAAACTGCAACAAAGTGTATTGAATTAAATAGAACAGCTTCCTGTGGGTTTGAAGATAATTAAATGGTCCTGACGGAAGTCAAATATGTTAATTACTTTACAACAACGAGCTAAAACGTTTATATTTACGTAACTTTAAGTTTACTTTGAACACGTTTGCGAATTATTTGCGAAACAAATTATAATATATAGCAGAAAAGATTTTCAGAAACGCTCAGAGTGTCACTAAATCTATTATTATATAAAACGTAAGATCTCACTTATTATGAAATGTATCTTTCCTTTCACCTTGTGCTCTATACAATATCCCATTATTAAGCTCGTATCAGATGCAACGTTATCTGTCCGATGTAACGTGTAAATTAGTCGGTTATGACTTATTTTAAGAAGTGAGAACAATGTACACGTGTGATGTTTACATAACTTATTACTAATATCGCGTATAAGATCGATTAAAGAATTCGAAGAGTTCTGTTTTTATCCTCAACTTGTTTTTAGATACGTTTGTAGAATACTCCTATGTGTTACACCATTTATCGCTTAATTAGCATGTTTATATAACTTGGGAGAATTTAAAATATACCAATAATGGCTGAGAATGTAGATTTATATTCTTTTCCATTGAAGGAAACCTTTATATAACAAAATGGGGGTTGTAGACTGCGTGTAGTAAACAAAAAGGGAATACGGTTTTTTTTTTCGTAGATTTTAATCTGTTCCATCTATACTTCCAATAGTTATGTAACAACAGCAGAACAATAGTCTAAGACAATGTGTTATGTTTAATACGGTGCATAATGCTGTTTCACCTTCCGTGTTGGCTTACAATTTCACGCAGGCTTAGCTAAATTCAGATTTGGGCTAGGGTTGTGGCATCCTATTTCATGAATTGAAGCGGATATCTGGATAGATTGAAAGCACAAGCTGGAACTGTTTTTCGTTGATTTATAATATGGTTACGAAAAAATATTTAAGTTTATATGCTATTAGGCTTATTGCAAGGATTCGAACACAGCCTTAGGGTACTTAAGCTTTTGTATTTATAATATACGGACTAAGCGATAACTGGGAATAATCACTAATAAGTCTGTACGATCAGCAGCATATAAAAAAATATATTTATTTTACAATTTGTATTAAATAAGACACTTACCATAAATGGTGTAAATTTTTTTTAAAGATGGCAATTTGTATGATACTTTTCTATGCATTCTATTAATTCTGTTTTTATTTACATAGGCCATTGAGGATTTTCATGAAATATCCATAGAGAAAAACCAACTCCTACACAAAAAAGAATAATGTCTGGCTACACAGACTAAATAAGTATTAGCACAGCAAAGTATATTTTTTCTTCAAATATTAGAAAATCAAATAAATTTGTTGTAACTTTTTTTTTACTGCAATATACAATGTTACTGTTAATATTTATACAGCATTGTATGTGAAGCAAAAAATCGATTGATTCGTATCCGTATACTTGATGGCGCTCTGTAATTTTGTGCCAAGTTGGTAGGATTGAGCACGGCAAGAAAATAGTAGCAAAGATTTATGAAGCAAAATGGCAACTATTATAACAAAAGGTTGCAAAATGCACATTTGTTGAATCAATGAAATATGGGCCACCTGCAGTTGTCTTAATTTGCTTTATATGTAGTGAGGTAAAGTTGTTGTTACAAACGCCTGAACGTTGTTTTCTTCTTTTTATTGTATCTCTTCGACATTTCAGATAGTATAAATTTCACTTAATACGCATGTTTTCCATGTACGCTACGTTTAATTCACTATAACGAGTTCAGTTAACGTATAATTGATTATTATGACTGATTGCTACTTAACTATAACTTCTTACAGAAAAGACGTTAAGATATAATTCACTGTCAAATATAAATGCATTGAGTAATAATTGTTATAAGTATTCTATGATATTGGTAAAATAGTGTATAAAAAGAAGAAGAAATCTCGTCTACCACAATCGTGGTTGCTAGCATAATTTTCTGCTTATGATTCTTCTATTTTGGTACAATTAAGTATAAAGAATGAGAAATGAAAAGCGTCGATTGTGCTGACCACGGACTTTGTCAAGACTGTTTTCTTTTTTTTGTATTTGTTCTCCACGGATTATTTATACTTTTGAAATTTATCGCGCGTTTATGCATTCACACATACATACATACTTATCCGTACATAAATCTAAGCTATTTACATGTATTTACAGGCTATCATTAAAACGTAATTGAGGACTTTATCAAGCCACGTATTCAACTCGAACAAACTGCGCGATAATCGATAATTCAAAACTTAATCATTTGAATGCACTTCTACTTCGTGTTCGATACCTGCACAATATTAATAGTAAAAATTTGCGGCTGTGCCTTAAACTCTACAATTTGTTCCCGTTACTTAACATTATGGATTCGAGGAGAAAAATAGTTTTGTCCTTATACCACTGAGTGTAAGAACGAAAAAGATAACATGTCAAATTAACAATTTCGTTTCTTATTATTAACGGTGTGATTTTGTCGCATCCTTTGAGGCCAAGGATCAAGGCGAAGTAAGTCGGCAGGACATTTTATAATTTTGGCATCATGGCTTCTTTTTCCGGGTCTCTCGGATGAGTAGTTAAGACCAGAATAGTCTCGTGGCGAGTATCAGAGGAAAAATATAGTGCCAACTGTTAAGAATCGAGGATCGTGCGGTGGCACCGGACACCAGAGGAACTTGCCTTTCGGTTAAATCGATATGAGAATGATTCTCATGTCGGCAATGAAACTCGGCGTCGTCTGGTAACACGTCCTTTACTATATGAAGGAATTTATCGAACGGACAAATATCGTTGCAACCAGGTATGTTCTGTATTACGAGCTGCTCTGTTACTCCAGTCCAGAGAAGCACCTGAAAATAATGAAAAAAATAAAGAAATGGAAATAGAAAGAAATGCGAATGTTCGAATGCGGATTCGCTTTCTTCAAATCACAGTTTATTCTAAGTGAATACGTTTAACGCAAAGTAAAAAAAGTTTAGTTGTACAAAGATCCTTGCATAACGTAAAACCATATTTCAAATGGTTACTCTGGCGTCATCCTTCAACTTCTACGTTTCATCGAAGTTGTTGCCAAATAACTACTACGTATATACGCTATTTATGAAAATAGAAACTCATTACAATACCCGCGATATTCAAATTCATCTACATCAATTGGAAATTACGCCAAACTACGGTCGAAAGTTGAAACAAAACTATCCCTATCCCCTTCCCGGTCATATCTGCGACTGATCTGCCTTGTTGAAACAGACTCTGCCACTTCACGACAACCGACTGCCAATCAGTCCGTTCCTCTCAGCTCCCCATATACTTTACGGGAAGCGACATGTTTTTGTTGCGCGCGCGCAGTTTATTTTTGCCCGAAGGACAGATTTTGTCTGGGAAGACTCACTCACCCTCACGTAATACGTTCCCTTTCGATCCCTGAGCGTTTCCAGGATGACGGTCGAGCCATAGGCGGGTATGACAGGCTCGTCCAATCCGAGAGCTCTGGCGAACGCCGCGACGTTGACCTCGTGACCGGAAAATAGGAAGGCCTTCCGCTCGGGCGGATGCAATTTGCCGGCGCGATATTCCTCAATGTCGTCGACCACCTTCCGCAGAAGAGTTCCTGAGAGAATGAATGCTCGTACAATATTCGGGGACGGCATTAGGAATATTAAAATCTGTTCACGCTACTGAGGCCAATCAAAGTATTACTGTAAGAGTATTGAACGTTGCGCGTTACAAGGCAACGGATTGTCACGAATGTTTTTTTTTTATTTTGTCAACAATTTAGTGGATGCGCGGTATGCTTTGTGGAGTAATTGTGGAGCTGGATCTGTTATCAGATATGTTTTGTAAGGATTCCTTAAGTACCGCTGGATGAAACTTCTGGGACATTGCAATAAGAAGGGTACAGTCGGGCAAGACAGTGAAAAGTGTACATGAATCGAATTAAATGTTGAATTAGTCATTCGATAGATTTTAATAAAAGAATCATTTGCGTTGAAGATTTAATATTGTATCTCAACTGTACGGTAGGAATATGTAAAATAGAACACTACTCAGAAATGTTTTGAACGGTAAGTAATAATCAATTCTTGTATTGCAGTGGAATTGTAAAATGTAACGCTGTGTCGAAGAGATTTGTTTCAAAGTATGTACTAACCTCCGTTGAGCCGCTTTAAGGTTCTGGTGTACGAGCGAAGTTTGAAGTCGAGGGCGAGGATGTCTTTCATTGGATTCGGATAGACTTTCCCAGTCCATTCCGGCAGTGTTAAGTTTTGCGCTGCCTGTAATGTTAATGAATTGCATTTAGAGATCAACTCTGTGCACCGGAGGCGTGAAAAGCTGGAAAGGATTCCTCGAGACCGCCGGTATTCGAAAACACTCGGATTATAGCTATATACGTTCTGCCGACGCTAAATTCTTCCTTTGATAATCAGTTTCAGGTGTGTACTAATGACAAGTAGTGAATGAAACAGTAATGCTCCCCTAGTGAATCGCGCCCTTTATCCCTTACCTTTTGAATAGAATGTATATTTTCATTATTAACATTATTATTTTGTTCTATAGAATATGTTTTTCAGACGTATCAAATAGTCACATAGATAATAATATTATTTTAGTAAAGAAACTGTACAATTGTTTGCTATGAACAAAAATTCTACATGTCTTATATTTAAAACATAACTGTTATTAAAAGAACGATTTTTTTTTGGGTAATATTGCAATTTTATTCTAACCTAGCAGCGTTTCGAGTAAAAATCATTGAATAAAATATCGACGAACTAAAATACAGTTAATATGACGTAATTTTTCGTAATGTAGCAAATTACTGAATTTGAGCAACGTTTTCAATAAAAAGTAAAATAAATATTGATAGGAATTTTGCGAAGCGAGAATTGTTTGCGGGTAATTAAGTTGAAATCCATTACCTGCTCTTTGAAAAGATTGAAGAGATAGCTAACTGCACCCGTCGTCTCAACTTTTTTCCCCGTACGTTCCGTCAAATACGTGAAGACATGTCTGTATTTGTGGAGCAACTCCTGAATTTGGTCCTGTCTTAGGAATCTGGCGTATTCTTCCCTGTACCTGTAAATCATTGTAACTACATAAGCACCATATATTCTCCCGTTATTAAGTAGAAAGTGTTGCGGATCAAGTGGTATAAACAAGTAGAAAGCAATAAAAGAATACAACTATTTGACTGCCACATTATTTTTTAGAAAACGCAGAAAATTGATTGCTCACATATGATATTTTTTTGTTATAATATAACTTAAATAATTTATGACCAATATTATTTGAATTTCAATTTCGATACTGATATGAACAACGAAAGATGACAAAAACTAATTTTTAAGTCACAACACAACATTCTTTACTTGACGAATTACTTTTCCCTAGTGTGTATTAAACATTAAGCAACCGCTTAAATATACGTATTTTCAACAGCACAATTAAAGTTATGAATATTTTATATTCTCAAGTAATTTAATACTGCAAAGAACTGCAATGACGATTTTTCCACGGACGAAAACAACATGAGTTTAGCAATCTTG
Source organism: Anoplius nigerrimus (assembly GCA_914767735.1). NCBI lineage: Eukaryota > Metazoa > Arthropoda > Insecta > Hymenoptera > Pompilidae > Anoplius > Anoplius nigerrimus. Next base: position 12,262,293 of record OU612078.1, read on the forward strand.
AGGAATAAATAATTGTGTCAATTGCTTAACACATTTTTACATGGCAAATACCAATCACACTATAAACCTTATTCGCTGACATACAAAATGTCAACGATCGCAAATGAGATAACGTTCAAGAAGCGTTGCCTGAAATAAGGAACATATCTCTTGACTATAGTGCCGATTCAAGATTTAAATTTGCATGGAACCTTAAGATCCTTCGCCATCCACCTGACATTTCTCGCGACAAGACACAGATAAAAAGACATATTTATACTGTAATATTTCAATTCTCACTCTGTCCGCAGGAAGATGCACGCTCGTATATTTTAATCTATAAATACGGTTCGAGAAATAACCTGTGACAGAGATGCGGGAAGAGGAGGTTGTCGACTTCGTGAGCGACGGAGAAGGTTGCAACCGGAATCCATGGCAGCTGTGGATTCCATGTTTGCCGTTCCGAAGGCGGGAAGAGTCCGGCCAATACGAGCTGGAGGGAAAGTTGCGTGCGCGGCACGTCGGTGGAACGCGCGTAAATCAAACCGGGCCAATAATCTGGCCCGAAATACCGGTCGTAGCGTTCTCGAAGCATCGTACCGATACGGTACTCTCGCAATTTCCCTTGCTGTAACGTCAATATCATTCTTAGTGTCCCTGACAGCAACGAATTCTTCACGTTGCATGCGTACGTGTCCTTAGCATCATGTGCCATGTTAGGTAGCCTTTAGCACCAGAACGATTTCTACTCATATTTTCATTTAACTTTTTCCGAATGACACGAGTTAACGAGTTTGAATTTACGAAATGAAAAACAATTATCATTCATCTCCCTTAATGAGTTCTAGAGAATATTTACAAAACGTGAGAGAGAAAAGGCATTTAGGTAGGTAGCGTTAATGCTTTGTTAAAGCGACTATTGAAAAGCTTATGTACTATATGTTGTACTATATGTTATTGACAGATTGGTAGATCGTTAGTATCGCCTTGGCCTTGATCCTATTACTGTTGCTACTACAGATACCGTTACTGTTGACATTACCGGTGTTACTTAACCATGTTTTGCTGGAATAGCCTGTTAATAAGCAAGTAGGTGCTCCCATCGTTAGGAATCTTAATATTATCGCAGCAATCGTTATTGTCAACGAGCTGCCGGTATTGCTGTCGGTAGCATGCTTTCGTTATCATTGACAATGTTAGGAAGTGTAACATTATGTCATGCCACCGCTATCAACTTCCGATCGGAGTGAGACTTTCTTATCTCTTCGGAAAACCGTTGCTTCCGTAGGTAGGAAGCCGTTTTTGCGTTGAAAAAGTCGAGGATCAGGAAATCGCGGTGCAATTCAGCACTCCGATAATCGCGGATGCGAATGCACTTTGATAAAAATAGACGGCAACGGTAGGAGCCAACAAGGAAAAAAGAGGCATGAAGATGAACGCGAATAGGGGATTAAGATTGACGCAAATTTCGTTGAATCAAGACGTACTTAAATACTAATGGTCAGTTCGCGATGTTAATAATGCAAATTGGCGGAGATTATAATATACAGAAAGACAGGTAGCTATCTGCGACCCGTGCAATTTATGCAAATTTCGTTACTTTATATTAATTTATCGGACCACTGCACCAGCGTATCAATATATTTTTACATCTCGTTACAGGATCAAATTGCAGAATTACTTCCTTGAATCAGTATTTTTATTCCAGTAAATTAAGATAGATGTCAAGCTTCTACGTCACAATTGGCATTATATAATTAGGATAAGACTACAATAAGTAAGAGAACAAAAGCTTCAATATATTGGAAAGAATAGAGCGTGTCAATTAATCGGGCCAGTTGGTTAAATAAGGACGTCGTGAACTTTTGACGTGCCTTTGTCAAAAGGACAAAAAACTTTAACAGTAAATGCAGATGAGTGGCACGTATTACGTTGAAAGTTACATAGCAAACGAGTTTACTTAATCGTCTCGATCACTTTCATGAATTCATGAACAGGGACGATTACGTCTGGTGATGAATATGCACGCATGCACACGTTCAAAGGAGTCTGTGCGCGCGCGCGCGTGTGTGTGTGTGTGCATGCAACGTATGTTGAGTACAAGGATTCAACAGGATATTCATAACTGCGTGCAGGAACGTTAACGCGAATTTAATCGCCGTCTTTTTTTTTGCGCAACTGCCATGGAAGTAGTCGGACGACCTTTGCAATAAATTGAAAGGAGAGAGAAAGAGAGGGGTGTAGGTGCGGACTTTTTCGTACAACAAGCTGGAAGTTACAGAGAAGGAACGGAAGGAAGAGCGAAGATAAACATTTGTAAGAAGCCGTGCTTAAGGTTGATAAAAACGTTAAATATAATGTATTTGCGTTAATACGCACATGGGTAGATATTCGTCAAGAGAGAAGATTACTGATAATTATTATGATTGGAAAACGTGTATGTACATGATGGTTCTCGACGTGAATGTGAATGAAACATAATTGAGACAAAGCGTAACATGGATATCAGCTCAAGAAATTGAAGAAGCATGAATACAAGGTGGATACAATGTCAAAGAACATCGATCCATGACGATAATATAACACATACGCCGGTTATAAGTGATTTATCATTTCGATTGACGTACGAGGACAACATTTATTCAAAAAACAATTGTTTTCTTATGTTACTCACATTAGTGAGATCGCCATTGCCGATTGGTAAATAAGAGTGGTCACGATAGGGGTCGGTTGGGTAATTCTGAAATTCTCTGTGAGGAACTTTGTCGCCGTGACGGAAGACCTTGAAACAAAAAAAAAATATATCATTAAGTTTATTGTAAAGTCTTTATGCCAATTCGTTCGTTGAACATGCATTGCATAGTGTACGATGTCTATGTGACACAAGGTAATTTCTCTGAATCATGGTACCTGAACAGTGACTGGTTAGAAGTGCATAGCCTTTTTAGCCAAATAAATGCGGAAAAAACTTTAACCAATTTTATCGCTATTAGGACTTTTTGCTCTACAAAGGGAAAGTTAGCGATGCGGAAACTTCATATAACTTGCGTCACGTTGATTTTCGTTTCCCTTTTTCTAACATTCACCTATGCCCAATTTGAACTTGGAGGAATCAACAATTACACTTTTATCTCATTCCTTTCGTAATTCGTATCTTAAAATGAACGACAAATGAGTCTGTGACATAAAACTTTGATTTAAATCTGTACGTTTCAACTCACCACGTGAAGTAACTGAACCTCTAGATCGCACTTTCCAAATTCAGAAATGCATAGAAGAATACCGAGAGCGACGAGACACTGCGTCAACCTGCCCATTATGCAGATATTTCGATTACGGAGAGAAGGAAAGGATGATCCGAACTGGAAAGGCGTTTCGGCGAAATCGCTGAAATCCTCGCGATCCTTGAAATTCCTTATATCCTTGATGTCCTTGTCTCGAAATACTTCGGGCACAGTATTTCGCATAAACTCGCGGGCAAAATTTCACTTTCAGCGCCTGACGTACGGCAGCGTGTACGTACACATACGTGTGCACGATCGAGAATCCTTGCCGTCGCACTCTATTATCCTTTCCGATTCGCGCACGTTCTGGTAGCGAAGAATTTTAGCAGAGTCGCAGCAAAGATTGAAAACAATGTGGAACTAGACCAAAAGTAATGTCCACTGCAAGAACGTATGAACGTCAGGATCGTGCGGCCTTTTCAGCTCTGTCGAGTCGCAAACGTGAAAATGCTCTTTTAATAGTCTGGTAGGTACTCTTCGAGAGTCCGTTCGGTGCCTCGTCGAGTCTATACTGACCCCGACGGATGCTGACGAATTCTGACGGATCCTGGCGGAATTCTCGAAGAGCACGTCCGCGAGTCTCGATTTCCCGCCGCGATCTACGTATATCTGGTGGAAGAAACGATCACTCGTCTCAGATTCGATCTTCCCCTACCTCCCGACGATTTCCGTCTCCCATATCTGAACGTTCTCCGTTTCCTCCTATGCCGGCCTTCCCATGCCCCTACGATCTTATACATGCGTCTACATTATACACGCCTCTTGCGGATCATGCAGAAAATGAAGAAGTCAACGACAACGGCACGCCAGCTTAGAGTTCCGAGCACAAAGACGAGGGACAGTACAAAACCGATCTCGGTGGGTGGAGAAAAAATCAAGGCGAAACTGTAGGTCCGAGACAGGAAAATATATTGCTACACTGCGGTTTTGCTTTGAGAAAAAAGGCGAGTTCCTTTTCTACCTTGCCGCTCTCGATTCTTGCAGGTAAATCCTTCTGTCTATTTTTACCTGGTAAGTTTTCCCCATCGTTCGGTTAATTTCATCGCATTCCGGCGAGTAATAATCATTTTTCCTCGTACCTAGTTCGGTATCGTCACGGGTTCTGCCCGGGAAAAACGTGAATCTTCGACTTTTCCCGCCTCTTTCGCGTTCGCGTGTATCGGCTAATCCGCGCTCATCGTTTAAACGTCCGTGTCATTACATGCAATCAGGTAGACACATACTGGACGATCTGGATTGATTAGCAATGATAAAGAGTCACATTGTGCTTCGTCCACGCATCGGATACACAATCGTCCTGTCGGATCGAAGACTTTGATTATACAGGTAATCCTCCTACAACACGACATCCTATAACACAGTTCCACTCTGACACGATAAGAAACTTGCGAAAACTTGTGCACAACACTGTACTTCTACAGCAGGGGATACCATGATATTTGTTTAACATATTAAAGTACTAAATTGCCTTAAATTAACGACGGGACGGAATAATGAACTGTAATGAGTTTACATGAAAATGTATCGATAAATTATAATTTACTCATTTATAACTGTAATCTGACATTATACCGTTGGTGATATCGGTCAATCGAAAAAATGTTCTCGTTTAATTGTACTGCGTAATGACGAGGAAGAAATTTATCACATTAAGGTTACATTACTTAAATGATAATATTATTTTTTTGTTTTTTTTTTTTCCGTCTTGTGCTATACTTACATTTAGAGTTTTAATAAAAATGAAGTTGCTTATATTGAATTAAAGAAAAAATATTTGTTTTTAATCAATTTTCATAATATAATATGGTTTTACACAACACTGCATTCTCTAAGAACCTATCTACCGTATGATAGGAGGGCCCACCTGTACTTACAGTAACGAATTGGGTTTTGCGGCGTTCGAGACGTTTTGAACTACGAAATTGTCAATATTTATTCTTTATCGCTGCGAATGGCGGCAACGAATCGCACTTGAATCGAATATCATTCTACCGAACTTTACGTTCGATAAGTTTTCTTGCTTTCCTCTTCGTTCCTAGTTGGACCGGTGACAAAATCATGGCAAATGGAACAGATCGATGCGTAACTGTTTTTAGAAAGCGAACACGGAAGATGTAATGTGACAAACGACAAAAGGCTTTCACTGTCGAACCACATTATTTACTCGTCCTCCCTCGTTACTGTGTGTTGGTGCGAGCACGTGGAAAGCGTGTAAGCCGGTGACACGCATGTTGCGTCAGGTTGGACACCAGTTATACAATAAGTATTCCTATCCGCATATATAATGCCATTAAGACACAATGTGCATATGTGCCGGCGATTATGAAAGTGACCTCTGTAATTTTTCGAATTTTAATCGGTGTTTAAGAGAACTAAATCATTAGAATAGTTTCTATACTCTTCGAAGGATCTACTTTTACAATTGTTAACAGACTTGAGTGACCAGCTTCACTTACAGAGTAAGAAAACTGCCATCGGAAGAGTCGATTTTTCAACGATGAACAGAGGATAAGCGACGAAAAGAATGAAGTAAGAAATCGTTCGATTCTTGATAGCAAGAAGGATAATGGCAAAGAATCTCTGCTTTTTTCCTCTTTCAGCTACTCTTACCGCTCCGATTCAATCTCTCACGTATCATTCCATCCGACTCGATAATTATTCCTGCCGACACAACTAAACAGGATTTGTTCGCGCTCGTTTCATTATTCATACACGAGCGTAGCGACTCGGCACTCATGGTCAATAAACCGGTGATGAGAGACGAAAGTCGCATGTCGAGATTTCGTTCTTACGTCACTGCACGTCATTTTTTTCCTCTCCGTGCCTCTGGTGGGGCTTTTTTCGTCACGGGGATTTTTGGTTTCGAAGATAGATGGGTCGAATGAGTCATCTTCCGATTCAACAGACTTGAAATTCGTACCTGGAAATCTGGCGAGCTTCGGTCAGGCATCCTTTCCAATTTGCTTAACTTTAACTTTTGAACGTACTGTTCGCCTGTTTTGAGGTAAAAACTAACCCGTTACCTTGGACTTCACAAAAAAATACGTTCAAAATTGGTTTTAAAATGATCGAGAATATGGTTTTGGAAATTATGTAACCGACTTGGTTAAGATTTTTCATGTCAGTAAGATTTTGTATCGAATTTTCACTGTCCGTTTTTTGCCTGTTAAACTGCCAGGAAGAAATGTGAAAGCTAAAAGTTTACAAAGTATTTCAAAGTTTATAAGCCTCTTAAAAATAAAGATGTTGAATCGTGATTTATGTCAAATAATCGAAATACAATGCAGTTTCATAGCGTTATACACACACCTTTATGTATTTTTCCACTTATCAATTGGGCATTCTGGAGATTTTATCAAAGTCTTTAAAATGAAATATTTTATGAAATTCTAAATGTGCTAAAAACATATTGCCGTTTACGAAAATTGTTTGATGTACTCTTTATTTCAGAGCATGTGTGAACCATGTTTGGGTAAAGGAAGCGAAGTCTATCTTTTAAATATTTTTAACGTTTCACTTCATTCTTTGTTACGATTTTAAAAGTGAAAAAATGTATTTTTATTGTCCTTCAATTTTCGCGTTTGACTACTACCGTAATAATTAAAGCGATATTTTCGGTCACATTTATTTCGTTTCATAACAATCGCATATTGTCGTTTCAGAAGCAAAACCTCTGTTACGTCGTTAAAATATTGCTCGAGGCAAGATATGATTCGTAGAATTACGTTTTTTTTCAGGTCGAATTTAAAGGTATTTCATAACATCATTGCGAGAAGTTGGTTCTACGCAGTTTCTTTTTCTCAACGATTACTATGTACAAATTGAATCGCAACATCAAAGACGTGAAGAGAAATAATCACCGAACGAAATAATTTAAATAAATCTTTAATCCGAAAAAAATAATTCTTTATGATATCCACGAGTAGTTATCTGGGTACCTAATCGGCGAACAATTTGACTGTAACTTTGTTGTTTATTTTAGGTGCCTTTCTTCACTTTTGATGAATATAATATTTCTACAGGTGAAAATTTGGACGTCGTCCAGAATCAACTCCGTGTGCAAAGCAATATGATTGAGAAAAGACATGAATCTCATTTGCGAACTAACAAAACACACTACTAAACTAAGAAAAAGTCCGTCGACTGGATTTTGTGAAACAAGGTAAATGGGGACCTATTTAGTTTCTCACCTGAAATTAACCCAAATTATACTAGGATTCAAATGAGAACTGACTAAGGCACGATTAGTGGATAATTCAAAATTATCTGAGGCTTTACTAAATTGTATTTTACAGCTAGTCCAGTTCTGATTAGCATGTAATCCAAAACTAACAGACAGTTAATTAAAATGTAAGCTGGAGCGAACTGAGACCTGATTAGAATATAATTGAGAACCATCTAGGATCTACCTTGGATGAAAATGAGAACTATCGAAGATGTGGACAATTTTCAAATTAATTCGAAAGAAACGCAATAAAATTTAAATCGTACCAATAAATCAATCGAAATTCAGTATCATAGAAATGATACTGATAGAGATATATTGACAACACGTAAGTCTATTATTGAAGTAATTGATAAATCAGCCGAATCATTATTTTCATTTAAGCCCATACCATCGACATGATTCCCAATTCATAATCATTCACACGATTCGCAAACTGATTGAAACGCTACCAAAACGGTGAGAAAGCCCTGACAGATCGTTTTTGCCAAACGTGCATTATCCTGTTGACAAATTTGTCTAGGAAATTCAATTCTCATGTTCTTTCTCCACGCTCATTCATCGATTCTACGTCAGACAAGACCATAAACATCGATTAATCTGCAGATCGAGCCTCAGCGCTCAGTTAATCAAACGGATACGGCTCAAGGTCGATTTCTAATTCCGATCCCGTATACCGATTCCGCTTCTAATTCTGTTCCCGCCGTCTAATATGATTCGAATGCTCGATGATCGATGATAACGGGCTTATCTGTGCCGCAGATGTGGAGGCGTGACCACCTGCGCGTGACGGTAATGCGGTCTACAAAACGTCAGTAGCAGAAAAAAGATGTACAAATCTCAATTCATATGCGCGCACACAATTGCACGCGCGAATCGACGCGTTTCTCGACAAATAACAAACGTGGGTGTTTTCTGCGGTCACTTGGCAGATTGAAACACTAGATTTCCTAAGATTTAGAGTGGTGACCGTCGCCGATAAGGAAAAGTTGGACAATTCCTTGTTAAACGAACAATTTGCGAACGGATAGAAGTACGTTTAAAGATTAAAGCACGTGTTAAGATACGGATGTCTAGTTCGAAGAAGATTTTTGACAAGTTTCGAATAGAAATCGTGTGTTGTGTGTGTGTGTGTGTGGGTCTGGGTGGGTAACGCACACGTATATAAACGAAATACTTGTATAAATCGATTGTGGAAAATGACGTCTCTGTAATTAGCGTGAAAAAAAAAAATTGCAATCGGTGGAGTGTTCACATGAAATGAAATCGACTATCGATCGGACGGTTGTCCTTGAAATGGTCGAAGGATAAAATGAAAATCGTCCCGCCGACGAGTAGCAGGAGGGGAATGGACGCGGAGGGGGAATGGGTAAAAAAGCCGATTTAATACCGGATGCTGAAAGCCGAGCCCCTTTATCGCGATACACATTCATAAGTTCGAGCATTATATGCGAACGGCACACGTCTTACACATGTGTTTCGTATAGGAGACACTCGAGCGTTCGGAAAATGACGGGAAAACATGGATTTCAAGAATTAAAATATTCAGTTCCATTTACGATCTTACTTCTCGATATCAACGAGGGTGAAGCCATTCGGTATTAAACTTCGAAATGTCAACATTACCCTTGCAAGAAAATGCGCCAGAAAATATACGAAATTCTTGTTGCAAGTTTTGGTTATAGTTGTACTCAAATATCGTCATATTACGTTGGCAAGAAAGTAATTTCGGTTTTGTAGTCGTAAAACAAAATTCATATCTGTATACAAAAAAAAAACTTTAAACAACAATGGATTTTATGTTTCGTTCTGTAACATCAATGTGACTAATTTCAAATGGCAAAAGGAAAATATTTGATCACTGATAGAAGTTCACATAAAAATTGCAACGCTATTTATGTTTGAACAACCGAAAGTACCTTCTTGCCAACTCATATTTTTGTCCCGCTGTGCGATAAACATATCTCTGACCTTGAAGTGTCAAACAGTATTCATTTGGGTAGGAGATTTTGATTACCTTTCAATCATATAAAAAGCAACATATATATGCCAAGTTTCAAAGGTAGGATACCACGTACAATCATGTACGGACGTACGTGTTGTGGAATGTCTTCTTTAATGCGTCGAAGAACAACTGCTACAATTGACGAGCGTACATAAACTCAAACAAGATACATTATACACGTAAGGAAAGAAATAGTCAATTGTAAGATAGGCAGAAAAATCATGCGAGCGGCATGGGAGAAAAATGTGAGAATTATGCTTTATGGTGGATAATGAAAGGTTTGCCGTACAGCGACGAGGCTCTACGATTAATGACGGTATTGACTGACATTGTAATGCGCGTTTTTACATTGGTTCATGCCAGAAGCTATTTTTCAGATTTTTTCCGTCACGTGCAAAAGAATGCCAGCGCATAAAGGGCATAGCCGGGTAAGACAGTGAAATGTGCCCCAAAACCGATCGAAATTCTGAATGGGCCATTCGATAGCTTATGAAAAAAGAAATATTTTTGTGAATTTTCAACTTTGTATCTCGACCGTGGGGGGCGGGGGGGTGTAAAATGTACTGTCCGCTTCTCCCACCATTTTCTCGGAATCTAGTGCATAAAAAAATTCGAAAAAAATCAGAGCCATATCTAGCAACGGCGCGCATATTCCAGATTTTTTTCAGATTTTTACATAAAAAATCCTATTGGTAAAAAAATAAAAACCGAAAAGTCAATCAGAAAAACATTTATTTGATACCGAAGGAGGTCCGGATCAGTGATGCCGCTTTTTTGTGTAATGTAATATTACAATCAACATCTCTCTGATTTTTTTTATAATTTTTGCTCACCAGCAACAGCGTCGGAAAAATAAAAAACCCGTTTTTTCGTCAGTTTTTGCGTGTCAGAACAACGTATGAGGTAAACTTTGGTTTAATTTTTGTCACATAACTATTTCATGTAATGTTTAATGTTATTGATTACATTGCACAGTCGTAATAATGCAAGAAAACTAAATAAATGGAAGACATCGATGTCACAATGTATGCCTTATGTTCTGAAAAATTGAAGATCAACCAAAGATCGTTGGTAGCGACACGGGTAAGGTGACAGTCTGTTTTGTCGAAGCAAACTTTTTCTTTGGGTTCGAATCCTGTTAGGTGCCTTTTTTTTCATCGTTTTTTTTGTCCTCTCTCTATGCAACAATAGTTAATATTTCTTTTTTCATAAGCTATCGAATGGCCCATTCAGAATTTTGATCGGTTTTGGGGCACATTTCACTGTCTTACCCGGCTATGCCCTTTGTCCCGTCGAATTCACTTTCGGTAACATCTCCTAATCTATATATTATACAACTTTGAATTCAGTCTCCGGCATTCTCCAAAGTTTTCATGCGCCTTTTCCTTCTCATTTCCGGGGATGGAAAGATGGTCGGACAGTTCTAAACCTCCCCCTGAGGTCTTCGACGCTTTCCCACGCTTTTCCTCTTATTTTTCCCGCATATCTTCGACTTCTATTCATACATAACACACTTCAAAGATCTAGGCTAATTGCACCTTGTACATCACAACATCCATCGTGACAAAGAGTCCATATTCTTTTGCAAAATCGTTTCATTGACTGCACCTTTATGTCGCAAAAAACATAGAAAATTAAGTGACCCCATTAAACTAAATCCACTTAAATGTTATATCCTCATTCCATCTACCGTCTATTATCAGCAAACTACGTCTACGTATAGTAAAAAAAGAAGGCGGACGGAAAATATATTTCACGTAGAAGTATGCGTCAACGTTAAATCACGCGTCCGACTAGCAGCACAGCATGCGTTTCTTCCTCTTCGAAGTGACATTTCATTGCATGTTCAAACACTCGACGATTAACTACTTGATTACGCGTAAATGCAGTACCGACTTTTCTCCGTGAATGTCTCGGAATTTCGTTGCGCCCAGCCCGACGTTTCGCTGGAAACATTAGCTGGCTGCCATTCTTTTCCGGGTTTCACCGCCTCAGGTTTTTCTCTTTCTCTCCCTCCCACTTGTCGGTCACCTCGCCATTCTATACATATTCCCCGTCCAAGGATGCGCGTTTCCAATGATTTTGCGCTCGGTATCGATGACTGTGCCCGATAATCGATTTGTAGAACCGTTTCGCAGCGACCGCATGCCGGTAATTAATGCTTTTTGTTTACCGGCCGTGGTATCCGATAATTAAACGTTTGCGTTCCTCGCTACTTGACTGACGAAAGATTCGCAACTGTTTCGTTTCGCCGTCATTTCATGGCACTGACCCCGACAGTAAGGTACATGAGATTCATTTAGCCGTGTATCATTGAATGACGCCGTCAACGTTGCTACGTACAGTTCGACAGAGCAAAATCTGAATGCAATTAGAAGACAATACTGAATTGCGTCGATTCCTCACATCAATATGGTAAACGACGATCGTAATGAGCAGTTGGGTCACATTTTTCGCGGTTGATTTGGATCGTTTTTTCAATCACCGTCGCAATTACGCTCTGCAAGTTAATTAATGTCTCTGTATCTCGTTTTGCAGAGAATTCTCTGAATTCATATTGGAATACATCGTGCCCCTTGCGCGGATGCGTTCGTTCAAGCAGGATCATTCGATAGCCAAGATCGGCCAGGTGAATTTATTCTCGGACATAATACGATAAAAGTAATGAAACATCGCGAATGTATCTCAGTATATGCGAATGGGGGGGGGGGGGGGGGGGGGGGGGGGGGAAGCAATTTTAACTTGGGAACAGGGTCGAATATGAGCTGAAACAATTCAGTTTTCAGTTTTCAACGCCCGAGCGAACCCGACTGTCGAAACAATACGTTCTGTACGATGTATAAAGTGCTCCTGCCGTGTGTACTCCATATGGATATGCGTGTCTATATTTGATTGCGTTCGGCGAACCGTTTAAAAATGAGTATACACGTGTGCCATGTTTTCCTTTCCTTTACTCATTCGTAGCAGTGTTAAGAGTTATATATAAATATAATTATATATATATATATGTATGTGTCTACATATACATGAGAGCAGCAAAATATAATGATGCAAATGGACAAATTGAAAGAACGATGTAAAAGTAAACAAAAGACTGTGCGAATCGGACAATGAATGTAGATATCGAAAGAAAACAGGTGTCAATTAAAATCAGCATGGTCAGTTATCCGACGAAAAATGGCCGACTGTTAATAGTTCGATTCGAAACACTCCTTTTCCACTGCATTCATTGAGTAAAAGGAACATGGACAGTCTGCAGACGAAAAAACAGGAGGGAAGATATCTGCGGCAGGACGTGGCAGGGGTGCAAATCGAATAGGCGGAATTGAATAACATATTGACAGCCGTCGACTGGGCTGTGAAGACACGTTCGCGAACAACTTCCTGGAGTTCTATCTGCCATACGTACATGTATCGATCCGCGCACACATCGAGAGAATCCTCCCAACGACGCATAATATTCCTCCTTCCCATCCACTGCCAATGAAAACGACCATTCTCATTTTTTTACAACTCGTATATACACGTTACATCGAATAGAGGCAAGTCTCTCTTCTGCTCTTTAATTCAAGGTAAGGCATTTTTCAGGTTACATCTTATTTCGCTCGGCTAACGTCGAAACATGATATACATATGCATATGTCGATACCTTTGTCGAACCAGACGAAGTTTCGCACGGTCCGTTATTTCTTTTTCCACGTTAGCCGCTAAATTCTAACTTTGTTCCCATTCCGCCACTGGGTCAATCACGGGACAATCTGTGTGCAAATGTGTACGCCGGGGGGTCAGAACGTGATTTCCAAAGGCTGACCTTCAACTAGTGACCCACATCGAAGGTCGCAGTTTTAAAGGAAAATCCTTCAAAACCGGCACTCTGCATTCCTGACCCATTTACGTCCATTGTTTTCATTATTTTCGCTTCGAAACATTTCCCTCCGAGTTGTTTATACGTTTTTGACCTTTTCCCTTCTCCTCTGTCTACCAGTAGGCAAACGTGTGAATGGATTTTGGCGGCATGATGAAATTAGCGCTTGTTCCTCTGTTCGGATCGTCGATCTGTACCGGTACCTTATCTTCGTTTCTGAAGAAAAAAGCGGGGATAACAGGTAAAATAGCGGGCCGTCGTTCAGTGCTTGCGAAAGAAGCTTCGTTTAAGATAAGATTCCGTTAACTTACGTGTTCAGTATTACGACCACGGTTCCGTGATCCGGAGTGAGGAAGGCAACGTGCTTCACCCCCTTCAAATTTTCAGAACTACTCCCTATTCGGAAGCTATTCGGCGGAACGTATCTAAAAATGATGCAATACAAAAGTCAGCTATCACGATAAACGAAAGTGTAGGGTGAATGATTGCTTTCGTGCAAACATGTTTTTCTACGTAATATATACTATAATGTACCGTATATAAATGTTAATTTTGACTCTACTACGTAACGATTTATTATTTGTTAAAATTCGAAGAAAACGTTGGTAAATAAGTGAAGAGAGAACTTAATTCCAACACATACTTTGAAAAGTGACCCAGAACGTAAAACATGGGCTGCTTATAAAATTCGTCCTTCTCAGCATTTACGATAATCGGTGCATCGACAAAATTTTCGATCCACGTGGGTCCACCTTCCATATTCAGCGCCATGTTCCAATCGACCCAACTCGAAACCCAGTGATTCAATCCGTCGATTATGTTGTTCGCATAATCTTCGCCTCTCTGCCAGGATCCCAAAATTACGTTTTGTCCCTTAGCTGTTAAAAAAAAATTCACCACATACTGATTCAGAACGTAACTTTTTTTTGTAGGCCGTTGGACAAATTTTTTCTGGGCAATTACTCTTTGTGTTCGACGAAAATTGGTCTACACAATACTCGCTTTATCCTGTGTTCGAAAATAGAACGTTTTGTGCAATACGTAACAGTGTTTGATAAAAACAACCCTAATGGTCAGTATAACGGAATCAAGTTATTTAGAACACTCGGCAATTAAACGCTTCAATTAATCATTTCACCTGACAAATTGTATAATTAGGTCCACCTCCGCTTAGTCATTACTATGCAATAATTATTCTTGGCCGCTAGTCGAAACTGAATATTGAATTCTCTGACGTCAGCTTCTAACCTTTTGTATCCACGGTTTAAATGTTGCCAATGCTGTGCTTTAACTGTATAGTTTTACTGTTCAATCGCAAATAGATTTTATTATCATAATCTTTGCCCAGAGAAGATTAAACATGAAATCACAATGTTATTTACTTCTATCCAACATATATTTTTTGATTTCATAGCTGTGTTGTTCGAACCAGCAATACACGCACTTGCTAATTTGAATGGGGAAACTTTGTATTATTTCGGTGTTTTCGTACTAATAGGAATACATCAATACTAACGAAGTAACCAAAATCAATATGCCGTCACAGACACAAGCTTGGCGTTGTTGCTCGGTTTTTCAGTGATTATTCAATGTTAAATTATAACGTATGTTTATAAGAAAAGCGCATTGGCAACTGCGTTGTACGTTAATTAGTAAAATTCAATGATTTCAAAGGAAGTAACATTTGAATACATTGATTCATCAAACGCGATGTATGTCGAGTACTTAACCGATATTAACTATTGCTTTTGTAATTAATAAAGAACCGTAATGCGTGTTTGACTAAAAACTGGCATTTTGTTTATAACATTTATAATCTTTGTAACGTGGAAAAATCTTTGACTTCTAATTTTGAACACTATGCACAGTGGCATCTACGAAAAAAATATTCAGCACATTCAAACTTGGGTGGACCCAAAGTTTCCTGGTTTCTGGTTGTTTGCTCCAATCAACTAATCTACACAAGACCCTTGTCCATACACTTTCCATATATTACGTACAGTGCTTCTCTACTACCACAGAAGATATATATTGATTCAACAACGCGATTGTGTGTGGCGACACATTTTTTTAGGAAAAGTGTAATGTAAGACATTATATTCTTTAAGAGCGAGGTCTATGATCAATATAATGTAATAATGGCCAATATAATGTGACATTGTACTTTAAGCCTCCAAAATTTGGATGCGTACAATTATTTAATATTCAGTGAGAGAAATAGCGAACGTAGGTGAAGCAATTGGAGAATCGGGAGAGAAGAGTAAAGATTGTGGGAGGATAGAGTGCACTTGAAAAGGAACTCGAAACTTATTTAGAGCAACTAATGTTCACAATGACTGTATAGATTATCATATGCATGCCTTCTGTTACTTCAATTGGTTTTATGCGGTAAAGCATCCTAAATGCTTTCGTCGATAATAAAAACGAGAAAAACTCTGCAAATTCATGAACTGCCAGTTGAAATTTAATTTCATGGGATTATGTTATATTTTCTATCGATACATACGTGCTAATACGCCTGCGCAAGCCTCCGTGTACATCAACAGCTTCTCAGGTGCCAGGTCCTTAACCTCATCCAATATTTCGACGGGCAACGTATGGTCAAAATACCAGTGGAAAGCTGTGCCAGCAAGTACGTCCCTGACAGTATCATTCTCGAACATAACTCGGGACCATTCCGGATGAACAGGACGATTGTCATCGCTCGCCAGTATCTTTATCTTGCCGAATCCGTTCTTCTTCAAGGTCGGCGCGAGATACTGGACGATCCAGTCGCGCTGCTCTTCTGCTGTCCATGTCATTCCGTTGATGATCGTATCCAAATAGGTACTGATAGCTGGTTCGTTCTGCGCAGAGGTTCCCCAGAATTCGATGCCATGCGTCCGGTACGTCTCGAAGTACCTGTCAAGATGATTGCAGAACCGTATGTATATTAATTATTATTTAACAATAATCGCTTGAAATAAAAATGATTCTTAAATAATAGAATTTATATTATTAATGATTAACATACAGTTATATAATCGACAATAATTTAACAACGTTATTCAATTATCAGTTCCATATATAACTTCTAATACTGTTTCTTAACCCTGGAATTTCCAACCAGTCGGAATGACTAGTCTGACAGTATCTTAATAATAACTTTCCTGTCACGAAGCATTTGAATGCATTGAATGTGTTCCATTTTGTAATTTCAAACATATTGCATTCCAGCAAGTGAAATAAAAACATGAGTAAAAATCGTCAGTAGTTCTAGCGTTAATCAAGGAGAGCAGCTTTCATTACGGTATCCGACATAAAAGATACGAAACAGAAAAATTGTCCACCTTTCCGACCGAATCGTCCTGAGATCGAAGGAGAGTGACCGTTTGAAATATAATCGGTCGACTTCCTCGATCCATTCCTTTTCTCGAATCATATCCGAAAAATGAGACAGCAAACGAAAATCAGCTTTACCTCACGAAGTAATCCGCCCACAATTGCCAATATTCCTTGCGCAGCTTGCCCTTCACTGTCCAAGTGTCTTCCGTCTTCATCCATGGACTGGGCGACCACGGGGCAGTCAGCAATTTTAGCTTCCGTTTGCTCAGCTCTTGCGCCCATTGTATGTAGGGAATCTGCGTTCAAAGTGAGAGGGAAGAAGGTGGTAGTCAGAAAGTGGTAGCGAGAGAGAGAAAGAGAGAGAGAGAGAGAGAGAGTGAGAGAGTCAGAATGAAAGAAGCGCTGAAGATCGGCAAAAAGTTAGGGAATGAAAAAAGTAATGAGTGGGAAGAGAGGGATGAAAATGTGAGCGTCGGAAGGATAATCGGTAAAGTCTGATGTAAGCGGAAGTTAGGGAAGCTTGACAGATTCGTGGTTCTCGGCTGACCTTGTAGAGGAAGTCCTCCTCCTGTAGGTGGAAGTTTTTGAGCTGAACGTCGCCTTCTGTCATTAAGTAGCTGTAGGGCCGCGTGGAAAAGTCTGTGCCGCCCATCGGCGTTCTGATGAAAGCGTATTCGGAGCCTGTCGGACCGAAGTAGGACCTGCACAGTAGAGAATACAAAAGGAGCAGATCAGAGGACGGTACGTTAAGTCTAAGATTTAGAGTGAGGAGTAAGCTCCGGCGGCTAAAGAAATGAGAAATAGGAAACGGATGAAGCGGGGAAGATTTACAGTTGAACGCAGGATTTTGGGAGCTAGATGACGAGCGAATGGCAGGGAGAAAAGGAAAATAATGAAGGGGCAGGTATTACTGAAACTCATGATTGGATAGGGGATAAGGAGTAAGAATGGAAAATAGTCGGGGAAAGAACGATATGGAAATGTGGGCGATTATATGCGTTGCTCGTGTGGATGATGCGGTTGCTGGTGTTGGGGTCGTATTTCTAGAAACTAGATAAGGAAACTTACTTCATCAGGTTCTCCCGTGCCGGCATTGACAAATCCTCAATATTTTGCCCCGTTGAATCTGTAATGGCGCCGCCGAATCCTAGAATTCGCTGGTAAATGTTGAATCTGTCGAGCGTAATTCTGCCAGGTTGACCTGCGATGTAAAAATAAAAATTCTAAAAATTACCCTTTACCGTATTGCTTCTTTCAACTCTGAACTGCTTTATTTTGCCCAAAATAAATTAATTAAACTTTATATCTCATAGTCATACGGTTAAGTAATTAATTGAACTGCGCATTTAAATTCTGTGCATAAAAAAGGCTACGCTATTTAAGTTATGAAATTTTAACAATCGCTAACAATAGTATGTGCTATACGATCAAAATTGTAATTAAACTTTGAAAATTGTTTAATGTAAAATGTATGTAGGAGTGAGTCACGTATGCGACGCTAAAAGCAAGATAGGTGTTGAAACTTAATTCAAGTAAAGTAGCTAAGATAGAAGGAACTATGAGTTTACGTGTATGTTAAAAAGTTATTCTATCTGCTGGATAAAAATAATTTTTTTAAATATTCAATGTTTTTATGTTATTGATATAAATCTGCAATGCGTGTATCATGCATATAAATGTTATGGAAAAACTTAATACATTCAGCGTTTTTAATAAGAAGTGATACTAGAGATAGGAATGTCTCTAATATAAGCGAGTATAATACATACAGTGTACAAAAATATCAATGGCAATTTAATAGTAAAAATTCTTTTACATTGCATAGTACAAATAAAAAATGGATTTCAGATTTGACAAGAATGTGATTTAATGGCAATAAATTCAAATTCCTTGTTCGTGTTTTCCGACCATTTTTGGAGATACTCCCCCGTTATTGCAAAGAAAAACACTTAAATATATTTCGAGCGACAAAGTGTCGAAATATGTAATAAGTTGGTAAAGAAACAAGACATGTGAACATACTGCTGAGATGTATAAAGGAAATGGCGGTAACCGCTAATGAAGGAAAGTATGTTACGCACATGACGCACGCTGCACAATTAATCCATTAGATGTATCACAGGAAAAAGTAAAGTTGGCTACATCTCGCAAGATAAAATAATACAATTCAACCGATGCACGAAATGAAAGAAATCAAACTTTTACACGGAAAAGAATAAATGAATAAAACACAGAGTTGAAAGAAAGTTAGTTAAGTAGGAAGAAATTAATTTGGTCATAACGAATCAGGAACGACGAATGGAAGGTGAGGCAAACAAGGGGCAGAAACATAAAAATATTACGAGCAAGGATGCAAACTACGCCAAAGTAAGAAGATTCCGAACATTGAGTAAAATCATGGCGGAACTCGATGATGATGTCATTAACGGACGAAAAGACGAAAAGATTTTCGCCATCAGAGATATCGAAAAATATGTGTTGTCTTCCTCTGATTTGATAACGTCAGTAAAATCAGTAGATTTGAGTTCCTTTATGAATATGGGCATGTTAGTTTCGTGAAATGTTTTGCAAAAAAATGATGTGCGCAAAGTACACAAGCTGCAAAGAGTGACCTATGCAAGAGATATACATATATAACTCGGCAAAAAATATGCAATATCGGTGACAACAAAAAAATTGAAGAAGGAATTGAAAGTTCGTAGGTAGTAGTCGTACGACATATATATACACAATATCAATATCGGAATAAAAGATATAAAGATTTGTAGAATAACGAATCTATAAGACATCGAAAAAAGATACTAATCTTGACGAACATAATCTCTTTGCAATCACGAATTGGTTCAAGAGAAACTAACTCCTTTGATAGACTGGAAAGAAGACTGTCAAGTTTCTAAAGCGCGAATACTTTTTCAAATGTACAACATCATTCCATGTCGATTTAAAAATTGAGATCTCATAATCTACAAATTGGAGTCAGCAGTTCTGTCATGCGTATGGAATCCATTTCATGCATTGTTCGCTGATGATAATAGGTGGAGATTGTAAATGAGTGAGTAAAATAGACAAAGGAAAAGCAGAACGTATTGTGCCACCGAACATATTCAGCAGATTTTCAGTTAATTACGTAGAAATGTAACTAACTCATCTATTAAAAAGTTTTGTGTTTCAAAAAAGATGAAATTTGTCATCCTTCCAACAGTGAAAAATTAGGTCTTACAAACACTGTAATTTTTGGGATAAAGTCTCGAACAATATTGACACGTGGTAAAGCAGTATTTGTATGCTTAGTGATTTATAGTATATTAAACCTAAAATTGTCAAAGGCACAAGCAAGTTCACTTTGTGCAGACTGAGAAAATACCAATCACGAATGAGTCGAATCAAAATGTTCAAGACTGAATAGATTTTATAAGCACAAAATTAATTATTATTACTTAAAGCAGTTAATGAACTCCGGGAACATGAAATCGAAAATTAAATTCTAAGTTTCTTCGGTCTCATAGGGTATACACGATAATCTATCGGAAATTACGTTAAACTTATCGATTTGATTTAATGAAATTAAATAACATTGTCTTACAAAAGCGTTAAACTAAAAATGTGTTAAAGCTGATATGAAGTAGAAGGCTACCAAATATTATGCAGGTAGTTATAATACAATACAAAATTGCGCGCAGGGGTAAAATTAGTAAAGGTCACACTATCGTGTTAATGTAAAAGCGCACTTACACTGGATCCTGTTTATAATGTCGGGTAAAAACATTATGTACACTAAAAAGCGGTTTATTTCTTAAAAGATATAAACATTCAACGAACACACAAATTATACAAAAGTATACAATTTAGAACAATATTACACACAGGTGTAAAGGCTGTACAAATTTTGTGAATATTAACGTGCATGTAAACGTTAATAATTCATCAAATGTATACTAATGAATTGTCGGATGGTAAAGGAATGAACGGGGGTATTGTGAGTGATTATTATACACGTGTCATTTATTCTGAATGTGGGGCGACCATTAATCATAAATGTTGATAGTCACAACAACTGGTGAAACCTAATACATAAGCATAATACATCCGAGAAATAAAAAAAATAAACTGTTTTTGCTTCCGAAATGAACAAACATTTATACTCGGCTTTGGAAACACACGCAGAAGCCACATAATTTGCTGAACGCTGTATATATTTGTTAAAAAGGCCGATCGAGTTTGAAGGAATTTTAAAATCAATATCGATTATGCAAAAATTTCACAACACAGGCGTATTTGGAGCGAAATTAAATTAACTAATGCAAAACATTTAGAAACGAAAAACGTATAAAGATTTTCGCTGGAAACGGCATAATTGTTTCTTTATCTTCACTAACGTGGAAGTCATTATACAATTGTTTCTCAACTCGAACATACAAGGACGCATTACAAAATAGTAAACACACATATATACATAAATATTATACAATATAAATGTATTCATAATACATAAAACATTAAAATATCCAATACGTATATATTAGAACCGGCATCCATTATTTTGTAGTCAAACTCTAACCGTTTAAGGTGTCTACGTTGCACGTAGAATTCAAACTAACGTGACGATTAAACTTGACTTCTTGAAACGGAAGTTCTATTTCAGCTTCAAATAATAAAATATAATCCTGATTTTATATTCTATGTATTACATATATAACACAAATGGTATGATTCTCAAACATGTTGAATGCATATGTTACAGTAAATGTGATTAATCCGGTGGTTATGTATAAGCACCGTTTAATTTGATAAATGGTGGTCATATTTCCTTTGCACATTTGTTTAATGCAACAGGTGTTTAGAAAGATTTAAATAAAGGATTTTCTTTTAGAAAGTATGTTGTTAGTCATGCTTGGTATAAAAAGCATGCGCGAAAGGGATGTAAGTACGGGGTCTTTCTATCAAAGTGTGAACTCTTCTTGAGCACTGAAAAGATTCTTTTGAATAGCTTTAATAACAACCGGCAAATTATAGGTACATAATAACGGGATTAACAGCATTACCTAAATTTAGGATGATTATTTATCAAATTAAAGTGTAATTATATCTACATAATCCACGGATTAATCACATTTACCGTAACATACACGGGTATTACAAAAGCACAATAGTAGAAGAACGGAAGGTTTTGAAATGTGCGCTGAACGGAAGTGGTACTTACGGTTGAAGCGGTTAGTTTTTCTCATCAATCCCGAGACGAAACTGTAACGGAGTCCGCCTTTGGTGGTGGATACCAATCGATAGATATCCTTATTATATGACCCTACGAGATTCGGCGCCTCGTCGCAGTAGGTTGAATTACAGACGCAGTAATGACCGTCATGCTCTCCACGGTATTCGGATCTTAGGCGTAGGCAACCATAACCGGAGCATGCTAAACATATACACATTGTATTGATTTATCCATAGAAATATGCGAAAAATGCTTTCAACTGTATTACACAGAATTTGTCCGAGACAAAAATACAAATTTTTTGTTTGCTTGTTAATTTCAATATCTAGATTCCTTTCAATTATGTCATAATATCTTCCTGCTAAACTTTTATTTCAAAATATAATGTAAAAAGATTTTCTGACGTTTTCTTCAAAAAGTACATTGTCATTAATGGACATATTTGTCTAAAAATTGACGCACCCTGGTAATGCGTTACTACAGTCCATAGAATAGAAAGATTAATAGTGATTATATAAAAACGATTGATCTGCTTAAAAGCTTTGAATGCTGCAACAGCATATTGGCGAAAAGGTAATCTTTCAACAGACCCGACACGTTTAATCACGAATGGTTAAATGGATCAACTTAAATTTTAAGCCTCCCATTATCCTAAAACGGCACATTTCGTCAGATGCGGCGCGTTAATCTTAAATTTTCAAATGAGTTTCGTAAAATATAAACAATAGTTTTTCGATTACATGTAGCAAACTGTAAAATAATACAGAAATAGAGAGAGTTCATTTAAATAATTCAGAATACTGTCAACGTTCACTATAAATCAGCACCAAAAAATTCACTTATCCTAAATCAATGACATATTCAATCATTCCAATACGTATAAAAGTGTATTAAAGTTGCACAACGCACTATCAAAAATAAGTTCCGAAAGGGCAAACTTTCGTTAATGAACCGTTATATGCAACATATTGCTGGTTCCGTCATTATTCGTAACCGTTCAAATGTAATAATTGCTAGAGAAAAGGGCAATGTACCTGTCACTAGCACAGCCACAATGAGAATCGTTCTCCACATCTTCACCCTTTTTTAGTTCCTCGCTTCTGTCTCAGAATCCAGACATGAGACACGTCCGGAGCTTGCAACAAACTGATCGACTGTCCTACGCACGATCGACTGGAGCAAATCGCTAATTCGCGGGACAATTTAAACGTCAGGCATTACGCGTCCGTTATCTTATCGTTTTTGACAAACCGCGGACGCGTTGTGCGATTCAAATCGTTGTTTCCTCTTCCCTTTCCCTTTCCTTTTGTTTCGCAACGTACATGGATTGTCCTTGGCTTAGAACCACCGATTCCCTCAGCCACCATAATTTTTATTACACCTATTGCGTGCTTCTTCCTGCTTCGCAAATAGAAATAGATACGGTACCGCGTCAAGTTTACATTTTGAGTCTTTATTAATAAACCGCAATTTGTTTGTTTTTTATCTTATATTTATAATAGCCCTTATCTCGTAAACACAGGTTTTTATGAATGGCAAGTACTTTGCCTATTTATGACGTCGGCTTGCATCGCGAAGATTAGGCAGGTGAGTCAGTCGTTGATTGGTCTCCAAAATTTGGTTACTATTCGCGTCGTGCTCTAGTGTCGTCAGTGGGACACATGTTCAAACAATTCGTAAACCAGCGTCGCATTATCGGGATTAGCGGAAAGAGCGAAACTGGAGGCGAAATAATTGGAGCATCTTCTCGTTCCGAGCACTTTGTGTCTCTCTACCTCTCTCTCTCTCTCTCTCTCTCTCTCTCTCTCTCTCTCTCTCTCTCTCTCTCTCTCTCTCTCTCTCTCTCTCTGTCTTTCTCTCCCTCTCTCTATTTCTCTTCTCCCCTCTTTTTCTCCTCTTGTCATACCATCACATGCGCGGCCGCAAAAGATTGCGAATAGGGGAAGCACGCGCAATAGGCATAAAAATTAAGTGTAAGGCAAATAGTGTGACGTAGAAATCGTCCGAAGTCATAAAAGTCATAAAACTCATTTGATCTTACGACGACAGTATTTACCGACCCGCGTACATCTGAATTCTCTGTTAGAAAACTTGGCCCCGAGTCGAATTACAGAGACTCCGCAAACTTCGGTGGTAAGCAAATTAGTTCGTTGGCTAAGTGCAAGGGAACTATTTTATGCGCGATACTTATTTCTTAACCTGTCACTACTACACTTCCTCGTTTCCGCATAAAATTTATTTCCGCCGGGATTAAATTCTGACGATTCGTGGTCGGGTATATAACAGGCGTCTAAAGAAAATTTCTATGGAATCGAGCGCAAAGATGTGGCTGATTCGGCCAATTAGAAAAATGAAACCGGTAAAACGGAAATTTTATCGAGTACCCACAGCATTGTAACAGAAGAAGGTGTTGAGCAAATTTTGTAACATTTATTGTCTTGTGAAACAAAGTACACAATAACTGTCAAAGACTACAGTTGTTTATTTATAAGCCAGTGGCCAATGCAATTTTTTAGAATTTTGAACGTACTGACAGGCGCGGATACGTATACGAACGTTTCATGAGTATGGTGTACTAAATACGTTTTAGCACCCACGTACTGTAACACCCTTGCAGACGTGGCTCCATCGGCAAAATAGTGATATTACAAATTTAATCATTCCCCACCACAGTTTCACGGCCGCGGCGTTCTAAATTTATAAACATCCCGCTGAAATATATCTACCAAAATGCGAATAAGATATGTGCAGATAGTAAAGGTGTCACGGAATGTCGTAATAATGAATGTGATATATGCACGATATAAGAAATAATTTAAGGCAAAATAACTTGGATCATAGAAACTGCTTATGCGACATGAAGCGAGAGCAAAAATTTACTGTACGAGTTGTTTTAATTTTCCGGCGATAGGTATCGTCATACAATCTCTTGCTAAGGGTTCGAACATCATTACCAGATTGATTCGATACGAATCAAGAGAAAGGTGTTTGAAGAAAAAAGGTTGAAGAAGACAGAGATTACAAACGATGGATCGGACAACGAACTGACTTATCATTATTCTCTCATTTTAAACTCTCGAGGTCGGGCGTTGTTGATCACTGAGTGACATAACTCGCCTTCTGCCTCCCCTCCCCCTCCCACCTTCTATACCTAGCCCTCCTCTGCCCTACTCCCTCCGATAAGAACGGCGATTAGCTGACGTATCAGATAGGAATTTAACTTCAGATTAACGAACGAGGGAAGAGAAAAGGGAAGAATAGCGGATAAAAGTAAGCGAGAATGTTAGCTGCTCTTTATTTTTATTTTATGCCGTTGATCGTAGTTTTTTCCTTTCCTCAGGACGGAGAAATGGCCATAGTGCATGATAAAAATACTAATAATATCGTGCTTTACTTATCGTATATTTTCTGGAAAGGCGAATGTATGACAGCGCATGACAGCGCCGAAAGTGTACAACATGTTCCCCTACAGCATTTATTATATTCAGCAAATAAGAGATCATATGATCTGCGCATATCAACCGTGTAACTAGGTTCTTATCACTTAATATTACAACTTCGCGGTTTATTTAAATATTCAGATAAGATTGACCGCAATCTTTGTACTCTCGAGTTCTACATTGCGTAAAGGTTAGTGTTTTACAGTGTAACTTCGAGGAATATTTCTTTCCTCTTTCGGCCTCTACCTCACTTGCTAAGCGGCTGCCGTGCACTTTTAGATCTTCAAGAAAATTACATCTTTCACCTATATACTTTTGAGTTTCTCTTACTACTTTTCTTGATTACATTCAATCAATTGAGATCGATCTCTTGTAATCGCCAATTATGCAGAAGACCATATACGTATCGAGCACTTTAGGAGAAAATATATCGGAAAATGTTTGAAACTGTTATTAGGTAAGCCGCGCTTATCGCTGAAATGCAACTAATTGAAAGCGATTAATTGAAATTCCAAGGCCGGCGGGAGGAAACCGCATTGATTAAACGACTTTTTTAATTTTCCTCCCCACCCGTCGGCAGTATACTTTTCGTATCGCTTAAACAATTCGGCCAGTTATCGTTAATCCATAGTTTTCCAAACCTGCATCCACCTCGGTATTCGGCCAAAACTATTCTTCGTTAAACCTGTAAAGCATTAAAAAGGGACCGACATGATGGATATGTTCGACAGAAAGGGCAAAATTTGTTGATTATGACTTCGGTTTAATTGCTCGACTGCTCATTTATTTATTACTTTCGATACATGTTCTTATAGACAGCATCAGTAAGTATTACATTTTCCTGAATGCTAAAATGGAATGCATAAAATCCATCATAGAGAATACGCATTTCGAAGTTTCGATAGCGGTTACTCGAAATTCGTTGCAAAAGGAGTTTAGAATTATGGAACGGATTACAGCACACTTTTTCTGTACTGCCATTTTCACGGTTATGACTGGCTGATTAATTCCGGGGGAAAGAATTATTATTAAACCCAACCAGCCTTGATATTACGCATCGCGGTTTAATATGTCTGGCAAACGTTCGCTCGCAAAAGCCAAATTTCCGCCAAAGTTCAGGGCCTCCGTTTCTTCGAGCAAACATTTTTCCGCAGCCAATATTGACTCGAAATCGGTGATCATTTTGCGCACAAGCCGCAATGATTGACCTTGTGATCTAATTCGATGAAGGACGCCGAAAAAATTCGCCAGCTGTTTTAACGCCTCGCGCTCATGCTCGACAAATATCAGTATGAAATGAGGAGAGATTTGATTTCTTCAAAGTAAACGAGGCGATCGTCGTGAGCCGTGTTAAATTGGGCGAGATTTCCGTAGAATGAAAAAACTATCCCGGTTGGAAAATATGAGAAACTGCACGTACCGCGAGCGAGCGAGAGTATTATCGAAAAAGTCGCTGAAAGAGTGTTTTCGCACGAAACAGTTTTTCGCGCCTCCTCGAAAAATGTATAGTCGACCTTGAGCAGCATTTGCCTGAACCTCCTTGCGAGTAATTGGACGAACTGAGCCCGTTCACTGTAATTAGATCGTCGACGTCCAATCCTTACTTGCTGCACGTTCGCCAGGATCCAAATTTATCCGCGATCGCAATTAATAATTTCGACCTCGGCCGGAAGTCCTGACGTCGAGCATCCTTCGGGGTATTAAGGACCATTAACAATGGATCCTGCCGCTAATTACTTTCCTTCTTTGGCAGACATAGCTGACGGTGAAAGTTTTACGCTAGTGGCGATAGTTCGTAAGCGATATCTTACGGAAAAGTTATCCCATACATTTATGGCAGGATGTAAACATTTAATGGGCAAATGTTGTCTTTGTGAGAGTAAAAGATTGTTCGACAAATTTTTACTTAACGACACGTGCAATAAAGTCAATGATCAAAAATCATTAACTAATCCGCTAAACATTAATACTGTAAGTACTTAAGCTGTTTCGTTACAAAACTCATAGTTCCTCAACATACAACGATAATTGATCGTTAGAGCCTCTCTCAAAAATCTGGAATAGGATTAAGTCAAACTCAGGTTACGACAGACAAATGAACACTAATTTCCAATAAATAAACAAAGTTACCCAATTAGCACACGATATAATTCCGTTTCTATAGAAAACGTACTTTTCGATCAATTTCAATTGAATTGCTTATTCTGATAAATGAATTCGTCCCAATGCACCAATTATAGAGACGTCCAAAGTGCAACAGTGACAATGTATGCCGAGTAGCCAAACTTCCGTGCAGTCCAAAAAATATCACCTCACAGTACCCTACGCCTGTGTCACTCTCAGATACATCATTCGACGTCGTTCTAACCGTCACTTCATTCCATCATCCGACCAATCTACAAAGAACAACGTCACTGTACGCTTCCATTCCCAAGCTCATCCACTCCGAAACCTTCACCCCCCAAGAGCTCAACGTAACACCTTCTCCAAAAAGCGGGAGCCCGAAAGGTGATCTAGCGTCACCTCAGGTAGGATCAGCGGAAGGATAGGAGAAGGATAGGGGAAGGCAGTCCTCGAGTTTCAGCCGTCCACCCCCATCCCCTTGGCCGGTCCACGCAGCCCGAAAGCCACAAGCATCGCGTGCCCCCACCCGCGGCCGCACTCACCGGCCGCCCCCCTCCCCGAGAGCCGTGCCACCCCTCACCGCCCGCTCACCGCCCGCTCGCCGCCCGCTCGCCGCCCGCTCGCCGCCGACACACCGAGGCCCATGCCCACCCAAACGCCCAGGCACGCGGAGGCTGCGCGGAAAAATCGATAGGCGAGCGAGAGACATCGCGCTCGTCCCATTCCGCCTCTTTCTCCTATTCCTCCCGGTCGGCGAGGAGCCAGGCAAGGAGTCGGGCGACCTAGACATCCTCCCCATCGCCGTCGACGATCGTCGCTGCAAAACTGGCCCGCACTCCCCAGGTTCGGGCTGGCAAACGGCGAGGCAGTCGAGCGCCGCTCGCCGGACGAGCAAGCGACGCTTCCGCTTCTTTTCTTTCCTTCCCTCCTCAGCTGCGTCCCCCCCACTACCACGATCACCCCCCCGCCTCCCCTCCTCTGCCGCGCGAGGGTGGAAGTCTCCGCCGCCGAAGCCGCCGCCGAAGCCGCCGCCGTCGCCTCCTATCGGCACCGAACTCCAGCCAGCGGACGGCGAGTAACGAGAGGACGGCCGTGTGATGATCTACGCCGTCGCCGACGCCGTCGACGCCGCCGACGCCGCCGCCGGCCGAGCTGGCCACGTTTTTTCCCCGTTTTCACCCTGCGCACGCCGTACCTTCGAAGGTCTCACTCCTCGGGCAGGATACGTGCGCCACTGACGTTGCCCGCCTTTCTTCGCTGCTCGAAGAGGGTGGAGGGAGGAGGGGGGGTGAACGGTGTACGTCGATGAGGAACGGTGAGAGTGAGCGAGGCGACGTCGGTGTCGGATGGACGGTGTTAAGAGACAGGTGTCGAATGAGAGAGGGCGAGCGTCTTTGAGGCGATGAAAGTCACGCTCTCCGCTTCTTCCGGAAGAATCGAGGATGGATCGAAGAGTCGGTGGATCGTTCGGGGGGAGTGCGAATTGAGGTACGCCGCTTAGGTACGGGGACTCTGCTCGTGGAAGATGTGAGGGGAGGAACGATGAACTCGGCGAGATACTGCGTGCGGGATGCTGGCTTTCTCGTTTGATCGACGAGCGGATTCAAGTGCGAGCCTAAGGGCGCGAGAGGAAGTTGCGATTGAATGACGTGCGAGTTCCGTGAATTTGTTTAACGGTAAGTGATGGAGGGGGGCGAAGGTCACCGAGTGACGGTAGGAGACTGCATGTTTGATTCGCTGATGAAGGGAGCCGAGGCGACGAAGGAAACAGCTTGAAGAATTGAGGTAGGACGCTTGATATTGAGGAGCTTGAGATTGAAAGCGGGCGAGGAGACGGAATGGGAAATTATGAGTTATGAGAGCATCTGGGACAATTTGCAAAAGTTGAGACTGAGAGCACGTTAATTGATAAATGTTGCGAACAATGAAGCAGAACGCCTAAGATTGTTAGCATTGAAGAAATTGTCGTTTCAGCATTGTGCAGTAAAAATAAGAAAAAACGAGAGTTAGTTTCAAAAAATTGGCATAAAGAAATATTGCTGAAATTCTGGCGGAAGATGACAGGGAAGAAACCTTGAAAGATATCCCTATAGAAGATCCCAAGGTTGTTGACCGACGAATGACAAAGTCGAATGCAAACCAAATAATTTTCAACCTCGAATAAAACATAATTGAATATACCATCAACATTGTCCGGAAACAAAATACTGTACCTGAAAGGTAATGGAAGAAGAACAATATTGAGAGTTAAACTACTGGACTGCGGAGATATTGAACGGAAAATACGTGCACACAAACAATATGAATGAATAACCAAGTAAATTGCAAGATTGACACTTGAAGTTGAAAGAAACAGTTCAGCATAAAATAACCCAGTTAATCGCGTAACATTTCTGTACCAAATCGTACGGGCATTGATTCGTAAGTGCGTAATGATTAAAAACATTAGTGAAATTATGAAAATATTCGAAATTACGCAAATCTTCGGAATCAAGAGAATTTGGCAGATGACAAGACTTGCACGAAATCGCGAAGAGTTAAACTGAAATAATCTGTGGACGCGGAGGCGGAAGAAGAACAACAAACCTTTCAAACTGACACATCGGAAGCCAAAAAGTGAAAGTGAGAGAAAAAGTTATAAACAATGCGGTATCGGAAGCGCACAAAGGCGAGAATACGAGAATAAGGGAGCGGGAAGCATTGACTTTCAACCTCTCGAACGTGTGGCCAGAGAAAGGGCTAGGAATTTTTGGATATCATTCCGGTGAAAGTAGTGGTTAACAGTGACAGAAATCACAACAAAGCAGCTACATTCAACAAAGGAAGCGATGGACACGCTAAACGGTAATAAAAATTGCAAAAACCCTCTTTAATATATTAACATAAATATTAATACGATTGAATTATGAGTACGTCCTTAACTCTACTAGGAATGATTATATATCGAATTTAATATCGGATGAAGATTATTATCGCAATCGTTAACCACCATTGTGGTTCATTACTTCAACACATAGGTTCATATTTAATTAACATTGTAACCGACATGTTATGGAATGTATTATATATTATGACCAAAATTTATTACTTCGCTCTCTCGCTACCCGAAAGATAACGTTGTTTAGTATTTAATTTGTTACCTAATATACCTCATTCTAGTTATTAGTTTGTTTATCGTTATTTTCATCGCCAAAAGTTTTGTCTAACACTTTTTTTTAATTCTACGAATCTTCCGTCTTCATGACTTATTCTACATTTTTTCTTAACAGTTTCTTCATTATTGTATATTCGACTGACTTCTAGTCTCAAATATTTCATAAGTCGTTATAACTTCCGTAGCGTTAAACAGTTCACTCAGCGTTCAACTAATTATTTCAAATTTCATCGCAGCTGCAAACCTGATAAATATTCAACTAACAAACGTCCGCATTGTTGTAATAATTTTCTCTCTACGTTCTATTTACGCGGGAAGGGAAGTAAATCGTGCGTTCACCTTCAAATCTTCTTATCAAAATCTCCGCGCGGGCACTTTCTAAAGCCTAACACACCCTGTAATCCCTAAGCGAACCCCACGAGTTTCACGAATTTCATAGGTGTAAACAGGATTTGGGAAAGCTTTCCAAAGTCCAAAGGCATTGATTGAGATTTATTCCGGTTGATAGTTCAGTTAAAGGAAACGTGTGCGAAAATCATCAAAAGAAAAGGCAGGGCAATCTCGGACCTAATATCTATGCTTTGAACAATATTTGCCGTACTTGAAACCGTGAATTGAGAGCGAGGGCGAGGAGTCGATACAAGATATGTATAGCTTACATTTATGTACATGACTGCAGTTTATATGCGTAATAAGAAGAGTCGTAATAACATATTTGTTACGGTAACGTATTATTAGTGACGCCATTTTTCTTTAGTTTCATCTTTTGGTAATTTACAGGGCGACGAAATATGTCAATTGATTCTTGGTGGTATGATAAAACATATGAAATTCTTGCGTCAAACGTGGCAAATATGTATCATGTATTACACGGAATGTCGATTTGGAGAACGAAGATAAAAAAAAATTGCAAATGATCAAATTGAATGTCGAGATTTACAAAGAGCATACGAAGATCGTACATAGT
The DNA here is from genome assembly GCA_914767735.1 of Anoplius nigerrimus. Lineage (NCBI taxonomy): Eukaryota > Metazoa > Arthropoda > Insecta > Hymenoptera > Pompilidae > Anoplius > Anoplius nigerrimus. The sequence continues at coordinate 12,293,872 of OU612078.1, forward strand.
TGCAATTTCTAAAAGTGTCCAACCGATCAATCGCATAACTGTTGATTACCGGCTCGAAAATTGTCAATTTCGCAATTCGCTCACCATATACAAGTTAACGACGCTAACGCCATCCACCCCACCGCCTTGAACATTCCCGCCCCCCTCCACCTTCTGACAAACTTTCAGCCAATTTCGCCATCAAATTAACCCCACTGACGACCGAATAAGACCGTTTCCAAAAACTGTTCCTAACCACCAGCGCCTCTGAAATATGCCTATACTACTATATAAAATATATATGCACGATCCACCGCCACTAAAATTCACTCTCGGCGCACTTACCATCCCTCCGCTCCCAATGCTGGCCAAAAGAAAAGTCGAAAATAATGTCACAGCCAGAGGAATGTGACGAGCCAGAGTCATTTATCGCGCCGGCAGGGATTTGTCGGCGAACTTTATTCTCTTGTCCTCTATTTTAGTCGATTTTTATCCGGCATTAGGCGCGAAGGAGGGTAGCGGAGAAGAGGCAGGGGGGGGGGGGCGAAGGGGAGGAGGGGGGGGTGGCCGTTGGGGTGGCTGGTGCATTTGCCCCACGGTCGAGATTTCCTGACCGGGCATCGCCGCGGAAGTAGATATTTCCCACCGACTATAAATAGCGTAGCTCGACGTTCAGCCGATCGCCGTAGCAATGGCGTTCGAACAACGGGGGATGCAACTCTCGCCGAGTGCAACTCGTCGGTGCATCTAGCCGGCACGACGATGTGGCCTCCTACGAAAGGACAACGACCTCGGCCACAGGAGGATACTGGCGGCCTCGATGGAAGGAGATAGGGGTAGTTAGACGAGGACCGAGGGGCGGAGGAGAGTAGGCGCTCGGGGGAAAGGGCGGGGGGGGGGGAGTCGGAGGATGAGAGACGGAGAGACTCGCGGAAGGGTGGGGAGGGGAGGGATGAGCGGGTAATGCGGAAAATAGAATGAGGCGGAGAGGGAAACGATGTTGTTATTAGAGGAAAAGGGGGGGGGGGGCGGAAAGTAGTGGAAAATAGAGTGAAGATGAAGAGGGGGGAGGAACGGTATTGCCTTTTGAGAGGGTTGATGAGAGATCGAAGTAGTGGAAATTACAATGGGGGTGCTGCGGAGAATAGTGAAAATGGAGCTGTCATGATTTAGGGGGTAGGATGGTGGAAAGGGTTGGAAATGGCTAAAGGCGAAATATCATGGGAAAACGAATAAATTCGAATCTGTGCGGTAATGCGGAAAATAGAATAAGGCAGAGAGGGAAGCGATGTTGTTATTAGAGGAAAAAGGGGGGGGGGGGGTGGAATATAGTAGAAAATAGTATGAAGACGAAGAAGGGGGAGGATCGGTATCGCCTTTTGAGAGGGTCGGTGAGAGATCGAAAGAGTAGTGGAAATTACAATGAAGATACTCTGAAGAATAGAGAAAATGGAGTTGCCATGATTTAGAGGCTAGGAGGGTAGAGGGGTTGGTAATGGCTAAAGGCGAAATATCATGGGAAAACGAATCTATTCGAATCTGTACGGTAATGCGGAAAATAGAATGAGGCGGAGAGGGAAGTGATGTTGTTATTAGAGATAGTGGGGAGTGGAAAGTAGTGGACAATAGTGTGAAGATGAGAAGGAGGAGGATCGATATCGCATTTTGAGAGATTTGACGAGACATCGAAAGAGTAGTGGAAATTACAATCGAGGTGCTGTAAAGAACAGTGAAAATGGAATTGTCATGATTTAGGGGGTAGCAAGGGGGGGGGGGGGGGGTTGGAAATGGCTGGAGGCAAAATATCATGGGGAATCAAATGAATTTGAATCTAGACTGTAATGCGGAAAATACAATACAATGATGTGGAGAGAGAAATTGTGTTGTTATTACAAGAAAAGTGATGGAAAGTAGTGAAAAATAGAGTGAAGATGAAGAGTGGTATCAAGGTTGAGGGGCGGGGAGAGAGTCAGTATTGCCTTTCGAAAGGGTTGATGAGGGTTCGGATGGGGAATACTGTATTAGAATGGAGGATATTATGAAGAATAATGACAAACAGAGCGGTAATGATTTAGAGGATAGGTAGGCAGATGGAACCGATTTGAACAAAAAATGGTGGAGAATAGTGGAAAATAGAATAAAGATGAAGAGCGTGAGAGCGGGGAGCGGTATTACCTTTTTGAGAGGGTTGATGAGGGTTGAGATGGGGAATAGTTTATTAGAATGGGGGATATTATGGAGAACAATGACAAGCAGAGCGGTAATGATTTAGAGGATAGACAGACAGATGTAGAAGTTTTGACCAAAAGGCGTTACGAATATGACGTGATTTTATTAGCGGAAACGTTAAGAAGGGAGAGAGATTTACGTATTGCTTTGGAGAATAAAAGAAATTAATAAGGAATGAGGTGTCATAGGAAAAGGAAGGAAAGAATGATGAGAAAAATAGCGAGAATACAATGATCATTGAGCAGGAAAAAATATAATTATTTGGAGCGTGGACGGGCACATTGAATAAAAAGGGCTCAACGGAGGAGACAGAGTGGCAGAATTAAATAGATTCGTATCTGATAGAAAGGATACGAGCAGGCAATGTTACTGGCGTAGAAGAAATAAAGCGGCGGTGAAAAGTTAGAAAAAAGGATAAAGACGAAAGCAATAACAAAGACAGGGAGTCAGAATCGGTGTTCTCTTTTGACAGAAAGAATGAAAAGTCAAGTTTGAAGTAGAGCGAATCGAAAAGAAAAGAGATATAACATAAAAAAATATGGTAGCTGCAGTGAAAAGTACAGAAATCGACGAATAATGAAGTAGAAGGCATGTAATTATTTGAAGCATAAATAAGTAGCACAGAAAAAAAAATGGGAAGCTAAATTAAAACTGAAAAGTTGAACAAACTTATTTAAGGTTAATATTAACTTCCTGTTCTGCCGGACGATGTTCCTAGACTTCACCGAGAATATTCCGTTTTTCTCGATCCACATGGCGCGATACGTCTTAAATCGCGAATCATCCCCATCATTAGTGTCAGGTATTATGTCGGAATGCTGCCTTCATCGAAAATGAAATAATTCCAGTCGAAAGAATCCTTGCAAACGAAAGACCTTACTCCGAGAATCGCTTCGGGGTGCTCTGTAGAGATTAGTGAGGGTTGAATGTTGAAAATGGGGAGAAGGAAGGAGCGCGGGTGGAGGAGGGGCGGTAAAAATGTCCCTTCTCAAGTGGCCCCAGGGGTACGATATATGGCTGACTTTCGTTTTCCATTCGACAATCGGGACAAAGTAATCGCTCGCGTAAAACTTGAGTCTGACGCAAAAAAGTTCTGAAAAAAAGTGTTCTCTCCACCGTAAGCCAAAAAGCCCCGATTTATCGAAATGAAATTAGATGCTTAACAATCTGGGACCAATTAATGTAGTAACGTAAACTTTAAAATTGTGGCATTGAAGAATCAGAATATTAAACCGTAGAATATTTCAGTGTTACATTCCTGTCAAAGTTAAACGTCAGTAGATATTAACATTGTTGTCAGAAGACTGTAAAATTAAGAATGTTAAAGAAACTGTTTTTTTATCTGTTTCAGGGTAAGGGATCGTGTGTGAAGAGATGAAGAAAACGGCAAAATCGGGAGACATAATCAGAGAAACGACATAATGATAAAGGTTGTAATCAGCAGTCAACGTCACAAAGTGCATTTAAAAATCAATACAAGTGAAAAAAGCCAAGTAACATAGGGAACGAGAACGAGTTGGAAGATGTATTAAAATATTCGCTGGCAATAAATAAATCTAATATATACCTGGCTTCATTTCAATAAACAGAAAATGAACGGATAATAAAAGTGAGAAAGTGTAAGGATCTATAAAAGTATACATATATGTGACAGGGTGCGTGTGTGTATGTACGTGCGTGCATGCGTGTGTATACGTAATATATACAAGTAATTACGAAAACTTTCAACAATGATAAGAAGTTAACCACCTAACAAATACAGAACAAAGGCTTAAAATTTGTGTCGTTCCAAAAGTGCTGTTCAAACTTGCAAGTTCAGATAAAACGTAACATTATTATTAAGAAATTAAGGGCCGACAAAGTCGTCGGAAGATACAGTTTTTCGTTCTGTCCGTCATTTCGAATTTCGATTTATCGAAAATAACGACGAATACAAAAAAATAATACCTTCACCGGCAATCACTTGCAATTCTCGAAAAATTTGCCCAAATTTGACCATGACATATGATGAAGAAAATGTCAAAACTCCAAGTTGTGATCTTTACCGTTCCACAATCCAACATGGCAGCCGTTAATCACTGCATCAAATAAAGTCCTGCTTCCGGTAAGAGATGGACGAGGAAATGGTGTGGGAGGAACACCGTACGATATATAAGGTAAAATTAAAATAAAGTACGTTGAACATCAATACCTTTGAGAAATCGGTGCCATTCTAATAACGTGTCTGCGTACTATTGCGTGTTTCTATTTTAATTTCAATAAATGAATACAGACTTATTGGAGTACAAAGGCAATGAATTATGAATGAAGCGTAGATCGAGCATGATATAACAAAAAAAAAAAAGCAAACTGATATTACGAGCAACGATTCTAATGAATAATGCAGATATTCAATTTAATTCAAAGATCTCGAACACAACTGAATTTCCGCAGGTTATCAAATAATATTTTAAATAAAAGATAAATATCGTTGTATCGAACATAATTTGATGATAATTCCGATTTTCGGGATTGAAATTTATTATTTTAAGTAAACTAACAGGGTTGGCAATGGAAAAATACATAGATTAAAAAATACTTTAAAGATAGCCAATAACCGGCAAACAAAAAAACATTTCTCTCGGGACAAATGAGAAAGTAATTATTTATGAATGTACCTATAAGTGGTTTTTCTGTTTAATCAAAGCGAATGCTCATTTACAAAAATCAATTGTGGATAGAAAAAGAAGAAATTTCTTGAAGCTCGACAGTGCTATCTACCTTTAATGGTGTTAAGAGGTTTTTGCCCCTCTGTCCTAAAATCGTATAGCCTTACGCAACACTAGGAACGAAATATTACGGAATATACGCTTTTTTGGCATAAAAGCTTTGTACCTTCTTGCAAAGAATATAAATTTTAGTCGATTGAAGTATCAACAGATTAAAAAAAAAATTCTCTAGAATACAGGGACATGTGGACAAAAAAATAATCGAACTCTTAATGTAACTTCTATGCATTTGTGTGCAGATAATTCATCAGCTTATATTTAAAAGAAAACTAATTGGTGTGTGATACAAATTACAATATCGTTTTCAGTGACTGAAGTATCAGCAAGCATATTTGGGCGAACATAATAGACTAACTATACTAATGTCTATGCTTAGTGCATTATGGAATTTATATGAAATTTTATACCCTTACTATTATTTATATATTTTTCTTACCTTTCATTTTAATTTACCGTAATATCATTGGATCGACAACTATGTTTTAAATTGAAAGTACAAGAATGACAGTATAGGGTTTTTCAAAACTTCACGACACAAGTAATCAGCAGCGAAAATACATTCTTATAAGAATTGCACCATAACCTCATACGTGTAAAAGTTTATAACTATCATATATGTAAATGAGATATCCGGAAATGCCGAAATTCGGCGGTGAATTAAAAGGACAGTGGAGAGAGCAGGAAAAGGGTCGAGATAAAAGAATCTGGAACGAGCGTTACGAAAGAAACGCGATGCTGCGGGCAATTTTCCAGTACCGCGAGAGGGGTGGTAGTAAGTTGGTGGGCGAGCAAGGGGAGGGGGTAGTAGTTGGCAAGGGGTCAAACGGGTGAAATACGAGGGGCGACGAACCGTCCTGACCCATTTTGCCGAAAAAAATGAAATTATCTTTCTCTTCTACATTTTCGAATTTTCCCTGTTTATCGTGCGCCTCATTTCCTTCCTATTCTCTCTGTACATTTCCCACTTTTTTGTGGAACCGAAAACTTTGCGCGCACCATTTTGTACAGGGCAACAATGATTCATGTTAAATATATGTTTACATATTTTTAATTTCGCTCGCGCTGCGGATCTAATTCCTTCTAAACATGTTTACCTTTCTCGCAGTAGATTGTTGAGCTGGTAGTAAAATTTAAGATAGATTCTCAAGAGAGCAGATCTTTCATTTTACGATCGAAACATTGAACGCACGCACCGAAACCATGACAGTTAAGCCAAGAATCTGATACGCAAGAATGTACTTCCCTTGTTTATCAAAGTACAAACGAGAAGCGTCGCATACAATCTTTCAGCAAAAAATTTCGCTGCAAAACCTTTCTTGCCCACTTCAAAATCTCTTTAACGACTTCTGACGCCAGACGGTCGATATTTGGCTAGAAACCGTAGAAAGCCGACGATGCTCGAAAAAAAAAATCCCAATTCAGGTAGAAGTTACTCCTCTGCCCCTCAGAAATGAAGCCTCCGGCATCGCTTTCAGTTCAACGACGATCAATTTCGCGCCAAAGCGCTATTCCGTATCGAGTGGCGTAGACCGGTAACGAAATGATCGTTAGGCTGTATCGTGTCTATTTTCCACACGTATCCTTCGATTCCTTGCAGAATGAGGGAGACTTGGAGGTGTGCAAGATGGCGTCGGCGCGGTTTCCGGTCTCGGAAGAATGAATCGCCGGGAGGATCCGCTTTTACGGCAGCATCGCAGCCGTTTGCTGCAGCTAGCCGAGGAAACGAATATAAAACCAGGACGTGGCAGTGGGAAGAGGAGAGGACAGAGACAACCTCACGGCTCCTTTGCACCGAGGTCAGTTTTATCTGTATTCCTTATATCCCCTCAATCAAAATTGTCCTAATTCCAATACTCTTTACGAGATCTCTTAACTGCATTTTGACCTCTTAAGAAGCGAAGTCTACAATTTGACCTCTTAAGAAGGTACGACAGACATCGCGAAATCTTCAATATTTCCTGCGATGAATCGTCGAACACGTTGTTTTGTATTTAGAAGTGTTAGAAGAGTATTTCGGAATGGCCATTCAAACTGCGGTGTTGCTGAGTGTGACGGATGTGTACGATTGTGCCATTACTGATAAGATGCGAAAAGCGAAATGCGAATTAGTTACAACGCGGCTGTAATGGAAGTAGGCTTACGTCTTGAGAGTGTAGGTGTGCCGACCTGAAATACCGACTTCAAAATCAGACGCGTTCAAGCGCACTCTACGTCTCCGAGCGGCAAAAGTCAAAACTACAATTCAAGCGCTGACAATCCTCAGCTGCGTTGCCAAGTTTATGCGGAGAAGGCACGGTTGTCATGTTACCGCTTTCGGGTAAATCTGTACCTGCCGCGTTATTTTCTTATTCCTACGTATGGATGATAATTGAATAACGATTACAGATTATTAATTATCCATCGCATTACTTCAGTGTGAACGTAACGTAATACCCTGTCTTTTCAATTCCATATCAAAAATATTTTGGGCAGAAAAGAACATACGTTTTAGAGCGTATATGATACAGGCATAGGTACGAATTAGTGCATAATCGTTTGTAGCTAGTGTTCCTTGAACAGTGAAATTCAGTTAGGATCGTTTAGCTTGAGAAAGCAATAACATAGGATGCTGTTACTGCTCGATCAATTAAAAGCCCAGTTATTCTAAAAAAAAACAATACAGAATTAAAAACAGTTGTTTATCATTTTCCTAGATACCATATTTGTTATTACTGGTTGCACAATTTCCATCTGAATTTGAGTGATTTCTATGAAGGATAAAGCTTAACACACATTTAGAGATTTGGACATTGAAAGCATTTGTATTATTCGAAGGAGAATTTTTTTTTATCAATTATGAAAATCGAACTTTGACTAAAGAAAACTTGGTGCAACGACTCTATTTTGGTGTATTAGAACTTTTACGCCAATCTTAAAATTTTGTGCCATCATTATGCATGTATATACATGTAGCTAGTCATTCAAAAATAATGCAGCCATGTATGGCATAATTTAATAAATACTGTCTACCTTTATCACCCAGCTTTATTGCAAAATTTCAAAGACATGGTTTTATTTGATTTTACTTTTACAATCAATTTAATATTAAGAAATTGTAAAGAGAAGAATGTGGCAGATATGAGAAAATGTAATGTTTTTTTACTAGGCACAGTATTTATAAGGCCAAACACCAATCAGAATTCTTATATACAATACTTACTACGCAACGTCCCGACGCGTTTGTTTATTATTATATTGAAAGTTTCATTACACATCGCGCATTGAACCGCAAATTTGCAACCAAGCCATTTAGACTTTCCTTTCGATTCAACAAGAAATTGGAGGCACACAACTTACGGATCGGATGTTACAGTCCCTGCGACTTCCGACTTCTCACATTGCGGAAATCCTATAAAATCTCAATCATAGTAGTGCAGTAAAAGTGGGTTACAATTCAAAGCGAGTTTCTTTTAAAAATTGTAATGACAGCAAAAACGCATTACCTGAGTATCTCAGATAGGAAATAATAATCTCTCACAGAATGCTAGATTTATCCCAATCTGATAAAAGTCGACGTTGTGGTGTGAAAGCAGCAATGGCGCTCCCGGAAGTGGGGGTCACGTGACGCTGCGAGACATAGTGAGGAGCGATCCAGGGTACACTCCGAACATCGAGCACCTGGTGTTCCCCGAACGGAAGAGCAGCAATCCGAATTTATCGACGTCGAACGTCCACGGCTCGTCGCCGCCAGCGTCGTCGAAAACGAAATCGACTTCCGGCGCTGCTTCCGGCCGCTCGAAGCTGGCGGAAGTCTTCGCCAGACATTACGCCAGAGGCTCCTCCCAGGACTCTACAGTTGGATCGAGAAAGAATCATGTAAACGTAAGTGAAAGATGGCGAAGAAACTAGGAAGGGATGAAGCTACGGAAATTTTCATTCCAAGTCAATTACCTCAAACCTTGCTTTTTTTTTTTTACTCAAATTCCTTTAGCGAGGAGAGTGCATGTAATTTTCGAGTCATTTTTTCTTCAAGGTGTAAAATTGTGTAGTTGCCGAATACAATCGTTTTTCACATGTTTTGTGTGTGTTCAAAGAATGAATTGTATGATTCATAAATACGTTAGGCGATGATATGTTTCGTGTGGAGATACTTTAAACTGAACTATTCTTCATTTTGCACGTTGTGCTACCACGGAAAAAAGAAAACATTAAATTACGTGGGACACGCAAAAAGATCTTTGTAACTGAACGGATTTAATTGGTGGTTCATCTTTCATGTGCAGATTTGGTCGTATCTGCATAAAAGGTGGCATGACACCTATTTCTAATTTGTGATTCATGAAGAGAATTCCTTAAAGCTACGTGATATTCGTTTAATTGAAATACCTTTTCTTGCGTTTAATGAGAATTTTGCACATTTCTCCGATCTTGTTTCTGATTATTTTCCGAACAGTTCTGAAATAACATGTGCATTTGTATTTCGATGTTTAGACAGAATTTCTTATCTTCTTTATTCAACTTGTTCCATAACAGCAAAACGAGATTCAGATCGAATAATCGACATAATCAAATCATTATTGGTAACATTTTCTCTTGTTCCTTGTGGTGCAAAACCCAGAATGGTTCGAAATGTGTACATAATGTTCCCACCAAAGTATTTTTTCTCTATCTCTATCATCCTCTAACTCTATTCTTCTAAAACGCCATCAGTTTTGACAATGTTTTTAATCCTTGCAGAAAAAAAAGTTCAAAGAAAGTATTGTATCTCAAAAGTGATAAGATTTTGCCTTATAACCAACGATTTATAAATAGTTGTCATTTGGAAACAAACGATTAAAATTCTACTTCCGCCATTTTCACGCCTTTCTATATTTCTTCGCAGCAATTTTAACGACCCTTTGCCTATTAGAATCTACCTGTTTCTATTCGCAAGTTTTTATGTGGTTTCCGTCTTACTCTTTGACTACGTAATTTAGCTTTTAACTCACCTTCGATGGAGCTCATCGACACTAGAGTTTCACAGCTACTATTGAAATCCGTGCCTGCTTCAAAAGCCATAGACGTCTATTTCCTTTAGGCATAACATGTCTTTCTAAGTCAGGTACTTTAATTGGTACTTTGATCTTGCCCAACGTTTGAAGTTTCTGGACAGCTTTAGTACTTCTCCGCTTCGTTACGATAAATTAGACTGTGCAATACGATTACATTAATTTCCTGTTGCAATATTCATTTATTGATACAATTTTTATGCAAAGCAGCCATGACGCTTTCGTACTTCAAGACGTTGTTCCAGTGTAATTGCTTATCTACAACCAATATAGAGTCAATGTTATTACATCAACAAAAATGCTACGGCATCGCGGCTCTGCTATTACAAAAGAAAATTTCGTGGTGAACATCATATAATTGGAAAATTTGTTTCAAATATATTCATTGTGAAATTGAGCAATAAAATATAATTTGTGCTAGCGAAAATATAGACTACATGAGAAACACGCCGTTGAATAAACTCATATTAGTCCAGAAGTTTATGATTTTTACACATTTTGTTGGCAAGAAAATAATAATTTTTCGGTTTCGCAGTGTGAAATGAAACTCACATTTTTATACAGAGAATAAACTTTAATCAACAAAGGATTTTCTATTTTGTTCATTTAACTTTTGTCATGTTCCTTGCAACTTTATAATTCCATGCTTATAGAACTTCTGGCCCTTATCAGCAAAAAACTGCCCGCTATCTACGTTTAAAAACCAAAACTATTTTTTTGTCAACCCAATGGTTTTCTTTATATATTTTCTATACACTGTTAAATAGAAGTATAAGACAAGCATGTTGCAATATTCTGATGTAGATATATACATTTTATGTCCACAAGCATTGCAATTATTAACATTTTAACAAAGTTATTAACACTAGAACTATCGACCAGTGCGAATAACAGGTCTGACAATGTCTTAATAATGACTTTTCACACATATAACATTTTATTTTTTAGAATATTCTTTCGTATTCATTAAAGAATATAAAATGATCAGTTGTTTTCCCTTCTGTATATTCAAATCAACTGACTTGTATCATTCCGGGAAAAATTAAATGAACATATGAGTGCTAAACACCGATAATTCTATCGCTAAAGATTATAAATCTATATAAGTACATATGTGCATACATACAGTTTCAAACAATCATTCGTCAACCTACGCATGCTTCCCTCAGGATACATAAATCCTTGAACGTCCATCACCTCATTAAACAATTTCAACCGATGAGAACGTAAGGCACGCAAAATATGTTCGCGCACGGAAGGACGTGGAGAAAAAAGAATCGAAAAAGAGAAAGTATCCAATCGGCGATATCTCCATATTTGGAAACGACAGAGCGCCCGTTTCAAATTTCGTTCGTGTCCATCGACACAAATCCATATCCGATACTGTCCGCGAAAAACGTAACGTTCAAAATGTACATGCCATTTTTGCACAGCATTACACGCCGGGACGATTTTTTACCAGTTCGAGTGATTGGTGTCGGAATGAGTGAGCAGCCTTCTTTTTTTTTCGCATCCAAGAGACATTCCCGCGCATTATGCTCCACTCATTCATCCGTATTTGGTGAAACGCATGTTCTACGCTGGAACAGGTTGAACGTTCCGCGTGGGCAGAGTTCGAAACTTCGGAAACCGGGTTTGATGCCCTTCGTCGAGTCGAAGGGCGAGCCGTGAAACTGGCAGCGAATCCTTTCAAACACGACGTGTCGACATTTAGGCTGACACTTCGTCCGATTGAATCCGCTCCATTCCATTTTTTTTCCCCGTCGATATGTATTATTCGACGCACGGGCGTACAGGAATATGACCAAAAAAAAAAATAAGCAATTTTCATGCGCAGGCACAATTATTCCATATGGAATTCATAGTACTCAGGTGGAATTCTGCGAGACGTTTATGTACCTGTGCGTACCGTTCGCGCGGAAGAACGTTATTAGACCTGAAATTGAGGATAATAACGTCGAATTATAATGTCATCCTTCTGTAGGCATGGCATTCATTGAACTTTCCATGTTCACGACGAGACGTAAAGTAACATTATTTTACAATTACAACATTACGGGTAATTTCCCATCCGAGATCAAACATAAATTTGAATTATAACCGAAATAATTATTTAGCAAAATATAACATACCCTCATCTCACCGTCTTAGAGAACAGAACTCCATGCAATGTGACCTACGGTCAACGTACAGTGGCTCTTATTAATATTCGGACACCAGAGTGTTCTATCCATTATTACTCTCTAAATTTAACCAGAATTAAATGAACAGATTTTTTGTTTTTTATTATGATAAACTATAGTCTCTTTTCAATGAAATCACAAATTTTATCCATTTATATTAATTTGCTTATCGTATAAATAATAATATTTAAGGAAATGTGTTATTCGTACGTCGCAAAAATATTCGGACACCCAATATTTAGCTGTATTTCTTAAGCAGTATTCTTCGTCCTTGATATTGTTTACAAACATATGTTGATATAGATGTAGATCAGTCTCCGAAGCATCAGTTACTATTCGAAAGACGTTGTAATCAGTTAGAAATTTTGAACATGGGTCGGAAAAGTAAAAATACTTCTTCTAACGTGCGACAATTAGTTATTTTTCACCGCGAAAAAGGAAAATCTTATCGGGAAATCGGCACTTTGCTAAATTTAAGCAAGAGTACCGTAGCAGATATTATATATAGGTACAAGCATGAGGATCGGATTGAGTCAATTCCTCAAAAGGGGCGGCCAAAGATACTTAGCGATCGGGACAAACGGAAAATTGTGAGGAAAATAAAACAAGATCCTAGTTTAAGTGCTCCTAAAATAAGTGCTGCATTATTGGAAGAATCAGGGAAAAAAGTTCATCCAGATACGATACGTCGGGTGTTAAAAGAACATGGTTACAACGGTAGAGTGGCACGCAAAAAGCCTTATATAAATGAGGCGAATCGTAAGAAAAGATTAAACTTTGCAAAACAAATTATTAGTAAAGAACAATCGTGGTGGAACGATGTTGTTTTCGCCGATGAAAGCAAATTTAACTTATATGGATCAGATGGACGAAAAATAGTGTGGCGTAAGCGAAATCAAGAGCTCAATTTTAAAAATCTAAATCCGACAGTTAAACACGGAGGTGCAAGTATCATGGTTTGGGGTTGTATATCGTCAAAAGGAGTTGGAGAATTGGTTTTTATTGATGGAATCATGGATAAAAATAAGTATTTGGATATTTTGAAACAAAATCTAAAAAAAAGCGTAACTGCAATGGACATTGAAACCACATTTAAATTTTACCAAGACAATGACCCAAAACATAAAGCCCGAATAGTTCAGGAATACTTATTGTATAATTGCCCCCACGTGTTACATCCACCACCGCAGTCACCGGATTTAAACCCGATTGAAAACTTATGGGATCACCTAGACCAACAAATTCGACAAACACCAATCAGGTCAAAAGAAGAACTAAAACAAAGATTATTAGAAGAATGGAAACGTATCACACAACATTATTTAGAAAAAATTATAACTAACATGCCCAATCGATTAAAATGTGTAATAAAACAAAACGGCTATCCCACAAAATACTAAGATTTTGAAAATTATATAATATAACTGTATTTTTTATGTAAAATCATTGTCTCCCATTAAGTGTCCGAATATTTTTGCGACGTACGAATATCACATTCCCTTAGATATTATTAGTTATACAATAAACAAATTAATTTAAATAAATACAATTTATGATTTCATTGAAAAGAGACTACAGTTTATCATAATAACACACAAAAAATATGTTAATTTAATTCTGGTTAAATATAGAGAGTAATAATGGATAGAACACTCTGGTGTCCGAATATTAATAAGAGCCACTGTATAAGTGCACAAGGTCGTTTCGACCCACGTTCGCTCCAGTGTCGAACTCGAAAGATTGTTTGATTTGCGACGAATTTTCATTCAGAGTACGTCATTGGATGGGGTCAGTGGCGGTCATCAGCCGCCATTGGCTGTCAATGCGAACGTCCAGAGTGGTGGAGGAAGACGACGATGGCAATCGACGGAGGACCAACGACCAGCAAGTGGGCCCGATCCTGCGCAACAGTCTACTGCGCAGACTAATGCCCAAACACCGCGCAGGCTCAGTCCAGCTACGGACGCTGTTGAGTGCAACACGTCGCGCACTGACAGGTACTGCCATTCTTTGCCGTGTGTGATGTGAGCATCATTTACCTCTTCATTCTTCTATTGCCATTTCCTTCATCCCGTAATTTACTTCATCCCCTCATTTTTCTTCGCTGCGCGATGTTACGTCAACGCCAAGGCGAGGTGTGTGGCTGAAAAGTTGGCGCGACACTTTAGACATTGTCGGCTGGCTCTCTTGAGGACACTTGATACAAACATAATGCAATTTGCATGGAGAGTGCAGCTAAAAATGTAATATCAAATATGTTCGGTTTTCTTGTGCGAGGAAATGTGAAATTAAACGGCCATGAAATCGTAGCTTTTGAGAACTCGGGTTTAAATGTTTGTTGCGCGCTTTTGTGTTTATGTGCAGCAAAATTGTTCATTATGATGCGGATGGTGGTTAGAGCTGAATAAATTACAAAATCTGACGATATTTGTTCATTAACACGGAATGTTTAATAATAAAAAAATCTCTTCTGTGGTAATAATGCAGCTTATGTTTGAGTAACTTCCGGTATCATGTTTCTTCTTAATTCGAACGAGAGCTTTGCTAATTTTCAATGTGTGATAGGCTGCGTCTGGTACTGCTTTCAGCGATTATTATCCGAAGTTCTTTACAGCTTCTGCAACGCGTTTGCTTTGCTTCTATTATAATTTTCGGTTCGAATGTCTTTGATTGAAATAATTGCGATACCAATTTAAGGAGATTACCTTGTTGCTGTTTAGGAATATCGTCTGCTTGGAAGGTAACAATTGAAATCCTCTCTACGAAATAGGATCTTATTTCTTACAGTACCGGAATCTAATCTTTCATCAGTGGTATCTAAGTTACGTAGTTCTTGACATTCCAAGTAACCACAAGTTTTGACATGAACTCCGCCATATTTGATTATAGAGACTATATGTGCCATGAATCTTTTTACTGCAATCGTGAACCATTAAGTCTACTGTTCATGCAGTTTCATACGTTTTGTACGTATGAAACCATGGACAATTGACAAAAACAATTGCTGTAACCAACAAGTATCAATAATAAAGTATCATATCGCCATTTTATCTATCGTGACTCCTTAATATTGGGACAGTTTCGCACTTTATCCATTTCCTGCCTGTATATTCAACCACAATTTCATTCAAAGATAGTGAAATGGACATTTAAATAGACACTTCAATATTGTCAAAATAGACACCTAAAACATAGGGTCATATTGATTTAATAATAATCACCGTACAGTTTTGAATGCCCTCGATTTATGTTTATTTTACAAATTGATTTCTGTTCTAAAAAGGAAACATTCGTTAATGCAATACTATGTTATCCTATAAAATATTGACATATCAATAACTTTGTCAAGGTGTGTAAAGTTTATGTACAAGTACTGTGGGTTCTTAAACGTCCAAGTCTTTTGCAATGTAACGACACTACAAGTGCAAATATATTGTTTATTATATTACTAATTAAATAGTTTAAACAAATTAATCGCATTTTAAGCGAATGTTTACAAATTATGATCGGATGTAGAGAGTAATAATAGATAAGATGCGATAGTATATAAGTGTTAACAAGAATCACTGTATATTTTTTGTATACAAGTATAATTTTTTATTTTGTTTTGGGTTCATTTTTAATGCCCCAGCAACTGTCGTCATACTTTCCTGAAAACTGACGGTTGACATAAAATATCATTGGAAAGGTTCGCAAACATGTCTGTATGCGGATAAACATAACAGACTTTTTGGTTCGCAAAGAATCTTAATTCAGCCATGCAATCATATGCGTTATAAATACTCATGCAGATTCCATCGAAAATTAGGTCCCGTTTAGAAAAATATAGTACCAAAAGTCTTACTCCCATTTCCTAATTAACATGTGGGTACACGAAGTGCTCGGCTGGCAACTTATCTAAACCGGGCAACTGTTACAATTACCCCAGCTTCAAATCCCGGCGCCTCAATCGCATCGCGACCGTCCAATTATACCTAAAGTCTGACCGGGAGTAAACTGCGAGAAGAGTGTCGAAAAATATCCGTCCGCTGAAAACTTAAGGTAGTACCCCCGCGTATGCAAAATTACAAGAAGTCTTTAAAATTTGGAGTGTAAGTAGTTAAATGCATAACACAGACGTTGTTAAAATTTTGAGACGTTTGAACACACCAAACATGAGATAATTGCAATTAAAAGTGACATGTTTTGTACACATAGCATAGGAGAAGCGTGGGAAAATGACATATTTTATATTTTTTTGCAATGAAGGACTTTTACCATCTTGATCAAAAACTAATATTTGTTAGAGTAATATATTCGGAATATCTTACAAAAAAATGGAAATTGTTTAATATGTAGTTTTATTGAAACATTGGAAAGAATAACATAGTTAGACGATTATTTTGTGTGGAGGGGATATCAGTGAAGTCGCGTAGAAATGATGCGGCAACGATGCATTGTCGGCGCTGTGCGAGTGTGTGTGTCTTTTCGTCGCCGGCCACGTTAACAACCGAAAAAGAATATGCGACGTTGTCACATTTCCACACAGAATACTATTTCATAGTATGTGTGTATTCGTATAGAGAATATGATAGTGTAAGAGGTACAATCTCGTAAAACAAACCACAGGCTACAGACTGAATTTGCTGATATGTTTAATGTGGGTACTGAGTCAAAACTTTTTACCTGGATTGTCGCGAAGGTACTACCTTAATAAAGTTCGCGAATTGGTGCCAGTTATATTTGCCGTCCGTCCGCAAATGGAACCGCGACGTTGCACGAGATTTCCTCCGGCAATAGATCGAAAGAGGGAGGGTAGATGATGGAAGTGGAGGAGAGAAGAGAGGTCGGGAGGTCGGGGGAGGGGGGAGGGGGTAGGTTAGCTAATTAGCAGGAATCCTGTCGCTATTGATCCGCGGTCGTTTTGGGACAATCGCGCTCGCCGAAGATGAGTTAGACGCTCAGCGTGCAACTCGCGTACGAGCAATCGCAGGTTGCCAACCGTGGAGTCGCGAGAAAGAGAGTCGCGCACGAAAAGCTTCGCCGGGAACTGTCGATGATCGGATCAATGTAAGATGGAGACAGACGTAAGAGAATGGCCGGACGGGCTTCGCTCATGATCGCCTAAGAGTCCGCATCTGCCTTCTTCCAGGAACGTGTCCCTCATTCACGTGCGCAGCACTTCGGATCCATGGGAGGTCGGCTCGCAGGGTTCCTCCTACAGCGCCGGAAGTCAGAAGAGTCAGCAGAGCGTCGGTAGCGGCGGAAATCGGGTCGGACCCCATTACAGCCGGGGAACCTCGATTCCGTCCTTGAAGAGGCACGACGCCGGCTCTTCGGCGTCTGGTGTGACGAGTTTGAAGCATCGGCAGGATGGTCACGGACAGGTAATTGCTTGTAACGTCCTGGGAGAAGGAGGGCGGGGGGGGGGGGGGAGGGGAGGGGAGACTAGTGATATGTTGATAGGTCGTCATTCTGATGTGGAGACGTAGCGTCATGGGAATGTAATGGTATGTGGTGTGCCGACGCGCAGTCGTGCTATGCGATTGCATCGAAGCCGGAATATTGGTTTGTCGGTACACCGACACATTAGAATGTGACTGTGTGTACGGTGGATATTGGTGCTCTAAGATGACGCTCGTCTGTGCACATATGTGTATATATACATATATCTGGATTAAATTATATTATTTTTTAACCTATTATTTGCTAATTAATTTAATGAGTCATACTTAAGTGTATTATTTGTCATAATAAAATTAGTGCTATATTATCATACTTATTATAAATATATATTTTTACTACTTAATAATAAATAAAATCTTATTAATATATAACATATATAGTATTACGCCTTTCCTTATCTTTTGCTCATACGCACTCTTTCTCTCAATAACACACTTCTTTCTACCACTATATATATATATAATATATATGTGTGTACATGTATATGTAAGCACATTGTGACGCTAATGCGATAGGTCGTCTGTGACTTCATTCTGCCACCGTACACTCTTCTCTGTATAATATTACATGCATTCACACTGACCTATTTCCATGCTAGCGCGATCTAGGAAAGAACTTAGGCAGCTTGTCTCGTGCACTGAGTGCATTCTTCGTTCGCAGAGTTCGAACTCCCGGTGTCGAGACGGCTCCTTCCTGTCGAGCACCTCGACGTCCGGAGAACTCTACCTGACCGACGCCTACAACCGGGAACTCTCACCAGTTCGCTGGTGCGATCAAGAAGTGGACGGGGTGTACTTGGGCAGATCCGGCTGGGTGCAGGTGCAGCAGAGGTCTCTGGATGAGAGTCGTCGTCCGAAGTACGAGGGGAAGTTCAATCCCAACGTTCACGCGGACAACTCGACGAGGAAGGCGGAGTCTAAGTACGAGTTCCATCAGAACTCGAAGATGAGCTTCGACGAGCTGTCGACGATCGCGCAGAACAGCGGAACTCTGCCGCTGACCAGGAAGACGAACATAAAACTGGCAGACTACCACTGCAGCAACAGCGAGCCCGGCAAGTGTCCAGGAGACTTCCAGAGGGTACAGAGTTTGGATCTGCAGACTTCGAGGCCGGAATTTCACAATCTCCAGAACTTCGCCAACAGTCAGGTGACGCACGAGGATAAGCAGGAGATGATCGCCGGCAACTTTGGGAAAGGTCGGGAGCTGGGAACGTATCCGAAGGTGCAGAAGTCGCTGGACATGGGTCAGTTTCAAAAGTCGCTGGAGGCCTTCCAGGCCTCGCAGGACTCACAGAGCATCGCGAACATCCAGAACATCCAGAACATCCAGAACCTGCAGAACATCCAGAACCTGCAGAATCTGCAGAACTTTCAGAACATCCAGTATCTTCAGAACCTGCAGTGCTTCTCCAACGTGCAGGATCTGGAGCGTAGCTCGAGCTGCTCGCCTCACAGCATCCCGGAATCTTTCTCACCCCCGTCGATCACGCCCATCATCTCACCCCCGCCAGCCTTCCAAGACGTAATCGCCAGAAAGTGCTCCACCAGGCAGAGAATCTCGCGCAGCTACGCCAAGGCCTTCATCCGATCGAACGCGATCGACAGCGACATCATCAGTCCACCGCCTTCTCCTGTTCAGCACAACTGGAGTTCGCTTCCGGCGGCAGCCTCGCGGAAGTCCAAGGTCGACAAGGCACGCAGCCTTGAGAAGACCAAGCCTGCGTCCAAGGCGAAGTCAGTGGAAAAGAGATCCAGCCAGGAGAACTTGTACGAATACGAGGAGAAGTTCGGCGAGCTGAGAGGATTCAAGGTCACGAAGGACGCGAAAGAGGATAGTTTTCCTCGCGGCAAGAAGAGGCAGCAGGAGAGCTACAAGATGTCGCAGGCGAAGAGTCTCGAAGATCAGAGCTCCTTCAGGAGGTCGCAGTTCATTCAGCGTTACCTGGAGTCCTCGTCCTCCAGCTCGTCGTCGATGGGCTTCCGGAGTCTGGACAGCTGCTTCCAGAAGGCCATGCCGCGATTGGTGGAGAATACGGACTCGTCGATCGAGGGCTACGAAGATGGCGACGAGGATGAGAACTCGCTCAATCTGAGTGTCCTGTCGTCCGCTTCGATGCTGCGCCTGAACTCGTCCTGCGAAGAATTGCGGGAGAAGAATGGCGAGCGTCTGTCGCCGAGTAGGAAATTCAAATTTCCCGCGCGACGCTCGCCAGGCTCGGAGTCGGCTAGCAGGCTCTCCTTCAATTCGCGGAGCAACTCGCTGAGTTCGAGTACCTCGACGTCCAGCGAGGAGTTCCTGAAGAGGGAAGGGTTCAGGAGGATCAAGAGGAGTCCTGAGAGCAGGGTGAGAAGGAGTAGGAGCTTGCAGTTGCCGGAAAAGAGATCGCCCGGAAGCAGAGAGGGAAGGGAGAGGGGCGAAAGGAAACGACATGTTTTGCAAAACAGTGAGTATTGAAGATCCGTGAGGTGGTCGAAAACGTCCGTAAACCAAAAGATAAATTATTCTCCATTGAACGTTATCACAGTACTGCACATTTTCTTGAACTGTGTTCTTTAATAGAAAACATCTTCTATATCTTTATCTCGAAATGAATTTAAACACAGTCATTCGCAGCGTGTCGTCAATTATTGAAGCTTTAAAGACTGGATAAGATGATCCAAAAGTGCTCGGAAATCAAATTAGTTTTTGAATGAGCCATTCGATAGTTTAAGTATATAAAAAAAAAAAACAATTTGCGTGAACTTTGTATCTCGACTGTGGGGGTTGGAGAAGGTAAATTGAAACACAAAAATCTATTATTTTCTCGGAACATAATTGATAAAAATATTTTCAAAGGATCAGACTTACACTTGGTACTGGTAAACGCATTTCAGACTTTTTTAAGGTTTTTAACTTTGAAAATCGAACTAGTGCGTGAGCCGAAACCAAACAAATAATGAGAAAAACATCGTTTGTTATACTGAAGGAATTGCCAACCATGGATGCCACTTTTTCATGAAATTATCGATTACTAACAACGTATCACGGACTATTTTTTATATTTTTAGTTTTACTGGAACGTTGTTGAATAAATCAAAAACACTTTCTCTAGTCATTTTTTGTTTACCAGAATAATATGTAGCAAACTTTCGTCTATTCTTTTTACCCACAAATGCCATTGTCACATCGGAGACTGTATGTTAGTCGTTGTTGCACAAAGAAAAAGTGATTGAGAAAATGAACTTTCCTTGTAGAATCTTAGCATGTTTCTTTTTATTCCGACACTTCGTGCAACGAGAATGTCACTTTTAAAACTCCACACTTTCGACGAAAACTCAATCTGATAGAAATATAAATTATCCTACAATAAAATACTAAAAGATCTTGAAGAATATTTTCGATTGGTTACACATTCGTGTAAAAATATGTTCGGTGGAACGAAATATTGAAGATGTGGGTAGTAACGATTGTTTAAACGAATTTCAGGAAAGGCACAGTCGACGGAGGACACCCTGAACGAAGATTTGCTTCGCGACACAGTTCCGATCCCCGAATTTCTTTACGGCACTCGTTCTCGTCCGATGACAGCGTCGCGAAAAGTTCATTCCCGATACGATTCCTATGACAATGAGCAGTTCGCCGTTGAACGACTCAACTACGACGAGATCTGCTACGTTTCATCAGGCTCAACATCCAAGCAGCCCGCTTCAAGGGGTCAAAAAACGCAGAACGCAGTTCAAAATCTTCAAAGCGTCTCGAACTTGCCGATCCCAACAAACTTCCCGAGCGGAAGTCAGAGCTCGCCCCATTCGCAGAGTTCGCAAAACTCGCAGAATTCCCAAAACTCGCAAAGTTCTCTGAACACACAGATTTCGTCGAAAGCTACGTTGGTCGGCAAAGGAGCGCAGAACGTGCAAAATCTGCAAAAAATTGCGGCAGCCGGCCAGCAGCACGGTGAGAATTCGCAGAATGTATCGAAAATCGGCGTGATTGGTCAGGCTTCGCAGAAGTCAAACGTTCAAGTTTTGCAAAAGGTCAGTGCGACAAGCGGCGTCAGTGGAAAGTCACAGAAGTCTCAAATTTCAGGCAACAGTAGTGTAAATTCAGAGAAAGTAACAACTTCGTCGAGCGCTTCTAAGTCAATGGCAGCTCAAAATCAGCCGAAATTGGTTGGTAGCCAAAAGTCAGGATCTTCAGTGAGTATACAGAAAACGAGCGGCACTAATAATCAGAAGCCAGTAAATCCACCGAAGCCGGCAAGTTCGCTGAAGAAACCAGTAAACTCTCAGAAATCGGAGAGCCATCAGAAAATAAACAGTATGCAAAAAACGGAAAATTATCCAAAAATATCGGGTGCTCCGAAGTCGGAAAATTATCAAAAGACAGGAAGCGCACAGAAACCGGAAGTGTATCAGAAGACCGACAGTTTACCACAAGGTCATACTCAGCGTCAAGGTCAATGTCGGCGGCCAAGAAGTTTACAGAGAGGAAGTACGATTACCAACATAACGAATGAACAGTCGCCCGAATTTGTCGAATTTAAGAAGCTGAGAGAGTACGAGGAGCTAAAAAGTCTCTCCAAGGACTTCAAGGAGTCTCAGGAGAAGAATGATTCGAGGGAATTCGACGAGTTCACCGGAACGCGAGAATTCAAGGACCTCAAGGACCTGGCCGAAACTTACGATCGAAGGAACTCGCGCGAATTCGACGATTCGAAAAACTTTCGCGACCTCAAAGATGTCAAGGATTCGCACGATCGGCGTAACTCGCGCGAATCGGACGAATTCAAGGTCGCCCGCGACTTCAAGGACCCGAAGGACTCTAAGGAGCCGAAGGATCCGAAAGACTTCAAGGAGTATCGTGACTTCAACTTCAGCCCCGACAGCAAGAGTCGCTGCAACTCGTCGACGTGCGACTTTTGGCCTCACTGCTCCCAGCGGGACAACCTTTACTCCCCTAATCAACCGACGATCCTGATGAAAGTCTCCCAGAGCTATCCAACCCACAAGAAGATGCAGAACGACTCCAGCTTTGACGTCAGCAAGGGTAGCGCCAGCTCGTCCCCTGCGTCCTTGGAACGAATGGAGAGCACGGAAACGAAGGACAAGGACAGCGAGTACGTCGATTACAACGATTATCCCGAGTACAAGGACTACAAGGAATGCCCGGAGTATCAGGAGTACACGGACTACAGGGAACGGAAGCGGACGACGAAGCCAGAAAAAATGCCGCGAAGCGTTCTCAAAACAAAATGGTCACCGATATCGGGCGCGCCAAATTCAAACGTCGCGAGCGTCGCCAACTGTTCGAACAATTTGCGTCCTGCTCGGACGTATGCATCGCAGGATGGAAAAAGAGTGTACAAGAAGGACGCTTTCGAGGAGAAGGAGAGAAGAGTGTCGCCGAGTGGCGGACAAGAGAAGTCTGGCAAGTTAACTAAGTCCATGAGCGGAATCGCGTCCTCCTCGAACACTTCGTCTTCCTCGTCGAGCGACATTTGGATTACGACGTCCGACAGGACGATCACTAAGAGTCCGAAGAATTTCAAGAGTTCCGGAGCCTCGACCCCAATGGAGGACGCGGTGGCGGGACATTTGAATATGGTAAGTGCACTTTCATCGATAGCTTCACTCACGTTAATGTCTAGCTTGCCTTGAAATGAACTTTAACTACCAAGCTTTGTTCCCATAAATCTACTGTGAACAATGTTTTTGTACGCTAGCAGATTTTGCGATGGGACAAGACAAATTGTTTTCGGGCGAGTGTTATGAGAAAGCCTGAGACTGTGTAAGGCTGTCTCAAGGCTAAGATGTTGGATCCGGTGAGCCAGATACTCTTGATTTCGCAGACACTGATTGAGACTCCAAAAGATGGAATGCTTTCGAGGCCGGGAAGCGCACCAACCAGAGGAGAGGACGCCATTGTGAAAGCACAGCCGTTGGAACCACAGCAAAGGTCCTTGTCGCTGCCGAAAAGTTTCCTTGCTCACAACATCGATAGGTAAGTTTCATTTGCCTTTTAAGTTTATAGTAAGTCTGTAACTTCAAAATATATCTATTCATAGCATGTAACTTCGTTTGCAAACACTGCTAATATTTCATATATTCTTAAATATTGGGTCCGCGCATAAGTCCGTGCGGTACTTGCTTGGATTAGCAACAATGCGGCATGAATGAATTGCTTATCGTTATTCCGTGGTTTTAACTTAGTTTGGAGTTTTTGTGTTGTGAAACACAGGTTTTCTTGATTGTGAACGCATTATTTGTATATATTTTAGGCGATTGAAGATTAAATGTCAAGTTGAGAAAAATGAGCATTTCCGACACATTTTACTCTTCGAGTTTAACCGAGGATCCAGTGCAGCAGGTGCTGCGAGAACATTTTATGAAGTGTACGGGAATGAAGCAAGTGCTGGAGAAAATAGCGCAAGTTTTTTAATGTGATCAGTCAAGTATTCTACGCCATTTAATCCTTGGTTAAACTCGAAGAGTAAAATGTGTCGGAAATGCTGATTTTTCTCAACTTGACATTCAATCTTCAATCGCCTAAAATATATACAAATAATACGTTCACAATCAAGAAAACCTGTGTTTCACAACACACAAACTCCAAACTAAGTTAAAACCACGGAATAACCATAAAAAAATCATTCATGCCGCATTGTTGCTAACCCAAGTAAATACCGCACGGACTTATGCACCGACCCAATACTTGTGTCTCTCTTCGTCTTTCTTACTCTCACTTTACCTCCGGAAAAAACGTAAATTTCTTGAAAAATACTGAAAGTGCAAAAAATATCTTACACTGAAAATGTAGAGCACTTAACAATAAGTGAACTGTATACTTATCTTTTTTGCGACATTACAACTGAAAAATTTAACGTCAGTTAAATTTCATCGCTAATCTATGTTAGCTGCTGCATGTTCTTCAGTTAACGCCCGAATGTTTCCAAAATACTGCATGTTTACACGGTCCGTTCATGAGGCGCAAATTTTAAAAGTTGACACTGTGCCAACATTTGGTGCGTAGCTGTGAGTGACTGATGAGTTAGATGTTGTGCAATACATCATACCAAACCTAAATTGGGTTGTTTATGTGCTTGAGCAAATATGTGTGCGGGTATCATAGTACTAATGGACACCCAGGAGTACATTAATCCCATAAATAGTAAGGATGCACCTTCGAATAAGCTAATTAATTTGCTTATTAGCCCCTCGGCCCAGGTTTCACCTCCCCGTTTTTAGCAAGGATTTTCTACAACCAGCAATATTGCTGTCGGCAAATTTTTTTCCTGCCTCGAGAGTTTTGAATTTGTGGGTCTGTATACTATAAGAGCAGCATTAAAAATAATCTTTATGAAACATATATCATAAATGTAGAGAAATTTGAAGCCTTCAGCTTTTACAAAGGGACACATTGAAAAACACTACATTTACCATCTACTAATATAATCAACATTATTAAACTTAACTTAATCTCGGAAGATTGAGTAAAAATGATACGGTTTAACCTCTCAATAAATAAAATATTCATCTTTTGACGTGGTGCGGTTCCTTCGGTGATAAATTAGTAGAAAACGCTGAATTTTTGATATTCCTTAGAATGAGCGGAGTATAAAAATCATACCGTGCATTATGCCAATAGACATGTGAAATTCAAACCATCGCAATTAAGTATCGTGATACATTGCAAAGGCTGAGCGTACAAATATTTATAGAATCCTGCATGGACACAAGTTATATGAAAATAGAATGTGACGTCAGCAGCGGCGCAGTCTTGAAAATCCGGTTTTTTACAGGCGCGTAAATGTTTTTTAACCTCGCAGTTTACATTTGAATTCTGCCTGATCTGCATGAAAGTGTGCTGCTACGTGTCTAATTGAAATTAAACAACAATTCATAGATGATTTCTATCAAAAGATGCCTCGTAAGTCTAATTACAAACAAAATTAATAACGGATGAAGAATGTTTTAGTTAAAGTTCCGTATAAAAGTAATAATTTTGCATAAGAGACAGAACTATAAAATTTACATCTTGACATTAATTTGTACGAAAATATGAACGTAGTTTCCTAAAATTCTTGATTTGCGTCACGGGACGTTCCAGGGTTCCCTGTAGGAATACATACAGCTTCCTTCAACAATTTATAGTTTTTTTCATGATTTTTCAAGATTATCACGAATTCTAATAAATGTCAGAATAAAATGTCCTGTTGCACACTACATAAAATTATGTCAACGCATTTTCCAGTGTTTACTAGATACCTGTATGAACAAATTTATCTCACAAGATAATGTTACACTATGTGTATACGAACAATTATACTTTATTACAGTGAAGTCGCATTCAATCAAGAAAGTGTTACTGTTATAAGTTGCTATTGCAAAAATAGACATTATGTGGTGCAAACAGCTTTGTTTCTATATATGACTGTATATATTGTCTGAAAATCATAATCATTCAAGATGTAATTGCAGAAAAAAATGAACAAGTGTATCAGCGATGAATATTAGTTTAACGCTTCCAAACTCTTGCCTTTTACCAACATCAAACATGGAAAACCTTATATTCGGATTAATAAATCCCACCATTTTCCAAATATAACAAAATAGCATTCTATTTGAAAGTTTAACCTTGAAATAACATTTGTGTCCTTGCACACACAAAAATGTTTATATCGCATTCCATTCTTCTCCCACCAAACAACTTCTACTCCATCAATTTGTACATACCCTTATTGGATCACGACATATTCGACAGTAAAACAAGCACACGGTTTATGTATCTGTGTGCATTTGATTTATTGAATGGGCATAGAAAGAGGAGAAGGAATGTTCGATACGCTGAGACGGGATCGATATACGATTCCCACGGAATTTGAAGTGAAACTCGATAACCGCATGCCATATCGATAGTCACCATTCGATATCCTCTTCGAGTTCAATCACACCAACTGTCATTCACCGGTTCACTCGATACGAACTGAGAGCACTATCATTTTTCACACTCTATCGCAATACAGTATGTATAGACTTTGTACATGCAATTCGGGAGTCGTTACCATGTTGCACACGTGCTACAGAATTCTTCGTCCATTACATACCAGTTGCTTGCAATATGTACAACCTTCATCATTTTCAATACGTTACATTTTATATCCCATATACCTTCATTCACGTATTTCAATACTTTCGATTGAAAGTCCATATTTTATGCCTTATTTTCTGTTGTATCTTACCTCAACGATGTCTAAATTTCATGTTTAACCGTTTAAGTCCAAGAAATAATTGGAGATACACTACCGTAAAATGCCGAGGAGCAAAAAAGCGTTTGTTTTATTTTTTAACACTGTCAAAAAATATAATTTCAACTGTTACATTTGTTTAAATTGTTTGTTCAGAACATTTGAAATATTGTCAATTAATAACTTGTTACTTAATGAAATACATTTTGTATTACTATTTATGCCTACAATTAGTGTATAAACCTTTCAAGGCTTCGTTAAAAATAAAAATGATTCAAAACATAATAATAAAATACAAAATATTTTCATGTCATTACTTGCAACTGAAAAAGAAAGCAGGTATACACTGTACCTGGGTCAATAAAGTTGAACACGCTACTTTGACAGACTGTGAGTATATCGTTATCCATAGCATCCAAACGTTGTGGGAGTATTTAACAGAAAATCTAAGCAGCGCAATCGCTTGGGACTGACACGGTTAATAAGTAGTGAAACTGTGACTTACATTCAGTTACGAAGACGCAAGTTGAGTATCGGCAGCGGGAGGTCAAAGGCTGCCGCCCGAGACGTTCTCAATTTAAATCCGTGCTCGACGCGTGCGTAGACTGCGCCGTCGTCTTCTGCGCATGGTCGTCTGCCGCCAGCTGTCGGAAATGGTCAGTGCGCTGCGCGCCTTCGACCGAGAAGGAAGTGTTGTCGGTCTGTTCTTCGATATTCACCTCACTATAGATGAATGTAACACGTCTAACATAAGTTCAATACAGCGTCCTACATTGCACGCTGACGTTAAATGTTTGAAATGAATTTGTTTGCGGAAGCCTGGATAATGTTCTGTTCGTTTGTTTCTGTGGAAAGTGTCAAACTCAGTATGCCTTGGCGTGATTGTACCAGTAGGTTGTGACTATGTAATACATTTTTAGATTTTTATATCGTTAGTCTGCACAAAGTGCTTCGCGAATGTGCGCTAATCGGTAAATTACAATGATTATTGATGAGAACCGCGCAAGCAATGAAATTCAACGTCACTTTTCAACTGGGATAAAAACAGCGGGATTTAAAATAGTGGTGTTTTATGGATTTACAGTGAATGTGAGGCAAAGAACGTTAAAAAGTATTTAAATGCTACTACTGTGTAATGATTTGCATACCTGAGATTTTAGTGAACCTATGTATATGTTCAGTTTAATAAGTTTAAATGAAAGGAGTACGGTTAACCAAATGACAGGATTGACAGTGAGAAGTTATGTGTTCCTAATAAAAATTCGATGGCTCGCGAGAGTGTGTTAAAAGAAAACGCAAGAAAAAAAGCATTTTGGCGGCACAGTTGGCATAACTGGCATAACTGGCAGCGCTGGCAATACGACCAATTGCCTAGGGAGTTGCCGAGAATGTTGGCGGACCTGGGACAGGCATGCCAAACGCGCAGCTGGGAAAACATGGCGGCAAACGGCGCCATGTTTTCCGCAAAGTAAGAATTTTCAGTTTCGGTAAAAACACCCCTTTTCGTACTACACAATAAATTTTTTGTCAACGAAGCAAACAATTCGACTCATTGCCAGAAAACAAAACTTTACAAACGAGGTAAACGGTTAACCATGCAGTTAAATTCCACAAAACTACAAACATGATAACTAAATTCACCACATCCCGCAATTGAATACAAGGCTCCACTTTACAATAATCTACCCGTAAATAAATGTCAAAATCAGCTTCGAAGTAATATATTGTTTGCTTCGCAACAAATGAGGAAGTTGTAAGAACTTTAACTATACGTATCCTACTCTTTTGTCAATGTCAAAAGTTCTCGGTACAACAGCATATCACCTCACACACGACAAGAAGGATGCTTCATGCAAAGTCTGTAACGAACGTGACAGCGAACAACTTTTGTGTGAAACATTTCTTCCGAACGCCCTAATGGACAGCCGAGAAAAATACCGTTCCCGATCGTCATCAACGTCTCAATCCCTTTTTCAAACGTCTACGCCAACTCCCGCAAGATACGAAAAGAAATACACACGTGTTCCAAGGGAAGACAGGGACGAGTGGAAGGAATAAAGAGAGAATAAAGAAGGGAGAAGGTTGTCGGAAGGCAGGGGGAGGGGGGCAGGTGGGGCAGGTGGGGTGAAGAGCCATTAAAGCAAAAACTGGCTTAGGAACCTGTCTCCTGCGCTCGAAGACCCTTACATGCCAGACGTTCCTCTACCTTTATATCCCTTACATCCTTCATGTCCTTTATAGCCTTACCTTCCGCCGTCTAACATCGAAAATCGAGAGGCACCGAACAAAACGTAGGTATATACAGGGTGATGTGCGTCAGTGCAGCGACGACTCGGGACTCGGCACTGTCGCAATTTAATAGGAAACGCAATGTTTGAGGGAACGAGTTCCGTTGCTTGACATTGCTCTACCGTTTACCGCGAGGGCACATAAACGTTGCGCGCCTAACGATGCGGTCAGATTTATCTAGGAAATTTATGCAATATTTATCTTTACGTAACGTAGGTGCGCTCGTGGCGGTGCACGCTCTGTCAGTAGAGAGCACGATATGTATGCTAAACGTGGAATGCTGGGCCCATTGTGGGACCAGATTATTTTGCACAGATTCATACATTATGGATAAAAGAAATATACATCAGACGTAATTCATACATCTACGTGTGGACCGTTTATTTCGAAAGTAGTTTAAGCTTATTTTTCTCTTTAAACGAAATATTAAATAAATAAAAATTGCACACTAAATTAATCACAAATTATGTAATATCTTATTTTGTTATTTATGCCACTTTGAAAATAAACGGTCAATATCTTTGATTACCATTATGATTGACTTCTTTTTTATAGTTTAATCGCACGTGTTCAATTAACTGAACTGCTGAAATTCAAGGAAAAATAAACATTTGTACAATACTCTGGAATAGTCGAATGATATGTATTAAAGATTTCTGATCTCTATATTGACTACATCGATT
Source organism: Anoplius nigerrimus (assembly GCA_914767735.1). Taxonomy (NCBI): domain Eukaryota; kingdom Metazoa; phylum Arthropoda; class Insecta; order Hymenoptera; family Pompilidae; genus Anoplius; species Anoplius nigerrimus. The sequence goes on from OU612078.1 coordinate 12,323,701, forward strand.
CACGTTCCGCCGAAAGACGGTTCGTAGAATTCCTCCGAACTTTTCACCCCCGCTGTCGGTCGAAGATAACGAACGAAATGTGGAAGATGAACGAAAGATGAACACAGAGGTGAAATGCGAAACGGTTCGGGGCTAACCACATCCTCGTTCCAACCGCAGAGCCGGCCGCCATTCAAATTTACGTACATCGTCCCACACGTTAAATACAGGGTGTCCCATAATGAATGGCCGGACGACGGAGACAAGGAGGAATGCCGTTCTTGCGCGATTAATGTACAGAAATGTCAATTTAGCCTTCTTGCCGCGGTGCCAATTATCCGAATATGTGGCACATGTCACCTACAATAGCGTAGAAAAATCGGTACAAAACGTAACACCGTCAGGTGTCTCAGACAGTAATCAACATACGTCACTGTACACATTAGAAAATATGCAGAAATACACGAAGGATTAATTGATTTCAAGATTGGACACTTTCAGTGGTCCATACAATACAAAGCCTACCAAACGGAAAATGACTGTTACACATTTGTCAAATACCAGTAGTGAAACCGGTTGAACCTGAAACTGTAACAATGAAACGGTGCACTCACGACATTAATTTAGCATTGTACGATTAATTATTCTCACGTTCGGAATAGGTTGAACTTTGACGTCTGGAGTTCATCGAATATTACAATTTCATGCCACTCTGTATGAGATACAATTACTCATTTTCTCCAAGATGATGTGTACCGAGTACACCGATGTGTGACTCTGTGTGTGTGTGTGTGTGTGTGTGTGTGAAGCACAATGCGTCGTAATATTAGACATTACAAAATCTGGGAAACAATACGAATGGCAGGGGAGGCCACAGGAATATTTTGAAACGCGGCAAAATGTGGATCGTTCGCAGGTCTCTCGGTCGTTCGACTCTCTCGCTTTCTCGCTCTCTCGCTCGTAAACCGGAAGCAACGTCATCGTCCATTCGCACGTTCGGACAATGAGCGCGTGGGCAAACTCGCCCTCGGCAAATACACGCCATGAACGGAGAAGGAGAAATTGGCGGCAAGAGAAAGAGAGAAACAGAGCGGGCGGAGAGGGGGGCGGGGGGTTGGGGGGGGAGAAGAGCACATAGAGAATAAAAAATGGACACAATGAGAGGAAGAGAATTGGAAGGGGTAAAAGTTAGCGGAGAGAAGAGATTAATAAAATAACGTCGAAACGACGAAAGAGAAAGTGTCAATGGTGTAGGACAAAGGGTGGGTAAAGAAAGGGCGTGTGGCGAAGGAAAAAGTAATTCGTGCAGCTGAACATAACGCGAATTGGGCAAGACGAAATTTGTACCAGTGAGTACTTTAAAGTGACCCCGAAAAAAAAAATTGTAATATTGGCTTGGCAACAAAGTGTTATCGATTTTCAAATACAGATTGCGGTTTGTTTATTGAAGTTGAAGAACTTCTGTCAGTGTCGAAATTTTCCTTTTGACACTTAATGTTAGTCACGTTGATTAAGATTTTTCCTTTGCACAGAAATATCTTTAATTTCATGCCATAAAACCGAAATTATTTTTTTGGCGAGGCTAATAGATGCCAGGAGGAAAGAAGAAAATCGTGAGAAAGAGGACCAAATTGAATTAATTTGCTGATGATAAACATGTTCTTTCCTTTGCACGTTTGGCTTTCTTAAGGATGATGCGTCCGACAAATTTTGAACGATTCTTGCTTTTCACCGTTCTTCTCGTACGTCGATCGTGCGGACGTCTCTTTTTTCATCATTCTCGCGACCTTTCACTTTCACTCAAGGTAAGCATGACGTGTGGGAAAAACGTAGGAAGAAGAATCAAACACAGGTACATATATGAAAAGGGAAATGTGCGTACAACAGCTTGGATGGATGTACATTACAAGCGCGGAAGTTGTCATCAAGATAAAATGGCGTGATATTTCTCACAATCATCCTTAATATATTAAATATTCAATGTAACGTGCTATATTTCAGCATGTCGTTACGTGCAAAGTATAAACTTGTCTCAAGTTCCTCCACTATTCAAACCAATTTTCGAACAAACGTGTATAATGGCATATATTTTTCATAGAAAATTATAAATGAAACCTAAGATGTACCAATGGCTGATGCCGTGAAAAAACTGAAGGCGTCAGAAGTACGATAAAATATTTGGTATTAAGATACGGAGAGAGCAGAAAATAAACGACGAGTAAAAGGACTGCATTGCTCACAGGCACAAGATACGAGAATAAACAATGTTTGAAAGCGGAGCAGACAGCTAACGATCATCGTTCGTGCAGGAATTTAATAATAGAAAATCGAATTCAGTATCCTTGATCGCGCTGAAAACGTGACCGAGAGCGGATAACTTGAACAATAGTTGACAAATGCTTTCAGCAGTTTGTATCATATCAGAAAACTTAACTACGAGGACAGACGGTTTAAAATTACAAATACACAATTTGCACTGGGGAGCACTTGAAATAGATTACTAGGCAGTGAGGAGTACGTTCCTTATATAGCTAAATTGTAATCGAAGTCAACGAAATAATCTTGCATGAAAATGGAAAACCCGAAGGCAACAACTAGTAGAGACTATAAAACATATTAGCAATTTTCATAGTAACGTTCGTCATTCATTTATCCTAAAAGTAGAAATCTTCTATATTCATTCGCATACTTATGTCAAGCCACCAAAACATTACTGATGTACACAAAAAAATGATATAAAAATCGCAGATGACATTTTAGATCGAGAATATTGAGTGTTCCATCTGCAAAATAGTAATCTCAAGTTAATCAAAATAATCTTGCATAAAAAGGAACAAACCGAAAGCAACGATCAGTACAAAACAAAAAATGAGCTAGTCATATTCTCATAGTAACAGTCGCATACTCATGTGAAACCACCAAGAAATCGCTCACGCACAGAAACAAGGGTACGATAATCGTCGATGACGTTTCAAATCGAGAATATTGAGTCTTCCATCCGCGAGCATCCGTCTTTATTACCGGAGAAACTTGCTTTTCAGCGGGAAACGGTAAAAGGCCTTTGAATCGCTCGAATCGTTTTAATCTTGGAATTTTCGAGCGTCTCGCGTAATGAAACCATTCACGAACGCGTTCTGCTCTGCACACTCGCGCGCAGTTCTGATTGCAAATTGGAACGGTGCAATCTCGCGTCCGTCGAATTGGGAAATCCGCTTTGACGGCGTAACTGACCAATTAGCGCAAGTCGGAATGTAAACGGCTCCGGAAAGGGGGGGAGGGCTGAAGGGGAGGCTCAAGGGGTAAGGGCATGAGAAGGGGATGTAAAAAATACCATAATTTGAACCCCGTACTTTGTACTCTGCAATATATATGTCGCGTGCATCGCGTGTTTCATGCTTTGCATATGAAATGTTTATTACGCTAAATGTTCGACATAATTCGTATTCATGGATGTTGCACTCTGTGCGTATCGAACATTTCCAATAAGATGCATACGCCGTGTCGTATTCGATGCTAGTTTACGGTGCAAATATTTTCAGCGGCAGTTTGGTCTCATTCCAAAATTGGACGTCTTACGAAGTAATTGTGTCCGTCAAATGTAATTTGAAAATGTTATTGATGTTTAGATATGTTACGCACGTGACGTGGAGAAAAACTCGGCGTGTAATAGGCAAAACATGATGTATCGAATTGTAGAATTGTAATTTTGCAGTGCATACAGCGTGAAACATGTAGAGGATTTATTGTTGATATTATCAAAGAACTGTATGCACTCCCATACCCTTTATGACGAGGTTAATATTAGCACAGTGTCAAAGTCAATATCATTTCAATAATGTAGGTATATTTTACTTCACCATTCTTTTTCAAATAGTTTGCACAGTTCAATCGCAAACTGTCAATTCTGATTGGAACTCTGCCTAGACAGGAAACTTGATTCTCCACAAACTGCCCGGCGAGAATCATCTTTAAGCTAGAGAAATGGTTGAATGAAACTTACTTTAAAGTCTGACTTCTTTATCGTAGACTTTTATGGCATAACTTCGAGAGGGGGAGTAACTTACTTACTGACTTAGTTACATATGCATGCATAAGCTTCGTACCTGGATCTATCTCTCGACTGCATTTTCACTCCATTAACGCCTCATTCACACTATCATTCCACGTTTTACGTCCTGTACACACGTACACAGTCGCTTGTCTAAGGAGACAATTTGCAGATCCATTAAGTCGTTCGACGATTTCTCAATAACGCGCCTTACGAAATCTCTAATTCCGCGCATAGCGGACTGACATCCGTTCGAATGTGTAACGGCGAGTGAGAGAAGGCAGATATTGTGCTCGAATGCTCAAAGATGGCCATTTCATGTCGAGAATAATGGAAGAGCAACGTTCTCCATTTCCGTTCCGATCTGAGAAGTTTTGACTGACAGCGCGGTTGAATTATTCCCCATCGAAACGTATGACACTCAAAATGTACCTGGAACTTTCCTTGTTGCCTTTCGCAAACAATGAATGACGACTCATGTGTACACTACCTTATGTACACGTACCACACTGTGTACAGTTATATTCAATAGTGTCCATAGTACAAGGAATTTCGTTGCGGTTACTGCGAGAGAGAGAGAGAGAAAAATAGGATTAAATTACAGACGGTTACGATTATTTGTTTCTAATTAGGATATAACTTTGCAATTTAACGCATAGTCTGACATCTATTTTTAGCCAGATTGACGTGCTTCATTTCATCAGCACGTGAAACGGATCTTCGCACTTTGGCTCATGTTTCTTCTATCCTTTTGTCTCTCTCATTCTTTCTCTATCCTACTTTCACTATCATTATCGCGTTGAGTATCGTTATACGCCTGTCTATTTCTGTACCTATCAGTCTTCCTCTGTCCCTAATTCTATCGCCGAATAAATTCTCCATGATTTTTACGTTGATATTCAATTTGTTTCGGTTAAGACATTAACACTAGAGCTACCGACGATTTCTAATCACGTTTATATTTAACCCTCGGAGTACCACAGGCGCGAGGTCCCAGGCATGGGTCCTTAGCGATCTCACAGACAGTTCACTAATACTAATTCAATCGCTTCACCGGGCCGCTCGTCCGGTCGTCGGTGCGACAAAAGAGCATCTTAGGCCGCCGAGTATCGCTGATACAATAGAGTGAATATGTACACTTATTGTTAGTTATATAGGATTTGTCATGGAGTTGTAAGCGGAAAAAGGGAATGTGCATTTTTGAACAAAATCTATTTTTAAATATTCGGTTTATTGCACATCGTGCATATGTTCCATTTGATATGGATTATAGTGTTCCCGAAGTTGCGAAATAAGACGATTTTTTAGCAATGTGTACATTTTGTACCTAAATGTACAAAAAAATACTATTTTTCACAACAAAACGCTTAGAACGATGACAACAATTATAAAACACACGAATAATAGAAATATACTATAACTCAGATAAAGAAAATATACTATGATACTCGGATAACAAAAATATGCAAACACAAACTAAAAAAAATAATGAATTATAATCGCAAAATATCTATCTATTCTCTCTGAGTACGTCGTCGTAGTTCCAAGCGTTATACCGAACTGAATCTTTTCACTGCGTACGTTGCGTTATAGCTATGAAAACAACCGAGCATCGCCGGTGTCGTCGGACTTTGTGTCAGCGAGCCTGTTGAAATGTGTGTGTTAGCGCTGCCAAGAGAGCGCGAAAAAGAGACCCAGGCCTGGGACCCGGAGGGTTAACTTGTCTAAATGATATCCGTCAATGTGCTTAAATTTGCCAAATGGAAAACACGTAATGATTGATGTGCATGGATGAGTGCTAAAGAATATTTAAAAAAATTAAATGTTTCATAAGAGAAAAGTTAAAAAGAATATTAAGACAAACTCAGTCATCTGTACCAGTCGGTAGTTATAGTATTATACTTCTGATATGTACTTCGTAATCTGCATACACATATCGCGTAATTTACATATTTTATGTTACATTATATTTATCTCAACAATACACTTTTGACACATTGTACTTGGCTTACTTATTTCTAATGTCGAGTATACGTAACAAAAGAAAAATGAGCAACAACACTTTATGTACATAATGCTTATGTCCTTAGACAATTCAATAGACAACGTAAAAAAAGAAGCTCGTGTACGTAACAACGTAACTTATTAGAGCTGCACCTATTCCGGAAGACCTTGAATTTTAGCGTAACAATAACGTGATGCGAGTACAATCCCTCTTACGATCTTTTCTCTGAACACGCAATAATTTGCGACGACCTTAGGATGAGCAAATACCAAATTGGTTGTATATATTGGTGTTCTTGAAAATGGTCCAAACAGAAAGAACACAAATTTTTGGACAATTCATTCCGCTACAACCTACACTTCTTATAGACCGAGCTTAATATAAATTATATTACAGCATGGAACAAGAATATAAAACGGAAATGGAATGAAGTGTAGTTGTCTGTGCAAATGTACGTTCGAATCTGCTGGAAAACTGTGAAAGACGATGCGACATCGTAAGAATGAGCGAAAGAGCCCATAGGTGGATAAAGAGGAAAGATGAAGAGATCGAACGAAGAAAAGAAGCCACCCTCAACCCCTGAAACCGGTCCCGAGCCACTTTAAGAGCACATTTCGACCCTCTGGCCGACAGCTCGCCAGATCGGGGAGGACGAAGGACGAAGGACCGAGCAGGATGGAAGAGGATGAAATCAGGATAACGTGCGACGAAGTAGGACGGCGCAGGATAATAATATACCCCGGTCGAGCAGCTGTTTTCTTCGGCAAACAGCTGCCGACTACTTTATATTTCGATTTTGCATCGATCTAGTTCTCCGTAATAATCTGGCTCCATCTTCTTCCTCTTGTTAACGTCCGCCGCCGGCTGCATAATCCAAAAAGAAAGTATATTTCGAGGAGGGAAGGTTCGGTAAGCAGCTCAGTTTCCGTCGATGTCCCAGGAATTTATTTTCTCAAATTGACAAGCCATTAGCCCCACGTCAAAGGCCTGCTTTCGAATTGACTTGGATAGCATTTGAAACGCTTCGTATATACGCTATTTTTAGATTATCATTCAATTACGCTAACGTTAGGTAAATATGTCCAATGAGCACTGCCCATTGCCCTAAATAAATCCGTGTACATGTTTGAACATCAATATTCGTCCATTAATTGTTTATCGATTCACTTCAATTTCCCAGAAATTCTTTGTGTATCTGCATATGCGAACCTTGCTAATTGCATTTACTGTGAAAATAACGAGCTGATGGCCGCGCGAAATTCTGACTATTCTCATCTCATATTTTCGTTCACTCGGCTAACGTTTTGCCCCATACCGGGTGTACGTAAGGCTTACACTAAACGCTCACACAGATCAGCGTATGTAATTACAGGAATTAATGCTGCAAAAGCGTACGCCTAGGAATGGGAGGTAATAGGTGCGCATTTTGTAAACGGCGGAGGAAAGACTGATTTTTCACGCCGCTGGACGAAAGCGGAAATCGACAAGGCCAATGGCCCCCGTCCGCCATTATTACGCAGGACATTAACTATCGATTTCTCTTTCTCTCTCCCGTCTTCCCTGTCTTCTTCTACTGTCTCTACGCCTTTTTGTCTTTTTCGCATACTTTCTCACGTCTGCCTTTTCTGCAAAAGAAGCATCTTTTTCCGTCGTAAACGTATCTGCTCCGAAGATATTCATGTTTCCAAGCATCAAGGCTAGGTAGCAATCATGTATATGTGGCTGGAAATAAACGGTATGCCTATATATAGAATAGTGCAGAGTAAAAACTTGCAAATCTATAAGGCAGTAGGCAGCAATAACCTGAGCAGTGAATCTATCTTCTCGCACGTTCTCATGACTTGAATCACTCGATAGGGACCGATATATATTTTGGGAAGAAAATACTATATATTTATGCGTATTGAACCCACAGGATTATATAGCATCATACTCTTAAGTATACATACGTGTATGGCATTAAAACGCAAGTGTACATTTATTGTATAAGAGTGGCATGATACGGACAAGTAAAAGAAGTAATATTATTATATTTTGAACAATAATGATACGAATGTTGATAGTAATAATGCTTGAACGATAGATATATCAGATTTTTTTGCTGCTTCTGCAGGCAGCACTGTCCTTGTTATATCTTCGCGTTCAAGAATTCAGTGGCAAGGTCCGTGATCGATCGTCGCTGCTATAAGCCAGTAGAATCGATGGCTGTTGGCCTAGGGCAGCATGTAACTTACATAATTTAGATTAGAACCTGGAAAAGGGCGATGGAACTATCGAATGGCAGTTTCTGATCGAGTTACAATTGTCTTTATGATCCCGTACTCCTCGTTCAATGGAATTATTTTCCTATCTTTAAAAACAGACCGAATAGAACTCGCGAATCATCCAACTTTAATCAAAATTGGGTCCAGATAGCAAATACGAAATATACAAAACAACCAAACCATTGTTTATGTACCAGGGGCTCGGTGGCAGATTTTGCATACGTCCGTCAGAATTTACAAAACAAAAGCATTCACTTTTCCAGCTAACGAAACTATTTGTGTCAGTCGACCGTTTGTACGGAAAGAAAACCTGCGAATAATCAATATTCGAATATTCAGCCAACGTGAATTCACTTTTACAGTCATTAGGAAATAAACTCTTAACTCAATCTCTTCAGCTTTAACGTCAAAGTAATGTGCAGGACCTGGGCATATCCTCAGTATCCTCCCGACAAAGCGAAGATGATATTTAAGATGCAGAGGGCAGATGTTGCTTTCTGACACGCGACAGCTGCGATGTTCGCAGTACAGCCTGCAGGCAAGGAATCTGTTCGGAAGCAAAAGTGGGAGAGAAATGGAAGGAGCGGAAAGAAACTTGCACGGAATCAATGCTGTCTGCCACCCTTTCATCCCCTTAACAATGTTCTCACGAAAGTGCCTTCATATCAGAATTTTCCGACATTTATTTGGAAATTCGGTGTTTATGTTACGGCAAATGTGATTAATCCGATTACTATGTATAATTACCGGTTAGTTTCATAAATACTCAAGAATTCGTCACAATTACTTTTAGTGGTGTTTATATATAAGTACCTAATTGTAATAATAGGTATTTCCTTAGCTCAGTTACTGGTTTGTTCAAGAAGATGGGTGATAAGGGAGATTTAAATAAATGATTTTCTTTTAAAAATAGTGTTGTTAGCCATGCTTCTTATAAAAAGTATGCACCAAGCGAATTATGGGGTGTTTCTACCAAAGTGTAATAGAATTCTTCTTGATCACTGGGAGAATTCTATTGAGTAGCTTCAATAATACCCAGTTATTATACGTAATCGCCGGATTAACCACAGTTAACGTAACATTTACATAGCATGTATGCCGTAAATATTTTCTCATATACGGCTATAATTGAGTGTTTCCCATTGACAAGATGTACGTGGGGATCGAGGTGAATATTGGGACCTGTTGACTTACCCTGACTGATGCGAAATATTATATCCCGCACCAGTTGAATTATTACCCTGTTTTAATGGCAAAACTTACTCTATACGTATATACGTGAAAAGTCGGAAATCATTTGAACTTTGTTACACTCAAGAAATTGAGATAAATTTCAGAATTGAATTAGTTATTCCAGATATTATTTTAATGCACGGATGTATATAACTCAAACGGCATTGTATAACAATATCGCTGCACAACATATGAGACATGTCATCTGAATACTACTTGGACACTGGACACTACATTTACAAACATTTCGACCAATATTTCAATTAGTTCGTGCGACAATCAGTTACCTGTATGTATTGAGGATTGAACGTGTTTCATTGTCAGCTGCAAACTTTTCTTACTATTCACCTTATTATATATATATAAATATATATAAATTTTATAACATCTTAATTTTCGAGTGCACACGACTCAAACTATACGAAAATTCTATATGATGAACGATAACGACACGAAATATAATCGATTGTTGTATTGTCAGGACTGCGCTATTAAGGAATCGTAATGATTATTTCAGTAACAAGTCAACGTCCTGGCAACGAGAAAAGGATTCCCATGGTTCCAGTCCCGTGTCGGGTCGGTCCCATCACCAACCGGAAGCCACCGCTCCCCATACGGCCCCCGTTTCCGTGAGTGTTACCTTTCTTATACAGGGTGTCCTACTGATATTGAACCAATAATTTATTCATCTTCACTGTGCATGTAAAAGACAGTTGCGAATGATATAAGTAGCCAAAACTTGTCCAATAATATCACGTTCTTCGGTTAAAATCATCCCTTTTTTGTCAAAAACGCATTGGTTTTTCGTTTCATTTTAAATAAAGTTACCTATCCAATATTTTTGCGCCTAACACAACGCTAACTATTGAGTTGGCAAAAATGTAATTTTTTGAACATCTGTCTGTTGATATATTTTCCTTTTGGCATATGATATTAGTCTCATCGAAATTACGGAACAAAATGGAAAATTCATTCTTCATTAAAACTTATTCTTTTGTATTTATATATGAGTTTTATTTCACGCTACAAAACCGAAATTACTTTGATGTCAACCTGATACGTATGTTGCAGATGGAAAAAGTAAAGAGAATGTTTTTCGCTTGGAAATGTCCTATTAGATATTCTGTTCAGACGTGAACTTGTATCATTTATAGTGACGAATGTTGACGATTTCAGGACGGGACGTACAATGTTATCTGTTATCGGTTTGACATGGCCGTGTAACTTTAGAGTACGGATCTATGCTGAGTTAGTCAATTTAACTGAGGAAAACATTTCTCGATTTAATTGGGTCAACTCAGACTGGCGATACTAATCTTTCAGCAACTAATATTCCCGCTTCGTGCCCCGATCTTCTCCAACTCTATGTTCCAGCCCCGTCTGTTCGAATTTCCGCGTTCGAAATGTGTTTCAAAGTTTCGAGGATATGCTCGGTAACATTCCGATTTGATTTTCAGGATGAGTGTCTAAAGATAACCTAGTGTATTATTACATGTCAGTGCTCTAGGTATACATGAGAGTTTGCTTGTGTGATGAAGTAGAAGTTTTTTGCGATCGTTTGTCTAAAGTCATTGAATCTACGACGAGAGTGATACCCGCATTAGCGAAATATATCCAATTCTAGTTTTTAAAACTCCAGTTGCCGCCTTTATGGCCCATCGATAAGCAGCTCAGACTTGGGTACTTTCCAATCAGCAAATTCCATTTTTGTAGCGCTGCCAATTCGATACAATTTCCTTGCGCCTCCAATTTTTCATCTTTCACTCCTTGTCATTAATTTACTAACTTCCCATTTCAGTACTTGCCCCTCTAACAAGATTGCATAAACTGTCAAGGTATGTTCACAATTTCCTATCCAGTACGCCTAAGAATTTTTTTCTGGACAGACCTGTACTCCCATACAACGACCCCTTTATCGTACTAAAGAAGAGCGCTACATCTAACATGATAAAGTAAGCCTTAAATCGTCAATTTCCACTCATTTTCTCCTACCCTGCAGAGTAATTCTCCGCCTGCTTGCCTACCCCTACAAAAGGTCTCTCTATCGTCAGAAACATACCTTCGCTCCCAAGCAAATGAAAAGAGCCCTAATAAACCGTCCATTTCCACAAATTCCTTCGAGACATGCACGATTTCCTTGCGGATAGCATATACATATATACACATACATACACATATATACATCTTCGCAACGATTTCCCTAACGCTACGAATTTACGCCACCCCTCCCGCACCCTGCGGGCCGACGAATCGATAAGTAGACCAACACACTCGCTCGGTCGGCTACTTTCGGATTTCGCTTCATATTTTAATCGAGCCCCACTTCCGGACGCCAGGTTTTGTCCGCCGGCCGTGAGAAAGGTTTTAGCCCGCGGGGTCGAGAGTTCGCCTACACCGGAAATATCTCTTCTACGACCCCTTCGTTCCGTACCCCCATTCGCTTCAGCCACCCCCTCCCCCCTCACCCCCACTCCACCGCTACCGCCCCCCCCCCCCCCCCCCCTCTCGGCCCTTTCGTGCAGCCACTCCCGGCCGCTCGATAATCTTCATCGACGAATTTTCCACCCTCGACCCGTCACCTGTCATTCTCGTCAGGAAGCTGAGAGAACAACGGAAGTGCTGGGGTAACTCGAGAAACAATCAACAGATCCCCCCCACCACCCACTCCTTCACCATTCCCACCTTCTTCAAGCAATACGTTACCTTTGACGCTTATACCTGGAGATTTATGATTGACCTTCATTTATCCACGCTAATCGTCACTAGTTTCGATGCCTGCTTTAATACATCGATGCAGAATGTTTTCACCTTTTAGTTGCTTAGATCAGGATGGACGGAAGGTCGGTTCCCGTTTGTCGGCCGAAACGTTAGGAATATCGATTAACATTGGCTTGCGTCATCGGTGGCGGACGTTCGAGTATTCCGGGACAATTGTTCGGATCCGTGGATCTAACCGGTCAGTACGTCCGATCGGGTCTTTTCATTCGAGATATTTAAGAATAGAATGAGTGGAGACGCTAAAAGCACTCGCTGATGGATGTTAACCGTTCGAGTCGTGTGCGAGACTTCCAGCTGAAACTTTGAGACTGTGAAAGTTCGAAATTTTATTGCGCCCCAGCCCTGCGTCGCCGAGGGAAATGTGAGGGAGCAGGCGACGAAGGAGACCTCGACATACACGGCCGTACGTTTCATAAAGGTTAAGACGGCTCCTTTTTTTGTTCTCACAGCCGCTAAGGGGTGGGAAGGAAAGGAGACGACTGTCCGGCTTGAGCAAAGCGCAACGACGTGTCAAGGCGTCGAGCACCCCCGCATTGTTGGATCACGATAACGAGAGGTGAGAGGGCGTGCAAGATCTCGATAACAAAGATAAGGTCACCCGGTACATCCTTCCACCGCCGGAACTCTGTTCGTCGTCTTACTTGCCTCATAGTCCTAACTTCCATCGACGCTTTGCGCTCATCCGTAGGTACTATTAGAACAGTGCAAGTTGATCACGTGTCCTTTGTCAATTGTAAGTCCGTAAGTTACACGCGTACATTCGATGGAGTTGAGGAAAGGTACGGAGTTCGAGCAGAGTTTCTTTCGTTCGAGGTCGAGTCAAGACATTCCGTGAGGCGAGTTGAAATTTTCCCGGGAGTCTGAACGTTGGGACAAAGGCGGGCAGAGGAGGTGGGGGAAGGGGGCGGGCGGGAAGGGTGGGGGGGAGAGTGTTTTGTCCTCATTCGCTATCAATATATCGCAGCGCTCTTCGTAAAAGGGAAGGCTTCCGTCAAAGGGGTTGAGAAATTCATCAAAAGTTGAAAAGACGGTGGAGGAAAGATTGAAAGCAGTGGACTCGACGTTACGAGCATGTGTAATTATAATGTTGGCAGAGAGAAGAAAGTTCTGGCCTCTCCTACTTTTATATCGTCCGCCATTTCTCGTTAAACTTGTATTAACTTTCCGTGGACTTTTGAGTACGGTTGCAGGTATAATAGAAATATGTGTTCGTGACGTCAGGTGGGGTTTTGCCCGAAATCTTTTTTATACAATGGTCGAGTATTCTGACGCGTGTAACGAAAGTGTTTGGCATGTAATCGAGAGGAAACCGAGTTCGATCATGTTTTCGTTTGAGTCACTCGGTGTCTGACTTTCCAGCCGCGGACTTCCGTTTCCTCCTGTCATCTTTTCTTTAAAAATGGACGTATCATCATGAACCGTGCCTACTCATCAATAAAGATACGATGTTAACGAAATTGCTAAGCTAACGTTCTTTCCTAATTGAGCCAGATAAGAATAGTGCAATCTGAAACAGTGCAACAATGCGTGAGCGCTCAATTCTTGTAATGCAATGTGTTTCATTAGTGTTATGTTGTACCGTAATTATGTATGTAGGTCTACAAATATTTTATCGTTCCATCGAACGTAGTACGGATATTTTTCAAACAATTTTTCAAACATTTTCCACCCGTGGCTCTATATGAATTATTTGACTACAAATCATTATGTTGCAAAATATTATACAATTATACGAGATACGTTATTGCATTGCAGTAGATAACTTTCGTGTCGAAGTGAAAAATAAATAGCAAACCTGAAGCTAAAACCCAGGTTTGCGAGCTGCAAAAGGTTCCAACAGAGTCTGTACTAGAATCTCAAACACACATTGTGCAATTTCAAGCGCATTAGCGACAAAATATCCGTTTCATTCCACATTTTCCCTTGCAACCTGCAATAAACGCCTCTTACGAGCAACGCTAACATTCTTACAACTCTCTCGCTAGCCAAAAAACGAACTTTGAACCATTGCGAAAGCCACTTTACAAATCCGTCTTACGAGACACTTGTTCTCGATCGACGACAGAATCGAACTTGCGTTTCCTTCACTCGTTAAGACTTTCGGCACGAGACTTGACTCTGTCGGAAAATGCATGAAGTCTACGGAAACTATGTTTCAGTGAGCAATGGTCAAACGAAATTCCCTCCATCCCCACGACGGAGCATCCCCTCGCCGAGGCGACAATCCCGTTGGCCAGCCGACACTCCTCCCCCACCGCCGAGCACCAATGTCGAATGACGTTCGCCGGAAATTCGGGACCGGCGATGGGTACCGGAAGTCGTGGCGGGCAGGAGAGCGTTCTCCAGAAATTCCGCAAGAGCTTCTCGCTTCGATTTCACAAGAGGGGTAGCAAGGAGAGCGAGGCCGAGGAGGAGAGACAGCTCGACGACGAGGAGAGGGAGGAGAGGGAGAGGAGGGAGGGGAGGGAGGGGAGGGAAGCGGGCACGTCGGCCGAGGGGAAAGAAGATACGGATCAGAAATTCCGGTAGGAAGTGGATCGCATTATGTCTTAAGAACATATTCGGCCCTCTCGCTCTTTCCGACGTTGCTCAGCTCGGCACCCGGAGTCGATCGATTGACAAGCTGGTCGAGCTCTTGCTTCGGCTTAAAAACATACGCAATGCCAAATTTTATTTAAGGAATTAGAACGGGTAAAGTCGGATATGATGGTCGAACGTAACCTGAACCGTTTTTGTCGCCAACGTCAGTCTCGCACGCAACAAATTAACAGAGAAAGTGTGTCTGATTATTTTAACAATATTCCACCAAAGTAGAAATCATGACAAAAATCGTGAAATACGTGATCCGCAATTCGTTCAGAACCTAATCAATGTTTTTCTGGTTTTTGCTCTTGTACTATTTGTTTTTCTATTGAAATTTTTCATTGAAAAATCTAAAAAAGAAAGTGAAATGTTTGCGCTATTACCAGGTATAGCTCCAATTTTTATGTCATTTTTTATCCACTACATTATGAGAAAATGGTGGGAAAACATTGTATTCCATTCTACCCTTCCCCACCCCCATAGTCGGGATATAATCTTGAAACTTTACACAAATGTTTCTTTGTTTATAAGGCATTGATTGACTCATTCGAAATTTATTTTGGTTGAGCGGCACTTTTTACCATCTTATTCGTCTATACCCTTTAAGGCTTTTATAACTGACATCAGACTGCAAATGACTGGTTGAATTAATTGCGGAAGGAAGAAATAGTACCATTAGAAGATGACTGATATTAGAGAATGGAGTTCAAGAATAATGTGCAATGTAGTCTGTTATTTTTTAATGCAGGATAATTTACCCTGTACCGTGTATCTTATACGTGTACCATGAAACAGGTTCAGTTGGCAACAATTTGACAAACAAAATTAATATATTTTTATGAGAATTCTTCACTCATTGTCAGTGAAAAAAACATTAGACAAACTGATGTAGTTCTTATAAAAATTGTCCAGCCATTACGATCTCATGTAAAACAAAACTACATTTTTTAATCATGTTTCAAGTCAAAGTGTTGCTAGATTGTTACTTCTTAGTTTATGATAGCACTACATTGAAACAAATCTAGGAGAAGGTGGGCTGTGAAAAGAGTGTAAAAACTGTAAACACACGTACATTTATGCTAGTTTCAAAAGAAGCGCTGAAAAATAGTTTTATTAATGATTCGCAAACATGAAACTTTTGAATAACTTGCCGTTCGAATCTTACAATTAGAGGCAGTTAATGTTTTCGACGACACTACTTAAGATGTATATGTTACAATATTTGGTTTATGGCTTTTTTAGATTCGGTCCTCTCGTATGGCGAAGCAGTAAGGAGCGGAAAAAAGGCAGCAAAGCCGCACGAAACGCAAAGTGTAACAGCGGCGATAGTGGAATACAAATTGAGGTATGCACTGCTCTCGTTATATTACGTATTTTGCACTGCATACATCTAAATAAACTTCAAACCATAGATCAAACTGAATATTTGATATACAGTACAATTAGGAATAAAGTAACTTTTGAAAATTTATATTTCACATTTTTCACATATGTTTCATTTTACCCCGCATTCTTGTAGTCTTCATAACCAAACGTTACAACGAACATTTACGAACGAAACAACTTTTGAAACATTGGAACAAGCGACAATTTTCCCGACGTTGCAAACATTAATTTACCAGATTTTTAAATGTTGGTATTTGATAATAGAAGATAATCGAATTGCAATTTCGGCAAATCATTCTGTCATCCAAAAACATACTCCACCCATATTTCGTAATTGCGCCTTCTTTTTGGATCGAAATTTCTGTGACTCACTGTACGTCAAGTACGTGAGCTATGACAAGAGGAACAGAATTTTGCAGTTCTTCCTGCATTCTTCTACTTTGGTCGCAGATGGTCTCAGGTGGCACAATGACCGGCAGTGGTGGGGGAGGAATTTTGGGCGGGGGTGACAGCTCGGAATCTCATGACACCGATGTTCAGGACGAAACTGACAGTCCGCCCACACTGCGAAGACGTTTGCCCGACAAGTCGAGGCCTCAGTCCGAGCTTATCAACCAAATACTTATCGACAAATTCAAGGTACACTCACTCAAATCGCTGTCGGTGTCTTAAATAATCTAGACAGGTAATATGGTCGACGTCTGAATAGGCTTCAACAGTATATTCTTTTAACGTCATAGATATCTACGTCTGATACGTACGGAACAATTAAACTAACGTCTAACATACCACTTGAAGTGAGCAACATTTGAAAAAGAACGTGAAGCACTTACAATATTGTAACATGAATCAAGATCTAAGAAATATACGCGTCCATTAAAATTTGTTCGGACAAATTAAACAGACTGAATTAAACACGCCTCGTTACTCATTTGAATTACTCATTCTTCATGATAACGGAAAGTGGGAAGAACACGTAGACAGAGTCACGTATCAGCGTTGTTCAGGATGCGACGGAAGGAAAGGAAGGTTCAGTTGATATCGTGTCGTTTAACTGCTCGGTAGCAATCGGAGCAACTCTCCCAAAACGTTCCAACCGAATATTCCAAGTGACGATAGTGCATTTACGTAGAGAAACAATAGCGGAAAAGTATTCTCAAAATAGGATGATCGTGTTTAGAACCAGACGGTTGATATAAGGATATGGTCGATTCTGAGTATTGAACAATGGTAATTGAAGACAGTGTTCAGTTATTGTAACGATAGATCCTTTATAAATATTCAAGTGAACCATTTGGTAGGGCGTTTCATCGAAACTGAAAGAAACTCGGACAAAAACAGGAAGCATTTTTTTGCAAAGAAGCAGAGAGTTTTTTTACGCTTCATCTATTCTTTAATTCGTTCAGAATCGTGACTAGTTATACTCATTGTGTAGAGGAAGTAAAAACGTTTCTTCGAATTGTCTGATCACGCAATTTGCAACTAACACGCATTTTTATTGCACGTTATTCGAATCAGACTGCTAAACGTATTTGAAGCGTTATAACTGAGTCTTTCTAATATCAATATTTATAGATTACGATTTATTCCAATAGAGTACCCAAACATGAATGACCGTGTCTCGTTAAAAGTCAATGTCAACTTCTCTCCCTATTTTCCTTACAACTCAGTAAACTTTATCGATTTAAATTCATCGATCCATATTTGCATTAGACCATGCTTTAATGCTAAGGGGCTAATTGACACCTATTCTTGACACCTTTCGATATTGTTAAGTCGATAATGTTGGATCGTTTTAGGCTGACCTGCAAAGTCGGACGACGTCGAGACATCAACATGTCAGGCGTACCAACAGCGACCTAGGTGGTCAACGTCTACTTCAATGGGACTCCCGTTCAGGATACAGTCACGCACACAATTACAGAAGAATGCTGTCAACCCCGTCGCCGATCAAGACTCGTCCTCCTCGTCTGAGTCCACGCCATTCCTCCCACGACATCGTTACACTCAGAAGGTAAAAGATTGAACGCTACCGCAACCGAAATATCAGTGCAATAGTCTCCGTAAAATTTCAATTTCAATCTCACTTCGATCGGGCTATCATATTGTAATCTCGATACCTGGCTGGTTTTACTTTTTTGTAATGTTGATCATTGCAACATTCTTATCTTATGGACGTTCTCCAGCGCGTGAGATGGAAATATTTTAGATCCTGACGTCAGTAATTTAAAAAAAAAACTTGTTATTGCTTTTCTTCTGCACAGAACTTTTGGGGGAAGAAAACGATTAAAACGGGGATTGTGTCAAGTGTTTTTAATTGCGCAATATATTCAGCGCAGATTGTTGAAAGATTCTCATTTATCATTAACACTTTGACTTGTGCAAAAATAGTAGAAAGTATTGGTTGTGACAGTAATGTTGATTTACGAATGGATTTATTGTATTGTAAATACCTCTTTTTGGAGCACTTAAGAGTAACGAACAAAGAGTTCATAATTGAGGTTTTCACGTAAAATTCTGTGACTAATTCGAAAATATGCACTCAATGTGTTGATCGATATTGTCCATTATCAAGATTACTGGCGATCAGGACGGAAAATATCAGACGAACGAATTATGATTTTTCAACCGTTGTCAGATGACATTGACCTCAAATGTTTCGCTCAGAATATTTTTGTACTATTTTATAGTATAGGTATATTAATGCATACGAATGTTTTACTTGAAAAGCACAAACGAAGATTATACCAATTCAGCGAGAAATATCATATAGCGTTCGACTGAAATAAATTTTTTTACAATTTTTAAATAAAAACTAAGTATTCACAAGAGAGAACGCTTATATTTTTTTCTCTTTTAACAATATAGCTGCAAATGGTAATTTTTGTTCCGAACGCTCTTTTACGATCTTACAATCTTTTTTGCACATAGTTGATGCGCTTTTGTTTCTATTCTTTTCTTATATTATACAGAGCAACAACTTCGCCAGGTTTCGTCAGTACACATAATTTTGCATTCAAAAGGTATTTGTTTTCTTTAATTACGTTTAAATGATATATACATACATACTACTTCTATGACCGAATTTGTTAAAATTTTAATACAAAATAAATTATTTTTCTTTTAAAAAATAAAATCGTTCCTATCATAATATATAAATCGCTAAAAATATATGGTCACTTTACAAACGCATTAATACAATTCGATGATCAATTATCAAAAATCAAGTAAAGAGAATATAACATGTAAAGAAAGTAAATCGAAATTGATTGCTCTGTATATCATATTCTTTACTGGGTTGTAATAGAAATAAAAATGGAAAAAAGAACACGCATTTGAAACTCCGTACCTTGTCACTTCGTTACAAATGGAGTGAAAGAAGGTAAGGGAGTACAAACAGTACAAAAAGATAGAAGGTAAAGGAGAAAAAGAGAAAGAAAGAGAGAGAGAGAGAGAGAGAGAGAGCAGGCGAGAAATGATGAGAGTAACGGGAGAACATTTTTGAAAGAAAACGGTTTTACTCATACTTCGAACCTTTTCCAGTAAATCGAGGGAGAATAGTGGTAGGTAAAATGGGTTATTAAATTAATACAATCAGTTAATCAGTAATAAGCGTGAGAAAAGAAAAGAGCTCTGCGAGATAATCGATAAAACGCATCCACATGTCTACTACTCGCTCATTTACTGTTCACCGTTTTTTCTCCAATGTAAAGAGTTGCTATATTGATGAACCCATACTTTGCTTTTACATCCGACTTATTCGCCCTCTTCTTAGGCGCAAATTGTATGCACGTTTGTTCGAGTACACCGCAATATAATTTGAACATTTTATCCGATGAAGAAGGAAGTTAGCAATATCGGTTTTGTAATTTTTCGTATAAATTACCATAACGCAGCATTGCATTCCAATGCAGTTAGTCAAAACAAATGTATTTTAATAATGGGGATATCAAAAACTTACTTAACTTTTGCTAATATTATATTTTAAAGGTTAAAAGATATTTTTTTTTTTAGTTTTATTCTTATACTTTTAACATTATTATCTTTAAATTGAAGTATTATCGGTTTTGTGACTTCCAAATATGTAGTTATTTTTTATTGTTTTGGAAAATAATTAAATAATTCAGTGCATCGTACGATATACAACGTAAACGTATATAACAAAATTATAATCTTGCTAATAACCAAGGATATCCTTGAAGTACACGAACTGCGTGCATTTTTTGCATAAACAGTCGATATCGTACCACGCCATGTCGTCATACACCGATCACCATTAAATTGAAATAGTAGTTTGGATCAATCCACCACATCCCGCGTGAAACGTTTCAACAACCTATTCTTGAAAATAATGACATTTCCTAGAAACACCGGAATAATTTGATACACAAAACAATATGCAAATACGAATTGAAAGAACAAATAAGTAAACTTGAAAATAATGTGAAGGAATAGAAAAAGAATTTTATTTACCTTTAGACCGCGCAGTTCATTATAACGGATGAAACTCAACATTTTCTAGGAAATTTCGTTTTTATTTCCTCAGATGACAAAAGATAAAATGTCATTCCCAACCCTGTGTAATATTCGTATTAACTGTCGTTTGTACATACGTGTAAATATTAATTCCAGTCACCGCATCTGCCTATCCCTCACGTACAATAAGAAATGTATACAAAGTAAACATTACGCAACCCTTCACCGATGAATTTGTATAAAATTGCAAAAGTGTCTCATGATATGTCCGACAGTACATTTTACGTGTATACAGTTGACAAATTATGAGACCTGACGTACGTTAAGAAAATTTCATGTTGCATCATGTTCTGTCAGTTACACATGCACATAATTGTATATATATATAAACGTTAACAATATATACGTTTGTATATACAGATATGCGTGTATATAACTTTATATCGTAAATTGTTTGCTGAATGTTGGTATCGTTGCCTAAACTTGTAATAAGCTTGTTTTTCGATCAATATTCTTTTTATCATTTTAAATAACAGAGTACTTGAGTTTGTCGTGTTACAAAGTATACTTAGCGTAATAGTTAAAAGGATTTACGTTGGAATTAATTTCTTCATAACATGAGAGAGAGAGAGAGAGAGAGAGAGAGAGAAAGAGAGAAAGTGGGAAAATGATTGAGTGAAAGGGTGAGATATCATAGATTTAGGATTTATCCTTCTTGAAAATGCTTCCGAAACAAACATGCGAATAATCTTTTAACTTAAGGAATCTCATTCGAATTCAACAAGCGGATTTTCATGGAAAATTAGTGAGAAATATATCTAAACATGATACTTAAGCAGGTCCAGAATATCTAAATAATGTTAAGAAATGATTTTATTAATGTGGATCCGATATTGAAATAAGACACACTTTGAGTACAGTTTGTATGAGAATAGTTTCGCGAGCGTTTTTGAGAGGAGAGTTAAGTTAATTATTTGATAAACACAGCGGTAAACTAATTGGCAAATTTTCTTCCAATGTCAAACATCAGTAACGCGAAAGGGAGGAGTTGTCGGACAAATTTAAGAAGATCGTTGAGTCAGCCGCTGGGAATCAACCAACTATCTCCCTTAATGCGTACAAAAACAGCAGGTAAGAACGCGTTTTTTTATAACAAATTTCCATGCATATACTCGGCATCAAACATCCCCACACCGTAAATGCGGAATTATATAGTGTCTGTAGGCGAACAATAAATCCGGAAATCGAACCTTAAACTATTTCTATTTAATATATCTAAACTTCACAATTTTCACTAAATGAGTTTTTGATTACTCATTTATCGTCCCCAATGTCAGCATTCAATTTGACAAGAGGAAACACATACTTAACTAAAATCCTCATTAGCCCCGAACCAAAACTTTCAGAAAATCTTGTATTCTATCGTAAAATCGATGTACAAAACTAACTAAATAAACTAACAGGACAACAAAAAATTCCCAAAAAATCATTCATACTATAATATAATCTGACAGGCCATAACGCAACGGGCTTGCTTAAGATTTGCAGGCGAAAATCGAAAAAAATTCATTGGCTCAATATTTGTAAATTACGAAAATGATGACACAAGATTTCAAGTCTGGCGGTTGAGAATTTTTGAAAATTCTTGCTCTCAGGCGCGCGTCTGCCCAGCGGCGCAGTCTTATCGGAGGACGAGCACGACGTTCGAGTTTCGGACGATGAGGATGAGGACGATTTAATGTCCGACTCCGAATCATCGGTGGCTTCACTTTCCGAGCGAAAGAAGTCGTTCGACCAACAACCCGCCGAGGAGGAAGTCGCCATCTTGGCGGAAGCGGTGTGGGACCATGTGGCCATGGAGCCGGAGGAACTGGCCTTTAGAGCAGGCGATGTCATCGACGTCCTTGACACAATGGACAAGGATTGGTGGTGGGGTTGCTGCGGGGAAGATGTCGGCTGGTTTCCAGCAGCTTTTGTCAGGGTAAGTCTCTAACACTATTCTTCAAGAACTATTCAAATGTACGCCTGAGAGTCCTTTTGCACTTCAGATGCGTATTGTACGAGAGAAACAGACATAAGAGACGTTATCGGGCAATTACGCTACTTTAAAACTACAAACCGTGTGTTAACAACGCAAATTACAAAAAGAAGGTTTTAAAAAGTTAAAGCACATGTGGCAGCAGAGCTTTGCTCGGAAGACGATTAAAAAATATATTTTGTTATATCAGCATGTTTCTTCATCTATTCTCAATCTATATCAATATCGATACGATATTGACATGTTAAATAGCTCATGTAAGAGAAGACCGTGTAGTATTTGAGGCTTTACCCAATTTTAAACTACGAATGTATTAATTCAGTTGTTTATGATTCAGACATATTTAGATTATAGCATATTACAAAATACAATATTTGAATGAATTCCATCCAACGTCAATGGATCTGTGTGCATTTTCAATCTTCCTTGGAATTACCTTAAATGGTCTTTAACTCTCTTAAATTCCTTTCACTCTTAGAATATACGTGAATACCTCCAGAGTCCACTTAATGTCAATAGAATGCCTTCAAGTCCCGTTAAAGTTCTTTCAACCCTTACTCAACATTATAATAAAAATCGATTAACTGTTCTATGAGCATCGTTATTTAATGCCCTCTTCGTACGTTATTGTACCTTTGCTTGGAATAATTTGATTACAGAAAATTGGTAGACCAGTTTGTATTGCGTATTACTGTTAAGTAAAATTGTGAAGTACGTTCCTATAACTCATAAATTGCTTTCACTAAAACCTGCAAACTGTCAAGTTTGTGCCTCTTCGTATCTTTCTGATTTGACTATATTTCATAAATGTTCAGCTGAGAGTGAATCAAGAGGACACAGTTGAAGATTGTCTCGCTGCAATGGCGTCCGGTATGTCGTCAGGTGGACAATTAAGGAGGAGAACGAGCGTTTCTCTACTATCGAATGAGCAAGTGCGAACCAGTGTTGTGAGGGAACTTGTTCAAACGGAGAGAGACTTTGTTAAGGTAACTAAATCGTTTATACAACTAACACAAATATGAATTCATCATAGGCAAAACTTGTACTTACGCTGTATAATATATAACATTATCATAGCTCAATAGTCAGTCAATTGCTCATATAAACTGCTTAGCTATTTAATATATATTAATAAACAAAATACATATATGTATAGTATACCACCGTTATTGTTCGAAATTATGAGAATTTATATATGGACCTTTTATTTTTAAACTGATGTGTCCATGATTTTTTAAAAATAAAATATGATAACTTGTGATTAATTTAGCGTAAACTTTTTATTTATCTGATATCTAAAAAAATTGATTTAAATCATTATAAAAATAAAGGGTCCGTATCACCGATTCTAACGACATACAGTTCGAATTTTATCGTTGTAGTGTTTTCCTGATGAATGTTAAATAAAGAATAATCAATCTTCAGATTTTGCGCGATGTCGTCGAGGGATACGTCGAGGAATGCCGAAGGAGGACGGATATGTTCACAGAGATGCAAATCGATACGATTTTCATCAATATCGAGGAACTGCTCGACTTCCAATCCGAATTCCTGAAAGACCTCGAATCGAGAATCGACTGGAACGCGCCACACAAAAGTTGTGTCGGCGAATGTTTCCTCAATCACGTACGTTTTACAACCATCTTCACCAAATTACTGTAAAATTTAAAAGATAGCCTCGAGGAAAGACATCTAAAACCTAATATCAGATGCACAAATAAGTTCGGTGCCTATTTATCATATATTCGATGTTTATTTTTATACAAGAGGAACACACGTTACGTTTCGGAAATACGGAAATTGTTTGCGTTATATCAAGTTCTTTCGCAAGTTCTTGCTACATTTTATAAGAATCTTTGTCCAACAGTATCTCTAATTCCGTGTCCTCCACTTTTTCAGCGTTCATCTGCATTCTGTGTCATTAAGATCAAAATTTCCACTACTAAACCTTTCGAACCAATTTTTTGTACGTCGCATGTTTTACACAATTTTTGCACAAACCAGAACGGATCCTTATCTTAGCCTCAGCAGCAATTTTTTTAATTCAAATGCGAAAATAATACAAAGTCTCATGTGTCCTTTCTGGAACGCCATGGTGTGAAGCATTGTTCTTTAAGTATTGTAAGAGTTTGAAAACATCAAAGCGACGTGTGAAAACTTTTATTTGAAACGTAATTACAACTGATTATATCTGAAGGCTACGAACTTTTTTGTACACTTCATTTGTAAAGTTTGAAGACCTCATCTAACTACAATGACCCCAAACGAACGACTGTACAAACGACTTCAGAAACTTTGAACCTATTGTAGCGTTGTAGGTGCGCATGAGAAAATTGTGATTGTTGTAAGTGACAATGGCTTTTGTTATCAGCGTGCCGGTTTCCGCATGTACTCGCAATACTGCAATTCGCATCCGATGGCAACGGCGACCCTGCAGGAGCTCTACCAGCATAATCGATACAGCAAGTTCTTCGAGGCCTGCCGACTGATGCGAGGTCTTATCGAGATACCGCTGGACGGCTATCTTCTGACCCCTGTCCAACGGATATGCAAGTATCCGCTCCAATTGGCAGAGCTGCTCAAGTACACGAGGACCGATCATCCGGATTACGAGAAGATCAGAGAAGCGTTGGAAGCGATGAGAGGCGTCGCCGTCTTGATAAACGAGCGGAAGAGACGAATGGAGAGTCTCGAGAAGCTTGCAGCCTGGCAGATGAGAGTGGAAGGCTGGGAAGTAAGTTTTTTTCCCCACTTTTTCTCTTTACTCGATTTTCTCGATTTCAATAATGAACCGGGTTTCAATAATGAACTAGGATGATAAATTATTTGTTTTTCTTTATTTATTTGTCACTGACTGTTTGGCAAGTCTATCAGACATGCGGTGGATGCGGTGGAATGAAACAGGATTTTGCTTGAGTGTCATAATTATGTGCTTTTACAGCTAAAGTTTTATTCTCGGTTATATAGCTCTCTTCGTTTATTTATTTTTCTCTTTTGAGTTTTACCGCAGAGATAAAAGGTTTTGATGTTCAAAAGTTGTATGAACTTATTCCTCAACTCGGTAGGACGTATATGCATGTATATGTGATAATTTAAACACGAGGTGTCGAAAGACAGTAACATTCTTGTGTCATGTGTGAATTTGTGTGGCGCATATGCGTTACATGATCACAATTTACGCAAGATAAAAAATAATGAGTATGAAGAACTCAAAAGGCACAATAAAACATTATGATGCAAAAATAAAATATACGCGTGGGCATGTATGTTTCTGTTATTAGCGAAAATAATCTCATCTTCAAATTTAATTGCATGATGCTGAGGTATATATATACGTTATTAATTATAAAATTTGTGTTGTTTAAGACAGGGTTAAGGACGTAGTGTGAAGATAATACGCTTCTCATACTACTTACTTTGAATCTTTAATAATAGTATCTTCATCTGGGACCTGCTTAGATTATAATTAAACGCAATACGGTAGGCCCATCATAAACAAAATCTGAAATCAATAAAGATAGCCACTACAAATGATCGCGAACGATCGAAATATTATAGATAAAGTCCGAAAATTTGCTACGTGCTTAACTGCAAGGAACTACATAACTAAAATGTAAAAGGAAAGTTTTCGAAGTTTCTGGACATTTAAATAAGACGATGCACATATTCAAAAATTTCTTAAAAACTAGTAAATTCCAACTCTTCACTGGACCTATACGAACCCGCGTTTACTTCTTACACCATACCTGATTTTCCATGACGCGACCAGATGTCTCAGAACTGATCATATCCACATTCGTTACGTGTATAACTTCTTATTTCTGCGCAGAAATCTTAGGTCTTAGAATTCAAATCAACATGTTCGATATTAATTTTCCAAATAAGTACCAAATAACGATTTATCATCGTTTCAAACTGATTTTAGACATGACACGAAGATGATAATAGAATTCTCACAATTAGCTGTCAAAACTATAAAACAAAAGGCTCCGTTGCATATTAGCTCTATGTCCTGTCTGTACTTTGACTGATATAGAACACTAAATATGTTAAAATTGCTATTTATTACAGTGTTATGCGTGACAGTTATTTCATTGCTACAAAACAATATTACAATACTGACATATTCGCTTTTTTCCAATCGTTTACTTGCATTAAACAGTTCAGCATGACTCATATTTTCTCCATTTTTTTTTTGAATGTAACGATGCATTTCAGAATCTTGTGTCAGTTCTTTATATTTCTCAGTTCACCGTATTTGCTTTTTTTATTTTCTACTTATTCCGAAATTTTGTATAAGTTTGTTTTGAAACGATTTCGATCATTCGTCGTATTGGTCGCCATTGTTTTCATCTAATTTCACGTCAGTCCATAGATTTACAATGATTTCGTAATATTTCTCATGATCCGACGTCATGCATTATTCATGATTGATTTTGTCATCCTCAATCACATCACCATTTTCTTGTTCGCTTGACGCAGGGCGAGGACCTAATCGAGGTTTCATCTCAATTAATTTATCAAGGCGAGGCGATTCGTGTGACCACCGGCATGTGGACAAATAACATAATCCTCTTCCTCTTCGATCATCAACTGGTCTACTGCAAGAAAGACCTCCTCAAACGTAATACATACGTTTACAAAGGCAGAATTTATTTAGATACCAGCGAAGTGATCGACGTTCCTGACGGAAAAGGTAAATCAATAATTCGACCATTGTTATTAACGAATGTTATACAATCTCTGACATTGCAATACATTTGCCCACAACAGCTTGAGCAGGACCTTTTCTAGTTAAGAAAAAAGTTTCCGACACTATAAATCGTTGCTCTGCGCTTCTTTTAGCCAGGCTCAAGTGCGTTTGATATCCCAGACACCGAAGGTAAATAATGTATTCTTTGACCATTTCAGATCATCAGTTGGGAGTGACCGTCCGACATTGCCTGAAGGTCTACAGCTGCGTTCGCGACAAATGGTTACTGTTCTGCTGTCGCACGGCGGATGAAAAGCGAAGATGGCTGCAGGCAATGGCGGAGGAAAGAAGATTAGTTGCCCAGGACAGATATGACGGACTTGAGTTCCCGCAGGCGGCGAAGCAGTTGGCCAGATTGGCGGCGACAAGGTTCAGAAATTGTCCGCCGCAAATAAAGCCGCGCGGTAAGTAAGCCTCACTGTCCTTTGAATAGAATGGCAGAGGAAACGCAGACCATCCTCTACTTCTTTCACTTATCATCCCCATCCTGTACCCTCTACTCCTTTCACTTAACATCCCCATACTCTTCACGTCACCTCTACTTTTTCCCATCTTCAATCGAGCTCGCAAAATATTTGCCTGAATAAAAATCATTGATAGGCAATTGTATAATTTCCATAATTTTTCCTGCCAAACTTTTCGCCGATCTTTCTTACGGATTTCGACAGATGAAATTATGTAGGACGGTAACATACAAGTCATCGATAATGCGAATTCGAAAAGTTAAGTTTTGAACGTAGAACTGTTTCCGGGAGATTTCATTCGTGAGCAAGGAGTCAATATTGTATGAACAGTCGCTATGTGCATTGGACGTAGAATTTAAGTTTGTTTTTAATAGATTTCCGATTGCATATACGTTCTCATTCCTTCCCATTGTGTCTCGACATTCTTCGTTCATCTTAATCTCTTTTGTCGCAACTCATTCTTACGTCCGCAGATGTCTTTCAACAATAAGTTCTTTTCCGTCATTTCCGTTCCTGTCACACATATTCCCCTCCTCACTCCTTTTCCTTGGCCAGTATGTATATACAATTTAGCATACGTAGGTATAAAATTGATTCATCAGGACATTTTCGCTATGCATTGTTCGCCGCGCATACAATTTGTCTTCGGCTTCCATTGCTCATCATTATGATTTCATATACCCATCATTACCACAGTTCACTTCGAATAATCTAACGTCAAACAAATCATTTAGTTGCCTTTGTACAAACCACGATATACCTTAGACTAACAAAGTTATTTGCGGAACACAATCGATCGAAGAGTTGTGATTACCGCTTCAACGTCATCTCAATTTTCAAACGCTGTTTAACGGCTTCGATGGCAGTTAGAGAAACGAAAAAACATGTTTTGAGGCAGCGTTACGAATTTTGCGGAGTGTGATAAACTTGAAACTACAGTCGTGCATCTTCGTCTTTCAGGTAAGACGTACAACAAGCGGGACTCGCCTTATGAATTGTCGAGCGGCATCGGCAATCACGGTGGGACGAACTCGTTGGGACGAAAAGTCGGCACCTGGTTCACATTCGGCAGCGGCAAGAAGAATGCAAGGTCTCAACCATCCTGAGCCAAGCCCACCTTCGTGCCGTACGTCGACCTATAAACGATTCCACGCAAACGATAATTGACCGGACGGACGAGGAGTCGACCGCAACCGGACGAGCTTCAAAATGCCATCTCAAAGATTTAGGCAAAAGTGATTCTATCAATACTCACACCTATCGAGAAGCTTACACAAAATTTGAAACAGCAGATGCGAGGGTACATCTCTTCAAATAATTGTGAGGTTCGATAGAAGGTTGGGCAAGCGAAGTTGAAATTGGATAACTGCGATTCGGAGACAGAATAAATGGAAAGTTATTGAATCAGTTTTATTGTAAAGACAGAATTAATCTAAATACTCGCAGGGATCTGCTTAATTTCGTAAAATTTTTATTAATGTTGAAACGTATTTGATAATCATTAAATGTCCAAAGAATAGGATTAACATGACGACGACACAGAGAGAACGTATATAATGATAACTGTATTCATTTCGTTACTCATTCAAAATCAGTTTTGAAGTTTTGGCAATACGTTATGTAACTTATTAACGTTGTGTTGGTATAAAAAAATATTTATGTAAAATAAGCACTGATACCAATTTAAAAGGAACGAACCTTATGAGAATACATGGGAAATTTACATCAAAGCGACATTTAAACAAGAAGATCAATATTAGTGTGTCAGTATTATTATGACAAATTTGGTACAAACAACATATTTGAATCTCGGACGAGTCAAAGAATATGAGGTCAAAAAAACTATGACAAAGTGGAATATGTGAAAAAAAGCTACTTTTTTTGTTGCCGTACGACGCGAAGGTGTTAGACCAGAAGTAAAAATAACATATTTAGTCCATAATTATTCCTAATAGGTAGAATTGATAGATTGAAACTAGGTTTCTCTTCTTGGTTAGCATTAGAAACTCAAGTTACTGTAACTACAAAAAAAAAGACATTAGCAACAACAAGGAAATAATAAAAGGTATTCAGTTGAATTAAAATATTACAAGAATCCTAACGGTTGTAACTTGACTGTAACGTTGTCAATGAGTCATTAAATAATCTTAATGATTTTAATATGTAATTGACTCACTTACTGGAGGTATACTCCATGAACAGTTTGAGAGAACAACAAACTATAAGAGTAGTATAAAATTGAACGATAACAATACAAAAGAAAAGAGAAAAGAACTTAAAGGGGACAGAGATCTAAACAGCAAGATTAATATTCATTACCATTCCATCTTTCCTGCTTCAGACTATAGAAAGACAGATGAATATTGGAAAAAAAGAATTCATCAACTTGATGTTGATTTTGATTGTAATAACGGACACTTACTGACACAATACTTATACATATAACGCTGCAAGTCATTAAGGAATGAATGAAGAGAATAGGGATTGCAAAAGAAATATACTGAGAGGGACAGCAGTAATGTCAGAAAAGTACCAAGTGCAGGCTTGCTACATTTCCAAAACCGAATTTAATGAGAACTAATTAAGAAACCCATTAATCTGTAGAAACAAAGTACAGTAAACAAATTGTAGAAGAAAAAATGATACAATAAGAGTAAAGGTAATAATTCGACAAACGACATGAAGTAATAATATAATGATAAAGACGCGATAGAGCGACCTAAACGATAGTCTGAAATTTAAGAAACGAAAAAAAACTAGATAAAAATTAAATAATACGACCGCTATTACCTGTTCCGATAAGCGATGTTCGATAATTTGAAAAAAAAAAAGAGAATACGTAGGGAAATAGGGAAATAATAATTAGATATTTTAAAAAATTACATTTAAGAATCGCAGCTGGAAGACGATTTTTCTACTAATCTGAAGAACTTTAAAAGTTTTTTCTTTTTATGTATCATGTTTACCTTAAATGGAAATTTGGATTTTTTACCATTTTTTTCTATCAGACCGATAAAACTTTTAACCAGGAACGGTCGAGAGATACGTTTGGATGTTTTATTAATTTTAAGAAAGAAAAAAATACGAAATTTTAGAAAAGATCAAAGACAGTAGTTAAAACAAGAAAAGTAAAAAAGACTTAAAACGAGAAATCGTTTGATTTTTGTAGTTTTAACTGGAATGGAATTGCTCACTGAGTAATGTTGTTATTGTGATTAGTAAGATAACTGGCGAAAAGATAGGGTTTGTTGATCGGAAAACAATGAGAAAAAAGTATAGACTGGCTACGTATAAGGCTATCCGAGGGTACAAGGAAAGAAGGAAAAAAAAACAAAGAGTAAGTGAAAAAGCAGAAAGAAATGCAGGCATCGTTAAGATAAATAACGTAAAGAAGCGGGAAATTACAGAAGAACAAACGTCTGACCGTGTGATACAGTGAAGTAAAAGTGAAGAGTCAGATAACAAATGAAATATAAGGAATAAGAAAGAAGGAAAAAAATTACTGGTCGAACGGACCAACTTTAAATCATAAACAAAACAGAAGAAAAGATGAATGAGCGGAAATAAAGCAAAGAAACAATACAGTGCAATTTGGAAAGCAAAGTGACGAAAGAGAAACTGAGATTGACAGAAAATGAGACAAGGAACGGAGAATGAAGAACATAAATGCAAAGAAAATAAAAATGGAAACGAACAGTATTAACACAAAACGTCGACTTTTCCACTGAAGAAAAGCGTCGTTAATAGAAAAGTAAATAACAAAACACTGTAAATACCAGCATATCAAGCCGTAATTGTAGATTGACTTGACAAGAAAGGATACAAGAAAAGGCGTACATTATCACACGCATTTATTATCTGTTAACAAGCTACAAATGAGGCACGTATGTAATAATTAACAGAGAGTGCGTTCGATGGAAAGAAATATGCAAATTACAAAAAATTTCCAAGTATAATATTAAAGGGCATACTCATGCAGTTGCATCAACAAATAAATGATAATACACACGAAACTCTCTCTTTTCTACTCTTGTACAGAATATTAATCACAAAGTATTATTTGCGAACAAGAAGACGGTTGGCGCAAAGGAAAAGAAAACGCAAAGTTGTAAAAGGTTGATTGCGAAACTGTATGTCGCATCGAACATTGTTTTGCGCGCGTTCAGAAGTAAGGAGAAATGAGTGAAAATAGATGTGTAAGCAAAATAGAATAAGGACTATAAACTTAAGGAGTTGTAACCATAAACTAGGGATGAAGAATGAGACAAGGAAAAAGAAACAATTTGACTGTAAAATGATCTGGCAATACTGATATCCATTTTTTCTACGATACAAAAATAAAACAAAATGTTAATACAATTGCACGTCTGACGACTTAAATTAGACGTGGAACAAGACGATGAATACGTAAGGCTAAGCGTTACACGGTAGAATAAGCGAGTAAGCAAAAAGTTGATTTTTCTTTGTTTCCCCTTTTTCCCTCCTTTCGCATCGATTGTCAATATAAGATTAACGTAATTCTTGCACGCGTTGCTACTGAATTAATACCGACTTCCTGTCGATTTGTGAAAGTTCTTCAACACTGCCAACGTGTTTGAATTTAGACTTAACATTTTTCAATCATCGTTTTCCATTACGTTCTCTGTTTTCGAAGGAGAAACATTTGACGAAATATTTTCTTGTATGTCAGCTTTTAAATCTGCCTCATTCCTATCGCTTATTGATTGGAATACTGATCGGCTTATTGAAAGAATTTGGACGGCAAGTAATTCAGAGAAAGGAAGCGAACTAAATATGATGGAAGGAATGAAGACAAAATAGTGAATTGTGCTGAACAATGAGAAGGATAATTGTATTGAGCAAGCTGTTGTTGTAGGCCACGGGATAAAGTTGATGTCAGTGGACTCAGTTTTATTGTATGTTAGAAAGGATGTATTTGGATAGGGAATATTTGAGATGAAAATTGCAGACAATGTGAGCGATATCATTTTTCCCTGAAACATTTTCTTATGGTATGAAGCAGAATCCGGTTGTTGACGTTTACATGTATTTTGTTTTTATTCAATCTCGGTGCACTAACTATACAAATTGTTTTGCTCTTTCTACTTCTCGAGTCGTAAACGACTTGATACGGTAAAACATACTAAGTAAGAACTAACACTGTAAAAAGAAATAGGTTAACTGTCTTTTCTTCAAGGCATTTCTGCCTGATATAAAACAATTAATAAATGAAAAAGAAGCGAGCGAAAATGGTTGAAGAACCTTAGCTAATTAAAAGATAATTCTACAAGTTTCAAACAGGAAAAGTATTTTGATCACTCTAGTAATCGCAACACTTCGATAAGTAAATAGACAAACAAATATGTTTTCGTAAAGTTGAAAATATAAAACTGGAAATAAATTAAAGCGTATTAATGCGTATCGTGTAAGATCAACCGACAACAAAACAGTTTCAACTAACATAAGCTACTCAATACCGAATTTACTTAATAAAAAAAATCCTAACTAGACGTCACAACTGACTATATGACTGAACGGTCCATCAGTAACGTGCGAGGCAGTTAATTAATTGATAAGGTAGGAAGGAAAGAGGATGCTATTTGTCATAAATAAATAATTTCACAGTGGCAGTAGGAAAAAAAAACAAGTAAGGAAGAGAAATTTGTTTCCTTTCACTTGACCGAAGACGCATTGCTATTGTTGTTATAAATTGTGCATTGAATATTTTCAACTATTTTTTATACACAAATGGGTACACAGTTGCAAGCGCAAACACATACACCCACGCACATCTATACACATATAACCAGTAACGCAAGTTTGTTATGAATCTGTGTATATTATTCGTTATCATTATTTATACATTCAAACGATCTCTAATAAATTATCGATTTATTCTTATTACCATCTTTCAGGATTGTATCAATTAATGAGCAATTAGTTAAGAAAGCATATACATGTACATATTATATTTATTAATTTATTGTGAACTCATGTTATTTAATTGATAAGCGTCACTATCATTATTATCCGCGTCGACAGTTGTTAGTAATCGTTTTATTAAGATAACGAACAAGAAACGAGACCAGTAATTGGTATGTTCTTTTGTAAAGTTTTGTAATATTAATAATTTTTATTGATTTATTTTCTTATCGAGAAGTCAGGCACGTTATGATATTAATTACAATAAGAATAATAATAATAACAATAACGATAATAACAATAGTAATATTAATGCTAATAATAATAATAATAATAATAATAAATGTAAATAGCCATTTATCCATTGTTATAATTATTTTGTTATTGCGCATAGAATACTACGTTAATATTGTCGTTGTTCGTTAAGAAAAAGAAATTGACGGCAAATATTAATGACAGAGGATATCGCAGTAGACGATAATCCTCAATTATCTAAGAAATATGGATAATTATGGTTTAAACGCGCATTTATCATGATTACTGGATATTGCAGGTAATGCCGAACAATTTTCGTTTGTTCTATTTACATTGACTTCTGATGTTAGATTGAACTAAAGACAGAATATAATTTTCTCCTCTTTTTCCCGTTACGCGTTTAGTCTACCTTTTCGTATCCATTATACTGTTAAGAATAATAAAGTTGATAAAGTGATAAAGAGAGGACGAAACGGTCGGGGAAAGGCGTTTGATGAATTAATATGTAAATAAACATTTTATAATTATTGCCAACGATTAACTCCGGTTTATTTATTTCTTGTCCTTCATCCATTAATTCTCATCCACTTTCTCCATCTATTCTAATAAATTTCACTTCTTTTTCATGACAAGTTAATTCTTAAAACACGATCGCAAGTGATGAGATTATTGAGAAAACAATGTAGAAAGAGAATAACATTATAATTACCGAGCGTACATATTTTAACACTTGACAGTAGAAAATCTCACATACCATTCACAAAAAGGTATAAATACGACTGTGAAATTTGTTGAGTGTAAATGAAATGATACAAAAATCGTTGTGTGAGGCAAACAATTGTTTAGCGTGGACAACTTTAGAGCAATTTGCCAAGTTGTCCTACGTCTCCAATGAAACACTTCTCGTTTTCATATAAACAATAACCTGGTGACTATGAATAAACATTTGTGCTCAGAAATCTTCCATATACCCAGCATATATGCAGTGTAAATTTAAATGTTTACGTCAGTGGTAGGTAAGTCAGTTATTCAGAAGGGAATGAACCGTAGAGAAAAATTAGAATCGCAAACACAAACGAAATTAAACAACATAATGTAAGACGTATAATACACAGCAATGTGAAAAATCAGCGGAAATTGTTCGCAAGACGATCAAGAGAACGAGACGACAAATAACAACTGCTTGTGCTTCTGATCAGCGTAAACAATTCAACGGCCTGTTAGAAACAGTAAAGAAAGAGTCGTGTAAATTCTTCTTTCAAAATCTTTGGGGGGAATTATTTCATATTTTATATAATATTTTGTTAAAAGAATGTAAATATGCATCTACGAGAATAATAAAGCGTCTATAATTGAATTTTACATTCCATGCATACATCTGAACACGACGCTCAATTATTGCTATTCTTCATGGTATTATATTTTTCGCTACGTTGCATCTTGATGTATCCAGTGAACTGAATTTCTGAAGCTTTTTCTAAGTATCAAATTTTTATTCTTACTATCGTTACAGTTACTAAAGGAAATCCATTTAACCAAGATCAAATTGTACAGTTAGGTACTGATGTAATATACATAGTTATTTTTCGAGAGAAACAGGTCCCAACCAAAAAAACTTGTCCTGCATTTTTGTTTAATTCTTTTTGTAAGATAAGTCATCCCGTATGCTATTATAGTATAGATTACGTGCCCTATACATAAGAAACAAATAGCAGTATGTGTGACCCAAACCAGAAAAAACGTAGGGACAGCATAAAAACAAACAAAATTCTACCCTTACTTGTGTTTGATGCCGACACTAAATAACGAAATAAAAAAAAATTAAAAAAATTCTAAGCAATACAATCAATGACTACTTTCATACGTATTTATACTCATTCTCATGTTGCATTAAGCCAAATTGCATTAATCACACAAGAGAAATTACGTTCCACACAGGTTTGTACCTTGTACAACTATCGAAGAAAAAGGATACAACCATTTCTACTGTGATAGAAATAATGACTAGATATGCACATAAACACCAGCATTAGCAAATAAATCGTAATCGAAACGTTACGAAGGGAACGGTAGACAAATTTCTAAATTCAAGAATATATCTTTGACTATACGGCTTAAATAAAAGTAAAAATAGTATGTACATGCAAAAACGTCTTGAAATTATTTTGAATGTCAAGATTATACAATAGTTTAAAAGTTTCTTTAAATCAAGATAATTCCAATAAGCATAAGTTAGTACGAAAAGGACCTCATACACATACCATTACCATACAAATGAAGCACATAAAAGTACTTCCGTCCTTTTCAACAAGAATATTTAATCACATATAAGAAACCAGATCTTGTATAATATTATATAATCAAAAATTAAATATATCTCATACGCAAGTTACAATATCAACAAGTACAAAGAAAAATTTGTTTTGTCATTCCAAAATATGAAATACCACGTAGTCAATGTTGTCCAAAAAAAAAATATTACCTTTGCGAAAATACAGTTGACACGCATTAAAGGGAAGGGGAAAAGAGGCAATTAATGGAATGAGAAAAATGAATGAAACAATAATAAATTTGTACAAATTCGGGTAAATTTTACTTTAATCGCTAATTTTATTTAGTCAGTCTAAAAATGTGTCAATCCCTTCTTCCCTTTCTGTCTCTCCTGAAGAGGGTGACGAAGATAAAAGCAAAAACATTTTCTTATCCTTATTATTTCCCTTGGCTATGTCGATTCATCCGACAACGATGAACAATTTTAAGTTAAGTTATACATGTTCATTAACGGGATCCGCAGAACTGTTTTTAACACGAAACGCTCGCAAATTTAGAAAATACTAATTTCAGTCTAACATATTTGAATTCGTTTGCGCACAGTTACGAGAGGAACAAATTTGAGACAATTATATTCCCAGTATATAGCTTGTGTCTTTCGTGATTTGCGCCTTCAACTGCGAA
The DNA here is from genome assembly GCA_914767735.1 of Anoplius nigerrimus. NCBI lineage: Eukaryota > Metazoa > Arthropoda > Insecta > Hymenoptera > Pompilidae > Anoplius > Anoplius nigerrimus. The sequence goes on from OU612078.1 coordinate 12,360,840, forward strand.
TTCTCCTTTCTCAGTTGAGAGACGACCTGTCGTAGCGTCCTGGCTTCTTCCAGTAATTGGGCATTTTCATCCAGGCTCTGTGTAAAGTTTTCTTGAATTTCACGAAGCTCCGTTATGTACTCACACGCCCTGGCCAGAATACCGCCTTTGCTCTATAAAAATAATTGTAGTGGGATACGTAAACTTGATGGTCATTGCTGTGTGTAAACAGGTGGCATTTATTTGGTTTAAAAAATTCGGATGTGATAATATTCTGTTGTTTTTGAAGAAGAACGCACAAAACAACTGCGGCCTGTCTGTTAATTAAATTATCATTGTAGTTTGGACATCGTAACTTACATATTTCTGTATGGGCAATTATAACGTCTGAAAATTGTAAGTCTATAAAATATAATTTGAAAGTTTTCACTTTAGTAAAAAATTTGTTACTTTATGCAACTTTCGATTTGAATATATTTATTTTTACGTATGAGATTAAAATCCAACAACTAACATAAAATTTAGACAAAGTTGGCGAAGTGCCTGATGCTTGAAATTGTAAGTTAACCAACCTTGTAGCACTCAACTTCCTGTCGAAAATATTTAATTTCAGTTCAAGCTTTAAATTGTTTAAGTTATTTTAAAGCCACATAATGCACACAATTTTCTGTTAACGATGTTCAACATCAAAAATACCTTGGCTAACACGGAGAAAACAAACTGTACCTGGGATTCAAAATTTGACTTGGCATCCTCAGTATTATTGGAATTTTGTTCACAGTCTGGCAACAGCTTTCCAAGCTTTGATATCCAGTTGTTGATCTTATCCCTCCTACGCCTTTCCACTTCATTGTGCGTCACTCTCCTCCTTTCATCACGCTGGATACAAAGAAAAAAGAATATCAATATAACACGTAATTCCCTAATTAAATCTACTGTTTATAAGTTTTATCCCTGATAATAATAAGTACCTAATTCTGCACAATTCTATATTATGCAGTGGAAAGAGTTACATCTACAAAAAATGTAACCATGGTTTGCAGAATGTAACTTCATGTAAAACATTGAAAGCAATATACCTTTTTAATACCAGTGACAATATTTTGTGATGTCTCAATTTGTAACTTTGCCACTCTGGGACTGACACTTCTGTTTTCAGATGTGATTACATCATTTCCATTACTCAGCACATAAAATTGTCCATTGATGGGACTGGTCAACACTTGCACAGTATTGTTGACATTAGCAAGTGACAGTTCACTGGCGTCAGTTACATTTGCATCATTCTGCACTTGAACAACACGATAGGAGACGGAATTGTCATTTCTATTTACTTCACACAGCTGATATTGAATATTGTCCTCCTCTGAGATTCCATCAATCTCTGCATCACAATCAACAATCTCAGCTTCCTCCAGAACTACACCCACATTATCTTCGTTTATTACGTTCTCCTCTGTACTATAAAAATGTAAATTCAATGCAGCTAATGAAATTTGAAAGAATATATTATATTATACATTTTTATCATACTTTAAACTAGCAAAAATTTTCAAAAACTTTGTTTTTATAGACAACCCAAGAACCACATTATTACTTTGTGACATGTATATTTGTAAAATCATCTACTACCACCTATGAGATGATAATAAAAGTTGTTGTATAATGCAGTGTAATAGCATAAATATAATGTAATATTAACAAAGTAAGTAACAATGATAATGCTTGTATGTCAATTTTATACCAAAATTGAAATTATTGTATCTTACACATATGTTTTAAATTATTACAACCACATTACACAATTTATCACAAACATTGCTATCCAATAATATTTTTAAATATCAATATTCCATTTGTTACGAACAAAGTAACTGGAAGGAACTTTAAAGCCAAGTACAAAGGGATCTACAACATCTAACCTCAAAGTTTCACTGTTGGCATTGATATAAACAAGAATTTTTTCCATTGCACTGAACATTATATACCCTGACATAAACACTGGAACAATATTTTTTCATAACCAGAAAACAGCACAGAAGAAATTAAATGAAGGAAAACGGAAAAAGAAGTGTAATATTGCTAAATGTCAATTAACTTACCTTTCATCAATTTGCTCAAAATGATTTAAGATTTCCATTTTTCCAGCAAATTGTTAATTCCTTCCAAACCACATAATTTGGACACAAGTTTCATCACCCAAAATTTGTTTTCGAAACCTTTCGACGCAAGAAACTCACATAATCAGAGATCAGCAGACGCCTTTGAGAATGGAATTTCGGTGATAAAGGGAAATGTAAGGGTGGGAGAGTGAAGTTAAACGGAGAAAAAAGGGTACGTTCTCTGCTAGGCGGGAACTTTTAATGCGGAAATATAAAATCTACCACATCATCTGAATATTTATATCAATTTACCGTTTTCCCATTTAATATATTAGCATACACGTACTTAACTACGCATAACTAAGGATTTTTAAATTTCAGTACTGCGTCAACTGTATTATGCATAGTTTATACTCCTTTTGTTCCTAATATTGTTGTTGCTTTGTAGAATTCCGACTTACAGATTAAAAACAGGCAATAAAATGTCTCTTATTTATGATATCGATACATAATACGGTAAAATGTAAAAAATATACATCATATTCAAGCAAAGAGTATCGAAAAAAGTACTAGAAGGTACTAAAGGGGTAATCAAAGAAGTGTAGAAAAAAGTACACATGTCATACTACTTATTTCAATATATATATTGAATTTTATTACAAAATCTTGTGTATTTTAGGCTACAACATTTAATATCATTGCGTTTGGTCTAGACCCTTACAAGAAATAAAGAAAGGTGGAAACAGGATGGTAATAAAAGAGATACATGAAAAGTAATACGGAAAGATAATACGACAAAATAATCATAACTACCGAGGAAAAATGAACATCGAAATATATGACCTAGACAAAGACAAAAGCTGACAGTCAATGTTTTAAAAAAATATCACATAAAAATATTGTCGTCATAAAAAGGTACAATTATAAACGAATAAAACGGGCCGAAGTAAGTTGTGAAGGAAGATGGAAGGAAGAAGGACAATCGAGAAATCGTTGATTACTCCGCAAACACGATCACAATTCACTGCACACACTCGGCGTTTTGAATACAAAAATAAACAATTTTTAGACACAAACAAAAAAAATACCTTGCCAACAATAAGATCACTCTGTAACAACGATTGAACTCCCTATAATAAACAATGTTTTCCATCATTGTTGTGCACCTTTAATACAAACTCGTATGCGTATTGGCGTTTGTCTGCGCGCATTCGTGCGTGTGTGTATTATTTAAAAGAAGATGGGTAAAATGCATGCGTATGTACATGTTAGTGCTTCGAGAGGAAAGTGTATACAAAAACAAACTGGAGAGCGAATAAAATTGGACGTAGCACTTTGTTTGTTTAAAGAGGAAAAACACCTTAATGTGGCCCCACGCGTGTATCTGTTTAGTTTTTCTTTTTGCACGCAAGCGATATTTTTCATATTTTTCTTTTGTCCATATAGAACGTATGCTTATAGGGGATACTTGATTTCTACATGGGTACACTGCTGTCCTTGAACTGATTCATTATTCGGAATTGTTGCATGACAAAACTAGCTTTGCTTGCAAGTTGGGCTTTTTAGGATGTGTATATATCTTATTTAATGAGCATTGATCCCACCGCTTCCTCAGTTCAAAATGCGTATTTTCAGTTAATCGTGTATTCCATTTCGAGATGGGTTAATCAACATACACTGTGTTGTTTTTCTAAAAGGTTTAAATGTCACTTAAGACTTACCTTCATTAAAAGCATGAAACTGTTCCTTTTCCAGCGTCTTTAAAAATATGCTTTCACCTGCTTGTAAACAAGGATTAATAACGTTAATATTTTTCGAGATAATTTATCGACACCGTTGCAAATATGACTGGAACGTACATTGCTACATTTACTCAACTTTTTAACGATACAAAGGGTTAAGTTATGAATTATTTTTTGATTTTACAAAAACACATGAGAAAACCTTCATAAGCAGATTTCAATGTAGGCTTAACAATGTGCAATGCATGTGTAATATCATTTCATGGACACCTGAATTCCAAGAAGACAAAAATTGTTCTAATTAATGCAATACTCTCTTGTTTTCATCGACTTTGTAGAACATTGGGCCACCGTTTTCTAATGAAAGAAAAACTGCTCAAAATAAAAGAGCGAATATTTTTACAGCGTAAACAAAATAAATGATCTACATTTAAATACTTAATGTGTATTTTTCCAAATTCGTGCGTCAACTGATTGTCGTTTGTTTGTATACCAGTAAAGTTAGAAATTTAAAGTATGTGTTTCGCAGTCGAACAGAAGGTGTTTCTCATTAATTCAGTCATTAGCGGAAAATTCGTACACATGCATTGAACGTTGCAAACTGCATCGAAAAATGATGACATGTTTTTAGCCCAATTGCTTATGCTCTGTTAATAAAATAAACATTAAGCGTATCTTTTTTGCTGATCTCGTAATATGAATAAATGACTTTAAAAGATTATGACCTGATATGCCAATTAAATTGTTTCAACATAATACCTAAGGGAAACTGTGTGGAGCCGTTAATGATAAGAGTTACTCTAAGATCTTGAACGTGTACATAGATAAGATTTATATACATCATGAACTACCCTGTCCTAAGCATAGCAAGCATTTGTCAAAACAAAGTCAAACAATGAATACCCCAGACAACAATTGTGTAACTACATTTGAAGTAACGATTCTTGCATGTCAATCGACGTGTTATCATAAAACAGTGTAAACAGTCCAGGAGACACGCAGTGTAACAATTATATATCAACTACGAACAATGATAATGAAAGTGATAATTGTCACTGATATGAGGATTGGCAAAATAGGCATTTCCTTTGATGAACGGCAGTCGTTATATAATTCATATAAATGCATATCGTTTTAAGCATATACACCTACCATATATTCATACGCGCGCGCGTGTGTGAATATATATAAATTCGCGTACACATGTCTGGACGAGCATCATTTTCGATAGTATGAGGTCTGATAAAAATACGGAATTGGTCTCCTTTGGATGAACTCTTCGTTCTGCGGAAAAACGAATATCATGTTCTTTTCGTGTCGTACAGTCTGTTGGAAAATCAGTTTCCTTCCTAACGGAAACCAAAACTTGTCAAGAATAAATGTACTCTATATTTGTACTCTATCACCTCGAAAAGAATTGCTATACGCTGGTTTTCCGTCACAGACTTTGCTAAAAAGTAATGTTCTGCCTTCAAAAATGAATATATTATAGGATATATCGCAGTTCTTTGTGGAAATGACGAACACTTTGTAGAAAAATTGCATTCTACGCTTTAACTTTGCCATGAAGAAATGCTTTCATTTTCATTGCGTTTTAACCTTTTTGCCATAAAAATGTCTCATGTATTTTACGTTTAATTGCTACACGGAAAACATTAATTTTCTCGAAAACGAAGTTTCATACAAAGAAAAATACACATACACAGGACATTTGCGATATTAATAGGCGGCGTCCTTCCTGCAAAGGATTTTCAGAGAAATGTAAAAGTACATTAGTTTACGGCACTTTGTAACCGACATGAGTATCATATTTTTGTTATTTATACTAGCAACGTTTTTAAAATAGCCACAATTAAGAGTTAAATACTGATACTTTTTGCATGATTTGAATATAATCGCAAATATATATTTATCCATGAAAGATACTATTTAAACATCTGCATTATAGTTGTATATTATTGTTACGAGTTCCGTGCACATATTGCACGCGGATAGCGCTGGTCAAATTTCAATTAACATAAAATAAAAGCAAATGTTTAAATACAACTTTGTCAAAATTAATTTTTGAAATATATAACTGAAAAAGTTTTTTTATTATTACATCGGCTAAAAAACACCGTAAACATTACTTTCTTTCACTTTTCCAATATACTTACCATTTGCAAAAAGCACGCGGGCTATACTGGCACCCTGTATACGCTGTACAGTAACAACATATATTACATACGACAAATAATTAAATATCGTACATAATATATAGATATTAAAAGTATATTGATAGGACATATTACATACATGTATACGCTTATAATTTATATATGCCCATACATTCTTCTTAGATTAACACATAACGTCCCTCGTTTTTTTAATCCAGAATTAATTTTAGCGAGTGTCGTTCTTTATTGATATACACAACATACAACACGCACACGCACACATACACACACACGCACATAGGACAGACATACGCGCAAATGCTTTATGTATAAACGGCCAAAGTTTCCCAAAAATGTAAACGTTAATGTTCATTCCATTTTATTTATTTACTTTATTCTCATGTGTCTGCACATGCGCACGCGCATTTGTGTGTGTATAGACGAATATGAATCTATAATGCGCTTAGGTTTCTTATGTTTACCCGCCTTAATTTTTCACTGGTCTTTTTTTTGCTGTTGATGTAGTAAAAAAAGGAAAAGAAAAAGAAAAGAACGAACACTGTTTTGGAAATGCTCAGCTAATTCTACAGATGATGCCATTTTTAAAATCACTCATGCACAATTTTCAGTGTGTCTTATCGATTCTTCACGCACTTTACATCATACTGCACTCTCCTCCACATCTAATCACGTTACTCAATATAGTGGGGTTTCGTACAAGTTTCGATTCTGTTCAATAATATTTCGTTTTAATCATTCAATCTATACGTATCCACCAACATTCACATCCTCTCCACTCATAACCATTCGTATAATAAGCTAAGACTCTGCTTCCAAGCATACTACATCTCACTAATTTCACTCGTTTGCCGCACACCATTCGTTTCCTTTTCTTTCAACATTAAATCACACTTTACTCCCGCCCTCTTCAGCCTAAATTCACTCGTCCTTAACGTTCTGTCAACAACATATTCATATACCATCGCACGTCATACAAATTTACGCGGCTGCCGCTCATTCTTCACATGCACATCTCATCCGTCGCATCCAAAATATTTCTTAATCTTTTCATCATACCTTTCGTCGCAAACGTCACATCTTCCTCGATGTCGCACGACAGAAAGGAGGATCCGTTCCACTGAAGTACTCGAATTCCGTCCCCGCTCACTTTTCCGTGAAAATCGCTGAACCTTCAGGCAACGAAAGAGGATAGAAGAAATCAAAAAGGAAATGATTCGTAACGATGTGAGAACTCGTATAAATGAAAATTCTCCGCAGCGCAATTGAGTAGGTTTTCTTTCGTATATATAAAAAAAAAAATCATTTATTGAATAAAACACGCATCTACGCGCACACATGTAAATATACATAAACTATTTGTATGTATCTCAATAGCTCAATTTCAGTTTCACTGTTCATTAAAATAGCAAAGACGGAGATAAAATAGTAAAGTTACCTTAAAATCGATTCTAATTGGATTGGGTTGGGGCAGATTGTATATAAAATATCTAGTAAATAAAAAAAAAGGAAAACATAGGGACAACAATAAGTAAAATCGAAAATTATGTATTTGCAAAAATTGCACACGCCGAGCACGTTCGGTAATAATAATAATAATAATTATAATAATAATTATAATAATAGTAATGATAATGATAATAGTAGTAATATTAATGATACAAGTAATTGTACGAAAAATAGTAAACTTACGATTTTTGTGTACCCCCCCAACTATCCCCTAGCCCGAAGCTATACTTTTTCTTTTTATATAAATCCAATTTTGACATTATACAATATAATATATACGTATATAAATTCATTTATTAAATATATATATGTTCTTTATTTTCATTCACATTATTCTTGGCGATAAAAAAAAATACTCCACCGTTCACCTATCCTCCCTTCCGTCGTTTGTTATTTTCTTTCCCCTTGTTTGCGGATTTTTGATAGAAGCAACTCAATGATCTAGCAATCATGACAGATGATGATGACAATGAAGATTATGATAAATATAATAATAATAATATTTATAATAATAATAAAAATGATGATAATAATAATAATAGTAATAATAATATTAATAGTAATAGTACTAATAGTAATAGTAGTGTTGGTGGTTAATTTACGTAAAATGCGACGATTTTTGTTCCTTTGTTTTTTTTAATGACAGAATGTTATAAATAAATTTTTTTTCCTGTCGGTGCATGTTAGTAACGTTCGATGGGCAAAATTGCATTTGCACCCTCACGCGCTTTTTTGCATTTAAAATGGAAACTATCAATAAATCTTAGTTGGCTATATGTTAGCATTATTATTAAGAGTCAGATGCCCTCTCTCACTCACTCATTTGCATTTACATTTGACCATTTTCTATCTTTTATTCCGTTTACACCCACACCCCCATCTACACACGTTATGTATCTATGTATCATCGTATCAGGCATTTTTTTCGAATCTCTTTCCCTTCGGACTTATTTGTTCTATATGCTATGTCTTGGAAAATTCTGATCATCATATTCTGTTAATGTCATCCTCTAGATCATTCGGTCGCGTCTTTCATTTTTAATTAGCATTTTCAACATTTAATTCGCGCAAACTATTCTGCTTACGTTCACTATCTTTCATTCTTATGCCGAAGATATACTCTACTTTTGTCCCATTCACTCATTTTCACTATCATTCTTCTTTCAGATTCACACACATGATGGCTGAATGTGTCTTCCACCTTATCATGAATTGTGCACTCATTTTCAAAAATACACTCAGTCTACCCCTGACATATTCAGACCGATTGATTTCAGTTTTTACTGTTGCTCAGATTCACATTCGTACTAATCATACATTTCTTTCACACCCAAAAATTCCAGCCTTACCTTGCCTGCTTCACTCATTCTTGGAGGAAATTACATTCATTGCATTCACTGCATTTTTCACCTTCACAAACTCACCCATTTCAACCTTTACCTTTACGCAGCATTTCACTCATTCCATCCGCACGTTTCTCTCACTTTTGCAAATTCTCACCCTTCCCGCATTTATTCGATTCTTCTTAAACTCATCGTCGCCCTCAACCTTCATCTTTTGCCATCAAAAAACCCGTTAGACGAAAAATTTCCGCTCATCTCTATCTCTCAATATAATAATAATTAGTTTAAATTCTGCGCCGGTGACTGTGTCTTGCTTTGCATAGTTAATATATATAATACATGTATATTATATATATATATTTATATATATATATAATCTAAAAGGACTCACGGTATGTACAATATTTACAACGTTTAACAACGGCAGCTCGTACATTTCCACTTTTTTTTTATCAAGCCTTGTTCAATTTTTGCGTTTTCTTTTAACGCCCAATCTTTCTCTCTCTCCCTCGCACATTTACTCGGTATCTCTTTCAATCTCCTTCGCTCGCAGACATTGTTTGATCCTGTTACACTTTCTCTCGTGTCAGCCGAGCAGCATCGCCTTCGGTTGTCACCAAAGAAAGGTTCAAACACCTGAATTGTACCTACCCATTTTTAGAACAGTTCAGAGATACGCTTCGTATTGGATTTGTTTTTTTGCCCACTTTTAAACCCCACTTTATTCACCTACACCGACTCACTGTCACTCTCTCATTCTCTCTCGCTTCATTCATCTTGCTGTCGCTCTCCTTATGTCTATTTCTATCTACGCATAGAAAGACGTCAGATCTACAGTGCCAGTTTTTGACGGTTGCCTTTTCACCGCACGTTTTCGCGCCATTTCTTAGATTTGTAGATTAGATACCTTTCTTTTTTATGTATGTATTTTAAGATATAATTAAGCGACGCCACCGCGAACTCACTCGTTTGCGTCTTCATGTATACATATATATATATTTTTATTTTTTTGCATATGTATATATATGTATGTATGTGTTAATAGTGGGTCAATTTTTATAAAAAGACTTAGAAAATAGGCTGCGCCCGGATTCCCGTCGGTGTTTCTTTTATTATTTGTTTGTTTCGTCTTTTACTTTGAATATTCTTAATTCTTTTTAATTCCATCTTGTCGCCGAACGATAACTCTGTCTTTTATCATTGTTCGGCGACAAAGTACTTGGCCAACCGATAGGAAATGGGACCGTTGTTGAGCGGAGAAAACTGAAACTTTTGTTAAAGAGTGGTTGAGTGCGCTGCTTCGTTGGTTTTTCAATTTTTGATCATGCTCGAGTTTTTCAGCTTCTTCATCCGCCGTCTTATCAAACCGCATCTCAGTGTATATGTGTGTGCCAAGTTGGGGGATTTTGTTTTTAAATATAGGAACAGGTTCAATCACAAAAATCTCAATAGAAATCTAACGTCTTGAATATGATGTAAATTTCGAGCAAAAAAGATTTACATTTTGCCATTACGTCAATTCGATTTTAATATTTGACTTACGAAATTTCTCTTTTGATCCATTTCTTTTCATTGAGATCAGTATTCAATAAAAATATCGATAAACATCTATCCATCGAAATTTTACATGATTCGCTTAGTTAAACTACTTTACCTGCTTTGTGTGCCTTACAATTATAAGGGGCGCACATTGCAGACCAGACTACAAAGCCCGTTTAAAGCTATTTAAACCAGTTTGTATTTCAATTTCTCACCATTTAATTTCGATGCTACTGTTTATCTACGGTTATTAGTTCTTGGCACACAAACACTTAACGAAAAGTTCGTTGCGTCTCACTTCCTTTCATTTATTACGGTACCCATACGCGAAAAACTTGAACGCTGGAGCAAAAAGTATCCTGACTGCTAATGGGCACGCATCATATGCAATCATATTAACTTAGTACGGAATATTCTCCCATCGCGCTCAGAAGTAGGGATGTTTCAGGACGGGCGATACTTGCGGGTAAGAAATAATTCTATTGACACATAAATAAAAAAAAAGAACGTACACATGTTCTGCAAGGTTGTGTTTCCAACAAAATCAGGTTTCAAAGTTTCCCCATTACATATGATCTTAGTTAACTGTTGACCGAATATGACCAGTGCCGGTATCGGCAAAATGTCAATGGTTCCTGGTTGTTAAAGTGGTTTGATATTATATAACCTTTTAGAGTGTACATACTGCATGGAAAGTTTCCCCCGATTTCGAATTTAGTCGAACACGATTTTGAATTATAAATACCGCAGAGAGATGAAAATCCGAAGTAAGTTAAAAGTATTTAAACCGAATTTTTGAAAACATAACCTTAGCCGGCATTTTGTTTTACTTATGTCCGTAGGCAAAATTATGCGCTACCCAAGCGTACCACCCATCCTAAGACACACTGCGCAACGATATTAAATCGCAGTCGTAATGCACTACAGACTTGTGAGGCATTTAAAAGTAACTTATAAACGACGTGCACGCAATGCGAAGATTGTAAGCTTTCGATATTTTAAAAGTCGAGAAAACGTCATCGTACGACCTGTCACTAAATATCTCACTAGCTAGCATAGCATTACCATACGGAAGAGCAGTCAGAAAGTTTTTCTGCCCCAGGCCAGTCGATCATCCGCACTGTACGAAAGGCCCGCGACTTCATTGTCGGCAACGACACACAAGAGCCGAAGAACAAATTACGGTTGGCCAAGCGTTCACTCATGCTACGAATCGAGATCGTCCTCTCGTTGACTGCTGAAGTATGAGACCAATCCGCCGAATTCACCGGTACCCTCTTCATCGTACTGCTTCGCATTCGGATCGCCACTTATCGCAGACTGCGGCGTTGGCTGACCTTGTGGCGTCTGCTGCTGCTGCTGTTGCTGCTGAATCGTCGGCTGTCCGTCGGCGGCGAAGTGTTCGCCAGTATAGGGCGAGCCCTGATAGGCTGCATCGTCCGCGGTCGACATCGGTGGCGGCGGCGGATAGGCGCCATAGTGATAGTTCGGAGGCGGCGGCGGGTGATAGGGCGAGAAGTTGCCCGCTTGCCGATTGGGCGGCGGCGACGGCTGCTGGAGGCTGTGACTGGTCGGCGCCGCTTGCGGCAAGCTGTGAGTGGCTGTCGTTGGCTGCGGCAGGCTATGACCGCCACCCGGCGAATTTTGCGTCAGGCTGTGACTGGGAGCCGTGCCTTGGCTCAGACTGTGACTGGGCGGCGTGCTCTGTGCAAGACTGTGAGCACCCGCTGGCGTGCCCTGGCTGAGGCTGTGATTGGTCGGCGTGCTGGGCGTCAGACTGTGATTCGTGCCGGTGAAAGGCATCTGCCGGGGTCCTAATCCCTCGCCGAACCTGCTCAAAGGAGTGCCTCTGACGTATGGTGGCGGTGGTGGAGTGGGTCCACTCTTGGCGAGGGGACTTCCGGCAGCGGGTGGAATCATGGGACTTGGTCCTGGAGTGAGAGGGCTGCTTCGATCCCTGCTGTTGATGGAAATGGGTCCGCCGCCGGACGGCGAGGGGTCCATCGGATGATGAGTGTGGTACATCTGACCACCGGGGACTCTCATCCGCATCGGTGGCGTGCCGGATCTAACGGCAGCAAAGTGAGGCATTGTCTGGCCGGGCTGCCGATACGGTGACGGTATCCTTCCTCTCGGTATCTCGTAGCCGGTCCGGGGAATCATTTGTCCAGTTTGCGGATTGCCGAAGTATTTGTGGCCCATGGCTGCCGCCGCCGCTGTGAATGATTGGGAAACGCTGCCAGCAGTTGGCTGGGACTGAAGCATTCTCGTTATGACGGACGACTGTTGTCCCGGCAGCGGGTAGACGCTTTGAGCCTGAGCTTGACCCGGACTTGCCGTCGGTTGTGAAGTTGGAGCTGGTTGTGTTGGTACAATCATGCTTGCGGGTGGTGTCGATGAACCGGAAGTGCTGCTGCCTGGGGTTGGGAGAACAGAGATCTCGTTCTTCAGATCCTGACCCGGGTCCTGCCCGATCGAAGCCTTCATCATTGCTTCTGCGGCACGTGCCGCTTCTAGGGCTAAAGTTTTCTTGCCTTTACCCCGGCCACGACGCTTAGGCTTAAAAGGGGTGCCGTCAGGACTGAAGAGTTGACTATCAGCTCCTATCAAACGTAAACGGCAAAGAACGATATCAGAAAAGTACGCTTTAATAGCATTCACCTGTTGGGTCGTACTAAAATATGGCTAGGTTGCCTCTGTAATCAACTATCATTACAACAACAAAAAATATATTCCTACCTTCCATTGTTCTATCATCCGTCCCTAACAATCCTCCGCCCCCACTTCCTGCGCCGATGCCTAGGCCTATCCCAATCGCACTGGGTGCAATATTAGGGACGCTAGCGGTAGCCACCCCAACGACTAGATCCGTATTCAAATTTACGGGAGCTCCGTCTCTCCTCATCTGTTCCGCAATAATTTCCGCTTTGCTCCTCCTGCCCCTCTTCTTCTTCTTCGGCACTTCCCCATCAGGACCTTCCGGCGCGTTCGGGTCACGTGATCTCTCTGCAGCCAGAATTTCGAGCGCCTTTAATCTCGCTTTCTCCAGCTTCTTCGCTTCTCTCTCCTCCTTCTTCTTCTTTTTCGCAATTTCAATGGCTGCCAGTTCCAGCTGCCTGCGCCCGTACTCCTCGTCCTCCATCATCATCTGCTCCAGCTGATCCTCGTCCAGGTCAGCCAACTCACCTGCCGCTAATCCTGGTAAGCTTCCTTCTGTGACGTCACTCGCAAAAGAACTTCCAACGATTCCCGCGGATAAATTTTCCGCGTTGCCCATCAAGCCGTCATCAATCTTTGACGTTATGTCCATCATGGGGTGGGTGTCGAGATGGTGGGACAACGATAAATCTTTGTCGCATTCGTCGTTGTTGATGAGAGTTCGTGGTGCCTGACGACGGCCTTTGTTCAGTTTGGTGCCTGGTTTTGGACCAGGCTTCCGGCGCTGCTTGCCAGATCCGTCGGAGAGCGTACGACGCTTCGTTGCAGGCGATTTACTTTTCCGGGGTTTCTTCGACTTTGGGGACTTGTTCTTGAACTTCGGAGCATCCTTCTTCGGAGTGTAGATGTCGCCTGTTGGATGGTCGGACGAGTGATTAGTACGACTAGATAGATAACAAGATAAATATAGAAGGCGTTGAGAGGTTTAAAGAAATAGAAATAAAAATAAACACTGTAATAAATAGAATGAGGATGAAAATAATACGTATGGAAGCAATCAAATTAAAAGAGATGTTTCCAAAGAGTTATAGTAAACGTTGAGTGTTAATTTAATGAAAAAAAGATGATTCATATGAGTTAAGTAATAAAAATTCGATAAAGCGGGTGGCAAAATTATATTTTTGAGAATGTGACAGGGCAGCAGTGAGACCTGGGAAAACTCAGATTGAAAAAACGTCTTCATACGTACGAATGCTTGTATAAAACACAGAATGTTGACAGAAAATTTGAAAAAATTACATAAAAAGAAATCATTGAAACCGAGACCAAACTAATATTACTTACTTTACTTATATAAACTAATCTGCTACGAGACAATACCGATTAAAAGGCATGAACAGAAACAAAGATTGTAAAATACTCAAGGATGGAACTTAATAGCTCTTTATATCCAAGCGCAGTTATTGCAAAGCATTCTGGAGCAGAAAGGCAAATAAGGGTTGTAACAAAAATAATGTGAAAAGAACAAGATATTAAAAGAGCATTGTGAGCATACCAGAGTCAGAGTCCTTTTCGTTGTCATCATTCATATCGTCACCGTCGTTCACAACAAATTCATCTTCGCTTTCACCAGTCTTTCTCAGAGCTTTTTTCAATTCTTCCTCGCTATCGGAAGCAATTACTTCTTGGTAATTTATTTTTCGACCCCTTGTCCGTCTGCCCAAGGTCTCCTCCTCCTCCTGCCGGAAATTATTATCCGGCAGGCCACCATAAACGATCTTCCGTCGAATCGTCGAAACTTTTTTCGCCTTCGGTGCTACGTTTTCCTTCTTCTTCTTCTCAACAACCTCATCGTTATTCATGGTCGGCTGGGGAGGAATGTCCACTCTCTCCTCGACAGGTCTCTCGACTTTAATTTCGGTTTCTTCCACCTTTTCCGGATTTTTGTTTTCATTGGGTGCGACACCGTCAACGGCACTTTCGGGCTCTAACATCGTCGGCGGCCTCTCCTCGATATTAGGCTTCTCCTCCACATTAAAATTTCCACCCCGAAGCACATTGCTTTGCTCATCCTGTGCGTCAGGAAACTCCACCTGTCTTCTCGTTTCATCGATTATCCTCGTTTCCTCTTCATCCTCATTTTCACTCTGATTATCCGATTCGATTATACGCTTTCGCTTCTTCTTTCTCTTGCCCTTCGTCTTGGATGTCGTGCGACAGCGGGTGGACGTCGGTATCGTCCGACTCTTCTTCTTCCTCTGTCGCCAGGAATTGTCGCTGTCTTCGCTGTCCGAGTCGCCCCACATCGATCTTGACTTCTTCCTCTTCGGACGATCACTTTCATCACTATCGTCGTTGATAAAATCTTCGTCGTAGCGAGTCATCCTTGCCCTTGTACTCCTACGCACTGCCCTTGGCTCACCTTTTCGGCCACCGCGTCTCTTAACCTCAACAAAGCTACTATCGTCTGTCGACGTCATGTGCTCGTCGAAGTCCTCCTCGTCTTCAGAGCTTGTGCCCTTGAAATCCTCGTCACTCTCTGGATCGTCCTCGCTGCTGATGTCCAGACTGTTCAACTTCCGATGCTTCTTCCGGGACAAGAGCTTCTTTGTGCGCTTCCGTTGCTCCACCACGTCCTCCGCCTCCTCTTCTTCCTCGTCGTCATCGTCATCGGGAAATTCCTCCTTCTCGACTCTGTACTCTTCATCCGTCTCCTTCTCTGACTTCGGCGAGGATTTCGGATCCATTTCCAGCTTGAGTGCTTCCGCCTGAGCTTCTTCCTTCTCGGCGTTGACGATTGTCGCGATGTCCTTCCCGCGACCTTGATTCCCGGCACCTCGAACAGCTTCCACCTCGTCCTGGATTGCGGCATTTATCATGTCGTCGTACTCGTTGAACTTGTAAGTGTTTGCGCATCTACGCTCGCGCAGTTGATAAACAGGTTCACTCTCTTCGCTGCTGGATGCCTCAGAACTCGATGCAGCTGAAGACGATGTTGATTCTGTCGAACAATTATACAATTCTTAGTAAAAAGAAGTGTCAAAAGTACACCTATACTGGACGAAACGCAAAGAGTATAAATGAATATGATGCTCAAAAGGGCCCAAATCGAATTAACTTTTGAATAAGCCTTTCGATGGGATATAAAGAAAGAAGTATTTTTGACAAGTTTTAACTTCGTGTCTACATACACCTGATAATGATGAACACATTCTAGATTTTTTATATTGCATAGACCAATAAGTAAAAAAGTAAAATAATTGTCTCTTACCGTTGTCGGACTCTTGGCTCGAGGCCTTTGAGCTCTTCCTCTGCCCCTCACTCTTCTGCAGCACATTGTCCAAACTGATTCCGACAAAGGCAAGCCTCTTTTTCCTCAGCGTCTCATTTTCGTGCCTCTTCGTCAACTGATCGTACGTCCTCAGACTCTCACGCAACTTAGTGACCAACAGATTGTGCTGACAAGGTGGACAGAACCAGTCGCCTTCGGGGATGAGCATCAAAGCTGGACGAAGACACGAACAGTGCCAACCCTTGTCGCACGTGTCACACAGCAGTATCCACTCAGGATGGTCAGCCTTGCCACACTTTTGACAAGCGTACTCGTCGTCCCCTTCTTCGTCATCGCTTTGAGCTGAAAATATTTCACGGCAAACGGTCTTTGTAGATGTAGCAGAATTGAAAGTAAAGTGGTATTATGAGTTGTTTGGTTGTGTTTGTAAATTACTTTTTCAGTGTATACATAATCCCAATCATACTTCAAGAGAAACTGAAACACATGGTTTTATGAAACTGCAATCAATACTCAAATATTAAACCCATACAACCCCAACCTAGAAAGAATTCTATTTTTTTAAATATGCAAACAACTACATAATAGTAAAGAAAGCTTGAACTTATTTTCGGGGCAGAATATACCAGTGCTGTAATTCTTCATTACACTTATTCTTAGGAACTAACTTTAGCTGTAGGTTTACTGGCTGCACTGTGCACATATCCAATTGATGTCTCACCTTTTTGTGCCGTCCTCGCCCTCCTCAATGGTTCCGATTCCTGTTCCTTCTCCAGATCACTTTCCGGCGAGAACTCATGATCACTCTTGAACAGCAACGATCCTTCGCTCTCCATGTCATCCTCCTCTTCATCTTCATCCTCGTTGTCGTTCTCCCCGTCACTGCTGGAGCCTGATGAACTCTGCCAAGGATTCGCCTCATTAAATTTGGAGGACATCTTCTTCTTCGATCGCTTCCGACGCTTCTTGTTCGACTTTCTTTCCCGCTCGACCTCGCGGGCAACGGCAGCCTCCTCATCGCTCTCCTTCTGTTTCCGTCGCTTTTTCTTCTCTAGAAGTTCCTTCTTTTCCTTCAGTTCCGACAACGCCTCCTCCTCAATACGTCTTCTGTCCGCTTCCTCTTTTATCTTCAGCTGCGCTATCCTTCTCGACTGCCTCACCGGATGTTCATCCTGTCCCAGGCCACTTTGAGTTTCCGGTACAATGTCCCGCCCAATTTCCAGACCAAGAACCATCTTTCCTGGATTCGAAATAGTTTGGAATGTTAAAACGTTGTAAGAAAAGTCAGCCATTCAGTTAAACGAAAGAATCAAACGATATGGACTAGAGACTGGATCATCCTGGTTCTAACATATACATTGCAGATAATCGACTAAATGAATGAAATACTCACTCTTTTTCCTCTTCTTCGCAGCAGCAGTCGTCAGCACTTCTCCTTCTTGCCCAACTGCGCCCTCCACATGTTCAGCACCTCCTTCTTGTTCTCTGCTCACCTTGCTACTCTCGACAAACATCGGTTCACCCTCTGCTGTCAATTGTTTCTTCGCAAACGCGTTGTTTCTCCTTGGCTTCGTTCGATTTCCTCTCCTTCTTTTCCCTCGCGGCCTTCCTCTCGCTTTCGTTCCCCTCTCTACCTTCCCAACCTTCGCAGTCTCGTCCACCATGCCCTCAGCGACGTCATCCTTACCTTCGACTTCCGCTTCGTTCTCATTTTCACCCTCGATCTCGTTCTCATTCTCATGCTCGTTTCCATTCTCTTCATCCGAGCTAACATTGTTATTATCTCGAGATTGCTCGATCGACTTTCTTAACTGTCGATCAGGCATTCTTTTTGCACGAAGCTTGATCCTTTTGCCACCTGTCGTCTCGTCCTCGTCCTGCTCGCCATGCTCAGGACCCTCAGAGTTCGAATCCTGACCGCTATTTCGTCGTTTACGTGATATCTTCGGATTCTGATGACCTTCGTCGCCGTCCATCTTCCAATTATCGTAAACCAGCTCCGACACAGACTTTACCCGAATCTCGATTCTCTGATCCTTTAAGTCCTCCAGACCAATTGCATCTTGCAACACGTCACGCTCGCTGTTTCCATTATTTTCATCATCGCCCTTACTCTGGCTAGTTACGTCCTTCGTGCTGTTATCAATATTCTTACTAGGCATTTCATTAGTGTCACTTGCCGGAGTTTCTTCCTCGTTCTGGTCGTCCTCGCATTCAGGTTCGGGAAAGATTTCGTTATCGTTGCCAATGGAATCAGAGTCGACGTCTTCGTCGTCGGACTTCACGTCTGGTTGAGTGACCTTCAGATGGCATTCAAGGTCGGAAGTTGTGGTCGGAACCGTGGCAGATGATGATAAGGAAATTGGCGCTTCAAGGTCTTTACTATCCTTTATGTTCAACTGTTCTTTCGTTGAAGAATCGATGACGCCTACATCACTGACCTGTGAACTCTCAGCATCTTCCACCACTGATTTAGCACCAAGTCGTGGGACGTCCTTGCTGTCTTCGATGACGCTGGATTCTTTTTCGGGCAAAGAATCAGAAGATTCAGGGACACTGGAATCAATTTTCGAAACGTCCAGGGTGTCATGCGATTTTTTGTCAATATTTAGAAATTTATTATCATCAATAAGCTTCGAATCTTCGACCTTGAAACTCTTTTCCAATGAAGATTCGCCAACTTCAAGATTAACTGGCGTAACCTTCGATATCTCATAATTTTCAACTTCTGATTTCGTACCGCTGTCTTCATTCGCCCTGTCCCAGTTTAAGTGAGACGTTTGCTCAAGATCACTATCCATCCTTGACATTTTATTGTCAACACTTTGAATTACACTGCAAGATACATCTGTGTCTCTTTTATCTTGCTGTAACAGTTGTGACGATTTCCCCAAATCAACGACATTTGGTTTGTCAAGGTTACTAATATTCTTGTCATCTTCAGTGACAGTTGACGAGTCAGCACATTGATCCTGCTGACTCTCACAGATACCCTTTGTCTCTGTAATATCACTAACATTCTTACTGTCCATAATTTTGTTCGCCTTCACAGGTGTACATCCGGGTAACCCAGACAAATTCATCCAGCTGTCCGCTTGAATGTTCTGTTCTAGCGAAGTATAGGATGGCAACTGATCCGAAGCTTTCATAGTATTCACCTGTTGCACATGGAAATGTTGGTCCGCGATCTCATTCGTTTTTGAAGCAAACGAGTTACTCAGGTAATCACACACTCCCTGATTCTGTAATTCTGTCCTTTGAAATTCTGAGAATGAACACTTTTGACCCTCAGCTTTTGCGAACGATTTTTCCTCGCATTCGTTCGGCTCGAAATTTGAAGCGTACACAGCCTCGCCAAATTTCGAATTCTGTCGCAACTTAGATTCCTTGGAAAACTCACTGTCGATTGTCTGTTCCACATCCTTACATTCGATATGCTTCGTTCCACTGCCAACGTCATGAGCTACCTCGTTCGAAAGTATTTCATTTTCGGTACGAAGCTGATCAGCCGCCGTATCTTCATTCTTCAACTCGTTCAAATCCTTTACACTCTTGCAGTCTTCCTTAGTGTCCTTACAGTCGCGTATTTCACTGAAGGTAGGCAACTGATTACTAATCATCTCAGTCTCGTCCTTAACAGTCTTTACATCCTCCTGGCATTCTTCAACGGTGTCCTTTTTATGCGACGGAGTAACATTTTTAACTTGACCAAGGTCTTCATCAACAGTCAATTTACCCTCAAGATCATTTTCCTCCATACTGTGCTCATCTTCTTCGTCTTCCTCTTCATCTTCCTCTTCTTCTTCTTCCTCCTCTTCTTCATCTTCGTCTTCTTCCTCATCTTCAACTTCATCCCGGGATTTACTCTTAGCATCAGATTTAGGAATTAATGTTTCTTTGAAACCAGCTTTAGGCATCAGTGTTACTTTAAAATCGGATTGCGGCATCAACGGTTCGTTAACATCGGGTTTTGGCGTTAATGTTTCCGGTAGATCATACTTTCCCACTACAGTGTCCTTATGATCAGTTTTTATTACAGATGCGTCGTTGAAACAAACTTTATATTCAGGATTTGGTGGAATTTCCATATTCAAATCGGTATTATGCCGAATATTGTCTACTAATATAGATTCTGTACTAATTTCATCTTCCAGTTTAGATTTAGACTGAATTTCAGTTTTTAAATTTGGTACGGTAGGAATTTCATCTTTAAGTTGAGATTTAGACTGCACTTCTTCCTTAAAATCCGTCTTAAATTGAATTTCGTCTTTGAAGACAGATGCTACTGTAATCTCGTCTTTTAAACTAGGCTTTGTCCGAATATCATCCTGGATACTAGAATCAGATCGAATTTCATCCTTGAAATTGGATTCACACAAAATTTCATTCTTTAATTCAGCCTCACATGGCGTTTTGTTCTCGAAATCAGACTTGGTTTCACTTTCCTTCTTCAAATCTGATTCAGAGTCTACTTCCGACTCAACTTCGTTTTTCAATTCAGAGTCGGATTCAATTTCATCCTGTAACTCAGACTCTGATTGAGCTTCTCCCTTGAAGCCAAGGTCATTTGTTACTTTTTCCTTAAAATTTGAGGTTATGTAATTGCTATCGGCAGAAGTTAAATCCACTGACTGCTTTAAATCCCTTGACTCCGTCAATTCAGTTTCTGCCACCTTGTTTTTGAAACCGTCGTCAAACGTTGATGTACTGTTCAGATTATCACAAGGTACAGGAACATCCTCGACTTTAACATGAGCTGCTGTCGTGTCCTTCTCTTCTGCTTCCTTCACACTAAGATCCGATATCTCTCTGTCCTTCAGTTCAATGTCCAGTGTTATTGAATCCTTAATATTTGACATTTCACTGTCTACTAGGTTATCGGGTTCTTGTGTACTTTTAGGATCACTGTCAACCAATGTCTTCTCAGAATTAGCATCAGGAGGAGGCGACACATGTTCACAACTATTATCCGTGTTAGTCGTACAAAGTGGTTCACTATCGACTTTGCTGTTGACTGTAAAATCGGAACCGGAAATTGTTGTTTCCTGCAATTCGGCATCGGGTTCGGTTGGATCTTTAAGATCATTATCAGATGTAGTTACTCGTATCGATTCAGGATCAGACAGCGGTAAATTCTTGGAGCTATCATTTGTAGTATGTTTGAAATCCGCGTCAGACGTCGTTATATTCTGGAAATTACTGTCAAACGCTGTTTCAGGTCCCGGATCAGTGTCAGACGAAGACGTATTCTTCAATTTATCATCACTCACATGGACCGTAGAGCTGTTACAATTACTATCGGATATACTGATATCCTCGTTTATCCGGTCCAATGCTGCTATATCTTTTACAGGCACTTCAGAGCCACAAATCTCTGTTGGACTAGCGTCAGAAATGTTACTGTCCTTAAAATTAGAATCAGACATGGATATGTTTGCCGAATTAGGATCAGAGAAAGTCGAATTCTTTACGCTGTTGTCAGACACTATCGCTTCCTTTATATTAGTATCCGAAGCAATGATGTCTTTAAAGTTACAGTCAGATTCGGTTGCGTTGCTCAAATTTTCTTCTAACATTCCAACGTCGTTGAAATTATCATTCGGTCCTGCCGTATTCTCAAAATTATTCTTGAAGCTAGTGCCGGGTATTAAAGACTTCTTCAGGTCATCCTTTGACAATGACTCGTCTTTGAAATCGTCATCCAATGTCGGTTCATCTTCGAAAACGTCGTCGCTTCCTGCCTCATTCGAATCACTACCATAGTTAGCTACCAAAGACTCTCTGTTATCAACGTTATCAGCATCTGCGTTAACACTATCACCCACATCAGACGAAACTTCCGAAACATCCTTAGGTAACATCTTAAAATCCGACTTCATTCCCGAAATCTCATTATCATAATCTGGATTTTGAGAATGGAGAACATCGTTCGACGTGCCCGAGAAGAACTTTTCACTTTTATCAAGGTTTTCGGAATTTCTGGAATTCTCAACATCCTCAGGATCTTTTTTACTCGTACTCGAGGACGGAAAAAATGTCAGCACCGCCACCTGCTCTGAACCGGAAGGATCGTTAAGTCGAGTTTCCTCTCTGCTGAGTGATTGAGATCCTTGAGAGGAATCCTGTGATTTCTCCTCTTTCGCCCCGTCCTCCTGATCTTCGCAGGACTCTGACAATCGTTCGTCAATCACCATACCTTGATTTGAGTCCTGATCCACGCAGGAGCTGATATTTTCTGACAAATCGTCCGCGAAGTCTTGTCGTGCTGAGAGGAAGGCTGAATCGTCTTTCGTGTCCCTCGATTCCTTTAGGTCCTTTGCGTTCTTATCGTGTGAACTGGATGAGTCTACACTCTGAGCAGAACTTACAGAACATTCTCCCCTGTCTACGACGTCCTTGTCAAATGTTTTTTCTAATTGCTCGTCTACACTTTTCGTGCATTCGGAAATGCTTAATTCTTTTGACAAACTTTCTGAGTTGTTTGGTTCTTCAGCCTCTTCCTGGAAGCTTGCGCGATCAGTAGTATTTTGGGGAATTTCTGCGTCTTCAATAACGTCTGTAAAGTAAAAAAGATTATCTTTGTATTATCTCTTACTTTTTTACCTGTATTTTTAATTTTTTTATTATCAGGTGGCTTGTAAGGAAAACCATTCGAGCTTAGGCGAGCCAGGATTTTTTCAAAATCCTTCTGCAACTGCCTCTTAATATGTAATGTACACCCACTACTTCTACATTACAATACTAAATTAATGGATTGAAAAATCATTACGTGGACATTACATGATAAACTGATAGAAGTCAAGGCATATTTAATAATTAAATCAAACATTGATTTACAGAATAATCTCAGATCTCAAAATATGAAATAAAAACAATGTATATTTCGTATTATCGTTATTAGTTTGATTATCAGTTTTTGTCTTCTACATAAACTAATTGGGGTGCAGTAAACGATAAATACCTGTGATGTCTTTCTTATCTTCGCTAACATTCTCGGAAATGTTACCAGAACTCGAGACTGGTATCCTATCGTCGGAAGTTACTGGAATTTCCGAACTGGACACAGGTTGATCTTGCGCAGGATCAGAATCCTTCTCATTGTCTTGATGCTCCGACTTTTCAGAACTACTTGGATCCGGCGTCTTGTCAAATTTTGCCGACTCAGTTTCCGAAAAATTATTTGACGGAGCCTCATGAAAATCAAGAATCTCATTTGTCGAGTCCAGAACTGCTTCATCCTGACTCTCTGGATCGCGTAAATTTTGCGAGTCGCCGATATTTTTCTGTTGCGGCGTAGAAAGATCTGCCACAAAACAGTAGAAAAGTTCTGTATTACAAATTATCTTATGATGTTATCAACACCAATGAAGTAATTATTAGAATTACTATTAGTATATATTAGTATTACTCTAATGTTAATAAAGGAGTGGTGCTAAGAAATTAATAATTCATAACAGGACGTACAAATTTCAAACGCGTAAAGAGATAATGGTTTCCCCGTTTCATCACTGTAGATTCGATACTAATTGCTACCAAAAATTGACTACGATACAAGATGAGTGAAATTATCCAAAAATGCTTGTCAACGTTTTGGTTAATTAATTCTGTAATGTCACGGTGAGAGATACAATTTAATATGTTGAAAATATACTTCGAATTTGCGACCATCCTTGTTAGATTATGTTAAATTGGTATTCTATGAATTTAATGTCAAATAAATAGCTTGATCATTATGAGACATTACTCCGATAAATTCTCGAAAAGAATTCAAAACATTGTGAGTTATATTGAGAAACCACAAGACCTTCTTAGATATTACAACAAAAATGAATAACGAGAGAGTTTTGGTAAACGAAACGTTTGTTCAGTTTTATCAATATGTTAAAAAATACAAATTAATTACGACTAAATCATTACGTCATTGTTACTCAGAATATGATGTTCCTTAAACTAGGATGATCTCCTAAGGCAGTGAATAACAAACACGCCAAGAAGACAAACACTCACCGTCACACTTTGACGTCCAAACTTCTCCTCCGTTTGATTGCGACACAATATCACTCTCCATCTTCTCCGACACCTGTACCTGGCCAACACACACTTCCTCGTTTCCGTCCCCATCGCTGTCAGTCTTTTCCGTCTTACTCTTACTAAAACTAGCACGCTCGTCAACAGATTTCGACGAAGAAACACATTCAAACTGAACGTTGTCAGCTTTACTGTTATCAGATGTCGAAACATTACTTCTCGCAGTGTCCCTTATACTTTCGCCCTTCACTGTGGTAGAAGATGAAGAAGGTGTCGTACTATATGACACACAGTTTGGTCCAAAAAAAAATCTCGGCCCCGAATCTACAACAGGATTGTCCATCTGTGATGTCTCCTTCGACTCTGATGTATCGGCCGGCTGATAGGATGAAATGGAGGAATCGCACTGAACGGAATATCCGGCGGTAACGTTTGATTCTCCAGCATCAGCAACGCATTCGTCTTTCTCGCATCCCGATTCTAATCGTTCATTTGTCTCTGAGAACTGTTTGTCTTCGACCCGTGACTCCTCGTCATTTGAGGTAACTACGCTGCTATCGCACTCTTCTTCTTTCGGTTCCACAGGTTTACCAACATCCCAACGCGATATTCTTTTCAATCCTGAACCAGTACCACTACTTTTTGGAATTATCTGTACACCCAAGGTGGGCTTGAACTTTGCAGGTTTTTCTTGTCCCTGACTCGACACTACAACGTGGTTGTCCTTGAACCTAACGCCTCGATTGTTGTTGCATATCGTGCTAGCAGGAGACTCCACGAGATTTTCGTCCCCGAGAAATCGCGGGGCTGAATCGGCCTCACTCTTCGTTTCAGGTTTATCTTTGTTATCGGTGGTTGAGGGCTCGTCGCCGGGATTTCCGGTCTGACAATCGACACCAGAACCCTCACCAGAAACGAAAAGTACTGGATCTTCAATAGGAAGATAATCATCATCCGAGTCAGTTTGATTTTCGTCGGAAAGTGTTTTGGATACCTTCGCTGTATTTATTTTGGAATCGTCAATTTGTTCCGCACCGTGGCGTAGGCATTTTGGTAACTGGATGGTTTTTTCTCTGCTTGTGTCTGCTATCCTGTAAATGTTGTCATTATCGGGTGATGTAACTTCGGAAATATGAAATTCAGTTTCAGAATCTTCCTGGTAAATATTACTGTTCCTTGATCCAGACCCAGTATAATCAGATACAAATTTTTCTTGTGGAGAACGGACACTTTGAGGCAAACAACTTGACTTTTCATTACTGCTGCAAATCACATGTTTCATGTTACGTTTCTTACAAACACCACTATCGTTCAAACAATTTGCTGCCTCTTTTGATGTCTGATTATCATTACAAACGTCACTTACTGTCTCACATTTGTCACAACTATCACTTATTGTACAAGTGTTCAGCGACCCGAAATCAATATTAATATTAGAATTCTGCACGAAATCCGTTAAAAACATCCTTTGGAATTCAGGATTTGTGTCATCATAGTCGTCGTCATCACTATAATCGGAATAGAAAGCTTCACTTTCTGTCTGATCCTGGTCGGTACCGCTGCTATCGTCTACACCATGAAGATGCCTAATATTGCCTGCATCACAATCTGATCCCTCTCCCTCCCCCTGTATCATCATCATTGGTTCTTCTATTGCTTCCCCTACTTCGTCTCTCCAACCACCAACAATCCTTTTATCCATAGACCCTCGAATAGGAATAACATCAGCACGCATTCTTTTTATAAGTTCCTGATCCTGTTGTAACTCCGCATCCAATGGCCTCTTGACCTGCCCACCTGCCATCCTCAGTGCATTCATCTTGCTTGGATCTGGCAAAATAGCATATCCAGGTAGTCGTCCATGCCCATCATCTTTTTGTATTCTGGTAGCACTATGGTAATTTTGTAGATTGACGTCGTACGCAAATGGCATCTGTCTTTTGCTGAGATCTGCTACCATTGCGTGATTTCTCATCATTACCGACCTTGGATCGTAACCTATATTCTGCATATCAGTTGTCATTGATTTGACCCTTTTGGTACTTAGATCCATTTCCCTCTGTTGGAAGTCTTGCGTTCTGCTACCATATCCAGAAGGTACAGAATGCTCCATAATTTGCTTATTAAATTTCTTACTAGACAAGTCCATGCCCGAGTAATCCATTGGTTGCCGTGGCTGATGCTCGCTATTCTCCCATGACCTTGGAGATGTAGACAGATCCATACCCCTATGCTGATTTTTATCCATGTCCTGACAAGTGTTTCTTGAACAAAAATCTGTGGGACTTCTATCCTCATCACCGATTCCATTGGAAATTTCTCGAATGCTACCAACGTTGCTTCTCGCCAAGTTCTCAGCAATCTTCTCCAACGATTTAGGTTTCTCCAATTTTTCAGATTGCAAACGCACCAGGTTCGCGGCCAACTGATCAATCGGTTTCACAGATAATTTATTATGGCTGACAACACTAGTTGACATTGTATCATTACTAAATGCCATATTCTTATGGAGTTTTTCAGTTTTCATATTATTGTCCAGCTCATCCTGACTGATCTTGTCCCGCTTCATCGAGAAGGACATAGCATTCTTATCTTCTTTGAGCGCATCAATGTTGACTAACTTTATAGGTGATGTTATAACGGGTGTCTCTATCGATTTCAAAGGCATCGAACCTTGATCTACGTCCTTTGCCCTGTGGCTTCTGTGATTTATCTGATTCATTTGTGTCATCTGAATTACTTGATTCGGCACTGGTAACTGACTACGCTCGACCTTTGGCGAAATTTGATTAACTTGTGGCTCATTATTCTCTGCAATCGTAGAATATTCGGAAACTTTCTCGGCCGTAACCTTGAATTCTTCGAC
Organism: Anoplius nigerrimus; assembly: GCA_914767735.1. Lineage (NCBI taxonomy): Eukaryota > Metazoa > Arthropoda > Insecta > Hymenoptera > Pompilidae > Anoplius > Anoplius nigerrimus. Next base: position 12,388,072 of record OU612078.1, read on the forward strand.
TTTTCCATCGTCAACCGTTTTGAAAGTTTCATTGATTTTCGAACCTTGCGTGACATTAAGGTTTTCTGCAGAGTTCAATTCTTGCGTAACATTAAGACTTTCGGTACGACTTAAATCTTGCGTGACCTTCAGATTTTCCACGCAGTTTGGAGTCTGTGCTATTTTTAAATTTTCTGCTCGGTTTAGGTCTTGGGCGGGCTTGAACTCTTGATGTTTATCATTATCGGTAACCTTGAAATCTTGAGGCGACTTTAAATTCTCGTTAGTCTTCAAATTAGTACGGTTCAAGACTGTTTTCGAACCATCGTTAACTTTAAAATCTTGGAATTTTCCAGCCTCAACGACTTTGACGTCTTGCGCAACCTTGAAATCTGGCTTGACCTTCGGCACATCCTCCTCCTCTTCATCGTCGTCTTCCTCTTCCTCCTCATCATCTTCCTCGTCGTCTACCTCATCCTCCTCATCTTCTTCATCCTCTTCATCCTCTTCTTCATCTTCCTCCTCATCTTCATCAGTGTTCGCTTTTGAACTGTCACCTTCGACGTCATCATCCTGGTCATCCTCGTTTTCTTCGTTCTCGTCCTCGTTGTTGGAAATCTCGTCATTGTTTATCACTTCTTTCTGATGATTGGGTTTGTCCATCTTCAACTTCCCCATTGTACCATCGGTTAATGATGTGGAGTCGATGTTGTTTGGTACTGACGTTGTTGTTGTCGTTACTACTGAAGATGTTGTCGTTGTTACCCCCGCTGCTGCTATTGCTGCTGGATCTATCCCTGTTGTCGTTACTGCCACTGTTGTGTTAGAGTCGACAACAGAATTTGCTGACTGTCCCGTGTCGATTATCGGCTTTTCCGTTATCTCAAGACTGTTGCTGTCCTCGTTGGCAGGAATCGGTTCCGCCTCACCGTTCGATAGACTGTTTATTAGGCTGACTACGCCTTCGCGATCCCTAAACGATGCAATATTTATGTATAAAATAATCGACAGGTAATTTTATATATAGGACATAGATAATTTTATGCCTAACTGTTTGATTGCGATCATCGCTCTACTGAGAATCATATACGGTTTTTGTAACCGGTATTCGTATACGCTAATTACGAAAACGCACCGATCAATGTCAGAAAAATTGTATTATTATTCAAATAATCTGAGATCATGTTCAACTGCATGTTATGCCGGGCATGAATTTATAACTCTGTTCAAACTCATATTGATTAACTAGTTCCGATACCGCAGTTTAACAAATTTACAATACTGAATAACTAAAACTTTAATACGAAATAAAATCAGCAATTTAATAATGTTCATTCTGTCTTTTACTCTATACACATTTCCATTGATGCATATAGTACTAAGCGCAATCAGTAAGACCCCAATGAACACAATACTTACTTGGCTACCAGTTCCCAGTTCTCCTCATCAATATCTTCTCTGTAGACTCTTATGTTACATTCTTCGTCAAGCTGGCACCAATATGCGAGGCCGCTCTTATCTCTGCCCATGGGTTCAACACGAAGTTCGTTCGCCGCCAATTTGTTCACCTCGTTTTTAAACTTTTGATTCAGATCAAATTGTGTCTCCAACAACACCTGTAGCAATCGGAAAAGGATATATAGTGCGTAATCATAAACGCTGAACGTACTTAAATTTAACGGCCTTTGAATATGTCGTGGTAATATTATATGCAAGTTGACTCAGTAGTAACTGCATGTTATTATCATGTATTACATGTATTACAATCTAATGACAGTCATATATGAAAAATTATTCACCTAATAGTAGATCTGTAAATATTCCCGTTATTTTCATTGTCACGAGAAGACGTCTTAGGAAGAAATATTATTCCACCAAAAACATCAGGTATTGTAATTAGAAGAAAATAATGTTATCCAAATTATATATGTTTAAGATTTCAAGATCATCAACATAACTTTTAAATGGTACGACATATTGACGTTATCACAGCATCGTAACCAACAAAAAACAAATTCAATCATGCGTAATATAATAACCTTTTCAGGAGTAACACCAAGCCAAGTCTGGACCCAAATTTTGCCAGCCTCTGGACTAGAAGAGATGAAACTGTTCGATGGCCACTACCCTCACCTAAGTTGAATCCATTCAATTTCTTTTTCTCGGAGCAGTAAAAAATAAAATTTATCTCAATGTACTAGCAACTGCTGAAGACATTACATCTGCGTCTTATCACACACCACAAAAATGTCACTTTCAAGATTCTAAAAAATGTGCAAAATTGAAATGTCTGTTTTAGAAATGTTTGAACGCTTGTGATCATTGTTTAAAACAATCTCTGCAACGTTTTGCTTCTTTGCAATTAATATATTACATGAGCAATCACTAAATTGCCAGTTACACTTAATTATACATTTGTATCAATAACCTCCGACAACACTATAAAAATAGTCATGTATGAAACGTGGCTGAACTTGTCTTTTTATTGACTGCAGTGTTACAACTATAAGAGTGCATCTTTTCATTACTTGCAAAATGGTAAAACAAAAAACTGTGATCTTGAAGTCTCTGCCAGACATTTAAGAGAAATAGATTTGCTTAACAAACATTGTTTCCCTAGACATCTTCTCATGTAATTAATGACAACAAGAATATTCTAAACTCTGATACTAAATTACCTGCCCTATACCAATACACCTTATTATACCTGCCAATAATTTGCCAGTACTGTAGTTTATATCCATAAACAATATTTTGCTTATGATTATTTAGGTGTATTTAATTAGGTTCCATATGACAAATGTTGAAAGTGATACATAATGTATTAAAAATTGTGTTGGATTTGTTAATCCTATATGATTCCTTCAGTGTAATTCATAATGATAGGCGTAAGTCATTTGAGTAGTTAAAATAAAGTAGTAATAATTTGTACAAATGACGCAATACTTTCTTGGATTTATATTTATTTGTAATAAAAAAACTGATTTTTAAGGAAGTTTTAAATCCGTCTTCCTCTAGATTGAGCACTTGCAGAATAATATTAATTTACCTTTAGGAGACGCAGTTTAACCGCCACACGCGCTTTCTTGTATCCAAATCGTTCCAGTTCCCAACCATCTTGGTTTGAATACGTGTGACAAAACTTTACCAATGCTCTTTCCCATTTCTCAGGAGACACTGTTTTCCGTGTTTTTCTTAATAACTTTATATGCAGGTCTATCAGTTGCTGTGGCACTAAAAAAAAACAAGAAGGAAGAGATGACAACCTCAGCATTTTATCTTATGTCAATCTATTTTGTGCAAAAATAAAGGAACTTCTACAGTGCCAATTAAACAGTAGTTAATATCAGTAGTCATGTCATACATATGAAGTGTCAATTCTGTTATTCACTTTCACTTATTTGAAAATCTTAATATAGACATGCTTCTTACACACTATAGGTCATCAATTATTAATAATATATTATATATACATATAAGAATGAAAAATAAATGGGTGACTTTTAAATGTCTGTCAGATTTGTTTCAAAGAAAAACATTATTCTTTTTTAGTATGCTTGTTTATCTCTTTCTGAGATTTATATACAAGTCAATGTTTTCCCCACAATGTTGTTATCTCATTTTAATGATGACACACTTTTTTGTAAAATGTCATAATTCTAACATTCCACATCATCTCTTATATTTTACCTAAATTGTCTTAGTCTATCTCATTGTTTTTATGTCCATAGATTTATGTTAACAATACATTCAACAAAACCTTTCCTGTCTTTTATAGTTATCAATAACTCTGGTAATAATTACTGTATAACATTCCAATCCTTTATTTAATCGTTTACCAGTATTTTTATCCAGTTTTAATGTGTAAACCCTATTGTTCATTATCTAAAATATTAAATTAATTGCACAAAATGAATTTACTAACTTTAAAATAATGCTCATTTACGTAATACATGTAAATCATTCTAATTCCTTCAATCATTTTGAATATATAACACAGGTATTAATAATGTCATACAAATGTTAAATAAAATCAAGTTATGAATGTAGTTTTTGTGTAATTTCTTTTTGCCCTTGAAATTATGAACATTTCCAATAATATTGTCTTGTTTCTACACCCTGCTCCTGATACCCATTTCTTTGTGACTTTAGGGAACAGTGTATTCTTTATTCTTCTTACTAACAATCACAATAATATTTATGTTCTCCTTCAACCCCTAAATACTAACTATTTTCTTTGCTCACTCCTACTCCTCAATGTCATTTTCACCTCTTCCCAACTTCAAGAGCAATACATCTTTAATTCTTACAATCGAACAATACTTTATTTTCTTCCCAACCTCTACCCACTATTTGCCTCTCTTCCTCTCCACAACGTTCAAAACGTTGTACTCTTCTTCTCCCAAGCCCGAAACATAATTTTGTTCCAATCTTACATTCTGGACACAGAACAACGTACACCTCTCTCAAGCATCACACTATTCTCCCCCTCTATCTCTTTCTTTCTCTGTACCTCAAAACCCTTCACGCCATTCCTCGCCCTCCCCCAACCCAACAAACCCAACACTACACATACACACTCCCACCGCTCAACAGTTTATATCTCACTCACACCCATAGCCCTCTCTCTTTCTCGGTTACGCACACATCCTAGCCACCGATTAAAATCGCGCAGCTCATCTACGCGTACGCACATACGCGTATTCACATTCTAACACTGGCAAGGAAAAAACACGCGCACATATTCGCATTCTACTACTGACAAGGCACAAACACACGGATGTAGCACACATCGAAGAGAGGCATCGAGGAACGTAAAAGGGCGACATTGCGTGCGGTAAAAAACGATCCTCTCACCTTCCTGCGCGTTCTCCAGCATCTCCTGGAGTTCGGCGATATCGGGATAGACGACGCCGCAGCTCTTCCCGAAACAGTCGAGGAACGAACAGATAACGGCGAAATTTGGGTCACTCGCGCAGGAGGCCTCGCAATTGTCGGCGGCCATTTTTCCCTGTCCCGCCGCGCGAAGCGAGCCGATCGTCAAAACGGGCAGCGGGAGAGACAGCGAAGCACACACGGGAGAGCGCGCGCGCGCGCGCGCACCGTCGCACCACGCACAATATCCGAAGCACTCCCTATCCTTTCCCGTCCGCGCGCGCTTAGATGATCGACGATTAATCCGGTGCAGCGGGACACGAATTATCACCCACGATCATCAAATTACCCGGGACTCACGCGCGCGCGTCTACGGTTCCTCTTCGATCTCCGACATGTTTCCCTATTTTTCCTAGCTTCCCCTCCCTTCTTTCCCTCTCGCGCTTCCCCCACCCGCCCACCCCCACCGATGCCGCCGCCGCCGCCGCCGCCGCCGCCGCTGCTGCTGCTGCTGCCACCCCTCCCCCTCCCCACCCCGCCGCCACTGCCTCTGCCACCGCCACCGCCACCGCCGCCGTCGTCGTCGTCGTCGTCGTAACAAAACTCTCGGAGATACAAGTTGACGCGCGATCGCAGAGGTAGGAGTATTTATTCCCGAACCGTTCACAGAGTCAGGCTATCTTCTGCGCGGCTTCGTCGAGGCCTTTGTTGTCGTTCGACAACACCTTCATGCACACTTCCGGTAAAGTTTATGACTCCGAAACTCTCCTCGGCAAGGATCCCGATCCTCACGACGCGGCATTTTATTGCGGCGTCAACTTCGCGCTGGACGACTCTCTCGCTTGCCTGCTACGCGTATTCCTTATACCTGTGCTTCTATGGATCGACGTGCACTCTCCGCTCTTGTTTGTGTATATCGGCTGTGTGAGAAATGCGCGCGAGAGAGAGAGAGAGAGAGAGAGAGCGCGCGCGCATGTATGTGTATTGACGTGCACTCGCCCTCACGCTCGATGACGTGAATGTCCGTCCTCTTCTATCGGTTCCTCTGCGTATCTTCCACCTTCTTTCTCTTTCTTTTCCTCTTCCTCCCTCCCTTCCTTCCTTCCTTCCTTCCACCCTACCTTCCTTTTCCTTCCTGCCTTCCTTTCGTTCGGCGACGTCGAACGAACGATCCTCTCGCGTTCACTTCGGAACCACTTCGATACAACACAAAGCGGCGCACGCGATTTCCTAGACGAGAGAAGACGGGAAATAAGCGGGGCCTAGACCCGCAGCGGGAATTCAGACTATCGATCGTATGAAACGTATAGGCCAACGCCAACGACGACGACCGCCGTCGACTCCCCCCGCGCGTCTCTCTCAACAGACGGAAGCGAAAAAAGCCCGCGCCCGGAGTACTATATAACTATCTCACTCCCCCTTCTTCCTCTCTCGCGCTCTGTCTCCCTCTCTCTCTTCCCTTCTTTCCTCTTTCTTCGTTCTCTCGCATATCTCTCTCTCCCGCTCACTCCTTTTCTTTTACTTCGTCCGCGCACTTCTCACTTTTAGTTTTTTGGAAGCAGAGAAAAAGAACGCGCGCCCTCGCAAACGCAATACATTGAAACTCGTACGTTCGCATATATGCGCGTACGGTACAATGATTGTTTGTTGCGTGTTTATTGCGCGGGGGAAGCGAGCGGAAGAATTTCGGAGGCCTTAAGCACCTTGCACTTTGATTTCTCGAGATCAAAGATTCGATATGTTAGTCTGTTTGCATATTTCAGTACACTTCCTTTCTTACGCATTATGTCTATTTCCGTGTCGATAGATCGATCAATCAGCCGAAGGCTTGCAGTCTGTTGCGCTTCGTAACTCTACCTCTTCATAATTGTTTCTCTCTCTCTCTCTCTCTCTCTCTCTCTCTCTCTCTCTCTCTCTCTCTCTGTCTCCCGCTTCGTTTTGAGCGGTTCAATTTCGATTCCTATTAGCTAGTTTTTGACTCCCCTCTTTGCATATGGAGAGAAAATATGGCCGAAGGTGTACGGTGCCGATTCCTTGCTTTGAGGATGTGGCGGGATAATAGCACCCACTACTGGCGAGTGTAGAAATTAATTTCTGGCGTGAACTATAGAAATGTAAGAGTGAAGTATGATCGAAACTGTGATGAGGGCGGAATCAAACAAAAGCGGAATAATTTCACTTGCAACAGTGGACCCTCATTTGGGAGGATTGAATACAATTTGATATTTATATTTGAGAATAAGAAAGTTCTCGATAAGAAAAAAAATACTCATAACAAATAAATTACTTTGGTATTAAAATAGATCCCGCTACGTTGTTAGAAACTGAATAAGAAGCAAACAAATCGCGAATGGCAAACTTTTTCTTTACACGTTTCCTTAAATGTACAATGAGAATCAAAAACTACAGCTACGCTTACGATAAGACTACGGTATATTGATCAAAGCAAGCAGCAACCATTTCATGAACTATATGTAACTTGTATTGAAATAAAAAGTAAATATATTATCATTATATCATCAGAATTGTCTTATTATTAAAACAATTAATTTGACCATTTTCAGCCGACGAAATGTAAATAAATGTATCATTCAATGTAAAGATCTCACTTGCATCAGAGATAAATATCAGAGATTGTTGTACCTGTTCATTTAGCACGTTTCACCGACTACCACGTTCAACACATAATACATATGAAGAAAACAGAGAGATCGCAGTATCAACAACAAAAACAGATACCCTTTATGTAGGTAATTCCATGAAAAAAAAACCATTGAGCGAAATGAATGAATATCAATGATTCTTACAATAATTAATTTTGGTCACAATTGCCTTTGTCATTTTGTGTTATTTCTTACAAAGCATATAGAATGACCAAGAAATAAATATCTGAAGGCACCTGACATTTTCTAAAGATATACATGCCACTAGGTATAAAATTAATTTACAAGGACATAACTAAATTAGTGTTTATTTAATTTGATGTAGGCAAAATATAGGGTTGTATATTAATTTTGCTATTTATGCTACTTGTCAACGGGTTTTATTGGCCTTATGTTATAAAGTTACATCGCTCTATATCTAAATCCCTTAACTAATTAATAATCCTTGCTGCGAGGCTTTCTTTCTCTCTCCTTTCTCGTCCATACAATTCTACTATTCAAAAATCTTTCCTCCATTCACATTCTTTCCCACCTTTATACAACTTCCGATTCATTCTCAAAATCTTTTTGTACTAGGGCAGCCCGCTCGATCTATTTACAAAATTTATGTATAAACATATCTTGTCTCTGGTCATTTTCTCCAACTTACATTCACTGTGTAACCAAACCTTATTTCAAAAAATTAAACAAATTTGTTTCGATTAAGTCAAATATAACAATGTTGTTTTTTCCTGAATCTCTCGCCTTTATGAAGAGAACGGCATTACGGAGCTATTTTTTTTCATAGTTAGTTGTTGGAGCTTCTTTTACAATACCACTGTTCGCGAGTATTGATATAGTGTCTTTTCTTCAATCTCTTTACAAATGCAAATTACGGTGATTCGTTGGACAGAGTTATTTTGGACCCAAGCCAAACCAGTTTACCTGTCACTCCAACTTCACACTCTCGTAACTCTCATCTATTATGTTTCTTTACTTATCTTATAATATACAAGTTTTATTTTCTTGTTATGGAATTCTCGCAATAATTTGCATTGGTAAAAAGTGCATCTTATCTTTATTATCGGTTCGGCATCCTGTTTTAACAATTGATATCGAGACTCGACAGGGTGATTTTGTATGCGTACGTGTGTATGTGTGTATATAGATATATATATACGATACACGAGAAATTTAAATTTTTTAATTGTGTTAATGACTCTATCAAAATCACTAGAAGTTTCAGGCTGTATACCTTCTTTGTTTTCCTTCCTTGATCGATGATGCGTCATGGTAAAAAAACCTATTTTATTTTTATTGAAACCATCCCGTATGAGTGTCGATTAAATCAGACGTGATCAGAATTCGGTTAACGTTTTAAATATTTTCTTTACAATGTTTATATATATAAAAAAGAAAGAAAGAAAAGAAAGTCAATGAGAGAGTTATGTACAGTTGCTTCGAATTGTTCGAACGATTCTATTAAATCACTGTGTGCGCTTTTTATGTATATGTACATAACAATTTCGCCGATTTCATAGAAAGAAAAAGTCGCATGAAATTGGCAGCAGTTTCTTCTTTTTCTCATAGAAAGTCGCATAAGGGGTAACGAAAAAACGTTGAAATTTCATGACAGAGAAACATTCGAAGACTTCGTTTCATTAATATCGATAGTCCAATAAACGAGAAACATTGGACAAGCTTTCATTAATCAGCGTATAAAAAAAGAGAAGAAAAAGAAAGATCAATTAATCCGTCTTGTTAACGTCGGTGCAAAGAAAGAGTTAAAAATTTGTTTCATTTCGCGGCACGCTGAGCAGCTGCGGCAGTTATATTCTTCAGTTGTTGTTTGTAAATTTCCGCCTCTTCCTCTTTCTTCTGAAGTTGCTTTCTATACTCGGCTGCTTGCCGCCTCGCCTCGGCCAGTTGCTTGTTCAAAACCGCAATGTCCATCACTGGCTCCTCCGTTTCCTCGATCAACTCTTCCTCAACAGCGTCATCTTCCGTTATCTCTTCAATATCGTCGTCCATTTGCAAGATTACCGGCGATTGTTCAGCACTTACTTTCGAAAGTGATGTTACGTTATTCTGTAGGGCATAATTATTAAAAATATATTTCATTGTTTGATGTATGAAATCACTAACATATATTCACAGTACAAATTGTTGTCTTCAACCAGTATTAATAACTATTATCCGATGATAATTCTTGAGTGTTAATACTAAATGACCAAAAAATGTGTGTACCTCTCTTATAAAGTTCTTCGTCTGTGCTCCGGACGTCGAGTTACTCGAAATTGATGAAATGTACAGCTTTCCTGTCTTGTCCGATTTTTTCAGAATGTTCGGTCCACGAGGCGAATTCTGATTCAAATTCTGGCCCAGCGTCTGACTGAAATTCTGGCTAAACGCTTGACCCAAATTCGACCCAAGATTCTGACTGAGAATTTGATCCGCCCTTATTGCTATCACCTTCCTTGGGCCTCCTCCTCTTCTTGGCGTTACCTGAAGTCTCTTTACCCCTAACGGCGAACCACGGGTCAGGTTTAACGCCAGTTTTCCTGCTTCTATAATGTTAAGAGAAACATAAAGATTTGTTTTTGGGTTAATTATGTGTGTACTGACTAACAATTTTCTGGACGTCATGTTTATTGACACTTTTATCTAAATGTGTACGCGTACTAATGATACAGAGAAACATTGAAATTGGAATCATTAAATTCATCAGATATACTTAATTATTTTCTGCTAAATCTATTGAATCTTTGTGAGGGCATGATGATTTCCTGGAAATTAACAGAAATGACTAATTTTTACATTTAATTATAAAAAATATGAATAGTCAATTTTTGTTACATTAACGTAAAATAAGTAGAAAACTTTAATAATTTAAACTTTAATAAAACTTTATAAATGCAAGATTTTCCTGCTGTTTTCACGCTATTCCTAATCACAATACATAAATTTTATAAAAAGTTTCAATATGTTATGTCCAACGATAGAAACAGAATGCACCAACCCCGCAATGTAGTGAGTTCAAATACTTCTAAACCGACGGAAAGATATCTTCAACATTTATGACAAATTATATTACCTGTTTAACAAATCCAGAACGTTAGCACAGTCTGTATATAAATCAAAAACAAATCTCTTGCAAATTCTAAATTCGAGAGAAAATATTAAATATATTTTGATTTTAATTATCTAATGTTCTAATTTCTTTTGCGAAAGAGGTCCGAATATATTAGTCCGGGGAAGAATTTAAGGAATCATGTTTTGATTAAACCACAGAAAGAAATTTGAATACGAAAAATGCAACTGAACAAAGTGGCACGCAAATCACACACTTGAAACAAATGAAATTAGTTAGTACAAAAAGTATTACCTGTGAGGACGACTGTTCTCCCACTGTCCATTGCGTTTTCAACGATCGATGCATCGTTGTCGATCGGTATCAAAGGTATATCGTAAGGTATACGTATGCCATGTGCTTCTAATAATCGAAACTGTTTATTAAGATTGCCAATCGACGTCACATCTTTCCGTTTCTTTCCTCCGGCAATTGTTGCCGTCGTGATTTCTTCATGTTCTTCATATTCTTTTTCTTGTTCACCATCACTTGATTGTGCAACATGGATTTGTTGAAGAATCACTCTTTGTTTCTTTCCTGTTCAAAATAAACCAGATGGGTTATGTTTAGCTTCTACAATAGTAGTAGTTATATGAAATATATATACATATACTATCTATAATAATGAAAGATATATATTTTAACAAAAAAATATAAACGAAAATCTTGCGTGCATATTTCATGCAGAACTACTGTCACGATTGGAACATATAGCATCATATACCCCACGTGCAATCATAGCAATGTATTTCTTATTCAAAAATTTTCAAAGCTAATAAACTCTTATTTAATCGCTACATAATATAACACGATACCGGAATTATGTTATATTTTTGTTATTTTCCTATATAACAATACTGTACATCCATGCCCCTCATACATCAAACCCCTCTTTCCACGTTTTATACTCTACCACAAGCGTAATTTAAAAAAACTGAAGCCCTTTAACCATTTAATTATTACGTTCCTTGCACAAGAAATATTTAATGGTACACTATATTTTCTTCAATCACGTAACACGATCTTGTCTCATTAGCAAAACATAAACAAGGTAATTAACATTTACTCTAATGAAATAGTTTAATGGACCTTGTGAAATCTTTCTCTTGTGCTGGGTCGTAGTCTGCTGCTGTGGAATATCATACTTCTGTTCTTCTTCACGTTCAGCTTCCAATTGAATCAAGTTATGTGTTGCCACCTCAAGTTCCGCAGAACTTGCTTGACTCTGTTGATGAGCTTGGATACCGATTACTTCCCTTTCTTGCTGTAATATGTCGACCAAATCTAGTCTGTCATGTTCCAGGGCTAGACTTATGGGTGTTTTGTCAAACTTGCTCGTCGCATTCGCATCAGCTCCGTGTTCCAACAGGACATGCATCACTTCGACGTGTTCCCGTTCGACAGCCCAGTGCAAAGGGGTCATTTTCAGCTACAAATATTCAGCAGTACAATTAATGCATTATAAAATGCCATATTGTACAAACTTTTCTTGCAGGACTACTACAGAAAATTATGCGTATTGTTTTGTATGAATAAATTGAAATCATAAAAGACTATTTTATTTTGTACTCCCAGGTTCAAATTAAAACTAATTAGAACTGTGTGGACTGTCTCCGGTATGTACTATTTAATGTCCTTAAATTATTTTTACCATATCCCTGCTATCAGCTTCTGCTCCATATGTAAGAAGGAGCTGGGCCATCTGATGGTGGCCCTCGTATGCAGCCATGTGCAATGGTGTTCTGTCAACCTTTGTCCTAGCATCCCTTGATATGCCGGCTCTAAGGAGGAACTCCGCTGTCTCTGTGTGATTATTTTGTGCTGCCAAGTGGAGTGCACTGGTGCCAAGCTGTATTAGAAAGTGATTATTTCTTTAAAGCCTTTCGACATATATTATAACATAGTCATGCATGTTTATATTTTGTCATACGAGCCATACATTTCACACTAAAAATGTTGCTATGGCACAAAAATGAATATTTTTAAACATGAAAAATGATAAAACAAAGAATTATGCCATAACCATTAATAGTACATGTGACATATGGTATAAGTATTAGAATAATAATATAAAAAATTATATAATTTCTTACATAGAAACAGTATTACTGTGACAATTACTAGAATACAAACAGATGAGTAGTATAACTACATTACCCAATCTGTAATGAACGGAGCACCTCTGCACATGAGGTCACGTACAGTCTCTGTGTCTCCATTTTTTGAACTAAGCAGGAGTTGCTTTCCCAATTCAACGATGGACAATGCATCTTGTGACCTTGAACGGTGCGACACATCACAGGAGAGGATTTCCACCTGAAGTACAATTTATGTAATACGTTATACTCAATATTATTTTAGACAGAAAGGAAGAATGCGCAGTCTCTTTAATGCGATCCGCTATTACAAATTTGAAGTAGTCCCCTACTTACTGGAATGAGAGTGTCTGAATCCAGACCCTCAATATCATTGGCACAGATGCTCTCAGCTTGCATCTTTGTGTTTCTCAGTCGCCTTCGCCGAGCCACTCGCTGCAAGGCAACGTTCTCTGATAAAGCTAAGCAGCATTACATTGCGTTTCAAATTCCCATAATGTGGTCGTAAGGCGAGTCGAGCAAATTGGCGTGCACTGCGTTCTCCCATCATATGTTGGCGATGAGTCATTTAACAAGTATAACTGTGCTTGTCATCAACTGATATCAGATATAAAGTCTACGCTTAAGAGTACACTAAACTAACTTTGAATACAAACTATTTTAGCATCAACAATTCAAACACAAAACTACTTCTTACAACTTAACGCAAGATTGAGAGACTGTTTATTTTCAGAAGAAATTAAAATCTGTACACTGTTTCTATGAGCATGAAGGATCTCCTACAAAAATCTTTTTAGGCAAGTTTCTTGAGCTCAAAAAATCAAGAAGCTTCAAACACTCAATGAAATAACACAGTTGACCTCGGACGAGACAGATTCGAGAACAAAGACGTCGAAAAATTCGGAATTTGCCCCAAATTTCCGAAATAATTAGTTGGGAATTTTCGGCGCACAAAAAGTGGTTACGAAGCGAAGAATAACGAATCCGAGACTCTGTTGACACGGACCCGTCGTCGTCCGACAGGATGTTTTTATTCCGTCGTTCTACCAATAATCCAAGAACTTCCTGTTCCTGTTCGGCGGCCAAGTCGCCCCCCCGGAACGGAAGTCCCAGGGCGCCATGAGTCTCGAGATTCGAGGGATAACGCTCTGGCGCGCGCGAGACCCGTGATTTCCTCTTTCCGACTTCTCTCGTTCTCCACGTCGAACGGCGACGCCTTTTTGCCCGACCGCCTCACGACCGTCGCGGAATCGTCCGTCTCGAAGAGGCAATTTTTTTTTCCACCTTCGTTGCCTGACGAAGGATCCGCGCGCCCGCTTACCGATACGACCGCGTTGGCATCCTTTCAAAGCGTGTGTCCCTACGGGATGGTCAGAGGAAAAAAAGACCGGCCGACGAGCAGTGTGAGAACACAACGGGTAAACCGACCGATGGCTTTTAGCGCGGGCAACGTGAGCCAGACGGGAAAATGGCGACCTTCTCTTACTGCCGCCATTTTATCCGAGTGCCATGTCGCATAACCTATAACTCCCTTTCCGACCATTCCCATTTCGGTCGCACATTTTGTCCCTTCCAATACGACAGACGCTTCGGATGAAATATCTTGCGAGTGACAATAACTACGTTGATCATCCATTTTTTTTAACATTTTTTAACTTGACATTTTTGATGAGACCTCGTCCTACGAAGGCGACGCCATCAGGTGACGCAAACTTTTAAGTTACGATTCTGGCGGGAATTTATAAAGTGGCGAGTGACAGGTGGTACGAAATTAAAGAAGATCCCATAGCTTAACAGTCGCGAATCTGACGGTCTGTACCGTACATCTCTTGAATAGAAGCAAAAAGTTAGATATTATCGTGAATCCATCAGCGGATATCTTTCCTGCCGAAAAATTAAAACATAAAGTTTCCCTCCAAAAGGTCTGTTATCAAACAAGCATTTTGCTTAAGTCAACAATTTCTCCTGCTTATCTCAACTGTTTTCTAGGAGTGGAAATGACTGAGTGAACCTAAACGACCAAAGATTCGATTACTAGGTCGTAGGTTGATTAATCTGTTTCTCTAATAGCTCATGTATATCTTTATTTATAGTACAAAACAGCACGTTATCGTACAATAGAACCGTCTTCGTCAAATTTACTTTATGTTCACTGTATGTTAATCATACGTATAATGTATCAAACAATTTTTGTAATTTACGATAAACGGTTGAGGAAACATATCTAATTTCATTCCTGCTTAAGCTTTGAACGAATTAGTTAGGAAATTAGTTGCCCAGTTAACTCATACAAATAGTGACGATGCGTTATATGCGGCTCACAGAACAAAATTGATATTCCGGTTGAAAACCAAAGCTTTTTTGGCCATGGACGTTAGCCTGAACGGCATCACAACTTTTTGGACTGCAAATTCACAATTGTATCTTGCACAAAACAAAATAAAATTACGAAAATGAAAGAAAAAAAAATCATCTTTGTTTCACTTTCCTCCTTTCATCCTTGTGATCCAATCGGTCATTTGTAATATGTGTATTTTCAATAATTAACGTTGTCTTATCTAAAACCTCTTTAATAATAGTAATAATAACAGTAACAAATAATTATTGATAATAACAGTAATCCCTGTCGTCCAGGTATATAATCCTCTGTTATAAGTTTTGTCGATATTTCTTTAGTTTACTCTCGGCGAATAAAAAAAAAGTAATAATAATTATGCCACATTAACTTCCGGCGTTGTTTTAACGAATGAAAACTACCTTGCAATACATTAGATTACATTACATTACTCATACAAATAGTGGCGATACATTCACGTAGCAAAATTTTTATTACGTTTGAAAAATGAAGCTTATTTTGCCATAAACGTTTATTGTGAATGGCGTCATAACTTTTTGAACTGTTTTTTCGAAACTGTATTTTGTAGAAATTAAAATAAAAGTACAAAAATGAGGGGAAAAAAAATTCAACAAATTTCAAGTTTCCTCCTTTCATCCTTGTGATCCAATTGGTCATTTGTAATATATGTATTTTCAATAATTAACGTTGTCTTATCTAAAACTTCTTTAATAATAGTAATAATGACAATAACAAATAATTATTAATAATAACAGTAGTCCCTGTCATCCAGGTATATAATCCTGTATTATAAGTTTTGTCGATATTCCTTTCATTTCTTGTTCTCGGCGAACAAAAAAAAAAGAAAAATACGAAATTATGCCACATTAACTTCCGTCGTCGTCTTGACGAATGAAAGTTACTTTGCAATACATTAGAATACATTACATTACATTACCTTATATTATTTTTGTAAGGAGCAGGAGAAAGGGTAAATAAATTACAAGAAAAGAAAAACGCTATTTTGCACAAAAGTAAGGAGGGATGTGGGGATCAATTATATACATCTTCTTCGTGAAACCGGGCTTGTCAACTTAACACTAACTAACATTAATTAATCAATGATTAACGTCAATCCTTTCGTTTATCCTCTTTCCGTAGATTTATTTGTTGTTTTCCATGTGTTCATTGTTTCACTTTCTTATGATTGGTGTTTTTCCTTCAAGTTAGAAATGGTTGCTGGCGAGTATTTTGCAAGCAGATTAACGTTAATCGGAGTTAATTTTATGGCGTACCTTTCTTTGTTTCTCTGTTGCTCTTTCTTTCTTCATATGTAACATGTATCAAGTGCGTCTTCTACTTTTTTTTCTCTTCTCCCTCGCTTTACACGGGTTCTTTAATACATACATATGTTTTATCTTTCTACTTGCCGCTTCTTTTTCGTATCTCTGTCTCTCCCTTTCGCAGTCAGTTCAACCTTCTGTAATTTTATTTCGTTTTGTCATGTTGATCATTTTTCCCACTAATTCTTTTTATTATTGCATCTCTTTGTTTACTCATAGAGCAGTCGTGAATCATCTTTCTTACACTTTCTGATTTGGCAAATTATTAAAGAATTGTTTGCGCGGTTCGGTGATATTTCCATGGAGATTTTCGCTCAGAGTATCTTTTTTAGTAGAAAGGTGACTTGAGGAAAGAAGGGAGGTACGTAGTAGTTCTCTTCAGACATATGAAACGAGAGTGTGGCATTTAATGTTTTTTTTTTAACATTGTACAATTTCCGATGAAAAAAATTGTTTCGAAACTGTACGTTAAGTCGGCGCACCTTCAAATAATTTCTTTCGCCGGAAACGAAGCATCGCAGGAAGAGGTGTATTGTACATTTTTCCGTCGTTCTGATGCGTTGAGGCAGCGTGCGATCGCGTTCTCCCGACAAAAAATCTTTGAAACTGCGTCACGAAACTCATCCCCTGGCAAAAACGGTCATTTTGTAAATGGGCGGTTACGGAAAAGCGATTCACTTCCTCACCCAATTATTTCTACTTTCACCCCCGGAACCCTTCCTCAGTACTTGGAAAGTCCCTCTAAATTTCATGACTGTCGAAGTGAGCCTTCAATTCTTTCCCGGGTCTCAGCACCTGCCGACAGCTCGGACACTCTTCCAGCGACGTTCCGCCGCCATTTTCACTCCTATATACTCTGAACAATTCCTGTTGCTGCTTAATGTCCGGCAATAGCAAGAGTAGCTCTGGGAAGATATCTCGAAATGCGTCGCGTCCGATCACTCGTCGACAATGCTTGTAATACTCGCCGGGAGTACACGAACCCTGTCGAAACAATCCGCTGATCCTTCGAAATTCCTCGACATTATCCTGTTCCAGCAGCACGTCGTTCAATTTGGAGACCAGTCGCTTGTTTCGTTCCTGAAAGTCGGCCGGCGGTGTGTACAAGTAATTCTTAGCGTCGTACGTTGTGAATCGCTTCTCAAGGTCACACGGCCGATCCGGGAGAATGGAGTACGTTTCACCGGAGGAGTTCGTGAAGGTCAGATTGTTGTCGAGGTTGTACTTTACGCTGAAGCCTGGCGGCGGATTTGTAAAGCCAGGGGGCGGATGTGTGAAGCCAGACGGTTTCGACATTGTAGAAGACAGGGGTGGATAGTCGCTGTACGAGATTGAATTGTTGCTCGAGTTGTTGGAATTCTTCGAGTTACTCTGACTGGACAAGTTCGACGAGTTTGCGCTGAGGCTGTCGATCTTGAGCTCGGTGCGCTTCCGTTGAGACTTTGACGTGCTCTGATTGGCTGAACTTGGCGAAGCTTTAGCGGCCACCTTCGAGGACGCATTTAGGTTTACGTTCGAGGACGATTTTGTCGGTGATTTTGAGGCGGAATTGCAATTTGAGGACGACTTTCCCGTTGCCTTCGAATTAGAATTCAAAGTTAAGTTTGTAGTTGACTTTGAATTTAGGTTTGAATCCGAATTTGAATCGTTTGAGTCGCTCAAATTCTGAAAATTCTTCGAGTTATGAGTGTTCGACGAATTCTGTGAGTTGTTTGTTACGTTCAAGGATGTACAGCAATTGTTACTCTTATTTTCGATTCTTTGCTTCCGTTTATCTTTTTTCAAAGCTTGCTCCTCTCTCTGGGAGTTAGAGCCTTTTTGAGCAATTAAAGAACTTTGCGAACTCAAAGAATTTGAGGAACTGGCGGTTTTTGAATTGGCACGTGCGTTTCCGAAATTTAACGCGTTTTCGGAATTTTCAGAGTTTTTCGAGTTTCCCGACTTAATGGAATTCCTCGAATTTCCGGAATTTCCCGATTTGGCAGTATTATTGAAATAATCGAAATTCTCTAAATTGTCGGCGTTCCTTGGATTTGCACCATTTTTTGAATGTCCAACGTTGTCTAAACTGTCGTAATTATCTGCACTTTTATGGCTACTCGGGTTTCCAGCTTTGCCGGTATTCTTCGAATTCCCTGAACTTCCATGATTATCAGAATTCCTTGGATTCACCATATTATTAAAATAATCGAAACTCCCCGCATTGCCGGTGGTGGCCGAATTGCCGAAATAATCAAAATTTTCTAAACTCCTCGAATTCGGCGAATTACAGAAATAATCGAAACTCTCCGCATTCTCCGCACCACTTCTCGAATTGGCGGTATTTCCGAGTCGCCCCAAACTTTCGAAATTTTCCGCGCACTCGTTCTCTTTCGCATCCTTCTTTGAACCTCCATCCGCTCCGCCGCCAGTACCGCCGCCTCCAGCACGTTTATCCTTTTTCTTTTTCGTCTTCCCCTTCGTCGTACCGTTGTTACTTGTGCCCTGCACATTTTGCTGATGAGAGTTCGAATTCTGCGCCTGCGGACCCCAAGTCGGCACCATCGTCAGCGTACTTTGTTTCTTCGACTTGGACAAGGATGGGAAATCCTCGCCGTGAGGCGTTGGTTGATGACTCGGCCCGGTCACGTTATTCTTCTTCTTGTTACCCACTGCCATCTTGGAATTCGTCTTGGAACAAGTCCACTGCAAAACTTCCTTCCACGGTGCGCTTCCGTTGTTACCGCCACTTCCGTTTCCTCCAGCTGCTGCTGCTGCCGCTGCTGCTCCTTCCCCACCGCCAAGAGCTGGAAACTCCGAGTCGATCTTGAGGGACGGTCGTATTCGAATGTTGGGCCCGGAAACTCTCATGACAGTGCCGTTTCCTTCGTGGTTCACCTGTATCGAGACATTCGACGTACCGTTCCCCATGTTGCCCCCGGAATTGCCAGACAGAGACACGTTCACCGTTTTCGATATGGACGACTCTGGGCCTAGGGCCGGAAAGTTTTCGTCGGTGACGGCCAATTCCTGATTCCGCAGCGTGCTTAGAATGGTTACGTTCCCACGTCCTTTTTGCGCAGTGTTGGACGTCGGAACTGTAACGCCGGCTCCGCCGCCCAACGTAGGAAACTCTTCCGTGCTTTGGACGTCCACCTGGGGCCGCATGAAGGTCGGCTCCAGGTAGCAAGGACACTCATCCCTGGAGGTGCTCGGACGAGCAAATTGTTGGAAATTCTGGCCGTTGTTGCTGTTCTGATAGCTTGAAAAGCTTTGAGAATTTTGAGGATTTTGAAAGTTCGGCGAATGCTGGGAGCCTTGAGCATTCTGAAAGTTGGAGAAATTCGATGTGTTCATGTAGGCTTGAACGTTGTTGTCACGCGCGTCTGAGAAGTCACGATCGCGCCGATATTGAAAGGGAACTCGACGCATTCTACCACGCGGTGCCAAAGTGAACTCCAACTCGAGCGTTCTCGCCTGCTTGGCCGCTGCTTTACTCAGCTGCTTGCTGTGTGCGCTGCTACGATGAGCCTTGAGGTCGATGTCCGTACGGAAGACGCTGGTGAACTTTTCCTCCGCGCACTCGCCTTCCTCACAGAGGTAATGCTCCAGGCGGAAGTGATCGCGCAAATAGTCGTACGAATCATAATATTGGTGAAGACCGTCCTCATCACAGAAATGGCAGTAAAGGTGATTGCGACGGAGATGTCGATAGAGTTCGTCGTTGTCCATGTAACGTTGATTACAAAACTCGCACAGTGGATGACCGCGATGACTTCTGTCATCCACGTCGCCCTTACGAAGATGCGTCGAAAGTTGTCGTCGAGTATACCAACGACGTTCACGGGGGAAGATCTTAAAAAAGAATTATCACGTTAATCGGGCAAAAGATTTTTGTAAACTAAAGTTGTATATGTAATGGCAATGATAAAATATTTGTCTGCAACAGATTTTCTATTATACTAATAATTGTGATACTATGTTGCACTGAATTGCACGTAATGATAATGACTCCTGGTGCAGTACGATTGTTTATGGGCCAGTAAAAGCACCCACTACTTTACGATCTGTCAATAATGGATTTTACTGTATTTAATACATAGCCTTTTAATTTCAGAGAATAATTCTATAGCCACATAACTTATGCATTATAAAAACTGTTTGAAAAAAATTCAATGCTTGTTACAATTATTTTTGCTAATTACATGTGCTGAGGTAACAATATTTTAATACATGATGCACATACTCGGTACCTTCAAATTCTCCGCACATAGCTCGCAATGGTAAAGTAGATGCTCGTCCCTCATGTGATTGCTCAACTCATGAAAGGTTTCAAATGACACGTCCTCATCACACAAATTACAGTTCTCAGCCAACAGTTCACAAAATTTCTTGTGAATATATTTATTTTCATAGTAGATATTATAGCTGAAACTGGACGGGACACATACAGAACGTGAACAAATTGTTTCAATACAACAAGAATACTTTCATGTATAACGCAAATACTATCTGTGCAGCAACACTGTACAATTACTGCTACAAAAAATATTTCTTTAATAAAAACCCTAACTGGTCAAGAATGGAACTTGAATACAGATAATTCTGATTATAGTCTATATAAACACATTGATGTCAAAAATACCTCCTAAACAGGCCTTTCTTCATAGAATTTGTAAATGGCTTGATTTCCTTTGTAAAAACCACTTCAGGCAGGTCCTGTCTACATATGGGACACTCGTTCTGCTGACACAGAACTCTCATTCTTGTACTACACTCATAGCACACTGGATGTTCACACTTGCCAATACTGTAGATCTCAACATTTTTATAACACACTACACATGTGCTTGCGTTGTTTCCTTCAATTCCCGACATTGTTCAAACTATTACTTCTATGTATGTAAGGTTAAGTTCAAATGTATGGTCAGTTATAAATTGTTAGCAGACTTGCAGGTTGTTTCTTCACTCCAGAGACACTCTTTTATATTTTTATACTTTCAAAGGTTTCCACATTTACGCCAAGAAAGTAGCTCCTGAAATATAAGAATCTGTTATGAAACTCCTTACTTGCAATGAAATTGCTATACAGTGTAGAGTAATGCAGAAAAACATTTGAAATATTGGCTTGATCAAATACTAAACATTAATAACCATTTTGGTAGTAATAAACTAGATGTTAGTTTTACATGGAAGATATTTTGATTTGTGGGTATCATGAAGGTTATAATTTTCGTGCAGGAAACAAAATCCTGAAATGTATGAAAATATTATTAAATGTTTTGGTAGTGATGACAGAGATGTAAGGTTATGTGGCTTGGTTTGATAATATGTAAATTGTGAAGATTTTAATGATTTAACTGATTTTCTTGTTGGTAGTTTGAAACATAGGTCGTGAGATGACACATAATGACAGAAAATACATATACATAAGATGCGAATGGATGAGAGCACTTTAAATAGACTGACATTGAGGATTCGAACTGTGCAAAACTGTACAGAAACAAGAAGAGTTCATTCGGAAAGGCGATTCTGAAATTGTCGCTTTGCTGGCGTCATGACAAGAAGACGATCGCGTTATCCCTCCCGAAATCGTAATACATTTGTTTAAGTACACCATAAATATGGAGAGTAAAGTATTGAATTTTAATATGAACTAACACAAAACACGATATTCTTTAATCTGAAAATGGGAAAGGAACACGCATGATACACAATTTCACTTTCGTTGACAAAATTACTAACAAATAGTTTCTCTTATTGCATACGAGAACAAGATTATGAACTAACTTGCTTACAGATACACACGCACACGTACGCAGATTGTACATACAAATACTCGTAGTCACATAAAAAAGACGTACGTAATACCTTAGTTTCCAACTTTGGTCGAGGGGGAATACTAGGCAATACTAGGTGAAAAAAAGCAGAAAATAATACTAGGCTTCACTCGCTAATAAAGCGAAGACACAAAATGATTTAAAGAATTGCACGAAATCGCGAAAGTGTACGACCCACGTGAGAGGCAGGAATCGAACAAAAAACCGATACGAGACAAACGGACAGATGGAAAGGATTTGTCAGCAGTGCGAAACGCGATTAAGGTTATCTACTATCCGCTCCGCCAGGGCAAGTGAATCTCAACCTCGACATAGGACCAAAATCGCGCGATCCCACTCTATCATCGAAATCCCCCAGTTCGAGTTTTGCACAAACTGTTTCTTCTTATCGCCCGATCGGTGTACCTGTCGCCTTGCCAGAAAAAAATCCTCAACTGACTTACCCCCAATCGCTCTGCCTGTCTCTCCGCGTTGCGTGATATAAGTATCGTACACGAAACGTGGACGGGAAGCAATCGACAAGCGGTAGAGCGAATGGTTCGGGGGACGGGACTTCACATTCGGTGGACCGGAAGTTGTCTGCATATGTCAACTCACCGCCCGCCTACGGCCTTATACACACATACGCGTCGCTCTCCAGCTGATCGCCGTGCTGAACACTGAACGAAAGGCGGATAAAGGAGGCGGAGGTGCCTTTTGAACGGCTACTTTAGATGGCGCGCTTAATGCGCAATCCGTTGCCGAACCCAGAGTTCGGCGGTGGTAGTGTCGGTTTCTTTTGCATGATGCTTATGTATATTGCGTCTTTCGGTTCGATATTATAGACAATTATAGATAGCTTCTGACGTATATTTGCGTCAACATTACATCGTTTTCGGATTTAGTGATCATGGGCAAAAGAAAGGACGAAAACAGAGAAAATATTTTATGAAGCAGAACGATAAGTAAAATAGAAATAAGTATATTGAATAGTATACAAGTATGTAGGCTAAACGTTCAGGACGTTCTTAGAAACCTTATACATTAGTATCAGTTTCTTTTAATACCACATTAGTAAGTGCCTGTCTACTTAAACTTTGTTACAGTGTACTCACTATGAGACATTGTCTAGTGTCGGATTCCAAATTGGATTACTGCATTATATAATTTATTGGTTTATTCATGTAGCATAATAGATAAACACCTTTGACTTAAAAATATGTAATATATTGCTTTTCCGGAAACAAATATTACACCTTAACAAGAAGAAGACAAACTAATAAGGAGTGTATTTATATGGTTTAAGAATAGAACTTTCATAGTAGAAAAGTTTAAGTATGTAAACCTGTCAGTGCAACTTTAAATTAGCACTTCACGCATTATTTATTCAGTAGTGTAGGATTTAAATCATATCATTATTTTTAAGAGGATTGCTGTAATATGAAAATGCAGACTAGATGTTTTGATAGACAAGTATTTCTCCTCATATCATAAAATATTCCATGATGGGTATATAATAAAACTTTTTCCTCTTTATTGCCCAGTTATGTTATTTTGTATGTTGATATAAATACTACAGAAACTATTCATTCATTGTACAGGTGGATATAGTATTTATTGATATAATCCCATGTACTAATATCGTATTTCAATCTTTCAATTGGAATTTCTACATTTCTGTCTATTTGTATTTTGTGCCATCAAAAAAAATATACTTTTTAAGTGCTCATTATAGTCTCTTTCAGTATTTGTCATAATCAAGATTGATTAGCATCATAGTAGACATAGTTTAATGATAATATGATTAATTGATCAAGTTATTGAGAATGTGCGTGTTTACTTATGATTTTGTGCAGTGTAAACCTAGGGTCTTTCTTGAACAGTGCATCAATATTATTTATGACTTACTTTTCAGTACCGTATAAATAGTCAAATGAATGAAAAATATATAAAAAACCAGTTATTGTAATATTAAAAAATTTTGAAACAAATGAAATAGAACTTTTCAAAGCGATATTCAACATTACTGCCAAAATTATTCACAACACCAATAATAAATACACATGTTGCTTGCTTGATTTAATATTAGTATTATTTTGTACCTTTGTGGGTTCAGATTACATGGCCAAATTTCAAAACAATATCAAACTATTGCACAGGACCATTTTCATTTTGTCAGACAACGCTTTCTCATGTCTCAGGTAATTGGGAAACTTCGTTTTTATAAAAAATGGTTAACTCACTAAGAAGTGTTAGAAATTGTTTCATGCAGCCTTCAAGGAATTGAATTCCATGATCTTCAAAGAATTTTGCAAAAACAATAAAAATAATTCTAATTGAAAGATAACACAGTTGTAGAGTATAATGAATAGACGAAACATCCGATTCATCCGAAACACGATTTTTTGGTGCACGGTCGTCGAAACTTCGCGCGTTCTTCTGGCAAACATTTAATTTGAGACACGTACTTTCTCTAATCAATTATTTGATTTCATGGTAATTGTTCATAGTACAATGCCTTCTGATAATACTAACATGTGAAAATTATCACCTTTTTCGGTTGGTGACCCACGAGTGTTTCCATGCAGCATTTTTATTGAATTGATTTCCCCATTGCGTTTCAACAGAAAATCGCAGCCCGATATATGAGCGAATAGATTCTCTATTGTCAGCATATGCCACAGACGTAGCGGATGAAGTAATCAAATTTCCTTTAATTATCACCCACTGTGCTTTTGCAATATGCAACTTCAATATCGGTTTCTGCACAGTCTACCACTTAGTATCCAGACTGTCAAATATAAAATGAGAGTTACGGAAGTACCCGTTCGGCTATACAATTCCTTTTCTTTCCACAAGTGTTAGATAATGACTCTCTGAATAAAGGCAGTTATTTTATTTTCTTTACATATGTATTGGTTAGTAAAATGTGCATCGTATATATATACCAGGTACTACAAACAGTGTGTAATTTCAATAGCCTACGTAAATTATTATTGCTAAAAGTAAGGACAAATAAATAAATAAATGTATTTATGATATAAATGTGTATTTTAAATTAATAATACTATTGATAGTCTAAATACCTTAAATGTCCGGTAAGTTCCCTAATTCAACAAAACGCTTAGTACATTAGTAATTTTTTCAATGATTCGCGGTCTTTAAACATAAGTGATGTAAAGTGTATGTAAAAAGTATATTGTTGTATTTTCCACCAAGGTAGAATGCCTATACTATAAAATGTGACCCTTCTTTAGGATTGTGACGCCTATTGCGGCGTTGACTCACTTATTGGATGATAATCCGTGTTTTCATAGAATTGTAGATTTACTCGTACGTCTACTATCATGAAGATGTGCCCTGACAACCCTGGGAGTCACAGTTGTTGAACATTAATATGTGACAGAACGAATCAATGTTATTGTTCACGAACGGCAGGATTAGATAAAAAAACATGGGCTTTATTCAGCTCCAATGATTACAGGAAATTCACTATTACTTGGAGCATGTATTTATGTACGCTGTTACATTTTTTGAAGCATGATTTATTTAGGTCTGCGGAATTTTTATACTAGCCCTTCTGTCTTATGGAGTAACAACTGTTATAACTTATCAACGAAGTTCTTTTCACGTGGTTTTACTCGTACGTACTATCCGAAGTGTAACTAAAAGTTTTATGTTGTCGCAGACGGAGGTATTATTTCCTGTAATTCATAATTCGGCAAAAGTAGAGGTTGATGCCAGAAAAATGGGGAATCTACGTAATGTTTGATGTTCGTTAAGCTGTTCAATGTTAATTTTTTTATCATTGATTATTAAGATTACTTGCATCGTGATAACTATCATCACAATAGTGAGGACACAGTAATAAATATCATTGGTTGTTAACTGTTAGAGTCGATTGAAATCTACGTTTCTATTCGAGACCATAAATATGCCGAGACATTTTTTTTATTCCAAGTCGAAATATCACGAATTAAGAAATATTACTAACAATTTAAGATACAAGGACGAAAAGTATGATGTTGATAGGAGTCGATTAGTTAAAATAACATATTGAGCATATCTTTATCATTGGCCACATTACATTTCACTTTTGATACCAAAAAATCAACAGTCTTCATCAACTTGCTGCTGAACATGGTTCTTTTATCATACCTATTTTCAATTTTTCTGGGCGACATTTACCCGGATTATTAGGAAAGATTTGTTATCCTTAAATAAAACCAACCTCTAATGAGATAAGTAAATAATTATAGAAAAATATGCTAGTGCATCATAGCTGATTAGTAAAGTTAATAGAAATACGAACCAGTTTTTTGTTACCATTTTTTATGTAACTTTCGATAATTAAGTTAATAACTTGGTCGCATAAATAATTTAATTTATCAGTACAAAAACTTGATTCTGCACTGTTTTGCGTATAAAAAACGAGTTATTTTTGTAATTCGTTTTTGTATTGCGTTTAAAACTGTTTATTTTCTTTATTAGTGTCCATTGAGATGACCTTATATATATAATTGTAGAAAATTCATATAAAACTCAAAAGGAGGCCTCTTTGGTTTACGAATATGATGTGATTAGAAGTTAAGTCAAATTCGAATAATAGAGAATCCGCTGAGAGAACGAGCGATTTTGAAAACATAATATCTCATAAGGTTAATGTTATATGAATTCTTGCTTATGGAATACGAAAAAAAATTAAAAATCATTTATGTTGCTTGTGTTAGATGTACCATACGTTAAACATGTCTTGTCAGAGGCCACCATTCTATTGTATGTGCACCACTTCATTTGTTTTACTTTAGGAACGGAATATCTTTCGATCGTACATTTTTTTAGATATCTCCAAAAACACAGCAACAAGCTGATAATAACGGTGATCTGGGAAACTACTTTTACATATTTATAACTAACAAAATAAGCGTACAATGTTTAACCTGTTAACCGGGGACCGTCCACCACTCCCAATAGCGAAATGATACTGAGTCCCTCCGTATCACTCCGTATCTTGAATTCATGTCGAGAAAATGGATGACTAATACCTTTGTGGTTCGGAAATATACGCCCCGACTGTTTTAGGGCGCAACATAATTTTTTAAGGACGTATTCATACCCGATATCGTTTACGTTTGACGTGTTTATACGTATATACGTATTCATAACCATACCCGATATCGTTTACGTTTGACGTGTTTATACGTCCCGCCCGGCTAACAGGTTAAAGGATATCCATCTATATATCTGTGGTGTGGCTATGTGCTACTTCTTACTGAAACATTGTCTCGTTGTTAATCTGCAGATTTATTGCTATTTGAGGAACCAAAAATGTCTTTAGGATTCCTAAATGTCATTCAGAATTGTCTGACACCTAATTGTCGTTACCGTCTCAAAAAAGACCGACACTTCTGAAATTGTTTGGAATTAGATTTACATCCATATCGATCATTGTGTTTATTTATATACAAATTGGCACGTTTTTTGACTTATTGGTGAACAATCTATGTCTTTATTGCATATTTCGAAGGTTCAGTATCATTGAAGTGAATTCCGAATTCACGTTCAAAGAAGCGTTGCCCTTGGCAGAAACTGTCACCGTTCTTATAATACATATGTGTAGTAGAAGCAAATCGTTTTTTGCCTCTCTTTCAGTGGTGCTCAAACTCTATTCAATCGTCAATACGATACCGGTAGAGTGGCCTTTCTAACTCATACATTGTGGTAAAGGTGGCAACTTAAAAATAGTCCGTTTCTGTGGCAGACGCTGTACGTGTAGGTAGTCGTAACAGATGCACGTTCCTTCTTCATTCTTTCCACTTATAAATTAGGTAATTTGCAGCGTAAAGTCAGATGTTTATTCAGCCCAAGTCCTGAAGGATTCCCATGATTAGAAAATCTTGGATTCATATATCTTCAATTGACGTGCTTTATAGTTACACAAGACCAATGCTTGACGTAGCAATTCTTACATTTTACATCCCAATTCGTACATTCTAGTCTAGTAAAATTAGACAATTTTCAAAATTGATACTCAAGGAGTATTATCAATAACGGTGTTTACAATAAATCTTCTACTGAATGCTTTAAATGTATATTTCGCTTTGTATTTCGACAATTTTGGAGATATAGATCATTTGAATGGAAAGAAAGCTTTATCTTATGAGACCAAATCTTTATCCTTATCAATGTCTTTATCTTAAGCTTGTTGTTCATTTCAGAGTATGGTTTTTACATAATATTACGCCATTGACACGGTGGTAATAACGATACTGTGTTCGGAAATGTCAGAAATCTTTTACATTGATGGTATTATTGCATTTTCTATAAATATCTTCACAGTACTGAGTACACATTTGATAAACGGTACATAGTGAATAGGTAAATTCTGTGAACAGATTGGTGACCCTAAAATATCTCCAAGATAACGTTTTCAGATCGGTACTTGAATATACTTCATTTACCATTCGCAAATAATTGAAGATAGTCAGCGTGATGTTATGTTGTTATTGGTGTCAAGATCATTAAGGCCACCCTTTTGCTGTGAGTGGAGAAATTGGTTAGCATGTAATTTTTCAGTTTAAAAATGCTCTTAACACTTTAAGTGTGGATATTTCTATTGGCTTCCTGTTTCATCGCTATGTCTTTGATTTTCGATAATTATCTCATCGCACACATGCTGTGCGCCGGCCATTAAAGTGTTAATACTTGTGTTATCTTGGTCTGTACTTGTTGATTATCTTTATTGCAATTTTTGTATATATTAATATGTTGGAGGAACGCAAACATATTTAAACTCTTACTTTGAAATAGAAGAAGATAAAAAATGCTGATTACAGCTGTAATTGCAATTCTTTACGCGCAATTCTCTAAAGGTTACAATAACTTTCGAGAGAATGTTTTCTTCGCATACTTGCTTCTTCCAATATCGTTGCTACTGTTCTACTGTTGCTACTGATCAATATTTCCTTGCTGGTAAAAAGAAATCATTGATAAAGTATATTCATAATGAAATTAAACGATCTATAGTACACACGTTCGATTCTGAAGTGGGGTATGAAAGTAGAATTCTTTGTACTGACATTCAGTCGATCGTGTGTTCAGTTGACTACTTTCGGATTACACCTATCCCCCGATTTACACGGAAGATAGGTTCCAGAGAAAACCGTGTAAATCGAAATCGATGATTTTTATACGTAAAACCGTGTAAATCGAAAATAAACTAAATGTGCATAATTCAGTTATTTATTATAAAGTAAAATAAAACTAAATACATCTTAAAAAACGTAAAAATAATAATAGTGTATATGATACATTTTACGTGTAGAAACAAGAAATATAAATTAAAAAATTGAACCAAAAATTTCATTATGTAATGCTATCACTTTCATAGACTCTTCGTTTTTTCTTTCTGTTTACTATGATGTCACTTTCATCACTCGATGGTATTTGGTGCAATTCACTTTCGTTGTTAGATGAATAAGAAGCAATTTCAGATCGTTTTTTAGGTTGCAATTAATGGAATTCCTAGAATTATTACCACCAATGTAAACAAATCGAACGGAATTAAAAAATGTGTGGTAATTTTTTTTTAAATTTCATATTTTAAAAACCGTGTAAAAGTGAAATCGTGTAAATCGAGTACCGTGTAAATCGGGGGATAGGTGTATTACCTTATACGTATTGCCTGAGTCCTCATAACTATGTATGTAATGTCATGCAGTTAAACACAAGATACGCTCATTATCACAACCATTAAAAAGTTAAAACTGATTGCACCGAAGAACGGATGGACTTTATTCACTGAAACGATGTTATTTTTGCGATTCTTCGGGTCGAGCATTTCTTACGTCAGGAATATACTGTGTTGTTTCAATTTACATAACATGGACAGACAAAACATGTGGATAGGCCATCATTTAGGTAGCACGATTTTAGTACTACTATCTAACCATAGAAGCCACCGTATTCGACATCAGATATTGATACTACACGTTACTTATGAAACAACGATTTGTTCGGTTTAAGCATGACCACATAAACTAGTGTGAGTAGGAAGTTCGGCTACTGCCTTTTTCTAAAAGGAATACTGATGTTTACTCATAAAGCAGCGCAATTCCATTTATCCGACCATCATGTAATCAAGGATAATAGGCGAGTGCAATGAGGAAGAACGAAGAGATAAAAACCATCTTATTCTATGCATCCTTTCCCATAGATATGTTAAGCACATTATCGTCTGCAATTATAGCAGTAGATATCAAAGTATAAAAACGACTTTCATACAATAATTTTTTCTCCGTTGATCGAGAACGAATGCGTATACCAATTTTCGATATATGTACCACTTGTGCTATGATGTATTTACGATACTGATCAATGACCTTTTTATCCTTTGAAGAAGCAACTTTTTCAGCTGCGTGTGAATACAAGCCTGCGCTGCATACTGGATCTCACCCATAGAGTTGAACCTGTGACCTGCTTAAACACGGCAACTTTTTTGTTTTTAAAGTTTAAATATCACTTGAAGGATAAATATTTTAAGTATCCAAATTTTTACGATATACATATGTAAAATGTATTTGAATTCAAATGATTAAAAAAAGTAGTGTTTGTTGCCTTATATGTTTAACAGAAGATTACTATGCATTGCTGTAATGTATACAATTATTATTCCGAGATGCGTGCGCTCCCAAAGATTGTGTTTTATGGAAGTTAATATTAAATTGTAATTATTTTTCATACTTGATGTTTTGTTTCAGTTGGTCCCTATTCTTCAAATTCACGATCTATGTCATCTTTCCCAGAGATTTAGTCCTCTTTTTCTGTCGTATTTCTACTACAGATTTCAATTTTGCCGTCTTGGATTGTTTGAAGAAAAAACAGAGTTAAACTAATTCACGTTTCCCTGGTAACATCAAGGATGCGGGAGACAGTATGTAGATACCAATGTATACATGCAACTAAACATGCTTGGCTTGCTACAAGTAAATACATACTTAGAAACACATTTCTCAAGTAGAAGTCATAATACTACATTTTTTTCTGGTGGTGTCTTTTGGTATCCAGATTTTAAATAGAAAAAACTGGCTTCGAATTTTAAACATGTTACCAAATTAACGAGAAAAAACGTCATGCACGTTCGAAACCGGATTTACTTTTGTTTTCAAATGTACAAAAAAAGACTGCGTAAGGTTGCAATTTTTGTAAAAAGATGGTATAGATCCAGTGAACCAGAGAGAAATAAACTGATTTTAATTTATAGTCAAGCTGTTAGATTTTCTGTGTAAGGATGCTGACCTAAACCTTGTATTAATGCATTTATTATTTACGAGGTCGCGGGAAGGTCACTTGAATAGTCTTGACGTGAGCTATCATACCACGATAATGACATGTGTTTTTGTTTGTCAAAGAATGTATTGCACTACAGCATTTAATTCCCCAAACTAAATATCGCCCTGATATTTGTACGTATCAATGAGAATAACAGAGTATTTACTTAATCTCAAGTGAACCAAACCTTGTATATGTACTATTGATTAACATACAGGGTGGTCCCGATCCGATGGTTCAACCGAAAAGGAGGTGAATCTACATGCAAAAATAAGTCGAAAAAAACGTATGACAATTTTTTTTTAAACGCTCCGTTTTCGAGAAAATCGACTTTGAATTTTCGTCAGGTGCAAGCGCACCCGAGCGCGGCGTGATATACTGGGTGCCGCTGTAGGACGCTTGGACGCGGCGCGATGGCCTATCTCATTGCGTCGCATCAAAGCAGGCCCGGCAGGGACATCCGGTATACGCGACAGTGAGACCGAAGCGGCCTATCGTGACGTCATAGCTGCCCAAACGTACTCGCAGACGACGCAAAGCGATAGATATAGATATAGAATGGGCTTTAGGGCGCTTGCACCTGACGAAAATTCAGTCGATTTTCTCGAAAACGGAGCGTTAGAAAAAAAATTGTCACGTTTTTTTCGACTTATTTTTGCATGTAGATTCACCTTCTTTTCGGTTGTACCATCGGATCGGGACCACCCTGTATATGTTATCAATCACCCTCAAATCAACAAAAAAAAAATCGGGTGAAGAATTGGGTTTATTACAGTGAAACGAGAAAACAGAACCTTCAGATTAAAAAAAAAAGGTTACTCATAATACTTTCAAATAATTTATCTGTTTCATTTTTATCCCAACATTTTGCAACTAGAAGCAACAAAATGCTATCCTTATTGCTTTGCTAGATCCATATCTTGAACATCATCAACCCTTCAGGAATCCGTTTTACCTACCATACACTCTAGTGAAAATATTTACGAACCAAATTGGCGTTACTGTTTCATCGAATGGGCACATGCGTTGTTTGAGAATTGATTGGCAGGTTAGTTAAATTTCTAGTAGTATTGATATTTACATGATTCATATAAAAGTTTACGTGTATCCTGGTGTATCCTCAAATATGTTTTGTTTGTAGTAATGTTATATTCACTAACCAGTCGAAAATACAATTTACTATGTACAGGGTCTACCACTTAACGTGCAAACGCTAAATGGCAACAGCGCTAGACTCGATACGCTCAAGAGTGTCGGTAGCGCCGGCGCGTGTATCGAGTCTAGCGCTGTTGCCATTTAGCGTTTGCACGTTAAGTGGTAGACCCTGTATAATGCCATGTTTCAGATGAGTTACCGAAATTTAAAAAAAAACAAAAGAAAAAACTAATCAAGAATTCTGCTGTATTAGCACGATGATTATCTCTGCCCTTTAATCCTCTTTAATGAATGGAAAAAGAATACTTTGTTACTACAAATTGGAATCTGAAAGCAATAAGAAAATATAATATGCATTTGTAAGATATTTAAAAGATTCAAACAAGTTTCTTCCCATACTATGAGTGTCAATATGACCTTTCTGCGTAGAAACTAATGTTCTGGAGAAATAAAAAATGAAGTTTGTTAAATAAAGCACATTTTCATGAACAGAAATAACATCGCCAATCGACAAACAACTCCCTATTAATAATTCTATCAGAATAAGAATTAAATTTTACAAAAATAATGAAGTGTGGAATTTCCAAGTAATTGACATTTTGCCTTGATGGAGAAAATAAGTAAAAAATAAAAACAACTCCCTTTCTTCCTCTACTTTCGAGACAGAAACCGTTTGAAATTTATGATCAAAATTTCGCAAATTCAGAATCGAAGGGCATTACAAAAAGTATGTGTCCACGAGTTATTATTTACACAGCGAATATCGTTTAAAATATTGGCATTCACAGGATATTCATTGTTAATTCTTATATTATTCTCCTTAACACTAAAAAATTTGCTTATATAAATATGAGTAAAAAAAAACGATCAGGATGGAGGTACGTACATTCGCACGTATTTTGAATGTGTTTTTCGTTCGAGGTACATTATATATGCGGAAATTCATTCTCTCTTTATTCTTCGTGCCTTCTTCGCAAGGACCAAAAAAAGAACACGAAAATATTGGTACGAATAAATACACAATGGTGATGTTTCTTTTCTTCGTCTTTCCATTTCGGACACGCGGAATAAAATGAAGATGTGTCGTATTTCCGTGTCTTGACGTGTGTTCGACTGCATTGCGTATTATAATTACGCTTCGACTTCTTCCAAGGTCTTGAGGAAGGATGCCTTCTTCTGTGCAACGCGGTTCTTACGCTCTGACAATGAGAGCTTCGCCCTGTTCCAGCGTTTCTTCACTGCTTCCTTCGTTCTCTTCTTCGGCTCATGCTCAGGATTCGCCCTGATCGCAGCATGGGCATTTTTGTAAATTCCCTCGATCTGTAAAAAAGGTCAAATGGAAACGGTTATCACCAGTACTTTTTCTGTTTGTTTTTTAATGTATTCAAAATGTGCATTTTTATTAATATCTAAATAAAAATTTTAAGAATCGGACAAGTTACTGAGAGTGCATAAAAATAAATGTGGCAATGGTTAACAGTGGCAAAGTTAGAGGAATGCCCGCCAGTTGTTAACAAATGTAGTTAATATTGTCCAACAGCGACACCACAAAGAGAAGTCACAACTAAGTAGTAATTATAAGTTGGACGCACTTATTCCAACTAATTAAAATTCAAGAATTTGTTATTCTACTAAGTATAATCATTATACTTGAAGTACATTAGAAAATGTAAATTTAATATGCTGTAAA
This sequence comes from Anoplius nigerrimus, assembly GCA_914767735.1. Lineage (NCBI taxonomy): Eukaryota > Metazoa > Arthropoda > Insecta > Hymenoptera > Pompilidae > Anoplius > Anoplius nigerrimus. The sequence goes on from OU612078.1 coordinate 12,422,445, forward strand.
GTGTGTTTACCTTATATTATAACAAAAAATGGCTTTATTTACAGTGAATTATTCTTATTGATATTAGACAAAAATTATAAAAAAAAACTTACACTGTCAGCGGTAACTCCTTCTTTAATGTAGTGAGAGAACTGCCTCTTGAAAACTTCATCATCCTCCTCCTCAAGAGTCTTCATGTAATTTGCAACATGCTGACCGAAGATATGCTGTCTATGGACATCAGCATTGAATTTCTTGGACTCACTGTTGTATCCTGGGAACCTCTTAGTGCTGTTTCCGCACACATGGAAGAAGAAACATGTACAAAAATTAGATAACGTAACAAAAAAACAATAAATGTTTTACGCAGTCTATTGTTTGAAGCAATTTGTGTTATGTCAGAGACACGTTGTAATCTTTTATGGTCTATGCGCAGACATTCATCTTGGAACTGTAAAACACAGTCACAAAACGAACACCACGCTGCGACTCAGATGACGCGCATGTGTCTATTATTCATCATATCGCAGTTTTTGCGTTTGTGTACGTAAAGTAATAATAAAAACCTATTGATGGATTTAATCCTAACCTACATTTTCGAACTCCCTATTAGCAATCGGTTGTACAAGTTCGTACCTGTGAGGAATGTTGAGGCCACCGTCGACCGCTCCCTTCATGGCACCGAAAACTCTCGCGCCAGTGGTAGTGCGCATGAGACCAGTGTCCAAATAGCACCTGAATGCGCCTGGTCCATCATCCAATTCTTCAAGGAAGTACTCGTCACCGGTTACCTCTGTGGTACCTGCATACAACGTGTCCAAGCCCAATTTCTTTAGGAGCTATACAAAAAGCATACAAGTCCCATTTTCAAATCTCTCTTTTATTTCTTTACTCTTTTCAATCAATCTAACTTTTTCTTTTATTATATGAGGACTTTGATGGAAACGAATATTTGCAAAATTTAGATATTGTTGGAAGATTATACTTTACTGCTCAGATAAACGTATATTTAGGGAACATTGAGTTTTCTTCAGTGTTTCATCAAAGCGAGCTGAGTGTCTCATCATTACAGTAAAGCATTTCCAATGTGTTGATTAAATAGCAAAACATATAATTTGAATAATAACTACAAAATGTAGGACAAATAGTAATTTCTATGAGATTTTGTATACAATGTTAAATAATGAAATGTGTGTTTACCCTTCTTGCCAGCAAGAGACCAGTGCAGTATGCTGATGCATAATTGGTAAGTCCAACACGTACTCCATACTTGGGCAGCTCATGACTGTAAGCGGCGCAGACAATCTTGTCTCCCTCTATTCTGGAGTAAGCAACCTGTGATTACGATAATAATAATGACGATAGGGGTACAGAGATGGGTAGAAACACATAACCCCATTTGGATAAGGTTCACTGGTATGGACGGTCTCTATTTACCTGGCAAGTGATGTCCTTGTTAGAGAGACGCACAATCAATCGGTACTTGGGTGTGTTGTATTTGTTCTTGTCCTGTATGGTCAACCTTTTGCGTGCATAATAATCAGTCTTGCCCTCACGACGCCTCTTGAATTTAACTTGATAGCGCTTGAAGTACTGCTTGTTCTTCACTACCTTTACAAAACCCTGTTTGGAACAAGATATTGATCAGAAGTGCTTCTGGGCAAAATATTACACAATCCAAAAATATAAACTACTAATATTGTGTAAGCAAGAAATAAATAATTATTTTCTTCTTTGTGCATATGAATATTGCAAAAACTAATACAATGGACTTTAGTAAAAACATTTTTCTGTATATTCCATATGATACTGTATTATCAAATATGAACAGTAAACTTTCAATGAATCTGGGCATTTTGATTTGTTTCTATAGGGCATTAAAAACTGTATGGCTTTTTCCAACAAATGCGCAAAAATTATTGGAACTATAAGCTTATACAGAAATAGGAAAATACCACGCGGTAGTAATTACGATGCTCATATTATACGCCATGTTCTTTTAAGAAACGTGCTCTTTTATTACTTGGCTGTTCCTAAACTTTTCAACGATGCACAAATTCTAACAAAATGGCATGAATTTAACAAACATTCCTCCAGACACTTACTTAATTAATCTAATGTCTTCAAGAAAACGTTCAATTTTAACATGTTTCATATTTTCACACGAAAGCGTGCACATATAACCTTGGTACAAGACTATTTGCTATTCTGCAATTATCACAAAAAGAATACAAAATCATTATCTGTAATAAACAAGATAGGCGATTCCCAAAAAACTTATAAGAATCTATGAACCCATTTCATAGATTACTTGAAAGTATTGACAAAACACAGGACTCGAGATGCCGATGCTTGAAATAGGTGAAGACATCGTACATTATTTTCACCGACGAAATCTATTATCGCGCCAGCCATCAAGGCAATTACACGGAATATAATTGTTAACAATGATACTTGAAGGATAATAGAGAACAAGTACTATAATATTTTTCAGCGTACTTACCATGTTGCTGGAGAAAAAGGCGAACGAGGTCGAAACAACGTTCCCCTCTCGGCAGCTGGCGTCGAAAAGATCGTTCGACGTTCGTTCGGGCAATGACGTCAACGTTGCCAACGCTGCCAACGCTGCCAAGTCGAAAGGCTGGAATTACGCGTGCGCACTGCCCCCTCGATCGAAACTCACAGACTGAATGGCCCGCGAAAATTTCAAACGTCGTTCACGACTATGTAACATCACTTATGCCTCGCCGTCATTTCCTCATTCTCCACTTATGCAATATTCAACAAATCAGTTAATCCTCAAGATAACGGCGCATTAACATCACGTACAATAATTATAATATTTAAAGATACTGCCTTACCTTGACTCGTTTCCATTTACGGTCTATTCAATTAGCATGTAGTGATATTTATTGACGCATGTTGACACATGGCAAGATTCGGATGACCGCGTGTACATTCTGTAGAATGGTAGAGTTATATTTGACACGGTAAGCACAATAACGTAATTATCGGCGACCGTAAACAAGATTGAGCAGAAAGGGATAAACAAGAAATAGTCGTTTTCTGTTTCGAAATTCGCATCGCGGGGGGGTACACGCATTGATAACACGCTGAAGACATATTCGTTGTTATCGAAACGGTGAAGAAGTATGCAAACGTGGTGGGCGATAAGGAACTTATGAGCCGGCAAAGGTCGTCAAACAAGCGGCTTATTCTAAAGTGATCGACGTTTTTTGGTTGTCGGAGTTTAGTTGGATCGATTCTATAACGATTTTCTGATTAAGTGCTTTTGATTTTTGTTTTCAGTGCCGTGGTTATTGACGTGAGTCTTTTATTGCTTTTATTTTAGAACTGATTTTATTTGATATCGTTGATAGCTAGGTATATCATACTGTTACATATGTCGGTCATAAGTGCTGAATTGTTTTACCTTCTCGTGTGTAAAGACAGTAAGAGTATAGGTATCAACTTTTTTCTTAGACGAAATCTTCACGAATTGAATTGCTTGACAGAACAAATTTTCGTTATTTCACATACAGATTTGGAAATTTTAGAGGTTTGTTAATGTGAAACATATAATTTATGGTTTTATATGGAGTAAAGCTTGTAGATTTTGCTGTTAAAATTACGGAATTGAAGAATTTGGACGTCTTTAATTTAATCTTTGCAAGTTCAAATTAACAACATTTTTCACCTAGCAAACGTATCGAACACTGAAGTTCTTCGCCGTGAAATATGATTTAATTTTGTCTTAATTATACAACCAGTACTGTGAGCACAAAGCGATAGAAATAATCTGTTAGAAATATGGCAAGTAAATTTTGACACGATCTGTACAGAAAGAACGCAGTGCGAGAAAACGATTGGCAACGTATGATAATCGAAAGTGGTAGTAATAGCACGAAAAAGGAGAAGAAGAAGGAAAGGAGGAGCAGAAGGAGGAGTGGAGAGCGAATATTTGATAATGCCGGATGAAGAGTTTAATTCCCATAGAATCAACAGTAACAATTGTCGGATCATTGTTGTCGGTCGTTGCTACCACCAATTATCACAATTCGTCGATCAACCATCATTTTCTACAATTATATATCAAATCTAAACGTTGTTTTATCATTTTCTGATTTTCAATCATTTGTGTTAAGTTTTCATTAATCTCTCCACATCGTAATCGTTCAATTGGAAAATTTGGTAGTGCGTGCTAAATTTTGGAATTTGCAAATGTTACGTTTCAAAAGCAATGAGGTGAGATAAAATTTAATTGCTTATATATATTTTCATGTTTTTATATTTTGATAAACTTTCGAATCCATAATGAAATCAGCATGCAAAAGTCAGATCGTGACAGGGCGTGCTTTAAGTTTACGTAATTTGAAATGTTCATACATAAAATACAATCTCTATTGTACACAAACACATGAACATCCAGGGAAACTGTTCCACATCTGCTCATGTAGGTTTGAAAGTATTAGGCGTGCAGTCAGGTTTTAACAACCTTATTTGTCGACAATTGCGTGGACGCTGAATATGATTTATTAATTTCAGTTGTATAATTATCTTACATGCATCGGATTAACATTTTCGTATCAGTTTTTATCTATACCTGTTCCCGCAACCATGCTATAATTTTTGACCTTTTCACAGATAAACCACACAATTGTGACGTTTTGTAGTATCTCATTTTTGTATGCTATGTTCTGAAAACAAATTCGTAAATTAGCGGATTTATTTATTCTTGCACGCAAATGTAGTTGTTTCCTTCCCTCCGCTTATATACTCGAAACAAGTAATATAGTTTTATATAAGCATTATTTTGGTGTAGTTTACGCATTATCTTTTATTAAAACTGTTTATTCACTCCACAGTTATCCTTGCGAAGTTTGAAACAAGCTGTAAGGAGCTTAAAGGTAAATGCGAGAAATGTGACGGAAAGTAATGTGACGAATGTTTCTGTTCCGACATCCGCTGACGTTGTTGTTATCGGTGAGTTAAAAGGAAATCTTTTCCGTATGTGTTATTTTCATAGTGAATGTCGTGGTTGGAGACTATGTGTGAGTATACTGCGGACAAATGATTTAGCATATAAGATGGCATACTTTAAGATGTATGTTTATGTTATTATTCAGGTCGCATTTTACATAATTAGATTTTTATGAATTAAAATTCATGAACTAGCACAGGTTATCGACATGCACACATTTGAACCATAATTTAAGTGGATATTCGAGTAACATTTCTACTCACAGTTCGTCTTATAATTGCACGCTGCATTCAAATTCATATTCGACTAGCGAAGTCACGATTCTAATAATTTCCATAGGGTTCTACTTGGTTAGTAACCCAATGCCCTAATTTGATTGTGATCGGAGTAATATATAATACGTACTTTGTGACTTGTGTTAAGAAATGTATGAAGACTAACTTTGGCGTCGTGATCTATACACCTTCAAAATACGTTGTTGCTGAAAGATACCGACTTTATTTATCATGATATATAACACAAGCAAAATTAGAAATGTTTAGACTACAATGTTTCCAGATGTAGGCGTTCGATAATTTATTGACAACTTAAAAATTGTCAAATATTTATAAGAACATGCGGTTACCTTTCGTACATTCCAATTCGTTTACCCGTTATACTCATATTAACACTTGTCTTTCAATTAATGAAACTTACAATCAACATCCTACTTTTGCAATGGTCTGACTAGTACAATGCAGAGCAACTATTTTCTTTAATACGACACTCACACGATGCACTTTGTAAAAATTCTTACTGATAGATATTTTTCCGTCTTCCACTTTTGTTTCATTTTCGTAGGAGGAGGAACAGCCGGATGTAATGCACTCTATCAATTGTCGAAGCGCGGCATAAACGCTGTCCTCTTAGAGAAATCAAAGTTGATCTCAGGAACGACATGGCACACGGGCGGTTTAGTTTGGAGTATGCGAAGTCCGAATGATGTCGACGTACAATTATTGAAGAAGACAAGGGAACTATTGGCACTCCTGGAGGAGGAGACGGGCGTCAATCCCGGATGGATCAACAATGGAGGATTGTATATAGCTCACACTAAGGTATAAATTACATTTTACCCTTTTTTTAAATAGTCTTTAATTCTTGCTTGAACGAAAACTTGTTTAAATTATAAGGAAATTTGCAGAGTCTAATGCAAACAATGTACTGTGTAACAATTACATTTTTGGCAAGAAACAATGCGAGAATTTCGTGAATAAGTCTCTTACATGCCTACAGCATGAGATAGCAATCATTTTTCTAACGAAAGATGATTGTTATCTTTTGAGATTCTTTGCTTCCATTATCAAGAGTTGGATATTTCAGAAACGATTGGAAGATTACAAGAGGGAAATAACTCTGTCGAAGAATTTCGGGATTGATACTAGCTTGATATCGTCGTCTGATGCAAAAAAGTTGTTCCCAATTTTGGACGAGCATGATTTCAAAGGCGCTCTTTACGTGCCCGGCGACGGAGGTGTCGATCCTGCGATGTTGGTTGCCTCCCTGACGAAAGCTGCGAAGAAAAACGGTTGTCAGGTATTACATTATTGCCTTTTTTACTCATAATTTAACTGAATATGTCAAAATGCAATTTTTGCATACCGGTGTGTTACATTAAAATCTCTTTCATGCATTGAGCTGATAAAATAGCGTACTAATGTTCGATCAGCTGGGAAAGTCTTGTTAAAAATTTAGAGAGTTCACTGTGAGCTATTTAAAAGTAAAAGCTTTTTCCTCCAAAGAGGCGTGACGTTTCTATCTCTCAACGAATCTGACTTTTCTTCGGGAGGGTAAATATTATACGTTAGTATGAAAATAGATTAATATACACTTACAAGCGCGAGAAGTGCATGGCATGAGACGGAATGAGGACAGGGTATTGTCATGATATTGGCTAAAACATAAACTAATCGAATGAAGTGTCAAGCGATGTGTTTGCAGCTTGTTTAATCACTCTCCACATTCTCATAAAGTGGATCAAAGCGGAATTGTACTGAACGTGAATATTGTCGATATTCAGGCATGTGATGAGTTAAAGTTAACTTATCACACGTTCCGAGAACGAGATAGTCTCTAATTCTTCAGTTCGGACAAGCAATCGTATAATGTTTCGTACATTACTGCCTGGCGAATAGAAAGAGGAATCGGTGTGCAAAAATTAGTAAACGCATTGGGCTATTAAAGAATATATTTATTGTGACTGTCTTGACTTCTATTTGTTTCTCATTTCGAAAACCTGTAGTAATGTTTTACATAATTGATATATATTAACAAATTTTATACGCGCACCATTAATTTGCGATTCAAACGTAAATAGATATATACCCTTATGAAACACCACGTTTATTTTTTTGAGATTTTTGTCTCTATCTATATCACCTTCTCTCATTGTTATTTTCACATATTCTTTCTTCTGTATGCAGATAATCGAAGACTGTCCTGTAACAAAGATCAACACAACCTTGACAAATCATGGAACGAAAGAAATCCAAAGCGTTGAGACGCCTTATGGCGAAATACGAACCAATGTCATTTTGAATGCGTCTGGTGCTTGGTCGCGGGAAGTTTCAAAAATGGTCGGTCTGGACATTCCCCTTGTACCAATGAAGCATGCATATATTGTGACAGATTCGATCGACTTGGTAAAAGGTCGACCGAACGTCAGGGCACCGGATATAGGAATTTATTTCAGGTTTCCGGCCATTCCGTTATTTATTATTTTTTGATCTAATTCACTATTTCAATATATACAACTATTCATAGTTGTCTTAATTTCTTGATATATTTAAATATAATACCGTCATGCTAATTTTTCTCTCCGCTTTCAGAGTACAAGGTGGATCGTTGAGTATTGGCGGTTATGAAATGAATCCGATAATTTTGGATAATGTGAGTCATTTTTCATTATGGTTGTCGATCTTCGTATATTAGAGCAACGTAGACAATGTAACGGATACGAAAACGTGAAAATGTTCAACTTTACTCGTTTCCAACTTTAGCAGTTTTGCACCTTCCAGTGTTGAAGTTGCAAATATGCGTTTAGTGGGAATTAAACTTGTATATTTTTGCCTCAAAAATACTAATTAAGAATTCGAATTTTCATCAAAAAGTTCTTTGTCACGATTTCAAACAGGGCTTATACTGCAAGCTGTGTACCAAATTGATTTAAATCAAATAAAATCTGAAGATGTTGCGTATAAAATAAGCTGTCAAATAGAAACTAAAAGTAGCCACACGAGATTTACTCTATTTTATTCACTTCGAAACTATGTCTCTTGGTTTCTTTACGTCATTATATCTGTAATTTTGGCATTACCTTAGGCGCCAAAGGACTTTGCGTTTAGTCTTTACGAGCTTGACTGGAACGTGTTCAATCGACATATGGATTTAATGATAAAACTAATGCCAAAATTGTCAACAACTGGAATAAAGAGCACTGTTTGCGGCCCAGAAAGTTTTACTCCCGACCACAAGCCGATAATGGGTAATTATTATACCTTTATTTTTACATTACAGGACAAACATTACTTGTGTATTTTTGAACTTAATGTGAAAACTTTATCAACAAACATTTACATGTGTATCAGGCGACTTAAATTCTAATTAAGACTAATATGCAAAACAGAGAAGAAAAAAATTTAAAGGAAGAACTTTAGATCCGAAATTTAATACTAGTTTAGTATTATAGATTCTTGAGTCTGTAGAGTAAGTTGTCAAAAAACTGGAAAACTTGAAAGCAGGCAATTTGTAAATAAATCGACATGCTGTGACTACTATTAGACCATCAATTCTTGATACTGAAGAGATTTCATATCCATAAAGTACGGAACGTCCACTGACAGTATCCAAATATTTCGCAAGAAATTGAAATAGTATATCCAGCAAATTCGAACAACACCTGAACAAATAGAGAATATAAGGAATAGATTATTGTCTCCAAGCCTTTGTATATAAGAAGGTTATATCGAATACCCTTTGTACAAGCAATCATATGCTTAACTAAACCTAATTATACTTCGTTAGCCCGTATATCGGCGTCGTATCGTCGTTTCATACACGTGCGCAATGTTATTTGAACATGACAAATGTGGCCTTCTTACAATGCTCGATTTGCAACAAATATTTCTATGAACTTTTTCCGTTTCCTTTCTACTTTCCTCTTCAACATTTCATAGGCGAAGATCCGAGATGCAATGGATTGTTTTATTCGTGTGGATACAACAGTGCCGGAATGATGCTGGGCGGCGGTTGTGGGGAACAAATTGCACAATGGATCATCAATGGGAGACCGGATGTCCATTTGTATGGCTTTGATATCAGAAGGTGTGTATAAAACATTTGCTTACGAGTATCTACAACGCATGTGACATATAAGAATAATGAAAAGCGTCGATCGAATCGGTAAGGAAAACGTTAAAAACCGTTAAAAACGTATCAATATAGGGAAAATTACCCTTCTTCGTTGGGAAATAGTTCAATACAAACACTAAACAACAATGTTTTGTCCCAGATAGTGTTAGTTAAATAAGTTAGTGAGATAAGATTTGATTTAAATTGAAGATTTAGTTGTTACCATACTGAAGGAGAATTTCTATTACTATGCGTAAAAAGAAACCATTAGTTCGATAGTATGGAAATGTAGTTGTTTGGCTGATAGAGCTAGAAGACTACAATATATATACACAAATACAAATTATCGCTAACAGACACCCCAGCTAATAAATCAGTCACAAAATATCTTAACTAACCCAGGACGATTATGGCAATCTTCCCCTAACACGTTTTTTATGCCAAGCACCGTTGTCACGTTGCAAATGAGCATAAATATTAATCGATTTTCCCCACTTCTTATATCACTTTTTGAAAAAAAACTCAAAGAAGAAGCCTGGAATTATATACACTTCTTTCTTCTAACAATTTCGTTTAAGATATAACATTCGATATTTAAAGAAAGCTGCAAAGCACAAAATTCATTCTTTCGATCATTCTGCAGATTCATACCGGAACAAAGAACACACTATCAGTATATACACGAAAGGTGTCATGAAGCATACGCAAAGAATTACGACATTGTTTTCTCGCACGATGAAAGCTTGAGCGGGAGGAATTTAAAAACTGACCCATTCCACGAGGTGAAGTATTTGAGAATATATTCTGCTTACATCTGCAAATAAAGATGCTATATATCTGCACATCTTAATGAATAAAATAACAAATAATGTCTTGTATTATTATCGCAGCTATTATTGAAAGAAGGAGCTTTTATGGAGGAGAGACAAGGATGGGAGAGACCAGGATGGTTTTGCACTGGAAAAATGCCTGTTGTTATGCCATACGATTATTATGGCTGTTATGGACACAAAAGAAATAAGAAATATTTATACGCTGATATTTTGGAAAGCGAACATTGCTTCCAATTTCCGGATCATCACGATGTGGTAAGCGCTCATTATTTCAAAATACGTATGTATATGCTTGTTTCGTATCATATTGATTTTTAGTTTCTACTCTTGAATATGAAAAAATGTTATATATATACATATATACGTAGAACAATTCGTTACACAAATGGAGTTTCTAATGTCTTAAAAACTGAATGATTAAATGTTCCTGCAACGAAAAAATTCCCATACTGGTAGAATTTTATTTTAATTTCGATGTGGAAAATTAGTTTTGATAATAGTTCAATTTGATTTTAATATGGAGAATTATAAACCATATAGATAGATAGGAAAACATTTTGCAATATTGCGAAAATTTTAGTTATGTAGCCCTGTATTTGAAATCGCTTTGAAGCCAGTTTTGTTTCACATACATATTCTGACAACATCCTCCTGCCACAATCTACCTCATTTAACGCCTATCGATAGTATGTATATGTAAATGTATATGTATATGGTAAGATTAGTGGAACGGTATTTCAATTTTTAACGGACGTAAATTGTCTTTTGTTAATTTATTATATGTGACTTGTTTCATTAATTACAACTACTTCCATATACTTTTCACCTATTTTAGTCAAACAAAAAAATCGTAATGTCGCAAATTATCAGATTAATTCCGAAAATGTATATGACATTACAATAAAAAAGTTTATGTACAATCAATGAAAAACAGTACCAACAATTTTGGCGCACCGACGGGTACAGCTTTGAATGTATTTATATTTCCAATATTTATATCTAGTAAACGGTTATCCGGTTATCTTTGTTTTAGATACGAGGGGAAGCATTGGCGTGCCGAAATTCGGCTGCCTTGTTCAACATGTCGTACTTCGGCAAATTTTATCTTTGCGGTCCTGATGCGCAGAGAGCAGCGGATCTTATATTTACATCCGACACGAGGCGGGAATTGAACAAAACCGTTTACACCTGTGCATTGAATGAGAATGGCGGCGTTGAAATTGATTGCACCGTTACAGCAATTGAACCCGGATCCAGCGGAGTTGTGGATCCAATTTTCAAAGGAAGAGCATTTTACATAGGTAACAATTTTTAGACAGTCCAGAGTGGGCCGAAAACAGGGGCGATTTACTTGATTGTTATTATGATATTCAAATAGTTTATCACACATACTTGAAATTACAACAACAAAAGAATACTCGGTCGGAATACAAAATATTCGATATAAAGGGGTCATAGATTATACAGATTTTTGTTGTATATGAATTAGCTCTCGTTATTTGAGAGTAATCTTATATTTTTCGTGACATATTTATTCAGGCATTACTTCTTGAGAAAAACTAATTAAGTGAATACAAGTATCTGCAATATGGAATCATTTTATCATAGGAGAATGATTTGCAAGATAAGGATTTCTTAGCTTGTTTTTGGACCACACAAATGTCAATATCAAATTAATCTTACATTTACTTCCTACTGGGCTTGTTAAAATTATAAAAATAGCTATCAATATGAAACTGTCGATAGACTGCTTCAGGATTTACTCACTATACTCATTATTTCCGCAGCTTTCTAATCAAAATCACCTTGACTAGTCTTATGCTTGTAATACATTTCAATCAACAATCATGAATATTTTCCATATTTTTTAAGCGGTTACCAAAAATTTTAATATGAACCGCAGTATTGTTCGTAGTGTAATATTTTCTTTTTTGTAAACATATTTTCGTTCCGCAGTTGCAGGCGGATTATCCGGATATCAAACATGGGCCCACATGAACAAAATTATTGATAGAGAAAACTTCCAAGCGACAGTGCACGATGTCACGGAACAAATCGGTGTCTTATCAGTACAAGGCCCGAGAAGGTAGTAATGCAATAGCTAATATGCCTTTACGTATCATTTGTCATACTCATACATAAGTAATCAGTTTTTGTTCTGAATATATAGCACGTACTCCATGTGTTATATTAGATTATGTATAAGATTAACTTAAACTTCTTTGCAACAGATGAATAATTCTTTCTATCTATTTATATCAACGAAAAATGACAAATGTATTTCGAAGTAACCATGACGTCTGATAATAATTGTTATTACTGGTTGTAATAGAGCACGACACCGATAATGATACTATACAAGTGTCTTACGCACATATTTTGTATTTGTTATATGCTAGTTTTGTCAGCGTGTGATATTCCAAAACAGCTCAAGTTCATGTTTCTAATAGGGCCGTACGAAACACATATTTGCAGGTTGAATCAGAGTTCGAGGGAGAACATTTAAGGGGTGATAGAACACAAAAATACAAGCAATTTTTGTAATACAATGTAAGGGCGGCACACAAGGGGTGAAAAGTTCCAGGGTAATTTTCCACCGCCACATTTTACGCGCGTTAAAGAATTACCAGAAGAATGAGAGAAGATATTCCAGAAAACATTTTATTAACAGGAATATTATTGATTTATATGCTCATAGAAAAAAAAGTTAAAAGGTAACACACTGACTGCCACGCGCGCTACTCAGAACTGCTTACTGCTTACTACTACTTACACACTTGCTAGTGTACGGTGCGGCAGACGGGAATGGATACCGGTCGCAGCGACTTTACTGTGACCGGTGTCCGGAGCATATAAATCAATAACATTCCTGTTAACAAAATATCTTCTGAAATATTGCTTCTCATTGTTGTCATAATTATTTCACCCCTTGCGTTCTGCCCATACGTTGTTTCACAAAAATTATTTGTATTGACGTGTTTTATCACCCCTTAAATTTTCTCCCTCGAATTCTGATTCACCCTGTGTATCATACAAGATATATATTATATTGTACTTAAAAAATCAACAATCCTGTAACCAAATTTTCATACTCACTAATCTACTACTAATCTTAATTGCAAATGGCACATATATACCGACTTTCATGTATATAACTATGTAAATAATCATTTAAATGCGATGTCGTATGTTACAGTCGAGAAATTCTTGAAAATTTAATCGATCAAGATCTGTCAAACGAGGCCTTCCCGTTTTCAACAGCAAAATTAGTCAAAATCAATGAACATCTTGTGAGGGTATTCAGATTGAGCTTTGTCGGTGAATTAGGATACGAATTACACATTCCAGCGCAAAGTTGTAAAGATATTTACAAGGCAGTAATGCAGACAGGAAAACCGAAAGGCATGAAGTTGGCAGGATACAGAGCTCTGTACAGTTTGAGTTGCGAAAAAGGTAATATTTATAATTGCATATAATTAGAGACTGTAAGTAAAACAACTTATTTTACAAACGTCTATTATACAATAATATCGGATGGTACATTCACGGAATTTGAATGTAGTTATATACTTAATGGCGTACGTATCATTGCATCAACGCAAACTGTTGCTTCAAAGATTTGCAATAACAAAATATTCATATCGTTGTTTATCAAATACTGTATATCACCGTGTATACGGTACGGTACATAAATTATCATGATACTGTAGTTATCTGCGTGTTCAAATTGGGGAAATGTCGCATATGCAAATAAAAAAATATCAAAGTAATAAACGTCTTTTTGCAGGATACCATTTATGGAATTCAGATTTAAGGATAGACGATAGTCCGGTGGAGGCGGGTTTGGGATTTATTTGTAGAAATTCGGGTGAATATTTGGGAAAGGCAAAAGTCAGAGAGCAAAAGAAGAACGGCGTAAAGAGGAAACGAGTTCATGTTCAACTTAAGAGGTACGAATATTTTATTAAATATTAATTTTTCCTTGGCGATAGTACAATACTACAAGGTTGAGTAACCCACACTATGTAAGAAATCTACATGCATGTAAGAGCCCTGCCGATTTTGTATTATCCGTATATGAATTATTTTGTCATATACTGTTTCACCACATTTCTGCAAGAAGTTCCGATACTAAAGCAACACATTTTATACAAATAGTATACTTGTGAATGTCAGCAGTGGGGAACAAAATTATGTTTCTTTGTAGTTTCAGCATTTTTATATATTTATGTACAAGTGTAACTTACATTTCATGTTTTACAATTTATAATATTTATCGTAGTGGTGACGTTCCACTATGGGGAATGGAATCGTTGTACAGAGATGACCATCTAGTTGGCTATCTGAGAAGAGCGGAATACGGTTTCACATTCGGTAGAAGTATCGGTCAAGCATACATTGTTCATCCACACAACTGCAACGTAACACCAGAATTCCTGCGCACTGGAAGTTACGAAGTTGAGGCAATGGGAGAGAGATTTCCGGCACAAATATTTCCTCACAGTCCTTACGACCCTGAGAACAAAAAATTGATGGGCGACTACGGCAGTTAAGATATAAGGCTCTGAAACGTTCACAACTATGCAAAAACGATCGAAATTTACTTGCGTGTGATTTATAGAAAATTATAATTTAATTGCATAAAACTTGTGATTTGGTCATCAGTGCTATACTTTAAACCATTTTTTATTTAAGTACCAACAGATTTTTTTTATAAAATTGATGGGATTGAATTCTCCTGATTTTAAATGGAAAAACCAATTAAATGTACCTTGTACACCTGATAGTTGTAAGTAATGAATATTTCGCCTACATGTGCATGTGCAGTTGTCTTGTATGATATTATTGTCAAACAGCCTTTTTGTACAAATGTAATAAATCAAATTTACCATAAATAAAAATTATTTTTTTCATCCTGCCAATGGATTTGCATGTATTGTCACTGCATTTATTCTTGTCTCTGTCAGTGGTTTATAATTCTTGGGATTTACAGGCAGTTTTTCCAGTTGCTCCAATGTCTCTAGTCCATCAATAACTCTAAAGAATTCAATAAAAATTGCAGTTTGAAAATCATAGATTGTGATATATGTTACATTCAGGAATATTGAAAATCAAAGATCTTTTAATTAGAAATTATTGAATAAACATACACTGGCTACTATAGAAAACATTGATGAAATGCAGCCTTTGTGGCCATGAAATGTAGTAAATTAAAGATCCTTAAAATTACAGTTACCAATTACTGAAAAATCTGTTTCTCCCTGTTCCATTAACTTACTTTCCAAACAATGTGTATTTTAAATCTAAATGCGGCTGTGCTCCATATGTTATAAAAAACTGACTGCCATTAGTGTTTGGACCATTGTTAGCCATTGATACCAATCCCCTAGCATTGTGCTTCAGCTCCTCTTTAAATTCATCTTCAAATTTTCTATTCCATATCGAAGTTCCACCTTTTCCTGTTTGAGTGGGATCACCTGTCTGAACGATGAACCCCTTTATGTTGCGGTGGAAAAGGCAGTTGTTGTAATAATCGCTCGCACACAATGCCAAGAAATTCTGAGAAACAACATATTGTTTAAGTACATAATTTGATTTAATGACTTATTCACTTCATATAATAGGTATCAATATAGTTTCATTCTTAATGGTTTCACATATTAGGTTATATCCAAAAAATTGTATACATTATAATACTATTGGTCAAGCTATAGACGATATAGAATAACAGAAAAACAATTAAAAATACAGTGTAATACGTTGTATATATATAGATAATGTCTTTAAATATGATAGCCAAAATACTTTACATGGGATAAAAAATATATAAGATTAACCTTAGTAATGTGAAAATCAAATCTTATAACATTTCGACAAAACTAAACTTACAAATCGCCACAAATATAGGAAAAACAAGTATGATAGGGATAGAAAACTAAAACAACTTACCTCGCATGTTTTCGGGCATAATTCGCAAAATAGTTCAATTTTTATATCACCTACGTCGGTATGAAGCGTGACGCTCTGTAAAATAAGCAAAACAGAATATTTTCTGATAAATGCATATTGCTACGAAATTTAATACAGAATAATAAAAATACCATATTTAAATGTTAATTAACCATGCTTGGTAATAATCCTTAATTCTCTGGTAAATAAAGTTTAAATATTAGGCGGCAATGGTCTTCTTAGTAAATACTATTCGGTATCAAAATGCACATCAACGCATGCGCGCGATCTTTTGAAAGAAACTGGAAATACAGCAACTTATCCGGCGCGATAATGAGTAAATTCAACGACATGTTAAGTATAACTGAGTATAACAAAGAAGATTATCTTATCAAACTTCTTTTTCTTAAATATGTTAAAATAATTGAATGTTTACACAGACTTACAACTCAGTTTTGTTTATTTACAATATATTTATTGTTGAATAAATTACTGCATTTTATTTGTTCTTCTAACTTCTGCAATTCTAAAAAAAACAATGATGCCAAAAAAGTTGGTATGCATTGACGAAGAATATGTACAGGTCGTAGAGTTGAATACTAAATGGTGGTTGCCCAATGTACTTTTTTAGTGCTTCACAAAAGAATTGTTTAAGAGTAAATGTTGCTGAATTTTGTGCATATCAAAAGTTCTAAGACATAAGATAGTTGATTAACCAACAAGAGCAACGTTTGTCTTCTTACATGAAAACGCACGCATAATTGATTGTGAAACATTTGCATATGTTCTTTTGTTCTTCATTGGATAATATACATAGAATAAGGAATGACTGAATGACATTTGATTTAATGAATGCAGCGCAGATGAAACGACCTTTACATGAAAACCCACACATAATCAAATATGACACATCTACATATGTTTATTTCGATTTCGTTGTATAATAAATATAGAACAAGGATACAACCAGATACAACTGAACAACATATAATTCGGTAACTTCAACGAAGACAGAACGGCATTAGCATGAAAAACTCATATCGCAGGAAGTGAAACGCCTACATATATGTACAGAGTTCCCCCGAACCGCTGGACTAATTTTGCGAATCGACAACGCCTCCACCGATAATCGGACGAAGCGAGTGTGTCGCGCGTGTATGACGTCTAACCTATAACCTAATGTCGGGCTCCGTCAGTTTTTCCCACTCAACAGTTGCCCAGCGAGAGTTATAAGTCCAAAACATCATCAGTTGCGGCTGCTGATTGACAATAAAGCATAGAAGCCCGCAATATCCGAGACTTCATCGACCACAGATCAAGAATTGAACTAAAACTCCAGCTTGAAGATCTCAGCGAACGTAAACCGTCGAAACATACCGACTCATCGTGCGCCTTTTTTTCCACTCGTGTCTTTTTTACTGGCCATGCATCCTTGTTGGAATTGAAATAACACAGTCATGCGATGCTAGAAACAAAAAGGTCATCTGCAGGAAGAACATTCTGGCAAGGGATGGAAATTTGTTTACATACACACACACACATGAGGGGCTGCGACAAGGCAGTTCAAAAGAAAGTTACTACATTTGGCTTGTCTCTCATCTTTCTCGAGTGATGAGATCATTTCAATAATTTTATGTGACATAAATGTGTGGAGACTGTTGATTATTGCCGCTTTTGTCATACAAAAATGTTATGGGACGTTTCTGGGTGGTACATGTATCTATTGTCGGACGCTTTTTGTCCTTTGTTACAGTCACATTTTAGAGTTTGTTAAGGTTTTGTTTGATAATCATAGCAGAGAAACTTCAACATAGTTTGTGATATAACAATTGTTGCCAACTTATGATCAACTTAGTTAGAGTAGTTAAGAATGAATGTCAAGAGGAAATGGATTAGTTAGCAAACTTATTAATGAACAATAGTGAGAAACCAGCAAATGCAAAAAGACAATGATAATTCATAAAGAAATTAATTTGCAAGAAAAAATGACTAAAAGTATATTTAATGCTTTGTATTGACCACAAATGCAGAGAATATAATCAGAAATTAATACACAGAGAAAATCTGCGTATGGAAGGAACCATTAAAAATTTCACTGAGAAAGTGACATGTCCCATGATGACAGGAAATAAATTTCCTACCTCATACTGATAACAAATTTTGAGAACAATAATGAATATTATGTGCAGTATGATTTCTTATGGCGGAATCATGTCAGATTCAGTCTAAAAAGTATTGCAAGGGCCCAATAAGCCCTCACCCTATTTAGCAAAACCCTTTGTAGACCACAAGTATATAATTGCCCATAAAAATGGATGAAAGACGTGTAGCAGATTATTTTGTTGTGGCTGGTCTCCCTGGCCAGGACAATGACTATTCACAGGACAACGATAAGGATGCTGACAACGAGAAGTGGGAGGATTGGTGTCAGGAAGGCACTCATTTAAAAGACATACACATGCAGCCACCCATAACGGACCTAGCAGTCATATTTCCTGCCCTTGGCGAGCAATGTCCTGAAGGATATACATTGTTGGAGTTCACTGTAAGTGGCTCTCCAGCCGATTTAAATCATGGAAGCTTAAGGACCAACGAGTGTTACCTTTGTTATCGAAGAGGTCGTGACAAGCCTCCATTAGTTGACATTGGTGTCATATACGAGGGAAAGGAAAGAATAATGCAAGACGCAGAAATAGTTTCGGAAACACCAAAGGGTCATCCAGCCAATGTCAATAATTCTACGTCAAAAATATTTGTTACGTACAGAAGAGCGTCAAAGAAAATGCCATGTAATTCTCTGGTTGTTACTGATATTTGTGTCATCTTGACAAACAAAGGTGAGACTGCACCACATGCATTTTGTGTCATAAACAAGAACCTGAACAAGGGTATGTTGGGCAGTGACGTGTATCTGTGCTATAAAAAATCCATGAACAGGGCAAATCTGATATCATTCAAACCAGCAATTTTGTATAAGTATCCAGTGATGGACTATAACACTTTTGTGTTTCCTAATTCAGTGGCCATGTTTTGTTTGCCAATGGGTGCAACTATTGAGTGTTGGCCAAAGGTGGCCTGCAAACCAAAGCCAGTATTTTCAACATTTGTTTTGACTGTAGCTGATGCTGCTCAGAAAATGTATGGTTCTGCAATAACGTTTTACGAGGAATTAGCATTAGAAGAGCTTAGCCAAAAAGAGATTGTTGACGTTGACAAGCTTGAAGAGATTAATCAGAATAACATTGATGGTTTGGAAAAAACTGAGAATGCAGAAAACAAGGTAAGTCAGAGAGTAAAGTCCATAAGGAGGCATGGCATACTGAGGAAACTTACAAGTTCCCAATTAGAGAAGCTACAATTCACGGATCCAAGTGCTCAGTCTCTTAACATCAGTAAATCTATCTGCATTCTGTCCCACTGGCCGTTCTTCGATACTTTCGAAAAGTTCCTGGTCTTTCTTCACACGATGGTGAACAATAAACCGCAGGCGGTACCGATTGAGAAATATATTTCTTACTTCCTGTGCGATATACCCTTTCCGAGTCCGCAAAGGCCTAGAATATTGGTGCAATTGAGTACAGAAGACAGATTAATTTTGACCCAGCCCGAAGATTTGGCTTTGCCGCGTTCCGGCGCCAGTTTTCGCCAGCTCCTGATAAATCTCGGCCCGGACAATTGCCTTCTTATTCTGCTGCTAATTTTGACGGAACAGAAAATATTGGTACATTCGCTGAGGCCAGATGTTCTGACGTCTGTGAGCGAAGCCATTGCTATGATACTGTTCCCATTCAAGTGGCAATGCCCATATATTCCACTTTGTCCCCTTGGCCTAGCTGAGGTCCTCCATGCTCCGTTGCCCTTCTTAATCGGTGTCGACTCAAGATTTTTTGACCTCTACGATCCGCCCGCAGATGTCAATTGTGTCAATCTTGATACGAACAACATAGCAATCTGCGATGACAAGAAATACTTGAACGTCAAGTTACTGCCAAAAAAGGCGGCAAGGCAGCTGCGCAATTGGCTCGAACATCTTTATTCGAAGCTCATTTCGCTGGGCAAAAGTTTCATGTCCCAGAAAGAGAGAGGTGACGAGGATTTCAGCGTTGACAAGGAATTTCAGCAAAAGAGGAAGGAAGAGATGCTAGAACTGGAGATCCAAGATGCCTTCTTGAGGTTTACGGCCACAATTTTGAAGGGTTACAGGGGTTACTTGTTACCTATTACGAAGGCACCCACGGTTGGCTCGACCGACCCGACAAGTTTATTCAATATGCAGGCCTTCCTACGAAGCCGTGACAAGGCACACGCAAAATTTTATAGCATGTTGGTGAGGACCCAAATGTTTATAAGGTTCATCGAGGAAAGAAGCTTTGTCTCAGACATGGACATGGCAGGCTTGGCGTTCTTCGACGAGTGCACAGAAAGAGTGGAAGAAGAGAATGTTACTCTGTTGGAGTTGGATGAGAGTCAACACAGCGAAAGGACAGTTTTTATACCTCCCCCGGAAGCCGGACCCAATCAGCAGCCTATAATCTACAAGACCTTCAAACTGAATCCTGAACTGATGAGGCCACAGAAGAATCTTTGCCTCAAAAATCCTGCATTAAGTGCCTTCGGCATGGTGCCCGGAAGCCCTATGGCCAGAAGGACCAAGCATGAGATCAAGGTTGCTCAAAGGATGGCTCGCAAACAGGTCAGAAATTACAACCATTTTTATCCTTATCCGCAATATTCACAATATTGTTATCATACTCTTTTCAATGGTTGAAAACAGGCCGCCATGCCTGACCGCTGGGGAAGATGCCTCCTCGGCACTTGTTTCTCTCTCTGGTTTCTTCACTTGCCAGCGATGCTGCTAGTTTCGAATCAACCGGCGGCCATTCTGCACCAGGCCTACGAGTTGCTGGTCAAGATGCAGAAGTTACGTCTTGATCCGATGGAGGAAGTATGCTATCGCGCCATGATGCAGCTCTGCGGTGTCTACGGCCAGCCGGTTTTGGCGGTGAAACTTCTGTTTCACATGAAGCGCAGTGGAGTCCAACCCAATGCTCTGACTTACGGATTTTACAACAAGGCCGTGCTTGAGGCCACCTGGCCCTCTGACATGACAAATTCGAGCCAGCTAATGTGGAACAAGCTCCGCAATGTAATTGTAGGGGCTGCACTCTTCAAGCGGGCTGGCAAAAAAGGTGCGCGAAGACGACTAAGCTCAAATGTCGACTTGTTGACACCCGACGGAAAGAGCGAGGGGATGGAGCATGCTCTTTCAAGGTCGAGTTTGGATAGCACGCATTCGCAAGATACGGAGGCTGCGCATAGTGACTGTAAGAGCTGTTTTTCATTCTACGTCATTTTTTGTCCTTTTCTATTGATACTCATCGTTAGATCTGAAACGTATGTCTTACACTGATATTATGATAATAGACCTCTACCGTTCCCGAGGGAGCCTAGATTGTTAGCGTGTATAGTTTTAGAAATATGCTGTTTTGATCTTGGGGACTCAGCGTCCTGTAGAAACGCAGTTACTTCGAAACTTTTACCTTTCAAACGTTATAACATCGAAAATATATGTCATTGTCGTTTAGATTTAGAGTTCAGTCGTGTAAAGCGAGATATGTGGTTTCTAATTATCGACGTTATTCGAGAAGTTCTTTCTCGAACTTTAGTACCCTAGGTGTGTAACAATGAGGAAACTTACTTTCAAATGATTTTTCTGTTGTTTATTATGATGTTAATATAGTTATTTTAAGTGCGTTGTAATCGTTCGACGAAGTATGGTTTCTGTTTCTAGAAATTGCATCGTTATCTTTTTGTTTTGATTTTGAAACAGCAACAAAGGGCAGCTCAGTGTCGGACTTGCCGGGCTTCGGTTCGTTCGAACTGAAAGCGAAATTGTTAAGGCAAAACAGCATTGTGAAGGAGCAGGCGTTGGCGTTGCTGCAGAACGAGGACTTAGATTGTTCGTCGAGTAATCCAAGGTAACGGGCAAACGTTAAGATACGGATGCAATTTTCCAAAGATATCGCAGGCGATTTTACCGCGACGGACTCTGATATTCACCGCCCAAAATTCACAATCTACTTCTTCGAGTATTTTGTTACAGTAGCACTTGCAGTTGATCTCCGATTGATAGTATTGCGCAATATGCGGTAGTAGTAACAGAACGTAGTCCATAGAGCAGTAATCGATAGATAATTTAGAACTTTGGCTGCTTAATTTTGTCGCAGTGTCAATCACTTTCTCATGCATGCTAAAAATACGTCACTTCTGTATGTATGTAAAGTGTGAATCACTATTGTATGCGTATTAACCGGGGGGAGAGGGTGAAATAGGGGTGCGAAAAGTTTCACCGCGAGAAGACAATATTTTGAAAGAAAATGTAAGTTTTGAACATGTTACGCGCATCGCGACAAGCGACCTCAATTTTTATTCTTTTTCGTTTTATATACCGCGGGGAGAGAAACCAGGGCGATTCTTCGGAATTACGTCAGGCGAAGAGATGAAACAAACGTTTTTTATTTGTCTCTATTTGGGAGAATAAATTTGTAAGACCGTATGGAATACACAGAAAAATATTTTCAGAAACACATTAAGCACAATTGTTCGACAAGCTTCAATTCAATCGTAATGCTTTTGGTAGAGAGAAAGAAACACATGTTTAATAATTCCGCTCTTAAACTCTTTGCTTTATTTTTCTTGAGTGAAATTCGGAAGACAAAAGAGACCATTTCACGCGTATTTTCTTGCCAAAATTGCCATTTTATAACAATCAAATGTCAATTCGTTGAAAATTTAAAGTGTTTGCCGCGGTAAATTCTACGAACGATGTTCGAATCCGAAAACGTTTGTTCCATCTTTTCGTTTGGATCGGTTAGCCTAATTTGAAACACGTTTCTATGAGAGGAAATGTAATGTCTATCGATGCGCACGCGCAGAGTGAGGTTGTTTTGATTGAATATTGGAACATCGCCGTTCGTTCTTTCTTTTTGTTGTCGGAATCTCTGCTTAAGACTAACACGCTCCGGCGAGTCGCCGTTAAAAAGTCCTGTCCGGACGCCAGTGACCGAGAATGATCCGTTGGGGGCGTTCGTTAACGACGAGACGCCGATCGTTTCGCCATCCGAAGAGAACGACTCCAATTGCTCGACCAGCACCCTCACCGTATTGAATAATACCGTCGAGGAAAGGGCAGGCGGACCGCTTTTATTTAGAAGGTAATTCTAGCCGCCTCTTATTTCGATCTTTTTTTGAACCTCCAGTATGTATTCCGGATTTTTATATGTTTCTATATATATTAGGTGATTGCAAAAGATCGTGCCCGATTTGAGATCTGCTATCTATGAAAAGTTGGCACAAACTTTTCTTGTTATTCTGTTACGTTCCAAACACTGTTTCTGACCTGATACCAATTTTTCTGTTCATTCTTTGAAATATTTGTTATTTTGTTTTTTTTTGTTGGTGGGGGGGGGGGTTAATAATACTACCATCGACACTCTTCTCTAACGAAATCAAACTTTCTATTGATTTCTCTTTTTTCCGTTTTTTAAACTTCTCTTGTGAGGCGTTTCTTCCACGACCATTTTCTTCACACAATACTTCTGTAGAAATACAATATTTTACTTTCATCAATGTAATACCAATCTAGCTGCAAAGAAAACATGTATAGTTTTCTTTCTTCCCCTTCTTTGGGTAACCAAGTTTCAGTCCTGTATTTTGTTGCACTCTCTCTGTATTTATTGCAGTAGGTATGTATACAAAGCAATCTGTTACAGTTTTATACGCTCTCTCATCCATGAACTATTTGTTATTTTCAAAATATACTCGCAATAGGATATTCCCACGTTTTTGGCCATATTTGTTGATAATTCTGTTTATATTATACGTTCAGAAGACTTCTATAAGAAATTTGTTTGCTACCAATTGTGTTGTAAAGTTTAGATTAAGATTTTCTAATTGTTTATGAAAATTATGTAAACTTTCATAACATTGAAATCTAAGTTAATTTTATATTGATTTGTCATTGACATACCTTTAATGGGTAATTATTGCATTTTACTATCATATAACTTCTCTTAATAAAAAAGTTTGAACTAGAGCAGTCATTCAGGTGGTAATAAATCAATTTTTAGCCTTATTAGAGTTCAGTCTATTTTGAAAACAAAATATATAACGAATATAAAATGTTGCTGCATAGATTTATACCAAGTAACAAATAGTTTCAAGGATTATTGTCTGACAGTATTGTACTAGTTACTCTGTAAACATGTTTGTGTATCATTCGGTATATATTCGACAATATGTTTGTAAGCAGTAAACAATTAGTAACAAACTTATACATTTTTCTTTCTTTTATTAAATTAACTTGACATTAATTTCTAACCATAGCAGGCTACGTTATCAATTCTTTTGGAAAATTGGACCTCGATATAATCACTTTCGAAAAAATAGTCTGCTCATATGTAACGAGAATTGATGGTAGAAATTGAGAATATCGCTTTGACGAAGAATTCGATTTTTGGGTACGTATTTGTTTTCTGCTCGTTCAATTAACACATGTGCCATTAACGCATGGGGTATAAATGATAAATCGAATGACATTGGAAAATATATCAGGTATGCGATACTGAAATGCGATAGAGTGTAAAATATATTAATTTGTCGATAGTATTAAAAGGGTATATAATGATTTTACGTTTCATTGCCAAATAAAAAAAAATCGATAAAATATTCAAGTCGTCTAGACAAGCCAACAAAAATTTCACAATATTTTTGCAGTAACACTAATTTCTGTAATACAGTCAAACTCAATAATGTTCAGCTTACACCGCAGTGAAAAAAATACGGCAAACAACTTCAAAGTATTTCTTAAGCAAAAAAGGTACATCTGCAGATTTAAACGAAAGTTCACAATAACGTTTAAATGGCTTTTGGGTTTTGCAAACAGAAATAAGTGCAGTAAGAATTTCGAAAGACGCTCCGAGCAATGGGAAACGTAAGCCGCGAAAGATTCGAGCAAACTGTTGTGTGAGATCTGACGAACGTTTATTTTCTATCGTTGCAACAGCAATATACTGCCGCGAAGTGCGACATTTCATCAGGCAGTGGACGATGCCGCGACGACGATGACGGCGACAACAATGGGCAGCGTTGGAGGACAGTTGCAAAGAAGTGAAACTATGCCGCACTCAGTCGCCCAACAGGGCGAACAGGAGAGAGAGAAAGAGAGACTGGAAATAAGCAGCCTGTGGTCACAGAACAAGGACAGCGTGACATCAAGCCTGTCCAGCCTGGGATCTAGTCTTAAGCTCAGTTTTGGGTAAGTCCATTTTCCGATTCTGAAGCCGACTCGAGACCAGCACCTATCAAAGGTACATGCACTTCTGCCTGCTCACTATTTCCCTCATAAATTTACAATCAGGACTTATTTTTCCTTATACATTATGCTCTTCTCCATTCTTAAGTTCATATTTCTTCTCCTAGTTCTGCTAGTAAAACCCATTTGAACTTAACCGGGCACATTGACGTTTTCACTCATATGTTATATACATACATATATCATAATGTATCTCAACACGTATTTTGTTTTGCACGATTTGATGCGTTAGTCGCACAAATTTTGTCCTGTAAAAGCACATTGTTATTTATTTTCGAATTCAGTGGTAAACGAAGACTCGTCTTGTTTCAACCAAAATCCACCTTATGTACACATAATGACTCCCGAAGACAAGTATTTGTTCTATTGTGTGGTTTGCTCAGAACCTAATCTAAACGCACCATTTTGTTGGAAAGTGAAACAGCATTTAACATATTTCTTACCCTGTAGGTTGCATACCGCAAACGATGTGTTTAAGCCATAGACATTTTTTTTGCTATAAAATAGGATTTTTTTAAACCAAAATACTCATATTTTAACATCGCAACATTGCGGGAACAGTGAGCAATGTCGTATAACTGATTCTCTTTCAGTTAATTTTATCTTCATGTGTTATATCCAATGCAGTATGATAACATAAAAATTATATTCGTGTCCTATAGTAAGCAAAATTATTAATATTATATACAAAATTGTGCATAAACGACATTCGTGATGATTTATTTTGGAATGAATCTTTTCCAAATATTATTTAAAATTTATTATGTTGGCACATCATCTGACGCCTATTTGTGTCGGCTCAATGTCTTTAGTTAATTAACTTACTCAAATAAAATGTATTATATTAATATATAACAGATTTTACACATTATACATTTTTGTTATTCATTACGATTTCGGTCTCAGTATAAGGCGTTTATCAGAAGCAAAATTACGAAAGAGTACGATATTATATAGCACATATAGTTTTGCGCAGACAGAACGGAAAACTCCAAAATTCAGGACGGTAGCATTGAACGTGTTAAGGATATTTAGTAAGATGATTAATGTTAACGCAAATTACACAGGCATTGATTAACTTATATAAACCTGGTTTAGATATAGCTCAACATCAAAGAATTTTGTTCACGTCAAAGAACTTTTTTACATTTTGCCTTCGCAAAATTAAGAATAATGGAACAGAGTGGGTTGAGACTTGTTTTTAGCACAACAAAATCTATAAGAAACACTGAAGAAGATATTAGACAATAAAACAAAATACGTGATTTATTGGAGCCTGGCTTCGCTTGAACTGCATTGTGTCTGCAGGAATTGTCTTGAAACAAAAACGTAACCTTTGAATGGGTTTGAAAGATCTCTTTTCTCGGCAAGACATTTAAGCATAAATCAATTTTGTCCTGTTATTCCTTTCCGTAATTCTGCATTTAATTTGTTCTTTAATTTGCAATTCTGTATGATTTTGTTTAGTTGTGATGAAATGTTGATCTTTTTGAATTTTCTTTTACAAGCATGTTTTTTTGAGCCTTGTTTTGTTTGCCTAACCCACCCAAATGTAGACGATACTCGACCGGCGGCTTGGCATTCGCTAAAAATAAGGAGCTTATATCATCAAATCAACTTATCGAATCTCTTAGCCTCTCCAGTTATATCAGGTGAGTCGCCCACTAAAAAAATAAGAAAAAACCATCAATACAGGTCTCTTATCTGCGCAAAAATGTAGTAAAACTGCGGAACACACTTTGAAAGAAAATTGTTTTTCGCTAATTATGCAGAATCGGTGGGTTCATCTTTAGGAAATATAAAAATTGTAAAATTTGATTATTTTTACTAGAGAATGTAAAGCAATAATGCAAAGTGAAAATGTTTTACACGGCATTTAATTTTCAAGCAAAGGAAAGTTATTTAAATTATTTTTAATTTTCTGCACATTATCTACATAACTTCTTTTGAGAAAAATTCTATACAGTTTCTATTATAAAAGAGAATTCCGAATTTTTACTTCTTTTCAGAATTATTGCGCATTTTCATAACATTCGTCTTCTGACTAGATCGTATAAGACTGTTGAAATGTATATTGGTTTAATAACAAAATGAAAATGGATATTTATTTCACAGTCCCTCATCGTTGACTGGCAAGAAATCGAACGAGATAATACTCGGGGGTTTGAACAGTCTCAAATCGGCGGCAACCAGCGTGGCGAAGAAATTCGACGAGATTAAAGAAGCGATTTCGGCAACTAGTACACCAGTCAAAATGAAGGAAAGGGAACAGAATCTAGCCTACGGAATTTCGCACGAGTCCTTGGATTCTCTGACTGACGGGTCCTTACAGGATCGAAACGAAATTACCGCTAGGATGTCAAGTGGTAAGAAAAAATAATGTTTTTGAACACACTAATCACCTGAAAACTGTCGACAACAACGTCCATCTGGGATAATTTGGATCTTTCATTTTATGAAAATATATTTCATACAAAATATATTATTATGGGATTGACGAAACTTGAAGTACGAAGTACGATGTTTCGATGTTCTGAAGTTTCTTTCATTGAAAAACTGCGGCATCAGTTTGTTGTTAAATCAAGGTCATTAATTCTGAGTTAGAATATAACAGGTTTTACACGTCACAAAAGAACAGGGCGCTTACTGGCACTAAAAACAGAAATAATTGTTAAGGGTTTGTTTTTATTACGCAAATGAAATAACATAAACTGTAACAGCTTATATAAAATTATAACAATCTGCAGCAGAAATATGTAATACAAAAATTGGAAGAAACGTTAAAAGATGATTTTATTGTAGAAGATTCATTGTGATATAAGTCTAAATTTATTATATAAATATGCGTCTTGAATATTTGTCGTTCATGTCGTTATGTCATGCAATTTGTAATTTTATTGGCTGCAACACAGAGCTAAAGCAAATGTGCCATTTTATCTAAAGACCTCAACGTAATACATGGTATTTCAATAAATTTAAAAAAAAGTACAATCCACACTTTCGACCAAAGTGATCTAATACAGCGTAGTTCAAAGAAAAGTTTTATTTTATAAAGCCAATCAACGCATTGTTATGCTTTAAAACTTTTACCCTTACACTATACGGTATATATAAGTTGTTAGTTGATATTGAAAACAGTAATGAAACCATTGATGGGATATCTCGGATTGATGTTATTCAAAGTAATTATAGGTCTGTAATTATATGAAGATTTCGTCAACCGTTGCAAATCCATCACAAAGTAGTACAGAAACCAGTCATAGTTCTCTTAATTGTCGCAGATCAACAGACTCTGATTTGTCTGACTAATCTTGTATTAA
Source organism: Anoplius nigerrimus (assembly GCA_914767735.1). NCBI lineage: Eukaryota > Metazoa > Arthropoda > Insecta > Hymenoptera > Pompilidae > Anoplius > Anoplius nigerrimus. The sequence continues at coordinate 12,451,269 of OU612078.1, forward strand.
CTCGTTGCAGGTGACGGCAATGAAGAGCTCTGTCATTTGTACGAGCTTGCAGAATGCCTTTATCCAAAGGGATCTAGAGATCTGGAGGACCAACGCTTGGCCATCGAATTGGTTTTGTCCAGCGCTAGTCGTTGCCATCATTGTGCCGCAATACTTTATGACGAGGAAATAATGGCAGGGTGGCAGCCGGAAGATTCGAATCTTAATACCGTCTGTCAATATTGTGACAAGGCCACTGTCCCATTACTGACCGTTACCGTTTTAGATTACAGGTTGGCCCTTTTTTTCTTTCGTTTTGATAACATTTTTTAGTTGAACTTGATAATATCGTGCATACGTAGATAAAGAGAACTGTGAAGTCGTATAATAATATTATATATAAAATCATACGAATGTCAATTTAACCCTTTTAGTGCCGGACAACGATATATCGTCGTTCGCTACACTTGCGAAAAGTGCCAGCGACGATATATCGTTGCGCATCCAATAGCGCCGTACTATTCGCATTGCGAGAGAACTTTACCTCAAAATAAATTTAGAAATCATTATAAACGGTTTAATTTCAATACGAGATGATTAATCCGCTGCTTTTTGAATCATGTAAATATCATTTTTAGTTTGGTTTTTATGAGCCTTTTCCGAAACCCTTGTAAATTGCATGAATTTCATCCGGTTATCTTCGCATAGGCACCTCTGTTCCGGCCGGCACTAAAAGGGTTAATACATTCTATGTCAAGGTTTTAACTTATCTCTTCTCCGCCAATAAGTTAACTTTTGCATTGCATACAATTCTCTATTTGTTATAACTTTCTGTTCGATTTACGCAGAATTTGGCCGTTAATGAATTTTTCCTCAAACTTCAGGCGCGATGGTAACGAAAAAACGGACGATCCTTTAATGGGTGCATTGGTTGAGCTTGTCGAGGAGCCGAAGGAACTTCTTGAGCCAATCACGGTTCCTTATCTCAACCCATTGGTCCTCCGCAAGGAACTTGAGAGTGTTCTGAGCCAGGAAGGCGACACTTGCCTGACAAAGCACCGCTTCATCGAAGAACACCCTATTGTTTATTGGAACCTGATCTGGTATTTTGAGAGAATAAATCTCCAAAGTCATTTGTCAGACTTATTTATGAACAACGACAAGAACAAGGAACTGCAGCAAGGCGCTGGCGTAGGATCGATCGGTGTGAGAACAATGTGGGACAACGAGAGATTACATATGGACCGCTTACCTATGTACTTGCTGTGGAAATTAAATGCTGCTGGGGATAGAACGTAATTATGACTATTATATATATTATATCGCTATTGCATTTGTACATTTTGTAATATATTCGTTACGTTGTTAGTACGAAAGTATAAGGTTTTTTTTTATCAGGGGAATATATTAGTATATGTTATTAATGTTGTAAAGATATTGATGTAATTTACTTTAAGCTTTAGCAATGGTTTCTGAACATAATAATGTGCGGCGTAACATATGAGATATGCATAAGTTCATATCCGATTTCCATTTACATTACATGTATCGTAGATTGCCAATTATGATTCTTTTTTTTTTGTATAGATTAATGAATTCAGTGATAACAAATGTACGACGGAACGATCTGGCTGAGCCAATAACAAGAGTCGCAATGGAAAGAAGTAAGAATCTACAGAAGGATCAGGCGCCTTTTTCCATTTACAGAGATATTCTTTTTCTGGCGTTCACCGTTGTAGGAAGGACAAATATCGACCAAGGTAAGATAAAATTTTGACATATGTTCGCATATAGATTCAATAATATATTTTAACGCATATGTTTTATTCAAATATGGAATTAGTAATAAAATATCGTATTTAACATAAACGAAGCAATGTCGTTTTCTTGCATTATTATTTTCAGTATAAGCGATTTTAGTACTGGTAGTGTGAGTGTGTAAATGCCTACCATGTAATGTTTTACAGTGTGTAGGGAATAAGTATATACACTTTAGAATTTCAATTACTGGAATTAGGAATGCTCGAATGAACAATATTGTACATATGTTTATGTAAAATGCCATATCGTTCTATAACAAATTTTGTAATAATCCAACAAAAATATTACGTTTGTATAGGCGCCTTTGACAAGCAGTACACTTCGTCCATAGGAAAATTAACGGAAAATGAGGAAAGGTTGCTTCACAAAATCGATGCCCCACCGACGAGGATGTCGATTTATTGTCGCCATTATTTCAAACAGTTGAATGTATGAACGAATCAATTTGCAAGAGTAACACTTGGACATTTTGGAAAGGAATGAGAACAAATGAACAGGTTGTTGAACATTGACAGGAAATAAAGCACGACGAAAGCGGAAAGAAGAATGTGGAAGTATCCGAGAGTGTAAAGGAAACGAAAATAATAAAGAGAAGAACAATAATAATGGAAGACAGTGTAAAGAAAACATGAGAGTCAAAGGAATCGAATACATCGATAAAGAGAACAAATAAAGAAAAAAAGAAGAAATGGAGTGTTTAAAGGAGAAATAGACGGAAATCAGAAATGCGTGAAATAAACAAGAAGGGCAAAGGAAAATAATGATGGGGAATGCATAAAACAATGATGGAGCGAAACTGAACAAATTGAGGTGAATACAAGGAAGAGCAAGTATAAAGAGAAAATACAGGAATAAATGAACATAGTGATTCAGAACTGGCATGGACTGCAACAAAAGTGGAATAAGTAAAAAAGCAATATAGGAAGGTAAAATAATGTAAGAGATAAAAAATGAATGGGAGGGATTAAATAAAAAATGAGTGAAAATTCCAAAATGCGATTTTTGACCAATGAACGTTGAAAAATGGATAACAACTTACTCGTTGTAAGAAAATAACCAATATCGTGACGATGGTGTAGAATATAAATGTGTTGATAATTGGAAAAGTCCAATACGATAAGACGATTGTTAAATACAGTATACAACACAAAAAAGGAAAAGGAAGAATAATCACTAAAAATAATACAAATTTGAGATCTGAAAATTGAATAACAAAAATTAAGGAAATCCAAAAAATACATAAATCAGATACTTCCCACCAAAAATATTTTGTAAAAAGAAAGGTTTAAGAAAAATGGGAACAAAGTATTTGAAACATTTTGCTGACTTAAATAAAAGAAGAAGTAACTGGACATTGTGAAGAACTAACGAAAGATTTTAAAGGTGAAGGAATAAAAACATGAGTGGGACCGCGTCTTTTTAATATAACGTCCGAGCGCACTATTGTTAAGTGACAGTTTTTGTTGCATGAGCTTGAAAAGAGAAATTGAAAAATTTGCTGATGTGGCGATCAACGGTGAATTTAGCATTAATTGAGTGCATATGAATGAAAAAACAAGACGATGAAACACATATGTGACCATTCAAACGTTTAGCTTTCATTAATTCCCTCCAAGTTTTCGAAAAATAAAAAATTATATAGGAGAATAGACAAATAAAGAAAGAGAAAAACGTAAAAAAAACGTGATATAAGCAAATGCACGAGGTGCCGATGGAATGAAGAAAAAATGTGAACACAAAATTAAAAAAAAAAGTCGCGCAAAAGAAGACAGGTAGAAGCGCTTAGCACTGCAAACTGAAAAAGTATTCACAAGAAGATATGGAAAATATGGAAAGTTGATATACGAATTAGGAAGGAAAAGAAGAAAGATAATCTCCACGATTGTTGGAATAATTTTTTTACTCCCTGACACAGTAAGATAGAATGTTTGAAGCAAAAAAAAAACATGATGGACGATTATGAAAGATCGAGTGCATGAATGGAACGAATGAACATAAAAAACAGTAGAAAAACTCATAAAAGCGAATAAAAGTAGAAAGTTGGAATGAAGAATGAAACTTAAATGAAAATTGGAAGGTGAATGAGGAGTGAATGAATGAATGAATTGGAATTTGAAATAGTTAAACCAATAAAAGTACGATAATTTGTACAGTGCGAAAATTAATTAATACCCCGCTCGCGCATGGATTTCAAGAACAAACAAACAAACAATAACAACAAATTGTAATTAACCGTCGTAACGAGAGTTAGAGTTTAATGTGTAAGAAAATCTGATTTTTTTAAATAAAGAAAAAAAAATAGCAAAATTTGTACGCTTATTAAATATTTGCCTTCATACCAGCGGTCTCCACAGAATTACACCCCTATGCACCCAAAACAATAAATGAAAAATTCAACCTGCTTGTCAACACCTTTTCTCTTCAGATGAACCAATGTCGCACATTTTTTTACAAATTGGCTCTCGTAATTTTATCAGCTTACATTTTTTACAATTTATTCGTAACGATTTAAGTGTGTTTCGGCAATTAACAGTACGTATACACGTGCACACTTGAACAATTCATCTAAATTAAATTCTGTATTATAAACAGACGCTCGAAAGTATTGCACTTTTAGAAGCATAGTGTTGCTTAACAAAGATTCTAGCCTTGATATGGGTCTTGTTCGTTCCTTCACTCTTTTTCAATATCTTCTAGTTTTGTTCCCGGCTCCGACATTCGGTGTCCTGTGTTCAGTATGTATCTATCTGTTGGTTTTTCACCTAAAGACAAACTATAAAGTAGTGAAATCAAAGATTGACACGAAAGCCGCTTAGCTTTGTAAACTTTCTTAATCGTTCACGGCTATTCAACTATTGTTAAGCATCAATCAGCGAATCGAATGTGATAACAATTGCCTGGATGGTTAACATTTGCCGCGGAATCTTTCATTGCACGGATAAGCTTACTACAATCCTATTCCATTGTAATATCAGAATGTGTGTTCTTCGATTGTCTGACCTGTGGTGTGCTATCCAGAATTAGTCAGTGTTTTTAGTTCTTGGCCCTAAATACTGCAAACTGCAGTGTTTTTATTTGGTTTAGCACATTTCACCCCGTTGATTGATTATCAAATTAAATGTCGTGATCTGGCCAACCATAAAGTCGTTCCATCAGACTTTGCTTTCAATGCTAAAGTCTGATCAAGATTTCTTCTTCACAGTTTTATCATAAGATGCCGAAAAATCTACAGACTCATCCAACCAATCGAGCGCCTGTTTTTATATGGCGATTGTATAAGTCTAATTATATATCCTACCAAGAGAACTCTAATCACAAACGTTCTGACATTGACACAACATTGCACACTATTAAGTTCGTGTTTCAATCTATAAATCTTATACGGTCTGACAAAAACACCTGGCCAATGAGGCCGTAAGAGTAATAAATTATGCGAAATGCTATATTGTGTTTTATTGCATCCTTGACTACAATTATCTGTTTTGATATTCACATTGCAAGTATGACGCAGTCCAAATGATAACATTTCTTGCGCATATAATCTGGGAGTCCATCAATAAAGCCCTGCATAGCTCACTAGGTCAATGCCGTAGGTATAACGTTAACTTTGCAACGAATCCCTTCCTTCAGATCGGGAACTGTTCATAATTTGTTAATCTGTACTTCACCTTGGGGGCTACCAAAGGCAAAATGCCAACTGGCAGGCCTCGAGTGTGAATTTGTGTAAATAGCCATTTCAATTATGCCACTGTTCGGATTTACATGTTATCGATTGGCATCTCCCTCACTTTTGTTATGCAAACTCGTGTATTGCACGATACAATAAAAAATAAGGTATCATTTCACGCAATTACGTATTTAAACAAAGAATAAACTTTAATTAATAGTGTATTTTCCATTTTGTTCCGTAATAGAAATGTGACTAATACCAAATGCCAAAAGGAGAATATTTTAACACTCACAAAAATTCTCAAAAAAAAAATTACGACACTATTAATGTTTAAAAACTAAAAATACTTCCTTGCCAACCTAATACTTTTTTATCTTCTTGGATATATATACATGTCTTTTGGATATATTTTTTGAATTTTATCTACTCTAACATTACTTATTTTGATTATCATTGCGCATCACAAGTTATACTTTGGTAGGTCATCATATAATTTGATTTACAGTTAAACCTTTCCTGCTCAAAAGTGTTTCGAAAGGATAATTTACCGCGGCTCGTCTTTGATTTATTAGTAGATTCTTGTTACCCATATGGAGTTTTCATGATCTGGTCATGTCTCGTTCCATTACCGAATTCTCTCACTTTCATTCTTATTATTGCGAATAGAATGTGGAGAAAGAAACGTGGTTGTAATTTTGAAAGCCGTTTAAATAAGTAATATCTTGATAAAATTGTTTATTTTGAGCTAGGTCTGTTGTGGTCCCTGAAGTCTTCTCGAAGATTCACCAGACGTAAAAAAGAAAAGGTCTATTGCGGTAGAATAAACGACTAACATGTTTTTCATATTTCTTCAACTTATCCTACTTTTTTACTTTCTGCAGTATATAAAAAATGCATGTGCAACTTTCTACCTCAATATTTTACAACAAACGTTTAAGCCCTTTCAAGAAAATCTAGAATGACGTGAAAAAATTCGTGTTCTTTTCAAACTTGAAATTTGTTTCCATTATGTTTCATAGGTATTTGATGATGCACTTGGCACCGTAAGGCTTTCATGGAGCAACATGATTATCAGTACATCATCTACGTCGAGCACTTCAGTGGAAGAACAAACTTGTTGAAATGACTACACTTTCCATTTAGGTAACGTGACTGCGCGAGAAATGTTCTTCGACCCCGCAGAGCTGATTAAATAAGACTAAGGCTCTAGATATTGGGAGGTAGGAAGCTTCGTAACTTCAACGCGCCGTCAGAAATGTCGTGATCAGAGTACCATTCAGTACCATACATTTTATCATCCGATCGGAGGTGGCCATTTGGCAATTCGAAACTCATTATCTCTCTTGACCAAGAAACTCAAAAATCCTGGACTGACCTCAAGCGTTGCAACGTAGTGAAATATGTGAAAGGCGGATAATTTCATTGCTGAAACCTTTTGTTACCTTCCTCACTTATCTGGATATACTACGAAGAAAAGGAAAAGAATATGTTAATGACTTGTTTTCAGAAGGAACTATTTTGACTTTCGATTTTTGTAATGTGTCATCGACGTGCTTCTTTTGGATGTGAATAAGTATATATGTAGCACAAGCATGCCATTGAAAATTCCAGTCAATGATGAACTTTTAATGCATTGGTCAGCGGTCAAGGAAATAATATAAATCAAATTGTATACATATACATCATAAACACACATTGGATTAAACTTTATTAGGAGGCAGCAAAATTTGGTAGTAAATGCTTAATTTGCTGACACACCAAAAATTCATCGAATAATTGTAATGAAAAGATCGCCAATGATGTTGAACCATAAACCGAATGTAGTAATTGACAAAACTAACTGTGGATTACACACGATCGTCTTTGCAAACACATAGAATGGTATAGGCTTCATATGCATGGAGCCTATCTTGAATCAAGCAAATAATGGGAAAATACATGGTAATGTTAAAGACTGTTTGAAGCCGAAAACTTAATCAGCAATCAGAAATCTGTACACTGCCACTACATGTAAGGTGTGAAATATATTTATTACACAACCCCTAACGTTTAAGTAGCGAAGTGTACTAACTGAACAAGCTTGATAAAGAACTCAGATTGCTATAAGACAAATATATTTGTGTGAATTCTTTTTAGATGAACGGTGAAATTATATGAAATAAATATTTTATGTCTATTAACATCAGATATATTAATAAATTGCGGTAACGATTAAAATACGAATGATTAAGTCTATTCTAAATACCCAATCCCAAATATTAATTTGAAGAGGCAGACGTAAGATAAAGGCCAAATGCTACAATGCGAAAATGTATAGAAATTCGTAATTAAAAATTTATAAAATGTAACATTTGAACTACTAAAGATATATTTATCTGTAAAATGTTTGCAATAAACTATTTAAATTATATTACGTAAATAGACCAATGAAACTTAACGTCTTATATTAAATAACTATAGAACACGCAAAGAGAATCTATAATCATAGTATTATACTTATCAGTGCAATACGAGAAAATGTTCATTTTGACAAAAAAGCAAATAAGAAATCAAAAGAATGGTCTACATTATCGTTAAAAACAAAGGTGCGAAATTATACAATTTTCAGAAATCTACACCTTTCTATTCAAATAAACTCAATTCATTTTTCAAATCGAAGCTTTATCTATTAGTCACAAAAGTGCTCCATATGGGACTGACCCAATGTATTACCGAAATTCAACATTTGACGAATATAGGAACGATGAGTAAGCGTTACACACCATTATATATTAATACGTAAGGCACGCGATACTGTAGCTCTATGGCTACGGAGGAAATATATAATAATCCGATCCGTTACCGTATTCAGTTGCGTGTGCGACATATTTTCATGCGTAACACAATTACCCAAGATCCCTTTGTCTATCTAGCCATGCACGCAAAACCGGGTGATAAAATATGTATAGCACAAACGTTTGTCCCGCCGAATCCCATGTAGACATTAGTACGATGTAATTAAGAATGGGAATCAATTGTTTACGAATCTTCGAGCTTTCGTATGAGTCGTTCTTTGGTTTTAATCATTTTTATGAACAACAAATTTTTTAAATCCGATTTTTGACGAAACATGATGAAGAACTGTTCTGCACAGCCAGAGTGAGTTATGCGTTTTGAATATGTTATTAAGGAAACTGAGAAAATTACTACGCACATTATAACGTCATGACCCTACGTGACGTATGAATATAATTACCGATTGTGAGCTTTGGTATTCATTGCCTTGTCTTAAATATTGTGAAATTAAAACTCTTACAATTATATAAATCATTATGTAGTGATTCACTACCTCTAACTAGCAGAACTATTCAATACATGTAGTACCCTCTGTGTACATAAGGGACTTCCATAAATTAGTACTAACTAACCCTTGTAAGAGGTACGTTAGTTGCCATGTGCAGTAAGATGCTTGACAAGGCAGACCCAACGTCATAGTCAAGGGAACTTGCACAAACTGAACTTGGTTCTCAGATTGAAGGTCGGAATTCTCGTGATTCTGTAATAACAAAACAATTTTCTCTACAGATAGAGAAGGCGTACATTATGGCGTGCTTTTTGCGAGTCGGATTCGGTTATTTTATTACAACCAGTTTTACTTACTATCTAACAAGTCTAATTGTAAGCCTTTTATTGAGTTAAAATAAATTTTTGATAGACTGGCAAACACAAATAATTTATTTCGTTGTAAGATAGTCCATCCAATCACTGCTTTGGATAGTGAATTGGTTTGGGAAGTAATTTTATGCAGACATTCAAACGGGACTACCTATGCCTCTGTGCATATAAAGTTTTGTCGAACCTATTAAGGCTTGCAGCCTTTAATAACGATGGAAATCAAACAATGTTTTTTCATACCCCACCATTTCTGAAATCATAACTTTAACCATGTCGAACATATTGGGTTGAGGAATAAGTTAACACCGTTTTTTATAGTTATGAAAATTACTTAATAATTTTTCTAACAAATGTCAGTCTTATTCAGTAGATTGAATACTCCCCTTCGTGTCCACTATGGTGTACTGTAATCGAATAGTTTTTGTAATTTAGCATTAGCAGAAAAGCGTTTGCTTTATACCGAACAAAGTCGAGTCTTTGTCTCCCCCTCCACTTCTTCCACTACCCTTCACTCCCTCTGCTTCTCTCCATTGTCCTATCATTGTCATCTGGAAGTTATCCAGACAACTCATTCAAGTACGCCTAAGGAAATAACAAACAGATGTTGCAGGTTTGCCAAAATGCAGCGGCACGGCAACCGTATCTTGAATTTCGTCAACTGTCCCTGTCAAGGGTTGCTGCCCTTCAATTGTACCTTTCATTTCCATTGTTCCTGAACACAGAGTGCGCTCACGTTCATTTGATTCCACAGAAAAGTTTACATATTAAACTGTGCCATACATCCCAGTAAATATTAAAACATTTTCATTAATTTTATAAGACAATTTTCTGTAACTATAAACCGTTAATGCAATTTTCATCTGGTTTTTCGTGTTTTTCACCTGTCAATATCGATACTAGGTAAGCATTGAATTGTCGCCGGTTGATACGACTCACAGGTACGGCCATTAGATGGCGGAAGGCGTCAGCCAATCAGAAGCGGCTCCGCCCCACTCGTCGGCTCAACTATCCTGCTTTCAGTTAAACGGTTCGCGAACTCGGGTAAGCACAGGCGAAAAATTGTTCGTCCTTGCGCTAATAAACTTGTCATCCGCACCGCGTGTTCGGCCGAGGACTCTGAGGATCGTAGCCGGCTTTCAGGAGAACAAACGGTAGAATGACGAGCACCGGAACTTATCAGGGACTGGAGGAGGAGACGCGTAACTCGAGCAAGTGAGTAAATTTTCCGGCGATTTTTGTCGCGAGGGTGTGCTGTGCTAGGGAGGAGAGAGGAAGTCTGTTGTCGAGTTAATCATCGTTTGTTTACGGATAAGGATGTGAAGGATCGGAGCGGTTTGACCGTTTACGTGTACGTAGCATACACGATGAGCTTTTTTCTTCAACTGTCGGACTCACACACCTGTCGACCGTCTTCGATTCTGCTTGCTGCGAACAGTTTAATTCAAAAACTATTTCTTGCATGACAAGATTTATGTACGAGCTATTCTATGTAACGTGTACGTCCAAATTGTATGTTTGAACAATTTTCGGATAAACTTACGACTATGTACTTGGTTACTGTTTCCTCGATTTGTTGTTTCTTTCTTACCTTCATCACTTCACTTTATTCTGTGGTTTCGTTCGATGCCAGTTTTTCTCCCTAATTCGCTGTACTCACCCTATTTTTGTACCTCCCTCGTTTCTTTTGTCGCGTGTCCGCTGTGCGGACATATACACGTGGCTTTGTGCATATGCATCTATGTACGTACGTATGTGTACGCGTGTACGTAATTACACAGGGGTTGCTAATTCGTAGTTCCGACTGAATAGGGAACGGTCCTACGTGAACGAATAACACGACGATTCGGAGTACCTTTTATCTTCAAGAACACTCTGCTTTTGGAATCAAAATCATTCTCTGATTCATATGAGTTACAAACATTTATAAAAAATGAATGGTTGAAAATATTTAATAATCGCTCAATGAAAACTATATGGGGAAATATGTATAATTGTAAAACTCGTTTTTGTTAATCATTTGCATTTAAAGAAAATTCAAATATTATTCGCGAAGGCAAAGAGTAAATTATTGCCGGCACGAAAAAATCGTAATTATTTTATCCCGCTAATCTGGCTTTGCAAAAGGGAAGTAAATTGTAATATTAAACAAAATCAGTTTTTAAATAAAACATCCTCTCTTGATAGTCGCTTCGCGTTAATCAAGAACGTGACGTTTACGCCAAGTTTTGGCCTATTCAAAATATATTTTCTTTTCTAATGGGCTGTCCCCTCCAATCAATTTCGACCCTTGAGATTTGAGTGCTCTTGATAGGCCGATGTATTTTTCCTGCCGGTGTGCGCGTAAGTGAGCAACTTCAAGTTGGCAAAATAAGTCCGCCATCTTGATCGTACTATCGATTAGTGCAACGATCGCGTGTTTCGACTGTGTCCCGACGAGTGGCGCCTTCCTTCGACTCTTCACAGAATTAGTCATATGCCACTACCTACATACTCAAATAAAAGTATATATGCATACATAGAACGGGTGACAAAGAAGTCGCATTATTACACGTAATGCAGACAATATGAAAAACCACGAATTTAGCGATGCTTAAACAAATTGCAAATTTAAGACAGGGACGGAAGTAAAATGGAAAGAAAACTTTTTTTGCAAGGTTTATTTTCAATTACATGAAAGATTTTTCTAATTTTGTTAATCTAAAAATTAATATTTTCTAGATTTTCCAACATGAAAGAATGACAGACATTCAGTTATTCATTTTTCTGTAAGGTCATGCTATGTGCAATCTTATCTTAACAAAATATTGTACAATTGTTGCACGCAAGATAAATTTAATTATTTTTTCTGTTCTTTCTCTTTTCGTATAGTTTTTCAACTATCTTTGTAATAACAAAGTGCCACAAGAAAACGGTTCTTTTTACATTTGTAGATATTTTCGAGTAATCACATAAACAATTATTAATTAATCAACATCACACTGTCAACTTCAACAAAACGTCGTCGAAACTCTTCACGTCCGGCACAAGATAAAATTGGCCGGCATTCTTAATTGCAAACCGAAAACGCTAAATGGGAATACTTTCGAAATCGCTCAGTACTCCAATGCAAGTTCTCGAAACTCCCGTGCAGCACGCCAAAGCGCCGCCTTACTTATCGTCCACCCTGTACGCCCGTCCCCGCACTCATTTCTCTCACTCCGAGCTCGCACACACATACGCGTGAAAAGTCTCTCCACACGTCTGAAACACGTCGCAACACATTCCACCACACGATATGTACCGAGCGGTCGGAGGAAAGAAACGCGAGTAAAGTATTTGACCCACGTTGTTAGTTCGAATATCGGCAAAAGATTCTGTCTTCTGTCTTCGATATATATCCCCCCCCCCCCCGCCCCCCTATCTCGCCCTCCTCACCCCCCCTCTTTCGTCCTGTCCATAAACGTCTTATCCCCGAGCACGCAGCCGGCGAGCGATCGTTCGTGTATCGATAAGCGAGAACAGAGGAACGGCGTGGAAAAGTCAAATGGGATCGGGAGGCACGTAAAAAGTGGAATTCCCTCGGTTTCAAATCAATTGTGAGCGACGCGACGGGAGTTGTGCGCCGATTGCGAAGGATTTTGCCATCGCGAGTGGGGCACTTTTCTTCCGGACCTTCATCGACGGATCGTGTTGCCGAGGAATCGAGGAGAGCAAAGGAAGATCGGAGATAGAAAAGTTTCGTCGAAGAAACGGAGAGGAGAAAGAGTGAGCATGTGGGCCGGTCAGGACGACACGCAGCGGTTCAAAACCAGGTAGAATGAACCTTATACTCAACTTGGTACTCGACTCGGTACTCGGCAAGGTACTCGACACGGTACTCGACACCTTTGCATTTAACGAATGACGCTTTTTCGCCACTAATACGTGGGAGCTGGACGAGCTTTTTCAATCTGATGAAAATGCGCTCCGTTCATCGGTAACGAGAGGTTTGCTTTGTACTCGGTCCAGACCAGATGGAATCTTTGTGCCGCGATTTCTCCTCGACGTATAATCTTCGTTCTTGAGTCAGCGGGATTCAAAGCCGGACAATGATCTTTCTGTTTGGCGTGTGAGTGGGCGCGCGATTGTCCGTGCCGATTAAGAATGGGCATGTCCCTTTTTGAACCGATGCTGGCCCGGTAATTTTGCTTGGAAAAATTTGGTTTTACGTCGTGGTAGCTTGACGTTTCTTTCGTACATAACCCAGAAGATTTACAATTATTTACCTGTTGAGGGCTTTCTATTTGACGCAACATTCTCACACCTGAGTCACAGCTATTTCCAGGTGTGGGGGGGGGGGGGGGGCTAATGCTTATCAGATTTTTATCAGACTGATTCCATATTTTTCTGTCTCCATGCAAAACTTGGAATTTAAACCCCCAGCCGGCTTGGCAATTCGATAAGGCCTTTGTCATAGTTTACATTGTTCTTTAGAGTTGTGATCGTTGCAATGTAACGTCCTCTCTGATTCGAATCAAATACGAGGTTCATGAAGGGAATGCGACAGCGACTCTTTCATTGCGAAAAAAATGTAGGAACCGTAGACTTTATTGCTGTAAGTTGATAAACTGGATCTCTTCCTTGTTCGACGGCTTTCTCGCTTGTCTGTGGTGCAACTGTCGGGGCTGTCAATTTCTACTTTGATGATATTACCGTCGGTAACATGCCCTTTTCTTTCTATTTTTCTATTATGCTTCAAGATCAATTTTACGGATATTCTTCTAAGTCAACTAGAATTATAACACATTTAACCAAACATTTTCGAATTCAGCGGAGCAACATTTATTTGAATATCTTCATTGCATCTTTGTATGAAAAACAATTATCAAATAAAAAATAAGTAAAGAATTCTACAAAGCTTATAAAGTTTTTTTATTTAATGGTTTACAACTCGTAAAGTACAAACAAAAAAATGTTTGTCGCATTGATTGTACGGATAATTATCAAATTAGACTCAGCGCCAAATAATAAAAAACAAAACGTTTTTATTGTTTCATTCGGATTGTTAGCGATGGCGTTAATATAGCGCTCTAGCTACTTTCAAGCAAGTTTAAACGAGTTAAAACTTTACTCATTTTATAAATGCCAGTTCGTGGAAGGCATAATTGTGCTGGGAATATATAATTGTTTGTTACTGGGATCTGATGGGGCAGTATGGTATCTTTAACCATGCGATAGATCCTCTTTTGCCACAAATTGTCTTTCTGTGTATCATAGAAATCAGTATCAATAAGTCTTAAAAAAGCCCCATAAATCATATAGTCGAGGTTTAATCGTTTGAATCCGCATAGCAAACAGGTTAAGGCAGCTCTTAACTTGCAAATGGTACTAATATTTCTACATACAAAAAAATAAACAATTTGGTCATACCTGTTCTTTTTTTTATCACATTATTCGAGATATTTAAAGGCATAGTGAAATTCAAAAATAAAAGACATACAACATTTCATGCGTGTATAAGCTTCTTCGATCGATCTTCGGTAAAATCCGGTCAAAAACTGTTCTTGGGTAAGGTGTTGAGCGCTTTTTAAGCAAGTTTACTCTTTCGGGAGTGAGAAAACCGTGCGAGGGTGTGGAGTCCATGTGTGAAGAGGAGGAAAGAAAGGAAGAAGAAGAAGCGGCATGCATGCATGCTGGAGCATGATTCCTGCCTATCTCGATTTACCTCTTCCGCGTCCGTTTCCTCGCCTATTCTCTTACAATTCTTCTACAAATCGTGTTTAAAACATAATACGCGCGCTAGGAAACAGTTCGGAGTGGATAACGGCACGCATTGCTGGACGATGGTCATAAGTAGAATTTGTGTGCAGGCACACATTACGATGCAGCGCATATGATTCCTCAGGGGAACTGTATATTTTTATTATTGCCAGCTCGTTGCCCACCTTAAGACCTACCCAGGAAAACGTATAAACTTCATACTTGGCTTTAGACATTTATACCATTTTAATCCGGACAGACGATATTCTCGACATGTTTATTACATACGAATTCCACAATTGTCTCACGAATAAAAATAGCTTTTACTATCCAGAATTACGTTACGTGTGCCTATGTTATGCGTGTGCATGTATATTTATTGTAAATCTATTTCATGTACATATTCATCTTCATGGACAGTGACCAGGTCACGCATTGTCCATATTTTCGGTGCCATTTAAATGCACTCAATATAAAAAGAACCATATATACTATATCATAGATACATTGAGCCGTACAGAAACCGGAAAGCGTGCAAGCGCACGCGCAGCGACACGATTCTGTCGCCTGGGCAGCTCGTCAATTACACACAATTTGGTGTGCGGTACTAGTAGCAGATTCGAATCCGTCCTCGAGTTCACTCCGTCGCGGCCGATGCTCAGGGCCCTTCTCTACGTGGCAAAATTTGTCCCAGAGTCCGGCGGTATCTGTTTCTCGCCGCACATCCTCTGCAACTCTCATTCAATCCGCGGCGGCCGAGAGTCGTTGACTCTTTCTCTTCTTCTTCCTCGATTCTCGGTCGCGGTCAGCGAGCAGGCTTTATGCCGTTCACACCGGGCCCAGGGCCGTATTTAAGTCCACTGTTATGTTCCAACTCCCCTCTCCCCCCTCCTTCCTCATCCTTCCTCATCCTTCCTCATCCTTCCTCATCCTTCCTCATCCTTCCACTCCTTCCACTCCTTCCACTCCTTCGTCCTTCCTCCCGTGGCTCTCGGCGCCGAGTCTTACCGGCCGCTTTTTCCACCGTTTCCTTTTTTCCCCACCTTTTTTCCGACGCGGTCAACGTCTCGCTGCTCGTAGCGTTTCCTCTCTTTCGCCCGAGATAGGTATGCGCCCCTAGAATGCTTTCCGAGGATCCCTGCGATATCGGTATCCTCGAGCAATTTCCACTCTTTTTTCCCCCATCTTTCGGCCCTGACTGTTTCTCCGCGAATTATGCCTCCGCGCCTTCGATCGGTTGCCTCCTAACAAGTTCTTCGAGTATGGATAGTTCCTCTTGTACGCGTCGCTCCACGGGAAGTATTAACGGTATTCGACTCGAATTTGAACATTTGACCGGGAGGCGAGAGGAAGTTGAATTCAAGGTAATGCGGTAATCGACGGGGGGAAAAAGCGAGTTCGTTTAATTGGACGTGAATTTTTGCGCAGTAACGAGAGTACGTAATTTTATAAATATGCTATGTAATTAGGAGTGATAACGAAGCTGCATCGGATTATGGCCACATTTTACTTAATTACAAAGTGAGATTCGATTCCGTATTGGCGGGGAACTGTTAAAATGTAGGTTTAATAATGCCTCGTGGTTGTTCCCCCTTTTACTCTTAAGCTCTTCCGTCTTGCTCCTCTTCGTATATTTTTCCTTTTAAACATTCCCCAGGCGCGATGTACTTTCGTTTAGGCACATCGGACTTAGAACTTTCGAATCCAATGGTGCAGGCCAAGTCACGTAATTCCTTTCCACATCGACTGCCAACAATCGATCCATCGATAGAAATCGAAGAAATCGAATGAAATCTCTTTTTACGAACGGCGCGCGCGGTAGGAGGATGCGCCGAATGTTTATCGCTTCCAACAACGTTGTGGCACGCGTGCGCATACCATGTGCCATACGCGAATACATCGAAATAATCAAATTTCCTTTCCACTCGCACACGCACGCGACGTGTGCACACTCGCGTACACACACACACAATACTCAGTCCGTACCATATCATATGCTCTCTCCATCCTCGATTTCTTTCTCCCGTTAAAAGGAGTCTAAGCGCATATAGGCTATGAACCGTAGGTATATCCGTATACACGGTCGCATATTTCTACGCGTAAACGTGTGCGAGCACGAAGAAAGAACACATGCCTGGCCCGTAATGACTGTGAAATGACCGCGATGTACGCTCGCCTTTTACCTCCTTAAACCTCCTTTGCCGTCGCAATACAGTTCCCTCTCGCCTTTTTCAACGTCGTCACGCTGAAAAGTGTACCCCGGATTCATAACGATAATAATAATCATGATAATCGAACGGGAGGTTATTTACCTGATATCCTTCTCAATCCAGCGCACACTAATCGATCTGCAATTTCGAGAGGCTTCCTTTAAGCTACGAAACTCTCGTCCGCAGTACAATATGGCATTGTGCGCGGATCAACGAATTTTCCGTCCCTCCTCGTTATCCCCGGCACCTGAGACACGTTCTTAAGATTTTACCCTGCTCGTGATAAGTATGCATTCCTATTTGCGATAGCTTCTGGACAGGGCTCGGTGTTCGGTATCTGTCGAGATTCGTCGTGTCTTTATACATACATATACGTCTTTAGGTTTGAATTCAAATCGTTGCGGCGCGAAGAAATTACGAATACAAATGCACGGGGAAATACTGGCCGTCTGACATTAGAAACAAGTATTTCAGTCGCAAGAAGTTTGTCCTTTTTATTACCGTTTACGGGTCTCCCCTGAACGGGCACAGACATTTTCAAGGTGTCTGACTGATCTTAGAATATCGCGTAAGATATGTCTTCGTAGGTTTCCTGCTCCTAACGCCATGAATGTAAAGCGTACATACCTAATTGTACCATATTATATTGGAACAAATCAATTATTACGTCAACGTCGACGAAGGCTACCAATTTCTATATGACGTGTTCTCGTATTTATAACCTCCCTCGATTCGAACAAGATATATGGCCAATTATGTGTCATTGAGTGGTGCCCTCGCGACGAAAAGCGCAATCTTCGAAACACCCAAAACCCCTCCCATGAAACGATCCGTAACATGAGGCAGCATCCGTCGTTTCCTACAGCCGTCCCAGCTCGTAAATTGACCGATCGATCGATCGATCGGGAATCGAGGTCCGGCAATGAATAAGAACACTACGCACCAATGGGGAGGGAGAGAATGCGTGGAAATGAGTGGGGATCGTGAATGTCGTTCTTTGTCAATTGTCTAAAGCGCAGAACGGAGGCAGGCTTCTTCCGAGCAGTCGCCATCTTTGTTTAGCTCAATATCACGTACCCGCTGTCCATCTTCGTCGATCTTCGCGTCGAAGCAATTTCAGTCCACGCTCCGTTGAAGCGTGGAAAAAGCGGAAGGACACGGGTACGGACTGCGGTCGGTCCAAGGATCTCTTAATGCGTCGCTTTTTTCTAATCACGAAACTTTATCACGAAAAAACCAGCTTATGCGTCGATTATTATATAACGAGTATGACAGAGAGGACGCCGAACGCGTCGCGAACATCGAAGGGCTCGCAAATGAGATCTCAATATAAATGGAAACACTTAAACCGAACAGGATTCGATGATTTTTTACCATCATTTATGAGATCTCACGTTGGACACTTTGAATCCTTTCTCATGTCAATCTTTGTTCTCTAGAACGAAAAGAATAGAGACACGTTTTAGCTGCTTTGACATTTTACAAGAATAGAAAATACCTCTGCAGCTATTGTGTACAAAGCGAGATTAATGTCTACAGTTTTTTTTTGTACGGGTCCTTCTGTTTCCGGAGAGTGATTAACTGCACTGCGAAGTTTTTTACTGGGGATGGTACAAGTATTTTTCATCATCAAGTTTTCATCACTAATTACGTATATTCCTAGACTATAATTAATATTCCTAGACTATAATTATTTATATTAGTACCAAGAACGTATATTGATAGATCACACATGTCCGCACATATTACAACTGATCCCACAAATGGATACATCAACGATATACATCGATCAATCAGATATCGAAAATGTAACAAAAGTGGACTTAGATCATTTAAGAAACTTGAATGGCCCATTCATACTGACATACTGTCAGTCGTGAAATTGTAAACACTAAAACAATTTCTCTCATTACCCCAACTTAAACCACATTGATAATCACCAGCGCACGTGCCATCCACCGGCGTAAATAAAATAGAACAATCCAATAAAAAGCGTTCGTACATAATGCACCGCAACGATGTTCACACATAAGCAGGATATATTGACCACTTCACACGTACCGGCACGCACGACAATTGTTTCCATGCAGGGTCGTACTAACGAAAAGCACCGACATCTCGTGCCGTACCCACACACATTGCATCAGACTCCTGGCGAAAAAGTGAGACCCGCCCACGCATTCTTCGCACCAATTCAGTGTAGGTATACAATGTACGTACTGGGCAGAGTGTACACATTATCGGGCATACAAAGGGCATCGTGCGCATATTAGACACGTCATGCACGATCCAGCGGCGAGAAAAGAGAGGAAAAAGAGATAGGGAAGATAGATAGATGGGACTCCGTAGCCGGGCCGGTATTGATTGAGGTGAATGTACGCCGACGCCGACGCCGACGCCGACGCCGACGCTCGACGCTCGACGCTCGACGCCGACGCCGACGCTCGGCGCCGGTGGGGATGGTGAGCAGTGGGGAGGATGTAGGGAAGGTCGAGATTGGCGGGGGCCTTGCACCGGGTGCAGCCTGCAAGAGAGGCATAAGGGATGAAGAGAAGCGGAAGATGGGGAAGATGCATCGATCCTATGGTGAACCTTGATCGTTGCTTGGAGTGGCGAAAATTTGTTCTCCGAGATGAGAGGTGAAGAGCGCGCTCGTACAGTGTATAGGGAAAAGTGAAGACATGTGTGATACGAGAGGGTGTCCAGGATGTTGATAGCAACTTTCGAGATAAATCTGAATAATCAATATAAGCTATAACGGATAGGCACTAGGCACGTTAAAATAATCGCTTCCGTAAAAAAGTTCTCTCAGGAGCAGATTTCAAATATAAACGTTCGCATTCGCCGCTGGCATAATTTTCAACATTAGTAACTCACGCACGAAAAGTAAAAAAAAAAAAAGTGTGGGTAAAAAAGAACTGCGTAAACTGACGAAAACTGTAATCAATCAAAAATTGCGGAAAATCAGTGAACCCTTCCGAACCGCCCACGCGCATAGAAACATAGAAAAGAGTAAAAGTAGGGGAAGAGAACGTCCCTTCCACCGTCTTGGAGCCGGGCACCTGGTGGGGGAAGGTTTATAAACGACCGGCTTCCCCAGCCGGAGCTCCCAGTTTCCCTGGAGAGACTCCTCTCGCGCCAAGTCCGCACCATTTCCGGCAATCGAGCTCATCTGCAAAAATCGCGAACGGCCAATAAAAAGCCGAACATCAACGGGATCTGTATCGCAAAGGGCAACGTTAGATTTTCATTTTTCGCGCCCTTTTTGTCTTCCTTCCGCGTCCGTTGAAATCGACGGCTCGGCTCACGGCGAGCAATTTTCTGTGCTCGGCAGAATTCCGAGATAATTCGAAGACGCGGCAGTGGTGAAGTCGAACGGTATCGAGTAACACCATCCTTCTTCATCTACTTCGTCGTCGGCTTCATCGTCGTCCCTCGTTGAAACGGAGTCGGATATATAACTGTCACTCTCGAAGCAGCGCCCGGATTATGGCGACCTATGCAGCTTACAGACACGTCGAACTTGACAACGTTGGTTATGGAAAGAAAAGGTAAATTTTTGTATAAAAATCATTCCATCTCTTCCGGATCTGTCCGATGTTACTGCAGTGGTTCATTTCTATCGTTCAGACTTGCGTACAATGCTCCTTCGCACCTCCCATTCAATGGAACTTCCCACATTGGCTAATAATCGTTAGTTATGACAGAAAAAATGTTTGTAATCAAAGTTTTCATTATTCACGGTCTTTAGTATGGTCATTGCGACAAATGCTAACTTGTGAAAACTCGTTATTAACTCTTGGTCACGGAATAATGGTGATGGATCTTTTTTAATCTATACCTTGAGTCAGATTATTCAACGCTGGTGACGATTGGAAAATTATTATTCGTAAATTAATATTATGGCATACCAGAACAAATTTCATAATCCGTGACGATTAAATACAATGAGTGTCGATAAAGTTTGAAGGAGGGAAATGTGATTTCGATAAGGGATTAGTGTCATCCTATATGTGCGCATGGCCCATCAATATAAGAATTATTAATGGCAAATTGAAACGAGTGGGGCGGATAATTAAAATACGGCCAGTGAGATGAGCAATTATTGTATACGGCATTTGTGTGGAGTCGACGTACATGCGGAAATTTAAAAAGCAATTAAGAGGAAATCTTCGTTGAGAAACGTCAGCACGTACTTTAATACCATTTATCGCTACAGAAATCAAGGCTGGTGCCTGCTCTCGCAGATCAATCAAATTAATTAAAAGATAATTAAATGTTTGCCCCAGTTCTGTTGCTCGTTTCGGTCCAAATATTTTCATTTCTTTTCCGATCTCCCTTCCTTCGACAGAGTATATTTTCCAAAAACAAAATCAACTGGGACAATTCTATCGAACGATGTACCGAATTTATTCCATAATTTACTGATCCGCCTTGACATAACAATAGATTCCAACTCTCCGAATTCTTTGGTACTGATCCGGGTCTCATTTCTTTTCTATGAACTGCTATCACAAAAATAGTACATATATCAAACCAATACATTATTCTTAAGGGCCGAACACATGGAAACCTGGGTATAGCAAGATACTACTCTAATCCCAGCTTAGACCAAGATATAGTGCATTTAGTAATACTGTTGTATCGTCTGTTTCTTTCCTGAGCATATGACGGTATCGTAACATGTCTTACAAGAAGTATCGGTACTTTAGTTATACCGTTGCCAGCCTTTTCCTTCGTATCAAAGTTCGCCTCATTGTCAGGCGAGTACTTTTTGCCAACGCGACGGTGTCAAAAGTGGGAAATTTCACCCAGTCTGTCGTGTTCTTCCTTCAATCATCTCTCTCCGTTCTCGAAGCCGCACTGCGGACTTTCGAGAGTTCTTGATGAGCAGAAACCACTCGAAAACTGCCTCGCACGACTTTTCTCTCGCACCCTTTCATAATACGCTCCCAATATAATCACTACCGTGATCCGTAAAGGCACCGCGTGTTATAACTCGTTCGAGATCGTTGAACGCGAAACATTCTTTCGCTGGACGGAGTCGAGGAAAAAAAAAAGTTCGATCGCAGAAATGTGTCCGGTAATCGGCGCTGTTGGTTTTTCGGCGACACGAGGTAGAGCAAAAATTGATTCTGCCGAAACTTTGCGCACGTCCGCTAGTTACAAAACGAGACGTTATCGTTACATCATTATTATTATCATGTATAATTATATTGGCGCGGTGTCCACATCGAAATTACGTAGAGTATAGAGCAATGTTCATACTATATTCTGTCGTATCGTAAATGACATATTATCGTTACGATATATTGCTCATGCGCGCCATTCATCGCGGCAAATGTCAAAATGGAAGAGAATTGTAAATTCCCAAGCTCGCCGTGCAATTTTTATTCGACGCGAACTCATTTGTGACGCTCCTGTATAAATTTCTCGTTGACATTTATTTTTGCGTCGTCTGTCGCCAATTCCGTTAAGTTCATTAATGACGGACAATTACGGCGAAAAAAGGAGTGGGAAAGGTATAAATAGAGAGAAAGAGACGATCCAGCGGATGTGCTTTGAATGTTTTTGGGGACACAGAGACGTCTTCTTGTGATTAATTAAAGTCGAAAGTCGGACATTCTGCGGAATGTTTTTCGGTCAATTTTAAAGGTAAATTTGAAAGACGGGACAAAAGGTGGAGAAATAAGGCGGTCGGGAATGCGCGTAAAAGTTGTGAGAAACGGCAAGCCGTCGAAATGGTAGTAAAAATGAAACGGCAGCTTGTATAGAACTTTAACGGTACAGGGATGAAACAGAAACAAGAACAGAATGGATTTTACGATTGAAACGCGGATAAAGTGAAAAATACTCATGGGCAAACGCCTATAGAAGTATTACACTTTATGTGTAAGAGGCATTGCCACTGTATTATGTTCGATGTTTGTGTGGTGCGGTATGTAAATATGCATACCAGACATTGTATCACCCACATGCTTTTCAACGTGGACTGCGTGCGTATTCCGCAGAACATAACATTGACATAACGTTGCTGTGCTACGTAATAGGTATTTGGGATACCGTACAGAATAATTTCCCCATATTAGCGAAAAAAAGAATCGGGGAAGTAAAGGGTTGCCGTCCGATGCCGGGTTTTGCAATTGGAGGGAAAGATTTATGCAATTGAGCCTCGTTAAGCCTATCCTGGTCAACGTCCTCCTGCTCAACTAATTGACGGCCACTCACAATGTCTCTCCCTAATTACACGGACGTCACTTTTCTCAGCTAATAAGACTTGATTTTTGCTCGTCCTCTGAGCATTTGACCAAATGCAACGCCGCCTCTAAACGAGTCCATGTTCTCCAATAACAACGCCTGCTCGTTAGTCCTTCATCATATATACCCCCCCCCCCCCCCCCCCCCCCCCTCTTCTAGAAATTCTACAGCATCAGTTACTGTATTACATAAAGTGACAATAAAAATGTTAGACCAAAAGATCGGCCGATACATAATTATGCGCTCAAAGGCCTTACAGTCTGGTTATCGGAATTATGTAATTGACACCGTTGTTAAGTCGTTGACTTTGACTACTGACATTGATACGTCCAAGCATAACTTAAACCGGCGCTTCGTTAATAAATACGAGACATTATAAATTCTCCTCTATCCTAGCCTTATATATATATATATATATATATATATATAAGATATATATATATATAAGATATATATATATCATATTTACACCGACCGACTCTGTATATTAGCATTATGTATAAAAATAAACTATTCTGTACGCTGTCGCGAAGTCGGAAAGCGTGGCTACTCTCGTAACGAGACGAATTTATCTTACAATGCATAATCTCTGGCCTTGTCAACTGCCGTACGCGCGGGGCATGCACTGTGTATAAATTGCGGCATAAATTGAGGAGGTACGCAGGATCATATCGAATCTCGAGCCAGCCGCGTCTCTCGTACCGTTGCGTCCATTAAGTCGAGCCAAAAGGAGATAGACAGAAAAAACGATATCACGAACCGATTTGGAAAGGTAAAAAGTATCGATGAGAGAGGGAAGGAAAAAAAGAAAGGAGAGGATCGATCACGCGAAGCGAAAGAAGGATGCCGAAGAAAAGTTGAGGACGGAAAAAGGGTGGGAGAGAATGGAAGATGGCGGGAAGGGGAAGGAAAGAAGAACGGGGACCGGATTTAGAAAGCGTGACCACACCGTTATGCGGCTCTTATCAAGCGTTTCACGTCGACCGGCCAACGATTAAAGAGGCGCTCCTCTTAATTGCCTTTATTCTTTTTCTCCTTCCCCTCCGCTTTCTCTCTCTCTCTCTCTCTCTCTCTCTCTTTCTCTCTCTCCCCTCCCTCACCCGTCCTCTACATACCTATATCGCATTTCGTTGCTCAGCTTCTCCGAATTTTACGCAAATCTATGCACTAACCTTGAACATCAACTTATGGCATGTATATTGTACATGCATTAACATTTTAATGACTCGCAGTCGTTTCGGGTGCGAAGAGAATTATTTCGCCGGTTGGAGACGGTAGAATGTAAAAAAAGTGCATGCTGACTTGACGTATTCCGTCGCTTACCACATTCTTTACATACGTGTCTCAGCGTGCGTTCGGTGGCAAATTCAGAAAGTCGCGTTCTTGATTTAATGTATTAGGTACCGTTTATGAGCTCATGGCGTAATCATATCGTCTTGTCTTAAAACTACGTTGACCCTCTCGACACGTCTGCCACACTTCTTCAGTATGCACATATACGTAGATATACACGTATGCACAGAAATAAGGCTTACATCCGATGCCTGCATATCCTCTTGTCGATTGGTCGTAAGGTTTCCTCGTAAAGCGATATTTTTCCAGCGATGGCCGAGCAAAATTAAAGAATCGACAGGGGAGAGAGTCGGAGAGTTTTAGAGGAAAGGGTTTGGAAGGAGTTAAGGCATATAAGGTTACGTCAGCTTAGTCACCCTTTTTCTCTGGAAAGGTGAGTCGAAAAAAGGCTTCCTTTGACCCCAGGGGTGACTTTCAAAAGAGTGGGGAAAAAAACGAGACGAAAAAAACGAAGCATTTTGTCTGACGGAAGCCTGTAAGCGAGCACGATCGATTTTTCACGGGATGATAAAGGCGTTGTGAAAGAAAACATGCGTGTTGTGGGGTGAAGCTGAATAATTAACGAGGCGGATGTAATATCAGAATTAATGGAAGACATTTTTACCAAATATAACGTTATAAGCAGCCTTATTTCTGGTAAAAAAAAAATCTCTTGTGAGCGGATAATGGAATCTGTACGGCACGTGATAAAAATTGAAGAAAGAACGGGGGCATAAAATGAGATGAGACGAATTTCGACGGCCCACGCGACTAATTACGCCCGTCCAATTCAATTCATCTACGTTGATCGGACTAAATCGGCAATTGATAATTGGATAGTCGTCCTTTTATAGAACCCGCTTTTACCTTTTCCCCTATTCGTAAAGCTAATTGCACGTGGGCCGTTCGACAATGCCATGCTCTTAAGCTTCCACAGACATCGTTTTTCACTTGGCATTACACGTTTCGTACTTTCCGCAATTTTTCAGTTCAGTGCCCGATTTAAAATGGCTGGGAAATGAAAACGTTGAACTCGTTTGCTAGCATCGGTATGCATACGCCGATGAACTCAATAAATCAACGATACAGATTGACTAACGCGATAATATCGTCTAATAATTTATTTAGTTTTTCCGTAAAGTAATTTGAAAGATTTACGGGGTGCACTGCAAAGTTTGCGATTAATATACTCTTTTGCTACTTAAATAATTTCCTTGTTCAGGACATATTACAACAGAAATGGTTATACAATTTTACGCAGCTGCCATCATGAAAGTCAGAATGTCAATCTTCGCTCTTTGTTTTCACGATTCCACTTTTCTCGACAAGAGCGTTTAGTATGATCACTCAGAAGAGTGCAAGTAGCGCTGATCGATGTTGAGCAAATTTCAGTAGTATAACCTAATATTTGGTCGGCCGTTTCGTAAGAGATCGTCTATACTCTGCTGAACCAGCAGATTATATTTTCGTCGATAACACTTAGTGGGTCGACGATACTCTGCATGCAGTGCAGATCAAATCAATTAATTTTGTATTTTGTTGTCTTAAGCATATCCACTGAATTTTCAACAAGGTATTTCCGATTTTCAAACATGGATGAGATTATAATTTCATTGAAGTACTCCGGTCAGTGTAAAATATTTTCCACCTGACCTTTGATATTAGTCAGATTTCAGTTACGGAACAAAGTAGAAAATATATTGTAGATTAAAGTTTATACTTTTGTATAAAAATCTGAGTTTTATTCCGCACTGGAAGATCGAAATTTCTTTCTCGTTCATATGTGTCAAGAAGAATTGATTCCGAACTTCTTCGCAAAACTTTCCTGCTCGGGGCCCATAATTGTTAATATCTTTTATTCGACCTATTCAGGGCTAGTCTTCGTAATTGGAATTAGCTACCACGGAGTGACACTGTTATCTCGGGCACACGAATATATCTATGCATGCCGAATATTTTTACGTTCAAACCGCCCCCAACCAACGATCCAATTTATTACCTCCGATCTTGTGATCTCATGCTGCCGCGCGACTGGTACGGCTTTTTTTTTGTTGCCCATACTTCCCTAGTTTTCCAATTCAACCCTATCTCAAACGGTACGTTCGGACGGAAATGCCTTCGTTGTCACGTGACGAGCGGATATTAGAGGATGTAGACCTGGTATATCGGGTGGTACGCGGGTACGCGGTTGTCTTCCGTTTCCTCCTCTCGCTCTCATTTTTGGCAATGAAACTGTGCCTCCATCGATCGGACGGAAATAAAACACAAATTTATGCTAATCGATACACAACGGTATTGGTACATGGATGTAACTTAGTACTATCGATCATTGCAATTAGGTAGAAATGTCATTTATATCCCCCTTTTACTGCATATATTATTTTTGCACGTTACATCTTTTCGTCTTCTAATATTTGTTAATCTTTAAGGATGTACCTACTTGAACTTACAAATATTATTTATTTACTAATTATATTCCTAAGTTTTATGGAATTTATTATCCCATAATTGAATAAACAAAAACGTACAGTTTTCTCATCAAATCCGCCAATGAAATTAACAAAATACCAAAGTAAGGAAAGCAAATGTTTCGCATACCGAATACATTCGAGCATTCAGTCAAATCCAGCAATGTTCCCGCAGGGGATAAAGTATATTTTTCTCAACGATTCCTTGCAATACCTGACCGAACAATGCCGAATGTGCGTTACGTCTATGAAAAGATATCTTGAAGGGCAATAAATTTGTATCCCCGATCGCTATCGCAGTTATTTGTTATGCGCCATAGAATGTGCGCGTGCGCGCATGAAAATATGTACTGGCGATCGTATAACATGATTAGATCTACCGTTGCGAGCGGAGTACCTAATACGCGTTAATCTTCTCCCTACCATTCCGTGCTTCCATATCTAATATATCTCCAATTTCCGCCCTTCCTACTTCCTTCTTCCTCCTTCCCATTCTCGTCCGTACAAATCGACCGTGACCCGACATTGTCATGCGTCCCATTATTATTATTATCATTGTCATCATCATTACCATTACCATTACCATCATTATCATCCTCATTATCGTTACTCTCCTTATTGTCGCGCTCATTACTGCCAAACGGCGGTGCTACGCCCAGAAGTGGGCGGGAAACGCGAAATACAGTAAATATTTTGATACGACATTGATTTATTGTGCATTCACGCCAAATTTCTGTTATTCCTTTAGTATCGTCTCATTTTATGATGAAATTTGAAAAGAATTGAGCAAATGGAGCTAACCAAGTTGGTCAGTAAATGACGCTTGTTCAGCCAATTTGAAAACAGCGAAAAAAAACTGACGCCTAGATGACGTCATGTAGAAAAACACGTGAGTTTTCGCCATAATCATTGGACCATAATGGTGGATACAATTTGACGACATTGAGATGATCTTCGGAATCGATAAATCGTCTCCGAATTGCACTTTGATCTTGCAGAGACGATCGGTCCAAATCCGTCCGTCTCGCCCGTGCAATCAGCTAATTATACTTAATCGCGACTTAATTAACGCTTAATCGCAACCGAACACAACGAATCATTAAACCGTGCCCACGCTAATTCTTCTACTCCCACCGAGTGCAATCTGTCCGTGCGTTTTCCCATAATCGGCGAACAACGTAGCCCTGCTTGCAAATTACCCGACTGACTGTGCCTCAAAGGAAACGGGGGGGGGGGGGGGGGAAGAGGACAGAAAAATCGGTGCCATCGAGACGATTCCCAGGCAATTTGCATTTTTTTTTCCCTTTTCTCCGTTTCTTTTCTTCTCCTTTTCCTTCGGCTCATTGTGCACTCGCATTGCGCAAGCGTCTGAAAGTATGTCTCGCGACTGATGCTGGCAACCGAATGAAATAAACCGATGATAATCTGACACCGAACAATCTCGATGGCATAGCTTTCTTCGTTCTAAAAATTGTTCCGACACCTCCAATCTGCATTCGAAGCGGACGAGTAACAAACGGGGACCGAGATTCTCTCGTATTACTCAAATGGAAAGAAAGTATTCTCGGCTTTTAAACAGCGTTGTAATTTTTTTAAAGACATTTGTCAGTGTTAAAATATATTCTTTTACCATTTGGTATTAGGCACATTTCAATTGGGAAACAAAACGGAAAGCTGTTGATTAGTTTATTGTTTGTATAAAAATGTGATCTTTTTTTTACCCCAGAGAACCGACATTACTTTCTTGCCACTCTGATATTAATGTTTTGCCACGTGCTCAATATCCGATACCGGCAAACGTATATACATTACTCAGACGACATTTCTCTACGTATTCCTGCTATATTCATATTACGTACATCGATACGTACCGCATCCGGCTAAGTGGTCCTACGCTAATGGTCTATAATGACAATTTTCGTGCGCATTTGATGGGGCATAAAAAGGAACAACAGAGAGAAGCTTGTCCCCGTACGGATCTGTCGATCGTGGGAAGGAAGAGCGGAGAAGGCAGGATGGGTGTGCCTTGTCGCGTCGAGTATGCTGTATTACGTGTATAACGCAGCACACTACGACGACGACGACGACGACGACGACGGCGGCGACGCCTCCTTATTTCTACCGGGGAACAGCGTTTCTGCACAATCTTCCGTCGACAACTTCGCATGCGTTTAGCGGACTACAATCTTTTTGCCGGCGCAACGACTTTCTTTATATCCTTCTTTCTCTCGTGTTCTGCGCGTGCGAAAATATCACTTAGCACCAGACTACCGACTAGTCAAAATGACTGTCTGTTCCTTTCTTAATAACGACTTTTCTTTCATGAAACATTTTATTCTTTGATATATTCGTTAGTACCCGTTGAGGTGGTTCCGTTTTCCATTGTGTGAGTTTAAATGCATTGACTTGCAACATTCTGGGACATTAAGTAAGAATATGAGCAGGAATTGTCAGTAGTTCTGGTGTTATGCGCCTAATGTCACTGTAACGGCTGACAACATGGACGGGAAAGTTCGAATTTTGTTCGAACGAATTTTTCATCGGCATAAAGAAATCGGTTTGAACGGTTCGATGGCTACTGATATGAGAAAACATTTGTGTTCCGCGTGGGGGAGGGAGGTATTCAGATGTTACAAAAGGCCGAATGGAGGGCATTAAACCGGAGAAAATAAAAGACAATGAAAGGGGGAGGAGGATGGAGAGGAAGAAAGGATACGAAGGTGCGGCCTACCGATCGTTATTTAAAAACATTCCATTATTTATGCGCCATGAATCGGATTTCGGACAATACCCAATTTGCCGGGAGAAAAGTGAATTTAACCGTAAACGGGTTGGCCTTCAGACTTTAAAGGCTCATACGTCATTAATCGCTTTTAAATGACTTATTCCTGTTTTTGTACTGTCACAGGCATATATATATTTTTTAATTCGTTGACAGACCGTCTTATCTTTACACTGACGTACTACTTACGTCACAATTTACATTTTGCATTCTATATTACACTGATTTTATAGAGATGTTCATCATTACTGCATCGTCGTTCAATCGCGTACTTCGATCATTTCTGTGAGGGATTACAGGCTTACACGTTATTTTGCATGTACGTACGTTTCATAACGAGTAGATTACGATCGAATCTCGTGCCTTCATTTTTCGTTCGCATAGCTTCTCCCCTCTTTGCCCATCGCACCCTGTTGTTCGCTCTTTTTTCTCTCCAATTGAACCCCTTCGTTGCCGTTAGTTAACAATGTCCACGTGCCATGAATATTGGACACGGGGGACAAATTGGATCGTTAGGCCAAGCGACCGGACTCACTCCCTCTCGTTTCTCCAATTCCTCCTCTCTCGTTCAGGCCCCCTCCCCTGTCACGAATTAGAGAACAAAAAAAGTCACCCCACGTGCGGAAAGATAGACGCGTTCTCATTAACTAAGATGAACGAACCCTTCTGTCCTCCCGCTCTCCCGTCTCTAATCCACGCGTCAATATTCATTATATTATTTCTTGATTCCACTAATTATCGAAAATGGCCATGCATATATGCACACGTCATAGCTTCACGATACAAACGTGCGAACTAGTAGTGTGGTTGTTAATCCGTTAGCCTACGATTTAAGTTCCGACAGCGCGCACCATAATCGGCAAGGTCAATTTTGAACCACGAATGTCACCCGTGGTCATCATTGTGGGACCGATTTTCTTTCTCACGAGCCTCGTCACGAGTGGAAAATTCAGCCATTCAGTAAAATCGACAAAAATGGAAATTTTTTAAATATGTAGGTAGATATAGAATAGTGTAGAAATGATACCCACTTTACCAACGTAAGTCTATCAAATACGTATTTTTGTACGAGTAAAAGTACGGATAACGCAGTCAATGTGTTACTACTTAGGATAGCCGCGAAGAGCGATACAGTTCCGTGACGCTAATAGAGACTGTCTGTCAAAGATGATTTTCGCATAGAGTCAAACTAGTCTCATAAATGAGCGTCGATAGGGAAGCGAGGAGCAGGAGTCGATACATGAATTGTGTGCATTGCAGAGTACTGAAACCGCCTGGCGGCGGCAGCAGCGACATCTTTGCCCCGCCGACCAATGAGGACGCTTCTCCGCGCCGTGGCCGGCACCGTGGCCAATCACAGCTCGGCACAACCCTCTTCGGCGCGGGCGAGACTAGCCCGCCGAGCGGCACGATATCCGGCTCAACCTCGAACTCAAATTCGAACGGCCCAAAGTCCGGTAATGACTCCCACAATCGACTATTTGGCCCCCCCGATGCACCCGCGCACACGCACAGCCCACTTAACAGGAACCACTCGTCGCGAAGCAATATTTGCCTAGGATCGGACAGCAACGGAGGCGTCATTAATGGCGAGGACAATATCATAGGGGTCGTCAGTGATGCCACAGGTAAGAGGGGAGACGACGGGGAACACCCCCGCGCCAATATGTCGACGGTGCTGGTGGCTTCTAATCGTCTACGTTACTTCTTCTTGGGCGGCTCCTTTCTGTCACCTTTCTCTAACCTTTCTCTAACCTTTCTTTTACCTTTATTTTACCTTTATTTTCCGTTGCTTTCCGTCCACCCCACTGGCCGGCTCCTTACCCAGGTGCCTCTCATTCCTCGCGTTCTGTCTTTCTTTTTTAACTGAGACTTTTGCTACCTCCAAGTGCCGCATCGCTGCTTCTCGGCTTTGACACGCGTCAGTATTGTTTAGCAACTACGTCCTGTAAAGCGTTTGTTTTTTCTCACTCTTTCTTCCCCTTTCTCTCGCTGTCTCTTACGCACTCTCTCTCTCTCTTTCTCTCTGTCCCCTTTTTTTAGC
This sequence comes from Anoplius nigerrimus, assembly GCA_914767735.1. Taxonomy (NCBI): domain Eukaryota; kingdom Metazoa; phylum Arthropoda; class Insecta; order Hymenoptera; family Pompilidae; genus Anoplius; species Anoplius nigerrimus. Next base: position 12,483,205 of record OU612078.1, read on the forward strand.
CGTTCGAAGGCAAAGCATTGTTTTGTAAGGTGGCGCACATGGTGCGTCATCGGCTTCGGTTGGTGGGCGTAGGATTGGGGGATGACGCACGGTTCCTCGGCAATTTGAAAGGGGTTATTCAATATATTTACTTATTCTTTTCATTTTGGTCTTTTATTTGCGTTCTTTTTTACTGGCTTCAATTCTCTGATTGAACCTCTGTTCCGTTCCCTTTCTTCTTCGTTCTGAAACCGGGAATAATTTTGCGATGTGCATTAATACTTTATCTCTTTTCTATGTAGTCCTTTCTTTCTTGTTTAGCATCCATCGATTACCACTTTAGATGTGGTGATACTTCCTTACTCTTGACCTCTATCTGCGGCGCAAACGCTCTGCGATATTGAACGAATATTGTAAAACTATTTAAGCATATGTCTTTCTTTGGAAGTTTAGATGAAGCAATTAAGATCGTCGTTTTTCAAACTATCCTATCTTTCTTTGCGCAAGCAGCTTTCAGGAGATGCAAGCGATTTCGTAAGTGCGAAGCGAGAAAGACACATACACGCACACAGAGACACGCAGACAGGATCACATATGTCACGTTTCTTTGACAACCAATTAACAACACGTAGTTGAACGAAAAATCGAGTATCGAATGCAATTTCTTCGACAAAATTTTATTTGCCCGATCAAATCATAGACATTTTTTTATGAAGGTTCATGACGAAAATTTCATGGTGACGTTCATTAGGCTTAGGGCAGTCAAGAGAAAAACGTCGATCTAATATCATGCATCTCCGTTAAAAAATGTTTAATGTCTTATCAAATTATTTTTTATCGAATGTCATTATTACGTATATTTGTGGTGGGCAATTTTTTTTGTCATTAATATATGTATACTATTAATCGATACTGGTCGTGTACATTCATTTTGATCTATATATTATATCTGCATTCTTTTATATGGTGATATGTTCACTTTGCATTATTATTTCATTTATTTGCCGCTTTTGCGATCATTAACGCCAAGCTATTTATCGAAGTTAAGCGTATTTTCGCGTTTATCACCCTTTTTACGTTATTTTTTTTGCGTTGGCGTGAAAGATCGTGTAACTACGATTCTTAATTTGATCATGGCTATTACGCTCATTCATTAAAAATCGTCTTCGGTAATCATTTCATTTCTTCCGGGCGGAAGTGTAGAAACAGACTCCCACCCCCACCATCATCATTCATCGATTTCAGAATGAAAATTTCTTGAAATTTTGAAATGCCTTCAGTTTCACCGGCGTACATTAAAACCATTTGAATATTATGCATATTCATACGTCGCGTCATGCGACTTTCACATGTCACAATAATTAACTTACCGCCGATGAAACTTCAGCTTTTCATCTCCGCAACTCTCAACATTACAGTAATTAAATTTGACCTTTTCACGTATTCAATATAAGTGCAAACTAATAGTATAATATTTGAGACTCATAAGGCACAGTGCACGAATATTGTAAATCTGTTGAAGCAAAGAGTCGAATGAAATTAATTTAAATATAGGTCACGACCAATATGAAGAATATATACTGAGTCACTAAATTAATCGAAACTGTAAACTGTCCAAAGTTTTATAATTAATATTTTGCACAACAAACTCAGTTTGAAACGTTTCTCAACCTGTAACAGCATTGTACATTGAAATAGCTGTTAATCGTTAAAATTAGTCAAAAATGTTGCTATCAGGATAGCGATCACGGCTATTAATTGCTGGTAATCAATAAGTAATTTCCAACAATTCTCACAGTCTGAAATCGATGAGTATAACAAAAAAAAAAGGAAAGAATATTGCATGCAATCATCCTGGTTTTTCCAATCACATCTTGCTCTCTCTCTCTCTCTCTCTCTCTCTCTCTCTCTCTCTCGCTTTATCCCCATGCGAATTCGAAAACGATATCCTGGGCAGGAGGATCGTCCTGCATGCCAAGGAATCCAGTCACAGGCGACGGAGTCGATCTCACGCCGATTCGGCGCAGCACACGAAAGTGCGGAGGTAAATTGAAAAGTAAAATAATTATCCACAATCTTTCTCTCTCTCTCTCTCTCTCTCTCTCTCTCTCTCTCTCTGTCCCTCCAGATTTCCTTACAATTCCATACTTATTTTCATCCAGATCTCATTTCGTTATATTTCTTCTTTTCTTCCTTGTCAACGCGTGTAGTACCTTATAGTTGTGTTTTGTTTTTCTACTCTTCTGTATTTGCGTGTTTTACTCTAATATCACCTTTTTGTTTCAGATCTCTTCCAGTTTCATCTATCCTATACTCTTTATTTGATTATTTTGTCAATGTTTATTTTCAGGCCAATTCAATACTCATACATAATTATGTTATCCTTTTTTCTCCTATACTCTCATAGACGTATCATATTAGCCCATCGATTGTCCAGCTGTATCGAAAGTCATTTATATACGCATATAAATTTATGCCGTTTAGATTTAAATAAACAAACTATTTTCAACGCGAGAATATGACAATTTGTGGACGACCATTGCGATAACATATGATAATTTGATGGGTTCATATGCTAATCTAAATTCTATATATTCTAGGTATTTATCATATATATATATTTATATTCACGTTACACGCAATTCGTCCTCTTTCCAACTCCTCTTGCCAAATTTGTGTCCAACATTTTTGACAATTGATCAAGGTAAACCGAAAAATCATAACTGCGCCAACAAAGTCCACTTACGATGAACTAATGTAACTAAGTTATGTGTAACATGTTGATGCAGTAATTCGTCCGTGTTTATTATACTTTAACCACTCTCTAGAACTTATCCGATTTGATCTGTTGAAGGTCTTGTTCGCATTAACCCTATATGGGCCCCTCTGACCTCAAGTCGTATACTGATATATCAATTCTTTTTCGATCAATTTGATCTGTAGTCACATACGCATGAAGTTCTGTAGTCACTGATAAATAGCAAGACAGTCTCGAATATTTTGTCATTTGTTAAGAATTCTACCCCAAGATATTCTATCTCTACCTCTTTGAAAATTAAAGTATTTAAAAGTTGTCGGTGATTTCGATTTTGAAGTTGATACTTGTTAATTCCACGTTAGAAAAATTTATTTGATCATTTCTGTAATAATTCGGCCCGTAAAAGGGTATATCTAATCAACTGCATCGAGATGTAAACACTTAAGGTCTGATTTGATTTTGCAAAATTGAAGTAAGCCATGAAAGGAAAACGGCACGAATAAGGAGAATAATGGGTGACCGTTATGTAGTTTGTCATTGAAAAAAATGTATTACTCGTGACATGTTGACACCGCCAAGACTTGTATAGCATTATAACAAGAATTTCGTGAAATTGTACTCTAAACTATCAGAGAGTGTAAAGTGTCATTTTAGGTAGTGGAGTTACAACACATGTATTAGAGGTTAACATTGGGTAATAATCTTGAAAATTCGGTTTATCTTCATATTCTCTCTATTCTTGCAACGAATGTCGATTCTCACTGATAAGCAAACGTTGCAAGGTGAACCTAACTCTCAGACGCAAACCAATTTAAACAAATCAAACAAAGAGCATTAACGGTTCAACCTACATACAAAAATGTTTTGAGAAGGTATTCACATTTTTTCGGTGACTACAAAACTTATTTTTGTGCTAGTTCGAAGAATCTATCGATGCCTGACATACAGTTGCTCCGCTTAGTAAATGCGCAGTCATTCCGTTCATTTCCTGGAACAGATTCGTCGAAGCGATTCATCCAGGTTATCTCTGACTCACAATACCTCTGCCAACAGTAGTTTCTAACGAAAGCGAACTTTCCTAAAAATCTTATTCTCTATTACGAGATTTTTGATTACTAGCTTATACTAACTTTTGTAGTGAGCGCAAAACGCGGTCATGTTTGAATATAGTTACTGCAACTGCGTGTATGCATTTTTACCTCTGTCACATCATATAAAGCAATACATTTGTCCCGATTTAGTTCACATTTTATGTCCAATATTTTGGTTCAGCTGCATTATAACAACTCTTTGGATTTCCTCTCCAACAATAATTGAGAATAATGTGATATTATAAAAAATAACGCGAAATAGGCGGCAGTGTAGTATGCACAAAAATCGAGTATCAGTGTCTAGTGAAATTATCAGGTTAGTATTATATACATTTGTGATATGTTCCCTTACAACACGTGTAGTACCCAATTCATGTTTGTAATGCAATGAACAGTATCGACTCTTCATTTTAAGTGTTACACAGATCGAAGCAGTACGATAAATCTTACCAATTACAACAGATTAAATATGAAACTGTATCTGTCTGATTGTGACTCACACAATACCGTGAAATGTCTCATCATAGATCACGGTAAAACTGTTGGTAGATCTATTAACAATTTATGTATCATAGCGTATTTGTTGAATTTCATCTCGTTAATTATAAACGTTCGATATTAATTGACGATATCCATATACTTGCACCCTGCAGGCGTATGCGATATAAATCATCGTGTCGATAAAGTTTTAATGTAAATTCTACTCAGCTGACCGGTGGTTTATGCTTCTAGCAAATGAAATCGATTTATTAATCCGCAAAGAAGGTAAATACCTTTTCAAAAGACATCACTTAATACTATCTGTAAACTTTCACCCAAGTTACAAACGCACTTACGTACGTCAAACCTACAGCCTAAGTAAACCCATTCATACCCGTTAGAAAAAGAGTATCGCCTCTTTCCATCCCTCTTCAAAATTCTTCTCGTTCATCTCCTATAAATCTTAGTCTAAAAAAAAGTCAGGGTAGGGGTAGGTGTGCGAAAGTGAAAATAACGAGACTAAAGATTGAATTACCCACCCTTCGCCAACAGACGGGAATCCGGTGACCGGAACTGGATACGGCCAAAGCGTAACCGACTCGCCAGCAAGCACCGGTAGTAGCGCGTCGGCCATGACAGCGGCCAACGCCGGAAATCATCATTATTCAACAACAGCGCCGCCGGCACCGTCATCGCTCCAGAACGGCAAGAGTTCGAATTCGACATCGAGCGTGGACTCCTCGCCGGGTTCCGCTTCCGGTCGGCCTCAGGCGCGCACGCGTGTACCACCCGGCGGATATTCGTCCGGACTCTGGTAATGAAGGTGATTCCAAGGAGGAGGGAACGAACGGACGAGGATGGGCACACGCGAAACTCGACAGCTCGATTACCGATGATGCGAAATGATTGGGAAATATTGGAAAAATTCGAAACAGCTTGGAAGTATATATGAGCATACACGCGGCTGTGCGCGCGCGCGCGCACCCACTCACACGAACACGTACACGTACACGCAGCATACATACACAGACGAATAGGCACGCAACAATATATATCGAATTCTTTGGAAAACGGCTGTAATATCAGCTGGGATGAAGGCTAACAAACGGGCGCGGTCAAAGTATATATATATATATATATATATATATATATATATACATACATATATATATATATATACATACATATATACACACAGGAATAAATGCGGATACGAAGTAAAAACTTGATAAACCAGTATTGCCGGCCGATTCTGTACCAAAATCGGTCCCGTTGATGCCAATCGAGGGTTTTGGAGTTTGAAAAGATGTGTCAACGTGATCAAAGATCATTTCGATGATATTCAAAGTCCTGCATTCTGACTCAGTTGAGGGCTAATTATCAACTTAATCATATTAAATGGTGCCCGCTCTGAAGTCAATGTTAATGCTATTCAAGATCGCGTCTGTGGTTTCCAAGCTCTATGTTAACCGATATTCGAAGACATGTTAGTTATTTGCATGGTCACGGTATACACTCCGAAATCATATTAATGATACTCCCAAAGGGGAACGTAATTTAAAAAAAACTTTCATCAAATTACAAAAATTTAATATTGATGAAAAAAGATTACAATAATGATAATAAAACGTATAATTGAATCGACGTTTGTTTTCTTTCGATCAATATACACGAGTATACATAATTACATACATATACACATACATTTATATACGTATATATATACACACACACACACACACCACTTACAGTAATACGCATAAAATAACAAATAGAACAAGAAAAACAATAACAAATAAAAATATAAAAAAAATGCGGATAGTAGAGAGGATGGAAGAGAGTTGTACGCCTGTTGCGATGATTGTTTTATCAATGAGAAAAATTGAGAACATCGAGGTAGGCGATTGATTTAGACAATGAAAATAAATTTTCTAGAAGAGAAGGTATTATTAAAATTAAATCGTTGAATTAAGCTTTAAGAATTGCTATTGTTGGGTCAATTTAAAAATGATTTGTCTGATAAAGGTACGCGTTACCGCTTGAAAGTTTGGGTATAATTGAAGATCTTAATGCCAAAGTATGCATTTGTTATCACGTTCAAAGCCTTATATGTGTTCTGCGGAGTTATATACATCCGTATACGTATTTGAGACGGTAGCACCAACGTAACAGTTACTACAAAGAACCAACAAAGAATTACACTTGGCCTTTTCAAAATTTACTGCGTTTAAGTGAACGCTGTTTTAAAATGTTTTGAATCAACTTTTTTCTGTGTGCAAATTTCCTAAAACACTTGCTATTCGCATTTCCCCATTCTGTTACCACTGAATTTCAATTTATAACACCCTGATTGGCGATGTATTAAACGATTACAAGAGCTTCTTTAAAGGTTCCATGAGTTTTCAACTTATGTCGGCCAAGTGGATTTGATAATTGATTTAAAAGTAACCTTGAAACACGTTAGCAGAAGTCAATTGAACATTTATCTCCGCTCAATTTGTAATAGTGGATAATAAAGGTCCGCCCGTTTATACTTTTTCAATGTTAACTTCAACCAGTTACAATGTAATATCATAATCTGAGTCTTTCGCTAAAATATTCCTTATATCGGAGAAAACGTCGGTGCATACAAGACTGTATTGAATAGACGAGTGTTAAAAATTGTAAAAAAAAAAAAATAACATATATTCTTGTTAAGATTCGTAATATTATTGGCGGACGAGTATAGCATTTATCATAACATTTGATTCTGTTAAGACTGGACAAATATTTCTATACTTTCAACCGGTAACGTCTGTAAAGTATTTATCCTTACTTCTCGATATTGAATATATTGGAAAGAAAGACAATGAAGGCGAGCAGAAATTATAATTAATAACATTAATTGCTATGTCCGTATAACGAAACAAGAGAAAACAATCCCAAACGAGCCAGATTAATTGACGAAAGTGCAGGATTGAGTGATCGAATTGTAATCAAGACATATACGTACATGCATATTAATACATATACACACACGCGCGTTTATATTTCGAATATATTTCAATCGCCGTCACGCATCGCTTCTACTTACTTTTTGCCAAAATATTATGGTTATTATCATCATTATCATACCCGTCACGTTCCGGGTGGCGATTCGTACGACAAATCATAATAATTATTACGTACTTTTAGCACCTATTTATTTTTTTGTCACCAACGATGGATGATATCGACACATTGTTTTTGTCCTCCTTTCTTGTGTTTATGTTTTTTTATCTTTCATTTCCGCCTGTTTAAGCAAAAGATCGCGCAAAAGAGAGAGAGAAGGAAAGAGAAGACGTGAACAGAAAAATCGTTAACTCTGTCAAGTAGCAGTCAAAAGATTGAGAATTTTCGTATTTTTTCTATTTTTTCCCTGCCCCCTCTACAAGAGAAGATTTTATTCCAATTGCATTGCAGTACGGGCTGTTTCGAGTAATGACATAACCGAAGTTATGAAATTAGACTTTTTTGATCTGTAAAAAATGTGGCAACATGTGGATTTAAAAACAAAACACATATCGGAACTACAGAGTGATGTATGTGATGACAACTACCAAGTTCTGAAAGAAAAACATAGTACCATATTTTATATTACAATTTTTAGTGTTTCAGATATAAAATAGTGTTAAGGAACAGCATAAAACACAGTACTGCACGAATATTTATTTAGAAGGAAAACAATAATTTTGTATCAAGCAGCCATGTATATTTCCTCACAATGCCCTTACAAAGGTGCACAGTACAATTTTCTGTTGCCTGATTTTACCCCGAAACTCTCGAAACATCCCGTATTACTATCACTATGATTGATATCATACAATTATCACTACTATTATTATTAATATTATTATTATTATTATTATTATTATTATTACTATATTATTATCACTTTTGCTAAGGTACTTTAAAGTACATTATACAAATTTGCAATCGCGCGATTAGACTTAACAAAAAAAGAAATAATTATCTTACCGAAGTTTCCGGTTTCTGTTTCCTTTTTTGCCAAAAAAAATCTTTAAAACATACCCACTCATACATACCAACTCACTATCCTACTTGCACACAATTTTAGAGGTATGGCAAAAAAGACAGTCGTTTAAATAATCGTTTTTGTACTACCGGCATTAATGAATAAAGAAAATTTTGTAAGCAACAATCTTTCCGTCGCTCTAGTAGTCGTTTATTTCCCTTTCATTTTTCTTCAGTTCTTCTATTAAATTCTTCGTACAAGCTTTTTTCATTGATTTTATATCTAAAATACAGTGATAAACCTAATGCAACAGAATTCTGATTGATGGTGTAGAACTGAAAACTAACAGTCTATTAAAATTCACGATTGAATCACTTGAATTAATGTGTTGTCCTGAATTAAAGAAACCTTGGATTTCATTGATTTTGACACAGTTCTTACATATTTGCAACATCGAACTTTTATTATCACTATTTTTCTTTCTTACGCACTGAGAAAATTAGTTGCTGATGTACAATCATATTGATATTACAAATGTTATTAGTGAGTTACAATGTATATAGTGTGTCTTTGTATCAGTGTTTTATTACATAAACTTTTAGAGGGTACACGCATGTAATGTGTTGCGCTATGGTAACAATTGTATTAAAAATAACAATAGTAATCGCAATGAGGCACTGAATATCACCTATTACTAAATATTCCTAAACGTAAGGCCTAATAAAATACAAAAAATTAAATAAGAAAACTGTCAAAACAACACACGGGAATAATTTTTATCAAAATGTAGACTATGCATATTTTTTTAAGCACAAGATAGTAGTATAACAATAGTCACAATACTGAAAAGTTATAATAACACAAACGCGCCGACAAATTTTCTCCAGCTAAACGTTCTTCTCACGAGCAACGGAAAAAGTAACACATTACATTATATTCGCATACCGCTTATAATCTCAGACCTTTTCTTTTGTTTTACTTTCACAATCGACGAACAAAAATAAGTCTACACAGAATTTTCTATATTTCGTCATTATCGGGTAACTGTAGCAGGAACATTTGTACTTGGTACGGTTTTGAACGGGACCGCAAAACGCTAGAAAATTGCGAGGAAAAACAAGTAAATGGCCATTGTTAGATCTCACTTCACCTTCTCCTTAAGCAAAGACAAAATGCTCTTTAAATCAGCTTCCTTTGCTTTACAGATGTTGGCAAAGAACCTTCTACAATTGGTATTATTTTCCAGCTTATCGGCAATCGCATGTCCTCTCTTAGTAATTTCAACAGGTACACCAGCTAACCTAGCAGCATTGAAACCATATGATTTCGGACAAGCACCATTTGCCAATTTGTAGAGAAACGTTACTGTTTCCTGCCCGACGCTCTCTTCTTCCTCCGTTTCGACCATGCATGCCATGTGCATGAGACAAACTTTTGAATCACTTTTATAATCCTCCACCAGGGAGTGGTAATGCGTTGAGAATAGAGTTCTACATTTTAATTTTACTAGACGGTCAACGACTGATGCTGCGATGGCCGTACCATCGTATGTTGACGTCCCTCTACCCAATTCGTCCAATAAGACTAAGGATAGTTTGCTAGCGTGTCTCAATATAGTTGAAGTCTCTGTCAGTTCAACCAAGAATGTACTTTGGCCAGCCAAAATGTCATCGTTGGCACCCAAACGTGTAAAGATTCTGTCCACGGGGTGGAGTCTGCACTGGCTAGCCGGTACTAAGCTTCCAATTTGAGCCATTATGGTCAAAAGACCAACTTGACGCATAAGTGTTGATTTACCACCCATGTTGGGCCCGGTGAGAATAACAAAGCTTGCACTCTCAGCAAGGTCACCTAATGTAGTATCATTAGGGATGAAGTCTTCGTTGGTGATGCATGGATGACGACCATCCTTTATCTCTATTGCGCAAGAAGAAGTGGGCGAATATGAGAGAATTTCGGGAACGCAGGTGTCTATTGATTGTGAATATTCCGCAAGAGAAAGAAGAACATCGAGCGTGGAAATTTTGTGAATGGCGAGCGAGAAAGTGTCGAAGTGGTCGCTAAATTTGGCAAAGATTCGACGGTTCAGATCCTTCAATACACGGTCGCGATGCTCTTCTGCATTGGTTTTACGCGATAAAATTTCCTGTAAAAACAAAAAGAGTGTAATGTTTATATTGTAGTGAATCTTAAAAATATTATTTATTAAAGATGAGTACGAAAATTAGTTAGGACATGCAAATGTATAACATATCAGATTTTAAGGCGCTATAAGCACACAGTAGTGGTTAAATGTATAATAATGTCAATGTACAAAAAGTGAATTTTATACGTATAAGGGGATGGTTTTTATTCTTGATACCACAAATATAATAAATGAAACAGATTTTCTAACTCACCCTTCCTTCAGCTGTGTAGTATCTCCTGAACCCCTTCCGCTGGCTTTGCAATTCATATCCAGCGCCAACCTTCTTCACCTGTGAGTCCGGAATTTCAATTTGATATCTCTTTCTATCTGAACCATGATATGTAACCTTGACCCCAAAATACTTTCTCTGGCTCTCCAAATACGTTTTTGCGTCTTCCTCAATTTCATCTAGTTCTAATAAAACGGAATCATACTCCTTATCAACGCCCCTTTTCGGAACGATGCAACCCTCCTTCTTCGCTTCTTCGTGGTCAAACGCAGTCTTAAAATAATCCAAAATTGCTTCGATATTTGGAAATTCCCCATCTGGCTCAGTCCTTGTACATTTCTTAATAAGGTCATCCTCGATGTTGTCAAAAAGCTCAGTCACTTTTAAGATTTGTGCAAAGCCATCCAGTGTATTAGTAAAATCAACGATCTTCCTCTTTGAATACGTATGACCTTCAAACATTATCGCCCTGCCATCAGGATGATCGAACATTTTAGCAAAATTCCCTTGCGCGTGAATCTTACTCAGCAATCTCTCCAAGTCAGGTATACCGTTTAATATTTGTTTCGCGGATTGCATCACATCCGGATGATCTAATAATGTTTGTATGGCGTTCTGGCGATGGATGATCGTAGTTTTTGCACGCGAAGGCCTGCAAAGCCATTCGCGCAATAATCTTTTACCAAATGCTGTACAACAGCGGTCCAACTTTGAACACAGAGATCCCTCGCCAAACAGACGTAAATTATTTATAGTAGCGGCATCAAGCACCATATTGCTAGCTTCAATATTTTTCCTTACGTGCTCCACATTACTATCTTCGAGCTGTTCGTTGACCATGTCTGGAGGAAGATAGGTGCTGAATCTTTGTTGTGCCAGTAATTGTTGGTCCAATAAATATTCTTTCAGTAAATGAATACAACCACCAAGAGCTTTCACTGCCAACTCTTTATCATCAGCCGGTGTCAATCCCAGACTATCCTTATCATTTAAGTACGGCTTTAACCCTTCTGGCCAGCTAAACTCTCTTTTTACTTCTCCTACTTCTTCAGATTTGAAGTAGTCCCCTTCATGTAGAGTTTTAAGCGTTCTCGCAGCACACCACACTTCAGCACTCCTCTGTAACGGTTCCTTCAAAGCAGATGCCAGACAAGAATTAAGAATCTGTAAAGTCCGAGCAGACAAATTTCCCTTCTCGTAGACAATCTGAGCAGGAGGATAATGAGCAAAGAGCGTCAAAAGACGAGAATTAGAACGGTCATCCGTGAACTCCCCAAGATTAAACTCGCCAATTGTCGTGTCAAGAAAACAGACACCGTAAGCAGACACGCCTTCAGATTGTTTTTCGGTGAGCGACAGAAGATAGGTCGAATTCGGTGTCGATGCTTCTACGTCTAACGGTGTGTAGACTCTGGTACCACGAGTACTGATCTGGCAAATTTCTCGCTTGACGACTTTGTCAAACTTTGTTGGCTTATGCACTGAAACGAGTAGAAAGCGAAATTATGCGCTTGGAATGTTCCGTAAACCCATTTCATCTCGGCGAATTATTGTCACAGTATTGTGACATAAATTGTGCTTTTCCATTTTACAATTAGTACGTAAAGGTAATTCAAAGTGCATGGGAGTTAAAAAGAAATGTAAACTATAAAGAGTTTCAATCGACAACAGTGTAGTCATTTTAACAAATGTATTCACTGTGATAATCAAATCTAATACCCAAGAAAGTGCAACATTTTTCCATTATTAGAAGAAAAATAGTACACATGCGATATTTTTTCAAATGGAGTATTAGTCCGAAAAACGCAAAACTATAAGCGTGCCACACACCTTAAAAGTATCACACATGCCACCTACAAGCTTTGTACTCTTTTGGTAATCATGAGTTTGTTTTTGTAATTTATAGTATTACGTGAAACAAATGCATGTACATTGTCAACTTACTTTTACTACATCGTTGACTCATCATTTCTGGATTCTCAGTCTGTTCTACTCTCGCGACTTTATAGCCTCTCTCAATTAAACTCGCTGAATAGCGACCATATCCAATTTCCGGAAAGCCAGAATGAGCAAATTCCCCCTAATTTCCAATTTAAAAGGCATAAATAGAAAATAATGGAATAAAGTAGTAACACCAATTAATATTTGCACATGTCACAAAGTATTACTTCAACTTACTCTCATGTATGTTAAACTAAGTTCATTGACCCCAGTTACTGCATCCATGTGATACAGCTCATAAAACTTGCCCACTTTAAAGAAGATGACACAGTCAAAGTGAGTGCTTTTTAACTCCCACCATTGTCTCACACCCTGTAATCAGATAATATAATACATTGTTTAAGTGGATTAAACCTAAAATAACAATTTCTTTACATTTTGTACATTTCATGTTGCACATACATACTTCTTGTACTTCTTATGTTGCATACCAAAGTCAATTGTATTACAACTAATTGTAAGTAGAAAAAAATTGACACAGAATCAAAGATACGTTAAAGTTATGATGAAAATGTATAAAGTCAACATTTTATACTGCAATATCTGTTTTCTCATAACTTACAGACCACATTAAAATCTGAAAATACAAACTGTAACACTATCTTTATTGGAATTAAAAAAAAAGACAACTTTCTTGACTCCATATTTAAGTTGCTGTTAGCATTCTATTCTGCTACATTGGCTGCTTTTTGCAGTTACTCTTATCAGTACATTCTGATTAAATGCATCACGTGAAAAGAATTGTTCTTATCCATTTACATGTTGAGTCCACGATTTCTATTTTTCTCCATATAATCTAGTTTAACTCACCGGTGTGACTGAATTAAGAAAGTCTTTTGGCACATATAAAGTTTTAGGGTCATAATCAGGATGATCAGTGCTTCTACCCTTTGCATCCTTTATTTTGCCAGGTTGTAAAAATGGGTATTTCAAGTGTGGCCAAGAATCAATATTTCCATTGACTTGTGGCTGATTCTGACTATCACTTACTGCCAATTCCTTATTTGCTGTTTTATTCTTTGCACCCACTGCATTGTTCTTAGTGCGGCCAGAACTTTGATTACCTGCTTTGGAATTAGCCTTTGTGCCCTTTTTCACACTTGTCTTTGACATCCTTCCTTTCTTTTGAGGAGATTCTTCCTCACTCTCTGTTTCCGGCTCACTTTCATTGACTCCTTCAGAAGCAGATCCATCTGATTCAGTATTCCCATCATGATCTGGTTTAAATTCCTCTCCAGAGTCACTGTTATCAGATGGAATTACAATGCGTCTTCTTTTTGGTTGAGACCCCTTTTTTCGTGGACTATTTTCAGGATTATCATCATCAGAGGGTTCTGATTTATATGTGCGTTTTCTTTCTGGAGTATCTTTATTTTCTTTTCCTCTTCTTCTATGTGGTGTTGCAACTAAATTAAATGGTATTTATTAATATTACAATTTTAATAATTATAAACATTATGATTGAAATTGCAACCGTATTCATATTCATGAACATTACCACCCCATCTGCTATTATGAAATAAGAACTTTACAGAATACCTATTATTTAACTTGCAATTCAGATTCTTATACAAAATTTAAATTTGTTCAGAATCAAATGATGTATAAGGTGAAATGAGAATGTATAAGTATATACAACAGATGCGAGAACAAATGTTGTATTGTTAAATTTCTTAATCCTATAATATTCTGTATTCAAGGAATCTTTAATTTTGCAGATTATCTCTTTCTTATGCTGTCAACTTATATGTTGTCCAAGAACAATGGAATCCAAATTATTTAGCTCAATATTAATATGTAACATACTCTATTCATAAATGACAACATATAGCATATGACATGTTAAAGGTGGACGATATTGTCATTAATTTACATAAAACAAGCTCGGGATGGGGTTGAAACGACTAATAGAGAATTTTACCTTTGTTCCCATTCATTGGCGATTTAATGTTTTTCTCAAGTTTTTCGCTAGTTGTTGGACTTTCTGTTCGTTTTGCACCTTTCGGTGATGTGAAATAATTAAACAACGTATTTACCTTCGGCATTTTTGCAAAATTGATTGCAGAAGTGTAACTTTTGATAGTACAAACTGAAACACCGGTAAAACCCGGCAAAATTTGCGAAGATAGTTACGATAGGTTCACCTGGGTCTCCACTGGTCTCCACCTACAGGGAGATAAAAGAAATATCTTACTAACTAGCAGTTGCTAGCAGTTTACTATTCGCCATAAAAGGGCAAAATGTAAATAACTATATTCATCTTGTGATTACGTTTGAATTGATATTGATTGCTATCCAATTGAATAATGCAACAAAACGTTACACATTATAAATACCAGTAATCGTGATAATCGATGTACTTGTACATATCATGTTAGGAATAAATAGAACGACTTTAATATGTCGCTGACGGGGAATCACCTGGCTTTAACACTTATGCATAGTTACCGTATCAGTCGAAGAATAAGAACCGCGAAATATGAGCCTTTTTCATGTTCTTACATATAATGGGGTTGGTACGTTTATTGTATACTATTGTTGCTTTATCTCTTCTTATAATATTATACTTACAGTCTTTTCAAAATCATGATACAACTAGAATGCAGTAACTAACTTGAACTCAAGAATCAAATTTTCTCACCATCACTACGTTTTCTTCGCGAAAAACGAGTGTGAATATTGGTTGTGTACATGACTACCCACATTATAGACACAATTTGTTCAGTTTACCACGCTAGCAATCGTCAACCCTGTTTATGTTAATACACAATATCGAGGTTGTTAATAATGTTACGGATGACTTGTCATTCGTTCCAAGGAATTATCAGTATTTCTATAGCAGTTTGATGGACTAAAACATGATTTAGAACTAAAAAATGCGGGGGTACTACTATGGTTGCAATCAAGTATTAGAGAAAACGGTATCCCAGTTGTCATCGACAAATAGAAAGGTCGTAGAATAAAAACAATATAGCAAATGCTGATACAGTGTAATTTTTTCATATCACGATATGTAGGTAAGTGTACACATTCAATAGCTAATGTGCTGGGGTTCAACATGCATACAGCTGTTTAAGAAAGTAAAAATAAGATAATACTTCCTGCTCAGGCTTCATTAAATCACCGAACAAAAGCTCATGCGCAACATCAATTGCCGATGTCTTCAGCAATCTAATACAAATGAAATACATAACTCATTGAAACGAACTGCATTAGTAACTACTGTACCAAGTACAGACTGAAATTTTGTATAAACAGAACATTAGCTAATCCAACTGGATGGGCGAAGTATATCGTATCTTATTAAATGAACATGTACGTAACAAGTATTCATACATATTGTTCTCAAGAAGGAAACCTTTTTATTCCTTATTTTCTAATTATTTTAATGTGAGAAATTACCCTCCACGCAATCGTACCAGGATTTGGGAAACACATGAAGTGAAATTATAATATCAAAGATAAGAAATTATAAAGAAAACGACGCTAATTTCATAAAAAACGATTGAATTTGAATATATATAATAACTTTACCTTAAAATGTTATAACAAAGCACTGATAAATATGTTAATGTTAGACGTGCCTGTTATATGGAGAAAATAAATCGACATTTCTCTGCCGCTACCTTTGCGATGACAATAAATTTATTGCTTTGGATAGATTACTTATGGGATGTACGTATATAAATATTCTGATAATATTTTTAAATAATCCATACTTTTAGTAAGTACCTTAAGTAGTTCAGTACCATAAAAACATAAAAATCTAAAATTGATTTTTCTTCCGACGAAGAGACTGATATTGTTTGAATTCTGGGGTAAGTTTGAATAAAATCAACTATTATTTACTACTTCGAGGTTTAAAAAACAGATGACTACACATTTTTCGTAATGTTAAATAGATTTAACGAACATCCTATAAAAATTATTCTGGCTATTACAACCAGATCGAAGAATAAAATAATACCAACAAACGGCGGCACGCAAGAATACCGTAATGTTCTGCATGTATTTTTTTGTCGTTAATTACTTACTGAGCTGCTTCCTTTGAGTAAGTTCATCTCTCGTTTGACTCTACATTCGCTGCATAACAATAATTGGTTGATACAACAAAAATAAGAACTAATTTCAAATAATACAGTTTATATATGAAAGCATTGAAATATGAATAAAATAATACGCATGAGGGTAATAATGATGTTAACGCAACAAACTATCACCTGATTGCGTAAAACATGATGAAAAATTTTAACAAATATTATATTGATGCAACTGCGATTTAGTTAGTACTTATCAACGGTAGTCTTAGAAACTACGGTTAACTACTATTTAAAAACTACGAATAACTACTAAGTAAACGTATAGGGGGTGCTTAATTCGTCCTTTCCGATATTCAATTTGAAATCACCACAATGTTTTTTGTTGTTTTTGAATAACGGCGTATATTTTTCGACCATATAGTATATGGACCGCTCAAGCTATAGTGTAGTCCGTAACCAACATCTCTCATGCCAAAGTTAGGAGTATGTAAGCAGTAATGCGCAACCGCTACAAACAATGGGCAACAGCAGTGGGGACAAGCGCGAATTCGAATTTCGATGGGATGCCGAACTACTGCGATCAGTAGCTTTTGAGATTTGTAGATACAGAAAAAGAAAATTATTTCTTATAAATCAAAACAGTTGTCCGTAATAAAAAAATAGTTTCAGGGTACTTATTACTTTTAGTTGTATTAATCCTATCTTTACTAAATAATATCCTATTAAATAATAATATCATACGTAATACCAGAATTACAAAAAAACTTTTTTTTTCGTAGAAATACATTATTGATGCATATGAAGAATAACCTTGGTAAATTTGTTATCGTTGCACACATGTTTTCGTGTATCTAACAGCATTTGTAATTTTGTAACTGTATAATATAACTTAGTTTTTCGAACAACGCATTAGTACTTATAGGTTATGGCTGAGTCGACACATGCTGTCATACGTGTTGTCATACCCTGTCATCACCTGTCATTGCCTGTCATCGAGACGGAATTTTGCTATATGTAGTTTTCGAATTCGACGCATGCGCATTAGTCTCAACTCTCAATTTCGGTACGGAGATGTTGGTTACGCTCCGCTCAGTGTATAAAGAGTATGTAGGCTTGAGCGGTCCATATACCATATGGTCGAAGCGTATATTACATTCAATATTACAATCTTAATATAAATAAATACTCTGTACCATTCGTCGCTAAACTGCGGCCATAATTAAAATCGGGTTTAATAGACCTTTTATAGATTTTTACTAAGAATAGGGGCCGTCATTTTTACCAGTGACCACCAGTGACTTATGCATGCGGAATATATTCAATTGTTCAAAGTTCAATGTTTACTACTATTTAATAATTCCACACCCCATACACGCATTCATATCCTTACAATGAAAATACTAAAATTCGAACTGCCAAGCAGGTGTTCTAAAGTAATGCTTTTTGTGTCAGTAGCCAACCAGTAGCCAACCAATATCATAAATGAACATAGGGACATTTTTGGCGGGTAAATTGTGAAATTAAGGTTAAACTGGGTTAAACAGACAATTGATCTGCAAGAATAGTTGATCAAACATTGTATTTAATTAAAATATCTAACAAATTGGCGGAATATTACCGGCATAATTAAAAAATGAGCACCGATTACAATCAGTCACCGCATATTCAAGAAACGGTAACAAATGGAATAGAACGAGAAAAGAAAGTCTTCGAATTAAACGATGAGGAACATGAGGAATACCAGTATCTGAATTTGATAAAGAGAATTATCAAGAAGGGTACAAAAAGAGATGATAGAACTGGTTCTGGAACATTTTCCATTTTCGGAACTCAAATGCGATTTAGCCTCAGGGATGGTGAGCATTTATTAAAATTTCTTAGTCTGGTGGGTCATCAGTATGCGTGATTGGATTATACATTTATGGCACTTTTCTATCAAAACTAATGTAAAGTTAATGAAAAAAAAATGGTATACTCTTGTTTTATTGAAGAAAAAAAAACAGTCCTTTTTCTTCTATCTTTGCTTACATTATATATTATTTCACTTTTTTATTTGTGTACATTTAGGTACCTTTCCACTCTTAACTACAAAGAGAGTTTTTTGGAGAGGTGTTGTTGAGGAGTTGTTATGGTTTATTAGGGGTTCAACTAATGCAAATGATTTGTCTGAGAAAGGCGTTCACATTTGGGATGCCAATAGTTCACGGTCTTTTCTTGATTCTGGTGGATTCAATTACAGAGAAGAAGGTGATCTGGGTCCTGTTTATGGTTTCCAATGGAGACACTTTGGTGCAGAATACAATGATTTTAAAACCACGTATGATGGGAAAGGTAAGTTCAAATAAATCACTATTTAACTTTTTCTAATTTCTGAATGTAAGTGATTCATATATAATCTAATTGTATATGGATTTTTGTTCAATGCATTATTTATATATATTTCCAATTGCATCAATATGAACAAGAATAATGCTCCATGATAACTATGTATATACATTTATTTTATAATGTCTAACATTTTACACATTATTAGGTGTAGATCAATTAGAAGAAGTTATTACTATGATAAAATCTGACTCCAATAGCAGGAGAATTATAATGTCAGCGTGGAACCCTGTAGATGTACCAAAAATGGCTTTACCACCATGCCATTGTTTGGTACAGTTTTATGTGAGTAATGGAGAACTCTCAACTCAGCTTTACCAAAGAAGTGCAGACATGGGATTAGGAGTACCTTTTAATATTGCATCATACTCTTTACTCACTTATATGCTGGCACATGTTACTGGACTTAAGGTATTCATACCATTGTTTAAGCATACATACCCTCTCTCTGTTACGGTTGATAATACATCATAAGCATTATATGGATACAAATGTTCAGTATATTGAAAAAGAACAAATTACATAAAATTGTGTAAAAATTTTTTATTATAGCCTGGTGAATTTATCCATACAATGGGAGACTGCCACGTTTATGTGAATCACGTTGATGCCCTCGAAGAACAAATAAAAAGAAAACCGAGGGCTTTTCCTAAACTTGAAATTCAACGTAAAGTGGATAAAATCGATGATTTTATTACCGAAGATTTTAAATTAACCGGATACGATCCCCACCCAAAAATTTCCATGGTTATGGCAGTTTAAAAACTAGACGAAACTAAATCACTATTTTTTAATGATACCAAAATATGTATAGGAGTTTGTTTTGCGGTACACATACGTATACTGTCAGCAAAATAATACGAAACCAGAAAACAGTAATGTAGCAATAACTGCCCTTTATTTCCTAATAAAAATTATGTATTTAATAAACTTGCTTCTTAATAGTTATTAATCTTTGTTCAATTCCGCTTCCATTTCGTTATATTAAAATTACAATAAAATCACAATCAATAATAGCAGGTTATTAGGTATAACAAAGTTCGGGCTTTTATAATAGTTCTAATTAAAGCGATAAAAAGAAACTTGGAGAGGAAAACAGCACAAGAATAAATCCAAAAAAAGATTCAGTTTTTCTTCATTGTTTCATTACTAATATTAATTATTGCATCACCTCATTAACTTTGTTCCCATCAAAATGGAAACGGAAGTCGAAACGCGTGTAAGGTGGCTTAAATAAAGCAGCAACTTTCAAATCTATTTAAAATCACGTTAACTTTCAGATTGGCGTGCTTTACTTACTTCAGAATTTCATTTTTCGTAATAGAAAACTTGAAATTATAACCTTCCATAACGTTAGTGTCATAGATGTCATATATACAATAAACTTAATATTTCAAACAACAAATAAACTGTACTGTTTTTCCAATTGCTAGTATTTGTTGACTCAAAGCAGAGCAGAGAAAATGTAACAAAAAATTCTGAAAAGATACAATCGTATAAGGGATTCTCAAGGCTCCTCCGACCAAATTCGATTCTAATTTTGTATCCGGATTAGGGAAGTAGAAAAGAGCAAAAATAAAAAATTACATTTTTGTTCAGTTTTTCCATTCTTGAAGCGACTAATTTTGAATAAAAGTCCAAAATGGTCCTGATTAATGACAGACATACAAGAAAACAACTTAAATAAATAGTGTAAGGCATAAAAAACGGAAGGATATAAAAAAAAACATTCCGATTTCTTATTCAGGAATTTTTCGACTATTTATGCAAGTCTGAAGAAATTCTGTACACGACATACCTTATAATTTTTTGACTTTTTTTTACTTTCTGTATGTTAAAACTGGTGGAAATGAACATAAAACCTCGTTTGTTAATTTTACCGTTCGGTACCAACCGCGATGGAATATAAAATTTGTGCCGAATTTGAATATTATTATGCATACGCCCGGCAATTATTGAACGGATAATAATGCATATCGAAGCCATTAAATCTACCATTCAAAGCCTAATTTGGTTTGGAACACTCATGATTCTCTTATATAGATATATCTTTTAGGCAAAGTAAAAAATCCAAAGCAGAAAGCACGCAATCCTGAATATACATATATAAATCTATACAGCTTACATACGTAGAATTCACAATTAATGTTTATTTCTTATCGAGCTTTTCTCTCTCACACTCACTTTCACGCTCACTCTCACTCTCCTTCCTGTTCGTTTACTCGTTTCTCTTAAGGCATCATGCATATAAGTCAATGACCAGTTTTCGTTTCTCAAGAAATTAAGCTTTTAGTACTTGCGATGTCGTCAAATTTTGTCATTGCATCGACGAGTCGATAAAGAGATTGTTCCAACTGACCTTTTGCTTGAGAAAACGGAAAGCAAATGTCTAGATTCTCTCTGGAGATGGCAAAATTTTGAATGCACAAAAATTTAAGAGTATTAACCCTTTTACTACCAGGTGCATATACACGGTATATAAGAAATATGCTTAGGACCAATTTGTTTGAGACAGTAACGCATCGGACGGAAGGTGGAAAAGAAAGAGGAGCAACATAAAAGAGGGCAAACAGTCGGAACAAAAACAATCAGAGCTAATGGTGCGGCGTAATTTACGCATACAAACCCGTGATCGATCTATTCGGTCATATCGGTCTATTGACAGTATAAGGGTTAAGAATTATACGACCTTTTGCGAAATATCCTTCCGTAAAGCATACCGTCTTTTATCGAAATTCTTATATTTCTAAGTTGACACATCTCAATATTACTCATTCCAGGAGAAAGTTTGTTCTCAATTGTAATTATATCATCTTCATATTTTTTTCTTCAACTTTTTCTTGACTATTTTTCCATCAACATAGTCAACATTATAATTCGTCAAGGATTCTCAGAAATTTTAAAAATTCGTAGGGGTTTCTTAAAGGGGCTAGCACATCTGTATGTCATTAGACTGTGAAGTACTTAGATGGTGTAACTGTTGGGTAACAGCTAGTGTTCCACTTTCGCTGACTGTTATTATCACCCAGATAACATCTGAAAATTAAAGAGTTCTTAGTTAGGGAAACTGATAAGATATGTTAAAGCACAGTTATTTGTCATCGAACCAATTATAGTATTAAAACATTTTATGCATTAGCAAAAAAAAATAGTATGTTCACAGCATATACCTGTATAATCTAAGATTTTTTACTATGCAACTATGCATTAAGCACCCGAACTTCAACGTTAAGTTCCAATACACATTTTCAAGAAAAGTGCATAGCTTCAAGTGCTAATACAATTCTGGTTTTTACCTCCAAAGTAGGAACCACTAGATGTCATCATTCTCCACTTTGCTTGATAAACCCCAGAGCTATCAGGACTTGTCAAAACCACACTTAGTTCTGTTATTTCCCTGGGTGCAAGAGAAGGTACTGGAATTCGGTTGCAATCGCCCATATGCACCCCACCAGTGTGTTGTAAGCAAACTCCACTGGGCCATGGTTCAGTTCCACTATTTTGCACTTGCCAGGACTTTTGAAATTTTGTGTTTGGTGGAACAGACTCACCCTCGCCAATAGTACTATCGCAGATTAATGTCATACAAGGCAATTTGAAGGGTGACTCAAAGTCAAAGTAACTACATATTGCTGCCTGAAGGTTCCTAATAACAGAAATAGATTCAAATAAAACAACAATGTTTTATATAAATTGTAGTATGAGCAATAGGAATCTTTTTGAATAATATTGTATATTTCAACACGACAGTGAAATACCTCATGCAAAAGCTGTTAAAAAACATCAACACCGGAATGACAAGGCAAACATAAGAAAAAAAGCTGTCCCAAAACATTGACAGGCGATGATATAATGATAAGTGCTGACTCGTTGATGGGACAAAAAAGACATTGTACAGTTTAATAAGAACACTTTTTCTATTGTAAAGAATAACGCGTTGATTTAAAAACGACAAATAAGAGAGAAAAAATGTATAACCTCCAAATTTATAAGATGAATCTTAAAAAAGGAAATATTTGTACACTCGAAATGCGGTATAAAATGTGTTTTGAAACTTTTACCTACAGAATTTTAATTGTTTGGTGACAATAATAAAATAAAACCACCCTCCAAAAAAGCATGCCGGCAGGGTACTTACCAATTGTTCATATCAAGGAAGAACGTCGCGGTTGCTTCATTCAACTGACTTCCTGACAAGACACGCTGCAGCTGTTTAACGAGTACCTCCTTATCTGTTGTTCCCAAACAACTGAACTGATGTAGCAGGTGCTGGTCGACCTCGTTGTCGACATTCATTCTTTTTTACCCAATTATACCTTTCCCGCGCGATAACGGTACAAATAACAACACACAATAAACACCCCGCACCCACGCACAACACTAACTCAATGCCCCCATCAAAGTCGAAAGTCGAGAATTCTCTTCCCTTGACCCCACGCAATTTCCAACTCGATACACGATATCACGCCAATACACGTATATGCACATATGTGAATATATACCCTCATATATAGCAGTTTGTACATATAGTGGAATGATTTTCACGTTTTCGACCTTTCACACGCAGGGTTATGTTTCGACGAGTTTCAATGTGAATTTTTCAAACGTCATGTCTGACTGTGCGCCCTGTTATCCGTTTATTGCGTATTCACTTTACTGAAACGACAACCGCGATCACGAGATACATAGATGTAATTATATGACAAGCTCGATGAGGCAGTAAAGTTTATACGTCGAATTTTTTTTCGACACTGAAGATTGAGGTTGAGTTGCAACGGTGGGGAGAGATGGATTTCTTTTTTTCTTTTCTTTTTTGATAGATGTTTGTTGGGGGTAGAAAATATACTTCCGCTTTTCAAACTACATGACATGGTATGAAATGTATACTTAAGAGTAAGAACAGTATGCCAGCCTAATGTCAGTCAATGTAGTTGAATTTGATACGTAAGATTAACAATTTTTTAGTCAACGTAATATTTATGTTAACTACATTGGAGGTGTCAATTTTGTCGCGACAAAAATGTTGTAACTAATAGCATGATGGTTCTGAATGACGAAATTGTAAAAGGCGGTATTTTCAAATAACATAAAGCAGAATGTACGTGCTGTACGTTTTACACAATGTACACATCTTTTGTTCCCGTTTTATCAATAACGCTCGTATTTCTAACGTTTATACTATGTTTTTTTCCATTTTATAACTAAATTTTCACTTAGCAAAATTTGTTCAAAAGTTTTATACCGAATCCTTACTTCGTTAAAATAGTTATATTAATTCTTTTTCCATCTTCCTAACCTAGCTCCAAGAACGACCTACTGTACATTTTGCGTTTTAAGTTGTTTCTTTCACTTTTATTTCGAGAAAAAGGTTTCCGATGAATACAGCTAGCACGAAACTAGAGGTGTCGAATTTAGAGGAAATTATTGTCAAAGAACCGGAGCGATGAGTAATCAAAGTTTGAGTCCCGCTAAGGAAGAAAGTGCCGAAAGGGAGTCGCAACCACAGGCCACACTAAAAGATGACACTATCGAAACAGATCAAATGACAGATGATTGTGTGGGAGACACTGTATATAGCAGCAACTGGATTATTAGTACTCTGATAACACTGTCAAAAGTATGGACATTTATGTTACTGTACAGTATCATATGTTTAATTTGTAAATATACAACTCTGTTCAACGTTTATTATGCCAAGATTTTAACACAAATTTCAAAGAACTTGAATCATTGTCTTAAGCATATATTATATTAAAGTATATATTAAAATTATTTCAGGCAAATGATGGTGGTTGGTCAGAAGAGTTAGAGAGCGATCTTTGTATGCTGTGGGATATGAGTGCAAATAAAGATGTGGTTACCTTTCTTGTGGAAAATAACTTCCTGAAGCTAGCAGAGAATATTTTAAGTGGATCAACAGAGAATAGGCTCACTGTAATCTATGCAAATCATCTTACTTTAGCATCGATTTTTTTTGGGGCCATATTGAGTTGTTGTGTAAATTTTTTTCTTACATCAGGAGATTCTTCTTGGAATTATTGCAAATATGGGGTGTCAGTCAACAATACTAGAAACAATTGGGAAATATGAAGAACTCACATGTACTATTTTAAATTTCTTGTCATCTGACGACACTGAATCATTAATGCAAGTTATTAGACTACTACAAGCAGTCATGACAAATATAAATAGTAATGAGCAAAGCGTATGGCTGAATAACCTCAGAAGTTATCCATTCATTGGGGAAGCACTAATTTTTATTTTAAAAAGCTCAACTAACAGTAAGTACTTCCTCTTTTCAATAAATACTGTTAAAAAAAAAAGTGGATAATTATTCTAATTCGCCATTAAAAATAACACTCTGACAATATAATAGAGAAGAAAATAAATTGAAGCATCAATATGTCAGTATTACAAACTTTCCCTTTTATATTAACTACAGAATTGTTTGTATACATAAGAAAGACAGAATGAAATCATAAACGTAGTGGAATTCAAATTATTTGCTCTATATTTGAAGACATCATACCTCACTAATATGTAAACAATACAAATGATAATTATGCAGCATATGAAAGTTCAAAATGTTTTTTCTTGGATTGAAATACTTTAGATTCAATTTTTATACAACAAAAGGAGAACAGCATGCAAGGATTACCTTACGATATTTCTAACATTTCTTTAAAAAAGTGAATGCTACATCTTATTTCATGTGAAATTTTAGAGGAACTTTTAATGGCAACAACCGACCTCCTCTATACGATCAGTTATTACGAGCCGATGAATGAAGACAATTTCCTACTAGACCAACTATTTTGCAGTGGGAACTTAGTATCAGCAATGCTAGAAGTGCTCAATGAAATCATTCCTTCCCAACAGAGCACTTATTCGGAAGATGATATAAAATTTATGGAAAGTTGGCTATCCATTCTACATAGAGTCACAAG
The DNA here is from genome assembly GCA_914767735.1 of Anoplius nigerrimus. Taxonomy (NCBI): domain Eukaryota; kingdom Metazoa; phylum Arthropoda; class Insecta; order Hymenoptera; family Pompilidae; genus Anoplius; species Anoplius nigerrimus. The sequence goes on from OU612078.1 coordinate 12,509,297, forward strand.
GAGCTTGAAATTTGATATTGACCAAAAAGACCATCTGAACAAACTGTCTAATACTGTATCAACACTTCTTGCGCCATATGAGGAGAGTTGCACTTTAATACCAATGGATGAAACGATAGCGTATTGTATACAGGAATTGTTGGAATTAACCCATTGGTTGAAAACTAACGGTATTTGTGTTGCGCCAGATGTTAACAGTACTGTTGTTGCTATGATAGATAAATTAAATCAAAGTAAGTAAGAATATTTATACATCAGTAATGCTATTGAATAATGAGCAAATTGTTAACAAAGAATTGATTTAGTATGGGACAATACTGCAAAATTATAAAACATTAATTATGAAGACAAAATTTGTTGACTTTTATAGTCATTACTTTATTGCATTCATAATTTAAACTTTCCATAATGATAAAATGATTATTTAATGTATTTGATTGACACAAAATATTTTGCAGTTCTAAAGGACAATATGGAGACAGGTGACAAAAGCAATTCAGATGATGTTATTAGCAAATTGTTAAAGTACCTCAAACATTGGATGAAGGTGTTCTGAAATTAACAAATTTGTCATATCTAGAGAAGAAAAGAAAGAAGAAAACTAGATTTAATTTAATCATTCATTTATTTTTACTAATACATATAAAAATTCTTTGAACTATATATACATCATATGTGTTTAACATGCACAAGATTCATAAGAAAGTATTTTATACAGAGACTATATCGTAGTGAAACAAGACACTTCGAAACAGATTTTTACTCTGCATATTTATTTCCAAAAATGAGAAAAACGGATTTTTTTAAATAAAAAAGTTGAGAATTTTTTTTATATAAATTACTGTATTTAGTCTTCACTTTCTCCCATTACCATCGGTCCTGTTACAACTAAAACAGGTATGTGTATAGAATAAGGCCGCAGACAATATTTCCTCCTTCCTCAAGCGTTTTATTAATTACAAAGATCTAAAAAAAGGAAGTTAGCTACATTCTTGAAAACATTATATTTTATATAATAATGCTTAATATTTTTTGTTGCCATATAATGTTAATCACAAATAATTTTCACAACATCTATGCCAGTGATGGTAAACCTATAACCCACGGGTCAAACACTACCCCATGCAGGTTTTTTGAATGACCCACGCATTAAATTTTGTGCACTTTTTTTTTAGTAAGTATTTAAAAGTAGTTTTTAACTATCTTTCCCTTTCCCTTAGCAAGTGACGCCACTGACTTAGTGACCCATGAGCTAGTAAGTACTAAAAAAAATAATGGACAAAGTTTGCCCCACATCTAAAAGAGGTTTGCTGTCAATGGTCTATGTCAATCTGAATTCTGGTAATATTTTCATTTAGGCCTTGTGCATGGGATATGCAACATATCATTATAACTACGAATTCTACTTTTGCGAAATCCTTTGAATAGATCCCTTCAGAAATTGATGTAAATAAAATACTGCAAAACATTGTGAAAATATATTATAGAGCAAAGGAATAAAATTGATATTAATTAATTACCTTAAGAAACATACAAAATACACCTAAATATGGGCTCTTCAATATAATTTTTTGAGATAGTTAAAGTACCCATTTTTTTTAAAACACATTATTGCTGAAATCTATTATGCATATGTTTGTGCATACAATGCATATTATTTTACCCACTATCAGGCATAAGTTCTTAGATACATTGAACTGATTGCAACAGAAACCAATATGCATCGACTGAGCATGAGTTATGACAAACGCTTATTGCTATTATAATGGTATCCAAACGCACAATCGATTGTTGTTATGGACGATTTAATACAAAAAACGATAAAAAAAAATCATGACCAATCTCGATGTAGTGTAAACAACCTGCGCCATATTAGATGTATTATACGAAGTATTCAGATATCAGAATATGACTACAGTATTTTTTAAAACTCTGTTTCAAAGCAAACATTTCTTACGTGTTAAACAAGTTCGGCGAATGCGACCTTTATGTCGCGAAACGTATTACATGTATATTTCAAAAGATATCATACGACGGTAAGCAACATTTACTATTCATGTGAAAACGTGAAAAAAGATTTATTTGCTTGCGCAACAAAAATTTGTGTTTACGCTTTGCTTTTCGTCTTCCTGCGCATGCGCATACCACATTTTTCAATCACGCAAAACTTTACAAACAATTAAGTCAGTTTCAATCTTTAACTGATGAGAACCACTGATATGTGCATTTCTTCAAACATGACGCATGCCTTTGTGTTTGGATCAACGCTGTTTGCCTTGATATCCACCAAATTTGGTATATCGATTTAACGTGCATTTTACGTATATAAATAGCTGACTCACAGATTTTCATTAAATAACTATTTGTAGCAGCATTCACTTCTTGCACTGGTGGCAGATAGTAACACAGTTACAGTATATTTACCTTGTTTGTACTTTCATTGGAATTTGAGAATCCCTGCAACAGGAAGGAACTTGACCCAGATAAAGTTGGCAATACTGTTTGTCCTTCACTGCAATGTATGAGAAACAATCAATTTGAGCGAAGGCCCTGTCTCGGGTGTTGCGTGGCGGAGTGACATTCGTAAGAGTTGTGAATTTCGAGTTTTCATAATGTCAAATGAACTAACCATCGAAGACGTAAGTAAAGCGATAAAAGAAACAACGAGGTGAAGAAGTGATCTTTTTCTGCTATCTGTACCTCCATTTTTGTTTAAATTTTAATCGGTCTACTTGTTTTTTTCTACCCACGACTGACGTAGGGCGCGCGTTTCAACCATTTACAAAATTTGATTCTCTAAACCTGAACTAAATACGTGTTTGTCAAACATTTTTCTTTACGTTTTCCTATCCTTGGCTACAAAGAAATTATATTTTTATTCTTTGCTGTGCATTTATTGTCTGTACACACGCAATTTTTAAGGTTATGGCCATGTATGTTTGACCTTTGTTGACAAAATAATGTTTGAGCACTGTTGTTTAATGTACAGTGGCTCAGGAAAGTTCGAACACCAACCACTGAGGCTCTAAACAATAAAAATATGAGCATTGTACTTGATGTTTCAAGGTAATTCTGCAACATATAACTATAAAACAATAAGTGAATTGATTAAGATTTGTTGGTGTTAGTAAATATTTATTGCAGAGGTATCAAAAAATGGGTCAGGAAAGGATTTGAATGTCTAGAAGTATACATTGTTTTAATCCAACTTTGACAATACATATTAAATTATCAACCTGAACAAAACTAATGCAAGATTTAATCAATTTACTGGTATAAAAATATTTTGTTATAATAGCAAAATTTTACTAAGCTGCAACCAATTTCTTTAATATCAATAAATTGAAAAGTTACCAAAGAATTACAGAATATAGAAAATGTGAAAAAGAAGGCTACTAATTATCAGCTAAAAAGTTGACATGGTAGGAGAAAAGAACTGTTTGTAGAGTAAAGAAAAAGTTAGTTCCATTATGCATGATTTCATGTAAAAAATCATCCATTTGTGTAAATTATTAAATATTGAGCAAAAGCAAAAAAGTTGCTGAAACATAAGGCATGCATGTTGTATAGCATTGTGTCAGAAACAAAAAAATAATTTCAAGTAAAGATGAACTAATTCATTTTTAACACAAGGCCGAATATATATGTATAAAGATAATACATAATAATACAATTGAATGAGTATTTTTTTGATCCTCTTTCTCCACATCCTCGCAACAAATGTTGTTGACAATTACAAATACCATTCAGTTCACTTTCAATGTAATATACATAATTTTAATTCATTTTACTTATTGTACTTATAGCATATACAAATACTTTTGTGAGGCCACTGTATACACAATGAGGATAAAGCAACTACTTGCATTATTGATACCCTGACACATAGTATCAGTTCATCTCTATTGACATTGTACTTCTCATAATAAGAATGAGACAAAGATTTTACCACATGTTGTTCTTAACATTTCATACAGTTAAGAACATATTTATAAAGACATGTTGATGAGCACTCTGTACAATACGAAGTCTCTAAAATTGATGGATATTATCACACTTTACATCTTTCAGCTTCCTAGCTTAAGGATGAACCATGTATTCATAAAAAATGAGACAGCCGTACTAAAAACTATAAATAAAATAATTGACGGTGGTGCTGATAAGTTGCAAGTAAGAAAGGTTTTGAAAATCTAAAATTTATTTAAGCAACAATGTCTTTGGGAATAAGAAATGTGTTCTTCGTTGACAGGTTGTTACTGATTTTGACCTAACTTTAACGAAGCAGCATGTCAATGGAAAGCAAATGTTAAGTAGTTTTGGTGAGTATATGTATTTTAAAATATTCTGTATTTATTGTATTAACTATCAGATATGAATCAAGGACATATATTTGCATAAAATCAATAGAGTAATATTTTTGGAAGTTTTTACACAATTGTTTAACTGAAGAGTAGTTAATATCAAATACGAACAGAAAGGACAAACTAGGTGACAATATTGCAAGAATTCTGCATTTAACTAATACGCTGGGTGTGTGAAATCCTTCACGCTTGAATCGTGTAATTCTAAACTGTAACTATAATCCTTACCTCTGTAGGTACACCAGCGCAATTAAGTCAAACATATACACATACCTATTTCCTGGTGTTATACTTTTTAAATGCAGTCATTAAACTATGTAAATATACATACATTGGTGTTGCAACAACAACTGTTTTTCTGCCCCCACAAACCACTGTGACCTTTGCGTACCAAAGCTGATAAGAGAAGCAGCTAAGATAGAGTGTCACTACTAACGGTAGTAATGTAGTAACAAAAGTAACTAATATTTAAAACATCATATTATGTAGTTTTATCTGTTACCTTTCTGTCTTTTATCAGTTGTGTTTTATTACGTTTATTAAGTGTATGCACTGTAGCACAACATTTTTACATGCAAATTGAAATAAAGTCAAACATGGTTTCTATTTGCTTAATACATAACAGAGTAGACAAATCTTTACTGTAGGTTAAACAATTTATATTTTATTAGGTAAGCGCAATGTCAATATATTTGTGAAAAGGTAATGTCGCTAAAGTTATTGTACACAAATGGAAAATTTTTGTCTTATTTTTTTTTCCAGGTATATTCTTGAAGTGTGATCATCTGCCGTCAAATTATTCGGATGAATCGAAGCGTCTATATAATAAGTATCGTCCTATAGAAATTGATCCCTATTTATCAATAGAAGAAAAGACGTGTGCAATGAATGACTGGATGAAAGCTACACAAAATCTTCTACGTGGTATAGAGTTTAACCCAAACGAGATTGATAAAGCTGCAAAGAAATATGGATCTGCATTGAGAGATGGTGCAAAGGAATTACTTAAGAAGTTAAACAACAACAGGGTGCCTGTTCTTGTGTTTAGTGCAGGATTAGGAGATGTCGTTGAGGCGCTACTTGAGTATCATGGTGCAATGTATGGCAATGTGAAGGTGATATCAAACTTTTTGAAATTCAATGGTGGCAAGTTAGATGGTTTCAAGAATTCTGAAAGTTTAATACATGTATTTAATAAAAATGAGTTTGCGCTGGATCACGATTATTTTAAGATAATACATGAAAGAAGAAATGTGTTACTAATGGGAGATACAGTGGGTGATGCTGCTATGGTGGATGGAATGGACAATGCAGAAGCCGTCCTTAAGATTGGCTTCCTTTATGAACATGTAAGTAACAGTTATAGTATCATTTCATTCTTCCAAAAAAAATTGTTAAATATAAAATAAATTATTTAGCTGAAAAAGATAACATATGAAGAATAAACTACTCAATTCTTTTATTTTAGGTTGAAAAGAGCCTACCTTCGTATATGAATGTTTTCGACATTGTATTGGTTGATGATCAGACAATGAATATACCTATGGATATTTTACGACCAATTTTGTAACGAATAATTGTTTATTGACGCTGTGATGTTGCCAAAAGTTCTCTCTATTTTTTTAATTTACCCTCCTTCCCTATTTGTTTTTCTTTCTTCCCTCAGTCCAAACATGTACGACAAATAGAATTAGTATAATTAATTATCCGCGGATATATTTAACGGTTATCATTATTTATTATAGTGTTTCTTAATTATGTTATATTTATTAAACTGCGTACTCTTCATGGATAGCATTACACTAAAACTGTGTTATTTATTGACAAAGTGACTTGGAGAAAAATTAGTTTCGTATATGTGGATGAGAGAAAGAATTTGTGAATGATCTAGCTAGTTTTTGATCACAAACAATTGTTCAAAGTTATATTATCCTTGATGTTGTTTATCTTTATATTCTTATTAAATTGCTTTTTTTCCACAACATCTACTTTCTATTTATTTGAATATTGCAAAATAGAGAAAATTCCTTTATCTTTTCTGCTTCCTATACAAGTTTATGTTTGTTTTATCTGTATACGAATGGAACAAAGTTAACCTTGTCACAAGTAATTATAGGATCCATGTGTTTAATTGACAAAATTTCATCCTATACACCACACTCGCAGAAACAGTTTAATAACAATAAAATTATTTTTTCTAATTAGGTATTTTCCATGGCAAGACCTGTGAGATCTTTATTCAAATTTCTTTCAGGCTATTACATCTATGTGACTTGAAATAAGCATTTATTGAATTTTTTATTGTAAATTATAAAATATTGTTATTCATAGACTCTCGCACCATAGAGTTCAACGAAAACTATGCTTTTGATTAATAACTTCTCCAAAAATTGCGCTATATTTTACAATTTGGATGACGCGAATGGCGCGGCAAGAGATATGAAAAATTTGTTAAGTATGAAAAGGAAAATAATAAAGTAAACTTTCAGAAAACGGTAAGTAACGTGTGCAGACTTGACTTACGAACGGCAAATAGTATCAGATTGCGGTGGGTATTACATAGATCTTAGTCTATGTTATCACCCGTTACGGGTAATAACTAGTGCACATTGTATTTGATGGTTTGAAATTTAAAGATAAGAAACAATTTACCGATTTGTAGGCAGAAGAATTATTGTGACTTGAATTTGTTTTTAATCAAATGAAATCAGTTGACAAGGGCCCATACTTATACATTTATAATAAGAAAATGACTATAATGATACATTATAGGACAGAACGTTTCTTCTGTTCATGAACCGCAAAAACGATACAAAATGCAGTTTTTATTTCATGAGAGCAGCATATTTTCAGTCATTAAAGTCATTAAAAGTATTCTTCTATTATCAATGCTTTATAAATCATTTTTATATTTGGTGTATATTCTGACTGATTCTTATACTTATTAATCAAGCAATTAATACAATATTACTTCGATTATGCAACTTCGACTTTCATCTTGATCCTATAGTTTGTACGATACTTGTGAGATCATTGAATCAGTTTTTTAGCGTTATGCGCGTACACAAATATGTGTGTGCATGTACATAAGATTTACCAGGTTGCAAAGTTTTCCTTTCCGGCAATAAGTTCAGCACCGAACAGTTTCTTCACTTTCAAATGCAATCGATGAAATCATGCTTTATGCTTGTTCTTGAATCAAGTAGGACTATGAACAAAAATTCGTTGTAAATGTTTGAAGCCCTCAGAGTACATGTAATTTTTAGCGCCCAGTGCAGACGCGAAGAAGCATACTTGTACGAAAATGTAAACACATAACATAATTAACAGAAATGCCTCTCAATAACAAGTTACAGTTCTTAAATATCAATGCTAAGAGTTTAAGGAAAATACTTTATTCTTAGCACACTTATGTACACGAAATCTTACGCTTTTTCTCTTGCTGAGTTGATGGTTTTTGTCATGATGATTACAGGTGAGTGTCTAAATCAGAATATGAAAGTAAATAATTCTAAAAAGTATATCCGTTGCCAAATTGGTCATAGTATTTTTAGAGAGAGTGGGAGTTAAAAAATTATTCCCTTTCACATTATCTGGGCTTGATGACTAGGACTCCCCCAGTCCTATATATCCCCCAGATATTATATGAATTTCCGTGTGATAGATAAGAATGGTTTATTCACTTTTCGGATTTTTGATCTTCTCGTGAATTCCTTTGTCTTGCAACAATATTATGAATTATTTGCATTTGTCGGCAACATGTTTTCTACTCGAGAGCGGCGTCCAATACTGCAAGAAGATATTAGATTTTTTGGACTCACAATCAGCAAAGCCGGGCGACGGTTATCGAAACCCTCTGTTACCACATCACAACACGATTGGCCAAAATGCGCAATTTTCAGGGACTATACCTATATATATAAAAAACCGTATTACATTGTATGAAGAAAAATATGCAAAATTAGACTTTTATTCTGGGACCACCCAAAAGCAATCGTAACACGAATTACCAATATTGAATTGCTCTGTGGGCGCATACGACGAACTTATCACTTTTCGAATACATCACGAGTAGGGATTGTAATACAGGTATACCGGGATACCGAATACCGGTATTTTGAGCCATTTGTACAATTTTGTAATATCGGTATTCACAAGTTTAAATACCGTTTTTTCGGTATTTACTAGAAAAGCAATAAACGACTTAAACCAGCAAATTAATTTTTCCGATAGTGGATTCGACTTAAGATGCAGCAAGGCTAGGCGTAAGTCACACATCAGCAAAATAAATATGAGAAAACGTTTAGCGTTTGCTAGAAAATATTTGAATATGCCGCTAACATTTTGCCAAAATATAGTTTGGAGCGACGAAAGCAAATTTGAGTTGCGGCAATTTAAGAAGAAGCAGCAAGCCTGGAGAAAAAGAAATTAACCGTATAAAAAAGCATTTATTACAGCCACTGTTAAATTTGGCGGCGAATCATTAATGGTATGGGGATGTTTTTCGTGGAATGGAGTTGGTACGTTGGCACAAATTAACGGAATTATGAATGCAAACAAATACATTGATATCCTAAGTGAAAATTTAGGAGAAGCAATGGTAAAAATGGGTTGCGACAATGAATTTGCCTTCCAATAAGACAATGACCCCAAACATACTGCTAAGAGCACTACAAGATTTTTGAAGGATTCCAATATTAAGTTGCTTGAATGGCTAGCTCAAAGCCCAGACTTAAATCCTATAGAGAATTTATGGAGTTTACTGGATGCAAAAGTTGCATTGGACAAGCGGAATAACAAGGCCGATTTTTTTTAAAGTTTACAGACTGAATTTGAAAAAATAAATACAGATTACATCGAAAATTTAATAAAAAGTATTTCCCGACGTCTGGAAGCAGTCATACAAGCAAAGGGTGCAATACAAAGTATTAATTTCAATATGAATTTCATTCACTAGGTATTTTATAAAGTGTCCACTTATTTTTGTCTCCTGATAAATAGCTGTAAGTTTCGATAAGTACAGCGCAGTTGCACAAAAATGCAAGTATGAACCTTAATCATTCACTAAATAATGTGTGTACTATAAAGATATATAGTAAATAAAACTGAAGATCATAACAGTAACGTTAATCCGATTACACTTCAATTTTACCTATTTCCAGTAGTGTGCACTCATTTTTGTCCTCATTATTAAAATTAAATTTATAATATAAAGAATTTATAATAAGATTCATAATATCAATTAAAAATTGTGTATAAATAATTCACGTATATACAGGGTGAAAACAGATGTCGAGAGAGAAAATTTAAGGAGTGATAGAACACATCGATACAAGCAATTTTTGTAAAACAATGTATGGACGTAACAAAAGGAGTGAAAAGTTATTAATGCGCTGACTGCCACGCACGTCGCCGATGCCTGACATGGCGGTTTACGTGATAAGGAATTACCGCAAGAATGGGAGGAGATATTTCAAAAAACATATTATTAACAGGAATATTATTAATTTATATGGTCCGGATACCCATTCCCGTCCGCAGCACCGTACACTAACAATAAGTAGCAAGCAGTGAACAGTTCTGAGCAGCGCTCGTGGCCTGCCCGATATTTACTTAGAAATTCGCGTAACAGTTAACGTGTTACCCTTTAACTTTTTCTTCTTTGAGCATATAAATCAATAATAATCCTATTAATTAAATGTTTCCTGAAATGTCTTCTCTCATTCTTCTGATAATTGTTTAACACGCGTTAAATGTGACGGTGGAAAGCTACCCTGTAACTTTTCACTCCTTGCGTTCCGCTCACACATTGTATAACAAAAATTACTTGTATTGATGTGTTCTATCACCCCTTAAATTTTCTCCCTCAAATTCTGACTCACCCTGTAAAACCAAGCCTATAATTAGCACGTATATATTTCACATCGAATTTGATTTTTTAACCCCTTCATGCATACTGGTTTATACAGGGTGATTCTGGTAACTGGGCCAAGCTATAACTATTTTTTAAGTAAATTTAGAACAAAATCGTAGAGAAAAAGTTGGTATTAGTCGAAATGCTCTATCATCCCATGCACCGACTTTTTTCCCAAATGCATTAGTGCATGTGCAAAGGGCAGTTGCACTGTTTTTTTAAATTCAACCACCCATTTTTTATTTTAGATAAACGCGTTCCTTAATCCATTCTGCAATAAAAGTGTATAAGGAGATCATCGAAAAAACAATAGTTTACGAGATATTTCGCATTATTCGAACTCATAACAGATGCCCAAATCGTTCAATATCGCATTACCTAAACGTTTTTCGTCCCAGTTACGCTCCAATCATGTTTGCTAACATCTCATACTTAAAGATCACCATCATCCCTCGGAAGATACGTTAAGAACAATTCGATATTGCTGATTTTTTTTACAATAAGAGCAACATAATGACAAATTTGCTCGAACAATTTTATGGACAGACGAAAGCACATTTACGAATAATGGTATGTTCAATGGGCATAGTGAACACGAATGGCATATGGAAAATCCACATTTCAAGAGAAGTACAAACAAGCAATTGCGTTACAGCATCAACGTGTGGTGTTGAATACTCAACGCGTCTCTTGTCGGGCCATACTTTTTACCTGACATTTTAAACGGTGTGCGATATCGGCAATTTGTGGAATTTACTTTACCTGCTCTACTCGACGATATTCCACTACAACCGCGTTTAAATCTAAAATACTCCCAGCAAGACGGAGCACCTGCACATAACACCCGAGTAGTTACCACATTTTTAACCGAAACGTACGAGCAATATTGGCTTGGTACTGCTTGGTACCCACAGCCCAACGTCTTGGCCGCCCCGTTCGCTGGACTTGAATCCTCTTCATTTTTTCCTGTGGGGATATTTAAAAAATAAAGTGTACGCGCAACCTTTTGTTTCTGTAGACGATTTGAAGGAAAGATTAGGCATCACTGTTGACTCATAACTACTGCACAACTCAGTAGTGTAATAAAAAACAGCAAGAAACGTATTAAAAAATGTTTGCAAGCTAACGGTGAAACGTTCGAGTATCTGTTATAAGAGTTCAAATAAAGCGAAATATCTCGTAAACTATTGTTTTTTTCGACGATTTCCCATACACTTTTCTTGCAGAATGGCCAAAGGAACGCGTTTATCTAAAATAAAAAATGAGTGGTTAAAATTAAAAAAACAGTGCAACTGCCCTTTGGTTTCCGCATGGTAATTTTAAGTTGCACACTTTCTGTTTATATCGCTAGAGTGTGCTACAACACGGTTCACGCGATGCCTCAACTGGCATCGAAGGTTATGTTTTGACTTCAATTCTGTATGACTATCACTGCAAAACTTCGTTAACATCGAAATGACCAAAACAAATACTGAAAGAAGTAAGGCAAGGAATACACAGGACAAAGAATTAAGTAAGATTTCATTCTTACGGGGTCAAGTAATTCATCAACAAGTGTATTTTACATTTTCTGTGCTGTCATGGATTTCATCAGATGTGTAACTTCTATAGGCCTTAATTCGTCGATCATGTGATTCATTCATATTTTGGACTTATTTACATCCGACAATTGTATTATTAATAATATATTGTGTATTTATTATTAATAATCTTTTTATTGGCAATTTGTCACAATGGTCATTGTTTCGAAAATTAACTGTGTCAGGCTCATGTGTGCAATGTGTCTAATGTGGAATCTCATGGTTTGCATGAGGTAATTTTTGGAGTGACTTATTTTATAACTTTTTTTGTTAAAAAAATGTATACGTATATGTAAATGTTTTTTCAGTATCTATTGTACATTTCCAGAGTTTAAAATTTACATGCAAAAAAATCAAACTTCAGGATTAATTAGTTTTATAAAGTGAATTGTAATATTGATTGCTCCTAAAAAGTATTTGTTGTCAAAGCTTAGAAAAAACTTTAAGTCACAGTTGTATATTTTTCCATTTGATCTTTTCTTTGCAGTTTCACAAGATGAATATAAGGAAACATCCACAAGAAAGGCAATTTTGACTGTGGCATTGATCTTCATCTTTTCTCTAACAGCATTGTTTTATGTGTATACAAGTTTTCCTGAACTAGCAGAGTATGGCAACGTGCAGTCTTCTATTTTTCCTTGGTTCTTAAGCCTGCCCTTAATGTAACGTTCTTTATTCTCTTACTAGGGATGAAAAGCAACACATGAAGCTACCACTTCACATAGAGGATGCTAAAAATCTTGGAAAACTATTGGGAAGATACAAGGATCTGTATTATGTCCAAGTCTTAGCTGGATTATTTATTACATACATATTGTATCCTTTTTGGAAATTATGCTTTTAATCAATCCTGTATCTGACGGTACCTTAACTCCGATAATTAGCCTTCAAACATTTGCGATACCTGGTTCAATATTTCTGTCTATCTTGTCCGGATTCCTGTTTCCTTTTCCTCTAGCTCTCCTTTTAGTTTGCACATGTAGTGCAATAGGAGCCACATTATGCTACCTGCTCTCCTCTCTTCTTGGTCGCAAGTTATTATACAAATACTTCCCAAACAAGGCGAATGAATGGAGTGTTGTCGTGAAGAGGCACCGAGAAAACCTGTTAAATTATGTTCTCTTTCTACGGATGACACCATTCTTGCCCAATTGGTTTATTAATTTGGCAAGTCCAGTGATAGGTGTCCCGATGATTCCATTTACTGTTGGAACATTTTTTGGTGTGGCACCGCCGTCCTTTGTAGCCATTCAAGCAGGACAAACTTTGCACAAATTAACATCATCTAGTGATGCTTGGTCCTGGAGCAGTGTTGTTGTTCTTTGTGTACTTGCACTATTATCATTAGTGCCTGTTGTGTACAAACAAAAACTTAGAGAAAAGTTTGATTGAATTCAGGAGAAAAACTACATATGTATGCCAATGACATTCTTAACAGGCAGGAGTTGGAAGCAATGCTAATTGTAAAGTGATTGTGTAAGTTATTTTTTGCTAAGGGTTAATAGCTAATTTATTTTTGATCAATGATACCAATTGTGTGTCAGTGCATTTTGTGTTGCACACTTTATTCTTTTGTGGTTCAATGAACTGAGTCAGGCACAGATTCTTACTGTTTTGTACAATGACGTTCCTCTCTGTATTGTAATTGTAAATGAAACAAAATTATAGGAATGAGAGTACGTACTATGTACTATGAGAAATATAACGTGATTAATGAAAAATTTTAATTTATTACTTTTTTACTTTGTTACAATTAATATATATAAAAATGTAAGATATTAAAAAAGGATTTTTCCAAATTCTGCTCCTAAAAAGGTGAAAAAGGACAGTTTTATAACTCTCTGAAGAGTTATTTAATAAATAATTTGGAAACATGAAATTTGGAGATATCATTATACTTCAATAATAAAATGATTTTGCTTAAAATCCTCATAGAGCTGGAAAGGAGGAATAAGTTAAAGATTTCCTTAGATAGGAAACCCACTAACCCATCTCTTTCGTTTGAATGTGATAATGAAAAATTTTATACAAAACAGCTTTGATCAAATCCAAATGTTATTTAAAAACAGTTAGGGACAAAAATTTATTAATTAAAACGTGCATCCTATTACCTATAAAATGGTTAGTTGCAAAACTGTATTTCTAAAGATGGTTTTAACAAAATGATGTAAGGTACATCATAGTTATGGTTGTTGAATTTGAGACTGGTAAACTTAATGGTCTCCAATACCACCAACTATACCACACTAAAACAGACAATGAAAAACAGAAACTGGGTTCCACGAACAGGTAAAACATAATATTCTCAATATATTATGCTTACATGTATATCCCTGAGAGAGCAGAACAGTTGATGCTCTACAGTTTTTTAAACATTCTGCAGTGGGAACCATTTTGATCAATCTTGTCCCACTAAGACACTTCACCACAATATTACTGCACTCTGTATTAGGCTGTATAATAATCTATGTAATACCACATTAAGTTTTCAAATCACAACATTAATGTTAAGTATAGAATCATACCAATAAGTATGGAGGTGAGTTTGCTTCATCAATAAATACAAATCTCTCCATACTTTGACTCCACCTAGTGGGTATATCATTGGGTTTTTTAAATATCTTTCTAAGCACTCTACCAGGCCTCATACGATTAACCCTCCACGTAATGTGAATATCTTGACTCCGGGAAGAATGCAAATCAAGTCTTTCCTTTATAACGTCTTGTACAGTTCTATTTCATTAGAATGGACAATATTTGTATTTCGGTGTATGCATTTTTAGTTTTGACAGTTTTTACCTATAGGAAATTTGGTTTGATGATAGTTTCCCAATATCTTGCTCAAATATGTCCTTATGTTTGTGGTATACATCAATAAAATCAGTAAATGTAGCTGTAACATTGGCTTCTAATCGGGTGAAAGGAATACCAAAATTAAAAGTTTCACTGATATTGCGTCCTGTTAAATCAGGAACTGAAGTAACCACACTGCAGGGCCAACAATCCATGTCGGATACATAGAAGTAAGGATTTTCTACCAAACACCACTCATCATAGACATCTATTGGATAAAACGTCACAAATGTTTATGAAAAACATTTTTAATGATAGATACTCTAAGAAAAACAATGCAGACCTGTTAAAAAAGGGAAACGATGAATAATTGGCACAGCCAATTTTCTTAAAAATTTTAAACCTGGGTAAATCGATGTCTGCAGGTTTCGAACCAGAACATTATTATATGATGGATGGTTATAAACGAACAATACAGAAAATATTGATAAGACTAAGGTGGCACAGAGAATCTTTAACAGAACACATAGTTTCCGCGATTTACTGGAATGCATCAATTCAAGGCTTTGAAAACATCCTTCGAAAATTTCCTGCGTTTTTTCGTCCGAAATATTCCGTGCCCGTGCATATTTTTTAAGTTCCTCTACACAATACTCGTACGTATTCAAGTTTATAGTGGTCATTCTTCCTGCATTATGCCCGTAAGGGTTAAGATCTGCAACATTACTGAAGCGCCATCTGCAGGAACTTGAAGATTATGAAGGAATTGCTTTCACATTTGCTGTTTATTATCACAATTTTGCTCTAGTACAGTTTTGTGAATGTACCATAACATAATATTGCAATTTTGCACATCACAAACATAAGGTACTAAAATTGTCTTAGCAACATCTAATAATGAAATTTACTTTGTTCACTGTGTATTAGAATTACTTTTACCACCAATACTTTTCATTGTTTCATTTTTCTTAGTCATGTATTCCCGCTGATAGAATTCAATATATTCCTTTTTCCTCTGCTCCCGTAACGCAAAATATTTAGGATATCTAGCTTTTTCCCATGGATGCCAATAGTCAAGATATTCATCAGAAACATTTTCATAACGCTCATATGCTAATCCGCCTGGTGATGTCATAAATACAACTGGATCAGGATGGCGTGTTCTTTTCCATTCTGCTTCACCTTCTGCTAGCAACTGTTTTGCTAGACGTGGATCCTTTACATTCTTGTTCTTATCAAAACGTCCACGTACCACTGCTGTCATATATCTCAAGAATGGAAAAAAAGTTAAATGAGAATTACCATTCAACTGCTGTCATAAAATTTATTGTTTTTAGTACATAATAATAGACATAATAATAGACTTTTTTGTTTTTAGTACATCTTAATAATAGATAAATTATCACATGGTTTGATTAAAAAAAAAAAATGATTATTTGTTTAACAAATTATCAAATAATGTAAACTGTATACATAATTAAATATTGCATATAACATGTATGGAATTGGAGCCATACAAAATTATATAACTTTAATTTAAAACATTACTAAAAAATTAAGGCAGAGGAATTTTCACAGTCCAGATATGTATAGACTAATTGTAAGTTTCCATATTAGCATGGGAAGTAAGAGTAAATTATATATATTAGCGGGTGGCAGTCTTTTTATAACATTATTAAACGAAACGATTCAAAGTTTACATATTTATGGGAAAATCAACATTGTAAACATACCTCCACTCTGGCACATCATGGCCATGAAGATCGAACACTGTTCTCAAGGCCTTCTTGTATAATGCACATACTTTCTGTGAATGACTAAAATACAGTGGTGGTAGTTTTGCCATTTGTAAACCAAGTTCAGTTTTTACAACTAGATTCTTCCCTTATGGAAAGAGAATTCTAAATTTTAACAAATCGTGACTACGATAGCCACTTATTACGTGATACTATGAGTCATGGAAAACGATGATTTAGACGGGTAACTCGGAACACAAAACCTTATTATAAAATCTTTCGTATATTCCATAGCTTTACAGGTCAAATGAAAAAGAAATTTGAAAATATGAGATGAAACGGTTGATTATTTTCATTGTAGGTTGTGGTTGTAACGTGTAAATTTAGAGAAATAATCAAAACAAAATTGTTGAATACAAGGACGATAAAGCGTTTGTAGGATAGCTCTATTCAATTAACCTTTTTAGATGTTTTTTTTACTATAACACATGAAATCAAATATCGTCAAAGATTATGTAAGTAGTTGTTTTTGTAATAGTATATAAATAAATGATATCGTCATTAGTATCATAAACAACAGTTTAATGAAAAATTCTGAACGCTTAACATTATTTAGTGAATGCCTCAATTTTGCGTTCTAATACATTAAAATTTAATATATAATTCTAAAGATGTAGTTTGGATAAATATGTTTAGCGGAATATAATTTTCAACTTTGCATTGGTTTGTCAAAAAGCACTTAACATCTAAGGATTGTGTATTAGACTATTTAAGTTTAAATCAAATGTAAACGTTGAAACTTTGAACCATTTCAAATAATTAGAAAATAATGTAAGAAACATTATTACTCTTTAAATATTTCTAACCACATGTACTTTCAAAAGAACAGACGAATTTCCCGCGAAGTTGCTCTTTAGCTTTTGCGACGGAAGTGTCAACGTTTCAGCGACAAGATGGCGCCGATCCAACGAGAGTGAAACAGTGTACTGCCTTGTCGTTTTCATGCCGTTTCATAGATTGACGGGTTCTGCACCGTCGGCGACTGAGCGATTTTCGCCCATTCGAAAGGTACACGCGCAGGTTTTAACGAGCGATCCATGAGTCCCATTCCGCAACGGGCGCGATTCCCGCGTTTCGAAATCGGGCGGAACGTATATCGCATCGAGAGTGTTACCCCAAAATGTTAACCTTCTAAAACTTGGAATAAGAGGGCAGACTGACGTTCATGGAAACAACTTTATTTACAAAATGAGACCCGTCTAGTGGTTTACCAACCCATTCGCCGAGAAAGATAACAAGCAATACTAAAGAAAAATGCCTTTAACTGACTTGAACTTTGTTTTAACATGTTTACCTACCATTATGTTGACATTTTGCCAAATACAAAAGCTTTATTTTTTTTTAATACATTCTGTCTATGGGTTAGGCAATGGAATGTCGAAAATGATTGAGCTATATTTTATTATCGTTTTTAGGTGACAATTTAAATTCTCAATTTTCTCTCAGTATGATGCCTACAATGCCACCCGACTCGCATAAAATATCCTTGAAGATCATTGAAACCATAAAGCAACATCCTGTACTATACACAGCTGAGGTGAAGGGCTCATCTGTAAAACTGCAGGAGTTCAGACAGAAAGTTTGGAAGAGGATATCAGATGAGCTCGGATTGGACCGTAAGCTTATGCCCGGAATGGAGCACTGAAAATGATAATGTGATATGTTTCGTTATAGTTGACAATGTTCCACAGCGACGTGGGTCAGACTAAGATGGAAGAACTTGAGGGACACATATTGTCGTATACTGAAGTACAAGAACAAAACTGAGAAGGGAGTAAGGCGGAAAAAATGGATTTTTGAAGATCACTTAAGTTTCCTGAAATTTCCGTAAGTAGTTTCTGTTTTCAGAACGTCTCCATTTGGCACATATTATTAGCAGGTTAAGAACAATTGTGTTTTGGCGCTACAGATATGAAACGGATTATCAACCACAGTCCATAGAATTAACTGAGGAGTACATACGTGATATAAATACTGGTGGAATAAGCTCAGAAGGATTACTTGAACAGCTTGAAGATCGAAATGATGAAGACTACAGTGAATACCTGGAAGTTTTAGAAGAGACAAGCGCAGATCCCATTCTGGGTGATTCTCTAACAGAATTAGATACAGAACCTCACATTACTCATTCCAACCTTGAAAGTGAGAATCAGGAAGACGTTGAAAGTTATGCAAAGAGAATCCAATCAAAGTACAGAAAGATTCGACCAAAGCGAATGAAGACTGATACCACAGAGGTATTGAACAGTGGTTATAGTGTTCTCAAAAGCCCCACCAAAACAAACAGTGTTATTGATAGTCCTATAAATGCCTCATTATTTGTGAGTAATACTCCTTCTATACCAAGTACGCCTGTGAAAGGTTCAGTCAACAAGGAGGATGACTTAGACCAAGTGTATTTGGCACCACAGGGCAAAAGCAGCATTGAACTATTTTTTGATAGTATGGCACAGACTGTTAAAAGGCTACCAGCAAAGGCACAAGCTGATATTAAAATGCACATCTGTAAGATTGTTACAGAAGCTGAGGTTCGATATTCTGGTAGGAGCATCCCACAGAGTACACAACAGTTTGTTGCGCCTCCTGGCATGATTCCTAAATTGGTGCTTATACCTTGTAATATGATTGATGATCAAAATAAAGGTTGAATTTTTTATTTGTTCTGTGTGAATGCAGAAAAAGCAGAGAATTTAAATGGTGAAAAAGTTATGCTTGATAGTTCAATGCAGATACAGATGGTTCAGTCTTTAGAAGCGACCTCTGCAAGCGAAATTGGTGAAGATTGAACATGCTACAACTGTAATTAGTTTTCAAAGAAGTTCGGGTATTTTCGATGTGCGTATGTGATGTATTAAACAGGAGCGCATATCATTTTATTCTGTTCTAGTTTGTACCAGAATATTTGCACATTTTTTGCATTTTTTATGTGATGAAGAAAATGTTTTCTGTTTAATTGTTAGTAACTTCTTTTGGAATTATCAACTCATATTGCAAGACATTTTCTATATTTATAACATTTAGCAGAGCAAATATTTCTTTCCCATAAAATTAGATTTACTAATTGTCCAAGATTATATCATTTCTTGCTTTTTATGGCAAACTAAAATGTTAATTGAAGAAGTGTAAGTTCGAAAAAACAACATTGTAATGCATTGTTCAATTCCACTTTCATTTGTCGTTCTTATCCTACAACAATTCATGATTTTTGAGATTAATTTGTTGATTACCAGTATGAGGCATTCAATGGAATCTTCTTTAATAGACACGGTAAGATAAAGATAGATTCAAATGACATATCTTCGCGTGAATCAAGTCGCAACGTGCAAACAATGTACTGTTGACACGAAGAATAAAAACATTAGTCCCGTAAAAATGCGCGATAGTGCATATTACGTGATAAAATTTTTTTTTCTCGATCGCTCCTGTGCTCTGCTCTTATCATCAGTTGAGTAACAGCAAAGCAGTAGAAAATAGTAGAAACTTGTGTCTATCAAACAATACAGGAAATTTTACGTAAAAATTAATAGAAATAGTAAGAATATTATCAAATATTTTAATATGCACTAAATGAACTTAATTTTTCATAACATTAATTGATTTTATAAGTAGGGGTAAAAATATACGAATATAAATACGCGTATATCGTATTAATCAAATATACCTGTGGTACTATTAACTACAGGAATGTTAATATTTATGTAGAGACCGTATATGCAGTATTAATGAATATTAAACACAGATACATAGAAATTTATTTCAACAATATGATCAGTGTGTTTTTTATTCTTGGATAAAAAAACAGTTTAAGGATTCGTAATTTCAGTTTATATTGGTTTATACAAGGATGACCGCAGAAAAAATCCCTAACATAGAAAAAAAGTCCAATATATATATAAAAATATGAAACATATATTCTAAGATATCTCTTATTCTTGCATATTATTTGACCGAAACTATTGTATATACTCATCTGGTTCATAGATTTATATAACAGGAAAGAAAGAGTAATAGGATTATCACCGAGTCGTTATCGTTGTTGCGCACCCCAAGGCTTATAACCTATAAAAACATTGTTGTTTATTGCAATATTAATAACCTATTGACGCCTTAAAACACGTTTGCAGAAAATAGAGTAGATAAATATGTATCTTTTATATGATCTTCCATCGTGAAATTTCTACCCCGTGCGTAAATATATGAAATGGGCATGTAGTTTACTTATTTAGGTTATTTTATATTTGGAACTGTCAAAGTGTATCAAATAGATTCTTCTTTCCATTCAAGCACAGATTTCACAACATAATGCTTCTTCGTCATTTAAGAAGCAAAATACCAATAATTCAACACGCAGGTCAAATATGTTTACAATCAAGAAAGGTAAATAGGAATTTTGCGTTTGCATTTATAAGTTGCATTTAAAGCAGTATGGTGTGTGCATTTTATGCATGTGTATTTTTGTACGTCCCATGGGTGCATTAATGTATCAATTGGAGAGTTGGACATTTTTGTTAATTTAAAAGCAAATAGTCGTTTTTATGATATTAGATGTTAATTGGAAACTTATTTTGTCTGTCTCATGAGACACTGTTAAACTTAAAATTGACTTATGTGCATAAAAGCTTAATTTTTAACCGAATTCTTTGCATACAAATGATTTATAATATTTAGGGATCATCAGATATAACGACACATGACAATGACATACCACAGAAACCACCAGAAAAGAAAGAAAAGTTCTTCATGCATCGGCCAGGCGAGATAGATCCCTACAAAGGAAAAATTATTGCAACCTGGTGTGGAGATAAAGAAAATGATACCACGAATACGGATGTTCTCATAGTGGGAGGTGGTGTTATTGGAAGTGCAATTGCATTCTTCCTCAAGCATTATGAACCAGGTGTAAAAGTTATTGTAGTAGAACAAGACCCATCAGTATGTTCTTTTCATTATACATTTTCTATGCATCGGTTATACAATAAACACATTTATAATTTTCGCACAGTGCAAGACAAATAACTCACAATTTTCAGTACAGACATTCGTCCAGTGCTCTATCAGTGGGAGGATTGCGTCAGCAATTCTCTGTACCAGAGAACATAGAGATGTCCCTATATGGCGCAGAATTTCTGCGTAACATTGACTATCATCTTGGTATAATTGGTGAGCCACCTCTTGAGCTTCATTACCATCCATATGGATATTTGACCTTGGCAACGGAAGAAAAAGCCGATATTCTACGTGCGAATTCTGAACTGCAGAATTCGTTAGGTGCTAAAAACATAGTGTTGACCAGCACAAAGTTACAAAAACTCTTTCCCTGGCTAAATGTAAATGGAATTGACTGCGGATGTTTAGGTCTAGCTCATGAAGGGTGGTTTGATCCTTGGCAGCTGTTATGTGCTTTCAAAAGAAAAGCACTTAATATGGGCGCTGAATTTGTCACAGCTAGGGCAACTGATTTTACATATGAAAAAATTACAGATGTGTACACCGACACGGAAGACGGATTTTCGACTGTAAACAAATTATCAGAATTAATTGTAAGCTTTTGTTGCCAACATGAGCGTACAGCAAGTAAACTAACTATCAAATAATTGGTATTGTAAGGTACATAAAAACTCATTTTATTGTCAGGTAGAAGACGTGGACGGAAATAGGACTGCTATTGGGTTTTCGCGTTGTGTTATTGCAGCAGGAGCATTTAGTGCGGAAATCGCACGAAAAGCTCAAATTGGCATTGGAAACGGGATATTATCTGTTCCTTTGCCCGTAGAGCCTAGGAAGAGGTACGTTTATTGCTTTCACAGTCCGGATGGTCCAGGGTTAAATACACCTTTAACAATTGATCCATCAGGAACTTACTTCAGGTAAGTCAAATTTGGTGACTGGATGATTTAAAGAGCCAATAAACCTGTATCCGCAATGTGTATATAATGCATCAAAATTATTAGTTTGTCACTGTGGTGCTACAGTATATCATTTGATTGAAATTGATGTTTGTGCATGCAGACATTTATTTCAGAAAATTATATTGCATGAATTATCTTTATTCGCAGGCGGGATGGATTGGCGAATCACTATATTTGCGGTCGATCCCCAGACGTAGATGAAGAACCACCTATTGACAATTTAGATGTAGATGAAGAATATTTTCATACACATGTTTGGCCCCAGTTGGCAAATCGCGTCCAGGCCTTCGAAAACCTAAAAGTAACTAATAAAAGATTTTGTCCTATGATAATACTTGTTTTTAGCAGTAAATAATATTTCTGTGTAATTATAGTATAAGTAGGTATCTATTTGGTTTAGTTATTTTTGGTATGGATCATTAAATAATCCAGAATATATTGAAAAGATCATAATGTAAAAAATATTTTTATAATGCAGGTGGTGTCATCATGGGCAGGATTTTATGAATACAACACCCTCGATGCTAACGGGATTCTTGGCGCTCATCCTGTCCACGATAATTTATTTTTTGCAACAGGATTTAGTGGTCATGGAATTCAACAAGCACCAGCTGTTGGAAAAATTATGGCACAATTAATATATAGATTTGATTTCGATGTGATCAATCCAATTAGATTATCTTTCGACAGAGTCATGAAACATGAACCGCTAGAAGAAATTAATGTTGTGTGAAACGTTTGACAAGGCATTTGTATTAAGTTTACTATAACTATTTTACGTCCCAAGCGACTTAAAAATTTATATATGTAGCCTAATAAATGTATATAAAAACTCCTTTGAGCGATAGAATGTTAGAAATAAAATGAAATTTCAAAATATCCATAAAGTGGGTAAAGGTAAAGAAAGACGGGATCCCCACCGATTTGCATGAAACTTTGCAGAAACATCAATTTTTGCATAAAAATAAGATCTGTAAAAGGCAAAAAGGCTGCTTGCGCCTAATTGAAAAGTTATTAAGCGTTAAAGTTTAGTTATAAAACCTATCGTAATGGCAGCACGAACGACATCTGCGCATGCGCACTGATGTTTGCGCATACGCTCTGACGTCTGCGCATGCGTACGGTCAAGTTTGCAGGTACAGTGCGCGTATTTGAATTGAAATAATGTTCAATTGGTGAAGGCTAGGTGTGGGCAAGGCTTCCCTTTCATAATGTTTAAGAGTTTTCAATTAAACAATGGTAGAGTAGGTTCGGGTTATATTTTAATAGCAAAAGTGCAGCAACATCATTTCTATCGACAAAAGCACTACAAAAGGGAAGCCTAGCCTACACCCAGCCCTTAAATAATACAAAAAGCAAGATTTGGCTGAAAGAAATCTAGACCTAAACCAACTCTCAAACCATTGTTTGATTGAAACCCTTAAACATTATGAAAGGGAAGCCTTGCCCACACCTAGCCATAAAAATAAAACGAAAAGTGAGATTTGGCTGAAAGAAATCTAGACGTAAACCAACTCTCAAACCATTTTTTGATTGAAAACCCTTAAATATTATGAAAGGGAAGCCTTGCCCACACCTAGCCGTAGAAATAATATGAAAAGTGAGATTTGGCTGAAAGAAATATAGACCTAAACCAACTCTCAATCCATTTTTTGATTGAAAACCCTTAAATATTATGAAAAGGAAGCCTTGCCCACACCTAGCCTTCGCCAATTCAATATTTTTTCATTTCAAATACGCGCACTCTACCTGCAAACTTGTCCGTGCGCATGCGCAGACATCAGTGCGCATGCGCAGATAGCGTTCGCGGTGCCGGTAAGGCAGGTTTTACAATAAACTTTGACGCTTAATAACTTTTTAATTCGACGCGAGCGGCCTTTTTTGCTTTTACAGACCTTATTTTTATGCAAAAATTGACCATTACACGAAGTTTCATGCGAATCGGTGAGGAACGCGTCTTTCTTTACCTTTACCTATAAATTACCATCTGAAGATTGGACGACTTTGTAAACTACTTAGATGATGTCGCTACTTATACGTTTTTAATCACGTTATTCGATCTCTTGTCCTTGGTCAGTAGCTGACAAAATGTTTTGCACATGTGTTTCAAACATGTGTCTCTTCGATTAATAAATGCTAAAGAAATATGTAGTTTCAAAAAATCTGCGTGGCAATATCCGTATATTAAATTATTGGGCACTTTTCTGATGCACATAATACTATGCATAAAAGAAAAGGTAATACAAGATATACTGTATATATTTCATACTGCACGTACTATCATATAATACTTGCGGTTTGATTCACGTTTAATCATTGTCTGTAAATTTGATCGCTTGCTAATATACATTCAATATAGTGTTCATAGTGAGTAGCATTACATATTTGTACCAAAATGTGTTAGATTCTGTACATAACATGATATAAAAAAAGCAATCTAGTGAAAGAAAATTACATTTATATACTTTTGTGAATGCTTACTTACAGATGGGAAAGTCAAGACGATTATCCCAGAAACATCATTTTGCCAAGCAATGGGGTTAGACCAACAATATCCAACAATGCACTGTTATGTTTTGTATCGAATGGAATTAATCAAACATGGAGTTGATCTCTCGGAAGGGTCCATTCTTATCACGGAAGATCCTTGCTGTTATTTGCTGTGCTGTTATTATGCTTTGGATGATTCTCATAGGAAACTCCACACTGGTCTCTCGAAAGATGACTATACAGAATTCCAGAGACCATTTCAAAGTGTATCGAAGTGAGCAAACTCATAGATTACCGGAAAACAGTTTACCACTGTCTTCTGCACATAACCGCAAGGTACACTCTGCACTGGACAATAAAAATTATAACCAATTTAATGGCAACTATAAATTATTTTTTGTTTCTAGCCCATAGTTACAAAATTACGTGTTGTTTCTTTGTGGTCATTGACCAATAACAACAATACAAAAGCAGGTGGTGCATCAAGAAAATATCAAGTATTACGTCAACAGGGTTTAATGCCCAGTCGTCAGTTACCAACGGCCCTGATAATTGGAGTGAAGAAAGGGGGGACAAGAGCATTGTTAGAATTTTTGAGGCTTCATCCAGCTGTGAGAGCAGCTGGTTCAGAGGTTCATTTCTTCGACCACCATTATGCAAAGGGTTTTCATTGGTACAGGCATCGGATGCCTCCAACATTGGTTGGACAGATTACAATGGAAAAAACACCATCTTACTTTGTAACTGGCGAAGTACCAAGACGGGTTCAATATATGAATCCAGGCATGAAATTGATTGTGGTAGTGAGGGATCCTGTAACACGTGCAATTTCAGATTATACACAGGTAATTATATGGTATGATGTAAAATGGCCTGTCAGTCTTTATTTTTTTTTCTTTATGTTACTCAAATACTCTAGTTGGGAACTGAAAAGAATTTTGAAAGTTGAATGACGACAGAGACAAAGGGTCTAATTTCTACAATTCTGTCCAGACAAATTTTGGATGCTTTCAACTTGTTGAGTAATCGTTTCAACCAATACTAGATGACAATTGTAATTTCTATCACCCTTATTTCTTCTAGCTATAGGCTACGTATGTGCATTATTGATATAAGCATACAATACAGTGCACCTGTAATTAAACCTACATGCATTACAAACATTAAAAGTTAGTTTTTCTTCATTAAATTGAAATGTATATACAGGGTCTTCCACTTAACGTGCAAGCGCTCAATGCTAACTTGGCAACAGCGCTAGACTCGATACGCGCGCCGCCGGAGACAGTGGCTGAAAGTATAACTTTTGTTGAGCACGTGCTCACCCCGTCATTCTGACTTCGGTTCCATTCGACGAAATTCGGACGAAATCGGGAAGGAGCAACTTCGTATGATATGTCAAACGCGATCGGAGAAGCAAAACACGAGATTTCGACGGCCACGCGTATTCTCGCCAGATCGCAACCAAATGTTCGCTCATGCTTCGAGCCCGAATTCAGTCTTCCAAAATCGTCGAAGACCGATTTCGTTCAAACTTAGTGGATCCGTAGATACGAACACGGATTATCCATTCTGATAGTTTATTTGTCCCGCAAAAGCTTAGGAAAGAAGAAAATGTAAATCAAGTTTAACTTTTTCTGAACACATTTACAGCAATAACTGGTTGACGAATTAAGATATCGGGACGATTCTGATTGCAAAACGTCATAAAAATATTACGCTTAATTTCATCATACTAAATAAATGGAAAAAGTCAATGTTACAATGTAGCCTTATATAAAAAAAGATTGACAATCATCTCAAGAGTGTCGGTAGCACCGGGCCAGTGTGTCAGTCTGGTACGGCGGAGAAAACTTTTCGTTCGGGTTCGAATCCTCTTGGGTGCATTTTTTTTTCATAATTTTTTCCTCTCTTTGTGCAACAATAATTAACATTTATTGTCACTTTTGACCGTCTTATTTATCTATACCCTCATACTGGATACTACAACTTTTCTTTGTAATATGTTTTGGTACTTGGAAAAATCATAAATATTTCATTTGAGGGAAAAAGGGAAGACCACGTCTAATTACCGTGGGTTGAAGGATTTTTTTATTTATTAGGCGATACGCAAAATTGTCCTCGTCAATAATTGGTGGCCCTGATAAGGGCCGATTAGTCCCTCCGAATACCGAACTTCGCGCGATCGTGCCTGGATCACGGTCACGGGATGACTTGGTGCGGAAACGCACACATTCTAACAAGACGTTCGCTACTTGGGCCGGTGTCGCCGGCGTTGGTCAATTGTTCTCAAAGCGATAACGCATAAAAGATCTTTTGAAGTGGGCTGATGACATCGGGCGAGCAGCCCGCTCGAGCCTTCACGCATTGGTTTAGTGACCTGTCTGTGAGGGTCAGAAATGATCCAGGCACGCTCGCGTGAAATTCGGTATTCGGAGAGACTAATCGGCCCTTATCAGGGCCACCAATTATTGACGGGCACAATTTTGCGTATCGCCTAATAAATAAAAAAAACCTTCAACCCACGGTAATTAGACGTGGTCTTCCCTTTTTCCCTCAAATGAAATATTTATGATTTTTCCAAGTACCAAAACATATTACAAAGAAAAGTTGTAGTATCCAGTATGAGGGTATAGATAAATAAGACGGTCAAAAGTGACAATAAATGTTAATTATTGTTGCACAAAGAGAGGAAAAAATTATGAAAAAAAAATGCACCCAAGAGGATTCGAACCCGAACGAAAAGTTTTCTCCGCCGTACCAGACTGACACACTGGCCCGGTGCTACCGACACTCTTGAGATGATTGTCAATCTTTTTTTATATAAGGCTACATTGTAACATTGACTTTTTCCATTTATTTAGTATGATGAAATTAAGCGTAATATTTTTATGACGTTTTGCAATCAGAATCGTCCCGATATCTTAATTCGTCAACCAGTTATTGCTGTAAATGTGTTCAGAAAAAATAAAATTTGATTTACATTTTCTTCTTTCCTAAGCTTTTGCGGGACAAATAAACTATCAGAATGGATAATCCGTGTACGCTTCTACGGACGCACAAAGTTTGAACGAAATCGGTCTTCGACGATTTTGGAAGACTGAATTCGGGCTCGAAGCATGAGCGAACATTTGGTTGCGATCTGGCGAGAATACGCGTGGCCGTCGAAATCTCGTGTTTCGCTTCTCCGATCGCGTTTGACATATCATACAAAGTTGCCCCTTCCCGATTTCGCCCGAATTTCGCCGGAGGGACCCGAAGTCAGAATGACGGGGTGAGCACGTGCTCAACAGAAGTTATACTTTCAGCCACTGTCCCCGGCGGCGCGCGTATCGAGTCTAGCGCTGTTGCCAAGTTAGCGTTTTCACTAGATCGAGCGCTTGCACGTTAAGTGGAAGACCCTGTATATGTATATAAATTTTTAGGTAAGAAGTAAACGAGCTCGAATGCCGCGGTTCGAGGATTTGGCATTTTTAAATGGATCGCGTGTCGTTGATACTTCCTGGGTTCCCTTAAAAATTGGAGTATACGCTCGACATTTGGAAAGATGGCTGCAACATTTTCCTTTATCCCAGCTTCTCTTCGTATCCGGGGAGCGGTTGATTGCTGATCCTGTTGTGGAGATTACAAGGGTACAGGATTTCCTTGGATTGAAACGAGTTATTTGCGAGAAACATTTCTACTTCAACGCCACGAAAGGATTTCCATGTTTACTTAAATCTGAAGAGCGACCTACGCCTCATTGTTTGGGTAAATACAGTATACTTTATTACTGTTGCTGTTTTATTATGAATCTATATGTAACCATACTTAACTTTTATTTATAAAAGCTTACCGTTCTATCGCACAGTTGACCTTGCAAGGTTGAAACTGTGGAAATACGTACCAAAATGTGAAGATTTATTCTCATTTAACTAGAGCATGAAATAATGTGTAGTTAGGGCAAGAGAAGCCAACATGTGTTACATAGTTCTCTGTGTAATTACATTTATGATTAATGATATAATTTTTCGAATCCTGTTTATTAATCGGAAATCTTGATGTTTTAGTTTCTGTCATACAAATGTTTTATTTGAGTAATTTATTTAAAAAATCACAGATATTACTTTCTAAGAATAAAATAATAGTTGCAATTATACATTAAATAAAAAATCTTCAAATATCGTGTGTTTGTGAAAAAAAAACGTGCACTTCTAAAGTGGTTTGTTAACTCATGTCAGTTATTTAACTCATTATGTACCATTTTTTTTTCAATTTAGGTATATAATACGTTCTACGTATTTCTTACTTCGAACTGTTAATATATATTTGTAAATTAAAGGTAAAAACAAGGGACGAAGCCACCCGAGGATCGATCCGAATGCCATACAACGCTTGCGAGATTTCTATCGGCCTTTCAATCAGCGCTTCTATCAACTGACAGGAATGGATTTTGGTTGGTCGTGAAATCATTTACAGTACTCATGAAAAAAGATCTCATTGAAAAAACAATTGATAAGTAAATGATATAGGGTATTACTATCAGGAACATATCTGTAGGATTCAATTCCGAAACAACAGTCAATTTTTCTTAGTATGTTGAGAGCATTAGGTGTTATCGGAAAGCATGGTCTGAACAAGACGTCATTTATGATGTTAGTAAACAATATCAAGATATAACAATATGTTAAATAGCCCAACATATCGCAGTACGCACACGTTCGCAATTCATTTATGCACCAAAAATGACAATGCATTTACCCCAAATGATTCTGGTATGAATTAATTATTTCGTATCTGTCAACAGGCAATATTTAGTTGACGAAAACAGGTCTAATAGCTCTCTCCTTGTCCTAAATCATTCCACAAAAAATTATGTATGACAAAGTTAGGAATATTTATACATTAAGTAGGCATATGATAATGCAAAGGACTATAATCGTGTCTTAGTCTGCTATTGCGCACGAGATTACTGAAGATTCACACATATCCTAGAAATATGTATTCAAGTGAAATTAAAGTTGTAATTCTTCTAGCTCGAAAGGAAGGGAAGAAACTTGTAAAAAAAATTTTTCCTATCTCAATTATGTATTATAGGACATTACTGATAGGACGATACATCTGGTGTGTATCCAATTGTATATTACAGTGTAGAGATAGATCATACGAATTGGAGAAAAATGACAGGCATGGTACTTTGCTCAATTAGAATGTCGGAGCTCGGTTAATATCGACAAAATAAGGTTTGAAGCAGCCGTTTCGTAATTGGAAATAAGAACGTAGGGCTGTGTAATATACACATGTTGATGAAAAAAGTAACGTACAAAGATTGTACAAAAGATTGTTTTTCAATGCCAGTGTTCTTCGAACAGTTACGGTTTTCGTGAAAACTATAATTTCCAATTGTGAATTTGAATTAGTACTTTTCATTGTATTGTATATCTTGTAAATTATTTATGTGTAAATTTGTACGCTTTGTCTTCTTGATGACAATATGTGTTGCATATATCTATTCCAGCAGAGCTACAACTGCGCATCATGTTCCTACAATTTGTTTCTTCTTGTTGTTGCAAATGGAGTTTTGTTATAAACTTTTAAAACTTTATTTTCTTGCATCAACTTAAGTTAAGTTTGCTTATGAATGTGTGTTTACCACAAATTTGTTTCACGAATCCGTTGTGGAAAGATTGTATTTTGCCATAGGCTGAATTCCACACTTGAACAGCATTGGCATATTATGTTATAACGTAATGACGCGTCTAGCGTAGTATCGTAGTTAATAATAGCCGATGAAAAGGACTGACAGAGTTCCGCTTACTTATATAGTCATTCCATCCATATACACGCAAAGACGGTAAACACAAGTGCCCGTTTGTTAGTCATGTATCAGCAGCGAGTATTATAGAATTAAGCATACTGGGCGAGATTTTGCGACTTTTTGGAATGGTGATTTAAGTCGTCAGTTGTTTAAACTTTCCCTCTTGTCAGATTGTACTTTATGATTCTGTTCTGTTGTCTCTCATTTTGTTATTGTGACTATTGTTTTCAAACTTTATAAAAAAGATAAACTGTTTATCTTCGTGCAATCCTATGCCCGACTATGTTATAATAATTGTGACAGTGTTGTTTGTAAGTAACTATACGGAAAATCAGTCATATTTATTCAAGATCAATTTTAAGCAAGTTAAGCATGTTTTACGACTATATATAACAATTCAACCATTTTAGTAGCCGGTTTCGCGGCCATGCTCCCCGCAGGGAAGGGGGAGAGTTAAAGTCCAACATTATTGAGCTTCATTTTTACATATATAATATTGTTTACATTTATAGTATGGAAGTCATGAACGATTTATCGTTTTTATTAGATCCCAACAGTTTATATGAGTTAAAATAAAAAATTGTATGTCCCCGTTTTTACCAATACTGCTCGACGGACCTCTACCTTATGGTCTTTTAATTGCTGTAAGGCAGAAACTAGGTAAATTATTAATATAAACGTCATAAGGAGAAACGTTTACGAGCCCGACATTAAAAAAATCGGTTGAGAGCAAGAACTCTTGAACATATCAACACATGGTGTTAATTACAAAGTTAAGAAGCTGTAATTCAGCCTCATCAGAGCTTTGATATATGATTTGCCATAGTTTACAGTAATAATACTGTAGTTACAAACAATTTTGTCAGATTAAAACATGGTATCACCTGAATTGCACCAAGACTCCTTCCCTGGATCTCTATCTTATGCTCTTTCGAGCGGTGTAAGGTAGAAGTTGAAGAAATCTTTAATTTAAATGTTACAGCAATACGCAAGTCACTAACACGAAATCTTGAATCTGAGGAAGCTCCAAGAACGATTAAAATACGTATTTCAAACATGTAAACATATTTGCACATTTCTAAATTGTTAAATTAAGATGTATGATGTGAGTTTAAATGTAAAAATTAGGTTGGTTACCTTAATTATTTTTCTTTGAATCGTTTAGATATCAGCTCTTGTCATCGTTCGCATCAATACTCTCCATTAGGTCAAACAATTGTTTACTTAACTGTGAATTCTCGACGTGCTATATTATGGATAAAACGCAAGTAGACCGGAAGCAACGAATATTTGTAATAATGTTTCGTGTCTAGAATATGACAAGGAAATGTTAATGTCACCGCTGCATTTTTTTTAAAACTTACTTTTTTTTGTATCTAAACACTATACTAGCATAGCCAATAAACATAGCGGCGTAACTATATTACTTACATGCACAAGAGAAGTAAGAACTGTATAATGCATAACTTATGTCTTACTTACTACATAGATAGTGTTTAGACTTCGCTAAACTACACATCATTATATAACGGTAGCAGAATTTGCAAATAAATATTTGGCGTCTGTCAAGCGAATGTTAGAATGTAGATGTAATGATGACAACGACTGACGTTTACTGTACTGAACGAACAACAATGAAAGTGAACAAAGCAAACTGCCCACCCTTATATTTGCAAAACTATTTCTTGGTAAATCAATTTAGAAATGTGCTGTTTGAACTGAATGTGAGTTATTTTATTCGACTTTGAACTTCTACCACGTTGAAAGTCGCTTAATTGGGTCTTGTCTTGAACTGATTGTTACAGGTTTAAACTAACAATTTCTTCAGATTCTGTCACACGCTACTTGAAACAGCAATGGACCGATTACGAATTTTGGGTTAACATCAGGCGATATTGTATTTTTTTATTTGGAACTGTGTAAGTTGATAATGACACACGAAAACGATGAATCGGTTTTAATTTTTATATTGTAAATGTAAACAATATCATGTTTTATGTCAAAATAAAGCCCCATTTTTTTTAATACTCTTTTGAGGCCATAGTCAACCCAATATAGTAATGTATTGCATAGTTGTGGCCGACGAAGTGTTTTGTCAATCTTGAACTTTGAACCCCTTTTCCTCCCCCCGGTGAGCGTGGTCACAAAATGAAGTATCAGAAAAGATGCCCCTTAAATATACCTATAACTGTATCAAACTTGTTCAAGATTGACCTTGGATTATTTGGGCCGATGTCATATGTAGTCTTTCAAACTTAATGAGTTATATGCGGTCAGTTTATCAGTTTCCGTTTGCGCAGACAATTATTCTTGACATTTAATGGGTCACCTTCGTGACAGCTGATGATTGTTAAGAACACGATATCGTGCCTTCTGGATGTTTCTATTATATGTACAAGCATGGCATACTCTATCTAATACTTTGTCTCGCAATGGTGCAAAATATTTTTCCGGGTCTGATTGCATATGCAACGAGTTTTTCAAATATGGTTAAAACAAACTAAGTTTCACTGTGTATTTTTAGTTCTTTACATTTTTGCAATAGTTATGTAATTCATAAAATTTTTCTATACTTATCGACCGCCACAAAAGTTATAACGCTTGTTCGGGAGACGAATTCCCTCCCGGCCCTGTATCGGTCACACCGGACGCCAATGTTTTCATAACAAATTTTTAACCACTCCTTCCGACGTTTCGATCCCGCTTTGGATCCTCCTCAGGGAATATTAATTTGTCTGAAATATTATTAGTTATTAAGCAAAAGCACACATACAACAAACCAACGAAACAACAAATCAGAGTGGCATAAGAAAGGCACATCTAGAGAATACTATGGTACTTACTAATCATAAAACATCATTATGATTATGCTTAATAACTAATAATATTTCAGACAAATTAATATTCCCTGAGGAGGATCCAAAGCGGGATCGAAACGTCGGAAGGAGTGGTTAAAAACTTGTTATGAAAACATTGGCGTCCGGTGTGTCCGATACAGGGGCGGAGGGAATTCGTCTCCCGAACAAGCGTTATAGTTATGTAATTCGTTTGTTAAGTATGTTTGTACACTTGTTTTTATACCATTCGCGATGTAGGTGATTCTTCCATCCCTCATGTCGCACAAATCGAGAGACTAAAATTTTGATATCAACTTCTGTCACTGTAACAAAGAAAGTCATTCATCGACAGTGAGAGGAATAAAGCAGTGTATACTTTAAGACATTATGTTCGTCTTTCCTTTAATGCACCTTTCAGTAAAATATAGAATTCCTAATATTCCTACATGAAATGTTGACATTGGTTTCAATGCTCGCATATTCAATATTTACACTCAGAAACGCAACACATTATGATCTCTGTAAAAAAAAAATGTACATGATATTTATCGCGTTTACAAAAGATTAAAATATAAAGGACAATTTTGAAGGTGTGTTAGGGATTCGAAATAACAATATCGAGTATCTACATTACAGATATGTACAGATTTACGTAGACAATTTTGACGAAACCATTTTGAGGAAGAGTTACGTATCGTCTCCAATGGTAACTATCCAGAATAGATCAAACTCCTGAGTAGTCTGGTTGAATAAATCTGCCAGCAGCAAAGACAAAAAATGGAGTGACAATTTGTATGGTAATAGCAGGTAATAGATACAAATAGAATTGAAAAGTTCTAGTATCGACGGTAGGATTAAATATAAAGAGACGAAGTTCAAAAGCTTTTTTCACTCGTTGAATAATGGCTAAAAATGTAGAAAAAGGTACAACTGGAGTTGGGTACAAAGGTGTCGAACGATTAGCGATCGCAACGGTTCTCGATGAATTTCAACATAACTTGCGTGTCCATGTACACGCCATCAAGAATGAAAAGGAATATTGTAAGAGTGCCTTCGTTAACGAGTTGTTCTCCGATTTGGGGTTGGTATAAAGTATAACGATCAAAAAATGGATCTGTGAAAATGCGATTACTTCAATTATTCTTTTGTCAATGGATATTTTATCTAACAAAATATTAACACATTTTATTTCAGATTGTGGGAGGAATCTGATATGAATTTATTAAGTTCAGAAGCAAAAATTGAAATTGCAAAACTCGAACAACGGGCCCTGTACGACAAACTTATAAAAGATTGGTAATTTTTAAATACATACTTTCATGTCAACAAATTAATACTAACGATTTCAAGTTGTTCTCTTATTAATTTACCAATAATTTCGCTGGGGCAATCTGGTAAAAGTTTTAAGTGTTACATATTGCGTTTATTTGGTATCCGAAAAGTACTTTTATAAATCATGGCTCGAAATGAAAAAAAAAAATCAACACAATCATACGAAATTATGGTCGTTAGTGTGTAATTTTTATCAGTAATACAATTTAGTCATTTATTTATTAATTAAATATTATTTATTAATTCATTGTTATTGTCGTGAATGTTACTTTCTGTTATTATAGCCGCTATATTTTGAACGTCATAGAAACACTGAAAGAAGAAATTTTGGAACACGGCACATTTAATACGTTATCGAATGAAATCAAATCGATGGTCAAAGAAGCTGAGGAAGAGCAAAGCTTATTCGCAAAATGTGAAGAAAGAAAGAAAATTCTGCTAGAATTGCAGAGAATAATTGATAAGGAGAAAACTGAGAGTGAAGAGACAAGAAAGAGACTGTTGGTGGAATGTGATGAAACTCGGGTAAATAAATAAAGTTTATATGTTGATTTGACTACATAAATATGAACGCATTTGTTATCTATTCTTGTGTATAATGCTTAACAAAAATGAAGTAATTTTTCTATCAATTTCATTTCGTATGCTCTTCGCACGTTAAAAGGTATCACGTATATTTTCTTGTGTATATGCTTTATAAATTTTTTAAAGTTATATAAATATACATTGCTACATTTTATATGATTACGATTAGCATATATTTCTGAAAATAGGAAAGATTTTCATAACCAAAGTTCTCTTTATAGGTGTTTTACAGTTGGAAAAATATCACGGTTATTTTCATATGTATACACTTTATAAATTGAACGGATTTATAGAAGTGGATAGATGCTTCATCTTCATGCAATTTCAATTCCTGTACTTATCGATAAGTTAAAAAATTCTATGTGACTAATATTGCAGAACAAAAGAATGATGTCAGAACAACTGTCGAAAATACAAAAAAAATACGCTATTGCTTGGGCAATGTCCCAAAAAGAGCAGGATGAGCTACAATTTCGGGCCGAAGTTGATGATCTCCAAAGAGGTTTAAATAATTGTAAAATGAACAGTGAGTGCGATGAAAAATACACGAGAGAAATAACAAATTTCTTAACTCAACACATTATGGTACACTTCAATAACAATACTATTTTCATCTTTGGTATTTTCATTGCTTCCTTCTTTCATTTTGTTTCAATTCAATTAATTCGTTTTGTTTCATCGTAGCATATCGAAGAGGAATGTTTGAAATGGGAGGGAAGAACAGAGGAAGAAAAGGAAAGTTATGAAATTCAAATTCATACGGTCAAAAGTGAAATTAGGAGTAGACAACACGTTTTGGCGCAAATAAGGAAACAGGTATTAATAACATCCTGCAAATGCTGTTAAAGACCGAAGAAACATTGTAAGAGGTTTGATGGCTGGATAATATCTTTCTAGGTCACTTTCTTTATGCTTGTATCGATAAGATAGTCAGTATAATACTGTATTTGTGCATAAGTATACTGACACTTTCTTACCGTTATCAAGTGTATCGATTTGATATGAAGAACGCAAAGTATTAAAGTGGACAATAATGTACATTACTTTTTTTAATTTTGCCTTTTTTTTTGTAAATTTTGAAGTATGACGAGAGACAACAATTTATCGACAATTACTTGGCGGAAAAGGAAATGATACGTTTGGAAAAGAATCGTCAGGCATTAATTCTGCAAAATACAATCAAAATTCAGAGCTGGTGGCGTGGCGTGATGGTTCGTCGAAAATTGGGACCTTATAAGCTGGATGAAAAAAGGAAGAAGAAACAGGGACGAACAAAGAAATAATCAGACAACTACATACATTACTTTTTAGACTTAACATTTCCACTTGCTGCAACAAATAAAATTGTTCGTTGTCTCGTATAATAAAGGAAAATGATTGAGCACTATGCTTTAGTGATTTTACAAACTTGCAACATACACGATTAGAAACATTGCAACATTTTTCGTGGAAACATTACAATCTCGACAACTCTGATATCAAAACAACATGTCATGTGCCATAATAAAATGTAAAAATTTGATACCATACTTTTGCAATTTCCATTAAATATAAAGAAATCTTGATGACATAATAAAACTGATGCCAGTACAATTTACAATATTCCTAGCTTTGTTTTTTTCCACTTTTCCATGTGTGTGTGTGTGTGTCTCTCTCTCTCTCTCTCTCTCTCTCTCTCTCTCTCTCTCTCTCTCTCTCTCTCTCTCTCTCTCTCTTTCCCTTCCTTACACTTTTACAATGAAAACGTCTTCTCCCTTAATATATAAATAGTTTACTGACGTAATATACTTATAATTATCTATGTATAAACGTCACAATATTTACAGATATATATATATATATGTATATGTATCAGTTTGCGTTTGTGTGTGTAGGTGTATAAGTGTATTTTTTGTATATTGTTTCTTTTAATATTACATTCGCGACCACCTGTTCCCTTGTCATTTTGGGCCTTCTAAAGCATACGGCACATTTTATTAATAATTATTAAAAGAAAAGAAAGTGAGTTCATCAAAATATGTAATTTAGGAAGTCAAACAAAATTACTTGTTTTTACGACTATGGATTGTACCCGTTATGATCAATTTCTTTTTTGATTAATTCAATGTGGTCTGATGCACAGATAAGTTAATGATATTGTCATCTTTCTCAATTTTGCAATATGGTCAATGATGGAATAGCCATATAAATGATAAAATTTAACGTTAGTTTTATGACAATCTCGTACCACAGTGAATTTTCTGCATAATATCTTTTGCTAAATAATTGGTAGGGGTGCAGTTGGATTGTAAATGTCTCACACATCACCGGTAATGTAAACAAAAAGTACAGCGACAGCATAGGTGTGCTTACATAGCTTATGTATGTAGGCTGGTCATACATATTTTCGAATGTATGGGAGATGATATACATTGCATAATGGTATGCTGCACGTATGTCTGGTTACGCATGTTGGTTATATATGGCATGTTTGTATAATACACCCATATGACATCACATGTTTGTCCATATATGCCATCTGTTACTGCGTGTAGTACACATACACGGGCATATTAGAAAATGAATATCACATAAGTATACAGCATACTCATATTATACAAGCGTGTCAAAAGGATACGCATATAGTATATATACGTCGTCAACCATGCATACAGTACATACATGACGCATACGTATGATGCACATGCGGCCATACATACATATCACATGTGTTCCATTCCATAAATGTAAAAAAAAAAAAAAAAAGGGAACCATACGCTCGTTACGTATTAACAGCATTATTATCCTGCGTATTATCTTGCTCGTGGTGACCAATATCGGTCCTTTCTGGCTCGGCTAAATTACTCCTGCGAATATACGTTCCTGAAAAGGAACACGCTGGCAAACTGCGGGAAGTTTGACTTGTCGTCGGCGGTGGTGGTGGTGGCTCGTTTGGCAAAAGCGACGTTCGTTCGTTTGCACTTCCCCAAGCTTGCTGGTAAGAGCTTCTACCGCGAATTCGACGGCTCAAGGACGAACCAACTACGCCAAGGTGTTCCTTTATGTCATTGTGAACGTCGGAAACGTCCCACATTGCTCTGGAACCGATTATGAAATCGCGATAGAATTGCGATTGAAAAGAATATTGGGTTACTATTACCGAATATTTCGCGATTAATGAGAATTTGTGAGTAATATTATTGTATACATATATCTGAACAGCACATATTCAATATATGTACGTGCACCGTACTTTCATTACAGTAGGTTTAAAAGAAACATTCTTAGAGTGTAAATAAGATTGATATTATGAAATGCAACGTAACACAATGTTAATCGGTTGGAGATATAGCAAAACATGAACAATAACAGTGTTGAATAAGTATAAAAACGTATAGTAGCTTACCTAAAGGCATCCCACCATGCTTGCGTGTGCGCTAAATTGACAAATGGTTTATAGGAGAAACTGTAGTGATGAGCAACTGCTGCTAAGAACATTTCAATACAGATGAGGAAATCTTGCAACTTCGAGGATATGTTTCTTACATCGTCGGCATTTACTGTCTTGAATATACTCGATATTATGTTAAAGTATACCAACAGTGCTATTATTACACCTTGGCTGCAACAAAAAATTGGATGTATATTATTAATGAATTAAGAATAATTATACATAAACTATTTCTGTTAAGTGTTGAATATGTGTTTTTCGAATAAAAAAACGATTTATAATAATTGATGAAACTTGACATAATCTATTTCTCTGGAAAGCAATTAACCCATTGCGGCCGGCAGACTTCGCTGGTGGGAGGACCAGCAGGTGGGCGCAAGTTTAGCGTTCCGCAGTTACTTTTTCGTCCAGTATCTTACTATCACAGTGTAGGACGAATAACGAAAAATGTGCTAATCCGATTACGGTTTGTTTATCTAAACGTTTGAATCTAGCATTGGGAGGTTCATTTTCTTCCGTTAAAGGTAGCCCCGTTCGCCGTGCTACGCGCCAGGCGATCATACCGCCACAGCGCGACACCAACTTCTACGACGATTTTCGAATGCCGCCACTACGGCGACATAGACCGCAGAGGGTTAACTTTTTTTATTTTCAGCAGTTCATAAATAAATGACTTACATTTATAGTATTTATACATATATATATGTATGTTTAAATATATATAATTGTAGATGCAAAAAATAAGAAACTTACAAAAAGGAGAAGAATACGACAGCCTTTATGCATAAAAACTTGCCGATTGGCTTCATTGGCTTGAGTGCTTCCGCATTGGCACGGTAGAATAAGACCAAACAGTACATGGCGACAAACTGTGAAAGATTGTTTAAAGCTATCATGTATGGAAAGGCAATGTCTGCCCGAAATTCACCCTCGCCGTAGACACCATTCAATTCGCATATACTGAAATTAAAAAAGAGTAATCATTAGTACATAAAAATGCCTCACATTTCGTTGATATTTTACTTGACACTTGCAAATCGAATCAGAAAAAAGATTTATCACACATACATTAGAATGTATATGGAGCACCTCCCCTTATATCTGTCTGTTTCTATCCTTATAATTTAATAACTGGTCTGCTGTTATATCTTAAATTCACAATAGTTTTAAGGTTTGGTTTTAAATGTGGTGAAAGAAAAATAATATACATATTTATTATACACATACATTACTAAATATGAACAAGTACTCATTATGCGCAAAAGAGATTTCACTATGTTTGAAACCTGTAATGGCAGAACCAAGTTCAACTGGGATTCTTTAAAATTTATTTTGTATAAGTGTATCCGTCTTGCAGACAAAACCAAAACAAAATTTAGTTAATACAAACATTTGCTTTCTTTTTTGAAAGCCTTCTAATGTAGTTTAAGACTTAAGGAGACAGTTTTAGACAAATAACTGTATTGCATAATTAAACAGAGTACAGTCAACTTATACACTCAATATGTTAATTGTACAACAATATAAGTTACACAATTTCTGCATACAGAAATTGTTAAGATATCTTGCATTCTTATTCTAAAAATGAGCCCACGTTTGCATTATGTCAGTCAATAATACACATAAATCAAATATGCTACATGTAGTGCACAGATTTAATGTATTCAATGGAAACAAAGAAAATATTCACATATGCATACATTACTTACGTATATTTAGATATAAATTTCTAATGTATGTCATGCATTCTGGGTTATATTTATAGTGAATAGACAAACAATTAATGGGCAACGGCATATAAAAATGGAAGAATTAGATATGGGAATTGATATCAGAAGCACATGTAGCAGATCTCCGACAAAATTAAAATTACGAAATAACGAATTTGTAACAAAAGTTTGGTCTACAAAGTACTTACAATGAGACCATTGTTGAGATTGGCCTAACTGCTGTATACTGGAGTATACCATGTTTACACATATGAACAAATTCACGTCCCATTTCCCAGTCAGGTAGACAACAAAGTGGAAACATATGATGAACTTGTTGTGCCAACTCAAGCCTATGTTCCAATTGATGATCCGCATTCAAATAGGCCAGCAGATACATCATAAAGTTATATATCACATATGCTTCATAACACTCACGAAGACTGTCCACATAAATGCTTCCTTCTGGATAAACAAGTCCTAGCCACTGAAATAGACAAAACAGTAAAATAAAAATTATTAAGTTGGATTTATGGTTTACTTTGTTGAATAGACAGAGCACTACTTTTCTTGTACTCTACAAGATTTTCAACTTACAGCATTCACTGCATAAATTGGCACCATCCACAATATTCTGAAAACATAAACAGTTTTTTTTTGGTTGGAAAGAATCTTATACTAAACATTTTGTAGATGCAGCTGTCAGTGTTTTGTAATGATTTACATAGTGCGATTTATACAAGTGTTATGCTGTGTGCTTTAGAACTTCACTACTTCAGTAAGAGCAATAAAATAAAAATCACATAATATTAATATAAGGTTCTGTAAAAAATTGATTAATGTGTGAGACACAAGATGATTTAAGACAAATTATAGCTTTACCTTTCAAACAGAGGATTTCAGATTAAAAACAACTGTTGAAGTTAAAATATATATCTATGGCCAGTGTAGATTAGGCAGAGATTTTGTGATATAAGAGATATATTAAACAAAAGCTAAGATATATGTATAGATAATATGACTTTATAGATATGATTTAAAATGTAGCTATGCAAACACACATATAAAAGTTTAAACAGCAAAAAAAAGATATAAAAAAACAAAATTATAATTATCTACCTGATGATGTACTTCTGCAACCTGGGTTGGGTATAGTAGATCATGTGCTGTACAATCTCATAGAATGCAATCGGCAAAGCAAGCAGAACAAATGCACCACCGACCAATGCACCCTGATCCTGCTTCTCCAAGCCATTCTTAATGGAATTGGCAAGTAATATAGGTACCAGTATAATGATCAACAGGGCATAGAGGCAGGTCAGTACTGGAAGTATCCACAGTCTCCATCTGCGGCAAATGGAAGCCATATTCAAGGCTTACTTGGCATACTTTCAGTCCTGCTCTATGGTCTATAAGAAAGAAAAAAGTACACATTGAGGAACCCTCTATGTAAAACAAATCAAAAACATTTCCAAGACATCCTCTTGTTTACGGCATAATAATACATTAATGCCATAAAAAAACAACCTATGATTGTTCTTGTTAATACAGAATGAAATGGCAATATAAATAATTGATTAGAAATGTTCATGTTACTATATAAGGATGAAGAACCCAAATATAATAAATTGTACAAAACTGCAATATCTATAAAAAATCGTAATTTAAGTTGGAACCAAACAATTTGGTGACTGCATATGTTTATTCAGTAAATTTTATATTTTTTCATTTTGGATGATGATAAGCCTACCGGTAAATATTTGTAATGATATACGACAAACTTACGCTGGAAAAAGAGAACGTCACACCGTACCGACAATAGGCGCTATCAAAAGTCAGAGTCCACAAATTATCTCCGACTCCATTCATCTATTCGATATGAAAACAATCACTTCACTTTTCACAATTTCTTTACCTAAGGGAAAAGGTTATTCTGTAACACAAAAGAAGAACAGTAAAAACATAAAAAATGTACAATCAGCTGACGATGACAGCACACGTGACCAATTTCATTAAAATGGAAAAAAAGGAAAACAATAACATAGGTGACGCGACCAAACAATTAGATAATATAGAATATTATCTGTAGATAGCATTGGGACGTATCGACAAAAAATGGTAATTACACGTACCGTTAATATGAAGGAAGTGTCAAAAAGGATTGCACCTGAATTGTTTCGAATTATTTTGACGTTTCAGCCATTTTTTTTTCCTCCTTATTTTACCACCCCAAGTCGTACAAAAGATCCAATTTTTCGTAGTTGTGAACAATGATTGTCGATATAGTTGAATTAGATAGTCCAAGCTTTTTTGTCGTCAATAATTCGTCGTAAGTGATTATGGTGTTTCGCGGTAACAAAAATAAAATTAATGACAAGGAATAAAACCAACGACTTCTCCTGGTGCTTATATACATATTTCTCTATCAAAACTACGATCACTCAGTGATCTCTCAGTCATTGATGCTGAAAAGCTAAAGATGTCCACATGGTGGATAATGTCAAAATGAGTAACGTATTTGACAGATGGAGTTAGCTGTGCTATTGTGTGGATAGTATCTCAATTAATGCAATCGTGCTATAAAGTTCGTTGTGAGTTGATTTTATCACTTTAAAATAACAAGAAGGATAGAATTTTTATTTATCTGTATTTTTATTGCAGAAGTGCTTATCTGCATAAAATCTATTCACAGGTATACTATTTCCGCAGATGCGGTTTTTGGTATATTTGCTGTATATGTATGCAATATGTGTTTGCACTTTACGTATCTACATTCTTAGCATTCGCATTAACATTCTT
Source organism: Anoplius nigerrimus (assembly GCA_914767735.1). Lineage (NCBI taxonomy): Eukaryota > Metazoa > Arthropoda > Insecta > Hymenoptera > Pompilidae > Anoplius > Anoplius nigerrimus. The sequence continues at coordinate 12,552,626 of OU612078.1, forward strand.
ATTTTACATTGATGTTTAGATAGTACGTACAAAGAAATTACATTCGCAAGAAATACCATGGAAGATTTACCAATTTTTTTTCAACATTCACGAAGAACACATTATTAGCAAACAGGATGTTTTTCCATAGAAAAATATATCAACAATGTAATAAACATTCCTTATTCTACTAACCCTCTGCTCTTCAAGAAAAATACTGTAAAAAAACATGTATAACTTAAAAGAAAGGTAGTACTTCTTCTTCTTCTTCTCTTCGGTTTTGGATATACAAGAAAGGTAGTACTAAAAGTGCAATAAATTGTGAGTTTCATATTTTTATGAAATATCCGTTTACCAAATACATACATGTAGATATATACATACATACAGATATACATACATGAAGATATGTCAAATGACACAGCGCCCAACAAAAAATGTATTCACATACCTTATATTATATGCATATCAGATTTGTAAAATCATCATTCAACTTTGAGAATAATCATTTGAATAAAGTATTCCCGGGGCATTTATTTATACTTTAAAGACATGTAACACTGATTTTTCAAGTATTGTCGAGTCTGTCCGTAAGAAAGCAGCACAAACGCAGTTCAATTCTTTAGCAGAGATTCCCTTTCTACTGTCAACCCACATTCTCTCCGACCGCTGCCATATTACATTTCGTCTTTACATAAAACCTGGGACGGTCAGTAAGTAGAAAGCGAAATAGTATTTTCTTATTTAACACAATAATTCCTTTTATTATATGCAACTGACCTCCTTGTTATCCTTGTCGTTTGATTTTTTTATTTGCAACAACTGACAGAAATGTCTTACGTGCAAACATGTTACTTCATAGGAATTTTTCCTATTGAAAGTATTTACTGCTATTCTAGCGGTGTTGAAAATGTTACGCGATCAGAACTACGGTTTTGTCATTGCTAGGAAAATTAACAATTTCTGTAATGTGAACGTATAGCACTGTAATCGCATATTAGGAGCAAGTATCATTATGCGTCCTTTTCGGAACCGTTATACTTTTATTTTTATCGCTAGAACTCTTTGCTTTGATTCTCAAAGAAGTTTTCTGAAACATATGATTCCAGTAGTAAAGTTCTCTGACAGGACTATACCCTTACCCAATTACATAATTCGAATATATATATATATGTACGTATGTATGTATGTATACGAAACCGGAGTCAATCGCCTATTTTCCGTTCTTGTTTTTTAGTGACACAAAGTGAGGAAGGTTTGCACTTAAATGTGACATCCACTGATGAGACTTCTTTATGTGAAGAGTCGTGAAGAGGTTATGATACATGAAGTTATAGAAACGTTACAGTTTGCATTTAATGGTTTGATTTTGGTCCATCTTGAGTAATATTAAATTTGCATTTAACCATTGAATTCAAACGTTTTAGAATTATACTGGAATTCTTGTTTCACAATTCTTGATTTATATTACGTCTTATATATACGAGAATATCAAGTTATTGCAATATAAGTTGTAGTGTTTGAATATGAAACAAATGTGCAATTGCATAGACAATTGGCTGGTAAAAGTTCACTTAAAAGTATACAGCAATGTGGTAACATAGATGTACATATTTACATACCATTTATTACATTGTTATTTGAATTTAAGACACTGTAGCATATAACAAAAACTGAATTTGTGGAATAACATATAATGTTTGAGAATTGCTTACCCAAAGAATAAGATATTATAGAACAATGGATACAAAAATATTTGCGCAGAAATGTAATATTGGGTGTAGTACACTATTACACTTCGATGTAATGACATGATATAATCTTGCTCTTCACAAATGTCTTGTTTCAACAATTTATTTATAGAGATTAGAATTAAAAGTTTTTCTTATTTACCTTTGTACATAGGTTAAGATGACAAGCAGACTCCTGGTTTCATGCCTGCGAAGGGCACAAAGTGTGCCTTGTCGTTATGTCTCCAGTGTACACAATGTTGAAATTGGTAATCGGGAAGTTGTTGGCCATGGTCATCAAGGATTAGCTAACTATTTTGACACCACAGACTTTCCGTTTCCCGCCATTCGTTTTAAAGAGTGCACACCTGATATACTGGTATGCGAGCATATTAAGTAATTAGATTATTTATTCTTTTTGAGAAAGTCCATGATTTAAATCTGATAAACAAAAAATTTGAAGATTTGTAATGATGGTTGGTACTAATTTTTGATCAATAACAGACCTTTATCTTAACCTTTCGTTGAGAAATTATAGATAACTTGTGCCTTTTCAGTAAAGGTCATTTTTCTTAGCATTTTCTCCTAATTATGTTTATGTTTAGGCATTAAAAGAGAAAGAAAAAGGTGACTGGAAGAAACTAAGCATTGAAGAGAAAAAGGCTTTGTATAGGGCAAGTTTCTGCCAGACCTTTGCAGAAATGACTGCACCCAGTGGCGAATGGAAATATTGTCTAGGTTTAGCACTGATGGGAGTGAGCCTGGCGATTTGGCTGTACTATTTCATGCACGTCTTTGGTATGTACTAGATTTAACTCTGCAGAAATAGTAGCATACATATAACCTATCCTTTTTTTTTTTTGCAGTTTACCCTGAGAGGCCAAAGTCATTCAGTAAAGAAAGTCGCCTTGCTCAGCTGGAAAGAATGAAGATAATGAATGTCAATCCAATTTGGGGCCTGTCCCGTCCAGACAATCCATAAATTTCTATATGCCATTTAGTTACCAATTAGTCGTACACACGTTATGGTCTGAAAGTTAGGTAAACAGAATAAAAGAGAATAAATAAAACCCAATGGTTCAAAACAGTGACTGGATAACTCCCAACCGCTTCAGGTCGAATTATCGTATTTAATGTTCTGCTTCACTATGAAACCAACTGAGGGTAAATATTTAAATAAAAACAATTTTATTATGTTAAACAAATGTAATGTACAAGTTACTCTCAAGACTTTATCGTCTCATGTCAGACTGCGGCCGAAAACGTAGTATACAGGCTGAATCTGAAAACATGGGTGGAAATTGACGGGGTGATAGAACACATTTATACAAGCAATTTTCGTAATACAATGTATGAGCAGAACGCAAGCGGTGAAAAGTTAGAGGGTAGTTTTTCACCGTCACATTTAACCCCTCGCACTCGAGCGGCGCCGGTCCGGCGCCCGGCTGATTTCAAGTGTGAACTCGTGCAGCTCCCGATTGTTTTGAAGTTTTAAATCAAGCGACGCTGCTACGGCACTATGGTCTAAATGAATAAACTTGTGAAATTTTATTACTTCGATACGCTTGTTTGTTTATAAATGTTTTTAAAGTAGCTGTAAAATGTTTCCCTAATTTGGCCGAAATCGTCTCGAGTTGCTGGTTCGCGCAACCGAAAAAGGCCTCGAGTGCAAATTGTTAACATGCTGACTGACACGCGCGTCGCCCATGCTTGACATGGTGGTTAACGTATTAAAGAATTATCACAAGAAAGAGAAGCAATACTTCAGAAAACATTTTATTAACAGGCATATAATTAATTTACATACTCAAAAGAGGATTTGCCCACACGATTAGCAAATCAAAACAGGCTTGGCGTTTATAGTCTTGAATGAATATCCATAAACATTTAATTATAAATGTAATAATCTTGTGCTATGATACGACACAATGGTCCTAACATGTTTACACATCTGCATCAAGTAAGTTTTAATCTTAGAAGTGCGCTTGGGATTGCTATCACACAAAACCATCTCACTTCTGAGCAGCACGCATGGCCTGACGGATATTTTCTCATAAATTCGCGTGGTAGTTGGCGTGTTACCTTTTACCTTTTTTTTGTTTGAGCATGTTAATCAATTAGATCAATTACAGTTAATAAAATGTTTTCTGAGAAATATTCTCTTATTCTTGTGATAATTTTTTAATATGTTAACCACTATGTGAGACGTCGGCGATGCGCGTGTTAAATGTAACTGTGTAAAACTGCCCTCTAAATGTGCACCGCTTGCGTTCCACCTATCCATTGTACTACAAACAACAGTTGTGTGGATGTGTTCTGTCACTCCGTCAATTTTATCCCACGTTATTAGATTCACCCTGTATACAAGTATGACTAATTTCTGATATAACAATTAATTTGCAGCTTGGTAAGTATTTATGTGTTGTTAACCATGTTGTGCATCTTAAATTATATGTATATGTAATTTTAATAATTCCATACAATGCATTTTCCGAAAAAACATTGCACTCCTTTAAAACTGATTTAATTTTGCAAGCTTTACTTCAAAATAGTTTTCTTATTCAAAATAACATAATGTCGAAACACGATCTGTGATTTTTACTTTTAACTTTAATCTGATAGATAATGTCAATGTGAGAATATAATAATGCTTCGCTTTATGCATAGTTATATGAGATTAAATACACATCGAAATTCAGGATATGATGGAATTTACAAAATCTGTAAGTATTTGTCTATTTTTTACCATAATTTACCACTTTTCGTCGAATATGAGTGCGCTACCGCTTTTGTTGAACAATGTGAACAATTGATATATCCTTGTTATAAGACTACAATTAATAACATTTTTCTTCTCATATGTACTTATTACACTTTCCATATGAAGTTGTTGTGCGTCTATAAACATTTAGTTAAATGTATCCTATTCACATCGTACGACATTAGTACACTATTCTTTTATACGCGGTTCATTCGAACATTTCTTACATGTAACTTTACATTTTTACAAGTTATTTATATTTTGTCAACAATTTGGAATGTAGCAGCCTACATTACCAGCATAATACAGAACGCTTCGAGACAATTCTGATCACAACGATTTTAAACAGATAATTAGTGTAGTGTACGATGGTTTGGTTGATTGTGACGTAATTATTAACTGTGTTAAACTTGTTTTATTTTGTTTTTATAAATGGGCGATAAAGTATAATTTCTATTGAATAATAAAGTCTTCTAAAGAAAATATCATCAATTCACCTGAACGATTTCATATACAAATAAAATAATACCTATTATTTACGAAAGTGTAAGGCATTAATGGAATGCTGAAATCCCACTCCAGTCAACTAATGCTAGCGAATTAGAACTTCATAAACAATTGTCTATAAATAACACCTAGGATGTATTTGTACACACTGTTTAAGATTTCTACAATGAATAGAGCGATTGCTTCAACAAAATGCAAAGTTTAAGAAAAACAAACACAAAATTCAATTTGTATGAATCCTACGTGAAAAAGGAAAGTCTTAAATATCACGTTAAATACAAAACAGGTAGACAAGCTATTGAAAATAAATGGTTCATACTCCGTTGAGTATTTATTAATAATACCGTGCCGCCAGGTATATAAATTGTAATAGCGATGGAGATCCGTAGATACTTAACTCTTCGTAAATCGAATTTAGTACTACGTATTACATTGGAGATATTGACTTTTATTTATCATTATTTTCTGTTCTTTTCCGCAAAGAAATTTGCCCTTCTTGCAAAATAAAGGACGCGTATAGTAATGTATCAGGCGAAGAATTCTATCAACACGCGGTAATAATCAGAAACTTATGTCTCAAAATGGTAACGTCTAGAATTGCGTAAATCGTTTAAATGAATTTCATTTGCTTAAACAAATATAACAACTGTACTAATGTATTTAGGATATAGGAATTCATAAATGTGTTTCGCGGGCTTATAAGTGGATGATAACAAATGTTTACAATTTTAAACAGATATAATTTATTGCAAAACACATGACAATGTGTAAGAGAATATATGTACGGAGGATGCAATACAAGAATTACCTACTTAAATACGAGATTCACGTTAAAATTGTGCATATAAAGTCAAAATACATATTGAACGTAATTGAGGAAAAGATAATGGTTCGCACAAACGGAAACTAAACCGTGTCGTCAACAAAATGCTTTAAAAACTAACCGTTGTATGATACTTTACATAAATGAACTCTGGGTATGAGATTTGTACATAGATCGTTTTATAACAAATAGTTTATTTTAAACCAAACTGTAACATGATCATACAACCAGACTTTAATGAAAAAATAATGGATGCGAAAGGTTAAATTCGTCGTCTTCAAGCCCAAAATTATTTTGGGAATCTTTATAATTGACAAAAGTCCGGGTTGTGCGGCGTTTCGTATGTCATGTAAGTATTATACTAATTCCTACACATTTTATGACCAAATTACAATAATATATACATGCGCAAAAATTGTAGTGTTTTTAATGTTTAGAAAATCACAAATAAACTTTAATGAATAATTTCGTACTTCACAAATCCAGTTTGCATGTGTAGTTTCTTCAGTGCATTGTTTTGAATTTTTGAATTTATAAGTGAGACACTCTTTGAATGATATCCTACGCATTCTCAAAAATATAATACACAACATTTTACGTTATATTTTCCTACTCTTACATATGTGTGTAGTATAGTGTCGTACAGTCATTATTTCGTCAAATATGCAATTAAAATATTTGGTTCATCACCTTGTAGAAATTTAAACATACTTCTTTACGTGGAAACATTTCTATGCAACTTTTCGTTAATTCTATATAATTTGCTTTAAAAAATGTGAAGTGTCAAATATTAAATATAAAAGCATCAAACAGTTCAGCGGAAAAAATACATCGTGACCTAGAAGTTGAATGCATACCTATATTACGGAACGCTCATGTATTGTACATATGTATAAACGGTCTATGTATCTCAATAGATGTATGTATATGAACCGTTAACCTATACCTGACATTGATAATAGAACAATGATACCATACGAAATTTTGGCGTGTCCACGATCAATTTTATTTGATGTGAAGTACTCACATTGTTTCTATATCCATCAGCAAATGGAAGATATTCTGTCCTTAATCACTAATAGTAATCTAAAGCAGTATAAGTCTTTAATAATGTCTCTGATAAATTACATGATTCTTTAAACATTTGGTTCTACTTAGATCAAAATATCGCATTTTTTTAAGTATAATCTTCTATACACTGGTAGTTATAAGAAATCTTTACAACTTAATTTGCTATTATTTTTATTTTCAAAGCCCATGTGACAGATGATTGAAATACAAGCTGATGGCCGTATAACAGACAATTGAATAAGGCGCCAGGAAGTACATTTCTGTTCCCTCAAAGAGTGACATAACCTGAAACGATACATCCAAGAGGATGCTATTCCAATATGGCTCCTTTTTACTTCCTGTTTTGAACGGGTCTGTATCGGATCCTGTCAACGAGCGCGGTTTTCAGGTATATACGTTCGTTATTTGTCGAAAATGACGAAAAATATTTCTAAACTTGTACGCTTCGATATCCATTCCTTTATTCTGTTTACAATATCGTCATTAATTTATCATCATCAATGAGATTTTGTTGGATGTGTTTTCCATGACAAGACATGTACTTTGTGCTCCTTGGACTCATGCTCGTCGTAAATACGAGTTGCACGACAAATGAACAGCATGTTTTACTAGATGAATGAATAAAGTTAAACAATGATAAAAATAATTCAACGAATACTCTTATCAATTTTTTTTGCAAATCATGCAAATATGAGTTCCTTGTGAGAACTAACAGTGTTCAGTGCTTCTACGACGACAGTGAGTTTACTTTTGAGGTAAATGTGACATTATCTTGTTTTTATAATTTTCACAGCAATGCCACCCAAGAGAGGAAAAGTTCAAAAAGAAGAGGTTCAAGTTTCTCTTGGACCCCAAGTGCGCGAAGGAGAGGTTGTATTTGGAGTGGCTCACATCTTTGCCAGTTTCAATGATACGTTCGTTCATGTAACCGACCTTTCCGGCAGGTTAGTTGCGTTTTAATATTAATAATATTGATCTAATAACGCAAAAGAATAATTCTTTATATGGTATGGTTTTATAAATATATGATTCCAACAGGGAAACTATCGCCAGAGTCACTGGTGGCATGAAAGTAAAAGCTGATCGTGATGAAGCTTCTCCCTATGCTGCTATGTTGGCTGCCCAAGTAAGTGTACTTAAAATTGTTGCCACTATAATTCAATCCACATTCTTTGACGTTTCCATGCTCAGGCAGCTCACAAATTTTTTTTATACTTGATTTGTTGAGCGTTCATGTGCATGGAATAATAAACTTCCTTCCAAATGTTCTGAACATCGTATTGACATTTTTACAATACGATTATTCATCAGAGGAAACATTGTATCATATGTTTTATGCAAATGCAGCATATGACTTGAAACATGTACAAGTAAAACTAGGTTATGTTTTGAAAACATGAATAATATGGTTGGAGTTTATTGCATATTTTTAGCAATAAATGATTGAATTCTATTATATATTTCATTTAGTAAAAATGAAATTCTATAAGAGTTCTTGTAAAAACAACTGTACATTTTTATCTCGATTATATGTTAAACTATTATGTGCATTTTAGGATGTAGCGGAAAAATGTAAATCTCTTGGCATCACTGCGCTTCACATCAAGTTAAGGGCGACTGGTGGTAACAAGACAAAGACACCTGGACCAGGTGCACAGTCTGCGTTGAGAGCCTTAGCTCGTTCAAGCATGAAGATTGGTAGAATCGAAGACGTTACTCCTATCCCATCCGATTCGACACGCAGGAAGGGTGGACGACGCGGACGAAGATTGTAGACAGTATCTGTTACCTTCTACACTATGTCATTTTTCACACAATAAACGTTCTGAAAATCGCATATTCTCTGTTATTATCTTCTAATGTTCTACGTATGGTGTCAGTTCGTCAATAAGTGGATAGTGTTATTTAAAGAATGTATGCAACACTAAATTTTATTAGCAGTCAATAGATCAGCGGTCGGGGAACTTTTTTAATCATTACCCCAAAATATTTTTGTGCAAGTTGATATTACCCCATGGCGAAGAGCAAAAAAAAAAACGAAATCGCCTCTTTTTAGCATCTTTCATATTATGGCCCCCATGCATATATAAAATAGCAAATTAAAAATATATACTTTTTACTCACAAAAGTTTCATTTTTACCCCCAAAAATTTAATTTTTACCCCATTTGGGGTAATTTACCCCGGTTCCCCGACCGCTGCAATAGATCATCTGGACATTTGATTTACATCTCTTATTTTTATGCAGCAAACATTTTTCTAGATTGATACGCCTATACTATTTTTTGTATGTAATATTTCATGACAATTCTTTTCCCAATAATTATATTATATATAACTTCATCAATCTTGTTTTTCAGTTGATATACATTTTTTATAGTCTCAATATTTTTCACTTACATTAAAAGCTGAATACGTAATTGCGCATTTGCTAGGTCATACATTATTGAATAAAATTTGTGCTCTTCAACTTGTCGAAATTGCTATGCAAATAAAACAGGTGTTTTTTTCATTAAAAACAAAAGTTACACATTGTGTGCAGAATATATAACAATACATAGTGGTTCTTGATTAGTACAATGCATAAATCTTGAATGTAGTTGATAAAGTGTCTCTGTTAATACATAGATACATAATATAAATATATTTTATTCAGGCAAAAATCATAATTAGCTTCGGTACACGTCTGAAGGGTGTATAATGCTGGCTCTACATAAACAAAATATACAACATTCTGTTTGAGACGGCAGAAAACAGGGGAAAAATAAATAACGTTTCGGGTGAATAAAGACTATATCGAGTATTAAGTATGAGCACGAACAGTCCACACGAAAGAAAGCTGTTTCAATGCACTGCAGCTGGTGCGATCTTGTCAAGCTTCAAATACACCTTGGAGTTAAGTTTTATATCCATTGTTTGGGTCGTCGTAGCTTTGTCACGTGGTCGAAAAATATATTGCATGATAAATCCAATTATACAATTAGATTCGCCTTTTGTCTCCTCGTTTTCCTCTCGTGGAGTTACGTGTAGTCGTATAACGACTTCATTGAATTGCCGCCACACGACGATTCTATATAAGTTAAAAAAAACATAATTTAGCAGCATTTTGGTGAGTAGAGGAAATAAAAAATATCTAAACTACATCTATATCTACAAATATCAGAAAATATCGTTTCTCATGTGATATTCTTTTGAAACTTATCAAAATGAGTGTACAGACAAATTTAAAAAGCTGATTTTCTAATTAATAATGTTTAGTTGCTGCGTCAAACGGTATAGCATTTCATTAGAGAAACTTACTTGGGGTCATCTTTATCGCTGGGACCCCGTGTAGTATTGGCATCCGTGTTACCATCATGCATTGTTTGAAGTTCGAGAGAATTGAGTGGTAAATCCAAATCAGCGTTTGGTGTTATTTTTATGGGTTTTTTCTCTTCAACTATATTGTTACTCTGTCAGGTGTATTAAAGACGAGACTTTAGTTATAAACAGGAACAAGTGATGCATGATTAAAATAATGTAATTCACGTATAATATATCTCACTTCCTTCACTGGTTCTTCATTTTCAGCGGACAACTTAATAGGCGAGAGATGTGTATCCAATGGTAGGAGATCGATGACCGTGTCATGGGTCAGAGGGTTTGAGAATTTCAACAGGAGTTCGCTCGATTTACCAACTTTGAGGGGTTCACAGGTGACGATTCTCACTTCTGGCACAAGCTTACTGTAAAAATAACAAAAATTAATAATACATCGATCTTCGGTACACGATCCAAGTGCCGATAATACGATTGATAAATTATTTATGATAATTATTGCACAACATATTTTTTCTGATTGCAACTGAAAAATGTATTACTACTGAAGAACTAAATAAAGAATCTGAGATTGCATCCAATTTAAATGTGCAAGGCTAAAGTTATCAAAAGTTATCATACCTAGCAAATTTTTAGAGATGTGATTTATATTAAAATCAATATCGAATAAAATACAAAGTATACTTATTGGAAATGTTTAAGAGAACGCATCATGTATTCATCACTATTCAATTTCTACAGGATTCAAATTGCGAGACGATAGTAAACTTACTAAGCGGTGCATTGAATCATAAAACCTGCTGCGTCGACGTTTAAATCCGGCTTTACGACATTATGCTCGCATTCGCGACAGCGTTGAGCTCTCTTGATAAAGAATTGCCTATGTTGGGGGCGCAGATCGTAAGTTTTTTCCGCTTGAAGTTCAGGTTGTCGTAATCTTTGGTCCAATGTGGTCACTGAAATAATAAAGGATATAAATTCAGATCTTCATTCGCCATACTCGAACTGACTTTGTACTAAAACTATAAACATATCGATGAAACACTTAATTTTAAAAGTTGTCTAATTATAATAGTATTTCTTAAATAAGATAGTACCCTTCATCAAATCGACTGTCTCGACAAAGATGTCAGATTCCAACTCTTCGACGTCCTCACTGGCAACAGCAGGTGGAGGAATATCGCTGTTAATCTGTGATTCAGGTTGAATAATGCTGGTTGGACAATCTATTAGCTTTCGCAAAGTTGCCGAAGTCAAACCTGTAGTAGTTTGCCTCGTTGCCGACTATGAGAAGAAAGAAATCAAACTGTGTAATGTTCTTCAAAAATGTATCTGTTATATAGAGGTAGTATGTGGAATGAGATGACAGAAGCTGAACATTTTAGAGTACTTTTTAAATTGTACCGAATCTAAAATAATTTGATATATAAAGGTTCTTTTGCAATTAACTTGGGATACCAAATTTTGTACTACATTAGTGAAAATTACAAACAATAGGAAATGCTGCTACAAATTTATCAAAAACATCCAAGAAATGTTCTATTGTTATACAATAAACAATGAAATTTCTTTGTAACGATTGAACATTATTTTTTGCCTGATTCCCATTTCTATTAATTGGAATTAACTTTGAATATATGGTTTCTGTCCACTCACATCATGCGCATAACAACATATACATATATAAAAAATGGTATTTTACAAACAATTTGTGCAAATGCTCTTCTGGGCTGAAACTTCTTTCGTTCACCTTGTTGTCTAGCTCTTGATGATAAGATTTTATGATAGTCTATTAAAGCATTAATTCTATTGGTATGAGGATTATTTTCCATTTCTGGCCAACCACCCGTAGCTGAAACATTACATGTATGTGCGTATATTTAATATTGTACTACGTAAAGAATGCGTTGCAAATAAAACACAACTGCTTCTCTATACAGATACCCATGAAATATTGTAACTACCTGTTATTTGATCAGGAATTCCAGCATCCCTGGAAGTCCATCGACATGATGAGCAGAAAAGGTACAAAATTTTTTTGCTTGCCGTTTTTCCATCCTTTTCCTTCCCATCTTTGCCCTTTTCTTTCTCCTTCTCTTTCTCCTTCTCCTTCTCCTTTTCTTTTTGCTCCTTCTCAGGTCTTACCATAAGAAATGCAGCACGTGTTGAAATTGTTTGGAAGCAACAGGGACAAACAAAACAGGCTGGGCATCTAAGATTAGAGGACATAATATTATTAATTTCTTTAACGATCAAATATGAAAATAAAATTGCAGTCTGCAGTTATCTAAATAATATTTTAAAGAATAACATGTTAATAGACTTACCTATTTTTCCTAAGCCTAACTTCAGCGACAGGAAAACTCTCTAAGCAAGTAGGACAATAATGTGAGTCAACCTATAAAAATCCCAAATTTTTTAAGATTTTGGTTACACGCAGTATGTCATAAATGCATACAAATAAACCATGTTTCTGGACTAGCAATAGGAAATGCGCATAATCAATTAATTGAAATGTAGTATATTCAAAATGCGTCATCTTACTTTGAGAAATCAATTAAAAATTCTACACAGATACTACATTACAGAACCAGCAACATTAAAATATGTACCTGTTGACAGAGACAATAACCGCACCGTATTTTTAAGCAATATCGACAGAAATAAATTTCTGCCATTGCCCGTAATGATCCGCAACTGCACGCATATCTAACGGATTCTAAATCGTAGATAATGGTCATTTTTTATATTGTTTAGTACAATGCAGTTATACAAAAGTATTATGATATCAATGACAGATTCTCAGTAGACTGTCTACTTCTGTTTCAACGTTTAGTGTTTATAACGGTCGCACGTTCGCTTGCTGTCACAAGCAAAGTATACAGCAGACACATCACCAAAGCTTCTTTTAGCTGTGTCTATTGCACCGGCGTTGCACAAGACGTATTCCTCACCGATTTGCATGAAACTTCGTGTAATGGTAAATTATTGCATAAAAATAAGATCTGTAAAAGCCAAAAAGGCCGCTCGCGCCTAATTAAAAAGTTATTAAGCGTTAATATTTAGTTATAAAACGTGCCTTACCGACAGCACGAACGACATCTGCGCATGCGTACGGAGAAGTTTGCAAGTCAAGTGCGCGTATTTGAAATGAAAAAATATTCAATTGGCGAAGGCTAGGTGTGGGCAAGGCTTCCCTTTTATAATGTTTAAGAGTTTTCAATCAAACAATGGTTTGAGTGAAGGTTTGGGTTATATTTTAAATGCCAAAAGTGCAACAACATTATTACTATGGCTAGGTGTGGGAAGGCTTTCCTTCCATAATGTTTTAAGAGTTTTCAATCAAACAGTGGTTTGAGTGGAGGTTTGGGTTATATTTTTGTAAAGTAACCGAAGAACGAGAGATTATAACACGTGGGAGTTAAATGTAGGTTAACGACACGTGTATATGCTTTCGCAGTTAGTATATTTCTGCCCCTTCGGGCTACATCAGGCTACATTGGGCTACATCGCAAAAGACGATCGCCGTCCAACAATTGCCGATCGCCAAGTCTTCTCCACCGCTCCCCGCGATCCGAGGGCCTATCTTACACGCGGGCCCCTGCGACGGCCGCTGCTGACGTCATCAGGTGCCGCTATTGCCGCCACCGGCTCGTGTCTCCTTACATTTTAAATGCCAAAAGTGCAACAACATTATTTCTATGGATAGGTGTGGGCAAGGCTTCCCTTTCATAATGTTGTGGGTTAGGCTTCCCGTTTATAATGTCTTCAGCCTGCTTCAGCCGAACAATGTATCAAGTTCTGGTTTGGGCAGGTTTGGGCTACATTTGAGGGACAATTGTCGCCAAGGAAACGAAAACAGTCGCTTGTCGAACAGTTGAAGGTGAATAATCCATCGTTGCCTGTTCTACGTTTCTCTTACAATGATTCTCAGTTGTTCTCAGTATAGTTGCATTAGCCAGCCATGAAGTTTCCTAGCTTTATGGAACTGTGCGGGAAAGAAGGCGAATTGTTAGACTTTCTAATAGAAAAGAAAGTGATTTTCGGCGAAATTAATTGCCAACGGTGCGAAAGCATCATTTCCATCGACAAGGGCACGCTTGAATTTCGTTGTCGAAAGTCCAGTTACGTAAAAAATAGCAGCAAAAAACGCGTGAAAGTACAGTGCGGTTTTAAACAGAGTGCCGGACTAGGCACGTGGTTCGAGAATCACAACATGTCTATAGACACTGTATGCTGAGTGACGGCATACTTTTTATGTATGAGGCACCCGCGGCTGGAATATATCATGAACGACATAGATCTGAGCAAGCCGACGGCCATACAGTGGCAAAGTCTCTGCCGTGATGTAAGTATACATTTAATCGTTATATTTCAGATAACATTTACTGCAAACGCTATATAACTTTTATTTTCTTTGTTCGTTTACTCAAGTTTTTACATTGTTACAGACCTGCATATATTGGGCCGAGCGAAATTCAGCGCCCATAGGCGGCCCAGGTATCACGGTGGAGATAAACGAGGCCAAATTTGGCCGTCGGAAATACAACCGCGGGCGCCTCGTCGAAGGGAAATGGATCTTCGGGGGATTCGAACGGGGATCGAAAAAAATATTTTTGGTCTCCGTTCCAGACCGCTCGGAAAAAACGCTGCTGGCCATCATAAGGCAGTGTGGATCCTCCCCGGATCCACTATCCTTTCAGATTGCTGGAAGAGCCACAAAAATCTCAACAGCGTGGGCTTCCAGCATCTGGCGGTGAATCACCGTTACAACTTTGTGGATCCGGGAACAGGTATGTGCATTTGAATATATACATGTACAAAGATATTGCATTCGTTATTTCGATTTCATATTAACAATTCCGAAATATGTTTCTTAATCACTGCTAGGTGTTCACGCGAAAAGTATTGAGCGAACGTGGAGAGAGGTTCGGTCAAATATCCCACGTTATGGGACATCCAAAGTGCACCTAGTGGGATATTTGGCCGAATTCCTGTTCAAGAGGGCCCACTGCCGTGATGGCTTGTTAGCAGCGTTTTGGAACGAAGTCGCGAAGTTATATCCCCGAAGATCCATGTGCCTGCTCAGGAGGATGAATAAAGATGCCGTAACTCCGCAAACAGTGTCTATGGACATCTTGTGATTTTCTAACCACGTGCCTAGCCGGGCACTTTGTTTAAAACCGCACTGTACTTTTACACGTTTTTTGCTACTATTTTTTACGTAACTGGACTTTCGACAACGAAATTCAAGCATGTTTTTGTCGATGGAAATGATGTTGCACTTTTGGCAAATAAAATATAACTCACACCTACTTTCAAATCATTGTTTGATTGAAAACTCTTAAACATTATGAAAGGGAAGCCTTGCCTACACCTAGCCATAGAAATAATGTTGTTGCACTTTTGGCAATTAAAATGTAACCTGAACCTTCACTCAAACGATTGTTTTATTGAAAACTCTTAAACATTGTAAAAGCGAAGCCTTGCCCACACCTAGCCTCCGACATTTGAGTATTATTTAATTTCAAACCCGCGCACTTTACCTGCAAACTTGTCCGTGCGCATGCGCAGACATCAGTGCGCATGCGCAGATGTCGTTCGCGCTGCCGGTAAGACAGGTTTTATAACTAAATTTTAACGCTGAATAACTATTTAATTAGGCGCGAGCGGCCTTTTTGGCTTTTACAGATCTTATTTTTATGCAATAATTTACCATTACACGAAGTTTCATGCAGATCGGTGAGGAGGCCGCGATTCTTTACCTTTACCCCGAAATCATCAAAAAATCTAGGGACTTTACACAATAGTTTCTTTAGAAGCAGTCATGCCCCAGGGCCTGGGCGTGAACTGGGGGTTGCATTGTTCCCCATATTTATCTATATTCAATAGATAACCTAAAATATTTCGAATTTGTCAAATGTACACAAGAGTGTAAAATTAATTTTGAGCAAGAAACTGCAATGCTGGCACACAATTCTTTGTTAATTTAGTAAAAAATACCATGTACGGATAGCATTATATAGAGACATCGAAGGACGTTAACGTTTATCTAAAGTACTGGTTGGAAATAATATATAAAAGGGCGGAAATTTTCAGTTTGGATTTTGGATCGAATAGAATTTACATCATGACAATTAGTGTTAACTTAGAAAACACAAGTAGTCAACATAATTAGTGTTAACTTGAAAAAATATATTTTAATGTAATCTATTATTTTACACTAAAGTTGAAGAAATGTGTTGACTGAACTTCCAAAACATTATCTTAATTTCCTTCACCTGTCTTATGATTTTAAAATTGTCAATAACCTAAACTTCTGAACAAGATGCACTTGTTTTGTCATTTATTCGTACATTGCAATATTTACTTTTGTTCAAATTTTCTGATGTAAAGCACCAAATTCCTATCATGTTTTACACCTCACAAGATGTTTCAAATCGCTGTTGATGATTTAAACTCAAATAATTTTACCAGATTTAATACTGAAGTGATCTGTACGCGAATCTACAATGAGTGATTCAGAGGATGAAAATTATGTTAAATTTGGAGCCCCGTTGGAACCATTGGATGCCGGTATTATGTTAAACTATTTCTTAATGAGAGATAATATAAATAACGTTGCAAACTTGCTATATACAATTATATCTATGGTATATCTAGCAGAGTAAAGAAGTTAATAACTCAAACTATTTTGTCAGTTAAATGGTTTAAGGAATTCTTGTAGTTACAAATGAGAAATTTTGTTGAACCATATTTTACGTTGTTAGACAACTATTGCAAATGTGATTAACAGCCTCATATAGTCATGTTTCTAATGCTGTTAAACAAGCAGAGAAATAACTGTAAAAATAAAAATTATTCCATAAAATTGATCCACTAAACAAAGAAGATGGATAGAATTAGATTTCCCATAACAATAAAATGAATTTAACAAGACCATAACACTTTTAATATAAAAACATAAAACACAATGTGATTTTGTACCATTAAGAATAAAAAATGTTTATTTTGTGCTGAGTACTAAATCAATAATTGGGCATAGATCACTTGCATAATGGTTTGCCAATTGGGAATTTAGCACATATTGATTGCTGATAATTCATATATGCATAAATTCATCCACAGATAATTTGCCAAGAAAGCGTGCTATAACTGCGGCTGACCAATGTGTCTACGATGCTGAGGGCAGGAGACGGTTTCATGGTGCATTCACGGGTGGCTTTTCCGCTGGTTATTTCAATGGTGTGGGTTCTCGTGATGGTTGGACACCAAAGCGTTTCAAGTCATCACGTGCAGAGAGGACAGTAGGCGTTGTCCAGCGGCCACAGGATTTTATGGATGAAGAAGACACAGGGCAATTTGGTATCGCCCCCACTGCTATTCGGACCACTGGAGGATATCAGGATCTTGACAAAGATAGGAAAGATGCTACCAGAAAAAGACAAGGTACATCTCGGTGTTCACGAAATCAGCGTGTTCTATTTTAGCAACGTTTACCGTTTGTAAAGCAAGAAATTGTAATGTTGAGTTTCATAGTACTTTCCTCCTTGTTTAGAACAAAGGATATTGTGGAAATATTGGTTACAAAAAATGATCTAAGTGAATGCAACTGGTGCATAACATAATCGTAATAAGTTAGAGTTGTCCTCATTATTAAAGACTAGTAACTTAGATTTAAAATGAAAAATTTCTATTAACCTAATCAAGATTGGTGATCCCCCGTCATTTTCAGATATTGGTATGATCAATTAGTTAACAATAACAAAAGTCATGAAACCGATATGTACAGAAAGGCCAGTGGAAATTACAGCCCGACATTGTAGGATTAAGTTCAAAATGTATAGTCTAGAGTTAAAACCTTGAACATAGTACTATATACATAGAGGCGGAAATATGGGCAATCAAAGAAATATCGGCTAGTGGCGATAGTTCCGTTTTAAAATGTCGGTTTTCAACCTGTCATTAAGAGAAGGAAGAAACAAAAAATGTGAAACTGTATTGCTACAGTGCAGCTTTGATCAAATTAATCCAATAGAAAACCAAGTATTCATAAAGTGACATGTACCATGTATAAATCCATTTGGCAGCTTAATCGTGTTGCATGATATATACTAGATATAAATAAGAAATTTGGAACAGAAAATGTTTTGGAGACATGTAACCGAAAGACATTATGTAGCAAAAGCACTACATATGGCGCAGAAAATCTATATAAACATGGTACCTACAGAAAAATCTGTTTATCCCTTAGCACAGAACGATCTCCTCTTCCAAGATGGTCCCATCCCCGGTGCTCCTGTTTTGGGTGAAGTCTTGCGGCCAGCACGCGACACTGTCGGGGTGATACTGCTGAAGAAGATGGGCTGGCGACCTGGTCAGGGTGTTGGTGCCAGAATTACCAGAAAGGAAAAGATGGAAATACGAAAACGCAATAAACGGATGAAAGTATACGGTTGTTCAAGACCGCCTGGTGAGGAATTACCCTTTTCGACCTCAACCGACGAATCTGGAAACGATGATGACGCTGAGGATGACGATGATGATGATGAGCATTCAATGATCACGTTCGCTCCGGATGATTACGAGCCTTTTAGACGTGATCCAAAAGACAATCTCTTTGGTATCGGATACACAGGATTGGACAGGCGAGCTGTCTTGTCCGACAGCTGTGATAGAAGAACTCTCCTTGCGGAGTCTTTCTTTCGCCAGGAAAAGGACAGGAAGATTGCGAAGCATGGCCGTGCGTTTGGCGTGGGTGCCTTCGAGGAAGAAGATGAGGACATTTATGCGCCAGATGACATGTCTCGATATGACTTCACCTTGGCGCCGGAAGATGCTGCGAAAAAGTCAACGAAAAGTAAGCAACGAGTGCCGACTGGCGCACCTTCTTGTTTGGAAGGGTTCGTCAAGGCAAATTATACCCTGTATCAGCACGAGGTAGTCACGACCGACTTGGCAAAACAGAAGACGAGTAAACCGAGAAAATTCTTTCCGCCTCCTGTTCTCCCAGCGGATTTTAATCCTGTTCACGCAACCTCAAGATTTTCGCCGTGCGCGCCTACGGTTCTTATTGGAAAACGGCCGATTTCCAATGCTGGCGACCGTGCGCTGATGCTAGATGAAAAAAGTCCGAGCACTTCGACGAATCAGAGGAAAACAGTTGAAAGTTCCGAGGGGCGGAAGGAGGAGAGGAAGTCTGAATCGAAAAGTGTTGCATCGTGGATGGAAAAATTGCAGGGCGGTCAGACTTTTGTTACGGGAGGTTTGTTGACAAAGCCGACTACCGACGTAGTGGAGGAAGAAGAGAAGGAGGAGGAGAAGAAGGAGACAACGTCAAAGCTGGAAGAGGTCAATTTTCCAACTGTCGATGACAGCGTCGAAGACTCTAGAAGAAAGGCGGCGAGATTAAAAATGTTCGGTAAGCTAACGCGGGAACGTAGAGAATGGCGAGCGTGTAGTATCGTTTGCAAGCGATTCAATATACAAGAGTCAAAGGGCGATGGCAAGTTGGAGTCGGGAGTGCAGAAGAGAACGTTCAAATTTTCTTTGTTATCCAAGTCGATCGACTTTCAATCGGCGGCGAAAACGAATAAAGATACCGTCCTGCCGGCAAAAGCAACGAACACTGGGAAGACTGAGATGCAATTGGTGGAGGAAGCGAATACTTTGCAGAATCAGGATGATCAAAATGTTGAGACTAAAGCCTCATCGTCAGCGGATTCGACTGCGTCCATGCAAGCTTCGGTACCAACCCCCTTTGAAGTATCCTACGAGAAAATATTTGGCAAGGTCATTTCCGAAGCGGAAGTCGGTAGAAACAGTAGTGAGTCGAGCGAGAGAAAGGATTTGTTCAAGGCTATATTTTTAGACAGCGACAGTGACGGTGACGACGATAACGAAAAGAAGGAAGGTGAGTTGAACGAAGAGAAAGATAAGGAAAAGAGAAATGATGAAAGGATAGATGAGGAAGAGGCGATGAAGTCTGTATTAATTGGTTCAGCTGTTGAAGTGAAACCATCATTCTCACCGCCGAGTGGTATATTCTCCAATCTGGACAAGTTAGAAAGGCCTAAACCGGAGAAAAAAGTGACGGAACTTGAAACTGTGACTGAGAAAGAGTGTGACGAGAAGCCAAAAATTACCTCGACCATTCCAAGTCTCGAAACCTTGCCAGAAAATACATACGGACCCGCCCTACCCGCTACGTTAACGAACAATCATTGTACAGATCAGAAATTGGAGAGTTCTAACAGACAGGTGTTCAAGAGTGTTGTTATTCCGCCGCGATCGGGAAGCAAGGCTGAAGAACGATGGGTGGAGTTGAAAAAGTCGAAAAAGTCGAAGAAAGAAAAGAAGAAGAAACGGAAGCACAAGGAGTCGAAGAAAAGCAAAAAAGATTCCAATAGGAGAAAGAGGCATTCGCGAGCAGATGTGTAATTACGTTGAGCAGTGTGCAGGGAAAGTAATAAATAATATTTGTACATAGTACACTGTCGTCGTTCTCTCTCTTCCCATTTTCACACAAAAAAGCACAAAGCCGAAGATATTTGATGATTAATATTTATTCACAATTCTTATGGCTAAAACAAAGTCGTTAGCATGGTCGCGGGGTAGTGGAAAATAAAAAATTACGTCTAAGGGTTGCTTATTAAGCCCCAACGGGTCGGCATCCCATAGGCACGTCAAATTTCCACAACCTTGAACTAGGCTTGTCAGTAAGGTCTTGTCGTGCTCCCGCGTCAATCCTTCTCTTCATGTCTTGTGCCGCTGGGCTATTTTTCGACATACAGTACAGTGAGTACTTCTTCTCACGTAGTTCCTTCGGTTGACATCCTCTTCTGCATGCTGGGATCGCTCTCGTGGCAAAACAAATTTCATCTTCAACAAAGACGTACTTGTTGACGTGAGTGTTGCATGTTTGGTGATCCTGGCTAGATTCATCTGAGTTGCCAGTCTTAGGTTTCTTGATCATATTGTAAGGTGGCGAGATTTTAATTTGTTGACAACCGTGGTGTCTCTGTCTGGTAGCGATTGCAATCGCCTCTTGATCTTGGCAGTTGTCTCTGATGAGCGCGTATGATGGAACGAACAATTTGGGTAAACGCGTGGGACAATTCCTTGGTGTGCGCAAGTCGTTATCAGCATTGCCATCATAATTGCCACAGAGACCTCGGACTGAGTCACGGAAATCGTCGTCAGCCTGAAAACAAATTTGTTAGTTTAGTCAAATGGTTTCATTAAGTTCACTCATAAATAAGCGTCAACTTTCTTATTCTATTACTGTTTCACTGGAAACAATTTGATAAACTATTTAAGAGAATTTATGTAGTTCTCAAGTATAAATAGTCAAGAATTTATATAATTAGCTTCATCATTCACAGTATGAATCTCGAGAATTATGTTATAATCGACAAAGAGCTTTCAGGAAAATCCATCAGGAATTTAGAATTCATTGACCAAGACATCTTTCCTAATTCAAGCTTCAACTAGAAAACACAATTCGACACTGCCGAAGTCTTTGGACTGAAGCGACATACTTTGTGTTCTAATTTACCTTGATCAATAATCGCTGGCCATCGAAAGCAACTTCAATGTCGTAGACATCGGAGGTGAGTGCGACAGTATCTTGCTTAATTCGATAAATTTCAAACTGTGTTTTGTCGTCCTCGACTTTCCTATAGTTCTGATTAGGTGACAGGTTGATGGGTTGGTCGTTGTCTCGGACCTCCATGAATTTGCCATTGTTGTTGAATTTCATGCTAATCGTGTGGTCACCAAGAATGACGTTCGCCTCGCGATGATTCTTCGTTGTTCTCTTCGTGATGCTAACCTTCTTATGTGCCGGTATCGGCAAATTGTCCTTGGGATAGGTCGTCATTGCGACCACCGAACAATCATCGATCTTTTCGATTTTGTATCCTTTTCCGTCGAACGTCAATGCACGTTTGTCCTCCAGAACGCAAGTTCCTGCCAAATTGAAAATAAGATCGTGAAGTAGGAGAATTAAGATAAATTCTGATGTTCAACTTGGTACTTTACACATTTTTGGAACGCAGTTTTTAGTTAGGGCAATTATAGTCAAACTTAACAGTCATCCGTTCGTTAGCAAGCAGCTCAGTTTTACTATGAAAATTAGCTTGCTTAAACATGTGTTTTAACATATGCATATCAGTATGAATAAACAAATGGAATATTCCGTGAAACTATTAATAGAGATATAGTGAATATTCGAAGGCGTAATTTCGTAAGGTCACCTTCTCAGCTTCATCTTGACGTATAATAAAATTACATAAACAAAATGTTGAAAACAATTGCAAGCTTAACTCAAAGATTGGGACACAAAAAACGTGGAATAGTTTCAACGTTTGATAGACCAGTTAAAGCAAAACATTGGCAGGGCCTGCTTATTTTAGAGAACAACACAGTTCCGAGAACTCAACGGACTCAACAAATTCTCCTCGTCTATTCCTATAATCTTACCTTCACTCGTGTCGTCTAAGCCTCCAAGTTCACCAAGCGGAATGTTATGGAACGTCACAGGTTCGCTAGAAGCTGTTGTAACCACAAGGTCGACTGACTTGAAGTCGGGATCCATTTTGACTCTGATATTGACATCACCCGTTTCCACGTCTTCCTTTTCTTCGGCCGTAAGTGACAATCCGTTGTACGTCGATGACCAGACGTTCCTCATGGAATCAACGCCCTTGTCAACGAAGTTGGTGACTCCATATGAGTTCTCGCCAATGTTGATAATCAGGTTCGCCTGATCCATCGCCAACGCCAACCTTCCGACCTTCTCGCACTGCTGAATTCTGGATACGGTGTGTTGGTCGTCCTTCTCCTCCAATTCCCCAGCCTCCTCACACTTCCTCACTGCCTTCTCCAGCTTCTTCTTCAGCTCCTCGCTCTGCCACTGTTTGCCCTTGACGACGACCTCTGGACCATTCGTGCATGATCCCGATCCGACTCGGATGCTGGCTTGAACATTCTTTATCGGCTGATCGTGAGTTGTCGGCATCAAGGCGGCCATCATTATCGAATGTTCATCCAGGAGTCTCGTCCTCAACGCCTCCACGTTAGCGCATGCCTCAAGGACATGTTCGTCCCCATCAGCATTGACCTCACCGTGCCAGTAAACGAGAGTGCGCGACTTCTCGTCGATTCCGCTGCTGGCCATGGCCAGACTCAGAATCTGTTTCATGCCGAACGTCTTGTCCTTGTTCGCGACCTTCATCTCCAAGTCAAGGATACGAGCTAGCGGGGCCTTGATACCTTGCGGCACCATCTTCAGCATTTCCTTCTTGCGCTCCTGTGAGTTGGTCTTCGAATTCTTCAGCCCGTTGAAGACCACTTCCCTCTTCTGGTCGGTCTTCAGGGCGTTCTGATCGGATACTTCCTCCATGCTTGCCGCCACGGTGAGCGTGGTTCCCATAGCAGGCTCGTTCAGGTAAATGTCCATCTTCTTGAACTGGTTGTCCAGGATGGCGTGCATCTTGTACGGATCGCCCGACTGCATGTTGTCCAGCAGGTTCTCACCTTTGTATTCGATGCTGACGGGTCCTCCGCTGGGGTTGATCGTGTAGTCACGTTCGTTTTCAGAGTGGCGAATTACGTGAATATTCTTGGTGAGAGTGATGGGCGTCTCGTCGAGAAGGTCGTGTCGTGCGGTGAATGGAATGACACTGTAGTGGAAGACCTTGAACGGTGCCTTCTCCTGATTCGCGTTTAGCTTCAGTTCCAGAGCCGCGTTCTTATTCTTTGACGATTGTCGCATAACTATTTCCAGTCCTGGGACATAGACTTGAGCGTTGGTGTCGACGCCGACGATGAACTCTTGGTGATCAAACGGTGTAACGAAGCCAGCCCTGGTTTGTACTTTCTGGGACTTTACGAAGCCTAGGTTCGCCTGGAGACTGTTTTCTGAGACGGGCTGACGTGCCTGCATGGATACCTTGATGTAGGTTGGGTTCTTTGCGGAGAAGACAAACGGCAGACCGGTTTCCGTTGGGAAGCCTATGTCCACTTCGTAGTTCGCTAACCTGGTTGATTTTAATTGCTCCGTACGTGAAAGCTTTTCCATTTCTGTTTTGAGCACTGAAAGAACATTTTCGGATTAATATGTCTGTGTGCGTCATTTACGTGCGATTAATCTTTGCTAGAATCTGGCGAGAGAGATATGGTTAGTTTGACATTGGTAAAAACAGATTGATGCAGAAGAATATTGTGTCAGTTAATAAACGAACGGTAGAATACAATGATGAACGGAGCTCACAAGTTTGGAATAATGGTTTTTATGTTTCGACTACGTATTAGTGAATTACGTAAATCGATATCATTAATATTTCTAATTCTTCGCAAAGAAAGAAGCAGCCAATACAAAATATACAGTTTACTTCTTGACACTACAATTTCAAAAGCTTAAAGTCATGTCACTTTTATGTGCTTTCAGTATCTTAGAGTGAACTCTACAAAAATCTAACGAATAAAGTTAATCGTAATAACAACAGCTTCTGGAATTTTACTCTTTAAGGCAATTTAGTAATAAGCCTTACGCATTTGTTGTTCAAAGTGCTGTGATACAGTGAGATGTTATTAAAACAAAGGGATCGAAGTTTTTCTTTAAAAAAAATGCGACTTACTGGTGTGCAGCTGCTTCAACGAATTTTCGTCGAAAGCATAGAATGAACTACCAAATCTATTCTCGATGAAAAGATTTCCTTCCAACGGTTCGTTCTGTCGCCAATTCTCAGTAATGCCTAGCATGTCGGCAATATCGTCGGTCTTTGTTCTTTCATGATCCTTGGGATTCTCTTCGCCGAACAGTTTCAGCAATTTTCGAGCGTTTGATATCATTATCATTGTGTCAATGGGAGGCAGCTGGAATCCACCTTCATTACTTGCCACTCCGAGATACCACGCCATCGGGAATTTATCTTCGCTACCGATGTAACTGGTTACGATTCTGAAAATGCCGATTAAATAAGCCATCTAGACGTACGAAGACTTTGACAAGACAGGAATTTAACGAAACTCGTAAAATGGATTAATTGGATGGATGAAGCTATAATAATTCAGAATACGTGAGTGGAGGTTATTTTACACGTGTCTTTGACTTCCTTTTCATAAGAGTACGTGAAGCTACAGTTCGGAACACATAGGTGAACGAGTTCCACCTGAATCACATTGACATAAGGCAAAAGGCTTCGAACCGATTGAAGAAGGGCGAATGAACGTAATGTAGAGTTTTGAATAGACGTAAAACCGCAATACCTGTAAGCGTGATGTTTGTCAATTCCGTCTTCCTCATCGTCCTCGTCGAAAGAATTTCCGGAATCTAGCATGAACGCATGGGAATAACGAATATCGAAGTCCTTCATGGTCAGTGCGTTGCGTGCAATTCTGGCGTTTTCGGGTAGTTTGCCAAGATCCGGACTGTCCAAGTCCGCCAAGGCCTCGATGGTTGACTTCACTGCCGAGCTGACATGCTGCGACGTGTCAAAGTGGGTGAACTCTGCCATTCGCTGAAGCATTGGCAGCGGTGGGTTTGTCTTCATTATAAGGTAAACTGCAGCGCAACGGATCTCGTGGGCTTCCATGGTGTTAGTGTAGATTCTGTGGACAAAAGAAGGACGATCTTACTTCTACTTAGTCCCTCAAACCTCTTTCCGCAAGCTTCCGCAACATCAGGGTCATCCAATGTCAGCTTTGTTCTTCCCTCCTGTACAAATGTGGAACATGTATCTTACCTGTAATAGATCGATCTCGCCAATTTCGGCTTGACTTCCGCTAGTTTGCTGATGGACGCGACCATCAGGAGTCTCATGAACTTCGTTGCCTTCATCTTTCCTTCAAGGTAGGGTTCGTACGCAGGGAGGATCGCAGGATGGCCCAAGTTGCCCAGCGCCATTACGTAAGTTTGCGCTTTCGGGCTGTTCTCTTCCCGCATGGCTTCGTTCAATCGATCAGTCAGGTAGGGGATGTACTTCTCAACGATGGTGCGATCGTTCTTCGATACGAATCTGCCGAAACTGTGCACCGGGTAACGATTGTGTGCCGTCATCTCGTCAACAGCTGCACGCCGGACCAAATCGGTGAAGGCGATAATCGATGCCGATCTCATGGCATCGTGGGCGACAATTTTTGAATTGGTCGCTATCGACTGGAAGCGAAAGAGCAACGATTGTACACTCCCGAGAAGCGCAACATCTTATCATTGTCAATCATTATAGGAAGAGCAGTCTTCGATCTTTGCACGTTGTTCATTTAGAGTGAATACGTTTTGGGATAAAAATATAATCTTTCGCATTGCTGTTCATGTTTCTTCGGAACAGTTGAAAGATTGCAATTGAATGTAAAATGAAGGTGACGTAATAGTTAGCAGTACTTACGAACAGTTCGTCGATATATTCGGGGGTTGGATTTCGGACGACATTTGGCAAATGGCTCATCGCAGCGATGAATTCATGCGAATCCATCTTTTCTGTTCCGATCCAGTTCTTAATCGTCAACAGAGCGGGTCCAGTTCCAGCTTGAACAATAGCATCGCGGAAAACGTTCCAGGAGTCTTTCATTTTCGGGTTCTTCCCGCCGTAATCAGCGCTAGCGTCAAGGATCTGCTGGTAATTCATTGTTCGCAGTACATCGGTGAGAACACTGAACTTTTCAAGAGTCTGCTTCTCCGGTATCTTGTTCGTTTCAGGCAGCTCGGCAACGATCTGATGAACGAGATTGCGAGACAATCTCACAGGATTGATTTTGGTGGCAATTGACTGGCCCTGGTAACCGATGAAGAGTGGCAGCAACGGTGTTTCTGGCGGATCATTCAATCCGGATTTCTTTTGCCAATATTCAACATCATCCTCCCAGCTCGATGTTTTCCTCTGCTTGAGCGAATCCCTACAAGAAAATTCAATTGACTTCTTTAGTTAACTGCGCGTCGTGAATTTCTGTTATGCATAGTGTACGAAGAACCGTATTCGATCAATTATCAAGTAATACGAGCTGTAAGTACAAGCCGCATAAAGTTACGTATAAACAATTAGGATCTATATAAGTTAATTTGTTAGATACTGTCTGTAACGTTGCTTAACTATGAGTTATGAACATTCTACTTGTCAAGCAGAAATTACGTGGAAACTTACTCATCGGATTCAGATGCGGACTCATCTTTCAACATGTCAACGTCCAGCCTATTTTTCTCGTCTTTACTACCATCCTGACCGATGAAAGGTACGTTGTAGGTATATACGAGACTTTCGATCGTTTGTGGCCTGTTAGGTCCTTCGATTTTATCCTGCACTTGGGTCACTTTCACAAGGGTCAAGTTCACACGACTCTGCACCAGCGCCAGCTGATCATCGCGGACTCGCGGACTGACGAATACCTTGTTAGTTGTCACTGACGATTGAATGACGAACGATTTTCGGCTTCCGGTAACCACGATCCTGCTCGTTGCTGTTTTCTGCCCCGTACAATATATCGTAATTATTGTCATAATTCAAATCAGAAACAAATATCAGGCAGGGAGTACAAGATCAAGGACACAGTTCGAAGAATGTGTTAAAATAAAAATTGGTTGATTACCATAAATTGTCGATGAATGACGTTAAACGTTACTTAAAACAATTAGGCAAATTGTTAGAAAAATTAATACTAACCGACAAAAGTCTTCCGTTGTTATTCGCGCCAGGCTCCCACTTGGTGGTACCTTCGATTCCAAAGTGATATCCAGCTCGTCTTTCGCAGCGCTCGTAATTCTTAGTTTTAATAATTTCGATGTGTCTTGCGTCTTTGTTCTTCATCTGTTCTGCTAATTCCGGAAGTGGGACGAGTTCCGGATGCTTCTGAAGAGAGTCGTCATCGAGTGGCGTCACGTCGTACATTACTTCGCACTTGCCGGTCACCGTGTCCTCCATGACCTTGAACGTGCCGTAAGGCTCGTTCTCGTCCTCTGCGTCCTCATCCTTCCTCTTCGCATTCTCGCCCTATCAATGGAAATGTTAGAAAAATTTTTCGAATAAACTTGAGCTCTACGCGGAAGTACGATGTCTGGAATGTTCTACAAAAGTTAAAAATTACTTAAAAAAAAAAGAATTACTTTATCGATTTAGAGTTTCCTTCCCAAATTGTACTTCGAGAAAATACGCGAATTGCGAAAGAATATTACAACATAAAAATGATTTTGTTAAAAAAGTTCAGTGCAGGAATGACGGTTATAGTCAATACAAATACGGGAATGGTGTTAATATTTTGTATATCCTTCATAGAGCTTTCTCTGACGAGTGAAATTATTATCCTGCTCTCACCATGGCGTCGACTTGAAGCTGACTGATGATACTCTTCAGAATGTTCACTTCCCAGGTGGGAAGATCATCGTCGATAACAATATCCTTCACCACGCCGTTCTTCATCTTGATCTCGAAGCTCTTGCTGGACATCGGAAGGGCTTTGAGATCCAGCATGGAGTCCTGGATCTCGACCTCATTCCAGTCGCCGTCCTTCCGCTGCAACTCCGTGTGAAGTTGAGCGTATCGCGGCAACGAAATTCGCCCTCGAACAGTGTCATCGTCGTAGGGCTGCAAAGTAAGCTTCGCTCTCAGGAGGACGCCGGTGTAATGAAGCGGCTTCTCCCCAGTCGGCTCCGCCGACCCTTGATGTTCATTGTTAAGGGTTGCCAAGGTTCTACTTTCCACCAGATATCGATATTCGTTGTTGATCTTCCAACTGCTGCGCGAATCACTACTGCCGGTGCAAACGGCAATCGCTGCGAATCAATCGAAGAATGTAATGTTAATCGATAGCCACGGCTTCCTTAATTAGCTGATGCTTATGAGCAAGCGTGAGAATGGCACTCGGACTTACCGATCGCAAGGATGACAAGACTCAAGCGCATTTTGACAAGCGGCCGCTGTGACTAACTTGATGGCCGGCAATCGAGTGGTCCATAGCAGCTTGATCGGACGCAGATTTATATATATATAGATAATCGATCCGGTCTGCTTGCTCAGCAAGCGATACCGCGAGTTCATCTGGCCAGGTCTCCCGATGCTTCCTGTTTATCGCCGATCTTCCACGAAGTTTGAACTTTGCGCCCGCTTTTCGCATTCGTTGCACCGTTCGGGAGGATGGTGCCGAGAGAGGAGTAATCTATCAAATTGCAGCCGCCTTCGTTTTCATTCATCGATTCGCTCATCGATCTCGATCGTTAGCGCAACACTTTCCGAATTCTCAGGATAGCGGGATAACTGAGTTCATGGCCGGGCCGATAATGTTCTCAAAAGATAATCCAGATGCAATTAATGGGACCCAACCGCGCAATTAAAAAGTACGATAGTATTCTATGGAAGATAAACAACTGACGCACGACTGCGAATATTCAAACGAATATTTTGTGGGAAGAGTTTGTTTTGCTGGCAAATTAATAATGCGCTATTTCGGCAAGAAAGGAATGACGGGAAAGTGTCAATCTCTGCTTGTCGTCCAACAGACGCTACTTTTCCAATTTTTACATCATGATTCCCATTTTTATTCTGAAAGTGTCAAGGACATTCATGCGCACTCAGTGTCGAGTTCACTGCATGGAACATGACGCCTTTCAAGTATATTCTCTCTTCTTCAGATCATCGGATTTCTCGGAAACAGATTTCCCTGTAATTACCTTGTCTTGTGTTCTCACGAATACAAATGAATCCGCGAGAATTTATCCTCATCGTTCGCGATTGATGCCATAATGTAAAAGCTGACCCTGTCCATGTACATCTGCAGTCAGCGACGATGATCAGACATTGGATGATTTGACCCTTACGCAACAAATCTGTAACAAACGGTGTATACCAGACGCCAAGGTACCTTCTCGAGTACTTGAATCAACTTCCAAAATCGTGGATCAAAAACTAGCAGTGATCATTGATATTAATTTATAATAGAACGTCCAGAGGCAATAAGCAGCTCTAGGAGCAATAAAAAAAACTGCTCTTTGATGCAATAGATCATAATACACTGTAACGTAATACAGTAGTCTAATATGATGACTTCTGTAGGTATAGTATCGGAGACATGAATGTAACGCGCATTGCGAATTCCTATAACATGTGAAAAATATTATGATTGCAGTTCTTATCTACCGCGATTCCTTATTGATGCAATAATACGACCGGATATTCGCAATTAAAAATGAAAGTTGTTTTAGCCGACTATAATATTGTTGCCCTCATCGCTAGTAATGATGTCTTTTTTTTTACTGTCACGTGCATCGATAATACGTACTTTTTGTATCTTACAAAATCGGTGGTGTATATATCAAAGTTACAGAAAACACAGTCTCTATTACTCAAAGCAAAAAAAAAAAAAAAAAAAAAAAAACGACGTAACAATAATCATTTCTATTGCATTAGTTTACAGTATCGTATTACATAAGGAGAGACCACGTGCAAACAAATTTCTTAAAATACGAATCGATTCAATTGGTAACATATTAATCGTATAATACCGAAGTTTACCGTGTAAAGTATTGTGATCTAATGCACATTATTCATATTTATATTAAAAAGGATCGCACTTAATTCTAGAATAAAAACTACAATCACATTGTATAAATCATTGATAGACAGTTATCTTTTATCACGTTTATTGTGTAATGGTCTGGAATTTTCACCGAAATATGTTACAATATATTTCAGACATAACATCATGCCACGATACACGCCACAGGTTCTATCAACAAATGAAAACAAACTTACACATGTATAATAACAGCGCAAAAAAAAAACATATATTAAGCATCTCTTCAGTCAATGTTGGTAAGAACATTTTACATACGTATATCACTCTTTATCATTTCGGCATAACAATAATATTCTTAAGGTACTTAAATCTGAAGCCTAAACTTACAACTATCATGACTATGTACATTTTTATACTTATAACATTATATCGACGATTAGGCGGGATAACAATAGAGAATAATATCAGAAACGTCGAGAATGATGAAAAGTTAATTGTCGTTAGCTGGCAGGTAGAAGGCAGGCCCCACCATTGTGTTCCGTTGTATCCTTTTCATCCAATGCAACGTCCATGGGCGATATCGTCGCTTTAATTATAGTGGTCGATTGACCAATCGTCTGCAACATCGAACGAACGGAAAGAGCGGATAAGCCAAATGTCATATTTCGTCTTCGACGTGACGCGCACACGCGACTGGGCAGGGAAAGGAAAAACGAGGGAAAACTGATGAGAGTGCGTGGCACGTGCGCTTATCTGACGAAAGTTAATGCGAGTTGCTACAATGTTATCGTTATCGTGTCTTCGCTTGAACGTGTTACCGCAGCGGTTGATTAAAAAATCCGCCGAACGTGTTCAGACACGGTAAATAGACAGATAAGCACTCCGATCCGAGTTCACTCGGAAGATGACACGCGCGAGACTTACAGTTGAATGAGAGGCTGGAGGACGTGGAGATGGTGGCTTGCGATTCGTCCGACGCTCACACGTCGACCATTCGCCTATTAACATATACTTGCGAATCTTGGGGTCAATGAGAGGCTTGCAACCTATTGCTTTCATCTTCGCTGGTACTACGTATACCGGTGAAAACCGCATTCGGTTATCTCCAAGAGAAAAGTTCTCGACCTTTTCCGGTGTCGGATCTACGTACAAGCTTTGAGATGCACGTGCGATCTAAACTGTTTTTCTAACAGGGAAGCGGTAGCTTGCTTTCAACTTACGATTATGCACCGCAGAGTGACAAACTTCGGAATCGTTTGCCTCGGAGATAAAATAGTGGATCTATTGCGATATTGAATCTTTGTGGCGCCGTAAGGATATACATGTTTATTGAGGATGTCCTTTATTGTCGCTCACCTCGTTTCCCAATTGGAGTCCTTCATTGCCAGCTTCTACCTCTTGCAAGACTTCGTCCAGTGCCGCAACTAATTGGTCGACGTTCTCTGTGGTGAATACCATCGGCGGTTTTATCTTCAGGACGTTGTTGTCCGGGCCGTCACTGCTAATAAGAATCCTCTTCTCTTTCAACCTGGACACAACATGCCTAGCCTCTGCCGATGCTGGAGTTCTGTTTGCTTTGTCTCTTATTAGCTCGATGCCGACGAACAAACCGATGCCACGGATGTCACCAATCAAATTTCTTTCCGGCCTCCTGTCTGCCAAGTTTTTCAAGGAACGTAGCAAGTAGTCGCCGACCATTGCGGCATTTTCTAGAAGATTCTCCCTCTCGATTACTTCCATCACAGCCATCGCCACCGCACAAGATACTGGGTTTCCGCCGTACTGCAACATAATTCATAGCTTTACAATGAATTTGCAAATAATGCCGGCTTCATTTATATCGATGATCGACTCTTGTGCAAACGTTTACATACATATAAAAAAGGCTTTTATAAAAACACTTTCAATTATCTCTTACACAAATCATTACATCGATCTCATTTACTGTGAATTATTTTACTTAAGATCAGCTTATTAAATAATGAAACGAAATGTCCTGTGATGTGTTAAGGTTGTGTAAATTCGTCATCAGTCTGATCCGCCACGGATATGTTCTGATTGAGCTCACCGTGTTAAAGTATTCAATTCCAGTATTTCGAAAACTGTCGGCAATAGCTCTAGTAGTAATGACCGCTGCTACCGGATGTCCATTTCCCATCGGCTTTCCAACGGTCACAATATCCGGTAGAACATCTTCTCCGTAAAGCTCGAAGGCCCACATATGACTACCAACCCTGCCAAAGCCAACCTGCACCTCGTCCGCTATGCAAACTCCACCGGCTTCCCGTACATACCTTAGGGCAGAAAGGAGAGCAAAAATAAGCAAATAAAGATCGAAATGGCCATGCACTGGTATGCAGATAGTTATTGTATTATTTTTACCGGTACGCGTTTCGAAAATAATTCTTTGGTGGCAAAATCTGTCCTCCAACGGACATGAGAGTCTCGGCAATGAATGCACACACGCCACGTCCTTTCGTCCTTTTGAGATTCTCACAGATGAGCCTGACATCATCGGCATATTTTACGCCCAGGTCCTCATTAGGATAGTCGATGTCACGGTATTTTCCACGATAAACGTCTGGGCATGGAGCCTGTAAGCAATTTCCGACTGAATTAAGAAGAATCTTCTAACAGAAAAGCGATATACTTCGCACTTATTTTTTATCTTCATTACAGTCTTCTATTGCATCTACGCTTTTTTAGTTAATGAGCGATTTGATCTTATTTTTATACATCAGAGTTGTTAACAGTCTTTAGAGTTGAGACAAAAAGAAGATGTTTTGACATTTATATTTAGATTCGTAAGTATATCTATACTCGATAACGTATTAATACAAAAAGATTAATTAATTATATCGTGTAAATTACCACGTGGACCCAGTCCTTCTTGCCTGTGCCGTTCAGTTGGTTAAACTTGTAGGGTGATATGTCGATCATGGTGGTTAAGTGGCCATGGTAGGCGCTGTACAAGATAACAATCGATATAAGGCATATATCTCGTACAAGATCAATTGTACGCGAAAAAGTATTTTAATTGATTTCTTAATAGTGGCAAATTATCGATCGCTACGTTTTATCTATATTACATATTATGTTTTGGCTTTAATTCCAATCGTCGTAATACTTTAAAAGCGATCGTGTCCACGTAGAGATTTTGAATTGGAGAAATGTTTTTCGTTTAAGTGAAAATCGTGATAGGCATCGGAGAACTTACTGATCTAATGTGATGACATCTTCGTTTTTGGTGTGAGCTTTTGCTAACCTCAACGCCAAGTCGTTTGCTTCGCTACCGGAATTGACCAAGAAGCAAACAGACAAGGGTTCAGGCATCAGCGATGTCAATCTTTGGGCGCACAAGACAAGGTTGTCATGAAGAAAACGGTTGTTGGTTGACAGAAGAGCCATTTGCTCTTGTCCAGCGCGAACGACGTGCGGATGACAGTGTCCAACTGTGTACATAACATGAATTTCTCACAACTCACTTCTCTCTTTTTTTTCCTCCTCCCATTTTCCCATTTCGTTGCGTAAATATTAGTTAGAAAGACAAGGAATGAACAATTGGAAAAAGTCACTACTTTTAGCACCCCTAACGAGTGGTAAAACTGATCATTTTCCACTATTAT
Source organism: Anoplius nigerrimus (assembly GCA_914767735.1). Classification (NCBI taxonomy): domain Eukaryota; kingdom Metazoa; phylum Arthropoda; class Insecta; order Hymenoptera; family Pompilidae; genus Anoplius; species Anoplius nigerrimus. The sequence goes on from OU612078.1 coordinate 12,586,945, forward strand.
TACACCCGCGTGCCGGAGCGATAAATGTGCGATTCGATAAATTGCGGAAGTTTGCAGCTAGATATAAAACGTAATCAGATAATTCTGAAGATAGCAATCTTCAGATTCGACTTATTTTTTGCGTGCTCAGGGTACGATTGTCTTCGTTACCTAATCTACGGATTTATCGTTTCAGTACACTGTCCGAAGACAATCGATATGCGTCCGTACTGACGTATGAAGATATGCATATTTCCGATTTCCACAACTGAGATATGCGGTTTTATGTGTTTGGACTAACCGTGAGCGACATTGTTGATGCAATCCAGGTATCGAACGCCCTTCTCATCGTACATGTATTGCTTCTCGGCCCTCACAATTTTCAATGGGTTGGTCTTGTAAAAAAGTTTGCACGACTGACTGTAATCACAAAGAAATTCACGTTCCACTCACTACCCTGAAATATTCAAGTAATTTACCGTCTTTTTACAACCAAATAATGAAAATGTCAAGTTGAGGGTACACATTTACTACGGTAAATAGTATTATGGTCAAACAATACATGGCAGTACAACAAATTTATGTATTTATCGCCCTTGCAAGTAGCAAAATGTAGTCACTAAATCATGGTGATAAGGAGTAATATGACACGCATTGTGTAATGTAAATGCTTGCGTATTTACGCTTACCCGATATGCCGATTTCGAAGTTTGATTGTGTCATTCTTCGGCATCTGTTCAAGAGACTCGTTCATTTTGAAGTCGGTTGTTTTGACTGCTGTCTTCTGCCTTCACCTCGTTCCCCTACAAACATGCATATGTGTATTATACAGTTTCTAATGTTACGTGACTCACTCAATATAAGCAGCAACAAAATGTCCTTAAGATAACCAACAATTTTAAATATATTAATTTTTGGACAGCAAATTACTATACATCTTAGGGTTCTCATTTTCTTTGTGTAGAATTACCACTAACACAAGTATGTATGTACTTAGCAGGTAGATAGTCCGATAAGATTTACTTGATAAGATTTATATCAAGAAGACTATTAGACAGAAATTTTCCCATCCTACCAATTGAAGTAGTTGTGACTCAATAGCTAGTGAGTTTATCTGATCTATATTGGCGACATTCCTTTTTCTTTTTTTACTTCTTAAACGTTTGTTTCGTGACTTGTTTTTTTTAGCTGCCAAAGAACAGTTTTAAATATGCTGTACAGTTTTCATGTTCTGTACAATCTTTACAAAGTTAGAAACATAAAATCAGGACTTTAAATATTTCTTTGAAAGGGCTATTATTGTTTATTTTATTATAATTTTTTACTGAAAATATATGAAAAAAAAAATAATAAAAAAAATTTTCCTTAGACATCTGTTTCAATTTATACTGGTAAATGATAGCAACATAAAGAATCAAAGTATCACTTTACAACAGTAATTATAATAACGTGACAAACATTAGAAACCTTATCCATACAAGTGCATACAGGTCAGTGGTTATCTGCAGCTAATACGAATGTGTTTAACGAATTTTGATAACAAATTTTTACTGGGCGCTCTATATGCAATGTTTTAATTCGTTCTCATGTTCCGAACGCAGAAGTGTATTTTATATCATTACGCAAAACTTTCGTAACTTTTTTTACGTGGTCGAAAAAGTAGAGATCTTAATTTATGAATTCATTATTGCTCATATCGATGCACGTTAACAACTTATGCTGACGCCTGACACCCCAAGAATCACTGACAATACAAATTTTCACATTAATATAGACGAAATCACAAACAACCAACATTTCAAAAAGTCTGTCCGCAATTGTATATGTGATTCTAGGGTTTTCTGAATTTACATGCTCAGAAGTCATTGTCAAACAAGCGCACGCTGTAATCGCGAAAGATCACCACAAATAACACTACAGTATTTTGTAATATTAAATTATATATAACAACTTGCACTAATGTTTCAAGTTGCTGTTTAAAAACTTAGAATTTCAAATCGTTCATCCGTTCCCATCGTATGTCATGAATGATTTGCATTGCCGACGATTCTTGTCATACCAAAAAGTCGCGATGGTCAACGTTAATTGATAAAGATATTAAAAGCAACAGCGATAATTCTCCGTATATATCGAACTTCATGTTTGTCACTTAATAATTAATGCAATATAATATTAATCCGTAACGAGCTCGACATTTCCGATCTCCAGGTACTAAACGTGTCACTGTTACAATCGACTCACCTGCTTCCCACCAGAAACTGATTAACCTCGCACGCCTCGAATACAAATTTCCGCGCGCAGTTCTACCCGTTGAAGACGTCAGAATGTCGTGCCACCAACTTGCACGTATAAATACGGGTCGGTCCACCCACTATACGTGCATACGCGTACATACAGAGCGTGCCATCGATATCGCCCAAACAATTTTAACCCAATCGTCAGCGTCCTGTCCAGATACAGTTACTGTGCCGTGCACACTCGACAATCGGCATTAAACGCGACGAGCGTTCCGACGACAATTTTTTTCTTCTTCGATCAAAAAACGCGAGATCGCGATACTGGCGGGTTGAAATTTGACACCGCGTAGATCGTCGAACAGATCGAATCGCGGCGAGAGGACGAGCAACGATACTGTGTATCAAGTGCGACGCACTTTCTGCCAGAAATTCATCTCCTTTTATGAAAGACGGCAAAATTACACAATTTCGAAGATCGGCAGACTGTACAAACACCACGACGATGAACAAATGACAAACAAAGCGTTGTTAACATTAGCTGTTCCGTAAAATAATCCCGAAAGACAATTTCGGTCGTTTATCGCCGTATTGGACTCCGCGCCTTGATTCCTTTTCCTCCCTCTCTCTCTCTTTCTCTTTCCCTCTCTCACTCTCTAATTTCCGTATCTCTCTCACTCTCGATAGTGCATCAGCTGACTCGACCGTGTTCGAACTGTTTAACAAACTGACATACGACCTAGTTCAGTGACGTCAAGGCGACGCTTGAACTGACGACGACTATGTAGAGGAACGCATTTGTCAATAGAGAGCGAAAGAGAGAGAGAGAGAGAGAGAGAGAGAGAGAGAGAGGGAGGGAGAGGGAGAGGGGGGGGGGGGGAGAAGCATTCAGAATTGCGCGCTCTCGGACGAGAAAAGAAATAGGGGCGAGGCTGAATCGTTCAAAGTGTGCTGAAATTTTCCTTAGATTTTAATACGCATGCTCTGTGCCTAGTCTTTGCCAAAAAACATGGTCTGCGCGCGCACACGCAACAAGTAGCAACATCATACTGAGCCTCTGTGCCATTGTGCGCATGGCTGTATTCGAATGGCAAATACGTAACATCAGGATATCTGATAACGATATAACGACGATGCCGTGTTACATGATAACTTAACGATTTGACACTCTATAAATAGGATGTACTTACGGAGTATATTCGTTCGTCAAAGGAGAGAATGTTTCCTACCTTAGCAATAAGTATGCACAAATGTCGGTCCTGTCGAATCATTTTTAGATTTGCCTCTCTTTTATCTATCGTTGACATTCGAGCAGTGACAGGCGGGCTGATAATAATAAGAAGTCGCTGAGGCGTGCAAACGTGGAGAGGACAAACAGGAGAATGGGGCGAGATAACGGAATATGAATCTTTACTTTTTATCATTTGACGGCAAATAACGAAAATGATATCTAACGATTTCGAAAAATAGCAATACCGCAGGCATGGTGTGTATTGTGTAATTTCGTAAAAAATGCATTAAATATTACTTGTGTCCACGTTGACAACTTTCATACATTTGTAATTTTTTCTAAACTTGCAGAGTTAAAACAGAAAATTTAAATGGAAACTACCCCGCATACGTAGAGCTACTGATAAAATTCTCCGGAAAATTTTTTATCAATTTCTTACTGCATGATACTGTTCCTTTACTTTAGTTGTTGCTAGTTGACTGTAAATGACTTTTTCCGACTAATATTAAGTCTTATATTTTTCAATCAAGTATCGTATACAATTTACACTATTTTCTCTGTACAAGTTATGTAAAATTAAAACTCGTTGGATACAGAATACAATTGCTGACAGACTATTAGTGAAAGAAACTATGAGAGAGAGACAGGAAAATGAAGGAGAGAATGAATTAGAATAGACTTTACTTATGATGATACAATCCCGGGTTTGACCGTTTGTCTAGACAATTACGCAATAAAGGATGGATGATATACATACCGATCCGTTTTAAAACGGCCTCTTCCGACGGATTCATTCGCCCTCATTGTCCAAGCCTGAAATAATATATGCGTACGTATCGTTGTGATATGTCTTTAGCCTTTCCATAGGAAATAATGTGATTATGATTTTTATGCGACTCGAACGTTACTCTCCACTCCCATCTACTCCCCAAAGACACAATCTGCGAACTTTATATTTTTTGTGTCTAATTTGACTTATGCAGTAAGCGGCGCCTTGTGGCTCCACCATTCGTTTTTACCAAATCAATTTTTCTAGTCTGACTTGTGTTCTTTTGCTCTTCAATGAAATCCATTTAACGATAATTCTATCCAGATGATAAAGATGAACGAAAGGCTTTTTTTTATGCGTAACGGAATGTATGTATTACTTAATTTCGTGTCTGCCTGGATACCTAAAACTAGTGCAAGTTTCTTTATCTGCTACTTACGGCTGAATTAGCAATTACAACGTTCGAGTTGCAAACATCATACTTAAAAGTTCAAGTTCCTTCCACATTACGCAAAAAGTGATAAGCTCATTTAAAATTGTTTTCAACTTTTGCCTTAAGTCGCCGTATCTCTAATTCCATTTTGAATTTGTACGCACACAGCTATCTGTTTTGAACGCACACGTTATGTCGGATGCTATAGGTATTCGAATCGGGCAGGAAACTTTGAACCTTTTATCGAATTTTCGGTCCAGCCATCCCACAGAAATACCCCTTGTTAGCATTTCTAATCTTGGTTCGAAAACGGTATCTTTAATCTGTATCGGTGAATTAATTTCGGAATCGATCTTCACCGTGTTCATTGGGTGGAACGATAAAAGTCTGAAAAAAGGCGGCAGATCCCGACATTTGATCAGTTTATGGGACGATGGAGTCGGTCCTGTTAGCGAATATCCATCGTCAGACGTCGAAAGACACGATCGGGTCTATTGCCCTTTTATAATTTCCAGCCAGAACTGAGATAACTTCCCGGCAAGAGTTCGATGAGTCGCCTGGAAATTTCCGCTCGCCGACAATGCCTTTAAAATAGAGCAGAATTCTGAGCACGGTGTCGATAAGGTCGCGTGTTTTCGCCGATTCGTATCGGCGTGCACGTTGTTTATTTAATCGCGAGACACGTGAATCTCACGTTTTTGCGATCGGCTGTAATCGACGCAACGTATCTTTCCTCCTCCTCATCTGGAATCTTTCACGCGTATGTGACAGAAGCTGCTTCTTACAATAGCACTAAAACTGTCACTTTTCAAGTATGGCACCGTTAATTCCTTTGCTCCTGAAATGAAAAGGATCTGGCAATAAGTTGATGTCGGATTAATGGAATATATCCACAATGTCAGTGACAAAAAAGCTGATACAATCCTTCGTATAGATATAACGAATAAAAGTTGTTGCTTGTATTGTGTATAAATAGTGATAATTTTGCCTACCTTTTATACTGTTACCGATTGGTAAATAATTAACTGTCATCAGTGACGGTTATAAATATGCTCAAAATATGCTTTCAACGTTTTAAGTTATATAGAACTACAAGAAGTTTTATCTTGTCTGCATTGGCTAATTAATTGTTATATACATGATATATACTTTTACACAGTTTTCGTTAATCGTGTTCTTGATAAAGAGAAAGGACATCTTGTCCGGTATCATTTTATGCTTTCTTTCGAAACACAATTAATCCGGTATCAACCAGTCAACCCTCTATGAGCCAAATTATTATCCAGATGATTGCAAAAATTCCATTGCGTGAAATTAGAAAGTATCAAGTTGTAAATGCAAATCAGCGGTCAATTTTAAATACGTAAATGAATAGCATTTAGTTTGATATCTCGGGGTAAAGTTCATAAAAAGTTCGCAAATAGTTGATCGTAACCTTGTTAGTCATCGACCAATCACTACAGAATGAGTTACGCGTGCAACTTTGTAACCACAAATTGAGATGATTGCAAAAGAATCATCATATCAGCATGACTTCCAAGTAATACGGGCCCATAGAGGATTAAATATTTCAAATGAATTCATGCTTGTATGTACTAAATTTTATTTGCGTTTCAGTAAAACAGATCATTATTTTAGTTTCGTTCCTTTATTCATATAAAGAAACAAACGTTATGCTTAGTTCCGCACATCTGACCCTACATGATTATTCGGCATCGTATAATAAATCGACAATGGCCAAGAATCGCGTCTAAGTCGAGAAAAAAAGAAGATAAAAATTTTTGTTCCACTACTGTCACACGAGATACGGAGAGGAAGGACAGAAAACATTCGATCAACGACACCTAAAAGCATTCAGTTCAGCTATATAACCTCGCCTTCTTTATTTCCATTTATATTTCAAATTATCTTTAATTTAAAAATTACAGAGATCATTCGTCGTTATATATGGATTGTCGTTAATGACAAGAACAAAATGAAACGTTGTGCTTTACGATTGTGATACAATATGCATACGTGTGTATACGAGGATAATAGAGATAGTGTATAGAGAGAAGAGTAAAAAAGGAAAAAGTAGGTAGAAAGGAGGAAGGATATCAGCAGCAAACAACATAGGACAATAAAGAATATTTGAAACGGGGATAGAGAAAATCAGAGTAAAAAAAGTGGATACTAGGCAAATAATAAATTTCAGAAATAAAATTTTGAGAGGAGTGTGAAGTATGAAAACGAAGGACAGAGGAAAAAAGTGAAGTCAGCCTTCTGATAGGGGACAACCGTTGACAAAACTTCTACCAGAAAAAAAGGAATGGAGGAATAGATAGAAGAAATGGATAGCGCATTACGACATCGATATTTCATCCTATTTTAAATGAATTAATCAATATGATGATCGCAGAGATAACACACGCACACATCACCACACGCGGGAGCACTGTCTACATACACACATATATATATACACGGTCATATACATACATATATAGACGTGCGTCGATATATATATACATATATACTTGTTTAAATGTCTCTACTTTCGATCGCGACATTCTGTCTTCTTCTCTTCATATTCCTCCGTCTCTTTATCATCTTTCTACTCTGTCAGCGTCGTTTCTCTTCATCGTCGTGTTTTTTTTCTCCTACTCCTTATATATGTACGAAAAAGCCCGTTATATGTTTCGATAACTTTTATTCCGTGTTTCTTCGCCGCTTTTTTTTTTCTTTTACAAAAATAAAACGAGACGCTCAAGGGGGGAAATTCGACCTATCTATTTTTCTCTCGATATATATATGTATATAGGCGTGCGTGTGTGTACGTGTGTGTATTTATATATTTATATATTTATATATATATATGTATATATATACACGAATGAAAATAAGAATATTCCCTATCTAATTTGCGGATTTAATTAATACTCTCTAGTGGGGGGGGGGGGGGGAGGAGGGAGGATCTATAGTTGCTGATGAATGTTCTGTACTGTGTATGGTATTCGATGAATTCTTGTGTAATCCGTGAATTCGTCTCCTGCAATCTACGGGTGTACGTGGATACACGGCATGTCGTACAGGGGTAAGGAATGAATTTTTTTGATTTGTGTATTCGACAAAGATTAAAATAAAACCCCGTGTAGGGTCAGGCGCCCCTTAAACTTAATCGTGTCACAGTCCTGAGTTAACTGGTTTCGATAGGGAAAAAGGGCGGAAACAATTAGAACTACTAAATTTATAAAAAGGAAAATAAAGGGAAGAGTAAGAGTGAAGAATGAGAGGAAACTAAGAAGAAACACTAACGAAATGAAAACTAAAATTTGCAAACATGTCCATTATCGCAAGTGTCTTCATATTTTTTTTTCATTTTCTTTATCCGATATAGCGCGCACACACATACGTGCATGTACGATTTATGATATAAATTAAGAATTAATATTTATACACCCCCATCATTATCGTTATCATCGTCATCATTCTATAACGGAGATATATATCGCTTTGATAATAATTATAATCATACCCCGACAACTTTCCGTCCTCCTCACCGTCCTCGTCATCATTATTATTCGGTGCAATGGAGCTCGTCAATCCACGCTGCGTTTTGCCGTCATAATGAGCGCAATGACGATAACGATGACGAGCGTGGTCAGAGTTCCCGTTACTTATCGCCCTCGTTCTCCCCATTTCCATAATCGCTGTACGCATCGCCTTTTTTGTCATTAATATTGTTATCGAAAGAGTCGTCGTCATCGTTATCATCATTATCATCGTGGTCATTGTCGTCATTGTCGTCGTCGTCGTGTCGTGTCGTTTTTGTCGTCATCGTCCTCAGTCTGGTCAACGTCACAGTCATCGTCGCCGTGAATGTCACCATGAAGGTCAATATTGCCATTGTTCTTGCGTAACTCGATCTTCCTGCTATTTTCATGCTTCTGGTTATTATCTTCATCATCGCCACCACCATAAATGTTCCGCATCCTCTTCTTCATCTTCATAATAAATATCGATGAGGTCATAATCGACGTCGTCGTCGTCGTCGTCGCCGTCGTTATCATCGTAATCGTCGCTACTGCTGTCGCGATCGCGATTCTCGGATATATCGAGGAAGGGGCGAAGATCAAGAGCGAACGTCAAGAAGTCTTCTGGTGATGGCGGCTCCGCTCTGTGTCATTTGCCGTTCTGCTGTAAGGCCGCGTTTATTTGCGCCCATAGTTCCTTGCTGCACGACTGAGATCTGAAAGAAGATTTACATCGAATTGCGAACATGGAGATCCCTTTGCACCTAATCAGTTCACTGTCGGAAATGTTTATTTACAGGTCATTTTCATACGTTCATACGTTATACGATGATTATGATCATTAATGCTATTGCACTGTGTATGAAGGGTGTCGCCTATATAAATACCAGTAGTATGTCACGTTCAAGAAATTTTCTAAACAGACGCACAGGTTGAACTATACCTAAAAAATGCATGTGCTTTTGCATTAATTACGGATTATCAAATTGCATTTTTTTTTACAGTAAAGTTTCTTCTCTTGTAATATTTTTATAACACAGAAGCAATAAAGTTTCTTGCATAAAAAAAATGGGTTGCGATGCAAATTGAGAAAGTAGCTTCCTTTTGTTCTTATGGTCAATTTATCCTTTATCAAAAAATAGGCAAACCGCTAACAGTCTTTACAGCTCTACACAGTGCACCCCTCATTTAATTTTATATCCACTCTTTAATGTATTGCAACATGCAGAGTGGAGAGGTCTTACTTACAATTAGTATTGAGATTAATATTAAAAACGGAATATATGACAATAAAAAGTATAATTTTATGAATTCACTGAATGACCGCATCGTGGCCGTCGATACAACACACTCATAAACTTGTGATTCGGTCGCTAAGTATACCACTTTTCGAAAAAGTATAATAGTTAGAAAATAATATTTGTTTGTAATTCGATACTGTTCCGCGTGAAAATAAACATGTACCATTCAAGAGAAAAAACATAAGTGCTCTAAAAATAGTAAAAGATAATCACATTTCCGTATTTTGTATCCTTCGCATTTTTCGTCACACTTACTGTACTGAGAATATACGCTTATAAAATAATACTCATGAGGAAATACAAAATTCTTCTATACAAGACGGGTAATACGTTACACGGTGTATAATTTTGCGTTATAGAAAATTACATTGTACAAGTATATTCATGGTACACTCGTTTAAAGCGAATAATATAAAATATGCAAGATTATATGTAAGCATCAATAAGAGTTATTTAATGATTCTTTACACGACAAACCTCTTACTTTTTTTACTTTTACATGAACTAAACTACAATTACATTTATCACGGTTCCTTACAACCTGAAACGTGCGAAAACTGTAATGCGTTTGTTCAAAATATACGCCACAAAGATGACATTTACATGGTTAGAAAATAGTTCCTTAAAAACTACTTGATTTACAGAAACTATGCACTTTCGAGTATAATTCAACCAGTTTTACCTCACTACTGTGTACAATATTACTGACAATTCTGTAATTGTATGGTTATACTATAGTGAACACACCGTGCAACATAACAAGTTACAAGCGAGTTACAGAATTTAAACAAGGCTAATCGTTAACTTATGTATTACAGTCAAACTTGCACGAACCTTTTGATGGATTGTAGCCATTCTTTGAACTGCGTGTGTCCTTCCGGTGTAATGTTGAACGCTGCTCGGGCTGCACAAACTACACTGGCAAAATCCTCATAATCTCCGCTTGACAGATGATATAACTTTTGATGCATGCACTGAATATACCTGTAATCAAAGAAACGGAAAGAAGTAACGGTTAATTTGGTTGTATGCTCATACCGTAATTCTCAATATATATGAATATTTAAAATGATGTTATGCTTTCCATCGTCATTCTGTACATTAAATCAGCGATATTCCAACCTTTATGGTACAACGCATCCTTAAAAAAATTGAGTTTTCGGCGCCTCCCTATCTTTTAATTGTAATTATGTTTATTTATTTCTACATATTATGGTATACACATTAATTTTTTATTACAAATTTTGGCGCCTTCCTGGCATCCCAGCTTGGAAATCTAGGTATTGAACTCATAATACATACGTTCAGTTACGCAAATAAACCTTTACTGGCAAAATTGCTAATATGCTCTTGAAATATTAATATTTCATCGTGTGGTACCCTATATGGCAAACCTACTTCCGTTGTCACATGTACTCTTATTGACTTAACCCTTTAGATAGATATAAAATGCGTAAAGTATTTCCTATAAACACTTCTAAAACTGTGCCATTGTCCACTTAAATTATTCCTCCATTAACTATATGCCCAATATTACTTTCTTCTTGTTTCGAACATGTAGTTACAAAGAAAGAAGAACAACTAGTCCTATAAACCTTACAAACAAATTCCCCTGTGATTGTCAGATATTTTATTGCCTGCTAATGTTTGTACCAGGTGTACTTACATTTGTTGACATTTGTGAACCAACGGCGCCAATAATGCAGATCTGAGATGTTGTAGCACCAGAGCAGGATTATTTCTGGCCAAATAATGAGCCGCTTCCAGGGCAACATCATGCAGAACATAGGGGCTGACGATGCTATTTACGGTACAGATGCATAATTGATGCAAGTATTGCGTGCCTAGCCGCTTCGAGACTCTGAGTAACCACTTGACGTCCTCGCCGTATGGCGGATTCCGAGCATACTTTGCCTGCGGACGATCATCGTGGACACGACGTGCTAGGGTCTCAAGTGCGAGCATTCCAACACGGTACGCTGAAACCAAGGCACGAAACTGTTGTTGCGTAAATGGCTGCTGTTGCTGTGGTTGTTGCTGCTGCTGCTGCTGCTGCTGTTGCTGTGCTTGTTGCTGCTGTGGTGCTTGCTGGGGCTGCCGATGGACCTGAAGAAATGGACGTCGGTGTTAAAGAAGTACCAACAGTACTTACAATCTCAGTATGCAGATATTAGACACTTGATATGTTTCATCCCAATATTATCAGGCTGGCAAGAAAGTAATTTCGATTTTGCGGTGTAAAATAAAACAAATTTTTTTATACAAAGAATAAACTTTAATCAACAATATTTTTTCAATATCAAGCGTCGAAATGAAAATATTTTCACCTTACAAGAACTTTAACAAAAAATGACAACGCTATTCACGTCTGAAAACCGAAAATTCTTTCTTGCCAGCCCAATACTTTTTTGTTTCAACTCACCACCATATTCTGCTGCTGCTGCTGCTGCTGCATGCCGTACAGGTGATGACCACTCGCCAACCCCGGCTGCTGGCTCTGTGACTGCTGCTGCGGCTGCTGCTGCGGTTGTGGTTGCGGCTGTGGTTGCTGCTGTTGCTGCTGCTGTTGCTGCTGTTGGGGATAGAACTGCACGGGCGGGGGCGGTGGCGGCTGTTGGCTCGCTGGACCCGGATGATGATGATGCTGCTGGGGATGATGATGATGATGGGCGGGATGGGTTGGGTAACTTGCAGCAAGCGCGAACAGCTGCATATGCGGCGGTGGCGCCGGCTGAGGCGGCGGCAGGGCAACAAGATGGGTCGGAATCGGCCCTCCGGTGGAAACTGCTGCTCCGACCCCTGTACCACCGACTCCGACTCCAACTCCGACGCCTGCACCGGCGCCGGGCGTCGGATTCGCTGTGGCGAAGGGCACAGCATGGTGATGATGATGGTGATGATGATGATGAGGATGTGGATGCACGAAGCTGTACGGCGCTACCGCAAATGGAATGCCTGAAACACCTGAATGCGTTAATCGCAAATTGGCTGTTAGCGTATGTATATTCTGTAGAGCTATAGCGGTCTCTCCACATATACTATATTGAAAGGACATACACATGAAACAGTATAGGAAGATTAGGCACTTTAGTAGATAGAACAACCAACCGTCAATTGGAACATCCGGGTTCAATTTTCAGTATACTGAACGTCAAGTTTTCTTTCCTATATGAGCTTATATGACTTACTTGCAATTTAAAATTCCTACCGACTATTTCCACGAAATGTTATGTCTTCTACGCTCTAACGAAAGCTCTTCAAAATGAATGTGAGGGTGTGTGCAAAGATCTTGATAACGTCAAAATTGGTTAGTAAGAAAAATACTAGAATATAGCTGTGTCTTAAAACCCAATCGAGCAATGTGATTTCAAGTAATATCACATTATAACAACAAGAAATTGAACGATCAGTACAAATTAATTGCAAGATGTGCTGGAAGGCTGTTATGTGACGAGTCACATTAATTCTTTGTCGCCAGTACATATATTAATCATTTGTTGCAAACTGCACTTCATGTTCATACGTCTTACGTAAAGTTAAAATAAGAATTGGTTTCGCGAAATACTTCCACGAAAACTGAGTCATTAATGGAAAATGCTTGCGCAGCAGCGGTAGCATTAACGTTGCTACAAAAATCGAGTCCAGACAGTACAGCATTCAAGCATCGTCGGTCGGAATATAACCAACATTAAGATAACAATGGCGTATTATTAAATACTTGAGTAATACATTCTACTCAGAGTGAGTAAACAAATTACTTAACTTAGTAAATGTGGATTGAGAGTGCCGTTTTTCAGATAGAAAAAGTACTTTAAATTAATTTAAAAATGTCAGTACTTTGATGGGCTCCAACTCAATAGTAAGTCAATCATGATACTAACGCACAAAGATGTTTGTATCTCAAAGACGATTGACCCTTCGGTTTATGCTACTAAAATCTTATTATTTAATGTAGTGTATTTTATCTACTGTGTAAATGTTGAATCGTACTTTTTGGACACTATATGCTTTCAGGTATTATGTATTCCAGATACTGGGAAAATGATGAAAATACAAAATTTGAGAAACTTGTAGTTCATTCCATTAGTATAACTTGAACGACTTTTGTAACGGCTGGTCTATACATGTGACAGTGGCTAGAAATTGTAGAGGGAATAAAAGAAAACTGTTAGCAAAAGCAAAAACGTATTGCATGCTGACCTAATGGAGTCAATCCCGTTGGGATGCTCGGATGGGCTGGATAAGTTTGCGGTGGTGGAGGCGGCTGAGAACTCGTGACAACAACACCCTGCGTCGGTCCTGTTGGTATCATTTGACCTGCCGTCGCCAATTCAACCGGCACCGGAACGGGCTGGCCTTGTTGCGGTTGCTGTTGCTGCTGCTGCTGCTGCTGTTGCTCGACCAGCAATGCGCCGTTCAAGTCCAACTGCAGTGGGTCGTGTGGCAGGAGTTCATCCTGTTCTCCGCCAGGCGTATGCTATTTTCGACAATATATGGAATTGTTTCCCTTAATACGTAAATTTAGGATGAAAATCCGGCTTTTGTTTCGTACTTATATGTATTGTTCATATCTAACTCCGATATTGTTTTGTAAGTAAGGGGTATAGTCGAATACGATGGTCAAAAGTTAATATTTCATAATTTATAGAAAAAGCACTATTCATGTGAACTTTTACCTTTTCCGAACTTTTTAACTATGTTTGACTAAAGTGAGAAATATGAAAAAAATCATTAGGTATAATTTCAAGAAAAAGTAGCATCACTGAACCGCGGTTTCTTCAGTACCAAATCGACATTTTTCTAATTGTTTTTTGGTAATTGCTTTTGTTCTAGTTGAATTTTGTATTTAAAAGTCGTAAAAATATCCCGAATGCGTGGACCATTACTAGGTGTAGCCTTATCGTGTGTGACATTGTTCTATGAACCACGTTTTAAGAAAATTTTCTTCCATTTCATCCTTTCCTTCCCTCACAGTCGAAATAAAGAGGTGAAATTCATACAAATGATTCTTTTATTATAAGCTAACAAAAGACTCAACGAAAATTTAATTCGCTTTAGGGGCACTTGTGACAATCTTAATCGGATATACCATTTCATCATTGTATAAAATTACGATGTGAGTGGTAGTATGAATGCTGGGATTTATAACGTAGCCGAAAATCGTGAAAATAAAGAATTGTACACTTACCCGCAGATACAATTCGTACCAGTACTTGGCAACTTGAAAGAGGACTTCCGGGTAAACGCCACCACCCTTCGCCGTGTTCTCAACAGTAAAACATGCCTTCTCTAACATCACGTCACTCTGCTCCTTGCACTGGAAACAACAAAAATCAACAAGATTAGAATGTATATTGCTTAAGCCGCAGCCGTAAAAACTCTATACAAATAAAAAACAAATATAGAAAATACGTTGCCACCAGAGAAACTACTTTCTTGTTCAATAATTGAATCTAGTATCAAGTTAACTCGTTAGGATGTACGTTAACGGAAAAGGAAACTCACCTGCAAAATTGCTCTCTGTACCTCGTTCGGATTCAATGCGTGGGCATAAGGGAGGCAAGAGAGTGCTAATTCAGCAGCTGCCCTGACCATGTTGGGATCACTTCCTCTGGACGACTTGTCAGCGATGCTGACTGCTTCGGGCGGCGTCAAGTGGCCTTCCCAGCTGTCAATGAGAATCCAAATGGCCGGTGCTCCGATTTCCATCGCTTGCCCGTTGATCCACGAGACGTTACTCGAGTACGTTCTGCTGAGCCAATTTGGGCTAACGTAGTTGTGCAATCCGAGTGCATAGAGACCGAGCTGGAACGCGCACATGTGTAGCGCGCGATGCGGTTCGTGATGATTTTGGTTCGTAGATGCTTGAGTGAAGAGCGACGTCGCACTATTTCCACCGGCCTTTGCCAAAACCGTTTTTGCGAGCTCGCACATGAAGTGGGCACTCGCTTCTGACGGCTGGTTCGGTATTGACGGGTACATCCTCTTGCTCTTGTACCTGAAGCGGGTTTTAGAGGCGCCTTTAACCCTTTGAACGCCAAGCGCGTTTACCCATTACTTTCATATTTATTATCGTTGAGTACAAAGGGGACGTGCATGCAGAGGATCAAGAACGTAAGAGGATAATATGCTTATCCTACTTATAGCTAGGCATGTTATAGCAATTATTAGATCATTTGAAATCCGTCGTTTCCGACAGTTAAATAAATTTTTCGACACAGACACGGTATTGATTCATTTATACTGAATACCTTTGTTCGGTAATAACATGAATTTTAATGTATGTGAACGTTACCATAATATTATAGCAAAAACAAGTTAATTGTGATTTGAAATTTGAAGCTTGAGAATGATCGACACCGTGTATGCTACTTTCACAAAGTTTTAGTATCATTATTATATCTAAATTATTTTAAATACATAGCAAGATATTGTAATGAATACATCGTGTAACAGTACAATGAAGAAAAATATTTTGAAAATTTATATACAGAATATTCCACCATTTGGTATAATTGGTATTAATTAATAGTCGGCGCTCGGCCAAAATTATAGGGAAACCTTCATCACAATTTCATATGCAGACTCTTTCTCTGATAAAAAGATTTTCTCCCTAGTATTTCATGGTCACACGGGGGCCATATTGTGATTTTTTTTAATTGAATGATATAATCTACAAGTAAAGCTAATAAATATTTTAATACATGTGTTCTAAATAATCTTGACATGTGCAAAAAATATCAAACTCCAGCTCTTAACATTTATTGCAACCCATCACAAAATGAAGGGTTCGTAACAAATGTAATCGTTTTGACTGATGTAATAGCAAATACGTTTATTATTCTTGTTTCAATATTTTTCCACGTACTTGACTCATAGGAAATAATTTACGTGTATTATGTCTAGCGATATTGCCAGCCAATTTATTGTTCAGCCACGTGAAATTCATCGTTTTATAAACATGTGATTTAGATTTCTCCTGATTGTTAAAGCATAATACACTGGGGCAGCAATAAACTGAAACCATCCACTTAGGTATTGGTATAAATTAATTTCCTGTAATACATACGGTACCCTGTGTCAGGGAAATGCCGCATAGAATATTCCACTTAATGAATTTTTAAAAAGATTGGACAGCAATTTTTGTTGTAAAAAGTTTCCCACCAGGTATCGAGACAAACTATGTAATACATTTATAAGAAATTGATGAAATTTGTATGACTACAAGATCCTACAGACTTTGGTGCTGCATACCCCAGTGTCTCTTGTTATCACACTTGCACTCATTTCAGAAGTAACTGCGCCCCCAATGCAACGGATTTTTATAATTAATTTCTTTCAACAACTTAGAGTACCCAGCAGTATGGTTTCCTATAAAAAATTCTCATTTCAGGTATCGATCTTGCTGAGGGTGCATGTCTATTTGCATGTATTTTAACATAGTCTCGCTACGGCATAAACATCCTCATTCCAGAGTCAGAATCTTATTGTCCCAATCACTTGGGGCCATCACTTTTTTTTTGCGCCTCAACTCATACTTGACCTTTGTTGATCTATAGACAAACTGATGATTGACGAAAAAACGTATGGAGGTATCCGTTAGTTACATTGGTAACGTGACTTTCATTATTTACAAAGGCCATCTTCCAATTCTCTATTCATTTTGCAACACATATCGCTTATTCGCTTCAATCTTTGCTTTAATTTCTCTTTTAACGCGTTGGCTGCCATGTGGGTTTCCGGTGACCGGTCAACGTCATAAAACGTTTTAGATTCTTTGACCGTGGATCATTACAATATCAATTCGGCAATATTTGTTAAATTTAATTTTTCTATTGTACTTCCACAGTATAAAAACAAAAATATACCGTTTAGTTTTAAAAACTCAAGACGACCTTTGTATGACATTGGAAAGTTGATGGTAAACATTTTCTTTGTTTGCGGGAGATTATACATATAAAATGATAATAAAAATATCTCTACAATTTTAACCGATCATCTACCGTTCAGTAGCTACATCAACCGACACTTATTGTGGAACATTCTGTATCTAGGATGTGAACGCAAAGGTGGAACAAACAGTACCTACAAAACAATTAAAAGTCGAACAAATTTGTATAAATCAAAGTTAAATGCTACCAAACGTTGCGTCATATGCAAACAACTTTAGGGAGTTGTGTGCATGGGGCTTTACTTGAATGCTAAAGGCCCCTTTTTTAATGCTGACATATTTATACTCTAAACTTATTCGTTAAATACTGGATGATTTCAGTCCGCCGGCGGCTGTTTTGTAATATCTACGCTATGCTCCATTACAACGTTTGTAAATATAAACAGAATGGCCGTATCATTCACTGTGGTTATGGTTTTCATCTGTAAGAAATCATTATCCACATACGAACATTTGATGACTCGCATTTCAACATCATGGTGTTTACGAATAATGAAACAGCTGACGTGTTCACTTTGTTTATCAGCTGTAATCAGAATGGTATTGAGGCTACATGCCTGTATCGCGAGACTTGTCCCATTCGACAACAACGATCGCGTTTTTATTTTTACAAGCTGGAATCTAATCTACACGGATACCGTGCCTTCCCCAAATGAAAATGCAATGTGCCGAAACCAGTTGCTAAAATTGAAGATAATGCGACATCAGAGCTTGCGAATGTCAAGCTCAATTCACATGCGTTCGTGTGATGTATAGGTAGCGGAATGTCACATTTCCAAATTCTCAGCATTCTAGAAAAACATGACTTTGTTACTCTGTCTGTTCTCTATTGGATAAATATTGTTTCCGGCGGACGAAATCCGAACAATTAACAGCAGCCAATATTTCTTACAGTGTATTCAGGAAAGTAATAACTCTAGTCTCAAATTCTATGCACATACGAGCGGACATTTGTAAACAATAGGACATCCGCCATAATGAACATACATGATCTACTGAAAATCCATACATCAGGATGAGCATTAGTAATCGACTGCGGTTCAGCTGAAATGAATCGTGTAACATTTCTGATAAATCCATATCTCTTTAACCGAGCGATCACACCATTAATTTTTCGACCCCAACTTTCCAGATCTTTTACACGATACAGAAATTCACCCAAAAGTACGTCAAAGATGGTGTATTTTCAGCAGGACAGTCCTCAGTACACAATTCTTAGTCAGTTGCTAGATACTTAAATGAAATTTGTAGAATGGTATACTTATATTAGCAAACAAGGTTCGATTTTATAGTCAACGACACTACCGGATCGACAACACTCGATTTTTTGTATGCAAATGTTACTCGTTAAGGTGTCATCACATTAATAAAGATGACATGGTCCCACAACGACAAAACGGAGGGGACAAAATACTCACACGGCAATACTGGACTGTTCGAACATTTGTTGTAACGGACTTGCTTCAACATTCGCCGGCAGACTGAAGCGATCTAATCATTTTTAACTACATAACTACTAAACGAATAAGTTTGGAGTCTAAATATGTTAGTACTTTTACATGAAGCATACGAAACTGTACAAATCAGGGAGTTAAAATCGTACTATAGTATTTACAAAAAGGGCACCGTTTCTTTCTAATTGATACATTTATGCACACAGGTGTATAAAGCGATTTGCATATGCTGCAACATCCATAAGATGCAATTTAACTTTGGTTCCTATCAGTTGTTCCATTTTGAAGCTCAGCAGATTCAGCCTATTCCATGTTGCGTGGAACACTATTTGTATAATGAATAAACATCTGAAATATTAAAGGAAAAAAAATCACAAACCTGGTTTCTTTGCTCCGCCCAGAAACAGATTGTTGTGGTTGTTGTTGCTGTTGCTGCTGCTGTGATTGAGGCTGTGGCTGTGAGATTAACGGAGACTGAACTGTCAAACCACTCATCGAAGTCTCCAATTCTCCGGCACTCGTACTGCTGTGTGGTCTACTATTTACACTACCGAGACCGATCGTGCCGTCATTACATTCTGCCCCCGTCAAAGGTGACGATCTTTCTTCGTCATGGAATCTGGACATCTGGAACAAGCGTATGGAATACAACAGTCTGAAATAAGACACGATTCTTTTTTACTATTTTGACTCTTTTCCGAAAAAATGGCTTTCCTCCTTTTTAACATAATACGATATTTCAACAGTTAATGGAAATTCTGTCTTACGTTTAACATGATATAATCACTTTGTAATTGTAGCATAGCAAACATCTACTTTGTACATGATTCACTTTTGTTAAATCAATATAATTTGACAATAACATATTCAATGTCAGTTTTTTGGACACCAACATTGTATTGCTTTTGGATTGGTTTTACCGATTGGCTTTATCAGTTTAATATTTATATTCAAGCGCAATCGTTACAAAGCGGAGAAATGTTCGCTATATTAAGCACAACAAACGTACCTCGCTTTTCGAGGGTGGATTCGTACTATAGTAACTGCTGAGAATTGGAGACTTTATTAATTGATGTACGTCACGGTCCAGCAGCTTGTCCATTATTCTGGCAACCTTTGTTGGTTCGTCCTTATAATGTACGAGTAGTGTGATAGCTAGATCACCTCTGAAAAGAAAATAATTCCTTCATTAATAATATTTTCATCATAGGCGCCATATTGGTCTCCCTCGTCAATTTTATTATGGCTCTATCAATGTTTTGCCGTATTAATTTAATACTTTTGTGGGTTTATTGGTTAATTCTTTGACTGAAATTAAATTATGTGCCGCCACGGTTGACGTACATGTAACGTTTTATTGCAAGCTTATTTAAATAACTTGCTAAATTCAAATTAAATCATCGTTTAAACAATACGTTTTACACGATGTCTTTGATTGACTGTTGACATTAATCCGTATCGCATGAAAACAAAAGAGGGAGCAATTTGTGTCCACATATTTTCTAAACCTTTGACTCTGGAATAGTGCAATTCGACACATTCCTCATTTATAGTGCACCGAAAATCATTGCGATCGTCGAAAAGAAAAAATAGTAATAAACGGCGACAGTATACGAGTCCCCAGTTCACGTAACATCCTTTATCGGACAGATGTATACTACCATGAAATCCACACAAATAATAATTATTAGCTGATCCATGTGAGAATTTAACAGTCAATCAAGTATCAATACTGCTAAAGTTTGTTACGTGGCAGTGTAACAAGTTTGAGTACTAGCAGATAGAGAATAATGGTGACAGGGTGAGCTATGAAACTGAATCATTCCGTAAACTTGAAGACACATTGCTTGGTGAAATAACAGAAACATGTTCAATTAGTTTTCAAGTGAGTCTGCTTATCCCAGAATTTCTTGTTCATTCTATTCAAAGTATTGACTTTTAAATTTCGAAGATAACACATCTGCGTTCTTTTGATCTACCTCGTGTGAATTCTATTCAGTACCAACTAGTAATACCAAAAATAAAACTGGGTAAAGCGTACATGCGGAAAAAGTTTAGAGTTAATATGGGCAGGGACTTGACACTGTACTGAAAGAAGAACAAAAAATTGTATTCTCGATATGAAAGTAAAAGTCATATATCACTCAAAAAGCGAACATATAGCCCAATCAAGAAAAGCTGTGTGAATTTCCCTTTTTTTACATTCATCGTTAATGTGTTAATATGTAATAGTTTTCATAAAACTACAATGTCAAGCATGGTGGACTCATGTGTACATAGTATTTAAACATTCGATACCGTATCGGTTTCGCATATACAAATCTTAAAAGTTGTTGTGAAACGTACCTCTGTCTTCGAGTTCCCTCGCATAACAATGGATGATCAGCTTCACTCACGTTTGCCTTCAGGCCCAAAGCGGCTACCGCGGCATCAAACCCGAGGTTTTCATCTGCCGGATCTATCGGCAGTTTACCCCCTGTAAAAAAAGTAATTCAGTTGTTAGCGCGACTTATTTTGAAAAAATCTTTTGCAGTCTGATATGTCGCGCGTCTATCATACGGAAAAGAGGAAAGAAAAATTGGAAGGAAAGAACAAAAAATATGAAAAGGGAGAATAAGAACATGATGTACAAGTTTTTTCATTGTAATTCCTCATCATCTATATAAAAACGTACTATCAACGATGCAATAATTTACTTTTCTCCGTGTAAAATATAACTATTTACATTCTAAAACATTCCATCTACAAAGTAATAGTTAACCATGCAAAAATCTCTGATGTTTGCCGAACAGTTTGCTAAAAAATACATTCTAGTTTAATGTCTACTGTATTAAATCCCGTTACCTGAACACATGTACAGTTTTAATTCATAGCAGGCGTACATTACTGCCCAGTTTTCAAGCATTAATCAATATGGTCATTCTTTGGCAAAACAAAAACACGTGTAACACTTAATAAAGCCGCTATCTCAAACATGTTGCGATTACACAAGCGTAAAAAAAAAAGCTTATGTTGGCAAAATGACTCAATAACCATATTATTTATACACATGAATGTATTTGTTTGCGTGTTTTGTCATCATGAGCGATTGTGTATGTGCGTGTGTTGCATAATAGAAATAATTGCATACTCGGTGCACTGAGGGCGTCAAATATGAAACTGGCCAGCATGATTGGGAGAAGAGCATGTCCCCTTGATCGTAGGACGCCATCCCTTAGCTGTTCCGCCCTTTGCCTCACCATGGCTAACTCGGCCGGGCCCAGTGGTATTTTCTTCAACAATCCCACTAGTTCGCTCTCTTGATGTGCTAATTTCACCTATAAAAGGAAATTTCTCGCTCAGTCAACCACTTTCTGTTTATCAGCATAAAAAGGTATCCAAGATGCTTTTCAGATGATTATCATATCTAATAATGAATTTCAAGGACTCATAAAGAACATTAGACATCAGCAAATTACCTCTAATGGCCTCGTATTCGCTGGGGGCCTTGCCATTTCCAAGCCATACAATCCGACACGAAATGCCAAATTGTGATGCTCTGAATTCTCTACCAGAACTGTGCAGAGAAATCCACATTTCGCCAATGTCGCAGATGCTAAGCAAGTAAGTCGATGTGACGCCGGATTTACTTGCTGCTGTAAGAAAAATCAGAATCGATTTAGTTAGGTACTTCGATTTGCTGGTAATAAACATGGAAAATTTCTATGGCTGAATCCAAATCATTAAGGAACTCAACATATAATATCTATAGTCATATCAAGTTGCTAATGTATGCGTTTCTGAAAGGGATTCTTTTTGTCATTGGTACTAACATATAAATATATTATATAACAAATATAACGCAGCGTTCCTTGGTCAATTTTTGTATTATAATGCGATTAATGAATTGAAAATGCCAGTAACAAAACAAACTTTGAAAAAAGGAGGTTATTTTGTTTTCAACTCTAGATAGTACCGTCAAGCTTCTTATAATACGATTAATTCTTGCAGCATCCCACCAAAGGCATGCTAAACGAAACCATAAGTTAACAAAAATTGCGAGAATCCAGTGTTCTGTGTTATTTTAATATCGATTAATAACCATATTAAATGATTATTAATACCAACGTAAGACATAAAGACTCCCTCTATGGTTTAAAAAAAATCGTGTTTCTCGAAATATGCATATTACGGTAAACAAGATTCATCTGGCAATTATGTGTAATTATCAGTAAATTTAATAAAGTATCAAGAATTTATTACACTTACCAAAGGGCATAGCCGAATAAGACGGACAAAAGGGCACCTAAATCGATTGAAATTCTGAATTTTTAACTTCGTACTTGACCGTGGGGAGGGTTTCTGTTCACTTTTCAAAAAATAAGTCAGAAAAACATCGATATGATCAGTTATGCCGCTTTTTCCTGAGACGTAATATTACAATTAACGACTCTCTGATTTTTTTTTTACAATTTTTGATCTGCTGTAATAGTGTAGGAAAAATAAAAAACAGCGTCTCTAGTCAATTTTTACGTGTCAAAACACCGTATGAGGAAAACTTTTTTTTTGTCACATAACTATTTCATATAATATTTAATGTTATTGAGTACATTGAATAGTCGTAATAGTGCAACAAAACTAAATACATTAAAGACGTCGATGTTACAGTGTAGCCTCATATTCGAAAAGAATGAAGATCGAGTAAGAACGTTGTTACCGCTCCGACAAAGTGTCAGTCTTGTAATTCGGAGAACACTTTTTGTCTGGGTTCGAATCGTGTTAGGTACTTTCTTTTTTTCTTTTTCTGTGCAACAATATTTAATAATTACTATCAGATGTTTTACCATAATTTTTGTCAACATTTTAATGTGTAACACACCCACACGTACCTTGTCCAAAAACGTTTTTGACCGTTAGTTAAGCGCACCACTATATTTTGGCTTAGCGGTTCAGTAGACCGGATTAATTCAATGTGCTTACAATTCTTGAATGCAACAATTTGGGAAACTCGCATCATAGCTTACTTCGCCTTAGTGAAGTACTAGCAAACCGTAATTGCCAAAACACACGTCTAGGAAAACAGTACGTGAAAGGCCCTTTGATGGTATGTTCATGTGTATTACGCATAAAAATAATGACAAAAAAATGTTGAAATAGCTGACAGCACATGTTAATTATTGTTGCACAGAGAAAAGGAAAGAAATGATGAAAAAAAGAATGCACCTAACAGGATTCGAACCAAGGCAATAAGTTACCTCTGACTTAACAGACTGACACTTTGTCGGAGCGCTACCGACGTTCTTGACTTAATTTTCAATCTTTTAACATATAACGCTACACAGTAACATCGATTCCTTTCATTTACTTAGTTTTTTTTTTGCATTCTTACGACTATTCAATGTACTCAATAACAATAAAAATGTTATATGACAGAAACTGAACCAAAGTGTATCTTATACATTGTTCCGAGAGGCAAAAACTGACTAGACACCCGGTTTTTTTATTTTTCCGACACTATTACACCAAATAAAAAATGATGGAAAAAAAATCCGAGGGACGATAATTGTAATATTACATCTCAGGAAAAAGTGGCATCACTGATCAAATCGATGTTTTTCTGACTTATTTTTTGTTGTTTCTTTTTACCGATTGGATTTGTTACGTAAAAATCTGAAAAAATATCTGAAATGTACGCACCGTTTCCAGATGTAGCTCTGATTTTTTTCAACTATTTTTATCCACTAGATTTCGGGAAAATGGTGGGCGAAGCCAAGAGTACATTTTACTCTCCCCCGCCCCACCAAGCCACGGTCAATATACAAAATTGAAAATTCACAAAAATGTTTCTTTTTTCATAAGCTATCGAATGGCCCATTCATAATTTCAATCGATTTAGGGGCACTTTTGACCGTCTTATCCGGCTATGCCTTTTAGTGGTGGTTATATATTCTTGTAGTAATATTTTTTACCACATTTGTTTGTTTAAAGAGATAGGTGATAAGAAAGACATGAATAAAATATTTTCGTTTTGAAATTTGTTAATCATGCTTCTTATAAAAAGTATACATCAAAAGAAGTTATGGGGTCTTCCTACCAAAGTGTGACAGAATTCATCTTGAGCACTGGGAAGATTCTGTAGAGCAACTTCAATACCAACCAGAAATTATACATAATCGCCGGATTAATCACATTTACTGTAACACGTATATCTTTGTGGGTATGAGTGCGTGTGATTGGAAACTCAGGAGAATCAAATATTTTTAAAGGAACCATAATGTAACGGTAAATATTTTCAACTTTGCTATACGTAAAAGCGTTGTACGTCTGTGAAGGTATGGTATGTAGAAACTGTGTCATAAGACGGTTGAAAGTATTTCAATAGTAAAGATACAGATTCTATGACTTTCCCAAGTAGCAAAAAATCGAACTAACTTTTCGGAATAAAACTATATATAATTATACCGGCACATAAAAAAAAAAGTTGTTTGTACATCGGATGCCACCTACCTACCGGCATGTATTTCGACCCGCTGAATGCGAATTTTAAGTCAGTTTGGGCCGTGTACCCTCAAGTTTCGGGTAAATTATGAAAATAGCAAAATTTGAATAAATGGTCATAAAAAAATTTTGTGAATCTAAACCCAGCATAATTTTTATGTATTTTTAACCGCTGAATACAAATCTGAAGTGTATTTAGACCATAAGCCGTTTAAATCGAAACAAAGTGTAAAAGACCTTGAAAATTGCTAAATATGACAAAAAATTGTCATTATATTGACGAAAAAAATTTTGTAGACCCAGATCGGAAAGGATTTTTGTGTAATTTGATTTGTTCAATCCGAATTTGAAATCTATTTGGCTTATGAATCTCCCAAACTCTAAAAAAATCACAAAAAAACGATAAAATAGCAAAAAATTGTACTTAAAAACATTGAAAAAATCTATAACACATGATTAAATACTTTTCTTGCATTCTTTCACGCATAAAATACAAGTTTAGAATCTGAAAATATGAAAAATTGTAATATCTATAAAAAATGACGTATAACTAGAATGAAGAGAACGATTTTCTCGAATTTTAAACTGTTCTTCGTTGGTATCGAACTCTTTTGTTCTCAAACGATCTACGCAGTGGATTTCTCTTCCGTTTGTTATCATCTCTTGGTGTATCCCTTTTAAGTGTCCAGTAAACATTTTTTCATCGCTGTGATTACAGTTTTTCGCAATTTTTTGCCTTTTTTGGGTTTTTTTTTTGCATTTTACTCAAATCTGGAGGGTGACCGGGCCAAACGGATTTCAAATTCGGATTCAGCGGGTCGAATTACATGTCCGTAGGTGGGTCCGGTCAAATGTACAAACAACTTTTTTTTTTGTGATGGTGTTATTCTTGCTGCAAGAATCTGTTAGTACTTTCAGATACTAACTGGCAATTGTGAAGTCACACGTAACAAGTCTCTTATAGGAGGCTTCCCGATTTTTTTTTTTTTTTTTGAGTACAATCATGAACATATACAATACGCAATCCAATGTATGCAAAAAACATTTCAATAAAAAATTGCCCAAAACAACTTTGTGTTAATTTGTTTTGGAATTAAATATTTCTACTGTAGTCGTAATGAACTCAGAACACATGGTAACTCCACTACTTGAACGCTAAATTGAAAGCTTCTAAGAAAATAAACTAGCAGAATATAACTTGCCTCGTCTATTTAACGTTTGAACACATTTTTAAGTATCGATTTAAAATATACGTAACAGAAATATTTCATACAAAAATTACAAAATTGAAACAAATCAAATTCGTTTATCTTTTATATTCGTAATGCAAATCTTACTCCCAGTGAAAAGAAGATAATTCTGTGTCTTAGATACTACACTGTGTGAGTTTCAGCGAATAGTACTCGTGACGTTGTGGAAATGCGAAATCAACCAAGTAACAAGAGGGAATATGTTGACAAGTTGAATCGTGAAATAAAAAAATATTTTAATCGACTTCTAACTAAACTTACCTTCTTCTTTTTGCCCTTAACCGTAGCTGGCGGTTGCTGTCTTCTCTGCTGCTCCTCGATCATTAAAGCAGGGGGGTTCGCCAGCAATTCCTCTGCTAGTTTGACGCCCAATATACAAGCTTCTCGCGTGTGACCATGAGCGTAAAGACCTTCGGCCCGCGCAAACAGAATATCCCACGGATCCTCAGTCTTCTTTAAGTTCCCGAGCACGTCATTCGAGTTATTCGTACCACCTTGATTCGCGGTAAAAACTGACGACGAAGGAGTCTGTATCTCATTCTTCTCGTCCTTCGAGAGGCCACCGTTACTGACAGTCTTCGAGCCGTAGTAATAAACGTTGTATTCATCGCCCGACGACGAGCTCTCATCTTTCGACGGCCGTCTCGGCTCCTTCTTGTCCTGCGTTGAAGGCGTCTCCTGTTTCTTCGAAGGATACGATTTACAGTCACCATTTCCCGTACCGGTTCCAGATCCGGTTCCGTTGCTATCGATCTTTGACCGTTGAACCTTCTCCTCCGGCGTATTCTTTAAACTGACATTGTAGGACAGAGAGGAGGATGATGACGAGGACGAGGAGGACGACGAAGATGTGGACGACGAGGAAGAGGACGAAGACAAGGACGATGACGATGACAGTGACATCTCGTTGGCGCCACCTTCCTGAGAGTCCATGTCGCAATTATTTCCCATCCGCGGTTGACTCTGCTTTTGATTACCTTGCTGCTGAATGCTCTGTTGCTGCTGTTGATGCTGGTTGCTTTGCTGCTGCTGTTGCTGCTGGTTGCCACCTTGTTGAGCGCATCGCCTCGATCGCACCATCATCATCTGATTTTGATTCTGAGTCTGGATCTGATCGTTCAGATCAGCCATGTCCGTCTCGTTCTCGCAAAATCCTTCGGAACTGACGCTACTTCTGTTGCCGTCGCCACCGCCATTTCCGCCGTTGCCGACGCTACTCTGGCCGTTGATGCCTGGGCCGTCGCCACTTCCGTTTACATTTCCGGATCCGCCTGTACCGCCGCTGCCGCTACCGTTAACACCGACGCAGCTGCTGTTCGCGTTTCTTGAGCACATTATGCCGAGGAGCTCGCGAGAATTTAAGCGCCTTTGGTCCATATAACTGAACTCAACCAGTCCGGCATACTGTCGACGGCTGTTGTGGTGGTGATGATGATGATGAGACGAGTTTGCCGGCATGGCGTTCGATGTCGATACGGATGTGGAGGACGATATGAACGGCGTTTGGCAGTTTAACACAGCCGAGCTGGAATTTACCTTGTAGGGCGTGGAAATGTTTAAGTAAAAAATACCGTTCAATTGGAAATTGAAGTAGAAGATTGTGTTATATAGATTTTGTGCAGTTGAAGTATTTAAAAAGACCGACGTAATAAAGATCGCTGAAAACATTGCTTACAGTTGTATTTTACGCATATCGACAAATAAATACTTGCTGTATAATTAGGATTTCTCAAGAAATTTGTCAAGTGACTCATAATCGGCCGATCGAAAGGGTTACGAGTACTGTAGTTATTCCAAGACGAAATAACGTTTTCTTCGTTGTCTTTATAATTCGATTGATACTCCTACCCGAGATTTAAGAATAGCAACTAGAATTTGCTCCGTTTGCGACTTTCTAGAAATTGAAATGTTTATCACACAGCTCACGTCGTCAGTTATAAGCCAAACACTTTAAAAAGTCGGAACATCACTTTTGCTTGCTGACATAATGTATTTTGAGAAAAGTACATTCACGTGAATCAGTTGATCGTACACAGAAAACTATTGCTTCATGTAGTACAATTCATTAATTACCACCTACAGCGACAACGGAAAATGGATATCCAACGGAATCCATGTAGCACCTTAATTTGCAATTTGATAGCCGAATAGGAGAAAAATCACACCTTGCACATCATGCCAAATTTTGCATTGCGAATATTAATTGTTATTTTACAAATGTGTTTCAACCGTACAATGTTCTATTCTACATTCTATTTCTGATTCACAAAATGATGATTCCTTTCTCCCGTTAGTGAGCTGCGCTTTGTGTGCAATGAACAACAGAGAAGAACGAAAAAAAAAACAACAGAAAATTGTTATGAAACAATTTTGTACACTCACCTGATTGACCTCTGTCTTGGTATCGCCCGCGTGTCGAAAGCAGGTGAATGGGCAGTGATACAGGGGATTGCTGCCGACCGTGTAAGTAATACCAGGCAAAGGATAATCTTCCCAGTCAAGGAAACAGGCCTCCAACGCGGATTTGAATCCAGTGAAAACGGTAACATCATTCTTTAGCCAGTCTCTGTGGGCACCACCCCCACCGCCTCCACTGTTGTTTCGATTATGTGGATTATGGGAGACAGAAGTGCCACCGCCACCGCCCCTACTCTTAGATACCTTTTTTTACGCAAATAAGAAGAAAGAAAGGTATGAAACGGCTTGAATTCTAAGACGTATCAGCAGAACATTCTTTTACCGGAAGCATTTCTGCCGACAAACTTATTATGATGCCACAATAAACTTGAAATGGCATGACACTTATGTTTTCTATAACTTCATTAACAAGGAAAATTAAAGACAATTTTAACTCAACTAATAAACAAACAAGTTAGCAGAAATACAATGAAGTTTATCTAATATAAATTTTTGCTGTTTGTACATCTAAAATTTCAAACTTAATTAAATTGATCATGGTATCCGTAGAACGTGAACTTCGTTAATATTTCCTATATTAAAAGTAAATTTCACGATTAAATTACAATAACGTTATAATAACGTTTGCAGGAAAAAAATTTGTAGTCGGGTAAACGTTGTCAGATTATCCGTAATACGTAGTGAAAGTTCTATTGCCATATTTTCAAGGCTATACGTCAATATCGGGTATAGATCTTATACATTCCAATAAAAAACAGATTAAGAACATCAAAAGTCACCCCACAACGTTCATTGTATATATGTTTAAATGTATGATTGTAATACGCTAACTTTGTATATTCCGTTTGGACGGATTTTATAACAACAAACTGCAACTATTACGTCTGTTTGGTTGCATATCCGAACTCAAGAATGGAGATGCAAATAGGATCAACATAATCGGCGCAAAATATCGAAGTATCAGCGAGAACGTTAAACATTGTATATCCCGAACAAGTTGTTGCAAAAATTCTAAAGGATTTCAGTAACACTTACTATCACCTTGTCGATGACCTTCATGTGCCAAGCAGTGAACTGTGCCCTCAGCATCTCCCTCTCGGCCGGCGACAAGCCGGGATTAAGCGCAGCTAATCTCCAGAGCACGACGATCTCGTCGCACAGCGACGAGCAGGCATGTTGCGAAGTATGAACGTTGCTGTTCATGTTTCCGCTCCCGTGCTTGCCACCGCCTCCATGACCGCCGCCATTGAGCAGAGCGACCTTCGTGTTGAACCACCAGACGAGAATCTGCTCACACGCCATGCACTCCTCCGTGATGATCTCAAGTAGTGGCACGGCATTGCGATCGGTACGTTTGAACATCTCACGCACGATCGACAACAGATTCCACATGCCTTCCGGCTCGCGACCTCTCA
Organism: Anoplius nigerrimus; assembly: GCA_914767735.1. NCBI lineage: Eukaryota > Metazoa > Arthropoda > Insecta > Hymenoptera > Pompilidae > Anoplius > Anoplius nigerrimus. The sequence goes on from OU612078.1 coordinate 12,617,369, forward strand.
AAGGTCGCAAGAGCGAAGCCCATTCGGCAGCGGCTGGTGGCGCGGTCGTGCTCAAACAGTTGACATCGCTGAAGACCATGGGCGCGGGTACGCAAAACTTGATCAGGATCTTTTTGATGTTGTCGTGCAGCGTCTTCTCGTCCAGGTACCAGGAAGTCTGGTCGTGCGCAGACGCGCCAGCAGTGGGATCCGGAGCGCCACAGTAACTGTTGATGGCGCTCGGCTGGGCCGACAGGAGTTCGTCCAGGAGTCGCTGAGCGATCGGCAGGATTTGCTGGGGCAACTCGCTGATCAGGTATTGCGCGAACTTCTGAAGCTGCTCGCGGTGAAGGCGAGAGAGAGACTCGCTTACCGGTGCGCGCAGACATACTTGCGTCGGCTGTGAGAACATGGGTTAAAGGAATTGGGAATGTTTTACAGTCTTTTGACAATTATCTGCGTAAATCACTACATGAGTAGATTGTTAACCGTTTGAGTCCTAACGGAAATTGGAAAAAGATTGTCGAAAAATGCCATTTTAACTGTGACTTTCATTTAAATTGTTTGTCCATAAGATTAAAATTATTTTTAATTTGTAACTCGTTACTTAATGAAATACATACATATTATAATATATGCCCAGTATTTGTTTACAAATATTTAAAATTGTTGTTTAATAAAAATTGTTGAAAAGATAATAATGAATGAACAAATGTTTCTTGTTGTGTTATTTACATTTAAAAAAACAGCTATGCAATTTTTGTGCGTCGATAAAGTTGAGCCAGATACATCGACAGGCTGTGAGTCCACTGTCAGCTGTCCATAGCATTTAAATGTACTGGGTCTTTTAGATACAAAATCTAAACAGCGCGATCGCGCTGCTTGGGTCTCAAACTGTTAATACTGTGTAACCTCCTCAATGGCTTTTGTTACACACTGTCACGTATTGGAAAATCGAGAAAATTATAGGGGCCAATAAATAGGAGAAAAAGTAAATAGTACACTCGCATATAACGCTTTGCTGCCAACGTTCGCATGATATGTCCTCACCATATGTATCCTATGGAGGCAAACAGCAACGACGTGGGCACACCAATATGCGGTTGACGAACACGTACAATTGCATGAGGTGATCCGTCGTCGATCAAACGTCACTGCTACATTGTACTGAGCTCTCGTCCCAGTGTTATTGCTGGCATTGCCGCCACCCCCTCCGCCGCCATTGTTCGACGCCGCAGCTCCATTTACCATTAACGGATTTACGCTCGCACTCAGGTGAAAGCCTATTATATTCGTGAAAATAAATAAACAAACGAACGAACGGATAAGTTAATGCGAGGAAACCAGGTTGTGGATTGCAATTTTTTCCACGTTTGCCAGTCATAAAATCATTTTTCCGCTTGTAACAATTGGCTTGAACATTTACAAACATGAAACGATATATAATATCTTGACACAAATAATTAGAATGTTAATTTCAAATATAATTTACAACGTAATGTGAATTAAAACGCATATTACAGTTGGAGAGATTTTTAAATATTATGCTCTGAAATCGAAGTAGCTTACGCCAATTTATTATGCCACAATGTAAATTACATACCGATCTGAAGAGGATTCTTCACGCTCTTGGCACGGAAAAGATGATCTCCCCGCACGAACTCGTCGGCACTTCCGTTCGCTAGACATGAGTAGAGTCGAATGTCTTCCTCATTGTCGGGAAAGCTCCAAAATGCGATTCGAAGCTGCAACTGCTCCGGGACGGGGGGATAAACGTTCTCGACTAGCTCAAAAGGGATGTGCGACGCAACGCAGCGCGCTGCTAATTCGCAAAGTGTCGGCACCAACATCTTTCCACCGTTTCCACCATTGCCTGCGCCCTCTTCTCATCACAAACAGAGAACAACATTGAACAGACTAGATAAAGGACATTTCGTGTAGTCTTTTTCGTCCGCTTTTGCGTATAATACTTAATGTCATTGCCGTAAAAGTCAAGAATGAAGACGAATATCTAAATAAGCTCTGTGCGTAGAAATCGTAAAGCAAACGTTACAATCTTGAAAATATTTTTAGTAACACAGCGTACATAAATAGCGCTTAAGTGACCGATACAAGTTTATCTAACTTACGCACATTTATCGTTCTCACCTTTTGCATTACATATGAAGAGTAATGGTGTGCGTACGTACGGATAAAATGAAAGTGAAAAGAAAGGATATAAGCAAAAGTTACCCACCTTCGGCAAGTTTCTTCGATGCGCCAAACCCGACCATAGTCGGCTTGCGCCATCCCCGCCAATTGTTACAGAGCGACTCTGGCTCGCTGCTCCAGCTGCAGAGCGAGTCCTCCTCGAATCGATCGGAGTCATCGAACGAATACTTGTCGATCTCTTCCCAGTCGTATATTGGCCCCCCCTGTGAATGGCCTTCATCGCCGCTGCCAGCACCACCTCCAGCCCCACCGCCGCCACCCCCGCCCACCACTATGGGGGATGAACGAGCCAGGTTGTTGCCCGCCAGTTTTAAACGGACTTCACTTTGTGTTCACGGATGTAACCACGACCGTCCGTTTTACCCGAATTTCTCCCCGGGCCACCGGTTCTCCTCCTCCTCTTCCTCCTCCTTCTCCTCGGCCTCTTCGCCCACTTCACCCTCCCCCGCCCCCGCCACTTTCTCCTCCTCCTTCTCCGTGACGGACTCGACTAGGGGTCGTTTTGTCTCAAAAGCGAGGCCACCTCGCGCGTTACGACGATGAGACACCGCCTCCGCCTCCGTCCCCGTCCCCGTCGTCGGCGCCGATGCTCGCCTCTTGGTTAGATGCTGCGAGAACAAACAGTTGAAGAAGAATTAAGATTGATAACCATGATCATGATTATGTTTTGCTCGCGGCGAAAGGTTTTTGTTTAACGGGATAAGGATGCCCCGATATGTCTGAGAGTGAGGGAGAAAGAAGAAAGAGGGCGAGAGTGAGAGTGAGAGAGAGAGAGAGGCAGGGAGGGAGAGAGAAAGAGAAAATGTGTACAGCTGAGGCATGGATAATTTTCAATAAATTGCATTGGAACAAGTCGTCACTTGCCAAATGAAACAAATTGTGCGATGTATGAGTAAATAATAATAATAATTTACACAATGGACAATGGTTGACATAGAACTTTCGTCGAAATGTTTTGTAAACAAAGGAAAGTGATGGGCAGATCTCGTGAGCGGAGCTAACGGTGAATGCAGGCGTCGATGCCGTTGACACGGCCAAAATGAAAATCTTTTAAGGCGGCAGGTGAAAAAAGTCGTGGAGTCATACCAGTTTGAAACAAAACAATGAAATCCCCGTTTTGTTGTCGCGAACATTACGATGCGAGGTTCGTCGAATAAAAGGGACAGCGAAGAATGCGAATATCTGTATTCGCCCTTTTACGACGATGTCACGCTCATATTCCTTCGCCCCTGTTCGGTTTCATCCCATTTCTTTCATTTCCTTCACATATTTTTCATCCACTCTCTCGTTCTCTCTCACGCACAAACTGCCGCCATCTTGATTTTCTCCGTTCAACGAATACAACACACAACACACCACGCACACATTCACCCGCGCCAGGAGCGAACGACGACCTCAACAGGGTGGCCAACCCTCCCTCTGCCCCATCTCTCGCTCATTCTTACTTTTCCCCCTATCGTCAACACTTTCTCGATTTGTCGATTTTCGACTTACCGTTCCTTTTTTTCCTTTCTTTTCCTACTCCAAAAAGCACACGCGAGCACGCACACACGCACGCAGTCATCGACAATGCGCGTGTGTTATAAATATACATACAGAACGAACGCCTTCTTTCTTTCAAACTCCTAGAAATTCTGTTATGGTCGCATTTAACCCGAATTTCTGTCGATCCATAATATTTACCGCGAGGGCGAAATGTTGTCCACGTTTCACGCCTCCTTCAGGCGCGGGGCTTATTTACGAAAATGAAAGTAAGAAGAAAAAAAATTGACACTTGTCAGAGAAAGAGAAGGAGCGACACAAGGCGAAGAAGAGAGAGAGGCATTTGTCCTCTGTATCGTATCTGTCATAAGCAAAATATTCTTCGGACTATTTTTCCGCCCGTTCAAGATATTGTCTTTATTGGTTTATCGCTGGAAAAAAAGACGCGGTGCCCTTTGTTTATCGACATATTTCGCGCGCGTCAACTCAAACTGTGTATTTCTCTCTCCCTCCCCTTCTCTTGCACTCCCGTGCTTACTGTCGATATAGAGAAATCATACACTCACGTTTTGGCACTCGAGAAATAACCGTACGCTACATAGACACTATATACAATTTTCCGAAACACTGTCCCTCAGCCGTACACCCCCTCCTCCCTCCTCACACTCACTCTTTTTCTCTTTCTCTCTTATTTCACTGCTCCTCGCTCTGTCGTTATACTTTTCCTCTCTGGACAGGCTTACAATAAAATTTGTTGGGACGTTGACAAAAAGAAAACTCCTTGTTCCCGTGTGTTCATGTCCTTCTCCTGCATAGATAGCTCACGCTTATGTTTATCCACAAATGTATCTGTGCGTCCTTATTACTCCGAGCGTGCGTGTATGTATGTATGTATGTGTGTGCGTATGTCATGTAAATAGAACCTTCCGCGTGTACGTACGTATATACGTGTTGGGCGTGTATACGTGCGCTCGCGCAAGCATACTGAGGGCACACAAAGAAAAGCGCACTCACGACAGCTGAGAGTTTCTCTCGTTTTCGTCGCCCTGTAGGACCATCGTCGCCATTATTCCGACAGTCGGGATCGTCGGGCGTACAATATCTCGATCCTGTCCAACAGCGCGCAGGAAATACTGATGATTATACCGCGTCCCGTTTCTCGGCAGGACGAAGGTGGCACTGGGAAAGCAAACTTCGAAGACTCTTTCGGGAGGCACAGTCCGAGACAACAACAAATATGGCGAATCCTCGAGCACGGTACACGCACCCTGCAACTGCTTCCGATCCTTGTCTACTATCGCCGATATACGCCTGCTTTGAATACTCAACCTTGCCGTCGCATCGCGGGGCGCTGTTGTTGTTCTGGGGTCTTAAATTATCGCCGACTTAGCTGTCTATGTTCATTCGGTCGAAATGGCGGGCTGCTGTTTGGACATTCAATTACATTACGTTTTTAGCGGATATTTGCATAACGCATGCGAGATGGGGAATAATTTATCGCCAATAACCTAATTTCCCATCAAATTAAAGCGTACTCAAATGATAATAAAGCGGGTTTCCGAATAATTAGTTTATCATTTTCGAAAGTAACCATAATAGCAGTAAGGTACATTTATTTTAATTGGCTCACGATATCGGGGTACCCTTAACAACATTAAGTGTAAATGCATATAATCACAACTTATTCTGCATTGTTACACAAACAAATTACCCACTATACAATTACGTACAATAAAAATGTCTACAAAAAACTAAGAATTACTGGGTGCATAATTGGCAAACAGAGTATGAATTTATTCATATTACTTTATTATTTATTTTCGGAATTATTCAGTTATTCCGATATTTTCATGTTATTCAATTGACTACATCCGCTCAACCAAATAATATTTCCAACAACATTCTTTAAACATTCAGTTTAGCCGAGTATTTAGCCGCGACCATGTTTGAATAACGTTCAACTTTGCATCAGAGCCACTGCCGACTTTAAGTAGATGTCGCTAGAGTTAAGTAAGACTCAAGATCACATCGATCGTATACTTTTAACAATAGACTGCAATAGACGTAACCTATAAGGAGACGTGGTACGCTGTTGACTTTTCTGCTTGGTATGAAAAGCGCAGTGTCGCGGCTGTGGAACGTCATTGACCGACACGCATCTCAGCTATCTTCCTATCCTATCGTTTGACTTAGTGAACGTATCCGACAGAAATGGAGAACAGCGGCGAGAGCGGTGACGATGGAGGACCACTTGGCCCTACTGCTTTTCTGGGAGGTGCTGGCGTCTCAGCGTCCTACATCGGCGTCCAGTCAGACGATCTCGAAGGTACGCTCACCTCATATACGGCAATGATAAACAACCGAATGAGTGATCGAATTAATCTGAAAATGAACGAAACACGCCATGTGCACGTTCACTTGGGTTCGACGTTCAGACGATCCTGAGAACACTGACGACTCGAATCATGGGGCTGGCGATCCTCTGCAAGGTGGTGGAGGCGGTAGCAGTAGCGGGGGACCACTGAGGGAACAGGACCGTTTCTTGCCCATTGCCAATGTCGCAAAAATCATGAAACGTGCCATACCAGAGGCTGGAAAAATAGCAAAAGACGCTAGGGAGTGTGTGCAGGAATGTGTCTCGGAATTCATATCATTTATAACGTCTGAGGCGAGCGACAGGTGTCACATGGAAAAAAGAAAGACAATCAATGGTGAGGATATCCTCTTTGCCATGACAACGTTGGGTTTCGACAACTACGTAGAGCCACTGAAGGTGTATCTGCAAAAGTATAGAGAGGCCACCAAGGGTGACAATCCAACTAATACTGGCGGCACCACGACCATAGTAGGTGGTAATGGAAAGCAAGAAACGCAAGGCGCCATTTACGAAGATCAGTTATTTGCCATTGCTGCAACAGCATCGTCCAGTGCAGGCAATACAACAGACACACCGGTTATCTATAGTTACTCTAGTGCAGATCAGATGCAGTTCCAACTTACTTGATTGCAAAGCAAGGCCGTGAATCAATTTGTTTTGTTACATTGAGAACTAGATGCATGCGTCAAGTATGTGATATCGGCACACTTTAGTGGGAGTGGATGTATGTTTTGAATGGTTGCAAACGGGAAAAAATGTTATGAATTGCGACAAGGTAGTGAAATTTTCTCCATTTCCAACCAATTTTAAAAATACACCTGATCCCAATTGCAAAAATTGAGGATACATTTCAAATGTAATCTTCATCTTGAGTGTGCGGTACAAATAAATCTGGTATCATTCGTACTCCATGTTTTCAACACCCATAACTTAAAGGGCGCCATATTACATTCTCATAGACGTATAACAAGGAGTGCAACGAAGAACGCGGACGATTACGAAGAAAGGGATGTGGGAGGATGAGGAAAATGTCTTATAGGTTTTTACGCCATTTGACGATCTATGACAATAAAGCGTACGCAATATCCAAGACGTTTATTCCTCTTTCATCCATGTAGTCGTTTGCATATCGTGTGCCGAAAAGAAATTGCGGACGGCAGCAGAAACGAGACACAATATCACGATTTCCGTCCGCTTTGTCCGGTTCACTGCAAGAATTCGGCGCCAAAAAACATGAAAGTCTTCCGAATCGAAAAGCATTTCATTCGGGCAACTGGGCAGGTGACAGCAGGAGCTCGTGACCTTTGACTGCGGGGGTCACCGGCTGCTTTTGTGGTTCGTGATGCTGTTGCTGATTCAGTTGAAATTGCTCTGTTTGTTGGCTCTGATACGTGTGTGGCGGCGGATGTTGTTGTTGTTGTTGTTGTAACGTCGAGGACGGTTGGCTCTGCATTGAGTGAGCCTGAGAGCCTTGTTTCTGTTTGGTGTCCTTCCTCGGATATCTTATGGGGGATAAGTGAAGCGTTGTAGTAGGTAAAGTTGAGGCCTGACTAGAGGCAATAGGCAGTGGCCCGCGGCCCGTTTGTTGCTGTGGCCTGTTGCTCGCTGGTGCCTTCTTCGACTTCGCGTCACCTTTTTTTTTCTCCATACGTCGACGCAGAAATCTTCGGCATCCGCATTGATGACCGCATACACACAGAAGGACGCGCAGGAAGCAGCACAATAGTCCGGCACAGAGTAACGATGGACCAAGGAGTTTCAGTTCGGTGCTGTGTTCGGCGCAAGGTGACGTTTTCCAAATGCACGAGCGTGAAATTGTTATATGTCAACAAAAATAATGTTACTTTACATTCTAAAGGGCATGGTTAGGTATATATGAACGTAGTCACAGCTTACAGCAAGATGACCAAGTGTGGAACGCTAGAACTGTATTATTTGCTATATTTCTTTTTATCGCATCTCTACATTTACTTTTCGACGTAAAAAGTTTGATTTGTCGATTCTGTAAGTATTTTTCAGAGATATATAATACATATGGCAGAATATGAATGCATACCTATTAGCTCATTTTGCAAAGATTACTATACTAAAAAAATCATTCATTTTTGGTCAATTTATATGAAGTGCGTGTCCGATTATTTTGGTTGATAGTACTCGCCATAATTTGAAAGGAAATCTGCAACCTTCAACATTGAGCCCTGTTCCCTCGAACCAAAATATTACCTACTGAATGTTTTTTGCAATCATTACCGCTGAGCATTACAAACGTTTTTAATATTTTCGACAATATAAATGTAAACAGTCAGATATGCATTAAAATGCATACCGCACAGAGTCACTTGCGAGACGCAACACAAAAACATCTTCCTTTGGTAGAGTGTTACTGTTTTAGGTTTGTAGGCGTGCATTTTTGTTTTGGGACAACAGCTATGTTGATATGCTTTGCATTTAGTTTTTAATTTAAATTTCCTTCCACATACTGAACGCGTTATATAAAATTTCTCCTTATTCTCGTTAATTAAAAACATGAATAAGTTTAATATTACAAAAATGAAATAAAATGTCTTGAGCAAAGCCCATTTTCCAACCATTTTATTTTACGTGCAAGATTTATTACGCTTGCCTTATAGTTAAACGGGAGGTACAGGAAGATAAAATAGAAAAATATCAAGAAAAGCGACTACTTAACGATTATTCGTGTCGAGTACCTAAGAAATCCCTTTTCGCCGGTGCCGACGAACGAAATGACGAGTCCTAACGCCGTAGTGCCCAAACCTGCATATAACACAGTATTGACAGCGGCACTGACTTCTCCCCGACGACGATTACGGTTTATTCTCTCGTCATCCTCATCGTCATCGTCATCGTAGTCGTAGTCCTCTTCGTCGTCGGTACTACCGTAATAACAGTGGCTGGCATCCCTTATCTAAAAAGTGAGGCATAAGAGACGAACGCAGGAAAGGAGCTAGGATAAAAAAATGATGAGTTGATAAGAAGGAAAATGATTTTTTCGCGGCAAGAGAAATACGAGCGGCCAGACTCACCCTGTTCCTCTTCTTCATCCATCGTCGATGTGCCTCGCATTGCTTTGTTCTGCTGTAGCCGTCCGACTCCCGACAAGTGTGTGGCGGATGTCCATGGGCGAGTGTGAGAGGGGAGCCTCTCTTCTTGTTACATCCCTGCCAGGCTGCCTTGCCAGCTGTCTGTGCACCCCCACACTGAAACCATTAATTTGCAAGCCATTAATTGGCTCTCCGATCGTTCACCTCGTCCGCTCTTCCTTCACACTTCTGCTTCGATCCTTTTCCCTCTTCTTCCTTTCTCCCCCTTTTCTCCTTTACTCACTCACACACGCACGAAACGTACACAATCTATCTTTCAAGCTCATATTCTCATTCTCTCCCTCACTCTCTCTCTCTTTCGCTTTCTCGTGCGCTCTCGCTTTTTCTCGTTCTCTCTCTCGTTCTCTCGTTGACGGAAGGCAGTTGACCCACGGCTCGCAGTGCATGTAGCTTCCGTTTCAGGATGCCCTGCAGATTAGAAGGACGAAAAGCATCGAGATGGCGACAACGTTTCGGACATAAACAGAAAGCAGCACGTGGTCGCCATGTGTCCCCCGTTGTAACGGTTGCGTATTATCATTCTGTCTCTCTTTCTCTTTCGCTCTCTCTCTTTCTCTCCCTCTCTTTCGCTCTTTCTCTCCCTCTCTTTCTCTCGTAATCTCCCGTCGTTGACGTTCACCGGCAGCAGTGTACAGTGATTTCTTGCGAATACGCGCACGTAAGGGTGTCGTGTGTGACATACGTGCGGATATCCATAAATGTATATTAAAATATATACGAGCGTGAGAATAGAAGAAATGGTGCTGTCGCAATAATGGTAGGTAGAATTAAGAGACGCCCACACAGGACCCTAAGGTGAGTGTCGTGTGTGTGTTGAGATGAAGCGTGCGCGCGCGAATTCGAAAGTCGCGGCGTGCGGTATATATCGGGCAAAAGAAAGGTTGCGAGCAAGGGTTTGTCGTGTTATGTAAGAAGGGCTCGAATCTGTTGCCAGCTTAAATGAGGCTAAATATATCATGTATGTACACCGGCGAACAATTGGACAAGACGCGGCGTGCGTTGCTCGGCATAAGAATAAAAGAAAGAGCACACAGACAGGTCGTGATCGAAAAGATTGGTGACTAAAGAGGATAGAGACCGAATTTGTTTGCCAGTTGAAGAGCGTGAGGAACATATGCACGCGCGCACCGCGCGAAAGGAAAAGAAAACGGTTACTTACCCCGTAAACGTAAGATCGCGGCGGATATCGTGGTAGCGGCGGTATGAGCCTCGTTGCGAAGTTCGACGGCAATTCACGAAAGTTCACCACCTTACCCCCCCGCAACCGCTGCTTCTCCCTTCTAATCAATAGAGCAGCCTGCATCGTGGGCCCCTCCTCAATCGATCATTCTTTCGATATTGGGCGAATCTCTCATTTTCATACTTTCGGCCTTCTCAGTCCTCCCGACACTCTTTGGTATAGAACGCGAGTCAGTCCGCTCTACGCTTCACGTGTTTTTTTTCGAGCGTGAGTCCGCGCGTATGTATGTACATAGTTTGTCAAGTGCCGTACATGCATGCGAGCGCACGCCTCTCATTCTCATATTCTACACACTCCGTTTCTCTCGTTTTCTCTCTTCCGCGCCACTTAAAAGAGTCCACCTCCGACTAATTACGTCTCTCTAATCGTCTACCTATATCTATTCTATACCTATCTAACCATCAACCAAACGTCTTAGCGCACATCCTCTTCTTCAACTAGGTAGGAATAACTAATGTTTCGTCGTGTATACTTGCGCATCTTATTCCCAAATCCATACACATTCCATTTATCCGGCTCTCTTTTCCTCGTGCTCCACCTCAAAATATCATCCATTGACTACCTCTCCTCCTCTAATTCGTCTACTTACAACTATCAATACGTAACTAATCTTCAACTCAACTTCTGAACACTCTGGCTTCACTCTTAACCAAATTGAAACAAGTAACCTTTCGTCGAGCATACTTGCGCCACCAGACAGCCGAGATTATTGGTGCTCCTCGAAATGAAATTGCATCGGTACAGGGGTGTCGGTGTACGTGTGTCTGTGCGTGTCGTATGTGCGTGTGTGTTTCGTGTGCAATCCAAACTGTGCGTCCGAAGCCCCCTTGCCGCCTGAGCATCGACGACACCTGAGCTTTCCGAGAACCGAGTGCCCCATTTTACTACAGAAGACAGTATGGGGTTCATTACCGAGCAAGCGAACTAGCGTGAAGGTGCAGTGGTTGCATATTAAATAATCAGGTATCGTGAATACAACCTCCAGGTATCACTAGTAGTTGTAGAAGTAGAGGTAGTAACGATAGTAATACAATAGAAGTAATAGGAGCAGTAACAGTAGTAGTAGTAGTAGTAGGCGATAGTTGCTAACAAGTCTCATTACAGTGACAGAGTGATAGAAATAGTGATACAACGGTGATGAGGGTGAATGTTGGAATAACACTGACGCAACTAGAAAGTGTTTCAGGCCCCGAGTAAGATACCGGCAAATACCCAACCGCTGACTATTTATCTACAAAAGCGTCGCGTGAAATCGAAATCAGGGATGAAATAATTGTTTCATATTCTTGTATTATGCTGCGGGTTGTTCAATAATTGGGCTTTGTTAAGTAAGAGTGTGATCATACTTTTCTTCATTCGTTTGAGGTAAAGCTCCCAGTAATCGGCGTATTCTATCGGTTTACTTCAATATTAGAATATTTTCACGCTTGATTCAAATTTCTCGTTATGTCTGACATCTAATACAAACCTGAACCGAAATTATTAATATCAAGCGATCTGCGAGTTTAATCGATACTCCCAATGTTTCTGAAATGATGATGATAACTCATACGAATAGATACACAGTCTTAAATGTAATGTACTCTAACCGTAAGAATTTTAGTCACTCTCTATCTCTGGTGGACATGTCATTTCTTGTGATTTAGTTAAAATACGTACTTACGATTATTAAGTACTTTACCTTGTCCGTCTTACATTTTCCATCCCTGATCGAAACAGGTCTCAATCACACTACCTCTTTTGTTCCCTATCTCGCTTACTCTCTCTCTCTCTCTCTCATTCACTCTCTCTCTTCCAATCTTTCGCACTCTCTCTCATCCATATTCTACCTAATTCGACCCGGACGACGATAAGAAATATAGGACTAAAGAAGGATATAGCGAAGAGGAACTACTCACCCGTGGATCCGAGTTGGAAGTCGACAACCGGGAATCAACGACCGAACGCGCCCGACTATCGCCATCGTCATCATCGTTACCGTCAAAGTCACCGTCATCGTCGTCAGAGTCATCAGGGTGATCGCGACGAAAGTGAGTACAGTCTCCGACGTGATCGTCCTTGCCTTTACCGACCTTGTCGCGATCACCATTATCGTCATCGGCGTCGCCGTCATCGTCGTCATCGTCATCGTCCTCCTCGTTCTCGTCGCCGTCGTCATCGTCCTTGTCGCAGGATGAAGAGAAAACGAAGCGGTCGTCGGACTCGGTGGCGCGACATCGGGGGAAAAAGGTTTCCCGCTCGGGTGGTTCGCGGGTGCGAAAGTGACGGTGCGAATGACAGTCAGTGGCGGGGCTCCGCTCGTAGAAGACGCCCGGCCTATGACGATGATGATGGGAGCGCGGGATTCTCTCTCGGGACAGCGGTGGCTGCGACCTACGCGTCTCATGGCGTTCGTGCTTTCGAGCCTCCTCGTGCCGCTCACGATGGTCATTCTCTCGCTGACGCTGCCTATGTGCGCGACCGTGCGGCGAGTGACCGTACGGCGAGCAGCAACGTACTGGCGGCCCGGGTACGAGTAGCGGCGCTCCGGGTAGTGGCGAAGATTGCCGAACGGCCTGCTGCTGTCCGCCGACGAGTAGCGATCTCGGCGCACCAGTGGCGGCGCGAACTTGCGCTGGCGCCCGACTACTCCCGACCGCCCCCGAACGTCTCTGCTGCTGAACCAGCTGCTGAATCTGCTGGATCTGCTGTAGCTGCCGCTGCCGCCTGATCAGCTGTTCCTCCCGACTTCGGCGCTTCTGCTTCCGGCGACTTGCAATGCTCGCGCCTCCCGCCGCGGCGTACATCGCCCGACAACTATCGGTCCTTCGTTTTTCTTCGACCCTCGCTTAGCTACGGACGGCTCAACGCGCCGTGGCATCCGAAATTGGCCGGGGTACTCTCTAATGCCGCTTACTCGCGACGATTTACTCTCCTGCTGATTCCGATCCCATGAGGGGTCGAAATACGATTGTTGCTCCGTTATCGTTACTCCTTCCACTCTGTCTCTATCTCTGGACTATCTATCTATGTATAGATCTTTGCCTCTTTCCCTCTGCGCAAAAGTGCGTGCCCATTTATCTGGATAATGCGCATAACTTGTTAATGTCTTTTTACAGCACATTTATATGAATCTGAATAGTATTGGAACCGGCAAAGTTTTAATTGCCTACGCGAGTATTGAAAGTTCCGACACGCCTTTGCGGTCGCTATAGACTCGGTACACGTTTGCAATCGATAATACACAGGTGACATTTGCAAACTATGTACAATGAATCATGGATCGATTGTACCTTGAGTAAATACTCAAACCTTTAGCGGAAGCGTATCTAACTCTCTGTCTCGGAATTTTGTACCCGTCTAGCCTCAAATATAGATTCTTTACCTACTGTAACATTTGCTTCATTTTTATTGTCTTTTTGCCAGTTTCAAATTCATTAGAATCACAATTGAACTTTATATGTAGAATAATCGTAGATTATATTCTATGTATATATTTTACCAGAATAAAAAAGGTTGGAAAGAAGTGGCGTAGCGTTGGTAGTGTGGCATTTACGTAGCAGAAATCTACAGACGCTCGAAAAGATCAATTGAATTCATCCCACCCGCATGCAAAGCGTGTCATTTGTCTACAATTTGTGCGCAGAATACGTCTCTGTAAAGTTATACAATTCGCGATGTACTCGATATGAATGCTGAGCTAATTAAAGTTCAATGCGAATGTTAATTGAAAATCATTTCCATCCCAAATCCTGTAAATATTTGCAGAGACAAAACACGTAGACAATATTAAGGTATATAGGTACACGGAAGAAACAGGTTTATCAAAGAGGCCTCTCATAAGTGCGATTCGCGAAAACGGGCACGCACGTCAGAGCGCAAAAGGGATGAGACTGGATCGTGAGTGGAGGAAAGTCCTTCGATTGCTAGCAGGCTTCTCTCTCGTGCATGCAATCGCGAACTCGTGCAAAAAGCTCTGCCATTGCGGCTATCGACTACATAAGTAAATGCATGCAAGTCTATAAAAAAAAAGGGATACGCAGGCGCGAAGTTTAAACCACGTGCCAAATTCAACGTTTGTATGAACAGATGAGGAAAGGTGCTGAGCTAATCGTAAATAAATTTTCGCTCACGTAAAAAGAAGCGAGCGCGAAAAGAAGAGGAAACGAAAACAGAGTGAGGCTGGCTGGTGGTGGCGGTCGAATACCGATTTACATGCCATTCGCTTTTTTATTCGCCTTTCATTTCGTCCCCCAACATCTTTCCGTCAAATCATTCTCCTTCGTCACCCCCTCCGCCCACCCTCGCCCGAAACTTTACGCCCAGCTATAATTCGCAATAAAGAAAAGCTACAACATCCCTCAGTAAGTTTGTCAACAATAAAACACAGACCCCAAAAAAGTCGCAGAAAGAACGACAGAAACAGCAGCGAATAAAAAGCCAGTCACATCGACGCAGGCTAAATTTGATATTCTTCGTTGTACGGGGTGGCCAGTCACAACATTCGGGCCGAGGGTACATTGAAAACATTTGTAAATGGGTGGAAAGATCGGTGAGGCTAGTCTCGACAGGGTAGTCGATTAATAACACGACGGTCGTTCGACAGCCCCCCCTGACATTCGCTCCATTCGGATGCGTTTCAAGGATGTAAGCCCGAATTGCGCAGGACACCCCGTACACCTTATCTCTTTCCCGTTCTCTCATTCTCTCTCAGCAGACATCCGCACAGACAGACAGGCGCACCGCCCATACACACTCTTTCACTCCCTCACTTTCCCTCTCCTCCTCTCCCGTCGTATTCCGACGAGGAACCTGACTGCCTTTCCTATCCTCTCGCCTCTCGTCCCTTTCACCGCGCCTCCGTCGACGTTTCGTCTTTGACTGAGCACTTGTTCGCCTTTACCGTGTCGGTTCTTTATCATCATGCATATTCACCGGGGATCACTGCGAGGACAAGACACTCGTGGTACGCACACTTCTCCTCGTATCTCTCTCGCGTCGCCTCCCGGTTCGCGAGGCATCCGAGCCGTATTAACAGTCTCATCAGTCCGCCGATTTTCCTTCAGCACCGTCGGCGCCCCCTCGCTTCCCTCTCACCGCTCGGCCGACCTCGATTTATCGAGCAGAAGCGAGCCCCACGGCAGAGACGGGGAAAACGTGCGCGCCACCACCCTCGCGAGTCGACATCTTGCGCCGTCAACCTCGCCGTCAACCTCGCCGTCATCGTCGCCCAATTTCTACCGATATCCCCAACACGCCCCGACCCCGCACAGCGCCGCGCACACAATCTTTAGCCTCCACCTTCTCAGCCCACCCTCTTACGTCTCTACCGCCCTCGCATCCTTCGCTCCCTTTAGCCACCCCCTCGCGCAGATCCCTCTACCTCTTCCTACCGCTCGAGGAGACGTGTAGAGTTTTCGTGCAAGATGCTTTCGTCCAAGGAGCTCTCGTGTCGTAGACGCTTCACTTCCTCGGACAAGCACACGATCCGCAAATTCTCAAAATCGGCGAGGGTCGCGCGGCAATGCGATCGTTCTGAATTTCGGCGCGCCTATCGGCTGATAGATCTGGCAACGTCGCTTCGCGTTATATCGGCCCGGTCGCGGCTCGCGGACAGATTGCGTCTTGGAACCTGGCTGCTCGACGGACACACGTTTCCACTCGCCCGGGATCTGCAGCCCTTGCGGACGACCGCAACGGACTCGCATCGCCAACGACAATTGGCCGTCGGATCTGGGTGGCGGTCGGTTGCCAACTACCAGGGATGCCATCTACACCGACCTCCCCTTACACCCTCACCCTTACCTGCACACCCTCCTCCCCACCGCCGCGATCACACAGACCCGCGTCTGTTTGACGGGTTGTGAAGGGGGTTGATAGTCTTCGAATTGAAAAAATCCTCCGGAACCCTGTGTTCGACTTTCACGCAAAAACGACGTCATTCCTCTATAACGAAATTTTCCCTTTCGCTTTACAACGGATTTTGCATTATCGACAGGGGCGACTTTAATAAATAAGTAAAGATAGACGAATATGCTTTTTTTCAGAGATAGATCCTAAGTTGTAGTGTTTCTCGTTCTGAGATGTATCGAACGTGTCGCCACGATGCAGAGAGATTTTAGGGAGTAAAGAGATCGTGGAAACGGTGAACTAAACTATCGACGTTTAGCTTCGCTAGATTCATTTCTCACGTACGCTATTGTAGCACGTTAACCGGACAATATGGTGTGCATTGGGGGCGATGATAACATAGCCACCCTAACCGACACGAGCGAGAAGTTTATTCTCCACCGTCTGCAAACGTAGGAACACACTCTCAAAAGATTCAGAATGCGTGCGCACTGATTTTCCCGAGTGACCTAATTCTTTTCCACGAACTCCCGACAAGGTCGATATTATGGGTCACGCTACCTTCTCTGACCTTTCACCTTTCGCACGGCGATAACCTCGATTGCACGCTCTCGGAAATGAAGCGCAGTTCTGGCATTCTGCCTTATCGGCGTAGCTAAACGATGTGCCTTCGCAAATCCGTTATATGTACACGCAAATCGATTCCGTACTCTCAACTCTCCTCCAAGTTTTGATTAAAGTTGAACGTAACTAGCAATATCAACTTTTACGTTAAAATCTGAAGTCGTTCATATGTTAATTTAATTGTGGTCACGCCGCATGTCACTGTGTACATTTGTTTTCACGTAGAGCTTGACCTCTTTACCACTACTAAATAAATAAATTACGATATTCTGTAGTGGACCTTGTATTTTAGATGCGAGAGTGAGTCACGTAACGCCATCCAACATCGTTAAAGTAAAACATTCGCACATACATGGAATGTTGTATCATTAGTAATTATGACAGCGATATAATAAAAACAAACGAGAGACTGGAGAAAATTGTTTATTACCACTCATGTTGTTTCTTTTAATAGGATTGAAAATTACTGTAACTTCTCAATTTTTAGATAAGCCACTTTCATAGTCATTGACAGGTTTACTAGTTACAGCAGAGACTGTACTGTTGTATAATATTTATTATCTTGTACATAATTTTTGTGGTTAAATTTCTTTCTTTTATCTACGTTTCTTTCCTGCTGATATCTTCGACCGTTTCCCTCTTTTCGCAGCCGCTGCAACCGCTGGTTTCAGTTTTTTCCTACCCTTTGATTGCTTTGCTGTCTTCGTTTTCGGTGTGATAACGATAGACTCGTCGTTCAAAACGTTATGACGCCGCTTCCTGAGCAAGTTCTCAGCTGTTTCGATATTTCGACGATTCTCATCGCCTATGTTTGACGGTATAGATGCCTTTCTTTCCCGTCGTCCCTTCGTACCAGGTACGAATTCCTTGTCAGGGCCTCTCACCTCTTTCTCCTTCGGTAATCTAACATAAAAATGAAAATAAATAATGACGGGATCAATTACGAATTAATCGAAATTTGACTCCATATAAAAAGGCAAATGCAGTCACAACTCATGAATTAAAAGTTTAAAACTTGCTCATTACATAGCACAGGGTTGACAAAAATGGAATACGACACAGGAAGAAGCTACAAAGCAAGGCTACATTGTTAATGTGTCAGACACAATTTGCATTGGTTTTAGTATTATTGTAATGAGTGGTGGCTGAAAATGCATACAAAGTAATATGTGTGAAAACATTGTTGCTTTGTACCAATGTGACGACCCACATTTACCAAAAAACTATTCTTTGACAGCTTTCAACTGCACTTTTTGTACGTACTTGCTCTGGAATTTGCCAACAGATGCGGTGGATGCTTTCGCAACACCAACTGCAGTTTTTATGCGTTTTGAACTTGGGAAACTGTTCTCTGTAGCAGGTAAGGGTGCCTGCGGTAGTGGAATTTTCTTAGCTCTTGCTATGTTGCGAAGCCTCTGCAGTTCATTCTTTGCGACTCGTTCCTTTTTGGCAGCACTGGATATTGCAAATGGATCTTCTAAAGCCTTCCCTTCAGAGTTTACTTCTACCAACCATTCCTTCTGTTCTGTCTGCTTTGCTCTTTCCTTGCCAAATGTGGGAATCCATTTCTATGTAGCAATAGTATTGAAGAAAGCAGATTAGAGACAAATAAATGAATGTAATAATAGAATACGTAATCATTAAATGTGAAATAAACATGTTGCTTATTGATATTCTTGCACAATTAGTTACTAGATAAATTTTTGTGCAAAATACCATCAAATATATGTTAGGTATTTGGAAGCTAGAAACATATAACCAAGAATTTACCCCTAATTCTTCGTCCCACTTTAGCTTATTGCGTCCTTTCCTCTTCTTTGTCTTGATTCCTTTCTCTTTGGCAAACTTTTCCCATTTTGTTAGAGGTTTAGGTTTTGGTACACATCGAGATCGTGGTAAAATATATGTAGGTACAGGTAATTTTGCTACTATGGCTTCGTCAACTGTTTCAGTTGGTAGGTTCCAAATATTATTGATCAGTAATTGAACATTGTCTCTAGTTAGTGACTTCAAGTATGCATCCAAATCTGACCTGGTTTTTGATATGCAGAGAATAATATTATTAAAATTATCATATGAGTTCAATAGTAGTGCGTGGTGTTAAATTATGAATTTTTTTAAAAATATAGTTATACAAATGCATTTATCTTGAACAATAAAAAATATATTGAAAAACATTATTCACATACCGTAACAGCTTTGTATCCAGTGGATTGTAATCAGATCCCAACAGAAGACCGACATCGATGTCCAATTCAATTTCTTTCTGGACGTCTGTTGATTTTTTTAAGTCAGTTTGACCCGAGTTTGTGTCGTTTAAAATGGAATTAACAATATCCATTTTCGATTAATACAAGAATAACACAGTATAATCTTCTTCTCAGAATTTCTTCTGATCTTGTATTTATGCCGACTTTATAAGGTTATGTTGAAAGCATGTAGCAAAACTATGCCATGCATATGCCTGCAAACTCTAACCTTATCACGTTTACGTCACTATTGTATAAAAATCTTTGAATTACCACCTATTTCAGTCTCTTTGTTGATTTCTTTATTGACTCAAAAAGAATATCGTTAAATTGCAGGACGTAATAAACTTAATATGAAAACATTATTCTTTAATAATATGATACTGTATGAACTATCGGCGAGATATATGTACCACAGACGAGATAGGGATAGACATTGCACCTTATGGGACTTCGTGTCCGCGCTGGTCCGCGCTGAAAAATATGTACATACATACATATGTAGCTCGACCGGTTCAAATCTGCGCGCTACACGACATCTAGTGTCTACTGTTCGAAACTTAAAGGTAAATACCAAAATCGATGGTTAGTTAACGTCAGATATATTTAATCACAGCAGACTGCAGCAGACACAGTTTTCAAATCTTATAAAGCGGTCGAAGAAACATACAAACGGGCTCACGTAAAAATGATTAAACTGTAACTTCTTTAGCGCCGTACGACTGCGCATCAAGGAACAGACTTAATGTAATGATACGTACAGTTGTGCAAGCTTAGAATCGAGTTCGGCAAGACGGTCAGAAATTGGGTTCACCGTAACCACAGCGGAATGTCATGTTCCTATTAGGTTATGTGTTGTGATTGTTACTAATTTATATTAGAAACAATAAAGGTGAACGCTATGTTTATTCTTGCTGAATTGAGAGATACTGTGCGAATTCCGCCGTGGAGATTCAATCGAAAACTGAACGATGCCGTGACGGATGAACTAAATAGAAAACTTGCCAACAAGGTCTTCTTGCTGTTCACGTGTACTCATTGTTTTATATCAGACACCCATTATATTTACGTACTGGCCCTAACATGTTAATAAATTTTTGTGTAGGTTTATTTAAAATTGGGCCTTTGCGTTGTATTGCACGATATCCTGAAAATCGATGAATCCTATATTTTTCCCGGCGATGGCTCGTCACATACCAAAGTTACATTTCGATTTGTTGTGTTCCGACCGTTTATCGAAGAGATATTGGTGGGAAAAATACGCAGTTGCTCAATCGATGGTGTTCACGGTAAGTTACTTAATTTACTAATGCAAGGTTCTTTTCATAAAGAAATAGTGAAAAAGTATCAATGTTTTCATATCATTGATATAAATAAATTTTAATTATCCGTATTAGTCTCTCCCATATAATATGTACATGTAACACTGATGTAATCGAAAATATTTAATTGTAATCCTTTCAGTGACACTAGGTTTCTTCGAAGATATAGTTATTCCATCTCATAAACTCCAGCATCCCTCCAGATTTGACAGGACTGAACAGGCGTGGGTATGGGAGTATGATGCAGGCGATGGTGAAAAGCATGATCTTTTTATGGATGCAGGTTTGTAGCTCTTAGTGTACTAATACTGGTACTTTTTGTTTATGCTTTGTTAACCTTATTATTGCATATATCATCTAGGAGAGATCATAAGGTTCAGGGTGGTCAGTGAAACATTTGCAGAGGCTGTACCATCTGTACCTACCAGTGGACCAATCTCCGGTGAGAATGTAGAAAAGCCAGATCCAAAGTCGATAACACCTTACATCTTAGAGGTGAGTTCTACTGCTAGGTTTGGTTTCCTGGTCATCACAAGCATTTCAATCTTCATTAAACAGGGAGCGATAGACGAGCCAGGTTTGGGTCTTTTGACATGGTGGGAGAATGCTTAAAAATGGCCCCATCAAGCTAAGGATGAAGAGAAGGAAAGGGGACATTCCACTGTGACATTCTAGAATCGATAAACTTTTATTAACGTTCACAGCGCAGTTTGTCCGCGTCAACTTTTCCACCGTGCTATTAAAACCGTCGGTATTGTAATTACTTCCACATGATAATCATCATCAGTTGCATCTTTACAAATCATTGCTCTTTCTCTCTCTCTCTCTCTCTCTCTCTCTCTCTCTATTTCTCTGCCTCTCTCTCCCTCTTCCACTTCCTTGTCCTCTCCCTTTTCCCTTTCCTACAATTTTCCTGTTTTTTTCTTCCTTTCACACACAATTTTCTAATCTGTCCCGTTCCCGACCACAATCCGTCTTTCGGCGGCATAACAGAATTTATATTAAGTCGTATTAAGTTATTATTTGTACAATATATACACCTTGCTTTAACACTCTGTGCAAAAAGGAAAACAATATTTATATATATATATGCGCATGGATTGCGCGTATGTATATATATACATATGTATATACGTATGTGCTTATGTATGGTATCTATGTATGTATGCATGTATGTATATGTATACGTTCGTATGTATACACGCACACAGGCACACGCACGCACAGACACACACATATGTACATAATGCGGAATAAAACGCGCGCGTCTAGATAAAAACTTTCTCTCGATTAAAGGATGTCTCTCTGGAGACAGAAGAGAATTGTTTGGTAAAGAAGTTATGTGTGTGTGTGTGTGTGTGTGTGTGTGTGTGTCGGGCTGAAAGTGTGTATATGTGTAGGCGCGCGCATGCATGCGTGTAGACGGAGTTGGACTGATAAGTTTCGAAATATCAATCTGAACGCGAAACATATACAGACAGTCGTCCCTAAATAATGATCAATCAATTAAATTCCCTTCTTCTCTTCATGCGTCTTTCTTTTACTTTCATTCAATCTCCCCCTTTCCCAATTTTCCTGTTTCTATTCTTTCCTATATATAAACTGTTCTCTGCCTGGCATACGCACACACACACACGTGGACACGCGCCCGTATCCATCCTGCCGAAGTGTATTGCTTTAAGCGAATTAAGTCTCACATTATTGGAGACGAACTCGTCGACTACGAGCGAGCTTGCGCTCATGAATTTAGCCCAGCTATGTGTCTTCTCGTCTGTCGTGCGTTATTCGATTATCAGGCAACGTGGCAAGTGCTCATGTAAATAGTCGAACAATTCGCGCGATGTTCCTGGGCAATTGGTCAGCTCAAGCTCATGAAGATGGCGAAGCTGAATGAGACTGGAAAGACCGCTGCTGGTTAACAGCGGACAACCTAGAAGCAAAGCGGGAATACAAATCATCAGTTTAGAAGGAAAAAGCAACCGTCAGTACATACACATTAATTACAGTATTTTACGCATATAAGTATCTAATAAGCTGTGACGATGTTTCCTGCTGGTGAAGCGATTTTGTAAAAAATGATTGCATCGGGGATAGATTCTAATCGGAAATGTCGTCTTGATTAATCAAGCTCTAGATATGCTAAGAAAGTAAACTCGGTTTTGTAGTGAGCAATAAAACTCACGTTTACGTACAAAAAATGAACTTTGTTTAACAATGTATGTTCCATTTTGTTCTATAACTTCAATGTGACTAGTATCAAATGCCAAAAGGAAAATATCTTAACACTGACAAAAGTTGTTTAAAAAATTTGCAACACTACCAGCCTTTGAAAATCGAAATACTTTCTTGCCAAAGCAATATAAGGAACCAAATACTGTAAGCAAAGCTAAATGTTTCTTACTGTTGATATATACGTAATCTTCACTACGTCAGTCGAGTATTTCAGTCTGTTTCATATGGATGCATTAACCGAATTGATTGAGGAATTAATAAGCATCGAATTTTATAAGCATCACTACAGTGCGTTACATAGAATGTTGCACATCTATGCTACTGGTCCGTCACAACAACTATCCACGAGCATTTCTCACCCGCAACGGAGAGAACCTGTAGGGACCTCATACCACAGAGATGCTGAAGTCCAAAGTCTCTGAGCTGAGAACACCATCGTAAAAAAAGTGCGCTCAACGATCCCATCGTTGAGATATATCCGACGCCGATGTCGGTTATGTGGACGCATCTGGAAATTCAAAAATGAATTGATCAGTCAAAACGTGCAGTCTGTTCGTATTTCATGTTGAGATCTTATACAGCGCACGTGCCAAGTCAGTGTAATTTGCGTATCGACTGTTATCTACCAATAGCGTACTTCTATTAGTACATGCGGAAACATTTATTTTAAGCATAACATTTGGACGCTGAATGAATGAAAGCTACTGACGCGGTGTACACACAGAAGTTTAGGATTCTTAAACGAATAAGTCCAGTGACAATAGTAACTGGCACGATTATCGGATCTATGTTGCGTGAAATGGACAATCACCTGTCCAAGGTTAGTTCTTCAAGATGATTCAGATCGCAAGCAATGTACTCGAGAGCCGCATCTGTTATCCTCGAGCACCAGCTCAGATCCAACGATCGTAATCTCGGGAGATTCTCAGCGATCAACTCGACCCCGTCATCCGTCACCTTGCTGCATCCGGAGAGCGAGAGTACCGTCAAATTTGGCAACGAATGGACTGCGAAAATGGAAGAAGAAGACCTCTCTCTTTCGTTTCTCATTCTCAGGCCACACTCACACGAACTTTCTTCCTCTTTCTCTCTCTCCCTCTCTCCCTCTCTCATTCTCTCTCTCTCTCTCTCTCTCTCTCTCTCTCGCTTTGTCTCTCTCTCGTTCTTCCAACCCCTCCTTGTCCCTTCCTCACATTCTCCCTCTCACTCGAAATCCCGAAGAGACGAAAACCTTACAGAATCGCAAGAGCACATTCGCGGTACACTCACCTATGTTGACGACGCCGTGATTGGTGAGCTCCCAACAAGAGTGAAGCCTCAATATGCTCAATGCGCTGCTCTGCTTCGCGCTAAAGTATCCGAGTGCGGCGTCGGTGACGTGATAAGCCTGAAGAGAGAATTCGTAAAGACTGGGCAGCAGCTGAGCGACTGCCCCGACGGCCTCGTCGGCGACGTTTATGCAGTCGGACAGAGACAGGGATACGATCCGGGGCGTGAGACAGGCCCAGAGGCCAGCCTCCGTGATCTCGTTGCAGCCGGCCAGCTCGAGCTCGAAAAGAGCCTGAAGATGATCCAGCAACGCTTCGAGACCTCGGTCGCTGACGGCGCAGCATCTCAAGGCCAGCGAGTGGATGTATCGCTGTGCGAGCGGGAAGCCGTGGGTCAGCTCGGGCACATCTTCGTCGGCTGCGCCCAGCAGGACAAGAGAGTGGAACCCTCGGCGTACTAAGGATGCGTAAAGTCTGGCTCGGGCTCCGCAAGGCATGCCCCTTGTTTCTCGACATCGGATCACGGGCACGAGGCCGGTCCATAATCGTGGCCGAGCGTATAAAGCGTCTCTCCACTTCGTGCACACCTGCGATATGCGTACGTAAAAGGGTTAGTCGATGGATGATGCTGGTGCGAGGATTTGTTGTCTGTGACTTTCTTTTTAGTTCGCAGACGCGAAAGCGGCTGATCGACGAGGAGAGCAACAGTCCACAGTGGAGGATTTGTAGAATGGCTAAATATAAGCTTGGTACTTTTGGTTGATTTTAGTGCTTGATTTTAGACTGTGGCTATCGTTTCGCTTGTGTGATTGAGTCGAGTTTATGCATCCAAGTATGTTGACATTGCCAAAAGAAACGTTAATGATTCAATACTCATGTAATTAGCCACTGTTCTGCAAAACTGTACAAAGATAGAATCCATTTATTTTTCAATGATGTTTCTTTATCAATTTCTCATAGAGATAAACGTGTACTTTGACGTTCGTTTATAATACGTTGTGTGATAATGTTGCGTAGGGGTAAACTCGTTGTGTATGACAATCCATGTCCGGAAACATTGCGCAATTGATGTTACTTGTATCTATTACGATTTTCTTTACTTTAAAGCAGGCATCCACAAACTATAGCTCGTAAATGGTTGTTAAACGGTTACTTATTCCAATAGATAACATAGATTCTCTTGTTATTACACCTAATATTGACAAAAAAGTTCTCATAACAAAGGAACGAGCCTAGAGTTCTCTCAGCTCTATTTCAATCCTGATGACGAACTTAAGTGTCCGATCCGTCTAAAGGAGGTCGAGGGCTCCTACTGTAACCATGAGTTTGTCAAATGAACGTGAACAATTGATCAACAACTGATTGTGCAATAGAAGTTCCTTGCTCCGGTTGTCGTAGAAAGAGACAAACATTCAACGAAGACGTTGTCACCCCTATGAAATTCTTCAAATGTCATATCAGCGGCGAGTTCCCTCACCTGCGCCAATATTCTTCTCTCCGTAGCGTTGAAGTAAAGGAAGAATTTTCCAAGGAACTGATCGTCCAGCATCAGCTGTTCCCAGGTGTTGACCGTCGGCGGCTGAAAGTTCCTCGGCCTCTGTCCACCTGTCCTGGCGAGCCTGGACCTCCCATTGCCAAGATTGTTACTGTTCTGGACCTTGTTATTGGACGAATTGACCGGACCTCTCGTAGGCTTGTCCGGCGTGGCGTTTGCGTTGTTCAGCGGCATATTCGAGTAAGCCACCCCTCCCGTAGCCCCCGCAGCACCTGCCGTCCCTGCCCCCCCTGTCCCCTGACTTGCTGCCCCTGCGCCCCCTCCACTTCCGCCTCCCCCGCCGCCGCCGCAAAAGACGTTCGTGACACGCTCCATGACGCTCGTCTTTCCGCCCCCTGGAAAGGACAGGATGAAAATTGAATGGCCGACGAGGACAGGTAGCCAGCCCCGTCTCTACGATGTGAATCTGTGCGCTCGGTGCGTCGGGTGCGTTCAGTGCGACGCAGGACGCCTAACGTCGCCCAAATTCGGCATGAGCCGAATCGAGAACGATCGCTTTGACGCATACGCTGCGTCATTCGGCCGATCAGGCTACGCTTCAGCGTAACAATGCGCAGCACTGAACGCCTAAACGTTTGCTTCTCGTCGCGCAGCAGTCGATGCTATTTATCCGGACGCGTGACACGCGCCTTCGATTGGGGGAATCGACTACATGACAATTTCTCGACTCTCCCGCGACCGTGTCCGCGAGCGTATTCGCGAGCGTATTCGCGAGCGTGTACGCGAGCGTTATACGAGCTCACGATGCCGAAGATACGCCGTCGTCATCGATCGTCACACGCACGTCACTCGGTTACTCTACATACGTTCCATTGGAAATACCGTTAAAGCCTATCCATTCGCTGCACCATTAAGTGTCCCCCGGACAAAGAAATACGGTCTTGATTCCAAACTAATAGACGGTGAAAGACGGTGTACGCTTTTTTCGCTCTTTCTTTTCTTTTCTTTAAAGAGACGAATTCGACAATGATCGAACTCGCTGTCGGGCCTAACACGGAGCGAATCAAATGCACAACGCCCACGTAAGCTAAGAAACTCGCACTCGATTCTGAACAAATCGTGAACCGGTGAAAGACGGCGATGGAGGGCTGTCGGGCTTTTTCTTTTTTTTTCCGCTTTAAACAGACGAATTCGGAATTCGACGAACCATGATACTTCGAAGCTCGCAGACTCAAACCGTTGAACCTCTTTGTCAGTTCGGCGCTTGCTCTCTCGACGACGCCTTGCGCCGATATCGATGACATATCTCGCACTCCCTCTCTCTTTCTTTCTTTCTCGTCCTCCGTATCCTCCCCCTCGCTCTATCTCACCCCTTTCTCTCTCAATTTCTCTCTCCTGTCTCTTTTTCTTTCCTTTTCTCTCTTTCCGCCTTTCTACTCCCTTTCTATCTCTCTCAACGCCTGTCTCTCCCTTTCTCTCTCTCTCTCTCTCTCTCTCTCTCTCTCTTTACCCTCGTTTCTAAAGCCAATGCTCTGCCAGACTCATGCTCTTTCGGGCCGCTCAATTTTTTCCCCGTGAAAAATGTCGTCACTCGTTCGACTGCGGCAAGGCTCCTTATTTACGAGAGTCTTGAGTCTTGAATTTGCTCCCTCGTCGGAGTGCGTCCAATGGATGATGTAAGCGGAGAATCGATCGGATCGGCCATTACACGGGGCTTTACCTGTTTTACCGTGCCTTTTTTTTCATGCAGTTTACGCCTGCCACGTATTTGACAAGGTTTACGTATTTTGCGTGCCTTGCGGATTTCACGGGTGTAGCGAACCTTTTCGATTTCAACAAGTTTCGGAGTACGAGAAGCTTTAGGAGTTTTAACAATTTCAGGGATTTTCAGACGTTTCACCGACGATCACTGAATAGCAGAGACGTTTCACGAGTTTTACACGATTTTTCATGTATGTCAGTAAGTTTGATTAGCTAAACTATGCTTTATCAGTCGTACGAACGAGCATCGATTTCTTCCAAGTTTAACCGATCTCACGAGTTTGTCGAAATTACGGACTTGAGAAAGTTCCAGAAAGTTACGTTATCTTTCGTCTTTTAACGTTCTTCACGAATTCGTCGGATAATCGCGGACCCGAAGGAGCCGGAGGAGTTGGCGTGGTTTAAGTTTACGGGTTTGACGCATAATCATCGATTTCCAGAGGCTTGCAACGTTCTCACCAGTCTCACGAATTTCTCTTCGAACGATAACGAATCTTACGTATCTCCCGGTCGACGACGGATTGGTAGAGGAGAAAATTAATCGAATTGATTCACGAGTCTTCAGAAGTCCCGTGTTGACGGCACCCAACACTTCCTCTCATTCCAGACGACCGTGTCGACTGGCAGAACGCGGTCGGAAAAGGCCAGGAAGGCAGAAATCGGCGTTCCGAAGGCGCCAAACGAGCGCAAGGGTGGCCGACGCGAGACTGAATCGATATTCGCACTCGACTTCCGCCTCTCTGCCTTCCCCTGGCGCTCTGTGCGCGGTGCCTACCCCCCAGAGCGAACTCTGGATTCACCCTGAGGACCGACCACCCCCGAATGAATCCGCGGAGCCGCGCTCGAGGAGGAAGAATGGCGGCTCGCCGAACCTCCTCTCCTTCTACCCACTGTCAGGTTACCCTAGCCTCTTCCACTCTTCCACTCTTCCACACATCCGCACGCACGTACAGGTCACCCCACCACCGGTCATGGCAACAAGCGCCTGCGCCCTGGAGCCAAATCTGCTTCTGGCTGTAATAATTCTAATGCGTTCCTTAACAATCGCTTCCCTAACAAAACGAATAACTCATTGCTTCTAATTTGGATAATTGCTGCTCAGCCTGAAGATATTTTAGCAGCATATTTCGTCTTCTAGAATCGAGTGGCCGATTGTCGAATGAAATTGGGATAGCGATAATTAATGATTATTGTTAGTGTTTCTAGGTATTTTAACGGAATAGGGTGGGAAGGTAGAGATTTTCTGGATGAAGGATAATCACTTGGTGGATGAAACATTGGATTAGGAAAGATTATTGCGACGTTGTTGCTTTAAATGGACAGATTATTCGAAATCATTTGTTCATGGCACCGTTCTCGATTCTGCGCACTGTAGCTCGGTTGATCTCCAGCGTGCACGCATTTCCTAACTCGACCATATTTGTATTTTTTCATTTTGTCACGGTTGCCAAATTTATTCTTTTATTTGTTATAGAAATGTGATGTCGGACACAGTACAATTTTTCAGAAATATTGGTATTAATTGGTCATGAACAACAGTAAGCGGTAAGAAAATAGTACTTTTCAGCAGAAGTTTGAAGCAATTTTTCAGAATGGTACTGTTTATTTCTGTTTATAACTATTCCATAGTAACATTTATGAAACTTGGAAAATAAGATGGAATTTTACCTATAAAAATGATTTTTTATTACAGGAATATCCGGTAATAAGAACAATGTAAAATTAATATACGCGTTGATCAAATGTGAAAGCGTAAAGTGCGGTTCCTTGGATCCTATTATGATTCCACAATTACCTTCAAAATTTCCAAAATGCTTATCAGTTTTTTGTGTGGGAACTCCCAGTTTAAAAATTGTGGAAGGTATGATTCAAGTAAAAAAAAGCTTTGTATTCTTTTATCTAAGATTCATAAAAGAAACTGCAATCAAGCATGCTTTTCGAACAATCACGGCATCTTGATTTTCATTCGCGCGTTCTAACGTACAAAAAATGTACATTTTCTATTTAGAGGTGTTCAGTGATAAGATTTTCTTCAAAATGTAGGTGGCGCCATCTCTGAGTGGTCAAAATATATAGTATTATGGAGAGGAAAATCTAGAGTCGTTAATCGGGCAACATTTCAACCATAAACCAGACAAAGCTAGACTGCGTATGCAATATCTGTTCTGCTATTTTGAGCCAGTAAGACATCAGTATTTTTGTGCTGCCGTGTGACTTTATCGGCTGAGTTCAGTATGAGCCAGTATGAGCTGCAACGCTTCTTGCACCGACGAGATATACTTAAAGACCGCTAGCCCTGGGTAAAATTTCGGGCACGCAAGGGGGCTCAAAGGGGCCCAAATGCTCTGTCGGCACGGAAGAATTCCGAGGTTCTAACTTTGTAGGTAACACCGAGCACCGACGAGGAATTCCTAAGAACCACTGTCGTGACGGGCGTGGTGGGGAAAAGATGTACATTGAGATGTATGTATACGTGCTCTCAGTCAGCGAGTCGTCTACCACGTACCGAAAGGAGACAAGAAATAAGCTACGGCTCCGACTCCTCTCCGACACGATTGCGTACAAGTGTTTCCTTTGGCATAAGCCAGCGGTTATTAAAATGCCTTTTCGTCCCTAACCTAACCGATGATCTGATAAAGTATCTTATTCGAAGGGTGATGATGGGGCTCAAAAGCGATCCCAAAACAATTATAAACCAAAAACGTCATTCGATAGCTCATTAAAAAATTCCCATTTTCATCATGTTTTAACGTTGAATCTGCAAGGGCGATGGGCAGTGAGGTGTAAATTGAAAACTTCCCTTTTTGCTCATTTTTAAAAAAGGGGTGTCAGTGAAAAAGTCAAGATCATCCTTTCTAGTCGTTTACTGGCATGTTAAACTAATTTGTAGAACGAACTTTTATACATTATCGAATCCCATCACTCCCAATTTTTGTATCGTGATAATTTTAAGTGCTAGCAGCACCGACGAGGTTGAAAATGTTGCAAAAAGTACTTGTTTATTAAAGAAGTAAATGCCTTCCAATACACTTGCTCTCTTACATTGATTATTGTATTCCATTTCATACAAATGATCGGAACATGAGAAACGAAACGACCCTGTCTGTACGAAAAACTTCTTTATTTCTATCTTTACAATTTTAAAGTTTCTCCGTTGCTCGTACATCCGGTGATTTGACACGAATGTCGTCTCTGCGCCACGTTGCCGGCCACGCTGGGCCACGCTGGGCCACGCGCCCGTCTCTTTGTAATTTGCCGACACCGCCAAACGTAGGGACAGTTGATATAGAAAGAGGGAGTGAAGGTGAAGACATTGTTGAATGATTGAATGCCACATGACGATGAGGCAACACTAGTGCAGCGAAGAAACTTTACAACTTTGACTTTTTATGAATAAAAATGTCAGTACCGTATTGCTAATATTTTGCCAAGTAAAATGAGACCAAACACGAAACCAATCGGGTTATATTTTGTTACTAATTAAAACTCCTATTTACATATAAAATTGCTTGCCACTTTTGTAGGATCGGGACAGAAAAATTAACGCTGCCGGTGCGGGAATCGAACCCGCAACCTTTGGATCCGCAGGCCGGCGCCATACACACTAGGCCACCGGCGCTCTCAATGTTTACGTTTCTTAATTCTGTCTAAGGGCCTCGCGGCACCTTACGCCATCTCTCGGCGTCTGTCCCCTCCGATCCTTCCCATAGTTCTTTTCTTACATAGGAGATTCCAAACCCCACACTTTATTTGCGTATGAGGAGTTTAAAGCCGTCTAAACTGTAGCAGGATCTCTGTGTGAGTTTGTGAGGAGGCACCTGCCAATGGTGTCCCTACACGGTAAGAGACGCAAAAAAAATGCCGCCAAATGGGCTTATAACGAATAGGGGACATTCATTCCACTCAAGAAAACTTTGTTTCTCATCCAGCTCCACGGTAAGCGTCGATTCATTCGCCAGGTACTTGATTCCATCGAATAGAAGTTCCTTCTTCACACCACATTGATCTCGCGACGTTTAGGCGACAGTGTGTTTGACAAGTCAGAATAGCGAAACCAAGTGTCGTAACCATTTCGTATTTGGTCTTATTTTTATCAGAAAAATGTCTCCAATATACCAGTAAACTTCTTTTTACCGAAAAATTGCAATTAACAATTTTTGATTTCTTAACTAGGGTTAGTGTCTCACCGATAGACCGCGTCGCTGTTCAATTGTCAGCATCAAAAAATGTCACTGCGATACAAGCGACGGGGAACCGCCCGGCCGACGACAACCGCTGTTTGTTAAAGCGGCATCCGTGGACAGATATCGTGTAGCTCAAATCGGTCTCATATAGAAAATCTACTGTAGTCGAATTCGTTCGTTTGCTTTTTGCCGATACGGATGATCAGAAGTAGAAACGGCAGAAAAGGAAAAAAACGGACTGAAGACAAAACATATTAGTAATATTATTCCGAGTAAAATGAGACCAAACACAGTACAACTCGGTTTTTGTTTGTACTTATTAAAAGGTTTACATATTACACGTTCGTACATATGTACACAATCGTTGCTGTAACAAACGCAAGCCGGCGCATGTCAATGGACGCTAGAGCTGGCGGCCGCTGACGTCACCGAGCCAGGATTTGCACGAGGGGAGGCGCGAAGCGCGTTTCTTTCCGGGATATAGCATTTTGAGTAGTAGAGGAGAGCAGACGCACGGAAAGTCACAGTTAAACCGAATAGTAGTTGTTTCCTCGAAAATCACCTTACATTACTTATAAGATTATCAACTTTTCACCACGTTACGTTTGTATTCAAAGGAATTACGCTGCGATATCAGGCGTGACAGTTGCCGAATGCGAGGGGGATCCCGCCTAGTGGTGGGGTTTAAGCGTCAAAAATCTGGCAGATCTCAGGAAAAATTCATCGGGCCTCCACTGTATCGCCTCCGTGAATTCTTAAAATTTGGCTGCTAATAAATGTTAATAAAAATGTATGCAGGATTCGAAAAATTTCACACTCAGGTGGGGAGTTTGAATCGTTACCATTGGATCCTGAGGCCGGCCAATTACATGTACTATTAGACATTTCGCATATATATTAATGTTTTTCTTGTACAAATACATTGTAAGAAGAAGAACATAAAAATGCACGTAAAGAATACGTCGAAAATATGACAATCGTCAAGAATACGACAACCGCATGATGGAGGGGTACCCCTATGCCTAGTGATCTTGAGAGTACATATTGGATTCGTGCGCAGATGCCGAAAGTGTAAATGAAAGTGTGTACGTGTTCCTGGAACGCAGCAGTGGGAAGGTTTGAATCGGCCCGGTTTACATTAAATGCGCTTGAACATTACATGAAATATAATTCGGCGCATGCACCGCATTCGTTTTATGCGGGGGGCTACAGAACGTGGGTCCAAAAAAGAAGCTGGCTTTAATATCTAATTGAATATAACTTAACCTAAATATTATGTTAACTTATCTCTAGGAAAAAGAAAAATAAAGGATAAAATACAGAGAGATTAAGCTGCACAAAAAAAGCAAGAAAAAGAAAGAAACGACAAAATAATAATAATAAACTGAAGGAAAAAATAATAAAGAGAGTAGTACTGAGAAAAAAGACGTTTTGCCGTTGTGCAACCGATAATATTAGCGGAACTACAAGTATTTTAGCATAAAATAACAAGCGCCATTACTACATATTCTCCTTGTTTTAGCAGTTTTTTTAGCACCTATATTTGTTTATTGTACCCCATCTCATAGCATTGAATATTGCATAATATACTTATCTTATAAAGGATGCATGAAAATTCGTTCTACAAATTAATTTTAACACGCCAGAAACGGCCAGAATTCTTGATTTTTTCACGGACACCCCTTTTTTAGAAATGAGCAAAAACGAAAGTTTTTAATTTACAACCTACTGCCCCTTGCCCTTCCAGATTGAAAGTTAAAACGTGATGAAAATGGGTATTTTTTAATGAGCTATCGAATGACGTTTTCGATTTATAATTGTTTTGGGAACACTTTTGACCCCATCATCCAACTACACCCTTCGAATAAAATACTTTATCAGACCATCGGATAGGTTAGGGACGAAAAAGCATTTTAATACCGCTGGTTTATGTCAAAGGAAACACGCATACGATCATGCCGGAGAAGAGTCAGAGCCATAGCTCATTCTTTGACTCCGTTCGATACATAGTAGGCGACTCGCTGACTGACAGCAAACATCTGAACATTCCCCCACCACGATCGTCACGGCAGTGGTTCTTCGCAATTCTTCATAACTTGGTATAAAAACTGGAATCACTGAGTTTGTTGCGTTGCCTCGAGTTTCCTGATTCGGCCGCTCTATACGCGGAGAGGGCGTCCCAGTACGGCTCAATTTTCATGCGACACAAAGTCCCATAAGGCTAGCGGTCTTTAAGTATATCTCGTCGGTGCTTCTTGTTATGGGAACATGCCGATTTGAATGTGGCCAATGTGGCGTCTATAATGGTGTTAAATAAACATCTTTGTTTCTGTCGAATATATATGTAGAATATTTTAGTGTGCATTGCATGTTTATTGGAAATTATTATTATGCTTAAAGAATTATATTTAGGGTCTTCAGATTACCAGATGCAGCTTCATTGGAAAATATTTAATGAGGATACTGCGCAGTTTACGTGGTGGATGCGTGTAAGGCGTTGACGTGGGAAAGGTTTATATTTGTATCGTGAAATTATTGATCTGTTTTGCATCGGTTTTCCCTAATAACCCTCTTAGTATGAAATCTGTTTTATACCGCACCCCTCTCATCTTTTAATTTCTTTCCAATAATGCATTTACGATCATGTACACACGCCTCTTTGTGACATAGATATTGAACTGGTGTTCAATAACTTTATTTTCATAACTACTTCAGTAAAAAAGTTAGAGATTTACTAGATTCACAAACTAATAAATTGTTACCCTTTATTTGTACTAAATATGAAAAGATTTTCTTGGCAATATTAGAAACAGGATATATCTTAATTTTTTTTAACGACGGAATTTAGTATCCTACACGCAAAATAACTATGCTACTGCGATTTTATTATATAAAGGGACGCGAGCGCTCCAGAAAGAGAGAACAATGTAAGTATTCTTGGTAAATTGTTCAACGGCGTAACAAAATTTGCCAATGCAATTTAGATTATTTGCATCTAATTAAACCGTGCCGAATACAATAATGTATTTAATGGAAGCGCAAAAAATCGTTATCTGTTCATAATTCTTTCTTTTTGCTCTGATAAGGGATAAATCTTTTCCATTTTACAAAAAATTGTTATGTTCATAACAAATGCTGAAGAATACTCGTAGCAATCTATTCTAATTTCTTCGCGAGTGTAGTCATGTACGGAAGTGTTCAAGTCGTTAATTAAAAAATAAACGTTTCTTCATGACGAGTACAGGCTTGAAATAACATTAAAGGGGCGAACAAGGTTTACTAAAAAATATACGTAAGTATTGAAGTAATTGTAAGCAAGTCGTGTTATATACTCTTTAACCCTTGGATTACCAACAATTCCTACGAATATTTTTATTGAATTTCCCGGAATGATGTTCATGGCAATGTGGTTGGGATTACGAAATGAAAGTCAATTACTCAATTACTTACCTCTATGAGCGAAAAGACCATGTTTAAAAAACAGAAGAACAAGCCATTTTGACTTGCCGGTAGTGTTAAGTATCTTGCTAAACAAATAATCATAACCGAAATAACAGTTTTAACTACACATTTTTAATACTATCCGTTCATTAAATTCACCATGTACTCATTTTCTTGAGAATTCTACATGTCTTGCTTCACTGATGTATCTTCGATTGTGGTCGTGGTAAGACCCGTTACCAACACCGTTTCTAATATGTATTGCATATCCATGTCCTTTGTCACATACCCTTGCAAGCCATGTATGTAAATTAGTGCGGTTTATGATCAATTGTATATTCTCCTTTGTTACCGCGGTGTACAGGAGTCAAGTTATTCCAACACATGCCAAATTAACATAGTCAAAGGAGGTCGAGTGTCCAAAATTTCCCTCTTGAAGTCCTTCGATAGCGTGCATTCAGCTTTTGCATGAAGATTGCCATCTCTGCAGTTTGATACTTGTGACATATATTGTCTGTCTCCAGGTGCGCAAGTGCTAAATGCCACTTCGTTGCCCAGAGCTGTGTAACAAGTCTAGTGGCAAGACATACCTGGGGCCTAACCAGGTGCACTTGATGTTCAAAGGTTTGCTCATAAAGGTTCCAGCATCACATTCCCTGGGCCTGTCCTCAGAGTTTCTCAAATTGCAAACGAAGCCAGTGATTTCGACTGCTCTTCCATTCCTTGCCGTGCATATTCTGCTCGCGTTTCGTACCAGCGGGTTCCGAACAAGTTTCAATTGTTTTATTTTGTTCTCAGTCTAACAGTGTTATTTCATTATTGTTTAAAACGTAATTTAAAGTGTAATAGAAGGAGCAGTTTATTCGCAATATTGCACAATATGATGTAGTTTAAAGTTCAAAGATGTGCAGAATGCACATAAGAATTCTGATGTCATCCGTAAACAAAATATTAAAATATAGTAAATTAATCGATAGTTTTGGTCGATCTTATACTATTTATTTCATATAATTAATAACTGATTTCTAGCACTATTCTTTGTGCTGCGCAAATGTTCATATATTTTTCGGTTGTAAGTTAAGATTTAAAAATAGTTTCCGTGCATGGTAATAATAATTTTATTATGTTAGAAAAATCACATATTTTTGCAATTTCTTTTCTGAACACAATTTCCTTCTTTTTTCGTTTTTGATAAACCTTAAAATGTCTGTGTCAGTTGGAAGTGTAATTATAGCAGATTGATCATCTACTAAAGGCTTGTATGCAAATTCTCCGCACGGAGAGTTTATTAGGAATGCATGTAATCAAGATAATTCTACCTTTGTAACCGAGTACAGCTCTAACTATCGAAATGTTTTGATTACTAATTAAGTCCTCTGTTCTCTTCCTTTGTACATTTGAGGATGTTATCAACATTTGTATTTTTGACCTCAAACTTATTGTACTTTAGGAAACAGTTTCCAAACGATACATTCACAGAAATTCAGACTTTCTTCAATGAAAGGTTTCATGAAGAAAGAATCTTGGCACACAGAATACTGGAATCAATCGTATCTCATATTTCGTGGTTGATTTGTACCTCTACTATAACTCTCGAAACTGTCCATATTACCTTTCTACATCTCGATCAGTAGTTGTGCCAAAGAGAATACCTTGTGCGATAAAATCTGTGATGTATTTTCTTTTTGCATGTTCGTTTGTCTTAGGAAATATTTAAACATATACAGAGTATAAAAGCCAATGTTGTGTTGTCCTAATACCAAGCTTGTTAGAAGCTTAATTTATTTTTAATTTATATTTAAAAAACCACTACTTTTACTACAACTGTATTACCACAATCAAGAATATTTTCTGTTTTTTGCAGCTGGGGCGCTTTCTGTTCCTTGATTTCTAATTCAGAAAGTTCGCCTCCAATTACCTATCAAAGACCAACAGTGACAATTCTCGATCCGTTCACTTTCTGTAAAAACATCAATTTTCGCTAGACAACTCATAAGTTTTCGTATAAATCGAGTCAATAATTTACAGCGTCGTTACGTGTTCAATGTCTTCATTCGTATTATGATAATGATAAAACGAACAAAATTTCAAGAAGATTATAAACATATATATTCGTTGAATACACGCGTGAGTATCGTTTTTCTCTTACTATAATTAACTATAGAGATTTCCGTTACTTCACGAACGACGTACAAAAGCCATAACATGTTAATATTTATTAACAAAACCGATAATGAAACAAACGTTTTTTCACGCCGTAAATCGTTACGTAGCTATCAAATAAATTGTGAAAGTAACTGATATTTCGAAACAACAGTTTTGTGTCACACTATACTAAACAAGGTTAACTTTTTCTCTATATCATTGTATCTTGTTTTATATGAAGGCGACCAAACGAGACATCTTTTCAATTTTTTTACTCACCAGCATATTTTAGTGCGCAGAATATGTGAGCACGATTGTTTGTCAATAACCATCCAGGTGCTTCTTCTAAAATTACCCTAAATCCAGTAGTACCCACGACCACCCTACTGTATATATAAATGTGTTTACCCCTTAACCTGTCAATCAGGATTAACCCTGGCACACGCCCAGGTGAGCCTGGAGCTTTTTCGACCGGAAGAAATAAATTCCGCCTTTAAGTGATCCCCTTCCCCGCAATTGTCCTGACATCGATCTTCATTTCGACCCCATCTGGGAATCAGATGAATTCTTTCGATTCAAATAGCGTGACGAGCGAAAACTTGTAGACTACGATACGTAGAGGTACTTGCTCATGATTAGGAAACTTGTTTTCATGTATTTTATATAGGATTCTTTTTGTCAGCCTAAAGTCTTTGCTTCTTTCCCGTTATCTTTGTTGATGGAAGAGGAACAATTATACTGATATTTGTCGCGGATATTTCTTTACGTCAGTGTCTTATTATCGATGGAACATTTTAAGGTGGGCGATTTAAATTCAGCTTCGCGGCTATTGTAGTTCAATGTTTATCACTCATGAATTCAGTTAGGATTGGCACATGTATTAATAAAGACCGTGACATATGTTGAAGTGTGTGCACTAGTACAATATGTCTAATGAAATGGAAATATTTTTACACTCAGCTTTCTTAATCACTTCAGTGTTGGGAACATGTCACTGACATATCTCAAGTACGTTGAACATAGTTTGAGAATTCCGTGTGACGGACTTTGGGCGGCTTACAAACAAACTGTAGCAAATCGATTCTCTTTCAAATTTCACTTCTGTTACTTCTGATAAGTTTCTTGAGTTCCCTTCTAAGTTTCTGAGCCTTCTTGCGAGAAGCCTAGCTCCTTTTAAAATCTGTCGTCCTGGCTTTGTTAAATAGCCTACGAGCTTTTCGACCGACGATAAGTTCCATGTTCAACCAAGGTCCTTTTCTCCACTTTGGTAGTATGTTGCATTTCTTTGGCCTATCTGCATCGATTCCGTATACTAACAAAGCGTCTGTGTGAATCAGTAACTTTATTTTTCTTTGGCAGGGTAAACCCGTTCCAAAATGTTGTGTGTCTTGTCCTGCTAAAATCTTCTATTATTCGTACTTCATCGAGAAGATCCAATATATATTATATGTCACGGTAACCGACATTAATCCGATGATTATGTTATCACATTGCATGTATGTTATTATTATTATATGTATGTTGTTATTCTATCACGGCTTCGTAAGAAGACCCCATAATTCCCTTTGCTGTATACTTCTTATAAGAAGCATAACTAACATAATTTTTAAAACAAAATCCTTATTTTAACTTTTCACCATCTTTTTAAACAAATGAACGAATATGATAAGGATTTACTTTTGGTAAATGTGATAATCTTTTGAATATTTTCCAAATTAACCAGAAAATTATATATATTCACCGGAATAATCACTTTTACCCTAATACACAATATCTATTATATCACAGATTACATGGTAGAAGAATATAAATTAAGTATACGTGCGATCCGTAAAGGCCACACTGCCAAATTCTTAATTTCCGTCTCTTTGACTAAAGTCTCTTATAATCTGATTCTTCTGTAAGACATGTTTATTCGTTGCCACCGCCCCCCTTCTCGTCCATAAATCGCAGGTTGTTGTTCTTTAGAGGAGGGTTGTGACCACTAATGAGTATATTTTTGGACGAAATCTTTTATTAACTTGAACCATCAATATCACTATTTTAGGATGTTTTTATTTGTTGCCTGGTATATTTCACGTGCATATATTTTATATTTTTTTATGCGATCACCACTGTAGTACCACGATTTGTTTTCTATTATTCTTAGCTCTATTATTAGTTTTGTAATACTTTTCAAATAAATGTTTCAACTCTACTACGAAGTATGTAACACTGGTCTATAATAATCTGGTTTATCGGCGTTAAAATCTAACCGTAAAAAATAATAGTCTGCTGTTTCTCTATAAGTAAATTAATACTAGAAAAGTATAACTGTTAGCCTTACATCTTTGCGATAAAATTGAATTTGAAGAATAATCACAGTGCGGATCAAAGATAATTTCTCTATGATTTGTTAAATAAAAGTCCAGACAGAGATATTTCTTTAAAATCATTAACACAATTGGTTTTACTAAATTATTATATTGGTAAACCTGGAAGAAAGCCGGAACAGCAAGTTGCGATTTGTTGCCACAGCTGATGTGTACTTCAATACGCGTGGACAAATGCACAGCGAGCTTTTGCCGTCGAAGCGTTCTCATTTTCACCCCTCTGGCTGTGTAAATAAACAAAACTTTAGATATTGGAGTGAAAACAACCCACGAAAGATCCACGAAAGGCCTTTTCATAGTGAATGCGTTACTGTATGGCGTGTAATGTCACGATTTAGAATCATCGGACCTCGGACCTTTGGATCATTTTGAAGAAGATGGTGTTGCTGTTACCGTTAACTGGAACAGATACGCCAACATGATTGAAAAGCTTTCCGAAAATGCACTACGACACCGTGTTCTTTAGAATACATTCCAGATATCAATGATGATTTGAGACAAATGTTTCCTGATCGGTTCATTCCTCGGCGAGGTGACATTACATGGCCAGCACACTAACCAATTTAACCCCGTTTTAATTTTTTTTGCCGGGGTGTTACTTGAAAAAAGGGGTGTTCAAACGTCTCCCTAGCAACCCGCAAGACTTAAAGTAAGCAATAAACGGGGAAATCCATCGCATACCTGAAAACATGCCGGTGAGAGTAACTGAGAGTTTCAGAGTGCGATTACAGCAATGCATTGTCAATCATGGATGCCACTTGTGCGATATCCTTTTTAAAACTAAATAGGCAGAACTTCCTGATTTATAGATTATGTAACCAAAATTAAATTTGTTGTACATAGAAAAAAATGCGTTTTTACTTACATTTAAAAATAGTGAGATTATTTTGCCGCAGTCTGTACGCTCTTCAAGGACATTGCGCGAAAAAATAACAAACACCTGCAAAACAGGCAA
Source organism: Anoplius nigerrimus (assembly GCA_914767735.1). NCBI lineage: Eukaryota > Metazoa > Arthropoda > Insecta > Hymenoptera > Pompilidae > Anoplius > Anoplius nigerrimus. Next base: position 12,657,657 of record OU612078.1, read on the forward strand.
TAATCTCTAATGAAATCAGCATGATGGAAAAGTAACTCTACTCAACACAGATAAAATACCTTGTAATTAAAAAATTAAAATTAACACGGACTCTTCAGATACACTGTATAAAGAAGGCAGTGGCAACAACCACAAAACTATTACTTTAACACGTTGAATGCCCAAAAGTCGTAGTTGGATGTAGCCCCTGTGGCTATGTCTCCCGGATGACAAATGAAATTCTTGTAAACTGCCTACAAAAATCCTGGTTCAATTGAACGAAGGAGAGTGTCATATTTCCATTTGTTAATATTTCCAATCTGTCTATTTTGTATATGCGTGCTCGTCATTATTGTGATACAAAAGGAAATTATTGTAAACTACCTACAAAATCCTGTTTCAATTGAACGAAGGAGAGTGTCATCCGGAAAATATAGCCACAGGGGCCGTCACCCGGGTACGGGTGACGTGGCGACGAACGTGTTAATTGCGAGAAGCTCCAAAGTAACGACCAAACTCAAAAGGACAATATATTATATATAACAAAAGTTAAATTACTATGGATATATGGGACAGAATAAGCAAGTACAGTCTGCTAACAAACTCAAGGAATTCGTATCACACAATTGAAACTGCTGAGAATGATACATACGTCATCGTATGACACTATCAGAAGTGACGACGTAGCGACAAGATTAAACGATCGATCAGTTGAAGGAACTCTAAGAATCATCAAGCAAAGATACTAAGTTAAAGTGATCGATTATCAAAGAAAACCGTCGCACAAAATACGTTATCTCTCCTAAGAAGTTTCCAAACATTATACTTAATCGATAGTAGAGCTTGTCCTTACTGGAACACAGGTAAAAGCAAGGGGAAAACCATGGTGTGGGTAGGAGGAAAGAGTAGGAAGGCTCTGAAGACAAATAAGCAAATGTAAGAACGACCAGAATGAACGAATTATCAATGCCGCACTAAATACAAATCATGTAAAAAGTTTCCAATTGAAATGCTGGAACATTAATAAAGGAAGTCTATATAAAAGTGTTTTTTCGGAAAAACAAACGGAAACACAAAGGTATTGTTATTTCACTATGCTTATACTTACCAAAAATACACACATTTGTTAAACGGCAAAAATTAAGATCTGAGTTGGGTTTTTGTTACCATTTCCAGAATAAAGGCCATATCTGCCATTTTCGAATTTTTATTTGTTTAATTCCATACGTAATTTGTTCATTTTCTGTCCGAAACCATATAACATTTTTTTTTTCGTTGAATTGTAATGCTACCTAAAAGACGACAGTACGTTATTAAAAATATTTTATGATATGTCGCAAAACAAAATTTCTGCTTTACACGAAAAATGTATCTTACATTTGTAGAGAAAGGAAACGCAGCTACATTTGAGATAACAATAAGCCAGTAAGTACCATCCCGACAACGAAGTTCAAGTCCAACTTGCAACGAAGCTGAACTGCTTTGATCGTTATACTAATGTAGATGTAAGATAGTGCTGTAGTTCCGTCAACATAATTTCCGAATGCTGTTTTATGACGCTACATAATCATTTTGCCTAACAAAGCTTTAATATAATCGTAGTATCCCTTATTGCAGGCAGTTTCGTCGAAGAACTCAGAGTGGGGGTGCCATCAATATTATTCCATTTATTCATAGTTTGAGAATTGTCAGTATAAAGGCTATTTTCGGTCTGTAGAATGTAGAAAAATAGTAAAAGAACAATACGCCATCGCAGAAATTTAAGTTACTCAGCAGTCACTGCAAGACAGACAAGAATGTCAACCTTTCTTCAATGGCACAATTTAACGGTAATCTATTTTTCAAATGGAGATTGTAGAGTTTGCATTGCAAAGGTGTATACAAAAATGCAACGTACCATATGAACCTTCTGTTCTGAAACTATTTGTATTTAAATTGAGATACTTTCGAGTTTGCCTTTTAATGATGTTGTAACATACAACACTACCCAGAGCAATTTTTTGCAGCGTGGAAGTGAGCAAGATAGACCACTAGCTATTCTCGTCATATTAGCAGTGGCAACCACGTCAGCAACGCAACAGACTGGGAAGCGTCGGGAAGGATCCAGAAGAATCCAAAAGGGTCTAAAAGATTGGCGGCAACCTGCGATCCCGACCGCGACCGAGATGACCTTCACGCATAGCCACGCACTTATTGGCAAGCCCGCTTGCCTAGTTACGCATGAGTATAGAAGACGGTGTCTCATGTCATACGCTGTCTTATTTTCCTGCCGGGAAGAACAAGGTAATACCACGGTCGCACAGCACTGCCGGAGACCATCGTCCGAGTCACCCCCTGGAGGAGAAGACCATAGGACTATACCACCGGCTGCCTCCAGGAGTGGAGAGTATAGCCTATTCCCGGGCCTCTCTGCGGAGGAGAGAACGGTAGGACTCGTCATCGGACGCTTCCACTAGAGGAGAGTACAGGAAGGCTACCCAGTAGGGTTACTTGCGGACCGAGACCTTAGGTTGCCCACTGTAGGACAGAACTACAGGACTCACCGTCGGTCAACGCCTAGAAAGTAGAGTACAGGGAAATCATGAACATTCACCGATACTAAACAAACAGTAGAGTACAATAATCTAAAGTCAAACATTATACCGTCGAAAGTTTGAGACCAGCGGGCTTAGTTATAAACATCGGACATTGCGAGTCGAGCAAATTTCTGCATTACCTACAAAATGAACTCCTGTAAATCCTTCAAAATTAATAAACCCTTGACGTTTTGGCACAGAACTAAACTTTCTGTAATTAACCACCGTCCTGAAAAATAGCCTCTCTATAAAATTAAAAATATACGTACAGGATATCTATGTGTCACATTGCTTAAGTGTATCTAAGAGAGTTAAATTTGGGATTCCTATTAAAATAATAACAATTATTAAGTGAATATTATGAGTTTTCTTACCAAAAATGGAGTTTAGCCACTTTCATAATTTCGAACTAGATATGTAATAAAATGAAAGAAAGCAAATCCATATGATATAAATTAAAATGCTTCAAGTTGAAAAAAAACAATACTTAATTTATTTAATATCACTTTACACCACATCAAAAAATACAATTTATGTAAATCAGGAAATCGCTGAGCTAAGTAAATTGCATAATAATTTACTATTTATCTACAATTTATGTATGCGGAAAAGGTTTGAAGAAGTCATGGTGTTTCGATGGCATATATCGTAGTAAGTCCACCGTATCCTTGTAATCCGTGTTATATTTTTATAAAGTTGTGCTAGTATAATATTTTTGTATTTTCTTAATCTACCTCGACATGGTAATAAATCCAGGATTTTAAACTCTGCATTTTCATGCACTGATATTTTTACATTTTATATATTTTATACAGTCTGTGTGGCCAATTTATTGTTTTGGTCCGTTAGATTCCATTAGTCTTTTAAAAACTGCGTCCTCCAGAAATCTTGTTGAGAGAAATTCGTCTTGCTTCATTTCATTTATAATAACGTTATCACTTTTCCGGCACTTTTCAATGACATTATAATAATCTCGGTGGACAAACGGCAAATAATTAAGATTTTTAAATCCTCACTTTAGGACATTATCAATAATGAATTGGACTTAGAACACTTTTGATGTAACGTTTCTAATTGTTGGAGTAACTGCGAAAACTTATGCGTACAAAACTATATTTATTATACTTATATCGTATGTTCTAAATATATTGAACTGAAAAATATTGTTTATGACGGCTACCATAAAGTTGTAGACATTACAACAATCGACAAAGAATAATTCACAAATGGACTTAGGCCACTTTTAAAATGAACGGCTCGTATAACTGTAATATCTATCGACTCACGTTTGAACCTGTAAACGTTGAAGTATCGTTTGACGTATTCTGCGAAATACATCAATGACATCTGATCCATCGCTTATTTAATTATATTATGAGCAGAAACGCTCTACCAACGGATTAATCAAGCTCCACTGTTTAGGCTCGGCAAAAAGCACCGGATGTATGTATGAGGGGCGACAATAGAAGCCAAGTCGCTCGTGTGTCTCGTTATCGAAGAAAACTATTACGTGGGACAGATTTCGCAGAACAAAACGAACAATACGCTCGTCATCATGGGCGTTGGAAGTGATCGTTAGAAGTGCGCTACCTACCACTCTCTCCTTCAACTAAACAAGCAACGATTACAGAAATTTTGCGAAACCACTCCTGAATCACACTTACCTCATAACACGAAAGTAGCTACCGTTGACCATGTTTATGAATATGTACTTTTGTTCGCAATTGATAGTCTTTTTCTTCACATAACGCGTTAATGCATCGTCTGCACAGGCATGAAATCTCTGTCATTAAACAATCAAAACGTATGTGTACGTTCCAAGATTTTGGCCACACTTCCTTGTCAAAATCGGTACATCCGCTTTAAAATTCCATACAATAATTCCAATTCAAAAAGTTTATCCGACTACAGTGACACGCTTCTTTTTTGTTTTTGCCGTCATCAGAAGAGAAGTAACGGGAAGTGAGATCCTGCTTGTAGACAAATCACTTTCGTACGACGTGACCCAATTCATCGTCCGCAGGAGTGCTCGCGTACTTAATCGCAAATATTAGATGCAAAACAGTAATTAACCAAGAAAACTTGTTATTCAAAGGATGAGCTAAGATATGGAATAAAGGTCATAATATCGCACTGTGTTGCTAACCTTAGATATTCCTGCACCTTTTTAACAAATATGCGGAACACTATTTTGAAAGTGGTCTGAATTAAAATAACGGACGGTATTATTATAAGAATTTCAAATTCCTCTAATGTTAGGATGAGACCATACTCATGTCCAATTAAATAGTAGTTAGGTAAAGTATTTCATTAACATGACGCGATCAAAAGACAATATACGATGTAATATTTGTAAGTATATTATTAATGTTACGGGATATAACGTGTAACTAGGTATTGATATACCAAGTCTCTGTATACATTCATATATGTACATTAGGTCTGTTATGTGTACTGGTCTGGTGATTCAATACATACCGCGGACATCCGAAACGAGACCACGGATGACGGAGAACCCCATAGGTAACATGGTCAATTGTTTACGGATACATGTCGTAATGTGTGAGAGATAAGTTTCGCAAAACGACAATTTGTACGCTTTGTCGTTCCTTTCCTTTCATTATTAACGAATCGTTAGTTTCTAACTCGGAGTTTCTACTTGTGACGTGTTACACAGTATTCTAGAAGCTTCAACTTTATTCTAATGAAAAAAATCATCCCTCTGAGATACCGGCTAAACAGAATAGAAGTTGCCCATTGACCTAACTATGTTGCGAAAATCAGAAACTTCTACGAAACTTCCTGACATTAGAAATACTGTATAATGAAAAGAATACAAAGTACGAGTGATTATAAAGTGTTGTCACAAAAGCATTAATTTATTACGAATTATAACACGTTACGAAGTGTAGTCTAAAGTTGTTATTTCCACGTAAAATGTGAATAAATGTTTAAAAATTGGATAATTTGAGTGACTTTGTTTCGATATTGACGGAAAAGAAGCAGTCAAATTTTGACACAAACATCCTCGAAGTCTCTACATGCAAGAGTATGAAATGTTTTTGTTGTCCCGACGAATTTTGCTACCTAATCTTGTTGCGTGCACACGTTTCGCATATGCGCGTTCGAGTCCATCTTCAGTTACTGACACCTTCCCCTTTTAATCGGAACAGGAAACCGACTCCTCCAGCATTTGAGCAGAGTCAAGAGATCTATAAGAAAGGAAACTCCATCTGACAGAGACGGCAAACGAAAACGTCACGGTCAATCAGATGAATCTGCATTAATCCAAGCCCTGACATACAGACAGGTTAAACGTGACTCCTCTCCCGGTTAACGAGCAAGTTCGCAAGACTGCGTACCTTTCAATTAATCCGTTCCGAGCGATACGATAATCATTCGTTATCTCTGTGATGGCCCGTCAGTTTCGCCCAAGTAATTTTACGTAATTCCGGCGGGGGGTAAAAAATTCGCCTGTCCAGTGACGAAGAATATGGAACAGGATCGGATTGGTCGAGGAAGTAAGGGACGCAAGGACGACGAAGGAAGTATAAAAGAATTGGCCTGGCCAACGTTCTACGCAATCTCGTTCTTGAATCGTGCACTTTCGTTCTCATTGGTTCCGAGCCACTTCTGAACATCACGACCGTATCTACACGTAGCCAGGGGTGCAAGTAATACAAGATGCGCGCAGCAATCCTCATTTCCGTCGTCCTTGTGGCGATCGTCGCCATTTTGGGCCGTGCTCAAGCGGAGGAACTCTATTCGGACAAGTACGATCATATCGATCCGGTGGAAATTGTTAAGAACGATCGGCTTCGCGACGAATATTACAAGTGCTTCATGGACACCGGGCCATGTGTGACGGACGACGCCAAATTCTTCAAAGGTAAATAAGATCATAAGCATTTTCGTTAATACAGTTAGATTTACCCAACGGATTTTAATATGAGAGATAACGTCTTAATGGGTTATTAACGTAAGACTGGTAAAAATATTTTGTTCTTGCGACGAGGTTTTGGGAAGCAGATTGGACAGAGAACGGTTTTAGAGGAGAGTTTACAACAATAGATTTGGTCGAAAGTTGCTATTTTTGAGTAACTCTCTATCTGAGAGAAATTGGGAAGTATACAATTTTTTTGGGGGCTATAATAAAGGAACGAAATGCTCTAGCTATTTTCATCCAACATTATCGAGAACATTACGTACTTTCTGCTTGAAATACTATTTTACTGGAAGCTTTAAGCTCTCAGCATTGTTTCAGATCCCGTTAATAATTTCTTTGCGACATTCAGATTTTCCGAGACTGGAGGATGTAATATAAAATAAAATATGTTTCAGGCCACTTGGTTGAGGCGATGGTAACAAAGTGCCGCAAGTGTACAGAAATGCAGAAGAAGAACTTTTCTTTCTTAGTTGAATGGTACAACGACAATCGTGTTGACGAGTGGAACGCGCTGGTCGAGAAGGTACTCGAGGACGCCAAGAAAATGAATATCCAGTCTTAGTCATGTCTTAGAAACACTCTCCCTAAACACCGATTAACGATTTATCAACATCGACCCATACAACTGTCAGCAATTGTCCCTCTTACAATTAGTTCTTTTGACACGATCTTTCTGATTTCATCGATGTACGGTCGAACAGCAGGCTAAAAAAAGCGCACAGTATAGATGGACGGATGCCGATATATGAGTAGATAGAAGATAAAGTCGTATATATACGTATTATATGTGCAGATGTACCACGAGGCAATAAAGCGAATACACAAATCCTCTTGAAACTAATGTGTTGCATATGTTACCGCACGAGTGTAGTAGATTTCAGTTAAATATTCTCTATGCGTCGCCGACTTCCAACATACGACAGATGAAACATGCCAATTCTTATAAATGGTTATTATATGCGAGGTGTCTTTGTTGAACTTATGTATGGATTTTCCTCCTAAGTATGTATCTTTTGAAAAGATATTTCAAGTCGAATTCACACATTCCATTATATAAAGGTTTAGAAAGTGATCGAGTGAGTATACGGCATTATATACATTGTCAGCATACAACGGATCCTTCACAAGCGTTGAACGACTGCATTTTTACTTATAAGGCATACATTCCGGCGATTTCTTGCATGCTTTCGATCCTTATGATATTATCCGTCAGTGGGTGAGAATTCGGTTGACTTAACGAATCTCCTCCTTTAATGCTACACATGGCTCATTGTCAACCAAACTAGGCACTCATTTCTCCCCCCCTAAATCGCCAGAGAATAATAACATAACTAGAACCGATCTTTGCGGATATGCTAATTTGACCGTTACGTAAACTAGAATTGATTCTAACCTCTAACCTAAGCAGAAAATAAGACTTGTAGCACTGCTTTTTAATAATACAGTATTGGCGAATTTTTCTCTTCAAAACATCAATGTTGAAAATCGTATTCCGCATCTTTTTACTATTTTCGATTCTATTTCGGAGAACTTTGGGTATGTTATATTGCTCATGTTATATCTAGTCATGCCGACATTAGGGATTTTCCATCGATTCATTGACACACAATAGCATCTCAGGAAGTGACCTGTATACTTGAAACACTCTGTTCGCTCGTGCACCTGTACGCTAATCACTTTTCTATGAACCACCAGGGATTCCCGGAATGCCATACAACGGTGAGTATCGCCATTCGGTGTGACGAAATTGTGAGTGCGTCATACAATATTCTATTGCCCCTCGTCAAAAGAGTTCCCCACTAGGAATGAGATCAAAATCGGGCAGGAGTGATCACCTATTTTTAGAAAAAGTGTTCTCCGAACAAATTGCATCCTCGAACGCCGCTGGGCCAATGGGCGACATCGAATCATAACAGGAATTTCAAATGGCGGAAGTGGACAATGTTAATTGAACAACAATTAGTATGAGTAATCTGTACTTTACACAGGAAACAGCAGCGAGAATCGTTGAACGAGGAACAAGATAAATTTCGATCAGATAGTAAATCGTGAATAGGAATGACGAGTATATCTTTTTATTAATGAAATTGTATCTAACGTTGGGAAACAATATGTAATCGGGAAACAATTCTGTCGAATAATGGTTTATTTGGTTTTACCGATATAACGTGCATTGGCAGTTAAGATCGTGTGTGACTATGTTTTCAAACTAAACAGCGATTAATTTCTATCCATTCCCACCGCTATCAAAGTAAAGTGTTCAAACAAATCATTAAAATCAGTTATTGAATATAACAAAAGTCATTTGAATGAAATGTATCAGGTAATTTCATTGGCATCGGACATGCTAATACGAAATTCGTTTCTCCTTTCTTCTTCTTCTATTTGTGATTTTACGTCGCATCGACTGCTGGGCCATTTTAGCGACGGTAGGACTGGGTTACAGTAGGTGGTACATTTTTGATTCCTTGAGGAAGTTTAGAGTATTTCTTAGGTGGTCCTGGTTGGTTAGTGCTGGGTTTCGATTTAGCTCATATTACTGTCTCAGGATAATAAGATTCCTACACTCGTACAGAATATGATCGATAGTTAGCGTGTGGTTTTGGCATAGGGTGCACAGCGGAGGTTTGGTTTTCTTGAACAGGTGTTCGTGGGTTGCCTTTGAGTGCCCAGTACGTTTCTCCTTTGTCATAAGTATTTGATAGAAAAAATTAAAACAACTCCCTTTTTGTTTTTAGAAAACATTTAACTTGTCTGCATAGAGATTGTAGAATTTTTGTTAACTATATACAATTAATATAAACTTAACAAGATCTTCTGTAACAAATACTTTCATAGATTTTTAAGCAAATGAAAGATTTTTTGTTCACTTGAGCGCTTATGTTCTAATTAAAATTCATCTTCTTTTCAAACTTATGAGAATACTGTGGTTTTTCATGAATTCCAGCGTCAGGGCAGACGTTATGCAGTTCTCTTTTCCAATCTCTCATGAGATGTAACACAGTATACGTTGTGAAAATTGTCATTGTTAACGACATGGAATGATCAAGTAAGGGGATATGAATACTTACATGTTTCATAAATAATTATTTAAATCTTGCAAAATGTTATTAAAATCATATTTTAGCCGATTTAGAATAAGAGCGTCTTTTAAGAAACCCTCGGAGCCGTTTGATCAAAGTTTAGTAGCTTGTCTTTGATTTGTTTCTTTCCTTTCGTCATTCGTCTAGAAAAGTGTTGCCTAGCTCTGGTATAAACCAGAACTTTCTTAAAATAAATAGTTGTGCCGATCATTATGAAAGTGATCTTACTCAACATAGCAAAAGAAAAACATTTTTTCGCCTGACCCAATTTCATTGAAAAACAATACAAAGTTCATTGAACATTTTCCTTGGATCATATTCATAACCACTAGTCACTTACTACAGAAGTATACGGACTATGCACGCTATTAACACGTTCGTCGCCACGTCACCCGTACTTGGGTGACGGCCCCTGTGGCTATGTTTTCCGGATGACACTCTCCTTCGTTCAATTGAAACAGGATTTTGTAGGTAGTTTACAATAATTTCCTTTTGTATCACAATAATGACGAGCACGCATATACAAAATAGACAGATTGGAAATATTAACAAATGGAAATATGACACTCTCCTTCGTTCAATTGAACCAGGATTTTTGTAGGTAGTTTACAAGAATTTCATTTGTCATCCGGGAAACATAGCCACAGGGGCTATATCCAAGTACGACTTTTGGGCGTTCAACGTGTTAAGAAAGTGGTCTAACTCAACACAGTAAAAGAAAAATGTTTTTTCGCCTAAATTCAATTTCGTTGAAGTACGAGGTGAAGTTCATTGAACGTTTCTCTTGGGCCGTATGCATAACCAATAGCAATGTACCAAAGAAGTATATGGACTGTCTACGTGCCCTATGAAGACCGAATGGCAGATATCTACAGAGAAGGAACAAGAAACATGTCACGAAATTATAAAAATCTTTTCCTCCCTCTGCATGGATTAGGAAAATGTCGACATGTTTGCCATTAATAGGGATTAATAAACAGCATGTCAATACAGTACTATCTAACGATACCTGACACACACACACACACACACACACACACACACTCATCAACTGATCCCTCGTTCAGCCGCGCATTATTACGAATATAAAAGCTATTGCCCCGAAGGTCGCGCTCATGGCATAATACATGTTGCGGCTCGATTCCCGAGTTAATGTCGTTTCCTGTTGTAAAAAGTAAACAAAAAAAAAAGGAAAGCGAGACACAGTCAGATACGAAGGAAGATAGGACAACTGAAAAGTGGAGGGGGGGAAGGATTTTTTTTTTTCAAAGAACGAATGACATCGGTCTATATATTAGGATGCCAAGTGCAGAGCATTTTATTTCGTGCGGTAGAGGCGGCAAGATGCAAAGTCTCGCAATAGTTGCACTGATCGTGCTGTGCCGTAATGAGCTGATCAATGCGCAGGCTACGAATACGATCGTTTTCGTCGACAGTACAACGACTGCGGCCACCGTTTCGACAACATGTGCGTAGTCTATACTCCTGTGTTAGGCACCTTGGTATTTTTTAACAATCTCAGGTAGAGAAGGTATTTCTGCGCACTGCCCGCTGCATTGCATTCGCTTGGGGCTGCTTCTGACAAGAGGGACAAGTGAATCGTGGTAGTAGGTGGTTTTCATCCGATAGATAGCATTTTAATACATATACTTTGGCAGTAATGGGACAGTTGATTTAAAAAAATTAAAATTTAACGCTGATCGATAAAATGATTAAATCAAATTAATTCACATTCGCGAAACTTGTAATTTTATCATGCGTGCATCTTTCGTTACTTTTTCGAATTATTTGGGATACGTGGCGGTTATAGATTTGAGAAAAAATTAATTAATTACTTATTAATTTATTGGTGGAAACGATATTTTTATTGTATGCAGTAATAGGATCATCTAGCCTTGTTAAAACTATTTTTTTACCATTCGTTATACATATACGTATGCACAAAATTGTTTTAAGAACGTATGTATATCAAGATTTTTTTTTAAATAGCTGGCATGCAGAATCGTGTATGCTTTTGTGTACCTACTGGAACATGTCAGTCAAATCTCAATAACCCCAACATCGATATCCGGATTGTCAACATGGTAAGATTATATTTTTGATATATACTACCATTCTGAAGGATAAGCTAATCTTTTTAAGAGAGAAACGTTTATGCAGAATTGACCTTTATTTCGAATAAACAGAAGTTCTAATCTCTTTTTGGCGCTTCTTTTTCTCACAGCAGATTGTAGTAAAGATATATTAACGAAACCTTATTTTATCGTATCGTACCTTGTTATTACAAAAATATGTTTCTGTATTCCATGTTCGAATTAATATGAATACGTATGAGTACTCGGAGAATCCGCATACGGATACGTTAATGTTTCACATTTTATTGTTTGCTTATCAAGATATACTTACTTCCATTGCAATCAGTGACTTTCTGGAGAGTGAGAGTTTTGTATATCGTCAAATTATCCATATTGCGTCTGTATCAGTCTAAAGTACCTCCGGTGCTCACCCACTTATTCGCAGGGAACACAATGCAACAGTGGGATGACTTATTGCTGTTTCAACCCCGGCGAAAATATAGTCATCGATGGCAGTTGCGGGGTAAGAAAAATTCCAGCCGCGCAGCAACAGCAAGGCAGAGCGAGTTTCGGTGCATATCCGTGGCAAGCTGCCTTGCTCACCAATGACAATACCTACTTCGGATCTGGAGTTCTTATCACCCAAAGACATGTGCTGACAACCGCGCATAAGGTGTCCGCTTATGCAAATGGCGGCTTCAAGGTAAAGAGTTACAACAGTTATCTTATTAAATCACAACACTTCTTTTCATCAAATAGTTTCGGAACATTGTGACAATATGTCAGATAGCGTTTGTTCAATAGAATAATTAGTCCAATAGTTGAATATTCATTAGTTCAATTAGCTTAATGGAATAGACTATATTGTCATGTTCGTATCGTTTTTCATTGAAGGTACGACTGGGCGAGTGGAATGCCCAAAATACCAATGAGCCATATCCTTACCGTGAATACGGGGTGTCAAAAGTCTACATACATCCGTCGTTCAACGCGCAAAATCTGCAGAATGACGTTGCAGTCATTCAGTTGAATAGCAATGTACAAATAGCGGATAGTCCAAATATTAATACGGCTTGTTTGCCGAGCGGAATGCCAGCCGCAGGAACGAGGTGAGATGACAAAGCAGTAGTATTTCATGTCATTGTTTAAATCACAAGTATTACCTGACTAAGCATACGTGAACAATGCACATCTACGTGGAGTCTCGGGTTTTTCCTGCCAATCTGTATGAGCATATCATACAAGTAAAAATTACCAATATAATATATATTACATAAACATGGTTGATAAATGCCTAATTGCACCGTTAAAAGAAAAGATGGGAATACTGAAAACTCACTCATTTATTAGCTTACGCCCCTCGACAACACACTGGCAACTTATTTTTCTTTACACAGACTATGTTTTCCAATTTATATTACTGTTGCTGAGAGTATCGTAGCTTCGATTAGAATCAGTGAGCACCGGTGCGTTTACTTTTATTTTTGTTATATGTTTTAATTTCGCTTTTATCGGCACATGTTTATGTAAAATTTCCTTATTGCTACATCTGTGATGTGTATACACGGATTGGCAAAAAAATCATGAAAGAGCCTGTATATGTCTATGTGCACATGTTCTGAAACATATTCAATAGCGCAATAATATAAACAATTCATGAAGTAATTTAATGTTGTTAAATACATAGTAATACTAACAATTTTGCAAAATTTACCATGTTAATAGTTTAAAATCAGAAAGCAATGTTTTAAATACTAACAAACAGGTCAGAACTAATATGGAGTAACAGATTCGAAATGTAAATTAAGAATAATGAATAGAAAATGTCTTATTGTTGAAAATGGATAAAAAAAATCAATGATCATCAATTTTGCGTAGATGCTGGGTTTCTGGCTGGGGAAAGGACGCATTCGGATCAGGTGGTAGTTATCAGAGTATAATGAAAGAGGTGGATGTACCGATACAGAGCCAATCCGATTGCGAGAATCTTTTGCGTGGTACCAGACTTGGCGGGATGTTTATTTTGGATCGAAAAAGTTTCCTCTGCGCAGGTGGTGAAGCCGGTAAAGATGCTTGCACGGTAAGAACTAATAAATCCGTATCATTAAAGCAACATTTTTGTAGCCGCGTATGAGGAAGGTATAAAAGATGGGAAGAACACATGTTTGCATCTCAGGAGTCAGACTCCATTAATTGCACGTCAAGTATATTTGTTCAGCTTCAAAACATGTAATTAATCCTAATAATTCGAAAGTCAGAATTTCTCTACTCTCTACGTCGGAATCTATGCATTCATCTGAGATGCATACATACACGACTGTCTATATATCACATTAGCAAAGTTCAGATGGCTTTTCTTTATTTCAGTATAAAGCTAGAAGATCGATTTATCTACAATAGATAAAAAATTAACAACCGCTCTTGGCTAATGTCTCGTTTCTCACATAAGTCATTCGAATTCTCTCGTTAGTGTGTAAGCCACTGGGCAACTTACTTGACACTGCCGTTCATATCGATTAACGAGGCTTGCGCATAGGCATGCGCTTACTTTAGTCATTAATTCCGATAGTGAACGGCTTTCTTTATGTTTTGTCCTTTCAAACAGGGTGACGGCGGTTCCCCATTAGTCTGCGAAGCCGGTGGTCGATGGCAAGTTGTTGGAATGGTGGCATGGGGAATTGGATGCGCAAATGGAAAAGTACCGGGCGTCTACGTAAACGTCTTCAATTACATACCGTGGATAAGCGAACAAGTCAACAAGTCTTGACGAAGCTTCACAACGTTCGTTAAACCTACGCTAGGCATACGACTATTTCCTATTGTGAAATCTGCGGAGTCAAGTCAGTAGTAAGCTTTGTGTACATTTTATATATTAATTGAAGAAAATAAATTTTCCCTCCAAAAAAAAAAACGAAATTCCGGCCGGTACTCTCCGTCTGTTGCTCCCCATCTTTGCCCACTCAAAACAACGTTTGGTGTACTACTAACTTGTCTAGTGCGTACATTATAGAGCACGATGAGCATCGGATGAAAACAAAATTAAGTATAAATTAGGAGAAACGGCGATAACAGTATACCCGTTTAGTCCAAGTACTTCTCAGAAGTAACTAACGGTTGTAAAAGCAAACTTTATAATCTGGTACGGTAATAATCACCTATAAACTGAAGTATAATTACGATAACAGGGCGCGCGTATAATGAGTAGACGTTACGACATTGAAAAATGAATGCGTGGATGGAATTTGACAAATTACATAGAGTCACACCCACACGCGCGCACGTTTTCTTCTCCATCTTTTTTGTGCAAAATGAATCATTCGTTCAATCGCGCAATGCCTCGTTCGTTCATCCGTTTATTCAATTAGTCGACTACTCATTCATCCATTCATTTGTCCGCTCGCACAATCAATCGTTCGTTCGTTCGTACTTCCGTTCGTTCGTTCGTTCGTTCGTTCGTTCGTTCGTACACTCCTACATTCACTCGATATCTCCTTGTTCTTCCGCTAGTTACGCTTAAATAACGTTGTATTTATCTTACTCGTCGCATATCATCTAACTATGGAGGTAGAGTCTCGCACTCGATTCTAACAATCTCGCTGTATACACATTTACACGCCCTTTCGGTCGTTCGCCGACGCAGGGTTCCTGGATGATTTCGTTGTTGCCTGCAGTCAGGGCAGCCAACGGAACGAAAACGATTCGAGAAAGCCGACATAGGCAAGGGTTTCTGCGCACGCAAAACAACTTTTCGTCGGCCGCGTAGAAATCATCTTTGATAATCGTTTGAAAGACGCCCGAGGGTCGTAAAAAATGCTCGAGAACGGTCGAAAGTGGTCGAAGGTCGTCGAAAGTCGTGAAAAAATCTTTGCGCGGCAAAAAGAGAAGCGAAAGAACGTAGAGCCCTAAGCCTGATTGAGCTGAACGGAGATGTTGGTCGGTATGGAGAGCAAGTGTCCACGTTCCATTTCGTTGACCTCCTGCTGCTCTGCCGTCGTTCCACTGCCAATGGAGACTGTCGACCTGGCGAGACTGTTTCGCTGACGACACATGTACGGCGTTTCCCCTGGCGACGGGGTCTCCCGATCCTGTCGGACAATTCAACATAGTTTCCGTCCTCATCAGTGTCGTAGGGAGGCGCTTGTGGCGAGCGAGAAATGCAGGAGTGGTCACAATGGGGCGGAGGAGGGGGTTGGCGTTAAGTCAGTGCTCGAGTCAGAGCGTATCCTGTCCAAGCAATGGCCAAAGCATTTGGAATTTGACCGGCTGGACTGATCAACCGTCTCCGTCTCCAAGCGGTACTGGCAAAGTCATCGGGGTTGGTATGTAGGAATAGCGCGGGACGACAATAGAGAATAGGGTAATGTGCGTCTCATGCTGTAATGGCAATGCAGTAATGTCCATCGTTTACGACATAAGTGGGTGCAGTACCCTCATGGTTACCAAATGTAACGTGGTAAGTATGGAATAAATATTCCGAATGACGAAAATACCTTAAGGAAAGGATGGATTCAAACATTACTCCGTATTCAATGGACGTTTGGGAAGTTTTTACACTTCCTCGGGTATGGCTTTTTAATCCATACGGAGAGTCAAAAATTAAGTATGTAATGAAAATTTAATTTCATTTTGTCCTTTGATAATAACTTGCGAAAGAGTTAAGGAAATTAGAGAAAGGTGTCAAATACGTGGCCTCCCAATGCATGACGATTATTTGAATAAACTCACTTAAATATCTATTGGCATTGTTAGAGCATGTAAAATATTTTAAATGGGTATATATTTAAAAAACAAAAACTATAAAAAATGCGGCCCAAACAGCAGTTCATTTTGTGATCATAACACTTCAAGGACATGTCCATGGTACGTTATAAATATCATATTGTTTGCAACTGTTTAGTATCGAAATGAATGCAACACTTACCTGTTTTGAGGGTCCGCAACAGGTGGCATGATTACAAGGTTTGTCCGTTTTTGGACAATCAAGAACACAATCTTGTGTGGGAGTCTCCTTAATTTCGCTATTTGAGTGGTACTGAAATGTGAAATGATGTTTGGTATATAATTGATCATTACCAACATTATTATTTAGACTATTAGCAGATTCTCGCATAACGCGGTTAATGTATAGCGTGTTGTAAGAATTCGCGTTGTAGGAAATCATGCTAAACGGGAATTTTCCTCCCGTAACGCGCATAATCTAAAGTGACATCTTTAAAATAATTATTGCTATGCTGAATTTTGTTTTTTGTATCTTAACAAATCGGGCCGGAATTTACGGATAAATTGCATATGTACAACTATGATACAAGAACTACATTATTAATGTAATATTCATCTAATCAAATAAATATTTATTATCAATATTCTATTAAAGAGATTTAATTGTTGAATCTGGTAATTCCTGTGTTTCATTGTTTATGCAGTTATATGGAAAGTCGTATTAAACCTTATGAAAAGAGTAGTCGCAATGTTTTTGTCGAGTTACAGGAATTTGCGTCACACGAGTCTACTATATACCCCTAGATATCAGATGCGATGTATTCGTTTTGTAAATAATACTAGACAATGTAGTCTTAAGGCAACATTTATCCTTTTCCACATTTTGGTATATGACGCAAAAGAAGATCATATTTACCTGTTGCATTTATAAATTGCAAAAATAAAACGCTATTTTGGTATGCCATGTATGTATACATAATAACATGCGCATGATAGAATGCAAGAGTGTGCACGTGTGCATGTTCGCAATTGTATTGACTTTGTTAATTTGTCATGTGCGTCTGTATAAATGCATGATTTTGTCCATCACTTTCCTTACCACAATTGAATTCATGATTCAGACAGCTTGTACTCGATAGAATGTTTTCAGATATACATATACTAAATGCAATTGGTGTCGATAGAATAAAGTCTAAGATACAATAAAGACTACGTAAAGCTCGTGGTGACATTAATTGGCAACTATATTTGTTAAAACTACAGAAATGTTAAAAAAGAGTAGAGTAATTATTTTATATTGATTTACGACTTTTGATTTACGCAGTTTAATAGCAACAACTACTGATAGTTATACTTAAAAAAATAAATTATAGCACAATAAATGAATCAACGCAAATTCTCCGAATTATTTGAAAGACAAATGCAAACCGGTTACAAAGTTGGACCTTTTTTTTGTCAAACATCTAGGAATTTGCCTCAAATATAAAAAAAAAACATAAAAAAATGAAGAGGAAGCATACGATCTTGTAACACATATCTGGTGAGTGTTTAACGTGTACATCATTGATACAGAACATATTCATGTAGTGACCTACACAATTACCCATTCCTGTGACTACAGACTGAGATTACTCAAGGACAATGTATTTGTAGTCTCTACGTCTATCTCCAAGTACAGCTAATTTAAACTACGGAATGGACGCAATCGTGAAAGTCTTTGCACTGAACATACTCGCCAGAACGAAACTGGCATAAGCATATTTTATAAGGGATTGATCGCTAACACGAGTGAATTTTGTTGAATTGATGTACCCAAATACCTCCGAAAAAATATACTGTGGATCCATTTGATTTGTTTTAGACATATTTTCATATCAAATGAAGCAATGTCAAACCACTTATATTGATAATTGACCTCATTCACTGCGTCTGATTATGGGCACAATACAAAGGATGTTACAGTATCAGTCATGCGTAGTTTCAGTAAGAGAAATAGTAATGTAACGTATTTCTGTGTTGTCAAATGTCAACTAAACAGTTTTAATAATCAAAAATCAAAACACTGACACACCCAATTAAGATACTTAATTTTGTTCTGAAACTTGTTCAGATAGACGGAGAATGTATGATAAATGATACAAAACGATTATTTGTATAATTATATTTAAACGATTACAAAATAGAATGCAATATTTTTGGTTAAGAAAAGGTCAATCATCACTTCCAATGATGACTAATTAATTATACCTAAACCATACCAGGTTATCACACTTTTTATTAATTTCCACTGTTATTTCTTAAACCATTCTTCATAGAAACAAATCTTTTACTCTACACAAAATTCCACTTCTAAGACAATATTGCGTATCGGATAGAACGTGGTATGACAGCTAACTACTGTTTTGTTTGTTTGTTTGAAGGAACTTTTCAACAGATATTAATTTCCAAAATCCAATTAATTGCCAATATTAATTTTATTTTAGCATTGGCATTAGAAATGTTCGTTAAAATTCGATGTAATTTAAAATATATGTGTAAAATGAATTAGCCAATAGACTATTGAAACTAATTTTTATTTATAAACATTTTTAGGCAAGGACAAGGTCAATTACTCTACGTGATGCTCAACTAGGATTGTTTCTAAGTCATTTTGAAACTACTATTCATTAGAACATGCATTTTCACTCTACAGAAATATTAACAAAGAATAAAGTAAAATAATTACTGTCTTCAGAAATAGATAGGCATATGTTGTTTGCAGGTACGTGTACGATGATTGATAAATCTAAAGTTATATACTGTTTAAACAGATTAAAAACCAGTTTCGAACTCATTTCGAAATCAATATATTACAATGTACTTTGGATTTAGAAAAATTTCTATCATGACCGTTAAAAAATTATAATTTGATATGGAATTAAGAAATTAATAATAATTGTTTTGAATACAATAAGTTTAAAATACGTCTACGATTAAAGCGATAAGTTACTCTAGTCATGTGGTAAAAAATCATTCTAGTAAACTTGAAATATTCTTGGGCACAGACAGCATATTTGAAGACTAGAGTTTGACCTTTCGCGGTTAACTTGATTCATCGTTATAGTTGAATAAAATTGCATCTAAATGAGGTGTACGTGAACAATTTAATAAAAGCATATACTTTCAGTGAAAAGCACCTTGTCAGAAAGCAGCACCCACTACTCAAATAATAGAATATGCGGTAGCCCGGCAAAACAAATTCAATTTTATTTGAATAGAATTTTTAATAATCATTACTGAGCAAGACATGTATATAACAATGAGAACAGAAGAGAGCACCTAATATTTTAAAGGTACACATACATCGGTGTTCTTATTCTTGTATGTGTGAGTATAGATCACCACACTTATAAGAGATTTATCTTGGAAATGATAACTGATGTACAATTTGTGATCTGCTTATCTCTCAACGTTGCTTTATACAAAGTGACCCATTTAATCGTTTCATATATCAAGCCAAAAAATATTTCAAGGTGGCCTTCTTTTAGTTGCACCAAATATCTTGTGCTTGCCACAATATATGTATTACGTGTGATTTGTTTCCGGAATATCAAGATGGCCTATGATCCTTTATGAAACTAGTCGTTTTCGTTTAGGAAATTGTATGGTCGATTAAGCAGCAAATTCGTTAACCTGTTTCATGTTAGTCAATCATTACCATTCAAAATGATTTACGTGGTGCTTAACACTTAAGGACACCTTAGTGTGAATCCAATTGTTTACTCCATCTCATTCTCAAGGCAGGAAGTATTAAACTTGTAATCTTTTTCGACATTTCAGATAATTGAGAACATATCTTTACGCTATGAAATGTAATGTTTTACTGCTAAAGTAATTTGTATATAATTAAATATATTTTTAGGTTCACAACAGGCAACTTATGCAAGTATAAATCAAGCTTGTCAATATCTGACATTGAATTTTTATATCGGACAATATCAAACATGGATATTTGAAAAAATTACAAGACCTCTACCCTTTACCACCGAAAAACACGTTAAAGCTAAAAATTAATCTCATTTGGCACAACACGCGTATCATAAAACACATGTTACTCAACGTAATTAATTTATGTAACATTAGTACCGTACTTTTAATAATATAAGAAAATAATCAATTGTATAGGCATCAATTGTAGGCAAATACCACTAAAAATTCACTCGGTACTTTTCGGTAAAAAGTATATTATACATTGCAGCACCTTTAAAATCCACTAAATATATAAACAGCCTTTTACGAAATACATACGAACCCGAATGTACAATAAACAGAGGAATGTTATTGTTTATTGCAAAACATTTGTATAATGTGGTTGTAATCGTTTCTTAAGCCAACTTTAAAGAACGGAAGATGTGATACGCAAATGCGATATTTCTTTCATTTACGACATCACTGTCAAACAAATATCGGTTAATGTGCTTACGTAAGGTCCTACCATAAACTTAGAGCCTAAATGTAACAATAATTGGTTCCATAGATTATTTATGTATTCAGTTTTGTTTGTATTGACAATTATAATAAATTACTTACGTCTATGAATTCTGGTTGTATTGTCGTTGAGTGAATTCCCTCGTTGTGAAAGAACTCCTTCACCTGCTCCGCAATCTTCATGTACTCTGATAGATTCCTACATCTTATATGAGCAGATGCTATTATTCTGTCACCCGCCAATTGCCATACATGGAATTCGTGAACCGCCAGTACACCATCAACATTCTCCAAAAGTCTCT
Source organism: Anoplius nigerrimus (assembly GCA_914767735.1). Taxonomy (NCBI): domain Eukaryota; kingdom Metazoa; phylum Arthropoda; class Insecta; order Hymenoptera; family Pompilidae; genus Anoplius; species Anoplius nigerrimus. The sequence goes on from OU612078.1 coordinate 12,678,804, forward strand.
GTTGTATTGCATCTACCTACGTACGATTCGTAATACAACAAACGTTAGGTATTAACTCCGTAAGTGTAAAGTCCTAATTGTTAGATTTATCATTTAACATGAATATATGTGCAACAGAGTCTACATTTGAAAACCCGTTCCTATACTAGTCAGACATTTCCAGCAAGTTGGATTTGCTTTGAAAGATTCCGTTATAAATGTACTCCATATTACTCTTTAATATAGAAGGGAAAAACAAAAGAATGTATGCTCGAAATGATATGGAAATATTGGATTGTTGTATATTGAAAAAGATCTTTACAGCTGTTACAAAACTGAAAGGTTCGTAATTTTTTGCAACGTTATGCGTGTATATGTTACGGTAAATGTGATTAGTCCAGTGGTGATGTATAATTACCTATCATTATTGAAGTTATTCATACCCAGTACTCAAGAAGAATTCTATCACACTTTGGTAGGAAGATCCCATAACTCCGTCTGGTGCATACTCCTTATAAGACGTATGAATAACTAAATCATTTTTAAAAGAAAATCTTTTATTTGGATCTTCCGTAAACAAACTAATATGTTAAGGAAATATTACTACTATAATATATAATCATCACTAAATTTTCCACATGTGATGAATTCTTGAATCACCGGATTAATTACATTTACCGTAACATATATTATACATTACCGAAACAGTAATATTTTGATTAAAACCTATCCTGCTGCTATAGAAATATTCATAATAGTCATCACTCCGTACTTTATATATTTTGTCAAATCGGGCGTGTCATCATCGCGAGTGTGAAACAAATCAAATTGTACAAGGCGATATACTATGAAAATCTTTTAATCAAATCAATACAGCTTTGATAGAATAAAGAGATCTGGTCGTTTATTGAAATTGATTGATATATAAAATTAATAATTATAAGCATTTGGAACAAGAACACAATTTATCAAGCACTCTGTGCATTCAGTTATAACACAGCGGTCAGCACTTGTTTAAGTATAAAATAATATAAAATATATAAATTAATTAAATTTTACGACATATGTTGTTTTGACACAAAAAACTAACTTGAGGAAGGAATTCTCATTTTTCGTACAATGTCCCAACAAAGCCAAAATATGAACAAAACCAGAGATACCGCAATAGTAATCTATAATGTCAAGAAAACATGTCATCCGGAATTCGCGATTCCTTCAGTATCAAATCAACGTTTTTCTGATAGTTTTTTTAATTCTGGCTTTTGTACTAGGTAAACTTGTTTTGTTCAAAACCTGAAAAAAATTTGGAATGTGTACACCGTTACCAGATGTAGCTCTGACTTTTGTTTCAGATTTTTGTATCCACTAGATTCCAAGAAAATCCCACCCCACAGTCGAGATAGAATGTTGAAAATTCACAAAAATTGTTCTTTTTTTATAAGCTACCTAACGGCTTATTCAACATTTCAATCGGATTTGGGGCATTTTTTATCAACTTATTCGGCTATATCTTTTGTTTCAAAAGAAGTAAATGAGGAGATATTTTATATATTTAGCGGAAGTAAGTTTTAAGTCGTATCAAATAAGTTGAAATAACTTCAAATCATAAAACATATAATTTAGTGGTTTCATGCGGAAAGACCACATAAATAAAAACTTTAACTTAAAGCAAAGATAAGCCATTCGAAAATCATAGAGATATGCCTACCTATATAGATAAGGTTTGTACACATCAGAAGGCATCCTCTTTAAAACCAGCAAGTTGCATTCAAAAAGCTTTTTCACGTAATCAATTCTGTTCACGTGCGTGGATGCATTCAAATCAGATTCCCACCCCAATAGAAAAATACTAATATTCCAGAAAATACCAATAGATAGATTTACCTACTACAACACAGTTTTCCAAACACAATTTGTAACTAAATTGTATCATGTAATGTTTGAAATTCTGATACGTTCAATGTATCTGTGATTACGAAAATAATTAAAATCGAAGATTGAAAAACTATAATGCCCTTGTACGAATTTTATACGTACGGCGCACACATTGCATTATGTTGTATCTAACATGAAATAAGATTGGTAGCAGTAAAATGGATAGTATATTTTTTAGGTAAGAGTTGACTGTTGAGTACTTCCGTAACAGTTTTAATACGCCGCTTATAACATTAATATATGCAAAACCACAAAATATTCTTATATTCTTAGATTTTTTCCTCTTATTTACAAATTCCTAACGAATCACTGTTAGATGTTCACCCCAAAATGCTCCACTTTTATTGACGTTTCGTCACATTTTAGCCTGTGAAACTGTACTGGAATGTAAACCGTTTCTGTCCTAATACTTTATCTTTCTGTTCAAAGGTATAGTGCATGCCACAAAAAAGAAAACTTAAAATGACTGTAATCTACTAGAGGTAAAGGTCCACAAAGCAGAGTACCTCTCTTTCCATTTTAATATCATAGTTGAATAATGGAATGCATCTTTTGAAATGATAGTCTTTATAAATTTAATTAAATTACGTATATAGTAAAACTTCTTTTTATTCTATGATAACCGTAAATGCACGTACAATCGTACGTTTTCTAATAGAATTTTGGTTGCAATCAGCATCTCTCTCATTTTGCATATATTATTCATTACCAATATTTTCTGTAATACTGTTTATAACAGGTTATATCTTTTCAAGACTTTCAAGTTTGACAAATGCAGGATATGATGAATAAGAAAAAAAATAGACCTGTGACTGACCTGTATGTGCGTTGGAACTGTTTGTAGAAGGATCAGCGCTGATTCTTGAAGGAGAGGCCAGACAGAACGGAGAATGAGAATGACCAATAACAAGGACAGAGCCGGATCGATGTAGAATCTGTTGAGAGAGATAAGCTCATTTCCTGAGAGCAGGTCTGTTTTTATAAATAAGGCAGAACTACAAAATGAAGATTTCTACAAGAGTTTTATATTATAAATTACCTGCGTTTAATACGAAGAGACATAAATGTACAAAAATACGTAAAAATTTATGACCAAATAGATTCAGTTCAATTTTAAGTTAATTTCATCGTTTTATTAAAATTTAAATTGGCGATTGTTGGTTTGAATGTTACACATGAAATAACTGCAAAATGCAAATGACGCAATACATAGGAGGTAAAAAAAAAAACATCAAGAATACTAAAATATTGTAATCCAATCCCAATGTTACGTTAGGACATATACAAAATCTTGCTTATATTCTTGGCACATGAAATAAAAAAATCTCCAAAATAAAGGGAATAATATGGTAATTATAATTGTTTGTTATATCTCCTCCATACTAATTAAATAATTTCTTTGTACGTCAATTGTATGCAACTTTGCAAGCGTTGTCCGATTTATGAGGTTTAAAAATCAAGTTGATACTAATTACAGATTAAACAATATGATTACAAAAATAGCATCGCATACGAAAATCATGAAAGTAAAGATCTTCTTCATTTCCTAATTCCTATAGAATAACGGCACGTTCTTCATCAATATCTCTGTATACGTATTTAAGAACAGTAAGTTTGACTTCAATAATATATTAACTATTGAATTCATAAAAAAAGAATCCGTGCACTTCTTTTTACCACAATCTAACAAATAATTAGTCTTGAAATATAGTAATAGAAAATAGTATTTATTTGAAAATTTTTGATGAACATTTCTTGTATTCAAACGACACGATTCTAACTCAAAAGCCACCATCGTTTTTAAATAGCATTAAGGAAATAAAGTTACAACTTCTTAGAATAACAAGTTGCGTAAACACAAATACCGATCTAACTAGATACAGGCATGTTCAACGCGTTGCAAACATGCAGTACGCGGTCTGCAAATCGGAAAGAATCATAACAGTTCAAAAAAATATTTTATATTTTTCGTTCATTCCAAACACAACATGGTTTTTCTATACACAGTCGTACAATGTTTTGGAAATGTACCTTTGTTAGGCATGTATCATATTAATAAATATGCCTTGTAGAATTGCACCAATTCATCCAAATTAGTTCAACGTGACTACTCATTTTCGAAATCAAAATTATCTCTTAAAAATGTGAGATTTTGTGTCACATTACTGCTAAAGATATTTAAGGATAGTTTCCCAAATGAAGGAAAACTTAGATGCATGATGATAAGACTATATTCCGTTCGAAACTGATTATATTTAACGACAGTATTAATCATTTTTGGACTGTTGACCAAATTCTTTGACACACTGTCGTTACACGCGGATGAATCAGGCAGCGGGAACAGCCTGTTCCACTCCTTTTATTGACTATAGAAACAAGGAGTACAGGAAAAGTCGTATGACGTGGCGGTTTATATTTCCGTGAATACGTTTTTGGAATGTACAGCAAAAAGCTGTACCTGCAACTACACATTATAAGGAAATTGTAAAGGTTGCCGCATGATTTCAATGTAATTTGTAAACGTTGTTTATTAAAATAAACCCATTATAAATGAAGGCAATTGCTCTACTGAAAGCATATAAGCATTGTATGTGCCTTGAACGGCAAAATGTTTTTAATAACGGTTTTTAACACCCCACAAAAGCATTTGTTACTGAAAAGCTACATAACTTTGCTACAATTAGGGTATAGTGATTCTAATTTTATTTTCTGTTGGAAAGAATTAAAAAAATACAAAACTGTTATGTTTAAACATGCAAAATTAACATCGGACACACTCGTATATACATATATATCATATATATATATATGTTGTGTATGTGTATATAAGAAATGAATACATGTATTTAAATCCCTTTCAACTCCCATAAATAAAATAGAATGTTTAATTTTTCTTGTTGATCTGAAATCTACAATACGTTCCTTACTTTTGACCCATAAAATGTTCCACGTATCTATCGTCGTATTATTCGGTCAATGAATCACCTAAGAGCTGCTTAAGACCTATTTGTGCTAGTCGAGAGCACTTCGGATACACCCCTTGATATTTTATCAATAATTAAAAATGCCCTCATTATTTACAACGAGTCAGTGAATGTATACAATTTAGCTTGTTTAGTTTGATAAAATATTGCTCCTACTATATGTCAGTCCTTCAAATGCTATACATTTTTTGAAACGTTTTTGATAACACATTTTACATTTGGAAGCCATAGTATTTAAAGTAGATTCAAATAAACAATACATTATATGACTTTGGATCAGCAAATTAAGCAAAACGTTAAATACTCGCAAATTTATATGTACGCTATTTTGATAAGTACTCCAATTATTTTCCTTGCTTCACATCTCTAATCATTTAAAAAATCCTCATTATAATTGATACACTACTTTCTGAAATGCAGTGCAAAATTGGTTTATTTGGGTGCAAGTGCATTTCTTTCCTTATGTCTATATGATATTTATGAAAAAAATGGTATATTAGTTCCTGTCATTTTGCACCTTTTTTTCTTTACAAATGTTGGTCCTATGAAGGATCAATGTGACCTACAGGATAATGCAAACTGAAGTGAGTTGAACTATTACATATGTTTTAGTATGCATATATGAAGTGAGTTGAACTGTTACATATGTTTTAGTTTGTATAAATGCCTTCTATAATACTGAAAGTTGGTACCACAGCACATACTACCAATTTAAGAAGACACAAAAGAATTCTATCTCTTCTTTACAGTCAATCACCTTGTATAAAACGGATATTCAATAATCTTAAAGCCTTTTCCCTACATAATTGGGGAGGAGAAAGAGGAAAGAGGAAAAAGAGAGAGAGAAACTTAACATTCTCGTACAATGATCCAATCAAAGCTAATCAAATCAAATTGCTTTTCTCTTGAATATCACTATTCAAACAATTTTCCTTAATGGCCGAAAAGCAGTTGAGATATTCATGTGTTTGTTTAAAAATACTGTAATAGATGTGCACATACCTATATTCCCATTTAGTGAGCCAAACTATCAGAGCAGAGACAATAACAATGACAGAGCCGAGAGCATCAGAAAGTACATGAAGGAAGACTCCTCGCATGTTCATCTGACTGGCATCATGACTGTGACCATGCGCCCTTTTTACTTGCGGTGTTGATGGCCTGTAGTCATTTTCATTATCATCAGTACCTACTAATGTGCTGAGTCTGTTGTGACTTCGTGAGATGCCATGAGAGTGTCCATGACTACCACCTCCATGTTCTACAAAAATTTAATTTTTGTGTGAAATTACCTTGTCAGAAACAAATGAAGTCCATACTAAGTAACAATTTAAAGTACACTACATTTATTGCATTCTTATTAAATGTAAATTTTACTCTATATAGTTTTAACTTCAAATTTATATGTTACATAGACATGAAAAACAATTAAAATTTACCATGAAAGAGACATAGGCCAATAACGTTGACCAACAGACCCAATGCTCCGACAGCAACTAGTAACTTGGCTTCATGTATTTCTTCTACCTCTATGAATCTTTTGCAAGCTTCAACTGTTATACTAAAGCATAGTGCTACCAAGAAAACTGCATTCACCAGTGCACCTAGGACTTCTGCCCTTGCCCATCCAAAAGTGTTCTTGGACCATTTTTTTGGTGACATCTGCCAATATCATAACAACAGATTGAACACTATTATTATGTTGCATTGTGACATGCTTCAGAATTTTGTGATTTTTTTATTCTATGACGTTTACCTTGACTGACAGAAAAGCAACCACCAATGCTGCCACGTCTGATAACATGTGAAAACTATCCGCAATCAGGGCCATAGAATTTGTCACATAACCAACCACTATTTCTACCAGAAAGAACAGAGCTGTCAGCCATAGCATGGTCAAGAGGCGACATTTTTTTCCTGTGTAACGACCCATGCTTTTCTCCCACTAGATCTGTGAAAGCATATTGGTACATATTTATTACATTAAAATAAACACATAAATAAGTGAATAGCAACAAAAGGAAGTTGAAATATTTTCTGTATGTTGCAATGTTAAAGTAAACTAAACTACTAATTGAATTAAAGAACTCTCTCACCTTTCTGTAACAAGGTATGAAACCAAAGAATATTAACTGTTAAATTATTGGTGATAGGGAAGATAATGTTATTTATGCTATGTTTTTATTGTTAATGCATTAGAAAGATTATGAACAAGTGCAGCAGTGGAAACAGTAGTAGTACAGACCTTGCACAAAGGAAAACACACCTCGCTCAAAATAAGGCTAACAGTACTACTGATGGCAATAAGCTAGATGTGGAGAGTACACATAGAGACAAGCAAACTAACTTAATAATTATGACAGAGGTAATCGTGATACATTGATACTATGACAGTGTCAGAACAGTACTTAATGACAGCAGGGCAGTTTGACAATGGTGTTGTGTTCGGTTCGTCTCTCTAAGCACTATACGTCAGAGTAACAGAAACTGGCAAGCACGCTTGTTGATAAATGCGACCAACCAATAGTAACCAAAACTCGTGACCGGTGAAAAATGCGACACTCCCGAAGAAGAATGAAAGTGAGAATTAGAAAAAAGAGGCCGCGACAACGATATTGTGTAAACGAGATAGGAATAATAAACAATAGTGTACGGAAAAAGATATATAAGATATATGTAGCGGCGTAAACGCTCGTCTGGAGCGATTCGAACGATAATATCACACCATCGTCGGGCAAGATTTAAAATCCTACGAGAGGTATTCCGGGCAAGAGTATTTCAACACTTTCAGACGATCTTCCGCATTTACTATCGATATGTATGCTGTGGATGAGCGTAAAGTCCATGGCGTATCGATATACGCGAAATGGGGATAAAGGTATCGACAGGGATTGCGTTCAGAGAGGTTCTCCTATCGATGCACGCGCCAATCGAGAATCGAAATATAACATCTGCACACATATGCATTTCACCTTTGCGTCAAGATTACTATTGACGTAGTCACATACTTGGTACGTAGCTGCAACCGACAGATGGTGCCACCAATCAGTCAAATTTGGTGACTCTATTTAACCCGCGAGAACTTGCGCTATGAGATTTTGTGCCGCGCCGAGAAAGAATCTAAGATATTTCAATAAATAGAAAAGATTGAAGACTGGCGTTCCGGCTGATTAAGTTTTACAATCTCCACTATCATTTGAACCTATTATTAACGTAATTATTTATTTATTATAATCTAGGGGCGACATTTCTCCAGTTACTACCGTGAACGATGATGATCGTGATCGGCCCGCACCAGCCCGCACTGGCCCGCACGTACAGTCTGCTTCTCCCACCATACTCATTTCTCCTGCCGTGCTTCTAGCGCGTACATATATGTGTCAAGTACATGTGCGCGCGTATTTAGTGGTATAGAGAAGCGGCGAGAAGAGTGGGAAGAGCAGCAGAATCGGCGGGGTACCGCGTATACGCATTTTCATGCTTTGCAGGCTCTTCGCAAAACCCAAAAATCTTATATTTAAATAATTAATTTCACATATCTGCTCAGTCACGTTGTGTCTAATGGTACGAAATTAGATAACTAGAAAATTAGATAACTATAACAAGAAAATATGCTACATAAACGAAGCAAATGCTGCTAAAAAGTACATTAAAGTAGGTGCGGCACAAAATTCTGCACGCGAGTTCTCACGTGACGGTCGAGGCGCGCGTTCGCGCGGGTTAAGCACAAAACTAACGAGTAAGTAAAATACTAAAAAATTATCGTTTTATCACTACGCACACTGACGGTAACATATGTAAATTATCTGCACTTTCTTCCAGAAATGTAGTTATTATTATCAAATGATAAATTACTGATCAAAATAATATATAACTACATGTGCTTTTTTATTGTATTCGTCATTCTAGTTCTTAGGATATGATACAACTTTTTTAAAATACCAAAATAAACGGTCCATATAATAAAATATGTTGTAATGAATGTTCCATATTTCAATAGTACTAAAAAGACTAATATTATAACGAAGCTGAACTAGTCAATAATTGATTAACCGTAGCAGAAGTAGGGAAATCGTTAAATGTATGGTAACTTCTTCATATTTGTGTATATAAAATAATATAAAACAAAAACTCAGTTATACTTGTGTTAACTTTTTAGTAAAGCAAAACGATCCAACATTCTTTCTATACATTCGTGAGTACAAATAGATAGTGAATCAAATATACAGTCAATGAGTCTCATGTAGATTTACTTATAATCAAAACAATTCATATTATATATTTATAAGGCAATATATTGACAAAACTATGTTTAAACGAATTTACCCATATGTATGCAATAACAAAAAATTATTTTAAGACTTATTCTGCTAGTACGTGCGATTCCATTTAAAAGAGTAATATTCTTATTTATGTATATCTATTTTCTATCTAACCATGATGATGATTTAAGTAATAAATTATTCACATCTTACTTTAATATATTCAATTAAAAACTCTACTACGTTTATAAGTACATTCAAGTCTAAATTTTCGACCACCAACAATAATCGATAATCGAGACCGGCAGATTTATATATAGAGTAATTATTTCTAGGTTATGTCCGCTTTACTGTTTGCTGTTCGCTTCATACGTACACTTATATCTACTGTACAACAGTAAACAAAAAACAGGAAACCAATTCATTATGCTGGCACGACAGGCTTTTCGCAAATGTATATGGCCACAGACATCTATAATCGCGCGACGTGTTCAACAAGACACAAGCGAAACAACTACTGGCAATGTAGAACTGACCAATGTGCAATTTGCACCACACCAAGAGAAACAGAATCGAAAGAATCCCTTCGTCAAGGTAATGATTACAGGAAAAATTGATTATGAACTTATGGAATATCCAGAATCACATTCCGCCGACCGTTATCGGGATTTTATCTTTTGGGAAGAAAAGGTGGCGAAGTTTATTGAAGAAAATGAACACCTGTCTAGGGCAGAGTTAACAAATAGCCTCGCCAATTTGGGCATCTTTAGAACTTCAATTGATCTGTCATATGGTGGACTAAACTTGTCTGAAACAGAACTTAGCAAGCTAATAGCTACGCTCAGCTATATTCCTTGGCTAGGTGCTTTACTTGCAAAGTGTACTATTCCTGTGGCCAAAATTTTGCAAGCACATGCATCGGATAAGCTCAAAGAAGCATATCTGCCAAAGTTAGCGACAGGAGAATTCCAACCAACACTCTGTTATCTGGAAAGTGCAAACAAGTGGAATTTAGAAGATATGGAAAGTACGTGTGTGCTGTCAGATACTGGTGATCATTGGGTGATCAATGGGCAGAAACTATATGTTGCTAATGCACAGGACTCAAATTTGTTCTTAGTCTTTGCTAGACCTACTGAAACAAATTTATTTAATACAGGATATGTGGGTGACGATTCAATCTCCATGTTTATTGTAGAAAAGGATCTAGATAGCATGATTATAGAGCCAACTTCAAATGTATCTGATGTTAAGGGTTTACAATATTCAACCGTAACATTTAAGAATACAAAGGTGCACAAAGATAATATAGTTGGGCATTTAGACACAGGAAGACTTGTCTTTATTGATTTACTTGCGCCTCAAAATCAGTACACTGGTGCCCAAAGTATAGGTATGTTCAAAAGGTGTATCAGCAACATGGTAAAATTTGTCCTTTCAAGGAAACATTTGGAAAAGAATCTACATGAGTCACAGGCGATGAAAATTACAGTTGCTGAACTTGCATATGATCTGTATATAATGGAAAGCCTTTTATATATGACATCAGGGTTGTTTGATAAGTATCAAAATCAGGATGTAGGTTTGGAAATGTGTATAACAAATTACTATTGTGCCAATCGTTGCGTCAAGGGCATTTTAAATTGTTTGAAAATTGTTGGGCCAGAAAGTGTATATGGTGAGGACACAACAATAGAATATTTCAAAAATGCATTGCCATTTATAACCTTTGACCTGAATGAGGAAGCTACTAAGAATTTGCTTGCTCTTGAAGCAGTAAAATATAGCGCGAAAGAGGATAAAGATTTACAATTAAAAAAAATAAGTCGATTTGAAACATTTGGCAGCAATTGGCATACTTTTTTTGGATCTGGACCTAAACATCTCTACTTAGAAGGGCAATTGCATCCTACTGTGCGACCTGCTTTATTACACTTGCTAAAGTGCGTACAAAATTTAAAAAGTGCAACGCATTTGCTGCTTTGCAGGTATGGTCAGAAAATTGCGCAGGAACAAGCTGAATGTAGTAAACTAGGTATTATGATTGTACAGTGTTATGCTCTAGCAGCAACATTGTCTAGGGCATCCAGATCATATTGCATAGGGTTGAGAAATGCAGAGCATGAGATAAATATGGCCATAGTGTTATCAATTCAAGTCAATGATATTGTCAGCAAGTTACATGAAGACATTCAAAGGGGCACTCATGCTTCTGGCATAACTGCCTTTGAGACAATAGCAAAAGAACTCTATACCAAAAAAGGCTATTATGTTGCGCATCCTACACAAAAAAATTGGTGAAGAATGACATTTTCTATCATAGATCATACACTGCCAAAATAAACGGAAAGGTGGTGTAATCAAAACATGTAGATTAGAGGATACAAGTTAAATATATTTATATTATCTACAAAAATCATGTAGTATATATGTATGTGGGACTGAAGGACGATGTAATATAGTTTATTTGCTGTTATGCAAGGATGTAATCTAAAATATATATAGATGTAACATTATTGTAAGCAAACTAGTATCATGTAACTTATTACGCCAATAATTTAAACTCATGACTAATGTTGGATAGGAAACTCGCATAATTGGTAAATATATATTATATTCTGTTTATTGGAATAACGCTCTGTATTTCCGGAGGACACCTGTTCAATATGTAGCATTTGTACATACTTGCTTGCTCATCTCGTTACCTTCGTTCCGTTTCGAAGATGCATATTTTTTACCTCGAACAGTACATGATTGTGTTATTGCTAACGTTTGCATACATAAAATGAATACGGACGGCGTTTGATGATCAATGATCTCTATTGTCGCTAAAAAATGTCGATACTGTGTTTCGCAAAAATATGAATATATGTATGTATAGGGCGGATTCAAAATTGAACATTAAGGAATAACACAGATGCATCTATACAATGGAAGATTAAGTTCAAGGAATAAATATTTTTTAGTTACTAATTACAAGGAAATAGTAAAACGAAAAGTTGAAATTTACTTTATCATACTGTGATGAAATAATTGGAAGCCCAGATATTAAAATGTGAGTAAAATATCGAACATTTACTCCAACACGAGAAACTATCTTTCTTAATCTAGTATATTTGTCTTTTGGCTTACTAATATATCTTTTATGGCAAAGTCGTTCCTTGTATCCATTTTGTTATTAAAAAGTGTTCATATTTTATATAGGAGGATATTTTATTCTGCACTTTCAAGTCACATTTTTTTCATTAGGAATTAACCTTTCATTCCGACGATTAAGTGTTAATGTTTGAATCAGAATCATCCTGATTAAATATATCCCCCCCTCCCGCCTTTCTTTTCCTCTTTCATACACGTGCATTCCGTCTTTACTTTTCTTTTGTGTTGCATGAAAGACTAATTATTATAATCTTTCGGCTTGTACTATAACACGTTCTTCTTTGTAATAATCCAAAGTTGACCAGCAGCTTTTAGAGCAAGTAAAAATTAAAACTGTGCCAAACTCCAGTTGAAAACTTTTGTCAATTCTCGGTGTTAACATAAGTTTCGGTATAATAGTTGGAAGAACTTGAACTTCGAAAAGTAAATCTTCTCCACAATACTTGCACCTTCCCAAAGTATGAATTGGACTGAGAAGTAGAGGCGCGCGATTATCACGAGCGTACCTAGACAATGGAAAACAAGTTCAAAACATTGACGAAATTGATATTTAGTAAAGCATTCTTGACGACGTGCTTCCTCAACACAAATACGAACACAATCTCGTAAATAGATTACAGAAGGTGCTTTGATGTTTTAGGGATCATGACAGTAGCAGACGTTGCAAAATGGCGTGGTAAAAAAATTAGTTATAAGATAATTGTAAAGAATATAATAATCAACAGATAAAATACTAACAATACAATAACAAAATGCTTAATGTCATCTGCAATCCAACAGATATTTGAAAACGGTTTCTGGTCATCAGTAATCAAGGGTTACATAGAGTTATGAAGCCGAAATATGGTAACATTTGATCTGTGGACAATACATTGTTCTTTCCTTACACTTTTTCAATAAATAAATTTTAAATAACGGACACAGAAACTTTTTCATGTATGTAGAATCTAAATAGCCCATTGATTCTATGTCATAGTCAATAAAAAAAATGAGTACATAATATCTAATTTATATATATTCTTCATGCACTCGCCTAAACATAAAAATAAAAAGTATAAATAGCTACCTTAGAATTTGCCCGGGATTTTTCTGTATTCTTGTGATAAATGTGTGGGATAATTCGTCGCCGTGAATTGGCACACTCCTCTCATATTTCTCTTCACCGCCTCCGTAATTCTCAACATCAACATCATGTTGGCCAATTGTCTCACAATTGGATCTTCTTGTGTATTCAGCCATCAGTTCTCTCACCCTGAGCGGAATATCTTCTGTAGCAAACTCTTCTTCTTCGCCGACGGATAGGAACATTTCGTGGAAATAAAACCTTCGACTCGACGAATCGTCGCCGGCGATTATAGGCAATGAGGCAGATTCGTTTAGTAAGTGAAACAAATTACAGTTGGGCTTTGTTGGAGTGTCTATTCTCACAACATCCGTTTCTTCGCCATCTATTTCTGCATATGCCTCTGTGGAAGAATCTAATCTGCCCACAGCACCACTTACTGCTATGGGGTATTCAGCCCCTGGTAGACTAAAATGAGAACATAGGAGTTTATCATTTGAGTTTACGCTGATGTTATGTCATATGTCTTTAACTTTGTTAATATATACAGACCAATTTGCATTTGGGTCATCCAATTTTAAACTCATTAACTCGTCTCTCAGGTACTCTCCTTCGCTACTTTCTGGTGTGGAAAGACTGACAGTTGGTTCATTAGAATTATTTCTATTAGCCTCAGACTTATTCTCAGACCCCACATCATTGAAGTCATTGTTGTGGTCATCCCAATCATCTGCTTCTGCCAGCCAAGCTGTAGAAGTTTCTTTTGGTTGTTGAACTTCTTTGCTAGCATCATTAGATCCAAATGTGTTATCAATGGACTGCACTCTCAAACATGTCCAACTGTCATTCTGATTCCAACAGTTAGAATTTATGCAGGCAAAAATATATAAGGTTCTATGGTATTTTGATTCCTCAAGAGGCGCATATATTTGGAGAACCAACAATTGCAAGTAACCACAGAGCCTACACTTTGGTGCTGATAAGGAGGATACATCTGTATGCCAATTCTAAAATCAAATTACGATATAGAAAATTAATCAGTAGTCTTTTTTGAGTACATGTTGTGTGATAAGTTCAGTCAGAAACATAACAAGATCATTTTGAAAACTATAATCTTGTATCAATGGAAACAAATACATATGCTTTTATGACAAAGTAAACTATATTTTTTTACGATCAATGAAAGAAAGTAACCTGTCAAGAAAGTTGAAAAGTAGACTTACCGCGTGTCCACCAATTTTGCTAGTCGTGAAACTGACATTATGCCGGTGTTTATCGCTGACGTACTCGTCATCGAATCCTAGATATACCCTGACGCGATTCTTCGCAGCCATTAAGTGTCCACAATGTTGGTAAATATTCGCATTCAGAGTAATGAAAAAGTGTTGAAGCGAAGATATCTCTTATTCCTTTTGCTTTAATAGAGTTCGGCTAGCAGCAGCAGAACATCTACTCTCAAAGTACGAACAGCTGACAATCACCGCCTAGAACATGCGCCCGGATTGGTTGGACTATCGATTACTTGCAAAGTAAAACATTCCAACATAACTATACTGTATGTACTGTCGTGTGTTGTGTCGCGTTCAAGTTTTAATCAACACCGGTTTCTTAACCTGTAATATTTTACTTTTATTAAAACATATAATATAAAAATATTAGCTTACATTGGCTCTTGCATTATATTGATATTAATTCTGCTACGTAGAACAATTTTCTCTTTATACTCGTTGCATATCCATTTTCTTGTGTCTCCCGCCCACTATTGTAAAATTGGCACAAATATACCTTTCTGATAATAAAAAAACTTCAGTTTTTATACAGGGCTACGTTTTACTCGGATTTGTCAACCGGAATTGCCTCATTTCCTACAGGAACACATAATTCGAATGAGAGCGGGTTACACCGAATGTTACAGAGTTTACCAAAGACGCGAATGGAGCGCTCTGATTAGATATAGTTTTGACTAAATTCGTTGTCACTCTTAGCAGTTCGTATATTATCAGGTTATAAAGCAAAGTTACATTTTCTTGTTGAACGCAGTAAACGGTTCACAGACACCGAATAAGAGTCTTGTTGATAAGATTCAATACAAAGGAAAATGTTTCTCAATAAAAACATAGTAAAATAGTTATTTATTCATTTAAAACTTATTAAATGCATTCAGGAACAAACTAATTTTTTTATTTTTATACTACCTTGCATCTTAACACGTTCGTCGCCACGTCACCCGTACTTGGGTGACGGCCCCTGTGGCTATGTTTTCCGGATGACACTCTCCCTCGTTCAATTGAAACAGGATTTTGTAGGTAGTTTACAATAATTTCCTTTTGTATCACAACAATGACGAGCACGCATATACAAAATAGACAGATTGGAAATATTAACAAATGGAAATATGACACGCTCCTTTGTTCAATTGAACCAGGATTTTTATAGATAGTTTACAAGAATTTCATGTGTCATCCGGGAAACATAGCCACAGGGGCTACATCCAAGTACGACTTTTGGGCGTTCAACGTGTTAATACGGGTCGCAGGATTCGGGATGCCGTATAAACACGTTCTTAATTGGTCTTGAAGTTTGTAAAATGCATTGGGAACTTGCTAACAACAAAATGCAAAGGAAAACATGTACTTGTAAGGCTTCTAATTAAGCTATAGTAGGTTCCAAAAGTAAAAATATTATATTTTTCAGCGAGATCACAAGCTTCCTAAATCACATTAACATTGACTTGCCGAATTATGCCCTTTGTTAAGAAAAAATCAGTAAATAAAAATGTTGATGTATTGTTTATTGAATCATACAGAGATTGTTTTATTCTACAACTCTTTTACTTCGTAGATAACTTAAAGGTTCTATCGTTCCGTAATGTTTCAGGTATTCTAGTAAAACAATTTTTCGAAGTAGTGCAGTACATAGATCAAGATGCTTACATTTTTAATTAAGAAATTTTGTCAGGTCAATATATTGATTGAAATTACACCTTTGAGACAACTTGCAATCATTTTTACTCCATGATTTAAAGATGGATATATGACCAATATGGATGAAATGAAACATGTGACCTATTCCGTTTAGCGGATCCGGATATTTTTCTTGAGCTTCTGTCTTGAATTCGGTTAGTTTTTTTTTCGATATTGAAATATGTATAAAGTTGATAAAAGGCAACGCAATCTCCCAAACTTTTTCGTGTAGGTGGCAGAAATATCGTATTATAGAATAAGAACACAAAGTTTAAGATGTTTAACTTTTCAGGGCAACCCAATATTAACGTGTTTCTCGGGGATAATCAAACGTAACTAGATCGAGACCAATCGAGACATAATCGATTAATACAGCTAGTCAAGTATGCATTTAGAGAACGCTAATTGCTTCTTGTTTGTAAGTAATTTCTCAATCAGTATAAAACAGACTTCTAGTAATAACAGCATAATCTACCATTAAGAAACAAATGACTATCTATTGAGGATGAGAAAGACTAAATTATATGCTGAAAATAGTTAGCTCTTGTTTGACAAAGTGCTTTTCCTCTGTCAAAGTATGCTTATGCAATGAGTCGCGTTATTACTTCTTTTAGCTTTTTTTATACTTTTGCGATCGTGTTGCTAATGAATATAATTTTACATAGATTGTAAGAACTTGCGCGCTCTACTTGTGTTATCATATTAAAGCAAAACATACTTTCTTATGTGCCAGTTAAGTCAACTGTCCTTGCTTAATTCCATCATATATTGACGCATGTGCATATATAGCAGATCCCGATTGTCTAACAAAATTTGGAAGCACAATAAAAAGTAAGTATTTGCGTGTTATATTGTATTTGCATTTATTCGATTGGAAGGCTGTCTCGTAAGCGTAGCAGTTTTTTTTTGCTGAAGAAAGGCGAAAAAATTGATATTTTAGAGTAAACGTTGTATATATTTTCTTTATACTTCCTAAGCTAGTGTCCACTCCAATCGCCTCCAATCTAAAATTATATAATGCAAATACGTCAAGTCATGCAAAAAAGCACTAATATGAAAAAATCATATGTTACTGAGCTACTACTGAATAGAAAGAATCGTGATTACATGAACTCGAAAAAACATCGATAATGGAAATAAGTAGTCAACCGAAAAAAATAAATACAAAATAGATTTCGGGATAAATTAGACGGCAGCTTTTGATATCGGCTTTTGGACATTTTTTGCAATAATTCAGGTAACGTAGGGATTGTTTCACGTGGAACTAATGTCATACAACCTAGATAAGATAGACAAAGATATGTTTTACACAAAATATTTATTACTCTGTTTCGCTTAAAAAAAGCAATTATAATAATAGAAAATTATTGAATGTTACATTCCACTCCTGACGAGTAATCTGTTTCCATTCAAAAATTCAATCCAAATTAACTGCGTACAAGTGTCCTTTTCAGAAAAATGTAATTATTTTTTTTTTATTGTCACAATGGGATTCTTTTAATTAATTCGAGGTATCCACAAATAACAACTTGTAGATCGTTGTGTAAGTTATTTATTAAGAATAACCAATATAATTTGTAACAAAACCTTGAATCCTGCCTTAACTTTGTTCGAACACACGCGATTTGCAGTGCTGTCCTGAATTGATTTATGTTAAAGACTACTTTGCGATTAGTGGCGAAGATTTAAATTCAGGGTTTAGTTTATTTCAATCATTACGGACAGTTTCAGGAATATATAAATGCAAATACCTGACTGATCCTATGATAGCGTGCAAGTTTAAAAATATTTGAAAGGCGCAAAAGGAGAGTTAAAAAGAACCGGGATTGGAAAGGATAAAAATGTCGATTGCAAAGACACAAGAAATGCTCAGAAGATGAGAACTCAGTGGCATCGGAGATCTTGGATTACGGTTGCTATCAACAGTGTCGATATAATGGCTGCGAAATGAGTATGTCTGACAATCGGTACTATCTGATTGGGCCCAGCATTAGCCTCGGCAGCTATACAAAGAATCTGAACAAACACTTGTACGATATATTCAATGCCAATGTTAACTCTATGTTGGTTTTGGAAGAACTGTTCGTCCAGACGTTCGGATATTACGACGCGCTTATTTCCTTATCTGTGGTGCAATATGTGCTGTTCGAATTTTTTGTCAGTTTCGACTGCCTTTTTGGATACACCAACGCATACAATTTCGTATTGATTAACATACAGTATTGAATAATGTACTTACGCAATTATGTTCCCGATTTTTATTAAATATTTTATTGTAATTTAAAAAAAGACCGATGTATTTAATTCTTTTTGTTTTTCTTCTTTTCTTATTATTGATAGACATTATTACTGTAGTGAAGAACTTTTTCAAGTTCTGTTGCTACGGTATTACTACTAGAACTACTCGTGTAGCTATAGCTTAGCATGCTAATTATGTTATGTCCGAATTTTCCGCCTTGTTTAGCTTCTCGCACTTTTCCATCATTTTCATGCTTCAATTCTGTTTTACTTCACTCAACTTACTAAGCGTAAATGTTATATTAATTTACAGCCTACGTATAATATAAAGCATACATAAAATTGGTAACTTATTATTGCTACATGAGATTTATGTTCTTTAATATATATCATATTGTGGAATTAAACTTTTGCTTTTTTTCTGGTATCTAATTTGTCTCTTAAATGTTGTAAGTAAGAACAAGGAGATTATCTTTACAATACTTCCCAACGAATGCAGTTGCTTGTTTAACATTTATTTATTACTATAATTCATACCTTCTCCTGTTATAGACCTTTGAATACTTTTTTTTCTATTAACGTCTTCAACGACAGTGTCGTACTGTGCAAAAATATGGGTTTGCACTCATTTGTTCCGAGATGCTATTAATAAATGATATTTGCGGGAGGGGAATTGATTCAACTTGCGTTCACGTTTTTATAAAGTCACTGGAGCGTGTCATATATTGGAATTGCGTCAATAGTAAGATTGCTATATCAGGGGCGACAAGTTGAGCCGAAGTGCAAGCAAAGGTAAAAGTTGAATTTACAAAACACTTCGGCAACAATAATTTTTTGATACACTGAGATGTGGAGCCAACTCCAGCGTCAGGAACAATACAAAAATAATTATTTATTCTGATTTAAAGACCAGAACTTACAAATGATTAATCGATTTTTTTAGATGTCAATGTCAAGAAAAAATTAAATGTGAAAAATTGTGTCGTCTTAGGGTGATCGAAAATCTCATAGTGAAACCCCGTTCTATGTTCTTTCAAATTGTATCGCAGCGTAAATGAAAATTGCGGCACGCTGAGCGGATAAAAACTGTCATAGGATCAAGTATCTTTATGTTGATACAGATAATTTATTCTTTGACAAAAATAGAATTTATTAATCTCAAGGTAAGGAATTTGTTTATTTTCTTTAATTTTTACAAGCATTGTTCGAAGTTTCTATCGCTGGTTTGACACATGTTAAATGTTTCCTTAAAAACTCTGCTAGTGTTATGTAATTATCCACGACTTTTGTATTTTTAAACACAATGTAATAATTACAGTACTAGCAGCACACTTCGGCACACGTGACTGTACCTTGATTAATGTAACGTATAATATTATAATATAGATGTTGTACGTCGGGCACAGTACATTCTTGTAATTTTGCCGGCATTGCATTTAGGTGAAATTAAATGATTGGGGGAGTACTCTCATCATTCTGCAATCCTGGAAATAATTGTATGTAATATTGAACAATCCACCAAAGGGATACGATTCTATATGCAGGTATAAAAGCAAATGTATGCAACTGTATGTAGAGTCATTATTCATTTATCATGTTGTTGGAAACATCGGCTCTATATATAACTCTCTATACTCTGTCACAATTACCGACATAAAACATAATAGTTTATCTTCTGCCCATGACACTGGGCAACAACTACAGCTACCGTGATAGGTATTGACATATTGTGTGAATAAACTTTAAGACACACATATGATACTATGCTTTGAAGCAGAGAGTCGCATTATTGCGGCATTTATTTGCTCACTGATTGTGCAATGGTAATAGATTAGAAAAACTTATTCTTATTGTTAGTATACTTACCGAACGGGACGTGCGTTTAAAATTTCATCGATTTTTTTTGAGTGTGTATACAATACACTCATGTTGGTGGATATTCTTATAGAGTTCTGCACCAGGCGGCTGTTGATGACCCAACTAATCTTGCAATTTAATCTGCTTAAATTAAATGTCACAAACAATATTTGTGTCTTCCTCTGATCTAAATCTAAGATTATTTCCTCATTGTTTTCTATCTCTTTAGTAGTACTAAATATTTTGCCCCGTATTTGTTTTCATACACATTTAAAAAAATATGAAAAAAATATTTAATTTGCCCTTAAACTCATTTATGATTGGCGCTCGTAGTACCCACAACGAAAATTTAGTTATTAGGATTGTTTCATATAATACTTTAATACAGTGTATAAAAAAATGTGGGCGCAACAAATAAATGTAAAGGATGTTGCAGTTTTTTAAATAATCGACAATTGTCCGGTCCAAATACTCGGCTTTACTATGTTCGACGAGTGAACAGAAGTCGAATGTGGTCGAATGCGACATGTCCTTGCTTGTCCTGCGCATGTGTATCGTGATTGGTTGTTTTGACTATACGCGCTTCCGACGACAAAGGTGTACACCTTTGTACAAAGGTGGACATAACTTGGTGTATACCTATTGACTGGATTATCATGACCCTAAATCTGCATATAACTATTATAAAATTTTCTAAAAACTTGAATTTGGTAATTTCACACATTTTCATGACATTAAGCTATACTTATGTTTCCAATTTTTTAATAAAATTCCCTCTTAGTTTATAGTTCCGTTAAGTAAAGCATCGCTTCTAAGTAAATCAGTACATTTAAAGAAGTGATGATCGGCATAGTGGGTAGCAAAATGGGTATAAGGTGATCTCTGCGTTGTCATTATTTGCAACCGCTCGTGGAACATAATATGACACAAGTTTATTACAAAAATTAATATCTTAAATAAGCGTTGAACCTAAGCAGTAAGAACAATACCTTTGATATTTATCCTTATCAAGTAAACTGCAAACGATGTAGTCTAATATTAGTTTAACCTGTCTTTTTTTTAAATTGTAGTAATGTGAAGAACGTATCAATGAACTTTGGTAAAAAATAGTTTTCGTAACTGAAACTATTATAGCGTAAATTGTGTTAGACCTTTATCTACCGTAGAAAATTTGGCGATTTCTAAAGTAAACATAATTAATGAAAGACATATGTTTCTTTTTATTTGCGCTTCTTGGTAGTAACAGGCACACGGCCTTATTTTAATCGCAAATTACACATACTATCTACGCAAAACAGTTTCATTCTTTTCCGTCGTAAGTAAGCGTTACCAACTCCCGTACTATGTGAGTATACAAAATATTTTGATAACGGGTATGAAACGATGAGCGGAATAGCGTAGTTTTGTCGTTTAGCACAATCATATTTTATCGTGGACGTGAAAGTGTATAGCCGTATAAGGACGTAAAAAGTGACACTAAACTGAATTTGCGTTGTAAGGCGCCACACGATAGTTTAATAAGAAAAAATATCTGTCTGAATTTCTACGCGAATTTGTATCAATTGGTTTTTCATCAATATGGCATACTCGATTTTAATGAAAAACATTAAAGGATTCTATAATTTATTTCTTATTAACAGAGTTGTCCAAATTGTAGACATTTTTTATGTATAATGATGGGAGAAGTTAAGCAAAGACGTGATTATTATTTTTACTCCCGTACCTGTAGAAATGATTATTTTTTGATAAACTATCAAATGACGTATTACAACATAAATTTGAGCTAAGAGACAGACGTTCTTATACGCTACCCTTTCTCAATACCCTTTTGTCTATAAGACAAAGCATTACATAAAATTACATCCCATATCTTTACTTTGTTCCTCCGTGCATGATTGTCCTAAATTTGTGTTTATAGCATTCTGTTTCAAATAATTGATCCGACATTCCGTATGTAACAGTGAATTTCGACAGTAAAATTTTTTCTCACAGATAACAGAAGCTGCTTAACAGAAGAATCTATTCCAACAGTTCTGATGCCGTTTTTATACACACTCACATACGTATGTGTATGTGCTTGTGTTATTTTGACGTACTTAATAGTAAACGTGTTACATAATGGAACACCTGCGATAGCATGGTAGTCTTTAATCGCATAATGAACATCATTGTTACAACATTTGCATTATGCTCTTCCTCTTGCTATCCTTATTCTTCGTAAGCTCTCACTCTCATGCATCCATTTGGTCCTCTTTGACATAACTATCACTAAATCATATATGTTGACTGATCAACTTAATAATATAGTAATAAATTGATCTGTAAATTTGATCAACAAAACTCCTCGCCGCTATTCTCTTTGCTTGTTTCTTTGGCTTTATTGAATAGAAAAAAGAAGGCTAAATAAGAGAACGATTAAACTAACGTTTTCTCATCTCTCGTCGCTCTTGTCCGATTCTTCTTCCAACTGTTTTTAGTTTTCTTTCAACAGGTCGCACATGACGCATCCATGTTGTCATGTCTTGGGATAATTTGATGAGTACGGTCCTTTGAAACTTTCTGTTTATTTAACTAAGAAAGCGTATGGACATTTTTTGCTCAACATCTGTTCTCTCTAGAGCTTTACAAAATTCTTCAAACGATATCATGCCGTCTCCATTCTCGTCTGCCTCGACGATTGTCCTCTCAGCAATGCTTGTTAACTGCTCCTCGCTACAATGAATAAAATTGCTAAGCACAAAAGGACAATATTGATGATCGCTGGTATCGTTTTATTCTGAATATTAGAAATTGTAAAAAGAATAAACAGTCAATAATGCACGAATTTATGCAATAACGGTAATCTAATAGATGTACATTCTGCGTATTAACAAATTTTATCTTAAAATAAATAGGAAACAAGTTATTTAAAATAAAAAAGAATTGCAGAAATAATATGATCAAAGGACAAGTGTCTAAAAACTACCATTTCGGTAATTGACAAAATGTTGGCAATACGATGACAATATTACAGAAGTGCTACTTGACCTAATATTACATTTTTCTTTGTTGATTACTTCAGCTACCAGCATGAAACTATCGCCAGTATAAACGCGGATACTTAACACCTATCGCTCACGCATGCTGATGCGTATTTACGCACACATGTACACACCTGATATTAGCACCCACCATCATATGCAAAATGGCCAATAACTCTTCCTTTGATATTAAGTCGTCATTGTCGAGATCGTACATCTTGAACGCAACTGTAATAAACAAAATATATGTTAAATCCATTACAGGTTCATTAAATTTGATAGTGTTTTACATATGTAAGGTATTTATAACTTATATTGCCTCTCATTATCTCAGTACTTACATTTTAATTTCTCAGATCTGGAATTAAGTCTGTTTGGGCTATTCTTCTTTATAGGCCTAAAATGTGCTAGTACTTGCATAAATTGCAAAAAATTTACTCTGTCGTTTCCACTCTCTTCAAAAAAAGCATTTACTATTCTTTCTCCAAGTGGGTTTATTGCCAACTCAGGAATCCGGAGAAAATCTTCTCTGCTTAAAGTACCACAGTCTCCACGATCCAAACTGGTGAAACGACTGTAAAGTCTCTCAATTTGATTTGGTGTAACTGTACAAAAATTTGTAAAGATCAGATAATCACATGTTACATTAACATAGTATATTGTCTTTGTCACAATTATGCTGCAATGTAATTGGTGAATTCAAGAATTAATAAGTTATTGACAATTGTAATTACTTTTAGTTCTGATGTAAAAATGATATAGCTTAATCATTTACATTAGCTATTAATTATCCAAAAATTACGAATTAACTTCTTAAGTGATATCTTTAGAATAAAGAAAACAACCCAAATAGAAAATAAATAGTTTTGCAGCATGCAAAATATTTTGCATTCCCAAAACATTGAAACACAGAATCATTCTCATCCATTAAAGGAACCCTTAGATTCACCTACCAGATTCCATCTACCAATCAAACTACAATCAAGGTATAGCGTTATCAATGTTTATCCCTTTATCTCTTTCTTCATTTTCTCAAACAAGAGATAACATTGTTAAACAGCAGTGATCTACTTCCACCTCGTTTAATGACAAATTAGAAATCAGAAGCCCGAAACTCTCTCATATAGAAATAAAATAGTTAAGTGTTTAATGAGAACGCTATTTTTACGCACACAAATTAATATTATTAGTTCTGTAATTTAAAGGACCTGCGCTTTTATGGATACTTACAACCCGTTGCTTCTTGAATTTGTGCAATTTCCTCCTCACGCAATAACAAGCTCGATCTGTTCCCCATGTCACAGTCCTTGGGGTCTGGTGTAGGTTCTTTGCTTCGATATTGTGGTGGAAGAAAATTGCCGATAGCAGGACTGTGAAACAACAACTAAAATGAAACGAAGAAGCGCGTGTGCGAACACCTTGACAAATGGTACACAACAGTATTCTGGAATAGGTGTAAAGGTTACAGCTGACGTTTGGCAATTGAACTTTGGTCAGGTCTGGTTAGGTTTTCGAATCAGTGGGATTCAAAAGTGGCGCCACATGGTGGAAAAACGTGAACATATAGCGAACCCAACATATAACTTGATCGATAAAGTAAATTGAACATTTCGTATAATGCCTCATTTAGAACGCCGATACGAAGAAATAATTAATTTACCAAAATAAAACTTGTTTTTCACTTAAATTACTGCAGTAATTTAAAAACTCTTCACATACTGTTACGCCAATCTCATTTCAAATATCAATAAATTTCATAACTGCCGGTCATGTTCGACCAATTTTGAAACTCTACGCTCGTACGATAAAAATCCTTGCTAAAACATCGTGTGAATACTAATTGAGTTAAAATCAAATAATTTTAATCGTTAAAAGTTGACGCAGCAATTAAAAATTCCGATCTCGCGACTGATTGTTTTAAAAAACCTATCTTTCCCGGCTGTCTTTAACAGTCCCCTCTACCGACCAATAGCTCGTTCAATAAAAACGTCTCAGCGCCACGTTTCGTCACGAAAACGAAACGCATAGCCATCACCCCCTTGTCCGACCCGCTGGCCACGAAGTTCTGTCCAGCTGTGGCGAGATCCTTTCGTGTCACCGCGGCAGATAAATCGGCAACAAAAGTCCTTCTAATCAAAGAGATCCTTGACGTTTTTTGCCTTCACGTCGAAGGGTAATACAGAAGGACTGAGTGAAATTGATTTGTTCCTGTGGGACGTAGCCTTCTTAAGCCAACCTGTGCCTCATACGTGAACGTATTCCAACGTACGTACGTACGTTTATGTGCACGTCTCAGACGTCGTAGTACGTATTGCGCGTATATGCAAATATGCACGAATCTGTGTACGCGTAGAGAAATAGTGAATATAATTGAATGCGTTATTATATTATATATAGGGACCTATGTGCATATGTTTTTTTCTCTCTCGTTTCTGGGAGGGGGATTGATACATGGTTTTCGTGTGATCGCGCGTGCGCGCGCCTCTCGTGCGGATGTATGCGTAACTGTGCGTCGAATTTGTATGTATGTATGGGTATTTGAACACTGCGCACAGCATTTTTGGATTCAAATTTTTATGGTGCATATATATGTGTGCAGATTTAATGTATGTATAAATATTTCGAAGGACAGTACAGGTGTATAAGTAGATAATACACATATACATACGTGTGTACTTTTAAATGCATACCATGTTCTGAACAATAACCAGCCTGTATAAATATAAATTTGACAACACTTGTATATATGTTTTCATCAATCTGCAATGCACGTAACTATTTTGTGCAACCTTTGGTATATATTTATGCATTTGAAACACACATTAATACTTGTGCACATGAATATAAATGTGGTATATACAAATGTTTCAAACAGTGACTTGCATATATGTAATCTCATTGCGTATACATGCTTATTGAATGTGCTATAGTTGATTTTTAGACACATGCATATACTATTTAGCAAGGTATATATTTTGTATATCTGGCACAACGAATGTTAGATATTCATTACATACACCTATTATATATGGACGAATATTGTCTGTATATGCTCATAAAGAGATTAAAAGCTATGGATTAGGCAATATTAGGAGTGTTTATATATA
Source organism: Anoplius nigerrimus (assembly GCA_914767735.1). Taxonomy (NCBI): domain Eukaryota; kingdom Metazoa; phylum Arthropoda; class Insecta; order Hymenoptera; family Pompilidae; genus Anoplius; species Anoplius nigerrimus. Next base: position 12,705,368 of record OU612078.1, read on the forward strand.
TTAAATGGAGCTGCTTCTATGTTCTTAATCTATGCATTTCATAATATGTACAGGTGGTTATAAAAGTGTGTACTTACTGTAGAATTCATGAATTTCTGACATGTTTAAAAAACCTATGCACATATATTCTGTTTATTAGTATTGCATGTACATACAGATTTGTTTCATCTAAACAGAATTAGGTGTGACATAACAATAATATACTCATGACAGTTACGGAATACATTAAATTTATACTTCAACTACTAACACACATATGAATACACATGCCGCGCTCCGTATTTTACGCGTAAGTTTTCTACGCACGTTCACAGCACATCACGAAATATTTGTCGTCACATTTAACACACTACACGTGTGTGTTTTATATCTCTTTGTACGTACCAGGTGAATTAAAGTAGACGTAATAAACGTTTGTTCTGTACATACGTGCACCCGTGTATATATGCATGCACACATTCATACATACATAAAATGATGATACACACATATATACATACATACGTACATACATACATACTTGTATATGTTATATATGATGTATATATGTGTCAATTCGATGTGTAACGGTGTAAGATTGGCCTTCGCAGCTGACAAAAGGGACGGTCCGAGGAGACGAGATCGACACCGGAGAAATTTCTCATTCACTCGGAATTTCCGATTTTCACCGTCAACGAGGGAACAGAGACGGAAAACGAAAGAGGGAGCAACAGAGAAAGAATTTTGGGCGAGAGGGAGAAGGACGGAGAATTCCCGTGGGCAGGAGAGGAGGTGGCTCGAGAAGAGAGACATATTATTCAAGAATAAACGTCGAGAATGTCGACGCCTGCTAGAAGACGACTTATGAGGGACTTTAAGAGGTAAATTCAATGGACAGATTCAAATTTTGCGCCGTTCACGTCACCGTCAAGGTAGTCTTTTTCATCGCGTCAAGGACTGGATGTGTGCGACTTATATGTGCGATTTAACCTAAAAATTTCATTTGGGCCCAAATCCGAACGGTGGTGAACGAAACGTCATTGTCGTCGGGGGAGTTATTATTAGAACTGTTCTTCGTCCTTTTGCTGCGCTCGGTTCAAGTGCACCATTACGGTTTTATCTTCCGTCTGTTTTTGATTCAAGGATGAAATTATACACACCTGGTGTGAGTCATATTATCCTATTTTATGTCCTAAGGAAATTTGTTAACAGGACATTGAAAATTAGCTATGCAAGTTCCCTAGATATTGATATTGCTTGTACCAGTAGGTTCAAATGGATAATTTTAGCAAATTGTATGTACAATTAATCTTATTTTCAAATACAGGACTACTATTTTCATTATAGCAGTATGCTACGTATCTAGGTGAATGATAGTTAACTATGTAATATGCAGTAATCTTTTCTTGTGCAAACATTTAACATAGCTTTTCAATGTTGCGACACAGTATGATTGGTCTGATCAAATGAGTCAACTAGCAGCTTTTCTTTCGGAAGATAGCTTAGTGTTCAACACATAAAATTAGTTCCTAAATCATACTACTTGATTGCTTTAATGTTATTGTTATAAATGTCATGCTATGTTATAATATGAATTATTAGAACTATATGAAATGTATAATGCAAAAATAATTTAAAATCAATTTGTTTTTGATTAAGTTTAATATCACTTTTGCCATAATTGTCTTTTATGTTCTTAATAAACAAGATCTTAAAAATGATATATTCATATGCGCTGTATTACTTTACACTAATGATAAAATATGATATTTTTCTTATTCATGTATATGTTGCTTGAGACAGAGTGATTTACATTATGTGTATCCATTTTTAAAAGGATACTAAACTTGAACTATGTAAACAAGAATTGAAAAATTTCTACATATTGTTATTACAACAAAGTGAAAGAGCATAAACAGTATACAAAAATGTTTCTTGATTTTTAAAGAGGATAAAGGATATTAAAAAAAAAAGTTAATGGAGAATATAATGAAGTTTAATTAAGACTTAATAGATACAGTAAAATGTTTGTTAAATTTACAGGTTACAAGAGGATCCCCCAACTGGAGTATCAGGAGCACCCACTGACAATAATATTATGATATGGAACGCAGTTATATTTGGGTAATTAATAACAATTAGAGTTTCCTCCATAATATAGGAAATTGTTTCTATGTTAAGTGACTGTGAGATGCACAAGTCGCAACAAGATATTGTCAAAAAGGCAGACTAACCTAGATTTTGTATTACTATTATATCACCAATTTAATGAAACTATTCCATATGAAAAACACCTTACTTCGTAGTACGTATAAAATAAAATAGATGCTGTCAAGCTTTGACATTTTATTATACTGTAAGAATTAAAATATTTGAAATCTCTGAAACAAGCACGTTTTATTGTATATTTGTTCATGTATAAGGTGGTCAACAAAATTGAGCCAAGTTGACGCAAGTCGCCAAGTAATTGAGCCAATTTAAAGTAGGTTTGCATAAATTTTGCAATGCAGTAGCCTTGCACTATATAACATGTGCATGTTTTTTAGGCATTCAACATTTCAAGAACATTACTGTTTTTAAAGAGAATATCAGAAAAGTACTAAGACAACTATATGAGTAATTAATTAGTTTAAGAAAGTTCGGATTTATTAAAGAGATTTAAATTAAAGAGATTACATTTGCTTTGTGTACGCAACATCCATGACTTTGTGAATTATGTAAGTTCATTACATAATAACATAGCATAATTGTAGAAAATGTGAAAAATGAAAGTATGTGAAATAATATATTAAAAAAGGAAAAAATAGTGGAAGATTCTAGCATTTTCTGAGCTTCTTTGTCATATACTATATCTTGTAAATTCTCACTCAAACAAAAAATCTGTTTAATTTATATATGCACAGATTTTTCGTAAAGAAGGCTCTGCCTGTAATAGTGTAACTAGCTGACAGATTAAAAAAATATTGAAGTAGTTAGTGTTAATAGCATAATGAAGATCATAATTTCCACAAACATAATGTTACAGAAGAAAGTGAGTGTTTGAGACAATGAGTGTTTAAATGTACTATTGAAATATTCTCTGTAGAGAATCAAAAATATTAATCATTTGATATAAACTGTCATGGTCTTAGGTATTATGACATATTTTACAGATCTTTTGTTTCAAACAACAAGTTTCTTTAAGTAATTTGTTAAACCCAAACGTTTAAACATTATGAAGATCCATCCATAATTAGACAAGTTTTTAGTAAATAAATTTGCCCCAATAATGGCGCATTTGTGTGTAGCAAAAATTGTATATTTTCTTGTTCGGAAACAAGTATGATGGCAATGTGCAACATTTTGCGTTTTTTTATATAAAAGTACTAACAACCTAAAGGTGTTCTTAAATTACTTCTGTACTTGTACTACATGCATGCGTCGTTTCATACATTAATTAGAATCAGTTAAGTTCACTCTATTATTTCCAGTTCCAACTTGGTTCAATTATGTAAAACACTTTATATATATATATATATATATATATATATATATACAAACATGAGTTAATATCTTTGCCATAATCACTTTCAGACCTCACGACACACCTTTTGAGGATGGTACCTTTAAGCTGACAATAGAATTCACAGAAGAATATCCCAATAAGCCACCAACTGTTAGATTTGTAAGCAAGATGTTCCATCCCAATGTATATGCAGATGGTGGAATTTGCCTGGACATATTACAAAACCGTTGGAGTCCAACTTACGATGTTTCTGCTATTCTGACATCGATACAGGTGAGCATTGCCTTCGTTGTGCCTAACAACATAATAACTGAATTTCATGAGTATTAACTCTCAAATGATGATTTTTAACTCATTGGGTTGGGTCGTGATCAAATTAAATTAAAGACACTGAAACTGTTCGGCGAAAGACTTTTGTTTGTACATGTACATGAGATGAACCATTTAGACTAACGAAAACCATTTTCGAGCGAAAATTTTTAGGAAGGGTGAGACGATTTCGTTAGTCGTACATGTTTCTTTAACCTCAACGTTCGTTCTGTTGACTTAACAGCGCTTGCAATTATATACTGACGCTAATAATACTAGATTAACCAGAATGATCGTTGTCAAATGTGATTGGCGCTGTACTTGATCAGACACTGCTGCAAGGCATATGATGATAGATATTATTTTGGCAACTTACTTCTAAATTTCAGTATTTTCAATGTATCAAAACTTTAGTGTTAATTCATTATTATAACATATTGTACTGTGATTGATTATATTGAATCATCATTACATGCCATGTAGAATTATGGTTATTTTCCTGGCTTTGACATGTTCAAGTGTATTATCATAGAATCTTAGAATCAATTTTGATATAAAATTCAATTATCCATGTTCCACACGATTGCCTTTCAGCACTGTCCATTGTATCTAGTCGACTCACCCAAAATTTCTCCTTTTCGTCAAACACGACTCTCTCTTTCTCTGTCTCTTTCAGACACTTCACTTGTACCATTTTGCCCTTTTATTGTTTCCATCCAACATCTTTCTCTATGTTCTTCTTTCTGCAAATGGAGAATATTGAACAATTTCATTCTTGCACAAGAGAGACGTGAACAAAATTTGTAGCCATGCATCTGCAAGAATATAACAATTGAGACTCTTCAAACGATTTTAGAAAAGAGAAATTTCGAGAGAGGTTGACACAATACAACGTTGTATGTTATTGCAGTCGCTGTTAAGTGACCCGAACCCAAACTCGCCCGCCAACTCGATGGCCGCGCAGCTATACAAAGAGAATCGGCGCGAGTACGAGAAGCGAGTGAAGGCCTGCGTCGAGCAGAGCTTCGTGGATTAGTCGAGGTGGATCGTAGCTTGCCCCTTGTTGAGTAAGGGGAGTTTGGAGGATGAGGAAATGGATAAGAAGGCGTTGGCGGCGGTGCTAGAGATTGAAGATGTGCCCAGTTAACGAGAGGAGCTTGTTCAACGGTCTTTCACGTGGTGGACACAGGAAATGAAACAGAAAAAAAGTGTGCGTCGAACTGCTAAACGCGTGTGCGTGCATGCGTCTGTCTATGTGTACTAGTTTTGAACTTAGTGCGAAGGGAGAAGGTTTTATGTCAGTCGATTTGCCCACTTCGATTCGGACGCACCTTTCTGTAACAAAGAGTGGTTAATGCAGGTTTGACTAGTATTGCTGATGAGTGAATTTGATACGTGAAGTGACCAAGGGAAGATTGTGGTGAGGGAGTGTGGCAAACCTGGCGAATTTGAGTCCAAGTGTTATAATGAGGAAATATCCAAAGATCCGTAGCTAATTCTAAATGTGCCCGCAAGTTGAACCAAACGTAAACGGTGATGAAATTCTTGAAGCAGAAATATGATGGGACAAGAGCGCAGATCCTTATTATAAGTAAATGAGAAATGAAGAAAAATGTAAACTAATCATAAAATGAGAAAAGGGAACCACAAATTGGTATACCATGCAAATAGTGCAAAGCCTGTCGAAGTTTTCTCAACAGAACAATGACAAATTACATGGCTTAAAAAAACACGGTCGTCCTGTACCTATGCTCACGATCATCCTTACACCTTACCAACAAAACATGTGCCCACAAACACGCGTACACCCACACACACCCACATGTACACCCACACACACACACACACACATATACATATATACACAATGAAACAATCAGACATGAAAATCAAGATGGAAAAAAGTCGCAACGTGTGGTTGCGAATATCGTTTAATATGCGTACAGTAACGGGAAAAAAAAAGAAAGTGAGGAGTTGAGGACATTGACAGAGGAGAGAAATGGCGGGAAGGAAATTGAAGTGGGTTGCAACCAACGTCTCCTATTGCGATTATTATTATTGACCTGACGCCGAGGACAAACATCTACGTTACCGACAAGACCATTGCAATAAATACTAGGAAGATTGAGTTAATTATAAAACGCGTGTCTTGCTTTAAATGTCTCTAATCATTAATTGTGAATAGAAAGAGAACAAGTTACGCGATGTGTTATACATTATGAGCATATAAAAGAGAAAAAAGAAGAAAACTGAGCGCGATGGCATAGAGAATGTGTGTAGCGTTCGTAAATATTCGAATAAGAAGTGTATTACAGTAGACCCTCGTATAACGCGGGGGATATATTTCATGTCATATAAAACCGTGTTATACAAGTTACTATAAACTGTTATTAAAAAGGTCCTGGATAATACCTGGATAATCTCTTTATCTTATTTTTTTAATTGATTAAAGTACGTAATTTTAAATACTGCTTAATTGACAAGATTTAGAGCATAAAGGAATTATTGCAAACTTCAAAAATTTTGCTACATTGTAAAAATGTAAACTTATCTACTGTGCATGAAGCTGTGTTATATGGAGATCTACTGTATTTAATACTTAGGATAATAATAGACAGGACGATACATGGACGGTTACGACTAGACGAATTTGGACTCATGTTTATAATGAAGTAGGAATCATAAGAAAAATGTGAAAATACTGTGCGTCAAACAGAGAATACACTATGAGCTTTTTACTGTGCCCGAGAGAACGTGGATAGGATTGTTTCTCTGAAAGACATTCTTAGATGATGAAAGAGTAATCACAGTGTTGATGGGGAGAAATTTGATAACGACCTACAGAAACTGTGAATTTTTGCGAACAATGAATAAATTGTGAATGAATCCTGTGGCTCTGAATTCATATCGAGTAAGGATAAGGCATGAACGTAAGGAATTAATATTGCGTCTAGAAAATTTGTTCAAATTTCAAATGGGTTCCACTACGTCACAATGTGCATTAAATGTGCACGTCAACATATGTATACATACACATGAGAAGCTACAAATTGGAAATTTGTAAACGTTCTCTTTCTCTTTCTCTATTAGAGGCTGAGCTTAATTTATTACTAACTTTACTATCAAGTTGTTTATTCGTGAAAGAGGAATGATGATATGGACATGATTACAATGACGACCATAATTAATATTAAAGTTTAAGTGTAATCGGAGACTGTCAGTGGTTTCAGTCTGTTAATTCAGTAATTTAATTAACGCGATGAAAAGTGTAGTTTTTGCTACGTCTTCAGATGCCAGTCTCTCTCTCTTTCCCTCTTTCTTCTTCGTTGAACTACAAGCAGGTTCACGAGATTGGTGAGATGTAACGTTGGGTGTGTGTCGCTCGAAAATTAATTTTCATTGATCGTACACCTATTACGATATTAGTGAGGGAGCGAAGGAGCTTTAGGTGAATAAATAAAAAGTTTATGAATTTGCCAGTAAACCACAAAAGTCGCTTCTTTTTCTGTCAAGAAAGCCTCTGCTTATCGGCAGACATTACTCTTACCACTTCGGTTGAGGGTAAACAATTGTAACAAAAATAATCTTTTTTCCTCGTAAATTGTGTTAGATGTCCTGTTAATACTCTATATTTTTTTTTGTGTTCATTTTTCTTCGCAAGAGTTTTAAGCTGTGAAGAGAAGGAATTAAAAGATTGTTCATAACAAAAAGAGATTTTTATTTCTTGGTTTGATTCATTTGTGTGACGTATGGTTTATGAATAATCATACGTTCATCCAATTTACATCGATGCGTTACATCGTATGCGTCATAAGCCCGGTGATCGGATGGCGAATAGTATGCGTCATGTAGGAGAAATGATAATGACGGTCCGTAATATTGTTTATTGGCAAAAATGTTTATTGTAGTCACTGCTGGACGAACCAAACCCAAACTCACCGGCCAATTCATTGGCTGCTCAACTGTATCAGGAGAACAAAAGGGAATACGAGAAGAGAGTGGCAACAGTCGTCGAACAGTCTTGGCTAAATTTTCAGGAAGCCCATTCGGAGGATCCACGCTGATGGTAATTGTAAGTTTTTTGTATTAAAAATAAAACAGTCGCCATATAAGAACAATGCCTACTTTAAACCCGTTAATGCATCATATGCGTTACATACTACGTACCCTCATTGAACAGACGCCAGCACCATATGTAAGATAGCAATAAATCAGTGAATTATCCCACGGCAAATTCAACAGAAAGTTTGGGTAAGAATAAATTAGGCCTTTCTTCTAGGGTTTCGTATAATTATAAAAAAAGAAATGACACTAATTTTGGATAACAATTTACACGAACGATCTTAATACTTATTGACAGTCGTTTAAGTATATGTTTTAATATAGATCATAATGATGTTAAATTATTGCTCAGTAAATAATTCATCATTTACGCTGGCAATATTACCGTACCTGCTAATGTGCTAATTAATTAAACAATTTAATTGGTTTGCTTACTTTATATTCAGATCAGCTAAAATGCTAAGAGCGTAGAAAATTTATTTTATAAATTGCTTTCATTTCGTAATTATTCGAAATAAAATAATTCATTGCCTTGGTTAAAACGTAATGCAGCTATCACATTTACATCCTATATGTACACACAAACTCAAATTGATAGTTTCAATAAATTAACGTAGGTATGAATGCAGAATGAAAGTTCTGCGGATTTAATCTACGCAGTTTAGTAGATGTTTTTTTCGGACAAAATGACCAACATTTTGTTAAACATCTTATTCGCGTTCTTGTGTTATATCTCTGTGCGTCGAAAATGTTAAGGTCTTCTCTGTTGCAGGTCGTTCAATCCGATTGCTGGTGACAAATAAAACTTAAAAACAAATTACAAATCGAGAACTACGGTGACGCACGGTGAAACCTTAATGTGATCTTTACTTATAAGTACACTACACTTAGAAATATATTATTGTAAGTATGATTACGCCCCGCAGCAGCACAAAGCGTGCCCCCTCCCCTATCCGACAAAGCATTTTGCGCGCACAGTCCAATTTAATTGTAAATGGAAAGTTTAATCGCATTTCCAGTCAGACTTTCAACCACTCTTAGGACACACCGTATTCATAATCAAACAATTGATTTTAATAAAGACTGCGCATGGTGTGCATATCAGTGTTTGAGGTCATCGTATGGAAATAATGCTGAGACGATTATGAGCTTGTCATTCGTTACTACTCTTCGTGACTTTCAATTTCCTATTTGACATGTACACTTTACTTTATTTAATGATGTCGCGCAATATTATGTGGCGGTCTGTTAGACGTCTCCGTCATCTTTGTCGCTTGGCAGAAAATTCTATTACGCCCATTTGTACTGTGTGTATTAAAGTTTTCTATTAACGTTTTTATTTTCTTATATTTGTTCACTATCTTTATCGTGTTAGGCGTCGTCATTGTTCATTACCTTTCATCCCTCTGTATCGAGAGGTACGTTTGACGACACACGAAATGTCGGTTCAGTGGGTTGCTCAAAACGCTAACTGAGCCGACTAAAAACTTCCATAACAGCGTACTTATGCACCCATTGCTATGTGTTACGAACGTCCAGACACAATTTGCCCGCGTCCCTATGACTTTTCCTCCTTTTCTTTGTTGTACCTCTCCAACTCCTTCAAAAACTGAGCTTTCGGCTTCATCACATTTGGTCTGTCACCACGACATTTTGGGCAGAACCACTTTCCCTTCGGCTTTGTACCCAGTGATACACATGAAAAGTGAAACCACTCGATTGGACATAGATCGTTGTCGCACAAGATCATCTCGCCATACGATATTTGATCACATAGACAGTAAGTTGGTTCGTCAGGATCGATTGCGAGGTCATCCTCCGGTGGTGGCGGAGTGTCTTCCCTGTGACTCTGCTGATTGGTTCCTTGTCGTGATTTCCTCTTCTTCTTCTTACCCGTGGAGCCTGTAGCACCACTGCTTTTCTTTTGGCCACCGTTGGCGTTTGATATAGACGAAGACCTGGTTTCTGTCATAGTCAATGAATCTAACGTATGGGCTGAGTCCACTAAAGTTTCGGTTCTCGTTCGCCTTGCTCGTTTTGGTTGACGTTCTGAATTTGGCGCCGGATGGTTAGCGGATGTCGAGTTTATATTAGAGGAATCTCGGGCGGAGTCACAGGTTTCCTGTTCCTTTCCAAAGTCTGAAACGACAATCAAATTGCATTAATGTCTTATTGTTTGGTGATACCCGGATGGTGTCATGTACTTATAACTTGATGGTGATTATGGTGATTAATGACAATGCACGAGTGCCATTTGTACACTGGTTGTGGAAGCTTGTTCACATCATTGTAATCACATAAAGGACACTAGTCTAATGTTGCTTGTTCATTCTTCATAATTTATTAGTAGCAATGCTATAATTCCAATTGTTTTCTCTAAATAGTATTAATGGTTTTATGACAATATTTGATTGTACTATAAGCTTCTTGTTTTAGAAATTGTCTACAAAAGATGCTTCTGCATGATAATCAGTAGACAAACAAGACTACATATAACTCCAGTTGACTGTCACAAAGAAATTATGATTTTTAGTCTAAACTAGGTTAAATGTTAGAAGTTTGTACTTCATCTTTAAAGCGTAACGCAGCTTTGGTGCACATGTTTACAAGTGTGTACTTTTATTATAAATGCATACAATAATTGCATTCATCAAAGTCCAACAGCAATTATAATGTAAGGCAGGTAGTTAAAAATACATATATATAATATATAAAATATTTAATTTATGATCAAAATACTAGTAAGCTTACCTAGGTTACGATAGTCCAAATCCAACTGACGTGATTTGTTCTCAATCAAATCTTGCACCTGTTGAACAATTTGAAGTTTTTCGTCTCCAATTTCCTGAGCTGCAATCAGAGCTTGCTGAATCCTTAACAAGGCTCGTCTTCTGGTGCTCAAATCAGCATCAGTTCTTAACGCCTCCTGTTGTTGATCAACCTCTCTCAGGTATGCTAAAAACGATTTCATCCCTATAGTGAAAGAAACAAATTTGGAGATGCAGAAAAAGGAAAATAATGTTACAGTGCACTGAAACGCAAATAAGGCTGGAAATATTGGAGAATTTATAGGTTATATTATGATGAACAACAGTTTGTACTTACTTTGACATGTAGCATCTAATTCCCGTAATCGAGACACATGTCGTTGCAAGTCATTTGGTAAATTCTCAACACAATCAAGATAATTTTCTATGTAAGTGGCTGAATATAAAGCCTCTACCACAGCTTGATTTAACATTTTGCATATAGTTTTAGTACACAATGTTTCAATACAGCACCTTGCAATATTAAGTATACTGGTATGGTATGTATATGTTACATTAACTGTATGTTTTTTGTGACACAGTTTGCACAAGAATTCCACAACTGTTCCATCTTTTTTATACACAACTTAAAAAATATGACCTGCTTTGACAAGATACAGAACTGATGTTAAAAAGGTGAGGTTAAGAAGATAACGATGCATAACTGCTGTGTTTAATGGTGGCAAAATTTCAGAAATTTTTAAATAACAGAGCAGCACTGTTTTATTTCGTGGTTTGAATACGGTTGAATTTTTTATACTACATACTAAATGCTGTCACGTCCGGAGCCGCGATTGCAAGTAAAATATACATCTCTTTTGATGTTCCCACATTTTTACTAATGTTTCTTCTTTCTGCCTACGATATCTTAGTCCGATGGGACCGTGTTATTCAGAAAACGGTGCACAGTTTACCAAACAACTACAAGTTTTTTTACAGAAAGACGAACTCCTAGTGGTATTTGTGTCCACTGTTATCAGTTCTTGTACTATTATGTAGGTGCTCAAGATGAAGTTAACTGAGGAGCCATAGGTGGCGCTGCTAGTAGAAAAACATGGAATTTATTCCGTCTACTCTACGATAAATGTAGACTTGGCACCGATGAGATAGTACAGATAGCAGACGAGAAGCCTAATAGCATTACGGAAAATTGTGTTTTCCAAAAAAATTTGCTTTTCTCTACCGCCCTCTAGAACATCTAGCAGCAAATATAAAAAACAGGAGCTACAACTTTTTTCCGAATGGGTATTATCAAGGAGTATAAAACGTAGTTGATTTAAGTTCTTTGTACTTTTGGCTTTTATATTTATTTTGAAGATTTAGCATGCTACGAAGTAAAATAATATCGAGGGCAAAAATTATCATATTAAACAAAAAATTGAATGTAACAGTGTTCCCGCAGATAGCAACAACAATAAACTATGCACTGTTAATTGAAAACTATACATAAACGCGCAGATTTCTATATACATTTAAGGGCAACTAACTTAAAAATTATATTCCAATTGAAAGTTCGATCTTCTAGATATTCTATGCAGATGTATCTGTCAGGCTTCATCCAACTCTTTCATGATTTTTAAAACTTTAAGTAGCTGTATTTTCTGCAAATAATTTCTTTATACTTGGTATCATATTCTTGTAATTTCGCGTAGAAAGAAATATATATACTATTTGGATATTTCTCCTGTGATGTATCTTAGTAAATAAATCAACATAGTGTCTTTCCTAAACATTTTTATGTTGCTACATCCATGTTTTAACATTGTTTTCGAAATGTATATTTGCTTGTAATCTTATTTTATAAAAATCAAGAGAATCTTCATTTTTATCGAGAGATTCAATTTCAAACAAATGTGATACACATTTTTTTTTGTCGTTTGTTTGGATGTCGAGATTGATTACAATGACTGCGCATATCGCGTTGTGAGTATAAAAAGATCATTGGTATGTTTACGCCATTGAGTTACAAACTAATCGATTAACGATTCCTTGGTAGAATGTAGACAGCTGAAAAGGACGTTCTTTGTTTAATATTGAATTTGTAATTTACATCCGAAGACAGAAGGCGATTCGGATGTGGCCATCGTGTAGGTAACATGTTTTGACCCCGGTACTTTGGAGGTTCAATCGAGTATAGAGAAAATCTTATAAATATAGTAACATTTGCTGCATACCGTGTATGTTTAAAAAAGTAAGCATCTTTATCTGCTGCTAAACGAGCATAACTACTATTAGCAACAAAGTTGTTAAATGGTCTTGTTGGCATACAAACTATAAAGTTGGACATGTAATACATTACTTTTCTACCACATTGCATTTCTTCTACCACCATTTTTATAAAAGCAAATTATAATAAGTTCTGAGACAATTCTCTTACATATTGTCATACAATTTGGTAATATTGTGTTTGGTCAACTGAAGTTTCAGTATTTGCTGTTGCGATGCTCAACTTGGATGATCTAGCGATAGAAATAAGAATGCTTCGATACTACCGTGCTTATTAAACTAATCCTGAGAAGGCAGTTTTACCGTGGAGTTTTCACTTTTGTTCACATTTTTCATTGCAACCGTATTGTGAATGACTTTATTTACAAATAGTATGTGACGTAGTCGTTTTCACACGCTCAATTACAATTACTCTATTAACACGTTCGTCGCCATGTCACCCGTACTTGGGTGACGGCCCCTGTGGCTATGTTTTCCGGATGACACTCTCCTTCGTTCAATTGAAACAGGATTTTGTAGGTAATTTACAATAATTTCCTTTTGTATCACAATAATGACGAGTACGCATATACAAAATAGACAGATTGGAAACATTAACAAATGGAAATATGACACTCTCCTTCGTTCAATTGAACCAGGATTTTTGTAGCTAGTTTACAAGAACTTCATTTGTCATCCGGGAAACATAGCCACAGGGGCCACATCCAAGTACGACTGATGGGCAATCAACGTGTTAAGGTAGGTTAGATTATGCCAACATTTATGGGCTGTGCAATTTGTCTAATACTTGCATAATTAATTTTGTATGAAAATATCCTCATTTTTAATTGTCTAACTATTTTTTCTATTAGGAATCATTAATTTTATATGATGTCTTCTGATTATGAGAAATTTAATTTTTTGAGGCAAGAATATATTCAATAATGACGATGTTGGACTATGTACTAATATACTGCCAGATCCGATAAAAAAAAACTGTCACAATCGTACGCGTTTTGATTGGCACCATCAATTCTCCGTTCAGCAAAAAAGTAAGAAAACAAATTGTGATCTCTTGATGTAAAAAGAAAACTAAGCTGTTACTCTTCTCGCAAATATAAGTTGAGACTTGTTGATGATAGCGTACGGACCGCAGAGTAATACCAATTAAATAGAATTAGGTATCGGTTTTCAAAGTCACTTGTTTCATTTTCGACATACGGTTTGTGAGACATAGTTTTTAAGAGCCAAGTTTGCACGATGTGCATATGATGGATGAAACCCCCAGCTTTCCTTTGATTAAATATTTCTTTTCGGGAGGTGAGGTGTACGTTCGGTGAAAAGACGCCAAACAAGTGATGACTACGAGCCAGCGATGAAATGAGTGAAACTAGTCGGGGCTTTGAGTTAACAGCACTAAAACTATTGACATAGTTTCGTTGGGGCAGATACGTAACTTGTTCGTTTACAATGTCCTTGTCGACGTAGCGCAAGAGACAACTTGTTTACATGTAAACAAAATGTCATGGTATGGATATAATGCGGCTTATTTCATTAGTTCTTTTAACATAACTTCAAGGCTAATTGGATTTTGAGAATTATGTTAATAATATATAATACATAGTTATCGAATTGATATCGTGAACATTATAAATTTTAATTATCTACACTACTACACATGTTTAACGACAGGGTCAAAACAAGGTAGGTCTGCAATTTCATGTAGCCGCTACAAGACCTCAATATTATCAGAAAAATTTTAAATCGGCTTTTGTAGTAAAGGGTATGACTTTTTGCGTAAGTCGTTGACTTGTTATATCAACAATATGCTTCGTATGGCGGTTCTAAAAATAGCAATGGTAGAATGTCCTGATTTGTCAGGTTTTTTTAACGTTACTACTGACATTCTTGAGAACTTGATCTCAAATATTTCATCATAAGCAAGCAATGTCAGAAGGTCTCGGCAGACCAATGTCTCCTTACAATGTCTCACAAGTACCACAAGGCAGTCTTTCGAACGGAAACTCATATTATCTAGACTTTAAGAAAAAATTGTTATCATTCTGCTCGAGCCAACCAAAATATTAACATTTGACAATGTGAATATTAATATTTTAAAGTGATTGTTTGTATTAATATTATCAATATTGCAACACCTAACTTCAATATTAAGTAAGACAACTCATTAAAAGTTTTATTGAAATATTTGGCAAATCTGTCACAATCTTAATTATATTAAAATAGGCATTAACATTGTACTCGTGACTAATCCAAAGAACCCACACAGATTTATTTTCATTGCGTGAAACGCGCTCAGTTCCTTCTCATCCTTTATGTGGCATTCAAAATAGTAAGATAAGGTGTAATGTGTGGGTTTGTTCCAGGAACTAAACGTATAGGATATTATAACAGCTATTTCGATATTATTTAGGCAATTGAGATTATATTATAATTTATTTGCATAGATTTTTATATTATATTAGTTATGTGCATCGAAGTATGATTACAGGTTTGATAATCATTGTAATCATAAACGTCAAATACATTTTATCTTTATCCAACATAACAGTAATTATAGTAGTGTCATTGTTCACTGTTATCCGTCACGTGGTCTGATTCTTTTGACTTCATATTTTTCTTTTGGCGGTTGTTGAACGATTGAAGGGAGTGTGGATAAAATATAAAATAATTTTGTAAAGTGGTATAACAAAATAATATTTAACATCTATATGTATATGCAAACTTTGTATACTAGTAAGAAAAACATTTAAATAATATTTTATTATTAACAGGTCCGATATTTTTTGTTTTTTGTACTCCAACCTCGTAAGAATAATAAGGTTTATAAGAAAATACTCGTTTATAAACTGAAAATTAACTTGGCATTTTGGAGTATAAGATTACAGAAGTGTGAAAGTGACTTTGACATTTCTCAATTGAATTGTATAGGCCTGTGACAATCATATGATTAAAAATATTGAACCCATTTAATACTAAGTATTCTCGTAACAGTACTGATACAGTTCCTGAAAATGTTTAGAGTTTTGAAAACAAATGGTAAATGAAAAGTTTTTGGCTTAGTAGGTCAAAATCAACAGAGTTAGTTTATTGCAGACCGTTTGCTGGACTGTACTAATGTTACTACGTTTATCAACTACTAATCATAATACGTGTACGTAGTTATATATTTATTTTTACAATCAATAAATATTAATTTGATAGGTCATCCTAATTGATTAAAATATTCCTGATTTAATGATTCTTGTGACTTTTAATGACCGTGTACGAGAAGAAGTCTTTAAATTCTTCTTCAGACTTGAGGCAGTGAACATAAAATACAGTGTTCGATCATAAACATAAAACAGGTATGGAGGCAATATTCTTGTATAGTGATGCGATATGACAACCATGATTATGCACCAATAATGCAAGTCTAATAAAAAAACCATGAAAGTGAGAAAAAATACAGAAACATCATTTTTTCTGTCATTCTTCGTACGAAAAGGAAACAATGTTTACATTATGACCCCATTAACATCAAGTAAATGTTAATTAAACAGGTATCCTCCAATACGCAACACCTCGAAGTAATAAAATACCTAAATAGTTTGGTCTCCTTTCGTTGTGAAAATAACACCGCGAATTTTTTTTAATTAGACGTTCAAAAGAACATTGTAGTGAATTGCTGTGATAATTTTCGAACAAAATATAAACAAATGCATTGAACGACAGTTCTGCAAACCTAATATCCGAAACATATACAAACGAGAAAAGACTAAAAACGTAGAAGCGGAAAGCAAAAAACGCAGATCCGAAAACGGATTACCATTTTGTATTACTTTTTGGATGGTACAAACAGCGACAAAAAGTGTGATGCGCTGCCCAAACGTTTATTCTGTTAAAAGCGAATATGTTGCCAATTTGGAGCTATATAAATGATACGATGTTGTCGGTACGAATACAAAGAGAAAACTTGATTGGGTCAATTAATTGGATTCTGCTGCACGCAATATATGAGATGCCATATAAGAAATCAGCTCGAGGTCACTAATTATATTACCTTGCGGCAAAAAATCGTTTTCTACATGAAATACACAGAGAGTATGTTCCTAATATGTAGTAGTACGTATTAATTACGTACTAAGTGATTTGAGCAATAAAATTGTAACTAAGGGATACAAAAACATAAAAAATGTATAAAAGAGTTAAAAATGAATCCCTAAAGTGGTATTGAAGAAACAACCGAGATATCGTTCAATACATATTTTGTTCTTGATTTATTTTTTATTTATTTTTATTAACTCTTTTTTACTCTACAATTTGTCCTTGGTGGACATTCGGCAGATTGTTTTAAGAGATGTGTACATTTAGCCCGTAGGTATTTTTCCAGTAGAAAATACCTTTGTTCTTAAATAGAACGAAACAAGAGACCGTCAAGCGCTAACGTTCCAATTTTGCAATACTAACGTTTTTTTAATTATTAAACTTGAATGTAATGTAGTACGAATTCTAAAGTGCAATTGCGGTAGAAAACATATGAATAAAAGTTTAGTCCTGAACGACTAATAGTCGTTTAAATTATAACGTAATTTAGTTAGAATTTGTATAGTTTTTCAATTGGTTTTATGCAGAGGATGCATAATTCTGTTCCTAGAACTAATTTTCATTTTCCAAACTACTATCGATAATTTGTTTGATGTATATTTGTTTCTTTCTTGATATCATTTTTTATTAGTAGGAATGCACAGAACAGAAGCATATGAAATCTATCTCAGCCCAAAAATCAAGAATTTTTTAAGTTGTCTCTTTTTTTTTTTGCTATTGTGAGTCATTCTTTAGTGTCACATGTACGCGACATATTTTTTGCAAAGGTGCCTTATCTTATAAATGAAAAAAAAAAAACAGCAGAAAAAATAGTAAAATAAAATCGAATTAAATGTTATGAGATCAAATTCGATGATTGTGTGCATCACCGAGATTTTTCAGTGATGCATAATGCAGAACGGCACGAGACACTGCTATAATGTTCTTTGATTATACCTAGAAATAATCAAAAGCGGAGTAGTCGCCAATAATGTGTAATCATTTTGTTAAGTCATTAGTTACCAATGACTGGATAGATGAATACTGTCTTAAAGTCATACTACGTTATAAGTAAAGTAGTTACAAAAGGTCATTCGGGATAAAGCGAAGAGAACAATTCACAGTAACCTCAACACCACAAAGGTCGATAGCTCAAAACATGACAGACCTCACAACAGTACAAAAAAAGGGGGGAAACAAAATATAAAAGGAGAAGCGGTTGATACACTCAATGTTCCGAAGTTGATCTGCCATAAGTCTTGTTATTTGTTATTATCGCTAACTAGAGCCGGCCATTCTTTCTTATTTTTTTTCTATCCCGATCTTTCACGAAGCTCTAACCGCAGTCATGTTTAGGATTCTTCACCCTATGCATCATCGACAGTCACAAGTCTCCTTTGTCTGATACTAAAAATGCAAAATAATATTCCGTTTGAATTTACCTTGGTGTCATATTGTCGCACACAAATCTCGCGATGAAATTTACCAACCTGACCGAATTACACAAAAGATGCTAAAGGGGTTTTAAGACTGTTAAGATACTAAGGATCAATTCATTCATTATTCATGACAGATTTTTACGTATTCACGACGCAGGGTGCAATTATCATATAAAGGAAGATGCCATTAAACTTGTGAGTTCAAAATAATTTTTTTTAACTTTATTAAATCGACGTAAAACATGCATGGAATTATAATACTACATCTCATAATTATAATAGTTAACGAAGTATGTATTCCTATTATATGAGGGATTAGAAATCTTTAAAAGTTTATGAAACTGATTAAAAAAAGTTTATTATCCCCATTTCAAACATTAATTTCCTTATAATAGGAACAAACGATGCGTTCTTTATCTTATTTTGGAAGGCGCATTTTTACCGATATGTGTACAAGTATACCTTTATTTGCGTTACAATCTATGTAATCGTTCTGACCAAGTCTTATTCCTCAATTTTCTATGCAACGTCTACTACTACACTCCCGTGAAGTTTTCAACTGCGGATGTACGGATACATTATAAAAACAGTTGAAGAAATTAAACGTTCACATTATACCTTTATTTTTAAACTGTCATATAACTATATAATATTATATGGAAGATTGTTGAATGGTGTAGTCAAGTTTATAATGGATGGTCTAAGTTATTAGTTTGGGTACGCCACGACAATAACCATTAATTACATAGATTTGATAGCAGAGATGTTGAACAGAATAGTAATTGTTGCGCGGTCAATTCAAACTGAAGAGTTAAAGACTATTGGGATTCTGCGAACGTTTAGGTTGCTAGAGTATGTAAACACGTCGTACCGTACCACATGAAGGTTATCAAGTCTGTGTCTGAAAGGCAACTTGTCGCTATTGGTTACAATAGCTTTTTCCCCGTGCAAGGCGCTCATAAATTTATTTATCTGCAACTCGCATGCTCAAATTTATTTTTAATTTTGTCATAAAACCTCGTATCCAAACAGCTACCCGCTTGGTACATCTTCCATTATATTGAATTGTCGTTATACTAATGATTGTTTCGCAACATTGCACTTCTTTTCATTGTTTCTGGTTTAATTTAGCGTATTGAATCTGTTCTTTACGGCTATAAAAAATGACACATTGTATCCATATTTTTTGTGGCCGATGGTCTTTTTTGCACGTTTTTTATGCGCTTTTCGGTGGAACGTCTACTGCATAATAAGAGACTTGAACACTCTATAGTATCCACATAAAGAAACACATTGGGTTAGGCAGAAATGATCTTAAACATGCCCGACTTTGTGAATTCACAGAAAAGTGGGAGCAACAGTTCGTATTATTATGCGTATTCCAGAAATACGTTTCGAAGTTGCAATCATTTTATGGACGAAACTACCTATCATTGCAAGTATATTACTTTCTTACCATTAAAAATTTCCCAACTCCGCACTGAATTTCCACGAAACACTATTCATGTGTGAAAGTAGGTTAATGTTATCTACTGCTAACTTGTGAAATAGTGCTCGAGTAACTTTTAAATACAAAATCTTGTGGCTTAAGTCCAACGTCAGAAGCAGCTAATTGACCTGTACCCCATAGACGATCTATTTTGAGTTGCCAGTTCCGAGTTGTGATGAAAGCATTCTAACATCAGTTGACCCTTGTTTTTTTGTTGCATTTCTCAATTGTGTCGATGGTTATAAAAGTCGCTTGTTAAAATAGCGAAATAATTGTTTTAATACCATAATCACCGGAGTAAATAATGTAAATCAAACTGATAAGTTAATTTAAGTTCTTGGAAATTTTAACTTTTGATTAAACTATTTTCATTGTTGCGATCACAGTTATGCATGCATCGTGAAAGTAATATAATGATGAATACTCAGAACATCAATCATGTTTGTATTACGCTGTGTGATAAGCAAACGTTTCAAAACTATGTCATTTTTGTTCTCCTCTTGTTTCTATCGTCTTTCCATATCGTATTTGTATCAGTTAGTATTTTTATAGAAATATGCTTACACGGATTTGTGTATTATCTATGCATTTAGTATAAATGTTTAGTATTACCGATCATCGTAAATGGCTCTATGTTTTAGAGCGGCAGAACACGATATTCCTAGAGTATAGAAGGTGATCAGAAAGTATGTAGGAGTTTCTAAAGTGGGTGGTATTTTTGTCAGTTATAGTTATTTTGGTTTGATGAAAGCATTCTATTCTAGTTTCAGGATGGTATTGTATGATAAATTAATTATCTTTATCATTACTTTCATCGTTGAAAGTAATTTGTTACATGCTCCCTTTCACCGTGAAAGCTTGATTGCTTGAGACAAAATAAGGATATATCTATATATATCTTCAACAATATAACATTTTCGAACCACGTTTATGTAAGTTTTGTTTCATTCATTTTATAGTCTTTGTACCTTGCATTTGCTTTACATGTTTTAACTCTGTACAGATGATGTACTACAATAAAAAAAAAAAAATTGTTACTTACGCGATTTAATGAAATTGTAGTGCCATGTCAGCTTAATTCTAAAAAATTTCAACTTTTTGCTTTACTCTTTTGATATTGATGATGTCAGTTGGTCCTGTATTACAGATCATTAAAATTGTGTAATCTACCTCTTGTGAAAGTTTGATTTATCACGATAAAACCTGGAATATAATAACAGAAATTTGGAATCATTGTGTAAAATTTCAGAATCGATTAACGTCAGCCATTTTCCGTTTGGCGGATTTAAACGATTTAACAAGGATTTCGGGATTCATGGCCATACAAACATTTGACATGTTTCACGGTGCTGGTTGGGTTCCAATAACGACATTGTTGTCGATATATATTTTAGATATTCAAAAATAATCCACGTTATCTGCTCATCATTTTTGTTAGCGAATAGGTACTTAATGTATTATGATAAAGACAGACAATATGCCGTGGAGTCAGGAAAGAAAAGGTTGTACCGATTGAAGTAGGAAAGTTCATCACCAGAGTTACCGTTTTATTTGTTTGTTGATTTACATTACTCATTGTCGGGGCAAATCTTTCACTTCGATATCCATTTTTAGTTAATCGTGGACAAACCTATATTGCATCCCTGCATGTTCCTGGTTTGGAATATTGCGAACAGTATCGTAACAATTCTTATATCATTGTCGTAGAGCGCTTCGCTAACTTCACCCTAACAAGTGCTGAACACCTGATTTAGATATGTCATTCATAGAAAAATAAGTGAGTATAACGCGAGTATCGAGAAATACCCTCCTGACAATTACAGCCTCAAACAATACGATAAACTCTTCTAAAATATGTCCACCTCCCGCATATTCTGCCCAATATCACAATACATTGACATTGCACTTATTCATATATGCCACCTGACAAATATTCGTGCATCGTCAATTTGAACAGATCACTGAATTAAGTACAAATGGGAACTTCCTCTTTGCAGAATTAATTTTTTGTCACGAAAACACGCCCTTTTACTCTAAAGCCGACTAATCGTTATTTCACCTTGTAGTCAATTTGTTGGCCGCAGAACACCTGGTATTCGCATGAAGTGTCGCGAAACATAACGACAGGTAGCTGAGTGTTGCAAGGTAGGATGGGAAAGGCGCTGGAGGAGGGATTTGGGGTTGAGGCGGGGGGGGGGGGGGGGGGGGGTGAGGATGGCGTTGAAAACAAAAAGAAGGACGTGCGCGGGATACGATTGATTGGGTCATCCCCGGGGCAACCGATTCGACAAACACTAACAAAACTCGGACACCGAGTGGACACCGAGAGACTTCGCGTTTAGACGTAGGTCATCAGTTATCCTGCGCATGTTGAGCATCTACAACGCTTTCAGCATGCAATCGGTGCAGGGTGTACTTTACTTTTGCGTGCTTCTGATCCTCTCATTCGACACGAGGAGTACATTGGGGCAAAATGGCGAGAGAGCGAGCACTGGGGGAGCCAGAGGGGTCAATCTTTGTAAGTTCGTTGCGCATTATGGCTCCTGGGTACTCTCTTCCTTTTTTCATGTATAGATTTTTAAAGACGCCTTCTACATTGGATCTTAACGAGAGAGAGGTTTTGTGCATGGTTTTCATTTAATTATACCTACGTTATTTTATGTTTGGCGAAATTTCATGGCGCGCGAAGAAGATAATGAATAAGCAATAAGTTTTGAGCAATTTCGACTAGATTGTGACTGTCCTGTTTGTTACATCTCACGGTTAAGCAGAAGTTGCATAAAATCATGTTCTGGCAGTCAAATGTCAATTTAGCACTCTTTATGAAAAATTTAGTATTTTTTACACCTATTGAGAGATGTTGGTCTCAAGTATTTAATTATAGAGACTCTACGGGAGGTACCCCCCCCCCCCCCCCCCCCCCCCGTCAAAGAAGTTGTGACTTTGAACATAAGTTTACTAATTTTCTCAAATTCTGAGGCCGAGTTGGAAGGATTATTTAGCAGCATAAATATCGTGAAAGATAAAGTGAGAAACAAAGTGCTTCTTGTGCTAATTGCATTCTATCAGCAATTCTTGCAGTAAAATGTGGCTTAAAAAGGCATTACAAATGCCGCAAATACTTCTAAATAGGTACCTAAAGAAATGACAGGTATAATTCAAACAATGAACTCGTATGACTTAAAAAGAAGTTTAGAAACAGTGCGGTCTGACATCCGTAATTATAATGAAATACTATTCGAGCTGTGATTAATAAAACATGATTGATAAGAAAAATACTTTTGAGCATTTTTTTTTATCATATACGAAATATTTTCTAGTATTTTCTGGCATGTCTCACCAAAATCCCAGTATTTAAAACAGATTTGTATTTGCAATCCCTATGTACAGCGTTAGTCGGCAAACTGACCAGGTGATTAGTTGGAAAAAACGAACTTATATAAATGACATTAATAAATAGGAATATTATATGTCTCATCATGAAACATTTTCGTCACGAACGTCTGTCCCAATGTGTATTACAAATAGGAGCCGAAAATATTATGGTAAAACATAGATATTGACGATCCGCAATGTTCCTGATTCCATAGCATTATGTTATCTTTATTCTCAAAATGTTAGTAATGTGCGAGAGCTCAATGTCGACAAGCCACTCGCGGACAAAGCTATACTCATTATCCAATACGTCTTTGTCGCGTAGTTATCATAAACGACGAGGATGACAAGATGGCGAACCACAGCGTGTCCAACGCGCTGAAATCCATGAGGGAGAAGAATCCCGACATGCTCGGTCGCATTCACGTCGTCCGTGTGAACGGTACGAGTCCGAAGGAGAACCTCGATCGAATCTGCGCAGTATGGAATTCCGCCATTAAGGCAGGTGGCGATCGAGTTCCGGACCTGTTGCTGGACACGACGAGAAGCGGCGAGGGTGCCTCGATTTCGAATTCCTTCGCAGCCGCCGTTGGGGTGCCCACCCTGTCAGGCCAATACGGCCAAGAAGGTGACCTTCGTTATTGGCGGAACCTCGACGCCGACCGTAAGAACTACCTCATCCAAGTTATGCCGCCGGCTGACCTACTTCCGGAAATCATTCGTCAATTGGCCATGCAGCTGAACGTCTCGAACGCCGCCATCCTCTTCGACGACAACTTCGTCATGGATCACAAGTACAAGAGTCTCCTGCTGAACGTGCCGACGAGGCACATCATCAACGAAGTTGCGCAGACGGTGAACGAGATGAGAACGCAATTGTCCCGGCTTCGAGACTTGGACGTGGTGAATTTCTTCATCCTCGGCGATGAGAATACGGTCAACATCGCGCTCGACTCGGCGGAGTCGTTGAACTTTACCGGAAGGAAGTACGGATGGTTCATGGTGACCTTGAACGACGACTTCTGGCCGAGCTGCGAGTGCAGGAACGTGTCGTTCTTGTTTGTCAAACCGAAATCCGTGGTTTCCGGCAGCGACGGGGGCAGTGCTAACGATAACAGTGCTTTGACTGGCAAAAGTGGCGGTAATGAGAGTAACTATAGCAGCGGAGCTGGCGTGGAGAGAGCTTCGAATGAGGAATCGACGACCAGGACGATACTGGCAAGACCCCTCATCGCCTCCGCTTTCTATTATGATTTGACTAGACTCGGAGTGGAGGCCATGAGTTTGGCGATACAAAATGGCGACTGGCCGTTGGAGCCAAGTCACATCGGCTGCGATCAGTATAAGGCGAACAACACGCCTGTGCGGAATTTCGATTTGCTGGCCAACTTGAAGAGAGCCTACGCTGAGGGCGCGAATGGGAATGGATTTGTGCCGATGTTCGCGGGATTCAATTTTTCGGAGAGAAATGGAGAGCATCGGGCCGAATTTGAAGCTGGCATCTATCTCGGAACCATTGAAAATGCGGCGCTGACTAAAGTTGTGGACAGCGGATCCTGGAAGGCTGGGATTAACTCTCCGCTACAGGCAAGTTCGAGACTGTTGTTTGTTGCTTGATGCTTGACCAAGGCTCCGATAATAGTTTGCAGCTTGCGGTTTTTTATGACAATGCGATTCTTATGAATGTTCTGTGGCGCGCAAGGTAACGCCAATGAGTGCAGGATGCAGTTTTTTAAAAGTATGCAACAGCCGCAGTTAGTAGTCTGCTCTGAGTAATTTTTAAAGAATCAAGGAATATGCTTTATCGTTTTAAGTGTTCTGTACACACAGACATTGCAAGAGTAAAAATCAACAGGTTTTCTGAATTGTTGATGTTCTGTAGATTTTGCAAGTTTTACTTAGATACATATCGTTTCCTTGAAGCGTGTACTAAACAAAAAATGGGGATAATGAATAATAAGCAATTATTTTTCGTTTTAATATTCTTTTTCTAATATTAAACATTTTCTAAGAGACGCCATCATTAGTTATGCTATCGGAATTTTGTGTGTCGTGTTATGTAGCTGAAGGAACTCTTGAAAAATATGACACATCTGTTAAAGATTTTGAATAAAGTGTGGCAAGCTTTATAAGTAATAATGTCGAGTACCTGCTCGAACCATGTTGTACGCCGAAACAATTTTTTTTCAGTTGATTTCCTAACAACAGACCTGGTTAGGAGTTTCATTCATACATTTCTCCATCCCTACGTAGTATACATACAACAAACATTCTGTTATGTGACTTGAATTTAGCGTATTGTCAGAAAGTTCGGTAATATTAGGCGTTTGCTCAATTTAAAATTTATTTTAATGACTTTATATTTATTTAGAACTTTTACTAGGTTGGCTCGAACAAATTTCATTTACCATAATATTCTAATGAATACAAAGCTTGTCAAAATTTTACTACCCAGTGCGAAACGTACAAAGTACGTGAGTTACGTTTGTACCGAAGTACATTGCTGTATAACTAAGCCATCCATACGCTTACACATCGGTCGATCAATATCGATCTCGTTCAACAAGGTGACGAACGACGTGATCTTGAACACGACAGCAGTGACCAGCTACCGGGTGGTAACAGTAATTCAACCGCCATTCGTCATGTACGACAAAGAGAAGGACGAGTGGTCCGGCTTCTGCATTGACCTTCTCAACGAAATTCGTCAGACCGTCGACTTCGAATACGATATCCGTGAGGTCGGCGACAAAGAGTACGGATCATTGTTCGAGAATGGTAGCTGGAACGGATTGATTCGCGAACTGATCGACAAGAGAGCCGACATCGCAATTGGCACTCTTTGGGTAATGGCCGAGCGCGAAAAAGTGGTCGACTTCACGGTTCCGTTCTACGACCTTGTCGGCCTGACGATTCTCATGGTGAAGTCGAAAGCACCGACGTCACTCTTCAAATTTCTCACCGTCTTGGAAAACGAAGTTTGGCTCTGCATTCTGGCCGCTTACTTTTTCACGAGCTTCCTCATGTGGGTGTTCGATCGTTGGTCGCCCTACAGTTATCAAAACAATCGGGAGAGGTACAAGAACGACGATGAGAAGAGAGAGTTCAATCTGAAGGAGTGCCTTTGGTTCTGCATGACGTCCTTGACGCCACAGGGCGGAGGGGAGGCTCCGAAAAATTTGTCCGGACGATTGGTGGCTGCTACATGGTGGCTATTCGGATTTATCATAATTGCATCCTATACGGCGAATCTCGCTGCTTTTCTCACCGTCTCCAGGCTGGACACACCTGTCGACTCGCTCGAGGACTTGAGCAAGCAATACAAGATACAGTACGCCCCAGCCCTCAATTCACCTGCTTACATATACTTCCAGCGAATGTCGGATATCGAGGTTCGCTTTTACGAGTGAGTATGGTTGCATTAAATTGACAACTTCACAAAATGTACGTTGTCTTATTTTAGTGTGAGAATATAGGAATTTAATTTAATGTATTCAAGCTGAGTAAATACTTCGCTCCGAAAGTAATTGTTACTTTGTAGCAATCTTTTTTACTGTCATGTACCGATGTTCAATTTGTGAATTCGGATCTTCATAAATATGTGCGCATACTTATTTGTCGACATCTGATTTATCGAAACGGAGGCACTTTTCTGTTGCTTTTCTCTTTGAATGTCGTAAGGAGTCGTTCCACATTGCGTAAACGATTCTGCTGGTCATATATCTTACCATTTTCAAGAGGCATTATATAAATATATGCAAACAAAAGTAGTCTTGTATTTGGAGTTCAGTTCTGCACATATTGTAGCTTTATATTTGTTTAATCGAATAAATCAATTACGTATAACGCAGAATTTGGAAAGATATGAGTCTGAACGATAGTCTATCTGACGTGGAGAGGGCAAAATTGGCAGTGTGGGACTATCCGGTGAGCGATAAGTACACGAAGATGTTTCAAGCGATGAAGGAAGCAAAGTTTCCAGCGGACACGGAAGAGGCTCTAAGAAGAGTTCGACGGCTGGATTCGAAGAACGAATTTGCCTACATCGCAGACGCATCTACCATCAAGTATTTGGTTTTGACAAATTGCGACCTTGTACAAGTTGGCGACGAATTCTCTCGAAAGCCGTATGCCATTGCCGTTCAGCAAGGTTCACCGTTAAAGGATCAGTTTAATAACGCGTGAGTATGGCAATGAATATGCAAAGTTGTTCGCCAGAAGATTTTGTAACTTATGAAAATGATTTATCATGTATAGCGATTATAAATTTACTTTGCCCTCAGAATGATTATTCAAAGAACCCGCATACTTGTTCGAAATACACGTTCCTCCTGTAAAGTAGAATTCTAATTCTCTGTTTGTGGTTATATATCGTCAATGGGTTCCATATGTATGAAGTTGATTTTTGAACATACGAAACGATAAAATTATAATTTCGCATCAGAAAGGGCGCAGTCCGGATAAAAAATTGCCTTTTTTTTTTTGCACTTTCGGATTGCATACTCTTTTGTTTCTTGCAATAGATATTTGGTTAAAAATTCATTTTGTTGGTAATTAATGGTAATGGAATAAGCATTCGGATGCTGAATTAGTTTCTAGTGCAACAGGTTCCGTAGCATCTACAACTATAGAGTTTTGGGTCGTGATGTTGCAATTCAGTTTTTTCAGAATTCACCAGGAATTTCATTTTAGTGACTTGCTTTTTAGATGATTGCCGTTTTTTAAAACATTGGACAATATATAACAATCTTTACACCCATCTTAAACGATTTTAATATATTCTGTATAGAGATGGAGAGCAAAACGAATGTCTGAGCAAACAATATAAAACGACTCTAATACGTTATATATGTATAAAAATTTCCCTCCGTATTTTGTCGAAAATTTCGTTCAAAAAAGCATTGTCTCGTTGCACTACTTCTTTATCCTCAGAAAACATTTCTAAAATAATCGTTTGCTCATGTCTTGACGGTTTTTAAAACATTCAACCGATTCCATACCAATAGAACGAAAGACTCGAATCAACATAAGAATTGCACGACAACGAAATATTGTACATTTGCGACGGATATCAGGCAAGCGGTAGGGGTGAGGAAAACGAAAAAATTCTTTAAATCTTTCATTTGACTCCTGGGACGACGTAGCACGAAGTAAACGACTAATTCGAGTCCCACAGTTTCTTTACATTGACGACTTTCATAAACGCCGGTATATGTATCGAAGGACATCCATTTCAGGATTCTGATACTGCTTAATAAGCGGAAGTTGGAGAAGATGAAGGACAAGTGGTGGCGTCGCAATCCGATGCGACAGACCTGCGACAAAGAGGACGACCAGAGTGACGGCATCAGCATACACAACATCGGCGGCGTGTTCATCGTCATATTCGTCGGCATTGTCCTGGCCTGCTTCACGCTGGCGTTTGAGTACTGGTGGTACAGGTACCGACCCCGGATCAACGATCGACTCTCCTCCTCGCCGAGAGTGTCGCGGAACGATCAGTCGAAAGTCGCCAAGCCCTCGAGCAAGCCCATCCGATTTCAGCTTCAGCCAGCTCCTACTCACAGATTTCATGCAGCCCCACCGCCAGCCCCACCGCCAGCGCCACCGCGGCCGCTTCAGTCACTATTCAGATCGAGATTTTAACCGCCTATTCGCCCTACAGTTTGCCACTGAGGTTCTGCATCTCGATTACCTTGTATCGTTCCATTGACTTATTATTCCCTGACAGATTAATGAGGGTGCTGAGGAAGGTCTCATCGCTTACCTGCGCAATTGAATTTGACTTTTTCGTTTTAACTTGGATACCGACACTGTCAATTTCGTGCGAGGGAATGCAATTTTTGTAGCTGCGAGAGGTTGAAGGACGGGCAGATATAGAGTCGGAAAGATACGTGTGGTATTCTTCGCGTACTCTGCGATCTACTTCAACGATCATTGTCGGATGTTTGTTCGTATAAAAAGGAATTAACGTTTTTTGGCGGAATTCAAATGAAAAATGATATCATAAGGAATAAATGTAAAGCTGAAAGTTGACATGGTAATACTCACTTTTTCTAACCTATTTCTGTGCGTACAGGCCTAGTGCGTGGATAATGGTAATTAAAAGGTACACTTAAAATGCTCAATGCTATCGGTTGACGCGTTGAAATTTGACGGATAGAAAGAAAAAAGGCAGCGACTGTCTCCAAAATGGTTTTTCGCAACGTGATAAGCACTTAAGTAAAAGATTGTGTCAGTCGCAGGAAGATAAGGAGGAAAAGAAAGGTTATTAATCTGAAAGTAACTTCTGCTAAATGTAATTCTTATTCATAATTCACTCAAGTCTTCATCATACGGATTCTTCAAATTGAGGTCCTCTGTCTTTGGCGTTGTCTCAAACATTGACATGTGAACAATCTGCTCAATTTACACTCGAGGACAAGCATAATCCTATTAGAAATCACTAACTAATATTGATACAAATAGTTCATTATCGTTACATGGCTAGAAACATACATATATATATTCATATGTATGTGTATATATATACACAGGGAAGGGGTTATGAAGGTAACAAATTTGGCCTGTCGATCACTGTAAACTGCTTATTGTACGACCATATCGAGTTTATTCGTTATCGTCCCGCGAAACTTTGGTTCACATTGAGGACCGAGAGCGCATTATCCTTCCGTAAAAAATTGCCGTTTAACATCAGCGCACCTCCTCAATTGCACCGACGTCGAAATGGCACAAGGCGTCGAGAAAGTGGCGCTCAGCGCCTTCGAATCGACGCGCCAACGACGCTTTAAAGAGGAAAAAGAAAAGACGCTCTGGCGTTCATCGAAGGGAGAAAGGGAGTAGGAGGAAGAAAAGTGGGAGGAGGAGAAGAAACGATGGGAGAGGTGGGGAGATTACATCTGGGAGAGATGCAAAGAAACGGGAGAAAGGGAGTAGAGGGAGTAGAGGGAAGGAGGGAGGGGGGAGATAAAAATTAACAGCCACACTCCGCGCTAGTTGTCGGTATCATCCCTGTCGACGTCCATCACTTCGATCATTTCGAGTTTTTCGTCCAGATCATTGCTCAGCAAAACATAAGAGTCCCTGACGAGTAGTAACCTATGCTGTCCATTGACGACGAACGACGAGCCACGTCTGATCGTTCGCTTGCCAAGCTCGATTGCCTCGTGTGCGATAGTTGTACTGCTGTACACCTTGAGCAGCACGGTCAGGATGATGGTGAGTCCGAAGACGATCATGCCGTATGTGATGCATGGCACTGCGAAGTCGGCGAAGGTCGTCGACAGGTAGATCCATCTTCTGATCGGTGGCGTCAGTTCTTCGATACCCTCCTCGAGCCACATGATTGGGAAGACTATGTCGGGGAAATTCGAGACGACGCTGATGTCTGGCTGTCGTTCGACCTTGAGGTTCAGCTGGACTCGGACTTTTCCTTCGACCGGTACGCCTAGCCTCTGAAAACGACAAAAAGTTACCGACGAGTTAAGCAAATTTTTGCGATAGTTGTTGATCTCGTTCAGCCAACCGCAATTGCGAGTTGGCGCTTTAAGATGAACGAATTCAGAGTATTTTAATGTATTCAACTCAGAGCAACCTGACGAATGGCTTTTATGTACCAAAACAATTTCTTACTACGCAATGAGAGGAATAATACTGGTATCCCATGTTATAAAGTCACTTATTCTCACCGGCTGAATCTTGAAGTACGTCTCGTGCAACTCCGGATCAGGCTTCAGGCCAACAACAGCTTCTAACAGTTTGGTATCCGCTTTGTAAAAGTGTGGAAACGAGAGGTAGACAGGGGCGCCTGCGAATAAAAATGGGAAGAAAAATGGCAATGAATAGAAAGATTCATCATTGTGGGAAGATTAAGCGCGTACGGATGTAACTTACTGTACTGGCAGGGACTGATGTCCTGAAGACCTCTCGGTGGGCAACTGGCCGGATCATCCGGACAGAAGCACTCGTTCTCCGGTGCATTGCCATCCGGTCGTTCGAAGACGACGTCCGCTGGCGTGTAGAGGTCAGCCTTAATTCCCGTCTTCCGGACCTGCCCGCGATACTGCAAAGGTAGAGTTCTGCAGAGATCCTTGTCCCAAATATGGACGACGTCGGCCCCGGTTTTTTCTCGCGGTGGAAAAAACGAGCCTGACGATGCAATCAGATACAGACAGAGTCAGAAAGAGAGAAAGATCCAGGGGGGTAGGGATTAATATATAGCTGCGGAAATCGGAAGTGTTAACGTAGATGTAACTGTAAAATAACATGAATTTCAAATTGACAAGATTTATCGCTCGAATGAGAGGTAATTTAATTTTTCTTATTCTATTGTACTTTCATTCATTTATTTGGATAAGAGACATTGACTTATAAACCTATTAATCATGCGAGAAACTGTATTGAAATATGAGAGGAGAGCTCACCTTCGGATGCTCGGATTGAATTGCACGGGGCTTCCGTCCAATAGGGCAAATGGTCAAGTCCGTTCAGCCGACTGATCAGTCCAAAGTCCTTGATGTCCGTATGTCCCGTGAAAATCGTTGATACCTCGCTTATGGTCCCGTTTCTCTGTATGCGTGCACAATAATCGATTAGACGGACTGGATAAACAACGGTCAGACGCTACAATTAGAGCGCATATTGCCTTAGCAACTTTTTATTTTACCTTGTAATCTCTTACTCATTTTATTATTTCCTACTTATTGCCATAAAACAGGATTGTTAAAGGTGAAGTAAAAAAATGTTTCTATATCGTTACACGTTAATGGTGTTTTTGAAGAAATCGAAATAGGTAGAAAAAAAATGATAGGAGAGAGAGAGACGATAGTTTAACAATCCCTCCTGAATTAGTTTTATCCTGTTCCGAAGAATTTATCCTCATACGAAAAGTTTCGAGCAACAACGAGCGACGTATGCATAACATCACGCTGGGTATATCTCATTCTCACACATTCCGGTTCACAAATAATTATCTTTCAATTCCTTAGCTTCTGTTTACGGAAAAAATTAATTTAGAAAACCGTAAATTCCATTTTTTGTCAATTCGCTTCTTCAATCCTGCACACCAATAGACCAAAGATGTCATTAACATGACTACTGTCGGAGAAGTAAATAAAAGCGAAGTGATTTATTGTGCGAAACTTACGCCTAGCAGGAGACCCATTCTGCTCATCGGTCTTCTCGTCTTTGGGAAAAATCGATAGGCTAGACTAACCAGCGGGTCGTCGTAACCAAAAACGAGTTCCTGTGCCGTTACCGGCACAAACGATTTCATCTTCATGCCGCTGAGGAACATCGATAGGCCGATGGTTATAAGTCGAGGCAAACTTTTACTCTGAGTTGATAACGTCTGCGGGCGAGAAGAAAGGATCACATATTGAAAAATATTGCCGATTTGGGAAGGGACGTGAAGGATACGAAGTACTAGCTGCGCTAAGCGGGTAAATTTTTCTCGGTGCATGATTGATTGGCGAACGTGCGCATATGCATGCATGCGTGCGTGCGTCGGTGGATGTGCGTGCATGCGCGACAAGCAAATGATATCGCTTACGAGCAACGGAATGTTGGGGACCATCACTCGAAGTTCCCCATCCTTCGACATTTCCGGTACGAAGTTGAGAATCTTCTTATGCTGATAGCTCACTGTCCCGTTGTTGTGGAACACGACGTTCACCTTTTCCATGTCCTCTCTTTTACGTGGAATCAATGAAACACATCAGGTCGATGTACAGTAAGCTACATTCGCTATTTACAAGATATGTCGCATGGAAACATGGATGACAGGTAAGGATTTGTGCTAAGTCTTATGTGACCGTGTTTTGCATTCACTGTACAGCAGAAAGTTCAAATTGTTTTCGATATGTTCAGATCCGGTTGGCTTCGGTGCCATAAACTTTATGGACATGCTAATAATGCTGTACGGCAAAGTTTTGCATAGGACTTATTTATGTTCTTGTGTTTTCATAATATTTCTCAATTATGTCTCAATATGTAGCAATAAATTGTTGAAAACTGCCAAAAATTGGTGTAATAATATTTAAAATCATGCAAGTCGGATTATCAATTACAATATTTCCTACGTGTGCCGATATTGAATTTCTAGGAACAATTAATTATAAGAGCGACGTAAATATTTTTGCACCTGTCACAGATAATAAAAAAAATGATCAGCACTGTTGCAATGGGCCTTTGCAAGTAGAAAGCGTGTTACAAATTTCAAGTCGGGCTCATCAGGAGAATGTAGCAAAATTCTAAGTATCAGAGAAACAATGTAGTTTTTTCCCGCCAATTTGCCAAATTGTTTCCACTTGAAGTGCTAGTTCGAATTTTTCATTGTAGGTGCACAAGGGAAACAGACCACGGATAATCGTAGTATGCCGTGCGAAACTTACTTGTAAACGAATGGTCCGACCTCCTGGAGTTTCGGCTTTTCGTTCAGCAAGAGGAAGTTCTCGGTATTCGTGACGTTGAATATGTAGACTTTGGTCAGCCGAACGACTCCTGGCTTCTGCCAATACTGGAACGACAGGGAGCCATTCCACAGGCGCAATTGCTGTGGGCAAAATTTATGATCCTCGATTTTTGACGAATATTGATGACCGTTATTCAGCAGATAATTAAGCCATTCGCGTTATGACTGGATAAAATATGATCTTCAAACGACAAAGGAATCAACTATGTTAAATTTTAGGTTGCATCCAATGCGTTTGGATTGTTGGAGCTGAATTTCCGCGTTCCTTGATACTCACAATTGTGTGGTCTCGAAATTGTATGCATTGGGTTGGCAAGAGAGAATTTTCGGTACTCATACAGATATACCGTTATAATTTTATTAAAAAATTCTCTTTTTGGTATCTGATATTAGCCGCATTAAAGTTACAGAACGAATAGAAAGTATATTGTCGGTACAAGCTTTTTTTTGTACAAAAATATGAGTTTTATTTCGTACTACAAAATGGACATTAATTTCTTGCCAATTTGATGGAATAACATAGAGGCATTTAATGCCACAATAGTTACAGAACGTTTTTTTTTCTATTATTGTCTATTATATTTTAATCAAAAACCTTGCATTTTACTGTACATATTTAAGAGTGTTAAATTGTTGTTAGAATGAAAGTTGTTTGATACAAAAAGAAACGTTTAACATTCATCCAGTAAAATATTTTTTGTTTATGAATGTAAATTAATAGCATTAATGCACAAACGTTTAGGTAACTCGTAGTAAGTTTTTCGCTAAATCTACTACAAGTTTAATCTTTCTTCGTCGGTAGTAACTTTTTATTGAAACTGATATCGACCAAAATATGGATTGATTCGAGTTTACATGACAATCACACGAAGGCCAGCTATCCAAAAATTTATGACTTTTATTAACCTGTCATCTTGAGGCGTTGCAATCTTTTGATAACCCTGTTTATTAAGAGACCCCATTTGTCGTACCATTGAACTCGCCTTAACGGATGCTTCGGTATTATCAATTAATAAAGATGTACACTATCACGTTACAAAAAAAAATCACTTTACCTCCAAACAAACACACTATTTAACAACGTTCAACCGTACGTGAACTCATTCATATACGAACAATTTATTCACATTCTTGGCAATCTGCGAGATATTACATTGCTTCCAATTCCGAATAGCCTGTGCAAGCATTGTAGAATATATCGAAGCAGATTAAGCGTAAACGACTACTCTGCTAAGAAATGATATCAAGCAATATGTCAAGTGATTGCCGATTACATACGTTTCCCCCCTTTTTTTCAGCGACATAAAAATGATTCGCAGGGTCTGATACCCTTTTTTGTTTCAGTTCTCAAATCGGTGTAACACGCCCCTAGAGTTAAAATTGATCGTTTTTTCCGCGATTGCAGAGTTATTTTGCTCACTTCGCTGGAATCTACTTGAAATATAGCTGATGACACCTACCCTTAAAATGACGTAATCCACCCAAGGGATGCTGCTGAGGACGATGCCGACCACAAGGGCCAGTAGCCCAAAGAATATGGCCACTATCCTACCTGTAAATTGTGATCTTTATTAAAAGTTCAAAGCTGAAGCCAATTACTTTGTTAACGCATCATCTTGCGGCACATTTCATTATTATTACGCTACGCGGTACGTGTCAGTCACATGTTGCTTAGCTTACACGTACCGTAAGCCAGTAGCGTACAAAATAGACGATAATCATAGCACGATGTACCGCAATGTAGGCGCGGGAATAGAATCCTGCTTCTACCATGCGCTGTCTAATGTCGACACGAGAAAGAGGAATCGAACGAAGGGGGAATCGAGAATCTCGCCGATGAAAGGATACGCTCGAAAGGACGTGAACGAAGTATGTCGAGCGACGATATAGGAATGGAGTAGTATAATAGCGTCGTCGTGCTGGTCTGTACCGCCGATGCGTAACAAGGCGAACGACCCACTGGCCTACTGCATCTTGCTTACACCGTGGCGAACCCTCACCGAGTCCTGTTACAGGGAAATTGTCGGTAGGTTCGTTCGTTCGTTCGTTCGTTCGACTCTCAGTGCGATCGCATCTTTCCACAGATTTCAACGTTAGAGTGACATTGTGTCTCGCAGTTACGTAAATGACGTCTTCCCTACTTATCGGTTGACGTGAGTTGAGCGTACCGCGATGGAGAATTGACAATTTCCCTCTCTGCGAACGTCAGGGAGAATGAGAGTATCAGACGTTGACGTGTGAAGCATGGTCAGGGATGTCAGATATGTGTAAGGATAGTAGAATGGACAATTGTGGATGTAGATGTTCCGAGGAATGAGGGTGGCGTAATTATGCGCTTGATATGGGTTCAGGAAAGTTATGACGAGTACCTATGTCTTTGGAATTCTGAGTTGAGAGATCGGTAATTCGTGTGGAGTACAGAGGATTTAGATATGACAGGTTTGACGTAGGTGAGACGGATCGGATCGTACTTGTCCATGTCAGGTTTGATCAGTGACCGATGTCCAAGGAAAATCGACAGCGTTCACGAAGAAAAGTAACATTGTGAGCAGTTACATAGAAGAGAAGTGTCATTTTTACTATAATTCTTATTCTTCGTTCAATTGTTTGCAAGGGTAAAATCACTTCGAAGCATTCGTTCTAATTTCATTGAAAAGGATGACCGATTTTGCCGGACGTTGTTCTTCGACATCAGAACGTTGCAGCGCGACATACCAAGTTGCAGACTGTTCAGCAGTCTAGAAACTTGAGTAACCCTAATTGTAGCAGACTAGCATTGATTTCAGATCAATCGTATCTATGAATAAAGTCAGTTCGAAGCATTGATCCTAATATCATTACGAAGGATGATCAATTTTGCCGACATTGTACCATGTTGCAAGCTGTGTTCAGCTCTCTAGAAAATTGAGTAGCCTAACAGTGGCTAGGCTAGGAAAGATTTCAGATTCCACGCTCCCCCCGTCCGGGATTCAAAAGTATGACGGCGCGTAATGTGCGATACGTTAGCAAAGTGTCCTCATTTCGCTGCTCGGCGAATCTGACCTAGACCGCGCTGGCGCGGTCGAGACTCGCTTTGCGCTCAGTGCCGAATTTCCGAAGATGGACAGAAAAAAAGAGTAGAATCTCTCTCTCGTCGGGAGAAAGGTAAAAGCGGCGTGTACACTCACCGTGCTTGAGACCCCGCCTATCGGAGATGAGGAAGGACAGAGGAGTCGGTATCTTCTCGGAGCAGATGCCCTCCGAGTCCGGCGACTTGATGCCGAACAAGGCATTTCTGCCCACCTTCATGTAACGTTTTCCCATGCTGTTCGGAGACCTCGCCCCGAAGAACGACGTGATGAACTTCATCGTTGCTCCTTTGACACTCGCGCAGCCTCGAGGGTGGAAACGGGGTTGTTACGGCAGAATTCCCGAAACGAACGCAGTCCCGGCCTATTCGCGTTGCCGAATGCGAATTAGAGAGCGCGCACTAGCCGAGAAAATGTTAAGTGAGAATTCGCTGCTTTCTCGAAGGGAGGCAAGTCCTTGACTCTAGCAGTCACTGGGTCCTCAGGTACTCGACGGCGGACGGCACTCTACCTTTCGGTCGAAACACACGTTTTCTCTCTCGTCTTTCCAATGCCAGTGTTACGTCACCTCACCGAGCATCGTTTAATACTTTTCGCCGCGCCGTCGTTCGATCCGGTCCAGACGCGGTTGCAGGTCTGCTCAAGTGGGGAGGAGTAGTACGCACGTCGAGGGAACACTCTCTTTCCACAAAATATCTTTCCACACCGAACCGGTTCTCCTTTTTGGCGAGCCGTCGACGGGTAAGTGACAGACGAATGTGGCGCGCGTTTCCAAGCCGAAAACTTCGAGAGCGCGCGCGCGCTTATTTCTGCGTTACGTCATCGTCCTGACGATGGAGAGGGCGGGTGAGCGGGGAGTCTGGCCAATTTCGATGTGGGGGTTGTTCTCCTACTTATCCTTAGCCTCCCCCACCTTCTCGACTCCCGCCTCTTCTTCAGATTCTTCTTCTACCTCTTCTCTGCCCCTACTTCCTTCGCCTTCTGCCTCTTCTTCAACTTCTGCGGGGCACAACCTTCCCCTTCGCGGGCAGGGGTCCTTGCGCTGTCAAGGAGAATGAAAGTTGCGATTAACCTAATTCTTCTTTTTCTTTCCGTTTATGACATTGAGCAAAACGTGTTTCGAAGGGTGTCATTTGTCCTTCGATCAATTAGGCGTACATTAGCTTACATTATAATTTGTACAAGTAGTTCGACTGTATGTGTAAATAGGACTTGATATACCGCGCAGCAATTCAGTGGCAATCAATTTTTTTCGAACGAACGTCAATGAATTTCGGCCTTTTTCAGTACGAGGGTGAATCGCTCGGTTTTTCACTGAAATTCTCACACAATGAATCCGAAGAACGCGGCAATGTCGCGAGAAAACCTGATCTTGTCGATGACGATTGTCCCCGCTTCATGAAAGAGAAAAAAACGGATAAAGTGCAGAAAAAGAAAATGTGCGATATAACTCTGATTAGTATCCGCATGAATGAGATCTCAATCGGTGGAACCTTGGCTGAGAATTTTCATTCCTTTTACCGGTCTCCTTGAGAGCAAAGGTCCATGGAAAGTAGCTGTAACGAGCCCGAAATCGTCATTGATTACACGGTACGCTTTTCAAACTTCGTGCCCACCTTCTCCTTCGGCGTCTAGCAGGTCAGCTGCAAGCGTCTGACGATTACGCCGCGGCCAATAATTATATATCGGCAGAAATATTCTGCGAATGTCCTGTAGATGTACCGGGGACGTCCTGCGAAGGCAAGTTCCGCGATCGGCAGCTAATGGAAGACTAGCCGGACGATACCTTTTCGCACTCGACAATGAACGGAAGAGAGGCGAGAGACGAAGCGAGCGGGGCAAAAAGGAGTCCGCGCAAACCTGCGACTTGGAAAACACGCTTTTGACCCGGATGTTGACGAGGAGCGAACGGAGGAATTAATTACGATTACACGGAATTGACACTCGCGATTGTCGCGACGCGGGAAAAGGAAGAAGAAGAAGGAGGGAGACTGTCAGTTCGAGGGGATCCTCGGACGATGTCACTTAACTTGACGTATCTCGAACGCATCGTGCGATGAATTTCTGTTTTACTTTGACAGATATAAATAAAACCCGGCGACGGCATCGTGACAACTCGACCCTCGCGGAAAATTTACCGTATTCAGCTCCGTTATTATAGATACGCACGAAAGCGGGACATACGGAATTTCTGCGGTAGAAAAAGGAGCGGGAGTCGATTAATCAGGATCCGAGCATCGAATCGCTTCATTATGCTGATAGGTGTATGCAAATTCAACTTTTTGAACGGCGATGCGCGTCGAACGCATTTTTCTTCCTTTTGCTTTCAGCCGCGGGATCGGCCGAATTAAATGAGAGCGTTGCGCAATAACGATCATCGCGCTTTATATCTAAGGAATGAACAAGATACTTTCATCGGCACGTCGCGTCACATGTTACGTTTGATTCTGTATATTCGAGCATCGCACAATCCTGTTCTTCGACACGCGCTGGCTATAAGAAGTAAAAATCGTGACTACATCCCATTCGGCACACTTTCCGGAATGAAATGAGAACAAAAGTGGCCCGACAAATAAAGCCCTTCCCGCGCTAATGCATTCAGCCGCGCATAATTCTCACCTCGAAGATCTCGTTCCTGTTGTTCAGTTCCGTGCGTACATCGATCGACAAAGCGATGTTTCTTTTGCAGATTCGTTCCCCCCCGCTCCCCCCTCGCCCCTATGCACCTTGCCCCCTCGAGGAGAACTAACGCGTGCATTAATTTGTTTACCCTACTAAAAGGATAGCATTAAGAAGAGGCTTGACGTCGACCGACTCGCGTGCCGTCGATATGTATCCGTATGTGTGTACGTGTAGATACACCTTGCCGTTACAGCGTGTACCGCGTACGTTCGTGTACAGATTTACATATACCTGTACAGATCTTTATTTACGTGGACATATGTAACCGATTGGCAATCGACTTCGACGTTCTCCGTACACCTTTTTTCCCCCCAATCGATTCCACGACATCTTCGCCTCGTTATGGTTATTATCGTCTCATTTGCCTTCAACTTATTTGTCGTCGTCGTCGTTGTCATCGTTGCCGTTGTCAGCAGTCGTCGGGATTATTACGCGCTTACGTGCGAACGTAAGGTTCAAGACCGATTCGTTAGGAATCTCTGCTCGACGGCCGACGACGACGTCGATCTCGTCGGCCGTCGATAGT
This sequence comes from Anoplius nigerrimus, assembly GCA_914767735.1. Taxonomy (NCBI): domain Eukaryota; kingdom Metazoa; phylum Arthropoda; class Insecta; order Hymenoptera; family Pompilidae; genus Anoplius; species Anoplius nigerrimus. The sequence goes on from OU612078.1 coordinate 12,745,368, forward strand.
GGCGGTATAAGCGGTGCGCGCTTGTTTCTATAGTTTTGCGAAAGCGCGACTTTCCATTGCGACCGGGACGACGCCGCGTTACGTTTGCAAAACCCGATAAATTAAGGGAGAGTCAAGCCAGTTGAATATTACTTCAAGGCCTTTGGAAATGTTTAATGGCCGCGAGCTCGCACACGGCGATACGGCTCTTTTAGGTGTGCGTAGGGCAATGTGAGAGCGTACGCGCCGATCCGGTGAACCGTGCACCTACGTTACAGGTGTATTCCGTTCGTTTCCTCTCTCCTTCTCGCACCCGAGCGATCGGGCCGGCTCCGTCCTTCTCTCGACTGGCGAAGTGCCGCCGGTCCGCTGGACATTCAGCGGCGCACATTGACACTGCCGTGCTCTCCTTACTCCTCGGGCATTGCTTAGGACCTTCTCGACTGATCCTCACGTCGAACGATGCCGCTTTTTTTTTTGTTTTTTTTATCAATCACTTCTTTGACCAATCTCGCCCCCCCCCCCCTGCCCCTTTTGCGGACGGACGAGCGCGAGTAATACTATGTTTTGCGGGACGTTTTGCAATGAGCACGGTATTTTCCCTGGAGTGTGACCACCGGTAGTAGTGTAGAAGGTGTAATACTTGCATTGCATGGTTGCATTCGCCAACTGTTCGAAATACTGTGTTTCGCGCAGACGTGGAAGGCTGGAAATATATTTAATTGAATAGAGCACGTACGAATTGGCTGCAATCTGACGGATAGGTGCAAGACGCTCGATCGAACCTTGGCGTCATTCGGAATATTGTTTATGAATCGAGTGTTTACGATATAAGGACGGTGGAGAATTTCGGCAGTGATATAACGTCTATCGTCCGACGTGCGATATTGAAATAATCGAAGTGTTCTCTAGCAGGAAGAGAGAGAGAGCGGAGTCGTAAACAAAGTTTACACCGACAACGTACATATAACGCGTCGCGTCGATCGAATTCGATCGGAACAGAAGTCGAATTTCTTGCTTCCTGCCAAGGACACGGTTGGGCATAAGAACAGCGGTCAAAATTTTGTCTTGCGACGACATAGGCGTTTCCGGATGGTACGATCTTTTTTCTAGAAAGCGTATGGCATTTCGAAAGTAAACCCGATCCGCTAGTTCTCGTCTCGTCGAGTTACGCGCGTTTGTCCTCTCTCTGTCTCCGTCTATCCCTCTTTCTCTATCTACCTCTCTCTCCCTCTCTCCTTGCCTCTATTTCTTGTTAGCTCGCAAGGGGGAAAGGATCATTATTAGCGGACTTGCGCCTCCGTGCGCTCTCTCGAAATTAAACTTTTTACGCTTATTAAGTGCGCCATCGACGTAGGCAAACGAAGGCATTACGACACATATGATACCGTTAATGGACACGTAATGCACCTGCATCGCATCTGAGGATCTGTTAGCGCAGCTCAGGTCTAAGTTGGAATTGTGGACCGACGAGGAGATTCTTCGCTCTGATACCTCACTGATGGCGGTCCGCTTCTAAAAGTGGCGATTGTGTTTGGGGAACGTAAGTTAGACGGAATATTATTAGCAGGGAACGGTTACTAGAAGCTGCTATCAAAATGAGAACATTGTCGGCAGCTTACGCATCTCGTGGGTCATTAAGGTATAGAACGGTCCGCGATCTTTTATAATCACATCTTACGAACCTGTTTACAATTCCAAAACAGTATCTTGATCCCAAGACTTCAATCTTTTTTATCTTCGTCTTAGGAATACGACTTAACGTTCATCCCTCTGTCTTTACACGGGTCTTTGGAACCAATGAAAATTTTATGGTGTTTTCATTTTTATGCCTTAACAAGCAAGGCGCCTAATTATTTCTGTTTTTCGGCAATTTGGGATATACTTTTGTAGGTTTTTTTTACATATTTTCGCCTAAAGTCCTAAAACTGTTGTTAAGGTTGAACTGACCCCTGAGTCTTTGTAACTTTCTTTGGAACGACTCTGGTCGCTCAATCAGGCGAACGTATCTGTCCACTGTGACATACAGATAACCTAAGAAAAAGTTAAAAACTGGTAGACGCCAAGATGAATCCGCGACGGATAAGTTTGTCGCGATAAGTTATAAATAAAATAAAGGTATATTTTGTCAACAGAGTTGACTGCTCTCTCACGTGACACGAACATAAATACGCTGTTTCGCAAAAGTACTTATTGTTCAAGGGTACGGGAATCTCGGCAACAATGTCGAAATTATCCTCCATTAGAGCTCGGAGATGCTGATTGATCCTCTTTACCTGTTCGCGATTACACACCATCATTTTCGTGCTATTTCTAGCCATCTTTCATTTGCAATCGCTAATGTCTAAGCCAGTCAATTCGAGGACTTTCCTACCGAAGACCATGGAAGGTTGCAAACAGTGACACACGGGACGGTTGATGAGACGACGTTTCTTGGCAATCGAGAAAAATTGTGAATTTCGTAACAATTCGAGAGTCTATTCCAGTACATAGAGATCATCCAGCTAATTGATATGTCAACGACAGCCTTGATCCCTCAATCCCTCCGTCTCCTTCAACATATATCCGTGTTCGCTCATCTCGCCGACTTTATCCTAGTCATTCTTCCCGGGTGGTGACACCTACGTCGATCTCGGGCTTGTGTGCGTATACCTCTACTATACACGTATAGGTAACCGCGAAGTAGTATGCCTGGGTCTTATTTCACCGGTCACGAATACCTAACGCAACTCGGGCAAGAAGTGGATCGAAGAAAAATAATCTCGTTAAAGGTAAAGATCGCGTAACGAAGTTAAAGACGTAGGCGCGTGTATGCTCGTTTCGCGTTATGCGCATTCAAGGTGCGCGGCCGGAGCTGTTCGAAAAATGTGGAGCCGCGCGCGCGCGAATCGAAAGTTTTCAGCAGTTCGAGAATCGCCAGCTGGCAAATAGCGATGGTGTAACGTAAAACTCTGTCATAATAAGGCCCGAGCCGCGTGCGCGCGAGATAATTACGAGCGAGGGCGCGTGCGCCGTTAGCCAGTGAGCGAAATCATCGAAAGCCGGGACATGAAATTTGCCGCGATTGGGCAACAATCGAAAAACGAGCCTGAGCGCGGCACCCGGGCGTGAGTCATCTGCGTTTTCGAGGAAAGAGGGAGAGAGAGAGAGAGAGTCAGAGAGAGAAGGAGAGATCGACTTCTTGCTAATTGGCAAAGAAAGGTCAGACCATTTCTCAGCCCCCCCCCCCCGCCCTCCCCTGCCCCTGCCCCCTCACCTAAGATTTTCATCCTCAGACCGAGACAGGATCCTCTTTCGACTTTCGAGCGCGGCTCGCGGAAGTAGGGCACTTAAGGGTCGCACATTTTCGAATGGGCGAGATAAGGGAAAAATAGGCAGTTTAGGTGCGTGTCTGTGCGTTAGTAAAACTTACGCAACGATCCTGGCCGTCGTCCGAATTCCTGCTTGTGTCCGCTCGGCTCCTTTCCGTGAGAGGTGCGCGCGCGCGCGGCCGAACGCTCGGGTTCACTAACTGACCAGTAAAATCCGCACTTTATGTAACTCGCCTGCCGTCCGCGGGAGAGAAAGACAAACACGCGGGAGCGTGCGCGCGAGCGCGCGCGCGCGTGTTCACGCGCCGCGCGGCCGACGGAGAGAAGCCGAAGAAAGAAGGAGGCAAAGTTTCTCCGGTCCAAAGGTGCATTCGGAGTCACTTAGACGCACCTTCCTTCTCTCGACGATTCTTCTCTCCGACCTCACCTTGCCTCCCCCTCGAAAATCCCCGGCCGACCGATTCCGCTCACTGTCATCGATAACGGTACGACACAGTGTCAACAGGGAGATGGGCTCTATTCAAATTCCTCGTCCTCCGGCTCTCAATGATAATTACACCTTGCGCGGGAACAACGACGGGTGACGATGACGATAATGGAGCTCGCTGGATTCCCGGAATCCTTCACTGCGGACACAGGGCGGGCGGATCTTTTCTCGAATTCTCGTCCACTCTCTCGGCTCGCGCGAAGATCGACATGACTGGCGGGTAGCACATTTTTTTTCGGTAGATACGGCAATAGCGTCGATCGTCGTCAGCAGTGTTCGACGTAACAATACATTTTTGTACCTCGCAAAATTACGGAATCACTCGGCGGCGAGCACGTCAGTAAAGGACGCACGTTAACAATCGTCGTAATTCAGACATTGTTGGCATAAACGATCACGTCGTCCGAAACGCAAAATGTCGGGGAACGGACGCACGATAAAAGTCACAATCTATGTTTCAGCGAGTGTTCTCGTTCACGACGCGATAATATTTGGATAAATTCGTTTCACCCACGGAAATGATAAAACGCACGAGAGCTGAAGCTGAACGACGACGCTCGATGAATCTCACTCTCCTCCATCTACTTCGGAGACTTCGACGCCGACATTAGTAGGCGTCCCAGCGTACGCGGAGCTAAACTTTTCGTAGGTCCCGGCACTAGTAGTACGCGTGCTGATGAAAACGCACGAGCAGTATCAAAGGAAGTCTTATTCCAATCGACAACTAGCCGAGCGTGCGCGAAGGTGTGCTAGATAGAGAGAGATAGAGTGAGAGAAAGAGAGAGGGGGGAGAGAAAGAAAAGGAGAGAGAGAAAGAGAGAAAGAGAGTGAGTGGTGTAGAGAACGCGCGCGAGGCGAGAGGGTTGACTTCGCGGAGGAAAGATGAGGGGTGGGGGAAGGTGAAAGAGAAAGAAGGGGAATGAGTGTAACGGTACAGCTCGTAGAATTGTGGACCAGCGTGCGGCGTTTGACCGGCCGCAGGTAAGACCGGCTGACGGAAGGGAATGCCGTCTGCCTTAGGTCAGGCATACTCTACTGTCTGCGATGCGCCGCGTATATCCATCAGCACTGCGCTGCAAGTGCACGCTTTCTCCCCCTCCAACCCACACGCCAGATTTCGGTAATTGACCAGTGCCTAACTGAGTTGAACGATCGACGTTTCGGGCGACGATTTGAATGACGCGCCCTTCCCTCTTTTCACCCCCTTTTCCAATGATCAAGAAACGAGCACGTGATTAGAGCAAGGTCATTTACCCGTTTACCATAAGATATGAGCCGTTTATTTTGAAAGTGAACTGAGTCCATTTATGCGTGATACTGTTTAAGTGTATTATAGAGAGTTAAATTTACGATACCTATTAAGGCGAATAATGTGCGTTTTCTTCCCAAAAATGGACATAGGCCACTTTCAAAACAAACGGCACATAGAAACAGCTTTAAGCAAATGTTCATTTACTTGTTTACCTTTCCTTCGCTTACGTTCGTAACGACAGAGTTGGAACTAGCAGGAACGAAAGCGAGAGGAGAGTAGAGAAAAATGCGGGACGCGGGAAGAAAGTTGGGGAGAGAACGAAGATGCGCGCATTACGCTGTCTCGTAACTATTACGCAAGGAAGGAAGAGCGTCATGACAATCAGACGGTTTCACAGACTTTTGAGGCCTTCCCTTCCCCCCCATTGGCCGTCGAAAAAGGCGAAAAAGGCAGACGCGGGGCTGCGCTGGTGGGTCGCACACACGGACAGTCGGACGTACGAGACGCAGGCGTCGCAAAGGCCCGTTATTAATAGACACCGCCGAATATACACCCTGGCAATGCTCCAGTCTGAATGCGCGAACGGAAGGAACGAGCGTGTGCGTTTTTGCCTCGGAAACGTTGGGGAATTCTTTACGATGGCAGTCGTTCGGCGCTCGCTGTTGGACGAGCGCTATTGAAAACACCCTGCTTAGCGTACGAGTGCGTGCCATAAGATGTACGTGACGTAAGGGGATACGGGAGAATCTCCTCGCGAGATATCGCGAAAGTGAGAGAAAGAGAGCGTGCAAGGGTGGGAGGGAGAGAGAGAGAGAGAGAGAGAGAGAGAGGGAGAAAGAGAGAAAGTGTGTGTATGAGAGAGAAAAGTAGAGAAGAATGCATCACTCTTATTCGTCGAAGAAAGGGGACCCTCTTTGCCCTCTTGGCTTTCATCCGCAAGTGCGATGGCCGACACGCTGCAAGCGATGTTTCAGGTGAGGAAGGATGGGATTCGATCGATAGATCGTCATAGGCCGATTTGAGTCGTACTGTGTTCCTCAAATTCTAGCGAACGAATCGCGCGGAGCATTGTACGAAAGTGAGAATACGAAGAGATGTTGCACGATGTTTCGCTGTAAACACTCGCTATGTTGTAAGCGGATATTTAACGCAGCTCGAAGCTGAATGTATCGGCGCGCTTCATTACAGGGTGCGAAAGATAGATCGTGTTTACTTTGTCAGTATTTACACGATGCTACGGATCTTCAAACGATCTAGGCTGATGTATGCGAAACCTGCTTCCGGGTGTTTAACCCTTTTATCGGCGGGAGCTGTCCGTTTTAGTGGGTTTTAGTACAAGTAAGGAGTGCAGCAAGTGCAGGCTCGTGTCGCAACGTTTTAAGGCTGAATCCGGGAGCTTAATCGAGAAGCAGAGCATCGAATCATGCGTGTTCCAAGAAACAGACTGTTCTGGGCTGAATCGAGCGATTGTAAATCAAATTATTGGATACGCAACGGGAAAACTGGCCCACTTAATTAACCTGAGGTTTTAATAATAATTTTAGCTCTCACTCAACCACTAATTTATCAATAGCACAATTAATTTCGATCTTACAAACCTATCTTAGACGCGCTTCTACCAATAGACGGTTTCCCGAACATGGTTGACACAATTTCTCCTATTTGGCTAGTTTGATCGACTTGGAACCATTGTATACATATTTTGAGACAAGTAGCGGTAGCTCCTCTTAACTCATTACCGCCTACTGTGCCATATATGTCACACACATCGTATATATAAAAAAATAGCTTCTATGATAATTATTTGGAGATATATGATAAGGAAATACAAATGTAATTATTTTTCCAAATAAAAAAGAATTCAGGCGTTAACGGGTTAACCAAGGCACTATCGTTATAGGTCCGAAATTTATTGTACCGTATAGTATAAATTACTTACACCATAAGAGTGTAAATTATTCTTCGTCTTCCACGTGGATTATTAATGTAAAAACTAGATTTTTTGTCATTCCTGACAAAAACTGAAGTCTCATCAATGACTTTTACGCGCTGGATTTTGGTCCGCGTGTCGGTTCAATGAATACGACTTCGGCTGTATCGTACAAAAAATATTCCCAGCTGCAGTATGCAGATGCGAGTCACAAATTTTCGAAAAATGACATCACTAACTTGTAGAGAATTCCTTGCAAACGTGCGTTGAAGCGGCCGAGAACTGTGAATATCCTCTTAATGGAATGCGGCTTTTAAATCGTCAGCAGATACCTGTTAAAGTGCTTGATTTCACGTTTCACGAAGTCGACCGTCGACATTACTCGCTCGAATGTCCACGTAATATGAAATATGCTACGTTCATCGGTTACCCATTCAATTTTGCTAAGAGTGATTAGAATGGTGTATTGACAAACATAATTATCATACTTTCTAGTACAGAAATTGTTGCCGTTCGTATGTATTTTGAGCTGCTTTAAAAATGTACTTAGGACAATGTAACAAAAACGTTTACAGCCAAACATCGTGTAACACTTTTTTATTTTTACTTGTAGATCATGCTCCAGCAGTATATGAGGGAAAGTGGGAAACACCGTATGCTTACTGTAGACACCCTTTTATGCAAATTCGTATATGATGTGGAAACTCTGTGAATGTGTTTGTATAAACCCTTGAAAATGCTCGTACGACATAACGCACACGTTAATATTGTCACAGTGCAGCGCAATATCCGTAATTTATGGTAATCATTTTTCGGTGTGTCTCCTGTTCATAAGTTGTTCAGTACTTGATTACTCTAATAAATTGTAGACAAATTAATACTAAAGTCAAGTATAAGTTAAAGTACTTTTTAAGTACTCTTTATTGAAATACATAACATGCAACGTAAACTTTTAAAGTTGGGTTTAAGCTGTAATACTTCGGACGTTAAATGAGTCTTATTTAGTCCTAGTTACATGAGCTTATTAGAAGAAATATGGTCTATTTTGCTTTGGTATCTGTGATTAGTCGGCAAGAGCGAACGTGTGGGTCGTAACATTACTGTTGCCCTTGCATTGATAGGGATTACAAGGAGCATGGCGACAGAAAGGGAAGCTTGACTGACATTGCTTCATCGTCTCCAAGTCTAGCATCCTGGAATGCATCGCCCGCCTTATCGTCTTCCGGCCGGTAAATATGATCATTCACCCGAGTTCTTTTAAAAGAAGAAAGAAAACATCTCCGTCCAAAATAAGGGGAATTCATCAAAAGATCTTTGCTCCCAAGTCAATGTCTTCATTTTAAGGACAATCTATCTCGTCTTACCTCTCAAAGCATAAGAGTATAAAGATCCATACCGGACGATATTTAATATTCACCTCTACATGCACAACTTCTGCAAAACATGCTGCTCTACAGAAGTTGATAGCACGCGCTGTTTCGTTGTCGCAGACTTATGCTTTGATTTCCTATCTTCAGCTTTCTGCGAATGCACGGTATTCAGTTAATCTTGCTCGATCAGTTCTTCCGACAATGGCGACTACGGTAAAAGGAGCTGGGCATCGGCCACAAATTTGGCGGGAAAGGATGAGTACGGTAAGCGTGGCCACGAGAAAGAAAATACAGCTCCGATGTCAACGTCTTTGCTGGATCTGTCATCGCACGCGAGGGACGAACAATCCGGCAGAACGAATCACCCTCAAAAGTTGCAGATCAAAGGGGTGATCAATAGCAGCAGTGTAGGCAACTCGGAGAACGACGTGGCGTTCATAATACAGGTAAAGCCGCGGAAAGCACGAATTCCATTTTCACGATCAGTCGTCAGTAATTGCTCGCGCATTCAAATTGGATCTGGATAACGTGCGGCCAGTGGCTGACTTCTGTTTTTTTCCATCCAGGTGAGAAAATCCCGCCAGACGTCGGACAAGACCGAGAACTCGAACGTGAAAAATGATCGCGACAGCCACGCTGAGAGAGAGAAGGACAGCACCGCTGTTGAGAAAAAAAGCATGGACGATAAGGTAGTTCTCGTTCGATTGGAAAAAAAACTTGAAACCGCTCCCGTATTGAATGCGTGTCGGCGATTATAAATGTCCGCTAAATCAAAACTTATCAAATCATCGGTTTAACCAACATAGACGATGTAAAACAGTAATGGACGATTAATTCGAGGTCTAGAAACTGTTGAGTTTGACTATTTTCGTGTTCACGGGTTCGATCGGTAAAGTGATTAATAATGATGCGATGTAAAAAGTGAATTTTTGCCGAAATCGCAGAGTGAGGTGGCGAGGCTGAAGACAATGCTGAACGAAATGAAGGCACGTTGCGAGAAAGCAGAGAGGGAGAAAAGTGAGATTCTTCTTCGACGATTGGCGACGATGGACACGATCTCCAGCAAGACGTCGGCGAACGAGGCGAACAAATTGCAAAAACTGACGAAGGAGCTGCAAGCGAAAAACGAAGGTAGATGGCGAAAGAAGAAGTTTTTGCCTTTTTACTGCAGCCATTTTTATTTATTAGTTTAATGACGTAGCTCGTTCTAAAAACTAAATTGGGTATGCTGCGTATATTACGAAATAAAAGAAAATTTAATTTCATCGCCATTTAATATGCATACAGAGTATCGCTTATGAGTGTTCTGGCAAACATTTTCGAATATCGAATTTTGCAAAAGAAAAAGTACGATAACTAGATGAACCAATATCTATGTCACGGCTCCTTCTGATATCCTATTCGCGTCCCATTCAGACAAAAACGAGTCCGTTTCACAAGGTAGCTTAACTAGATTCTACAATTTTATTGATGTGCAATAAACGTTAACGCGATTGAATAATTAAATCGCATATGACGATGTATGAAACACGATGCCATATATAACAAGTACAATACAGTTTGAAAAAAAAACTGCTATATATTCATAAGCAGCAGTCAATTTCTTGAAATATATAAGTCACAAAAACTGAGATTTTATGTGAAAAGGTTTAATGAAATATTGTTCAATTTGTTGACGTGTGCTTAATGCCAAATGTATTATAATTTAGATAATACAGTACAAAGGTCTATATGCAGAAGTGGTTATAAAAGTAAAACAATTAATGACGTTAAAAGTTTCCTCCTGCGTCGTAGTGACGTAAACAATGTCACTATTTGACGTCTTTCAAAGAAAATATGTAAAATAATGTGAAACAGCCGAAAATAAGGGGGTTGCAATTAGCGATAAATACTTTATTCTCTCCATTGTCTTTTTTACTTTGCTTTATGACTCTTTTTTAATCAATTTTGTTATCTAATTGTAAGTAATAACTGACTTGATGAATTTTAAGCATACACAGAATCTCATTTCGTATGCATCCAATGTTGGCAACATTCTTGTCTGCAATAATCGTCTAACGGAAGTGTGTCAATCTTTGACACTCTTGTAATACGACACTTCACGTTTAACTTCTCGTAATGAGCAAGTGACTGGGGTAATCGAATTGACACTTTGACACCTGCTATACATTAACGACAAATTTGCATCAGCATAACCACTTAGTGGCACCAACGTTCACCTTTTAGAACAAGAATTAAGTAGAAGTTGAGTAGGCTTCCAATTGACTAACTTGCGCCGCTTATTGAGGCATCATTAAATGCACATAACAATGTGCGAACAAGAATTATCGTAATGTATCGTCTCTCACAGATGCAAATGCCATTCTTTCCTTTCGGAAGAAAATAGTGGAACATCAGGAAAATTTATGTAGGCCAAGTTGAGGGAAATCGGACAATTACACTGGCAGAATAAAAATAAACGGAAATCTGTTATGACCTCTTTTTCAGCTCTTACTGAGGAAAAGGCGAGACTTTTGATGAAGATAACGAATCTGGAGGAAGAAGCAAACACGAAATTCCACCGTAACGAAAGGGATAAAATGAACAACGAATTGAGGTCAAAGTTGAGGGCTGCTGAAACTCTCTGCGAATCGCTGATGGACGAGAACGAGGACATGAAGAGGGAAATCAGGGAATTGGAGGAGGAGATTTACGAGCTGCAGGACAATTTTCGGTATTTGTTTTCGTATTATGTCGCCCATTTAGCTTTACACTTTTCGTACTAGCGCAAAGGAGTAGATCGATCAACAAATTGTGCACTGATCGATACATAAATTAAAGTAATTTCGGGTTTTGTGGGATATAGGATAACACTCATATTTTTAGACGAAAAATAACCGATAATGGCCATTGAATTTTCCATTTTGTTCTGTAACTTAAATGCGACTAATATCAAATGCCAAATAATTAAACATCGATAGGAATTCTTTAAAAAATATGAGAGCACTATCTATCTTTGAAAACCGTAAATACTTTCTTGCCAAGTCAATATCTGCTTTTCTCAGAAATGTTCGTATAAAACGTGAAGCAGTACAGTGTTTACGAACTCTAAGTACTTAGTAGATCGAAAGTAAGAAATGTATTTGACAAAACTGAGTCGTGACGCTACTCGGATAACAATAGATTCAATGCAACATCGAGTCAGGGCTCGTGTCAATACGGGAGTCAAGGCTTCGGAATTTGCATTGACCTTTTGCGTAGCGGAAACTTATGTGATACTCCGTAATTATACATATTCGCAGAAGCGATTAATTGATATTGTTCGTCAAGGGAAGAGCAGGCTGATGAGTACACGAGTCTCCGGAAAAGTTTGGAACAATCGAACAAGAATTGTCGTATACTCTCCTTCAAATTGCGGAAAGTGGAGAGGCGGGCGGAAACCTTGGAGACGGAACGTGCGGATTTTAAGAGGAAATGCGATGAGATGAGTGCGCTGGAGGAAACTGTGAAGAAGATACGGCGGGAGTATGAAGCAAAAAGCCAGCAGCGAAAGGGATCCGATTTGTTGACGAAGGTGCAACTGAAAAAGATCCTGGACGACTTCAATAAAGAATTGGGTACTGCCCTCGTTTACGCTCATCCTACTTTTTTTTTGTATTGTAAGCTTTATTCACTGCAGGATCATTTCGTGTTTCCATATTAGTACTGAACAAATGGTATAAGTGCAAGTTTAACTGTTATTTGAATACTTCTACTTTGACGCTTTTACAATTTTTTAAACGATTACTATTCTCAGACAAAAAGTATTTACACAAAAACCAACTGATATACTGCAATTTCTTTAACTGTACGTATACGTGTATACTACTATACATATCTAAACAATATGTTAAACGGAGGAACCCATTTAAACGCGTTTTCGGTGAGAGTATATAGAAATTATGTCTGCGATGAAATTACCATGCTTTCATTTGCGCGGATTTTAATTACTTCACGTAATTTTTCGTGACGCGGAAGAAAGCTGCCCAGAATGAGTTCACCGGTATGAAAGATACATAAGGAACAACACGATATCAGTTGTAAAAAAAACGTAGCATATACTTTCACAAAGAAAGTTTGTAAAAATCATAATAAATTTGTCGGTGCCTGAACTGTTATTTAAATAGAACGTTATTTTTAACTGATGCAAAGTTATTATGATTCTTCCCTTGTTGTCTATAATGCGGGAAATTAAAGAAAGGTGGACAAATTGCATTCTTATGAGTTCAAACTGTCTATAAAAAGTTCTCGTAAATTGAGGGATGACAAGCACGTCGGATTTCATGAATAAAAATAATAATATTCATGACTTTATTCTAACGCTATTTATTTCACTCTTTGAAACGCCGAATGCAGAATGTCCTTGGGAAATATAACAGATTGCGTTGCAATTAATTATAAGTATAATCATATGCTTCTTACGTATTATTTAGGAAACGCTCTTGAAGGTCTCGATGGCGGAAAAGTCACAAAGGACGTCGACAATCGAGACATCAAGACGGAGGGTGCCAATTACGAGAAGCTATTGAAGGAGTACGAGCAGCTGAAGGAGAAGCTGGAGAACACGATAAACGAACTGGCGAAGGAAAAGGAGAAAAGGGGAGAAAAGACCGGTCGAGCTGGCGACGATGATGATAAGAAGAGCAAAGAATTGATTTCGCGTAATAAAATGTTTCGATCTAGACGAGGCTTATTCTCAATTTTTTTCGTTAGCGCTAAAAATTATAATTGACCGAAACTGCGAGAAGTAACTTCAACGTGAATGTGTAAGATCTCCCTTGCGAAAGAATAAGCAACAAAGTAATACGGTAACGTTGCTCAGCTTCATCTCTTCAGGTTTCTTCGTGGAAAGTTCATTCAGCGTTGACTACTTTTATTTCTCTTTCTTTTCTGGCCACAGCCACGTAAGTGCCTCGTCATTGCTCGGTTACGAAGAGACTTTCAAACGTGGCATGCTATCATACATTTCACCGTTTTCAGTTTGATCAGGCAATCCCGACAAATATGATGAAAAAATCAAATAAGTAGCATTATTGAAGTATACCAAAATATTTCGTTGCATCATTGTGGTACATTTCCAAAACAAACATTGCGTTACATATTCTCCATCCTTTCTTGTCGCTGAAACAAAAATTATTACATGTCATTTATATTGAACTTTTAATTTTGATAGGGGGAACATCTTTTCTGTACTAGTTCTTTTCGTCCAAGAATAGCAATTCATTAAATTATTGCCGGAAACGTCCTAGCCATGAATAATTCTTGCATTGTTCTACAGTTTGTCCTAATTCGTTACGTTTCAGTTAGAAAGCGGCTTGAAGAGACAGAATCTTTACGGGATGCCGAGAGACAGGATTGGGAGAAAGAGAAGACGAATCACTACGAGGAGAAGGAAAAGCTCAAGTCGAAACTGTTATCACTTTCTGCTGAGAAGCTCAAAGTTTATAACGAGGTCCTTCAATTGAATAAAGATCTCGGTGAGAAATGCGATTGTTTTATGATTTCCGTGACTATATATGAAAAATATGTACATCTTCTACATTTACGCATTTGTTCATTCATTCCACTATACGGTCTATCCATTAGCATACTATGCACATATAATGAAGTATATATATGATTGTCATGTATACGTGCGTATATAACAATTAGGTATTAGGTAGTTGAAGATGTTCGTCATAATTTAATCTTGCTTTTACCACGTCAATGGACGTAAATGAAAATAATGATGGTATATAGAATATATAGCCAAAATTACAGGTATATACTCGCTTTCGTATGAAAATACCATGTTCTTATTTAATTCCTTCTGAAATCTGTGTAGAGGCAGCAAAGGCGTCGGAAAAGGAACGTGCCAAGATCGAAAAGAAATCGAGTGACTTGAAGGAGGAATTATTAGCTGAACGCCAAAAGGTTAAGAAGTTGCATGAAGATTTGGCATCCAGCGAGGAACGGGAAAAAAGCATGAAGGAAAAGCTAAGCACACTGGAGCGTGCCAAGACAAAGCTGGAAAGCAACACTGAGGGCAAGTCTTTTGATAAAAATGACGTGTCTCCTTACTGATATGATAATTTTTAATCTTGTTACCGTACATGCCGTGTTTATCCTTAGTACATATGTTATTGGATAGAACAAGAAGCATGAAGTAGTCACATCAATTAACCAGTCTTTTTCGAATTTCTTATCATTTGAATCCAATTTTAACATCTCTTTCTCTACATTCTCGTAATTTTTAGACGCATACATTTCCGATAAAAAGTGTTATACGTAAAAGAGTATACTATTTTTTTTATTGATGTATTTATATGTATGAGCGTGTCTACAGGATATACAGAGGCACTCTATACTTACTTCTTCTATTATTGTGTGTGTAGATGAAAAATTCTGCGAAAAGACCTTTAACCGAAAGAAAATAGTATAAACTATTTATAAATTCGGAGAAGAAAGAAAGCAAGGCCATCAAACAGGGGGGGGCGTATTAACGTAGAGGTCCAAACGATTATTTTAGCAACGGTCTTAATCGCTGATTGCAGGTTTATCGCGGGAATTGGAAAACACGAAGACGTCATTGAATGAAAAAGTAACAGAACTTAACGGTGAGCTGACGAAAGTGAAAAAGGAGAAGGAAAAGTTGAAGCTACAGCTAGACAAGGAGAAAAAATCCAAAGAGACGGAGATGGCGGCCCTTAAGAAGAAGATTACAGCACTGGAAAGGACCGATTTGAACTCGAGGAGGATTGACGAAGTAAAGCAGTCCTATAATGAAAAGATTCAAGGCGAGTTCCAAATGCTTGAACCGTCGGGCTTACTTAACCGCATACTGCGTCACAGCTACAAATAAAGGAGCACGCGATACGTTTATTCAAACGAAAACCTGTCCTTCCACATACTCAAACAATGACACTATACATGCGACTACCCCGTGGCAAACGTTTACAACCGAATCATTAATTGGTGTGACGCATGAGTCTAAAATATGAAAGCCTAAAAAGGTGATAAAGTCCGCCGCATCGCGTTGTTTTACAGTCATAAACACGTGTGTAGCTCAGATTTGTTTATTTTCACCTATCTATATTCTTATTTTCCATCCTGCTTGCTGAATTCACTCTGTCTAACAACGGGCCCGTTCGCAGCAATGTCTACAATAATGTAAAGTAATTAACGTAACGTATGAAGATCTGTACTACGTTCGAAATAAGAATAATTATTTGTAAATGTGCGCATCCAATTATTTTCTATGGACTCATTAGTGTATGAAATAACTGCGCACGGGCTGCTACGTGTTGTTATGAGTCCTGAAGCAGAACGGTTCAGAAATATGACGCAATGAAAAGAAAGTTAAACGTTTGCATATAGATACACACACTGTTTTTCCATGTATGTACCCATGTATCGTTGACTCATACCGAACAACATGCAGATCTCGAGAGCGAAATAAAAGCGGAGAAAGAGAAGGGTGAGACCTTAACAAAGGAATTGAGCGAATTAAAGCAGACGAAGGGTCGCTTCGAGAGAGAAATCGAAACGCTCAAGAGGTAGGAAATTATCTAAATCCCCGGAATTTCACACTCTCATTATTATACAATTGTAAGCAACTGCGATCGATTCAAATAAGTCCTATATGCGACAAATGTTAACAGCGAACTATCAGCAGAGAAAAAGAAAGTGAGCAGCGCTGAAACGGGTCAGAAAAACGCAGAGACGCTTCTTCGATCGAAAGAAGAAAAATGGCGAACAGAACGGTCTGACCTTGAAGTACGTATCACCATTGTCGCGTTAGATACCGGCAACTTCTTCATTTCTCTATTTGAAGAAAACTATATTCTACATTTGAAAGATAAGCATACATATTACGTAAAATTAAAATACGTAAGCTGGTAAGCTTTCACATTTTATCGTAACACGCACGTACGAATTCACTATCAGGAAGATCGTTACATCGATGAGACTAACGCCCATTGCTTTACGCTGATCAAATAAATTAATGTCTGTGATAAAGTAATGTTTATATTGCTAGGAGCGTCTCCGAGGACGTGATGCTGCAGATGCAGACAGGAGGTTGATTAACGAAGCTAATGACACAATTGACAAATTGACACGTGACAACAAATATCTTGTCGAGCAACTGGAAGAAGCCAGACGATTGGTAAGTTCTCCCTTGCGGCAAATCCTGATGTTTCATTCATTGTTTTATTAAATAGAGCTTTGGTCTCTGTATCCGTATAACAGTCCGTCTAACATCCGTATAACATCTAATTTTGGTCATGAGCACAAACCTGAAAAAAAATATACTATTACTGTAAAGCATAAAGCTAGCGCACTATAGACTGTTGATCGCCTTTAATAGTGTTTTCTAATATTACCTCATCAACTTCCACAATATTGATAATATATAATATATAAAGTAAATTAAATTGAAAATTAATAACAAATATTAAAATAGTAATGATAGTCAAAATTTGATTGCTAATCTCTTATTAGCATTTTCTAATGCTACTTCACCAACTTCTACAACTTTGATAATGCATCGTATATAAAGTAAGTGAAATAAAAATATAATAATAAATGTAAATTTAAAAAATCTGAGGCGTGACAAAATCTCAGGGAATATATTAATATATTGGCAAATTACGATAATTAATATTGTAGCACTGGGTAGTAGTTCCGGATGATTAATACTAAATGCAGAGCGTGTATAATGAGCACATAGGGGGCGGATGATTTTAGTCAGAAGCTGAATGGGTAACACAATGAATTCGATGGTAACTTGTATCCATTTCAGCATGAGGACCTGACGAACAAGTTGAAAGACTACGATGCTGTATCAAAGGTGCAGAACAGTCTGTCGGCCGACACTAGCGCCCTCGAAGCCGAGATCAAGAAGCTGAAGACGACCTTGACCGAGGCCGAGAAAACGCGGAAGTCAGATTTGGCGCAGTGCAAACTTAGGTCAGTGATGGGCAAATTTTATTCAGCGGGAGCGCGAAGACTACAGGCAACGAGTTCTTTCTTATGCGAATGAAGTAAAAAGTACGGTTTTGCTCTAGCGTAATAAGCTGTCCAACATACCTAAGCTGTGTTCGCATCGTTATTCGAATAAATAGACATTGTTCAGCATTGTGTGCACGTAATTATCACATTCGTAGAGCTCGTATAATGTTTGACTTTTTTATGCAGGTACGAGCACAGGATAACGGCAATTAACGATGAACTGCAAGCGATACAGAATCAATTGTCACGCCATAAACGCGAACGTGACACTTACAAGCACATGTTGGAGGGAGCGCAGAAACAAATTGCAGAGTTCAAAAACGTGAAACGTAAGCAAGTGCAGCAGGCTGGGGGAGCTAGTGGAAATTCGTCGTTCGAGAAGGTCGGTTTGTTTCCAAAGCCACAGACGAGTGTGCCTTAAAACGAGCAGCGATGAACACTCTTCAGTTCAATATATTTCTTTAGGAGGATGACGACAGGAGCACGTACGTAGCGATTTTAGAGAAACAAATCAGCTGCATGGAGGATGAATTGTCAGAGACGAGATTGGAGGCTTCATCGGCGAAAGCGGAACTCGTTTCCGAAAAATCTGCCGCACACATCAAACTTTCGGAAATGCAGTCAAAAATAAATGAGGTTGGCGATTCCTTTATTTATTTGTTTGCAGAGTTTCTTTAATATTACACAATAACACATTGCATTCAAATTACTTTAATTATTTTCATTCTGAATACAGAAAAAAATCATAGTTTATTACGGCTTGCACTCACGATTTTGCGATTATTTTCGCAAGTGCAGTCTTAACCAGACCGTTATTGGAGCTAAAATGAGAGAAACGCACAAAAGTAATGTAGTTTAACTTACGTTAAGGTACGAGAGAGTTCAATTGATCGTGACGAATAAATATTGTCCGATGAACAAAAACTAAATAAAAATCACTAGACTAGATTCCACGAGTAACTTGAAAAAAGAGACAGTTTTTGCCAATTTGTAAATGCCTCATCATAATAACAATCTCAGTGGCTATCTTGCATTTAATAGAAAGGAAAAAAGCAGTTTTGAGTCACTGTTCAGACAAATAAAGTTCAGCATGTTATAGGTCAATGAAATTACCGACTCAAAGATAGAATTATTTCTAACATTGTAATAGGACCCAGCAGGATTTTGCCATATATATAGATTACCAATACACAGATTTCTTAAGACAAGGAGGATGAAAGTTAATTTGTTTATACATTCATGATCAAAATTTGCAGCGACAGTTTACTTCTAGATCAATTACTTATCTTTAAGGATACTTTTTCATAGCCTTTTTTTTATATAAAATTAAAGAAATCGCACTAACCGTGTCTGATCTAAAGTCAATCAACCCACTCAAATATTTACTCGAAAATTTCTTACGAAGAATTTTTTTGACATTCAACATTCAAAAGTGACCAAATACTATAGTTCTTTGTCATTTGTTTTGTTAATTATTTTAGTATGAATGTGTACCAGAAACACATATTACTTGAAGTCTCTATTTCATTGCAGCAAATTGTATCGGAAAAATGACCAACTGATCAAAGTTTCCCATTTTTTTTCCGTGTCAAATTCTTTATAAACAAACTCCTTTTTCATAATTATCCAAAGAAATAACTATCAAAAATGTGCAGCACGATTTTTCAAATCGCCTTTTTCGGCCTAGGATAAAAGTGATAAGTTACGTGACCTTTATCATAGTATATCCTTCATGATTTCATCTAATAACAATATTTTCGAAAATGTCATTCTTACATCACCTAATGAATTTTTTAGAAGAATCCAACACGTCCAACAAGCCAAAAATGTATTCTTTTCTTCGATGTGTTCGAATATTTTCGATACTGGTTGTACGTGCTAGTAGCTCCATACGCACCCAATAATATATGAACACTATTCAATTTTAAGTAGAATGATTCATAAATTGCCAATATGTACGTAACAACACTGAAACATGACCCTGTGTGTGATATTGAAATTTTGTAGCTCGAAGAGGAACGGACGCTCAACAACAGACGAAGCAAAATCCCAGGATTGAAGGTTCGTATGGAGTTGGCATGGCAGAAGGAAAGAGAAGAACAACAAAGGCTGCTTCAAGAGACTGCCACTTTGGCAAGAGATCTTAGACAAACACTTTTCGAGGTAAATGGAAATCGCTTTTGCGAAAATGCAACACTATTGTGTACCTTTTTAAGGCAGATAAATGGAGTTTCGTATGTTCGTTGAAAAAATTTAATTTGCATTTCGTGGCACTAAAGAACCTTGAGATCGATGAGAGAAAGCTAAATACAGTTCTTTGCTGTTTCGGTTATTACCTTTTTCACATCCTATGTCAGATCGAAAGAGAACGTGTGAATGAACGCGTCGAGTACAAGAGGAAGCATGATCAGCTGAAAAAAGTGCTCGACGAAGAGAAAGAAGAGAACAAGAAGAAATTGGTTGAGGTACGCAAAAAGAATTGACCGACTAAATGAACAAAATATGAATTGTCCCATTCTACACATTCCTACCTACGATTAACACGTTGCGTGCCACGCTGATTTTGCGTGTCCGCCGCGTCTCGCCAACGTGAATTTCTTATTATGCGTTACATATTTTTTCGAAATTTTTTGCACAACAGGTAAATTTTAGTATATAAGAGCGTATAATGCAATAATTTTTTTGGGGGTCATCGGTGACCCCCATGGCCAAACGGAGCGACTTAGTTTTGGAGACTGGTGACCCCCACGGCCAGACGGACCGACGTCGACCGACAAACGATGATAATATTGAAAAATTTACTCGAATTATGTGTTCTGATAATCTTGGCTTCGCCGGTCACCGGTGACCCCCATGGCCAGACGGAGCGACTCAGCGCCGGTCACCGGTGACCCACCCCGTGGCACGCAACGTGTTAAATATGAATTATTCGATGTTTCGCATTTTTGTCTCGTAATGCTAGTGAAATAACTATTTCGAAAAATCGTTCCGTCTTTACCATTGATAACACAGTTTACTATTGACACAAATATTAATTATTTCGCGATATTTCCAAAGATGAATATTGAATCTCGAGAAGAGTATCCCGTTTAAGAGATTGAAGCTCAAAGAGTGATGCTTCAACTTTGAAAAACTTCGAAACGTTTGATTCAACAAAAATTGCTGAAGATAACATATTGGAATTCTAGCTGCAATGCGATCTGCTCGAATTGCGTGACGCTCACGCGAAGTTGAGGACGAGCAACGAGAAGATGAGGCGTGAGAAGGAGAGACACGAAAAAGAGAGAGAAGAACTGAAAAACGTTATTATACGTCGCAACAAACTTGAGCAGAGCGAAATGCGCAACGTTGACGCCCTTCTGCAATTGGTGGAGAATTTGCTCAAACTTTTCCCAGAGTTTTCGCGAGAGAACGGAAACGCCGGGCCTGACGATTACACTCCGACACCACCAAGGCGACTAAAGGTATCCAGCGATGTTTTTTTTATAGAATACCAGTAAACAACTATTTTTTTTACTTATGTAACCATTTTACATATTCCTTGATCATGCTGGTATGAATCGTTAAGCACTCTACAGTGTTGCAGCCTGGTACACGTAATGTACTAACTAACTACTACGAATATATGTATAAATATGAACGTCTTACCTATCAATTACAAGTGATCACAATGAAACACTTCGTTTGCCTCCTTTGAATCATTAATTTATGAATGCCTAAGTCGCCATCGTATAAATAAGTGTTGAGCTTAAAAGAGAAACATAAATTGGGTGAGCTGCAGGCTTAGAATGATAAAGGAACGAATAGTACTAAAATGGTATTTTTAGGATTTTACGCTGATTTATGTTGCAACAGGGTCTCCGTATAACACGGAATGCATTCCCTTGATCGCACCTAATGTTAACTTAAGACTGCTTCGATAAATCACGAAGCAAATTAATCCTCGAATATAAGGGTTGAGTGTGATTGTGTCAGTTAAACTTTCACCAATATGGTTATAATCAATGCTGCCGTGGTTTCCAACACTACTGTTAGCTGTATGCCTATGTGTTTGATTACTCTCAATCAGCTTGAGGTTGCTACTACTGACACATTACAAAATAACTGATCGGATATTCCCCTTGCACTTATTTTCTGTAAATTAAAAAAAGATATATGTCACATTTATGATTCGACAAATGTAAGTGGTTTTGCACAATATTGTGTCAGATGGAGTTTGTAAATATTTCACCGCGATACTCATATACAATAGGATACTTAACACTTTCTGCACAATAACAGCATCCAGAGCATTTTGCATCGCATATTCTTATTCTATTCACAATTTCTTTGCCTCTCCTTTCCTTTCCTTGTGCTTGTTTGATAACGTCTTTAAATTATTCTGCTTCCTTCTTTACATCCTTACATAGCGTTCTTCTTACAGCATGACAGGACAAATGGATTTAGTAAAATTCTATGTCAATGTAATTCGAATATTGTTTTAATCCTTTTCTCACTGCAATAAAGAATACAGGACTAAATGAGTAGCTGACTTAAGTTTTTCAAACTCTTTTTCATACGTATGTCACTCAATTACAAGTAGTAAACCATTGAAAAAATATATATCTCGAATCAGCGAGAACGTCTATATTCGTCGATGCGTAGTGTGAAACTGATCCGAGCTCCTGCTTCTTTGCATCTTTTCGTGCATCTGTAGTGATGTTCTGAATCGACGAAGGCTCGAGACGGGGAGTAAAAGAAATTGATCACTGTGTGCGTTATCCCTCTTAAATGGGCGCGCATCGAATCCATACAGGTCTGACGGGTGTAAAAAGACAGTATTTGACCTGCTTTGTCATGTAATCTAATGACGAGGACTACGGATTTGAGACGAAAATTATATACCTTTAGTATAAATTACGTAAATAAATGCGCGAACATTATACCCTGCATACGTCACAAACAACTTATGCAAATAGCGTATAATAATTATTTTCTGCGTGATAAACTCTTATCAAATTTCCAGGGTCCTAAGTCAAGGGAATCGTCACCTATGATTGATTCAAGAGATTTCAAAGGTAAGAGAAACGAGATCACTGTCACATACACTTTCCTACGACAATCAATATGTTACAGTCGAAAGATTCAATTTTATCAAATCAATGAACATCGTACGGCCAGAATTTAACAATTTATTCTCTCAGCGGATCTTTCAGTGCTAGAATGCAGAGATTTGCATCGGGAAGCTATGGTTCGGGCGCATACGTAACATGATGAAATTGTCGAATTAATCTTAATTTACTAGAACTTTTTGTTGTCGCATTAGGATCAAATTCAATGCTCGAGGATAGAACAGAAAAGCTGAAAAGCACCGTCGATAGGCTGCGAGAAGTGGCAAGAGAACTCGAAGAATCAAAGAGGGGCCTCGATGATGCCCGTTTGGCGCGACTAAAGAAATTCGGCAAACGGTAATATTTATTCTTTAGAGATTACAAGATTATGATCACAAAAAGTGGCAGTGACAACCAATATTTCTTTATGCAACAGAGTTGGTACTGTCATAATAGTTTCGCAAAGGGTACAGACTTTGCTGTATCCAACGAATATTCTGTTATGTAAATTGTTGCATAAATACCTACGAGGATCGGACCGCATAGTGAATTAGAATGACATGGGATTAACAAATAAATGTATTAAACTCAGATCGACGTCGGTTGACACGAGCGAGCCGGGAAAAGTGATTGTCTCGACCCATTCGAAGACGCGTCTGAAAAGAAAAAGCATTTCATTGGAACAAACGAGCGGTCGGCGCGAGGAGGTAAGTTCTACAGTGAAATTTGGAAAGAAATCTTTTTTGTTTGGCGCACTGGCCAAATTACATGTTCATTTTCTAGCGAGAGAATGATGCATATATGTGCGTACATATCCATCACATCTTCATCGTCGAAGCATGTACGATTTAATATCTCACTAGAACTCACATTTCCATCTCAACCGCAATTTATCTGTGAAGCAGCGTCTCTTCAAGCTCAAAGCATAATCGCCGCTCTCATCCGATTTATTCGTTCCCCTCGCGAAGAAAAACTTGACCTCTGCACGTCATAAAGCAAGACATTAAATACAATGCTTCAGTCGTGAGTGGAATCCGTCCATTTACGATGCGATCATATACAGGACAATATCACCGCTTTTTGCACCGAATGATTGATGAACTTTGTCCGAAACGATTAAGAAAAAAGTTGCACACTCGTTTTTCTACCGTTGCGTTTTAGTCCCCATTCATCTGGAGTACGCAGAGCAATGTATCGAGCATGCAATCGTTGGAGGGGTCGGAGACTGGCTCGCAAACGTTCAGCCTTCAGCGGGACTCGAGTGTCGACAGGTACTTGGCTTCTCCTTTTTTTCAACGATACTCCTCTTTGATCGCCACTTTTTATCGCTCCTGCGCACTTCCACATAAATATCGACCACTAACGAACTCGCTCTGAACCGAGGTTTCGCATTATAAGGCAATTCTCGGGAATCGAAGCGACGATAACACGGCCACTAGATCTGCTTAAGAGGGGTCGAAATGGCTCGCTCGAGATTTGGCTATAGCTATTTTTTTACTGCCACGCCGCCTTATCTCCTGAGATATTGCCCAACCCTCATTAGCATACACCGAAAGGCTCCTAGTGTCGTTAGCAAGCGTCAAGGCTTTCTCCGACTTTTACAAAGAGTAGTATTAGGCAGGAGTCAAGGTATATTTAGACATTCATAAATTTCGCAGGCGAAAATATATTTAGCTGCATCGGCATTGAATAATCGAGTACTATGTTACACGGTGTACCTGTAATTATTGCACCTTTTGATCGAGTTTCATTACGATCGATTATGACGATAAAATTATGACAGATAAGCACAGGAAATGACCGTTGAGTGTGAGGAAAATGGTTCGTATGAAGCTAAGAGGTTAAAAAGTATACATTGATAACAGCACATGATTGTTTTATGGATCCCATCTGTTATTTTATATATGCTGCTTTAACTTACCTTGGTTTCTTACACCCCGTTTATGTCCCTTTTTGCACCACTTTAAGATTGCAACATGTTGCTAATTGTCGCAATCTGTATCAATAAAAACATTGAATTGGTGTTGTTTTACCGGAGAATCAAAGATCAATGTTCATTATTCCTTGAGAAAAAAATTGTCGGTACGAAAAAAGCCAGCTTATGTATGCTACATATGTCTGACTGTATATTCAACCTTTGTCTAATTCAACTTCTTGTAAAGTTCAAGGAAAAACCTTAGAATTTCGTAGTGACACTTACGCAACAGAGCTCTGTGTAGATCTTGAATCGATTTCCGCGTCACACGTCTGATCAAGTTCGATCACCTTGAACTCTTCGGTAAAAGCACGTGAACTATCAGAACGGCATTGATTTCTTTGCCGTAACGTACGCTGTGACCAATGTTGTCTTCGATCGGTTACTTCCCACGGAGATCGGAAGACAAACTATTTCTATGCTCTGACCTTGTTTTCTGTCCGCATCCAGCCGACTGTCTGCCGGCTCGACGAAAAGCGAAATGCTGCCGCGAGAGAAGAAATACGGAAAGAGCATCATCCGGAAGCTGACGACGAAATTGACCAAGTCTGCGAGCTTCGACGATCCTCAGGGTCCGCTCGGTTACGGATATCAATCTTCCGGGTCCGAGGTTAGCGTAAGCGAGGCCGCATCCGTCGGCAGGACTGAGAAGAAGAATCTGAAGAAGAAATTGACGGACATGTTCAAGCGCAGCAGCGGCAGCGGCAGTAGCAGCAAGGTTGGAACAGCAACACCCACGACATCGGACAGCCGAAGCGTTCGCAGGTAACGTCGTAAACGAAATCAGGAAAAACACAGGAGTGACCCTTTTTTTGACCGCCCACTTGAACGACGCCCCAAGGAAAACGTGTTAGAGTCCGTCCGTCCGTGAGATGAACTTCTCTCGACCCCTCATCCCTCGGCTCATTAACAACTCGATTTTCCTCGTTCGGCTTCCGTCTTGTCAATCTCGTTTTCGAACTCCACTCCTCCCCCTCGTGTCCTCAGACATCTGGGCGCGACCGGCGGCTCGATGTACTACGTGTCAGCCGTCCTGACCGCCCGGCATCGCGAAGTCCTTGTCCTTGTGAATCCGGAAAAGTGTCTTATAAACTGGATTGTCTCAGCCATGACGAAATCGGGCGCGAAACAGTCTTCGCGTATAAATACGAAACGGCGGTGAGTCTTCGGTATCAGTGGCTCATTTCGTGCCTCGAGTTCATCTTCGGCTGGCCTCCTCCTCTCTGCTCGGCGGTAAACGACTTTGAAATTGGAAGCACGATGGCCACACGATTCTTAATGACGACTTTGCTCCTGGCCACCGCCGTTGTCCTGTTTGCCGTTGTCTTGTTCGCCGATGGTGCGAACGCGGAAGATGGCGTAGTGTACTATTCCTCGAAATATGATAACATCAACGCCGACGAGATCCTCCGCAATCCGCGCTTGAGATCGAGCTACTTGAATTGCTACCTGAGTAAGACCCGCTGCACATCGCCGGACATGAAGTTTTTCAAAGGTGAAAATTCAGTGCTAAAGACATCTTAAAGCGATTTGCGGGCTCATCGTTCACCTAAGTTGCATTTTTCTCCAACTCTGTACCGACGAATATACGTATCGATCAGGATGAGAATGTGTCCGAATAATCATAATGTGCAACAGTTATTCATTGACATTATTTAAAGACGATTTATATTTTGTTAATGACAAATAAGTCTCTTCAACGAATATTTATGCGATATAATTCGGCTAATGAACATCAATGATGCAAATCAATTATTGTTTTGATTAATCGAATAAGAATAAACTCAATTGCTAGTTGCTACGAAATTACAGAAAGTAAGCACGATACTTCGCGATCTAGTAACTTATAGACAAGCACAAAACTGATCGTTTATATTTTCTATTCTATCAAACTACAGGTTTGTACTTACGTTCAGTTGGATCAAATCAATGTACCACTTTCTGATATAATATGACACAATTGACGTTGAATCCATTGTTTTGCAGAGGTATTTCCGGAAGCACTAGTAACAAGGTGTAAGCGCTGTACGGAGAAGCAGAAGGAACTATTCGAAAAGGTGACAGTTTGGTTTGCCGAGAACGAGCCTGATACGTGGAACAACGTTGTTGCAAAAACGATTGAAGATGTTCGACGGAAGAAGGGTCAGTGAGCTCATTCAATCGGACAACCGTGGCTGAGGTGTATCGAATAAAACTCTTCTTTATTTTCAGTTTACAAACAATTGTATTTATTAACCATCACTGTTCCTCACTCTCACATTCTTTCGCACTTTCATTCCGCCTGCCCGTTAATTGACAATAGTTACGCAATCACTTTCGCTCTTATTAAAGTCGAGATCTGCAGTTTGTCGGATCATGACACGACAGCATGTCAACCGGCATAAACGCTGAAAGAATTACGTTCATTGGCATACTCTTGCATTACGCATTTCGCCTCTGTTACATTAATTCTAAATGCAAATTCGCGTGAGCGCGACTTAATAAACATTACGGTCGACGATCCGAACGAAACTTCAGCTTCTGTTGCGTTGACTTTCGACACGCTCACGTGCTGCCGTGCGTGCCTTCGTGCGTACATATCTCATCTTACAAGGTAGAAAAAAAGTGCTCTGGCGTAAAAAGTATAAAAGCGCACCGCATATGCACCTGCACGTATATATACATACGGTGCGCGAATTAGAAAAGTATTATGTATCGTGTGTTAGACAATATTCTCACATTTGTGCAGTCTCGCGATAACGTTTAAGCTACGGTAAACTAGCAATATGTATCGCGTCGTAAGGAGGATCACAAAGTATACATTTCCTTTAGCCTTTAATTTGCCTTTACACACTTACAAGCATCTATGTATATATGTACATACGTATGCATATGTACATCCCCCCTTCTCTTTTCCCTCGCATTTTCGCTTTATATTGCGGGTGTACTCGAGGCGATAGACGGCACACATGACGATGCAAGAGGCTCGCTACAATTGCTCGTCCTGGTAACTAAATTTCTGGAACAACATTATCTTTACTCGTACTCCTCAAAGTTGCCAGTTAATGGAGATTATTTGTGACATGAAGTATGGCATGTGTCTTTTGGTTTTTACTCTCTTTTCCCGGACAAAATGTCAACAGTATGTAACTGTTGTCGTCTTGTCATTGCCGCCAGCGTGCGTCTTAGACTTTTTTCTACTGTGAAAAGTGATTGGAGGATGCTTCTGTTACGTTTTGTTGTGCGCACTCGATATTATTTCGCCGAAAGGGTTGATGCGATATTGTTACCACAGAATGAAAAGATTGATTGACAATAGCGATTATTGTTATGCTACAGTATCTTATATCACTACAGGTGTCCTGATTTTTGTACCTTTACTGCCACCTTGAAGGCGTACGTCGCAAGAATGCCTAGTCCAAACATCATCAAGTGTGGCAAGTATTTTATACCAGGTATATCCGGTCTTTTCTTTACCAGCATCGACAGTAGCTGTAGTTTCTTCTCAGTGTATGGAGGATAGCGGACGCTGTGAAATCAGAAGAATTTTAATTTTGTCATGTGAATTTATGTAGCTAAAATAGCTGACAGCAAATTATTAGTTTATACGTTTGCCCGATGTTACTCGAACAAGGTTTAAAGGGTCTAGAACTTGTGTTCGATATGTGTTCGAAATTATTATTGTCATTCAAATCTATTCATTTATATACGTTGAGCCTTAAATATGTTCGAACATATTTCAAAAACAGCATCATTATTTTAAATTCGTTAAAACGAACTTTTAACTGCTAGTTATATAGTAACAAACTGATATTTTAAATGCTAGTTATATAGTAACAAAATTCACGGTTTACGATTTTGTGTATAAAAACGGACAATGATTTGCAATGTACGTTTCGCAGACTAAAGTCAGTTATATGTATGCTGAAAATGCTATCGAACTCTGTTGATATTGTAACAAATGCTCCGCATTTAAACGTGTACAAATCAATTGATTGTTTTTGAGTATTTCTATTTGACATTATCGTTAAAGGAAAAAATGCAAAATATATTCCGTACATTGTCATTTCGCATTTTATCGACAAAGGTATAAACCACAAATTTTGTTTACCAACTTAACAATTTCACATAACTGGCAATTTTTCACCAATATTTTCAAGCATCATATAGCATTTTAGTGCTTCTAGCTTCTATAATTCAAGTCATCTAGAGCAATCTTAAGAAACTCATATTATTTTGCTGGTGTCCGCATATTTCTCCGACTGTTTAACCCCTTAACGCATGGTTTCTTCGAAATAATAATGTTATAACTTACAATCCTATGTAAATGATAAGTATCAATAAAACGATTTTTTTTCTTAGCTTTCACATTGTTAGTTTCAATTTTCGATTATATTCAAGTGTGTTTAGCGCGCTCGAAGAAACTCGAGCGTGCACGTTAAGGGGTTAATTGGAGCACGTTCAGAGGTGGCGCAAATCCTTTATTGTTCGCAAACCTTCCAGGAAAGTAATTGCAACAATCAAAGGTGTGCAGACCACCACTTCAATATGTCCTAGGAGATTGAGGATGCACATGTTTAACGCTACCGTGTTATGCATTATACATTTATAGAGTTTCTCTTTCATGCCTATCTTTTTTCATGTTTTAGTACAAGTTCTGGTTAACTCATTTGTAAAAAAACAAGCTGTATCATTTAATCATTTTCAGTTTCGTTCAGTTTCTCTACAGCTAATGACAAGTATGTAAACATAATTTCCTCATTAACAGTGTAAATGAAAACAAAACCGAAATGTCATACCAGAATACACATGAAGGTCTTTTACACGTTGCCTGGGCTTACCAGAACTTTGTTAACAATATAACGAATCAAATTGAAACAATATATCGAACGCTGTGCAAATAGAATTTAGCGTTTTTACTATTTGCGTTATATTCAGCAATTAATTCTAGATCCATATTTTCACATCAAAAACTTTAACATTATGATCCCCTATGAGTATTATGTTTAATAAATATAATTTTTTTCACAGCATTTCAGTTTTAATATTTTTCGTAGAACAACACGTATGACATATGTAGCATCTGATGTATCCATTATAGTGGGCAACAGGAGTAAACTAATTTACTAAATTGCTTGAAAATACGAAACGATTAAGACGTAATATCTAAAATGTTACAATACCTTCCAACAGCTTCCCCAATAACGTTATAGTTCTTAATAAGGCAGCCTTTTTTATGCGTAAACGTATCATACGTAAATTGGCCGTGGTATTGTCCCATTCCTGAATGTCCCACTCCACCAAAAGGAAGCGTATCAACTGAAGGTGATTAAAAACAATTTCAGAATAAATGCGATTGTTCAGCACTCTTTCGGACGGCACAGTGTTAGGCGTAGTCAGTGTATCAACATTACGATTAAATTATAATGCCTTTCAAACCGTTTCCCGAAAGCTATAATAAATAATTTTCTATCGCTGGATTACCTGTGTAAAGAGTATTTACATAATAAATTTCATTGTTTTGTTTGTTTAATCGTCTCCACAAAATAATTACAATTTCCCACCAAGCATGAATAAAACATTATATCGCTGTCAACCACTTTTCCCGTATTACAACAATTAGTTGACCAAATAAATTTATTCGCGCTTCAATATCCAACAGCCGTGGCGTGTTCCAATTTGTGCTATGAACTTCGACTTCAAACCATCGATTAATCTTGATAAAAATGGAAACGTATTGTCCATAAGTCGGACTCTACGTCGTTATTATTTATTGATATGCTCGATGAGAAATATCAGTTTCAAAGGCATCGGTCTTATTCCATTATTGTTACCATAGAAGGCAAGCTCTGTTAAGGAAAATTAAGCGGACAATGTGATCAAGCGGGGTGGGTAACAGAAGCAGGCGCAAAAGATAATCTATTGAAGTGAATAAAAGTACCTTGGCCATGCATCATAATATCGTTAACGCAAACACCACCACTAGTCGTGTTCTCCATAATAAGAGATATAGTACCGCTATCACTGGCAAATATATACAATGCTAACGGCTTCTCCCTGCAGACAATGTTTTATACAATAATGATACAGAAACACGAAGAAAGGACATTGCGTTTACGTTTATAAGTATGTAGCACCGTTTGACCATACTTATAGCTACAAATATATACAATTATTGACAATAGATGCTGAAAAATACTTTGATATGTACACTATGTTCATACACTACCACCAATCACCCAATACATGGATTTATAATATAGGTTCTGCACATTCCAAGGCCTGTAAGGAATTGTTGATTTAGGATATGTACAAAAGGCAATGAAAAAGACACATCATATGTTAACAACTTTATGTTAACAAGTGACAAAGAAAATAAAGATAAAGACGTAGAGAGAAAGGGAAAGAGTGAGAGAGAGAGGAAAAAAATACATATGAAGATAAGTACCGCCACGTCTACCGTTTATTCTCCTATAGGCATTTGCATTCGCGCATAAAAAAAAGTCCTATAGCCTCGCTTAAGTGAGTAAATTACCATCGTTTATCAGCTACTGAATTAACCTCCGCCACATAGAAAGTTCTCATAATCACCATCACTATTATTTTTATCATCATTATCACTATCAGCGTCGTCATCATGCTATACTGACAACGTTGTGCGCCACAAAGAATTACAGGCAATAGATACGTTAAGAGATAAGTAGACAAAAAAAAACAAATAATAATGGTCACTGTTGCAGCAGAAAAATTAATCCTAAACTATAACCATCAACCCCCAAATCAACTACCTGACTCACCGGCATATTGCATTATCGTATCGTTGACGCATACGGCTCCACTTCGTGTTTGATTTATTACCAAATCACGCTGTCCTGAGTCCTTGGAAAATATGTACAGTACGAGTGGAAGCTCGCTAGGTGCGTATAAAAAACGGATCATTTAACACGTTCAGAAAAAAAGAGGATGGTAACGAGAGCACCGGAGCACACGTTTTTCTTTTCTGTTTCATTATTATTTTACATCCATACGTAGCATATATACAGGGTCAAAAACCGAATACTTAAAACTGCGCTACCTCCGATAAGTGTCAATATTTTCTTTAAATGGAACAGGATATATATTCTTCTCCAAAATTCATTTTGTAAAATTTATCACGTGGAACTAATTTTCCAGCAATTGTAGTAAATTCAATGTACGTAATACTGTTTATGTCCAATGGAAATACTAAACTATCGCAAAATAACTCTAAATTACAGTAACTTAAAAATATTTAAAAACGGAACCTTCAAAACATTAATCACTTTCTTTGTGGCCTGTTTTGTCATCGATAGATATATGAGAACGTATGTATCACAGACAGGACAAAATAATATTGACATATTTTAACAATAAAGTTAAACATCTAGAAATGTTCAACAGATCAAAAAGTTTAAGATACTGTATCTTTAAACTTGCCTTTGAGTGCTCGTACTTACAGCGTCGTGCAACACTGTGTAAATATACTACTTATACAAAATCAACAACCCTGATTTTATTACGTATATATATATATATTAAATAGTGTTTCGTTTTGTCTCGCGTTAGCTATAATCTATGTTTCTTCGTCAGAGTGCCTGCCAGTTGGAAAAGTGTTATTATACTTGTATATAATAATAAATTATTCACTCAGAAGTTTTAAATATTGCATTTAAAGATTCATAGGATTATCAAGGGCTTGTTCAAATGACTTTATTTAGTAGCGCCTCTACTTGTTGTCAATTAATAATGTAACGCAATGTAAGAAAATTTTACCGGTACAATGCAAACAACACAAAGTAACGTGTTAAGAATGCTTGCTCTTGTACTAACATTTACTTTCTTTCTTATCAATCGGAAATTTTTACGAAATAAATAGGATATATTTTGAATTTCAATTTAATTTCAATTGAAACTTTTTTACAACCGTCGTGCACGGCTTTCACGGAACAAGAATAGGTTCAACTTTTTCTTTCTAATAGTAATTAATAGAGATAAAATTCCTCCTTCTCGACAAATGAGCTCATTTTTCATTCTTTCGGTCAATTTAACTTTCAAAATACATAACGGAGTGTTACAAAACGTTAAAAGAAAGTCTGACGTATCAAGCAAAATATACAGATTCTTGTGTTGCGTATTTTCAGAAAACTGTAATTTCTCAACATTATTTACATCATTTTCTTGACGTGATCAATCGAATCAATATAAAATTCGGCACATTTATATGCAGTACGAACGTATTCAGAAAACAAGTCATTATAAATCCTGCCTGTCCAAGGTTATTGGATATATAAGAAACATTTTAACCACTTTCTAGAACGTCACGAAATTATTCAATATGTATATTGTGTCTTCGAAATAATAGTATCGAAACCTGATTAACAACAGATTGAAAGACATTAGATGATTACGTATTATATGTCTCATGTATGTATATTGCCTAATTTTTTGCATAATACACTACATTTATAAAAAAAAAACGACTGTAATTATACACATAAAGTTGTTGTATACGACTTATTGATTTCTTGAATCGTACCATATTGTATGTTTCGAATGCTACGCGATATAAGTGCAATGCAAAAGAAACGGAGCTGCAATAATTAAAACATTCACAAGAGTCTCAATCAGAAATAACGAATTCTACGAGAGACGTCGTTGCATATTTTCAATTTATTTCCCCCAAAGGCAGCTCAATCCAGATTGTACCAGAATTACCGAGATATTTTGTGCTCACTCGTAAACATCGTGCGAACTTTGTTTAATTGCATTATAATACTCATAATGAGATACACTTACCGGCTGTTGATGAACTGTATTGCTTCGTAAGCATTGGCAACGTTGACAATTGGCAGAATTGGACCAAATATTTCATCTTGCATCACTGGATCCGTCGGCTTAATGTCAACAAGAATCGTTGGAGCAATGTACTTCTCTGTAGGATCGACAGATCCACCCAAAGCAACTTTTCCGCTGTTGTTAATATATTGAACCACTCGCCTGCAATCAACAAAAGAATTTGAAGAAAAATAAATTCATCACATATTCTAAAGAGGACAACAGGAACAAAGAGAGAAGATAACAACAACGGTTTACAAAAAAAAGTTTTGCGATAATAAACAGCATCAGTGGTTTTTTCATGGTTCAGAACGTGTATAGGAAAAAACTAAACATACGTGAAATATAAATCGAACAAAATTCGGGATATTTTTGTATGAGTTAAGCCGATAACGATTACGATAATGACCGAAGGATGAATGTTGTTTGCATGCAAAGATTGTTGCGTTGCGAAACAAAAATGACCCATAACAGAAGACAAATTTTATCTGATTCATAATGATTTACATGCATCAATTAAATGTATTGTTTTCTCCAATCATGTATCTACAATTTATTGTTAAACACAGTCGCGATTTATAAAACAGAAGAGTAGGCTAAACAAAACAATAAACATTTGAAGGACGTTCACAAAAACCACGTTTCACGAAAAAAATTTGAGATCAACTAAATTTGTGTCTGAGAACAATCAAATTTTATGCTGGCAGCATTGAGTACCAGCGTTTGAGTAGAAGGCAACTTTCAACCGCTTAAATGAGCCACAAATGCAAAGCTTAACTATAGATGGTAACAGGACCTTGACCCTAAATAAACGGTAATACTGGTACCTATAATGGTTCTCGTTGATAATACGACAAAGATCAGGACTGTTCTTTGGTTCATCACCGTAAAACTCCTTAATAACTTTCCTTGCCTCCTTCAAAAACTTTTCCTCAACTTCCTTTGTGCACAAAACGTAATCTGGTGCAATACAGGTTTGTCCTGCATTAATACACTTCCCCCATAGAATTCTCTTTGCCGCAACGTACATATCTGCCGAATTATCTAAATAAACTGGACTAAAATTTAAAACAATTATTGAAAAGTTTATTCGTGTTGCGTTTATACTTTAATTTTGACGAAACTTCTCTCACCTCTTTCCACCTAATTCGAGTGTCACCGGTGTGAGAAACTTATTTGCAGCCTCGCGAACTATTCGCCCGACCGTTGTTGAACCAGTATAAAATATATAATCAAACCGTTGACGAAGAAGTTCGGTTGTTTCTGGAATACCACCAAGCACCACTCGGAAACATTCCTGCAAAACGAACATAAGCTTGAAGATAAAGTAGAAGAACAAATAATGTGTGAGGAGTAACCAGAGTATTTATTTCCAAAAGAGCATTAGAATTTATTATATGACTTACTTGATCTAAATATTTTGGAACAATCTCAGCCATAATCTTTGCAGATGCTGGTGATACCTCAGATGGCTTAAGAATTACACAGTTTCCAGCTGCAATGGCACCCATCATGGGTACCAAAGCCAATTGAAAGGGATAATTCCAGGCACCCATAATGAGTACCACACCATATGGATCCTTCCTTACTTCAATCTGATCAAACATATTGACCAAGGTCTTACCTTTCTGAAAA
Source organism: Anoplius nigerrimus (assembly GCA_914767735.1). Taxonomy (NCBI): domain Eukaryota; kingdom Metazoa; phylum Arthropoda; class Insecta; order Hymenoptera; family Pompilidae; genus Anoplius; species Anoplius nigerrimus. Next base: position 12,780,238 of record OU612078.1, read on the forward strand.
TTAATATCAATTGAAAAATTACCTTAACATAAAAATCAAAATATACAATCACAAAGCAAAGTAGACTGTACCCTTTCTGTTGCTGACCATTCATCCAGATGCATGATCATATGATTTATTTCTTCTATAGTGAAGCTAATATCAAGCACCATAGCTTCAAATTTGGACTGTAAATAGTACACTTTCAATAAAAACAAGAGATTATGACAAAAGTGAGTACTCTGCTCATTAGATTCTCATAGATGTGTCTATAAAACGAGTCACAAATGTGCATGCAAATATGAAACAACAGACCCTGCGTAAATCAGCAGCTAATGCAGACACCAGTTCTGTCGAATTATCCTCAAGCATTTTGATGAATTGTTTTAATTGCTTCTGCCTCCATTTGATGGGCCTTGTTTTCCCACTCGCAAAGGCATTCCTTGTGAGAGAGACAATCTAGATAAACAGCAGACGACAAAAAATATGTCAGATGTATGTTAAGTGTTGCAATGTAATGTTACTTGACTGAAGAAAATTTGTATTAAGTATTCTGTAAAATCTTACTTCTGCATAGCTGGTCATCTGGGCTTTTCCGTTGGCTTCGGCTAGAAATAAAAGATAAATTACCACCTGCATGACATTATAGATTTCATATAGTACCACACATTAACAAATTGCAAATTAGCAATAAAAATAACTCTTTCTCTCTTGGTCTGATTTTTATAGTTTCCTGTCAATAATTAATGCAATCTTTTTCCGTCGTATTTGACATGTCGACCTGACAGTGAAATATTTCCCCCTTTTCCTCTTAACATATCACCATATACCATTCCTTCCTCTAATTCTAATGCGCCATTCTTCTTGTACAGCTTTCTACGCACAATAAGCGACATTGTACGTCGAGAAAAACGAGCATAATAAGTGATGACCGATAATGTCACGGTTGACGACTTAATGTCAAGAGATAAAAAAAGGTGCAGTTAAATGCGCGTTGAATTTCATAAAGATCCTATTCTATAAAAAAAGTCATTCACTACCTATTAATAATCAAATCATCTGGCCCATTTATATATAATGCACATGTGCAGCGCCATAATTAAAGTATGATTGTCGGCGGCATGTGGCGGCATGTCAACTAACGACACGTTTGCGATCTTAGAACGTTGTAAGATTCCTCTACACTAACAAGAATGATCTTCAAAATCATTGAACGGTATGAATGTATTCCGCATAACGCAATGACGAAACTACTTTTTAACCGGACTCAAAAAACTTGAATTATAAAATGAACGAATGCATCGCAAAAAACGCTAAGGTCTTGCTAACTACAATGTATTGATTCGATATAAATGACACGTGTATTTTTGTGTTCGGTGCCATAAACTAGTTTCAATGAAAATTTACAGCACTGTTTCCCAAGAGCATATCAAGCATTCAAAGCTCGAAACGCGAGTGCTTGCAACATATCTCTGATTATATCATTTTGCGAACTACGTGTAGGACAAAGCTTATCTAACATCAAGATGTATTCACCCCATAATGAATTATGTTAACGATGATATTCGCAATGATTGAATGATGTGAATCTTGCATGCCGCTGTACCGCAATTAAAAGAAAATTGGCGCCTGTTGTCTACTGATTATAGGTCTGCCGTCATCCCGCCCGTGGAATGCCGAACTTTGCGCACCGATCTCTCAAGCTCTTTGAGTACGTCATATAATCCGGGTTCCGATCATCCAGCGCACTTGGAAATATGATTCATATATTATATATATCACCGAGGGTGTCGACGTATTGGCAACGACATGCCGATTATTCTATTTGACACTTTACATGTACGCATGGGTATACGCAAATGCGATGTATACATATGGTGGCACAGCATGCAGTTAGAAAGATGAGAGAGAGACGGCGAATCATCTTGAGATCGGAGCGGATAAAAAGGATTATTGGTCACGAGATAATGGCTGGATCGAGAAAGTTACAGATATAACGGAATGCCACATAATGTCGAAAGACGAGAAAGGAAGCGAAGTGGCGAGGAAGTGCGGTGTGACATTTTTCATCAATGGAAGTAGAAGAGTCGGTGTACGCGTTTGACAGCGCTTACCCATTGCTTCCTCCGCTTTCTGACGAACTCCTTCCCGTTTCCAGCTGGGCTGTACCTTCTACAACGAACGACCGCGCGCAAGTGCGGTAGCCGGAGAGGAAGAAATTCCCCGCCTCTTTGCCTCGGAGGAAACGTACATACATATACAACGCAGGGACGAGAGAGATACATAATTATCTCACGTTGAGAGAGCAGCTATCGCGGCCGTAAGCGCGTGTGTGTTGTATGTGTTCAAAGTGCAGACGGAAAACAACTGTCGAACAGATTTGATCGGAGAGTATTGCTGTCACTGCAGGCGTAAGTGTATACGTTACTACACAGACATATGTTAACGAGACGACGATAAAGAGTCAAATAGTGCTTCTGTTCTTTTCCTCTTCATACTTCATTTCCAAAGTGATTTACAGTCGCGCAGTGCATCGGATTCTGTTTCCAATTTTCGTTGACAGTTTGTCAGTTTTTGCGTCAAATCAGCCTGACGATAAATGGCAGTGTGACGTTGGACGTTCTTCACTCACTTTATTTGATCGCCCGGCCTGAGGTTATCACGGAAGGATGTGGCAAATATGTTACGATCGTAAGTTCACGTTTACTTTAGCGGTTCAAATGTCGATCGGGAGATGGCGACACGATGACGAATTTCTCCAACTTGTTTGAGACCAGATTACCTCGGATATCGACCTAGTTCCGTTTAAAAGTGAGAAGCGAAGAAACATAAAAACATACATTTATTTCTCTCCTTTTTTTTTTCTTTTTTTTTTACGTTGATCTTATTATACACAGTATCTGTAAGAGTTACAGCGTGGATAAGACGCAATAAACGGTACGAATGATATTTATGTTGGTGATCAAGAAAGTGGTTTTGAGTGAGAACAAATAAATTTGTTTATCAGTCATCTTAGTATGGCAATCGACATAGTTATAAATAAACAATGAGTTTCACTTATTTGATACTTTGATTTAGACTACTTTCATAATTGTTGATACGTTTGAAATCTGTTAACACACACGTATCGTGTTCCAAAAAAAAAAAAAAACGCAATAGCTAATTTGTGTATCTGGCCATAAATCAAAACAGAGACGACCTTGTCTACGCAATTTGTCTACAAACATCAGAATATCATCTACATATTTCACGCATCATCGATCATAAACTTAACTGACTTGACGACATTTCTCTTTTCACAAGAGACATGTAACGTGGGCATCTATTTTACCAAAGAATTTATTTGATTCATTTGCAATTACCTTACCTTTACTGTGAAAAACCTACATTCAGCATTGAATTTGAGGAAATAATCTATTTTCACCTTCCATCATATTTCTTAAGTCAATATACTGTAATTTATAGTCGATATTCTCATAGACTCTCCTTGAATTATATGAACCTAACTACCAGTTAGACCGTGTAATAGTAATATTCGTGATATACTTCTAACCACACGTAACAAAATTGTTCTCAGTGTGTATGACGAATAAAACATTACCCAAACGTGCAAGAACGATTGTTTGTCCCGTTTGAGAATATCTGGGTTTTGTAAAAGAAGGTGCTAAAAAACGTTCGTTTAATCATGTATGAAAAAGAATATGATAGTCGACTTATATGCTTGCACCGCAGATTTTGCGCAAGGCAGTGAATCGCTGCGCTTACGACAATTCATTCTGTAAATGCAGACTTACGGAGATGTAGGTAGACACATAAAGATAAAATCTATCTACCGGTATGTCTACACTTCCAATCGCGACTGAATGGCATGATTATCGTATTACATAGTACGAGCGCCGGGGTAATCTTCAGCATCTTACAATCAATTGTTTTTCTCGTGTCATCGTAAATTATGCTTTATACGAGTGTATTCGAAAATTCATTATCTCCTATGAAATCATTATTCACACGTTCGCCGCGACTAATCGGCCATTTTCAACGTGACGACGCAAGTTATTTCTCTCTTGTTTTCGTTTTCTCTTTTTTGTCATCTTCTTGACAATCTTATGCGGCAGTCGCGGAAATCATTATGCGCACCGTTGGAATATCTTATTACCATAAGTAGTCGCGTGATGCTAGCACGCGTACGGCGAAATGTGTGTCTTAAAACGGTTTATCTTTTTTTTTTTCTCTCTTTATGCAGGTGTGTGACCTTGCAAAGGTACATATAGTTACTTCGCACGTATTCCTCCTTTTAGCGCAAATGCCATTGGAAATAATAACTGGCTAATCACGGTCTTTGTTTATCATAACAAGTTTTCTTTTTTCCTCTACATTTTTTGTGCTTGCGAACTTGACTCTTCACCTCGATTTGGTCGTTAAATGTAATGGCGATCATGTTTTTCTCCGATTGCACTAGATTTTCGATTTGCCCGGCACTTTATGTTACAATACGATAACGGGATAACTCCATGCGAGACGATTTTATAACCGTAGGCATTTTATTGCCTTATATGGTACGAACGGTGACTTTCACTTTTTTAACGCGATGTGCTTATTAGGGAAATGTCATGGTGGCAAGAAATTAATTTTTTTTCTCACTTTGGTAGTGTGAAATAAAACTCATGTATTTATACAAAAAATAAACTTTAATCATCAATGTGTATTCGATTTTGTTCTGTAACTTAAATGTGACTAATATTAAATGCCAAAAAAAACATATTTTAATACTGAAAAAAATTACAGCGCTATCAATGTTTGAAAATCGAATATACTTTCTGGCCAACTCAATAGGAAATATTTACGCAATTTTTGTAGTGGTTGCTGAGCAATGCAACTTTATCCAGTAAAAAATGTAGAATCACAATGAAATTTTTCATATTATATTATAAGATGGTTGGAGATGGTAAGAAAAACTTCTCAAGATAACGAGTAGCATGTAATGGACCTATTCTGAAGTCAGTTGATAAGAACGATATAACATTATTTTATTACGCCGTTATAAAATATATAGCGGAGCCTGCAAAAATATATGAATGAACCCGAAATGTGAGAATAAAATTGTGAGGGGTCAATAATTTGTCGATTACCACATTACATCAAGCATCACATTTTTCATAACTTGACACAACAAATATCACTCATAAGTTGCATTTTTAAACACTTTGTTTAAGCATTGTCGTCATCGTTGTTACAAAATTCTTGCATTTAATACTAACGGAGGTATTCACATATCTATATTTAAATATCTGACCCGGTATATGTATCCATATTTTGATTTCATTTTGCTACCATGCAAGAATTTCAAGTAACCGTTCAATCGCATTTCTTCGAAATATGGTATTTGACTGTACATAATTAACACATCTTTTTACAGTACATAAATAATACTTCTGAACATCGTGCAGAAGTATGTGATGCTAATTAGTAGTTGATACATAACATTTTTTAAAATTCGTTGCGACAAATTGAATGTAAGCTGTACGTGAATTAACTGACGAACATGAACAAGGCTTGTTTTGAGCGACCAGTCTAGCACAAATAAGGTGAAAATGAAAAAATACTCCGTTTTAATTCCATCGTGTCAGCAATCGGAAATGAATGACCACGCAGCTACTACTTACTATTCGGCAGACATGTCTTGCACGGGTCCGCTTATACGATCGCGACGGATAAGGTCAGTTGCCGGATGACATTGTACTGAACGTGATACATATTGTGCACTAGCCTCTTTCTTTAAGCAAACAAACGTTACTCTTTCTTCATAAGAATTAATGTTTTCAATCTGCTTCTCTCTCTTTCAACTGAATATTTCGTCAACTCTGTTATTGATGCATACGATACTAACGTGGCAAACTTTTTACGATACGGTGTTAGATAACGAATCATAGGTGGATTATAAAAAGTCTCGACTGATGCCAATAGGTGAATGTATAATTGGATAATTGTATGGACTAATATCGGTAGAGCATAAATATTATCTGCTCCTTCATTATCTGCTTAACTCGATAAAGTAAGAGAATTGATAACGTTGAATTTCGTCCTATTAACCAATTATTTAATAAATTCGAATCCCACTCAGATAATCGCCTTGGAATACTAAACATGAATACCGGTGTTTGTCTCGCTCTCTAACGCGGGAAAGAGAATGTTAAAAACGTTTATAGGACAACTTTTTCAATCAGGCAGTTGCTGTCTGTCGAAAATTATTTATGTTTCCCGGACAGGGATTCCAAGTTCGTTCCTTTTTTATAAATAAAAACTAGTTGCATAGATTCAAGTCCGGGAATTAAAAAGTTGTGATATCGCATAAAAAATTGTTTTGATCTGAAATAACACAGCGTGTCACAATGAAATATGGGCAAACTGCCATTTTTTTGTGTTCCGAGTTCTTTAAAGATCACACAGCAATAATTTCAATTCACTCTTTCATTGTCAAACAGTTGCTTACGAGTAACATCACTTATTGTTTGTCGGGAAAATTGCTGGCAAACTCTTACGCCTTTCAGTTTTCTTATTGCGACACCATCTGGTTCCGAGTCCAATTTGTTAACTATTGCAAAATGAAAAATTGCACCCTACATAAAAGCTTATGATGAGAAAAAGAGATGTGATGGTTTCCTTCTAGACAACGTACATATTATAACCGCCTTTAGCAGAAATATTTAAACAGAAGATGACACACACACACATTTCATTGATATAAAAAACAAATTTTACGCTCCACATTATACAAGCACAAGGTAACTCATTGAGTTTAAGAGCATCTAAAGCGAGTAAGCTAACCGTCGAAAGCCTCGGATGAAGTAAGTGTAAGAGTTTAACACAGATTCAAATATTTATCTGGCCCACTGTACCGAATGAATTTACGCGTGCCTCTGTCGTAGGTTCCACTTGGATTTTGACGTTCTCGTTGTATACCATGCTTGCGTTCTATTTTGTCAATTTGCCTCAATCAAAAAAAGGGGGGAGGGACAGAAGGTGCACGCGTCTTCTTCAACGCAACTGTGACAACTGACTGCGAGTTGCCGAACGAAGCTGGGGAGGCTTATTGGCGGTGCCGCATGTAATTTTTGTTTCAAGGGCGTGAAAGTTAGGCGTGAACAACAGGCGTCAAGTGGATGTCAAGCTGCAAAACGCTTGGGAATAGCACAGCTGTGCAGTCGAAAGTAGAGACTCTTAAGAGATCATTAAAGCACATAGGGTGGAAAGAGATTGCAACGAAGTAGACATTACAAAAATCGGTTCCGACGAAGGTCGGACAAGGTCGTTTGCTTGGATGGGTCTCGTACTCCAGTTTTGCGTTACGTCCTTTTCCACCAACTATTTTTAACAAATTCTGCATCCATGGTGCTTCCATGTGTGCGTAATTATATGTATGATTTATGCAATATGTACAGCAGGTTGATGGATTACGGAACACATATCACAACTTCAGTCGCACCTTCTCAGTGGGCTTGACTTCAAAGAGGTTCCCCTACTCGTCCATGAACACGAAATAAGAAAGTAGTGCTTTAATAAAGTACAAAAATAATCGCGCCCTTTATATACCAGGACAGAGCAATGATTTCCAACAACGATGAAATTGTAATCTAGTAAATGATTTTGATTTGTCGGATCGGCCCAAAGTTCGTATTAAAAGTAGCACCTGATTAAACATGCAGCGGAACCTCAGTTTTAAACTAAATCGACAGAATTTGCTAATGACCGAATCGAATTATCGTTACCTGCGAACACTACCCTGATTGGCTGGTATATAATTTTACTTCGGCTGCAAGTCTCACCTTGAAAGGCGAGAAGATGAAAGTGTTGATAGTGCTACCACTTAGTTCACTCGTAGCAATTACGTGTTAACTTGCGACTGTGTGTGCTCCTATCATTAACCAAGTATGAAGTAAGATTGAAATTTGAATGAACTGTATGAAGATTGAGATATGAACTATAATGGGAAGATGCACGGACGGACGTTTTGTGCATGTTATTACGTTAATTTGTCGATAGCGTACAAATTTTACAGCAGTAATTATCGTATAAGTTGAGAATTGCAATTAGTGTGGGACAAAAGCACGCCTATACGCGCAATCATTACATCTTGTGACGTTATACAAATGTCCTGGGGACAGTCGGTTATCACTGATGGAACATTGTGATAGATACTATTTCTAACACTACATGAACACTGTACATTATCCGGGAGCGTGTTAAAAATAAACCGGTTCTCTCCAATTTGATCTACGTACATCGTTTAGAACTTCCAATGAAAGCATTTAATGTAACCAGATGTAGAACAGGCACATGCAGTCTATAAGCTTGTTTATTTATTATTTAAGCGTGGAAACAGCGGTTGATTGACGGAAACTTTCCAGGACAACTGAAAAAATAATGCTTAAACAGCTGAACAGACAAAATTATTATTCTGATTACCTCGAAGTTTGATATATAACTCAAATATACTTCAAACAAGAAAAGCCAAAAGACACACAGCAAAATAATTGAGTTCTTAGAGATACAGTACATAAAGAATTTTGTCATAATCACAGATACGTTATCGCGGATTTTTAATTTTATCCCGATTTTCAGAAGTATCTGGATTACTTGTACAGACAAAACAAGTGCATCGACTACGGAATTTATTCGTAAACACCTCATTCTGTTATGGTGCGACAATCATGTAATTGATTACATATGATATATCACACGGCCGCGACTCGTTACTTGATACGCTGATTTACAAATATCTTTATATACAGCGATACTTCTTATTCCTGTATATTTGTCACCATTGTCGGTGTATGAATAATTTACGTCCTTTCAAGAGTATGAGAAAGCATTCATTCAAGATCCTATGTATGCGGGTACGTTACGTTTGCTTTAACACTAAACCACGGTATATATCCTTGTCATTCTATCACCGCATTCCGCAAGTCGTCATTGGAATCTGCCGCTAAACGAACGAACAAACTCTTCGGTCTAAGGAAGCGAAACTTACGCATCTGGTCGACCGGAGGTTGAATGTCGATCCGACAGCAGCCTGTGTCCATCGATCCTGTGCCCGGGTCGGCTTCCGCATTCGGTCCCGACGGCATGTCCACTATTACCTCCGTCTGAAAGCGAAATCGTCCGGCAAACGGTCGGTTGAAAGGAAAAAAAGGGAACTCATAGGAAAGTGGAAAGTCGAACTCTCACTGCACCACACAAATACCTACCATTTTCACTTTCGTACGTCGGCCAATGTACCTTAGCTCACTTTCTCAGTCGGTTGCGTCTGTTCCACGGGAGGAAACGAGGGTCATTGGCGGACCGACGATGCTCTCGATCAAAGCCCGGCGAGCGTCGAACGGGGAATAAAGGAAAAAATCACTCGCGAACTATCGATTTCCGGTTTGGCACTGAGCGCAGTCAGGAGGTTAATGTTGCTGCTCGACGACTCTGGCGAGCGTCGACTCGAAAATTCAGAGCGAAATCGCCGGCTTCGAAGACGGCCTACGTTCGACGGCTCAAATCCACTGCAAAGCGCGCCTGCGATTCTTCGATTGGAATCGGAAGGGCGCTCGCTGCTTTTCATTGCGGCCAGTGCAGGTAGAAGCCGCTGCCGATCGGGCGAGACACGTGGGGAAGGGAGTGGGTGAGAAAAGAGCAAATTCATCGCGTTGATTCCCAATCGAACGAGAGTGTCCGACGCGTCGCGTCGTAGTTGCGCAATTCTCTGTCGGAGCCACACTACGTCGGTTCACGTCAATTCATAGTGTCCTAGCGATCGGTAAAGCGTGCATAACTCCCGCTCTTTTGTTCTGCGATCAGCATTCAAAATTGCACGGCCGTGCGCGCGCTCGGCTTGCCTTAAGAGACGTTCGACCTGCGATTGGATAGCATATCCCAGATTCCGGCATCGAATTATTTACAACGTTAAGTGGAAGTACACTTGTATCGATATTCGTCTGTCACATATTGTGTAATTTTATCGCTGCCGACTGGCAATGAATGAGGATTATTTACGTTTACCTTAATCGTGTTCTTGGTATCGCGCGGTATCAAGTTACACATACATATGCTTTTCAAATTACGGCATCGAAAGTCTCTCCGATCCAAGGATTAAACGCAGTGCTTGAGTACGTGTTAAATATCGAAAGATATAATTTATTTTTGGACAAATTGCAAACGTAATGTGCGTTTTAAACTATTATATATACATTTATTTTATGCAAAGTCATCTTTCCAAGTCCTTGTCAATTGTAAAAATTAATCTGTTTATTTACTAATTTTCACTTGTGATATCTACTTTCTTATCACAAGCGACAAGGCACGTCTCTAAGGCATTGGAAGATTTCTCTTTTCTTCCATTTTTCTCTCATTCCTTCACCCTGGTTGCCCATCCAGATTTTCAACTCGGCGCTAACTTCTCTTTCGAACGTTCCTGCGTCAGTACCACTTCTTGAATCGATCGACCGCTCTCATCCACTCATTGATCGTCTCTCGATAATGCAGTCGCGAATCCTCTGTCGGCTCAAAAATTTTCTCTACGCCACGTAACCGTGATAGCTCTTCCTTACTCCTCCAAATGCCTGCAAATAGGAAGACAAACGGGCAGTAATATTAAACATAGTAAAGACATTTTATGGCATACGAAATACTATAAGCGATAAGATAAAATAATGTTCAAAGTAAAAATTTGAAATTAGTGGAATTAAATAGTCATTGTCATACGTTAACTGGTAATCGACTTTTAACTGATTCTAGTCCACAATTAATGATAGATTCTTGTAGACTTGATGGCAAAGTTGTAATTAACCATGCAATTAAAAATACCAGTAATTGATGCTTTGGACAGCATTTGAGAGCTACATACATGAAGCCAATTATAAATTATTATCATAATATTGATTAAAAAAACATCGAACGTCTACCCCAACATCCCAAATTCCAACCCCAAAATTCATACAGTATTCGAAGCGATGCTTTTAATGGATTCAAATAACTCGTTAAATGAAAAATATTTAATTAATGTAGTGTGGACGAGTAAAATCGACAATTATTGCGGTGTTAGCAAAAGTAATAATCTCTGTACATTGTGAGTAATTACTACTTATGCCAATTATAAGAAAGAAATCTTTTCAAGGGAGAAATGTTCTAAAAATGCTATACCCTCTTTTTGTGTAAGACAGTAGCCTCGCATAAAGCATTACGTATTAGAAGTACTAAGACAATGACTGTACTTTTGTCACTCATAAGGCAACTTCGAAGTAACTGTTTCGCATTTAATTAGGAATACCGTGTTCGCATATAATCACGAAATATACTCGAGACATACTAATAACATAATATCAAAATAAGAACAGCATAAAATAACGCACTCACGTAGGTGCTACGTATCGACTACTTCGGAGGAATATTTTACTTAGGTCTTGATAGGTCACGGTGCAGGAAATGAGAGATGTTAAATATGTGTGCGTGTAAGCGTGTAAACGTAAAAGGAGAATTCAACTGACCTATCGAGCATACAAACTTAAATTCATATGTGGCACTTCATACTTCTACACAATGTCGTGCGTATATTCCGTTACCTTCGAATTCACCTTGCCACGAGTAAATGACATACTTGCCTGTGGGAGGCGGTTGTACAGAGCTTTTCATTACCCCTAAATATTTTAAGTAACGATCTTACTCTTCAAGCCAACTAATGCGTTATTTGTCATATCTCCTTATCTACTACCAAATTTTGTTACAACGTTCTTTGGACAATGTTCCGATATATGTAGATGATAATTGTTGTATGATATATCATATATTACACATAATATAATGTATGTTAATTATATTATTCTTATCACATGTACGTACATGTGTAAAAAAATGGATGAAAGAAATTGTATGCTTTGCAATCAAAACACGTTTTCCATAACTTTTGCCGATTTGCAATCATTCTTTCAATGATATTTCTGTGTTGCAGTAAAGCAATTTAAATATATAATTAAATTGATGTTATTTCTCGTATACGTTGAAGACGTATGTAAGAATGATAAGAAATGGTGATCTTGAGTAATGTAAATTTGCCGTGCAGCACATGTTAATTCTAACTGCAAGAAAAGCAGTGAAATGATTGACTTGTTTCGCTTCTCTCTATAGTATTGCGGAAATTGGTTAAAGGAAAATTCGTCGGACTAGATTTTAAATTATCCATTTTGTCATACCGCAATGTAATCCGGCAAGGAAAGCAACTCCCAGTATGGACATTTCTGAACTTGTTGGCCTCTCCACCGGCAATCCTGTCAAGTCAGCCAGTAATTGCATCACGAAGTCGTTTTTTGATACCCCACCATCAACGCTGCTTACGTATAAAAATTGTTTCAAAATTATTTAGATATATATTGTTTTGCCGTGTATAGAAAAAATAAATGAAAAGTATAATAATTATTATTTTACTTTTGCTTGTATCTACCTTATGTGCAATTATATTTTGCAGTTTGTTGATTTTTGTGCGTTGTTTATTGAATAAATATAAATAATAACAAAATACAAATAAACAAGGGAGCAAATTTTTTGTCGCTTTCAAATTGACCAATCTCTATGAAAGCGCGCTGACATTTTCTTAAAATTTGCTCTAAAATCAATTAAATCTCCTACCATATTGTGTATAAAGTACCTAATGATTTCAACAAGAATGGATAGAATCAAGAAGAATGAACTTAGTCGAGTTTTCAAATCTATGAAAATTCGAGTAAGACGCTCACCGTATCTTAGTATATGTAAAGTTTGTCTCGTTGCAGAGCGAACGGAACAAGAGTACTATCCTGAAGACGAGGCTCTCCAGGAGGGATCGAATGATGTGAGCACGTTCTGTAGTGGGTTTGATGCCCAAAAAGCCTGCTGCCGCCAGTTGGTCGTTTATCGGCGCTTGAAGTCCACTGAAGGCGGGCACGAAATAGACACCATCAGAATTTTGTACAGATCGGGCCAGCCCAGAGGTTTCTTGCGGATCGTCAACAATGCCCAGTTTTTTAATCCATTCGATCGAGGCGCCGGTATCGTTAGATGCGCCCTCCACTATGTACACGAGTTCATTCTTGACCCTCCAACCTATCACAGGATATAAACCTGCATGCCAAACAAAAATGAATGTTGAAGTTGTGTACAACAGCTGGGGTATATCCACATTTTATTGGGTAACTATGTATTTAAAATGACAAAACTGAATAATTGATTACTAACACGAATATACGATATAAATACTTTACCTATTAATAAAAAAATTAGTGATCTCATCTATCGAACATCTTAAATTAACATACAGAATAAAAATTTGTTTTTCATTAAATACGCCATACGCATGAAAATTGATTCGAAAAACTCATTTCCGCTGTATAATACTATCACGGTGTTTTGTAGGACACGTACCGGTGACAGAGGCATGAGGCTGTGTTCCACTATTGACATTCACAAACGTCCCTGTCCCCATCGTGACCTTCAAGTCCCCCGGATTAAAGCATCCCGAGCCAAACAGCGACGCCGCCTGATCCGCCATCTGAAACGTACGCTTTTCTTTTTTCCACAGATTTCATTCGTGACTTCTTTCCGCGTCTACGAAGAGTTCAAATAATTTTGCAGCGACGTTCACTATTTCGCTCTTCTTTCAGCCAGAAAATAAGTTTTTAACCGACTCACCGAGCATAAAATTGGAACCTCGACGCCGAATAGATGTGCCGGTGTTTTGCCAAAATCACCGGCTGTGTCGACGACATCCGGAAACATGCTGCGCGGCAATTTCAGAATATTCATTGCCCAGTCTGCCCAGCGCATCGTAAATGGATCGAAAAGGCCTGTCGCCGATGCACTGGAAACGTCCGTCACATGTTTTCCTGTTCGATGATAACAGAATGTCAGAGAAACGGGACGTCTGAGAAAGCACGGATTTTACTCTTAAAAAAGGTTTCTAGATGGAAAACAAAGAAACCTGTACTCCATGACGCATATTTCGACGAGCGATGAACAAAAGAAAAAGTAGCTTGACTTCAAAATTTTTATCCGGCTGGCACGAAAACAAGTCGAGTGTATGTTGCGACAGTTTCAGACGGGCCACCAAATTTTGCGCTTGTGTATTTTGGTTTTGCACAAATTCGGCTTTACGCGTTGTGATGCCGCACACATTTAAACTTTGAACTTCAATCCATACGAAATCAATTCATAATTTTCCGCGACTTCGATAGAAGTTCATTTCAAGAAAACTTTATCAAAATTGTACATACTTAAGTTATATTATATATTATATACATATGTTATGATGAATGTGATGAATTCTTGAATATTTGTCAAATTAACCGCTTGTTATACATAATCAATAGATTAATCACATTTTCCGCAACATACATAACTTTTACATAAATATTTACTCTTATCATATTTGTGAAAAACCGTGGCTCGATTTGGTATGGCTTAGGGATTAGCGTTTAAATATACATTGCTATGAAATTAAACATCAACGAAAGAAAAGCATCGGAGTACATATGCTTCTATGTTTTGTGTAAAGATGACTCTGACAATAATAATGTCACTGTTACACCAAAACTGTTATGCTACGACAATTGCAGAAAACATTAAACAACGTGGTAAAAATGTTGGAATAGCACATCATATGTATGCAATAAATCAACTATAAGATGTGACAAATATCGGTTATTAAAATGTTCTGAAATATATGAATTTTAATTGTACTAATTGTAAGTGCACACTGTCTGAATTGTAGACATACACGCAACCATCATTTACATGATTTATTATTCGAAAAAAACGTTCGAAAAAAGTTTATTATCTTTCAAGAACGGCGTCATATAACATATATAAAGGCAATCCTTTTAATGGACATTTGTTTCATGTAACCGTTGTCCCAAACTAAATACTTCCATCAACATTGGCACATCAGGTATTTTATTTTTAAAATACTGTTTTTCTTATTGTTACCATTCTGCACGATAAGCTTTATTTTCTTTTAACGATTTTACCAGTAGCCCTACAAAATTGATAATATGGGCAATGAAAATTCCGAATTATGGGAACAATCTGATTTTCACACAAAATTACTAATGTTATCTACTGCTTCTGATATTTGCAAACACGTGAGATTGTTTCGTACGAATGGAATAAACAAACGTGTTTTGATATCCAAAGTCTGTATCAATCATGTTCTGTAAAGATAAGTTTTGATTTTTAACTAACTTTAAATAACGTAGAATTGTGTACTGTGTGCGTTAGATGTAGAGATGCATCAGTCATTTGTTGAAAGATGCGACGAATATTACGTGGCGAAGAACGCCAGTTTTCCTTGAATCATCGTACCGGTTAGTTTACATTTTCTTTCGCAATTTGTAATCGTTTTATCCTGGCATTCATATATAACTTGTTCAATAATGAAACTTTACTAAAGTATGCATATTACTAAGTCGATCTTAAATTGAGGTACCAATGCAGTTAAACAAAAAAATATCCATCCACTGGTATAAAAACTTAAAATTTCCGATACCCACTCCGATCATACCTTGTTCCGTTAGATGTGTGCAGCAAAACAAAGTACATAAGCTCTTTTGCAACATTTTCTCGAATAAATCAGATTTTGATAAATGATTGGGTCCAGGAGTTAACCGAAATATTTTATACGTGCATAAATGCTGGGATTAAACGAACGATCTTTATACCCGTCAATTTGTAGAGAAGCCAACAATCGACACCGCCAAAGACTGCTCTTCCATGAAGTGCATCCTCTTGAAGTTCAGATATGTGTTGCAAAGCCCACAGTAATCGCAGCGTTACCTTTGAGTTTATAAAATCTTGTAAAAAAAAAGGACGCGTATAGTAAGAAATTCTAAAGCAGGTCGATTAACACAATTAGTAAAAGTCTTTCCGTCGTAAAATATGAATTATGCACTTTACATTACAATTAATATACTATAACTGTAAATGAAGAGATGTGTTTCCCGGCAATAAGAGTGAAACAAAGTAAAGACTGATCTGTAGTTAACTACTGCTGTAGAATATGTCCTCGTTTCTTGATTTCCCTGCATGTTTTCGTTGGTGTTTTTTACCAGCATATGGTGATGGTAGAAAACGATAGGTAAAGGTAAAACGAGCTTGGCTCAAAAGAAGACATAATCTGATACTAATTACTTAATATAAATGAAATTATGTAGAATACATTATGTTCAATGCAATTATTATTGCTTTGAATTTGCTGCACATAATTGACAACTTATGAATGGTGAAAAGTACATTATCCTAAAATCTTAACCAATTTATACTAGATTTTTTCTTGGTGCGATTCCATCGGTATGCCCGCCCATAATTAAAAAACCACTAACAATGACAAATGTTTTGCCTGTACACTTGTATTTGCAATGGAAATTAAAGCAATAAAATACCAAGCAACGTGTTGAACGTAAATTTACGTGTAAACAAAGCTTCTTAATTGCATCTGCCTGAAATAAATTCCAACCTGGTTGAGAAGCAACGTTTATCGTTAATGCTATGTTTTATAACCCTTGCACTAATTGTGAGCCGAGAAGTAGCTGAATTAAAGAAATATTGTATTGAAGATATATTTGTGTGCAGTGTATTTTTGAATATAACTGCTTATCAACCATTTTCTATAATCATCAAATTATAGCCATTGTATTCGTTTTTAATCGTTGGATAAAATAATATATCTTTTCTAAACGTATTACAGCATTTAAAAGGACGAACACGAGAGTGAAATTAAGTTATGTCTTCCTTTGTACCAAGATTATTTGTTTGACGGATTCACTTTATCGCAATAAACAATGATGTTATTCAATAACTAAAACATTCCGTGTTATATGTATGGTTTATCTAATTTTGTATAGAAAAATTCATAAATATACTGCTACATATTAGAAAGAGGTATGTATCACTATAGCATAAAATAATGACATACTTGCGTGTTCATGAATTTAAAAACACTACCCGCCAAAAAACGGTTGCATCTTGTCAGCATGTATAACATGTGTGCTCCAGCCCGAAGAGCTTTCATCGTCACAGAATTGTTCCATTCTTTTACCATTCCTTCGGCACGAAGGTCTTTCCATGTTATAAACCTGTCCCCGTAAAAGAATTATGTAAAAAGTCTTTACCACCACCTACTTGTCATTTTATATATTTTGCGGACTTTCCATCAGGTTACATATGTTTTTGCATATAAATGTAATTTTGTTACTCTTTGTACATATAGAAGTGTTTGTGAATGCGACAAATTACATGAAAATTCCCGTGATAAAATGTACCGACTGCCGAAACTCAAATGACAGATAAAACAGCAAATTTTTTAGTTCAAGAATTTGTCCAGAATCAAACATGAATAGTATCTATCTGAAAATATCATGCGTTAATTTATACATGTCGCAAAAACGAACGTTGAAATACTTTGCTAATATATTCGGAAGGCGAAACCTAGATCGGTCTCTTGGTCCCGCAAGATACGTTTTCTCATGAAAAGAAAATACGGAAGGCAAAATATCATGGTAGTCTGCTGTATGCATCTGCTACCGACCTGTGATAATAATGGCCTGTTTTCACATTCCAACTGACGAAGCTACATCGTTGGGTTGATATTCCTAAGCAGGTGATCGATCGAGGCTCGACGCCACTGGCTATAATATCGAAACTACGTTTACAACTGATAGTCAAAACATTTCTTCAACGGGTATTTAATCCATTGAAAATAGTCCGATCGACCGACTGAGTCGACGACTTGCTCCGCACATTATAATGTCTTTTATTCAAACTGAATCAGTGATGCACCTCACGCTTGAAAGAAAGCCGAGACTCATTGTCTGTCGCGGATTTCGAACGAGTTAATAGGAAAAGACAGCTGAACTCACCTTTCATCGAGTCCCGGATAACTTTGACTATGATGTTCCAAAGTCCATCAGGATCAATCTCAACGTAGCCCGGCTTCGGATAGAATAATTCTACCTATATACATGCACGATCATTCTTAGTTAAAAAAGACTTTTACAGCGATCCATGAAATGTTGTTAATCTAATTTCCGACATTGCGCAAGCTTGGAAACAAGAAGAAATATGTACGGCCAACACCTTTAATTTTCGGAGCAGTAAATTTCAAAGTGAAACGTATGCATGTGACCAAATTCTTTTCTTTTACGCACCACATGCTTGTGATGAAAATTCCAACCTGCTGTGATTGCAATTAAGTGGTGAAGCGCCTACATATCAATTAACCAATCAGCAATAATGTTCGTGCATGACAAACTACTTTTGTTAAAGTTTCGACGATTTTAACCCTAATCTCCCCTCCCCCACCCGCATAAAATACGTTATAGTGCGAAAGAAGAAAACAATCCACAAGTCATTCCTCGAAAGATCTGCACTCTACCCCTGATCGGAGAAACAGATTCACATGTATCAAACCTTTTCTATTGCCGATGCGACACAACGTGCTTGTTCGTCCAATATATGACAACGAACGGTGGTCGTGCCGACATCGAGTGCCGCGATGTATTTCATATTTTACCGCTCTTCTCCTTTCCCTGCTGCCTGACAGACAGTCCGGCTAGTTCTATCTGCGTTCTCGTTTTATCGCCGACCCGCTCCCTCGATCGAAGACTCCGATAAACCTGTAGATATATGCTTCTCACACCCACACTTCGGCCACTCAGCAGTCTGCCTTACTACCGGCAGCTATCGCAGTTCATTAGATATATGTATATTGGCTATACGTACAGCCGATACGCGGGTGGGTGCCTTTTTACCACGGTCGAGCGACTGTAAAGACAATACGTGCAGGTAGTGTGTGCCGCATATGCACTATGCAAAGTGTACTGTGCACCACGTGTCTACGCGATGCACTAGAAACAAGATGGGCCGAAAATCTTTCCCCTATCTGCTCACTATGCCTCGAACCCTGCGGCTGTCAAGGCAATCGGTCTACGTACTGTTTGACGCCGCACACGTGATACACGTAGAACACTGAATGCGCGCGATCTTTTATTCCCTACTGTCCTACAGTTTTAAACACCGTACACATGAACCCCCACCACTCGGTATGCACATCCCGAACACACACACACACACGAACGCCGGCACACGTACGCGTACACAAATGCACGCGGTCGATGTCGGCAAGATGCACGGTTTCCCGGTCAACAATTTCAACGCGAATACTTGGCGAACTCAGAATATTGTTCGCGCACGCTCCAGTCGGGACACGTCCCTTCGGGTTTCAAGGATAGATTTTGGGATTAGCGAACGAACGACGCGAGAGAGTTCGACTCGTTTTAGCGCGAGAAACTGTTGCGCTCCGGTTCGGTTATCGTGCGGCGCACGACTATCGCGCGAGATTCGTTTCGGGGGGGCATCATAAGTACACGTGTGTGCGCCCCTCTCCCCGTGGTATGCGTGCGGGAATGTTAGACTGTGTGTATCGTAGAAACGGCATCGGTGATAGCGATGCGACGCGCGTCTTTCGCTGGAGTAAATCCGCGTTTGTCCGTCCTCGAGGCACAGTCTATAATGCTATGCCTTGGTGGTAAGCGCAGAGAAAGGAGAGAGAGATAGAGAGACAGAGAGAGAGAGAGGGGGAGAGAGGGTTTACTGGTCATATTGTAGCATTAAATAGACTAGGGTCACGGTTGCTGTGTCGCGACGACTGAACACAAATAGCTATTTGTCATGGAAAATAGTTTATGAAGTGCATTCCTTATTTGCTCGAGATTCATCTTAATTCAATAGCGTTTGACTGCTTTTTTAATGAAGTGTCATTCCCTAAATGTACAAAGTTCAGTTTTGTAACGTGATACGTATTAAACATTCATTTCCTTACTTTATCGCGAAATAATCAATTTGTGCGTTGTGCGATAACCTTGATTACGTCTGAATAATAAATAAAAACGGATGTCTGTGCAGATTGCTTTGGCCATATTTTTCGTTTCGTTATACAATTGACATTCATATATGTATAACTTAAGTTGTGTATAGGTCACAATTTTATTGTTAGTTAATAAATTAGTTGTAATGTATGTAAATCTTGGACGAATTAAATCTAATTGTAAAAGTTGTAATGTTTGATCGATGGTAAAATTCTTGTAGCATCGGAGTTACAAACGTCTGTGTTCCATTCTTGATTACACTCATCACGCGCAATTTCGTAACAAGCATATTACACGTAATTGGTAAAAATACTGTCATTTATTAGAACCTCTAACCTGGACATGTGCTTAATCCACACACATTCTCAC
Source organism: Anoplius nigerrimus (assembly GCA_914767735.1). Lineage (NCBI taxonomy): Eukaryota > Metazoa > Arthropoda > Insecta > Hymenoptera > Pompilidae > Anoplius > Anoplius nigerrimus. Next base: position 12,800,511 of record OU612078.1, read on the forward strand.
GCTGTTGGCCTCGTTCTATTCAGGTAGGTTAAATGTCTTACACGTTTCTGATCATACTTACATACAAATATCAGAAAATTGTAATTATTTTCTTTGTAACTGTATGAAAAAGAAAAAATGTAGAAAATATTGACTTTGTGCGTATTTCAAACATTTTCTTGTTACGTATGGATTTCAGTTACGTACATTTTTCTAAACCTAAGATACCAGTGATCATTAAAGTACAGGTGGTGGACAAATATGTTTAAAAAATGTTGTGACACTTTTAAGTAATATCAGAAAAATACCAACATTTATGCATTAACAGTTTTTGTGCATACAATTAACAATGGAACGACATAGTCAACCTGATGACATCCCAGATCAAGAAGTTGAAAAATGTTTATAATACTGCATCTGTTAGCTAAAACATTGAGTTTTTTCTAACAAATCTCCAATTCAGATAAAATATACGTTTACTTCAAACACAAATCATGAATTTACATCCTTTTATGGTAGCGGTGTTTAATGTCATCATCGAACGCGAACCAAATGTCGTGATATCGTTCTCAATTTCGTGATGCGTCATTGTATTATAAGTGCATGTTTTCTATTCCACGATGCAGCAGATCTCATCATACATTACTCCAACATCGCTGGCGATTTCTGTTTGCAACTTTCTTAGTATCAATTAATGAAAAGCCTCTTATCAGGGGTTCTCTAAGTGTGCAACAAGTACCGTTTCAACCAACACGTGCGAAATCAAACGTATAATACGTCAAGTTCTTTTTTTGCCACTGTGCAGCAATGCAAATATGTTTGCGTACATCCTCTACTTTGAAGTGTCCAGGAACGTTTGATAAACAACTACGTCAAACAATAAGGTCTATCGCACAACTACACTTGCATACAATGAAATCGAGTTGATCATTCTGTCGATCGGTATAGTATACGGCGTATTATTATAGACGAGCAAGTAACTATGTTTGTTTAATTTGGGGACATTATACAAATCTTGCAGCGTACAGATTCAATAATGCATGCAGAATTAATGCCGTGTGTGCATATTCAGAACATTAGAAAGTAACATACCTACATACATGTAACTTTATTAGGTATTTTAACAGTCAGTGTGTACTCTTTGGTATGTTGAATAAAACATGCCATTTGCAGAAATAGTATGTATTATGTTACAATAATTAATATGCTACAGTTGATAGGATAACGCGAATAATACAGTACAGTTTCTTTGAACATATTAAAAACGATAATTCGTAAAACAAGCTAATCGCAGCGCAAATTTTGCTGACAATCCATTTCTTGTGTACTAAGCTGCTTTGTTGAGGGAATCATTTATAGCGGCCAGCAAATATATACTGGATATTAACCCTAATCACCCTAAATAAATCGGAAGAGAAAATATATTTTTTCGTGCATTTGTTATTTTAGTGTATTCCACGAACATTAACTGTACACAAATTTGTGACATATTTAAAAAAATAATTTATTTGTCATATTGCCGTACACAATTTCCGAGATAATGGCGCCTAAAATAAGCTATACATCGTATTTGTTACATCTTACTAATAACCAAAATTTGGAATATTTATTAGAAATAAGATTTATTCTAAATGCCTTTTCTCGTATATATATGTATATTAAAGTATTTGATTCTTATTATGTTTTAAAAAATCTATTGATGCCACTCACTTGATCTACAACATTTCATTTACAGGACAAGGTTCTTAAAATGCACTGCGTAAGTCACAGATTAAACCTTGAGGATGGTAGAAATTGCACCAAATAGAACATATATGATCTGAACATGAAAACGTAATTTTCCAATAATAATAATTGTTCTATAAGTAAACGACGTAAAGACCGTTTAATGTTCGTCAGTATAGTTGAGTATCAGACAAAGAAAAAAATAAACTGCTTTGAGATAGGAATCAGATATGTCCGTTTGTTACTTACACAATTTTATACACACAACGAGTGAAAACTTAAAAAATCTCGATATCTAACATCTATATATTTTCTAAAAGTTGTGAAGTGAAATACGCTGTACAGGTTGGCTTAAATCAACTGCACAGCAAAATCTTTTTAGAGACACCTTTTTTCTCTAGCTTCTTTCATTGTTTGTACCATATTGTACACTTGCTGGTAACTTTCTGCGAAAATAAAAAGCTAACTAAAAACTCCAGTTCTGATTCCATCATCAGTTGTTTACGACTCGATCGAGAAATGTCGCAGTATACAAACTCACAGCTTTCCCTCATTATTCAGTTTCGTTGCCGATATGAAAGCCACGAAAGTGTTCGACAGACGCCTTGTGAAGTAATTTGTTTTTCATCGTACCTAGCTTTCAACGTCCTCGATTAACCGCTTAACTACAAGGTGTATTCACCTTAAAATGGTCTATCATGAGCTACGTGAAAAAAACGTATCAACAGATTAAGAAGAACGAAGCCGACCTTCACGTCCGCTGCCTGACTCATCTACAGAAAATTAATTGACGTTTTTTCTATTACCAAAATCACGCAACTTACTGAGAGTGCTGTCTTACCTGCATGGTTCGCGGGTATGTTCAAGACACAACTTACGTCAAAACAATATTAAATTACTTAGGGCAATTAAACAAAATCGGTGCGTTATATTACGTACATGTATGATACATCGATTATATATTATTTTCATATCGCGCGATGTTAAGTTGCTACAACCAAACAATCGACAAGCGAACTCACATTTAAAACGGAAAAATACGTAGTTGCTATTATTCACTACAGAAAAAGTAGTATAAATACATCTACCTTGTTTTATGCCTGTTCTTTCCAACCAATCAGAGAGAAAAAACTCGTCGACCAGTTTGCCCTCTACAAGCCATCTTGGGTTCAGTCATAGAAGCACTCTAAAAAAATTCTTGTACCTACTGTTATTTTTCATACATTCCACAATGTCAACCATAAATGTTTGGAAAATACGAGGTTTATTTGAAGTTTATGTAAATTAGAGATAACTTGCCCTAAAAAGCACTATTTATACTTGTATATAAGGACTAATAATTTATTAAATAGCTTCAGTAATTAAATATTAGTTCATGATCCATTATTTAGTCCGAGTACCTAAAGTGATACAATCAATCAAGCCGAAAGATGGTGCATAGGTTTGTTATACAACACAACGCTGCGAATTACTCTCTAATTATTAACGTAAAGTTACAAATAACTTCCATTGTCATGTAATAAGCTGTAATGACATACGTAACCACAAAAGAAGTACAGAACAAAATTACCACTCAATGTATTACAGAGTTCTGTTAGTGCGATTGTACTCTACTAAAGCCCTATCTGTTCTTCAATGCCAGATGCCTCGTTATTACATTCGTGCTTCAACCACTTGTAACTCCATTCAGGATAAAAATTTAAAACCAAATTGAAGGCAATTCGCAACTCGGCTATTTGCGGCTACCATTTGAAGGGTTGACTTTCTCTAAAAATGACATAATGTCGTAGTCAGTTTTTTAGAACAAACAGAGCATTCTTTGTTTTGGATCCTGTAGCCGGGTTCCAAGGAAATGTACGAAGGCTGAAATTCAAAATAGCATGAATACTTTTGACATTGCGACTGTTTTAATTTTTTTTCCTGATTTAAGCATTAAAGTTTCCATTGACACGTACTGCACAACTTTCACCATGACTCACTGTATGCGTTCTCTCATAAAACCACTGACACTTTATACTCGGCATAAACTCGCAGAAAATGTTTCATTTTTCCTCTCTCACGTCTTACATGTTAGCAGTTGCACAAAGAAACTGGTATTCAAACACATTAGCATTAAATATCACACGCACGTTGTAAGTTCATGACGCGATGTTTGCGTGTAAGTTCACGCTATGCATACAAGAACACTGTTTTACAATTACATGCATAATACCTAGACAAGTGTTGAAAACACGCGTAGCTTGTTACCGACTATTAACAGTTCTTGTTTATACGTGTGACAGTATTCATGATACGTACACTATAAACGTTTCAATATAATATCCGTCCATGAAAAACAGCTACTACTTCTATTCACGAATCAGAATGCCAGACGTTTATTTGCATCTCTTTGAACTCACTCTACATTGGTTCGAACATTCTTCTGTACAAAGATTTATTTACTTCAAAATTTTGTAAGTCTTAGTACCTTTAGATCTATGTTTTACACGTACATTTTTATAAATTTTAAAAGTTTAAAAATGTTGTGTTCTGTAAGTAGTCGCCATTATTACAATTATAATTATGTGTCACACTTCTTACTCAGATTTTTTATGAATTGCCAACCTAAGGGCAAACTATGATTAAAAACAAGGTATATTAATTTTGAAAAATTCGGTGCCACCTTGGCACTTGGAAACATTTAAAATGAAAACAGTTCAACTTTTACTCTACCGACACAGGTCTATAAGTCCATCACAGTTAATTTAAAACATTTCTCTAAAAATATTTCTTATTCACTCACTTAATACAAGATGGATAATTCAACCTGGCTCATAGTTATCCAATAAGTCATAAGCTATTCAAAAAAGTGATTGGAACAAAACTTCCTTTGTTCTGTGTTCAACATCTTGTCATCATTTTTTGTCTCGGGTGGATGTACCTTTGAAATTTCAAGGTGAGTTTTTTTTTTGTTTCTGGTCAAATTACATTTTCCCTCTCACGTAATCGTACGAACTGTGTAACAAAATAATTGATCTTCGAAATGTTGAACTTCTAACTTCAAGGTAAGTTATTGTTAGCCAAAACTTCCCTTGGTTAAACATTCGCATTTTCTTACTCTCTTCTTTTAAAAGATAACCTTGGTACCCTTTTTGTTATCATTCAAGGTCACGTTTATCGGACAGAATTATCGATCTCTGATAATCCAAATATAGTGCTAAGAATATTTGCAAACAAATTGGTGTTAACTCTGAATTGCATAAATGACAAAAGAACGTTTTCATCTCTCCTTCTATAACGTATTTAGAAATTAATGCGTTTTATATTTTCTAACTAAATTATTATAATTCATTCGTCATAAATAGAATATTTTAATTGGCTGTCTCCAGTGAGAGAAACTGTATGAAGAAATTAAACAGCAAAACCAAGTATATTGCACCACGACATGCCAATATAATGGATTGGAATCGACAGAAATGTCTATTCAGTTTTGTGTTTGAAGTTTATTGAGATCAGGCTCGAAGTTTAGATAGTAGAAAAAAACTGGTGAAAAACCGTAGACAGTTTATTGTTAATTTAATCCATGTCTGTAACACTACTTGCCACGTCAACAAAGAATATATCGAAGGATAAAAACAAAAATTCTATAGAAAGAAAATACTGACTTGTTTGTTGTAAACGTAACGTTCAGTATTTTAGTACTCATACTTTGCCCTCTAATAATAGCAGAAATATATTATCAGCAGGTTCAGGATAATCGAAGTAATTGTGTACGCGTAATAGGTTATAGTTTACATAAAATTGAGTGTAGGTCGAGCATGTTTGTCAAATATTATCACGATACCGTAACATCGATAACGTGACACATGATTAATAAAGGAGTGTATTATAAGTGTGTCATATTATGGAATTTTTTTATGTTTTGACATTGTAATCAACCGAATATGTTTTGTTAAAAAGTTAGCACCATTAAACTGTTTGACAAACTTTGAACTTAGACCCTTTTATATGTTTAAAAATCTATTATTCTTGATCAAAATTATGGCATGTAATGAAATAATTATTTACAAGCCATAATTTTGGGATAAGTTAGTTCCAGAATCACCAATGCAACTATAAATGTGTTTGTAAATATTTTTAGTGATCATATTTTATAACATTTCAAACAAGAGACTTCGTTGATTATTTACAAAATAATTTTGACTTGAAATACATTCCGAGTAATAGGGTGGCTTCTTATTATCATTATGAAATCATCATAATACAAAATGTATGCCAGAGTATCTGCTTCTTCTTGATTCGATCACAAATATATTTTCTAGTTATATCCGTAGAGGGAATGTAAATTAATTATATTTTTAATTTGATTTATATACCCTTTTACATTTTAGGAAGACCTACTGGTTTTTAACACGGTATTTTATGTTATTTTTCATGTCATTGCAACGGTGTGATAAGACATTTCTCGTACCAACGAATTGAAGAGAAGCAATTTACGTTGATTGACACAAGGCCAGTGAAACGTGACTGGAAAAGTCTTTTTCTTAACACATCTATACTTTTTCATGAAAAGATATGCCTTGAATTAAAGCTGACATTAGTCCTACCTACCGTTAGCTATTTTTACATTTAAGTTGACAGTTTTTATAGCAACAAAGTTTAATTTCTCGGATTTCATCAAAATTGGCGGAAGAAGCAGTTCTTTTTTTGCTACTTTACAATACTGTATTTCTACTTGTTATATAATTGCGATAAATTAAAATTCTACATGCAATTTCTTTATTTAAAAACAGAATGAGTCAACGTAAAGATCGATTAAAATTCGGTGCAACACATGTAAAGATAATGTTAAACAATAATATTTCGCGACAAGGTCATAAGTATATGAACTAAAGCATTATGTCAAAGTTCGCAGTGGTATAGAAATTGTAATTAATATGGTCTATCCTTCTCTGCCGATAAAATTACTCCAAGTGTAAATGTATTGCAAATTATCAAATATATCTGATTTTACATTAATACTGTGGGACCTAACTGTACGTGACACCTGTAAAATAACGTGGATGTGACTAACAATAAGACGCATGCGATCTCTTGAATCAGGGAAATATGTACACAGTGAACCGGGGCACATGATGAAATAAAATTACTTTGATATTAGCACAATCGTTAAGAAACTCTTTAATCAAGTAAAGCGCAGCCCAAACAAAGTTTCAATATGGTTATATTACATTTTTTGCTAATCTATTTTAGATATTTACAAATTGTTCTTAATGTGACTAATAAACAAGCTCATACGCTTCTTCAATTTCCGTTATTTTTTATTTGTTTAGATCCACGTCGCGTTATATAAACATCTTAGCCGAAGGATATTTTCATTATGAGGCTCTTGTACATCATATATTATAAATACTATGCCAACTTTGTATTAAACTGAAATGATTGATTTCAATTCGAGTGCACTGCTTACAAATATTTAGTTTTGTTCAACGAAACGCATTCGGCATTTCATACATATTACATTTTTGGACAATATTTTTACGGATACTTGTGTTGATGAAATCCTGGTAATATACTGTAATCCGACGTCGTATTCACATGTCGATTATCTCACACATTACGCTATGGAAGCTCATCAGCTATGTACTTTCCAGGAAGGAATGTAGTCACATAAGAGAGTCAACGATGATCGTAACTCACATTCAATTTTCAGCTGCCTATTTAATGGCTTACGCAAAAATTTCAATTTGGCATTCGAGGGAAGAGACGAAGGCAATCATGATAAAAATATAAAACTGATATTGCAAGTTGTTTTCTTTCCTATAAGCTACCCAGAGTTCGACCCGAAATTGAATTGGGTTCAAGGACACCTTGGAAATTGTTTTCTACCCTGTAGTACCCTACAATCTGTAGAGACTTATGGCCGACCGTAGCAGTCTATCAGTGTAAAACTTATAAATAGAACTAAACAAAGATTTATTCATCATTTACGATTGCGTATTATGGCTGATGAATATCAGAATTTTTATCGTTCTTTATGGTATGACAAAATGTATTTATTCAATATGTGTTAACGCGAATAAAAAGGAAACATTGGTTATAGTTTTTAGTCCGCCCTTTACGCTTTTGAAATAATTCGACCAAGTTGCTTTTGAATGTATTATAATTGAATCGACCAGACAAACTTTATTTAATATTATGATATAGGTATGCGAAGCAGTTGTTACTTCGTTATTTGAACATTACTGTGTGATTAAATAATGGCTTCGCAGTTATTTCTGTGTACGTGTTAATGAAACATCCTGTATATAGTTTTTATCCACTTTGCATATGTTCATTTTGATCAGTAATACCACAGTTCATTATGCATCGAATTATGTATGACCGGTTTCCTTTTATTTAACTTTATAACTACCGAAGATTTATGTACATGTTTTAACAGAAATTGAATGGACAGAATAAATCATTTGCTCATCTCATTACGTCAAACATTATTATAAGAAGTATAATACATGTCGTATGAAATACAATATAAAGACACTTGACCCAGTCATTTTACTGGTTCGGTAAGTCTTAATCTTGATCGAAATATTGCAAGTTAAAGTCACAAAAATTGCTATCAGAACGAATTAAAATGAATCTATCTCAAGTACACAGTCGATGCGCATGAAATAAATAAACGATGAATCAAATTTGCCTACAGTACACAAAAGTCTAAAATTCGTATATTTTCGTGGATTTAACCTACAGAACCTTTATACACGATTAGAAATAAAAGCTATTTCAGCAAATACCATAGCGGTTGATATTATATTTTCAATTAATAAACAACACTACAAACAATAACACCGAAACAATTTGAGTTACATATGTAAAATCGTGTTCTAATAAAGGATTAAATTTCGAAACTTGGGTGCTGAATTAAATATTGTAAACCAATTTGCAATATTCCCGAACATTTGAAAGCGATTCGGTACATATGAGATCTTTGGGCAATTGAAAAAATATATCAGACTTGTTGGCCATGATGTTGGTGAAACCAAAAATCGCTATATGATTATAATTATTGAATATTCTATTCAACATCACAATTGCGCGATTTTTATCTGGATCAGAGTTATTTGAATTAGAGTAGTTTGTTTTTAGTTGGCCGCAAACACGTAGCTTTATGAACTTAATACGACAAGGAGCTAAACAAAAATTATAGATATTAAGATAGAAAAAGATGAATGGAAGGCAATATTGAATGAAAAGGGGTACACATGGATGAGAAAACATGCTGTCCCGTATCATTATGCTGAGTTAAATTGTTTTACTTTACTTACCAATCCTAGGAATGGAAAACTGAGGTCAGTACATAGAATTAATTTTGCAGCATTTCGAATTTGCGTACAATACAATCTATTATAGTTGTTGACTATTCGAAGAACTGGCAAAGCGTATGCTGGCGAAACGTTAGAAAGACGGGTGCGTGCCATACAAAAGATTAAGAAAGCGTGAACTGGATGCATGTTAAAACGTAAGTAGAATATTAAAACAAAAGACACTCCCCAACTTTGGATGATTCTTTTTGGCATCATACCCTGTGGCCCCTACGATATCTAGTAAGATTTCCCAATTGAATTTTCCAGTACTAAAAAATGATTAATTTTTGGGTACATGGCCATCGGACTTATTACTGAGGTCGGACCTCAACAGACACGTCACAATTCAGCCCTGCAGCAAAATTAAGTCTTGACTGCATATTTTCGAAGGTTTAAGTTTTGTAATAAGTTTTGTAATAAGAAACGGTTTCGACTTCTGAATGTTGGAAGTAAATGATACGGTAAAGCATACATTATATTTAGCTTCACTGTTGTTCTTCAACTCGTATTTATATACTATTGGATAAAAAAAATACTGCAATTTATGGAACGAGTTAGCAAGGTGTAAATAGGCGTGCATGCCGTTTTTTGCATGAAATAAAAAAGTGACTCTGTTTAATTCGAATTCCCAATGCTAGGTGCGCAGTATTACTACTTTGCGTACAGTCGGTAGCACAGATTGTGGCACAAAGACGGTAAGAAAGTCAGCAATCCCCTATGTGTCTAACAATTTGTTCATTATCAAAGGTACGTATCCGATACACGTGTGTTTCATCTATAATAAAAATCAAAGTTTTAATTGATATGAACTTATATTGATACACTGTTGTTACGGTTATACTATCTTCAGCCAACGTACTCGGTAATCCGTGTTTGCTCGGGACTGACAACACAAGCCGTACAAATATCAATTAGGGTGGAAATGATATAGAAATCATTTTTACAGTTTTACGACTTGTTGTGGTCTTTCACTGGTCTTTTCAATCAGATGTGAATAGCCCCTAGTTCCTATTTGAAATTCATCAGCGTGGTAGAAGTTACTAATAACAGCGGCATTTTCTGAAATATCCTGTGGCGACGGATTATTCGGGCAATATAATATACTTCTTTCCGAGTCAATTGCGTTTTTTTCCAATAGAGAGGATGACTAAAAGAGTCTTGAACCTCGTTCTACCAAGTTTGACCTCTACTTAAGCGCATAGAACTGCTTGTTCACGTGGTTGGACGATCGTCTGAGTTATCTATACATGCATCCTATCTTCGGTTGGGGTCAAAAAATGTATGCCCTTTGGAACCGTTTATGATTATTGGGACCGTAGGAGATTGCAAACTGTGACTCGTGCTAATCGAACAAAGGTCCATTATGTCAATATTGGATATCTGGTATTGATTCACATCTTTGAAGCTGCAGTTTGTTCCAAAAACTCTGCAATGTTATTGAAACTATTCCAATGAGCTCTCTTTCTCTCATATTAGTCATGGTAACGGCTCAAAAGTATTTGGCTACATTTCTTCAGGGTGGTGGCGTAACAATTTGGCTATCAATGCATGCACTTTTGTATATCGTGTATATATCGTTATGAAACTGGTTCTTTGAGGACAATAGTAATTTTCTGTCTTGTACCACCATATGACGATCTCTCCTTCCAATAATAATGGAGATTACTTATTGTTAGCTGATGTGCACCTAAAATCCTTGTAATATCACTATAAATAATTATGACGACGATTCATTTTACCTGGGCCGCAAACCAATTTCATATTGGCATTGACTAAGTATAGGATAGACATAACATGCAATGCTAATTTTTGTCCCACGTCAAGGGGGCTACGTAGCCCCCTTACCATTTTCGTGTCACACGCGACGTTACCGATTAAGAGCCACAATTGACACAACAACGCCATTGATATGGAGGCAAATCTGAATTTATAATACGTGGGTATTGTTTGTTCTTTCGTTTATACATATATCTTGCCAAATTAATGCAGAGGATCCAGTAGTTAACTCTTTGCACTTGATATTCCCCTCTCATAGGATATTAAAGTATATGAAATACATTATATTTCTCGTTGTCTACAAAATTCATGTAAGTCCAATATTATTATAATACACAAATTGGTTCCAAAACTATAAAATGTAACATGTGGATTGGTATATACCCGTTTCAACGAAAAAGTGGCGCTTTGGATGTGATGGCTACCGTCCAGGATGGTTCAGAATGCAAAGGGCTAAAGATGCTTGCAACTATTACAACAAATATAATAAATAAAAAGAATGATGTGATGTAACATCTCCCATTTCGAAAATTAAATTGATTACACAATAGGGTCATACTCAAGTAATTATTCGCGGACGCAAAATCTAATATTAATAACATTTCCTCTTGTGAGCATTTTGAAAATAAATTATTTTGACAATACTTTGTTGCGACGCGGGAGTTACTGCCTTCTTTTGTCTTACTCAATTTTCATGCTTGTCCCTTCCGCGCTTCACGTCACCTTTTACATCTTGCTGTTCATTCTTCTCTTGTTTATCTCCTCCCCCCCCCCCCCCCCCGTGCCGTTCCGTCCCTAAGAAACTCTCAATCTATCTATCTACGTCAGAGTTGTCCAACATTTTAGCTTCCTTGGGCCGCACTGTAAGTGCGCTTGTTTCGCACACAAGCTACTTTCATTATCCGACGTATAGACTGGGCTGTATGGCTATTCGATCGCGCGGGTTGGACAACACGGATCTGACTCAAACATATACTGATTTCCAGTGTCACACCTAGCTTTTGGATTGCAGTACTGCAACATTTGCATTACAGTACAGCGATACCTAGACTGATTTCTGAAATAAGTTATTTATTATTGACGGCCAAAAAGATTTTGTCGTTAAGTGATGCCAATCTTTATTATTCAGGAAAGTTATTGTAAATATAAAAAGTTATGACTACCAAGTGCTTTGAAACTCAAAACAAAAATGTTTCAAAGAGTGGAATTAATCGATTTGTATAGTAAATGGCTCGAATGTGAAAACTAACGTAGATGGTAGCCACACTATTCCACACATTTACGTCGAAAACAGAAGAATTCCCTATTCTTCATGTGCGTTTGGAAACAGAAGAATTCGTTATTCTTCATCTGTTACCGCACCTCCTCGAAAAATACTACACGTATTTCGAAGACTGTATTTAATGAGAGATAAGAAAATTATACTTATTCACATGAAAATTTTGTTTCCGTTTTTCATGCGACATTGACACTGCATGAGTGATTTTATTTAATAGTAACATAAAAGAAAAGTTTGAGAATAGTATACGGATATCTTTCAATGATTGAGTCGACGCTCTGTTCCCTTTTGTAAGGTGATTTTCAAAAAAATAAATAATGTTCAATTCAACTTTGGCTTTATTTACGTCATCTGCTCCATTCGACTACTAAAAATGTTATCCCTCTCGTCCGTGGCTGTTCAGAAACAAACGCGCTTCGCGTCTCCCGTCCCCCGTTCTGTCGTTTAGGCCGCCGTCGCAAGTACAAATCCAAGCACGGTGACGTCAGCGGCCGCCAGCCCTATCGTCTTTTGATATGCGCCGGCTCGCGTTTGTTACACATTACATAGTTTATTTCGCAACAATATTGGAACAATTCGATATTTAGACATGCTAACAAAAATGCACATATCATAATTTCTCGATGTCACGATGTGTTTTGCTCAGTGATGACTTTTTCAATTATTTATGTCAAGGTGGGGATCAGTGATGTCAGATGTGGACCCTTGGTGCGACAAGGAAAAACCTATATATATATATACTTCGTCTCATTTTCATTCGTATCCTTTTAACTTTGCGTACATTACAAGCGATACGAATGGAAACAAGGTGCGGTGTATAGGGCTCTCTTTGCTGTCGCGTTCGCGTGTTCTGACCGGTGAGTTGTGCCTATATTCCTAGCTGAGTACGAAGCTCACACGCTCGATCTTTCCCAACTCAGGCCTATGCGGCTGATAGGGACAAGTGCGGGGGAGAAGTGAAAGTGCGGGTGGAAGGGAAGGAGTGTGGAGAAGGAAGCAGGAAGAGAAATAAATTAGAATATAAAAGAGAGGTTAGGAGAGCAAGTGAGCTCTAGAGGAGGAGATGTAAAACAATTGAAGCGGCATAGCAGAGACACTAATACTCTGACCCGCGACAGTGTCAGCAGGCAGAACTGCAAAACAGCATTTTTTGAGTGTATGCGTGCCGTGTCGGTGAGAGCTGCGCGCGCCGGTTGTACGCACCGAACGTAAACAAAGACGGAACCATGATTCCTGTCTCCTTTCTACCAACGTCCTGTACCGAAGTCTGTAAGCTGCGCGCGCCGCTAATATGTCCGCGCCAACATCTCATTGTGTGCGTGCCGTGCGTGTGTAGAAAAGGAAGGAGCTTGTCTCCGTCTCATTTCTTCTTGTAGGTCTCGTGTGACGAGGAAGGAGCTTGTCTCCGTCTCGTTTCTTCTTGTGGGTCTCGTGTGACGAGGAAGGAGCTTGTCTCCGTCTCGTTTCTTCTTGTAGGTCTCGCGTGACGAAGAAGGAACTGTACTCTGTCTCGTTCTACGGTGTTGAATCTATTTTTAGCGTAACGATGGTAGCGCGTTTCGCTTACTTACTGGGTACTGGAGATTTTCGATGTCCCAGCGTCTTCAGAAGATTTGACAAGACAGGCGCCGAAGTGAAGACCTACAGGTGGATAAGATGGTCAAAACTGCTTCCAAGCCAAATGAAATTGTGAGATAGCCATTCGATAGTTAATCGAAAAATACTCATTTTTTACATGTTTTAACCTTATACAGCGACTAGAACGGCAGTGGAAGGGATTGAAAAGAACAGCTATTTGTATTTTTTTTATTTGAAAATGAGCAGTTGAAAAAATTTGAAAAAAATTAGACGTGTGTCCTGATACGAAGTACACACTCTTGGTTTTTTTCAGATTTTTAAAACTTAAACTGTGGCAACTGAAAAATTAGAACCAAAAAAAATTGGCCTATTTGCTATTTTTTATTGAAGGTCTTCTGGGTGTATAACGAAATAAAAACCCTGTATGAGTGCAGTGATATGCCGCACCCCTATTTTTTTTCAGATTTTTAAAAACGGCGGGTGATAGTAAAAAATATAAATAAAAACCTGTTATCTGGTCGTTTGTGGCGTGTTGAGAGTAATTTGTACACTGAATCTTTATGCATTCTTTACGTGATAAGTTTATTACGCAATATTCAATTATATGAGGTACATATCGTTATATGAAATGTATCGTTACGCGCAGTGCAACGATTTGATAGAAGGAATCGTCAAATGCTCGATACGCGCGACATGCGTTTTACCGAACATCTATGTATTATATATTGTGCAAATGAAGTATACAGACCAGGATATGGTAAATGAATCCAAAGCGTTTTTTGAAAATAGATTTATTTTCCAAAGGGCATAGCCGGGTAAGACAGTGAAATGTGCCCCAAAACCGATCGAAATTCTGAATGGGCCATTCGATAGCTTATGAAAAAAGAAACATTTTTGTGAATTTTCAACTTTGTATCTCGACCGTGGGGGGCGGGGGGTGTAAAATGTACTGTCCGCTTCTCCCACCATTTTCTCGGAATCTAGTGCATAAAAAAATTCGAAAAAAATCAGAGCCATATCTAGTAATGGCGCGCATATTACAGATTTTTTTTCAGATTTTTACATAAAAAATCCTATTCGTAAAAAAATAAAAACCGAAAAGTCAATCAGAAAAACATTTATTTGATACCGAAGGAGGTCCGAATCAGTGATGCCGCTTTTTTGTGTAATGTAATATTACAATCAACATCTCTCTGATTTTTTTTATAATTTTTGCTCACCAGCAACAGCGTCGGAAAAATAAATAACCCGTTTTTTCGTCAGTTTTTGGGTGTCAGAACAACGTATGAGGTAAACTTTGGTTTAATTTTTGTCACATAACTATTTCATGTAATGTTTAATGTTATTGATTACATTGCATAGTCGTAATAATGCAAGAAAACTAAATAAATGGAAGAAATCGATGTCACAATGTATGCCTTATGTTCTGAAAAATTGAAGATCAACCAAAGATCGTTGGTAGCGACACGCGTATGGCGACAGACTCTTTTGTCGAAGCAAACTTTTTCTTTGGGTTCGAATCCTGTTAGGTGCCTTTTTTTCATCGTTTTTTTTTTGTCCTTTCTCTATGCAACAATAGTTAGTATTTAATGTCAGATGATTTCACAATATTTTTGTCAACATTTTAATGTTGTAATAAATATGCACATGCCTTCTAACCGCCTTCCATGATTCCGTTATTCTAGTCATATATTTTGTCAGTAATAATGACAAAAATGTGTTGCATAGAGAAAGTCATCCGACATTAAATATTAACTATTGTTGCATAGAGAAAGGACAAAAAAAACGATGAAAAAAAGGCACCTAACAGGATTCGAACCCAAAGAAAAAGTTTGCTTCGACAAAAGAGTCTGTCACCATACGCGTGTGGCTACCAACGATCTTTGGTTGATCTTCAATTTTTCAGAACATAAGGCATACATTGTGACATCGATTTCGTTCATTTATTTAGTTTTCTTGCATTATTACGACTATGCAATGTAATCAATAATATTAAACATTACATGAAATAGTTATGTGACAAAAATTAAACCAAAGTTTACCTCATACGTTGTTCTGACACCCAAAAACTGACGAAAAAACGGGTTATTTATTTTTCCGACGCTGTTGCTGGTGAGCAAAAATTATAAAAAAAATCAGAGAGATGTTGATTGTAATATTACATTACACAAAAAAGCGGCATCACTGATTCGGACCTCCTTCGGTATCAAATAAATGTTTTTCTGATTGACTTTTCGGTTTTTATTTTTTTACGAATAGGATTTTTTATGTAAAAATCTGAAAAAAAATCTGTAATATGCGCGCCATTACTAGATATGGCTCTGATTTTTTTCGAATTTTTTTATGCACTAGATTCCGAGAAAATGGTGGGAGAAGCGGACAGTACATTTTACACCCCCCGCCCCCCACGGTCGAGATACAAAGTTGAAAATTCACAAAAATGTTTCTTTTTTCATAAGCTATCGAATGGCCCATTCAGAATTTCGATCGGTTTTGGGGCACATTTCACTGTCTTACCCGGCTATGCCCTTTGGAAAATAAATCTATTTTCAAAAAACGCTTTGGATTCATTTACCATATCCTGGTCTGTATACTTCATTTGCACAATATATAATACATAGATGTTCGGTAAAACGCATGTCGCGCGTATCGAGCATTTGACGATTCCTTCTATCAAATCGTTGCACTGCGCGTAACGATACATTTCATATAACGATATGTACCTCATATAATTGAATATTGCGTAATAAACTTATCACGTAAAGAATGCATAAAGATTCAGTGTACAAATTACTCTCAACACGCCACAAACGACCAGATAACAGGTTTTTATTTATATTTTTTACTATCACCCGCCGTTTTTAAAAATCTGAAAAAAAATAGGGGTGCGGCATATCACTGCACTCATACAGGGTTTTTATTTCGTTATACACCCAGAAGACCTTCAATAAAAAATAGCAAATAGGCCAATTTTTTTTGGTTCTAATTTTTCAGTTGCCACAGTTTAAGTTTTAAAAATCTGAAAAAAACCAAGAGTGTGTACTTCGTATCAGGACACACGTCTAATTTTTTTCAAATTTTTTCAACTGCTCATTTTCAAATAAAAAAAATACAAATAGCTGTTCTTTTCAATCCCTTCCACTGCCGTTCTAGTCGCTGTATAAGGTTAAAACATGTAAAAAATGAGTATTTTTCGATTAACTATCGAATGGCTATCTCACAATTTCATTTGGCTTGGAAGCAGTTTTGACCATCTTATCCACCTGTAGGTCTTCACTTCGGCGCCTGTCTTGTCAAATCTTCTGAAGACGCTGGGACATCGAAAATCTCCAGTACCCAGTAAGTAAGCGAAACGCGCTACCATCGTTACGCTAAAAATAGATTCAACACCGTAGAACGAGACAGAGTACAGTTCCTTCTTCGTCACGCGAGACCTACAAGAAGAAACGAGACGGAGACAAGCTCCTTCCTCGTCACACGAGACCCACAAGAAGAAACGAGACGGAGACAAGCTCCTTCCTCGTCACACGAGACCTACAAGAAGAAATGAGACGGAGACAAGCTCCTTCCTTTTCTACACACGCACGGCACGCACACAATGAGATGTTGGCGCGGACATATTAGCGGCGCGCGCAGCTTACAGACTTCGGTACAGGACGTTGGTAGAAAGGAGACAGGAATCATGGTTCCGTCTTTGTTTACGTTCGGTGCGTACAACCGGCGCGCGCAGCTCTCACCGACACGGCACGCATACACTCAAAAAATGCTGTTTTGCAGTTCTGCCTGCTGACACTGAGCCTCGGCACTATTGGTGCCGGTGTGTGCGCACCGTGCTTGTGTAAGTGAAAACAACATGTGTGCACTCCGATTGTCAGAATCGGGGCTGGAAGGAATTCATGAATCTCGCAGCACGCTTCGCTGTTCGCCGGATGAAAAAAAAGACAGTGAACAGAGAGTAAATAATAATGACGGAAACAATTGATTACGAGCCAATTAAAACTACTAAGTACATGCATACTTCAGTGAACATGACTCTTAACACGTTAATGCGGCGCGAAATTTTACATAATTTATAATTTTAGTCCCTGGGAAGTGACAATAAATTCATCTGAGCAATAAATTTGTTAAAAATAATGAAACTTTAGTCGTATATGCATATTGTAAGGAGATACGAGCCGGTGGCGGCAATAGCGGCACCTGATGACGTCAGCAGCGGCCGTCGCAGGGGCCCACGTGTACGATAATAGGCCCTTGGATCGCGGGGAGCGGTGGAGAAGACCTGGCGCAATTGTTGGACGGCGATCGTCTTTTGCGATGTAGCCCGAAGAGGCAGAAATATACTGAATGCGAAAGCATATACACGTGTAGTAACTTATCCTAAACTCCCACGTTTTATATCTTCGCATTTCCGATTATTTTACAATATGTATAATCCCACCGGTATAACACTGCTTTCTAGTGGGCTTTGGTAACAGATATTATTTGGATGAGTGGAAGACTTGCTCAAATATAGTTGTCAGACAGTTAAACTGTGCAGTTTCATTTTACGGGATATGAAACAAAGTAAGGAGCGATCTCATCTGCCTTCTCTCTTTCACATAGTTTCCAAATTGACCACGATAAATCGTAGAGTGCGCTCGAAATTGCCTGCTTTTTCGTCGGGCCGGTAATTCAGAACATTTGTCAATGCTTCCGCGAAAGGTATATTCTGCGCGCGCTCGCAAAAACCGTTGGTTCGTTCCTTAAATTCTCCCGATAATTAGTCTAGTAACTTGTCTAGTAAAGTCGCTCGATTCTAACGTATTTCTCTATCCGAATTCATGCTCATCCGGAAGGCACAGTATCAGACAGGCAACGGCGAGAATACCACGTTCGACCAAAAACTCCGATGATCAGACGGAAACGCGGACTGGTTTGTATTTTTCACCTTTCCATTTACAGTGAGTAACTTTAATATTCGGACACTAGCAGATTTTTAGTTTATTACATTATAATTTAATTCCTAACAGTCAGAAATTATTCGCGATGAAGTATGGCATCAAGGTATATGTCTAGTAAACAATAGTCAAAATTTTATTTACATAACTTACAACAAAGTTTAAATAAAACAATTTTAATGAGACAATGTCCGTTTTTCACGTTACTTTAATATTCGGACACTTTTAACAATTACTTATTTTTGTATTAATTTTTATAGTTTTATGAGTTTTAATATATTGTTGGGTAGCCGTTCTGCTCTATTAAGCGCAACGGCATATTTCTAATTATTTTTTCGAAATAATCAATGCCTATATTGTTCCATTCTTCCTTCAATCGATCTTTTAACATTTTCTTTGAAGTTATTACTGTTGTCCTAATTCGTCGGTCTAATTCATCCCATAAATTTTGAATGGGATTAATATCTGGTGATTGAGGTGGCGATTGTAAAATTTTTGTGCAATTATATAAAAGGTATTCTTGTACAATGCGGCCTTATGTTTTGGATCATTGCGCTGATAAAATTTAAAAGTGTTTAATATGCCCATGTTTTTTGCACTTTTGTGTAAATTATTTTTCAGGATGTTCAAATATAAATATTTGTTTATAATTTCATCAATAAACACTAATTCGCCCAGTCCGAATGTCGATATGCAGCCCCAGACAAACACATTGCCTCCTCTGTGCTTTACTGATGGTCTAAGATTCTTAAATTTAAATTCTTAATTTTATTTCCGCCACGCCATTCTTTGTCTATCTGAACCAGAAATATTAAATTTGCTTTCATCACTGAATATAACATTATTCCACCACGATTCATCTTTGGAAACAAATTCCTTAGCGAAATTACGTCTCTTCTTCCGATTTTGTTCACTGACGTACGGTTTTCGACTGGCTACTCTTCCATTATAGCCGCTTTCTTTCAAAGGCCTGCGGATTGTTTGGGGGCGCCCTTTTTTCCCAGTTTCTTTCAGCACATCTGTTGTCAATTTTGGTGCACTGACTGTCAGATCTTTCTTTACTTTTCGGACAAGGTTCCTCATGTCGCGTGCGTCCAACTTCTTTGGTTGACATTTTTGATGTATAAAATCAATGCTGTTCGCGCACACGCGTGAACACGCGACGCGTATCGAAAATACTGGGACGTTCCCGAAGGGGAACTGCGCGACGGTGAAGGAGTAGCGGAGGTGGTCGGATTTACTGCGAGGGTCTCGTCGCTAATGAAAAGTCACCTTCTTACACAACACTGTTTATTAGTCAATACACGAACTACACAAAACACCAAACGCGGAACAAACAGAGACTAAAGATTATATATATGTACAGATCAACGAATTGAAGCTTTGAACAATGATGCGCTAGGGCATGCACAATGATTGACTGACTCGGATACGATTGGCCAGACAGACCAAGTCGCAGCACAGTAACGCGTGATGCAGGCAGTATCACGGTACGGAACAGAGTAAAGACGCGGGACCGGTGCGATCACCTGCCCGCGTGACCTTTTCGAGAAGAAAAAAAAGGGCGCTGAAATTAGCCGAATTTTAACAAATGGGAACGGGTTAAGGGCCACGTGGGCTGTGCGTCACAATGATGTAATTGGCTCCCGGGCATCACGCTATGTCCCGAGTTCGACAGGCAATGACATGAGGAGGACCATTCTTCCGGGAAGTCAACAAACGAGCCAGGGCCGACTCATGTGAGCCGAGAGCCTCTCCTTGTGGCGCACAGCCCATTGCCAGTCCTAAACAAATGCAATCCACGTTTTTAAAACGTTTAACAATGGTGGCTACTGTGCTCTTACTTATATTGAACATTGTGGCTATCTGTCTATATGATTTGCCATTTGCATGGTGAAAAATCACAAGTTGGCGCGTATCAAAATTCGTATTCCCTTTCCGTGGCATTGGACTAGAATTATTAACAACTGTCGTTGAAAAACTAATGTAAAGAGGCATACTATCGTCCGAACAGTCGGTCAATGTTTGTAAACAAACATTGTATTCTGACTAGGACCATAAAAACTGAAAAAAAGTGCTACACTACCAAGTGTCCGAATATTAAAGTAACGTGGAAAACGGACATTACTTCATTAAAATTGTTTTATTTAAACTTTGTTGTAAGTTATGTAAATAAAATTTTTATGATTCTTTACTAGACGTATAGCTTGATGCAATACTTCATCGCGAATGATTTCTTACTGTTAGGAATGAAATTATAATGTAATAAACTAAAAATCTCCTAGTGTCCGAATATTAAAGTTACTCACTGTACATGCGCACGAGGTAGGAATGCGCCGGGTTATCGTGCTTTGTTAACGTATCACCGTCTAACAAAGTGAGATAGAAACAGTGTGGGGGCGAGGGAGAGAGAGGGAGAGCTGACGAACGAATTTCTCTCAAACTCATTCTTTTTCCGAAACAGCTATCAATCAAAATTGATATAAGATACCGCTCGCTCGTGTCGAGACAACGAGGGAAAGAAGGGAAAAAGTTATCTAAATTCTTGACATATTCAAGGTCATTCTTCAGTAGTAGGATTCTTTGCACAGGTCGGAAAATTCGTTCCGTTACAGGACCTTCCACAATGGAGTCGACACTGCGACGAAGTGCAAGAATCAGAGAACTGACCAGGAGAAATACAAGAGCTGGGTCAGAACCCAAAACATCTCAGCCTGTTCGGACAATCGTGAGGAAACGGGTGAAGAGTGTGCGTTTCGTCCTGGATCCGTCGGCGGACTCTTCAGTAGGGCTATGCCGACGGATCCTGCCCTAGACGCTGCCGCCCGGTGTTAGGGCTTCCCGCTAGGCTCGTATATGTACTCATCGGAGAGCGATCGAGCACTAGCGAGAAAGATGACGCGAAGTGATGGAAGTGCGACATCTGGCGGAAGATAGGGTCGCCACAACGGGCAAGTTCTGTTGGTCCTGAATCTATACAGGAATCTAAAGGTAAAGAAACATCAGAGTTGGAACATACAGGGACACTTGTCAGAACTCGCAGAAGAGCATTAATTGCGCCGGATCATTCACCAGTTTCTGAAGAGACTGAAGAGAAGCAAAGTATTCCATATGTTCAATTAGAGAATATATTGCCAAAAGGGGAAGAATCTTACGCTTTAGGTATCGTAACATAGAGTTCGACTCTACTTAATAAGTACTGTTGCATCGCTGCTAATTAATTATGCTAATGGAACACTATGGTTTTGAAAATTTTCAGAGTTATCGGATTCTTCCGCCAATACAACGAGTCAGCACGAGCATACAGAGACGTCAGACAGTATATTGAAGAATGATTCTATCCAGTTCAATAGCAGTTTAACGAAAAGCGAGGAATATCGCGGTAAATATTACCTTGTTTACATTCATGCCCTTGTATCCGTCTTATTGTACTATCTGGGATTTTCGGCGATTGAAGGATCGGTATAGGAAATTCTTCCTCGTACGTTTCGACTACTTTTTTCGAGTCCTCTTCACCTATTAATCGTACAATTTGTTTAAATGATGTAAAAACCTCATATGTAGAGATATGAGTTATACAGTAGAAGTCCTTTATATGGCCGAAATTCGGGACCGCAAACCGACATATACGGGACAGAGGTAGTCGATTCTCAGCTCTTTGCACTTTGCCGACACGGAAGGGCTCAGAACGGGACAGCAGATAAGGAAAAGAGAGGGACTGAGAAAAAAACACGCTCGGAAAGACAGAATGCCCACATATCGGTGAGGCAATACTAATGCAACAAAGAAAATTTGTTTAATTTGAGTTTTTGTGAATAAAAATGTCATTATCCTATTGCTAATATTTTTCCGAGTAAAATGAGACCAAACACGGTACCAATCGGTTTATATTTCCTTACGAATTAAAAGTTCTACATTCATCCATATTATACATAGATGCATACATACATACATACATACATACATAGATACATACATAGATACATACACACATACATAAATACAAACATTTACATAAAATGTAAAATGCGGTAATTGGTGGAGAGGATATGTAGCAATGTGATGTGGTGGTAGGAAAGAGGAAGACAGATGTAGCAGAGAGTGAGTCAAGCAAATTGAAACACTTTTAGCCGCTTGATGAGGTGCGAAAATGGTGGAATGGTTCCTATATATGATCAAAGGAAAGCCGCAAATGCGACTATTAAAGGAAGGAACATAAGGTTTTGCGACTTATAAAGGAAGGAACGTAAGGTTTAGCGACTTATAAAGGAAGCGTTCCTACATTCTGCTGTGCTGCTCGAAAGTTTTGCCAACAGTCAGATTGACAAGCCGAAACAAGGCAACCAAGTGTCGTAACAATATCGTGTTTGGTTTCATTTTTATCAGAAAAATGTCTCCTATACGCTAGTAAACATTTTTTTAACGAAATATCGCAAATAAACTTTTTAAATTGTTTGTCGTTGGTGTTAGTGCCTCACCGATAGGCCTCGGGTTGCCGTCGGCGGCATCAAACAAATTGTGTGACAATGTCGTGAGACCCAGTGGACGGATGCGAGGGGGATCCCCCTAACAAGATGGCGGCACAGCGACATATAACGGATACTAACTTCAGCGGACACATAACGGACTTTTACTGTACCACAGACGAGATAGGGATAGACATCTCATGCTGGGCAAAATTTTGTCACACGCTCGGGGGGCTCTAGAGCCCCCATACCATTTTGGTGTCACGTCCAACGTTACAGTTACCATTAAAACAAATTACAATAGTTTAATTTCCAGGAAAATGAGAGTCTTGGTAATGGTGTTAAGTACTTTTATAATCTTCTACAATAATAAGAACTCGTGTTGGGTGCTTTAGAAGTTAAACCTGTTGAAGGTGGTTTGGGTACACGAAATCCATCAGTCCACATATTGAATTCTTGTGTCGTTTTGAAATCTTCTCCTGGTGTTATGTTGTTTAGACTATGTAGCGAAGATGCAAAACCACTAAACAATAAAGTGTAACACTGATAATCTATTTTATAAAGAAATTGCAACATGCATTTAATCTTCACCGGATCTTTCTTACTGTTGTAGTTTTCCATTATGATTTTGAAGAGCATCTGATGAGGGGGTGTTGATGCCTTTGAATACATACTTTTTGTTTGCATTTCTAGAAACATTACTTTTTTTTGCAACCTGTCATTTTCTGCTTTTATTTCATAATATTTTGGGCGAAGTTCGTTTATGGCTTTTACAGCCTGCCAATACTGTATCTTCAACAATTCATATTTTTTATCCTAAAATAGGAACAAAATAACAGAAATTATACTAATCAAAATTTAATGTTTAAACAGGAATGTATGATTAAAATGATCATATCAGTTCATAGAAACGTCGCATTGATATTTGCATTTGATTATCCTGAAATACACATATTCTTAGCATATTTTCTATTTCTTCATGTAAAGGCTTGAAGTACATTGCTATTTTAGACTGTAATGGTTCAGTCAGTGGTATTGACATAGAACCCCCTGAATTACATTGTGGACATTGTTTTTCCGCTAAACAGTGAAAATGATTCAAATAATATCTTTTAAAGCACTGATTGTTCAAGTAAAGCAACATTTGCTGTACCTTGTTGTAAACATGTTGCTTCTAAAGCACCCAACACGAGTTCTTATTACTGTAGAAGATTATAAAAGTACTTAACACCATTACCAAGACTCTCATTTTCCTGGAAATTAAATTATTGTAATTTGTTTTAATGGTAACGGTAACGTTGGACGTGACACCAAAATGGTATGGGGGCTCTAGAGCCCCCCGAGCGTGTGACAAAACTTTGCCCAGCATGAGATGTCTATCCCTATCTCGTCTGTGGTTATACTTACGATTAATTTGAAAAAAATAAGTAGAAGAATTAAACTAAAATATTAGATATTGTAGGAATAGGTGAATGAGAATTATTACTACGTTGTTTATTTTACATTCTTTCTTATAAAAATATTGGCATCGCTGCTGTCTGAAAATCTACATTAAGCGATATATCTGTTTGTTGTAGCGGTTGAAGAATTGGCGGACGATACGCAGGTCAATACTGCGGTGCCAAATAGTAGCAATGCTGATGAAACTGAATGCACTGAAAGTGAATCATTCGATTTGTCGATCGTAAAGGAAGAAGACAGAAGTCCTGAGAACAAAGAAAACCAGTGTACTAATACTATTGTCCCTGTGCCATATCAACCAGACAAGGAGATTGCGACTACCAATGCAACAATGTTAAGTCCCAAACACTTTGATTCTGGTCTCATAAATATTGAAAGGAAGGTCAAGACTGTGGTAAATGTTGCAAATCAAGTAAATCATCAATCTCTTACACTGGATGCATTGAGAAAGGTTCTTAAACGTTTGCCTGAGGAAGACCTGGAAAAGTTATTGGACGTGCCGTTAAGGCCGAAGAAAAAGCAGAAACTTTCTCAAAACAGGCAAGATGGTAAGTGTCAATATGAGAAACAAGTGATTGCCTCCGGAATGATCAAAAGTTGTACTGTCAAAAAACGTCGACGGGAGGATTTTAAATGCGATAACATTACTGCGTTGAGTTCGCACGGCAGTACAACACAATTTAGCGTTGTAAGCCTTAAGAAGGTGGAGAAACAGCGAAAAAAGCAACCCCCTTTTCGATGCTTAGACAAATAATGCTCTCCCGAAATGCACGTCACCCCGTTTCTGCTTACTTAATGTATCTTCAAAAGCAGAAAACGTCGACTAAAAAATTCTAAATATAATTATATTATTGAATGCATACTTTTTATTCGGTTTGATGCAATTTCTTCACTCAAAGCGATTAATATTAATAGAAGAAGAAAGAGAGGCTTATAGTAAATTTTATTATTAGGACATTATTATTAGCAAATTTTATTATAGGATATTATAGCATCGATGCGGCCAGATGCAGATATAATATGTTGTCAACGACAGAATATAGACATATAAACGTAATTCGGAAAGTTTACGACGTGAAAATGTAGAAATATGCAACCAATGTACGCTTAGAGCTTAATTACAGATAATCCGCCATTCCATATTTATCGCCAACTTGTCTCTATTGATTTCACGCATCATGTCTCCATGGAAATCGGCTACATGGAAATAGCAGTGAGGAAGGCATGATGACAATTATAACTGATTGAGTACGATTTAAAGTATATTTAATATGCTGTAGTTAATAAACTCGTTTACGGCATTATGCGCGTTTTATAATAACCGATCTGTGTGAGAAGTAAGAGTAAATTAATGTAAATTCTTGAACGTGCGATTCCTACATTTTCTCAGAGTACCAATGAAAAATACTGACAAACTGAAAAGGGAGGGAAGCTTAACTGTGATACGTAAAAAACTAGATTTTTAGTTTTCAATTAATTAATGTACAATGTGATTTCACAAATGCGTATTTTATTTTGTATTATTGCCATTTTACAAGGTATGAAGAATGTCTGTGAAGAACTGATTAAATGAAAATGTTAACAGCATGTACACAGTTCCTCTCTTATTTCTCCCTTGCAGGTGCTCCTCCTCCTCATCCGCACGACTTATTAACATTAGAGATTTTTCTCCAAGCTTTAATTTAACAAAAAGATGGGTGAATTCATTTATTAGAAGGAGCAACATTCTCTCATTTCGTCATTGTTTGCTTCTAACCGCGAACAACGCATTCAACCGCCACATCCTTTTTTACGTTTAAGAAGCACGCACCATTAGCTGCATTATTTTGTCCAGCGAAAGCGACGCATACCAAACCGTGTACTGCCGAACGTTGCCAAAGTTTATGTACCCATTTAGGTAAAGGTATAGAAAGCGGTCCTCATCACCGATTTGCATAAAACTCCGTGTAATGGTACATTTTTGCATTAAACTAAGATCTGCAAAAGCCAAAAAGCGCGCTCTCGTCTAATTAAAAAGTTATTAAGCGTTAAACTATAGTTATAAAATTATTGGGGGATTGAAAGTCTGGTGGCTCCTTGCGTGGATATTCTTGACGCTGTGATGCCAGATTTGAAGCCTCGGCACTATTGGTGCCGGTGTGTGCGCACCGTGCTTGTGTAAGTGAAAACAACATGTGTGCACTCCGATTGTCAGAATCGGGGCTGGAAGGAATTCATGAATCTCGCAGCACGCTTCGCTGTTCGCCGGATGAAAAAAAAGACAGTGAACAGAGAGTAAATAATAATGACGGAAACAATTGATTACGAGCCAATTAAAACTACTAAGTACATGCATACTTCAGTGAACATGACTCTTAACACGTTAATGCGGCGCGAAATTTTACATAATTTATAATTTTAGTCCCTGGGAAGTGACAATAAATTCATCCGAGCAATAAATTTGTTAAAAATAATGAAACTTTAGTCGTATATGTATATGTATAATCCCACCGGTATAACACTGCTTTCTAGTGGGCTTTGGTAACAGATATTATTTGGATGAGTGGAAGACTTGCTCAAATATGGTTGTCAGACAGTTAAACTGTGCAGTTTCATTTTACGGGATATGAAACAAAGTAAGGAGCGATCTCATCTGCCTTCTCTCTTTCACATAGTTTCCAAATTGACCACGACAAATCGTAGAGTGCGCTCGAAATTGCCTGCTTTTTCGTCGAGCCGGTAATTCAGAACATGAGACACGAAGCACCGACGAGATATACTTAAAGACCGCTAGCCCTGGGTAAAATTTCGGGCACGCAAGGGGGCTCAAAGGGGCCCAAATGCTCTGTCGGCACGGAAGAATTCCGAGGTTCTAACTTTGTAGGTAACACCAAGCACCGACGAGGAATTCATAAGAACCACTGTCGTGACGGGCGTGGTGGGGAAAAGATGTACATTGAGATGTATGTATACGTGCTCTCAGTCAGCGAGTCGTCTACAACGTACCGAACGGAGACAAGAAATAAGCTACCGCTCCGACTCCTCTCCGACACGATTGCGTACAAGTGTTTCCTTTGGCATAAGCCAGCGGTATTAAAATGCCTTTTCGTCCCTAACCTAACCGATGATCTGATAAAGTATCTTATTCGAAGGGTGATGATGGGGCTCAAAAGCGATCCCAAAACAATTATAAACCAAAAACGTCATTCGATAGCTCATTAAAAAATTCCCATTTTCATCATGTTTTAACGTTGAATCTGCAAGGGCGATGGGCAGTGAGGTGTAAATTGAAAACTTCCCTTTTTGCATATTTTTAAAAAAGGGGTGTCAGTGAAAAAGTCAAGATCATCCTTTCTAGTCGTTTACTGGCGTGTTAAACTAATTTGTAGAACGAACTTTTATACATTATCGAATCCCATCACTCCCAATTTTTGTATCGTGATAATTTTAAGTGCTAGCAGCACCGACGAGGTTGAAAATGTTGCAAAAAGTACTTGTTAATTAAAGAAGTAAATGCCTTCCAATACAGTTGCTCTCTTACATTGATTATTGTATTCCATTTCATACAAATGATCGGAACATGAGAAACGAAACGACCCTGTCTGTACGCAAAACTTGTTTATTTCTATCTTTGCAATTCTAAAGTTTTTCCGTTGCTCGTACATACATCCGGTGATTTGACACGAATGTCGTCTCTGCGCCACGTTGCCGGCCACGCTGGGCCACGCGCCCGTCTCTTTGTAATTTGCCGACACCGCCAAACGTAGGGACAGTTGATATAGAAAGAGGGAGTGAAGGTGAAGCCATTGTTGAATGATTGAATTCCACATGACGATGAGGCAACACTAGTGCAGCGAAGAAATTTTTACAACTTTGAATTTTTATGAATAAAAATGTCAGTACCGTATTGCTAATATTTTGCCAAGTAAAATGAGACCAAACACGAAACCAATCGGGTTATATTTTGTTACTAATTAAAACTCCTATTTACATATAAAATTGCTTGCCACTTTATTTGCGTATGAGGAGTTTAAAGCCGTCTAAACTGTAGCAGGATCCCTGTGTGAGTTTGTGAGGAGGCACCTGCCAATGGTGTCCCTACACGGTAAGAGACGCAAAAAAAAATGCCGCCAAATGGGCTTATAACGAATAGGGGACATTCATCCACTCAAGAAAACTTTGTTTCTCATCCAGCTCCACGGTAAGCGTCGTCGATTCATCCGCCAGGTACTTGATTCACATCGAATAGAAGTTCCTTCTTCACACCACATTGATCTCGCGACGTTTAGGCGACAGTGTGTTTGACAAGCCAGAATAGCGAAACCAAGTGTCGTAACCATTTCGTATTTGGTCTTATTTTTATTAGAAAAACGTCTCCAATATACCAGTAAACTTCTTTTTACCGAAAAATTGCAATTAACAATTTTTGATTTCTTAACTAGGGTTAGTGTCTCACCGATAGACCGCGTCGCTGTTCAATTGTCAGCATCAAAAAATGCCACTGCGATACAAGCGACGGGGAACCGCTCGGCCGACGACGACCCCTGTTTGTGAAAGGGGCATCCGGGGACAGATATCGTGTAGCTCAAATCGGACTCATACATATAGAAAATCTACTGTAGTCGAATTCGTTCGTTTGCTTTTTGCCGATACGGATGATCAGAAGTAGAAACGGCAGATAAGGAAAAAAGACGGACTGAAGACAAAACATATTAGTAATATTATTCCGAGTAAAATGAGACCAAACACAGTACAACTCGGTTTATATTTGTACTTATTAAAACGTTTACATATTACACGTTCGTACATATGTACATAGTCGTTGCTGTAACAAACGCAAGCCGGCGCATGTCAATGGACGCTAGAGCTGGCGGCCGCTGACGTCACCGAGCAGAATTTGCACGAGGGGAGGCGCGAAGCGCGTTTCTTTCCGGACGGCACCGGACGGACACGGACGGACAAGGGATATAGCATTTTGAGTAGTAGAGCAGAGCAGATGCAAGGAAAATCAGAGTTAAACCGAATAGTAGTTGTTTTCTCGAAAATCACCTTACATTACTTATAAAATTATCAACTTTTCACCACGTTACGTTAGTATTCAAAGGAATTACGCTGCGATATCAGGCGTGACAGTTGCCGAATGCGAGGGGGAATCCCGCCTAGTGGTGGGTTTTAAGCGTCAAAATTTATCTGGGAGATCTCAGAAAAAATTCATCGGGCCTCCACTGTATCGCCTCCGCGAACTCTTAAAACTTGGCAACTAATAAATGTTAATAACAATTTATGCAGGATCGGAAAAATTTCACACTCAGGTGAGGAGTTCTGAATCGTAACCATTGGATCCTGAAGCCGGCCAAGTACATTTACTAATAGACATTTCGCATATATATTAATGTTTTTCTTGTACAAATACATTGTAAGAAGAAAAACATAAAAATGCACGTAAAGAATACGTCGAAAATATGACAATCGTCAAGAATACGACAATCGCATGGCGGAGGGGTGTCCCTATGTCTAGTGATCTTGAGAGTATTGAATTCGTGCGCAGATACCGAAAGTGTAAATGTAAGTGGGTACGTGTTCCCGGAACGCAGCAGTGGGAAGGTTTGAATCGGTCCGGTTAACATTAAATGCGCTTGAACATTACATGAAATATAATTCGGCGCATGCACCGCATTCGTTTTATGCGGGGGGCTACAGAACATGGGTCAAAAAAAGAAGCTGGCTTTAATTTCTAATTGAATATAACTAAACCTAAATATTATGTTAACTTATATCTAGGAAAAAGAAAAATAAAGGATAAAATACAGAGAGATTATGCTGCACACAAAAAGAAGAAAAAGAAAGAAACGACAAAATAATAATAATAAACTAAAGGAAAAAATAATAAAGAGAGCAGTACTGAGAAAAAAGACGTTATGCCGTTGTGCAACCGATAATATTAGCGGAACTACAAATATTTTAGGATATAACAAGCGCCATTACTACATATTCTCCTTGTTTTAGCAGTTTTCTTAGCATCTATATTTGTTTATTGTACCCCATCTCATAGCATTGAATATTGCATAATATACTTATCTTATAAAGGATGCATGAAAATTCGTTCTACAAATTAATTTTAACACGCCAGAATCGGCCAGAATTCTTGATTTTTTAACGGACATCCCTTTTTTAGAAATGAGCAAAAACGAAAGTTTTTAATTTACAACCTACTGCCCCTTGCCCTTCTAGATTGAACGTTAAAACGTGATGAAAATGGGTATTTTTTAATGAGCTATCAAATGACGTTTTCGATTTATAATTGTTTTGGGAACACTTTTGACCCCATCATCCAACTACACCCTTCGAATAAAATACTTTATCAGATTATCGGATAGGTTAGGAACGAAAAAGCATTTTAATACCGCTGGCTTATGTCAAAGGAAACACGCATACGATCGTGCCGGAGAAGAGTCAGAGCCATAGCTCATTCTTTGACTCCGTTCGATACATTGTAGTAGACGACTCGCTGACTGACAGCACGCATCTGAACTTTCCCCCACCACGATCGTCACGGCAGTGGTTCTTCGCAATTCTTCGTAACTTGGTGTAAAAACTGGAATCAGTGAGTTCGTTGCGTTGCCTTGAGTTTCCTGATTCGGCCGCTCTATACGCCGAGAGGGCGTCCCAGTACGGCTCAATTTTCGTGCGACACAAAGTCCCATAAGGCTAGCGGTCTTTAAGTATATCTCGTCGGTGCACGAAGGCCCATAAGATGATATGTCTATCCTATACTTCGTCAATGATATTGGCAAATGGGTCAACTTGTTTGCAATATGGTACTGCAGGTTTCAAATTGCCGACCGATGGCTTTTATTTACCAAGGTAGGTGGCGATCTGTTGGCTCGTCCCATTGTCGAAGAAAGGCTCACGTTTTATTGACATTAAATATCCATTGACAATGACCATTTAGCGCCCTGATGATCCACTCTCATTTATGCTATAGGCAACTCATAACGAGAAGTTCATGACGATCCCATAGCGCTACACTGTTCCAAAATACATTTGGAAAAGTAAATATAAAGGAATTGAACTGCACACCTAATATATGTACTTGTGTACACACACAATATCCACACTTTTGTATATCATTTGCTGCCTATTATATACGATTATTTGTATCATTTAACAAGTTTAAAGTATTACAATTAAAAGTTAAAAAAAGATTTTAGATGCTTATTCAAACTGATACATCTACACAAATCGTGTTACATAAATTTTGATATTCATAATTATACAGACAATTATTTAAAACTTTAGCATTTGCTAGGCAGAACAACCAACTTTTTAGAATAAATTAAATTCCATTTTTCACAGATCATGAATTTACAGAATAGGATAACGTTTTCAATTTCTTGAAAATACTGCCGACATGTTCGCATTGTATTTCGGACGAAGATCATATTCGCTCTTACTCTATATACTTTACATATTTCTATTATATTACATGCATATACTCGTATTTTTATCCGTAACGGTTGTACGTAAGATAATACATTGCTGCGGTGCTCTACTAAATACGCGATTCGATTTCCCACACTTACAATCCGAGCACTACATAACGATAACGTGTATATTTTTTGCATTGCCACACGTGTTTTGAAATCGTTCCCAGACATTGTGATCTGATATTCTTGCTCTGTGAGGGTATTACACAATATGCTTATTTTTATTCAAAATGTATTCTAGTAGTGTTTTATACGGAAAAAAAGTTAGCACATATCACACGTCTATTTACCAAGAAATGTTTAGTTGAAATTATAACTCCCACTGAATTACTTAACTTCGACTTTAAAGATACGATTATATTAGTAGTTTCTAACAATATGTAAATAATTAAATGACATGTAAATGATTTGCTTAAAAATAGACGCCATGTATATTTACAACGTTTTAAAATCTGAAGTATTTTTCACTTTTTAGTATATTATTAACATAGTTTTTACGACAATAGGACATATGTTCAATTTACGTTTTAAACCAGAGTATCTTGTTTTTTACATATTACTGTTTATTGGCATAACCAACAGATTACACACATTAATCGGATTGGCAGCTCATTGTTTACTTCAGTTTTTTCCTTTGCATAATTTTCTTCATAGCATTCAATATTTGAAGCAACAATTTTAATATCAATACTCAACAAGTATAGCGCTGCAATCTAATATTGTACTCAGCTGTTAAAGTTGCATGCGATACAAGGATGATAAATAGGCATTGTTGCGCCAAAATGGCGGGGCAGAAACATATATTGCACGGCAAATCTGTGTTTCTCTATCCGTGGTATAGTTATAAAAAAGGGGGTTAAATGTTTTTAAGCATGACATAAAAGAAATTTACTGCGTACAGTAAGATGTACATGGCAAGTGTATTAAGGTATAATCGAACACATTAAGTGAAAATTATCTTCCTATAACATTGTTTTTTTTATCATGGTGTGACGTGCATGTATCGAATGTTTTGCTCGTCTTATTTTAAATTGAACTGTTTATGTGGTTCTCATCTAATTTATTGATTCCCCTCGTGCCTTTGTGTCCGAAGGACTCTAACCATTTATTACTTTCATTTAAATCATTCTGTTCGACTATCCTATGTTGTTGTGTTTATAAATCCATAGACACTCAGTGCACTGCGTATTTCAAAAATAATAATTCAACACACAGAGGCCAATCAACGTTAGAAATTATAAAAATTAAGTCGACATTGATTACAAGGTCATTTGTTTAATCCTTGTCATTTTGTAATCACCTTTAGACGCATTAACGTTTCAATGTCTGATTACTCCGGTTATTGTTCTATTTGTAATCGCATTTAACAAGATTAGAACAAGGATTCTTCGTTAGCGACGTATGTCTTTGAGTCACGATGAAAGATGAATAACAACGAAAACGAACTCTTAATTTAGATTCTGAGATCAATATTGTGCTTAAACTGTTCTGCAGTCTGTTTAAACTTTGTTATCGATAACATCAGTTTCTACTTTTACCCCTAAACCGAATGCCGTCCACCCACGCTCTCAGACAGGTAGAAAATATTCGAGTGCCTTCCCACCACGATCGCTGCCCAACCAAACCTGAGCACATCTCGCGCCATTTTGTCCATGTGTGCTGTGTTGTTACATATCGCGAAGGCAACTTCAGGTCTACAACGATCTGAAAAAAAATGATAAAAACGTGTGCAAACTGAACGGTTGGACGCCTGTATACATATATGAGCATTTTAAAGGTTCGCACTGTGCACACTTTTTTGTGTATACTTCCTGTAAACGTGTCATTTGGACGTTTTTTCCTACGAAAATAGGGAGTGAAATAGTTGGATGAAACAGTGCTTTGGTCGAACTACCTTTGCCCTTGACAACATATGTAAATCCGAAATGTCAACATTTGACATCTCTCCCTACTGGAGTCGTCTTTCATTCCACAGCTGAGCTTTCGTCGATGAACCTCATGCTGAACAAAATATCAAGGTGCTGTTAAGTTTCGTGCGTGTTATGGACGTTTTATGTTGTGAATTTCCGATTACTGAAATGATTTTTGCGTGAAATGAATTTATTCGTTGAAGGACGCATCAACTTCGAGTGCGGAAATTTTCTGGTTATGTGTGGTTGCCAGAATACAAGGAAAACTTAAAGTTTTTCCGCGAATGTTGAAGTTTATCATATGCGTTTTGGATGTGACGTGCGTGACTTGTGATGAGGATTTGTGCTACTAACAGATAGTTTTGTTCGCGATTTTTTAAATTTATTTGTGCATTTAAAGCCCGGTTTATTTTAATAAGGACTTTAGTGACTTTACTGTTTCATTTCAAAGTAATGCATTTTTGCGGGCAAAATATATTGTAATTTTACGACACTCTACGTTGAAAATGTAAAGAAAGGTGAAATCATTTCTGATTAGTTTGTCATAAAGCGTTCTTAGTACTGTCGATATCGTTTATCGGTTTATATTTATAGTCTTTTGTTTAATCTTTAAAACCCACCTTACTCTAAAGAAAAAGCTTCATCTACTTTCCTCGTAGCCACACTAACGTTTTATGTAATTATTGAGCTTTACATTACCTGCAATGTTGTTATTATTATGATTTTGAGCTTTATACGCTCTGTAATCTCTTTGAAGTTAGAGAAAATGTAAAAACAACCGTTGCAATGTGTAAAAATCAGGAAAAAAAACAGTTGTAGAGAAAATTATTTCGTGGAATCTTGTGATGATATCTAAAATTTTCTTTTACTTCCGTATTCTTCCGTTATCCACGATTACTCATATCTGTAAACTGATAAAGAGATTCGGAAGAACGGAAATTGAGTTTTGTGTGTTTTACAGTTCTTCCTCCTGCCGAATACAATTGTCGTACGGGATTTAACGATTTTTTGCAAATTTAATGCATCTCGTTCATTTTATAAAGCTTTCATACTTTACGGATATTCCTAATATCACGACCCGGATTTTGTCGATTCTTCCGGAGACCAAAAACGTGTATTTTGTTATTCACAGATTTATCTATTTCATTTTTTTCTTCTTCATATAGGTCAGAAAAAACATACGGTTTCACAAATCTCAAAATGTCGGAAACGTATAGATCGGAAACTAGATCAAAATCGATCGAAAGCAAACGTTAAGTGAGAAATGAAATGTGAGATCCATACATTTTGGTGGAAAAAGACGAGAAAATGGGTTCTATCACTTTGGAGGAGTACGAGCTGATGAAGGACTCGAAATATCGAGTGTAACTATTATTCACATTATACACGCTTTTTATCCAAAATATGTTTGTATTACACATAAGTATTTATACTGCCACATATGTTTTCAAAACTATGTCCACTTTGCATTAATTTAGAAAGAGTACTATTAAATAATGTTTCTACTTATATTGTGCTTATTTAATTACAGTTATGTATCAGCAGTCGACAAAGCTTTAAAGAGCTTTGAATACACAAGCGAATGGGCAGACTTAATTTCAGCACTAGGCAAACTGAACAAGGTGCTGCAGAATCACATGAAATTTCCTGTGATTCCTCGGCGAATAAAAATTTCAAAACGACTTGCACAATGTATGCACCCTGCGTTGCCTTCTGGAGTTCATCTCAAAGCTTTAGAAACGTATGATATCATTTTTAAATGTATGGGCACCAATAGACTCAGTCATGAGCTTTTTATATATAGTGCAGGTGGGTAAACTGAAAATTTGTTTTATTTGTACACATTTATGATCTTATGTTACCATGTACCATCTAAGTTTCAACTTCTGCTCTCAGTACGCTTCATGTAAATTATATTGTACAGGCTGCATTATAAAAAAAAAATAGAAACAAATTTTTACTTTGGTTCGCTTGTGTTTATACTTAAAGGTTTAAAAAAGAAAGATCGTTATTTGCAACAAGTAAGATGAAATGCCTTAAACAAACTGCTTTGAAAGAATGCATTTTATTTTAGAGTAATTCATGTTCTGCGATATAACATGGTTATTAAATGTTCTTTTGTAATTTTTCATTTAGTCGAGATACTGAAGTATCTCATTATTAAGCACTTACTTTGTTTTGGAGAAAGTTGGCATTAATCTTTTTTCTATAGGATTGTTCCCTTTATTGGGACATGCAGCAATGAACGTTAGACCATCTTTATTAACAGTTTACGAAACTCATTTTGTACCGCTCGGTGAGAGATTAAGGCCTGGTCTAAGTGGCTTCCTAAGTGGGGTTCTCCTTGGATTAGAGGAAGGATCTGACCATTTCGACAGGTATAGTATTATATTTCTGTTGTTGATTGTCCAAACCTGTTTGGAAAAATCGGTTATATAATAATGTTAAAAACGTTCTATAACTAACATATATAATCTGTGATATGTTCAATCTACTTTTTATTTTATTATTATTATTATTGTATTTTATTTTTTGTAGGACGAATTCTCTGTTAGAAAAAGTTTGTGACGGTGTAGGCGCCGAACATTTCTATGCCTGTCTATGGGACTGTTTGGCTTCAAACTCGGGGATTCGTTTGCCGGCAATCTCTTTCGTCATGGCTCATTTTAATAAAAAACTGTCAATGGAAGAACAAAGATACGTTATGGGAACTGATAGTAATATTATGGTACATATTTCAATCCTTGAAATAACATTTTGTTCGCTACTTAAAATTATTCTTCTTTCAATATTTGTTACTTGATAATTAATATCAATTTTTCAATTTTTAATTTCTTGAAGGTGTCGGCTCTTTGTGCGGGTGTTCAGGACACATCAGTTCTCGTTCAGAGAAGTGCCCTCGATCTTCTACAAGTAGGATTTCCCGTTCACAACAGCCAATTAAATCATGGAGATATGGTTTCGCTTGTAACGGCTGCATTAACAACTATATTACGCCGCGATATGAGTCTAAATCGTCGTTTATTTGCTTGGTTACTTGGCACGGAAGTAAACTCGTCAATTTTAAAACGAAATCTCAGCGAAGCGGACAAAGAAAAGTCGGCAACGTATTTTGATAAATATTCGAAGGGTATGCTGATAGAAGCCATTAAGAATTTACTCAAATCCGTTTGCGAAGAAAGTCCACAGGATGTGAAGCCATATAGGATTTTAGTTTCTTTGTTGGATAAGCCAGATATCGGGCCGATCGTGTTGGACGATATACTCTATGAGGTTTTTAGGTACGTCCATTTTTAATTATTTTTTAGGTTACCGACTATTTACTAGTTTGTATTGGACCAATTACTGAACCGGGGTCTGTTTATGTGGGTAATATTTACGAAAAAATATGATAATATTTCAAACTTTTATTCGGAGCTCTATGTTGCCGCAAATTGAAACATCGGTTTTGCACATCACATAATGCGGGCTTTTAACATAATGCACACTTATGAAATAGTTCATTTTCCGGTTTTAAATAAGTATGATTGGAGTTAGTTAAATTATTTGAACTAGTGAATGTCATGCCATGATTAAGTCTCTGTTGTGTTATTTAATGCATCTGCAACCATTGTAGAACATAATCTATATTTTAGAAAAACATAAATACATCCTTAAATCGCGCGCTTATATCTTTGATTTATACTTATGCATGGTCGAGTCTGTTGTATTGGCAATGAGCATACCACATCTCCTAGTTAACAGGATCAGCTCTTACAAAATGAGATTTTAAAGCAATTAACAAAAAAAAAAAAGAATTATCTGTTGGTTCTTTATTGGTGTTGCGTTAATCCTATTTATTGATTTGAATTGAAATACAAAACTACACTGGTTTTAGATCTGTTCGTCTTCACGCGTCGATGCTTTATCTCTACTCTTCTCTCGCGTCTCTATGTTACGTCTCCACGTCCGTAGAATAACGTTCTACGTCTCAAATGTCTCTTCTTTCGCAAAAACTCTACGTGTCAACGTCTCTTCGGTCCCGTCTCTCGAAAAACTGTCCTACGTATTTCGATTTTCGTCGAATCTTTCTTCACTATCGCCCTTCAACTGTTTCTCTCTCCACCGCGTCGCTCATCCTTTCTGGCCCATTCTCTCTCGCTCTCTTTCATCCTTTCACTCAAACCCGCAGCACCCTAAAATTCTGAAAATACATATAAAACTATGCACACGATAGAAAATCTGCTTGGTCATCATGAATGATACGGTAACTACACTTTCTACGGCATCATAACTGAGCTGCTCATATATTTTGAAAATGTTCATGAATTATACCGTCATAAACGGCCCCACAGTATGGATTAATATTTGTTGTACGTAACGCTTTAAATTTTTCCATATTTGACCATTATATTATTACGTTCCTAGGACGTTTTACAACGCTTGCGGCCAATCTTTGCGGGTTCAAAAGACAAACGAGGTTGTGAAATCCGCAAACCTGCTTTTCTCTACATTAGAACCGTC
Organism: Anoplius nigerrimus; assembly: GCA_914767735.1. Taxonomy (NCBI): domain Eukaryota; kingdom Metazoa; phylum Arthropoda; class Insecta; order Hymenoptera; family Pompilidae; genus Anoplius; species Anoplius nigerrimus. The sequence continues at coordinate 12,838,934 of OU612078.1, forward strand.
CTACGTTTGGACCCACTGTGGTCAACTGTTTGAAAGAGCATGTCAGTTGCGCTCTAAATGCCCTAGTGATCCCAATGAGATTGTAAAAGGCGTTGGTAGCGGTACGCCTGCGTTATTAGAAGTATGCACACTAACGGAATTTTTACTAGAGACTGTTTCTTTGGATGCTTTTATTGATACACCATCGGAGCATTTACCCGGTTTATTCTACGAGATTATTAGCAAGCTACTACACCACATCGATCTTTTGACTCCGTTGGAAATCTCGAAAAGTCTGCAACTGTGCACGAAAATATTGTCTAAGGTACAACCTACTGTCATCTCCCACGAAAAACATGAATCGGATGCTAAGTTAGACACGAATGAAGGTCCAAATGCAAGTAACATAAATAACAGTGGGTTAAGCGATAATTCACTATCAGCAATTCCACTTGAGAAAAGCCAATCAGACAGCAAATTAAATAAAGGTATTAACGAGGGGAGTGGAAATTCAGAGAAAAGTCCAAGTCCGCGTAGAAGAGCGAATTCAGGTGGAGCAACTAAAAGGACTGAGAAAAAATCGAAGAAGAAATCCAGTAAAAGCACCTCTAGACTACTTTCTGACAGCAAAGACGAACATCAAAGCGATGGGAAAAGTATTCCCGTCATCGTAAGTGATGAAGACAAAAGCATTCACCGAAATAAAAGCATGGACGACATAAAAAATTGCTTGGAACTTTCGCAGAATTTAAGCTTAAAATCAACAGGGTCGACAGGATCCTTACCAAGGGGTCCCTCTCCTGCTTTTCAAGCGCAACATTCAATGTTGGAGAAATGCTTACGCCAGTACGAGATTTTCTATGTGAAACTCATTAACAATAGAGTTTTGAGCAAAGAAAAGACCGTTGAAGATATGTTTGAAAACCTTGTTGTTTCATGTCCGCGTGAGAGTTTTGACGAACGAATGCGTTATTTAGAACTTCTCCTCAATTCGAGGCTAAAAGACTCTGAGGATTCTGGTTTTTTCAGTCAGGATGTCTCTGTTATCGAGGAAGTAAAATCGTTGGACATTCTTCATTTGTATGTCGACTCGATCGCTCAGTCCGACTGGGAAGAATCCTTCAAATTAGCTTCAAGTCTATTAGTGGAATTATCAACGTTTCCAAAGTATTTCTTGTCAGGCGATGGTGTTTTGCTTGAAGAAGAGCCCAAGAACATAATGCTGCCTGATTGGTTAAAGGTTCTCATTGTTTGTTCTTGTTGGTTGGGTAGGCAACCCATGCTACAATTGACTAGTATTGCAACTTTATTGGATTTTGTGGCGCTCTTAAGAGCTCATAATGACGCTGAAACTCAACCGAAAAGTGGCGAGGGTGTAACATCTGTAGTCATGGTTCCGCTGCTGAAACAATGGCACGTTACGTATTTGATGCAAAATACGAATGTATTTCAGGTATTGTTCAATTGTTATGTACGATTTTATTGAAGGCTTCGCCAAGGAAGATTGAGCTCTTCAATTTTAACAAAACTTTCCTGCATGAAATATTACATATCATTGACATAAAAAAATACATCTATATATATTAACATTTTTGTAAAAATACACATGTATTCATATACATATACACATTTGTAGTAAAACTTATGTTAACTGCATGAAACATTAACTAAGTTATCATCGACCATTATTACCCATCCACTTAAGATCGGTTAAGTCAATGGTGTAGTAGATGTTGTATTATAATGTTTACAATCACAATGTTTTCTGTAGCGTTGAAAAATTTGTTTTGCAGGTTTTAGCACATTCTTTATGGCACCATCTCGGCGAGCTTCCGGCGCATAAGTTTCGAATGCGATGTGTCGAATTATTACATGAACTGCATCACGCGTTATATAATTCTTGCGACGCTGTGGAAGATGTAGTCGGTTCAGCGTTGACTTCTGAAAATCTGGAGAAAAGGGTGGAAGGATTTAACAGATTTGCAACATTGTGGCATTTAGGACGAGAAATTGAGACGAATCCGAGGCTTCGCGGTTGCATGAGGACCTTTGATCAGTAAGTGTCCTACAAATTAAATTATAATACCCACTAGACTCCGTTGGTTGTAGATTTTCCATTTATGTTTTACACAGAATGACAGATAGTAGTTTCTATTATGTAATCAACATTGAAAAGCAATTTACAGCTATGACGAATTTGTACAGCTTAGTATGTCACGCACATATATTTTTTATATAAAGAGAATAGTATTATACTTTGGGTGTATTCAGAATGATACGTTTTACTTCAGGTCACTTCTAAAAATGCTCGACAACCTTCAATTACCAGACAATTCACCATTAAAGCTCCACGCTCAATCTTGGTTGCTTCATTCGTTGATGCGCGGCGATATATCTCGCGTAGTGGATCCTCTTTTGACGATACTCTTGGATCCGTCGACCTGCCGAATGAGCGTTTTACACGTTAGCATTCAGCATAGTAACACTGTCTTGACCAAAGATCCTGTAGAAGAAAAAAATGAAATTCAGGACGATTCCGAAGGCGCAGCAAAGATCTATGCGATCTCGTCAGTTGACGGGAATGTAATTTACCACGTCTCCGACGGAGTTGATGAAGATAAAAAATGGAGGAAGAAGAAAAAAAAACCGATAAATCCGGTTAAGGTGAAGAGAATTTTCGCAGTAACGACTTTGGCAACTGGTGATTGCAACCATTACGTCACCGAACGGAATCAGTTTATGAAAGAATTGGAAGTACCGCCTAGTATATCGGGTAATCGAAAAATATCTGTCTTCGTGAATCCGCTTTCACTGAATTGTAATGAGAATTCGAATGATTCTTTAACGGAAGACGAAGCGCCTAGAAAGAATCTTCCCACGGAATTACTAAAGAATGCGACGAGGTTCCGAAAAATTGATTTCGATAAAGGGTCAACGGCAAGTTTAGACGAAAGTTTATTTGAATCAGCTAATTCTAGCTTTAAGAAAGAAAAAGGTTTAAAGAAACTAAACGGGGAGGTTGGTTCGTCGTTGGATTCGATTACGAATAGTTTTGATTCGAGTCCGGAAATAAGTAAAAATAAAAAGAAAGAAGTGATAATGCCAGGAAGTTCAAGGGAAGTTGCCGGTACAGTTATAAAGGGAAGATACCAGAGCAACAATGAGTTTACAAATTACGACGTACATGACATCGGAAGTTTCGAAGCTAGTGCCGAAGTTCCAAGTTGGACAATGGACGATGATGAAGGGGATCTGGACGTTAGTACTACTGCGGAGGAATATTTTAGTAATTCAAGCAGTGTCAGTATCGTTGAAGAAATATTGAACGACGTCCTGGATCGTGTTATGCAAATTTGTGACTTGTCTACGCCTGCAAAAACGGTAAGTAATTTGCGTTTATTGCTTTATTCAGTTTGTTACATTTGTACGTATCTGCAATTTCGATCCGTAGTATTTGGAATCGTAAAATTTCCCGATACAAAAATATAATATGTTTTTTTCATATGAATTCTTCGCAATAACAAAGTTTTAATATTATGACAAAAAAAAGCTTCGTAGGCATTTATATTCTTTATTTGGACGACAAGATCAAATGTTCTTAAATGTCTGTGGGAGAATACTTTTGTAGTGTTTGAACACTGTGCAATAAATAAAAACCTTTTGTATATTTGTCACAATGTGTGGTTAATTTAAAAAAAAAAAACGTATAGCATTAGTTGTCTTCTATGGTTTTTAATATATGTATAAATTATTTTGCTGTCTTATGTAATGTTGAAGCAGATCACATTAAGTTTGGCATAATTTTTCTAGATGCTATGTTTTGTTGTACATAAGATACATTATAATTATTTTAATTGTGGTGACAGAATGACAACTTTTATTACGATAAAAAAGTTAGTGAAGATTGCTAAGTATTTTAGATAACAAGACTGTATCTCAATAATATGCAGTAATACAATATGTTCATTTTGATCAACATAATAGCATTTTGACAAAGTTGGCATAGTTAACAATATAAAATGGATACAAAGGTTGATATATTTCATGTTGGCTGATATGATTCCTGTTTTCGCAAGCCTTTTCATGCATTTTGAAGCAACATCGTAGTCACGGGAGAAAATACGTTACGTTCAGTAATTGTGCGAATGCTGTCGTGCTTCTCTGTTTCTTGCTATGAACCCGTTTTAAGCACTAAATAGATTATTCGGTTCTAGAAGAAACATTGTCGGTGTACATTAATCAAATAATAATGTCTATAAATACTAATCGTATAACGTAAGTCAATAATTATCCGAAAGTAATCGACCATTTCGTAAGAAAATCTATAATTTCGTCTAGGACAGCACTTTCTACAATTAGCCAGTTTATAATCGTATTACGCATTTTTTGGTTCACAGCCAAAAGCAAAAGAGTTCAAATAGACTGTTCTACGTGTAATCTCTATAATGGCATGCTGTAATACAGAAGCATTATTTAGATACGTAATCTTTTCAATTCATTTTTCTAATTGTTCTCAAATCATTTTTTTACTTTCAGAATGATAATGCCAAACAAAGTAACAATAAAAACCTCGGCGTGGGCGTCCATAATCTTCATTCCCACATGCTTCTATATTGTGGTGTTTACGATTCAACGCGTACTCTTTACGCCTTGCGAACTCTTCGAAACGCACTACTGACGAACACTCGCATGTTCCTATGCTGTGCTGCCACAACTGGCGTTGCAAATTCTACAAAAAGTACATCCCTCTTGAACCTTCTAGCGCGGCATCGTAAAAGCGTTTTTGGTCGCAACTTTCACGGTGATATTCAGAATACGGAATTCATTGCCACGTATCGATCCAGTATGTACCTAGAAGTTTTGCTCAGCGTCTGCCTGTACTTCGCAAGAAGTTTCTATCCGAACCTGGGTCAAATGAGGCTGACGAAGGAAGAGATAAGTGGAAATCGGCAAGTGCAATTGGCTAGTACCGAATTACTGACTTTGATGTTCTCTGAACTGATACCCATCGTTAGAGATTCTGGCAAAGGATTTAGTTGTTATATTGTTGATTTGCTGGCTAAGTGTAAGGTTCAGAAAGTTGCCCTCCACTGCTTGGTCTCCAGCGTGATGAGCATGAGAAATGCGCATCGGGAAAGTGAAGATGTGTTTACTTTTACCGAAGAAATTGTCCTTTTCAACGATCCGAATGTGGATAGTCCCAGTTCAGACGTCAATAAGTGCAAGTTTAGGGCGAGCGATCACACAGAGGCTTTTCAGATACAATTATTGCGTTTAGTTTTGGCGTTGACTATGTTGGAACATCAATGCAGTGCTCAGAAAGGCGAAGAAATTGGACCTCTATCGTCTCCCAGTTCTCCAACGAAGCATGTTCCAAACTTCACTGGTTCCAGCATAAAATATGTGCCTGGAGCTTTGATACCACAGCAGCCAATGTTCTTGGCAAGTGTTCTGAGTGCTCTACAATTAGATCACATGAGGCACTTACATCAGCATTGGACGACCTTGGTTACGTCAAGTTTACCTTTCATGGGATCATCGCTTACTTCTATCGTCACTTCTGTTATTCATCAACTCTGCTGTAACATTGAGCAGTTAGCATCATATTACATAAGTGAAGAATCAGCAATGATGACGAAGTTGCAGGATATTAGCACAGTAGATTGCTGTCTTCCGGCTGACTACACAGTGACGCATTTAGAAGCTCTCACATTTTTGCTACACTATTGTTTATTGGATAGTTCCCAGCAAATTGGATTCTCATTTAATCAACCGCCTAGCGGAGCAGTCCAAACAGGGATACCAGGAGCGAATCCTGGACAAATATTTAATAATCTTATTCACGTTTTTATGCCGAGTCCACTATCGCCGGTAAGTTCAATTATAACAAACATTCATTTTATTTTATTGAAGCCAGTTGGTTTTAAATGGGTATTGATACTAACGCAACACACAACTATTCGTAGTACTTGCTTTACAATTGTAATAACCGATTAAGAACCCTAGAAAGTTGTTTAGGTGAATAACGCCTATTTTTCAAGTATTACTAATTCCGTAATTTTTATTAATATGAGCCTGATTACTGATTTGCTTAAAGAAAATTCTTTGTCTTCTTACCTTGTAGGATCTTGCGTCCAAAGATAAAAACGGCGCCACGGAACTTCAACAACATGCTCGTCGTACAGCTTTGAGCCATCTTCCCCGTATAATTGCTTCTCTATCCGCCCTTTGGCAAGCCGTTCTCGCGACGAAAGACAACGAGCAAGCCAGCTGTGTCGTAGGAAGTCCACGAATTGTGAAACACCAACTTCTTGAACTCCTTTCTCCAATTTCTTTCCACCATGGAGTCAATTTTCTCGCTGCTGTCGCTGTCGCTTGGCATGAACGGAGACAACCGTCCGCGAATCAAAAGAAAATTCTACCTGAAGCTTGCCCCAATCAACAAGTGATGGTACACCTTGTGAGCGCAATAAGAGTAATGCCAATTGATACTCTGGTGCAAACTGTGCATCAAGTGGTCAAAAACCCTCCGCCGATTCACGGTGTAAAGCAGGATTTTTCCCTAGAGGTCTCTGTACTAGAGTTGCTTTATGTCTATATGCAAAGCAATACGCAGAGTCTGATTGAAAGCTGGACTTCACTGTTGGGATTACTGAAAGATGGATTGTCATTGAGTGCACCGGCACAATTTTTGTTATTAGCGATTTTGAATGAATATGTACAAAAATGTCCGCCAATGCAGGAAAAGAAAGATATCAGGGACTTACAGGATGTATCTGCTAAGGTGAGTAATATCGATCTGTTTATGACATATTTGTTTTACTAGCGACATACTGGAGATATAATAAGCTAAGGCAAAATTGAATCAGAATAATTTGGTGTCTAAATAGCTGAATAACACCAGTAAATAACTACATGTAAAATGAGTTTCACGAAACGGTATGCTAAACGCTGCAACAATCTTAACAAACAAAACTATTTTGTTCTTTCCTTGCTTTTTAAGATGATTCTATAATCAGTTGTTTATATATTGAGTTATTAGTTATTTTTCCGTCTGTGCTTAGTTTCTCTAATGTATTTATCTTCCGAGTACCTTGTATCATACTGGTATCAATGAATTTTCTAATTAATAATTGTTGCAGCTTGTTGAGTCCTGCTCACAAATAGCAGGAGCTTGCTTAGAACAAACAACTTGGCTACGGAGAAACCTGGCTGTAAGAGAAGACGTTTTTGAGGTAGTCGAAGGGTCCTCCGAAGGTAAAGAGGGAAAAAGCGGTGCTGGTGCGTAATTGGCTTTTCTTTTTCAATCTTATGTTTGCAAATGAGCTACAAATCGATGTTACAGCCTTACTCACGATATATTTGTGAAACAATTCACTCAAACTTTTGATTTTCTGTATCTTCAATTTGCAACGCAAGCTGTCGTATTAAATAACTGTGTACAAAGTTTCTATCCAAACGACCTATATTTTTAGTTACACCAGGAACACCACCGAATGCAGCTTATAGTGTTCAGGCTCAAGCTGTGTTAGCAGAAATATTGGCACCCTTGCTTGACGTCAGCTATGGGTCCCAGGAAAAAGAAAGAGTCGTAACTCTGTTGACAAATTTAATGTACAACGTTACCCCTTATTTAAAAAACCACTCGTACGTATTAAATTTTTTACAGAAATTAAATAAAAAATTGTTTATTACTTTCTTCGCAGGATGTATTACACAATACTGCATAAAAGAAGTGAACGCAACTCGATCAAAATTGCTCCCAGTTAATCAAATATATAAGGATCACTAATTTTCGAAATGAAATTTTACGAAACGCTCCGGTGGTAGTCACTTAAAAAAATGGTACATTGGATTGATTTTGTTGTCAAATATCGCTACAATATTTAGTGTGTATTAGTGCATAGTTTTGAATTTATTATTTGGAATGGCATGAAAGTCTCTATTGACAATTAATAGCAGCAAGATTTTTAAACAAACCATTTTCAAAAAAACACGAGCTACGGTACCCTGTCTCGTATTCAGGTAGCGAAAGATATTAAGAGAAGTAATATAAAATTCTCTCAAGTTCCGTTTTACATAGTATTTTCTTAATTTACGCTATACCATTATTATACTAATATTATAGATTTTAATTTTGTTAATTTGTTGAGGCTTCACTCAATTGACAAATTATTTATAACACTCGCGTTGTAAGTGAGAAATACTATCATAGTACACTACATCAAAACTCAAATTTTCCATCACATTTGAAGACCGGAGTAAACACAATATCTCATTTGGTTGAAACGTTATGAACGGCAAACTGTTCTGTAAATCTTGAGCTTAGCCTTTTCCGTCTTTTCTTGTGAGAGCGTAGGAACAACATGAGTTACTAACATAGTTAACTTAAACACGCGTACATATATACGGAGCTGAACAAAATAGCTTTTGGTGGATATTTGTCGTTTCTGCGTACACTTCTCTTCCTTGTCGTCTTAAATGTAAGCGATATATTCTTACGGATTGCTATTTTTTTGTAGGACAAAGAATATTGCATCGTTTACAGCTTGTTCACAGCTGCTAAGTTCCTTGTCAGGTTATCAATATACGAGGAAAGCATGGAGGAAGGACGTTTTAGATCTGCTTTTGGATCCTTCCTTCTTTCAAATGACTCCTGCATGCCTGCCATATTGGAGAACAATAATTGATAATCTGATGACGCATGACAATACAACGTTCAGAGACTTGATGAGTAAGGACTTCAACGTTGTTATAATTTTTCACAAAAATATATGCATATGTAACAAATAATATTTCTCAAATGCAATTTATCTTTTTTGATATAGATCGTGTTTCGATGGCGCAAAGCAGTGGTATCAGTATTTTTTCGTCAAAGGAACAAGAATACGAACAAAAAGCTCAATTACTCAAAAGATTAGCATTCGTAATTCTGTGTAGTGAAATGGATCAATACCACAAATACATGCCAGAAATTCAAGGTAAATATATTTCAGAATCCACAACAATTTACATGGGTGCTTGGAGATTTCTTGGCCAAGCTACAAAAACATATTTTACTAGTGAAAATGAGAAAAAATGTTCTTGGTCGGTTAATGACGCTTCATTATAAAGTTATAATCAAATTAGATTGAAAACAGGAACTGACGAGTTTTTTCGCACAATATAAATGATCGAAAGTATTTATCTTACATTGCCAAAATTATAATCTTGTAAGTGAACACAAACTTGTCGTCAGTTCCCTATAGAACCCAATACAGCACGTCATCAGTTTATCGCATTTTAGCAACTAAATTATTAATTGGTACTTATAATTTTTCACATGAAATTAGAAAAACTTTATTTTTTAGCATAACTATGTAAATAAATGATTCGTTCTAGTGGCTGATATGGGATGAACAAAAATCTGTTTCACTTTTTTTTCTTCTTTTCGTGTTTCGTCGCGAAAACTCCGGGGCACCCTTTTTTTAAATATAGAATTGTAGCAGTTTATTAATGCTCACTGTTGCAGAACGACTGGCTGATAGCTTACGCCTTCCACAAGTGATTCCTTCGATACAAGCACAAGTTTTCCTCTGTTTTCGTGTTTTATTATTGAGAATGTCTCCGCAGCATGCCACATCTTTGTGGCCAGTGATCGTCAGTGAATTGGTTCAGGTCTTTCTATATATCGAGCAGGAATTGAACACCGATACGGAGGAATTCAGGTACAAAATAAATGTTGAAAATGACCCAGGTCGATATTAACAATGTTGACACGATTTTGGGATTGCTTTCTTGGGTATGAGTGCTTTTTGTGCATGCGGATAAGTGATAAACAGAGCGCAATATATAAAACTAAGTGCTAAAATATGCTATTGCAGCATTCTTAAATGGATCTTTTAATTAAAAGTCAATTAATTGGTATATAGGCACTTTTTCAAAATCAGTCAATTATAGTTTGCTATTATGAAAATCGCACGAAATTAATAATGAGTAAGTTGTATACATTTCGTAAGCGAATTAACAAAAAAAAAAAAAAGGCAGGGTTGTGACGCTGTATAAAACTGCTTGACAAAAGTCTGACTAACAATGAACAATGAATCTTATTAATGTGATGTCGTACTGATTTTTTGGCTCTGTTTCGGCGATGCCGTGAATTTCGTGGGATTTGTGATGGCCGCCGTGGGTTGGTTGGTGTTGGGACAACAGTCGTCATAGCAGGTAAACTTTGCTTATCGTGCGGATTCGTCTGATAAACCCGAAAAAGGCTTATCAATATCACTACATATTTTTCGGTATTGTTATTCAGTTCTTTCATCTAGTGTTTTGTTTCTTCCTTTATTAATTCAAATAGTAATTCATTTATAGTTACATTTATTACCTAACATTATTTTCTGTTACGTCTTCATCAAGTGAACGTCGTCAAATCAAAATTCAATTTGTGAATCGACTCATATAAACAGTGCATTTCATATCATACGTACCATCAATCTTTTTATTACTTAATTATCTGTGATTTTAGCGGTACTAAAACATTAGGATAGGTTCTTAACTTTTACTAATGAAATCTTTACTAAAAACATTAATTGTTAGGTATTCGACATTCATCCCGTTTTGCCTTGCTTTCTAACTGTTTCCTTGAATTTATTTATAACAAAACAGAACTAATGACAACGTCTTAACAAGAATATTACGATCGCCGCCGAAGATAACAAATGCTTTTTTAGTTCGCATATAAAATTGCTCTCCGTCCTCGATTCTTCATGGGCAGTGAACGCAAGTAATGGACTTCAAGCACATGGACATCCCCATTGGCTGCAACTTCAGTTGGCCGCTGCAAAGTTATTGGATTTGGCACTTCTTTTGCCTGCCCACAGATTGCCACAATTCCAAATGTAAGGAAAATTAACTAGTGCCGAAACGCAATGAGAGCAAGTTTTGGACTAATCCCTCATCAATTTATAGGTACAGATGGGCATTCGTCGGCGACGCCGCTACAGGATGCATAGAAAATAACAATTTATCCTCGGATTTTGTCCCCCACATCACTAGAATTGCAAAGCTCATGGACAGCAAGGTACGCATTTTTTTGTTTTACCTGCAAGTTATCTTGGCCATCAATTTTTCAACTTTTTCCCCTTTCTGCATTTTTGAATCAAACTTATTTAATTCATATTTAATGCATAGGAATATAATTTGTATTTTTATTGTTACTAAATTTTTTTATTTACATGCTTACTAAATTTTGTAGACATACGAGTATTCTTACATTAACAAGTTGTACCTGGATATGACAAAAGTTGAATTCTGAGCGAATAACCCAAATTCGAAGTCAATCAGTAGTCAAATGTTTCGTACGAATGAACATTTATTTGTCGATAACTGAATACAGTTTTATTCATTTAGTGCTATGTCTGAATGAAATCTCGTCGAATATCAATGCTGTGACGGTTCAACTGTTTTAAAATTACAAAAACATTCAAATCTGTCATCGTATAAGCGATGAAGTTTCATGTAATTCGAAGCCTCTTAAGAGACTTAAATAATATTTTCACTCCATTTCCCCTGTCATCATTTATTATAAACAAAGTCCTGGGTGTGGGTACATTCCTCCGGCAAGGAGCAAGTGTTTGTAACTTCGTCGAAAACATAATCTTCCTTACATTCACACCCACTCTTGCACGGTGTAAAGCAATCAACGATGTCTGGCTGCGCGCACGTAAATTGACACAAGCAGTGCGTCCAAACTGATCTATCGTCGCATCGATGAAAGCTTCCAGCTCCGACATAGTCCAATTCTTCGTAGTCGTATCCCGGAATCCTGTGCTTAGTATAACGATAGACTTTCTCTGGCAAGCGGTACCAGTTCTCATCGCGTCGATCTTTCTTCAGATTGTGATTGTCATGACTCGGATATCTGTCGACAGGCTGTGAGTCGTCGAAGCCCGTTATGATATAGAAATCATCCTGGGAATTTGGAAGCTCTTTGTCGAAAGATTCATAGTCGAACGATAAATCCCCATAGAATTCCAGGTCGTTGTAATCGGAATCGTCTTGGAATTCTGAAGATTGGATAAAAGAGCAAACGTTTCGTCGCTGTTTCTTCTTTTCGCAATGCTAGCATTTGTCAATTATGTATTCGATAATTGGCGGAACGTAAAGTTGACAATGAGCGACAATTAGATCGAATGAAACCTATTTACCAATTAATTACGCTGATTCAGGAGTTAATTAACTGATGAAAAAGAATAAAAACCCGTCGCAAGGTTTTAAAACATAGGAGCGAAGTATCATGAAAAATCAAACAAGTTTTGAATAAAATCTTGTATAAAACAATTTCCTGCATCTGTTAATTTGCTGTGAATAATCTGATATACATCAGATTTTGATTCTTCGTTAGCGTGTGCAAAAATCGAATGATCTTGGCGAATGGAGGATTTAATTAAGATCAGTTGAAAGAGATAATAGACTGCATTAGATTTTGAAGAAAACTTTAATGATGAAACGACTTACGTGCGCCAATTAATACGAAGACTACCGAAAGAACAAAGTTGACAGTGACGATGCGAGCCATTGCCATGGGCAGCTTGCCACTGACTGTCGTCCTATGCACTCATCGACTGTAATTGCACACTAATATTGCACACCAGTGTCCGTCCAAATAGCGACTACACAACTCTGCTCTTCCATTGTTCTTGAAAAGAAAAAAGAAAACTTGCCTCTTTAGTTGAGTCGCATCTGTCTTCTCGCACTCATTGTCGTATTAATACTTGTACGTGTTACGGCATCAAATTACATACACAAAAATAAATCTAAACAATTAGACTTGATATATAGCAGTTCCCACTTGACTAGGCGCCCAGGATGACGTTGTATGCATTTTTTAAGTACATGGGTCTGTCCACATTTTGTGGCTCGTGTCTTCTTTCAGTTCGTTTGTTTGGTGAGTGTATCGAAGGCAGAGGGAAAAATCTGAAGTCTAAATGAAAGGAGTTACGGCGCGTTACACAAAAAGAATGGACCGGCGTTATGCCGAATTTCTTCAGTAAAGAAAACTTCGTCTATTAAGTGGGATCTACTTACTGTATAAGCATATGTTTTGTTAATGCTTGTCGTTTCTACCTGCGGGATATACAGAACGCAAGAGCGTTAAAAACAGAATGAACCGTTACGAGATATTTGTGTTAAATAACTGCTTTGCCAACCCATGTGTTCACTCTATCCCCATTTTTCTTTAACATAGACGTTTTTCCTAAGTAGTATTAAATCGTGAAGAAAACTTTCGAATCGACAGCCATTTGCAACGTTGAACCATCACGAACTGAAATAACGCTTGGATCTTGGCAACGGAGGAATACAGAAACATTCTATATGCACGTAGAGTTTATTTTCGTGCAGCAGTTTCCGTGGTTACGACAATGCGTCGCGCTTCATCTTCGGAATGATTTTTCTTATCTACAATGTAACCTGTCAGCGACGCTTATTATCTTCCATGCTTGATTATCTATTCACGCGTTTGATCTAAACTAATAGAAATTTATATTCTCTATTTACTAACTCTGGACAGTATGCTTGCTGCTAGTGTCTTCGGAATTTTTTTTAATCACATTTGTTTCCACGTTCACAGTACAAACAAGATGTGACACAAACGAGAGCGACTGCTGGTGAATTATTGCTAACCGCCAACAACATTCGCTCTCTTCAGGATCTTCATTTCTTCTTCGCCGCTTTAAGTAAAAAATCTAGCGACGCTCAGGTCCCTTTAAACATTACACAACTGGAGACGGTTATAGAGCAAGACTTCCTCGAGAAGATGCCTGCTGCGAGATAGTTTACCTGCTGAAACTGCAGGGAGGAGAATTGATCATGTCGGGTACAATATTTGCATTTTTCTTTTATTAGTCGAGCGCAATCAGTTTCGTCCCGTTTGATCACGAATAGGTAAGAATTTGTCGGCTTTTAATATTAATGACAAATAATTGCAACAAAAGAGAAATTCTTCCTAAGAATCTGCAAAACGATGCGCGGTAAATAGAATCCTGCAAAATGTAAAATGAAGATATGAAACCGAATGTTTCGCCTCTTCTTCGATTCTCATGCGTTTTAAATACTGCGTAGTATAATTTAGACATCCAATGTTTAGTTGTAACTGTATGATCCAGTGATAGGTGATATTCAATCATTCCAAGGCTGCTGCGTTTCGTTTATTGCGACGAACGTTGATGTTTATTGTTGAGGCTTTTAAGATTTTATATCTTCCCTTTACATGGGACGTCTTGAACTACACATATAAGAGGTGTCTATAAAAGAAAGATGGTTGAAAGAACAATGAGACGCTCTAGGCAAGTTAGAATAATTCTAGTCCACGTTTCTTCAGCCATTCTTTCAAATAATCTTTTTGTCTAAGATAAACGACGAATCACTCAAAAGGGAAAACAGAAACAGTTGCGTTACTTTCCCGACAATAGTGTACATATGCGTGAACTAACGTTTCGACAAGAAATCCGAAAGCTGATAAGATGTGCTGATTATTTTTCTATATGTATATTGCAAACTGGGTTCGGATAGGGAGAAAAAGTTTAAAACGATGGCATGGGACAGTAAAAAAACTGATCACCGTACATTATTTTTATTTTAGCATGTACATATATAAATATACACACATACGAATACGTAAACACATGGATATATATAAACATATTGTCCTTTGTATATAAGAGAAAAATGCCATAATTCGTGATTGTCGATTACTATTATTATTATCATTATTGTTAATTGATGCAATGTTTGCGACTATCTCTTTTTATAAATCGTTACTCGCGACAGAATAGTATTGATTGTCAGCAATTATTGAACGTGGATGACATTCTTTAGCTCCTGTAATGCATAACACGTTAAATTTTTATTTATTCTCCGCAATCTTCCAGACAATTGATGTTTAAGTTAAAGCTTAGGATAATATCGCTTTCCATTTTTTATTATCTCATTTCACTTAAAGAATAACAATTCAAATATATCATCATGCGAAAACAGTCAATAATTAAATAAGAACTCACTAAGTGGTGAATTTTTTTGAAGACTTTCAATTGTTCGACATAACTTGTAAGTAAATCGAGACCTGGTTTTTTTGTTTCCTCATCGCTTTATCAACAGAGAAAAGTGATAAAATGCGAAACGTGTACCTTGTATTAGGAATGATGTACCTAAATAAAAATGCTGTTGAATATTTTACAAACATGAAAAAGTACGATAATGAGAAAAGAAGAAACGCGATGATAAATTGAGTAAAATATTTTCCTCCTTTCCCCACTTTTTATTAGAAAATTAATATTCATTTGACATGGCTACTCAAATGATTCAGTTGTAATCTAAAATATTTAATCCAGTACTTATTTATTCGTTATATATAACACGCCAATTGACCTACTCATTGGAGTATAAACTTAAATAATTGCTGGCTGTTTACACCTTAGATTATTTCACACACACCCATCGTATATGGTTATAACGATGTTCCAAACAATGATTCACATAATTTCTACCAAATTAAATACATACCCGTCAAATACGCTTATATTTAAATAAAAATATTTACACGTATTGCGATCTTTGATCCCTTACTCGTAGGAAAATATAGGCTTAACACTGCCGCCATAATTCAAAAATTTTGATCGACATACCGCAAATCGAGAAATCGACGAAATCGAAAAACTCGACATCAATCGCAAAGAATCGAGTCAATCGGCAGTCATAACAGTTCAGACACTGTCAACTAACCTAATTTCTCAGGCACCCGTGCAATCTGCTCGCACTGTCGGAGACTGTGCGGAGAAATCGCGAGTACTGGCAAACTGGAGAAGAAACAAAGCCAATAGCGCGGTCGGACAAAGGTTCGTCCGATGTTCGCGACAGGGTTCTTCTCGTTGTTGAACCAGTGAGTTCGAAGGTCAGTGAGGAAAGATGTCCCCCGACAAGTGGGAAAACGCGTGCCGATTATGCTCAGAGGAAAGGAACGAGATGCTGCCGATATTCGGCGACGAGGGGACGCAACGGAAAGTTGCACAGAAGTTACGTGCCTGTCTACCAGTGCTCGTTTACAAGACGGACCCGTTGCCAAAACAGATCTGCCAATTCTGTGCCGCCAGACTCGACGACGCTTACGAATTTCGAGAATACTGCCTAAACATGTATAAGAGTATGCACGTGAAAATGCTAGCACATAAAGGTCGGGAGGATGTGCAAATCTTCTTCGAGGCAATGCGAAATTCACCAGATCCTTGCCAGGTGCGTTCAATTTCCTACGTTAATAAAAGGATGTGATGAAGTGCCTCGTGTGGTTGTGGTATCACATATAAATTAAATTTGGATTTTATTCTGCATGAAAGTATTCGGAACTTTGCGGTAAGATTCTTGTAATCATTTACTATTAACATTAATGAACTACAAATTCCATAGTCCACAGCACTGTCAGCCATACTATAATCCAGATGGCAGTTTGACAACATTCAAATCTTTTACGTGGAAAAGATCTTTTATTCATGTTATACAAGGATATACAAAAAGAATGTAGCTGGATCAGAAGTAAAACCTGAGCTCCTAATAGTGATTTGATTATCTTCTCTACATTATTATTGAATGTCCTTGCTTAAATATTTTCTTCATGTATTGCTTAATGTTCACGTCACACATAAGGAGCTTTGCCTGCTTTATTCAATGTATATCTAGTATTGTCAAACCGCATTTCCTTTTTGATTACTAATAACTGTAAACAATTTTACATTATTTTGAGTAGTAACCTTGCTTGTTAGCTTTTGAGAACTTTATCGACTTGCTATTTTCTCTTTACAAAAATTATCTTGTGCTTCTAGTTTTAACCGAAGCAGTATATGTTAATCATGGTTTCTTAGACAATAGAGGCATTAGGTTCACAGTTCATTATGCTTACCAAGTTCCACTCATTTAAAATATGTTCCACTATATAAGTTAATATATATAATTGGGTAATTTTCGTGTAACTTAATCTGCTTGAAATCTCTTATTTCAATTCTTCTCATACTTCTATGATTTACATAGCAATCTTCACCAAAGCATTCATATAAGAGCACGTCATGTTGCATCAATCTCTTTCTCATTTTTCCATAAGTTTCTTTTTGGTAAGATTTGCTCGACCTTTATAGTGATAACCTAGTCATGTGCTTGAAAAAGCTTTTGCAGCTTAGGTAGGCTGTTAGCTTTTCTGTTCTATAGCATCTTATCATATGATCTTTTTTTCTATTAACATTTTTTCTATGTATGTTCCCAACATTCAAGGAAATGTATCATTACTTAAAACATTATTATTAATAAGTGACAGGACCCCTTTAAGACAAATATACAATTTTGTTTTGGAGAGGTTGGTCCCCTGCTAGATTAAATGATAGTCTTGATTTTGACTATAAAAATTAATGCAGTTTTTGTTTCTAATATTTTATGCTAATATGTAGTTTTTATTATTACAGTTGAGGTTCTAAAGTTTTGACACATTTGATTGACTTGAAAATATTTTTGCTAGCGTTCTTTCGTAGACAAGTATTCATTTTTTGTCTTACCAAATGAATGATTATTTCTTCTCAACATGGACATTAAATTTCCAACATTTTTTTTAAAGATTTACCATAGATAAAATTCTGAACATGTCAATCATTTTCAGTCGTATGCAGTATATATATCGATTGTGAGGTGCTTTAATTCTTAATAGTCACATAGTGTTAAACAATTGATTCATAGTTCAGATGGACATGATAGACATCTCATAAATGTGTAGCAATGTTTTATTATCTGCTTTTCAATTATTTGGTACTTTATGCAAAAACCTTAGTATATGGAGTTTCTGTTTGTAAGATTGAGTTTAAAAAGCATTTAAAGATTTTCAATAAAGTGTGCATGCTTAAGGTTAGGGAAACTTTACAAATCCTGATTTCCTGATCAGTTAAGACAGTCAGTGACCTCCAATTTAGACCAGATAAAATAGAAGCTTATAGACCTGATTTACCTGTAGAGATTATGTAGTAATAATTTCAGAATCTTCTGTGCTTTTTTTGGATAATTTCTTGTACAATAATATTCTAATACATAAGAACATTGTTGCAATTGTATTATATTAAGACAAGCATATATGGAATTTATTCTTGTTAAACGTCATTGTTACTTTTTATTAAGGGACGTACACCAGCTTGAAAATAAACTATATAAATAATCTCATGCTATCACTAGTTTGCAGTTTATTTAGAGAATCTTATGACATTTACAGTGTTTCTTAAGATATGTTGTTATAAAATAAATTATTTGTAAACTTCTAGAGCCGGTTGCCTGCATATCAGTTCACATGCATTTGTTGTATCTAGGTTTTCCAATATCAAGGACTGTTTTTATAGAAGCTTGTGACATATGATTGACTCTGGCATAACTAACTTACATTCTATTATGAAATAAGCATATCACAGGTCACTTGAGTATCAAAACAAAATTATATTAAGTTTGAAAATTTAGTTAATCCTGTTATTGATCAGTTTTTTAATTATTTAGATAGCTGTTTGATATTAATCCACAATTCTTAACAACTGTAATAAAAGTGACAGTTTTCCAAATTTTTAACAACACTTTATTATTGTAAATGTATTTCTAGTGGTTTGTTATGTACCATTTTTAGTGAACTACTATAACCCATTATCAGGAAGATTTATTGTATGGTTAGTGGGTATTTTGATTGATGCCATTTAAGATTGATCAGTATTTTTGCATTTTATAACAATAGTTTTCAAAGGTGAGGATATTGTCTCCTAAGCTCTGAAAACATGCGTCTGAATAGCTTTTGTTTATTGGTTGCAAAACTTCTGTTAATTCAGCATTTTTTGGTATAATTCAAGTCAGTATAATTATCATCAATATATGTACAATTTCAGACACTGATAACAAAGTTGATTTATTTGTTTTTAGTTAAATTGATGCTATCATTTTGATGATACCCATGGTGTGTTGATTATAATTTGTTCTAAGTGATTTTCGTTTGTGGTTTGTATTATATAGTAAAAGTTGGAATGTAGCCATCATAGATTGATTTGTTTTCTTCTATTTACCTTTATGTTTTTTTGAGGTCAATAAGATGTTTTATTGTAATGGTATGTTTCTACATTTTCAAATGCCTTGTTGATATTCTTTATAATTAGTTTTGAATATTTGTTCCACCAAGAATTTATATGACATTTTGGTATTACCTATACCAACACATTTTACAATTCAATAATTCACAGTATTATTTATGTTTAATGTCAATTACATTTACTACATTATTATTTTTATTGGTCACTTGTTAGCAACAGTTATACAAGTTTGCAAAAGGTTGAAAAAATATACAGTAATATTTATTCTAACTAGCTAATTCAAATTTTCATTAGGCTAACATTGATGACCCTTTAGGTCCTTAGCATCTCCTTTGATTGCTATATATTATTGATGAATGCATTAATTAAATTAGTCAAAAGCATGAAAAATCAGGTCAAGCATTATAGTGGGTATAGTCATCCTACCCTTTTTGTCATGATTTTTAACTGATACAATATATTATGGTTTGGCTTCTTGGAGTTAATAAAATAATACGTTTAATATAGTAATTATGATTAATCAGAGCGATTTCTTTATCCCTGCAGGACACTTTCTTCCACAAGCAAATAGCATTCAGTTCATATTTGTTAATTAGATCTGTAGTTGCAGAAGGGGAGGAAATAAATGTATTTTAATTCAGTTATAATAAGATGAGTGGTTTCTTATTTCCGATTAAGAGATTTTCATTAAAAAGATAAATACTTAGCTGTAGAGGTTGTTTATTTGGGTTCAGTATGCTTCAAAACATTGTGAAATGTATAGGATTTTTTTATGTAAATGTAATCTGTATTGTAATTTGTGTGCAAATTGTGTTGAGTTGCTATAATGTTATTACAAATATGTTCTCTCTTGTGACATGTCCAATCAAGTGTAATTTGACATAGGTTTGAATCAAAGCTGTTTTGAAGAAAGTTCAGGAAGTCATAAAATCCATGATTTTTGTTTTTTATTACTGACTAGTTCATTAACAAAATATACCATTATTTAGATTACGTTGAACGTAATGGATTGTTGCTGTTGATGGTACTGGCTAGAAAGAACGTTAGAGCTGTGTTTGACCTTAGAATGAGTAAATTTGTTTGGAATTTGTGGTACAACTTATCCTTTGCTATTAGTGGTATTGAATGGCAGCTTTTAATGTATTATCTTTATTGCTTTTTTACTTTTAATTCTTGGGAATAAGCCATTCCTGTTGATTTGTGTTCTGTTATTGGACAAGAACTGACTGTATGAACAATGCAGTGTACCATTCTTTCATCTCCTCACAGCCTCTAAAATCAATGCATTTGAATGGATAAAACCTATATCACCTACTACACATGGAAAAACGTGTACAGTAAGAGGAAAGTAGTAGTTTAATTTAGTTTAAGTATTCTGCATAGTCAACCATAAAGTCCATACCACATCATTCTTGTGTGCATTAAACAAAAGGACTATATTGTAAACAACTAAAAACCACATTGGTTACATTCATTGTCTTGTGGCAACTTGTTGCAGACACATATTCTTTCAGTTGTATTTCCAGTGTTATTCTTCAGGAATGCATTCTACAAGCTTTCATACATCACACATGAAAAAAAATTATGATCCATACTTGTAATAAAGAATGTTAATGTACAGTGGGCACTTTTGCAACCATACAATACGGCGCTTCATATTTTTAGTTTCATATTTTATATCAATGTGATTGTATGTGATGCCTTTGGATCTGGCTGATGCTATAGGAACGTGGTGTCGCTCTTTTTGGTTGTCAAAGCCATACAATGTTACATGTGTTATAGTAGGATAATACTGTATTCGAAATTTTAGTCATATTCGTGGTTGTAAATACTCCTATGTTTTTTCATTATCGTAACAATGAAAAATTTAGAAACTCAATGGCTACATTTCAAGTTTACACATACTTGTCATTTAATTTAGGATGTCAAAAATATCTTTGGTTTTCTACATCTATTCTCATCACATATACTGATTTGGATACGCTAGTTTTTTCATGAGTTCTCTCAAATTTCATCTCGTATGCTAAAATGCTCAAACAATATGTTAATACAAGAGCATTGACAACATTATCTTAGCATTGACATTGCTGAAGACACATTTGCATTTATCTCTTAAATCACTGACTGTGTGTGATGTATTTTCTGGCCAGTTGCTATTATGTTGGCAAATGATATATCCACTGTCTTTTTAAAACAAATACAACATCAGCATCAGCTTATAATTGTTATAACAGCTCTTGGTTTACTCAGGATATAGTCAAATCTTGTTCCTCTTTTCTTGATACATTTTTTCTAATACATTTTGCAGATATTTAAGAAATGTAGTTGAATTTATAGGTTTATAACGCTAAGATATTATGACTCTAAACAAGGAGCAATTCAATAGACATAATCACACATGGTCCTACAAAAGCCAAGAAAGTAATGTGATAATATTTATGAATGTAATAGATTAACACTCCTCATAGGACACTGCAAATTTGCAATGTTCAAAAAAGTTTAGTCATATAATGACCAAAGTAAAGAAAATTATTAAGCTATACGAATAATTGAACACAGCGCCTGTAATATGACATGTAGCCTTTAAAACCATGTGTCAAATAATCTGTTCTTTTCCTGTTTCAACCAAAACCATATTTTCAAAAAGAAACATTTATGATATAGTTATTGTAAACAAAGCTACACAAATATAGCCATAGTACTTTATTTCTTCCATTCAGAATTACTGTATCAGAATCATGAGGAACATTTACCTTTATACTTACCAAATTAAGGAAATGTTATCGTTGTACACACAGATTATATTTATTTAGCAGACAATTTCCACTCAGTTTAATAGTAGCTGTGGTTGTAGAATATATAACGCTGATTTTTGGCTTTACATTCTCATTATTATTTAAAAATGTAATCATTGAATTCATACTTGTATACTATAACTAATAGTAAACAACTGTGTAACATGAACCTTAGAGGTTTTGGTATGTTTGCATTTGATATAATGTAACAGTATTGCTGTTCACACATTATATATTTCACTCTAGGCCCAACTTTGTCGAGAGAAAGCAAGAGCTCCTCCACCCTTAGTTCCTCTACCAGCATCACTGCCTTTAGAAAGTCCATCAATGCCACCAGACATCGTTCAAGAACCAAATCAACCCACCTGTATTGAAACTCTCACCGAGTTGCCTTGCGAAGTTGAGATAAAGGAAGACAACTCCGAGCCTATCCTACCAAACACTGAAACTGTATGTGTACAAAACATAAATAAGGAAACAGATGAAAAAGTTAGGTTAGAAATGAAATTTTATCAGATTACAGAAGAAAAGGCAAGTAGTATTTTAGAACAAGCGCTGACTGGAATGCTGATGAGGGTCAAAGGGAAACAGCTGAAGGGCAGATCCACGCTTAGTTCGGAATGGTTCTGTGCACCGTGCAATACTTATTTTAAGTGAGTAAAGATAACTTTGACAACTTAAGAAACTAAAATTCTCTTTAGAGATGATAGGACACAATTTCTTGAACTTACACACAGGTCAAGAGAGAGTTTAGTAAAACATATGCAGCATCAGTGCCCCCGTAAATATACTTGCAAGAAATGTTCTCTCTCTTTTAATTCTGTGGAAAATCTAGCAAAACATGAGGCTGCAGTTCATATCAACGTAATGCTGGATTTCAATGAAAGTGTAAAAGAATGTGAGGAATGTGATCGAGAATTCATTAGCTGGGAAATGTTGAGGCAACACAGATTGAGAGACCATGTTTGGAGTGATACAGATAGTAGCATTGTAACTTGGTGTTCACTGTGCAATAGGTAATATTTACTTCTATGAATTTTTTGTGTACATAGTGTATTATTATATAATTACTTACTGTGACAACGTCATTATGTTTGAAGATTTTTTCATTCAGTGGATAATTTTAAAAGTCACATGCAACTTCATTCTGCTGATGCACCAAACACGAAAACAGAGGAGATTCCAAAGGAAGTAAAGAGACAGCATATTCATGAAGGCACAAAGTCATTAACGTGCCCAACATGTGGCAAGGTAAAACTATGAGAAACTGTTGTTAATTTTATTTACTCTTAATTACATTTTGATGAGTGACGTAGAAAATGTTTACAAATATCAGAAACTGACATAAATATGTTCTGTGTAAACAGGTGTGTACGCAACAAAGTGCATTATCGAATCACATGAGAACGCACGAACCGAAGAGACATAAATGTGATATATGTGGCCGTTCCTTCGGCTTATTTATAAGACTGGCCGCACATAGAATGAGTGAGCATAATCAGCAACCAGCCATGACGCCAATTATGGCGACTGTTGAGCAAGAAGAAGCTTTAAACGCCGAGCGGGAAGCCAGAGAAGCAAGAGAAGCAAGAACAAGAGGTAGCAGGCATCGAAATTACTTTGAGGTAAGGGGTTAATAGGTTGATATTATGTAGAGAAATCGCACAATACATGGCACACCTCACAGCATCCCATCATGTAAAAATGAGTCTGGGACAATCAATACAATCATGATATTCTGTTATAAAAAAACTTGATTGTAAACACTCCTTAAAAAAACGTGCACATAACTAACAAAAATTAGTTTACATTACGGAATCAGTATAGTTTCATTACTCTTCTACATAATTACATACTGAACCACTTAATACCTAAAGGGATTATTTAATAACTATCTCTAGAATCATAAAATTGTAAAATCATGCCAAAGAAACATATGTAATAGATAGAACGTATTCAATTTTATAATTGGCTACTCTAAGAAGTAACATGTTGATGATATAAAGCAATAACTTTGTCAATGCTGCAATTATTTACAAACAACATTTTTGACAACACTTTCTGTCCAATATAGACGATAGAGAAAGAAGATATTCCAAATAACGATGAACCGCCGCCGAAACGTGCAGCCTTAAGCGCGAACGCGTTTCAGAACGTTGCACGATGTGGAATTTGCTTGCAGTGGTTCAATGACCACACAACCATGTTGACTCATCTGCAAACACATTCAGATATGTATACTTGCAAAAGTTTCAATTGCCAGGTATGCAAGAAATCTTTCAAGGAGAAGTGGCAACTTTTCAGGCACGAGGTAAAACAGCCTGTGTGCTGATGCTATTCTAATGTCTAGAACAATAGAATACTATTTTGGAGTGCTATTTATTTCCTATTGTTATGATCCCCGTTTAACTAGATGTCGCATAAAAGGAACGATTCGTCAAACGTGTTCTCGTGCAATGTTTGTAATAAGTCGTTCACCGGAAAATCGGTGTATAAGGCCCACCAAAAGACTCACATCGTCGACAAAACGTACCATTGTTCCAAGTGCAATAAGCTCTTCTTCAAGGAAGTTTCTATGCTCACGCATCAATGTACTGGCGATCCCACATTTGCGAAAGTAAATACCGTGCCGAAGATTGCGCAGAAGAACATTTTGGAGAAAACTGGCCAGAAGTATAAGTGTAACAAGTGCAATGCGTCGTTTACGAGTGCGCAATCGAGAAATTCCCATATGAGAGTTCACGCTGAAAGTACAAATTTCACGGTGAGCATTAGGGGTAAATAAAAGTCGTGTTATTTCCTCTATTCCGTTAGTAAACGTTAGCAGTGATTCTTATGAATTTTATGCATGTTTATCGGTGCTTTTTCTAATAGTCGAAAGAAGACGAATTGTCGAAAGATTTGGATAATGAAACGATGCCGGAGTTGAGGCCAGAGACTTCGCTAGAATACAGTTCTGTAACTCCAATCGAACCAAAAGTTGAAATTAGTGAAGAAAGTACGCCCCCTCCTGTGAAACGAACACTCATTAGAACAGCAGGCGGGTAAGTTGCACGACGATTATTACTTGTACTGTTAATGTGCGCCCAACGTGACACACTGTGAACGATGAAATAAAAATGGGAATCTTCTCCGGATTGACAATGTTGGCGATAGGTAAACGAAGCTTTATTTTGTTAAATGTCAGGTACCGTTGTGGAGTATGCCAGTCACCGTTTGTCCTCCGTGAATTGGCTGTTGCTCACTTACGTTCCGCTCATCCTGTAATGCCGTATCAATGTCCGTATTGCAAGAAGCGATTTACAACGCAGTACTCGTTCACGCATCATATAAAGACAGATCATCCCGATGAGCCTGAAAAATAACCGATGCAATATAATTTTATGGGACCCAATAAGACTTAAGAGTAGGCAAGGAGTTACGAGAATTTGATGGAAAAAATAGGACGTATAGATTGAATTACAGGACGAGGCGGAGAACATGTAGGGAAATAACCGAACTAATAATTAGGGCATGAAACGTAAAAACGAGTAACGCGCAAAGCAGATGGAAGTAACCTTACGGGCAAAAATGACTGCCGAAGAAAAAGATCACGAAGAAAACCACAACACGTGCCTCTTTAAAGTTACGAGGATTGGTGCCGACGAGAAACGGATTTAAGCGGCATATTGAGTCATTCTTAAAGCGATGTACAGAGAATATAATGTTATTGTATAATGTATTATTTTGTAAATTGGCTGCGATGTTCCTCCGTGTTATTGAATAGCGATCTTCTTTTTTTAATATTTCAGTCACCAAGACACAGTTCTTTTCCTTTTTTATGTTTGACGTTGCAATGTACATAGTCATTGTTCTTCAGATGTTTGTTTTAAAAAAATTTACTCCGTTTTTTCGCAATGCCAAGAGGAAGAAGCGTAAAGTTGTTCAGCCTATGGGTTAAAATGATGTGGTCGACAGCGATAACTCGACGGTCAAGAAAATGGCCGTACCTCGAACGAAAACAAAGAAGTTTTCTTGGCGCTTAAGATTCCGGTTAGCAGGGCACCATTTAAAAACTAAGTATTAGTACTTACTAAACGTGCCTAATTCAATTGTGTCCTAACAATATCCTTTTCATATGTCAAGTGTTCTATAAGCAATTCACTTTCGATAAAAACGTCATGCCTTTCAAGAACAAGGCAATGCAAAGAAGAAAAAAGGGTAATATTGTTTGCTTCGTATATCAAGTTCGCCTCTGCAATCGCAGAAAAAATGGTCAAATAAGTGAAGTGTCTCGGGTATGAATAAAAAAAAGCGTAAATTGATGTAAGCATATACACGATGGAATATTAAATTTATTACAATCCGCAAAGAAGTTATCGAACGATAACAAGTACGAGACGAAGTTAAATAGCAAGTACATGTATTAATTAAGGTATGTGTGTGTGTGTGCGTGTGTGTGTGTGCGTGTCTGGTGACGCGGAGGTGGGGCACATAATTGGGAACTGGATCGAATAACGGATAAAAAGAATAGCTTCACTGTGCCTGGCAATATTTTGTTTTCTAAATTTTTTTTCATTTTTTTTTAATCTTAGAAGCGAAACGTCGCCTTCAGATCGAGTAGTATTGAATTTTATTCGTAGAAAACGACTATGGATGAATCGTTAAACATGCAAATGTGTCTCGTCATGTGCATAAATGCATATAGTGAGAGATGCAAGTCGAGTGAGAGTTCAGAACGAATAGTGAACGGATGCGTATGATGTAGGTGAAACATAGTTCAGCAGTCGCACTGCACACGATCTTTATAAGTTTATTTTATATATAGTGCATTTACAAAAATAAACTATTACGAAAATAACGTGAATTAATATATGCTATTGTATGGGAATCAGAACTGAAATAATGAATCATAATCACACATCTCAATACCGCTCACAGTACAATGACTTGCAGAACTTTGGTATATGTCGTGTAATTTCATCTGTATCCGTAAAATCTTTCAAACTTTCCGGCTATTTTCCAACATATCTCCTGAATTATTAAAGCTTCTTTACTCGATTTGCCGTTTCTGGGTTTGTTGACGTTACAGAGGGCTTTAAGATTTTTTTTCAATTTCGAAAAAATAATTCATTGAATAAATTCTTATAAAATTCTTAACATTTCATTTACGAGCTTCTCACCGAAATACGGTCAATCATTCGGGACAGTAAATTGTAAAATAATTTTCTGTTAACTTCCCGGTATTCTTGCAAATATTGCAAAATAAGTCTATTTTTAAATATAACAAATCATTACATTTCTTCGAAAGTTCAGAAAAAATGATATTGATCTACATTGCGAAACGATATTCACCAACTTGGATAACTGAAGATCAAACAGAAAAATATTCATTCTTCTACCATGTTTTCACGTATACTAAGGACAATTACAATTTCTTATCTCTTTTCGCATGTCACATTAACTAGAAATTATTATCATTACATCAAATTGTTATTGTTAATTGAGCAATGCAATTAAGGTTTGTTATTTTTCTCCACATTTCTTGTGTTTCGCTTATAATTTCGTTGATCCAGCTCTATCAT
The DNA here is from genome assembly GCA_914767735.1 of Anoplius nigerrimus. NCBI lineage: Eukaryota > Metazoa > Arthropoda > Insecta > Hymenoptera > Pompilidae > Anoplius > Anoplius nigerrimus. The sequence goes on from OU612078.1 coordinate 12,866,393, forward strand.
CGCTGGTAGATCGACGGTAACAAAGTCATACGATATTATCGCAACGCCATATTCCATACATTTGTAAAAAGCATTCTTCACTCTGCCGTTTACTACTTTTTCCTACCGCTAATAACATATTTCCCTTATATTCCTTTAGAAGTGAACAACACGCAGTACTTACCCTCATTTCCATACGTAGTTCCCTCAAAAGTATGCGAGTCTCGTGAAAATGTAGAGATGTCAGCAATCATAAAGGTGATTCGAACATTTGCGCAGTAAACGTTGGCCAGGGTGCAAGCGAGTAATTAAGCAATTGGAGAAATTGGAGGGGTCAGAATATTAGAAATTTACTAGGCAAGCATGCGCGAGGCTCATTAGAAGCGATTAATTTATGTCGTCTTGTTCGTTTGCGCCTCCCGCATAGCAGAACAACACGCCCAATTGTCATTCCTCCGCCGACGCACGCTTGTTCTTATTCCTGACGGCTTTTTACATCCCCGATACAAGGAGCGACGTGCAGCAAACGATATATACGAACAACATGCGAACGATACACGTGAAAAATACCGTAAGTGTAAGAGTCGCGTAAGTGTATCGGCCGCGTAACAGGAAGTGTCGCGCGTTGAATGCCGATAAACTCGATAAGGAATGGCACGAGAAGAGGAAAGAAGGCGAAGCCGACGGATTTAATGCGAACGTGGGTGTAACCGATCGTTATAAGTCCACGAAATTCAAGTAACGGTCCTACGGACTCTCCTACTTTCGGACACGACTATTTGCTCCGGTATACACGGGCGTATTTGTTGCTAACTAACGACACTTCCAGCTTAGACGTTGCTCATAATCACATACTTCGGAAGAAATCGCCAGCTGTTTAACAAACAGAGTTAATTTATTTAACCACTTGTTTGGCTTAATCGTGCGTAAGTTTATATAAATGAAGAAATGGGGTTTCTTTGTCTTATTTTCTCGTCGGGATGAGAAGTGTAATAATATTTATATGTATTTTAATTGGTGCTATGTAAGATTATATCGTTTACTAAAGTATGGCTTAACTATTTTCTATTGCTGTTAGCTCAACGCTGTTAAATACTTAAGGAACAAAGATTTTCTTATGGACCGCCGCGTTTTACTTCAAATACGACATGCTGTTATTTGAATCGTGTTATAGAGGTGGCATTAAAAGGATTATAAATAGTGCCAAATCCAAACAGCATATGTTTGTGGCGTATGCACGCATTCCAAAAGGATGATTAGAGTACTGTCCATATCCTATATGAGTACCGCAAAAGGAGATAGCAATAATTATTAGTAACAACAAAAAGTCAAATTATATACAAAAATGTTCGATTCTTACGTTTGTACTTAAAGTAAATCTTACATCTACACTTACTCACAAACTCGATGTGTTTTATTATTGACTGGAACTTTGAAGAAATGAGAAGATATTTCCCTGATGTACGAATACAGGTTTCGAACATTTTCAATCAACATTCGATTTCACTGAATAGACCTGATTGTGATATGAACACTTTTATAAATAAACTATACCTAACTTGCTTGACATTGTTGATATTTATAGTTTCGCGTCGAACTTAATCCGATTGTTAATAAAGCTCAGTCCTTAGTAAAATATCGCGCGTATGGAAAATTAGTTTCTTAAAAATTAGATAACTTTGCCCCGCAATCAGGTACGCCTGCAGTGCGTACATAACGTCTACATAACGCGTATATAATGTATCCTCTTCCATTACGTTCCTGGTATCGTATGCATTCGTTCTCTCTCTTCACGTCTGAGATTGCCGGTTTGGTAACGTTGTCGCCTGCCTTTCTTCTCGCCATCCTACCTTTCTCGGCCTTGTTATTAGCCTGTCGAAGGGTGTGGCGCCGGAATCTGGCGAACGACCTAGGCTCGACCTCGCCACGAACCTGCTGTGAACCCGTGAGGAGCTTTTGTACAACGTCCACGCGTGCGGACAACCTGTGCGCAACTTGCAAAGAGCCGTGCAAGTGGGCGCGTACTCCGTTACACTTTGAAAACTCCGCTTTCAATGACGTAGGATGGAAAATCTAAGCATTACACTTCACTTGGAAAACCAAAGAAATTCTATAGAAATACGATGTTCCGACCAGTTTCAACTAATCTGATATGGTAGGATCTTCGGATCGCTCTCATGTTTCTTCAACATCGTTCATGGTTTAGCATCTCATACTTATTTTCTTATTCTTCGGCAACTTCTTTCCCGCCCTCGATGTGCAGATAAGTCTTACTCCTTCCTTGCCTTTCCTCCTCCGTTTCCATGCGCATCCATGTACATCCTTTCGATGGCCTTTTACGCGGATCCTCGTCGGGAATCTATAAAACGCGAAAGGGAGTTTGTTGCACAAGAGGCACAAGAAGCGTAAGAGGCAGAAGAAGGTTGGCTCTGCACGTCTCTCGGCGACCTTTAGGGCCGCCTCGAAACACAAATCACGTTGATGGCGCGCATACCTCACGTGTCACCCACCAACTATAACGTTTATTACGAAATCATCCCTAGCGGCCGCCGACTTTTTCCGCAACAGGTGTCAACGCCTATTGTGCAATGTATCAAAACAGAAGTGGAACGTCCTCATGTGATTTCATTCGAAGACCACGATGTAACGATGAAGAAATGTCGGCCAGATAGCGAAGAAGTGCTTTGGAGCTATGGGGAGATGAGCCTGTAAGAGATGAAGTTGAATTGGCCGATGTCAACGTCGAAGGAATTCGAATTTGGAAGTGTATTGCAGGGAAGTTTAGCGGATTAAGAATGAGGCGTAAAGAAACGGCAAGGCGCGAGTTAAAGGAAGCGAGTTGACCTGACAAAACGGGCTCCGCTCATGCGTCTCATTGCACAAGTCGCCGCTTTCCTCGTGACATAATATTATTTAACTCGGAATAATGCCAGCGCGCTATGATTGCGTAACACCAGGCGGAGAGAAGGCTGGTATTTCGCCGGGCGAGCCTTTTATATTATATAAAGGCCTCCTTACTCTTACTCTTACTCACTCTCACTCAGCCGCGCTCATGCTCCTACACACTCTCTCTCTCTCTCTCTCTTGCCCATTTTTCCTCTCTCTTCGTCAGGTGCCCCCCCCCCCCCCAACGATTGCGCCCACTCTCTCCCCCTTGCGTGCTCTCGTATACACTGACTCGCTTCTGTTCGATCTTTCTCTCTCTCTCTCTCTCTCTCTCTCTCCATCTCCCTTCTCTTCCTCTGCATCCATCTCCCTCGTTCGCGCCTTCGTATTTTCTCCACCGCTCCTTCCATGTCTTCTCTTTCTCTGAAGGTGACCCTCTCTCTCATTCCTCGGAGCCTGCTTCCACCACGCCTTGCGGGAGGAATTGCGTCAACCTGTAACAGGAAGCCGATAGGCGTCAAACGCTGCCCCGCGAGAACGAGGAAGTTAAGAGTTCAACATGCAAAACCGGAGCCACGAGAATCGAGACTCCTGCCTTCTCCTTTTGCCTCGCGCCGCCACCAAACTGGTCTACTTAAGCCGCGGATTACGTGAGTGGCAAATTAGGCGCTGAGAGCTTTACCGACTTTACTTCAGAGATCGACAGTCGACTCCTTCGACTTCTTCCATCATCGGACATCTGCTCGTCACCGTGCTCAATTTTTTCAGAGCCCTGTCGCGGTTTCTGTTCACGCATCAACGGCTGAGAAACAAAAAGTATTGACTGGCGAGTATTCTGGGGATGATTTTTGTCGTAGTAATTCGGAGGTCTAATTCATTATGTGGCTAGAGTGGCGAGTTATATGCGGATTATCGGCTGACGTCCTGACATCCTGGATGGGCTCTTTCCTTGACGACTGCTTTAAGATTCGGCCTGTTCGCTGGCAGGAGATGAGAGAAAGCGACTGGCTGAGGGTTATTGCGTCAACTTAATTGCGCGCTCAAGACAAGCACTCGCCTCTAACGAATCAGTCGGAAGTTGGACGAATCGATAGTTAATCATCGAACGTTTATACGATTTTCAGTGATGTCCAGGCGATCTTCCGTCATCCCGCATTGTTTATAACAAATGGAAGAACGCAGAGGAATTTCTGGTAGACAGGTGCGAGACTACACTGCCAAGCTTGATGGGGAAATGGTCCAAATTATAACGAATGAACGTGAATTACAATAAGATTAATAATGATAGTACAGGTTGCGTTTGGCGAAAATCGAAGGAAAGTATTGTATCAATGTTGCTATGGTGTACGCTCTTAAGGTATATCCTGTGGGGAAAACCCTTTTTCGTGACAACACATGCAAACATGCCACGGTAGTACCAGCGTAATAAACGGAGAGCTATTCTCACCGTTTCTTGGAAAGACATCGACGCGGCGAGCGTCCGCAATATCTCTTACTCATCATCAACGATATCTTAGATGTGCATGATACGTGAAAATTGGAAAAAATATACTTTTTGTTATTATGTTTTCTTCGTAACGCTAAAATTGTGGTGCCCAAGTTGTTTCTGTGCGTTTATTAAAATTTAAATGTTTTCATAACAAAGCATTCTAACTATATTGGTTATATTCAATCTTTGCCGTTGTCACCTTCGATTTATTAGAGATGCTAAGAAATCGGAGAAGCATTGCCATTGATATTTCCCAGAACACATATATCCTCCTTCAATATACGCGACTTACCTATGTAACTCTATTAACGCTAAAAGTACCAACGATTTATACTACCGGACTTATACAAGTCAGTGTGTTCGCACTTATAGAACGGAAAACAACAAGATATAATTTTACCTATGTCATTGAGTGCAAAGAGTGTTCCAAAAATAAAACCTTCGATGAGAGAAAAGTCATCAAAATAGGGTCAGACCAGTCCGAAATGACGGGTCCGTAGTTCTAGCGTTAAGTGAAGGTCACTCAATGTCGTTCGCTAACACAATTGCCATATCGTCCGTCGTCTCTAAAATATTGCTGTTTCTTCCGCTGGAAAAAGTTGATAACACGTCGAATAATTGCATAAACAGAGCTTCACGTTATTGATGAACGGGGCAATAAAGGAATGACGATCATCGGCCGTCGAATGGGATCGGAATGGGAGGGATACCGAGGGAGAGAAAACGATAATCAGGAGTGGAATCACGAGCCGAATCACTGATGACAGACACCTTACGCGTGCACGTATGCCGTCCAACGCGCCTCCGCGGAGTACGACAAGCTTCCAACATACTTACAAGAGGCGTACAACGGGCTCGAACGAGAATGTACAACGAGCGCGGAGGAAGAATACGAGGCGATGGATGCGCTACGAATAATGATGGAAGCCGCGGGCCGTGCCTTTCCTCGAAAAGGTCACTCCTGCCTGCCGTCCGAATTCCGGAACGCGCTTCCTTCTTCGACGAGGCGACACCACCGGGAAGCCGTTCGCTAAATATCTTGCTTCGCCTTCAAACTTTTCACCTCGCATTTCGCCCCCCATCTCTCCGCTTTCTTCCTCCGCTCTTCCTCGACTCTTCCTCGACTCTTCCTCGACTCTTCCTCGACTCTTCCTCGACTCTTCCTCGACTCTTCCTCGACTTTCGTCGTTCTTCCACGCACGCTCGGGCAAGTCCGATTAAAGTGTTTAAGGAAACTGGCGGTTGAAAAAAAGGAGTTACTGATGATGATGAATCCTCGAACGAGAGATACAGCTATTAGTCTCGAGGAAATGAAACTTCTTACGCTCGTCTCGATTACGAAGGGCAAACAAAGAGGCGGAATTAAAAGAGCGGCCTGATGCGAATATAATGACGAGGCGGAAGAAAATGGCGAGCAAAATGACAGCGGCTGAGATCGATGTAAGCATTTCGTTTCGTGTACGAAATGACGAGCGCTGCTCCGACGGTTGGCTAACGTCTACGAATGTGGCGCAATGAGAGCAGAAATAACGGAACGTGGGGCAGAAATTGTGGAAGTCGATGAAGGAGGGTCTTCGATAAATATGCGTGTTGCTGGCAAAGGAAAATTAAGAGAAGGCGAGGCGGTGGTAGTGCCAGTATAATAATGAGAGAGATGCAGAAATCGGCGAAGACTCGCGCTTACATCAGCGTTACTTAATGTCTTCATGTGAACCGGCACTTATCCGCGGCAAAAAAAACTTTCCACTGCGAGGAAATGTCAGGAACTGACGATGAGTGGAAGGAGCTCGATGAGATCGCAGAGGGGCGACTTTGAGCACTCTGCAAGACAAACACCATTTCTTCGACGGATCCGGGTATCATAAATACAACCCGAAAGAGTATCATACACATTGGCATATGCATGGCCATTTTTATCTGCCGTTTTACCCAACATTACACATTCTGCCAATCTAGATTAAAGTTACGATTTCTTTTCAAAGTTTACGCCATCTAGTATTTTTTATGTAGGTACAATTTGAAAAATGTTAAGTTTAAATAATCGATGTGATTATAGGCTGGGTATTTCTGCTTTACGTATAAAAACTGCTGTCTTTATTCTACCCTGAGCCGTGTTTTCTAAATATGAATTTTCGATAATCAATCCAGAGACATAATGATTACTGTCTTTCAACTTAACACGCAAAACGAAGACATGTATTTTTCGTCCGATTTTATTTCTTTCTTGTACGATTATTGGGAACCTTTTTGTAGACACGTCCGAATGTCTGATGAGCAATAATCGAAAGCTGGGCAAGACAAAAACTGAAAAGTCATTAGAGCCCGAACGGAAAAGAACTCTGGGCGAACAAGTAAATCACAAGATTTAACTAAAGATCCGCTTCGAGAATCACTGAAATACCAAGCAGACTCGACGAATGTGGAGCTTAAAGATGATGTTGCGCACGGAGCGAAGCGAAGGCGTTCAAATTACAAATGGAAAACCTTCGTTGAATTTATAGTAAGAAAGTCATTGTCTCGGAAGTCATTATGGGTGATAGTCAAGGAGCCGTATTGATCCGCTGGAAAAAGAATGCAGAAATAAGGTTCGCCTAGGGTGGAAAAGCGAGACTTTCTAACCGATAATCGAATTTTCCTTTATTCCCGACAGCATTTAGCCGCGAAACTCGAACAGGAAGAGGTAAAGGGTGAAGATTGACGAAGAGTGGCGAAGATTGAGGAAGATTGGATGGCAGAGCGGACGGGATTCCTGAGTAATGACCGGTCAGAAGGAAATTGGGCGTGCTTCCGTCGCGCAATGCGCTCTCCTCTCTTCTCCTCCTCCTCCTCCTCCTCCTCCTCCTCCTCCTCCTCTTCTTCTTGTCGTTTCTCTTCTCTTTTTCATCGTTGCCCGCCTGATCGCACGTCTCGGCCCACTCGTTAAGTCGTTACACCAAGTAAATCCTCTAACGAGCCGCAGCTCGGTCCTCTACTTCTAACTTCATTTCATTTTTATTCCACAACCGGACCGTCTAATAATTCCCAATCGATTATCGAACAAACGACACTGCGGCGTCGAGGGCATCGTCTGCCTTACGATTTCATTCCGTCACATTTTACGCCACCTCCTGAATTCTTAACCTCGGCCGAGCATGGATTTTCATAGATCGTCGTGAAAATAGCATCCTCCTTTTCCGATCGTCGTCGATCGACAAAAGGAACGTTCGCTGCTGGACTAACGGTGAGTCTGGTTAGCCAGGACGTTCCTGATTATCGCGAAGTCAAATGCGACGCATCGGATGTTGATTAAGCGCCGATTTGACTTGCTCTCCCGCTTCGATGGAACGAAACTTGCGCTGTGACACTTAATTAAATCGATCGCCGACGGCGCCGAGTCATTAATCCCGACGAATGCGCCGCTGGATCAATAAACGGACTCATAAACGATTCGCCCCGGTCACTGCACTTTCGTTCTCTGTCCAACCGTTGCCTTCGCTCCTCGATCTTTACCAAACTCTTTTTTTTCCTCCTGCGTGTCGCCATCGGAAATGCGCGCATCGAAACAGAGTTATCGTTGGCAAGCCGATGAAGAGTCGGTGATGAAAATTTGCGCAAGTTGAAACTACGCGTCGACGATAGTGGCTTGTGGACGAGGTGGACATTAAAAGCTGATGAAATTCGTAACATGTACGGTACTGCTTTGAGCTTTGACTATACTGTTCAGACATCGAAAATGTTAAGACCATTGCTGAGTTTTAAACGTTTTGTTACGATTAAAGTTCTATTTGAGAATATCAGATGAACCAAGAACAGCATCGAATTTTGAATGAGACATAGTTTGTTACTTAATCTGTATGTAATAATAACAACAACTTATCACTCAAGGAGATCAGTCGGTAAAATCTTAATATCAAACACTGGACTCATGAAACACTTAGCACGACTACGTCTTATAAGTGTATACTGTAAGCGTTTTAAATAATGTTGTACTTTGTCGCGCGCTCATCATTCTATTCAGTTTGAAGTGAGAAAAATCGGCGTGCATCCTTTCCCTTTTTCTTTGTAAGAGCGAGGAACGAGTTATCCGGGAGGTGTGAACGGACCTTTAGCCCGGCATTAGTCGCCGATTCGCCGCCGATCCACCGTCTCGTGGATTATTTCATAAGCGTTCCCGATACGGAAAAGTTCATCCGCTCTTACCGCTCTTACCGCTCTTGCCGGCTCGTGAACTCAGGCAACTTGCGCAAACATTACTGCCTCGGCAATCGCTGTCTGAAAATCATCTAAAAACGTCACTTCTATCCTTAGTATCTCCGAGATTTCACTGAAATTAGTTTGGACGACACATCGATTCGGGACTGATTAAATAGAATTAGAATTGGTCGTAAATGCCTCTTAAATCGAATAAGGAATATAATTTAAGAATACGCGTCTTCGAAGGTACAATGCTCAGAATGAACGAAAATGTTGATATTTTGCTTGGAAGAAAAGAAGAACAAGGGAATAATGTTTTGTATAGCGTTAAGTATAGAGGCGAAACTATTGAATAAAACAACTGTCGGTTCTTACCCTATACATAAGAGTTTAAGAGGTAGAGATTTTTATTGACATGTACCTTCATATGCAATATATACATAGGTTTTCAAGGTTTAGGAAAACATTGTTTGTAGGAATGTATTTTATTCGCTCTACAATTATCTATATCAACCTGTAAAAAAATACGTGTTCATTAGGTGATGAATATATATGTTGTCAGTGGCGTAGTACATCAGGAATGCACAAACGTTTTAATACAAAAAGACTGTGTCAACTAACTCAAAGTTGTACTTACTGAAAACGATGTTTTGTATCCGTAGTTTGTTTTCTTAAAATGTTGTCAAATGTGTCAAACAGCACCGATACTCATATTTTCGTGTATTCTATCAAAATTCGATCAGCATCGAATAATTTCTTCACAGGCCATTGAAGAACATGCTGATAGTATATAAAACGAGCAATTTTGCGACTATCAAAATTGTCTGGCATTATTATCGGTTATTTATTTTTTCGATGTTGTTATTCATTTAAATTTAATTGTCTGCAGAAATGCAATAAAACATTACTGTTTACTTTTTCAGACGTTCAAAATCTATGTGCTTACATAAAATTGTCATGTACCGACCGAAAGACAAACTATTTCTTGACCCCAATTATTAAACCAAAAAACATGATATTTTGAGGTGCCCATTAAAAAACCATTCTTTTTACTTTCATACCCAAGTGGAAGAAAACCTGCAACACTGGAATTATTGTCTTTTTATTGCACTGTGTATAATTATCCACTTGACACGTACGTTTTCGCTTTTATTATTAATTTAGCAAAATTCTGAAGAAGGATCACCTTACGTCCAAAATAACGCATCCAAGACACAAGAATGGACGGATTTGTCTTCGATGATCCAGTAAAATGTCATTTCACGTCGCGTCTAACTATGGATCCTGTTTTGGGCTAAACTATTCCTGACTTTATTACGATTCAACCGTCCTTATACTCGGGGCTAGCTATTTTTCACTTAGACTAAGTATCGGACATTAAGCTGGCGGTCAATATGCCGAAAGAATTAGGATTAGCGTCTTAAATAAATCCATACATCTAATTGTAAAGAAAAATCATCTGTAAAACACGCCGTAGTAAACAAATGTTGTCTCTCTCTATCAATTTGCCATCAATCAGTACGGTTTTGATATTGCTTTGTGTAATTGTTACACGCAATATTTAATTTTACGTACCAACCCTAATAATAAGTAATCGAAAATGTTAATTCAATCATAACAGAGGCAACAAGTTATTACAGTAATCATTCTGTAACGAATATATCTGATTGCATCTCCTTATGACTACCTGATTTTATGTTTCACGTCTTTTAATTTTAGACAGTGCATCTCGTGATGCATTAGAACGAGGGATAGGCGGATGGCAATGGGAGAAAACGGCACTCGGCCGAGAGAGTGTCGTCCTATTAGTATTTAGAGGGAAAATGTCAGAGCTTCCACAGCCTCTAAGACCCCGTTCACGTCATTTATGTAATACGACGAACTCTGGGGAATCTCTTCCTCTCTCTTCCTTTCGACTATCTTTCATGTCCATTGGCGTCGCCTTAATTACTCGTCCTCGATCATGCTAAAATCAATGATCGCTTAAACACCCACCCACTAGTTCAATTTCTTAACAATATAATATCTGCTCTTGCATTTCCTATTACTGATCATTAAAAACAATATTCATTCCTATCCTGAGCATTCACTTTCGATTATGTGGTCTGTTCACTATTTCATTTTCTGTATGCTTTCGTTTACATTTCTACATTTTCACGAAGAAAGATAAATTAAGTTATCTTGCTAATTTAAAAATCCAATTCTGTGTAATAGAAGATAAAATGTTATATTTTCAGGCTTACTGATTCAACAATTAAACAGCATCTCTGTAATTGATTCGATGCCTTCGCGCTTAAAGTCGCATGGATGCGGGAAAATGAGGGGAATATTATTTGAAAGCAATGATCCTGCGCCTATGAATTCCTCTCCGCAGTTGTCTTCTCGCCCACGACGGCGCTTGCGCAATTTCGTTATGTTACTTTACGAGCGTTTGGTCGCACGAACCTAACCTATTCTGCCATCTGCGACTTCCAGCGGCCGGGGATTGACTACAAGATAGAATGGATAGCGCGAGGCGAATGCAGTTCAACGTCAGAATCTCGCTGGAGAAGCGGAGTTAAGTAATCGACCGACATCGGGAACATCCGTAAGATGCAACGGTAATAGGCGCAGGCATTTACTACCCTACCGATCCTACCGATCCTACCAATACTACCGATTCTGTCCAACGTATCCTTCCCGTCTCTAATGCATCCTTCTTCGTGCCGTCGATAGCTGTAGCGTCACCTCAACGACGTTTCCTTTCCAATTCTGATCGCCGCTTCTTCTTTACACGAGCGTAGCGAACAAATGGCGGACAGATGAAATGCACGAGTGACATTATTCTTAAGGAGCGTTCACAATTTTTTGTTATCATAATAAGTTACGGGTGTTTAGTACCGTATAATCGGTACCTTGCGAGATGTATTAGATACGTTTTCTTTCTTTATTTGATAAATGTTTGTTTACGCTATGAATACTGAGAATACTACCCTGTGTAATGTTCCTTTTACTGCACTGCACAGAAACTTCTTTGGCTGATTATTGTGAAGGACTTTACGTACTGTAAACGGTAAATTTACTGAAGAGACTGTGCACCCGCAGTATCATTCTGGAAGCTGTCAATTATTTCTTCTATTAACGCAACTCGTTATAACCGTAATCAAAATGAATGCTACAACATAAATGGCGAAAAATGTAGGAATATCGCAGTCAATACCGTTCATTGCCTCAACCCATCGTCTTAATATGGCGGTGTCCCTCTGAAGATTTGCCTGGTTCAAACCGAGGAAAACCTTCGATCTCTTTTTCACTCTACAAACCGGCAGTTACCAGCATTCACCCCTCGCCTCTTGACCATTAACTTCTAAACGACGTACTTACAACCCCGTAACCGTAGGATCTTGGCAAATGCTTCACCTACCTGGTCGTGTGTCGCCCAAAAGAAAGAATGGGAAGGAGAAGGAAAATTATCGGCGGCTAAAGAGCCGAAGACCGAGATTGGGAAGATGAAAATGAGCCGACTGAAAAGGAAATGTCGAGGCAAAGCTATAAAGAAACGTTACGCAGATAAACGCTATCGCGTAAAAAATGTGTGAAAAACATATGAGGGAAAAGAGCAAAAAGGGAAGAAAATTATGTACCGTGTACAATGCGTGTAAAAATGAGTGTCGCCCTTCCTCGGGCGCGGATTTTACGCAACGAAATTTTCTCACAGTCTACGGGGGCTGCTAAGGGAAGATGAGGGTAGTTGAGGTCGAATGAGGGTGGTGGAACGTAAAGCAGACGGTTTCATTGTCCGACATACCGAGAATTCAAAGAAGTCCCTTCTTTCTTAAGATTTCCACTCTCGTAAGACGCTCCCTTGCCCGTCTGTCTCTCTCTATCTACATCTCAGATCCTTACCAGCACTTTTCTGCTCTTGGACATATAACGCGGGTCTATTTTCCTAGGGTTCGATCGGTCTCTTTCGAAAAGGCAACTTTTTCGACCTCTTCAAAGGAAATCACCGACCTGTCAAAGCATTGAAATTGTGGTGCAATCGATGAAGCACCAGTCATATTATATCCATTGTCACCTGCCGACTCCAAAATGATCCTTCAGCGGATATCTACCATTCTTTTTTGCGGACATGGGACATTGGATCGGGGAAAGTGTAAAAAATCAGCAACAAGAGCCGCTATCAACATTACAATGATAGGAATACAATTATCAGCTTTCGTATAAGCGTAAAATGTTGGAATATCGTAATGGATGCGACAAAGTAACATTTTCAATGTCTTTGGCAATGAAACCATCTCTACACACTACCAGGCTCGATAATGATCGTACACTGGGACGAAATGACGTCTTATTACCACCATCACGGTATCACCACCGTCATTATCGTCACTATCATTACGGTTGCCTCACGTGGCGTACGTTGGAAAAGGAGAGTGAGAAGATATGTCCAGGCTAGGCGGATCGACGAATTTCTACGGAAGGAACATGGACGTTGTTATTAACATGACAAGCCACCGACCACTTCGTGTTCGACGTGTCATCGACGTCTTCCGATAAAAGCATGAAATCTACGCGTCCGCATTCACGGGCTCTCAATGCTGTAGGGCGAATTTTTTATATTTTTCACCTTCTTCTTCAGGTCATTCTTCAAGTTTACGGTGTGAATTATACGTATTGTTGCATTTTATGGACTCTATTCACGCTAAAGAATTCGTCAGCTCCCAGTTGAAGAGTTTAATACCGTCACATGATTAAGAGTTTTGAGATGCAGGTGTGCCGATCAAATTATCGACACGCACGTCATTCTTGTCCCTGAAAGGAAGGAAGAAACGAAAAAAGAGAAGGTGAAGAGGAAAAGGAGGAGAATGAGGGAGAAGGGAAGAGGAGAAATTTCTGTAAAAGTCCGCAATCGCCCAGAGATACTCATTACGTAATTGACGTCTTGACTACATAACAGGCTACGTTGAATGAAAATCCATCATTTTTTTCGTTCCTTACTTAAAAGGAAAAACAAAAGATTTCATGCTTGAGGTTACAATGAAGGAATGCATTCAGTTTTCTTCGTTCGCGAAGCGACTGATGTTTTTTCGGCCATATTTCTGTTCGTCGAACCGTTTTATTGTGCAACGCTTCGGCCCTTATTATTATCATCATAAGTGTCGTCAACCTCGTCAACGCCATTGTAAAGACCACACAGGTGTACCGTGAACTTATTTATTTGTTACACGAAACTTCGCTAGTGTCGGATCGAAATGCTTAAGACAAATGAAGATGGAGATTCCTATGATCCTCATCCCGAACACCATTAAAGTCTATGTAGAATGTGGTACCCTTAACAAAACTGAATGTCTCATTAAATCGAGAATAATCGTGACATTGTAATTTTGAGCTAGCGGAAAAGTCTGGAGAAAAACTTACTTTGTTATACTTATATGTAATTAAATAAATCGTGTAATATTTGAAACAAAATCTAAATATCAAGACGAATTTATCAATGCAGGCATTGACTGTGGTAATGCTAATTAAATATTTGTTGTTATTCATTCAATATGTATTGAGTGATAATACTGATTTAGCCATCGGCAGGATTAATCGTTTTGATTAAAAATATGGAGCTCTGATTACCAAAGTAGGAGAGGTATTATTTTTAATAAAAGCATCGATAACATGTTATACGGGTAAACTGACCTACGATTCATAGTTTTTACATAATAATGGCAAAAGTAATCTCTCTGATCATTGTACTCACTTTGTCAGTACTACATATAACAGAAACAAATGGGCCTGATAATAATTAGCGAAAAACTTACAGTAAAATTGCATAAAATAGGTGAAAGTACGACATTGTAAGATGAAAAATAGCACGGATCAAGCATGTCGTTCGAATTTGTATGTCATATGATATTTATCACAGAACAAGTGAACCAATTATTTGCGATTAATCTTACCAGCTATCTATATCAAATTTTCGAGTCACTTATATCAAATCAACAATGTCGCATTGCATAAGTATAAAAAAAAAAATGTTATGGTATAACCATCACTAGACCGAATCAGGCACAGCTCCCGCTGTCCAAAAATGATGTACACTAACATTGGAATTTTGGAGGAGCCCCTCCTTATCAAAGCATCTCCCTTACACCTTTACAGTGGCACACGTGCAGGGAAAAGGGTCCTTCGGAACGGCACCTAGCCGCAGTGACAAGGACAGCTCGAGTTCGAGCAGCCACTCCGAAGAGAGACGGAGGAGAGCTACAGTAGAAGAACTGACGGGGTAAAAAATGACTGGAAAAGAAACCTGTAACGGTCGTAGGAGGAGTCGTGGGAAAGTCGGGGAGGATTTCGGTTCGGTTTTTCGACGCCATTGTCCGACACACGACCAAGGGTGGCCTCCTACTCTATCTCTCTCTTCCCCTCCCCCCCCCCCCCCTCCATCGCCCCATCATTCTTTGTCTCTCTCAGTCACTCCAACTCACCCATCGCCTCTTCTCTCTCCCTTTACCCTGCTCGTCGGATTTTTTAGTCCGTTCTCGAGGCCTGAATGCTGTAACGGAAGAGAGGATTGATCTTTTGGGGGATGCGGATGGATGATTTCTTGGTGCCCAGACGTTTTTGTACGCGTTACAAGCGACGGGATGGAGGGGATGTTCATTTCTTCCTTTTTCGTGCTCTTTCATACGTGCGTGACACTACGGACCTGTTGAGGTTCTAGAAACCGTTCGGATTCAAGATTTCAGACTGATTTGAGCAAGATTCAATCGTGTGCCAGATAATTCTACTTTTTTTCCCAATCGCATAATTCCGGCAGAGTGACAACTATTTTGCTAACGTTATCGTCATCTGGATTAGACCGTCGGCCTTCGAAAGCGCTCCTTACGAACTGACAACTGGCAAATTGGCAAATCGGCGGACAAATTAGAGAGAGAGAGAGAGAGAGAGAGAGGGAGAGGATGGAGGGGAAGTGTAAAGGGGAAGAAGAGATGACAACGATTTGCAGCGTTGATCGCGATGGAGGACGGCCTAGAGAACGAGGTCGACTAAAATAGCTTTACAAGCCACGTCGATCGGCTAAGCTTGACAAAATAGAAACGATTAAAAATGAAAAATCGACCTAGTGACGAAAGAATGCAAAAGATTTCCTAAAAGCCTGTGTGCGTCCTCAAACAAAAGGAAAAAGGTTGAAGGTGTGGAAGGTAGCTGTGTACTATACGGAGCTAATTACGGTGTATTGTCGATCGTTAAATTTGTTATACGACATCGTGAATAGTGGAAACGATAGAAGATGGCGGGCTAAAGTTACACGGTCACTTATCCAGACGTTCCTTTTTCCTTGCGCTTTTCCTGTTTGCCAGCAGGATTCCCTTCTTCGATCGTGATTAACGGTTTGTTTCCGAGTGTTTTCTTCTTTCATCGTTCCCAATCAAGCTGTCCCATTAGCAGGGAGAACTCTTCGCATTTTTATGTTTTGCCCATTCCCAGAAACTTTTATTATTTCTCCTTCAGCATTATTATTTTATATATCCACGTTGCGACATGGTATACTTCGTTAGTTTCGGATCTCCATTGATAACTCATTGTTCAAACTGCATGATAATAGCAAGCATATTTGTTTGTTCACTTCCTTCGCTATATTGTCGTGATTTATTAGCATGATTACTGTACAAACGAAGGCAGAGGAACGATTTCTTCAGGTAGCGGAGAAGCGACGGCAGGGGCTAAAAAAGAAAATTGGAGGGGAATGAAGTAGAGGGATGGGGATGGATTCGAGCGGATTCCTCGCCAAACCGGAAGCAAGTATCGAGATGATTTTATTTGATCGTCCGCGATCCCACCATGGTGATTCCTGAAAAGATAGGTGTTCAACTTGGCAGCTAACTTTCGTACCTGAAATTCTGGTATGAAAATAGCTCAACGACGGTCGTTAACATTTTTACGGCTACTTAGTTTTTATTGAACTTCTTTTCCTCTTTCGTCTGCTTATTCATTTTCTTATTTATAATGACGGATTATAATCGTCTGTTCAACACATAAAAATTAATTGTTGAAAATTTACACAACTGGAATGGCTGAGCCATTTTATCGTTTTGTGCAGACTATTAAAGAAAAGAAATGTACAAAATTTTGATTATATAGTAAAACTACTTCCAATAAAAATTAGATATCCCTTCTTTCTCAGCCATCTCTGATACCTATACAACATTTTTTTGTGTCGATATTAAGTTTTCGATGCAACGGATGTTCGGTAAGTTTCAGTTACAAGAAATTAAATATACACTTTTGTACTTACAATCAGCATCAGACTTCAATACGCCTAGTGGTTTCAGACGCATGTAAAAATAAGTACAATACCTCACAACGACACAAGGTAACACTGCTAGAAAATTGGCACTGAGGGAACACAGACTCGCTTGTCCTCTCCTTCACCCGCGTATCTGCAGTGTACGCATAAACGTTATGCAAATACCGAAATTAATGATATGCATTAAAGAGCTGAAATTCTTAGACTAGAGTAGAATCGCGGACGCTTAACGGTACGAAATGTCGGTGATGAAAAAGGACGAACAGCGCGCGTAGGTGAGGTAAGATAGTAAATGAAGAAGATCTCGAAGCAGGATGCGGCCAGGTATAAAGGTGGTATAAATAAGAATAAATAAGGAAGAAGGACGGGTGGTTTCTTGAAAAGGGATGCGCACAGGTGCTGGGCTTCGAATTCTGGAGAAGCAGGACGAGCGGGCACGAAGAATAACCGAGACATCCAGGACACGCCCACCGGCATCCCCAAGCGCCGACGATCTGTCTCCGGATAAGGCGGATTACGAATCCTGCCGAGGTCCTGCCGAGCACCTAGGAGGACCCAGAGAGGTCCTACAGTGGTCCTACTGACGACCTGAGAGCTCCTAGAGAGGTCCTGCCGAGGTCCCGTAGAGATCCTCTACCGATGTCCCAACCGCGCAGGTGTCCTAACGACGTCCTGCGAGCCTTAGCAACGAAAGGAATGCCGATGATGATCCGTGGAAGGTCGTAATAAAATCATGTTAAGACGTTAGAACGAAGCCGTGGACGCAAGACACTTTTTCAACTGCTGCCGCTCCCCTCGGAGGAAGAGGACAATTAGGATACTAGGATGAGTCGATATATTTTTTAGATCGTTTAGAAGATACAAGGTAAGAATTGTTGAGTATATGAAATTAGTCTGATTTAATTTGGGTTGAAACATCGTTTTGTATACCTAACAGTTTGGTATGTAGTTGTATGAACAGATTATCGTCATTGTTGAATAGTTAGACAGAATGAATTTGTAGGAGAATCATAGATTTGATCTTCTGTGTGGGACATTTTCGCGCTTTAAAGCAAGAAATGTCCGCATTCGGTAGTCCTGGCCATTTCCCACGACGAAATCAATTCTTCCCTGACTTCAACATTCTACGCCCAGCTTTGCCAGCGTATTTCCCGGGCGTATCATTATTGTTTGCCAATTGCTGACTCGGACATGTGAGAAACATACCCATTTCTGCGCCTATTGGCGTCCGATGATTCAGCGTGTAAACGCTGCTTGCGATTAGGATAGCGCGCAACATTTACGGCGGCAAATGAAAGGCTTAGAGGCAATTCCTCGACCACTTACGATCCTACATCCATCGAAAACGGAAAGATACCTGCCCGAAAGAATCCATATTGATTGTCCTTCAGATATGTTTTTGCATCTAGAGAAACACGCGTTTTCCTTGTACGCGCTTATATCCACGTGTAAGCTGCAAATCACTTTTTTTTGGACAAGCTTATTACGAAATGCAAAAAGTAGAGCGTGAACATTGTACACTCAAAATTGCAGGATTAGCATTCAAATAGGAAAGATCAAAAGAGCGCACTTTTAATTTTTAAAATGCTCTATAGTAGAAACCAACGTGCGGTTCTAAACCTTTTACATATAGCCCACGATAATATAAGCATTGAGAGCGGTTATTTTACGGCGCTTATTATATTGCCGATTCGAAGAAATTAATGTGAAATTCGAGAGTGCCATTTCGGCTCATGAGTTTTTTTCAAATTTTGTCTTGAAATTCTGAAAGATCGGTTTAATCGACTGCTTTTATTTTTTGGCTCTCCAAAGAAACCTACGATTTCGATCAACATAGTCATCAATGCATATTTCTTTTTCACTCACACGTGTCTCCCTGTCCACCTCCCTTAACTTTCCTGACAAAAACCTCGCCTTACACGTTACAATCGGCCTGTCCGTTAAAAAACAGATTAGCCATAAATTTGGCATTTCAAGGATTACACGGGACGGAGCCAGTATTTTTGTAACTGCAAAAGTTAGGCTCACGTGCGCTGTAACGTCATCCGTTTCTTCATCCCGTGCCGTCCGTTCGTCCAATTACCGAGAAGCGACAAAGACACGCGGGCGAGAAACAAGAAACTGGCCGAAGACGTAGAAAACGGGAGGCAAGAAGAAAGGGAGGAGAACAGAACTGGAAATGAACTCAAAAAGAAGGTGAAAGAGAAGGACTCCGTGGGCAAAGTGTCGAATTTCGAAAGGCGAAACCTGTAATAACAGAGAGACAGGCATCTGCCTCGCTTCCTCCCTCTCTCCCTCTCTCCCTCTCTCCCTCTCTCCCTCTCTCCTTCTCTCCTTCTCTCCTTCTCTCACTCTCTCGCTCTCTCCCTTCCTTTCCAGGGGAGCAAGTGCTTTTCATCCCTCTTTCGCCCTTCCTACCCTCCCTTCTCTCCCACAATAGACAGCATCTTAGTCGCCCTCGCCTTCTCTCTTCAGCTCGCCTCTTTCTTTCCTTTCTTCCTCGTTGTCGTCTTCGTCATCGTCGTCTTCTTCTTCTTCTTCTCCTTCTTCTTCTTCTTCTTCTTCTTCTCTGATGGATGGATCGTCGGCCGGTGTCGCTGTCGTCGTTCTTGAATTTCACAGTTGCAGCTGCGGATCCCTGAACAAACACGTGTCGAATTACGCGGTCATTGAAATTGGTGACGATTGCTAAGAAAGAGGAGGTGCATGCCGTGCGGGAGAATCGGATGAAAATCAGAGGACGGGAATCAGATGAGACCGGATTCGGTTTCGGTCCTTGCGAATTCTACGACACACGCTTCTCGCCCCCTTTTTCGACCACTCTTTCTTCTCGGCCTTTTCGGTTTCGCTGTCGGCTGGGCCGAGTTTGAAAAGGCGAGAAGTCTAGTTCAATATTTCGAGCGTTACCTTCAATTCGTCGCTTCTAATCTTCCTGCTCCTTCGATCATAAGAAAACGTTTTGCGCGAGCTCAATTCTTCTACTTACATTCTATTTTTACACGCTCAGTCGCTTTTCTCGACAGTGAAGCCGGAATATTCCACAATGTTCATTTTCCGATGTAAAAAAACTTACATGTAAGAATCAATGTTAAGTTGGCAATTTGTAATATGTTATAAAGCCTGACAATGCACAAATGTCGAATATTAGAGGAACGTTCCATTATCAGGTTCTTAAAATACCTTAGCATCGGTCGAGAGGTTAACAGCTGTTAAACATTTCAAGAGGCACAACAACGACGTCTTCCCGTTTGAGGATCGATCGTGGAAGATTAAAAGCGACAGAGGGAAAATGCCATGATCGATTAATTTTCATAAATTCCATCATCGTCGTCGGTTCCCATCCCCGCAATCTATTCTGTAATATCGGGAACCGGTCGAACGGGGTTCGCATCGAAAGACGGCAGGGGTGAAAAGCTTGAAAAAAATTCGGCCGACGGACTGCCGGATTAGAACCTTCGTATCCCGACGCACGCACGCACGCACGCACGCACGCATTCTGGATCCTTAGATCCTTTCACAGCGATATCGGCGAGCCGTAAAAAAAAAACTGCCACCTTCAATGCGGAGATGAAGATCGGGTGGGCGGCCTATGTACCGTAAGATCAAAAGAATCTCTTTCTTCTTCCTCCACCGCTTCGCTTTCCTTTCCGACCTTTTGTCAATGGCGGTTAAGTGGTCGCATCGGAATTTCCGTTTGTGTTTCAGCGCTGCTCGCGATCATTTCAGTATCGGCGCTTCGCCTCACTCCTTTCTTTCGCCGAGATTTTTCTGACGTCCACGCGATGGCTGTAATCATGCCATTACACGTACGCGAACCTGCTGAACTTTAGATATTGCCGCCTTCACTTTACGGCACCCGCTTCCTCTTTTCGACCTATTGTATTCATGAGCGGTCTTTCATTCTACCACTAGATGGCGACATGTACACAGGACAGTAATAACTTTGATAATATATCAAACTGTGGGCATGCAAACAATTGCACGGTTATCTCACTTCGATCCTGACGAGACACTTTTTTTGACAAAATTTAAAAGGTGACTTTACAACATTTTGGAAAAGAGTCCCTTCGTAAGAAGAATGCAATGTGTACAGAAATGTATTTTCGATGCAATGTATCGGTGTAATTGTGAACAGTGTTCGGTACACTGATTCATCCGTCATTTATTTGTGATGGACAACGACCGGCTATAAATAGTGGGAAACGATAACTCTATCAGAACCGCGGTTCTGTTGTTTCAGCCAGACTCCGTAGTTATACTTAAATCATGTTCATTGTATCGGAGTTCTGTCGGGCAATTTTTACTTTTCACGTTTAATAGCGCGAATTGCTTATCACTATTATCACTGTGATACGTAATGAACTTTGTAAGGTCAAAAGAAATAGTCCACGTCTATTGTTAAATATTTATTAAACCAACAACTAAATTTTACAATTCCAAAATTAGAATAAGATGAAAATAATGATTTAAGATAAAGCTACATAGCTATTCCCATGTCAGGTTTGTTACACCTTAGGAAGATAGATAGAATCTCTGTAAACGTTGTATCGAGCCAGATACGGATGTACCACAGTTTGACGAAATATTTCCTCGTTGTATTAGTAGAACAATGTGCTCTTCCAGGTATTGTTTATGCTCTTCTGCGTCAGGAAACTGGTTTAATGTGGGCCCAGATGAATATTTATGACAATTCGTGCGGCAAATGCGGCTGAACGAAATGTATGAACACTGCGCCCAAACGGAATAAATTAAAAACACAAAAGGCGGAGACAGGAACGCGATGCAAGTAAAGGACAGCTCTCGGTACGGTGGCAAGAAAGTGTCGAACGACAAGAAAAATCGGTACCGCTTTACTGAATTCCCCGCGCCCCTCGAGATAGCATCGATTTGATAAAACGGCAAAGAACAAGCGGTCGGATAATGCGAAATAACGCACTTCCGGGATCGTCGGAGCGAAAGAAACGTTCACCTTCGAATTCCCGACAATCCCAATGCGGAAGTCGCTCGATAATCGAATCGAAGGACATCGGGAAGCGGATCCGGAGCTGGCAAGCCGCGAGTAAGTCGTGAAGTAAATCGAGAGTAAATCGCGCCAGTTCGCGCCACCTCCCCCCCTCCCCGCAGCTCCTTTTCCTCCTTTTCTTCGCTTTCATCTCTTTCCTCTTTTTCCTCTCTTTCTTTTCGTACTCGTCCGTCCCGCGCCATCGGTTTCTTCTCTTTTCTTGCGCCGTGCGCGCGGTCGACCTTCTTGCTCGGCCTTCGACGCTCTGACGTCAGTGACCCTTTTTCCTTCCGTTGCGGGAGGGAAGCATAATGATAATATGGCGATTCCGAGCCATTAAGACTAAATTTCACTCAGCCATTTTGGAATGTCATCCTCTTTCCGAACAGTTTCGAACAGTTTCGGGACATTTAAGCGCTGACGCAAAACTTTCTACGTCGTGCAACGTTCATATTGTCCGCGACTGCTTTAACATGTTAAAGAACTTCGTGAGAACAATGTTCGATTGTAGTTTCGTGAGCGGCATGTCTAATTTCAATTCGTGTGTATGACTTGTTGTCATTACCGCACGGTTCTTTTTGTCTCTGGCTTACCTATCAGTTGTCATACTCGTTTCATACGTTACTAAATATCAGTGCACCAAAAATGCTTTGAATCAGGTCGGCAAGAAAGTAATTTTAGTTTTGTACTGTGTACTTATAACACTTTTCAACTTTCTTTTACAACTTTCCTAAATTTAAACAAAATTTCAACTTTTAATAAACATTAATCAACAATGTATTTTCCATTTTATTCCGTAAATTAAACATGACCAATATTTCACGCCAAAAGGAAAATATTTTAACACCGACAGAACTTCTTAAAACAAATTACGGCGCGGTCTATGTGTGACAACAATAAATATTTTCTTGCCAACTCAATGAATGTAAATAAAGTTATGTTAAGTTACATTTGACAGCTGAACTTTGGTCTGTAAATTGGTAGAACATGACAAATTTTCGATTTATTGTTTGCGAACTAAACTCTTTTGTGTGCTATCAAGATACCGATTACATACATTGAACATTTCTGCTGTCAATTAACTATTTTAATCATTTAGTTATGATCATTAACGAAAAAGGCATTATTAAAAAAATACTATTATATCGGTTTTTAAAACTAGCAAATAATGTGAAGACGTTTTTGACGAAAACTTTTACCTTCGATCGTAGACTTTTAGAGTTAACACGAATGAGAATTTAATCGAAATTAAATGATTGAAGCAGACTTTCCGAACGATATATAATTCATAGCAAACGTTTAGTGCTCACGTTAACTTGCGTACGGCCTTAAAACGTCTGTTAAAACTTTGTTGGTCTTTCTGAAAGTGAGCAAAAATCGGCAAAGGATATGATAGCAAATGAACACAGCTTCGGCGGGTTTCTCCCCGTTGCTCGCGGAGGAAGACAGGTTCGGATATGCGCATCGGAATCGCATCGGAATCGCGTTGGAATCGTCGCGGGATCAGGCAGGCAGCCGGCGGGAAAGAAGCTGTCAAGAAGGGGGGAGGGGGGCAAATCGGATGACGCAAGCGACATCACGTGACGCAAGGTGGGTCACGTGACGGCGGACGTCTGAAGGTGTCCGAGTCTGCGACCGCGGCGAGACAAACACGAGGAAGAAGTGTTTACACGGCTCGAGGGGAGTGAGGGGGAGGGAGGGGGCGGTCAGAAATCCCACTCTGCGCTTTGGCAACGAAAGGTAGGGGCGACGGTGGGTTAGAGAGCCGCATACGGCGCCCGGGCTATCGATTTGTATTGTAACGAGATCATTTGCATTCGAATTTCACGGTCAGCGTCCCGGTGGGGGAAAAAGAAGCCGGATTAGCCCGGGAGTTTCGTGCAACTTCGGTCGCCTGTCCGTCTTAGGAGAGGAAAAGTTCGGGCCCGGCGGTTTTATCGACGTTTCGGGCTTCGCTCTTGTTGCTTCTTCATCCTTCGCTTTTTTTCTTCCCCTTCCCCCCTTCTGTTTTTGCAAATTAAGCAACCCTGTTATTGACATCGCGGATGTTCGTCACTTCTTTTTCTGCTGCAACGTTTCTTCTTCCCCGGCGCGGATGATCGTTTTCGGTATGCGCGCGGCGGGATATTTTAGATGCCGTCGGGCGCACGTCGGCGGCAGAAAATTTCTCGGCGACATAAATTTTTCCAATTTTGCCCGTAATTTCCACTTGTTTCTTCACGTGCGCGCAAGGTTTTCTTTGTGTCGCGCGAGGCTTGCGTTAAATGCTTAGGCCACATTACGAAAGCAAAACGGTCGTTATCTCACGCGCTAGAATAATCCCGCGGCAATCCGTTCTAACAATATTGACAATTTCATCCGGCCGCGTTGAATAACAGGCGCGTCTGGACAGGATGTGAGACGTTTTCTTTTAAAACGGCGAAGATGCGCGCGGCTGACGCGATCGTGGCACGGTAGCGTTAATATTTGCACGTCGACCAGTTCTGTCGCTTCTTCTGTTGATTCTACGCCCAATGTTTTTGCCGTGCGAAACGATCGCACTCGAAGAAAACCGAGTTTTTCTAGTCATCAAAGGCATATAATCAGATTACGCCCAGCGACGACAACTCACAAACATTATGCACATCGAATCACTTACAATTAAATATAAGCCACCCTTGCGCGAGGAGGAGCATGTATGCCGAAAGGTTCGATGGCAGTCGATCGTCTTCTAGGCGCCAACGTGCATCCTTCGTCAATGACAGCTGCTTGCGCACGATATGCGAACTAAAAAACTGCAAATATCCTAGATCTACGTCGGTTGTCCGAGCCGGTCACGACGTGACGTGAACTGGATCGAAGATCGCATCAAAGAAATGTCAGCCGGGCAAATGGACGTATCGCAAGAGGCAGCCGGCGGAGGATGGCCGAGACAATCAAATGGCGCGTCCTTTATTGAAATCTACGAAAGAAACGGTGCGACGACGAGCGGGAAAGTGAAACGGGACCTCTTCGGCTCGCTCGCTGCTTGGCTGTTGGCGTCGTCGTGACGTCACGGGCGGAGAGGCCTCTTAATTGGCTCGGCGTCTAGCGCGTTACGGCCAATTGTCCACGTAAGCGCGCTAACGTAACGCCGACGCAGCTTCCCACACTTGGGCCTCGAGGCGCCTAAACCGTTCGCTCCTTCGCGGAAGAGAGAGGGAGAGAGACAGAGTAAGAGAAAGCGGGAGCGCGAGAGAGTGCGAGAAGAAGGAGCAAGAACGGAGCGAGGAAGATAGGAGCTACCGAGCTAACAGGTACCTCGCAACCGGAGAAATTGATGGGAGATGCGATCGGAGCTTCAGGAAGGCGATTTAGATCGATTCAAATTAATCGAGTTAGCCCTATTGAAATGATTCGTCACGTGCGGTGTGGAATTAACACATTGTTTGAACCGGCACTACTTTACAACGTACTTGTTTGTTAATGTACTTTTAAAGTAGAAGAGATTCTATGTTCTTGTCACTTGAAAGGGGAGTGAATGCAGGAGAAGAATTTTTGAAGGTTTAATGATTCAAAATTATGCAAATTGTGTTGTTTGTCTGATGTACTCTTCATCTGGACTTCAGTCGCTTCTTATTTTTCTGTCAATTGCTTGTAGGAGGTTTAATGAAATTTTGAAACGAGATATTTGCGGGATTAAAAAGTAAATTTTACTTTCTAAGTTAACGCACTTCAGTGTTCTTGCCGCCGAGTACTTTCTAAGGATCAAGTCTTCAAAACTGAAGGTTTGAGACTTGAAGGTTATGTTACGTGACTCTAGAAACATTCAATTTGCAATCATCTTCTGTCTGAATTCACTGAACGCATCGCTTGGCAGTAAGCGATACTGCGCCTTCTTAAACTGATAATTTGGCATGCCTTTGCAAACATGTAAGATTTTATTACGAATTTGAAGTAGATCATCGACCTCGCATAAATAAGGCATGAGTGGAGGGGGAAATTTGTCATTAGCGCAGGATCCGTGAACACCTGACCAAGTACTGCGTCAGGGAAGTGAAAGAGTGGTTGTCGATAGAGCTTCTCAGCGACCACTCGCTTCCTCGCTTCAGTGGAAAGAAAAGGAGACGGACAAGTGGGCGTCTCTCGCGTTCCTAAACCAAATGCATTCCAGCCCATGTTGCCACGTCCCTCGCTTATGAGCCCGGAGACCGTGATGGAATCAGGGGGGACAGAATAAAATGACGGAGCACGATTTTCGGACGTCCTAAGGTTCTGCTGCTAAAAGAAGAGATGACTGCCCAACGCGAAGATATAATGAGACAATTTGCAGCTAATGGACTTATGAATGCGAACTATTATTTGCATAGATGCGAGCTGCGCAACGTTAACATGGGCCTGATGAGCCGCGTTAATGAAGATCTAACGAGGATCAATGTCTGGACCGATAAACGAAGAAAGGAAGAAAGGTAAAAAGAGATAAAGGAAGCAGGAGGGAATGGCCGCGGATAGGGTCAGAGCTCGTCGGTGATCATACGAGGCATGCCGAGAAGATTACGCCGTCAGTTCATTATACACGAATTGGCCCCGGGGCAAAATTATGCCGGAAGAACTCCGACATCCCCCCCCCCCTCCAACCCCCCCCCCCCCCCTCTCCCTTTCTCGCGCGCGCGCTACTCCCTCTGTTTCTGCTTTCGTTTTGACATCGGCACGCATGAACGCCTACCGGCTGGGGAAAAAAGGGCGAAAATATGAAAAATGCCACGACAGGAATGAGAAAGGCCCGATGACGTGATTGTTGCAGTCAGATTCCAGTGTGAGCGGCAATCAAGTGGAAAAGTATCGAGAGGCGTACAAAACTTGTAGTTGGCCGTAATGATGACCGAAAAAGTGGGGGGGGTATTTTTGCGATGGACACATTCAATTCCTTTGGACCCAACGACGATCCCCTTAAGCCTTGGCCCTCTAGCTCGGCAGTAACGGCTCCTCGCGACTTCTTTGGCTTCCGGGACAAGCGTGGGTCGGAGTGCCGAAGACCCGGAAGTTCCTTCAGCTCGGCGCATTAACCCGCCTCGTTCGCCTTCTCCGTACACACACACACACACACATGCTCACACATACATACACACACGCCGGCGCATGTGTACGCTCACTCACATGCGCGCGTATGCAGTCGTATCACGTACCTTTTAGGCCGTCGACACGTTGAAGGAATTTAACAGTTTGCAGCTGACAAGTTGATCTTACCCTCACCTTCTTCTCATGCGGAAATCTTCCCGAGCTTTCGAAACAGATGTCCGCTTCGCGCTACTTCCTATGATAATTCGATAAGGTCGATAGGATCGTTCGCGTACGAAGAATGTGAAATTGCGAAGTACGACGCGAACTGTCGCGTTTCTTAGGCGGCATCGAAAATTGAGCGCTGAAACGGTTGCGTGCTTTCTCAGATGTTCTTCCTGGAAGCGGGGGCCGCCACTGCCGAAAACGGAGAAATTGGATTGGTTCCTCTCTCGGTAACTGCCTGCAACCGCTTCGAATTGGTCGGGCATCGGCCGATCGCCGGGACCGAGTCTTGCAGAAGGAAAAATCCTTAAGGTCGCTCGCGAAGAAACAGTTACCCGCCCTGGAAAGTCAGCCAAGTCTCAAGTAATCGCTCTTCGACGATTGCAGAAGACGCGGCGAACTTTTGCATCTTCACTCTCGCGCTTACTGGACACTCAGCAACAGGCCAATCGAGATTTCAGAAGTCAAATTGGTCAGCTCTATGCGGTGAAAGATTGAGAAAACTGCAACGACGTAATAATGTGTGAAATTGAATAATGTACAGTGACCGTTGCTGATCAATTTGGCTTCTGCGTAATTTAAATTGTGGTTAACACGTTTCCTCCATTCTCTAATTTGCAGCATCTCATTACACGAAAGCACGTTCAACAGAAGAGAACTGATGATGATTTTGATTCATCGACAGTGTGAATAAATTGAAATATAAAGATGCAGGAAATCGAAATAAATCATAAACTACATATTTTATTTCCTCTAGTTGCAAACTATTGAAAGTAAAATTCGTTTTGCGAAGTTTATTTTACATAGTCAAATTCTAATGGCATGTCGTACCTGTCGGTGATCTGTGATAACTCTTGCAATCTTTACCGTTGCCATTTGAAGTACTCTGTCAAAAATCAAATTATTTGTCGTTACTGTTTCGCATTGACTGCACATAATTGTAAGTCTGAACAAATGAGAAATATTTTAATTATTTCATACTCCAATTTTGCCAGCGACTGGATTCACCCCAAAGGAACATAAATTATTGAAATCCGATCCAGTAACTTCATCAGCTTTCAGAGAACCTGCTTCACATTTCAACCTTCCGCAATTAATTGAAAAATTCCATGAGCAAATATGATCGAAGCACTAACTATCGCACGCGATATTCATGAAATCAATTAGGTGCGCATATAAAGAAAGATTTCGAAGCAGCTTCGAATATGTTTGATCCGATCGCTAGACTTACGGCTAGGTGACCTGGCTTTCCTCGGGACACGAGGTGATCTGGGATCGCGCCCTCCGTTCGAGGTACGGTTATGCGGAGGTGAACGATAACGGAACGTCCTCTTCCTCCTCCTTGCACTCCTCCTTGTACTCCTCCTCGGACTCCTCCCGCTCCCATCCTTCGGCACGTATTCCTGTTTCTTCTTCTTCATCTTCCCCTTCCGCCTCTTCTTCTCCTTCTGGTACTCTCGCTACTCCTCTTCTATTCCTCCTCCTTCTCTTCCTCCTCCTCCTCTTCCTCCTCCGACCCCTTGTTTCTTTTCTCCTCCGCGTTCGCCGGACAACCGCATCGATAACCACTTTTGGTAATCCGCGACGGCTCCGGGAAGAGAAGCCTGTTGGTAGACACCTGTTTGCGAAATTGGAACTGTATCCGACTACCAAAAGGTTTCGCCAAGAATCTCGGAGCCATTCTACGTCGGAATGTATTAATGTTATAAGGTTCTTTTTGCGAGGAGCGGTTAAAATATATAATTCAATACTTTTGTTTCATTGCAAAGTGGTGGAGGTAGCAACACTGCCGAACTATGTGCACATCTTATATTATTTTCTGATTACTGCTACCTTCACTTTGTTGCTACCTATTTCCCATGAACGAAGAGCACCTTTGCCGGTAAAGAATCCAATGAAGATCGCAGGTCGCAGGGTTTAAAAACTTCAGCGTACACCTGTGTCTCTTTCTTCTCTCGCTTCAGTTCGTCCTCATCTCCTTGTTTTCGCCAAGAGCGCGCGCACGCGGTTTGTTGCTCGAACAATAACAGCGATAATGAGCTAACGAACACGTTCGACCCTCTGACGAATTACGGAGAGACGTCTTCGAATACATGCGACTTTCCGATACGGCGTAACGACCGATCGACGCGCAGCTCGTGCATGAAAACAAGCGGTCCGATTAAAAGACACCAGATTTCAGTCCGACGAATCAGTCTCCCCCGAATCCGTGAATTCGCGACAATTCATGGAGAAAGCTGACCATAAACATGAAATGGGTAAAAGGATGTAGGCGCAGAAATCGTCGGAAAACCACCCAAGTGTCGACGATTTCGTTTACAAAGGAGTAGCGAGGAAACGCGAAACGTAATTTGCTACCTAAAACAGGGGTTTATTTCATCGCGAAGAGACGCGCAATCCGCGCAGGTGAGTGTAAGGGGGCGTAAAAGGGCCTGAGCGGCGATGAAGGGGTGCGAGAGAAGAAGCGAAGGAATGGAAGGGGTGGTTTCTGCCAAGGGAGCTCTCAATCCCCTTTCAACCCCCTTTCAACCCCTTAGCAGCCTCCGTGGCCCACCCTCAGACCCCCCTTCGACCACCCTCCGAGCGATCTGAGCCCACCCCCTCCACTCCTTTCCCCTCCCTGTTCCATACGTTCGCCAGCAATGCCGGAAATTGAGCGGAGCCGTTCCTCGTGCTTCCTACTTCCGCATACGTCATCAGTTCACCCTGCCAGTCGACTTCCACCCTCTCGCAGCCATCCACAGCCCCCGTGGCGACGCCACCTTTGGCATGAACTCACCCGCGATCGATAATCATGGCGACGGCGCCGTGCGCTTGATTTTCGCTTACAGGTAGGAATTCTTTACAGGCGCGTCAATTTCTCGAGGGTTTCGTTTCTTAATGCGCCCGCCGAGATCGGTGGACAGAGTCGCTTGAGATGCGGTCAAGAGGCTTATTATGGATGCATCCGGAGCGAGTTGCAAGCATTGCGAGCTTGATGGTGAGTTCTGATCGTTTTCTATCTTTTTTTTGTTAATCGCAAGTTTAGTAGGAGAACTGTGAGCGTAGACTAGGTAACAATTTATGAGATCGTTATTCCTCTTCTTTCTGACAGTTTCTCGGGAGTTCTCTTTTTACCGGATTCGATTTAAGCCGCAAAGAAAGCTGTTCTCCTCTCCTCACTTTTCAGTACAGTCAGTTTCATCGTTTAACGCAAAGTTTCTTCACGGCCTGTTCGTACGCGGTCGCCAATTGCCGACACTTACGCGACGCATTGTAATGGAATTAACATTAATTCCCCTTAATCCTGTCCTAGAGACTTTTACGCCTATTCGCCCTGGCACCCTTTTGTGACCCCGACGTTCCTCTCGCGGTCATTATCGAAAACGAGAAGGGCAAAGACTCAAGTACTTCCGCCAGAGAGAACGACGAGGGGGCGTGTCGACCTTTCTTTTCCCTCACTCCTTATCTTCCAGGAAGATCTTTCTTTCTTTCCCGTAATCTTCCTCCGTACATTCATCCCCGCCCTTCGCCGAAATACAATACAATACGGGGCCGAATACTGGCTCCCTGAAAATACTAATATGGACTTCAGCAGTGGAGGGCCAGTACGAGGCCGAGTATTTTCTTCATTTTATTTTTCTTCCCTTAAGAGATGATTCATGGAGCATGGTTGGGGTAGAGATTTGCCCTGTCCTTAATCGATTCCCGGCGTCGGCGAAGACAGAAGCGTTAAAGCGCCACGGCAGGCAGTTTTAGAAGCCGGAAGCGAAGCAAGTTCTACCCGACCCGGAAATTGCCTCGACCCCAGGTTGTGCGCGCTAGATAACCTTCGTAAATCCCTCCCACCACCACGTCTTCGCGCTTCCCCTCGCCGTCAACCTTTTGCCAGATAACCCCTGTACGATAAGAAAGGAAAACGATTTCTCCAATCTATTCAAATTATACTAATAAAGTCATTTTTTAAATAGGATGCGCGTACGCTTCATTATTTCTTAATCATTTTAGTTTTGATTTGAGTATTTCTATTAACGATCACAATTTCACTTTTATTCAGTGACGTACCGTTTCAGGTTACACTTGAATATAGTTAATATTATGGTATGTTCATCTAGCTGATGTATTCGCTATGCTAGGCAACGATTAAAGCTTTTAATCGTCATTATAATAAGCGGTTGAAATAAAAATTAAATTTCTGTTGAAATAAGGGAAGGTAGGCGTTTGTTATATTTTCGGGTACAGTATTACGTAGTGGTTCTGAAAATATAACTAATAACTATACTTCTTTTGTGTCTATCGCACAAGTAAGATGGATCTTTCTCATATAAAATCAAAACAATTTCCTAAGAATCCGATTTATTCTATGTTATAGTTTGCTATGAGATTAATGAGATTAATGCTCTTCTGTTTTGTTATATGTTGCAACAATCAATTATAAAAGAAGCGAGCATGAGGTAAAAAGAGATTCTGTTATTTCTTTGTTGTAGAATTCAATTATAAGTATCATAATCTATAATTTGCATATATAGTATCTATATAACACGCATTTATGGGGCAAAGAGGTTATGTACGCGATACACTGAACGGTACAATGTTCAAAAAAATTGTTATTTATCGATTGTTACTTCTTTTCGCATGTGGGCTTCTTCCGTTGCGTACGCGACAAATAATAAAGGATCGTCGACGTTGGCCGACGTAAATAGTGCGCTCTGTAACGATATTGTTCAATAGTTACCGCGTTTATTGCGCTCAATTCCTCGGCTTTATTAACGTTACTAATGTTGTTCCAATTGTCGTGTGCGTCATTCCAAGCGAACGCTCAAAACAGTCTCTGGGCAAATATTTCGCGAATTATACCGCGCCGATTATCCCGGCAAAGGCTGTACAACCCTGAAAATAAGCGGTGAATATACTTGGTGCGCCGATTATTAGCTTGTTTTGCTTTCTCGAGTTGGTCGGAACCGAATTTCCGAAAGGCTCGCACATGTCGCTTCATTCAGAAACGTTCAAAGAGAAATTCTTCCGCCGACAATGTTACTGTTTTCACAACCGGGCGGGTATCATCATAATGATCCCTTTCGTACAAAAGGAAGTTTCGCCGTACCTTCTTCATCTGGGGTCCGATGCCGGGCGCCGCCTTATGTTAATTTCCGACACAGGGCACAACGTTTACGTTCGGCGCCCAGCGTAAAGAATGGATAACAGCGCGTAAACGATAACAATAATGAAGGACAACAACGAGGATCTCGTTTGAGGAGACAAAGTGCGTGAAGGAGATGAGGCCAGGGCGAGAATATCGGGATGCCGAGGGAAGGGGAGGGAAGGGGAGGGAAGGGGTGAAGTTGCGTGCAGGAGCAATTTTTTTGACACAAAGGACGGAGGCGCGTGATACAATGAGGAATAGACGGCAGTGGAAGAAAAGCGGCGAGAGAGGAAATTGAAGGCCTTACAAGAATAATCTCTCGTCACGCTTCGCACAAATGCCACGATGTATCGGGTGTCCGTTTTCATGCGCCTCACATCGGCGCGTCTCTCTTATTTTGCCAAAAAAACGAAGAGCGCCTCATGGCCGAGAGGATGTTTTCAAAACGGCATATGTGAAATATGTTATCATACTGACGATGATATGTCAAAAGTCGGCCTTCTGCAATCGTTTATTTGTTTCTGGTTCTTTGTGACAGTTTTTTTCTGATATATTTGATTAGTTCTCATTGATTTTTGATAAAGCTTCTCTGATTGCTCTTGCAAGCAGTAATAATACGACATTCTGGGTTTGACAATAAGTGTTACTGCACATCAAAGTAGTACTATTCCAATGAAACATCTAAAAGATAGATCTGAAGTTTCCATTTGATGTCAGATTCGGGGAAGTATTTAATAAATGGACCGTTTGTTTTGAAAGTGGTGTAAGTCCATTTAAAGAAGAAAATTAAACATCAGATAAATAAATCGTTTACACCGCGTTAATCATAAATTATATAATATCTCATTTTATTTTAAATATGGACTTACACCACTTTCAGAATAAACGGTCCAAATATTTTAATGTATGATATTTGACAAATGATATCTACATTGTATTCGACACCAACATTTGTTGAACATTTAAAAAATATAAATTCTATCAGGAATAAACAATGGCTCTATATTGCCTGCAATGATTAAAAGGACACCCGTTCTCAGAAGGTAGTCGCTGCGCCATTATACCCTGTCATTTTGGAACACGGATTTGCGGAAAAACAGGGAACAGATTGTAAAAATATTTACCGCTCGAGCGGTGCTAAAATATTGTTGCATTGGCTTGATTTTGTACCGATATCACATTGAGCCATTTCAAATAAATATCGCGTGCAAGCGTCGAGCTAATAGGGTAAAGTACGCAGCAAGCTGCAACTTAAATAGAATTCGCTACGCTATTTAACTGCGAACAATAAACAGTAACCTAAATTTCTCGTCTCTCAGTACAACTAAATCAAAAGAATCCTTTACGCATTTACGAGTAGTAAAAAAGGTTAATAGCAACATAATGAGTGTTGTTGACGCATTAAAGGAACCATAGGGTTGAAAATCTCCGAGTACTTATACACTTAAGTAGAAGCGCAAAGTCAGCCAAGCTCGTTGTTTGCGCGAAGCAGAACTAAATCGGTTGAAGTTTACGTTAAATATACCAGAGGGCGCAAAATTTAAATGGAAGCTTCGTCTTGAAGCTACACTGGGCGCAACTGGGCGCGACGCGTCGATCGCCAAGCATTGCGCCGAGATCAGCCGAGATTGACAATAGTGATTTTTGACTGGAATTAAGTGACAAAGTCGAAGAGATAATGACCGAACCGTCAGTATGTATATCTCGCGTGTATCGCATGGAACTCGCGGTTGAGATCGCGTGTGTGGCTGGGAAGAAGGATAGCTCGTTACGTAACCTAACCCCGCCTAACCTCGGCTAATCGCGAGTAGGCAAGTGCCGAGGAATGGGCAATTAAGTGCAATTAGGACTTAACCTACTTCCTCTAAACGGAGCTCGCCCCGAAAGCTTAATCTCTTTCGAGTTTCCTCTGCCGTCTAACTTAAACAAAATGCCTCGCCGACTCCGCTCAGGCTTCCATTCGGCGTCGAGTCCTGCGAAACTTTCACGTCGCTCGACTTTCCAGACATTTTCCGGCCCGACGGAGGAACCCGGTCGACGATTAGCCGATGAATCGGCGGATGTTTGCAGATTTTGTCGCGGCCCGCTAAGAGAATGGCGAGAAGAACGTCACAGAGCGGAGGAACGTAAGAGGCAAACCGCAATGCATGGGGCAACGCAGAGGGTATCGACGTTTCGACGTATCGATGTCTTTCTGGGCTCGCGTGTCACTACCTTCCTAAAGCTGCGATCGAAACTTCCGACGAAATCGCCTCAAATCAAAACACTTTCCGACAATCGCTTTAAACGCGATCTCTACATGTTTACTTAACCCTCGCTCTCATCAAATCTCGATGTGTAGCAATTCTAGTACTCTCACAGGAATCCCCACTTAGCTACCGGAACTGGGATTCCTTCAGCGAATGTCTACTGCTGGAGTTGTCAATTCTGCATTTCCTTGACGTGAACTTTCTTTTGTTGAGCATCGCGGCATCAATTAACAGTCTTGCTGGAATCAAACGAATATAAACACCACCAGTTAGCATTATTGGACTATTCAATAGAATATATACATTTTTTTGAATGCCGAAATATCAGAATACAACTGTATAATTAACCTGAGTATATGAGCAGGATTGCGAATGGCAAAGGCGAGCCGCAAAGCAGACAAATCATACGACTGGCGCGATCGGCAACTTCGGAGCACGTCGGCGTAGTTTAACGGGTTAAAAAGTGATCGTCAATAATGGAAATGGCGAACTTCGTATGGGAAAGTCTTAACAGCGACTTGCAGGCAGCGGAGCAAGGTGGTATCGGTATTTCTTGCGGTTCTTTGTCCCACCGTGCACCAACCTCACCTGCGACACGCCGCTTCATACGAGTAACTCGATCACGCGTGGCACGGCGTGGTGTGGTATGGTATGGTGTGCCATGGTGTAGTATGCTATACTATCGATCATGTACAAACCTTGATACCTGTACTCGTAACCGACCATGGGTCTTGTACAAAATCCTATGCATACTCAAGCAGCCTTGTGCGAGTTTGTTTTGATACCTATTATTGCTAGCTTGTCACCTTTAACGCTTAAATATTCCGGCCGGATAAAAAATTTGAATATACATACCCGTAGGATAAACATTACTGCCAAAAGCCACGCAACTTTTCTGTCGCTGCTAGATAACGCTAATATTTCTTTTTGGGCTAATTTAAACTTCACTTGGAGCTTTCCTCTCAGCCATGAACATTTTTTAATGCAGCCAATGAGAAAAACTTGCTTGAAAAAATATATTTGTAATCATCGACTAAGGAAAATAGGCTTCTCTGTATTTTGATAAGACGGTCTAGGCAAGGTATTTCTGGCGTCGTGGTTGAACATTATCGCGAATAGACGCGCGAAATTCGAATTCTGGGAGATAATCGTTTCTCCCCCCAGCCTTCATTGACTCTCAGAACGGCTACACGTGTTATTGTCCGAGACTTCAGAGCTCACCGCTTCCGGTATTGCAATTTGGTTCGTCTCTCCGTGGTCCTCGATTACGCTGCGGTTTTCACAGTGTTCCCCTCTACCCGGGGGTTAGGTTCGATTTAGAGTCGACGGTAGGAGGAAGAAGGAAAGGAGAACGACGCAGACAGGAAAAGACGTACGCAAGCGCAGGCAGAAAAGAAACAGGAACGATAAGATCAAAGGGAAGGAGGAAAGAATGAAAGACGACTGATGCGAAAGCGGGAAAGCAGACGTCGGAAAGAAGCAAGACAGACAAATAATGATTCGAAGGACGCTATCAGCGATTATCGGCGGTGCAGGAGAAAAGAGAAATGACGGAGTAGAAGGAAATATCTGTGTTGGGCAGAGGCAGCGGTACAGGGAGGAGAAAAAGAGGCGACGGAAGGAGAAGAAAATGGCGAAGCGCGGGGAGGCGCAGGGGGAGAGGGTGATCCGGCGGAGAAAGAAAGAGAAATTGCTGAGAAGGAAGAAATATCTGTCTTGGGCACAGCCAGCGGTACAGCGGAGTCCCGTAAGTCGTCGATGGCGCAAAGTGCTACCGGTGTTAGTCGGCGGCGGACTCTGTCTAACAGTATGCCCGCTAACGAACAGTGTAACGAACGGAGCAAGAAACGAGGATCATCGGGCGGTAGAAAGGGAGCCCAAGGAAGAGAGGAGGGAAAAGACCGGGGAATAGCGGAGGAATAGCGGAGGAATAGCGGAGGAATAGCGGAGGAGTGATTGCCGGGAATGCTTTCGCCTTGGATGGGAATCGAACGGTCCGAAAGGGAGAGAGCACCGTTGGAATGACCCGACTCGACTCGGCTGAACTTGACGAGAACCACATCTCGTGGCAGCCAGAGGCGTGCCCCCTTATGGGATCAACGACAAGTTGCCTGCCATCGAGACGCACCGTCATCGATCGAGAGCCACACGCTATTCTGCAATCGACGCCGTCTGACAAAACGATCATTTGAAACGTTTGCGTCTCCTCACCGTTGGCAGAAAATGATCGAAGGATTATCGCAATACTATCCAAGCACTCGAAACAATATTCGTACGCGTAGGAGAAGCTCACCGCCGAAAATCACGGTACGATTCAAACTTCCCGCCGTCGGTCGCGCCCCCTCGAAGTGAGAAAAATGACAAGGCGCATAGAAGAAACTCGATGGCAGTGGCGATGTCGCATGCCATCCCGCTATGCGAGCCAAGTTCATAAGCCGATAGGAAGGTTGGATGTAGAAGAAAGCGGCGGCAGTGCGAATGTTCCCATGAAAGCGTGCGCCGATGGTAAAGGCCGGGAAATACCGTACACGCACGTCCATCAGAAGCTGGAATTCGCTCGGAGGAGCTGCCCCGGGGCCCTGGTGGCCTCCTGTACGGTCTGTACGGTCTGCACGGTCTGCACGGGCTGCACGGCCTGCACGGCCTGCACGGCGCGTATATGAGCGCCCACCAACGGCCGAAGGCTCGAACGACGGCATATGAACGGTTGTAGAGGCGAGTTGTACCGTTCTGTCCTCCAGGTTCACCGGGTCGCGCCGGCTTCTCATCGAATCGCAAAAAGCGGCCGTCGAGGTGGTCCCAGGATTGTGCGGGATCGCCGCAACGGGAGAGAACGAGGGAGGCAGGGTGGGGAGGGGATCAGACGATCGAGGAAACGATCGGAGAAGGGGGAGGGTCAGGTCGACGTTGCGGAATGGGCTAGGTCGCTCAGTACAAAGAGCAATTGATGATTTGCCTTGAACGGGGAGAAATTTTTCGGGTAATTGGCGAAATGAGACGATGTCGGGAGAGACGGAAAGTTTGCCTTTGTCGGGAAGGTGGTATTTGTATGAGGGGTATTAATTTGAGACGGAGAGGAGGCAGAACGGTGCGCCGACCTCGACCTGGAGAAGCTGCTGTTGCGGAAGAAGAGCGAAGAAAGAAGAAAGGGCCGATATCGCATAACGGCTTCCTACGACCAAGTGCCGCTGTTACCTCCTCCGTTGCTTCCTCGTTCCTGCTGGCTCTCAGCCCAAGGAATCTCTCGCTGATACACCTGCGCACAGGTGAATTCAATGTTGGATCGTGAGTCACACGGGAGCGGAGAAAAGTCAACTAGGATTTCGACTATTCTTCATCTTTCAACGTTACCTGCGTCGGCTACATTATTCGCATTCTTCCGACACTTCCCGTATATACCTCTATACTTCGTGCACAGTACTCGTGAAGGTCGCGCAACAATAACGAGGTAGGAAGAGGGAGAAATATAGTTAATTCGCAACTGTATGACAAGTATATCCTCTCGACATCTGCAAGCTTCGTATAAAGTTCCCCGTCGTTTATTTTCTAGCAATCTCCCAACGGTCATATCGTAAATTGCCGATAATTTAGTTAAGCTCTGAGCATGCACGCCATCGCCATTACGCTTTCCCATGACTAAAACGCCTCGAAATGTCCCGGACGTTCGTGCGAGCCTGTAAAACGAGGATGGACGGAGCGATGCAAAAGAAGGAAGGAGGCAGCAAAACGGAGGAGAAAAAGGGCTGGAAAAGGATGACGGGAGAACCTAGCGTCCGGTTATCAGGAGACTTCCTGCGCGCCCATGATCGATGGATCGATCCCGATCGATGATCTCGAACCGGAAACCCCACCCGTTTTACCTGTCCTGGCCGCGTACCTGTTGATCGAGGCGTTTCCACGTAAGAATCCCACCGCTTCCGGTCCGGGACGGTCTCCTCTTAACGATCCCGTCTCGTATTTTCCGCTTATCAACGTTCCTCCTGCGATAGCCAACGAGTTCTTGCCGCTCTTCGGAGAAATTCTGTAATATTCTAATGTTAGCGTGCAACGAAAAAGAGACCGAGAAGAATAAATCCTCGCAAATTGGGCTTCTTACCATCTTAATACGCAACGTTATAGATGTCGACGTTCTGTGAAAACGCGACATTATACAATCTACAATTCGCAATGATGAAGGTGCACGATTCAAGGTCCTTTGCATTAGATTCGATTCTTTTGCCAAATCTACATTAAAAGAAATAGCGGAAACGAATTTCTGTACGAAATTAATGGATGTAATTTTAAGGACGAAATGAGTGAGCATTAAGGTTCATTCAGTCGATTCCGCGGCACTCGATAAAAGTGGCATTAAACCGCAGACAACTGCACCGTTGCATCTTGCGAAATGGCGCTGAACGCTTCTAACAAGCGAGGAAAAACGATCGGGATCTTGTGCAACTATCGTTCCTCGTGATCGTGATCTGTTTACAACGCGAGGAGAAGCGCGCGGAGAAAGAGAGATGGGCTTATCGCACTTTCGGCGAGTAGAATGTGTCGAAAGGCAGCACGGCGAAGGTGTTTCGGAAGAGCGAGGAAACTTTCGGTGAAGAACTTTTACCTCAGTAAATCACAAGAATTCGCCAGAGTCAACAAATGTCACGGAGTTCGCTTCATCGATCGAGATCAATGCAAAATTTACTCTTTTCCTCGGTTCACCTTCAGTGTATCGTTGTTGACTTGGAATTGAATAATAATAATAATACTATCCGTGTTGACACAAACGTTTACAATAAATAATCATTATTTTATCGAGACATATAAAATATTGTGCATTATTGAGATTATACATAAACTTCATTTAGTATTCTAATCTTTCTGACTGTTCGTTTGTCTTAAAATTTTATAATCAAAATTATGACAAGAACTTAAATATTAATTTACAATCAATGTTACTGTTAATGTTTCTTGATAAAATAGACTATGATTAAAGGGGGTTTCTGAAGAAATGACAAAGGAGGACTTTCCGATTTCTCGATTGGGCGACGCCAATGCATTTCCTGCACCCTTCCTTACTGGGACACCATGGAAACTCACCCCCAGCTGCAATTCCGCACAAACATATGTACGATTTGACATATGTGAGCGTACGCACGGCCGTAAATGCACATGTACTGGTGACGCACGCCATGGATCCTTACCACGTGGCGATTTGGGGGTGGGCAAAAGGGTGGTTAAGGGGCGGGCATGGGGTGGCAAGAAGCCAGTGGATGGGATGGGGATCGATGCCAGAGGGAGAACGGAATTGACGGAGATTTATGGGGCATCAAAAGATTACTTTCCCGTTTGGGCGGCACGCTTTTTAATCTTCCGCGCTTCCATTATTAATTTTTTCCCTGCTATAATTACATTTCCTTATCGCTTAATTATCACCTTTCAATATACGGATCGTGACCACGCTCTGTATGTTGCAATTTGTGTCCTCTCGAAACATCGTCATATCTGTGTAATGAAACTGTGCGTATGAATTGACAAAAAATGAAAAATTCCGATCTTTCGTTATGTAAAAAAATAAAGGCAACTGAAGAGGATATTGAGTATAGATACTTGACGTACTTCATAATCTATAATCCAGTTGAACAAGCAAGATGTCTTTATAGAACGGTGCAAAGTGTAAAAGAAACACGGGGCCGAAAAAATAAGCGAACCTTTCGGAAGCCTAAGAGTGCAAAGTCGAAAATGGGAAGAGAAAACCTGCAAAACGAATAATATGAACTCTCAGATTATTCAACGATGCACCTAGCACACATTATGACGAAAAAGGCGTATGGTTCGTTGAGGCACGATAGTTTGCCGCGTGAAATTTTAAAGGAAACCACCAGCGGGGCAAGGCGTAGGGGTGACATCGAGGGATGAAATCGAGGGGCGAAATCGGAAGGGGGTCAAAAATGGGGGAGGGCGGGCACAAAGGAAACCGGAGTACTAACCAGGGCATTAGCAGCGAACCCCCGTTTCCGACAAACAAGCCGTGGCCCCCGCCGACCATCCCCCGAACTACCGCCCAACTACCCCCGAAGTACCTCCTACGACACCCCAGAAAACAACCCTCCGGGAGACCTACGCACAGTTTGATATTGATCACAACTGGAAAGGAAGTTGCGAACTTTCAAACTTGCCGAGCGAAGCCCCGCTTCCAATTTTTCACTGGGCTAATCCGAAAGTTGGTCCGCTCGGGATTTCGGCATTTCGCGACTGGCCTGCGAGGGGGAGGGGAAGGATTGCTCTGTCGCAGACAGGTCCCTTGGCCTCCCTCCCTTTAACCGATGCACGCAATCTTCCATTCTCCTTTTCCCGTCTTCCGCCTCTCTTGCCAGCCTCTCTTGTCAGCCTCTACATTCGGTGCGCGGGCGCCGGCTTCGTTGTCCTTGCACAATGGTCCGTATAATCAGCAGTGAGTGACTGTCACCCGGTATATGCATATCGTCGCGTCGCCTCGCGCTCGCGCCACCCCCTCGTCGCCATTTTCCACCCTTCTGGGGCCACCACAATGACGGGGACTCGTCATTGTTTCAGGCGAACCGTAAAGTCAAAGGAAAAGCACTCACGCAATACTTTAATGCTTCCCCACCATCGTCGCCACCACTCTCATCCTCTCTCTCTCTCTCTCTCTCTCTCTCTTCTCCGCTTTCTTCCTTCCCGGACAACACGCGTCAATCCTCTCGCATTTTCTCTTCTTCGTTTCGCCGCCGCTGCTCGGAGGAAATCTCATCGCTTAGAGTGGCCCCATGCAAAAGCGGTGTGGCGGTACCTTTAGACAATGAGAAGGGAGAAAGAACTGCGCGGACCTTTCTCAGCTTCCCCGAAGAGGGTGGCCAACGGGTTGGGATGCTGAAGGAGGATGGGTGGGAGCAGAGGGCGGGCGAGGGGGAGGGGCGGGGGGGGGGGGGGTCACATCAGGAGAGACTGTCGGACGGGACTGAAATTCACGTGCCACCCATTTTCTGCGCCCTGATCATGCGAGACCGACGATTCTATCTTTCGCCGCCTTCTGATTCGCTCCTTCGGCTCGATCGTCCTATCGACCGGCTTCGATTGATATCGACTGCGTTCAACCACTTTTGCAACGTTCAGTCATGCACTCCGAGCTTCCATGTAATTTTTGTTCTGAACTAACGTGATAACGTGAGGCAAGGGCAAGTTGGATATGTATAAATGATTTTTCCGCCGAGGCTTTCCTCTAGACTTTTTAACCTGAAGGCAGCTAGGATTGAGGAGCCCCGCAGGGAGAAAAGGCGGTGGAGGTCCTCGATCGGCAATCGCTATCGGAAGGGGCGTGGTTTCCGGCACTTAGAGCGTTCCTCGATCCTTAACACGCGTACGCACTTGCGTAACGACATCGACGACACGTTCCTTTGGAGCGTGGGAACACCTTCGTACCGCTCATTTCTCTCCTCTCCTCGCATTTAATGTCGCCGAAAAAAATGATTTTACATCTATTTACATTATCTACTTACTCAACGTTTCAACCCACTTCTTAACGTGACCTTCAGATTTCTCCTCGCGATGCCTCCGCGTTTGTACGTGGTCGGTACTTCCGGAGGTAAAAGATAAATAGTAAAAAGATTTGTCGAACATCTTGGAAGTCTCAATTTTTACTATCTGCAATAAGCTGCAGTGATGGTACTATATTTTGATTTTCCCTTCTCTTTCTGCGATGCGCAATTGTCACTGGTATAGTTAGAATTAATGTTTGCTTCTGTTTTCCTAACTTTATTATGATTTCTCGTGTAAAAAGGTCAAATATGAAGTTTCGCTGAAGGATGAGCAATATGTAACACTCCCGACATGCCGACTCTCATCAATAACACATGAATCATCATTATACGTCAACACTTTTCCGTTTTCGAAGATATTTTCTTTCTCCGCAATTTCTGAAGTCCAATAATCCTTTACGTGTTTCCTGCGATTGTGTTCAATAGCAATTGAAAAATATATAATATAGTACTTACCTAGAAGATACATGTACCTAAAAAGAAAATAAACCTATCTACAAATTAGAGT
Organism: Anoplius nigerrimus; assembly: GCA_914767735.1. Lineage (NCBI taxonomy): Eukaryota > Metazoa > Arthropoda > Insecta > Hymenoptera > Pompilidae > Anoplius > Anoplius nigerrimus. The sequence goes on from OU612078.1 coordinate 12,908,852, forward strand.
GCGGTGACTAGTTCATACTGCGTTTAACTTACCGTATTATTAGATAAGTCAGACTACAGCTGCGGCTCACATTGATCCTTACACACTATTTTCATTTCCTTTAACATTCGTTCCATAGGAAAGATACTGGAAAGTGGCCACGTTTCGCTTAAAACCGTTGTTACAGAACCATACACACTTTCGGACAGCGCTTGAACCACCCAACGAAATACATACGTCGTGGAATACGACTTTTGTCGACTCAATTTCTTCCCCCGCCGGGTAAGAATCCTAAAAACGTCAACGATGCGCTTATTCAAAAGGCGGAACGAAACATCGAGCTCATCTTCATACGAGTCCGCAAGATATTAAAGACGCGGCGCTGATTCTAAAACTCTGCGCTACATTGTCAAAAGGAGCGGAGAATAATCCATTGTCCAAGAGTGCACGTTGGTACGTGATCGATGGAGAAGCTCGAGTCTCGTTCGTTGCGAGCGTGCGAAGAGATCTCACTCGAGACAATTGCTCCCGGCTCCATCAAGCTTCATCAGGATGATTAGCGAACGACGTACACCGCGGGTCGTCCCTTTAGATTAACCAACTCGTCTCTCCTCTCCACCCCCTCCCCTCTTCTCACTTACTCTCTCCCTCTCTCTCTCTCTTCATTTCCTCTCCTCTCTTCGATCACTTTTTCTCTCGCTGTCCTCGCATCTTCCATCGTTTCACCCTCGTCTTCCTCGCCCCTCCCCCCCCCCCCCCTTTCCTCCCTTCCGCATTTGCAATGTAAATTTCTGTTTATCGAGATGATTTCTCCGCAACGCGAAGGTAATCGTTCCTGTCGGTATTCTGTTTCCGACGCTAAATTCACTTATAGCGGCTTGCTCTTGTTCCCTCTTCCTCGCCCTGTCGTTCGCCTCGGCCTCTTCTCTCTCCTCGCTTCTTCAGAGTTCGTACTGTTCTGAACTCCTCCTTGCGATGATCCCGGTCGTTATGCCACCAATGAACGCGGCACGTCGGTCAATGACACGCGTGTGCGAGCGGCCAAAGTGGCACGACCAGAGCTTTCTTCTTTTTTGCCCCTCCGCGGACTCCTCTCTTCTTCTCCTTCATCTCCTCCATCGCCTCCCTTCCTCCTCCACCTCCTCCGCCTCCTCCCCCTCCTCCCTCTCCTCCCTCTCCTCATCTTCCTTCTATCGTCTTTCGTCTTTTGTCGTCTCCCGCTACTGGTATTTCGTTTCTTCCTTCGAAATATTTCTTTTCTCCTTCTGAAAAAGCAGGAAGTCGCTTCTTGCCGACGAAGAAATGTACCAGCGCGGAATGTTATAGTAATTGGACTAAGAGCGGTAGAATAGAGATAAGATGAACTAAGATCTTTAGGTAGAAAACAGTGTGCTTCTGTTCGTATTATGCGTCCATTGTACTTCTTGCAATCTGCAATTCTTGAGTCTTTTACGAAGAATTTCGGGTTGTGAATGGAAGGTTCGTAATGTTAGCGGTGTATTTCAGCGGAATGAAGTACAATACCAACGCTGGAAGTGAATTAATTGTTTCAGCGGGCACCATTGGGCATTAAAGAGACGATTAAAGAATGTGGAGCGGCAAGTTATCAGTATACCCGCGTCGTGAGAAATTTCGGCGAAGCGCGACCCATGGTCGAGATTGTTTAGAAGTAATAGCTAGCGAGAGAGCGCCTAAATTAAATGACAGTTAAGTGAGGGAATGGGCTCCCTGAATGAAATCAAGCGAAAGCGCTTTCGCGATTGCTCTGCGAGTCGTGTGTGAACAATCAGGCGATTGACAGAAGTGGACGATGGCCGTCATCAAGAAAAAGCAAAAAGGGATTAAAAGAACAAACGAGTGGAGAATCACGTAAACAAGACAATCCGTCAGGTTGAAAGCATCGGCTGAACGAACCCGCGCAAAACATTAAGTCGCTTTCTGGCGATACACATTGCAGCCAGTATGGCCGCAATGTTTGATCTATTGGCTCAAGCCAATTCTTCGTAAGTCAAGTTGAACCGGAATGATTAAATATGGAACGGCTCACGGTTGATCAACCCCTTTCTCCTTTTGGTAAGCAGATTCCCACAGCAATGAGTGGCGGCCGTAGATTTTTCCTAGGGGTGGTCCGTTCTCATAAATCAACTACAGATTCAAGCGGCCGAAAGGAAGAGTTCGTGACCCTTCAATGATCGAGGAGCTCGAACGATCCATGGATCAGTTAAACTTGTTGGTTCCTCCAGCTGTGCGTCCGCAAGTTGAGGCTCACTGGATGTTAAAAGCACGTCTCAAGAGTTTACTCTCATTCCGTGTCCGTTTAGGACTCTATGGGACGAAACGCCTGATTTGGTTTCATATAGCCCGCTTCATTTTCATTATACCCGACGCAGCAATTCATAGTTAAATTGATATAGCCAGCCCTATTAATCATTAACGTAAAACAATGTGCCATTATCTTTTAATCATTTTCGTTTAGTGAGCAAAATAATTCTACTTCCAATTCCAATATTATTCTTGTCTTATTATCAATATAAATGATAAACTCCTACACAAGTTACCACGTACGTAGATAGAAAAATAACATTACAAGTATCGAAAAACAAGATTTAAGTAATTCTAAATAAAGTAGTTCTAATGAAGGATAGTACGTAAACGATCGTTTGAACCGGATGGCAGGCAAAATAGGTCGGAAAATGGAGGAGTTTATTCGGTGCAGCGTCAAAACAGATGAAATTGAGAACAGAGAATCCGTTATCGTCCGGCGAAGTAGGATCCTGATCCGAATAGAGCGTCCACCCCCAGCGAGGCCTAAATCTGCCCGCACCCCGAGTGCGTTTGCCGTATTAGTCATTCGGAGCGCAGCTGGGATCAGTCCCCGAGGGTGGACCCCCTTCATCTCTCCACCCCCTTCAGTCCCTTTGGCAACGGCCCCTCTCCTACCATCCAGCATTTCCATCCCTTGGCGAGGCCAAATCAATCTCGGCTTATCCCGCGGGGGGCCACAGTCTTTTTTTTACGCCACCTTCACCGAACGTTCTTATGTCCCTCACTCGGATAAGTTGCATCAGCTAGTCGGTGTGCAACCGGAATAAAGTGAATCACAACTAAGTCTAAAAATATGCTGATAAACTTGCGCGACTGATCATTGCTGCCTTTTGCGAACCGAGAGATTTAACGGGCAAACACTTTGCGTCGCCATATTTCATATCGATCTCTATGAATAGTTCGCAGGCGTTTTTCGTGTTTTTAACGTCTTCAGAGTTTATTATAAATATCTTGTGTCGCCACGACGTGTGAATAATAAGATTTGATTATTACTTGTGTCCAACGGAGTAATACCAAAGAAATATATTATATAAGTATATAAATTTCTTCGAAAATATTAATATATGCATATCTTAAGTTCTGCGTAAACCTTGTCAAGACATATAAAGCAACGAAATCAGAACATTGTCAATTGCGATGAACTCTGAGTTCCTCATAACTGAAACACCTTATAAATATTTTACTTTCCCCCTGTTAATTTAAAATTTAGTAGGATTAAGTTAACAATGGCCCTTGTTAAAATTGAATAAATATTTATCAAATCTTGAACGGGAGTAAATGTAAGGATTTTCTGCCGTTAAAGTCGGCCAAACGGGAAACAGGAAGCGTGCCGGCGTCAATGGATGAGTGCATTGGTCACGCCGAGATGAATTCGTTTCGGCTTTACGACCTTCCCTACCTCCACGTCCTCCCACCGAGGTCGACACCCCAACGCGCTTTGTCGTTCTGCCATAATCGGGGGCGAGAAAACGAACCGTTCCCCGACCTGCAATCGGAATTACACGCCGATTTTCGAGGCAACAGTTTATCGTCGCGATAGGATGCATCACAGGGGCAGATGAGGGGAGGCGGCGAGGAGGGGAAGAGGAGGGGAGGGTGAGAAAGAGGAACAACTGTCAGGGTTACTGCCTCGTATGAAAGCCCTTCGCTGAAGCTACTTATTCCGATGATTAACGGCGAGACATGTTAAAAAAGGAAAGTGCATGCAAAATTTTCTCTGACTTCTCCCTTATGCCACTTTGCGTTCTTGTCCAACAGTGAGCACTTCTCGGCAAAATTTCAGTTTATTACGTACTAGACATTTATACTGCGTTGATACGATTTGATATTATATATCGCTCAAACATTGCCAGTTTATCGGTTCGTGTACGATGATGGCATGAAAATCGAAAAGGGGAAACGAAAGAATCACACTTGACACAAGCGGCGTATTTTATTCCGACCGCCGGCTGCAGTTCAGTCGGTGTAATAGCCAGAGCAAAGTATTACGTTGACGCTGAGAGAGGTGTCGACCTCGGTGACAACGATCTCTAACGAGATTCGTTTAGCAGTCGGAGACAGATGGAGGCGATCCGCCTGATCCACGATCTCGCCTAACTGTGCTCAAATTGTCTGGAACGCGCGCTTAGAAGATCCGACCATACTCCTAATCGTTCCCGAAAAATGCACCTTGTTCACCATCGACGGCGCGCCAATGATCGAGCAACCTTCAACTTTCGTGTCATATCGGCCGATGAATAATAACGCAGGAAAAAATTTGCGAATTAAAAACCGTGAGCTCGTTCGGTAGTCTCGAAGCTGAAATGACGAGGGTTGCGAGTGAAAAAAAAAGTGAAAAGGAGAGAGGGAAAGGGATAGACGAAGGAAGACAGAGAGTGGATAAAGCGGTGGACCTCCCTATTGACAACGGCTTTCATCTTTATAATTCAACCCCTCTACCGCCACCCTCGATCCATTTTGCCTTCTCCCTAATGCTTTTTACCGTCGCCACATGGCGAGCACGTGGACGAGTCTCCCTGCCCAATAAACCGGCTCTCTTTCTCTTCTTCCCTTCAGTTCTCTCTCATTCTCCTGCAATCTCTCATTCGTCCCGTCTCGGTCTCTATTTATCTGTCTATCTGTATCTTTATCTGAGCTCGACGCTCCGATTTTCTATATCTACGCGATATACGGCCTAAAAAATTCTAATGCCCCCGTGCCGTTTGACGCCACATGCTTCGCCCGAATTTCTTACCTATGTCTTATTCGTGCAAACGATTAACGTTACCAATCATTAAAAATTACCCATAATTTCTTAACAATGACATTTTGTTCGTCAAACGTTTTAGTCATTGATATCTTTTTTTAGGCCTTATTGAGGTAGGTTTTTCATTTCATAAGGTCAAGCATATTCACCTGTATCCGGCAAATTATATTAAAATATGAAAAGGAAGAGTCAGTAATTGTAGTCTTAACGTCCATTAAGTTGTTCATGCCAGATAGTGAACAAATTAAATGGATAAAAAAAGAAATCGATCCATATTCTACCAAAATCGTATAAAAGTATGAGATAAAACAAAATTTCTCCTTGCGTAAAACTATAAGCACTTATTTGACAGCTCTATAATTCAATGCGGGTACATATTATGAAGGTTTCGAGCGGAAAATGATTAGATCGAAAATCTAAATGAATATTTAGATAAGAAACTTGAAACCCTTTCGTATAATTGTTAAGCGAAATGTCGCTACCGGCAATAGAGCGCCTATCATCGAACCCCGAAGGTGATAATGTATGCGGAGACATTATGGAATAAGCGAGGAACGATCGGAATGTTGAAAAAACGATTGTATTGTAGTCGACGCGATACATGTCGCGTTCGGACGTGAATCACGATGTCCTTTTGCTCACCCTCAGAAATCTCCGAGTTTCGCAACGGACCTTATCAAGGAGTCACTGCAGATCCGGATTAGGCAACGCGCGCGTGCGCCTTTCGAAATAATTAACCGACCAGAGGCTTCCTTTCTGCGGTCAGGACGATCCCGCATTTCTCCCCGTCTCTTTGCCTCTCTCACCCCCACCTCACTCCCTCTCCCTCCTCACTCGCATCTTTTTACCCCGCCTCTGCTCCTCTGCCTGAAACTTCTTTCACGGTGTGAGTCACGATTCGCGCTCGTCGCGTTGTGCAACTCGCGATCAAGTTGCATTACTCACGATTGCTCACAGGCGACGACGTATCGTGACGTGCCGCCGCGCAATACACGAATCTCATACGAAATTTTCTCGCACTCGCTCATTCGCACATACATGTCCGACGTCATGGCTAATCATAGAATTATGTAAATCATAACATTTTCAACACTTGCCCCCCCAGTGTGGGCACACGTAACGGTAGTCGTAGTAGTAACGATCGAATCGTGCCATCGCTAAATTCCGACATAATCCGTTACTCATACCGTTTCAGCGTAATTAATTGACCGGAACCGTCCGTGTGCTTCCCAAAAATCAGCGTAACATCTAACTTTCATTGGCCAACGCTTCTTGCGCGGACACCTGACGAATTTCGCTCGTGGAAGCGGTTGTGTTATACCTTCCCGAAACGCAGAGTACAGGGAACACCGCCGCGAAGCGATCTAAGGAGGAAAGAGGAGAGGAAGCAGGAGGGAAAATCTCGTCAACACCTCCGTCCTTCTCCTTCCTCAAAGGTGGTCCCACGTGCGTCGCAGGCGTCTCGTTCCTCTCCCCGTTACCACCCGGACTCTACTGGGTGTCCCACGGAAGCACGGATTGCGGCCCTTTCAGAAATGCGACGCACCGTAGAGCGAAGCGAGAATGGTCGAACTCCAGGAGGGGAGGGGGGGAGGGCGGGGTGGGGCCGGAGAGGGAGGGTAGTGAAACAGACGCGGACAAGAGGAAGAGACAGGTTCATGGAAAGAAAAAAGCGCGGCCAGAGCTCGCAGATGGTGCCCCACGGCGGTTGGCTCCATATGGAGATGATACTGTTTAACCCACCCTCGGAGACCTGCGAGGGTGTCGGATGACGTGCGCAGCACCCTGCCGACGAGTTCGCCACTTTTTATGCGCCCGCTCGAACCATGCCAGGGCGAACGGGGGGAGGCAGGGCAGAGGGAGAGGGGAGGGGGCCAAGAGGGGGGAAACTGTCGCAGCCTCGAGCGCAGGGCACCGAGGGAACCGGCGATTTTCGGATGCACTGCAGGGGAAACGGGACCCCGTAAGCCCTCTTCCCCCCCCCCCCTCCGCACCGCCTGCCGCGCCAACTCCCCTTTCCCCCCCACCCCTCTGCCCACGAAGAGCACACGCAGAGGATTTTCGCTTCGCCGAGTGACGGACGCCCGGAATTTCATGCCCTTCCGCCCTGTCTTCGACCTGCTTTCACTTTAATCCTGACAAAGAACAGGCCGATCGAGATCGCCCACCAGGGTCGATCGGCAATTTTCCATCGTTTTTAAGAATGGCGAGAGGAGGATTCTTGTATTTTGAGTGAGGAGGAGAAAATTTGAATGATAAATATCATTTGAGGGTCATTGATTTTCAACGGAGCTGAATCAGATGGGGCATCTTTGGCAAATGTTAAATAACGGGTGAGTGATATATCATGGAAAGAGACTGTCAAAGAGAAATTTTGGTTTGAAAGAAACACTGAGGTTACAGGATAGTTTCGACGTTCTTAAGAAAGGAATACTTCGTCAGACATGAATTCAATTCAAGCAAAAAGACCAAATTTATATTGTTGAGGTCTCTTTGGTCCATCGGCAAGAAAGCTTTTTAAGCTAATAGGTCCCTCTCTTATCGACACGGGCAGCTTCTCAATACTTCTACCGATCTCCTTATTCCACGTAACATTTTGAAAACTAATTTTCATTTAGATTCATTTCATAATCTTCCGTCTATCAAATCTCTCAAGTATGACGTAAGACCTCTGGCATCGAGACGCCGAGGTTTCTTATACGATACGGGCCGTTTGATAGTTCCCTTTTTCGACTCGCCCCGAGCAATTAGTATGCATTCCGAAATTGCTTTAAGAGCGACGTGTCCGAAAAGCGGGGCCGGCGACAAAGATGGCCACCGGTATTCCGTGTAACGGGAGGAATTGGTATGCCTGCTCGGGTGTCGCGGGTCGGGATTACGTATTCTCGATGAGAAACGGATGTACGTGTGCCAGCAACTCGCGGAGAAGTAGGCTTTAAGCACCTGTCGCACAGCTCTCCGTGTCTTCATGTCCTCGTGTCTCCTTCACGATGCTACAGTGCCAACGAACTCTGTTGATACACACGGAATAAATTCGCCATTCCCCACGCTGCTCCGGACCCGAGGTCGACCCGGGAAAACCTGTCTTTTGTATCCCGCCATTCAATATTAGGCTGCCAAATTCAAATCGAACCTTCCGGGTTCTCCCATTTCTAAATACCCCCGCCCTTATTAACATCCTTCTAGCATTGCCTGTTCGGTTATGGTTCTGTACCCCCGCCGGGATGCCTTATTTTTAACGACGATCTTCCCGATGGTCCTGTTAATTTTCCCGTTGGTAAATTATGTAAGAGATCAGCCTTGCCGATCGTTCATCATTCCCGCGTCGAAGTACTTTATTTTTTGCTTTATCATTTCCCGGCAAAGCTGTTAATTTTCTCACGTAGGGAACAAAATCTACGCTGGCCGGGTCGAGCTTCGAGAGTCCCTCCTGGATAATTAACACAAAGTCTCTTGGAAAACAGCAAGACCTGTGTCAAGTTACTTGTCAAACTGTTCCACACGTGTACCGCCCGACTGTCAAGCAAACCCGAGACCAGTAACTCGACCCTGACAAACGTTGGACACTCAAAACATCTAAGCCGTATGAGAGAAAAGTGAACATTATGATTTTTGAGTTACGTAACTTGTACTTAATCAACATTCGATGTTCCCTTGGGAGAATTAAGGAACGAACGTGATGATGTTGAGAACGGATAAAGAAACTACCTATTTGCCTTCGTCCACCACTTGTTAGCTAAATTTCTGTCCTGAAGGCGAAGGGATTTTTTTAACTTTTAGGTAACGCTATGCACAATTTTGTGTAACATAATGTGTTTGACAAGCTGATAAAGATTACTGTCATCTGATACTCTTACAGCTAATTGTGTTGTATTGTAACGAGATGTAAATGCTTGTAGCATTTAATATCAGCTTTGAGTGAAAAATGATAAAAAATATATGTTTAAAATAAAATTATCCGCTACTTCTCTTGCTATGCGTGCAATTCTTGGTTATCTATTTACCCTGAAAAGGTTGCAAACATTTTATTAATTTACTGTCTGCTGCGAATTCTCGTATGAAAAGTGAAAAACTTGATCAGTCCGCTTGCCATTTAAAGGATTAATATCAAAACCCAGCAACAGAAAGGCTGTTTTCACTGGCACTTTTTAGAGAATTCCGAGAATCTACTTTTTAGAGAATGTCGCCCATATTACTTTTTCTGTATACGACAGTGCCAAAACTTTTATAGTCCGAATAGATTTTATCAATCCTCAGAACTAGCTACTTTTTTCTCCGCACGTCATTGAGGGAGCTAGACATATCGTCGAAAATATTCGAGACCAGACCAGATAAGATCAACCAAAACCCATTAAAACGTAATTGCCTTCCGATACGTCTCAAATTGAAAATGACAGCGTTGACCTGTACCTTTTCAAATCAGCCATCGAAGACACAGACCCACCAGCAACCGTACCGTTACAATACTCGCAACAATACTCGCAGTTTACATGAGCGATTGTTGCTGCGAACCCCTCTTACCCCCCGCAGCATTAATTAGACAATTACCATGCGCTGTGTAACGAAAGACAGACGCCCTCATCGAGTAGTCCGACACAAGAAACCCCCTTGGTCGTCGTCGGGGATCGAGAGGGATAAAAAGCGAGAAAAGCCCTCTCCTATCCTTTGCCGAGAAGTCGGAGGAGTAATTATCGAGGGCGAGGACGCACGTGTACGTTCTTTCCTAGGACGCTGATCGCACCCCAGGAGGGACGGTCGACCTTTCGCACGGCCTCGAATTTGGGGCTAAACGGTGTCTCTTCCTTCGTCAAGCAGCAACCCCTCCTCTCCCTCAGCTCACTCTCCCGACACCCTCCAGTCGTAAGTTTTCCACCTCGCACCAACGTCAATGTAACGTTACGATCTCCAGAGGGTATCGAATTAATGGCCACTGCCTGCACTTGTCGCGAACCCTTCCACCGGGTGAGCTGTCTTCTATGCTTTCTATCTGCGTGTGTATGTGTGTGTGTGTGTGTAGTGCGACGAATTCATTCGAAAAGTTTTAGATAACTATTACGACGACATGCCGCTGTATCATACTTCTTCTGACATGCTATTCAACTTTGCGAGAAAGATCTAATGCGGGGTAATTCGTAGTAATGTAGTGAGTGACTCGGAGTGGCTGTGGAATTATATTTGTTTTGAAGCTTTACTTCATGTTCAGAGGACACGATAATAGAAGTTTTTTAAAGACTCAATTTCGCGGGGAAAATAATACTCCTTCTATGAGCGGTAGTAATAGGAAAGGATGTTTGAAAGGTGTCAATATGGTTTTCTTCGCGTCGTCTTATTGTTAGTAACGACTTTCACTCAGGCAAATTTGTTCTTGAAAGTTTCGTTTAGTACTCATGCTATCGTGGTAAGGTAAAAAATAGATGTGTATGAATCGTCGATTTGTTCCGCAACAAAAGATGTTAAAGTTCGTCAAAATTATACGAAAACTGTAAAATGTTTGCATCAATTCATTAGAAAAATATCCATACACTGATATATTAAAAATAATTAGAAAAGAAGTCGATTCTTCCGACTACATTTCTCAAATTCAAATTTGCTGATCTTTTTATTTTTCCGCCCAACATGTAATGGGCCAAGAAAGTATTAGCTCAACCTGTTTTTCTGAAATGTCTTTACATAGTCATTTAATAGATAACAAAATAGTGCGCTACTTACAATTAGCCCATTTCAATACATAAAAGTAATGTATTGTTTTAGAACTTTCAATTAGGAATTGCAATACTTTTATTGTGTTTTTTTATGCGTTATACTATTTATATGCGTTTACCGAGATGTCGATTACCGGTATTTTGAGCCATTTGTTCAATTTTGTAATACCGGTATTGACAAGTTTAAATACCGTTTTTTCGGTATTTACTAGAAAAGCAATAATTGACTTATACCTGCAAATTAATATTTCCGATAGTGAATTCAACTTAATATCCAGAACTGTGATCAGCTCTATTCACGATAAAACTGGCTGTGGAGGCATTATGTCGGAGAGGTTCTAATTTATTAACAGCTAATGCAATAATAAATTTCATTTTGCAGTCACTGAAAGAAGAGCACACATCACTATCTGAAGAATTATATATTACACTGAAAAATCGCACAGAAGAAAGGCATACCGAAATAGAAAATATCTTACGGTATTTACATAATTGTAATGATTTTAAAAATGAAAATGAAAAAGAAAAAAAGAGACTAACCAATTCAAATTTGATCAAGTTTATAGTAAATTTTCGAAACTTTTTTTACGCACAAACCTATCCACATTCAGAAAAATTCGGTACAGTTGTCGAAGATGATAATGACACTAATGTCGATAGTGGATAGAAATTGTCTCTTGAACAAAAATTAGAATTAGCGATAACTAAAAAAATGTCAACAAACCAAAATACAATACAGAAATCAGTTATATACAAAACCATCCGACGAAAAATCGATTTATGTGAAGAGGAGGGATTTAGAGGTACATACTTGGAAAAAGTATATCCCGCATTGCTAACAGTAAGTACCACCAACTAGCGTAGATGCTATAAGAGCGTTTTGGACGGGTGGTAATTTTTGCACAAAATTACGTTCCAAGCTTAATGACAGTACAATTGATGCATTATGTTTTTTAAGATCACACTTCAAAAATTCGTAATAGTACCACAGACTGAATAGTGATATTTATACTTTTTTGTGATGCTTTTTATACTGTTACAATTTATAAGTTACAAATGATTTTTTGTGATAATTTCTCTAATAAAACCGACAAAGTAAAAAAAACAAAAAACATCTGCGTTTTCTTTCTATTTATAAAATTCCTACTACCGTTATTAAAAGCGGTATTCCGGTATTGAGATCTAAAAAATATCGAATACCGGTATTGAACTTTTCGTCCTATATTGCAATCCCTACTCTCAATTATGCAGTGTGTAGAAGTAAACGAAGAAAGGCCAAAATGTTATGGTTAACTAAGTACGGGCAGACTTCCAAGTCTTGTGCAATATGAAACTACTTTGCATCGTAAAGATAATCGCAAGGTGCAAATATTAACAGAGTTTCTTCATATTCGTCCCATCTGTACAAAAATAGGTAACCTCTAATTTAAATAGAATCACCGCTTAGACAAGTGAATTATTAATAATAGTGAAAAATTAACTTATTTCCCTGCTCAGACGCAGCAATAGTCGCCGAGAAATTGGTAATACTTCTTAATTTAAGCATATCGACGATGAAAAACGTGAAGAAACATTACGAAATTGGTAGCACTGAAAACAGATCAAGATCTGGTTGAGACAAATACTTATTGTTAGTACGCAACAATCAATAATAGCCACGTTCGTTAGTATCAAAAGTTTGTTAATGTTTCAACTTGTTTGGACAAAGAAGTAAAGCAGCCAGAAGGAAACTGCTTATAAACACAGCATACAATTAAATCGGCCTTGCTAAAGCCTAAAGAAGAAAAACAATGGAATTTTGAGAAAATGTTTCATTAGATGACGAAAGCAAGTTTAACCTTTTCTGAACCGAGCGCAAACAGTGTTTTTCCGTAAACGTGAGATTGTATTAATACAACAAAATCGCTAACTAACTGTAAAACGTGATATTAGACACGTTTGAAACTGTCTATAGTAGAATGAAGTAGGACAGTTAATATTTATCGATTGCATAATGAATGATCGGGATCATATTAATGAGTTGAAAGGCAACTAATTACAAACTGCAACCAAATTAGGTACAAGCGACAAACTTTTGCTTCTAACATCGAAAACGACGCTAATCACGTGGTCGTAGAAACAATGGTGTTCTTACTGTACAATGTGGGCCAATAGTTTCCCACGCTATCGTAGTTTGCAGATATCAACTCCATAGAAAAGCAATGGCATACTCTGGATGTCAAAATTACGAAAAGAAAAGAAGCCATGAAAAATTGTGTATAAATGGTCCGTCAGAATTCCAACACTCCTGCAGAAACTAGAAAAAAAAAACTCATCGAATCGCTACGATGTCGATAAAAGGTTACAGTTGACGCTGAAAACAAGCACAAATTGCAAGCATTAAACACGGCATTTTACACTCAAGAGTTTAAATAATTTCGTATTTGTAACAAATATTGAAGACCAATACTTTTTTCCACTGTGACATTTCAGATTTTCCTTCCCTACTTCCTCAATCCACGTAAAACTAATTTGTATAAACAATGCTACTATGTTAGTAGTAGAATCTTCTACTTCTACATGTTAAAAGACATTAAACGACATATTTTATATTTATCTGTCAAATGACCATGTAAAAGTATGTAGAAGAAACAACACGTGCCAATACTTTCCTAACCAACTGTATTTAACTACCCCGTTTCTGAGAACTCACCGTGTATACGCGGGCAGGCGTAATTTTACTTGCGTCTGGTGAGCCTGTGTTGACGTAGGTACGAAGCTTTGTAGATTTTCGAGGTTTCATTACGTCGGAAGGATCGATGATATGTACGATCTTTAAAGGCAGGACAAGGGATGGAAGGAAACCCAGCACCGAAGACGAAACCCTTGAGAAGCGTGACAGGGTCTCTCGAAAGCTCGCCCCGAAACTCGCCTGAAATGATCCTTCCGTAGGCCTCTACCCCTCTTGAGAGGCCGGTGATCGGACACCATTAAATTCCAGCGTGGCCATTTGTGTGAGGGGTCGCCCTTCGGATTGCCAAATTCCTCATGTCGCCTTTGGTATCTCAGAAAAATGTCCAACTTAATGAACAAAGTCCTTTCCTCATTATTCGCCTCACTTACGTCTGTTCGCCAACATTTTCTCAAAGAATCATCTTCCATCAAGCAATTATACATGACATAAAAGTATTTTCAGGTTATGTCGAAAACAATGTAACTAATTTATTACGTTATTTCAGTTACCTCTTATTTCTTGGTTGGGTAATAAAATTTAGTACTTCTGTAATCTCCGGTTTCTAAATACAGTGAAAATGAAAACAGAAGAACTTTCGGCAGCGGTTAGAAAAGAAAGTGACCAGCTGCATCATTTGTCACCGAAAAATTGCTGCCCAGACACGGAAACTTCAGTTCGTAAATCACTGGAAAATGTCTTCCAGATTTCTCAACGAACGTCTGTCGACAGTCTTCCATACCATTCATAGGGGAGGCAATTCCTCTTGTAATGAAATATTGCTTTGCAATATGTTGTGTAATCTTTTTTCTGTAGCCGTACGCTGCCGTACATTGCACGACGATACACTGTGTTCAAAGTCAAATAAGTTAAAAAAACAATCCGGTCCTGTAACTAAGAGCAACAAATAAAAGTTGTATGCAGTAAAAGAACCAGTGTTAGTTAAATCCAATTACGCAACAGACTCAAATTCTGTACCACTATATATCTGTTAACTAATAAAGAAATAGTTACAGGACTGTCAATATGATACAAGTAATTTCTTTGCCATTTAATAAATAACTCTATAGTGCTTATACGGTCTTATTAACAATAGTCACATCTTTTAAAATTCCTCAACAAACGTAGATTGAATATAGTTCGGGAAAAAAAGTATTTCTATCAATTTTAGTTGAACAGGTTGTATAACTTTGTCACCAGTCTATTTAAGCACCCTATATAATGTGCAGAGGGCGTCGTGAATTCAAATAACGGGTACGCCGGGCTTGGAAATATCGCGGGAGCGTAAGAGGGGAAAGCGGAAGAAGGCGGAGGGTGGAGCGAGCGGAAAGGGGTTGGAAATGGAGGTGGGCGAGGGGGTGAGGCGGGGTGCGGCAGGGGGAGAAGTCCGGGAATCCTGGCGCGGAGCGTCGGTTCCGGCAGCGGCAGAAAGTCCTGGGGAGTTGGCTGCACTGGCTTGGCTGGGAGGCATTTCATTTCCTTGGCGACTTCCGGCAAACGCGACGCTTCCGCCATATCGGGGCCGACGTCGGCGTCGACGTCGACTCGGTTCGTGTTCCTGCGCTCCCTGGTTCCGGTTCCGGTTCCATCCGCACCCCCCGCTCACCCTCTCTTCATCCTCCTCTTCATCCTCCCCTCGTCTGCCCCAACCCCTCTCCCCTTCCCTGCATTTCTCCTCTTCTAATGGCCTTCCACCCTGCTTCCTACCGCCTCTCAACCCCCGTTCTCCACCTCCCTTGTCTGGAAATACTTAAATATTACGTTATCGAACGTCGCTAATTCCGTCATACTGGTTTTACATTATCACCGATATACTTTCATAAATTTAAATACTGATTCTAGCCCCAAATGATTGTAAACCTATTGTTAAAACCGATGCGCAGTATCGATTGAGTGTCTATTTCAAAACTTCACACGTTGTGAAACAAGTTGTTTATAATTACGCTTGATACAATCTTACGCCTACATCAGCGAAAGATTTTTAATGCTTATATTTTTGATGTTTTCCTACAGCTACAACGATGTAAAATTCAACATTTTTTAGCCTTGCCTGTCTGGTGAATTTTCTTCATTCCACCCCTCACCTCCGTCTATCCTTTACTACCTTCCATCGCCTTCCGGCACCTCTTCCAACCCCGTTTCATCACCAACTCAGCTCCGTCCTCCCGCCCCCTATCCTCCCTCCCCCTCTCCCCGCAGCCCATTCCACCCTCTTACAGCGACGACGGCCGCCAGCGCACAGAGCCCTTCCGCTCTCTCCGGCGTTCTCCTTTGACTTCCGTTCGTTCCTCTCCACCAACGGCGCAACGCTTCCTTCCCTCTTGCAATGCTACCAACATTCATGATCCCACTAATACCGCAGAAAACGTTGTCTGTACTATTTCCAAGGCGTACGTGCTCAAAGACCTACGCAAGATTATATTAACTTACGCGCTAAATCTCTGCACTGGCTCTACATCGCGTCAATCAAGTTATTTGCCTACAAAAAAACGATGATTCACCAACATTTTCGTTTACTTAGGCAGCAAAGAAATTTTCTTTCATCGTCAATTGTTATTCGCTCATTTCATCGAATTACGTATGCATACAGTAATCGTTAAATGAATAACCTAAAAATCGGGACAGTATGGATTAAGGGGGAACGGAAGGAATTAGTTTTTATTCAAAGTTAAACGAAATTTGAAGGACAAAGTCATTATTACACCATATCGACAAAATCGGAGAATTATTGGCTAACTGAAAGCTAATTGCGCGTTCCGTTTGGACGAGACCGCGCGGTGCACATAATCTCATAGTGAAAAAGTAACGCTGAGCAGTTTCGAACAATACCAAGGGAATTGCGTGGAGACTCATACCGATTACACGAAAACCCCAACAATCGCAACATATCACTTTATCCGATCGTTCTCCATTTCTTACTCACGTGCCGAATCATTATTAATGATATCAGGCCTGCCCATCGTCCTTAATTCTTCTCCGCAGACGGAACTTCCGGCTCGGAAAAAAGGGAAACCGCGCGTCCCTGAACGAATCATGAGCTTAGAAGGTCAATTAGTTCCGCCAGCCATTTTTCGTTCCCACCGTTATTAATAATTCGCGTGCCGATGTTTGTTTAGGCGTGCACGAGCCAGTCCGAGTTCCCCATTTCTCTAGCATCGACCGTGCTGGCTCTGGCGGGGGGGGGAAAGGCCGTTGGAAGCGGCGGGCGGGAAATTTGAATGTTAAGAATTGAGACGCAATATCGCTGAACAATGGGTCGGAGACAAACAGGCTCGGTCGTTCGTCACTCGGCATCGGAGTCCGGCGGTACGTCAGGAATGCCCTGGGTCGCATCTAATCATGCCTAATCGGCATTCTAATCGTGCGTCCGCAACCGAAACGCGGCGGCGATCGATTGCGGTCCCTTCGAGGAATCGCGAGCCCCCGGAGCGTAATTACGGCTTCGCTCCAATCCGTTCCATCGATTTTCACGCCAATCCGGCACACTGCTCGCCATTCCGCCCCTTAAAATCGCCGTTTAGACGCTGTTTCCTATTTACGCCTCGTTACGCCGCCAGCACGTTCGGCAGACTCTTTCGATCGCACTGTCGGGATCAAGGTAGGCAGCGGAAAACGATCGACTCAAAAGTTATCATTGTCAGGACAAAAGAAATGGTCAAGACAGTAACAATTCTTTTATTTCTCTTTCTCAATATTATTCAGAGGACTCTGCGGCCCTCTATGCCTAAATATGCTATTGAAATACATGTTTAAGCGTTGATGTATCTTTTTTTCCTAGAATAAAATATGACATTTGTGGTATGTGTATTATGTCATAATTGAACAATAAAGTAATAAATTATGTTAATTAAGGGAACGTTTTCAGCACGGCGGAATCTAGAAAGAACAGTGTCCTTTCAAAAACACTACGAAATAAGTTCAACTTATTGTTGACTGTTATTAAAGAATTTTAAGTACTCTCCGAATGGTTTCGGATGGAAGACAGTAGTTTTTTTTATGAAAATGTACGTATGTATTAGATTGGCAAGAAAACAATTTCGGTTTTGTAGTATAAAATAAATCTCGTGTTTTTGTATAATGAATACATTTTAATCAGCTATTTCTTTTCCACGTTGTTCAATGATCTTTCGTACCTTTCTGACAGCTTCATAATTCCATGCTCATAAAATTTCTGGTCCTTACAATTAGTACTAAAAAGACAACACTAGCTATGTTTGTGCACTGAAAATACTTTCTTGCCAATCAAATAAATCCCTAAAACCTAATAACGTTCACACGCCTGTGGTTATAAAGTATGCGCTGTCGTGAAACATGGGTTCGACGGAACAGTTTTGACTTGTGTATTTTTCGAAATACTATATACGGCAACAGCTTGACACCGCGTATAGGCACACTGGAGGCTATACAATAGAGCACATGTACGTCATGTCCAAAGCCCGTCAGCATCGGTGCAAACGGTGAAAGGTGAACGACTGCATTTTATCAAAGTCTTAAAGTGTTTATTCAATGGCTAATGATAGCCGTGGAAAGTCGCTGTTGCCATTATTTTTAATCGAACAAACGTCACCGACCAGTCATTTGCCATTCTATTAAGCGTCAGCAAAATAATTATACGATTAAAACGTGTGAAAATACAATTGTCTTCTTAGTTCCTGATCGCACCTACATACGCATAAGCGTATGAATACGATTAATCGGTAAGTCAAGTATCTTATTAGCCGCGCACAGACACATATACATTTGTCGATGTTAAGCGTGCAATTAGTCAAATTTCCGACACGTCGGGGTCTTCCACTGGCACAAAGAGTTGAAACATGACAGAAGAGAAGGTCTGCGACGTCGACGTCTAACGGACACTTCCGAAATCGGATTTCACGCGTTTCGAAATCTGTCGATCTCTCCGATCAAAATCGCTTTCTACGTTTGCCGGTTGTGAAAAGCTTTCGCAACCGCACCCGCCTTGTACCGCTCTTTCTCTTTTCTTCCAGCCTCGAAAGACTGTAGGTGGGCGCCGACCAAAAACTTTAAATACCACAGCCCGTAATGGAAACGTGATGCGACGCGCTAATGTCCTAAAATCTGTACCTAAGCGTTAGCGGCGATCGGCGCAGACGACGAATTATATTTAATCGTTCGAACGATTGAAAATAGGTGAAATTCGATTGTATTGGACTAGGTAGAGCAAGTACAGTCGCATTCCAACGGTGCGTGGACGCTCGATTCGATAGAAACGTTTAGATAAGTGCGTAACGGGTGGCCTCAAGGTTGAAGGAAAAGCCGGGTTGCTAGTTCCGAAAGAGAAATGTATTTCACAGTGACGTACCGTTAACACCGCTATGCCCTACCTTAGTTTTATCGCTGAACTAGAGACGGTGCCGATGAACTGTTCTGCTCTCCCTCATGGCTTTTTCCCTACGATACAATTTTCATTTTCATTACAATCCTGATGAATACATGCACTTCTCCCTAATCTATTAAGCTAATTTATGCGATTCTCACGGTAAGCACTTATTGATAAAGAAAGAAATATGATATACGAACAAAAAATATAACGTTTATTAATATAGGTAGCGAAGGTGTCGTCATTAAGGAATACATTGAGATCAGTTACCTTTTATGGATACCGTAAAAGTGTCGTAGTAACCATTTACTGCACGCCGCAGCGAGAGAAATAAATTATCTTCGGCGGAAATATAATTAGCATACATTGACATACGCAAAGTGCAGCGCACAATAATCTTCGATGTACGATGGGAAATAAGGAATGATTCGAAAACTATGATAACAACAAGGGTCAGCAACGCTGTCGCAGACAGAATTGGCAGTTCATCATAAACGATTCAAGGAGCACGAGGTACATAATCGTATCGCGGCGGGTGGCAGGGGAAGTGGCGGAGGAAAGAAACGTCGACCAGATTGAGGAAGGGGAAGTGGGAGGAGAAGGAAGGGGAGGAATAACGTTTAGTGATGATGCCGACGTGGGCAACGGAATTATCGGGAAATCCTCGGATTACGTCATCCGTTCGCCAGTAAGTCGAGTAGCGTACGGCTTTTACTATGGAGTAAAAGCCTCTTGGAAGCGTGGGAGCCTGTCTTGGCTTCCTCTCACGGCACTGCCAAGCTTTATCTTGCCTTTATAAATTAGACGGCCTCTCTCTTTATGCCTCCCTCTCCGTTCGTCGCGTACTCTATTCGTTTCTCTCCTCGTTCTCGATGACGACGAGGTGCCGCGCGGTTCCGGCTTCCACTCGCCTCAGTATCTCTCTTTCTCTCCCTCTACCTCTCTCTCGGTCTCTCTCTTTCCCTCTCTCACTCTCGCTCGTGCGCGCGCGCGCGCGCGCGCGCTCGACTAATACGCGATTCCGACCCCCACGTTAGCCGTTTCTCCTTTTTCTCCCTCTAACGCTTTGTTTCTCTCATTCCCGTTTCTCTTTGTCCGCGCGATAACCACGCAACGTACAATAGATCTATGTTTCCTCTTTTTTTTTTCATATACATTTTTGTTTCGTCCACGTCAATCATTATCGGGCAATCCAGTTGGGCGACTCGCTCGAAATAGAAAGTGAGTATCCGAAATCGATCCGATTTTCCCCCGAGCGTTGACGCTAAGCAGGCGTGTCTAAGACTTTTTTTTACTGGGAGCTTGCTTTCGAATATTGAAATTGAAAGTGCCGAATATGTTGGAGTCGTCCTCTCTTCCCTTTACTAAATATCGAACATACGTCTTTCTCTATGATTGTACGGTTCAGATACGGGAGTCCAATGGCTCTAACCGCACAGAGTGTATATGTAATATATTAGAGCAGCTTGCAAAGCCTATGTGTATCGATTTAGTGGAATTAGGCCAAAAATTGTTTCCTAGATGTACACAATGTAAGTTACAAATTTCAAATTTGTTGTTATGGAGCTTTTTTATGCTGTTACGAAGGCGATGCAGGTTTCAGCTATCATAATTTGAAGCACCCTTTCCGCTGCAGAATTTGGTGTCTATGATTATTTATTATTAGGCAATCTTGAATGTGTTGCGATCAACGCGTTTATGAATTTATTTCACTGGAAACAAGTTATAGAGCGTTCCATTAAACAATCGATGCCATTTACTTTGATCGATCGCTAATTGCAAGCGAAATCGTTAATTTTCATGAATAATGTTTCGCCTAGTCTCATAAAATGAAAGTTGTATTCGATAAGAACGGACTTATTGTGTAATCCTGTGTAAAATGAGCATCACATGACTGAACTAGTATCGCCAACAAGACACAAATAAAATTTGTCATCGTGAATAAACCTTTTCAAGAATTCAATAAACGTTCTTGAATTTTTTATCACAATTAGCAACATATTTAGAGTAGGTCTAGCGATAAGGCAATCCCACAAACCTCAAATATAAGACATACTTTGTACAGTTTTTGTTACAACCGCTATATGTTAACATTTACCTTTGTTCAGAATTGCAATATGACAGGCATTAAAGTACATTAAACAGATAGCACGGCCAGTCTTATCACAGATCCCGTTATTCACAGCTGCCGCACAAGTGCCAAACATTAGCGGGCTTATATACAAGGAACGAATCGTCTAATTGAACAGACACCCTGCTTTCTGCGAACGTCAGTGTCTTTTAAGGTGCGTGACGAAACACTCGTAACAGTGTACACGTTCCACCTCCATTCCTCGTTCATTTCAATAATGCAGTCGATCGAAGCGATTCATTAACCGCCGGAGGAAGGGAGCGAGAAGAGAATTGCAAGGATAATTCCGTTCGGAGCAGGACAATTCGATCGCCCACGCTTGTCCGCGATTGATCAGGCCCATTCTCGCGTCTGTCCCGAGCTAGAAAGAATCGGCGTGCCGCGACAATTATGCCGCGCGTTCCTTCGAGCTGGTTACCTCATCGCCTAGCCTTTCCCACTCTCGATCTCTCGATCCCTCGATACCGCCCGGACACATCGATACGCACGCCTACCGGTCAGCGTGCCACTCGAGCACCTTCTCATCCACCTTCTAATATCTATTCCTGTACCGCTGACACTGTCCGTGCGGAACAGGACTCTTTGCCGGGCTTTTCCGCCGACAGGAAGGACGGAATTGTCGGGAATCCTACGAGTTACGAATCTTCGCCGGGCAACGGCGTCTCAACGCCAATCACGACGAACGGCAGCCAAAGTCTATGACCGATAAGGAGCCTTATCGGACGAATTTTGTTGAGCCGCCGACTCGGCGTGGATACGGAAGTCGCGATGGAATTCGATCGCGGAACGGAAACTCATCGGACAATGGCGAAGGCGAGCGCGTCGAAATGCGACTCTGATGCAATGCCCGTTGCGAGACACGTCCATAAATTGCATATTTATCGCCCTGCCTACCCCTAGCTAGCCTTGGAGCGGCGTAAAATATGCGACCGGCCGAGTTCAGAGATCACGAGGCACGGGCGAAGGAACGGGAAAAAAAGAGTTGAGCTCCCGTTGTCTCGCCTTTCTGCCGTTTACACACTGCTCCTGACATTCAGGACACCAGCGTTAACGACACGGGTATTGCATTGGCAAGAAATTATTTTCGGCTTTCAAATAGATAGCGATGTCATTTCGTTAAAGAACGTCAATGTTCGAATATCTTATTTTTTGGCATTTGATATTAGTGACATTTAAGTTGATGGTACAAAGTCGAAAGTTGTTGGTTAAAGTTTAGTCTATGAATAAAAATGTGTGGTTGGTTTTCCCATCACAAAACCGAAATTACTTTCTTACCAGGCTGATGCTTTCAGAGCCACTATTCGTTTGCCTAATTCTGTCAAGGTGAGAAATAATGAGCGCAACGTAATCGGCCAGTGGGTTGAGTACCTTCTTTAAACTGTAAATTGATTCACGATCAGTGTCCTGCATCGTCTCTCAGTTTGTGATGCTACCTCCCGTCTCCACTCCGACGACTTTATTTTTCTATTACCACTGTCGGTCGGAAACACATTTACTGGCTAACTTAATTCACGTAGAAGGGAAAGAAAGAGGGAGGCCATAACGAAATCCTGGGCTTTGTTCCAATAATATGTGTACATACGCGCGTGTGTATGTGGATGTACGACTGCGCGATTCGTACAAAAAGACGAAAAAAATACAGGAATACATAACGAAGGCGCGAGGAGCAAAAGTAGGTAGTGCGATTCGATCGAAACGGAAGTGAAAAAGGGAAAAGAGCCAGAGAAAATGACGGCGGTCGGAAGTAACGTTTATGCAAATGACGGTGGCTGTAAGGATGGAAGGAGTGGCGGGGCGCGGGGGGGGGGGGGGGGGGGGCGACGGGTAGAAGATTGCGCAATGCCATGAACTCGTGTCTTCCGCGACGATAAACCTCCGCTTTACGTCATTATCGCTCGTAAGAGAGAATTTTTATAGGAGCGGGGGCCGGCTACGTTCGAAGCCGGAAGCGACTGTCTTACAAATAAATTAACGAAACTGTTACATAATCCTCCGGAAGGCCCGCTCGCGTTTCCTCGCCGTTAAACGTCATTACGCAATCGTCGAGAAATTATGTACGCGGCTAGCTGTCGTTCCTTCGGACGTGGTACCGCTGAAAATCGGTCAAAGCAGACTTTTTTCTTCCTCTTCTACTCTTTGTTCCCCCCCTCTTTTTTGCCTCTTCCTTTGCCGGCAACGGCGTAACGTCGGAAGTGTTGAGCGGACTGATTTCGGCTGGAGCTCGTTACAGAAGATACGGAGGCGTTTCCGTAGATTAGATAAGATTGTTTTTCAGCCGCCTCGGCTCTGCCGATTTGCAACTTCTTGTACTTTGTAGCGTAGATAGGATACCTGCCCGCCAGCGGCGGCTTAGTTATGCAATTGTTTCGTCACGGGATTAGGCCGCGAAACTGGGTCGATCCGTGCCGAGCGAATGTTACGTCTGCCATCGCGGAGGAAACGGAAAACTATCGTGCTACTTTGTTTATTTTAACAGGTTACGTAATGGACGAGCGCCGTTGGAGAGGGAACGATTTTCAAGCGCAATCCCGAAAATCTTTCGAACCTTAATCTTGGCCTAATAACTCCTGTCGCTCGGTTGACTGGAATTAAGGATGGGAGCAGACGATATGTGAACGATGAAAGGCGAACATATGCGCTGGAATGGAGTATCTACTCGACGGCGTCCGATTTTGACATCCGCGCAGCGGAGAGTTCAGGCGAAAATCTTGGCTGAAAATCTCAAATTCCAAATTCCATCGGTAGTAGGCTGCCGGTGGAATTCCATCCGGGCGACGTTTTTGTCCGGTTAATTTTGCCCTGGCAAAGTAGAGAGGGCGGCATTGGATTTTTACTCACGGCGACATAAGGCGCGCATAAGGTGAAGGTATTGATTACGCAACATCGATATTATGCAACGAAACGCCGGGCTTCCTGCTGTTATCTAATGCCGTCGACCGACTCCGCAGGAACGGTAAGCTTTTGCCGAAACTTCGATCGTTCTTCCTCATTGCATAAGCCTTCGAAACTATCATTTCTGTTCGCCCCGACTTTATTCCGTACGTTTTTTCGCAACGCCAAGCTGTTTCAATTCCGCGGATTCATACTTTTACCTAATCTTATTTCAACCGTTTCTTAATATTAAGATATCGACTTCCGTAGAAAAAAAGAAACCGTAACCGGAGCTCTAACTATATTCGCGCCATTAAGTCCTTTCATGTGCCAATGCGTAATTGACCGTATGCCTCTCTCGTCGCATTTAACATTTTCCCAAGATACGATTGGCGCTCCGTAAGTGTGGCAACGCCGAGGACAAGAGTGTCGATCGACTGAGACTATTAGGAACGTCCTGGCCTCGAAAGGAGGAACTACGTCCGACGCACCTACTTCCGGGATACGCAGCCTTACTTACCGGTAGGCACTCGCTCGCATACTGACTCGCACTTCTGCTCGGTTGGGAGCTTCTTGCCGCTTCACCTGCACGATCGCCATTCTTTGTTATTCCACAGACCACCCAAGATCCATATTTCCACCTAAACTCGTTAATTATCCGACAAAATTTGAATCCAATCTCGAAGTTCAGCTGATCTCTAGAACATTTTCGTGTCGTGCATGGCCATGGACTATTGATCCCAAGCGACATCGAGGTATCAAAACGCAGAGGAAAGCCAGGAGTTGAGTAATCCTGATTTCTAATCAGCTGTGCTAGAGTCGGCTGAATTCTCAACGTCCTACGTACCTATAGACCTATATCTTCCCAAGCAGAGATCTACTAACGGCCAG
Organism: Anoplius nigerrimus; assembly: GCA_914767735.1. Taxonomy (NCBI): domain Eukaryota; kingdom Metazoa; phylum Arthropoda; class Insecta; order Hymenoptera; family Pompilidae; genus Anoplius; species Anoplius nigerrimus. The sequence goes on from OU612078.1 coordinate 12,933,548, forward strand.
GTGGGCACCTGCTGAAGTAAGCATGACAGTCGAAAAGAGGGCAGTCTACCTTAGAAAGCGGGCAGCGATTCAGGAGCTAATGTCGACTAAGGCTGACAACGAATGGCAACGATAGGAGGATGTGGACAAAGGCAAGCGGTCGGGAGGGCGAGGGACGGCGAAAGAAACAAACTCGGTCGTAATCTGTGGGAGAGGACGAGCAGGCAGCGAGGCATGTCCGAAAGGAAAGGAAGCTCCGCGGACCTCAGTTCCGCTCGTTCTCGTCTTCCTATCCGATTCTCTTCACCTCCGTAAGTTCTCCTACGAGCCACTGATTCCGTACTGCGTGTACGTGCCAGCCTGTACGAATTTCAAGCGACTCTGTATATAGGTGATCCTTACTTTCCGAACACATGGTACGCCCGCCGATTCTAACTGCACGTCCTGCTTCTGTATTCGCCATGACGTGAAACAAGACAAGAGTGTCTTGCAGAGACTTGCCAATTTTCGACATTATCGATTTGGCGAGTTCCGGCGGCAAGCACTAGGTTGTTATTAAATATAGTAGACTAGGCAGAGGTCTGCGAATGTATATCAGATTGTTCGGAGATGCTTGCGTGGAAGCGACACACTTCGCTACCTCTGTTAGGGCACTTACCTTCCCCTACCGGTTCCCGTGGAAGTTGGAGCAGTATCGGTCGAAAAAATCTGTTTCGGCAGTTGTGGGAAAGAACTGATAACGCTGTATATATTTGCACAGTTGACAAACAATTAAGTACCAAATCTGGTGCGCGCGATCTCGTAAATGGCTTGCGCAACGGTATAACCCGGCAATATTATATGTTGATATAAGTATCGATATGATCGTCATACGTGAATGCGGAGTATTGCCGCTCGTACATTCTTTCATCGTCGGGCCTTCGAGCTTGTCTCGAGGCCGAGTGCGATAATTGGATTTCCGCTTTCCACAATTCGCTAGTTGCGATTTTTCGATCCCTTGCGATTTCCTCGGTAAAAGGAGCAGGCGAATGGGAAGGTGGAAGTTTTTGAAGGCAGCAAGGTGTAGCGGCATGCTCGAGTGAGCGTGATGCGGAGTGTCATGCTGCCGTAAGCCGGAATCTTCCGACCTTCCTAAACCTAAATATTCCTTACATGGAAACGAACTCCTGCGGAAGAGTACCTAACCGATGAAATTAACTACAACGCCGCCGGACAATGAAAGCGGGTATGCGCAACATTCATTGATCGAATCGAATGCTGATCGAACATCTTTGACTTTGATCAAGCACTTGAAGAAGGCGCAACCTTCTTCGCTCAGTCAGCTTCCGTTTCGACATCCGTCGAGAACAACGCGCATCATTGAATAAAAGACACACAACATACTTTCCGCATTTTTATATAAGGTGAAAACATTGTAAAATAGAGAGTGTGCGCTCATAATTATTGTTGTTATTCTATGCGTTAAACGTGCAGAAGTTCGCTGTAGGAATTAGCGTTATCGGAGCACCAGTGAATGATATTATCACTTTTCCAGGTACATATGAACAATTCGAATATCCATTTCTGTGTATACGTACTTTATTTCCGAAAACTGTTACTGCACTGGAAATGCAGAGAAGGAAGTAATCCAGGAGAAAGAGAGAGAGAGAGAGAGAGAGAGAGAGAGAGAGAGAGAGAGCGCTGTGCGACTGAAGAATGGACTAAAGAATCTTTTGTTCCGAAGCATGTAGCTCAGTTTTCGTCAAGAAAATGCGTTTATGAACGAGTTAAGAAGTGGAAGAAATGGAAAACTGCGAGCATGTCCGGTCGCGAAAGGAATTGGGTTACCTGCCGGCCTGCCTCGAGATTGCCATAACTCTATTACCGTAACCGATTATATAAGCCGCGGCAGCGTGCGTTAACGCATGAGGTTCACTTCGGGCCGTGTGAACGGGCCTTAAGGGACACTTTCTCTCGCAAAACGCCAACGAACTACGACTCGCGCGATCGTCGATGTTATCGAATCGAATTCTCCACCGCGAACTGATTTAATTCGACTTGTTTTTTCCCTCCCCGACTCTTCCCACGAAAATCAATTGATTTTTTTTTGTACAAATATGCTGCCTTAAAAAGGCTGGAAGAAACCAGTCAGCTCAACTTATTTTTCGTTGTTTGGTTTGTTCAAGTTGAGTCGAAAAACCGAGCGCGTGCTGATACGTACGCGATAATTTTTGGCATACAAATTCTAAGTGGAATGGTGAAGAGATTAGGTAGAAAGAAATAATATGCTGAAGTAAAGATAAAGATGATATTGACGAATGACAGATAGACATGACATAGATGCGACGTAAACAAATCACAAAAGGGTTTTAAAAAATGTCCCCTGTACCGTTTCGTCGTCGGAAGTGCATTCTATTCCTTCACAAGATTAAAATTCAGCGGAACAAGGTGTTCCTCTCCCGCCTATGATTCATTCGCCGCTGAACGTGATTCACTCGAAAGGAAGTAGAATGATAAACAGAAGTTCCGCAAACTGCAAGTTAGTGTCTCATCGTTCCAGGTCATTAGTTTGAACGAGCAATCTTACTCCACCGCTCAAGACATTGTCGGCAAGCGAAAATCTGACTAAAGCAGCCACAACAATATTCGAATCTGCAAGAAGAGAAAGTGTCAGGCGTTCAAAATTAACCTGTTTAATTGCTCAGCTCTTGCAGCGTACACTTTTCACCTACAATTGTACTAGATTTGCACCGAAACGAGATTTAATTTCCCTCGAATTCTACCTCGCACAAGAACTGGCACCCACATACGCAGGTAAATGAACGTCAGGGCGAAAAAGAACATGCTGAGAAGAGGCGAAATGAGTCTTTAGCGGCGTAAAAACCGTAAACGATCCAAAAGACTGAGTCTGGTCTAGGACTCGAGCACACTCATAAAGCGTCCAAAATGTGGATCGTAGGAGGCGAAGGATACAAAGTACGAAGCGGAAGAAAAGCGTGAGGTCCAAATTACGGGAGACAGAGGGCGATAGGCGAAGGGTCGAAATAGGAAAAAGAAAAGAATGTCGACAGTGGGAGGAGGGTTTCGAATACGGCGCGAAGGGGGTAGCGGGACGGTAAGGGGGATCGGTAGGGGCGGAAAGGGGGGTGAGGAAGCAAGAGGACGGATAAGCAGACACGGCGACAGTTCGGTTTTATGGAAGAGAAGGAGAGAGGAGCGAGGGAAAGAGGTGTTTCAGCCCGTCGTCCCGGATGTACAGCATCATTACACGGCATTCTTCGGGCACGATGCAGGCGGCCAGGATCTCTCCCTCTGCCTCTTTCCTCCTTTCGAACACACGCACGCACACGGACGCACGCCAATGATCCATATAGCAGGAGAACGTCCACGGTTGCACGAAAACGATGCTTATCGCCGACCGAATTCGATCGGGACAGGAAAAAGAAACGTGAAAAATCCTCCCATCCTACTTTCGGAGCCTTCTTCTTCATCGCGACGCATGGACGGAATCAATTTATATCGTTACATTTTTACCAAAACGATCGGCAGCGTTTCTAAATGACGACCACTCTAATTTTATTCGACCGCGGACTCCGATTTTACGTTCGCAGCTTTTTCAGGAGAATTTCAGTCTCGAGACGGCTGACGCGGCCGTCTTCAAAATGTTTGTCTTCAGATTTTTTATCTGCTAAATTCGGTGTCAATGGTTTTGGTAGTAAATTAGACGGTCGTAATCCTCTTTTTCTCTTAGAAAGAAGGACTGATTCGTAAAGATAGATATTAAAATATACCCAAATGTCAGCAGACAACATTTTCTAGAATACGGTGTAGGAATTGATTTTTCCGAAAAGGAAAAAAAGAAAAGAGACAGGAGGGTGGGTGGGGAGGGGGGGGGGAGGAGCCAGCGTGACGATTAGCTTTTTCAAAAAGACCAGAGATGCGAGACGAGAAACACTCCCGCAACAAGTGGAAGGAAACTTAAGACGAGGGTCCACGACCCCTCTTCCTCCCCTTCCCTTCTTTGTAGGAAAAACCTTTAGAGAGTACGACGAAAAAGGAGTTCTCAGTCATTTCTCATTCCGAAGCTTTCGACTTTTCTTACCTAAATATTTCTTCCATTCAATTTTCAACCTAAACGATACCGCAACGACGAAATCGAACATTCTCGCCATTGTAATACTCCAAGAGTACACAATGCGATTAATCCGAAGGTTTTAATATTTTTGGTTAATACAACCGCACTGACGTCTCTATTAATTATAACAAATCAGCACGTAAATTCGTCGCAATCAAAGGACATAAAAGTTGAGTCCAAAAACGGCCGCGAATATCAGATATTAACATCGATCAGCTGAACTTTAACATGGGGCATAAATTCATCGAGGCGGGGTGATCGATCGATCGATAGATCACCGATTCTCTGGCTATAATTCTCCGGCTCCCTCTCCCTTTCTCCATCGATATCACTTTTCTTCCTCGTTTTACACGCACACGCGTACACACGGATATAAATGTACATACACACACACATATATATATATATATATAACAGAGCTCCGTCCTCTTCCGACGACCTGACTCGGCGGTCGTTTCCTTCTCTTTCTCGATTCTTGCGGTCTCCCGCGATTTCTAATTGGGCAACGCAATTTCCTTCCTTCGCGTTCGCGCGAGAAATTCCTGGATTGCGACACAGCTGGCGGCTGGTTCGCTGGGAGGATTACCAAACGACTCGTTCGAAGTTCCGTCCCGTCGATTGCCCCCGCGATTCCGCTAATCTGCCCTCATCCTCCAAATCTTCTATTCTGGCCAACATTCTTGCGGCCGCCTTCAAAAGTCCCGCGACACTGCTCACTCACTGTTTGCCTCCTCCTTCACTACTGTCAGTCGTAAGTTATTCATGTCGTCATACGCTTTGTCGACAGTCACGAATTTGGAGAGTACATTGAGACACAACTTGAATCATATTTAACTACTCCCGTCAGCGGTCAACTTCCGTAAACTAATTTTGTCTGCGAGCGTTTCCTTCATCGAAACCATTAGACAGATCTTACGTGGGTTACACGTGTTACGAAAAACTGTGCAAATAGCGTATAAAAGTTGGAACAAGTTGTGCGGAGGAAGTGTTTAGTATGTAGGCATACGTGTATGTAGCGTATATTGTTGAGACAAGAACAACTTTCATCATTACTGCTGAATGTAATTTAACCCAGTTTTGTGGTTAATCGCAGTTAAGCTATTAGGGAATACATTGTTATTGGGTGCATACTTGCTAAGTGGAGTCGCTTAATTTACCAGGAACAATAATGATCAATGAACCCAATGCTATATGTTGTATTACTGCAAATTTTATCGGGAGCATTGTTTAAGAAGAATGTAATGTTCGAATTACGATTTTGAAGTGTACCGATGTACTAGACAGAACATAGAATTTCTCAACTGTAACACTTTGCTTTTATTCTTGAATAGGCTTAGGGTACTTTGTTATTCATTAACTCAGAGTTTCTTGCATCCTTATTTTTCTGAAAAAAATCGAAGAAAATTAATTTCTGAAATGTTAACCTACTTGCCGATTCATTATTCGATCCACGAAATTTGATCAACTCTGATAGGTGCATGTCCATTATCGTGTATTTTGTGTCTATTTAATCATTATCTGAAGTTTGATTTAGGATCAAATGTATTACAGTTATTTTTTTCAGTGTAAGTATTTAATGTTACAATATAATTCACACATTAACATCATTGTTTTACGTGTAAATTTAGAAGGGATATTATTCTATTTCAGCTACTGTATTATAGATCATTATCTCACGGAAATTGACGTAAGGTGGCAATTAGTACATCTGTGCGTTATTTATTTGGACACTTCTTAAACGTCTTTCCTGAAACAGAATACATAGGTACATATTGTGAAACTTCCTTATTGTATAATTAACAATTAAGCGGCGTTCAATAATGTACGACAGCCTTACAATGATCCGGATTTTTAAAACGCCTTGCCATTCCAACAGTTTACTTTGTTTGATTTCGTTTAGCTTGTGTTTTAAATGTAATGAATGCTGATTTATACTAATTTAATGTATAAACATATACCCTTTAAACCTGCTGAATTTTCACATCTATTAACGAGTTCTAGAATATTCGCGTCATAATTTGTCCTAAAACAAACGTAACGAGAAATTCTGGTATTATTGACAAAAACACAAAGTGGCACTTACGCATGTCCGCGCAGCTCTTTACATATTGTTTACCAAATAACAGCTCTTTTTATACATGTCAAAATAAATGCTCATACATTAAACATTTCGCATTTCTTCCTCTTCCTTCCGACTTTATTGAAAACTGCAAAGAAAATGTTGATGCAATAATTGTTCGAGCGAGGACAAAGTTATTGTGGATTGGGAAAGTTTCATCTGTCATATCGCAAATTTAACGTGAACACACTATAGTCTTGAATGGAATTCGTCCCTGAGAAGGTGGGATCGGTAACTTTCGGGCTTCTTTCTTCGATCGATCACGCGTAAACGCAGGGACGTGCGGGTCTATTGAGGATCGGTTCGTTTCGAAGAGAGAAGCGGCAGTAGAGGGATCGTAGAAAAGAAGGCGCCCACCTTTATACCTGCGCCTATGATTAATGTCACGCCTGTTCCGGGCTCGTCTTCTTCTCGGGAAATTTCAATGGTCCGAGAAGTTACGTGAAACTCGCCGGCAAACGAGGCGGCCGAATACTGTACGAGTCAGGAAGAAATATGACCTGCGCTCTCCTCACTTTCCCGAAATCGGATTCGGCTTTTAATGAGAGGACAAAATATTTATTTGCGCGCCGTATCTACCGATCGTCGACGATCCAATCGAAACTTTTAATCCGCCCTCCGCGTGCGCTCAATTTGAAATTACACCGGCGCAGTTCTTCACCCTTCTGCTCAATTTTTCATCACCTTACAAATCTGACACTTGCCAATCTGCGCTTCGACACGTTTCAGAGCGACATATTATCCTGAAACGCTTAGCACTTACCATCGGTACAGTTATCGACCGTCTTATAGCCCGTAAAAATCCCCTCCCATGCCTTCCAAATCTTCCATTACTTCGGCACGCATCATCTTGGTCGTCCTTCCTTCTCCCTTCCTCCCAGCCTCTTCCTCTCAGTTTCTCTATCCACGTTCCTTCCTTTATCCTTCCGCGGACATTTCCTCCTCTCTCAGCAGCCGACAAGCGTCAAACTCGAAAGCGAGGACCCGTTGGAGTCCAGTGGAACAAACTGCGTCCTTCTTCGTTCGTCGCTCTCTCCTTCTCCAGTCCGGCTGAGCAGTTCCTCTCTTTCTCTCTCTCTCTCTCTCTCTCTCTCTCTCTCTCTCTCGCTCTTCCTCGATCTCAGTTCGATTTCCTCCGAGGGAGAAGGAAGAGTACGTCCGTTGGAGAAGAGTAGGCGGGGTCCAGCTTCTCGGCAGAGTGAGTGGCTGGAGCCCGAAGGGTCCGAACAAGCGGTGCAGGTAGCTCTCCCGACGCCCACAAACCTGTTTTACCTGTTATGTTCCTGCCTGGCTTATGAGTACCGCCGATTCCTACGGCATTGACGATCGTTCCGCCTGTTGTATGGGTGATGCCCTCTCGTTGCCGCGCTTTTTTTCCACCGAATCTCTAGCGCCTCTGCGCAAGCTCATTTTAATAAGCACTTTTTTCTTCCTTTCCTTTCCTTCGTGCTTCTCTCTCTCTCTCTCTCTCTCTCTCTCTCTCTCTCTCTCTTTTCCGCCCGCTCTTTCTCTCTCTCTCTCTTTCTCTTGTATCTACCCTTTCGTTGATTTTTTCTACCCCTTTAACCTTAACAGCATCCTCTCATTACCGACGCTTCTAGCAGTTAAAGCGTTTACATCACTTCTGTGATTGGCGGAAATTCTGGTCGGTGGAAAAGATCCACAGTGCAGACGATACGAAGTGGCGGGCGCGAAGGAAACTTTGTGCATAATGAAGGCGGAATGGCGTGATTGATACACTATCGCTGTCGAAAATTGAGTTATCGGAAGGTCAGGGTTTAAGAGCGATTAAAAATGTCGGATAACTCGACTCGGTGGAAAGTTATGATGTACGAAAAGCTGCCTGGCAACTCACCGATGTGTTCAACTCTTATACAGTTTATATCTGGCATTATCGTCGGAGCTCTCGGCACGTTCTTTTTCTTCGCAGAGCGACGTCAAGCGCTGCGGTTGACAATATACTGACGGATGCAGTGCGAGATCATTCGAGCGTACGTGCTTCCTTCCCTTTTCCTTCTGTCTGTTTCAACTTTTGCTTCCGCGATAGGAGCCCGCTCCGCGAATGAATTCGAACGGTCGAGGTGCGAAACGCGCGCATGCCGTGTGGCACAATTATGGCCGGATACTCTACAGAAGTTCGCGGCACAATTGAGATAAGAGAGAGGAAGAGAAGCCTGACGCAGAAGCGGGGGAAGAATGAGAGGAGGTTGTTTGCTCTAGATTAGCGCAGATTAACGACAGAGCCGGGTCAATAATAACAGTGACGACTTTTATCAACGGGCCGACCAATTTTAATGCACCCGCGAATTTCGAAGATTTATTTATGGTATCTTGCGAACAGGTTTGCGAGCCTCGAAAATAGTGTCGGCAACGCGAACGCTTTTTCTCTCCCCGCGACGAGCGGAGATCAGGTTTCGGACGAAAAAAGGAAAAATCGTCCCGCCGTCCTTTAGCTTGATAGAGGATCTGGACTTTTGGAATTTCGGTAGTGCCGTCCAAAAGAAAGACAGAACATTCGATTGTCGCTTGAAATTTGCATTCTAGAAAAGGTACGATGCGAATCGTCGGTCGGTGCACAGAGGCTCGAACTGTCATGAGGTAGGCCATGGGTAGACATTTATCAGTTACCATGCTCTTCCCCCTCCACCTCCTCGCTCCCTCTCCCATCCGATTACTTTAGCATTATTTGCAAGCCAAGATCCACCGATTCCATCGTTTTATCGATCTTATCGTGGCTAACTTCATCTTCGCGCTTAGACGATAAGATTACTCGTGCCTCGTCGCCGCACCGAATCAGTTCAATAATTATACCGCGCTCCGTTCTCTGAGTCGCTACCTCGGATTTGAGAGGCCGCGAAAATTTCATCGCCGACGAGCAGAGCGCAATTCGAAGCACCGCGGTGCGCCGAGCGGTTCAGGGAAAAGTGAAAAAAAAAGTCAACAAAAAGCAAGGAAACAACCCCTACGAACGAGTCCACTTCAATTTTTCAAGAGCCCTTTGCCGCGTTCCAAATCCAGCGCCCCCAAAACAACTGCCAATTCTATTTGCTCGAGCCCTCTTTGTTTTTCATTCATTCGCCCTTTCTGTCGCACTCGCCGATTTCCCCCTCCCCTCGGCGAGGACTCGGCGCGAGGGGAAATAATCGAAGGCGCTCGCTCCGGCCAAGGGAGGGGGATGTTTAACGGACGGGGTAGCGGTGGTAACTCGCCTCGACTTCCTCGTAGCTTCCTCGTAAACGCGGTCGTGATTGCCGGCGAGTTAACCTCGGCCAGATCGAGATTTCCAGCAGCGAGCGGGACTGCTCTATGTTCTGTATCACCTGTACTTACCCATTTCTTTACGACTGTTCCACTCCAACATTTGTTTACGTCTATGTATATGCCTTTATCAGTACGCTATTGCCTGTCACTTTACGTCAGCTGAAATATAAATCACTCATTTACTCTCGTATTTGTCACATTGGACGGACTCGTAGATATACTTGTCGTTCGGTAAAATTATAAGAAACGGTGGTTACTGTAGGAGAAACGGTAACAAATGGTTTAATAGGGTTTAGCACGTTGCGATACGTTGTCATGTATAAAGGTATTGAACGTTTGAAATTGTAAGCCTTCTAACAGAACCATATTGACTGAGATAAGATCCCGTTATAATAATGAAAATCGAATATGTAGGTGGAAGAGATGAGCAATTCTTAAGAATCTTGATGTGAATGATCCAGATTTTACTTGACAGATTATATAAAACGCGACAATAAATCATTTTTCCTATGTCACTTTGTTCTCCATTAATTCAATTACCATCCTCCAACGTCAAAAATCCACAGGGACCATTGTTGTCGGGCTACGACGAAGGAAGAAACAGGTGGTTAAGACTCAAGCACACCGAAGCAGGTATAATCCGATACTCGTAGGAAACAGTGATACACGGCAAATATCTATCGTACCGTCGGCTACCTAACCGCCTCGAACTTTCAGTTTCAGCCTCGCGCCGAATCATACCTAAAGTCCACTGGACCCGCAGCTCAAGAGGGCTTATTTCCGGTATGGAGAGAGAGAAACAGAGTATAGACTGGAGCAATCACATCTGATGAGGCTAAGTAGAAACAGAGAAAGGGTGAAAAAAGTAGTATAGGTCAATTATAATGAAGCTATATAAGAAAAAGAAAACTTGTATTTTGAATACAAAGTGTTTACAGAATAAGTATCCGTATCGTCGCCGTCCATAAGCCTTTGTTCCGGCGTACGGACGGCGGCAGCGACGGCGGCAGCGACGGCGGCGGCGGCGGTGGCGGCGGCGGTGGCGGACTCGAATTCCATCGATCCGGTACGGGAAAAATCCTCCGACTCGTTATTTCACCCGTCTTACTTACGGGCTCTTCACCCGGAATAACACTTCCGTCCATCGTCTCTGCCCCTCTCCGATCCCCGTCCCCCTGACGGCGGAGCGAGTGGCCGCCCCCACCACCGGTCCGGCGTCGTTAGGTCCGTACGGCGCGGCGAGTCGGGCGGTCTTCCCGCCTCGTCCCACCGCAGCTCGGATTCCACGGTGAGCAGGGTGGGGGAAAGGTCCGGCGGCAACCTTCCACTCGACACTTCCTCAGTGCGCGGCCCAGTCTCTCGCCAGCCACGAGACGATACGAAAGCGAGGCCGTTTATTCGCGCAAAGTTCTTCCGTGCCTACAAGCCAGGCTCGCCCTCCGATCATCCTCTCGGCCTTTCCCGGGCCACACTGGGCACATGTCGCGCCCGCTGAAGGATCACGGCACGCTGAACCAGCAGTACAGAAGACGAATCGTCCGCGAGCAGTGAAACCGAAGACAATTGAGTGCAGTGTGCTTATTATTTTTCTGTGATACTGTGCAATTTCCCTTCGGTATCACCGGCCGAGATTATCGCCACACACTGCGCGCATGTTTCATTTGTGGAATTCGATGAACAAGGTGGATCGAGGTGGAACAAGGTGAAACGGCCGGGTATTTTCTCCGAAGCCGAGACACGGGAACATTGTGCTTTAAAGAGGGAGAGGAGGGGACACGGATTTTTTCAGCACCAAAACGCGCCGGACTCAGAGGTAAAATTCTTCTCACGTCGCTTGTAAATTCCCATTCTACGTGCGTTCCCTCGATATTCCGTGGAAAAATGAATGCCTCAGCACTTTTATTCAAAACCGTTAAAGTATCCTGATAATATGTTCGCGTCATTGTTGCACGGATGTCAGTGTATGTGTCACGTTTGAAGCCGTCCGAAGTACATATTATAGTCTGTCGATAACCGACGCTCAAAACGTGATTTAAGCTACCGCAACAATGAGAAATTACGCGCTCTCCGAGATTTACACTGTTTACAAAACGATATAGCTTTATACTCGCATGCGGTCAAACCTATTTACAACCTTTTTATTGCCATTTACATGGCGAAAAACTGGCCTTCCGTCATGAAAAATTCCGCAACGTCGCGCTTGTCGACCAAAAATCTCACGAGCCACGTGCCTTTGTACATGTATACGTCGATGTGAGGATGCGCGCGCGCGCTCTCTCTCCCTCTCTCTCTCTCCCTCTCTCTCCCTCTCTCTCTCTCTCTCTCTCTCTCTCTCTCTCTCTCTCTCTTCCTCTCTTCCTCTCTCGTGTTTAGTGTGTTTTAACCTCGTTGGTCGGAAATTATATCTCACCGGTAATTTACGTAATATGCGAACGGCGCTGAAATTTATGAATTTTCGTTAGCCACGAACACCGAAATTCCCTTGCACTCTCATTATCACATACGTGCATGCACTTGCGCCAACCAGCTCGTACGCACACACGCATGCGCATGCACTGCCCGGTCATGCATATTTTACAAAATACCGTTTTCAAATAAAATTGTGCTTATCAACATTTTGGTGCAGATATTATGAGGTACCTTTAGAGAACGTGTTTATTTGTATGCACGATGAGGCGCGCGTATATTCGTAGAGGTCTCAAGTGATAATATCGGAACTTCCGAATATTAATTTTTGTCGGTTAGAATAGCACGAATTCCAATTAAATGTTCGGGCGCTCGTCGAAATAGCGGTAAGTTTCGACGAATTTGTTCATTTGACATATTGTAAATTGACTTTGGCTCGTCTAGTCCGAATGCGAGACAATTTTCGAAAGCATTTTAATTTATTATGCCTTCATGTTCGGTGCCAGAGTATCGCTCGCAGCAGGGGCATGTTAAATGCCGTTATAACCGAGTGGATGTAATAATTAATTTCAAATGTAAAGACAAGTATTTTCTCACGGTGTCTTTCCCGGCGAGGTTTGTGACGTTTAGAAGTGAGCAAAATTTCCGTACGTAGCGGTGCGCGTGTGTAGGTCGATAGTCGCGGAGTTAGTAATGTGTGGGTGCCCGTGGCGAGACCACATTCGGCATAGTAAACAAATCTGGTATATCTGGCGTCCGTCTGAGTTCCGCGAAAATATGCTAGACCGATATGCTAATCCATGATTCACTGCTCCGCTACGGTGCCTTCCTCGCTATCTTTTTTCCCTCGCTTTTTATCGATAGGAATTTGTTTTGAGCCCGTTTACTTTTCGACGATAATTGCCGGGCAGCTCCTTGTTTCAGGACTAAGCGTTATCGCTTTATATTAACATATGTAAGTTTTCTGCACTATAGATTTTGCCTCCTGTAATCGTCTACTTTTTGCTAAAATATATTTGCCCGCGCGTCGCGGCTCATTGAATAATTCAGCGAAAATTTAAATCACGTCTTCCACGGACTCTGTCGCTCGGCATCATTCGCTGACATCAGTGTAATTCTGACAATCGATAAAAATGCAAAGAGAATGACTAACGGGTTCAAGACCCAGGGCAGTAAGCGGCGCAAATTAATAAGTGCTCGATGGATGATCGTTAGGATTAAGCTCATCGGCGGAATTAATTCCTTGATAAGAAAAGCCACGTTACGAAATCGTAATTTAACTCAGACGAATGGAATTAAACGATCGCTTGGACTTCAATGCGCACCTGGATATGCAATTTTGCAACGTGTCGCAGTGACTAAAAAAAGGATCGTACCAATAAGTCTTAATAATCTGACAATATTATGAATATGCTTACGTAGACTATAATTGTTCCATGTTTTCTGTTACCCATTATTAGATTTCGCATTCTATGTATACGAAGTGCTATATTAACACGTTAGATTTGCTATAAATAGTCAACGGGCAAACTAAATTTAATTCTTGTCCCTATAAACATTCATGTCTATCCAGAAAAGATTACAAATGCCTGATAGATCATTCTCTTTTGTGCGAATGTTCTGTGCGACTTTCGAACTCAAGTTTCGTAACAAATTCTGGCTGTTATGATAGAACGCAACTATTTCAGTAATCAAGGGCCGACAAATTTGAATAGGAGGGGACAAGTTAGAAACTTGCTCTTCTCCTTTCTTTATTGTTTATACCGTCAATTTCAAATTCTCTTGAAGACTTTATTTCAGAAAAACACAATGGCGCATATCCCTACATTTTTAGAGTTCTTAAAGTTCGTACAAAACAAAAATGCTACAAACAAAAGCTGAAGATTTAAATCATCATTATAATCTCTTGGAGTTCCATCAAATTTTATTCCAGTAAATTTTTCTCTACCCCTTGTTTCTACTTAAAGGTATTGCATTAAACAGTTTTAATATTTTTGATTTTCGTTAAAAAATATTAAATGTAAACTGGTTACACAAAAAATGTACAATATCCAGCGTCTACTGACTTACGTTACGTCAGTGGCAACTATCGCCTTCTAATCCGCACGTCGCTTACATCACCTTTCATAATCTCTCTGCCTCTCACACCGTGAGAGGGGTGGAGCTCTCTTTCTCTCCTTTTCCTCTCTCTCTCTCTCTCTCTCTCTCTCTCTCTCTCGCTCGCTCTCTACCTCGCGCGCGTTCGTTCCATGGTGTAATTAGTACCAAAGTGGATCGACTTCCGGCGAGAGAGGAGTTGGTTGCGAAGAACTGATCAGGCGGAATTAAGGCGGGATGCCTTTTCTTGCCTTTAATACCGCAGATGCTTTTCTCCGTCAAAGCCGGAAGTGATCCACTGCCCACGGACCAGAAAGTCTTTCTGGACTTAACGCCCCCTTCTGCCTCCTCCCACCCTCTCCCCGCCCAGTTCTCCTTCTTCCCCCCACTAGGCAGTGACTCTCATTTAAGAATCGCGTTCCAAATTTTCAGCCGTGATTGCACGAAGTGCAAATCAATTTTATCCATACTCTTTGCATTCTATATTCCGTTGCATTTAGTCAGACTCTCGATGACGGAGTCCTTTCTGAACCGGCAGATTTTTCGCCGCCTTCTTCATGCTGGAATTCTTCCATTTCCTCCGCCGGCTCTTTTATTCTTCGCTTCCTAAGGGTCTATTCTTCCCCTTCCGGTTTGCGGGCTTCTTCCGGCTCGAACGTCATTACGTCGCCACTCTCTTTACCCTCCAGCCACCCCTATCCACCCTCGTCCGCTTTCCTATCAAGTTTCACCCTTCCGACATTCTTCCTTCACCCTTCTACCTACGTCCTTCTCTCGCCCTCCTCGCTCTTCTTATACCCCCCTTCTTACCCTTCGCAGCGCCGCATTATCTCCAGTCTACTACCATCGTGTACACCCTCCCCCCTCCCTCTCCCCCTTCCGCCACCTCTTCGCCCGCCAATGGAAATTCACGATAAGGGCAGTTCGATAATGTTCGCAATCTTGCGGCAAATTTCTCGTCCCAAGTCCGTGCATGTGTATGTAATCAAATTGTTATTTAATACTGTCAACTCTCGGTTGATCTTCCCACCTGTTCTTTGCCATTAATTGCAGAAACTTTTGTCCCTCCGCTTGAACAATTCCATTTAACTTTTTTGACGGTCTTCGACTCAAAATAAAGATCTAACGAGAACAATTTGAAATGTTTATGATGTCGTTTCGGTGAAAAGTACGGTGTTTAAGGGTTGGTAACATACTGGACGGGCAGAAGTTTTGTCCCTAGGTTCCCTGACTTCCTACGCCACTGAGAATCGACGATAAGCGTCCGTTCAATAATCGTCGTGCCTTGTCCGGTTTCTCCTGAGACCAACGACGTCCACGATGACTGATAACAACTGCCCGATACGAATCTGATAAACGGCTCACCGGATATGACGATCGAAATAGTGAATTCCTGATAGAGAGGATGTGATCAATTTGTCGGGAACGAAAATAAGGTCGTCGGGCAGATCGGGCAAGCTGTTTTAAACGTCATGTTTTTTCGCCGCAGGTAATAGAGAGTGGCACTCATTTAATTCTCGCTGATTTGGCCGCCGTTTCACAATGTTTACCCAGAGATTATCAGCGTATTCGTACACGAGAAGTATAGTCATGTGCCGTTAGATTTACTGAGCACGATCTGATTTGAATGTTCAATATGCGGTTAAAAACATAAACCCCACAATGCTACCAATACAGAATTCAAAGTTATTCACTCCTTGAGGAAGGTTTCAGTCAAAGTCTACTCGACAGTATACAAATATATTACTAACCACAGTTTTGCGCTTGCATTTAATTTGTCGCAAGGTGGCTATGGACGATATTGCTCCTCTTGATAATTGTGGATATAGAAGTTCTTATTTCCTCTGGTAAGTAGTATGATCCTCCAAAAGTCACAGTCGACTGTCTTATCGCTTTCAAATATAGCTGAGCGATTGACTAGTCGCGCAAACGAAACAGCCTCACATTCACACCCATAATAGAAATTCGTACGTAAACCATTAATAATTATAACGTTAAGCGTGCAAATAAAAAGTCGGCCTCATAAAAGGCGTTTTACGTGCCTCGTAGTTTTCTTAGCTAGCACGAAACTTGAAGAAAATTTCCTTTGCGTCGAGTCGTCGCCCCGTCGCGATCTTAACGATCGATCGAGCCCTACGACTCGAGCGGGTTCTGGAGAAATTTCTACCCCCCTTCGCCCTCCAACCCTCCGACTCTCCTTCTAGAGCTTCCTCCCTCACTTCCGGGTTCCGGGCTCTTCCGGCGAGTTCGAAATTACGTCGGCGAGGCCTTATTTTCCGAGCCCCCCTCCCACCCTCCGCCCCCCTTCTACCCCTTTCCACCTCCCATTCAGCCACGCCAACCCCTTATACCCGGAGTCAACTCCATTCCCGACCCCCTTCCACCTCTTCTACCTCTTTGCCACCCTTCTTCCGTGGTTCTCGTCCTTCAACCTGCTTCCTTCTTCCCTTTCAACCCCTCCGGCCCCTTTCATCGTCTCGACTCTCTTCCTGCCTTGCCCTCTTCAACCCCCACGGCCGACCTGCTCGCTACCCTTCGAAACTCTTACTGAGTCGACTTCTTGCCAGGCGGGTGCTGCTCGCGGTGCTTGGGGGTCGGGTGGGGGTGGAATATGAAATTAGGGGAAGCGCTTCGCCGCGCGGACTTTCACAGAAATTGGGTGAATTCTACGGAATATTTGCGAGCGATTCTGCGAAATTTCGAACGATTTTTAAGCTGATCCCATCGAATGCCGTATTGCAATTTGCTGACTATCTCTTGTAAATGCCATAGGTTCCTTTTTCCTAATTTTGTTCTTAGACCGACAAGAATTTTTGAAAAGTTATGAAGTGGCTTCGTCGGTAAGTCGCATCGCGTATTTTTGAATATATAGGGCCTGAAAAATTGTTAACGTTTCTAATCGATAGGCAGACATTTAAGATATTCTTCCTCTTTAAGAGACCTTCCGTCGTCTTTCTTCTTCCCGTTTCGTCGCTGCCTCCCTTTCTTTTCCCATCTTCGCGGCATGAAAAATCGAGCAACAGGAAAATGGCGGCGATGGATGGCATCCGGTCCCCCCTCAAAGAATCCACTTCGTGTCGAAGAGAGAAACGAAGGGGAGAAGGAGAAAGAGAGAGAGAGAGAGAGAGAGAGAAAGAGTTCCTCTCCTTTGAGAAAAAGAAAAACGGAGGTCCAAGGTCCGTGCTTCCGGTCCGGATACCAACCGGTTCTCTCCTTTTGCGTCGACGCTGGCAGGACGAAGATAAAGAATGAAAAGACCTCTTCTTTCTTTCTCTGTATCCCTCTCTTTTGAATTCACTCGCGCCGCTTTTCTCCGAATTCGACCAGCGCAAAATCTTCGAATGTGTCATAACCAGAGAAAAAAAGCCTACGCGCAAAAATACTTTAGATTACTACTTTTCCTCACACATTTTCCCCGCACTGGCGAAAAGTATAAATGGATAGTGCGGAGAGTACTTCTCTTCCCTCCATCCTTTTCTTCCTTTTCTTCTTCATCTTCCGGGTATCCGCGTCGGCTTAAATCCTCGCCCGACTTTAATGAGGATAGAAAACGTCGATTACGCTTCAGGTATTTCCGCATGATACTTTCAACAGGAACTCTGGCGAATGGTTTTGGGCCGAAAGCTGTGAAAGACCGCTCAGTCGACGGAAGAGAGCCGACACTGTTTTCTTCGACACTGTCACCTACCTTTTGCCTCGAGTCACTCTGCAATTAAGTTTTCCATCAATGTTCCCCCATAATCGTGGTATAATGCATGATTCAAGAATGTCACTTGATAGCCATCTTTTAAGTCGTCGTGTATATTTCTAAAATGGTAACAACCGGGGAAATTAGATTAAAAGACGATATGTCATATATGCGCAGGAATTTGCGAAGTGTAAGAATAGCCTAAAACTGACCATCTCGTGTCAAACTGTAATGACCTCAGAGGTGGACGGTACGTGCTGAAAGTGGGAACGCCATGAAAATTTGTCGGCCCTCCTAGAAACGCTCAACTCTCTGGGTTTCTCTCTCTCTCTCTCTCTCGCTCTCTGTCTTTCTCCTTCCCTTTCCCTCTTCCTCTCTTCCTCTCTCCCCACCCTTCTCGTATTTCACGCGCGCGCACGCGCGCAATCTCGCATTCCTTGCCGTCGGGATAACTATTATTAAGAGTCGGATCCGGGACAAGAGACGATGGCCTCCTCTTTCATCTTTCTCCACCTTCTCTCTTCCTTCTTCTTCGTGTTCTTCTTCTTCTTTCGGAGTGTCTGGACCCCACGCAGAATCCCTCGGGTGTCTTCTCCTATACCTTCCGTTCAGCGCGTATTTGAAAGAATCAATACTTCTTTATCTGAATGATCGTTTCTTATACTGGATGTGTGTGACATATTAGATACCATTATAAAATCAGGATTGTTTTGGACCTTTGAAGTACATTTAAATGTATGGTAAATGAGCAATATTTACGACTATATCGAATTCATTCGGTCATTCAGGTGATTACATAAATAATACAGACGGACAACCGGGTTGACGTGTGGTATATTAAACATTCGTCATAAATGCAAACTATACTTTTAATGTTCGATGCGTTTCTGGATCCGTGGATACTACATCTCCATACTTCATTTCATTGTAATCTATTTCCTCAGTAATCTGCGCATTATTATCATATAAACATGTCTTGTGGCTAAAATGAAAGCTGCATATTGCTGAACATTTGTTTTTATTTGCAAATGTCAAGCGTATACAATTAATTTCACATTTAATGCAGTCTTTTGTGAATTCAAAAGACGTCCCAGTATCTCATGATGCCCCTGCGGAAGACGATTGCAATCACCATATTCATATTTAAGAAAAAAAAGGAAGTATTACAAATGTCTCTATGCAGATGTGATGTCGAAAGTGAGAGGCCACTTCACTATTTTAAATGTTATTAAATGAGATGAAACGATATTAAACGGAATGCGCACTAACTTCGGGTTTCTAACCTCTTATTGTGCTGTGTTAACCATGACCAGTAACTCTCGACAACGCTGATTCAAAGCGAATCACGACCGATATCGACCGTTGGCGGATAAGCGCAAGGTTTTTACGTCAGCCATCATGAATAAACGATGGACGGCGTTGTCAAAATAGATACGCGCAAAATTATTCAGATCATCACCGTCGCCGCTGGTGATCGATATATCGTCCGTTCGTAATACCCAGAATCAGAACTGAGTGCCGATAAAGTAATTAACTCATCTATATCGCGACGAATTTTCGTTTACATTCCATTCGTCAACCCCTCTCGAGTCTAATGTCGTTCTTATTCTTCTCTTCATAAGTCACAGGGTATAAGTTACGTGTTATATCCGTAGATATTTCTGGAGTTCTTGGCTCTTCTTTGTTATGTCGCCTACTCCGTTTCCGCCTTACAATGCTATAATCAATGTATGCGGGAGGATAAAAATAAAAGCCAATTAATTGTACTGAAATTATCCGCATTGGGATAATAGGACAGTGCAGGGATTTTCTTCTTTTGGGAGAGATTAATCAGTGGTATGGCGAAATTTAATCCTGACCGGCACACGGTTCTTAGCTCACTAGTCGTCTTTTAGTGAGGGTCGTTGTCGCGCGGTATGTAACTTACCGCGTCGTTCTATTATTGTAGCTTCCTGCTTGGCATATTTACGACCGCGCCGAAGACACGTTTTCGCGTTCCTCCCGGCTCGCTCGATTTCGCTCTTGGCCGGAAGTCGAGAATCCTCAGACGCTGACTACGTCTACCAGACAGAGGTGCCGCGTGACATAAAAGGCCGAAAGAGTCTTTCCGAAAATTCTCCCCTCGCCTCGGATAAAGGAATTTACCACCCACGCTTTTGGGCGGGCAAGAACTTTAACAGGCAGCAGTGTGGACGGTACTTCTAATTAGTTTCCCGAGACCGGATGAAGAAGTGACCGAGTGCGCCGGAGCTTAAGGCGGAAATAACGAAATCATTTCGTTAGTCAGGATGTTAATCCTATTGTACCCGAGACGCCGAACAATGGGGGGTTACCGGGTGCAGAAAGTTACCGGAGTGGACACTTGACATTTTTGCCTTCTCAACAATGCGCGGCTAATCCTCATGGGCGATCTACCTGTTTCCACCTACAACCGAAGCTAATCAAACAGACAATGTAGCGAGATTATTGACAATTAGCCCGGAGGTCGACCCGGGGTTTGCAAAGGATACGTGTGCGTAGGTCCGTTTTAATCCGGAAGGGAATGTCTAATCTGGCAGGTGTCCGACTGAAGGAACTCTTCGAATTTCGACCAGGAAGTATAAAATTAAAATTCCGACATTCCTTTCTGCGACATGACATCTTTCTTGCCGCGTACTTACTTTCTGCCGGTCACGCGTAATTAGGATTCGACAAGTTTAACAGGTTGCCCAGACTCTTAATTATATAAGCGCGTCCATTGATACGAACAGCACACGCTAGCGGAAAAAAAAATCTATAGAAACAATGCTCTCTGCGTCAAAGCGAAAATACAATAAAGTTGTAAAAAAAAAAAGAAGCCAGAGGTAACAAACGAGTAAAGCGGTGATAATTGCACTGCTCAATAATTGGCATGTACCGACGGTGTATACCGCGTGACTCACACGCGTGTTTGCATGTTTTTTCGCGGACAGAATGAGGCAGTATCGAGAATTGTAGTAGCGAAGGTAATGGGCGAGGGCCTAAAAATGATCGAAATAGCTCAATGGGCCAGGAACCCGGCCGCGATCCGGATTTATCGGGTTTATTGGCTCTAGAGATCTCCTCCCGCCTGCTAAATCAAGATCTCGCGATCTCGCGAGACGATCCGCGGCTTCTAACATCGGAGCCAAGGTGCGGCGGAGAGGAGTTTGTGCGCGCGATGTGGAGTGAGTGAGTGTGTGAGCGAGGGAGCGAGAAAGAGAGAGAGAGAAAGAGAGAGGGGGCGAAAAGGTGCAGAAGGACGGCAGGGGGAAGGGGGCAAGGCGCCAGGAACGCGGATCTACGTCTGGCAAGTATATAAATACTCGGTAGGAAGTCGTCCGCACGCGGAGAACAATGGCGGCGAGACGAGTCTCCGTTATGCTATATTTCTAACCGCGCCGAATTCTACCGAGTGCCGCGAAACGGTTCAAACTCTAATATTAATGATGGGTATGAACTGTGATCACAGAAAGTGAATTGGATTATATTTCTATTATTTAGAAAGAAAGTGTTAAAACAAACGTTGTAGGTGTTGGTTGGGTAACCTTATGGTTTACCTTATGCAACTGCATTACTGTGCACAGATCCTTTTCGGGTGACTTTTATCCTGAGTGTAAACAATAACACGATAAAATACTAAATGGTAGCTTAAATTTCGTATGAGTTATACTTCCTTTTTCTATGATATTACTTAGTTTATACGTAGATGTAATCCTGCGTACTTCCAGCCTAACCCATTAGGGACATATGAAGCAGTGTCTGCTACTGCAAAGTGACAAAATACAAAGGGCTTTCAAGAAAATCGATCACTTTTGCTCATCACTCTACTTCTTACAGTTTTCTCTCATTTTGTTTTTCCAAGAAAAGAGACCTGTAACCTTATATTACTTCCCCTTCAAAGCAGGCTGTCAGTTTTCGTTCTTGTGAATTTTATCAATCAGCGATATTAAAATGTCTTCCGTTCATATACGGCCAACTTAAATGAACAAAGACAATGCGTTTACGTTCGAGCCAATTTTCTTAAATGAACGTTTGTATTAAATGAACTGAGGAAAAATATGACAGCGTTCTTTGCACAAGTGTCACCGACAGAATTCGACATTCAAACACGAAGAGAGCGGTTCAGTTATGCAAGAACGGTGCGGTACACGTGAGAAGTTGATTTTTCGATACTCGTATAACGAAACCAAAGGTTCACGGTCGTGAAGTTCCATCTCTTTAACATTCCGTTTCTGCAGTAACGGCGTAACCCTCTGCAAATTAAAAAATGTATGTGGCCAGACATTAACGCCCAGATATTACATATCATAAAATTGGTACAAGCTACATACCTAGTAGGTAGTTCTTCACGTCGATTACCGATCAAAATTTATTGCGCTTCTGTAATTAAAGTATTTAAATCTGCGTACAATTTGGACATTTCGAAACTCAGTAATGACGACTTCAAGGTCAATATATTGAACTTGCAATGGACACACAGAGAGCGCATTGAGCCGGACCGAGCCGTAAAACGGTCTACCTATTAAAATCTCGTTGAACCCCAACGTTTCCCCAATTCATGGAACTCTTCCTCGAATCGGCTCGTCACCGGAGGACAATGGCGTTCGTTGAAATCGTCGGACGTCGTTTTCTCGAGACTCCCCCCTCCCCCCCCCCCTGTCTATGCCTCTCGCTCTCTTCTTTATACTTAGACAGACGTACTCAAGCGCGCCCTCTTCAGCCTTCCGACGAATCCGTAGTGCATAAAAGTGGGCGTGAGGGCCACGTGGAGACGATGATAATTTCGAAATAGCACTCCACACAGGGTCGGAACATAACAATGCGGTGGTGGAACAAAGAAAATAAACAAACCTCATCGCATCATACATTGAACTCCACAGCCCCGGACATCGTTCTTGACAAGTTTGGAAACTTGAAGCTGAATCCAACATGTAATCGGATGAACGTTACGATCCATACGTTTCGGTTTACTCTCGAATCTAAGAATGACGTTAACATCGTTAAACAGTTCGCTTTTGTGTGCCGCTCGCGTACCGTTGATAAGAGCGCACAAACATTCGGCACGAACCTACGCTCAGATATAGATAAAAAATTGCAACATCTGACATTATTACATGGAGAAGTGTGCGTACGACCTGAAATGCCTAGAGGCTCTCTTTATAGGTTTCATATTAACAGCGGAGCGTCAAGCTTGTCTAAGCAGCGGTTGTACCAAAAAATCTCAGCGGTAACATGCGTCGCGACGCGGGGGACCAAACGGGAATAAAACGTGGATGGAAGGAGGAGGCCGAAAGAAGGATAGAACGGGGATAAAAGGGGGCGTGACGGCCACGTGTGGACGAAGCTTAACCATGTGGGTCGTATACTCGGCTGATAAAACGCCTCGACGACGTGTCAGTGACCCTCTCTGTCTCTCCCGCGCTCTCCCTCTCTTTCTCCCCTCCTCTCCCCCCCCCCCCACGCTTCTCTCTCGCTCTTTCCCTCTCTCTCTCAGAGTCCTGATAGCCGGAGGACACCTGTGCTAGAATTACATGCTTCAACAGGCCTCGTGGGTGTATGTAGACTCCAACCTGTGTGCGTCAAACGGCAAGCGTCAAACTGGGCAAAGGATCTGCTAAAAGACGATGCGCCCGGAAGATTACTTCCAATTCGATCGATCACTGGCTAGGATCTTCAAATCTTTCAGCCTTGACTAAATAAACGATGAGAAGTGACGACAACATGATGCTAAATCGTCATTTTATAGACTTACACCGTGTACGATTTTGGCACTCTGTTTTGAGGATAAACGTTTCATGAAATAAAAAATATATATTTTTGTCACTGCGACTTCATAACCCGTGAAATATTTGTTATTCCTACATTTGCATCCAGCAAACCGTCCGCTGTAGTTAGGTAACATAAATGGTTCCGTCAATTTGAGGATGGAAAAACTCTGATACTACTGATTCAGCTAATAAGAAACTTGTACGACTACATTATTCACATCAATATTATGTTTCCGTTGCGATACTTTCTTTATATACTTGAACACAATGATTAGTAGGGAAGCATGTCATATAGTACTTGAGAGGCCACCATAATTCTTCCTTAAATCTTTAAATACATGTAGAGACAAAGTAGGGATACAGGGCAGTTTAAAAATTAGGCACGTCTCGTTTTGCAACATCTCTGTCAGCTGAAAACTGGCGGCGTTTGATACCGTTGGCACCAAACGAGGATAGAAGCGTGTTGCGCTACTTCTCCGAATTGACTTTGCGCTTACAGTCTACGTGTTCTATCATTTAATTATACATTGCTTTCCGTGTCTCGTTTTTTCCCATCTTCCGTGTATCGACACGTTTGCTAAATGACCATTTTTACATCTTTAGATTGCGACATTAAGCATCAGTTGATCCTCAACGAACCATTTCAACCACCAGTTTCTGAATGCATCAGAGTCATAAGTTCGTCCGCACCAAACACTGCGGTTTTGAAACACTTCTTAGCAAACATTTTAGTTGAATATTCATATCTTCCTACGTAAACAGTAGTCAGTCGTTCTTTTCAAAAAATTAATCCCCCTAAACATTCAAAGACATGACTTCAATAATTAGTAATCCAAGTAATTATCGATTGCCTTTAAATACAGAGTATCCTTTTTCTTCGTCCACTTCTCACGTAAAATTCCGGTTAACACAAATCATGTGCAACGCCTACCCGAGATTACTCACCTCAGGACATTCAGAACCATATTTTTCATCGCGTCACTCCGAGGATCGCACCTGAGTTTCCCACTCGTTTGTAAACGTCGCAATTTCCCCTACGGAAGAGATCCGGCAGGTTAGGATAAAGATGTCTGCGCAATCATTTAAAAGCCCACACATCCTGGTATTCCTCCTATGCCGTTGCTTTTCCACGCGCGAAATCGACAACCTGTTACGCCCGCGGAGCTTCCTCACTCGTTTTTCCCGCCAGCATCGCAGCGACCACTACTACCGGCATCTGACCCCCCTCCCCGGCCCAAGGGTGGTTGGCAGGGACTGAGAACCACTGGCGAAGACTACAAAGAGAGCATCGAGGCCTCGGCTGCACGTGCATGCAAGTAACGTCGACCGGAAGTCGATAAAAAGCCCACTTCACCCTCGTCACTCGGCACCAGCTTCTCGTCATGGGAACCAGAATCCTCTCCGTCCCTTTCTCTCCCTCGAGGACACTTTTCTCTTCTTCGCTCCCTCCTTCGCCCCATCGACCCTCCCACTCAACCGCCGCCGGGTCCAAACTCGAAAGCGAACAGTCTGATTTCCGTGTGTCGGAGAAATAGTTGGAAGAGTGTTTCCAAGTGCTTGGGGAATGGAACAGAGAAAGAAGAAGAGGTATCTCGTGGTACTTTGGAAGGTCCTCTCCACTTTGTTTGAGAGCTTCAGGTGTTTCCTCAGTGGTCCCAAGACCGTCTTAATGGTTTTCATGGCGTGGTCTAACATGAAAACGATGACGTTGTTCAAGTAATTTACGTTTGGAACAGACCTCTATTCGCGCATTGAGCCTTGAACAGATTTGGGCATGCGATGAATGCGGGGGTGTTCAGACAGGTTCTTTTAGATTACTTATCTTAATTTCTCTCGCGGAAATAGAAGCATTGCTTTCTCAACATTAAACACAAAACACATGACTCGAAAATAACTTGGGACGAAACACATATGCCCGGAATATGCAATAACCAAAACAACACAGTCAAACGCAAACGAACGATGACAAGCAACTTGCCCTGAGCTTCGAAAGAATTGAATCGACACTAGCAAATTGTCAATAGCATAATTCCCGTGCAACTCGATTTTTTGCGAACGCTGCTTGCACGACATGTCTCGCAATCGCATTTTCAGTTCTACAGAAAACACAAAAGAGCTTAAAAATTCGAATTCTGATCGAAAGGATGAACAAGAACAAAGCCTCGAGAATGCAGAGTCCTTTCCTCCAGGCGCAAATGAAGTGCGCCGGTCACGCTCGGAATATAATTGATTTTAATGAATCGAAATGTGGTGATAAGTGCGCGGCTCGGTAATCCTGGAAATTTCCCGGATGTGTCAGCACGGTGGTCCGCCCGCCAGCGGCAATCGTAGGATTATTCAGTCGAGATGATCGACGGGAGGGCGATTTTTGCAGCGTCGTGGCGCCGCTTTAGTGCCACCGAGCGATAACCCGGCGCGGCGAGCTCGTAAACAAAAATCCTCTCGCAGTCTGGTGGCGCAAAAAAGCCACGCTCATGCCGGACTAAATCCATCCACAGCTTCTGCCGAACGCAACAGCCATCGCCGGAACGAGGGAAACAACGCTTTTCAGCACACATTGTACCCCCTGCCCTGTTCGGAAAACTCGTTCAAACTTCAAACTATTCCACGGCACTGACCGGATCCTTTGCCTTTCGCGACTTGACTGTGTTTTTGGTAGATAACTGCTGCATCAGCTATTTATAACGTTCGGGCATTGAATTGTTTGGGAGATTAAAGCAATAGATTCTATCTACCTGATGAGTTGATATTTGATATGGTGAAATATTAGGGTTGCTTTGGACGCGGTCGGTGAGACTGTGGTTTGTGTGCTTGCGGAACGTGTCGTGGCCAAAGCACTTGCAGTAGAATGACGATTGGAGCGGAACTATGAATGCTTGGTGTCTTTGTTTTGAATGGAAGATAATGGCTTTAAAATTGCTCTTATCTCACGTTCGACACTGGCGGGTTTCTGTAAGAATCCAGTTATAAAGTTGTGCACATCTCATCTTGATCATTCCGTCTCGGCCGACCTGAAGAAAAAGGAAAAATTGTTTGAAAATTACCCTGACAAGTTGACAGAATGAACATGGGAAATCAATCAAATAACCGTTTGACCGTGGTTTTCCTTGTAGCCTATTGAGTGTTATATAACGAATTGCTACGGAAAAAAGTAATTAATTAACTCTGATGGCACGAACGAAGTGAACACCCACTGCAATATTTATGCGAACTCGCTTTTTCTCCTGCTCGAGTTCAACGAATTTTTCGACTCTCATTGACTCACGGTTGAGGATTTTCCTTTAATCCGCCGCGTAGAATTAACGATGTGATTGAGGGGAACTCCTCTGAGGAGGAAGTTGAATTTGTGCGAATGTTTGACTCTGCATGTCAGGCAATTTAAATTTAGCTTTGAACGGAGAACAATTTTCAGTTAGCAAATTCCGTAACAGACGTAAGGGGGAGCTAATTACGTGACTTATCATATTTATCGATTGGCCCAATGACGTGGGAGCGTCGTATTCAACCGAATTCACCCGATTCACCGTGCCAACTGTGCCAACAGAGGAGGCTCGCCTTATCGTTTTACGCACATAATCGTATTTAGCCATTTGCTGCTTGGCGGATGATCTTCCTCTCTCAGTTTCCTTTTAGGACACTTGTAACCTATCGACGCGGAAGATTCAGGGCTGCAACAACACTGCATCCTACACGAACTCAACATCCGAATTTCAATATACACGCACAACGTATCTTTAACGAAATACAACGTCGCCAACTTCCACAGTTTCATTAAAATGAGTTCCGGTTGAATCATCAGCGGTGTATATCAGTTTTACTGGAACGGAATCTTTAAAAAGATCAAATTCATCTTCTTCACCGACTATTTCAGCTTCCGTTTTAGATGCAGGCCTTGCAAGCTTCTCGTAGAGCGTAAGAATCTTTTGAAATCCATACGAAGAAGTAGATACCAGGGTGCCATGTACCATTGACAGAAGCGAGCGTGCGTTTGTGGGTGTGCGCGGGTCGTTGGTTGTGTGACGATACGGTAGTATACACGCGCTCGGTGTATTACGCATCCGCGCGGCGTAATCGTTCGTTATGCGTGCGCCTACGTAAACACCGACGTCGTCAGCTCGGGTCCATTTGCGCGCCGAGAGTAGCCGAGATCAGCCGGAGAAAGTCGAACAACGTCAGAGGTGCAACGGCATTTCGCGCTGATCCACCACCGAGCTGCCGTCTTCGGTCACGGTTCTTACCAGTTCTATGGATACTAAAGCACAAATACTACTTTTCTTTTTAATGATCGAGAATCGTCTACAGACAATTCTTTGGTTCTGCGTTCATTTACACTTGTTTATTTTAAGTAGGCTGCCTAACCTTAATTTTTAGCCTCATAGGAGTTGATAACTTGTAACATTTCTCTAATACAAAGTTTTTTCAATGCAATATTTGGGGATATACATTGGTAATAGCGTTCTGATTAATGCAGGTTATTTTATTTAAACGTTTACGCCTTGCAAGTGTCCGTATCTTCAGACAGTTCTTCAAGTTGCTGTTTGATGACCCAATCTAATCTTATTTCATCTGCGCGTAGAATCGTTTGTTTAACCTATATTTTGGGCATTGTGTATAATCTACTCGTCTTACGTCCGTAGTACCAAAGATCCTGTATTCAACAAATTCTCAGTTAGGTACTTGGAATAGAAATTTTGATGAGACCAAATATCTCAACACGTTTCTTCAGATCGAGTTCGAATCAAACTGACCTTCAATTTTCTTCACTTAAGGAAAACACTATTCAGTGCTCCAGGTTTATTTGCCCAGACTGAGATTGACTGATTGTGAATACTCTCCAGTAAATGGTATCACGAGATTCAAACCTCATTGGGCTGTGCGTAAATGATTTTGCCATTGTAACTGGAGAACGGCGGATGAAAGTCAGTGAAGATTGGTAAAGGTGGACGATAACGGGGCGACTGTTTTCAACGATAGTTCTTAACGCCAGCTTCCTTATTCTTGCTATGTGGAATGAAGCTATAAAAACACGAGTGTCACAAGCATCGAAAATGAGTAAGCGTCGGAGCGAATCAATTTCGCTGCGTGTGCATATGTATGAGTGACCAATGTCGAAATGTTTGAGAATGAAAAATCGTAGATCAACGACCTCCGACTCGCGTATCAAGATTATAGAGGTCTCTTAAGTCGCTAATCTGCGCATCGACGATGGCGCGCGAGAAAGGTAACGAAGTCTGACATCATCGAGCGCCAGCGGTAGCGCGTCACGGGTTACGAATGGTATTTCCTTATTGCGGTTTATCTTTCCGCGTAAAACTGACCGCGCGACGCTCCCCGATAGTCGTGGCTTTCCCGTGAATTTCGTCGAATTGTGTTTTATCCTTCCGAGGAATTCTTCCGAGAAATCTGAACCTTGCCACCCTAACATCTGAGACCGGATATTTTGGCAATTTTTACCTTTTCGTTTTATTTGAATTGTACCCAAATTAAATGGCATGACAATGCAGTTCGCAGACATCTTTCCCACTGAAAGATATAGTCGACCGCTGAACGAGCGTTGTTTTGATTTTCGAAACCAGCCTCGGGTCTATTGATACGAAACCTCATTCAGCCATGAAACAAAATATGGTACTTCTCGCCTGACGCAACTAACAATCCCAGCCGTTAGAGAACTGTGACAGAGGACAAACAGACGATGAGCGCCCGAGACTTTGCCCCACTGACCAAAAGACGAACAGGAAATAGTTTGGCGCACCCGTTAGACGATGTCCACTATCTCTGGCTCCCTCGCTACGTACTTTACTCCAGCCGTTAGCCCGCTCTGTGTCGCGCCGATAAAGTAAAGTCGACGATCGGCGCGTGCGTGGACGCGAGAACGAATCATGATAAACAATCGCGTTCAACTTTGGAGGAAAGGAGACAAAAAGTCTGATCGGCAGACGGGGTGGGAAGGGGGGGGGGGGGGTGGAGATCAATTAATAGACGATCAGGCGAACGAGTGCGTGTAAGTGCCAATCTCTTATGGACGAGCTAGACGAAGACGTAAAGCGGCGACGATAAGCTGCGCAAAATCAAGTGTTGGCAAGGAGAGGGGGATGAAAACTACCGTGACAGGGAGGAGAGGAGTGGGGGTAGGACAGGCAGAAAGAGGGAGAGGGAGATTGCACCGGAGAAGTATAGGAGTACGGGATAGAAGGCAGGAAGCTGAAGAACCCGGAAGAGAGAGAGACAAAGAGAGGAAGAGACGCGGGAGATCGAGCGATCGAGGATGTTGAGAGTGAGCGTGCGCGCGCGCGCGCGCGCGCTTAGTGGGGAAGATAAGGCTTCTCCAACGTTTCTCGCGCGCGCCATATGATAAATCTTAAATCCTAGGCGGATGCCAAGGACCTTCCTGCTCCCTCCACCGCTGCGTCCTCCTTTTCCTGGTTGTATTTTCAGACGCGCCACCTATCGGGTGTTCCTCATCCGAACGATATTCCCTTTGATTGAAAGGGAGATGCGACAAGAGCGGAACTAAGGCTTCACTGTCCTACGTACATAGTCCCAATTGTTTCATATATCTCTTATCTGTCTTATCGAACAATACATTATTGTTAAATTCGCCCTTAAAAATATTTTAGAACGATTATCAGCTAAAAATTAATGATGATAGAGAAGTGAATGGAACATAGTCGCGACTTATTCGTCTACCAATTATTCACCATGCTTAGTACAAACGGTAATTCCTTTTGCCGACAAAATGACAGAATCTGTCAATTTGACAGTATTGTAAATTAATTTTCGAAAACTCATCTACTGCTTCTTTCTCTTAATATTCAGGAACGTATTCACGTTCTGCGCCACCTTTTTCGACGGGTTTCTTTACCGGTGAAACGGTATCCATTGGCAAACACGCACTCGTACGCCGACACCTCTTGTCCTGTTTGTGTGTTTGTACTTTGCGTACGTATTTGTAATGCCACCTACCAAGGCACGGATGGACGCACACTTTATTCCGAGAAGAACGTGCGGACGGCTGTACTTACTTACCTACTTCCTCTTCTTCGCGGGAGACAGAGAAAGACTGCGGCCGTGTGTGTGTATGTGTGCATGAGAGGGAGAGAGAGAGAGAAAGAGCGGATGAGGAGGGGGAGGAGGCGGAGTATGGCGTCTTTTGATGGCGCTCTCTTGGTAGTAGTGCTCGGCTGCTGAGGTGGTTACTCCTCTCGTAACGTCTTGCGAGATTCTGCGGCCCGTGACTCTCATATACACTTAAGCGAAATCAATTTTCAAACGCCTTCTTGATCGCAAGTAATTTTCGGCAAGCTGGGAGTCCTAAGCACTCCTCCCTTGCGTCCCACTAAAGAAACAATGATGATATACTCATCGTACATAGAGTGCGCGCACTTGGCTTCCTAACGAAAAAAGGTGAAAACCTACTTGGGGCGGTGATGTAATACTTATCACAGCATCGAAGACGAATTTAATCTTATCGCAACATTCACTTAAGCAGCGGTGGCCACATTTATCTAATTGAATACAATCAAAAAAAGTCGAGGTAGCGATTATTCGAAGAGCCTTAAATCCTTGATTAATCAAATCTTCGTATGCAATGCACTTGACGGTTGCCCGAAATTGAAGAAATTAAGTGAGTATCTAATTCGAACAATGGCGATTAAGCATAAAACGCATTTTCCTCGAATGAGGCGGTCAGAGCTTCGTTGCTTGCTATTTAGTTTTCGCGCGTCGCCGTTGCAGGTCGGCGCGGTGGCAGAAGTTTAGGCCCTGAAAGCTAGGCTGCCGTCAATTGCGGCCGTTCTAATCAGGCTGACGGAGCCAGTTCGCCGACAACAAGGCACTTAGAGTTGGCGAGTGAGAGTGAAGCGCGCGGCGACGATGCGTGCGTTAATCTCTGGCAAATCGGCCGCCTTGGTTTCCTCGTGCGCGTTATGTAAGCCCGGCAGTGTGTCAGCAGCCTGGGTATGAATAAGGCATAAGAAACCTCTGACATTAAAGAGAACGACGCCGCTTCGCGGAAAAGACGCGGATGGACGCAAGGTTGACGGGTGACGAGGCCCGATCTTCCACGATCCCTTGCACTTCCGCTTTGCGAACGATCTCGCGAGGACGTCAATCGCCTCGCAATTCGAAACTTTTACCGCCACTTCGTCAGAGCTCAACTTCCTCATAACGTGTGCGCCGCTCAGGAAATTTACGTACAGGAATGTATTTTTCTCAAAAAGCGACATTG
The DNA here is from genome assembly GCA_914767735.1 of Anoplius nigerrimus. Lineage (NCBI taxonomy): Eukaryota > Metazoa > Arthropoda > Insecta > Hymenoptera > Pompilidae > Anoplius > Anoplius nigerrimus. The sequence goes on from OU612078.1 coordinate 12,965,207, forward strand.
AGACGTCTCACGCGGTGAAAATTATTTTTCGTTATTAATATGATAGATTCGCCTTATGCAGTAACTTCCTCGCGGTAGACATCTGGAAACAGCAGCTTATAAATGACTAGCACCGATGTCCGTTTAGAAGCTGTAATCAAGTGTCGAGAAAAAAGAAAGAGAGAGGGAGGGAGAGGCAGCGAAGGCTGTCAGTCCTTTTCGCGTAGTCCTCAAAGTCGAGGAACCATTTTCATCCGCCTCGCGAGGTCGTAATTGGTGAGCCGGAAGGTGAAAGGTCCACACTCATTTCGTCCCCCCCTTTCTCATTCGCCTCCGCCATATTTGTCCACGCGGAAGCGAGCAGCGATAAAACGAGGCTTCGCCGTATAAATTAGATGCCCGATACGGATCGGGTTTTATTGATGAGTGCGATTAAGAGCGTGGACTGATAAAAAAAAAAGCGTACGGCTAAGCGTCACCTTGATCCTGTCTTGTTGCCGGTGATAAAAGGGGGACAATTGACGTTTGAAAATGATCGTGATTGCCGTACGAGGGCTACGTCTGTACGTACATACCTGACTTCCGAAAGCACTTGGACACTTTGGTCTTTGATTCGAAAATTGAGCTGAGGAAAAAATCACGGTTACCATTAATGGGGGGTCAAGATCGTTGGCTCGTAATGAGATTTGTGAACTAAAACCGTTAAAACTTCGGTCGAAGTCCTCCTTTCGTAGTTAGCTTAATCTATGCGTGTTCTGTTCCGAGTAGGAAGTGCTGACGGCTTAGGTGTTCAAGGTTCCGATCGAAAAGCTATAAAGAACGTTGGACTCGTTGGCCCGATTTAATCTTTGTTGAGAATGATTGATTTCGGTGCGAGATTTAGAGACGGGCAGCATTGAGAACATCGGCTGAGTTGGGAGTTTGAAAGGCTCGGTCATGAGAAGGCTGGAACAGTTCTCAATACAACGACTTCTCCTTCCTTGTCTCTCCTCAATGATACTTCCGGCTTCCTCCTTTCCTTGGACGATCTGCCAACCGGAAGATGTTCCATATGACCGCCCAGCGCATGGTCCACGAAACAGGAACGGAGTAGTGGCGTTCCGATTTTTCACGGAACGTTTGCAGAGCTGGTTTTCTTTGTTAGACCTCGACAAAAAACGTCCGACCCGTGGAACGCACGGAACGAAACCGCGGAATCTGGTATCCCTCAGTTACCTTTCTTGCGTAAGATCTCAGTGCCGTCGCTAAGTGTTCCGCAGTAACCCTCGGAGAAAGCAAGCTTCATCATCCTCATCGATACAATAAATTTACCTCACGATGACTTGGAACTTTACTTCCCCTGAAACCGCAATCATAACGGTGCACATGCTATCAAATTTATAAAGGCGTTACTGCTCTATTGAATCGATATTAGAAGCAGTCTATTCAACGTTATTGGAAATGGGTGCAGCAGTTTTGTAATCTTCGACCCTCTCGGTGTTCGACACCGTTTAAAGGGATTCGGGCGAAATTTTCATTAACTCGAGCGGTGGAAAAACTTCATCAGCACAGAGTGGCGCGTCGGCTCGAGGACAAATACGGGCCTGATGAGCGAGGAGAGAAAGAGGGAGAAAGGAAAATGCCCGAGGGAAGAATCTCGGCATGCGAAGGTCGATGTGCCGTTGTCTCGCACCAGGAAATCGTCATCCTCTCCCCCTTAAATGCCGCCGCGCAAAGATACGGCACTTAAGTCTTAGTTAGCTATTCCTCTTGGTCCTTTTTTTCGTCTCCCGCCTTCATGGGAATGAGAATGGCGGAAACACGTCAGGCCCAATAACTGATTACGCTTATTTTTCATCTTTGGTCATGTATAATTTCACGGTACAAATCAATAATCACACCTGGAGAGCAAGAGATACTTCGAGGCGTCAAAGTTTTGAGTTTCGTGGCCGGAAAATTGATGCGTGTGTAGACCGTTTTATTACTTCAAAGTTAGAAATGGCAATGCTTTGAATATCAATTGGCCGATGACCGGTAGCTTGTTGGTATCGGGAGAAGGACAATTTCCGACTTGGAGGCAACTTAATCAGACCGAAGTAGCTGATTTGCATAGAATATGAATGCGAGAGAATTGAAAGCGGGTGGAGGTGAAGGGGGACAGGTATATCCGTTCGCAGTCTTGAATTTACATAACGCCATTTCCACCTGACGTAGAAAACGTTTCCGGTCCCAGCGAAATTACTGAATATTGGATCTTGTTTATCTCTGCCGCCATCTCGATAACACGAGTCTTCATAAAACACGATACTTGAACATTTCCTACAGATATTCTCCCTGACACCTAACAACGTGCAAATCCTGAATATCGAAGGTCATAGCATCGGGGTACATGACCTAGCATAATAAATGCATAGTTCCTCGATATTGCAAGATACCTTGCTGACTGACTCTCAATCAAACATAACGAATGCACACTTTTTGTGTAATACTGATCATACATAATGTATCATGTGTCGCCGAGGATTTTTGGTTATTTACGTTGTCGCGTCACACGATGCAGTCTCGTGGCGCAGGTCGAAAGAGACATTGGATTAAAAGAAATATTGTTGCTTTCTGTTACAGAGAAGGCAAGCGGGCGTATCTGACGGCGTGTTATGAAATTGTTGTCGACGATTCAGCTGCCACAGTTGCCGCCGGTTTCCGCCGCAGGCGGAATGACCGGGATGGACTCTCGTTTGCCATCGGGGATCTCGTTGCCTTTCAGTCCCACGGATCTCCTTTGGCGGTATGGACCTGCCATGAGCTTTCCGCCCACCACTCATCCACCGCCAAGTCCTTTGCTGGACTTCAAGACTCACCTTCCCGCCAGCTTAGGTATTTCTACTCATTAAACGATGAACGGACTCTGTTTAAGGACGGTTGGGTAGTCTCCGGATGTTGAAACGTTAACTTTCGGGGTATGTGCAACAGCTAATTGCAATTTAATATGCTGATTGAAGCGCAAAGTTGAGTAATACTGCGTTAGGATGCAGCTTTAAGAACATCTTGATAGATTTCCTCTTCTTCAGGGCAATACGGGTGATACTTAATGCAATTGAATTCCTTTATTTCGTATTATATTTAATTTTTAGCTCAAACAATTGTCAATAGTCAAAAGGTGTAAGCACCGTATGAAGATCTAAGATATTCTTAGTACCTAGTTATTAGTGGAAGAAAGATTGATATTGTCTAGAAGCCAGGGAAAGTAATGCGGAAAGCCAAAATAAACAACGCTATTAACAATGGTAGCGCCCGGTATACTTCACATTTAACGACTAACCGATCGAGCACAAATCCTCAGAACCTTATCTACACTACCCAACCGACTCCAGCGACAAGTAGCGCGTTACAGCCGCATTGAATAACGAGATGAAATGATTTTAACTGACCCCAAGGTCTTCTCTCTGCAGCTTCAGACCCTCGACTATGGTCCCGAGAAGACGTCGCCGCCTTTCTACGCTGGGCAGAGCGCGAGTTCGACCTGCCTCAGTTCGACATGGACATGTTCCAGATGAACGGCAAGGCGCTCTGCCTGCTGACGAAGGCCGACCTTGGAGAGAGGTGTCCAGGTGCCGGTGACGTTCTGCACAACGTCCTGACGATGCTCGCCAGGGACTTTAGCCAGCTACAACGATGTCTGCCCAGCAGCCCGGTGACCCCTACGAGGCCATCGGCCTATCCCCTCAGCCCACACTCGCATCCTCCAACGCCAACCTGGGCTGAAAATCCTTACGCGGCGAATCTTGCCTCGCTCATGTCCGCCAACTCTGTGACACTTTCGCCGGCGCCGTCGGTCGACAGTCAGGCAGGCTCGCCAGGTCACGCGGACGGCAACCAGACACAGGTGTACAAAAGTGACTCCGACGAGGACAATCATCAAGTGGCCGGGAACAGTAGTCCACCGGCAACACCGACCGCCCTCACCGCCCAGAGGCTCAGCGAGGTTTGCGTCAAGGATCAGGCCAGTCCGACGTTACCGCCGCAGATGATGCCTCTGACGCCTGGGGCCTTCAGGCCAACAGCCGCCAACTCAGCCAGAGAGTTCTTCCCCAGCGATTCGCCTGAGCCTAATACGAGTGAGTTTCCAGGCTTCACTTTTTTCTTTTTTTTTTTTCATTTTCCGGTAATAGAAAGTGTCTGAAGTTTAAGTAAATAGTATTAAGAAACGATGGTCAGACCCTTTTTTGCTAGAAATCCGCAACAGCAAAAGCTAGGCATATCGAATTAACGAATTTGTTTTTTTGTTTTGTGACAGACGGGAGACTTCTTTGGGACTTCCTTCAACAATTGTTAAACGATCCCTCGCAGAGATACACGCACTATATTGCGTGGAAGAGTAGGGAAACCGGGGTGTTCAAAATTGTGGATCCTCCTGGCCTCGCCAGGCTCTGGGGTATACAGAAAAATCATTTGTCAATGAACTACGACAAAATGAGCAGAGCGCTACGCTACTATTACCGTGTCAATATACTGAGAAAGGTGCAAGGAGAGCGCCACTGTTACCAGTAAGTTTCTTACGTCTGTTGATACATGAAACAAGCGAAGCATGACATTACCTACATCTCGCTACACAGTTCGTTTTGTCCAATATCCTACAGAAACAATTCGAGACCCTGCATGTATATTATTGTATTATTATTATCGATGGCAAGGCGAGAAAACATCGATAAAAGTGATAATAATGGAGAAGATGATGGTTAAATGACAATGTCCCTCTATTTGCAGATTCCTTCGCAACCCGACCGAGCTGAAAAATATCAAGAATATTTCTCTGCTCCGGCAACAGATGCGGATAAAGTCTGAGCCAGAGGAGGAGCCGGGTCTGTCCGGAAGCGGAATCGAGCCGGAAGTGGACATGCCGACGGACCTGTCGATGTCTAGCATGAGCCAGCCAGCGAGCAGCGAACAGCAACAGCCACTACCGCTTCACGATCCGCCAGCGAAGTACAGGAGTCACGCGTACAACCTTGTTAAGACCAATCAGGAACCGGAAGAGCGGAAGTGACGCGAGAGCTAGCGGTGACGATGGACGATGATCGGGCGCAATCGTTAATACGGCCCCAAGCGGCCAACGGGAATCCGAGATAAAGCGAGATGAAGCCGGTGGAATATGAGGCAGAGAAAAATGGGGGGCTTCGATCCGTCCAGAGCGATGTCGGCGTACCGCTCAGAACTGATGTGGAATATTCCGCAGGAACAGAACCTTTCGGCACTTGATTTTAAAGGACAAATGATTGTCAGCCTGAAAGGTTTCGAACGAGCCACAACTGATCCACCATATCTTGGCCGCATTGGAGAAACTGCGACGAAAGCAGGATCGGAGTGGACTCGATACTGGCTCAGAGAGGCAAGATAACTAGGAAGGACCATTTTCTCAGTCAGATGGGAGAAACGGGAAGAGCGGAGCAGCGAGAAACGGGGACAGCTTGAAGAGGATACCTGAGATGTCGAGAATATACGTAGGGCACAGTTCTAGAGGCTGTAGAGAATGTCAGCGACAGGTAGAATACTGAATCTGTCAATTCGCCGTTAAAGAATGAGAACGGAGAACAGATATATGTCTTATCCTATACGTCCTACAATGAAGACAAGGGAAGAAAAAGAAAGAATAAGGAACAGGAAAGTGGAAGAATCTCGTCAAGCCCTTTTCGCGAACATCGTCGGACTTTCATATTAAAAGAAAAGACGAGCAGCAGGAAATCGTCAGCCACCCTCGCTCGATTAATTAATTGATGGATTAATTAATTAATCGAATATTATGACGTCGCTTCGGTGAAGCTTGGACTTTCGCGGATATTTCGCAAATCTTCTCCCCGGCGTATGTCGGGCAGTGCTTACGAACGATCTAATCGCGATGTATTTTCCCACAACGAACCGTAAACGAACGCTTCATTGGCCTGCTGGCGATTAAAGAAACATCAGACAACGTGCCCATCAATTTTCTTGTCCTTTCTGACGTTAATGTATTCTCAGAATCTGGAAGTTGCGTTTCCGATGCCATTTGGCTAGAAAGAATCCGTAACGAATGATAAAAGTGATCCGAAACGGTAAAATGATATGTTTAATCGAAGCAAGCCGCTAATACATGTTGCGTAATGTTTCATCGTAACACTGAAAAGGACATTTTTACGAGTATTTCGTCTGCGATCGTGTGGAATTCGGCAAGATTTCATTGTTGTGCGCACAACGCGCATAATGACACAGATGGTTAATACTGTAGACACTAGAATTTTTTTTTACCGAAGAATTCTGTGATTACTTTCCTCTTGTTCGTTAAACGGATTTAGAAGTTTTGTCGGTTTCGTGGGTCGGAAATAAATGTAAGACCCCGTATCGACGTTATCAATTGTGCCAAGAACGATATTCTACTTGTTAAGGGTAGATAAAAACATGGAACAAAGTGCGGAAAATAATAGAAGACAAAGGAAAGAAGCGATGTATAATGCACGTATATTATCGTTCGAAGAAGGAAAAGAAGAATGTAAGAAATGAATCCGCTTTCTTTTCCCTCTTCGACTACTCGCTAATTTTAAGCTATTAAAATAAGAAAAATGGCGTAATTAATAATAGAAAAGATGTGTTGTACATAGGCGGGAGGGATCCGGGGGGGGGGGGGGCAAAAACGACGAAAGAAGGGGAAATTTTTATTATTAGCGAATTAATAAAAATGAAAAAAGAAAGAAATATTTCGGGGCCAGAGATTATACATTAAAAGAAAAACAATAAACGCGAAGAGATGGGAAAAATGTACCAAATGGAAATATATATATATTATTACGGATATATATATTATATATATATATTTTACTACCAAAATTTATATTCGAATTACAAATTTCTACGTCTGTTGCCACATTCCGCAATTTTTTGGCATAGATAGCGAGAACGGGAGTACGAGCATGAGGGTTAAAGAACGTTCATTGGTGAACTAATGATAAATAAATAAATAAATAAATAAAGATAAAATGGAGATACAACGTATAAACATTTAATGAACATTAAGAGGATCATTATTATTACGATTATTATTATTATTACTATTATTATTATTATTATTACCATTAATTATCATCGTATTTTTGCACTGATTACATGAAAGGGAAAACCGTAAAAAATGTAAACGTGCGTGACAGAATGAGAGGGGGAGAGAAAGAAGAGTGCATGCGTGATTAATTAAAAAATAAGAAAATATCTGGCTTGTATACTGTGATCTCTCTATAAGGTTAAAAAGTGAAGTTAATTAATTAGCTAGGCAAGTATAATAACGGACACATGCATAATGTTGATGAAGGATTATATGTTAATCGACATACCAATTATTATTATTATTATTATATTATATTATATTATATTATACCCATTCTGTTCATGGACCTGTACATACTTTATTCGAGAGGAAGAAAGAAAACACATGTATGTCTTATGCTACTTGTATAGAATATATATGTACGTATTTATATGTAATATCTCGTATATAAATATATGAGAAGAGCAGATTACAATAAAATCGTATACTTATATACGAGTTTATATATAAACATTCATGTGTATAACGCGGAGTATGATAAATGAATATACATACATATGGATTTATATATATAGAAGAAAATATATATATACATATACACACACCCACAAGCGCGCGACAATGCTATATTATATATAGATATATAAAATCTAAAGACGTATAAATGCTGGGGAAATGTTTGCAATTTGACCCTTGACCCCACCTCCCTGTATCAGAGAAAAGGAATCATTAATTACCCATTCTTTGAGCGATCATGTATAAAATGAAACAAAAAAAAACGAGATATTGTAAAATTAAAGCTACTTAGAATCAGTTTATTATGATTACATTATTACGTAACTTGTTATAAAAAAATGGAGAGAAGAGACAAAAATGAATGTTGTAAATATAGACCTTATTTACTTATAAAGATGAGACATAACATGAATTGACTTTTACTTTTTCCTAACATCTTATTAATGAAGACATAAAAACAGAGAAGAATACAAAATGAAAGAAATACAATCTACGATTGGTACATACAGGTTCGTACAAATGACTGAAGCAAACAAATTTTATATTATATAGAAACAAGTTGATTTTAATTGAAAAAGACTATGTCGTCGGCAACAATTGTCGTTATTGTTTTTGTCGTCCCATCTGTCTCCGGTACTTGGCCATATGACAGTCTTCCTTGGACCATTGCTCGCTGACCCTTCTTTAGGTAGGTATATACAGCTTCTCGCAGTGCTGGCCTGAATACGCTTATTCTATGCCACTCTGTCCTTTGTATGTAATCATCTGAAAGCAATAGCATTCATTTGTACTACTTATAAACTATCTATTATCAATGCCAAAAACAATATTATACTTAATATGTCACAAAGTTGTTTTTTGTTCAAGGATATCCATTATTTAGTGTGGTGTGGATACACTTTAACAGTATTTTAGTTATATTTTAAACAGTACAGTACATTAAAAACACCTGAAGTTTGTTATAGAATAGACTAATTAATAATGGTTTTAATAAGTTTTTAACGCAAAATTTTATGAACTTTGTATTTTGTCTTACTAAGAAGTAATTTAGTCAGAATAAGAAACAATGTAATAATCCTTTTCAGATAAAATACCAAATATTTATTGACAATAACTTTGGATTAACAGCATTATTTTGATAATCAAGACAAATACAATACACCGAACAATATTACTTCAATGATATAAATATGCATAATCACCATTTTTCTTGGAAAGTTAATAAACAACAAGATTAACATTTTCCAAAAGAAACGCGTAGCAGTTTAAGTACATATCATTCAATATAGTTTTTCAATAGAAGTGATATTATTTCTTGAGTGACATTCTTTATTGATACAAAAACAAGTAAATTCCTTAGAATGCAGAGCACAGCTTTAATTTTTTAAAGGATTAAACATGTATATGACTTAATATTAGGCGAAATTGAGCAAAGTGAAAGAATTAAAAAAAAACACATATCAACTGAAACGTAATATACTTTACTAAATCATGAATAAAAAATTCAATAACGCATAAACTTACCATCACCCTGTTTGTAGTTTGAATGGGTTGCAATTGAAAATATGATAACGGGATGAGTCTTTGTCCCTCTCAATTGCGGGTCCCCGCCAACTCTTCCCAATAGCGTAATGTGGTTTACAGCTGAAAAAAATATCTTTTGGAAGAATGGCAGGAGTATCTTTTTTATTTATAGTTAAATAACAATTTTAAGTAATTATAAATCATAAGGACATTCCACGGAAACTGTGTAAGAGAAAAATGAAAATAATACCAGAAACAACAGAAATTTTTGGTATGAAACAACAAACAGGAAAAGCTCTTACAGGACGAGCTAGTTGTGCATAGAAAATGTCAAACAAGAGTATTCAAGAAAGGTTGTTAACAATATTCATAAATCTGTTAGCCTTACTCTTTTCTATCCTTTGCGTCTCGATAACCTCCTTAGAGAAACTCCTCATACCCAACGTTCGCATCCGCGAACGGACCCCGGTCATAACCTGTAAACACCGGCCATATAAGTTACATGTGTACGAACAAATTTGAAATGTTTATGAGCAATTCGCAAAAACATATCACTTCAAAAACATGTCAATTAAGTAAAATTCACTATGAGCGCAACGATTAATTGTATCGTAGGATTCGTTTTCCACTGTTAATGTTTTGAATTCGAATAAAGAACGAAGGAAAGTCAACTTAACAGGAAATCAAAAATGATATGAAACAATAAACAGGAACATGTGAAACACAATGAAAAAGTACTCACATGAGAGAACATTCTTTTGATTTAGATATTTGCAATCGTAATAATTGGATATTGAAAGTCACATGTGGTATAAGTGTTTGTAGAGGCCGCTTTTTACGAAGAGGTATACTACAACCTGCTACAACCAGCTAGAACCCAGATACTGTACAATTCCCCAGATTGAAAATCTATGTACTAAAATCTCCAGCTCCCAGATAGAATATGGCGGAATCGTTCCGAACAGAGTGAAATTAACAAGCTGCAAAGTGGATTTCATGTATAAACAAATGCTGCTTTATCGCTCTTTAACAGAATAACAAACGATACAGTGATAAGAAAATATTTGTCTGAGCTTAATCAATATTTTGATGGGGATGTAAATTGGCACAACTTTGTAAATTGATACCGTGCTGGTCGGGAGTGTAAATATAAACAATTTAGAAAGATGATCCTCGATAACCGGTGAGTATTATTGTGTGGTACTATATTCTTCTATTGATGTATTACATTGTATCTTTAATATATTTATAAATCAACTCCGTAGTTTAAATGAAAATTCGTTAGTCACTTTGCATGGATGTATGAGAGTAGGTAGAGTTATTTGTGAACGTAAAGTGTATATGTTAACGAATACCATCATTACGTTTATTGGGGTGAATAGAACGATAAAGCATCAGGTGGCGCGATCTCGCGAAAGTCAAATTAAATGAAATTTAAATAGCAATATGTTATGCGAACAGAAATTAAAATTGTAACGAAATTTCATAACATTTTTTGTTTACTTTTGTAATGAATGTACCTATTTTTCTTCATATTATTCACGTAGACGTACTCGATAAACGTATTGCATTTAGTTATTAGCAATTCGGGTTAGTAACATGGGATTTTGTTTTTATGCGATGTTAATCGTGTGACTCTAAGAATAAATTAAAAGTCCTTAATTTTAATGTCATTTAATTCATTAACATTTAATTATCAATATACGTTGATGTATACGCTTGCTCAGTCTGTGACAGCAAATATATATTGATAAGTATAGGAGCAATTTAACCCGCAAGTAAAACAATATGAAACTATTTAATCAAATGTACCGGGAGGACACCGACCCTTATACCGATGTTTGTGCCGCATAATTTGAAATACTGATTTTGGCCGGAATCAGATGTTCAGCTATTTTTTTATTAACTTTGTATGCGAATATGTCATGCACTGTATGAATTACAAATAGAATTTAACTGCTGACATTTCCTATAATTTCGTCGAAACTGTGCGGGACCGGTTCGGTTGGCCTAATACTTTGTTGACAAACGTACGTGCTGCTTCTTTAAGTCCGCTTATTTGAGTTGCGTGGACGGAATTACGAAAACTTTACAAGATACATCGCACCTGTGCAATAGAATCGTAAGGAAATTAATCGTAAATGTATATAAATACATAGTAAACATAGTTGTATAAAATATGGTCAGTGATATTGTGGAGTCGTACATGGAGTCGTTACGGAGTAAAGAGACTTCTCCCTGATTGTTGAATAGCATGAAATAGTGTCTTTATTAAACTATACACCTATTGTGATGTACGAGAACACGAGAAAAATGTGTGGTTTCGTTAAAGGTCTTTCTAATTGTAAGATATATCGACATACATCTACATGCGATTTATTTTTTAATACCTTAATACATAAATATGTTTTTGCAACATAATTTTATTTGCTTGTTTGTCATTGTATCTTATTCCGATCATCAAGGAGGACAAATAAAATCATTTCTGGCCAATTATGCACGAGCTCTGTGTTATCGCATGAGAAAAAAAATTAGTTTTTCATTCTTGTACATTTGTAGTGTCATGTTTGATATCATTTTACGAATGTGGTAACTGTGACGTAACATATACCAGCAGAACTAGCAAAAAAAATGTGCATGCACAATTTGGTTTATGGCGTTTGTTATGAAACATATTTTAGCCCTAGTTTATTGAAAAATTTGATTTATTCTTTCATAGTAATTCCGTTTTCGAGATTAATTAAAATCTTTTGTCTTACATTGACGAAAAACTCTACATATTAAACTCGATACAGTTTTTTTTTTTTTACAACATTTTAGGATACTGGTGTTTCTTACTTAACAAGTTCCCCCAAAATCTGAATTTTGGATTTGGTTTTTAATTCCACCCAAAACACCTAATGATGACATAAACCTAAGTTATGAGCAAATAAACAATTATTTGACATTAGCAGATTATTAAATCGACAATTTTAAACACAACTATTCGGCACAAATTAAAGTAGTAAAAACAAATACGAACAGTTACGATAGATTGTAAGGATATCTATGTTGATAAATAGACAAATGTGCCCATAATTATGAAAGTGGTCTAAGTCAAGATTTAATAAAAAATGAGTTTATCAATTATTTCACACCACATTTGTATACACTAAATTTATTCAATGTAATTTTTTTTTTTAAATCTTGACTTAGACCACTTTCATAATTATGGGCACAAATGTGCTGGGAAATTAACCAACTATGTTTTCTTAAAGGTTCAAGTAAGGCGTGCAAATGTTATGTGTCATAGTAGTTTCTACTGTCTAATACTCCTTTCTGTCGACGGTGTGCTATCGCTAACATACACCGTACTCCGATTTATGGTCATTTTGGCCAGTTTTGTGCACACATCTGTTACAAACACATTCTGAATAGACCGTTCCTACATTTAATTTGTTATAAAACAATGTTCAAACATTTATATTGTTGTGTAGTGTAATCGGTTACATATGGGGCATTCAATACCAAGTCGCCCACTTTTTTAGGTCACCCCTTTCGATTATGTTCAAAATGTATGTTTTTGAAACTCATGAAAAACGCGTTCATGGATTTTTTTTACATTTTTTTAGCCATTCCTTTTGGAAATATGAATTTTCTCAAAAATTTAAGAATTTTTTTTCTAATGCCCATAACTTTGTGAAAAATGCAGCGATTGAATCGTTCTTATTTGGAAATGTTTGTTTTTGTATGCTCTTTCAAAAAATAAATATGATTTTAATTGAAATTATTGGCTCCATCGTTTATTTTTAATTTAAAGCAGAAAATGATGTTTTTTTTTCGAAATGTATGACCCCGTGGATAAAAAATAGGTTGAAATAGAAGAATAATTGATTTACTTAACACAAGGCGAGGGAAAATGACGAATAGATAGAGAGAGCGACGTAAAATTATACTCCATGCCTGTTTAGATATGGAACAGTGTTACTTTAGTAACTATGTTCTATTTTATAGATCTTCGAAAGATATAAATGTTTGTACAATATTCACAAAAAATTATTGCTTTGGTTTAAAGACATCCATTTTTTGAACCAATGTACATAATTCTATACAGTATAAATACGGGGCAGATGAAAAACTAATTGCATGCACGTGAAAGACATACTCTATAAGTGTTCAATACATGCATCCTCAGTCATGCAGTAGACATCCAGGTGATGGTTCGAAGAATCCTTCGACGTTTGATTATATACTCCCCTTTGTAGTTACAACAGTCAGAACAAATTAATTACACTATCTCTCCCTGCGTGCTTATCTGATTTGAAACATAGAATGATTGCAGCATCGAAGACAACGATACTGGACATATTGATAATGGTGCCGTCTCATGAGAGGATGCATTCATTGAATGCATGTCTGGTATGTGTTACAGATTGATACAGACATTCTTTTACTCTGAATTTTCATTTTCATTCTGCACAAAATTTTCGGCAAAATAAATATTATGGAATACTTATAATACTTTCGGTACATTTTGTACACAGGGTGGGTCATCTTTGAGTGTACCCTGAGTAACTTTTCCAATTTTAGTCATAAGGATAAATGCTGCAAAGAAAAGTGATTACCTTTTAAGCACGCCAGTTCATTTTTAGTTTTAATCGATGGACTTGTCTTTAATAGAGCGATTTGTAAGTGATTTTCATATTTTTAAGTAGAATCGTACATTTTTGAAGACGAATAATTGAAACTGTTCTGAAGATGATTCTAAAAAGAATAATCATTTAAAGTCACTTCTCGTCGTACGCCTCATAATTTGTGCCCGACATGATATTCTAGATAAATTACAAATGTAAGCAAACTTGTTTATCTTTTAGAGAATCAATGCTTATATATAGAGTTGTTCCAGCAAATTAATTAAATTTTAAGACGTGTTACACTTTTTACGTTATTGCAAATAAGAATATTGAATCTATACTTTTTTTTTTTATATAGTTGGTTTTTTGTTATTCGCCACTTTTCATGGGTAATCAACCCACTACTGATGGTGAAACAGTATTAAAAATAAATCAAATATTGCCTCTATATTTACAGTAATATTATAACAGGGCCCAACGTTTTGTGTATTTTTCCTTTAATTTCGTACTGGAGTATTTACTGTGCTAATTATTATGCAACATTCATATTATTTTCATGTTGCAAAATTAAATGAAGGGCTACATAAGCATGTATAATACAGTTTATTGCAGGGCTCCTTGCAATGCCTTTTAATTTTTTAACATGAGATGTTCTTTGACAAAAATTACATTAATTCGTATTTTTTGAATGTCAGGAAAGAACCTACAGACTTTACGAAATAAGCAATTATGCAATCTAATAAATACTTGTTCAATCACTTAACTAATAAAGACAGTAAACAAAACAAGTTTGGCCATTTATCTTTTTCCCTGTTACCAGAAACAAATTAGGATTAACAAATTTCGTATAGTTCCTTACCATAAATTGTGTTGCGATTCAATTGAACCCCTGTCAGCCTATATGATAGTCATCAAAATAACAATTAGCTGAAGGACCTTTATTTAACAAAAATTGGACATCACTCTGAGGACTATCGTTCTTAAATTTTTCCACAGGATTATCCTACAATATCTGCGTCTGGTCTGAGTTAAAGGAAGAGAGTGAGAATGGAAGAAGAGGAAGAGGTATCTTGCATCGAGGCGTTCGATGAGATCGACGTCAAAATGGAAAGCATCCACGACGAAAACCACGCTGAAAATAGTACCATCAAATATTTAGACATAGATCTCGAAGTCGAGGATATTCAAGGCACGCAGGAGTACTTCTCGACCATTAAAAGTTCGTCGAAGGCCAGGCGTGGTCGACGGAAGAAAATAGACGTGAAAATTCCGGCCCAATCATCTTTATTGAAGTCAAACTACAGCGCGGAATTAAAATTGGGCCCGAAGTACAGGCCTATAAGGCCCAAGCCCTACCAACCGTCACTGCCGAGCAAGAAGATGTTTGGCGTTACGTCCCCTGTCAACATATCATCTTTAACCCCTTCGAACAGAATCATAGTTGCGACGCCAATCTCACCAAAGGAGAAAGTAAAGGATGGGCAATTCATAAGTACGCAGTTAAAATCGAAACCAATGAACGGTGGTTCGCAGGTTAGCAAAGCAAGCGAGGTTGGAGGAAGGAGTTTGGAGCAACTTCAGTTAAGGAAAGAGGTACCGAAATCTGGGAAGATGCAAAAGAAGGGTAGCATCGAACTGTTCTTTGAAAGTATGGCGCAAACCGTGATTAACTTGCCGATGCATGTCCAGGCAGAGATAAAGATGGAAATCTGTAAGATCGTTACGATGGCTGAAATTAAGTACTGCGGGTCAAACAGGAACAATTACAAGGACGAATAAATTTTTGAAATTCTTTTTCCCTTTTTAAGCGTCCGGCTAACGGCTGTGAGTCTTGTACATAATTAATAAAGATTATTAATAAAAATAAATTTTGTACGACTTTCTTTACAATACCAACAAGCATATCAATCTTAAATTCATCGGATTCACTTTTGAATTAATATGTTATGCTGTACTGCCCCATACTATACTATTGTGATTGTACGGTTTTTATTTACCATTACTGTTACATATTAATAGAAGAATATCATAAGTGTAATATTTGTACTTACTGTTCAATTTGGCAGAGAAAAGTAAAAACTATTTCATTAGCTACTACATGCAGAAGAATGAAGAATTTTCAATTTTGTTCCATACGGAACACCGAATTAATTGGAAACTTACAGACATGATAATGTTATTTTAGGCCGTACGATGGAATCTAAATCTATCAACTGGTCCTGAATTCAAATATTTTAGATGTGTCCTGTAAGTCACTAAAAAAAAGCAAAATATTAATTAAATTTCACCCTTTTATTCAAAATAAAATGCAAAAAATTATAAAATTAAATTGGCTCAAATGCATAATTGTCGCGCTTAACATTTAATAACGCACGAGATGAGTTCCATGAACATCACGCACTCTCCCTCTTTCTCTCTCTCTTTTTCGCTTCCTGATTATAATTTTGTATCGTCTTATCTAGGAACACAGTAAAAGATTGGATTCATAAATTCTGAGAAGAAATTAATCAAAGTAATCACACTTGATATATTGCGGCTGATCGACATTAAAAAAATATAAATACAGCGCTGTAATGCAAGTGCCGATGAAGGTTAAAAAAACTATAAAATGTATCGAAAAAGAGCAAAAAAATACACACACACAACATTTCTTCCATTACAATGTATTTCTTGATGCACAGCATGGCGAGTAAGTTTTGTTGTTCAAATTTGCGATTCCTAAATGATAAATTGCGCAATGAGATAAGAAAGCAACCTTTACGTTATTTCTCTCGCTTTCCATTCTTTCGTAGATTAAAATCGGGATTAATTTGCCTTCATGCCTTCGATCGATTAACCCTTTCTTAATGGATCACTTTTCTGCTCGATCTCTAAACTCGTTTTTTTTTCATATCTTAAGTAATGCGACCTTTGTTTTTTCTTTCGTAGCGCTCTTAATTATCTGTTTCCCACATTGGAGAAAGTTTGTCTTAGTCTTTGGAGCGTCAAACACTGAAAAACGTGACTGTGCGGCAGAAATGGTTGTACAATAAGAACAAATATTAACGGACGCAAAAGGAATGAAAGGAAATTCCACGTTGGACGTTTGTCAGTAATGGAAATCGTTTCGAAACGAACTTTACTAAACTTATAATCGATAAATTACCCTACTTAAGGAGTCTCAATTACTCTTTTACATCGTCATGGCGTGCGTTTTCCATTCTCCCATTGAATAAGAAAAATGACTATATCCTTCGTAGGACTCTTAAGTTAATACTCTTTTGCCCGCTGTCTTAATTCTTAGCTTTCAACGCCCAACGCAGAGAAAAGCCTTATATCACTGGGTTCGGTCGAACATTAGACATAGAAAGAATAATAATAACCATAATAATAATAATATTAATTATAATAAAAGGAAACTACCCCTCACAGCCTCGGAGTACGCTTGGCTATATATAAAAGACGTGTCAGTGAATGCAAAGTGCTTCTTTTTTTTTCTTCTCGATTAAAAGATAAAATTCATTACTGGTGATGGAAAATCAAGAGTGAGCTGGGCTTTTTCTTTAGATTACGGTAAAATGCCTTATGAGTACTCTACTAAGAATTACTAGACGTGTCACTCTTTCTTTCTTTCTTCTCTCTCTTTTTCTAAGCTGGGAACGAATTTTGGTAAGCATGAGTTTGATTTTGCGTAATCAGAAGTTAATGCAGTATGTAAAATTTACCGCCCTCAACATTTCTTGCATCTGATGCTTTTGTTACGTGCTTCTTTTTCAAGCTTTGGCAGTTTATCAGATATTCCAATGTTCGAAACGTATTTCATACGATGTTTCAATATTTGCTGACTCTGATAGGTCATAAAAGACTGGCTGTTTTCAACGACTCATGCTCACCCAAGAGATCCGTCAAAATGCGCACTAACTTCGATTGCGAAAAGCGTCTTGGGACCTTTTAAAAGACCTACCTTCGATTCGTGTTGTTCGAAGAAAAAAAAAGGGAAAAGTAAACTCTCAGGAATGAAAATCATCTTTCTCTTTCATTCTTCATCTACCTCCGATGTTCCCGCTCTTTCTCTCTACCTCCTCCTACCCCTTTTCTAAATTCACCTGTTGTTTCCCATTACGTAACTCAATCCATCGAACAGTATACTTATCGATTAAAATTAGTATA
Source organism: Anoplius nigerrimus (assembly GCA_914767735.1). Taxonomy (NCBI): domain Eukaryota; kingdom Metazoa; phylum Arthropoda; class Insecta; order Hymenoptera; family Pompilidae; genus Anoplius; species Anoplius nigerrimus. The sequence continues at coordinate 12,983,033 of OU612078.1, forward strand.
CCTATCAAGATAAACGATGATAATGGTAAGAAGACACTAAGGGCACAGGCCTTATTTTTTCTTTAATCAATTTCTCCCTCCCTCCCGCCCCCATTCTTCTCTTTTATAACTCCGTGATTTCGTAAATGATCTTGAGTGGGAATCGTATGTGAATCCTAGAAAATAATCCTTAAGCCAAACGCTTCGCCCCAAAATATTTTCAGCGCTGAATGGACCGACAGGTTTGGGTTAAAGAAAATTTTTTGGTCTACGGACGAATTCACTCCTCCTTTTCTGCTTTCTCGACATCTTGCTTTTCCTCCCCATCGGGGGTGTCTCCTTCAAATTTCGGTCCCGGAGCCTCGTCACCTTCCAAGACAATTTCCTCTGGATCGGGGGCACGTGGCAAGAAGTCTTCATCCGGATACATCGACTTGAAGATAGACTTTGCCTGAAATCAAAATGCCCCACATTAGATATTCACCTTTTATTACATGAAAATAACAATTCGGACTTTTCTCGAGCTTTCCTTAATTCTCTTTTCATGTCACAACATGTACCGTTTATTTGTAACTTCTTATGGGATAAACAGAATTTTGTTATAGAGATCTAAGCTTTCATTGCATAGCTGTGTTTTCACAGGAAAGGCATATGAAATCTTAATTGGAACGTCGTGTAGATAGTAAAATTACAGTCTTGTGTAGTAATAATTAGATAGCAACCAAATCTAAAGATGTACGTCACAACTTTCTAATAAAGAATGTTAGCGTCTACCTGGTTCACGGCAAAGTCGAAATCTAGATCGAGATCAGGACCAGAGCACAGATGGACGTTGTTCGGTGCAGAATTGCTTAACTTTATATCACTTGCAGGCAAATTTAAGTACAATGACCATAAGACCTGCGGCTTAGGACTTTCCGCTGAGCCGTCTTTGTCCTGCAGTTCACCTTCCTGTTAACAAGATATTAAGAATTAAACGGAAAGAACATTTGGAATGTAAAATATGCTTTCATATGGGAAAGCAGTCCAGTGAAAATGTTTTACCTGAAGATGACGCTTATCAGGGGACACGGTCTGCGTATGAGAATCTGTAGAACAGCGTGCAACATTCGGTTCCATCATTTCCGCTCTTAAGAATTTATTTACGACGTATTCAAGGTCTTCTTTAGCTGTCTTCGTTCTCTTGCACGTCATATGAACCATAACTGGAAGACAAACACTCAATAAGCAGAAAATCTTTAGGATACACATCGACTTTTAATTCGTATTCTAAGTAATAAATACATAATCCTTGAGGGCAGGCATTTGTTGACGGTCCCAATTCAATCAAAGTCACCGGTTCTTGACCAACTTCCGCTGGCGGATAGTAAAGCAGGGTCAGATTTTCTTTCTCGCCTTGCATGATAGACCTTCAAGGAAATTAAACGTGTCACATCGAATACCGCACAACATGTTAAAGTAAGCAATACAGTCTTGTTCAAGAGAGAATCATACACTTTATATGAACAGGCTATTGACACTACAGTTTTGCTACTGTAAACTGATGTAGAGTTTATATGAAATCTTGATCTTGAGATTTACTCGAGAGAAGGTGAAATAAATTACCGGTCAGTGATGAAAATGCCGCGAGAAATCTGCTGTTCGCCTTCAGATTCAACGATTTCAGGTGGCAAGTGGCCCTGGCCAACAACTAAATGCTCCAGTGCCAAGCTTTGCTTGCCAGTTATGATGGCCTTACATTTGTCTTCATTAACGACAATGCCGTCCAACTGTCTCTTCAAACAATAAACACCACCGAATACTGCGCAGAGTCTGTACATAGGAGTAAAAAAGAAATAAGATAATGATGTCAACCAAAAAAAAATTGAATTTGTGTCCAAATGTGATTAATTTAATTTTATATAAATGTCCCGAATGAGCAAAATAGACTATAAACCCACTTCTAATCAATATGTACAATATGAGTTTGTTTTTAATTACTGACCTGCAGAAGCATTGGGGCAACTCCCCACTTCCGTACATTGGCCATAAGAACGGAGTGTTTCCGTATCTTCCCAGACTATTCAAGAAATGTTTTGTGCGATTAACTCCATCCCTGCATGATGTCTTATTCGTAGCCATGGCAATGGCCTGCACTACATAATGCTGAACAATGGGAGTCAGGTTTTTGGTGTTTAGGTATTCTAGGAATGTCTTATCCCGAAATCCTGTGTGTGAAAGTGTAGTATTTATATCCAAATTCTGTATTAATATAAATGACGTTAGTCAGATTTAAATTAGAGATAGTCATTGCACAAATACGAATAAGCCGATAAATAAAAGGAGTTTATAATTGACTGATATGATATCGAAATCGAATATGTGTGAGAATCTCAAAAACACGTTAATATATTTTAGTAACATTAGCAAACGCTTTGACGATTTAAAAATTAATATTCTAACAAAGATTGCTATATACAATTTGTAATCATTATTTGCACCGAACTAGTTTAACTTTGCGTGAAAAGTCTATCCAGCTTAACACGGAATACCAGTACTTATGAATTATTCGAATCCTACGTTGTACTTTTGGTGAGTACTCATTAAAAATATTTGTTGACAAAATATGAATACCATCGAATTCAGGACTGTCAGCGCCTTGCTCCATGCAGGATGTCAGAAGCTGCATCAGCATTCGCTTTTCGACGACACTGACAGTATTATTGGCGAAAACATCAGCTCTCGAGCATGGAACTTGTGTCAGCTTTCCGTCCATGAAGGTTGCAACTCTTGAGACAGCTCGAAACTCAGCATAACGAGCAATGTTGCTTGATATCAAGAGTTCAACAAGTTCGCCACGAGCAAAGAGTAACTGCAAATACATAAAAACCTCAGAGGTGGTACTCGTTATAAGTACATATAAAAGTACATCCAAGTTATTAACCACGTTTCGTAACGTATGGTAATGCAGGTTTCCTGAAGCTTCATTAGAAAACCCATACCTTTGGTGCAAGATCAATGTTGAATCTCCTATATTCCTTTTTGATACGGTCTATACTCCAATGCTTCACAGTCTCTTTCTTTTCAGCCTTGTCTTCATCAGTCTTTTCCGCCTTATCGGCACTCGCTCCATCACCCGAACCATCAGTTTGCGACTCCTTTGATGAGACATCTGGCAGATCGGCATCTCTAAAATGATATAAAAGACAATTTATATACAAAACTTTCTCTATTATGTCTTAAGGGAACACTAAAAAGTAATAGTGTACGATTAAAGTTAGACATCCGACTACAATTTACTAAAGTGTAACAACTTATTAACTTACTTAGAAATATACCATGTTTCTTCGATATTTTCGACGGTGGAATATTGATCGGTTGCCTTCAAAAAATTGTCCCCATCCTCCAGATCCGCGTTTGCGTCTCTGGTATTGTTTTTGGCAGTCTTCAAATCCTCAATCCATTTTTGCAGGCCGTCGAAATTGAATGTAGCCCAGAGTCCGCCATAGTATTCGTTACTGGTTAAAAATTTACATTTCGTTAAATCTCCGAACTTTATTAAGTTAGATGCTTAGAATGATTATTTTATCATAATAAACACTTAATTGTTCAAACATACGCATTGATCGTTTTTCGAAAGAATATTTAACAATTAAAAGGAACCTCATAAAACGAATAAATATTGTTGAAATGAGGATTTTTTCCTTATGCAATGACAACACAGATATCTATCAATACCAACGGCTTTATGAGGCTATTCTTCCTAAAGAAAGTCTGCGTTGTGTAACACACGTAGCCGAATATTTTTTTGCGGCCGATAACGATCGGACTATTCGGTGGCCAGAAAGTGCGGAATGAATATCAGGACGAAAGTGTTTACTTATATGAAATTGTTTTCCTAGCAAAAAAACGTTAGGTTGTATAACTTTGATTACATTATTTTTTTAACGAATCATTCCACATTGTAATTTATCCACTTTATAATTTACAATTTTCAAAACATGCCGCTTATTTAATAAAAGATGCTTTTCTAAGTAATTATGTTTATTACCTATAAAAAATACTTTATACATTTATGAAATGTACTTAGATACTCAATATTGTCTAAAAATTACATCTTAGGTTAAAATTCTTTAAGAAAACATTAATAGAAATATACCACAAATGAGACTTATAACTTTAAACTTATTTCTCCTTTCTTGTACATGGGTATATACTGTCTCATTTTTTCCAGTTTCTTCCAAACAATGGTATAGCAAAAAATAAACTGAAGCAACATTTACTCTGCAGCCAAGCTTTAAGTGCATAAGCGTATATTTCATGCTTTGCTGAGATATTTAATTACATCTGACGAAAGATGCAAGCATAACTATAGAATACAAATTTTGACACATAGACAGTAGTGAGTAAATACAACGAATCAATCATTCAACATTCAAGGAAAATGATTAAAAAGTATAAAAGTTCAGTGGTTGCACTAAAATCTTCTAATTGAGGGCGTGTTAAATGTCCGAGATAAAAAGTGAAACTACGAGTTATACATAAATTAGCGATAAATGAGAATTATTCGGTAATACCTATCGAGGTGCAATACTTTTTTGCCGATCCTGCTGGCAGCTGCCGCAACGATGGACTCTGTCATTCCTATTCGGGGAAAATATAGGAAAAGTTACCAAATTTCCGTGTAGCTCCATGAAACATTCGAAATCCAGTATTCCGACCAGACAATTTGAGTTCGACATATGAAATTTGCATCGCAGAACGGTCGCAGATGACGAAGGGTGACGGCGACAAATGGCAGTATGAAAGATCATTTCGCGTTCGGAGGTGGAAAAGTACGATCGGAATATGTGATTTCGAGCGACTGATAGTAGTTGGGCATAAAATCGGATAGTAAGGCTTATGTTTAATTGTGAGGAGGGAAAAAATCAATACCTGTCCCTACCACGACGACATCGTACTCGGTTGGCAGATCGTCCTCCATGTCCGTATTCTAACTACACCGGGATCTAGATCTCGATCGCTGAAGTTCGTTCTGAACGTGGCGAATCTGATGTTCAGCAGCACCCGATATCAGTGAATCGGGGCTCTCAATTCATGGTAGTCGGTGTCGATAAGACGAAAGAATTAACCGTAGTCGACCCCGCCCCTCGCTTCTCACTACCAGAGAACAGACACTTTCACCCTTTTTTGCCGAGAGTTTGACAAGGGACTCCGGTGCGGCACTCTTCCCTTGGCACGAGAAATTGACTGGGCCACGCGGAAGTTGTCTTTTTATTGGTGCGAGACGACCGTTTGGGGGGTTCTCCAATCAGGGGCCCGAGAATTTGGCGAATTTCGCTAATTCAGGTTGGCTCCTCAGCCATAGGAGAAAGTTCCTAGATACCTCAGGTGCGTTTCCATTGAGTTTCGGATTGGTCGAGTTCTAGTAAATTCCGGTATGATATCCATATCGAATGAAAGTATTAGAATTATTATATTGCAGAATAGATAAGCAACTTTGTTTTGCCAAAAAGAATTATTTAATAAAAATTGTCACACTGAATTATATACAACTTTGTCCGCATAAAGATTAAATTGGATTGTTGTTGTTATCGCAGCGATAATTTTAATTCCTTTCATTACCCATTGATGGCGCCGCTTGCTTAAACAAAATTATGAGTAAAGAAAGGATTGTATAGTTACAATAGAAAAATGTTTCCATAAAACTAAATTGTTCAGTAGGAATCTTTATTACAATAAAGGAATTGGTTTATTTTATTGATTTAAATTAATATTTTTTTCTTGATTGATGCGACTGATATCTTACTCACAAATGAGCAATATGAGAAAAGCCACTTATATCAGTGTGTTTTACACGAAACACGCAATTAATAAAAAGCAGAAACAAGTTCAACAGTTAAATACAGAGTGTACTATATTATATTTGTGAAGTTCAGAAACCAATTTGTAAAAGCTTGACCCTACATTGTTTGGAAATAACCGTACCGTGACCTCAGAAAAAACATTGCCCAAAAATATACGTAATCGAGTACAATCTACAATGAAAAGCAATTGCAAAAATTATACAACTAAAATTGAGCACTTAAATTCATTAAAATATGTTGCGATATATGTGCGATGAACCAATATTTATTTAAAGAACACACTGTTGCTATGTTGTGACTTTCAAGAAAAAGTATATTTAATCACTGTTTCTTTATGCTTATCTTACCTGATTGATAATGCGAAAGTGCAGCACACTGTACACTTCCGTATCAACGTGAATATAACGGGAAATGTATTTCTTTCCAATTCGCATAAACAAAATGTTTATGCGCTAATGGCCCCGTAGTCCATGCGACGTAAAATCTTCAAATAAAAAAAAAAAATGTTTATGACAGTGTACTTGACGATACGCTCGTGGTTTGCGGTTGATTTGATGTTACTTATAGATTATTTTAAAATGCAACTGTTAGTTATTTTAATGTACGTACATATTTTGCATTTCCGACATACAAGATGTACGATAGGACGTAAAAGAATTGATAATGGTAATACTCGGAGTGGTAATTAAATCTGTAACATAGAAAAAGCGTCTTGACTCTTCTGATGCAAAACTTAAGTATATCGATACTGATCGATACTGAAAAATCAAAATCGTCGAAATTATATGTGGTTAAGAAATAAACGTTATATTTTATAATATTTCTCCTTTTATACACTTTTTGTTCACATACTTAAATACGATTGCGGTATGTGACAATTTCTAGTAGGCCGAACGTTTTTGATATTTAAACACTTTTATTAATGGTCACTTATTTTTTCTCACGAACCACTTTAGAATGTACTCCCTTATTCGTTTACCAGCAGTCAACCAGCAATTTGGACAATAATTCCTTACTTGGGCGATCTTGATATTTTTCACGTTCTGGCTCGGATCATGGCCCATTTTGGTATTTACAATAGCGGGTACTATAAAATCTCTTCATTTGTACACAAGATGCATTATAATTCATGATGCGAAAAATTCATCGTCCGAAAACTGTACATTTGGATAATACTTTGAATTTCACCTTAAATTATTGGGTAACATTCTTGGTAAAGTACAAACTGTAACACAATACTCGATGTAATCTTGATTTACACTTTGGAGGGATTCGCGAAATAACTTCGAAATAAATACATAATATGTATACAGTCTCGCCCCCCCCCCCCCCCCCTCCCTCAATCATACACACGGTATCTATATGTCTGTCTTTTTCTTTCGATAGTGCGGTCTCCTTTCACACAACAAATACATTACGAAACACATACTTTCTCACACGTACAAACCTGCGGAAAGGTATATATAACAGGTGGAGCAACAGCGTGATGTAATGACTAAGTACATACTCTTTGGAATGTGTCCAAGAGTAAACTAGCTTTTATGTCTATCTATGCTTCTGTATAAACGTAGCGAGAAAGGTCCAGATAAAAATGATGAAACGTATTTTGTTACGGTACTTTTATCTTAAAATGGTAAGTTATTTTACCCTCAGTAGTTACAGCATATTTTATTCACGCATGCCCAGGTGCTAATCTTTTCATATGGCAAATAATTTATTAATTTAAGAGATATGTTACAGTGACGATTCCAAACAGATACTGTGAACACGATTATTACATCTTATTTAATTAAACTTATACTTCGTTCATAACGTGGGTACTTTCACCACAATTTTAAATTTCTTGTAAATTCTTCGTGTTTTTTTTTGTTTTCTTGTATAGAGGCATTAAAAGATAATATTACAAAATAAATATGTTGACTAAACCGGATTTGGGGCAGACAATACATTAAGCGTATCAGCAAATATTGAAAAACGGTTACACAATATAATTAGACTATTTGGAAAATTCTTATTTATTGTATTTCACGACAAAGTACAGTGTGATATTTGGCGGGATTTATTGATATTCTTTATATTTCTAGTAAGGTCAAATTTATATTGCATATGGTATAAGGTTTCTTGGCAGCATGCTTATTTATGTACGACGAAACTATTTATTTTTTTTTACCAGAAAATCGTAATATACCCTGAAAGAAGGTTATTTTCTACGTAAAATAAATCGTGTGGTGAGATTTTTTCACGTGATGATGGTTAATTACAGGAGGTTTGATTCTGTAGGTAAACGTCAAGAATTTATACATTTCGAAGTATTTACAGGAGTTAAGTTGGTTTTGTAGATAATGAAAGAATTTGCTCAACTCGCAATGTCCAATTTTTATAGCTGAGGCTACTCGTCTCAAACTTTCGACGGTATAATAATGACTTTAGAGTATTGTACTCTACTATTTGTCTAATATCGGTGAATGTGTTATGATTTCTCGTCTCCTGCACTCTACTCTCTAAGAGATCACCGGCGGTGAGCCCTGACGTTCTATCTTCCAGCGGACAACCTAAGGTTTTGGCCTGCAAGTGACTCTACTGGGCAGGTTTTTTGGACTCCCTCCTCGTGGAGGCAACCGATGGCGAGTCCTATCGTCCTCTGTTCCACAAGGTGACCCGGGAATATGCTCCATTGACTGGAACCCGTCGGTGAAGTAGTCCTAACGTCTCCTCGTCCAGGGAGTGACCCAGCAGATGGTTTCCGGTCCTGCTGGGCGACCGTGGTACTAGCATGTTCTTCTCATTGTCAGGAGGAAAATAAGGGGTAGAGGTATCTCAGGAGGTAATGGTATCTCGGTCGCAACGTTCTAAACCCTTTTGGATCCTTCTGGCTTCTTTGGACCGTTTTCGACGTTTTCCAGTTCCTTACCATAGTGACGTGTTTGACACTGTTAGTGTGATGAGGATAGCTAATAATCCGTCTCGCTCACTCCCATGCCACAAACAATTGTTTTAGGTGGTGTTGGAAGTTACAGTCGAAAATAAAAAACGAAATTATGGCAATCCAATATTCATAATATACAAGCCTTTGGCAGCGCTACAAATCCGAAGACATATTCTCTTCGTGCTTCTGTAGTTAGACTAGCACAAAATTGCGTTTAATACCGTAAACGTTATTCCTACGATTTTCGGAATAATGGTAACAAATGTAATTGAAGGTAATTGGATTATTCAAAATAACACTAAATCTTTACTAACGTTTATACATGTTGGAAAAAACATAATAGTGTCTCAGCAGATTATGTAGACCAAGCAGATTGCGGCTAGCTAAATACAGTGCGGACCTGACAAATATTTAAGGTAGTCTTCCTTGAAAAAAAACGCATGTCACGAAACAATCTTATTTTTTGTTTGCGACTTACTTCACATAACAAGCCATATTTTATCTTGGTGCGAAATTTGATTTTGGGTTTTGAACGTATCTGCACAGGAAAATATGTATTGTATATACGTATGTATGTTTCAAACATATATTCAAATCATCTAGTGTAGTTCCTTCTGATTACCTTCTAATTAGATAACTGAAAATGTTTCTTAATCAGAAACAAAATTTTATTGTTGAAAGAATAGGATTTTGTAGCACATTCAACGGCACAACTAGTATTAAGATTAATTCGGAAAAGTTATTTATTATACATATGTATAGCAATAAAGATCTATTCTACCAAGATACCTGTGCCAACTAACAGGCAGATAAATGTATAACAGATATCGTATCCAAGTATTTGCCGCGTACGTCTCCAATTGGAACATACGTTTGGCTATAGCTTGCATGTTTGGAATTTCTTTCATTGTGTATTTGTTTTGAATTGGTGTCAAGTACAAGACATTCTTATCATTTCCGCTTCTCGGCAAAATCTCTGAAGTTTGACGTGTAGGTTGATTGCATCTCTGAGGAATATCACAGTAGATATACTGACGAATGGTTGGCAAAATTCAAATCACCTGAACACTTGTAATGTACACATTAGACATTTGCACAATGCGGCTGTTGTTTCTTATTTTTTAGCAATAAAATAACCATCACGAGAGTGAACAATTTTCAAATACATAAAATCATTTTACTGTTGTCATTATTTTGCATGCCTACAATTTTCTGAGTAATGCAATTGTCATACAAAGACATTAATATGAAAATAAAAAGGATGCAACATATCGTAATATTGAAAGGATTGCTATCTGCATACTGTGTAAGCAAAGATGGGATGCAGAAGAACATCATTAGAAAATATTCAATTGTTCTTGTATAATATCTATGTATGTAATGACAAGGAAGGAAATTATAACTATTTACTTAACATGAAACTGTAATATGGTAGTTTTGGTATGTCACGATTACTTTGCCCATTGTAATATTCAATTTTCAGGTATAATTATATCAATCAATAATGCAAATACCAATAATAAATCAATTAGTTCTGCATTCCTTATGTTACCCATTTTGTTTGAAGCAATATTCTCTACTTACTCAAATATTACATTAATAAATTAATTTGTAACTTGTTAAAGCTGATATTTGAATAATAACTAATTTTTCTAGACCAAACTAGTGGAATAAAAAAAGCTCTTTAATCTATGAGTTTCCATCGTAATAGAAACTGCTACAAGTTGCAAACTTTTGTGTCTTATAGTTTCTCAAAGTTTGTTAAAGGAACAATTCACTTTAAGGTTGAGCTCATTGCTCACATTGGGAACATCTTCTTAGTTTACAGTTCACTGTATTTATTCATTTTCATATGACATATCTTCCTGTATATTTATCTTGTCCATGTATCATCGGCAGGCTTGTTACATCAAATAGGATATAATCTAGTGACTTCATATACTCAAATTATTCTTCAGAAGATAGTCATGTACTCCATCTTTACAGTCTTATACTGAAGTAATCCTGTCTCAAGTCTCAGTTTTTTCTACTAGTTACAGTAAGACAAAACCTTACAGTTAGTCAAGGAATAAACAATTATGCACAATTGTTTCTATGAGGGTCTGATGATATCAATAATATGTTTTTAAGATCACGATAACCTTGATCACGGGTTATACATTGTATTATTGGGAGTACAAATAAGTTCTGACCATTATATTTCTAACTTTAACGCTTTATTTATTATATTATTATTTATATATTATTTACCTAACCCAATTTCCTTGTTCTTGCACAGTAGCCATGGCCTTGAGACAGTTTGAAATCGTTTGTTGAATCACTTTCAAGGTTTCAGCGAGCTCTTCTTGAGTTTGGTATGAATGTTGGTCGAATAACGCCTCCAATTTAGCATCTTTCCACTTTACTGGCATCACTTCGCGTTTTTTACCGCAGATATCAAAATCAGCTCTTTTAAAATACCGGAACTAGTACTCACATGTTTTTATTGGTGGAGCATGTTTCCCGTATGCGTCACACAGCAATCGATGTTCATCAGCTGCACCTTTCTTTAAATTAAAACAAAAAAGCAACGCTTCCCGCAAATTGTGTTTTTAGGGAAAAATGAGCACGCTTCAACATGAATACAAATATTATAATTTTTATAACGCGTTGCAACATGCAACAAATATATGAATTTGATCATTAATAAACTCTGTCTAGTCTCTGGTTTGCTCATTAACATCACCTCTTATTTGGGAGGTGGGGAGGGAGTATTCCAACTGATTTTTCCCAAAGTATATTTAGGAGAGTACAAAAATATATTCTGAACGTAACTAATTTTCGTTCAAAGTTAAACTCATACTCACTTATCCATTGTTCGTTAGTGCATTATTGTACGAACATTTAAAAAAAGTCGAACATTCGTCATCTTCACACATACCTAAGATAGTCTAATTGTAAGATAGATATTTACATTTGAAGGCCCGACAATAATTCGACCTAAACATAATTTCGTTAGTGCATTATTGTAATTATGTTTAGGTCGAATTCTTGTCGGGCCTTCAAATGTAAATAACTATCTTACAATTAGACTATCTTAGGTATGTGTGAAGATGACGAATGTTCGACTTTTTTTAAATGTTCGTACAAATATAGGGTGTCTTTTATATTTAAAAGAAAATTAATAATTGATTTAACCCGCTGATTGTTGTAACTCTAAAGTACTTTTGGGTTTATTCAATTTCGCCCCTTTTTCACCCAAAACACGAAAATAAATAAAGGATTGGCTAAGAAAACCAGAGTGGAAGAATGGTTATGGACTACATGAAGCATCCTTGCTGGTACTTTGGGCTCAACAGCTTATCTCAATCTAAATAGTATGTTTCTAGCTCCATGTAAGGGGTAAAAGTTTCAAGATTACTTTTAGTGTTGAGGCTTTTGCGGTCAGAATTATAAGTGTTATTGACTTCCGGGTGGTGGCAGTGATTATTCTCAGCATTGTCCCAACGTTTCGCAGACATAGTCTGCAGGCTCAGGGCAAGAAAGAGCTGAAAATCATAGATCATACCATAGTTTGAAATTGTGAGCTGCATGTTAAATCGTGTGAAAAGTCAACGACCGACTAATAGTCTGGCCACATCCATGCATGAATAACTGGAAACTTCAGGGCAAACAGATTTATTGAATATTATTAACAGATATCACATTTTATCTCCACCAGCCTGCCCTGTTTTCTGTACATATTTCTGATTCATTTGAATGTATATGAATCTGTGTACGAGTGTATTGATTTGGCATTGTTGTTATGAAGGTGATGCTAATAATATTACAATGAAATGTAATGACATTATGTTATAACATAATTACCATAAATCAGCCGCTTAATTGAGGAACAGAACCACTAAGTTACTATTTCGGAACAAATCGAAAAAATGTTTAGAATAGTCGTAATTTTATGGGAAACTAGAAGCTCTTAATGAGCTGTTAGAAAGAAAGTGTCTTATGACATACTTAAAAATAAACAGTTTAGTTTTCGAATTTTAAAGGGTAAAAAACCAAACACCTTATTTCTTTATTTAAGTTATCGAAATCATTTTTTATTTATAACAGATACGTGAGTATTTCTGAAAATAGTTCTAAGGGTCAATAGTGTACAACAAAGGTAAAAATTTATTTATTCTGAGTAATATCATAAATTCGATCCAATCGCGACGTACAGTAATAATAAAACGACCGAGTTGAAACAAACGTGCTGTTTTATTCAATTATTATAGTGGTGTTTCCGTGAGATCCCTCTACACGTTCTTATTACCGGAAACAGATAGACGGCTTCTTCAACGATACTCTGCATTCACACTATTGTTGGAGGTATAAATTTGTATACAAAGAGTGCATGCTAATTGATCTTCCAGGAAAATGACCGGCGGATATTTGCATCGTTACATCTAGTTGAATGGGCAGAAATAGGCGTCCTTCCCTACGTATCTAAAAATCGACAATAGATCTAATATATTCCATTACCTTCCTACCTATATAGACGTAACTAGTGGACAGTACCTATCATTTTCACCTATACATAGAGTATAGTACCCATGGTGAAGTGTATGTTTCACGTATTCAGAGTGCTATACCCGAAATTAGGTGGGCGAATATTCGTTGAAAGATCTTTATTAGCCTGATGGTACGAGATTGACAGATACGTTGCAACTACAAGTCGAAACGAATGTGATGTGATGCTACTGCGAGCCGAAACGAAAATGGCGGTCTGTTGCTTACGAAAGTCGATACAAGAATGATGGAATTGAGACTATGGAAGAGCTTCTGACAAGGAATGGGGTGTGGGTTGAAGACAGTTGATTGGCTGGAAATTGTTGGTGGGGATTGCAATATTGTAATTCAGGTGTAAGGAGTGATTAGACATTAGGTACAAAAGGAGCGATAAATAAAGCCGGAAGTCTGATGGTTTTCTGTCTCGATGATATAAGAATAGGAAAGTGAGGAAGTGAGTAGAAAGAAGAAACAAAGAACGTACCGAGCGTAAATGACGGTTCTATACAGTAACCGAATTGGCCCGAAACAACTCAAAACTACCAACTCCAAACACTGTACTTTTCCGTACTGGTTTCTGGGTAGTCAATACCTTGAACCTATCCACCTATCTAACACCTAACAGACAATAGTTTTGCAGGTTTTTTCTATGCAGAATGACTCAAGTGATAATCTTTGTACCGTGCTATGCGGACGACGTAATCCATTACCTTGTACTCTTCCATTGGTTTAATTACACTTATGCTGTAATGGCAACATTACTTATACAGAGTTTGACTAACGAATCGTGAACTGTTAACAAGTGCATTGTTGCGTACCGAATATGTGAATAAATAGTATTCCTTTTCATTAATAATTACTGTTAAATTATAGAACACTCATTAGTAATAATGCACAAATGAAGATATGTTTTTAATTGAATTATAAATGATAATATTTTACATTATACATTTAAATATTAATGTCATCATGGTTAGTAATGATTATGATATAAATAATATTGCAATTTGGAACTGTCTAGAACAGATGGCTGAGTCTTGCTTTTCTTTATTGTCTGTCAACACTTTACAGCTATTCCTCTTACTTCTTTCCGTGTAGACCACAAGTTTCATTACTCTTCGTATTGCTATTAAAGGAGCAGATTTATTTCGTAGAAAAAAAATGTGGGATTCGCCCGAAAATTTGTAGATGATCAGTTGTGTTGTGTAAGTGTCTCACTCATAGTCAGGCTATAAACGTAAATACTACGCAAAGACATGGTTACTTTCATCAAGATTTCATGAACTTGACATCAACGAATATTTAAATATTACGTACACACACTATCGTTTGTATTAGGAGACCATTTTTTAACAATAAACATAATCACATGATTTGACAGCCTACCATAACGTGTTAATAAGAATTTTAATAGTTTTGCTTTACATCAGTTTTGAATCAGATGTTATATTGCGAACCGATAGAAATTATCCGACAATACGAGAAAATTACACGTAATTTTTTCAAGGAGAACAATCTTGAAATTATATCGGGAGTATAAGTGTCGGGGCAACACAGATAGATATCTTTTACGGCACATTGATTGCTGGTCAGGTGTTGTTTTGCAAAAATTCACAAACATGGTTATCAATTTAGGTGTGCGTTGCTACAAGTAATATACTATACACTTTGAACATATTTGTGTGTTCTTGTACCGCTAAAAAAAAACATAACAGAATTATACGAATATTGATATATGGTTCATAGCAAGTACATAGTAACTTTGGTATGGTGTTGATAACAAAAACGGAAGTGACAGAAATAAAATAAAATGTTAAATAAAGTTAGTTCTAAATAGTATTTAGAATAAGACAACAAAAGCGGAAACAATGACACCGGATATAAAGAGCGATAAAATAATGCATAAAAGAAACTACTAGAAGTAGAGAAGTACTAGAAGTGAGTAGAGAAATCAAAAGTTACACCAAAAGATAAAGTGAACAAAAATGCTAATTGATACACAACAAAGGACTGTTTAGAACCGAGAAATTCAATAAGTAGGAAAAAGATTAAAAAAAAAACTGTATTCTATTGGGAAGCGAAAACGTTTTTTATATGGTTTGTTCACCTCATTCTGAGCCGTGAGTTTGCATAATCCTATTTGTGTTGCACATGTCCGATAGCCCTTCGATCACATCGGTAGGCGCGGTCATCTGGGATAATTCGTGTTGGTTGTAAATTATCCTCAGTACAGGTGTTGCACTTTGTACTTTCTGTCGCCTCTGTCTCTCTGTCTACCCCCCACCCCCCTCTCTCTCTCACACACATCTCCGTATGTCCGCATCCAAACAAGTAACTACATTACTCATACCTTTTATTTGGGGAATATTACGAATGTAAGAAATAAACGTTCTAATACTCTCATAGGAAAGACGGTAATTTGGACAATAAAACATATGTAAAGAACAGAAAAGAAAGAAAAAAGTGATAACAGTAAGGAAGACGTACATTTAATGAAATAATGGTAAATATGGCAATTAACGTTGGTGCAAATATTACATTGTGTAATAAAAACACAGAAATGTTCAGTGGTACAGATCAAATAACGTGGAGTTAACGAAATATATATAAAATGGGACATGAAGTCTTGTGTCTGTGTTGCTGGACAGTGTAGTTCAAGTTGAGAATTATGGCAACCTCGCTTTACCGGTGAAGCCTAAAAGCCAGACAATCCAATCATCCACGAAATCTGAAGGTATAGGGAGGGGGTCCTCAGAATTTCCATTTTGAATACAGCCAGTCGCGTGTAGCATCTACAGTTGAAGCTTAAAAAATGCAGACCAGATTGTTTGAAAATTAATACCTTTTCTTTAAGTAATTAATTTTCAATATATCTCTTTAGAGCCAATCAGTGATTTTGTAAACTTAAGAAAAACGTTCGAATCAATAGAAATTTAACAAATAGATTTTGTATATACAAAAATTTTACTCGAAGCTTTAAAAGCTTTGTGTAAATTCCAGTGTTCTCAATTTAACCAAATCAGTACAGATACAATTATGCTAAGATTTCGTCTATTATTATAGAATATTGGACGATTATAACGCATTGACATACATAATTGCTGTACTTTGTCTATGAGGCACTTTACTTCTTTTTGAAAATATGTACTGTTAATCGGACGTCACAGCATTGATTTACGCATCGCATGTAATTAAAACCGAACAATGCTGTACTTATTTTTGGTCTGCTATAACAATGCTGAAGTCTTGAACAATCGTTGCTTAAGCCATTTGCACTCTGTTGTTAATGACACAGTGTCAAGTTCAAATCTTCAGTGTCCTTACTATTATTACGATTTGCATCTACCGTCAATGGACATGACATTTTTTTTCTATAGACCACCAGTACAAAAGCATCTTGGAAATGTTAATTGCAAATACATAGTTTCTTTATTTCTGAACTTTACCGCTTCATTCAGTTACTGATAGACGAATAACTGATTCCACTCTTCAATATGTATATGCATATACTAAAGTAACGAATGATAAACAAGAAATAAATGACTGTATATCAGAAAAGGTTTTGCATGGAAAATGTTTGTTATAAATTATAACATACATTCGGGTTCCACTTTACATCTAGATTTCTTAATTGATAAAATAAATAATAAGAATGAAATTAACAGTTTTAGTATAAATTCTCACCATGTGTAGCGTTACAGTCTAGTACCGTACCCGGTCGATAAGATTGTAAGTGATTCTCAAACGATCATGGGGCACTAGCGCCCGGAAATGACAATACAAGAAAATGTATCCCATTTGATTCTTATTCTGTCTCTGGGGCATCCAACCGTACCAATTATCCTAAATCGATTATCATTTATTATTTAATAAATTTGCCAACAAAGTAATAGAAAGTCTTCGATAATTATGGTGGTATATGGTGAAAGGCAGAATTTCTTTACCGCTAGACCCACCGAATGGTGGGTGAAACAGCAACGCCATTGATTCCCACTCCCCTGGCATCCTACATCTTTCCCCTCCCTCCGAGCATGACAGCGTCGTCGTGGTGTCGTCGTCGCAGATTATCAAGTTTCAGTCCGTTGCATCTGGTTGCATCGTAGTCCGGCGAGAACTGCGCAGAGTTGAGTCACGGGAGAGAAAGTTCGATCGAATTCGCGCGTTCCTCGTAGCAGAACAAGAAAGGTGAAATTGCGCGAGCCACGGTCTCTCAAATCTGGCCGTACATATGATGAGCGATTCCACGGGACAGGATGAGGTCCACATGACAACGGTGAGAGGACCACACATGATCGTCCTTGGCCTTCGACATGATCAATCAAACCCTGCCCTTTTTCTGCCGGACGCCAACGTCGTGTCACGTTACGAGCCGTACTATACGTACATAATTACTCAGCTCAATTACTGACTTTCGAATACCGTCGCGGCGGAGTTTCACATTTTCTGCTTCCCGTCTGCTAGGGACGTTTCCCTGCGGAAACAATGGGTTAACTTTACCTTGTGTTTCGAGGAAAAGACATAAATCAAGATGCATTGTGTACCTTGCGTGTAAGGCCTTCGTTCAGTTTTTAGGCTATTCAGTACTTGAGGTTTCCTTTCACCTTACGAAATCGCGTATATACCTGGTGTCAGTTGTGTGACAGTGCAGGTGTTCTGCTGTGTTTGTTTTCGGAATAGTATTGGCAAAACTTTTTCTTACGATGCGTAATACGAGTTAACGAACAATGGACGTAATGTGCACTCAATTTAATTGATAATTCATGGAAATGTATGTTATGTGTTCACGGTTGTTAGCGGCATTCAGCGATTGGATTGACAAAGCGTTTAAGTATCCGCAGTGTTTTTTATGAAAAAGTTCTTTGTAAGTTAAACGTTAGTTCTGCTGTCATTCATCGAATACTAGGAAATACGTTGTACGATAATTAATTGAGGAAAAAGACAATGAATTACGTATATGTCTACATAAACCAAACAACACCCTACTGACTTTGACATGTTTAATGATTGTAAACATTAGTGGGCATTCGAGTATAAGCCAGCACGTTTTGATTGCTGTTGCGCTGTTACACAAAGGAAATGAGAAGGACGTATAATTTCCGGTCATGATTAAATTCACCAATATATGCCACATTTCTCGAAGTTGACACCATAGCATTTATAGTTATTAGTTTTTTCTATTTTACACTCATATCGAACCGTACTCTGTTTTTATTATATTTGTACTTTCTTTCGTTTGTTTTTGAATTCCTGTTGGACGTTATAATTAAAATAGTCATTTCTTTTGTTACACGATACTGTTAAAACTTATTGTTTGATATTATCATGACTTTCATTCGTTGTTTCATTTATTTTGAATGCATACATAATACTTCTATGACGTACGTTCAACGGATATTAAACGTTGAGTCGAAGGGGTCATTAAAAAAACACGATCGAAAAATAACGAACAACGCGATAGCATTTGTCTTAATCGATTGCAAACAACGAAGTGACATAATTGCGCTAGTCATTTTTTCTGTTAAACAAAGTCGAACAATGCCGAACCAATGCCAGTCAATGCTATAGCTATCGTCTTATTATGTATTGAAAAAATAGCAGTCGGCGCCAGCCTATAGCACTTGTCATATTTTGTGTCGAAAAATGGCATTTTAACTCTTGCATTCATTTAAAT
Source organism: Anoplius nigerrimus (assembly GCA_914767735.1). Classification (NCBI taxonomy): domain Eukaryota; kingdom Metazoa; phylum Arthropoda; class Insecta; order Hymenoptera; family Pompilidae; genus Anoplius; species Anoplius nigerrimus. The sequence continues at coordinate 13,001,982 of OU612078.1, forward strand.
CGTAGGTTCATATCATTAAAAAAATATTTTTTGTTTGTAATACGTTACGTCCGCCAAGAAAACTGAACGCGCTACTTTGATAGATTGCAAGTACACCATCAGTTGTTAGTTGTTCGACAGCGTTCAAATGTACAGGGTGTTTTCGAGACACAATTTAAATAAGCGATTGCGGTCCATGGGATTCAACCGGTTAATATTATCATAACGCTCGTTTGTTGTTTGAATTATTTTGTATGTATACATAATACTTCTATAACGTACATTTAACGGATATTAAATAGGGGGTTGTAAAAGCTCACCGTATATATGCATAGTAATACGTAAATCAATAACTGATGTTTCCTGGAAAGAATTTGTTAATTAACAAATGTTTTTAGCCCGAATTAATTAGCGCTCACGGTTATATTCCTGAGACCCACGAAGTTTGGACACAGGACGGATATTGCTTGGAGGTCCATCGAGTGGTGGGAATTAAGCAGAAACTGAATTCGACTCGAACTTTAAACGATTCGGCGTGTCAGAGCTTGAACCCTCCTGTAGTTATTAATCATGGGCTTCTATCAAGTTCTGCCGATTGGGTTCTTCTCGGACCGCAAAAAGCACTTGGTAAAGATATTCAGATATTAAGTATTAATTTTCTGACATTTTGTATCAATTGTCAGAGTTTTTACTTGTTTCTACAATAAGTTTTCAATAGTACTTTGTATCATTCGCTGTTCTATGAATATGCATTTTAGAATGTCTTATTCTTTCTTTTATAGCATACCTTCTCTGTGATAATGGGTATGACGTTTGGCTTATGAATGCCAGAGGAAACACTTACTCTAAGCGCCATAAACGATACACTATTAAGGATAAGGAATTTTGGAACTTCAGGTAATATATCGGATTTCTGAGAAATTTACGGTATCTAGTTGCAACGTGCTTTTTATTTTGCTTCGCCAAAAAAGAAACAAAGCCGTGAATAATAAATCGTTGTGTCTTTAGCGGAAATCATGTTATTACACTAACAATTTTACAAATTATCATTATCGTTATGCATTTCCAAACACTGTTTTTCTTTTGAGCAAAACGATGTTGACGGTCATACATATTTATGCCTTTTCCTTTATAACTATACTATATTTGCTATAGTGAAATATATATGTTACGGTAAAAGTAGGTACGGTGACTGTGTATAACTGCCGGTTATTATTGAAGTTACTCAATAGAATCCTGCCGGTGTTGAAAATGAATTCTATCACACTTTGGTAGGAAGACCCCATAACTTCTTTTGGTGTATACTTTTTATAAGAATGATGAACAACATATTTTTCTTCCTTAAACTAATAAATAATTGTGGTAAGGAAATATTACCAGAATTATATATAATCGTCACTTTTGGTGAATGTCATGAATTCTTGAATATTTATCCAATTAACCGGCAATTATACATAATCGCCGGATTGAATTTTTATCAAATTAACCGGTAATTATACATAATCGTATTTACCATAATATACAGCGGTCACGTACGAAAACAACTTCTTTTATTTCGACTACGCAACTATTCATTACTCGAAAAAAATGTTGCACTGATATCATTGTAAATACATCAGTATGCCAAAAGATATACTCCTACCTATTAACAAGAATAGTAATAATGCAAATATGTAAAAACTTTACTAACATTGTTGCAAACACATTTTGCCTTTGCTATGCATCATTTGTCGCAACACTGTTTAATGTCATGAAAAGTAGGCCGGTTTCTCATAGTTCTAACGTCCAATGTTACATTACACATACCTTCATACATTATTCTCGTATATTATCACATCAATACACGTGAGTTGGACAGATTTATAAAACATACTCGGACCTGACTGATTTGTAATTATTTGTTTTATCGAGTCTTTGGTTAACCCTTTGCACTGGTGGCCCTTTTCGCTCGGACGAACCAGCAACCTAAGATGATCTTCCGCATATGTGGTTGAATTCCTTACAGCTAACTTAAAATGATTTCACATTCAATTTAACGCTTAATACTTGTATATTTTAACATTTGATGTACCTTTATACTTCAAAGAAGAACATTGGCTATTGCCAACGGCATGGACCCGATATTTGTTAATAGTGCAATAAATGCCGAGATTCTGCGATGTTCGCATCATATCAAGTCCGCCATATAGAATGCGATGATAGTATCTTTCCTTCTAACTCCCTTGTAGCGTAATTATTAGTTTCATGCATTATTTCATTAATTAGTTCATCGGTAAAGAATAACTTGAACAAATCTAATGGTTCTTTTATGTCTGAAGAGACTTTCGATTTCAGCGGCTCTTTAGCCGGATATAAACGGTGTTTTTTTCCGAGAGTTCTTCGAATTCTGTGCACGTTATTCATTCTGAATTTTCTCCTTCTTCGGCGGGATCAATGTCACTTTTAGATTCACTATCCATTACCCTGATTTTTGGCCTTCTTACACATATCTTACTTCATCGCTATTTTCAACACTGCTTTCCTCCACTCTGTTGTCAAATACTTTATGCATTGAAGTAAGTTTGTTTTTCTTCACCGAAAGATTGTACTTATCTTCAGTTGAACTGATTCTTTCACCGCATCTCATACTTATTGGGCTCCGTAACTTTGAAAGTAATATTCCTGCCCCCACGACTGTCCAGTTCGAAATAAGGTTGCGGCTGAGTCCGATCCGCAACCACAAACTAACTCGAGAGGGTAACCATTAACGAGACAACCACTAACTAAAGAAACCAAAGCTAAATAAACATCGTCACCTCTGTAGTTATCGCGCCAAAGCGAATGGTGATCGAGAGTCACCGCTGGAGTTACCGCATCAAATAAAGTGGTGACCGAGAATCACCTCACGAGTGCAAAGGGTTAATATTACTCGGTAATTCTCCTTATCGTTGTTTTCGTAGTATCTGCAATAACATGTTAAAAAAGAGGAGGAAGTCCATATAATATGGTGAGATGAATACTTAAAGTGCAAAACTTTCTAGTCGAAGGAAAAATGCGACAATGTTTATTTCTGTCATTTTCTTGCTAGCGAGTAGTACAAACTTTACAAGCGGATGATTGTCATTTGCATGACCGTATTCCCACGTTGACGAGCAAACTTTATTTTTAGCTGGCACGAAATTGGTTATTACGATGTGCCGGCGTCCATAGATTACATTTTAGAAAAGACTGGATATTCGGAGCTGTATTACATTGGATACAGCCAAGGGACGACGGCTTTCTATGTTATGGGAAGTGAGCGACCGGAGTACAATGCCAAAGTCAAAGGAATGATAAGCCTTGCCCCGATTGCTTTCCTAGCCAATCAAAGGAGCCCTTTGTTGAAATGCGTTGTCCACTTTTACACCGTAATGGAGGTAAGATGCGAATAAAAGAAATGTCCCGACCATCTTATCTCGGACAAAATAACATTTACTTATGCTTCTGACTTGTCCCTTAATTAAATATTCTTTTTCGCACTGAAGACGACTGATCGGATGATCACATTATGTTTACCACGCTTTAGAAATCGGGATGTAGAATTGTATGAGATGCATGTGTGAACTATGGTTTAATTTATACAAGGAATATGTAAAATACAAGGTGATGTCCCGTAGAATGTGTAATATCGAATTATTGCAGTGGGGCTCATTGTATTGCAACATCCATCAATGGTTCCCCAGGAACAGGTTACAAGCTAAGGCATTAGGGACAATAATACGAAATGCTCCCTGCGCCTTAACAAAAGGATTTTGCAACTGTTGGTTCCATTTGATCGCGGGTTTCGGGAGCAATCAGTTGGACAAGTCGATGTTGCCACTAATTTTCGGACATTTTCCCGCGGGTTCGTCTGCAAAACAGATTATTCATTACAGTCAGAGCATACTGTCAGGTAAGAATAATGTAATGTGATAATAACGTAATGTCAATACGAGGAATCAGCGGGTATGTTATTTATAGGCTCTTTCCGGAAGTTTGATTATGGTGATAATAACGAGAATTTGAAAATCTACGGATCTACGCAACCTCCGAAGTATAATTTGGAAAAGGTTAAGGTACCGGTCGTGATATTTCATAGTGATAATGATTTTCTCACACATTCTCTGGTGAGCCTACTCTTCTTATAATACAATATATTTTAACATTAATTATCCCGACGGTGTTTAATTTGTCTTTGTTTGAAAAAAATTATCGGTTTCCATTTTGTTTATCATGTATATTAATGAAAATGTAATATTAAATCCTTCATCAATGCAATCAGGTTCATGATATTAATGCAAACTTACTTTGTCAGGATATTCAAAAATTGGCGAACAAACTGCCAAACGTCTTAGAAACGAAAAAGATTGAGTATACAAAATTCAATCACATCGATTATTTGTGGGGCCGTGATGCAAGAACGTTATTATACAATAAACTAATTCCCATACTGAAGAAATTCTGAGAATAAGAAAGCAATCAATGAACAACGTTGACGACGACGATGACATGTTTCCACACGAAGCTGAGGAACAGAGAAACGAATTTGAATCGTAAAAGAAACCGAGTCATATTGACTAACATTTGTAAGAGTTACGATAATACGCATTCGACAGCAAATAAAATTGTTTTGTTACGCTTTTATTAATTCAGCAAAAATAGTCACTGAAGGAAAACGATACTCCTCATCCGCAATTCATCATTATGCAGCCGTATTGACAAAGTGTAACGAATCTCTTTGTTATATAGATTATGTTTTTGTTATCAACGATCTTAGGTTCGTTGAGTTGTTGCATTTGATGGAATATTGCACTTTATGTTTCTTCTTTCCTTTCCTGCCGCCTGTTACCTTCTTCATTTATAGATCGTAGTTAAATTATTTTTCGTTGTATTACAGTTTTCCAAGTTAATATATTTTTTTACAAACAGTTTGTACCAATTCTGGTTGTTTTTCCTGCTGTTTTCCCAAATGTAGATTTACGACCATTTACAAAAACGCATATTAAATGCTGGTAGGCGCATTAGCAAATATCGAATAAAACAAGACAACGAATTCTGTTTGGAATGGTAGGTTTTGTCAGTGGAAATACATACATGTTTCTTCCGTAATTTCTTTTTATTGTAGATTTGCCATTTTAGCAAATACAACGCAAATAAAAGTCTAATTTTGTTCCCTCGACATTAATATACATTCTCGTGTTTTGTACTGTCGTAAAAAGTCTTATTCGTCGAAATCATAAGACGTTAAATGAAACAATTGAATGGAAAAAAAAATCAAGTTCAGGTGAAGAAATGTATGTCGTTCAGACACTACCTCGGATTTGACTCTGCCAGCGGACAAATGCTATAAAAAGGAGTCGGCGGACGTGACTACAGCTGCTTACCTTTTGCAACCTGCCATCTACAAGTTACAGCACTTCTTACGTTTCGGAAGCATCGAAAAGATCGGGAAAGCTTTCCTGACATTTTAATTGTTCTTTAACTCATTTCAATGAAATCGACGTTCTTAAGGAACAAAGCTTCAACAATATTCTAAGATTTAACAGAAAAGGTATGCTTTCCGTGGTATAAATTAAAAGTTTTATGAAAAAGTTATTAAACGTTTGTTGACACAACAAATATTAAAAGGTGTCGAAGAAAGAGAAATTAACACGTTGAGTTGTATTTCCGCATGATTTATTCGAAAAATCAGTAAATCAATATTGGTCAAAGAAAGAAACGTTTTTTTACTGTCACCTAAACAATTTTTCATCTTTTGCGTTCAAATACCCTAGTAATCTACGAAAAACAAAAAAATGACGCTACTCGTCGGCAATTCCTAAGACTTTTTATCGAGACCGAGTCTATGCTCTAAAGATGTTAATGGGCGATCTTTATAACTTCATCCCTTCACAAGTTCTTGGAAATTCCATAAAAATTGCCCCATTATACTTATATATACCTACATATATACAGGGTGCATCATTTAAACTGAAGCACCTAAACATCTTCGTTACTTGTCATTGTATGAAAGAATTTTTTGCCAACTTGCGCACAACGTATAATTTGTAGATTCCAACATCAACAGCAAAATTTTATCCTGATGTATTTTCGGCTTATTACTTTAAAAGTAAAAGAGCAACGGTATATGTTAAACAATTTGAAATTTCAATGCTTTTCTAGCTTGAAAAAACTACAAAATTGCCCTTTCCCCTTATGGGGTTTATTTAAGTACACATTTATTCATAACGGACGAAAAGATTAATGTTTCTCTAATGAGCTTGCAAGACCGGAAATTGCGGAAAATAATTGCTATGTGATTCTATCACATCGCAGACGTATTAAAAGGGGCAAAAATGATTTACCAGAAGATTACGTTATTAAACGAATGTGAACGGCAGCCACTGTAACCATACATAGCTCCGGAGTATGTAAATACCTTAAGGTTAAATTATGAGACTGGTCTTGTTAGTAAGCTCGTTAATTCTATTAATTTATATTCTATAATAGTACAGAAAAAACGACCACTACACATTATATCTTTGCCCTCGGGAGTTTTTTTTCGTACGTCAATAAGTAACGGAGATATTTAAATGTTCCCATTTAAATAGTTCATCTTGTATACGTATGCTGTATCGATGTGTGTTCGTGTTCGTGTCCTGTGTGCGATTAATTTTCGTTTTTTATAGCATTGAAACTCAGCCAGTCAAACGCTCGGTGGCTCGGTTAGGAACATATTGTCGCCCGTGTTGTTTTCGTTACAACAATAATTCTCTCTTAGACTCATCGAACGTCCACTTTTCCCACTATTTTCACCTCCTATCGTTACAATACTTATTTAATTGCTCATAAATCTTTTTCTTTTTCTTACTTCAATTTTCTCCTAGCTCCGTTTCTCTCTGTTGTCTCTTCGCCAAATGTCTCTGCGTATGTGTGTGTCTTTCTTCGTGTGAGTGTGCGTATCGATAAGTGTCATTGGCAGCTTTCGATTCAGTACTTTCGTCTTTCGTCACATTGGAATATTTCCGTGACAAAAAAGTGTTTGATCTCTTTTGGCCAAATAAAATGTCGATTATCCCCTTTAATCCTCTTCCCTCGTCAATAACCGATATGGCGGCCGATGGTGTCATACATCGTCCTTTGTACGGTAATCGCTTTGATCGTTCACGCTGGTCATCAGAGGCCTCAGAAGAAATAAAAGACCCAGTATACTGCGTTGAATAGCATGAAGCTAACGGGAAAGATTATGCGGGAGTACTTGTCGATGATGTTCACATCTTTTATTTTCGGCATCGAAACGCGAAGAACTGACGCTCCGCGACGAAGTGCGTGAAGCACCTGAAACATGATTAGCGTAATTGAAACGGTCTTGTATAGCAAACAAGACCTCTACTCTCAACTCACGTGCAACAGAGTTATTTCACTACGTATTATATCGAGACCGGGTTATGAGACACAAAGTGGTGCAGTAATATAAAGATATTTTAATCGTTTTAAAGCTGCGCGTTACGACCAAATTAAAATAAATTAAGAATTTGAATAAATGACAATTCAGCACTTCCATAAAATGTAAAGGCACAATTTCGGTAATTATGAGACCATGGTGCATTTTCATCGATATTCTTAGCCGAAGCCACTGCTGTAACTAATTTAACATTTTTCAAAATAGAGTGAAAGTTTCCGTGCGGTATTCTAATTGTGGTAGCAACAATACATGTGCGTATCGTATAGTATAACGAAGCTGACGATTTTCATTGCAAACATTAAGGAATAAAACTTAAATCGCAGGCAGATTATGAAGTTAGGAATATCATCATTGTTTAATTGAGTAAAACGATGCTTGGGGAAGGCATGGTGTGTGTGTGTGTGTGTACCTTTGGTTTGTGTTGCCTGGGTCCTCTATACCTCAACCCGCTATTCCGGCCATGGTGAACATTGTATCCTGCCGCTGCCCTAGCAATACGGAAGCTCGGCGGAAACTTGGTTGGATCATGGTCCCTTCCGGTTGTTGGCGTACTCGCTGCACCAACTAGGCCGGATCTGTTTCTGATGCTGGGCAACGGGGACATTCTTAGGTCCTGCAATTCAATTATGTCCGCGTCCGTCGATCCGGGAAATGGTGAGCTCGCTTTGCTTCCTGAATTATCGAATTAGAGTGCAATACAAATTACCGTTTCATCATAAAAGGGCAAACCGACAATCGGAAGGTTTAAAGGAACACGCGGTGTCCTGGGTAATACAGCCAATTCAAATAGTCCACACATACCCTATAGTGACTTGATTTAAGTGATCAGGTCGTGTATGTACACAGGTAAAATACTTTGATTTGTTGCGTGTCAAAATCATGCCCATTGTTTTTGTATGGCAAAGGTTGGAGACGTGATAAAGAATACATGAAAGAGTGGATGGCATATCACAACTCTTGTGAGGATTTATTTTCGAAGATATTCAAATAATTGCGGATTCTAAGAATATTAGAGGAGTTTAAGGTTATAAAGTTATAAACAAGAAGCAGGCAGCAATAGAAGTAGGTAATTAAAACGATGTGAAACAGAGTGCTCTGATGAAATTGCCTTTTTCAATTATTTAAATTATTTCCGCAATCCACAATTCGGTTAAGTCAATTATGTAAAGTCAATTAATTTCAACGAAAAATAGACACAGAGACAATGGCTAAGGTTCATCCGCACGCAAAAACTGTGAATAATCTTAAAATATTTCCTTGATAGTTTCCCGCACAAAACAAGTGCCGATAATTTGTCCCGTGTGCTAATTCGATACTTTCTAATAACGTATCTTTGAAGTACCGATATCTTCGGCGTTGTTCAGTTATTCGGTTCATCTTATCTCGTGAAGTAGACATTTCGTATGTATATCTTGTATTCATCGTATGTACATTAGATGTACGGAGTTTAATCAGATCGTCGAATTATTCTTTCATTAACAACCTTGTCATTGTAATAATATTAAAAATATTGAATGTAATGAACCTAATAATATTATTCTTAATGTTCCTTACCCGTCTTTGAGGACACAATCTTCTTCTCGTCCGTGTCCTTCTTTTTCGTCTTCTTTTTAGCTCGCGCACCCCAATACGTATAATTAACGGCTGCGTATTCCAGTAATGCGGCAAATACGAATACGAAGCACATTACCAAATATATGTCAATAGCCTTGACGTAACTTATCCGTGGCAGTGAGCTGCGTACGCCCGTTGATATCGTTGTCATCGTTAAAACAGTAGTGATGCCTGAAAATCGGGAGCATAAAGCGTCTTGTGCTGAACCAGTGAAAGAATCGATTATTCGGACAGAATCGGATGCCCGTAAAAATTCTTTATTCTTTGCACGTTTGACGAAAACGTTGACGTCAAAGAGTTTGAAGTTTGATAGAGGGTATTATTCTTTTCTAGAGGGTGTACTATACGACAGCGTTGTTTTACCGAGAGCGACTCTGGCGCTGGTGGCTTCGTGATTGATCCAAAAACTGACCCAGCTCAGCATAACGATCAAAATGCTGGGCAGATACGTTTGGAATACGAAGTACCCGATGTTTCGTTGAAGTTTAAAGCTAAGGGAGAGTCGCTGGTAGATGCCAGTTGCTAGTCTCTCTTTCCTGTCGTTCGTCTCGTACCCGATTATAGTAAACTGCGGGAGTTCAGCTTCTTCCACACCTCGGACTGGCGTTTCTTTCCAATACATTACGACGTCCAGCACCGTATAGCCATCTGATTAAGGAGAGTGAAAATATCTATTTTTATATCCGTTAGAACATGTATAAAGTACATAAGGGTTCGGTACGTGGGATAGCTTGCATAGGTACCTGAAGTATCCCGATTGTTTGTATTTTTGTAAAGAAATGTCGGAAGTAAAAAATGTTGACTTCAAACTGGCATATGTTACAGTGAAGAAAATGTTTCCTCGACGAAATTTGTGTACGGGGATGTCCAAACTTTATATTCAGAAGGTAATCGGTTTAAGTAGATAAAAATGGAAATGTTTAAAATAATTTTGCTTTAAGTGAGATTTCGATTTGCTGAAGATAATTAAGTTATATGGGGTGACTAGACTGTAACATGGCGAGTTTTCATTGAAAAATTCTTAGAGAAATACCATTAATTGGTCATTCTTTTCAGCGTATAATTTAAACAAAAATAATTGTTATTACTTTCAGGCTACCGTTTTTTGTTGTGCAAATTCAATCAAATATATCTTGGCCAAATAAATTCACTTTCCGAGTCGTTATATGAGTATTTACATCAATTACCCAAGATTTTTTTCGTACTCGGTTGCACCAGGATCATAGTATTATGAAAGTACGGGGTTCCATTTAAAAAGAAATAATCTCGAAATCTCAAAAGAGGCGAGAAATTTAGAAAAGAATCTTCTTTAGCACAACATTTACCTATTGCAACGAACGTCTTTCTTAACAACTATTTCTGCGCCTTAATAAAAACAACGGAGATATTTAAGGTGATCAAGTTAGTTGAGGCAGATCGTGTAATATGCCTTCGTCAACTAGAATAGTAATAATACCAACCGCGTACACGCAATTACATTTACGGAGTACCGATCTCCCAAAGTGAGTGACTCTAACAGGAGTAAGATAAAGGAAAATCTTGCGTTGACGCTCTTATCGCTGAAACATACGCCAAAATATGTACGCAATGCGACATATATGAACGAAATGTGCTATGACATATTATCGATCGGAATAATAATTGACGGGCAACTAACTATTCCTCTACATCTTTGCTCTTCGTAAAAGGTTGCTAAATTGAACAGACACATTAACATGGCCGGTTATTGTCGCTGCCATTGCCTAAGTAGAATGCGAATTCGACATGTTACGTTAGAAGTAGGGTTCTAGCGAACTCTATAATCGTACAGCTTTCGATCTCTACGGTGCAGTTTTGAGAATCGAGCGGGTAGTAGTGCAGATCCATCATGCATGCCAAGGTCGTCGTGAATCGCATGCCGTACGTGACCGAACCATCCCCCGACAAACGGACGAGCTTGTTGCGCTCGGTGACGTCGTGCAAGAAACTGTAATCACAGATAAAAACGGTATATCCATCAAAAAAGGCGTACCCCCACTCTTATCCTTCTGACTAATGTTAACGACACCTTAACTACTATTTATCCTACCAACTACGCGTGTCCTTTGGTAATTTATTTTATAGTCAATATTGTTATTTGTAACTGTACACACATTCGCTGCACTAATTATTTTACGAGAAAGAATAATAAATGTACAAGCATTTTGAATTTACATGTTTATATACGGAAGAAATATTAACAATAGTGTTGCAAAAAAAAGAAATTGACCGATGCAGTTTGCCTTACAAACACAATATTTTGAGATTTTTTCATTCGGGTCATACGTTCGAATGCAACAATTTTATATGTCCGACTGTGTGAAAGATAGGAAAAATAATTGTGACCGGAATATGTTACGTGACTTGAACTGAAATCTTCCGATATTCAATACAATTTGCAATCAATACAATTTTTAATCACTGTTTCTTAAAACTTCGAGTGCCGCTTGAAATCACAGTTAAACTAACCTGTTTTTGTCGTTGGCAAAAAATGTGTCCGGGACCCAAATTTTCTCAGCAAAATCGCCACTCAACGTTAGGACCTCTTCCTCATGAGAGAAGGCTAATCTCTCGTCCTTCCAGTATTGATTCAAGTACATCGTTATAGTGTAATCCTGTTGGTAATTGCGACCGCGTTATCAGTCCCTTTTACATTAAACAGTATGTCAAAAGCAAGAAATCATCACCAATTCAAGACCGTCTTTAATAAACAGTTTCACTCTAAATTCAAACTAATATGGTAATGATATAAAACATTAACTCATGCAAGTACGATGACGGGCAAGTGAAACTTAGTTTTATCGCGGGGTGTATTACGAGAAATAGTGGCACCGTTTATTTAAATACGGTTCGAGGGTATAAACTGCGAAGATTGGCAGTTCTCGGTTGTGTATTATAGCGTACGTGAGCCGAACGATGCATTACGGGTCATGAAGCCGTAGGTTACATGACAGGGTAGTCGGAGGAGAGGATAGGGAGCATAGAAGTGAGGAGAGGAGAGAAGGAGACGGAGGGGGAGGGGGAGGGGGAGGGGGCATGGGTGGTAGTCAGAGGGAGCGGGAAGTTTTTATCGAAAATGCGCCAAGAATCGATCACTCGAACGTATCGGGTTGCCCGAGGCCAAGAAACGGTTTCGGAACGGCGAATGCCTTGGATAAATGCGGATGAAAAGGCATTTCGCCGTTCCGCAGAGAATTTCAATGCTGTGCAAGATACCTAGGAAAAGTGGCGCACACAATACGGCATGCCGTTAAGAAAAAGAATGGCGAAGCTCGTTTTGGACCGCTCGTCTCAGAGTTAATGCCACGGACGACAAATTGAATGATGACCCGGTACTCTAATACGGCACGTTGCATTCGGATTTACTCACCATGTTCACTTCCGAAATGGCGTCAAAACTCGCTATTGTCAGATCCATTCCCACCAATAAGGGTTCGCCTGTAATTCGAGTAAGTGTCAAGGTAAAATGCATGACGGACAAATGAACGGAGAAATATACACTTATATAATAATAATAATCGAGCTGTCTCGGGTATAAAAAAGAATGTCTCGAGTTTCAGATGAAGGAACGCTGAGACGTAGAACAGATAACAGCAATTTGTTGCGAACATGGTGTTACGTTACATGGTACGCTGACAAATTGGCAGGTCACTTAGACTTGAGGAAAATGGGGTATTGTAAATAACGAATGCTCGTTAGGTGGCTAAGGTAGTCTCCAGAACTTAGGGACGCAAATGAGAACTGTGCTATATTGTTTGTCGGTAGAACTCTTACCGCCGAAATTAGGCCTTAATCGAATGTCATAGCCATCCAGGATTCTTGAAATCGTTTGAGTCACATTTTCCAGTCTGTCGGACATACCTGTGCTCTCCAGCGAGGTTCTAAAAATGACGAAAAAATTCGAAACTTTCGTTTGAATATATGTTACCTCCATTGAGTAACGAAAAATGATAAATGTAGTCGCTAATAACCCCTGATGTTGATGCGAGTATAAATAAATTTATTTAAAAAAAAAAAATAATGATAAATTTGCAGTTTCATGCTGTTTAGGAATACACGCTTTTTTTCCCCACCAATTCCTCCACTCAGCCGAATCTTTCCCCGATTTTACGAGCAAGCGCATAGTCTTAGGGAAAGGAATACAGGCTTGGGTAAAGAGTGTAGTTAGGTAACTCAGCAGACAGCAATTTCTTCTTATTATACTTGCAAGCTATAATTGGCAATAAAAAATCACATGTAACATGTATCCTTATTTAGAAGTTTAGATTTTCAGACCACCGTGTATCGCAAACAGAGGGCGGCACAAACTGCAATGTGAGACAAAGGTCGCAAAAAAACTGTACATAATCGTTCAGCCATAAACAACGCTATTCAGGCAGAATATTTTTTCTTTGAGTGTTGTGTATCGAAAACTTGGTTATGTCAAAAATTCTGTAAATAAAAACATTATAACCATTTTTAAGCGTCGCATACCGTTTGAGTGTAACGTTGACACAACACTTGACCAAAATTGGCCAACCGTAATCAAAATCAATTTTGAAAAAGAATACCTAGCAAATATGTATGTCAATTAGAAGACTGCTGCAGACATTGATTAAAATTGATCAAATGGAATATTTTATGAATGAAAATGTGAACTGAATACATGGAGCTGGTTTGGCTTCTATGTGTTCTACTTACGACAATATCGATCCTTTTGATAATACGGAACAAGTCTTGTAACTGAATACAACCGATTACAAGAGAACAAAAGATCAAGGATGAAAGAGATTTTTAACAAACTCTGCGTATCTGTTTTCGGTGAAGGAATCCGATCGGGCTGGTGTATGGTTGGTTTCTGTTTGATACTTGGAATTGTAATTGCATCCATAATCTTTTCTTTATATGAGCCAAACCACTGATACGGGTAAGAAAACCAGAAATTTTCAAATTATTCCATTCAATCGATCATTATTGTGGATGTAATATGAAATAAGCCTATCTAAATAAATTAACAAACATATATTCGACGATCGTTTATGGTATTCATATTTTGTTGCAACAATAAAACACTATTTAACATTTCAGCGGGTCGGTGACAAATTAATACAGTCTGGTCGGGCAGTTCAATAAATAAACCTATGGGACATATATTAAATATTTGTACGCAGTTAAAGAACAGATATTAGACGTGAGTACACATATGCAATCATTGTCATGATTGTTATTTTGTACAGCTCTTTAAAACGAAACAATTCACTATTATTACTATCAGAATGTCAGTCTGAATAATCATGTGTTCACGAGGATTTAGATTGCAATTCAACCTGCAAAATTTCGTCTGTGTTTTCGAATTAGCTTTTCTACGAAGCAATGAAAAAGTGCGTTTAGCCGCAAGTCTGTATTCCACGTTTTGTCACTACATACTGTATCAATTTGGCACCTCCTTAGTGGAATTTTCTGAATGTCAATTGCGAGTGACAGGTTGTTCAAATGAGAAAAATGGATTTGGTTAGTTTCCCGCTCACCGAACGCTACGAAGACACAGGTAGAAGAGGAGAAGCACGATTGGCTGTCTCCGTGGCAGCATGTCTCTGCCAATCGGCGGCTGGTCGTGCGGAATTACGTCAACAGACAGGAAATGACGTCATCTTGCGTCGTCCTCGCGCCTCGGCGTCATCGCACCCTGACTACCGACTAAAATTTTATTTCTCTCTCGTCATATTTCGATTATTCCGTATCTACTGACTGAAATTTCATATTGAAACGCAGGAACGGCATGCGCCGATAAACAATTTCAGGCTCGACAAATTATTATGCGTCTAATTGCCTTCGATCTCTTTGTGTTCGTGCAGATTTCAAAGTGCGGATTTGGTTTCAAACTGATAATTGTAGATGTATCAATAGTGATGCGTTTCCTTTAATAGTTTCAACATATCAGTGAGACGGTAGGATCAATTATATTGCCCAATGGATTGTTCATCATAAGACAGTAATCCATTACAGAAAGTTAGTAAGACATGTATATTACGATATGTTTTCAAATTCAATCGTTTGTCCATTTATGAATACCGTTTGAAATGCTCTTAGATTTGGCGTGTCGAATAGGTGGATTATGTGGCATAAATTACTTATCATTGAAATTGATAAGCCACGCCAGAAAGATTTGTAGATAAAGCATAATCTTTCGTTGTTGTCAGATAAATTTGTTTTCTCTTGTCAGTTATATTTACTTCTGATATGTACTTCTTGGACTTGTCCGCCTATATTGTTGATACATACTACTTCGTACTACGTATACGTTCGTGTCCAATTCAATTACACTCATTATTTTTGTCGACTTAAATATTTGTATTGCTAACATTAATTGCTCGCAACTGTTTGAAATTTTGCATTTTTGAAACTGCCGTTGGCTTAAATACACTGAATACGCCGAATATAAACAGTAAATAGATTGACGTAGAGGCATCGAAAACAGAAGTGACACGGTCAAAGTTCGCTTCAATTTTTGACACAATTACTGGCTTTTAACTAGCACTCACCTGCAAGCGAAAAAATTCAAATCATGCCGGAAACTTTGAAGTCGACGATAACCGTTGTCAAAGACCGGCATCGAGTCTATTAGTCCTCGCAAAACCGATGTGCGCATCCAAACACTCTGCACCTTTAACAAAAACTTGGTCAAATTGTTCGAAAGTTTTCACCTCGGTCTCAACGAGCGACCGTAAACCATTCACCGACTCTCTTCCTTGAGATATCGCACGACACACGCATATTTTGCCGGGAATCGGCGAATTGTCCGAATTCGGCAAATTCCAAAAACGCTCCGCTTCCCAGCGAGATTCATAGAAATCCCTCGAGATTTGCACGATCCCGTCACGTTCACCGACTCGGTCGAGAGGGGTATCAAGGAAAGTCTTCCGAAACTGTGTCTCGTGACAGGGGAAACTGCACACCTTCGAGCGACGACGTTTGGTCCAGGATTCAAGTGACGACGTATGCCCGTCGGATTCCCTTTCGATTCGTCTACGCGTTAATTAAATAACGTTCACGATATTTTCGGAACATCGCGAGAGCCATGAGTAGCGGAGAAGCTCAGCATCCCTCGCGAACGAGCGAGGGTCCACTGTCCTCCCTCCCTCTCACTCTCACTCTTCCCCCTCCCTCCCTCCCTCCCTCCCTCTCTTTCTCTCTCTCGCTCCCCTCTCCCACCTTCCGCCTCCGCTGCCACGGTCATCTCTCTCTCTCTCCCTACCCTCGAGAATGCGCGCGCGCACTTTCCACCCTGTGCTCCTGTGTATGCCTGCCTTCTGTGTCCTGTCACTCTCGCGAACCTGAACATCCATCGTCTACACACACACACACACGCCATGGCCACGTAACGCAATTTCTTCCGAAACATCAAAAGCGTTTTCACGAATTTTCATTCGCTTCGAGGCTATTCCGGTACGAACGTGTGGACAATCAGCTAATTGCTACTTAAGGAAGTAGTTTCATCCACCGGCAACCTTCGATCGAGTACACCATTTATTGGAAAGCCGAGAGCGTTCCCGTTCATTCTTATTATTTCATCCCGATGCTATTGAAAGTAATATACGCGCTTCCTTTCAATCGGTCGGATTATGTTTCGGGCACCGAAGCCTTTGCGATTTACTGCAGTGTCGCGCTGAGGGTGTAGAGATTCAGCTTCGCTTCCTTTATGTCATCTCTGTTGGCAAAACAAAAATGTTTCAATCCATTTTCATTACCGAGACAAGTCCGAAGCGTATATCGGGCATACCCAAATGAGATTTTATTCTTGTAAAACCCGGTAAAAAAAAATGTAATACGTGTATTTTGTACAAACCCTGTAGACGAGTTAGAGAGACATTATAGTTTAATCAACATTTTAATGTACAAATCTGTAAGTTCACTAAAAATCAACCGGCTTCACATATATAATGCAAAAATTAAGCTTATTCATCTCATCCAGCATAAACAGAGTCAATGATATCGGAACAGTTTATTGCGTTTTGAATACATTTCTTAAGCAACATATTCGTGTACCCCCATATCTTGCTAATTGTGCGATTTTCAAAGATCGTCTTCCACTCTCGCTTACACGCGGATCTCCCTCTCTTTCTCTCCCCCCCCCCCCCCCTCTCTGTCTCCACCCGCTTCCCTCTCCGTCGTACACGCTTACTTTCTCTGCCTTTAACATGCGCACCGCGCATGCACCCGACCACCTAACTCGACCTAGTGACATACAGACAGATTTCCAGAGCCGATCGAACGCGGCCTGAGTACCCTTAAAGTTAAGAGAGACAGAGACGGGATAGGGAAGGAAGAAGGAGAGTCGTTAACCTTCGAGAGCGAACGAGGAGTGGGAAAATAGGATCGATGAATTTTTCATTTTTTCTTTTCCAGTTTTTCCTTCCACGTGTCGAATATCATACGGATAATTTTGGTGAGCGAGGTTATTGCTCTGCCTCGAGCAAAGATGAAAAATTTGGGGGATACATTACTTCTACACTAATTTGACTCTGCAGGATATATGCCGCTCTTTCGCGGAAACGTGTCTATTAACTTATGAATATCAATGCCGTTCTTCTTTTTAACGAAACCGGAAGATTTATTGATATCAAATAAATTTGTGAACTTTGGAAATTAAGTCTATGGAGCTCGACGATTTATAATTCAATTTTTTTTACAAGATATTTTATTGCTTTCGAAACTTTATGGTTGCTCAACATAATTTTTTGTATAAACATGGCGCACTTCAAGACATTAGCTCATGAATGGGTTGAAGGGTCGGATTCATTGGCACAAGCGGTTTAAGGGGATAAAAGTTTGAGAAGAAACTAATTTAGAAGGTCGCAGAATTACACTGTCGTAGAGTATTAAGCTTTCATTAACTACGCAACCTGTATTCGCCAAGATAAACCGCGAATATGATTTCGTAATTTATTATGCAGTTTTACTTAAAAGGAGAATGTGTTCCTTTTGCATACATACGTCAGTAAAAAAGTCGCTCATAACAGAAATTGTTACCGCACCCCAATGAAAGGTCGCTAAGCAGTAGACTACTCTTCAACACAATTTTTCCACCGAATTTACTGAATGCTCAAACCCACCTTAAGTTATCAAAGGTTAAGTTATCAAAATCGGTCTGCGTTTAAAGCATATGAGGAATGAACGTAATATGTGTGAAAATAATTCGTATAACGTAAAACTCCGTGCTCTTGGTCGGGTCATAAAAACGAAATATTTTAGGAGAGTAACATTCTTCACTAACAAAGACATTCCTTTCCCTTTGAACTTCAGGGTTGTTTATTTTTATGTATTTTCCAGGGGGGCTGCAACAGCGTGAACGGTTCCAGGCCGAAAATGCCATCTTGAGATTTTGACTAAATTACAGTAATCGATAAAGATGTATTGTACAAATATCAATTAACACCTATATGTTAAATAAAAATGTATATCCCACAATATTGACTACGTTATCAAGTGTGCAGTAATAAGTACGTTGAATTTTGTAGCTGGTAATAGAAAATATTGAAAGACGAATAAGTACCTTGTAGATTATTAGCGATAAACCCGATAGACACGTTTCTTGGAGAAGAAGTATTGTCATAATACTTGGGCGGCGAAGATAGTGAGGACGATGGAAAGACTAGTGTCGTAATTGTACGGTTTTTGAAGTTTTACCCGTCGGTAGAGTCGATGGGTTGATTAACCTCGCTTCTGGGCTCCACGCTCTTACTTCGTCAAAGCTATTCTTCGTTTGAGAACACTTGCCGGCATTTAGAACGCGCTTAGGCATTCGAGGTTGCAACGAGCCAAATGATTCGCGATGAGCGTTAACGTTTTCTTTGTCATTTTAATGGCACCGGATTATTCTCAGAGCTTATCGTTCGCCTCACTTCGAATTCGTTCTGGTCACGAAAAATGTACGAGCTTTCAATATTAAACCCACATAAAATTGCGAACGCATCATTTTTCATCCGCACCGTCAGTACTTGCGCAATGCAAAATTGTGAACAATAAATCGACGAAAAAATGGCTTCTCTCATTTTCAGAGTTCCGTTTCAAAACATGCAAGATAAAACTTATATGATACAAATAATGCAATCGACCGTAAGCGTCACTTTGCTTGGCTTAGGCACTCGAAGATCATTAGATCCCTTAAATGAGAGTAATTGCCAGAAAATACGGGGGCGCAAGAAGGTGGAACCTCTTAATGGAAGCTAACAACCCGGAAGAAGGAAAATTGAATTGATTCGCGTATTCCGTCAGTCCCGCGAACGTTCAATTTATCGAGCACCGTCTCACGTGGCTTTCCTCGATCGCGTTTGCGCGAGCGTCATTCTCCTCTCGTCCAGGTATATATATATGTATATATATATAGGGCCGTAGACGCACAGACATATAGCTGACATGCCGATGTAGTAGTGCGCGGACTCCGCCGGCTGCTGGACCACGAGGCTCCAAGCAATGATACGCGAATCGTCGTCGAACGTAAATCCTCGATCCTCCCCTTGATCTATCCTTCCGCCGAAAGATAACAGACTCGTAAATCTGTAGAAAACAGTGCGTGCCGAGAGGAAGGGGGGTAGGGCTAGTTTGTATCCCGGTGCGAAGAAAGATGATCGGAGAACTTTCAATGTAAGTAAGACTCTCCGTTTCAACCATAATACACGAACTCATATATTTCGAAACGTCGATCATTCACCTGTCATTTCTTTTACACGAGTTATACGTTTCGTAACGCTTGTCATTGTCATTGTCAATTTTAAACACATTAACTTTCCGTTCTGTTGCAGTTTCTGACACTGTAGTATTCTACGAAGCTGGTCTGTCTAATATCTAAGAATTATTTTTTCGGAATTTTTTTTTTAATTTGGAATCTTATGAGTGCTGTGATTATTATTCTCGCTATTTAAATCAGTGGCCAATTTTTTAAAAATTCTAATTTGTTGCTATTACCGTGCGCGTTATTCGTAATGACATTTTACTTGAATTATGGTAGTAAAGTAAGCAAAAGTACGGAGGATGTTTGATAAATGTGTCCTGTCAGGCGGAATTTTTTTGAAAACACAAGAGCGGGATTATTGCGACGAGATGGTGCGTGAAAGGTATTCGGAAATTGCCGTTCATGTCGTGAAATTAGTCGCAACGATCGGGATTTATAGTCCTCAACCTAATTGAACATATTGTTCACGGAAAATCACGACGAATCGCGCACAAGTCCTTCCTCCTCCTAGAAACTAAAATCCCATTCACGTGGGATTCATTTCCACCAATTTTTTGTAAGCAAAAAAACTCATTCCCCTTGTCCGCTCTTTGTAACCAAGCGACATTTTTTTCCCGCTAGGACCACTTTCAAACTTGACCAAATTTCAAGTCATTTGTTCAGCACGCTGGATTAATTTGACAAATTTTCCCTATGACCACTTGTCCGATTTATTATACGTGCCTTTCACTAGAATATGCGCTCTTTCAGTTTAATTCTTCACGTTTCGTTAATAACGATCCATTCCCTTGACGTTTTATTCTGCGACCTTGTATGTTACGATACAAACTTATTGCAAACGATACAATGTACGTGCTATCAATAGCAGTCGGTTTCTGTTTACCTTAATATGGCTGCATCGAATACATCGTGTACATCTTTCTACAAATACCTTTGGATTTCAATCATTCATTGTAACGCGAGGTATAAGATAACGTAAACGTGCGTCGGTGTTCCTAATTAAAACTGTCCTGCGTCAAGCATGTAACTAAGCTGTAACGCAAAGTAAGTACATGTGAAATCGTAAATATCGCTCCCGTCAATGACCATAATTATTTTCAGCCTCGCTCCCTTAACACGGACAACAATTCGATATCGAGTACGCCATACGTTTACGCGCGCTCGTGTTTACTTCTTTTAAATGGGACGAATGAATGACGAACGTCGGCAACAATGTAACCGATATATCCGAACTGCATTCTTTTTGTATGTTACACTTAGCTTCCCTCCGTCACGATTCACGCACGGACATGCTTATGCGCGTGTGTGAGTTGGATGCAGAGCGGGCACAGGTCCGGAATTTTTCATTCGCGAAATTTGCTCGACAGAGCAAACGTTGGACGAAAATATACGCAGGGTCTAATGAAAAAGAGGCGGAATTTAAACTTTGTGTTTTTTCTTCCCTTCCCGTCGATTCTCGTTTGCGTACGTGGGAATCGACCAGTCGTAGGTATGCGTATGCGTGTCTGATTGTGAGACAGAAAGTTCTTTTCTGGCGCTGCAGAGATTTCGGTTGAGGGAATTTTTTAACGAGCCCCGCTTATTCTACTTGAAATGCGCATACGATCGCGATCTTTGTCGCGCTCTGTCTCTGTCTTCCCATCGAGATTAGAGACGCCGTCTTTTTCGCTCTCTCTTAACCCCCTCATCGATGTTAAAGCCGCTGAATCGGCAGACGACAAGAGCACTCGCCGCCTTCCTCCCGCTTTTCCTTTTCCTGTTCCTCTCCAGGTGCCGCTCTCCTTTACCCTTCTGTCGCCATTTTCGAAAGCAGCCGTCTTTTCCGAGATCGTATCTCCCGATTTGCTAACGATGTGTCATAATTGGCGCCGAGCAGTGATCAGCTAGTGTCATCAAAGAACACATCGAGCGCGTCACGTTAAAAATTGTCGGCAATTCAATCGTTGAACGTAGTTGCATGTAACTGGAATACAGAGAATAGCCATTTTTGATTTTCAATACCTGCTCTTTGAGCTTTACAGGTTTCAATTGTACCGTTCCTTTGGTGATTATTTTCAATCCGATCGGCGTATTCTGCGACACGTATTCATTTTGCCACACGTAAGCTTCCCATTTTCGAGGGAAGCGATAAACGCATATATGGGCGGAATAATTCGGCCTCTTTGGCGAGACAAAGTTTCGAGACGCGCGGCTTTCCGGTATGTTCGGTGGAGAGCCGCGTGTTTCGCAGAAGATGAGCCGAGGAATGCGGAATAGCGCGCCTCGGATAACTCCTCGATGGTCGCCTCCTCATACTTGATCATCATCGGCCACTCGATCCTAATCATTCTGCGAGGGGGCCGGGCGTTTCTCCGACTCGGCTCGAGCAAGAAAGTGATCCCGAATATTTCCTCCCTCCAGGCTCACCGTTCTGTTACCGTTGACTGTGTGCAAACACGCCGATCGAACGATCGAGCTTCGATCAACGTCGTCGTCGTTGGCGATAGGCAGATTTTCCCGGGGGACCGTGAACGACGTAGTGTCAAGGAACATAACGATGGTGCTCGAGAATTTATTGATGAACTACGAGAACAGTCAACTTCCGACACACGGCAAAGGTGAGTTGAAAACATCTTGTAATCCGAATCTCCTCTTTGGCGAGAGACCAACGATAGAAGTGTGAAAGGCGACACATATTGCAGGAAGTAATGCCGATTGGGCGCTAAGGGGAAAAGAAAATTTGATCCAGATTGACTGGAGATCGCGTTTCACGGCTTTAAGAGCGTACTGATTGAAAAAACGATTAATCGTCAGATTATCCCTTAATCGTTCGCAAAGTCCTATGTGCAAACTAAACCGTCCTTTTCGCTTATATAATACGGTTCCGCGGTACTTAAAATGTTATCGATAACGATAAAATTATTCTGGCAAATGAATACGTGATACGTAACGTAGAAAAATGCACTTAAGAATTTATTAGTTTTAATCGCCGCTCATTACATTAAGATTTTCTAATTATTTAAGTACTCGGACGCTGAATCTCAATTTGGCAGACCTTTCCGAATATTTTTCGTTTCCGTTACCGCGCTAAAAAGGCAAACGTGCCAAAATTTACTGGTACGTATACTGTAATTACGTACATTCGTCTGATTAATATGTCTCCAATATGTTGGATTGCATTTACTTTGGCACATATACTTATGAGTAGAATGCATCAGTACACTCGTCGAATTAATACTCTTCTAAAAGTGTGCAATTCCGCTTACTCGTACACTTGTTTGAAGCGGCGAGAATATTCTTAACTCTCACTCACGGCGAACAGGTATTTTGTCGACAAAGGATGTAAACAGATCGTCGGAGAGTGAACAAAAGATATTTTTTCGAACATACATATGTACATGTACACGGACAAAGGGGCCGTCAGGGAACAATAATCGGCGGACGAGGGCCAAAATATGAAAACAAAAGGAAAGGCCGTGACCACTTGTACATGTACGCAAACAAGGGGTGGCTAAAAAGCGGGACAGGATGTTCAGCTAGGGTTGGGGACAGGTGCATTGGGATGGGTAAAAAAAGTGAGGGGAAAAATCGGGAAAATTGGAAAAGCGGACGTCACTAGCAAGACTCGATTTTTCCGATACTTTTTTTCCCCCGATACTTTTTGGCTACTTTGCTCATCCCCTCTGGCCTATGCCCAAATTTTAGCGTCACGTGAAAGTTCTGGTACCCAAGAACCTTGTTTCCTAAATTGGTTCAGTCGTCTGTTGCTACATCAACTTTTGGCGAATTTTCATTATCTATTAATAATTGGACCCTTGCCGAGTTACTTTGATGATTTTTATTACACTATAAAAGATGGAGAGATATTCTTGAGCAATAAGGAGCCTCTAGCGGCTACACATTTAACATTTAATAAGAAAATTAACGAAGAACACGCGTCCTCTATTACACCAGGTACATAAAAACAATGTTGGATGAGTATTATTTTAAAATTTTATTAATATGCTGTGAATTATTATTCAGTTATACGCTCTCGTGATTGACAAACTGGTCATAAAATTATTTAATCCCGTCATATCTATCAATTTGGCAAGATCGTTTGAACAGCGGCTCTTATTTGAGTATGATTGCCCTGGTTTCAATCAACGTAGCATCAACATTTAGTAGTATTGTTCCTACCTAATCCATGTCTAAATACCGTGCACTAATGGAAATTTCTGAAATTACGTGGCGACGCATAGCATCAAATACGCGTACGGTAATGCGATTATACTTGACAACATACGCTAAGCTGTGCATAATTCTTGTCGTTAACAGGGACTCCAACAGTAGTAAAAACAAATATTTTAATACGAAGTATGGGACCAGTTTCGGAACTGGATATGGTAAGTCAATTATTTGCCACTTCCGTGCAATGTTCCAGATTTTCTTATTAAAGGTTCGATATTTAACGTAGGACTACTCGATGGACTGTTATTTTCGACAATCCTGGCGTGACTCAAGACTCAGCTTCCTCGGCCCCATTAAATCTCTAAGTCTCAGCATTAAAATGCTGGAAAGAATTTGGCGTCCCGACACTTACTTCTACAATGGGAAGCACAGTTACGTTCATACAATTACGGTGCCGAACAAGTTACTCAGGATTTCACAGGATGGGGATATTTTATACTCGATGAGGTTCTTAAACATTATTTCAATTAGAATGAAAAATAGTGTAATCAAATGTGAATTCCAATAGACAATATAATAGTTATTCCCACATTAATCGTTTCGGATAATTTATTGATTTCACGCGTATCAATGAATAATCTTGTTCTTTAGATCCATTTAAAGACATTCCTCAGAACGGACTGCTATTAAATCAAATAATATTTGTATTTTCCAGATTGACTATCAAAGCAAAATGTCCCATGGAGCTGAGAAACTTTCCCATGGACAGGCAGTCTTGTCCTTTAATTCTTGGAAGCTGTACGTATAGAGTTAAACATGTGCAACATGTTTCGGAATTTATCGCAACTTTTCCAAAATATAAACGGTTTTTTTTTAAAGGAAATATTTACGTTATTGCATGGGCTATTTTGAAAATTATTATACCATGAGCTCAAGAAACAATGTATAAAATGTAACTTTTATCATGAATATGTATTTGGATAATAGATTTACACAAAAGGCATACTGATCATTTGAATAATTTAATCAAATATTCGCTTTCAGCTCGTATTGTTAAAACTCCAACTTTATAACGATTTTCTGTAAGTTCTTCATTATTCATGCTTTGACATATACAGGAACGAAATATCCCTGAGGCAGGCAATACATTTTTATGCGGCCTTGCATTTTACAACGTAACGTCTCCCCAATGTCCCGATCACGAAAGCGGCAGATGGTCCAAATTTTTTCTTGCAGTCACCGCAGTTCCTACCTATAACCAAGCAAATGTGGATTATTGGCGGTCAGTGTCCTTGAAAGTGGCTTTAAAAATCAAAATCAATTTACTCGAAACTCATTCTCTTAGCCACCCAATTCTGTATATATCGCGGCAATCGAGAAGAGCGGAGGAACCTTGCAAAATTTATTTATTTAAACACTTTCCGATACGTCGTCCACGTGAAAGTGCAACTATTCGGTGATGTTTATTATGTGAAGGAAACTACTTTCTGGCACCTCCATACCATTACTACGTTATATTCAATATTTCACTTAATTATTTAATTGCAATTAACAGAATAAAAGCTGCTTGCAATACAGTGAAAACAACGGTTTCGTAAAGTAATATGAAATTTGTAGTAATGGATTACTAAATGTTTAGATGCCTACACATCGGCGCAGTTAGTCTACGAGTGGCAAGACGATTCTTCCGTAAACTTTGTGCCAGGCATGGCTCTCTCGCAATTCGATTTGATGGGATCGCCCTCTCGAAATTTGACGTTTGCTCGAAGGGAAGGAGAATTCTCTGTTCTCCAAGTTTCGTTCATTCTCCAACGACACACCGGATATTTTCTCATCCAAGTTAGAAGAAACAAATTTTATATTTGAACCGTATACCATACTATATACTGAACATGCGTCGTAGATACGGAATAAGAGAACGAAGAACCACTTTTATCCTAATAGGAACAAAACAATTATTGCAGGTTTACGTGCCCTGCGTTTTAATCGTTGTCCTGAGCTGGGTTTCATTCTGGATTCATAGAGAAGCAACTAGTGATCGCGTGGGCCTAGGTAAAACCTTTACGCAATTAAACTAACTCAATTAAAATCGTAATACTTGCGCTCACGTTGTTCCGTGGGAATTGCCCTATACATTATTCTAGTTCTAATGACGTTGGCTGGCATTAAAATTTGTACAAGCTTTGGTGGTATGTTCTGTATTTACAACTTTGAGTAAAGTGTCGTAGGTCAATGAAAAAACTCAAGTGCTTTATCGTAAACTTGTCAGAACGCAAGAAATATGTTGGTGAAATAACCACAAACGTGAAATATATTAATGCATCAATGTATCTAGCAATCTACTTATGAATTTGAAAGTTACTAATGTTTCAGAATGTAACAAACTTGCACCGCTTTTCATATTATAATGAATACGATATTTGATTGATATCAAATTTCCGATAACAATCAACGCCCGCGGAACCTGAATAGAACATAACACTTTCTTAATGAATAAAGCATGACAATTTTTATGACATTACGTTTTATCGTGCGTTTTCAGACGCATAACACAGCATCTAGAAAAACGTAAATGTATGCTTACGTGTATTACATAGAATGTTTCAATCAAATTTGGTACAGGAATCACCACGGTATTGACGCTGTCGACGATTAGTCTCGATTCAAGAACCGATTTGCCGAAAGTCAGATACGCAACCGCATTGGATTGGTTTCTGTTAATGAGTTTCGGGTATTGCATCGCCACACTTTTGGAATTTGCCGGCGTTCATTACTTCACTAAGGTACAAATTAATCATTGTTCCGGTATGCGTACACTCAATTTAGGTATGTTTATACTGATAGCAATTCTGCTCGAAATTGTACAACCGCCTCAGTGGCGATTAAGAGCAATTTGATTGAATCGGGAGGTTTTGAATGTGGTCGTCTACGAAGTTACCGTTAGTTATGTTTCTACGTCCGTGAAAAATGATTAACAATTGAACAATTTGTACTATAATTCGATTAAACTTAGAGAACTACTTCAACATTGCATCAGCTGCCTTACATTCTTTCATTTGAAAGTATTGTAATAGTTTTTAGCTGCTTCTGCATATCGATAGCATCAGCTTTAAAAGGATATACTTACATAATTAACTAAAATGCAAGCTTTCTTCATTCTCAATGCAAAGAACTGTTTCCTTTGATACACAAACTGCCTATGTTAATCCTTCATATTTGCATAGTTATACAAAAGAATGTTATTGACTTATAAAATCTGTTTAACATGGCAAGCTAAGTTTTAATATTTATAATTATTAGTAAATTGTATATGTGTCCGAAAGGAACAAAGGAACATGTTTCAATAAGAGAAATTTTTATGTATGATAATGGAACACAGGTCGGTAGCGGTGAGATCCCATTGGACGAGGAGGAATTTGAGGAATGGGAAAGCATGGGGGTTACCGATTATGAAGACACCTTTGCAACCATTTCTGGTCAGTCGTTCGGCAGTCCTCGAGCCGTTCATCCGGAATGCATAATCGATACGGCCCCTAAGAGAAGTTCTCCCGTTTGTGGAATTTATGGTGTACGCTAATTTATTTCTACGGTAGACAAAAATTTTGTGTGACGGAGTACGAGATTAATGTAAAAACTTCAGTGGCAAGGCACGCAGTTTTCGATCATAAGTAGCATAGTTAGTTTTTTCTTTGCTCGAAACTTTGCTTGGCTTTGTGTCTTGAAAGGATCTTCAATATTTGAATAAACGAAATCTTTTCGTTATATAGCAACTGGCGTAATATCCGTCAAGCCATGTTTCATAAATTTATTAAAATTATGCTGATTGTTTTGTAAGCGCCATATTTGCAATTTTACGTCCAATTTTTATCAATGACTTATTTGCATAAAACAAGAATAATATATATTATAAAAGGTCAGACTATTATTACGTCACAACAATAAAATAAAAGATCGAACGTGAAGCACACGCTATACACACTGTGATTGTATATCCTTCTACATTTCGGGATGCTGCCTAACTTCATTGGCAAAAGTGTAGGAGTGACCCGACATTTAACTCCTCACTAACCTAACAGTACCAGAATTATCTCTGGTATCGTCAAATGAAATACTAATGTACACAGTTCAAGGTTCATACATTCCCAGATTGGACATTTTTTCTTACAAGGCATTTGAGTTTCATTCTGTGCTGCACGCACAGTGGTCAAGCTTTGCCAAGAATCTATGATCCATCATAAACTTTTCTGTTAATACAATTTGAACTGAATCCATGTTTCATTCATCCAGGAATCAATTACATACAGCAGAAGACAATCGATTACCGCAACAATGGTATCGAAACCTTCTACCATCGAACGGCATACTCAGACCGAACTTCGTCTGCCTAAATGGAGACAATTTTTGTATTGTTTAGCTGGCGACGAGGCATTCAGGTGACCTTGAATAAGAAAACACCCCAAACATGTTATCCAAGTTTCTTGTTCCACTGCATAATTTCTTTCTCCTTTTAGGAAGCGCCGACAAAGAGAAGCGGCGGGAAGTTGTAGGAAATATGGAGAAAGGATTGCGAGACACATCAACAGCGTTTCCTACATTGATAGAGTGGCGAGAGTTGTTTTCCCAGCATCTTTTGGATTGTTAAACGTTTTTTATTGGATGGTCTACGTTACGTATCAAGAGGAATTCAAGTGGCAGGATCCACCACTCGGATCTATTTCAAACTAATTCGCAATTTATTCAAACGTTGCAGGCAGCGAATAATTCTTTGTTTGTTAAATAAGGAACAATTACGCGTCGTGTACGTTAGTAAAAACGTGAAAGCTTTGATTTTTCAAAGAAAATAATATATACACAAATAAAGGCTACGCGACGATCGAAGAATAATTCTTGTTTATTATTTTAATAATCAGCCAATTAAACCGATAATTAATCGACGAATTGCTTGGCGGATGAGGATTTAACGAATGGAAACAATTCCAACGCCGTTTAGCACGCTGATCATGCACCCAAGCAGTCAACTTGAGATTGTCTTCATGCTACCAGGAAAACATGTTTTTTCCGCCTCATAGCTTTTCACATTGAGATCACTTTTAATTAATCTCAAGGTTGCAGCACGTACGTCGTGTTTTGCTCTGTTAGACGCAGTAGGAGTGAGTCATTCTCAGTTTCCGCAATTTTTTACGTCATCCTCACCACCAACGTTGCCTTTCGCCATACATCGCCTCGATATAACGATACTAATTAGCAGCTGTGATGAGAAAGTGTGCCCCCTAGCAGCTGATAGCCACAACACTAAATCAGAACACTTTCTCGTCGAATGTCATCCCTGTATTACGTCAGGCGTTTGTTTACATGTTCTGCCATAGACGTGGGACATGTTAGACATTGGATCTTATGGGATTTCCTGTCGCAAGTTCTGAAGTACCGACACAGTAAAAATTACACAGTTTGCCGCGCACTTTGCGCTCTAATATGATCGATCGTTGAAGTACGGGGGAAGTTGCAAGACACGTCTCTTGGATAACACCGACTCTTACCGGTATCCATCCCCAACATCATCCCTATATTTTAAGTGAATTAGTGTAGCATGTAGCATGCTAGAGGGACGGCAAAAGATATTTCATTGAACGATTTTCCTCATCCCCTTACCACCTAATGCAAAATATCATTGTTGACGAAAATCGGCAGGCATTAACTTACAGTATGCTTATTTGAATAGCATCAATACTTACATAGTTAAACGACGACTGCAATTAAAGCCAAATTTTTTAATTTATTTCGGTAATTCCGTTAAAGTTCTCGCAAACAATATTAAATAATGATAAAAGTTTTAGTTTTTATCTAACAACGCCTTCTGAGAAATCGTCATAAATGAGGTTTTTTGCTTACTTCTCTCGCTTGGCAATTCTGGACGCGCTTTAGCAGAGGCGGTTACATTTTCCTAGAAGGGCACCGGGTTGGAAGAGATAATAAATCCCACACATGCATATGTAATTTTGTTGTCCTCAGCAAACCAATCTACTATTCTCACTTGATCTCAGCTTGCACGGAATAAAATGGGAATTAAGAACGAATGGAGAACAAAAACGCTTTATTAAACATTTGGGGGTTCATTGTTGAATACATCATTTAAGCTCCACGATATTATTTGCTCTTTTTTCCTCCCTTTTTTGTAACTAAAACATTAGCTCCACATATTTTGACTTAAACCCGAGAATTCGTTTCAGTTGTTTGAAAAGTAATGAAATAGGGAAAGTAAACAGGAAAATAAATACACTCGTGACGTTCATTCGAAATTACTCGCGTTATTTCTATAAACGTTACATAAGTGTTCGCGAAAACTATTATTGTAAATAACAATGTTTGCAGGGTGGGTCACGAGAATATTTGAAAGAAACGCATTACCATCCCAGAAAACATTAAGCGCTGCCAGTGACAATGAATGCAACAGTAAACAAAAAATAACAAACATGCAAGGAGATAATGTGGTTGTTAGATGGGAAATAATATTTTCGGGAACGTGGTTATCAAATAAAAAGACCTTAAATGCATTCAAAATCATCTTATACTTCTGTTATTGAAATCGTAGACTGCAAGTACAAATTCAAAAGAAACACCTATTATCCAGGCTAAAAGTAATTAAGCGCATTTGAAAACTTTGCTACATATTACTCTCACAAAAAAATTATTGTAAGGTTGATCAAGAATGACACATATTTAAAGTACGACAATGCTAAAAAACTCGTGTTCCGTAATCTCACGAAAATCTAGGGCGTTTACATATTTAAATTCGTCATAAATATGACAAATTGTTAATTTGTTGCATTGTGTGCCACGATTGAGTGTAAGAAAATTTCCACCGTTGAAACGCTTGAACAAGCAAAATTGGAATTATATTGTACACCCATCGTCGGAAAAAAAACTCTGTAAGGTAAAAGTGCGCATTTCGTTCAATAATTACTTTTTCTCGCTATTGTTTGAAATGTATCTTACAAAAAATTCTAAAGCATACGATTCTAAGGAAAATACGAATGTTGGTAGTTTATTGGAATAGAAACCAATATGATATTTTGCCATATTATCAAGATAAATTGAATCAAAATTTAGTTGCATTTAAACACTTTCATTTATTAATAATACTTGTGTAGGCTTCGAAAATTACATATTGCTTGACTATCACAAAAAGGCGCACTGAAACAAAGAATCGAAATAAATTAAGGGATGCCGTACATGTAATCTGAATTTCCCGAAAAATAGTAAATAAGGATTTACATTTTTTCACTGCCAAATCGCTAGTTTTCTGATCTTTTGGCTTACAACTGTGATCCTTTGATCTACATCTATCCCAATTACTAGTTGTAGCTGTGATTTATTATTTTATTGTTTACCCACTACATTCTAAGAGGTTGACCACAGTTTTCCGAGCACTTTGGTCATTCAATGTTCATTCCGCTATAATAATTTGCTTTTCAGACCACATATCAATTTTTTCATGACCATTAAATGCTCTGACCTGATAAGCAGTATAGAGGACAAAGTATAATACATAGCCATGTACATATGTCACTTATTTGTCACTGATTATTGTCAATGGAATTTGTCATATTATCAAAATGTGAAACAATAGTCTTTTGTGTCAGTCTTCCAAAAGTTGTGGCTTCCTTTTAATCACGATGAGAGACTATTTGTAATGACTGTTGCTAATATGACGCTTGATTTTCGTTTTATCTATCAACGAACTACATACAAAAAAGCTATACATATATGAGTAGTAAATACTACATTGTTGTACACTACAAGTTGAAGACATATCTTATATAAAATATATCATAAAATTAACATAAAAAAATCATCTACACCTGAGTTGTCAGAGGAACAGTAGCATCTGTTCAAATTTAGTGACCAGTTGGTATTGCAGGGCGTGATGCGGGGATGGTAAGAAGAAGATTCTATAGCTCCCTGAGTGAGTGACAAATGATTGCTAGTCGCGCACTGTCTATTATATGCCTTGTCTGTGGTTGAACTGACGCCGCCAAAGGCGTGATGATCACTCGGAACGTGTTTGATAGCTTCGACGTCGCGTCCACTTCAAATTACGAAATACTACCGTCGAAAAAATCGTGTGTCGAAGTGCCGATCGAGAAAGGGGATATTTGAAAGGACGTGAGCTTTGTGGCCTTTTAACAATGGGAAGTTACGTGAGCAGAATAGCCTCCATATCGAATACCGCTGTGTACTCCGTTTACAGTAGCCGTAAACGAAAGTGTATCGAGGAAGATAATTACAATTTGGAGTCTAAATACATTGACCGTACTCTGCAAACGCCAAAGAAGTGAGTGTTATAATTGAAACATCTGGTGTAGGTAGTCTAGTTCAGAGAAATCTCGAAAATAGCAATGAATGCTCTGCTGCATTTGTTGTGAAAACTTTTATAATGTTATTAATGTACACCATTTCAATGTATGCCATGGTGGTATAGTGGTGTCCTTTGATGCATGGAGTAATAGTACAGTGTAATTGTAAAACAAGAAATTTAGAAATTGAGAAGTTACTATTGCACCTTACATAAATTACAATTACATGTGTTAGTCTTTCATCAGGTGCTCATTTTAAACCGGATAATGACCATCACTTTGACATTAAATATAGATTGATACACCTTGCAATTAACATTAATATAGTAAACATTGTCTGTAAAGTTAAAACGGTAAACATAAGTTGGATATTTTGATTTATCTTTCATTTTTATAGGAGGAAATTACTGACTACTGCCCAATACATATACAAGACTTTGTTTCAAGAAGAGAAATGTAGTGACATCACGATTCTCATGTTGGGCAAGGCATGGAAGTTACATAAAGTTTACATCAGCCAAGTAAGGAAATATTCAGTCTGTGTACCATATAAGAAGACTGATTATACTTTAGTTTGTTGTAATAGTTATACTTTATACCGATATTGATAAGAGAAATTCTTTTTCACAGAGTCCTTATTTTGCCAGCATGTTTTCTGGGTCCTGGAGAGAAGCAAATCAATCTGTAATTAACATTGAAATTGCAGACCCTAACATTACTCTTGACTGTGAGTGACATGCTAGGTTGGAAAGTCATTCAAATGTTAATTCTTCTTAGTATAAAAGTTGTGCAAATGCATATTTTCAGCGCTTGCCATAGTGCTTGGTTCTTTTTATCTGGATGAAGTCACTATTGAACCAAAAGATGTAATTTCCATCTTGGCAACATCTACTCTGTTTCAACTACAAGGTTTAATAGACCAGTGTACAGAAATAATGGAGGAAACAACGAATCTAAAAACTGTAGTTCCATATTATAATGCAGCAGTTTCATATGGTGTACCTGCTGTGAAGGTAGCTGCTAAAAGATGGCTAGAAGTTAATTTACTTAGCCATGGAATGTTGCATCCTTTTTTTCTTAAAGAAATTACGTCTGATTTGATGACTGAATTAATTGCCAGTCCAGACTTAGTGGCTATGCAAACAGAGATCTGTATTTACACAATGTTAAGAGTTTGGTAAGGAATGTTAAGTCAATATGTTCAAGCATACATGTCCATTTAAATAAGGAATTTTGTATTCCAGTTACTTATTTGGTGTACCGTATTGATTTGTTGCTAATATTAGTTTGTTATTTCTCAGGTTGTTTGTACATATACATGGTAAAGAAGAACCACTGCAAATTGAAGAATTCTATCGAAACCACACGTGGACAGTGCCATTTTTGTCAACAGAGAAAGGTAGAAAATATGCAGCCCCCTTCAGAGCATTGAGAATGAAGTATTTGTTACTTCATAATCAAGATGTAAAAATTCTTTATAGCGATAATTTGATACCACATAAATGGTTACATAATGTGTATAAAGAACAGTGGCTGCACTTGTTGAGGGTTGATGCAGATGAAGACAAAGGGTAAGCGTTCTTTGTTTAGAGTGCTTTGACACTTACAATTAGAGGCATTTTATGGGTAACATTTCAAATAAACAGTCCAGAAAATTTCTGATGTTGAGAGAAATAATATGTGTTTATATTGCCTCATGCAAACGTGTATAAAAATACATTTACGGCATGCGCACATGCGCATGAATTTATTTGTAACTAAAAACTTCATTTTTTTTGCTTTTTCCCCACTTCCAATGGATGTATCAAAGTATGTTTTTCATATTGTTGTTACCTATTCTATGTGACTCCACTCCATCTACAGCACATATTTTGATATAAATATACATTTTCTAAATTATCTCGGAGGATAAATTGATCAAAACAATTCGTCCTTTTTCATTTTTATGCTAAGGGTAGTTTTTATATTTTACGATACTAACTACGATATCTACTCTAATACTGTTTATATATTTGATTATTTGTTAACTAGACCGCAACAAATGAGTGAGGAAGAATTTGCAAGAGAATGCTTCCGTTGTGCAAGGTGTATTGATAAGCCGGGAGAACATAACTGGCGATGGACTACCTTTCACTTTGGTTTGGATCTGGTAGTTTGTTTAGACTCAACCAGTCTTAGGATCAAGAGAAACTACAGATGGGATACGGACTATCTCAAAGCAAATCATAACAAGCGTAATATTATTTTAAAGTATGTACAACTCATAATATTAAGTTGACATTGCTAATAGGTTCTTCTATGTAGAGAACTGATACAATTTGTGGATACACATTTACAGAATTTGATTACATATACAGTTGATATACATTTTTTAACGTAAAGTAAATAGTGCATGACAAATATAATGAAGCAAATTTCTCTACTGTATCTTACTTATTCCTGTTTATCAGGGTGGACTTAATTTCTTTGGACAATCAAAAGCAGGTAAAATACCTCCAAACATCTGGAATGTTAAAACTATCTCTACATAAGAATGAAGAAGTAAGTACATCTGAATCATGGAAGGTGTTATACAATTAATGATCTAAATACCATTGTGTCGGATTTTCTTTAAAAATTAAATTGGGCATGGACAATGACAATTTCGTATGCTCGCAGATATCAGAAAGATAAGTTAACACTAGCACTGTGTACGTCACTAACTTTCTGAATTTTTTTGCACATGCGACTTTGTTTTTATTTACTATTACCTATGGTTGACACTTAATTGTTATTACTTAAATAAGTTTATATTTTTATACTAACTCTGGAATATTATTTTTTCTGAATCCAACTTTATATGATATGATTATACTGTGTATAGTAGCTTACACGTTTAATCTTGATCTATTTGAATTTCGAATCACTTTTTCTTATTGAACAATTAAATCTAAACTGTTGATTATTAACTGTGACTTATTGAGTTCTATTGATCCATCTATTACATTTCCTGCACGATTTAATGACAATACCACAATCAGATGTTCAATAAGAATATATGGACCGTTTATTGTGAAAGTGGTGTGAGTCCATTTAAAACAAAAGAGTAAATATCACATAAATAAACCGTTTACACCACGTTAATCATAAATTATATATCTCATTTTTTTTTTAAATATGGACTTACACCGGTTTCAAAATAAACGGTCCATATCATGAATCGTACATATAAAGTGCTGCAACCGTAATTGTGATTATTATTTGTTACAGAAACAAGTGATGTCAGTGGATAAACAATTGACATACCCACTGTACATATCAGTGAACATGCAAGTGGTAACTCCATTTGTACTCGAAGACGAGAAGACACGCAATATACTTTTACTGTCGGATACTTAATGAATGGCTCGACCGATTTTTTTCTTATTTGTCCGGAAAAACTACTAAAAGACTGAGAGAAATCGGTGCTAAGTTTATGGATTCTCTGTCGGATGAAAAGTAAACGGACAGTCACAAGCATTTAACTCGACAGCTGAGAGGCTCGAAGGTGCATCCAGCGTGAGTTATGTTCACATTTAATTACCCTTTCCTCACTTTCTTTTTCGCGCCAAAATAAAACCCTACGGGTGATTCTTTGAAAGGGATCGCACTTGAATTTAGACATTAATTGAATGCGCCTTAATATTCCGATGTTCGATTTATGAATACTAATATTCCAGTCTATTAACCGTTTGAGTACGATATAAATTCTTTTTTTACTTATATAGAGAAAAAGTGACATTTTGTTGATATTGACACAAAATTAATATATTGCTTTTTCTGTTTCATAATCCTATTTGAAGAAGTTTTCATACTTATGACGAAAAAACTGTTTCAGACTCCCATGTTACTACATACTATGTAAACCCTATATTTATAGTTGAACGGAACATTCATGTTTCCAGGATTTCGTACTCAGTGTGTTAATACAAGAGTAATATTTAAATTTGGAACACTGATTCTCTTAGTTCATTACTGCGCAAGGAAATTACAACAACATTTATTTTGTCAATATGCAACATCATAAGCAAAATTTCTATTATATGTATAGCTGTAAAAAATAACTAGATTATAAGAATTTTGTACTAAAACAATTAATGAGATAATATTTAAATCAGGCAAACCAATTTTTTCAACTTGCTGCCTTATAATATGTCGAATATGGTCGTGGTACACGTTTTAATTACACAAATATACGTTTGTTAATGCGGACGTAAGTACTTATTTTTGATTATGACGACCTTGAGTTGCGATATGCAATCACTCAGAAAAAAATGAATACGTCCTGAATCGAAGGCATTCACGCAAATTCTTTATGTTATATTCTTCCAATCTTGATGCGATTAAGGCACATACACTTTCCACATTTGCTGCTAAAGACTTTTGTTTCGACTTATTTTACTTTTAATTACTACTGACGAGGAATAGAGTGAGAGAATCGAAATTATCAGTTAAGGTTTTATACTTTGAATTTAAATTTCACTCTATGTACCGTCTTCCGAACAATCTTACTTAAATGTGCGACGTATCCGAGTGACTTCTCTAATAGAGTTCAAAGTGTTAATTTTTTTTCAACGTAAGATGAAGTGCCTCCCGTTGTGTTAACGGTTGGTATTTACGAAATGGAATCCCACTACGAGTTCAGTATCATGATAATAACATTGCAAATTTTCACTAAATACCATTTGTGGCACTACCTTGGAATGTTATTCAAAAATCAAACATGCGTCTCTTTTGTAATATAAGTGCCGCGAGGATAAAGCCAATATTATATTTGCGAGACTTTTACATTTTTCCACTACAAAAGTGTTGATATTTAGTGTCATGGTTGCAAAAGTTCCAAATGACTATTATGTGAATACACACCTTTACAGGAGATAAGGAAGACGCAGCAACGATGCTATATATGCGTGCAAGAAGAGGATTCTAGGCTTTCATACTCACTGGTTAACGTTAACTAATATTTAAGAAAGCGAAAAACAATAGAGTTAAGGTTTCCATGATACTGTTCTTCGTTTTTCGTTAATTTAAAATTTGGTGTACATTTATGAGAAATTTCGAATGTTTCATGGAAACATCTGTTGCTTTATAGAAATGAAAACATAATAAAGAAATTGATAATAATAGACAGGGTGGTAAGTACTACTAAAACTCCCTCCCTTGTAACCATTCAACACTTTATTGGCAGAAATACTCTCTGTACATGGTGTATCTCGAGTGGTACAATAAGTAATCCATAACTCACCAGATTAAACAGGTATTACAAACAAATTCCCCATGTTTTGTCGGTTGCGTCAATTTTTCATAATCATTTTATTTTTTAACATTCAATTTGACTTCGACATTCTCTTGATACTGAAATTCTTTATGGCAAAGCTCGATATGCTTTTGTTTTTGATGGGAGGCAGTGAAACTTTCGCGACTCGCTACAGGTTATTTATCGTGTCCTGTTTTCCTTCATTGGTATTTGTGTATGTGTGTCACGTCTTTCTTCCGCTCGCTGTAATAATTTATTGCTCTCCGGACAACTTTGTTCGCAATTATGAGCGCGGATATGTATTTACGTAATTAATCGAGACCAATAGCTGAGGTAATTTGCTTTTTCGTTATCCCTCTTCAATTCGACAAATTGAGGAATCTGGTTTGTATTTTCGTCCTATTAATTTTTTTGCACATGAGGCGCAATGGGTTAGATGATGACTGTTTAATTGATCTGGATTACTGACAGACATTATTTTTGTTTTAATGGAAATAATAAATCAGTTTTTTTTCTTGGTTCATGACAAGGTAAATTAGAATTAACAGATATTATTATCTAATAACACACGATTTGTTCGGCGCCCATTAAGAGAAGTAAAATTTGATTATTTCACCGATATTTTAGACAGAATTCTCTTTATTGCGTGACAAACGCTGAACAATAATGTATAGTTATTTTTAATGAAATCTTCTCGGAATTATAAATGTTTAAAAGGCAGGATGTCGGGCCATTTATCTCGAAAACGTTGCTTAAACTTTTCAATTCTCAACAAATATCTCACATTATTACGAGAATGGACCGAAATCCTACGACGCGGAACATAGTAAATATTTTCTTAGAAAATTCTGTCCACCACAAAATAATCAACAATTTCACTTACGACAGTCTTTCCAGACCGTACAAGAAACAAAACTGAATCGTCACGTATCAAAAGAATGTTCGTCAATTATCACTTATTCCACTAATTCGTTAATGTCGTACCCTTCATATCCGTGATATTGTTTTTATTGCCAATTTTGATAGGTTTTTTTAAATCTTTCTTTTTCCCTCTCCCGCTCTTTCTCTCTTTCACATTCTTTCACGATAACCCTCACACCATTTTTTTACTTATTTTATTATCATTAGTAGTATTTCTTCATCGTTTAATTAGTTTTTAGGTAGCAGTTTAGTTTAGCGGTCGATGAGACCGGCGCTTTAATTTAAATGTAAGTTTAATTAATCAGTGACGTAAAGGCGATGACGGTGAGAACAGCAGCCATTAAACGTTAATCTTTAGACTCTGCTTTTTTGTTCCTCTTATGCTCACTTAAATAATACGGTCCGTTCCTCTCTCACCTTGCAAGTTTACTTCTTCCAACCATCAACCTTCAATATTTTATCACATGTATTCGCTCATCTGCTTCCTCCCATTTATTTGATTTGAATATGCTCACTTGCTCTCCCCCCCCCCCCCTTCCTCTCGCTCTTCTTCTTGCTCCTGCCTTCCATCCTTCTTCTATCCAAGTCCCCCTTTCAGCCCCCCTCCACTTTTGAAAAAGCAATCTACTGTACCCTAACTGTCGATCAATGATCTATTTTTTCGCCTAGTGTCTGGATCGGCACGCAATGTGTGACTTCTAAGTAAAGTTAGTGCTTTTAAGACGTTTTTCTTACTCTTTCCTTCTCGAAATTTACCTCGCCATCCCGGTGATCCGCCTAATTTTTATTGCAAACAAATGAATTAACGACAATGATAAGTTTATAAGATGCTTCTTAATGAAATTGAAGGAACGTAGCGTGCCGAGGATAAAATTAGAAGTCAAATATAAATTTTCTGTACTTGCATTAGACTAAGTAACTTTTAAGTACTGTTGCGCCGTGTTAAAAAACTAAGCGGAACACTTTTTTTTCTTAAGTTGAGAGGCTAATTCTATGGGAAGAAAGATCACATTCCTGTGGGAATTCTAAAACACCGCGGTAATTCATACGGAAAGTGTGTCCTTCCTTCCGTTTGCCGTTTAAATGTAATGGAACATCGCGCACGCGCACTCACGGCTTATGATCTAAGAATCGACGGCGAATTAGCAACATGTAATTTTTATCTCTCAACTTCTTTTATCGACCCTTCCTTCTTACGCCTTTTTCGCCCTATTTTTCGGCCACCACGTATTCGATAAACTCTCCACTCATCCCCTTTATTGCAAAAATTTGTTGAGCTCGCTCTGTGCAGTGGGTGAAACTTCGAAAAAATCAAACAGGATATGTATCTTTTGCACGATATTCAATTACGAATAAAATTTTTGAGAATAAATATTTAAAATTCTGTAACTTGTGTATTTAATGCAAATAGAAATGTGCCGGTACTGCTTTTGTTACTTGAAGGTCATGCATCAAAATTGTTACATTCAACCGGTGCTACCTTGTAATTATTATTTTATCGGTGAAACAATTTTTTCGAAGAATTTTCACCTATTGCAAGACGCACATTTAATCGTTACCATCCGAAAAATAAATAGCTTCATCTTACAATTCCGTTGTTTCCCCCCACATTAAAATATAATTCCTCTCCCTACCTTCGTATACGTATATACACTCGTCACATATATATACACGTTATATAATTATAACTCAGCGGTAGCCACAATGCCGCTAAAATTATCTCAATTTTTTTTTTACACTTTTTCATTATGACTTCTCTCAAAAGTGTAGTATATTGTTTTTTTTTGTGTAGTGTAGTGTCATGTAATCCAGTGTGGTGTGTGGTGTATGTGTATGTATATATGTATGCATGTTTGGTTGGTTGGTGGACATGTTTGGCTGGGTATGTTTGATGTGCGTTGTGTGTATGTCCCTCTTTTCCGTAAAGCACCGTGTACATGCAGGTATCATGCATCATTTTTCATGAAAAGAAATAACTTCTTTCTCTCTCACGTTCTCAGCTTTCCGATTTATCGTTTTTGTCTCGTTGAGTAATGAGGAGTGTACTACTCAAGTTACGCATTTATACGTATCTGGCAGTATGTGTCACTGTGTTAATGCTACTAATTGTAAGTTTTCTTGTTTTCTCTTTTAAATAATTTGACTACTGCGGACCGCTTTTGGCGCAAAACGTTCCCTCTTCTCTGTCTCTGTCTCTCTCCTACCCTCCCACTCTCCCTCTTTCTCTCTCTCGTATTTCTGAAACTGCTGTTCCCCGGTTTCGTGCTACAGAGTTACAGAACATGATTTCTTTCTTTCCCCATAATCATCTGATATTGTTCCACTCAATTTTTACAAAAAAAAAAAAAAAAAATAAAAAAAAAAGTTTAAAAAAAAAAGAAACGAAATGTTAGGTTGACACTGAGTATTGATTAACATGGGTTGGGAAAAACGAGTCGAGCATCCTTAACCTCGGAAAAATAGCAGCAGAAGCACTCTACACAGGCATGCAGACACATACACACGCACACACAGCCGCGCGCACACATACTCGACCCTTCCTTCCTTTATATCCGAAATTACATGTACCTATCTTAAGGAGAACGCGAGAAACTATGATAAATGTTTATCGTTTCCTGTATCCGGGGTTAAAGCGTTGAAGGAGAGGAAAGAAAAAAATGAAGGCGTGGTGCCTAGAGCGGGCCGCAGAATCTGGATGAATCTTGCGATTTTGGCGTTTTCTGTCATTCTTCATCGCACCGCAGGCCATTCCTAACCTTAATCTATTGCAACATTTCCTTATTTTTGTCTGCACGTCCTCTATGACCTTCACTCGCACGTTCTCGCTCGCTTGCTCTCTGTCCACGGACGGGCTGGCTAGGATTAATTCGGGGATCGGTCGATCAGGAATCTCGACCCCGCGAAGAGGAGGATGGTTAGAACGGACGCTATTGGCAGTAGAATCGAGGGCTGTCGAAGAGAATCGGCCCCGTTGCATAAGTCGCCGGTGCAAGAACAGTAGAACGCTTTCACGTCGTGCGTTCCGACTCTCATCAGGCATTCTTGGTTGTCCCGCTCATCGGTTATGTATCCGCAGCCTCGAACTACTCTCTCCTTGCCGTAAACTGGAAGAGAAATACTTTTCAGATTTTTCAGATTTGCCAAGAAATTATATGTATACGATCCTTTACCATATGAAATCAGATTACTTGAAAAATTAACATCCATTCTTTTCTCTCAAATCTGAACGATAAAGAAATCTTCTGTGCAATGTGGGTATCACTGTGTCATCATTTTACCGTTCGTGATCTTTACGTAACACCGATAGTATAAAATTTAACATGATGATATATTCAAACAAACAATAGATAAGTAGTCGATTACTGGGAATGGTAAAAATTTCGCGGAGCACAGTATTAGCGGGAGAACCGGTGCCATTTTTAATTTAAGTTCACTTAGAGGCGGTCCACTTATTGTACAGCTGACAAAGGGCAATTTCTGTTGTCGAAAAGAACGTGAGTATAGTAGCTGGCTGGAAAGAAAGACGAGAGAGAGGGTGAGAGGATACATTACGTAAGCGTATTTCCAGTCAGATAGTCTAGATAGCGCTACCACTTCATATCTCCCGCCGCAATGCACCAGTAGTCACCCCTTACCAGCACCCTTTAACGCATGCTTCAATCCCCAACCGACTGTCCAACTTTCAACGTCTTATTCTCTAATTATGTAACGAGTACACGGTCTCCGAGAGGAATAAAAAAAATGCAACAAGCTACCTTTGTTTATCCCGTTCCATTTTTTCTTACCACTTCTTCCGCCCTGATGATAAGGCAATGTTTTTCTGTCATACCAAAAGTAATATTACGACAAAAAGTATTTCAAGTTACCGGAAAGGATTCTCAGGTTTCTTGTTGAGGACTCTAAGGTAGTAAAATATTGGTTAAAACGCGTAAGGCTGCAAATAGGAAGAGAGAGAATGGAAGCGCCGAAGTGAGGGGGCAAGTAAGGAAGTCCGGACGTGACCTTGAACGAGGCGGTAAAGGTTCTCGACGTCATCGGCGCAATGGGGTCGTTCCACGAGGATGGATTCTGCGCAGGAACGGAAAACCGAGAGAAATATCGCCGCATTTCCACCCCTCCGTACTCAACTCTCGCCCTCTTTCTATCTTTCACTCTGCCTATATGTTTCCATATTCTTCTTCTCTCCCCCTCTCTGTCATACCGGGCTATGCGCTTATCCGTTTCCGAGCATTGCGCAATTATGCATATATGAATAAATACGGGAAAACCTGGGCGAATTTCTGGGCGCAGTAAATATATTAAAATATTAGACAAATGTGCGTCTCAAATATTTAGGAAGATAGTACAGACACTTTGGCACGATTCGAAGTCATTTGAAAAAATCAATTTCGTATGACAATAAGTTCAAATGTAAAGTAAAAAATTCTAAACGTCGTACATCATACCTTTTTGACTTATTTTGCGACAAATAGTGGGTTCCAAGAGGCTGAGATGCTCCAGCTTTGGTTGGAAACTGCAGTTGACCGTCCCAAGGCTGTAAGCGTCGAAAGGATCCCCACACCGAGGGTCGTATTCGCTGTTGCATTGGTAACATACTATAGCTTCGCCTAAAATTGAAACGAAGAATCTTCAGTGTTTCACATACGTCGGGTATATTGCACTTCTTCATTGAATTAAAATGTGCTTTGTATAAAAGAGTTTGCCATTGCATAAGACGTATTATATATTCAGAATTATCCATTCCGTTTGACATACAATATTATTGTATTTCACTGTGTATAGACAATTCATTAAAACTAATATTTGTCATTTTGGAGCAAAGTACAATATCGTATCCAGAAAGCCACAGACAAATGTGTTAACAATTTAGTCTTAATTCATGGTGGCTAATATAGTATGGATTTCCCATTTTTTTTTCTTTAGAGTTACGAATATGATACTATTGCTATGCGCAAAACCATTGGTATTACGAAATAACACAGTGCTAATGTATCAGAACAACTTCGTATCACGTAAGTGAACGTCGAAAATATTCTGAAATTAAAGGAATCGAAGCTTTTTGACTAGATTTCGAAAGTACGTTGTCAACGTCAGGTACACGAGGGTTAACTATGTCGGAAGTGGTG
The DNA here is from genome assembly GCA_914767735.1 of Anoplius nigerrimus. Lineage (NCBI taxonomy): Eukaryota > Metazoa > Arthropoda > Insecta > Hymenoptera > Pompilidae > Anoplius > Anoplius nigerrimus. The sequence continues at coordinate 13,045,570 of OU612078.1, forward strand.
ACGTCAGATGTGCAACTCCCCCTCCTCAGCAATTCCTCGCACACTCAGGTGGAGCCCAGCTGATATCGAGCAGCACAGAAAGCGACCAATGCGCATGGTGACCCACTGATACCCGTACCACCCCCGCCCAGGTACTCCATCGACTAAAGAGAACAAATCCTGTTCCGCTATTATATAATACATCGACCTTCTTCCCTTCGATTTTATACTTTACCAACCTCACGGAACTCCCTTAATTTAGTACACCTGCCTAACACGCGTTAGTAGATGATTGATTTGGACAAGAAAAGTGTGACCTATATTTGGCTACATGAAAGAAAATAGTTGAATGCGATATTCGGCAAAATTAAGATTTATTACAATATTTGTAAATCATCGTGACATGCGAGAATATTGGTGCAGCAAAATTTATGTGTATTGCAAAGGTCAGTGACCTTTAAATTACCGAGTAAGTATCAAAGTACTACTAATAAAAAGACTAACACGATGTAGTCCGGTACTAAAATTGGAATAAGATTAATTTCGAAATAGTACCTTCAAATTAGTATAAAAGCATTTCCATGTACATGAAATACCAAAATTATATGGACAGTTTCGGATGTCAAGCGTTACGGATTACTTTTCGGATTTCTCGATCGGAAATGATGCGTGAAAGTACGTCGGGAGCTTGGCGGTACCCTGACCTTGGGCAAATTCCGTAAAGCTACCCTCGTGGGGCCACGGTCTTCTATCCCCACCAAGCTCAAACGACATGGCACCGTCCTGCGCTGTAGTAGACGAGCAACGATGGCGCAAGGTAAGGGGGTGGTAAGGGGCTGACGGGGGGATGGTGGGCTGGGGGTGTGGGACAAAAAGTAGAACAAGTTATACAAGCTCTGCGTGCGTGCAGTATGTTCCGTGAATTCGATTGATCTACGCCAGGCCAGCGAACTAATGACGCCTACGGCCGCGATTACTATAGTTTAGCTGATAAAGCTAAAAAAAAATCGTCTCTTTAAAAATAGCGGTAGAAATTATCTGCACTGATTAATTTTTCACTCGAGTAGAGCAGGGTGGTAGAATAAGAGGGGATATGAATGAACAAGTAAAGATTCTAAACAGTTCTAGTAGTAATAATGTATTGTAACAGTCCTTAGTCTACTACGTCCGTCTGTTACAGCAGTTTTCAATTACACCCCAGAAATGAAGATAAAACAATTTTCATCGCCTAGCTTTGTTTAAACGCTTTAAATGTAGAAAATTTGAATCGCATTACATTGGAACTATGTATGTTTGGTGTATGTAAAATATACAGCCATATTTTATAAATGTGAGCATGTATTTATGATATAGGGCAAATGTTGCTATGCAAATATCTGGACATGTAAGATGATAATGTAAGACAATGGAGTGAGAAGGAGTGCGTGTATAGTTGAAATAGAGAAAAGTGCACGGTGCCGTTCGATCGTGAGTAAACGGGGCCACAGGCGCAATATCGCTATGTGACATTGCAGATCCTTACGTAACGCGACGGAAATCGAATCGTCCCGGGTCATTCGATCGTACGGAGGAAAAGGAAAGGACGGGGAAAATGGGGTGAAAAAATAAGGCAGGTCTTCGGCATACTATCGGATTGCCGTCCTGAAAATTGAGTCGACGGTCAAGGTTTCATGTCGGCCGGAAAGCTAATTATTCCTATATTTAACTTTGAATTTTGTAGGCAACGAGCCTTGATTAACGTGCTTTCATACACCGATACCCACCTTATCTCAACTACGCATTTATCAAATCCTAATTACAATTTCTTTCACGCAACAGCTTACGTAAGAATCAATTATATATGTATACGTCGATGTACGTCCATGTAAGAATTTCAGCAAAATCATACACAATAAATGTATTTTAATTTGTATAAATTCTTCATTTCTCAAGGGCGATCATGTTATCATCTTAAATGGTGCTCTTCGAGCATAACTTTAACAAGGGATAATTAAGAAATTTCCTACTAGACTAAGTTAGTCGTCCGATTAGCGAACTATGTACGGTAGACAAGAGAAAAAGAGATACGACTAGAGGGTGGCCCGCGAGAGGGACAGAGAGACACAGAACGGGAGAGAGAGAGAGAGAGAGAGACAGAGATGTGCAAGAGTGAGAAAGGAGGAGGGGTAAAGTGGTTGCGGGGGTGGTAGAGGGAGAATCTAGGTCGCTCGATAACCCTCGCGCGTTCTACGAAACGAAATCCGAAATTTTCACAAACTGCGGAAAGTGCGAATTATTCGTCATGCGCTAGAATCAACTTCTATCAGTTCCAGTTTCCTCCTTTTCAATCGGTTAGCACGTGTTCAAGATAGAGAGCGACAAAAATTGGATGCCCAGCTCTGCATGCTGGGTTAATGTCGATCTTTTAACGTCTCTCTAGAAGATTTGCCACTTGCATGATACCTTAGTCTCTAAAGCTTGCAATTAACGCAGGAGTATTTTAGGAGCTTACGAGCTGAGCAACATCAAGAATTGTATATGCAAATTTATTAAAGTTACAACCGTCACACGGTTTATTCGACTTGCTAGGCTATAGAGTAAAATCCAAAGTAAATGAATTTTTATTTAACATGTACTGGAAATTGTACTTGTCATTTGGAACGCAACGCAATTAGTAAAATGAAGCTTTTCTTTATAATTTGTGTTATAACTGCTAGAACCTTAAACTGGGGTGGCCCATTACAACTGATATTCTTAGTTAGAACTGATGTTACATTAAGATTAGAATTCTGTCGTGTGTCAAGGTATCCACTCGTTGCACTTTGAATCACAATGAAACGTCGATCTTGCAACACCAAACGTGATTCGAACACATAAATGTAATGTTGATGTGGGAATTTAAACAAAGTCGCGGCCAGACTAAGGAGCAAGTTTGTCGTTTTGTATACTTTTACACAAGTTAACTCATTTTGACATAAACAGAGAATGTAAAGCAGCATTATTGATTCTTGACATACTGCGGGAAAGGAAGCAGTACTTAGCGTAGTTAAGAAAGCAGTACACGCTTCAGTTCTTTAACGGTGACATCATTTGTTATATTGTTATATTGCCGTTCTTGTTTTCGTACCATTTCATATATTCTCTACGTTTCTTGATTTCTACACTCCTAATCAAGAATACTTAGCGAATTTTTAAAACTGCATATCGAAACATTTCAACTAAATCATATATTAATGATGTTAATTAAAACTCAACACAACTCGAAACTGCAGTTTTTTCAAGTACCTCCAATTTAATTACTCCTTTTTCCTTAATTTTGAGTAGCATAAAAATCATTACATTTATATTGAAATTTTTTATGACTCATTACCGATGTACTAATTTCACGAGTAACGGCATGAATATAGGACCTGCCTATGGGTGAAATTTGTTGACCCCGTTTTTCTTTCATGGATTAGGTCCAATAATGAAATCTAATTCGCGGAACCGAGTGCACACAAGTTGTTCGTCCAAGTAGTGCAAGAATGGCGAAGTGCTACAAGTGCAAGCATCGATACGATTTCCTTTCTGAATATCTAGAGTAATCCGGAAGAATGGAAAAAAACTATCTTTTTCTGTAGAAGCAACTAGTCACCCTTAGAATTTGAGGAAGAGCGAAATTATAAATGTCAGCGTTTCTTGTGGTCGACTCTATCTCTCTTTAATACTAACACTGAGCGTCTGACGGAAAATTCTTTGATCTTTCAGAGCGTAAAGGCGAATGAGCATCGGATTCTTCCCATTTTCAAACTTTGACCTTTAACACTTGGACAAAAGTTGCATTTTAATTGCTATTAGGTAAAAAATGTGTAGATTGCATTTGCATTTTTGTTGTGTACATACTATCTGACATAATGTCGTTAAAATAAATGACGTCATGAGAATCGGAAGGGATTGAAAGCGAATTGTGGAACAAGGTCACATTTTTGTACTCAAAACTAAACCTACCTTATGTAACTGCTCAGAAATGATTATTTCTCAAAAGAATGCTAAAAAATTGAAATTTGTTGGATTGCAATGTTGTATACATTACGTGGTAGAAACCACGTAAGTTAATCCTTGTCTGACCACTTTACATAAAGAAAAATTCAAAGGTCCTGCACAAAACGATTAACACTTCAAGTCGGAACATTAAAGGGAGGAAATTGAAATTCTACGCGCATCTCCTACTTGAAAAGAGTGCGTAATTGTTCTTGTACAAAAGAAACTTACCGTTGTGAATGGATGAGAAAATGACGATAGAGACGAGGGTGACAATGGACGCGAGACGATTTCCATTCATCATCGTCAGTTTTATCACCGGTTCATGTGATTTTCAACTCTTCTTCCTTGACGCTTCCTACTGCAGAACCTCGCGCGGTTTGCACTCTCTATTATTTTCCTCTCTTTTTACAAATTTTCGCGGCGTTTGAATGTGGCTGCTTGGCAGTGGATGACGAGGGCAGTTTTTGGGGGGAGGGGAAAAGACGAAAAGGCGAGTGCGAGATCTTTTTTTCCTGTATTCTCTCTTTGATCTTCTCTCTTTCTTTCTATTTCTCTCTCTCTCTCTCTCTCTCTCTCTCTCTCTCGCACTCTTGCCCGCTTTCGTTCTTCTACCCTCTTCTACCCTCTCTGTCTGTCTCCCGGTGAATTTCTCCGCTCGGGATCGCGTTCGCGGCACGTCTGACGAGAGACTGTGCTGCAGAACTGCCCTCTTCGGCCTCTGCCTCCGCACCCCTCAGCCGCTTTTTGCCTCACCTACTTCGAAATGTTCGGAACGTTCGCCGCACCACCGGTCGCGGACGATTTTCAGGAACGTCGAGAGGCGCGCACCCCCACTCTGTCCTAAGGGGGGGGGGGGGGCATATTCAATTCAAATTATACATTGCCTACCACCCTTTCATACGACTTACACGCTTATTCCTGATCATTAATCTAATTCGCGGAATTCAAAAAATGATCGTCACATTTGGTACAGCCAGATTTCCTGTCTTAATTTTCTTCCCTTTTTTTTTGCTATGTTAATGGGACGGACTTGGAAATATATTTATTATGCTGCAAAAGATGACATTCTAACATTCCGTTTGCAGTCACATTGATCTTTATTCCAAAGTGTAAACCTGGTCTTATATTCCGAATGATCTGAGGGCATGTGTAAGTTTTACTGAATAGTAAGAATAATAATAATGTCAAGTATATTATTTATGTGTTATGTTTATACGGAATGTTAGTTGATTACGATGTAGATAGATATATGTGGTGAAATACATTTACATTTCAAAGTAGTGACAGAAATATGAGTTAATTCGTATAAAGATTGCAATTAATATAATTTGCAAAAATAATTGTACTCTGAGTTAGAACCGTAAATTGTACATACTATTGCTCGAGGAGATTTAATGCCAGAACAAACTGGTTTGCAACATCGAAAAATCATATTTGTTCATTAATTAATCCTATGGATTTTCACTAATTATAGTCTGATAAACATGTAATAAATTATAAATCTCATTACATTCGAAACTAAAACCACAATTTAGAGGGAATCTCTACAAATTGTTACACTGCCATACCAAAATCATAAATATATTATTACCATTGCAATAAGTGATTTTGTCTAGTTTCCTCTTCTGATGACAAGATGGCACTATGAACTTCGCGTCACCGGAACTTCGTACAATCTATTTCCGCTTATACCACCATGAATTCAAGTTTGCCGCTATTTAAACGAGATGGTGCTGCCTCCGTTTGTACGCAATTTGTAGTCATCCTCATACTGACGATGCGTGTCGTTTGAGACGTGTTTGACTTCGTGAAGGAATGTACATTTTCAACTCAAGGTGTTGATTAAGATATATGTTTCCGGAAGATCCACGTTTGTAATCAGTCTCGCAGAACAGGAGAAAATCTTCTAACAAGAGCGTAAGCGTGGCAGGGTTTGCCAACTATTTCCGGCATTGCCGAGCACGACGGGTGACGTTTGCCATTAACGAGGTGTGCCACAGGTATACGAATTTATTTTCAAATTCTGTGCATTTATCATCATTTTCCGAAAAATAATATTGATCCGTAAACGTCATTATAACTAGTTTGAATTTCAATTGTCGTATCTCAACCAACACGTTGCTTCAAAGATACCGTATGCATTATGATATCTGTGTATTACACATACTGACGCGTAAGCGTATTTACTCTTGATACACGTAAGCATTCAAAGAAATTTTCTTTCTTTCATCATTCACTGCCTATATTGCATCAAGGTCAATTTTTATATTCACCATTGTCTAACAGTTATATACCAAAGAATATCTCTTAATCTGCAAGGTCTTTGAAAACATGGGACTGACAATCAGTAGCCTGCTGACTCGCCTGTTTGGCAAAAAGCAAATGAGAATACTGATGGTAGGTTTGGATGCTGCTGGGAAGACAACCATTCTCTATAAACTGAAATTGGGTGAAATTGTGACAACCATTCCAACAATTGGCTTCAATGTGGAAACAGTGGAATATAGGAATATCTGCTTTACTGTATGGGATGTTGGTGGACAAGACAAGATCAGACCACTTTGGCGACATTATTTTCAAAATACACAAGGCCTAATCTATGTAGTAGACAGTAATGACAGAGAAAGAATTGGCGAGGCTGAAAAAGAACTAGCAAATATGTTGAAGGAAGATGCATTAAGGGATGCAGTTTTATTAGTCTTTGCCAATAAACAGGATCTGCCAAATGCCATGAAGGCTGCTGAACTCACAGAGAAGCTTGGGCTCAATTCTTTGCGTGGCCGTCATTGGTACATACAGAATACCTGTGCAACTCAAGGTCATGGATTATATGAAGGGTTGGATTGGCTCAGCAATGAGTTAGCCAAACAGTGATATGATATATTTGCCAGTTTTCCCCAATGTTACAAGCGGATTCTCATAGACTTGGTCCTATGAACCATTTTGGTTCAAGTAGCGACTTGTGTCTTGATGATGGTGTCGAAGGACGCATTCTGTGATTTAAGTCACAAAACAGACTCTTGATGGTTAATTGGGTAAACCATCAAATCTCTCCTGTGGCAAATTTTTTCCTTATACAGGGATTCATGCGCTCAAATTGTGCGTATTTTTCTGAAGGAAATTTATTTGCTTTGAGCGTTTCTGTGTACTCGCTGTTCGTGATAAAGGTTTTGTATTTTTTAATGGGTATACCTCATTCACCAAACCCTATTAAACTAGTATGATTCTACTAATTCCAAAACTTTTCTGATATTCAAAAACAACAGTCATGTTTGCATCCAGTTTGTTGTATTTGTTGATGGGTATAGCCGTTTGAAAGTACTAGAGAATGTTTTTGTCGGATTTAATGTATGTTCGGATCACCTGCAGTAGTAGTAGAATAAGATTACCCATTGATGATTTATCTTTCTGGGGTAACAGTTATTTTAAGTGAGTTTTACAGAAATATTTTTCTTTGTTTAAATAACATTTACACACTTTGTACAACTTGACCAATCCAAACAAGAATAAATGCAGAACAGTTTTGTTTCTGTGAAATGAACAGGAGAATATGCACATACAAACTTATACATACAAACGCGTGTCACCCGTGTGGTGTAATTGAATATGTTATATAAGTATTTGCATAATATATTCGCGATAAGTGAACAGATATCAAACGCGATTGATTGCAAAGTTTGTGGCGCAGAATACACTTATCCTAAACTTGTTCATCGTGGTAATCGATTTGTATTTGTAAGTACAATAATTACGGGAGTGAGATAATAAATTTGGAAACACAAGTTTGTTTAGTTTGTGTCTTCTTGTTCATTCTTAAAATATTTCAATACGTGTGATGTTTTATTTTATTATCAGTATGAATCCTCAAAAGACATTACGAAAATTGCAATACAGAGAGAATTCTTTGAATTCCATGTAAAAATGGAACAAACAATTGTTAAAAATAATTTTACAAGCAAAAAGTGACAAGAATTCTTGCACTGTGCGAACTTAATAGATATATATAGGTTATTCGAGAAACACTCAATAGTTTTTTATATTATGAATTTGTTGTTTCAATTTTATTCTTCCAATTAGACGGTGAGAGCTCGTCCAGTCTTCTGTCTAAAAAACTGACGCAATTCGCCAATTGCGTAGCCATCATTTCCACTGCTTTTGTGTGAGTGTTATCTAGATCGGTTAAATGGGATTCTGCTATCATTACCTAAGATAAAATGGAACGGCAGCCGATTAATGCCGATAATTATCAAAGTCGTACAATATGCTTTTTGAATATTTTTAATTCATCTGATTGTTGTCCCGGTTTTAATTAATTTTTATGTTATTCGAATTTCCTGAATTCTAACAGTCAAACTTTGGTAGCTGAACTTGGCCTAATAGATTTAAAAATAACCATAATAATAAGTAATGTCAAGTATCGAGTATGAAAGTAGGGTACGATACCTGGAAAGATTATGAAAATGGACCAAGATTTTAAAGTCTTGAAATTCGAATAATACGATAAACTTATGAGACAAAACCCCTATTGTATACTCAAAGCAATTCGGAGTTTTTAAAAACCTATCATTATTTACGGTATATATATATAAACATATATATGTAATGAACACTTACTCTTTTCTCCAAGTTGCTGAGTTTCACCTTTAATGCATCTATGCAACCACGCGGAATTGTTCGTTTTTCCGCGGAACCTAGTAATTATAAAAAATATCATGTACGTACAAAACAGAAACGAATTTTTCCTAAAGCATGAATATATGTAATAAAAAAATCTAAATAGTAATACTATAAAATGCAAAGAAATTAAAATACAACTTAATGTTGATATTTGTGCCGTTTACCCAATGTTCGAAAATACTTACAAAATTGGTGAACGCCAACAACGTCAATGATGAATGGTCTGCAAACACACTCTATGCAATTGTTCTATCTTTTCTGCGATGTACATTGTCTTATCCCCTGTGTTTTTTTTTTAAGCCTATCCGCATACCTGTCTTTTTGTGATCCTCGTAACATGCTCGATAACGGAATTAAATTGCCGTCATGCCCTCTTATTTTTAAAACTTTGCTATTATCGTTTTCGACGTTTGCCCAGTAATAAATTGATATCTTCAATTCTTCCAGCATAAGCCCCGGAAGAATGTTGAAACAATGTAAGCTTGTTTGTAGAATATCATTCGGCGATTCTAAAGTGCAATTGTACATACCACTTTATATTTTACGCGTGATAACTCAATCAGCATTAATTATATTATCTTTTTTCTCTACAACGTTGTATCGTATTTGTCATTGTGTACAATCGAACTATGACGTCACTTATTTATCTACTGTTTGTGGATGTTTAAATTATTTGTGCTTACCCATTTTGTCATATCTCCGAACCAACATCCATATAGTAATTTCTGTAACGCCCATTACAGTTATGTGGAGAAAATTTGGACTCAGTATGAACAATAGGTTCGTTCCTTTAGAAAAGAACACGGTGTTAAAGATTTGGTAATCACGCTTTGAATAAATAAAATAGAATAATGTCAGGGTAGGGAAAAGTAGTGATATGTAGTCTTAAAGAAATTTGTTCTCATTTGTAAAAGTACACTTATTGGCGTATTTAATCGTTAAAAATGCCGTGCTATCACAGAAACTGGATTTTCTTGTTTCTGTTTTAGATAACCCAACATTGACTGTTGTCAGGTTAACAACTGATGGCGACATCTAACTGTATATATCGCGATTTCGGGCGATCAGCTGTTTGTTTATTAAACCACGCCATCTAGGTAACAACCATAAATTTTCAATTCGATTCCACTGATTCGTTAGTAATATTTATTGTTGAAGTAAACGCATATACATATCTGCATGCACATGTGTAACCATTTTCATAACCTATTTTTCATTTATATTTTTGTATTGTTTTGCGTTAATTATTGGTTTGAATATTAATTAAGTTCGCTCAAATAACATAGATTTGTTTATTATATAACCTTAAATTTAGGGATAGTTTACAGGAAGGATTTATAAATCAATTGACGAGTTTTGCATGTATAATGATAAACAAATGTGAATATATGAAAGGTTTAAAGATATGTAAACAAGGTGTGGAAACAAATGCATTTTTTATGTGTACAGTGTACTTTCTCTAGCCATTCCACTTTATGCACCAAACGCACCAAAAGGTTCCTAATCTAGTTTACTATAATGCGAATTGTAAAGTAGTACTCTTTCCACAAATTTGTGAAATCAATGTAAATTTAGTCATGAAAAGATTAAAACGTTTACATTTAAACACATGTTCATTGAATATTAATTATAGTAATCGTGTGTTCTAGTATAGACTGATAGAAGATGGGCACTTTACAAGATATTAGTTTGAAACTTATGAGGCCAGTTAAAGAATTGGTTGCTTGGGATTTTCCGTTAGCTCAAGTAAAGGAATAACAATAAATTTCTATATAATGTGCAAGGGAAAATAAATAACCAATTTTAATTTGTATTTTCTTAAAATTTATTTAAGGTTTTAGAAGAATACTTTGCATTACTGAATGGACCTGGTCACGTAAACTTTGGAGAAGCAGCACTGGTTCTACAGAACTCTGTCGACGCTTATGGCAGAAGGGTAGAGCAACTGTCAGATGAAGCTCTGACAATGTGTCAGGCATTCTTACATGAAGAGTATGTATATCCATATCTATTGCCATAAATTTTCTTAGAATCTGTGGTAGTTACTATGTTATTATGTATTTTGAAGCCACAAAGAGGAAAAAAAAATAAAATCTCAGGAAAAGAGAATAAAAGCTAAAGGCTTGGACTTTAAGGACTTTGAATTATTGGATTTGTCAGAACAAATTGGAAAGAGCATTGATGTTAAGAGTGAACATTCTAAACAGACATGTGTGAAGTTGATTAGTAAAAGATTCACCCAACTAGAAAATAATATTGTTAATTCTGGGGATCCTATTGAGGTGTTTGATGTGAATGGTGAAATAATCGGGAAGAAGTACGATTTTCGGTAAGTTGCTTTCTTAAGCGTTAATTTGTAACGATAAAAATTCTTTTTATACTTAGTATGTGAAAAGTCAATAGTATATGAATATAACAGATCCCAAATAAGAGGTAACAAACACTATACCGTAATAATTAATTCTCACTTAATCTTTCCTTTATTCACAGATGTAATCAGTATTTAAACTTTGATGGAATTTTAGTTGACGACCTTTCACCAGATGGTAAGCATTATTATTTTTGCTGTTTTTCTCAGCTATAATACTTGTTTGACATAGTGAATCAAAGCATTATAAACCTTAATGTTAAAACCATAGTGATATATACAACTTACGCTCTTTTATCGAATCAATATAATACATGTATTAATACCTTGCAAGGCTGCACTAGTGACACAATATCACACTGTAACACACATTTCTTTACAACATGTAAATCCATTCTGTACAATCAAAATCAATGAAAGATTATGGGTTTCAAAAAACGTGTCCATCTTATATGATATAGAGTTTTTTAGAAAAGGATTCATGTAAGATATTCAAATAAAACATAAATATTTTAAGTTTTCTAAGATAACTTGTCTTTCTGTTTTCCCAAGAATAGTACATCAATTGCAGAAATAAACAGTTTCGAACAAATGTAGCAATTATTCTGATTTCGTGGTGTATGAAACAATTTCAGTTCACTTACATGGTAGAAAATTATAAAAGTTGTAGCTGCATTGCTATCTTGGGCACTGTGATTTAAAAATAAGCGAAACTTTCGTTATTTCTCATCGGAATATGTAATTTTACTTTGCACTACTTGGTTGATTTTATTATGTGTACTTCATTATTGTTGTACTTTTGTTTAGAATTCAGAAATTATAATCCGAAAGATGCCTCGACGCCGCTACTTCGAGCCGAAATAGATCCTGACAGAGCTAGATCCTCGGGATATTGCTCAAACACATCGTATCACGGAACCAGCAGTAATTGTAGTGGAACAGCCGATGAAAATAATTTGGAAATTGAGAATGACTTGTCGGAAAATTTAGAAAAAACGCCTTTGAATCAATCAGCACAGTCTGAATTATTAGGTTGTTCGCATTCACTTGAAGAAGAGAGTGGAATATTAGTTGGAAATATAACAGCCGAATCAGGAAACGTTACATTAAATCCTCCGTCACACAATGGAACTTGTGTTTCCGATTCTTCAAATACAGACATCGGTATGGATTCTGGATATATGTCTGCTATGGATGTATCGTGCCCTCAAACAATGAGGTAAAAAGAGAATGATTAAATTTGCTTTAATATCAATAAAATAATGCCAGTTGTTTTAATTAAGTAAATCTCATTTGGAAGCACTCAAATTTATATTTTATTGCATCTTAATGATTTTTTTTAATCGGCTAGAAGCTTGTTTCATGTGAAAGACGAAAGAAATCAGAAATTTGCAAGTGTTACGATTCAAGTTTAATTATGACATACTATACTTTACAACAAATAGATAAAATTGTTTCTGAATATACCTATAATGAAAGAATACTTCACGGACGGGGCGCGTTCATAGTTTTATCGATTTCGTTGAGTTGTATTTACAATGCACGCATGTGAGTTTATACTTTTAGTTAGCTCTTTATCACGTATAGACACGTTTAAAACTGTCCCGGAATTCAATCTAAGTGAATGAAATACAGAAAACAACGAACCTTTCTTTTTTATGTGTAAGTGTTTTGGTATTTTTTAATTTCTCTAAATTCGTTGAATAGCAGAAAATATGTTGTGACCCACCCACATATTTATCACCCATATATTTAAAAATAAAGGCAATAAATGTTTTATTTGTTCTTTTAAATCTGTAATTTAATAATAAGAATCACTGATAATTGTTGTTGAAAACAAACAACTTATTGCGTAATAACTTAATCTAAGTTTCTTTTCTAAATAATTAAAACCAATGTTATCTGGTTACAAAGTAATGGCATTTCTTGTTAAACGCATTATCCCCGAATATTTCCTCGTCCGGCAAGTGTTAAGTATTCATTTGGGTATTGAACAGAACAGAGAAGGTATTGCTACATCTATAGATTTGTATTGCAGTACGAAAGAAATACGAGAAGCATCGTCTAAAAATTTTCCGAACAAAGACGTGTGGAAGCCAATCCCTCTTACTGAGGATGCTGCGGATATTACAGTTAAGAAGAGAGTATTTTCATTGCCGATGCGGATTGATTCCTCTGCGTTTGTGAAATCGGTACCTCATCAATCTCTTCTTCTGATTCCTTTAATTGATATTATCTTTTTTCACTTTCATATGAATTTCTTTCAGAGAAAACGGAAAAGCGTGTTTTTGGATGCAAAGGATAATCCTATATCTAAGTTTTTGTTGAAGGAATCTACAGCCAATAAACCAATTAACTTGTCTTTGAAGATGGCGGCGTTTAAGACTGCAAAGTCTGGTGAGCATTATTATTTTTATCAAAATTGCTATTACCTATAATGTTTAGGCACTGAATTCCTGTGTATCACTTCATTGAAGATAATATCCGCGCATCGCACGTTTTACAAAACTACCAAACAGATTCCATTCAACATGTGGGCGTACCTGGTGCTAAAAAAAATTATATTTTACGTTGAATAAGTTTAGTTATTTGCGATAGTGTGCCAAGTTTGCTCTGTTATTACTAGGACTTTGTGAAAGTGTAGATAACCGGACTTTAATTTTTCGAATTGCCCTTTGTGCCATGGAATAAGGAAATGTGTCCATATTGTATAAATATATAGAATATGAAATAGTATGTTGCAAAAACAATTAGGTCGATTGACGCGTTAACAAACATTTCAGTTATTTACAGCTACAACAATGATCAAACTTATATTTATAGATACCTGCTCAACTTATTGTGCTCGTAAATAAATTACTCGACAAAAACTTTATGTTTCATGACGAAGGTTTATTGAAAGTTCATATATGTTAACGTAATTTGCTTTGCAACAAAAAAAAATAAATCGTTGTTGCTTGGTACAGATTCTTGATTTTTTCGATGCGCTGAAACAGTGTGATTAACTTTAACTTAAGAGTTGAAAACAGTCCGTTTTGGGTAATAACGTACACCCGACGTCTCGGTGCTCACTGTAACACAACGAATGCACGTGTTAATTAAATTACATACTGTTTTCGTGCAGGAACATGGACAAAGGTTTTAGATGATATCTGGCCACAAAGTGGAGAAAGCAATGTGATTTTTTGGTAAAGTGACTGTGGTGAATAATACGGTTCTTACGTGAGAACTTTTGGCTTATTACCACACCCTTAAAAAACATGTTTTTTAAATATTTTTCTGGTATACGTATGTCTAACTAGTCCTATAGTTTTTAAACATCTTAGTGGAATTTCAAGGCATTTAATGGATCCACGATTCACAAGTTATATCTTGCAATTTGGGTGGCGCTTTTCACTACAAACTATAGATTAAAAGCCGTAAACGAGAAAACATTAGTTACTTTAAAGTATGTGTATGGTTTTGGTATCTATACTTTAAAGTAGTATAATATTGGCAAAAACCGTTTTTTTATTTACTTAAATATTTAAGCGACTGTATGAGCTACCGGTACGGTTACAGATATTAGGAAATCTTGAATGTTTCTATGTCGCGTAATTGAGATAATTACTGTCATATTCTTCGGTTAATAATGTACTGCGAATGTGTATATGAAATTATGTAGGATTGTTTGGTGGCTGAGAGGGTAGTGGTGGGTAAAGGTCTTAATTCCCAAGTGAAAATAATAAAACTATATTTTAAGTCAAGTTACACAGTTCGTATTCGTGGGTCGTTATTCGTAATTCGTGTCTATTCGTCGTCGTGGCCGTTTCTCAACTGACGCACTTCTCGAGGACTGCACGTGCGTTCGGCACTCGTACAATGTTATCGCCTCTTTTGTTCGGCCCTTGGACACTCTGTCCCACACACACACACACACTCGCTCGCTCTTAGCATTCGATCCTTCATTCTACACTCGGCCGTCCTGCATGGACGCGTGCCCTCACGCGTCTTCACACTCGTCATGCTCACTATCTCTGTCCTTTTTGTCGGTCCACGGCTTCCTATGATCCGCGACCGAAGAAGCGTTGTTCGGTCATTCATGCAACACCTTAGCAACAGCGTACGGCCCTAATAATTTCGGGGCGAATCTTAAGGGGGTCAGTACATGTAAACCGTTCAAAAAATCGGTTTTTTTATTTTTGCATAAAATGTTAGTATAATGTCTTAACAATATGTCAGCGAATTTTTAAAACCAAAATCAAAGTATTTCTCATGTTATAACGTATAAACGTGACCCACCTATACGTTGCGTTCGAGTCAGAGGTATAGTTGAGCGGTAGACTCTGTCTACCTGTTTTTTAAATACAAGATATAAATCGGTATGGTGACGATTTTCAAGTGGTGAAAAGTGAGTGTATTGGCCACGTGCAGAAGAGGATGGCCGTTCGTCTCCGAAAAGTTGAAAATGATCCGAAACTTACTGGAAGGGGAAACTAACCGAAGCTCTATTGAACAAATTGTCATTATACTACAGATTTGTTATTCGGAGGAATGTCAAGAGCCTCAAGGATATGAAGAAGGCTGTAACGGCCACTTTCTATCATATGTGCTCCGCAGATAATAATCCAAAATATGAGTACTGTCCGGCGGGTCCCGACAGCTGATAACCAACAAATGAATTGCCAACGTGTAAGCATGGAGCTCGAGTGATTAACGAAAAACATTAAACAGCACATCCGGCTAATTTACGAAAGGCTTTCCAAGGAAGAACTTTTAACGCGTTGTTTAAGCAGACATATGCAAAATTCCAACGACCTGTTCAATTCGACTGTGTTGCGGTTGAACCCAAAACATCTAAAGTTAGGAAAAAAAATCGTGGAATTGACTGCCGACTTCGCTACTGGGTTGTATAACAAAGGTTATTCATCTATTTTAATGGTTATGGAACTGCTGGAGTTGAAAATTGGCCAGAAATGTAAAATGTTCGCGGATAATGTCGACAAGAATCGAATCACAAGACAGGACAAACGGCACTCACTCAGCAGCAAGGAGGCTAGAACAGCAAGAAGACTGGAAAAAATTAATACAAACGAGATGTACGAAGAAGAAGCAGGTCTACTATATGGTGTAGAAATAGTGAGTAGCCGATAATTGCTGTAAGTAACCAATAATTCATAGTATCAGCATCGAAAACTTTAAACCGCTTTTTCTCCACTTCCTATTTTTGCGTTTCTTGCAAATTGGCGTGCATGATTAAACAAAAAGTATTTAACCGATCGGAACGATTCAAAGTTTATTCTCTTCACCATGAAATTCTCTTCTATGTGAACCTACAATTAGGTAAAAAAAATCTTTTTTACTAATTTTTACAGCAGGCTGAAGTCAAATTTTTTCCCCGGAAATTCGCGGTTTTCGTTTAAAACTGCATAAAATTTTTATTTCGCGATTTCTTCCGCGTTGTTGAGGTTCACATAGAAGAGGAACCTTTGTTCTTAACTAATAACTTTTGATTTTTGATTTCAGACAAAAATTACGAGCTGCATCATGCACGCCAATTGACAACTACGAGGACGAGACGCTCTCTTAGGGAGCCCATAAATCTGCCATTTTGTAATATTTTTTCACAAAAAAATTGTGGCGAGGGCTTCGATAGTACTTTTAAACATATCTACAATTTCAGGAGGATTACTCATTTCTTTCCGTTCCAAAAAAAATCGCGAAAAACAGCTCGATATTGAGCGTTTACATGTACTGACCCCCTTAAGCCGGGCCGTTGTTGCGTCCGTTGAATGGCGACGAGCTCACCGGTACGGTAATGCTTCGCCTCTGTCTTGCGCTTATCGTACATCCTTCGGTTCTCGCTTTGTATTTTCGAAATGGTTTTCTTCGCACGTTTACATACGTTGTCGCGGTTCTCAAACAATTGTCTAATCGATGGGTCGTTACCGATGCTCGGTTCGTTCGTCTCGTTCGCCTCGTTCGTTTCGTTCGTTTCGTTCGTCTCGTTCGTTTCGTTCGTTTCGTTCGTTTCGTTCGTTTCGTTCGTTTCGTTCGTTTCGTTCGTTTCGTTCGTTTCGTTCGTTTCGTTCGTTTCGTTCGTTTCGTTCGTTTCGTTCGTTTCGTTCGTTTCGTTCGTTTCGTTCGTTTCGTTCGTTTCGTTCGTTTCGTTCGTTTCGTTCGTTTCGTTCGTTTCGTTCGTTTCGTTCGTTTCGTTCGTTTCGTTCGTTTCGTTCGTTTCGTTCGTTTCGTTCGTTTCGTTCGTTTCGTTCGTGTCGTTCGTGTCGTTCGTGTCGTTCGTCTTGCAGTCTATACTGTGTATCTGTGGGATATTATAATTTTCGCGCGGTTTCGTCAGCGTACTGGTCGGCGTCGTTTGTTCGCGAGCCTGTATTTTCGGCCTAGACAGGAATTCCGCTCCTAGCAAAAACTCCTGGTCCGTATAGTCATCAGGTACGACAGAAACAGTAATATCATGTTTGGTCTCGTCTATCAATATTGTCGTCAAAAATACGCCGATCGCTTCTCTTCCCTTCGCTCCCACGCTATCAAATGTCGTCGGCGGCGGTCTCAATCGCGGTGCGCCCATTTCCCTATACTTACTAACACGCATCACGTGGAGATCGCCACCGGTATCGAGCGTAGCTTTCACCCTAAATTCGCCAATAATTACTTCACCGTAATACTTAAAGTCTCTGGTTGACGATTCGACACAGTTCTGTACCGGGCGCTGCTGGGTTGTCTTCGAAGCTTTTGCGGGGCACGTTGCCGCCTTGTGTCCAAACTCGTTGCACTCGAAACATTTATAACCCTTTTCTTTCGTCGGACATGCCTCACCCTCGTGGTCCTTGGCTCCGCAGCTCCAGCACCTCGCCTGCTTGGTCGTTCCGCGCGTCGCTCGGTTGTCTTGTGATCGCGTCGTGCTTCCGGTCTTGTCCATCCTCACATCTCGTGTTTCTGGTCCGTCATTTCGTATTGCAGGGGCCGTTCGATTGCGCCACTGAATATATTCGAACGCCTTTAGTAGTGTTGCCTTGTCTGGAAACCGTTGCATTCGAGCCTGGTCTCGTAGGTCGGCATCGGGGATGCCGCGAATTAAATTTTCTGTCATTTCCTCTTCTTCAATCGGAACCGCGTTGGCAAGAATCACCTTCGCGTGGTAATACTCGCCGAACGTTTCGTTTTTCCGCCATGTGCGCTCTTCAAAACGCGTTCGTCTGTCAGCCTTTCCAGGCTCTCTGCCATACAGGCTCTTCATTTCAGCCAAGAGAGTGTCCACCCCCGTCTCCAGATTTTCCGGCTTCGAGTGGAACCAGTTGTGGGCGTCTCCTTTAATCGTAGAGCCCACCAGGTACTTTGTTTCACGTTCGGATAGTTGGTATTCCGTCCTTAACCAGCGGAGTTGCCTCTCCCATCGTTCGTATGTGCCTCTAGCTCCACAGAAGTCACCTAATAGCTCGCCAATTTCTCGGATTCCGAGCCTACGTTCCGTCGTAGTCGTGACTGTTTGCGCCGTCTCGGTGGTCAGAGGTCTTGTCGTTCGCGTCGTTTCTTGATTTCGCGTCATATTCAGGAATTCGATTTGTTGACGCGCAAAATCCAACTCGCGTTGCATCAATTCCTTTTCGCGGCGCATCAGGTCCATTGCGCTCGCCATTTCGTGTTCCGCGGGATTCACTCTGGACTCGGTCTCAGAGTTATCGTTTGCGTCGCTGCTCGTACGCGGTCGTTCGTCACTGGCACTCGCCATCACTATCGCGGGATGCGGTTGCACTTCTTCCAATCTTCGAACTAATTCGGCCTTCGGCCCTGATGTTTTGAGTCCTAGGGCTCGTAGTCTGTCTTTCAGGTCGACTAGTTTTAGTTCCCCAAGATTGGACACATTCATAGTCTGTATACAGCACTTCACCGCTGTCACCTCACTCGCACTTGGCCACTACCGACTCGGATGTTAAAAATGCCACTTAATCGCGATGTTGTTGCTCGCTCAATCCCGGCTGAGCCCCCACTTTGTAGGATTGTTTGGTGGCTGAGAGGGTAGTGGTGGGTAAAGGTCTTAATTCCCAAGTGAAAATAATAAAACTATATTTTAAGTCAAGTTACACAGTTCGTATTCGTGGGTCGTTATTCGTAATTCGTGTCTATTCGTCGTCGTGGCCGTTTCTCAACTGACGCACTTCTCGAGGACTGCACGTGCGTTCGGCACTCGTACAATGTTATCGCCTCTTTTGTTCGGCCCTTGGACACTCTGTCCCACACACACACACACACTCGCTCGCTCTTAGCATTCGATCCTTCATTCTACAATTATAGAAAAATGACGTAAAAATTAAACAAAAATCTTCCACTGTTATGATGCAGAACTGCTATACGAATGATACATATCCCAAAAAATGGGGAATATAGTTTATGGTGACATGTACCAGCATACAAAAAACGAAGAGTTTTAAATTGGCAAATACTCGCTTTTACACAAAGATGGTGCTGGCGTTTATATTATTCCAACCCAGAGGAAAATCAAACTACCCAACATGATATTTCAAAGTGCACAGTGTTAGTGATACAAAGTACAAGGCTCTATCTATAGTTTCAATAAATAAATATTAAATATGCTATTAGTAACCAAGTAGACAAATCAAGATATAACGAATCTCTCATATTTAAAATATGCTAACTCGTTGTCTTATTAATTATGAGGAACTTTTAGTTTCGTCCGTATTTTTGTATATGATTGGGGAATAATATAACAGATAATTTGGGAATTTCGTCTTATATCGAAAAGGAGAAAATTCAAATATGTGATGAAAAAATGGTTTCATGCAAGATTTTAAAAGTTGAGTTTTTCACGTTGCAATTAAAAAGTAATAACATAAGACGTACTACTTCCATAGAGTTAAATTATCATTTATGCATTTTCGGTTCTCGATATGATATATTTATACAACTTTGACTTCATTATGCATGTAATTGTTAATAGTGTATTTATAGTATTGCAAAGTGAACGTGGTTAAATGGTACTCTAATCGTAGCACTGTGTTTTTATAACGAAGCAGTATTCTTGTATATTACCGATGTGGGCCAGTGTAAATATCTCATAAAACTCGAAAAGCATGAGTATTGCACACAAATACTTGATAGGAAAATTAAAATTATTAAATTGTTGATTTAAGGTTTTAGAAGTTTGCCAGAGATATACTTAAGCACTAAATATAGAAGGTTCGGTGTTAATCTTTAGGATGTGAAGACGAAGACAAAACTGTGTACGTATGTATCCTATCAGTTTTAGTACAACAGTTTTCCGACTGACATATAAACGACACCAGATTTAAATCTTTTCCCCACAGCAGAAACATTTCAATTACGACGAGGTCATCTTGAGTATTTGTCGGTTGCGTTACAAAATAAGAAATGTTTATGTGTGAGCCGGGGTTCAGATGGAAAGGGTAAACGACTAACACCAATTCATAAGAGATACTTTGAGGAAGTACTGAATAACTTTGTTTTAGCGGAAAAGTCAACCTGTTTTGGAAAACGTGTAACACAAAATGAATAAGAGAATAACGAAAAGTCGACAACCGCAATATCTCTTTTCAATTTTCCTGCTCAAAACACCTATGTCGTCTTTTCATATAGTCTGCTTTTGTTTGTAAAATATATTAATCATACTGACATAGGCCCCTTTGAGATAATGGAACATTGTTTAAATATTTTTTGTTGTCGCTAATTATATTGTTAAATGTAAATGAAGAATATGGTATTAGATAGCCACCCGTGTATATATACACATCTTACTGATTCTAGATCTAAAAGTTGCAAGGTGCACTGGAGTTTGAGGAACTTTAACAAATTCAATTTAGATATAGCTTCCAATCTAACAGTTTCGGTACCCTTTATTATTCATTGTCACCATTGCCTGAGTCGAACTTACATGTCATAAAATTTGATGACAAAAACGGACTCAACCATTTTTCCTATTTCAAAACAAAATCGTGAAAATCCTCGTACGTTCCCACAAGGGTGTTAACACTTAGCCGACCGATCGGGGAGATCTCCCCATTTTGAAGCAAGCCGGTGCTCGACCGATCAGGGAGATCTCCCCGTTTTGAAGTAGCAACGCGTTTCTCGTTTTCTGTCATTGTTAACTACCTCGACCTGGAGTTTTTCGCAATTGCTGACGGACTGCTGCTGTGAAGCATAACATATAATAAAATGAACTAATTTTGAAGGCTCCTTATTGCCTGTTATTACGGTTCTTTAGGTTCGGGATTTCCGGACCACTATCAACCGTTTGCGGTCAACTTCTACCAGTCATAAAATATGACTATTTTCATTTTATGTTTTGTGTAAATAATATGTGAAATTGTTAAACGAAATTGTTGCCGTGAAATATAATTGCTCACATGACTGGTTTTCGGAGCTTTTTGAGTTCAAACACTGAATTTAAGTCCGTGCGATTTCGAAATGCGACATTCAGTATGCAGATTCCTTTCTCCCTCTTTTCACCCCCCCCCCCCCCCTTCTAACAATATTCTTCACAGATACACACGATAACAAATCAATAAATAAGTAACGAGAGAGTAGATATTAGTAACATAAAATTCAGTAAAACGTATACGCTCCAAGTTCACAAGTACAGCGAGAATATCAAATGTGTATAATTACATAAACTGTGTTGTTTCGCGCATGTTTTGGTATATGGAATAGTCGGAATTATATGCTTTTTTTTTCCATATATTCACCGAATGATATACGGTATTGTGGTAGTAAATAAAACACAGTGTAAAGAAACGTTTACAAGCCCATATTTGAAGTGCAATTTCTATTGACTACAAACCAAAGATACTAACCTTCTTCCGAATATGGCAGTACATAGTTTGCATAACAGGCTACTAAGAACAGTATTGATACATTTCGTAAAAAAAATGTGTATATGCTATATTCAGGTGTATTAAATAATAAGTTTATATTTTAATAAACCTAAGCAGATATTAAATCCCTAGGAAGAGAGGGATCCAACGATAGGAACAGAAATAAAAGTTACCACTACATTTAATATGGTGCATGTTTAACTGATATTTAAGTTAACCAGCCAATTAATGAAAGAACAATTGGTTAATTGGTAATTCCAGAAATATGTTAGTTCGGTATTATACGGTTTATATCTAATGCCGTAATCAACGCTGTATTAACTGAAACATACGTTCGTGTCAAGATTGTGTTTCTAATGAATATAATTATCTCTTTGCAGATGACTTTGAACAATTTCAAAAATCGTTCTATGAAATAATGACTGCGCCGGGTCATCCGGAATTTCATTACGAAGCATTGAAAACCGTCACAATGAGTATTTCAGAAAAAGTGCCACTTATCGATTCCTATAACCAGTTGCATCCGAAACCCAAGAGCGCAGATGTCAGTCACGACAATGAGATAGGAATCATCAATTTTGGCGATTCAATGATGGAATTACCTACCGATGGATACTTACCAAGTAGATCGTCGACACCGCTTCAAGATTTAAACTCACGGAATTCTCACGATTTCTCAGATTTGGCGGATTCCTTAGATTTATCGGCTGAAAGTCCGAGTGATCATCAGTCGGTTTTGAATAAATACCAAAGGTTGATCAATTACAAGATGAAAGAGATACTTAATGATAATAGCGATCGAACGGAAATCGAGAAGACAGTTGCGAAGTGGCACGAATTATTACAGCCAAAATTGGCGGAAGCAGAGAAAAGGAATGCTTTTATGATTAAAGATTATGCTCAGAAGATTGTCGATATCTTAAAGGAAACGAATGACAGGCAACTAGAATTTGACAAGGTCGTCGAGGGTCAACCTTCGCCCGAGGTGGCTCGATATTTCTTGGCTGTACTTCAATTGGTGAGATAATTTATATTTTATTAAATTACTTTCAGTCTTTCCTTTCATTTCATCTCTATGCGCTGCCGCACACTACAGAGTGGTCCATTTAAATTGAGGCATCCTGTATATATGAATGATTTTAATAATCGACAAAAATAGAAGGCGGGTACGCAGTTTGTTCTCAAAACGTAATTGCCAGTTGTCCCCTACGTGACTAAACAACAAAATATTACTAGAAACTTTATTTGAATACACAGAAAGCACGTGACTATTTATAAACAGGATTTAATTCGAATCGAAACATTACGGTAGCTCACCAATAAAAAATAAAACAACGAATAAGCTTAAGCAATCATTTTTTATATTTATTCTCATCCATTGTTTATTCTGGTAATTTTTTATCGCAGCTTGACTTGTGGTGATTTGTAATTTGGACTTCATTTTTATTTGTGTACAAAAATGCATTGTAAGAAACTTATTTGTGTGAAGTCAAGAGGATCAAGAAAAATAATTCAAGATTTTCATTCGAATCATTTTGTTCAGACTTATAATGTTTATAGAGTAAGAAGTCAATCCGCGTTTTATTACACTGTACATAGCACCGCGGAAGGTTTTTGTCATTTTTTATTCAGAATGAACAAAATCAAAAATGATCTTTTTGTAGAATTTTTCTTATTCGAGCTAACTACATAACATATCTGTTTTCTAAAGAACGTAGAACAACTTGTGGAATAACTCACTAAACACTGGAAAAATTGGCTGGAAAACCGGCATTTAACCCTTTGTTAATTATTTATCGTGTACCTACCAACTACTTTATTAATTTGCAAAATATGTTAAAGGCAGGGGCGGCAATAAAATAGTCAGATTTACACTATTTTAATTATTTTAGAAATTGCGTTGCATAAAGTCGAGTTGCACTCGACGTAGGAGTCGTAAGGGTTAAACATATATTCGTTAATCTGCCAAAAACATTGAATTATGACAGGTAGAGTGATAGAAATAGCTGCCCTACCTTTTTACCATTCTGATTTCATTTTTGTTCAATTCTCATATGACATGGTGAACGCATTGATGGATTTATCTTATAATGTGTCTTTAATAAATTCATTCATTGTTTTAGGCTAGCACATACAACGTGGATTTAAACTCTGATGTAAACAGTGGCAATGGCGTCAAACTTCAACTATTGAAGGAAACAAGTGATATTTGTCACGACATTCAATAATATAAATAATTTCGCACCGAAAGATGAGCTAGTTGTTCACAAGACTGACAGAGTAATAATTAGATAGACATGTATGTTGATAGTAGAGACCATAATTTTCTATTTTTTATAACATTCCGCAGTTTGTCTTTACATGTTTATGCAGACGTTAACATAAGTTAAGCTTATTCTGTACATTGTGTGTTTCTAGTACAATAGCAATAAAGATATATTTGGTTAAAAACGTTAATTGTGCCCATAATTATGAAAGTGGTCTAAGTCAAGATTTAAAAAAAAATGAGTTTATCAATTATTTCACACCACATTTGTATACACTAAATTTATTCAATGTAATTTTTTTTTTTTTAAATCTTGACTTAGACCACTTTCATAATTATGGGCACAATTGACGTACAACATATTTAAATGTACATTAATATGGAAATAATAGTAGATAAACTAAATAAATTTACTTGTTCTTCGTAATCAATTAGTTGTAATGTTGATTCGCATTGAAACGATCCCTTCCTTTGCAATGGTCAAACAACGTTTCAATCATCTTCGTGTTAAAGTTTTCTTCAAACACTTTACTCCTTTATCAACGTTCCGATCTTTTTCCCGAATCACATTTTAATCTTCAACGTATATTTACTCTCTACGATCGGCGTATCCTAATCCCCTATTACGTATGATTCTTTGTCTACTCCATGGTTTATACATGACTAATTCTTTCTTATCTACTGCATACGATTCTCCCTGTTTAGGTCAATTCCCACCCTTCCAATATTCAACCACACTTCTCAATAACATTCAAATGAGCTTTACTCTATTGTACAATTTCTACTAAAATTAGTTAGTTTCTCTCTTCGTATCACACCAACTTCTGAGTAAACTACTTTCACACAGTAAACAGATTTAGTCATCCACGGTATCGTTGTTCACAATCTCATTACCTCCCTCAGTTTTTGATATTCTCGACCACATTCAAGCAGCTAACACGGTATACAAGTTCGTTAATTACGATGACATTTTCAATACAAGAATATTTCGCACTGCAATATACATATAGGTCGAAGAACAGTCCTATTCCTAATTGCCCCTCATTCTGTCCACATAATACATTTCAACACCATCTGTATCTATGTAATTTTTTAACGAAGTGAAAACTAAGAATTTAATGTTACAAAAATGAGGATAAAAACGAATAATCGAAACACTGTCCTGTATCCATTTTACGCGTTCGTTGCTCGTAAACTGTGTCCGGTATTTCTCTTTTGTTTGCAGTGGCAATTTTATATGCAGCAAAGGTCCCATCCCAAGTTTAGTCACAAACGTTGATCGTATACACGCATGCACATACTCACTCACGTTCCACTACTCAACTACGTGTTTTTTCGTTTATACCGGATACTTCCCGTTTTTGAATTATCCATTGCCGAGATACAAGCATATCTCCTTCTCCCCAAATCGCACAATATTCATGTTTATGTCTTCCGTTATAACTTCTACTGTTTCCCAGTTTTCGAATTACGTAATTGGCAACATCACCACTTTACATCTTTTACTACATGTATCATTTCGGTGTTTAGGTTTTTTAAGAAATTAACTTTATTCCTACTAAACTTATATACGCAAAATCTTATACTAGGATTAACTTTTTTAGACTTATTAAGCAAGTGGTTGACTCGAGGGTGGTGTTGCAGATGAGAAGCAACGTTAGTATGGAGTGGGATTAAATGGAGTTGTTGAATGGTGTTTTTGAGAAGAGTGGGAGCGAGAAAAGGACCAATGGTCTTTTTCCGCATCATTTGTTATCGATGTGTAATGGACTGGGGGCTGTTATATGTATGCATGTGCAGAAGATAAAATTGTCAATTTTAGTAAATAAGGATATGTTATGAACCGTTTATACAGATGTTAATTCCACCCATCCACCCAAGCGTATGCCATAAGAGCCATCCAATTGGAGGGGGGGGGGGGGGGGGGTTGCCGTGTACGGTAACGACTGAGCGTTGTTACGGTACGCACATATTGACAGTTTCTCTGGATCAACAGATTATATAACGATGATTTGAACGTTTGCTTGACGAATCGTTTTTTGACGAATCATATAATAACGAGTGGATGTTCGTTGACCGTTACTAGTCTTAGTGAACTCACGGACTTGAACCCTGAGTAACAATCGTCACCTATCGGCCTTGCATCTATTCGAATTGACCGTCCTACACTATTCGAATGTAACCTTGGTAACTTCGAATAGGCCGAAAAGGGAGACAGGAATGGAGAAGACTCAAGGATGACTCGTTACATAATTTGTATGACCCTAACTTATGACTATAAACTACTGAATCGTGGGGCTAGAGAAAGTTACAATTTAAGAACGTGCGGGTAAGACTGACCCGGTCTTGCGATTTATTAATTCTAGTCGAGGATTTGGATTGAGGCTTTTGCTCGAAGGAAATTAATTTACGATTTTACTAGAGATCCTTATTGAAAGTGGCTATGTGAAAGCCCACTTACTCGCAGGTGGCGTAAGGACAGAGGTTCGTCGTCTTCACTAGACTGTAGAGGAATGCTCTCCGAGTCCTTCAGGACCCGGGTTTTTACACACGGATTTTGAAAAAAGTGGGGGGATACAGGAGTGGGAAGGTGCTGTGGCCAGATACTGTTCTTGGCGGGAAAATCAGGCGTGAAAACTAGGCGGGAAAATTAGGTGGAAAAACTAGGCGGGGAAATTAGGCCTCGGAGGACACAGGGGAAACACAGAGAGGGGAAGTGTGTGTAAGAAGCTGGCTAGGAATAACCTGGCCACGCTCTTCTCGCCTATCCTAAGAGCAGGGCGGTTGTATGTCCAAGAGAGGGTTAAACTCTGTGAGAAATATTCGGAAGGGATATTCCTATTAAAATTACACTCTCAGGTATTTTGCACGTAACATATATTTTGAAGGATTCTTTTATATACTGACGATTGTGCAAATATCTCGTAAACTATTATTTTTTCGATGATTTCCCTTATACATTTTTATTGCAGAATAGCCTAAGGAACGCAATTATGTAAAAAAAAAAATGGGTGGTTCCATTTAAAAAAACAGTGCAACTGCACTTTGCACATGCACTAATGCACTTGTGAAAAAAGTCGGTGCATGGGATGATAGAGCTTTTCGACTAATACAAACTTTTCCTCTACGATTTTGTTCTAAATTTATTTAAAAAAGAGTTATACCTTGGCCCAGTTACTAGAATCACCCTGTATTGTGGTTTGGAACAAATACTAAGCTGAAATAGTCAGTTAACGTTGCACTATATCGCCGATTGTGCACAAAAGAAATTATTCCTACAATGATATGTTTTTTCCTTCTTCTCTAATAGCATCCGGTATAATAAAAGTATTATGACTCGTGTCGAGGAATGTGTGTAATGGCTGGTTTGGGGAAAAAGTATGCAGACTATAATATTTTCTCATTATTGTTAGAGATAGATGTTATAGTGTTAGTACCTGTTCTAGCGAATTTACCGAAAACCGATAAACACCGATTTTTGTGGGCTGTTTGTTACTGGCAAAAATTTAATTCAAGTGTAATTCGAAGGATGAATCCAATATTTTAAAGAATTCATTTCGATTCACTGCAAAGCATTTAATGAAATTAAATCCTGAAAAAGATACTTCACAGTAATGAATGATTCTGTTGCGCATTTGGATATGTTACATTGATTTAATTCAGGCACAGACTATATGATTTCTTCTTCATGGTAAAATGTCGATCTTCGAAGGAATATAACAAAGATATTTTTTTATAGTTCATTGACGTGCGTCTGCTATAGTATCTTGTTCCTTGGCGCGGAATTATACTCGTTCTTGCAGAGTGAATGCCTGAAGCTACTCTTCGCCGCCCTTGTTTTTCTTCCTCCTTTTATACGTAAGAAATATGAGAAAAATTAAGGCGATGGCAGGGGATTCTGACGAGAAATGGAAAAACTGGTTAAGCGAGGAAGCAGATTGTGATGTTCAGATGCTATGTATTTAGTTCAATTTCAAATTCATATATTACCTACATACATGGTGCGGTACTAATGTCAGATGATTTACCCCACGACCAAAGAACCTACGACGTATCCCGTAACTATCATATATAATAGAACATTATAATTATTTATACAATACGGGCGCGTTCATATTTTGAACATGGCGATTGTCCTACTAAACTCATTCTGGATAGTAATGCGAATGCATCTAAATATCATTTAACCAAATCTTTGCCAATTAACTTTTAATATCTGCCGCCAAGTAAGTGCAATAACGATATTGTTCATTCTTCAAATTTCTGGAGTGAGAGACACGAAAAATTGCCAAGAGAATGCATTTTTTTCAATAACCAGCTTCCGATCCGGCAGAGCCCGAATAATATCATCTGCAAAAAAATGCATAATATTTCCTGTCGAAGGCCGACTTTCGATTTCATCCTCATGGTTTCCGTCGTGGATTCATTATAATCAGGAACATACATACTGCGTGAAGGGCCAAAAGAGACATATATTTCCTTTCATACATCGCGTTTCTCCGTGAGATTATAAGGTTAAAGCAATCCTTTTTTTTCATTGAACGCTGTACTTGCATCTGACACAGGTATTTACATTGTGTGTGATCACAAGAGAGGGAGACGTTTCAAGGCAATCAATGTTGTTTTTTCCTGTTGTAATATTATGGTGAATTTCATTTATTTTGGCCGTTTAATCCATCTATGTATAATGATCTGCCTTCAGAGACCGATGCATATATTGCCCAAAGAAAAAATAATATAATGTAAATAGTAAATACTAAATTTAACAAGAAATTAATGTAGTGGGGCCATAATTAATCTCACAATCAGTCGCGATTAGTTGATGATTCCTGCCTTTTTCTAGTTTTTAATGAATTATAATATACTGTAAATAAGTTAAATGTTTAAACAAGTATATTTTATGTACGCTTAAAAATGAAAAACAATATGACTAAAGTAGAAAATAGAGAAGTTAACAAGACATTTTTCTTGCTTAGCAGATGCATATTGCTTAACTTTTCACTTTGTTATGCCATCTTTCAGTCAGAATTATATACTGTTTTTTGGTTTGTTTAGTTGGTCCATACGTATCTACAATCGATACATAATCTATTTTTTCAAATTTGAAATTTGGACAAAAAACATAATAATAGTTTTCGTCATAAACGGAGGACATGACTCATTCCCATGTCTGGCAGAAGAAACGTTATTATCTCTATTAATTTAGGTATGAACTCATTTATGCATTTGGAATATATGCTAATCTGTGTCTGCACGCTATTACCTTCATTAACGCAAAATATGAAGCATCGCCAAAAATCGTTATATAAAGTACATGCAGTCAAATTCCGGTACAATGAACCGCACTGCACCCAAATGAACATCGTTACATTCCTTTACCGTTACAGATAATGATCACCGGTTAACGTAACTGATTAATTACGGCTTGAGTGACACGGAAAACAAAACTTGTTAAAACAATGTTTTCACGCGTTCGACAGGGTACGTAATGTTGTTAAGCAAACGTCCAATTAAAATTTTGGCAATAACTGTGATGTTAGTTTTGGATTTTGACCTTATCGAACAGGGAGTAAATTTGAATTACACAAGTAAGTGTTACTGAACGTTGAACTGCCGTTAAACAAAGAGAAGAATAAGTTAAATATGCACAGCTTCTTATGAGTACCTATACACCGCATTATTACTCAACTTTCTTACTTGCTACTTGGGCGATTCGTTAAATATTGCATGACATTCTCATACTGAAATCGTACAAGACCAATGATATTGTGTCGATTAATGATGCCTATTGTGGATTTATGTGTATAAATGTCTTGACTCATATGAATAAGAATGATGGAAATTTTGCATTCAATATAATTGCTACCGATATTTGCAATGTGTGAGAAATGGTGATGTTATAAATTACATTTACTTTTCACTTACGTGGTAGAAGAAAGGTTGCTACAATTTTTGATGTAGTAGATAATCTAAGCAATCGACAACTATAACTTCCTCGCGCGAATTTTCCATTTTTTTCATATAAGAAAAAAAAGAGTTACTTACATAAATAATTTTTGGTAATTGGAAACATTGGGAAACTCAATGAAGATAATAACGGAAGTGTCCTTTACATATTCATCAGCTCTTCATATTACCTTCCATTTATGTTACTCGCTGTGCATAGGGCACTGTAACAGGTGGGGACCAGTGAATTCGATATTATTTAAGATTTGGCATATTTATTGAAATTAATTGTGGTTATAATGAATCAAAATAATCGTTATGAGTATTTGAAATGTTTAAATGTTTATCGGCGATTATTATTTGCAATGCAAACAACAATTAATTACTAAAACTTAATTAATTTCAAGTTCACTTTTACATACAATATATTGTACATAATCGTAAGACAGAAAAATGATGATGATGAATGATTTTTTAATGTTGTAAAATGTTTATTTCAGTTAGTAGCTGACTGAATGCGTCCAATTGCAATTGTTTTAAATTGTTTATTTCATCGTCCGTATTGAGGATGGTTTTTTTGTTGCTTATAGGTATTGCTCAGGTGTGGTGACCAGGAATGATTTCAGAAAGAAACCTCGAATAATTTTAATAGTTTGATAGTAACGTCAAACACATATATATTTATTCAATATTATGATTGTGGTCGTTATGGTATGGTTGCGTTGTGTACTTTCAATGAACAGCGTAAAACGTGCGAATGAAAAGCATTATCTTGCATATCGTACAGGTTTTTGAAATAATTTTCGAAGCGTTAACAATTTTGTTGAGTTAAAGAAAAACGTTCCAGCTAGTTAATAACAAATACATTTTTTATTTGCACTGCCCTCTGTATTCGAAGATTCGATATTTCAAAGGTGATGATATTAAATGTTTTATAATAACATACATGCTGGACATATTATATTTGTTGAAAAAAATCGCCATTGCCATTTCGTTTCGTTCTCGCAATGTGGCATAATTTAATAATACAGTGATTCTCGGCACTCATTGAGAAACAAAAGGTCATTTGAACTACCTCAACTATTCCTACTGAAGTTACTTATTTGTCCTCCAATACCTTAGATGTTATTATTTCAGATGGAGTCTACTGGGCATCATCGTTTGTAACTAAACTGAAACTTGTACACTTTTCGGTATCTCAGGCCCTTACAGATTTTTTGTTGGTTTTCTTATCTTGTCGAATCAATTTATTTTGCGTAATGCCTGCATTGCCCAATGAAGAATACGCTCTTGTCCACTTTGTCGAATAATATAAATATGGAATTACATTTTTGTAATCGTTTACGAAGTTAGTAGTCCTTTCGTATAAGTTGAACATAAAAAGCAAAACGGTTATACATACTGTAGTCTATCGGTGAGATCGATTGTGGAACGTGATTATGCAATAGTGTTGTACAATATCGGCGAGAACTTGAGCGTCATGCTTATCATTGTTAGTATTGGTGATCCATCTGTGAGAGTTACGCCAATTCTGTGCCGGTAACTTGTTTTACCGATTAATGGAATTGATATTTCGGAAGTAAAATAAAGTACTTTAAACATCTATAACTATCTCACAACAATGTTGATGAAATAAAATGGAATATGAGATATTTGTTCTGAAAAAAAACATTAGCTTGTGATTTTTTGCAATTTGTTTTTGCGCGTTCATTACACAGACCAGCGGCTAGGCTTCTTTGACTGGTCATTTTAAAAGTAGAGAGTGTAAATATTGTATTATAATTATGCCTTTTTTTTTGGCCAATTCGATGACTGTAATCTTGAGAGAGAAAAAGAAAAGGAAAAGTTATTATATTCCAGAAATCACTTCGACCCGGATCCACTAGCGGACCCATCAGTATGGCTTATATGAGTGGATCCTGCTATTTTTCTCGCGTAATAAGGACACAAAGTATAAGTATTGGTAAAATAAAATAAAATAAACATAAATGGAATATAAATTCCTACAGTGATTATTCAAAATAAAAATACAATCTGTATTCTCATTGAATCAATTCGAAACTATGAAACAGGACAGCTAGGACGCAATTTTCGAGTGTGGTAAGTGGTAGGACAAACTGTCTGTCAAATGCCTTTGTCACGACTTTTTCTTTACATTCATCTTGTGTCCTTTCCTGGTGTCTTTTGACCACTCCTTTCTGCTTACTCATTCACTAGCTCAACATGCGCGAGCAGCCTTCCACGTGTGCTTGATCTTCATGGATCTTCGTGCTTCTGTCCAGAAAAAAATCTCACAATTCAGAGGACACTTTCGCTCATGCGAGATTATTCATTGATCAATCAGATATTTAGTTTTCTTGAAATATTCTTTTGTTTTGTACATTTTCTTAACAGTCAGGGATACTAACTATAAAAATTTATGATGGAGTAAAATATTAACAGTGATTATGTATTTCACATGATTATAATCTTTGATGTACAATAAATTGATATTTAAGGACACCGCTGTCGGAATTATTAAGAGAATATGCAACTTCCGCATATAAGTCGTGTATAGGGTTTGTATATTAGTGCTGTTTTACTATTGTATATTAGTGATGTTGTTAGCATTATCAGAGCTACAGTGACGTGAAAACAAAACTTTGACATTATTGAACCGGCCAATCACATTGTCCAATACAAATAAGTTGTAGAATAAATGTCAGCAGTTGATTTTAAATCTTTATACCACTCTCTATATTGTCCCGAACTCGCACCATCTAATTATCGTCCAATTTTATCAAGCAAAGCTAGTTAACTGCGGCAGCATTCAGAATGAAAATCAGTGTAAGTTGACACACGCTGAAATAATTATAAAAAATAAAATATTGATTCACTTTATGAAAAGAAGTAAAAAGTTTACAAATGATGTGAACAAGTTAATATTAAGCTTCGACAGCTCATTGGATAAAATGCAGGAGAATTAGAGTCAAATAAAAGTGATGTTAATTTAACGTAACGAGCGTACGAGTCGAACGAAGTTTGTACAATGTGGATCAGGTTAAATTTCAACGTACAATATATGATTTGTGTTTGTGTATACAATGGGATTCACATTTGACGTAAACATCCGTCTAATTGTAAGAGTGAGAATCCACCATGAGCTCACAGACTTTGGGAACATCCGGGGTCTTAAGTGACGAATTGTGAGACACAAGTCTATATAGGTTACTACCTACAATACGTTAAATACAGTGTCTTCTAGAAAAATATGATTGCTTCTAAGAAAATAAAATGATTTGTCAAAATTGGACTAAATGGCCGCATAGTGGTTTTATAATAAATGAATTAGTTGACTATATGACACGTTGAACAAATGGCAAGGCATATTCCACTTCTTCAGTATCGCAAGAATGAGTTAAAATGACGGTTTACTGTCTATTTACTGCGTATTATCTAATATTTAAACAATCTCCTTTGAAATTTCGAACAAATTAAAACCATATGGTCCATTTTCACATAAGTTAGTCTATTTTCAAATATCACTGAATATGTCTTAATATCACTGCACTTACCACTGATTAAGTATCTGATAAAAAGCTATTTATTTCAGTGCAAATTTTCATTATATTACTTACCTACAAAATTCACAAAACATACATACGGGCAAAGGTAAGTATTTAAATTGCAGTCGTGATTTGCATATGTAGGCGTATCACCACGTATAGAAACGTTGCGAGAAGAATTGTGTTGAGAAAAACTATAATTAGGTGTGACGTATATATGTTCCGTGGTATTGATGGAAAGGATGTTGCTGAGAGAGAACATGGATTGTCCTGTTGTGTAACGAGTGACAAAGCCAGTAAAGTGGGCAAACAAAAATAGTTTGGTATGCTCACTATCTCATGATCTGCCCCGAGTGGCAACGGTAGGTCGAAATAAACCCTTAAGACCTAATGAACCCGTATGCGTGTCATTGGATCACCTCAAGCATATGCTTATGAGGAGAATGAATAGATTATGTATGTTAGATTCTTTGGCTGAAAACTAAATTACGACGTTACTAGGTTCCAGCATTAAGAAGTGTCATTTGGTATGTGTATGTATATATTAACTGTTCCCTTTCGGGTTACAAATTTCACTCTGCTCACCTTCCTCTTACATCTATCCTATTCTTATTCTATCTTACTTCTATCTTAAATCTATCTTATCCTAATTTTATCCTATCCCTATTTCGCGCTCTCTCCTATCGCTTGCCACGCACGCCCGCTGCTCCCATGCGTCTTTCCTCTCTCTCCCCTCGGACCTCCGCTTCCGTTCTCTTGCGTGCCATTCCTCTCATTCATTCATCCATGCTTTCCTCTATCCCCTCTCCCTTCCCTTCTCATTCCTCACCTTCCAAACTCCCTCATCCATCCTTCTTCCTCCCCCTCCTCTCCTAAGATCTCCCTCACCCTCTCTTCCCATTTCCCTTCTCTTTTCCCCACTTCCTCTAGTCCTTTACATCTTTCCCAAACGTGTTCCCAAGATTCTTCTTCCTCTCCACATATTCTGCATCTTCTATTCTTTTCCTCCACCCAGTATCTTCCCTTCCTCATTTCGTTCCCCAGCCTGTACCTTGCTGCCCTTCTCCTTCTCTCTTCCGTCCATCTTTTCATTAGGTACCCCGGTTTCCCTTCCCCTTTCACAACCTTGTATCACTCGTTGTACTTTGACTAATTTATTCCTTCCTTCCCATTCCTTCATATCCCGTCACCTCTATTTCCTTACCCTCTTCTATCCCCCTTTGCTTATAATAGTCCCTCCACTTCTCCTCCCACTTTCCTATCACCTTAACCCTTTCAACCCTGAATTATTTCACCAGGTTGCTGAGACCAGCGCGATTCATTGCTGCACTTGTACACAAATGTTTGTGATGTTAACAGAAACGCGCATAAAATGGCGGGAGCAAAACAAAATTCGGAAGAACAATGCTGTCTGAAGCGACCTCTAGCAGTAAATAATAGAAATATGCTGTTGGGCCTGTAATGCAGATCTCTGAATTTGATGGTGGCAATTGCCACCGCCAGGGCCGAAAGGGTTAACTTTGTTCCATCTTTCTCTTATTTCTTCCCAACATCTCCTTGTCAACTATCCCCCTCTCTCTTCCTCCAACTTCTTTCATACACTCAAGCCCTTCTGCCTGCTCTTGTTCTCATTTTTTCTCTACTTGTTTCTCGTCTCACTTCGTATCCCGATTTCCTCCAATCCACCCCCAAGATCCACCTCAAGTATCTCTTATGAATCCCCCCCATCTTTTTTCTCTCCACCTCCACACCTCCGTAACAAATCACCGACCAGATTAATCTGTCATAAATTCACACCCTCCTGTTCCAATCGTTCTCCCACAATCTCCTCTCTATTCCCCACGCTGCCCAAGTGTCATTTGGTATTTTTGTATTCGTACAAGACACAATCTTTTGAAACAATCCATACGGAGGGTTATCAGTGAACGGATAACATAAGATTTGCATGTCATCAATGCATATGAGTAATCATCTGTCGTCGGTAGGCGTCTTTCGATAGATAACGCATTACAATATCATGATACCCACACAAAACATTAATTCTTGTGCTCCGCTCGCTTCGTTATCAGGGAATTACCATTCCTTGTTTCTATCCCGTTTTATTCCTTCCAATTTTGTATAAGCACATCAATAACAGTATAGACAAAAGGGCGGTGTCTTGAAATATCGCCAGTACAGTTTACGAGCAACACGTGGATAGTCAACTTTACTTAAATGAACATATACTTCGTGTTTGCATCAGTGTACAAGACGGAGCACAGTATACACAAGATATACATATATGTCTACACTCACACACACACACAACAATAATAGTAATTTTGTGTATAGTACAAATAAAGTTAGTATACACTCCGGATAAGCTGAGGGAACACTGAAGAAAAAATCATCGAGGTACCACTTAATCAAGAATTCGCCATACCTATTTAGACTTGTACTCGAATCGTCACCAGGAAGTGAGACGCATTATGCGCAACATTCGAACATCATTATAAGTGGATTAATATTCATTACAATTCCAACACAATCCTATCCAATACACATCTTCCCCTGACGTACCTACGGCGTTTTACTTAATAATATAAATATTCCTACATTTTGCAGTTCGTACCCCGTTCTTCCAGGAATCGTTCTGTCGTCCCGTCATTAAAATTTAGTTTGTAGAACATTTTCGGTACAAGTCTATCTTACAGATTATTCTTTCAGGCATTAGGTGTAATCGAATTCATTATTAAGTTGTAAGCTATTTAACAATTCACGTCTATCAATTCCAATCTCTTAGAAACGCGAAGCCCTAATTGAACACGCGTCATCCCCGCCAGGTAAGAAGTCATGATAAAGATTTACACACCTCATCAGAGCTACTATCCACAAGTTCATTCAGAACGTTAGTGATTGCTGTCGGTAGTGTGCCCTCATAAAGTTAATTATGCGACACTTATTCACCATAAGGGGACAAAATATCTGCATCACTTTTTCAGAATATGTTTTTCATATTTCTTTTCAACATTCCAAGTTATGGTAACTATTTGATAGCTTTAACATATGTTACCCCGTAGCTGTACACCCATATCTGTATGTATACTCCATAAGCTCAATATACTGATTGTGAGAAGTATTCTTTACGAATATTCTCAAAACTTTTAACCCTTGCTGGGAGTTTGTAACGCAGTATTCTAGTCTGGCGATAAGAACTTGGAACTAGGCCAGGAACCGAAACATTTCAGTACCCTTCATGACTCAACCGATCCTCTTGCTACAGTTTTCCCATCAAATTTTCTTACCCCTCCTATCTCTTGTTTTCCATCCAAATTTACTGTATAAAATGAGGAAGTCAGGAAAGCAAACCAGGGACAACACAGTGTGGTCACATCCTCTGCTCCATCGATCTGTAGTCTACAGTTAACCTTTCAATTAAGTTACTGTACATCCACAAAATCTGAATCTAGTGAAATAGTTTGATTAGTAATCTTTATCACAATGTACTCTGTAACAAGCCAAAGTTACTTTATGTTAAATATTGCAGGATGTAGAAGAATCAATTCTTGTGACTGAGGTTGGAACACGAGCGCCGATTCTATGCACTTTCTTTCATAGGTACTAGTTACAATCAAGTATCAAATCCCTACACAATCGCAATGATGTTCTGACAAATTAAGTGATGATTAAAGAGCAATAATAAAGGTCTCTTATGTTAACCGTTTTCCAAATCTTAAATCGTTTAGATGATGTTATATTGTTTTTCGGTTGAAAATGTGTTTAAAACAGATCACAACATAAATTTGAATCACACTTTTCTTTACATTTTTTCAATCTAAAAGTAAAAAATGAAATCTGATCAATGAACTAGTATCTATTTGAAATTTACGTAGCCTCGTCCAATAAATGTACAGTAAACAGTATTAACTTAGTGTCGGGATAATCACATACTGGCACCAATGACTACTTTCTACCAATCTGATACATACTCTAATATCGTCGTGAAGGTCTTCTTTAATAAGCAGATGTTTTCGGTTGTCTCACATTTCATTTTTTCTCGAACTGTCAACACTTCCGTTATGTGTGTGCTATTTACTCGTTTATCACACGTTTCAGTGTCAAGTTAAAATAATTCCTTATTGCTCCTCTTCCCTTAGTCTTTGTACTAATTGTAAGTACCTGAAGGACCTCCACAAAGTGAAATGTGCTATCATATTTATTTTCAACTGAGTTTTTTTTGTATCTCCTGAATATCATCACTTTTAAACCAAGACATTCATTTTAACTGGAGTGATTAAAAATAAAAAACGCAGATGTATTTAAGAAACAATTTAAAATACTTTATTCCAAATATGTAATGTACACTTGTCAAAAAGTATAGTAACATCACATATTTACAACAAATTTCCTCTACATGTCGGAAGACGTTTGTGGTTTTCAATATTTATTAAATAAATACTGAATCACACTCTTTAGATTTTGATTGCACATTATGTATTATTCTTATCGAAAATGCTTATATATATTATAATGCCCGTTAAATCACAGTTACATATAACACAAACAATAGTAATATAAATATTTAGAACATGATTCTGGTGGTGAAATGAAACAAGTTAACAACACGGGCAGAAAAGGATGTTCGAAAAATTGATGTACATATGTGAGCTGTAACAAACGATCCAACTATAGTTAATCCTTTGTAATTGGATACTTGATGAGTTTACTCAAGGTTATAGCTATACGCGTAACCAATAATGGACCCGATTTCGTCATTGGAGCTTTTTACTCGTAGATGTGAACAATTTAGGTGACAATGAAAACATGCATACGCAAAAAATCTGAAAAAATTCATGAACGCGTTTTTCATCGGTCTTAAAAACATATAAAATTTTGGAAAAAAATCGAAGGGGGTGAAGTACAAAAGTGTCCGCTTTGGCATGGAATGCCCAATATATTAAAGTCAAACGTTGATGTGTAGGTGTGACTCAGTGCGTTAACCAGTCTGAGAAATATGAGTTACTTCCTTCTTTTTTTTTGTTACCGGCGTGAATTTCATTCTGTTCAACTCTATTTGTGTGGTAGCCTCATGTGAACCAATTGTAAGTTAAGAAGTGTGGTACGCAATAAAAGAGAGCTGCGAACCACTTATTCAAGATATCTCAATTGAAGACCTTCCAGGAATAAACCAAATGGGCAAGGATAAGTCAAACGCGCTTTATGCTCCTTAACTTAGCCTTAAAGAAAATATTTTACTTAAGCCGTATTGTCAAGAATTTCTTACAATGTATCGAGCATCATCGCTGAAATTGTAAATAGATGGAAACAATGAACAGCGCAATGCCTAGAAGAGAACTAATAAATACATGAAAGTAGTAATACTTAATTAAAAAATCTTATTACATACAGTTTTTCCGTGTTCGGAAGTGTTCGATATGGAAGAAGACACAGTCTGACTTTTTTCGATCCAGTAGACATTCAATGTCACTCCGACTTCCTGAAGCCGTAAGTTTTGCGCGCTTAATATGGCCAGAGGCAGACGAATAAGAAAATAAAAAATCTCTCCCATGGCGGGTTCGAGAGCGGAGCATCATTAATCCCAATGCCAATTAAGCGCGAAATTAATCCTCTTACTTCTCGGCTACACGAATACGCCTTCTTACGTATGACTTATCCCCACTGAAAATGTGATGAGCACGTACGTGCACATAGTACGCATGTAGTTCGTACAATTTCGTAACAGTACCCAGAACATGCAGACTTGATGGACATGTAGACTATTTTTTTTCATTGATTTTGAATGTTTTTAGCGTTTTATACGCATGTATTTGCAGGTTTCCAGCACCGGCAACGGTCAATAATAATTGCAATTGCGGTGTTAATAATAAAACTAATGATTATAGTAGAGGAACTCGCCACAGCGATAGCAATCACGCAACCTTGGTCGACAACCCTATTGTGTGTTTAACGTACGACGCAAAATAGGAACATAATATCAAACACTCGCGCAGCGAATAAAAATATTAATCGTTCATAAGATCGTTAAGTGAATTGATACAAATGTAACTAAAATTTTAATTGAAACAATGTCAACGGAACATGTTTGTCTAAAATGATCGGATTGACGATACTTATTGTCCTTTCTTTTCAACATACTAATGATTTGATGCCCTGAAGTACCTAAACGAAAATCGTTCCACGTAATTTCTGGTCAAAACTGTTTATCATAGCAGAAAGTTTACTTACCCACTTGAATGACCTGAAAAAAGAGCGACAAACAATTTTGTCGCTACGATGCGGCTCGTATATAGGTACAAGTCTGTCTTAAGCAGTGTTTCCATTATATTTTACGTAAAATCAGAGGGTAAACTGTTAAATCATGTTCCGGTAAATACAGTAGTAAATAATAACGTTATACAATCCACTAGCACAGTTGACGATAACTTACTAAAGAATATTTTATGAGAGCAACAACTGGCCAGAGTAACGAGAGTCCGATTTATAATAAGAAAGTTTGGGCAAGTGGCGAACGTTACGGGAAGGTTTCGGTGAGCGAAATTGAATCGATGACGGTGCTTGCCGGGCCACACGTTGGAAACGTCAAGGAAATCAGGTCATGTCAAAAGCGGGATCGAAGGAGATCGGTGAGTGGCGCTCATCGAGGAATTTGGATGAGCCTCGAAAGAAGATGAACCGTCTCTCGTTTTAGATTGCGCCATAGTTAATTGCCGAAATGCAGATCACTTTCGCCGGCGTTACGATCGAATTGTACGCGTTCAAGTTCCCCGCGCGCGTTCACTTTTTAACCTTGGCCAGGGCGTTACATTTGACAAGACGTTCGTATAAAAGGATCATCATTTCGGCATTTGGCATCGAAACAAGAGCATCGTGCCATCTCATCTCTTCCAATCGTCGGTTGAACAGGCAATTCATCGTCTTCCGGTCATCCCGTTTGAAAGAAACTTTTACCGAAGTTTTTGGAATTTATTTCCCAGCGAACTCTTTTGAAAAGAAGAAAAATGGTGTTCAAGTTGGTATTGTTCGTTGCTAGCGTCGTTATTGCCGTTCAGGTAAGTCAGTTTTATCCCCTTAGCCGAACGGGGTAAATTATTTAGATCTCATACGCATCGATAACTGTCTTATTTGCTAGATACAATTATAACCAACATTTGAGACACAAGACTGTTTAAGATTTATTTTGTTAAAATCCCTTCGATTTCGCTTGACAATGCAATCAACGAGTAAAATAGTGCAGACAATTAACTATTTCCTCCTAAGCCCAATTTATCATTAAGACATCCAACCATCCAGCGTTATAAAATGTATTTTGTATAAATTAGTCTATCGGATTTGAATAAAGTCCTATTCTCTGAGTCAACGGATGAAAACGTCCCGCAGAATGCTTTCGTTCCCGCGAAAAATGGAGATCGGCTCCGAACTGTCAAAACTTGCCCTTCTCTTTTCCAGGCTGACGAGGGCTACCGTCGGGACTATCCGACGAATCAGCTGTCTTATCAGCAGTACGGGGTGCCGTCGTCGCAGTGGCAGAATAGCGCTGACGGGTCAGAATCGAGCGGCGATGAGATTCCAGGGGTTGCCGGCCGCGACTATCCGATTTACCGCGAAGTCCCGGAAACGACCTTCAACTGCGGCCGTCAGCAATATCCAGGCTACTACGCCGATCCCGAGGCCAACTGCCAGGCCTTCCACATTTGCAGGCCGGAGGGAAGGAAGGACTCCTTCCTGTGCCCGAACGGGACGCTTTTCAATCAGGAACGATTGGTTTGCGACTGGTGGACGAACGTCGATTGCACCCAGGCTGAAGGATTCTACAGGATTAACGAGGCAGTCGCCCGTGCCATGGTCGAAGCTGATAGGTGAGCATAGTTTGCCATACGCGTACGACAAAGAAGCTAGGTATGTTAAAGTAATCTCCGACTGAGTATTCGGCAAGATACTGCTTGTCGGTCATTCGCCTGTCCTTCAAATGGCGATGATGAAAAGATTCTCTGGATTCCGTTCAATTTGATCGATTATCTCTTGTCTGCGTAATCGCATTGTCGACGTCGTGCCGATATTTTCGAGAGAAAGCGTTGCTCGCCCAGGAAACACTGGATCATGTAGGCTGTAGGTTGAAATACTTCGAAAGAGTAACATCTTGACACGCTAAGTCTCCTGAAGAGTAACGGAACGCTTTTACCAGCGGGAGGGGAGCAATATGTCAGTCGCGAAACATTTTTCAAGGAAACTTTAGGTGACTGATCGAACGTATCAATTAATTCTTCTCAATATGACATTGCAGAATTCTTGCTGAGAGAAAGATTAATAAGAACAACGGCTACTCTTACACTCTGCCGAGCCAAAACACTTATCAGAACGGGAACAAGAACGATCGAGTGACATCCACTATCCGCCCGATCTACGGAGTGCCGGAAGTCAGTGCCAACAGTTTGCCGACTGCAAATGGAAAGGGAAATAACTATCACAAATTCCAAAGTCAATCGAATTATCAAGGTCTCCAGAATCTTCACTCGACCACCGCGCCAGGAACAAACTTCCCGCAACAGCATGGAATTAAGGAACCTAACAATATTTACCTGCCAGCTTAAAATTTCTCATTCAGATCATTTAACAGAATTCCTTTTATACAATATTTTTAAGAAACGTTTGCAACCAGATTGTTTTATCTATACATGTAACATGAATACACCTATACATACGTCTACATACTCGTACATAAACGCATTTTGTATCGCTGCCAATTTTATACGAAAAGAATAATAAACCGTTAAAAAGAAAATAGATGGAATTATTTCCATTACAATTTCGATTTCTCCTGAATAGTGAATGATTTTAATGCTATTATTGCTACTATATTAATACTACTGAAATATTAGTGTTGACGATTAAAACATGATTGGATGCAGTGCACAAGCGGTGTAGAACTCGAAATTGAATGTTTAACAAATAACGCTATTTAGTAAATTTATAAATTATGGCTAGTTATGCATGAACACATTATCGCCGTCTACATATCTTTATTACCATTTCTCCTCGGATCAGGTTATTGCAAGAGTTTTGAGAGAGGACATGAAATTTACGTGCGTTGTATTGTAAAGAAGGGTATGTGTAAATCTCAACATACGTGGTAGTAAAGGTTATAAATTGGCTGTGTATGCAGTTACATATAGATTGCCAGAATCGTAGCATTGTTACGTATGATTGTGTAAATTCAAAATTTCCAATTGGCCGTCAATGTTACAGCATGCGAAATCAATCGAACGATGACAGTCGCCTTTATTATTTATGAGGGTCATCGTTGCTGGGTTTTCGGACGTCGATCGTGATTAGATAATGTCTTAGATAATGGTCGATAACAATAGATACAGAAGCCCACTTAAATTTCGTTTTGGAATTACTACGCGTTCGCACTAGCAGAGTCTTGAACAAGATTCAACAATCGAAAATTTGCTAGTAACGGAGTTAGTTTAGCTACGTGATGAACGCATCATGGGGTTAATAAGAATGGGAGTCCCCAGCCTGGTATTGCATGCAGATACCTTATCACATTTATTCGGAAACGAAGAATGTGCTATGTCATTCAAAGAAAGTATTCGGTCGCTACGAAAAAAAGTCAGGACTTACAATTCGTAATAGTGGGTTTGCTTGTTGAACTCAAGTGAAATTAAATCATTTGCAATTCAACCACTTTTCAATGCTTCGCGCATGGAAAATCACAATGTACATGTGTTTTAAATAACCCGAATAGTTGGATAGTAAATGCGAGGCAATATCGCTGTAGCGTTTCCATATATGTACATTGTTCTCGTCAGAAAAGTTAATGATACTATACCTACAAGAATATTGAATGATAACAAGCTGCATGTTCGGCGCTGCATTCTTTATTACATTTATCCTTGGAGCAACTGCGTCTACAGTATGCGGAATGGTCTTAGAAGCTTAGGAAGGCAACGTCATATGTGGAAGAACGTGAGAAGCACAGTTTTGAAAGTGTAGATAACTTGACTCGATTTCGTTACTTGAAGATACTACCACATTCACAAAGAATCCTTTCATCTGGAATGGAAATGCTTAACCAGACCAGTACAATTTTTGAGACGATGCAGCAAAGTATTTGCGATATACTTTTCAAAAATCCAACTATGAATCAAACAAAAATTTGAATTTTTTTGTCCACACCATATACCTTAACCATTTACTACACAAATGTCTGGTTACATACCTAGAATTTATACATAATCTGGTAACATACACTAGTAATTCGCTCAATAATCAATGTGCTACCCGCCCCTGATCATATTTCAATTAGTGAGACTTGCGATTCTATATTAATTTGTTGTGCCCTACGCATATTTCAGAATGCAATTCTTAAAGATGATCAACACAATTTTTGTTGAGCAAAAAGCTCAGTCGTTTTATAATTTTTTGCCAAAATTGGCAAGACAAAAAGGCAAAAGAAGAGTGAACGATTAACAGTTCACGTACTGCTCGTAGCTAGCTGTGACAAAAGGTAGGTGATAAATAAAAACAATGAAATTTCTTGGCTTTGCAAATGTGTATCTGTTCTTAGAAAGTTACTTTACGTAAAGGCGGACAGATATCTGGCAGCTACCGGTAACAAAAGTGACGGCCAA
Organism: Anoplius nigerrimus; assembly: GCA_914767735.1. Lineage (NCBI taxonomy): Eukaryota > Metazoa > Arthropoda > Insecta > Hymenoptera > Pompilidae > Anoplius > Anoplius nigerrimus. The sequence continues at coordinate 13,089,834 of OU612078.1, forward strand.
AGAAAGGTCATACGATTAACCCTTATAAAATGCAGTATCGATGGAAGAGAAGACAAAAAGATACGCCCCTCCCGAAAAAATGCGACGGGCAACAGCTGGCAAATAGATTTGGCGCGAAACTGGGTTAAGCTCCTTAAGAATTACGTTGAACTGCATCTGGTATCGATACGTTATATCTAATCTCGGTCCAAGAAACTTCCCACCTGGCGAATATTTTGGTCTTCATTCGAAGGTAAGTAGAGTAAGGAAAAATTGTTCGGCACAAATTTGGAGTACAATGAGTACCACATGGATACTTATCCTGGGTTGGCCTGGAAGTATTTTTGGTTTTCAAACATAGACATCGTTGTAATGTTTATGGAGAAACTTCAGTCAGTGCTAAAATATCTTTCTTTTGGCATTCGCTGTTAGTCACATTTAAGTTATGGAACACAAAGGAAAATACACCGTTGATTAAAATTTATTTCATGTACACAACTTTAACACCACAGAATCGCAATTACTTTCTTGCCAAACCTGACATAATCTTTCCGTTAGTCAGACAAAGAGTCAATCGATATCTTCATCACAGTAAACGCCGTAGGTCAACGGAAATGCCTGACAAGTTTATTAAATCATTATTTCAATTGCTTTGACAATTAGTGACATCTACGTGTTTGTTTCTATACTTTTTATTAAGTTATCACGTTGCACTCTTTCGCTTTTCTTTTTGACACGATTGCGCAAATGTATCAGTACTTCCGTGTATATTGGAGTCTATCTGTGACGGCACGACCGTTGCAGGATGCACGCCATTATCGGCAGTGACCTTCAGCCAGCACTCATCTGTTCAACTAGTATTAGCTTGACAAACGTCGCTGCATTCGCAGTTGGACGTTTTTTTCCTGCTTCTTCACTCTGTCTCACCCATTCGCTTTAGCTACTATTTCTGTCACTGTTCTTTCCGTGCATCGTGCGCGTTGTAGTTACTAACCTTCAGATTCTAATGGCAGATCAGTGCGCTTAATTATTAAGTTCTCGTTATGAACCTACGTGAGCGAATAAGTCAACAAATGTAAGTTATCCATTATTATAATAAGGATAGTAAAATACTACTATGGTAATAAACAGATTAGTGCCGGTGTCACTCTCAATTACGCTAATTTGCGTCATCTAACAAACGACATCAGTAGATTTCTGCGGAGTCATAAATGTACATGAGAAGAAACACGGTGCGGGTAACACCCGCATATATGCACCTAAATATCTACATAAAACTTTCAGACTGTGCTGAAAAATTCGACGTATTGTCTACAAACAAGCACAGTGTAAATGTTCGCATTTAACATTGAAATACCCAAATTGTTCATTCATCCGTTTTATCATGCTTCATTTTCATGTCATTCACTGCACGTTATTGCACTAGTTTGAAGACGGTAGGATAATCAGCGAGAAAACTTGCTTTGATTTCCGTTCATCATTTAACAATCGTTATAATACGATAAAGCACAGTCGGCAAGTGATAAACTGGATTGAAAAGAAGTAAGAAAAGTCATTACACAGGTCATTATACAATCGTTCAGGTACATACACTCATAGGAGTAGTTATCGCATAATAGAGTGACGATTTCACTCGGTTTTATCGAATGATCGACGATGATACCACCGCAGACACATACAGACACATCATTATCGAACGATTCATTCCGGTTGCTATCGGCTCCCGCCTATTTTGAACTCTCCTCTTGTCATCAGTTTACGGCAGATCGGTGGCAAGCGACAGGTATCCGGAGAGAATTCCGAGCAGAATTTCCGATAGAATTAGTGATGGGGAGTCGGCAAGTGGGGGGGATGATAGTGCACGGGCATTAGATACGCTTGGTAGTGATAAACTGTGCATGCCCCGTGTCTGCGTCTTGCAATAATCTTTTATCTAACACTTCTCCGCTCGGCAGCTTTACTTATCGCGGCGGTAGTTCGCGATTGACCTAGGCCTAGTGCGGATCGGAATATGGAGCAGCGAACTGTGTCAGGTACAGAACAGAGTTTGCACTTATTGACGGCAAAGGATCCTTCTTTATACGCGATCCAACTATCATTCTTGTTCCATATCAAGAAATCTAGTCTTTTCTTCGGCTGACACAAGTTTTACCACATTTTTATCATTTCTTTTATTTTGTCGCTCATGTTATGCAGTGTGCTTCCAATGTCAAGTATCGTGGTTCGATTGTTGCCACAGCTATATCTTGTATAACATTTTTTCTTTGTAACAGATTTCCGTCCTATATTTATACTTTGTCCATGATTTGTATGTCATAAGAAATTGTGGTTTTCCAAAATTTAGTGGGTATTTACAGCGATCTTGATCTTTGCCATCGTTCATTGCTCTAACGAAATTGTTGTTTTACTGGCAAAAATAATTCCGCTCGATGTCTGTAAGCATGCACCATAAAATGTTAAAAATAGAATACTTGAAACATAAAAGATAAATATTACGAAAGTTAAACCATAGCAGTCCAGAGAAATTTATGGGCAATTGCAGACAGTCGTACTATTTGTTTGTCAATAGATGCCCGTCAACTTTGAAATCTGTCCAAGTTATAATAAGTATAGAATCTAGTTTCTTCACCCACTAGTAATCGACATTTTTTGCTAAAATCCTTATGCATGACTAAGTAGTACTACCTTAATAACCACTCTGTTTTCACACCAATCTTAAAGCTGCTATATTACCATATAATCGTCGAAGCAAGTTGGTACCTTTTTCCACAATAAAGCTCCATTCATACTTAAAAATGATCAGCACCAAAACTTATATGCAAAGTCATATTCTAACGTTTTAATACCGATGATTTTGTATAGCCAGTGAGCTTACAGCATTTGCATGGCAGTCTTACAGAACAGGGCCATATTAAGTGTGCATCATAGAAATTTAAGCACAACGGTGTCCTCGCCGTCCCACACAACCATTGGTGAGCATTATTAGTGTTCCCTTGAACTTTTATTGAGGAACGACTAATTCTTATCACGGGATCTAGTCAGTGCGGAAAATTCCACTTCCACTATGAGAAAACAGTTTTCCGTGCCAATGTTATTACGGGAGATGACACGACAGAATGGCCGTGCTCTTGAGAGTAGAGAGAGAACACAGGAATAGGGAAATGCGCTGCGAGCGTTACGTTTTTAATTGATGAACACAGAGCCGTTGATTAAAAGAAAAATATGGACTGCGTTGTAATAAACCGCTTTTTGCGCTCTTACGTGATGGTCTTGCCGATTAATACCTTCCACAATCGTTCCTGTTCTGCATGTATCAGTATATGTACGTTTTGATGTATTATTAAATCCACGTGGCATTCCATTTCTTGTGAAAATAGAAGTACACCGGCTTGAAACTGTCAACATAATACGTGAAAATAATATGGTTATCAACATGTACACCCTCCAGTGAACAAATGAAAGTGTTGAATATTCATATAAGTATATATGTACGTCTATTTCAAAGTGTGCTGTTCAACTATGTGTAGAGATCGTCGAGGATCTGCAACCGATAATAAGGAAATTCGAAAATGATCCTCACTTGGTTTTGGACGATGCCCACGAAGAGCCCGGGTCTAAAGTCGGAGATAATTACATCGCCTTTGTTATCCGTACTGTGGTTTCCGGGAAGCGAGGGGATGGTTCACGTTAGTATAATAGTTAATAAAACAATAAATCACTTATTTGTCACGCCACTCCGTACCATAGATACTAATTTAACCATTTTGTATTAATTACCGTCGGACTGCAAATTATAAATGCAAATAGCAGTACTTACGAACTTTAATATCATTAGATGGATTGAACGCATTTAGGGAATTATTGCGGAATTGTAATTTAGCATAATTAACGTGCACAGCAACAATAAGAATGTTGAGAATGGCGAGATCAATTTAGGATCAATAGTAATGTATTACTCGGAGAAACTAAACTTCTTTTTGTTCCTCAGTACACGTTTCTCGTTTATGGTAGATAGTAGGATAGTCTGATGCATCACACGAATAGATGGTTATTGTTATCGTTTATATTCGTTATTAATTTTCGATAATATCACAGGGGATGTAAGTTTCGAAGTGCGAGTAAAGGTGATATGTGAATTTAGCATACAGAAGAAGTGTAATGACGAAGGTATTGCCGCGAAAAACGGGGCTACTCGGTTTCCTGAATATGGAGGCACTGTTTTTGAATGAGGCTCACGCTTACAACAAGGTTCTACCGGAGCTGGGCAATTTTGGACCCAAATGTTTATTGGCCAATGGGGACAGGATCATGATGGAGGATCTTCGGGAGAAAGGCTACAGTGTTTCGGATCGTAGAGCTTTCATGGATTTCGAACATGTTTCATGTGTATTGAAAGTAAGTGTAAAGCTCATATAGATAGGTTTTAAAATGTACAGATTAAGCTTTGCGCTGTGCAGAACAAATGATCGATTTTGATGTGGATAAATCTCAAAATTCTCGAGGAAAATAAGTCAATTCTGCAGCTCTGGGTTTGGCTATTGTCGAGTGCAAAATATTAACGAAACATAAACGAGAACGAGAGAATTACAAACACATAGAGTACCACCTGAAACTTAATAAGCTGTACCTACTAAAGGGCTAAAAATACAAGAAAATGTTGTAGACTAAAAATAAATGGTATGAGACGATTTAGGGTATGCAAATGACTTTATTATTGGGCATGGATGCATCAGGGTATTGGGAAGGGACCTTTTTCAAATTTTAAGCTACCAACAATTCCTACTCATATTTTGATTTAATTCGGTGCAATGGCACAAATCAATGTGTTTGAAATTACAGAAGAGAAAACTTTTTTTTTTATACGAATTTGAAATGTTGAAATTTTGAAAATTTGAAATGTTGAAATTTTGAAAATTTGAAAATTTGAATTGTATGAAAATTCGAAGTTGCCGAACGTACATGGGTGACAAATACGCATTGACAGAACAAAATAATTGAGAAAACTTTTACCTGCGGTAACTTTCTGACCAGTAAGTTTTGAACGCAAATATCATAGAGTTGGAGTTCATATTATAGCATGAGAAACTGCGTCAAACGGTGGAATAAAAAATCGGTGCATCTTGCATTCTCCTGACGCACCGAATAGAAAAGTACATAAGAATGTTATTTGCAAAAATGCATCAGTTCGTACCATTCAACTTATAGGTTACAGATCTTTTTCCCTATTTCCTTTTTAGCAGATTCAGCTTGTTGCACTTACGTAACACAGTCTGTGCACCCTTATCAAATTAAACTAGTTAAGAATAAACTGTGAGCACATAATAAAAAATAAATGAATGCTCAATTAAACGTGAATTTATTTGCTTGTTAATTAAGTAAATGTTGACAACTATGCAAACATTGGGAATTATATCAAGCTTTGACTAAATCGCTCTCAAAGTAAACTGCAGAATAAATTAACGTAACGAGTAAGTAATTAAAGTGTTTTATCGTAGGCTTTGGCAAAAATGCATGCAAGATCTCTGGGTATAAAATTCACAAATCCTGAGCATTTTAAATCTTTGACGGAACCTTTGAAGGAAGTTATTTATCCAGCAGCATGTGACGATAGCGTTGGTACATTCCTAGAAAACGGTTTAACAATGACTTTAAAGTGCTTGAATGAAGCAAATCCTAAAACAGAAGATCTCAAGAAGATCTGCAAACATATGGAGCGGTATCGTAACAAATACTTTCCGTACGTTCAAGCATTAATGAATCAGCCACCAAAGGATTATTTTGTTTTGTGCCACGGTGATACATGGACGAATAATTTGATGTTCAAGCACGAAGAAGGAAATAACGACGAGGGTGAGTAAAATGAATAACTACTATTTATCTATATATATATGTGCGTAAATGTGTGCGGATATATGCTACAACTTTAAAGGCAAAATAAGTGATTTTCAATCAGATCTAGATATGCGGGCATTTGTGAGAAGTAACAACGATTAGTTAACGAAATTTGTGATTCCTATCATTTTTCGACATTTTGTAAGAGTTTCTATTTGGTTTTCTATGGTATTTGATCAAACTTCGGATAATATTATTTAATATATTTTTTTTAAATGCAAGCTTTAAACATCTTTGTCTCCTCTTCCTGTCGACATTTTCCGCATTTTCTTTCAGTTCCCTAGCACTTACTGACCAACCTTGTGATTCATCTCGCATTCTGTTCGATCGCAAACTTCTCTCTTTTCGGTGGTCAACTCGTAAGACATAGTGATCAGGCTAGTTTCGGATGCCATGCGTCTTGCGTTTGTTATACATTGTATCTGTATTATAACTTACAATTAATAGCACTTAGTAACGCTAAGTACTTCCGATGTCAGTATGAATATCATTCATATGAATTTGCAAAATCACTGTTTTCTCTTTTAAAGTTGTCTTTTGCACTGAGATAGGAATAAAGTGAAACAATTCTTTTACTTTACTTCGAAGATTCGAAGTGTTCGGTGTAATTTTGAAAAGGTTATTTTGTTATGAGGGGCTCTTCAACAGTTTTGAATGTCACAGTGGCTCTTCTGTGTGCCTATGAATAATAAAAATATTTAAATCGGTTAACAAAAGCATATTGTACATTGTTCTCCTAGGAAAGTTAATTATACTTCTTGGCGCAGTGTCTAATGAGCGTTGTATATCTTTTCAAGCGGTTTACATTTTTGTTACACCTTTGCGAATGCTGATTCTTTCGGAAGCTTCAAAGTATGTATTAAGTTACGTATGTGTTCATTTGTCAGAAAGTCGGTGACGAGTAAAGTTTGTAAGCAGGATAAAGCGAAAAGTCACTCGGGGCTAAATTCCAAGTGTATGGCGGATGAGAAATCAATTCAAACCATAATTTATACAATTTTTCCATTATAACATATGATCAACTGATACAGCACGTGCTTCGAATATCTATGCAACATAAACAATGTATCGCTTTTGGCTATAATTTATCGTATTCTAACCTGTTCAGCAGTATTTAACAAATTCAAAATAGGGCTCCTATGAAACTCATGAAAGGACTCTCATATGACATTATTATTTCCATCAATAGAACAGAAAATAATGGATTTGAAGCTCGTCGATTACCAAGTAATGCGTTATCAATCGCCTGCTGTGGATTTCCATTATCATGTCTATACCAGTGCGCACAACGACGTGATAAACAGACGCTACGATGAGCTCATTTCAGTCTATCACGGATCGTTTATTGATGAATTAAAACGCCAAAACATTCCTGAGTCAAAATGGCGATCGTTTGACCTTGACTGGTTCAAAGCGGAACTGAAGAAATACGCATTCTTCGGCGTCGTTTCCGGATTTTGTTTGGCTCACGCTCATCTTGCGAATGAAGAACATATCAAAGATATGACCGAAATGTCACCGGAGAAATTTAAAGATATAGAGTCCTGGGATATGCCGGTATTACCGGGATATATAGAGAGAACCGAGTGTTTATCATTGCACTTCATCAGGAATTTCGAATGATTGCAATGTTTGAAAGTATCAAAGGAAGAAGGGTGCGCCCGGGTTGTGGGTAAGGATAATTTTTCCCATTGTAATCCTTTCTTATATTCATTTGATCTTATTGCAGTCACCTTACTGCGATTTTATTGACGTCTTATATGTAGTCCAGCAATATATTTTACTTGCTTATTTACGATTTACCTTTACTTAGTGTTTTTTTCAGATCGGTGTGAAGATCGGTAGCTGCTTTTAGCTCAATTTTAATCCAAAGGTAATATTTATAGAAGACACTGAAAATGTGAAGAGAAAACAATCTTTAAAAATAATATGAAAAAATTTCGTTCTAACATTATAATTAGTATTGTTTTGAAGGCTGTATATAGAAAAATAATGGACAGTTAATATTACACGCAATTGATTAAGAAAATGAAATATATTTTTCTACATTATTGAAGTTTAGTGCTTATGTTCGATCAGTTACCTTTCTAAGTTACCTTCCGTGTCAACTGAAAGATGGCGCCATTGTGAAGAGTTAACGAAAATATGAAGGAGCAAGTTAGTTAGAACTAACGTTTTGAGAATTATAATTGTTTTGAGTTCGAATTGGAGTTTTTATGGCATCTAAAGGTTTTAGGAAGTTTATTAAGCGTGTAGCTATTACAAAGTTTTAAGGAAAACGTCAAGGGCTGGGTAAGATTAAAAGCTTTTTATGACATGATGACTTAGAACATTCTGTTACTCGTATCAAACCTATTATTTTCAAGTTCTCCGAATGAGAATGAATGTTCTCTGGAATGGACAATAAGTTCGCATGTTTTTCTATACATGCGAACTGGTTGTTCATTCTAAAGAGTCAGAAAACATGCATCATTAGGCGAATGGAAGAGACGTTGGCGAATTGGTTGATAAGATGTTTCCGGTATGGTCAACTGATTTGGCATCAATATTATCACATGGGTTTTTAACAAATCTAATTGGTATTTATATTTACTATATAAGCAAATACGTAAAGAAAAATATTTCCGTAAAATCGCTGAAATGTTGAAACTTGCTTGAGCTGCGCTATGATTCAATTTGTGCTCGTACAAGAAAAGTAGATGCAAATCACGTTTTGTTTCCATCTGCTTTCGGAGAAAAATAGAATGAAAAATGGGATACAAACACGAAAAAATTGTACGAAACGAGCAAGAAGAATACCTTTAAACTTTATAAATAAAAATATCGAGCGCACGTTAGAATGTATCTCTCTCATTGTCAGTCGCAGCTGAACACAGGCTAAACAAAAACGCCCGTTTCATAGTTTCCAACCAAATATATGAGCTTTACGAGCATGTTTAATTTTGACGTTAGATAGATAACGGACGTGTATTATAGTTGTAATCAATAAATTATCGTATTAATGCTATACCTACCGAGCAGTCAAACTGACTGGTCTCATCCCGGCGATAACTTTTTTCTCATGAAGGATTTGTTTTTTTTTACATATTCTTTAGTACTCATGGAAAGAGGTAACTAATTTACTTTTTCCATATTATAAGTTAAATATAAATAAAATTTAGATTTAAATTCTAAAAGTAAAAAGCATTGTAACAATACTAGAAAGTAACGTGACGTACTAATAATGGTTAGAAAAACTACATTCAGAAACAAAATACGTCACATTTCATAGATTAATATGATTATCGCAATTTTTACTAATTGTAAGTATCTTCCAACAATTCTAATATTTCCTATATTAAGTACACTTTTTCTTTGAAAATTGGTAAATTAAATTAAACATTTATGTTCTTTGCTGTAAACGTAAAAGAATGGTCTCAAGTTAAAAAAGTAATGTTTAAATAAGGTAAATATTACAAGCATCTTTAATAACATCATGAATTTATGACGGGTATCAATGCGGAATTGGTTGAAGATCAGTCGTGAACCTTCATTCTGCCAGGCCCTTCGGCAGTTCGTGAAGGTCTTCTAAGGTTATCAGAAGATGAAACTGTACTTATAAAGATGAAACGTTACGTTACGGCTGCAAGCATTGCTTCCTCTTCAATCGTTAAATCGGGTGAGAAATCGAATCACGAAACTGTTTTCTATATTACCTACGCTTTTGCTGCTCAAATCAGAGTGAATATAAATTGTGTTTGTGTGGTCACAAATTCAATAATCAATGCTTCAAATACAAATTCTTAACATATGCGTAAGAGCTTACACGATATCTAAAGAATATATATATATATATATATATATTTTTGCTTGGCCATTTCAATATTGATGATGCAAGAAAAAGCAAGGAAGCGCAAAGAAATTAAATGGATTAGTTTGTGGAAAAATTGTAAGTCTAAAATAATACCAACATGCAATCTTCAAAAATAATCCTCATATTTGCGTACTCTCTATATATAGCTTATAATTTTTCGTGTAATTAAATCGTATAAGTCTTCCGTCCAAGTATCTGTATAACATGTTAAGCATAAGTAAACAATTCCTGAACGTGATTTAAATGATCCTTGAGCTAAGAAAAATGTAATTCAATGGCCCATAAGTAACGTTAAGTAGTGCGAGAGGAGAATTCTAACGTCTTAGAAGAGTTCCGCTTAGAGAGGAATCTCAGGTTACGCATAAATCGATTTCAATTTCATTTCAAATACCGCCCACGCCTGAAGAGTAATTTTCACGTCACTGTGTATCCGCATGATTACGAGCTGATCATTATGATTTTGCCGGAGAAGCACGTGTATCAGGAAAGGAAAGTGGTCGTTAGATCGAAGTGGGGACAAAGGGAGAGGAAACGGAGGATAGAGCGAAAAGGTCGGTGAAAAATTGCCTTCCAATGTCATAGTGCAACGAATATTACACTAATATACGGTAATATTCGTTTGTCCTTGCATTTTACGGCCCTTTGTGTATACTGAATTCCATACTTCTAAGCATAATGCATCGCGAAACATTTCAACCTAATAATCTATTTAATATGTGCATATATCGATTTTACAATATTTTTTAATATTACCGGTATGGGGTAATGCAATTCATGACTCCATTGCGACACTTTGTAATATTATAGATTTATAATTCCGGAATGGCAAAGTGTTAAAAGCGTGTTTTCTATACAAACGCAAAACGTTATCCGACTACAATTTATTTAAAGTACAGAGATTATGAAGTGTCCTAGGCGAATCTCAGAATGAATAGTTACGAAATGGTGAAAATCAGAATTATCGGCACTACGAAATGGCAGATTTTTCAACGAATATGGTTAAGTATCCCTTCGCACGCTCTGGCAATTACTTTGAAACGATCGTTCCTTTTTAATTCGCGTCTCGAAACGGCGTTCAGTAATTTTCAACGAGCCTAAGTCATTCGTCACGCGAATCATGCTGCGGTAAAGACGCGTCGGAATGAAGAACGATGTAACGATGAAAATGATGAGAACGATGCTCCGCCAATTAACGACGCCTGTTAACAGTGTCAGGCCAAACTACACAACGTTAAATCCAAGGGTTGTTAGACACGAACTCGTTTGTACCTATACGTGTGCCAGTCGAAGAAATGAAAAACCTTGAATGACAAATTGCGTCAAAGACTAAAACAACAATAGCGTATGAGGATCGTAGAATAAGCAAATGTTAAGGACCTTTGGCGTTGGCAGGAAAGTATTGCAGGATCCGAGGATAATCAAAGAAAAAATGTGGAAAATCGAAAGTATCGAGAGTGAAGAAAGGCAAAGAATGCGTGTGATTGAAGGATCGAAGGATGTCTTGCGAAATCTGTTATTAAATCCTGGGCATTGTGCGATAATGCGGAAGTCAGGTAAAGTCCTCCCTTCTCTCTCTTCTAATGAGAAAATTCCTCCTGCAGAAGGTTCTTTCACATTGAACTAATGCAAATACATACTCTCGTGACAATTTACTTACACCCATACTGTCGTATTATGACACGTTACATTATATTTACCTATTATCCTCCGCCACAGTGAACACCCAATATCGCAGACTTCTTAATTAGCGTTTACCATATTTCTTCCGCAGATTTCACGTGTTCGTGTCACTTTCTACTTTGTTTCAATCCACAAGACACCGCATAATGCCTACCAGCGACCGCGATAGTTAAACAGAGCCATTTAGGGTTGATTTATGTCTCGACAGGTTCATACATGGATAGGAGGTCGAAGTGAATTTCATTCAGAAGTATTTAATTAAGAGCGAAATGGCAAATACCGCCAAACTGACGTTTGTACAATTAAATAAATACAATGTCTTGTGCAACATCACCAGCATACAATCGGTTTTTCAATCAACATTTCTTTCAATTGCATTTATTTCTCTTTACAAAGTTTGCAATTGTCATCTGATACGCACTTTACACTTTTCGTATTTACTTATATAGCTTTTAATGCAAAGCGTATCTAAACTAAATCGTTTTATTTTGAACAAACTTAAAGTAACCTTTAAATCAACATGGAAAATTACTTCTTCACAGTATCGATTATTATTTGTTCACTATATTGACTATGCTTTGTTTAAAAACATTATTTACTTTGTTTTGCCATCTGTACAAAATATTTGTGACGTCAAGCATTAACCACGAGCATATTTTTTTTTGTTACAAACATTTCCTTCAACTTTTTCAAATATTTGCGCAGTGTTTCACCCTCCCCGGCTTTGCCACTACCTTCTCACGATCTCGGTAATGGATATGTATGGATTTTCAATAATTCTTCCCTCGTTATCGGGCAATACTGTCAAAATTCCGATCTTGAAAAACGGGCGAGTTACGTAAACGGACATTTCTCGCTAAGTAACGTTCGACGATCCGTGTCCGTGTATTGCGCAATCGTCGATTATCGTTCGCGAAATTGTACGATGGACGAGGCAAAAGGATGGAGATGAGCGGAAAGGTGGAAGACCGGATGATAAACAAGGATGGATTAGGACCTTTGAGCTTATGGGTGGAGTTCGGTCGATGATCTTTCGATGGTACTTGAAGAGCAAGAACATTGTTCTAATTTTGACAATTGCCTTACACTTCCAGTTTCATCTACTGGGTTGGCAAGACAGTATTTTTGGTTTTAAAAGTTGGATAACAATCAATTTTTTGCTGATAAGAGCCGGAAGTCTTATATGCGCGGAATAACGAAGTTACCAGAGAAATGGAGAAAGGTCACCGTACAAAATGGGAAATACATCACTGATAAAAGTTTATTGTTATGTAAAAATATGAGTTTTATTTCACACTACAAAACCAAACTTCCATTCCTGTCAATCGTCATCATTGTATAATCCTAACTTCAAATTGAGATTCCGTTAACATCTCGACGGTCGTCAAGATTTCGTGAACGTCTCGCATTAGGTATGCTGTTATCTTCATTCTTTAAATTGGCACAGAATAACTACGATAATAATTTCTATACAAATTTCAGTGATCAATATATCGGCGTTCCAGTCTCATAACGTCTTACGCAAAACTGTGCAAAGCAAGCGACATATGATTACTTTGCAAAATGGGAACGTGCCAATGGTATAATACCGATGAAATGCACTGATCTTTTATCGTTCGTACGTGAGGGCTCGTGTTAATGGCAGCGATTAACGTTTTAATGGCAGTACATGATCCGACGATCTTCCACATAAGCCACGTGCCAATGAAACGCGTACACTCGAATAAGGGTATTGTATGTCCATGAAGACGTGAGGGCATGTACAAGTATGAGAACGCAACAACGCGCCTATGAACATATGTTTGACCAGTTTTAAATTTTGTATTACAGCGATAAGAGGAAGGGTGCCCGTAGAATTGCCGTATAAATCTCTCGCTTGTTCCTCTTTTATTCCGCGAAGTATTTTTATTTCTTCCATGGTTCAATTACATGCAAGTCCGTTAGAGGCTGAATCATGTAATTTGAAATGACTGTAGCTACTTTATTCGATCTACAGAAAAAACGACAGTAAGAACGTTCCTATAGCATGAATATGTGCTTACCTACAAATGCACTTTTTTTTCTACTGTGTGGCAGTTCACTTGGAAAGTGCAAGGCTTCTTTGTCTTTGCGAGACAAAGGGTTAATACATAGTAGAAATAAAATAATTTATAGCGAGCGATATTTCGTATTTATGTCACCTGTTAGCATAATCTGTAAGCAAACGCATAATATTAGAATAAATTTAAAAAATTGTCAGCATCATTGCTGTAAGTTTTCATGCATTACAGGAAATGATAAGTTAGCACCGGATGCAATCTCTTCCCTCTTTTCCACGATCAATGCAATTGTAGTGACAGACAGTCCTAGTTGCCGAGTGAACCTACTATACCCAGATCACGCTGTCGAATCAGTCATAACATGTACGGCATGAGCCCAGAAATAGAGTTGCACGTTGCATATCGCAAAATACAGTAACATCCTCTTCGGCACATCCCCTTTTCCCCTCCATCACTCTGTTCCCCTGCCATCGTCAAGGATCTTGAAGTTGAAAGTGAAAAGTCGAATCGTGAGAATCGGATCCGCTGTATGGGATCACGATCGACCTTCGGGAGATTGATCGCGACCCGCGAAACGTTCGACGCGGACTAATATTCCAGAAAATTGGACCTCGTGACGCGTTGCATTGCGCCGCCGTCGATCGATACGGTCATTATATCCTTGAAAGGTCGCTAACAATGACAATACGTAACGGTTTAGGCTTTTAATTGCGTCCGCGTCGTTAGGGACGTCTCTTCCTTCCATTTAAATTGAATTCACCGCATAGGTATACCTTCGTGTCGGCATCATCAATTTTGCGCACTTATTCTTTTCCCTCTAAACTTCATTCATTTGTATGCTACGTTCCATGACTGTTAGAAAACTGTTCCTCGACAAAATCTCGTGATAATATATAATGAACTCCTGTATAAAGATTGGTTGCACGTATAGATATGCACTGCGATTTTCTGAGAATAAAGCGGTTGCATCGTAGAAAAGAAACTCCAAAAAGAGAGGAGAAGGGGTGGGGAAGCAGACCTGAAAGGCAAGGTCTCGTAAAAAAAGGTGAATTCAATCATAACTCCATTAACCTTATAAATCACCGCTTACGATCTTTCAACAACTGTAGATCGCCTAGATCTCTCACGTCCTCTAGATCCTTAACGTCTTTCAAGAACAGAAGAGGATCTATCTCGGTGGGTTGAAAAATGTCGGAGCATCATTAAGGATAATTTATCCGATCTCTTCAACTGACGACCGCGTTTCGAACGTTTGAAATTATACTCGCGTGTAAAGTCGATTTCCTCACGCAAGATTGTCACGTCCAAGTGATCATCGTTATCAATGAAACTGTCAGATTAGCGTGCAATGTTTTTATATGGTGGCGATTCTATCTGCATCCAGTTGAACTTATACATTTTACCTAAGAATGCGAACGGAAAGAGATTGCGCAATATTAACCTGACATGATTCTGGATAATAACAATTTGCTAAAAACATGATGCTGCACTATTCATTGAAATTAATGTAATTTATGTTAAGTCATTGCAAAGATCGTTTGAGCTGAGTCCGCGGTAAGCATCGTTGCAATTAGAACGATGATACTTAACATTTCCCCTGCGCTGATCAAACTCTAAGGCTGCCGTACTTGCGACTCTGTGACATGAGGAAGATTTGATTGGTGCAGGATTCAGTCGAAGCGCGATCGTTAAATGATCGCGGGACGGCAGATTCGCGAACGATACGGAGGCGTCCAGGTGGAAATAAGAATTACGTTACGAAAAGGCCAACGATAGACGCTGGGATGTGTAACCGTGTTCGCATAATGACCGTACTCGCGCAATCGGCGTGGAAAACGATTCGCTAACCATCAAAATTCTACCCTCAAATGTCAATTAACGCCTGCCTCTCTACAATCTGTGAATGTCCTTTATGTGCTCACGGGAAAGACGTCGGCGAGAGTACGTACGTCTAATGTGAAATGTGATATTAAGATGCATTTAGCGTATGATATCCATTTGTGCCATTCTAATAAATACGTTAATCCAATTGCTGTGTACGAAACGTGCATATCGTGTTTATTGAACCTATGACGCCAAATGCGAGCGTGTAGGAAGGACGATGTGCATGCCACAGACTGTAATCAATATGTTGACTATATTTCACGAGCACAGTGGGTAATGTGCGTAAAGGCCGTTTAATGTAGAATGTAAAATCAGATGTAACCGATCTAATGTAGAGTCAATATAGTATAACGAACATGTTGACGTATTTGTCGCTCGTTTGACGTAACGTACGTAACGTGTGCTAACGTACGGCTACGTATGTAAGGTTGCGTGCTCTCGTCGATGGATCCTGATGGCTATTAGCGGCTGCTATTATTACGAGGTCGCCTCGGTTACGAGAGTGGCGCAAGAAGCTTTCGTTTACGCAAACTCTCCTCCATTGCCATTCGGGATTCTCATCCACAACACCCCCTCTACCCGCTGTACTTTCCTTCGAAGGGGATAGGAAGAAGCAACGAGTGGTCTCACTTCTTCCTTGCGCCTCTGTGCGCCCCTCTTCTTATCGCGTTTCCTCCCTTTCCCCCTCATCCTACTTCTCTCCCTTTAATCAAGCCATCCACCATATTGTAGTACGCATTCTAAGGAATCGTATTCTCTGCAAACAGAAATTGAAGGTGCTATTAACAAGTTCGCTTTCCTCAACTTCATTGAATTGCACCATGAGTTACGCGGTAAATGAATAAAAAGATCTTTATTGTAAGATACCAGAATTTCGCAGTAACCCAGAAAATGTTATGACTTAGTCCAGTCGTCAGAATTCCTGAGTTCGAATGTTTTATCGGTGTAGCGTAATCTTCTTACGTCTTCTGTTCGGATCTCTCCTGCCGTTTTGCAACAAACGGCGACATTCTCAAACTACGGTTGCGTCAATTCATACTTCATTTTCCAATTTCATGTAATTTTAATATTCATCGCAAACGGTCGGCGATATGGCAGTTTTATCGTGTGGCAAATTTTCCCCTTTTCCTCGTCCTCGCTTGCTTCTCCTCCGTTTTGTCTCACAGTCATGCATTACGTCTGAAGTCTCCTGCCCGAGTTAAAGCAGTTTCGCTAGAGATGATATAATGCGTCCTACGCGCCATGCATAATGATGAAGAGCTTCATCCAACCGAACTTCCGTATAATTAGCGCATTACACTTTTTTATTGTATGCTATCATACTCACCGTATTTCCCATTCTCGTGTATGTCATGACATTTTCGCACTTTTCCCGTTTAGTCACGCTGGTAAATTGTATTATATCAGTACACAACTGTTACTCGGAAGTCAGTTTTTCATCTAATCGTTTGTCAAACACCATTGTACATTACATAGTGCAATAAATAATATGACCTGAGCGGATAGTAACTGTCATTGATATTTCCGTATTTTATTACCTGCATATTTTCTTAAATTTATTAGCTATAGGCTTGAATTTTACTCTTATTTCTTGCTATATGCAGTTTACATAAGTCTTATTATGTAAGGCAATACTTTTCCACGGATTATTGTAAATGAAATATTACTACTGTATGTAATGTATTATTTGAATATGAAAATATTTAGTTTGTTTACTTTACCCATAATTGAGAAAATATAGGAATATCATTACGAAAGTAAAAAGAAGAATGTAGGAATCAGCGAGAAGGAAAGAAAAATTGTCAATGTGTATGAGAAATTGGACGCGAGATTGGACGAAAGATTGGCGTGCACATTTTACTCGTCAGTTATTCCGTCGATCATGGGAATACTCCTCTGCTTCTCGATTCAGCGACTTTTTAGCTTCTATCATCCACGTCATTTCGCTGCTCAACGTAAAAGGAGATCACGCAATTATTTTCCATTGAGACCTGATGGCGATTTTTTCATTGTTTTTTGCGTCATTACATCGGATTTATTCCTAACAGATCTGTCTCGTAGAAAAAAGATAATGTATTTCTAACAAAAAAATCAGTTTTCAAGGCTAACCAGATATTGGTAATTGGTACATACCCGAATGTTCTATTGAATGTTAACATCCATTTATAATATTGCGTACATATTTCATTGTATCTTGACATTATCAACAGAAGTTGAGTCCTCTTGGCACTCATCGCAGTTATCCATATCAATGTCAATTGTCAAATTCTTGATTGACAGTCAATTAGAAACGTTTGTCCGTGTTCTTTTTTCTCTCGGGCGTAACGGTCGAATGAAACGAAATTCGGGATCAAGAGGGTCGCCGTCTATCAGTCAATCTGATAAAGGGAAGACACAGTCGAGTATCTTTTGTCCTCCGCCTGACGTTTGCCCCTTGAGTCCACTTCCCTCTTCATTCATTGCCGGGGTCACGAATTTTGTCTTCGGTTATGCAATCATTTTGCGCAATATTTACATTGTGCCTCTGTTCATTGCGCGACACATTCGTATTTCGATTCAATCATCATCGAAAAACAACTCCAATTGTGCAAACGTTTAATGATAGCCCCGTTTTCTAATCCTTGAAACATGTGTCTTGAAGTGTTTGCCTAATTAAAAGTGTCACAAGTATAGCATAGCCTGTATGGCAGATATCAGAAAAAGGGTGAATTGCATCCAAACTTTATGCACGCAATTCTGACGATGACCCGATATTTATTGTTTTACGGCCTGAGTTGAATTTGGTTATGAAACGCTGGGGTAAAATATTATGAAAATTTATTGAACGCCCTGTACTTTCTGACATTTATCTTATACGTTATGTCTATAACATTTATGTCGTGTTCCATTTAAAGAGTACTTATTTCGTACGCGTACGGATTTGATCCTATTGATATTCGTCATCTCTGCATTCTCATACATGTCACATAGCGTCATGGACTACTTCGAGGAAAAGGCAGAGAGACGAAGACTCGATCGACAATTTCGTGAGGCAACTTGTCAGGCAACGTTGTTAACCCTCGACCATAGAACTCATGAAGCCCCATAACACCCGTAAATCCCGTTCGCGATAGCCAAACAAGGAAGATTCGGTCCGTTTGCATGCAAATTTTCAATCGTGCACAAGATTTTTTTCTTCTTTTTCGACTCAGTGCCTACCGTTCGGCTTCATGTCTATGGCTCGAAATCGTTGTTTCACGACTCTTCTTCCTCATTCCAATCGACATTCAGATTTGGTCATTTCAGATACTGCAGTATCCGAATCTGAACTACGATTTGTCAAATTGATATCACAAATTGATTATTATTGCGCTGATATATTCTAAGAAACATCAAAAGTGTTTACAGTCTTCTTTTCTACTATACTCAAACGTGATTGAGATAGGTATGTGGAAAAATAGTACAATACAAAAATATAAAGGAAAATGTCAGTTTTGAATGTAATTCAGCATTTATAAAATAATAGCATAAAAATAAGTGGCAATGATTCGTCCTATAATATCATGGATATAAACACATAATTCATTTTCTAGCCGAAGAAAAACGACTGATATGCGTCCTAGAAAGGAAATACAAGAAACGTTTAGTTCAGTTAAAGGAAACTCACCATGGATTTATTTTAATTTATATAATTTCAATTTATTCTTAATTCACCTATTCCTACAATATCTAATATTTAAGTTTAATTCATTTACTTATGATTTCAAATTATTCGTAAGTATAACTCATATCTCTACATACACACTACTTCCACAAAAGTTTTTACATCATTTAAACAAATTGTACGATTAATAGCTGAAGAGGATTCGAATAAAGTAGTCAAAATGTACGAGGAAGAATTTCCTATACCGATCCTTCCATCGCCGAAAATCCCAGACTGTATAACATAACTATTTGCATTGATTTTAATATGATAATTGTCTACACAATTTTACGCTCTACGCTTTGTCCACATTGTATATGTAAGTGTGTGTAACCTTATCAGGTGGAAGAGTATTAATCATATATTTGACACCCTTTGGATTTAAATGTATAATAAGTGATTTCGATCCTCTAACTATATCAGTTCTTAATAGCAGTCCAGATAGCTGACTAACAATAAGTCGTCATACAATTGTGCTAACGTTGGCATCGTATATTCTTTAATATCAATTTCGTATTAATGTTCGACCGATGTCTTGGAGCACCCTGTAGGTATAGAGCGTAACACACGTTTGGTCGAATATAAATACATGCGATCTTGGCGATTACTCATCCCACTCCTTAGATCCTCTTTTGTCGACGTGATCTTTCGTCTTCCAGATCTTCATTCTTCGTCACACTCTCACACTGTAGCGCACCAATGCCGGCTTATGGCGAAATCTTTAAAGCGAATCGTTATTACTGAAGGTGTACGCGCACTCTTGTTACTCTGACAGACGGCGGATCTTGGGATCTATGGATCGTCGGATCTCCAGATCCAACGCGCCCGACCTGACTCTTTCATCTTTATTGCGTTCTTTACGTTGTTCCGTGGTGCTTATATATGTCGGTGTCATGAGTTTTAAGAAATGCGGCAACTTCTGATGCATTATACTTTATGCTCTACTGTGTTTCTGAACATGCACCTTTCTTTGCCTTTTCTCGCAGAGTCGCGTACCCTCGGGAATATTTGGACTCCCCTTAATACTTTTAAGAAAAAAGTAACGCCAGAAACTTTTCTGGTACATTAAAAAGCATCAGCAACTTTCTATGAAAATAAGTTGGTGTAATGTACACGAAAAAGAGAAGTATAGTTCCTCCTTTAAAGAACCATGTATTTTTTGTGGATGTTAAGATATTACAGTGGCCGATACTGTATATTCAATAAGAGAAAATGTGAAATTTTTCTTGTTATTCACTGACTGTACTATTTAATTTTTATTTTACAGAGCTGCTTTATATTTCATAGCAGAAGGTGTAGTACTCCATAAATCTCCAGGTTCGTATAATGTCAACGAACATTTACTTTCATTTCATTAACCTGACACATCTTATATTCGCCGTTTGCCAACTTCCTGCAATTAATGGATCCCACACCCACGCACACTTTCATCGAAAATGCTGTGAACTTAACACTAAATCCGGTAATCGCCATGAGAGAACGGGCTCAGAGAAGGCGATTACTCTGACATTTACGCAAGTTCGAGAATAATCGTAATAACGATCATCTTCCCCTCTTCCAATCTCATCGTTTACTTCAGACTCCTGTCAACCTCCTGCTTCTATCGTTTCATCGTTAGTAGATCATGGGCTGGATTTTAACACGTGCGGTAGAACAAATTGTTGATGGAAGAGTCAATAATTTTTCTGTGAAATTCGTTATTCACGCTAAAACGTTCAAATGTTGTGTAATTAATTATTTAAATATTGAATCAAGTAATCTCATATGAAGAGGTATGAATGAGTGGTGCGGGCAAACAGTATCAGTAGTATACATGTAGTACACGTGGGTACTGCTGATCATTAAAATCATATTAGTTGGGGAGATCAAAAAGTTGTTTTATTTTTTTCATTTCCTTACAATGAATGGAAGACGCGAAACGAAAGAATTGACACCAGTCAGTCGAAACAAACAAAAAAGAAGTATTAATCTGAATTGTAATTTCTTTTTTTACGTTTAGTTTAGGAACAATTTTTATTGAATCTATTTATACTAAAAATAGGTCAATAACTGTAACTGATAATAATTAACTTCATTTGCAAGGTCAATGTTTATTTCGTTATTACCATTTCTACTGTCTACCTCTTCTCTTTTATTATCTTTTAATTTCTTTTATTCGCACATTTACAAGTCCGTTTACATAATTAAATAATAAATAAATATTTGTTTATCCGAATATCCATTTTGGAACGTTTAGTAAAGAATTATTGGTTTCGAGAGAATCGTCTTGCCTTGCACAATGGACGTGCCACCACTCTGTTCCTTCTCCTTATCTGATTGAGAAGGATCGAGGATCGAGGATTGAGGAGGATCTCGTTTAATGCGCCGCAGAACGACGGCAACAATCCGTGAGTTTGGAATGCTCGAAGGAAAGTTTAGACACGTGTTAGCTTGTTCACTGTCACGCTGTCGAGTCGAACTTGATACATCGCGACCGAACTGTTGAAAAATTCAACAGTTATGTCGGGCGACCGTACAATTGTCCCATTATTCCAGCAAAATGCAATTATCTAAAATACGAGGCATAAGAGCTCTCCGATTGTCATTTTTCTCCTCCAATACCAACGTTGTTAGCGACGTTCGGCATAACCGCGAAAAATAATTAGTGATGCGAGGCGCAACTCTCCTGAAATTTCACAACGAAGGACGTGACGTACGCCTACTTAAAGGCTTCTCTTCTCCATAACAGTTTTCTCGTAAAAGCACGCGCGTAAATCAGCGCCGGGCTATTTAGACAATTATGAACTCATGCACCGCTGGTTGTCTTTCCAGAGTGCCGGTGATTGGGCAATTCGGGAGGTAAGAAAAAAGTCGCAAGCTAGAGAATAACGACGCAGGGAGGAAAGAGACGGATGTGAGAAGAAAATGAGGATTTTTCTCAAAAACTGAAAGAGGATGGAAGGGAGCAAATTAGTATCGTCGCTGTTAATGCTATAGTCCCGATTTCTGTTGCGCTAAGAATACCGTTTGTCGCATCTATTTAAGCGAAGGAAGAAAGAATGTTTCTTAAGGAAATGATTAAATCTATACAATTACTTGTATATACATTTCAGCATTGAGACAATCCTTTGACGACCTATTGCGCGTCTAAAACGTTTGGGTTTTGCTTATACTCTTTATTCTCGAATGTTTATCAACTCGACATCCATTAACAAACAAAGAGGTCGATTAAATAGCATGACAATTAATTTGAATACGTTTTGACATGTGGTGCTCCGAATTCATGATTGGAGAATTTGGTTTGATGCCAATGATGACACCTTGTAAGATGATATTTGTGCTGAACAATTGCTTTGTTTCCTTAGACGTCGCTATATTACGTTGCAGCAAACGAAACCTTCAACTTCGCACGCGGCACACTAGATCGTGCTGTGATCAATCGATGATCTAGGATTCACGTGACGATCACAGACAGCTCTGTGCAATACGGCGAGTGCTCTGCTCCCTGCATCAACTAATAGAGTCTCTCTGTTTAATTGCGTTCGAGAATGTTGAAAGATCTAACGAGTGTAAAATGTCAGCTCTGATATTAGGTAGAATGTGCAGCCATGTTTATAGGAGAACATCATCGAATTTCTTGTCAGGTCAATAGAGGGAGAAGTTAATTTATTTTCACTTTTTCCCCAGCGATTCTACATTTTTCCGTAAGACCACTTATCAATAACGGTATGGGAATAAGGCCAATAGGTTTTAATTATACGATAAACAGTATATTGATCTATGGCAACACGCATGTAAGCCTACACGCGAATCATGCCAAGTGACGTGTATTGAAATTAACTTTTATAATTGATTTCCTTTAACGAGTAAAATTCACGATTAAAAAGAAGCGTTTCCAAACCTTTCAGTGGAACGTATGAAATGTGACTGCAAAGTATCCTTAGCTATCGGTTCACGTTTGTCGTCCCAAAGTGTGGCATAACTGTCATCAGGTCTGCTCAAGCGTGCTTCGCGATGAATTAGCAATGATCGGTAATATCAATTTTTCAATACGTCCGAAGTCCAAACGGTTATGGTGATACAAGAAACTGATCTCAGAATTATCTGCATGACATAGAATGTTTTAGTGAAGCCACTTAGACACATTTCGGGGTTACGTAAGCAGCTATTTTGCAGGAGGTAATGGGTAAGAATGGAGGGTCAGCAGACGAGAATGAATTACACGTTCCAATTTTGCACTTAGTATAGTTCCACCGAAATGTTAGCTCGAATCTAGAATGTGAGTAACCATCTATCAACCTTTTCCCTATCTAAAAGTTTGACACGAGAGACAGAGGAAGACCATAAATCGATTATCGCAAACGTGCGTTTAGTCAAATTTCTTCTCTACAAACGGCAACAGACGACATCCGACAATGTTGAAACTACGTTCTGACCGTTACTATTATTACTGCAGGATGGCGAGCAAGATTTTATTGTAGCATAATTGAGAAAATGATTCGAAACGGGGATAATTCGATGTGACGTTTGCAACGAAAGGTCGAAATTATCGAAACGAGAACGATTCCTATTATTCTCCGTTCCCAAGAGAAAGAGATCTCTCCGTAATTCTCTGACAAGAGGGAGAAAAAAGTATGCTGCTGGGATCGGAGTGATTTATAAAAGAAGAGCGGGGACGCATCGAACCCTAAAGAGATTGAATCAAGGCGAGTTTGATTCCCGTTTAGCGTCCTTTTAGTTTCCCAATCCGACATTGGACGCACGCAAACGTTGATGCAGATAGAATTGCCGCCGGGTATGGCGGTGCTGACGATTATTGGGAAACATCAAAATTGGTTAAGCCTATTCTGGCGTAAAAATTGAACATCGGCCGGAAAAACATATTTCTATCAAAATGGAGTTTGCCCTCTGACACAGTGCCTGTCCGACGCTTTTCAGCGCTACGAACGACTGACAGACAGTTCACGACTCGCAGAATAAAAAGACATGTTGCCCAATTGTACGCGATCGTACCATGAGTCGTCTACAATATTTCCGTTTCATCCGAAGGTTTAATCATACTAAAATAATTGTGATTCAATCATGTTGCCGCAACAAACATTGACCCTGATTCTCAATGAATGTTGAAATAAGCGTTTCCTCGATTTCTCTACATTCTTTCCATTTTTTGGATATCTATTAAACTTCAGCTTTTCGTTCCAAGTATCATTTGTGTGACAAGGATGGTAAGAGGTCTATTTATTTTTAATATAGTACGCGGCGAGCATATCTTAAGTTTTACTCTCTCGAAGCAAACGCACTTACCGAGTACGTCGTGCTCGTTACTACACTGGACGCATTTCGTAAAGCCTTACTACCCGCTTTACCGCTAAATAAAAAGAATTACGCAAAAGCTTGTACCAGAATATGCGTTAATGCGACAGTCATATAAACTTAAAACATCCACCATTAACCGTTTTCATCTTGATTCAGGCATCCGCGGCACAGTGCGTAATTCGTTGTTGCTAATTTCCATTTTGCAACCCGACAAACAACAATCCGTCGAGTAACTGAGGATAATTTGCTCGACCGAGTGTGAATAATTCATTCTCAGTCGCGATTTTCTAATTGCGCTAACGAGCGACCGTTTCTTCTTCTTCGTCGTCGTCGCCGTCTTCTTATCCTCTTTTCCTTTTGGCAGCTACTTTCTGCGGCATCAAAGTCTGGCGCGGTTGAGATTACTCGACACCCGTTCTAACGAACGTCAATTTGCGCACGTAATTAAGCCGTAAATCTTACGCGAACTAATGGGGAACATGTAGATTGAACAAATGAGAATCGGCGAGAACTATGGCATACGTAATATGAACTTCTTCCTTTCATCGGGCTTCATTTTCTATATGGTATGTCTGCTTCTGTAAATGTATATGTCGTCACTATAAATTTTATGGTCATCAAAAGCTATGTATTATTTTATATCAGCATCTATATTGACGCGTACACTGTGGAATATTATTCAACAATGAACGTATGCGATTTAGACTATATGATTATATCGAACGATATAGCAATAACGTATAGGTGACTGGTGTATTTCAATGTCACAAATGTAAGCATCAAATTATCGTTGTATTGTATCTATTACGATCTCGCTAGCTTAATGTTTCTCTAAATTCTATATTCGGCAATATGATGCTAATAGCGTTACTTGTATATTCGACATTGGACATTTGGATTCATGAGAATAAGTATGATGATACGGCGTCGTCGAAAATTGCGGCTCAATAATAGAGCGGTGAAATATCGAATACTTACGTTTGACCTATGACTACGGCAGTGAAAATAGACGAACGAAGTGTATATTCGACGACCGAATTCGTTAATATTAATGGACCGATTGTTTATGACTGTTCGGACGAGCAAGCTGTTGTTAATTTTGCGCTTTATTGAAATGCAGTGCACCGGATTAACATATGTCAAATGCGTCCTTACTGGCACCATACCGTTGGTGTTTCTAGGAATACTGCATCCTAATCAAATTCAACATATGGTTTAAAGTAAGCGAATATTCAGAATCTGCGAAGGTTTAGTCTATCTTCAAATTGGAAAGTCAGTGTATACGAACGAAACAGGAATGCATGTTCGTAACATTCAATAGCCTGAAATTTGAGCGATTGATCGACGATTGATCGGGGATCGATGATTAACGATCGATGATGGTGGCTGGCGTCGAATTAGTCTTGTCGGAGTGCATCGGATATATCATAATCGAGGGAAATCATTACACCGATCTTGCGAAGAATGATGCTTTCGTCAGTCACGTTCCGTCTGCAATTAGCCTAATCCCACAAGAATAATTATATCCTTCCCGTAACTAATTACGTTCGCGCCTGCCGAACGTCCTTATAAAGCATTTCTGGCATTTCAAGTATTACGTTTACGATCCCACTGTTTGATACATCGTGTCGCTTCGATATCGTAATAAGCATTTCTCCGGGTAGCCAGCGAGGCATGTGGAACATTTACTCTTTCGCTTCTACAGCTATCGGAATTCCTGTCCTTTTATATCGAAGGACATCTGAATTTTTCGATTTCACAGTATCTCTGTCAATATCTCCTCTTCACTCTAGCACGTTAAACACTCTCACCCAGTCCAGCAACACAAGTCAAGTCAATCAATGTCGTCAAAGAACGAATTCTGATATTTCTCATTACTATAACCCACCGTTTCCGTACATCACTGTAACTCGATTATCTAATCTTTCAAACGTCCCAAGCATGGCCTTCGAGTCTGCACTCCTGAACTCCTTAATCTCGCACAATATCCTCGATTTTCAAATCCTCACATCCGATCGGTTAATTCACCCTTCCCTGCCGGTTTCAAAAGGCACGCAGTGAACGCTTACGCGCGCGCGCGCGCACGCACGCACGAATTCCCACCTCCGGCTCTGGGTTTCAGCAATCGTCGGCCAACGAAAAGTCTCGAAATGGAGTAAGACGCGGAGTAAGGAACGACCTCACGACATAAGTGACCCGTCATGCCGCAAAGAATGGGAGAGAAAAGGACGTTGGTACGTCGAGCGAGCAGAAGGCAGAAGGAGCGACGGAGGAACAGAAGGACGAGGAGGAAGGTGTAGGAAGAAGATGGGAAGTGGTGGGGTGACCGTCAGGGGAGGTGGGGCGTGGAGGGGGACAAATCTCCGGGAGATGAGACTCGTGGGAGGCCGGGGTTAGAGTGAAAGTGAGTCGCAAGTAGAGTAACGAGCTGGGATGCCACCTCCGTGTGTTATGGCTACACTCGTCCTCCCGGCCTCTCTTCTTCTCTCCTACCCTCCTTCTCCCTCTTCGTCATGGCCATGCGCGCGCGCCCGCTCTTTTCCCTTTTCTATAACCGTTCTGCACTCGTCGATCGCCGATTCTTGCGCGTCGATTGTCTCACGTTGCTTTTCGATCTACCCCCCCCCCCCCCGGCACCTCCCAAAAAAAAAGCCGACCTCTCCCTTGATGATTCATTTTTTTCAGCTTTTAACACATTTTCTATTCATCTTCACATGTTTCTTTTAGTTGAGTTGTGGTGCTAAGTGTTTAAAATGATTATTGTTCCATTAGGTGGGTGAAAGCATTGTTTCCAAATGAAGATTTGCTTTTTATTTGTAGCCCTTTGTTGTGGCTGACTTAATTATTCGAGTTGAATTAAGAGGCGACAGGTGCAGGTACTGGTCATGTAGAAAATGAAGATGCGGATATGTAAACGAAGATACGAAAACTGGTACGAACTGGTCTACAAAGGTCTTCTTTATTACGATTAGCATGCGTCATTTGACTTGTATCACGTTCAGCATTGTGAAAGATGCATCGGGAACGAAGCAATAATCTTTGCCAATGTACTAAGAGTGTCATTAAGAAAAAAGATAAATAATGCCATTGTTTCTGATTATGCGCCGAATAACCTCTGTTTGCTACTAAATTGAACATCACAATTGGAATTAGGGCTTTTCTCCAGTCAAAAACTTGCACTCGTATTATGAAAAAAGCATACGATGAGGTCCAGGAGGAAATTTTACATGTAATAGAATGAATGAATGCTTAATGTTATATGTTGCGGAATAATTTGGCGTTGACCCAAACATATCAATTAAATCTTTAAAGAGATTCACATTCTTCCTGGATTCATCTTCGTATTTCAATTGCGAAGCTGGTAACTTTGTTTATGGAACATTTTCTATACCGCAAGTCGGTATTCCCGTATTCTTTTCAGCTGAGGTGTTCTTTTTCGAACCGAAGGTTTAATCAAAGTTTCCAGTATACGTATAAATGTAAGTACTTACTCATTCGAGTAAGTACAAAGTGTCGGTGGGGAGGGCAAAATGTAATGAAAGAAGGAAGGAGAATGAGCAGTACGTACGGTGTCGGAGAAAAAGAGAGGGGAAACGAGCGGAGTGAAGAGGCAAGGGTAAAGCGTTGTATGAGCAAGAGAGAAGGTAAATGAAAGATGGAAGGAGAAAGCGGCGAATAAGAGTTTGTCGTAGGAAAGGGAGGATGAGTCCAATGTGCATCCTAGAGTGATAGAGAGGCAAATAAAAGTTCACTGAGAAGAAGGGAGAAGGTGCATATAGGGTGTGAGGAAAATAAGGCGGGGGGGGGGGGGGGGTGGGGGTCGGTGTGTAAGCCACTTAAAGGGAAAGGACATCTTTTTAAATTACAACGGAGCGGCCTTTCGCAAATATTTTCTATACCTCGCCAGTCGTGATTTCCTTATAACATTGTCAAAACTTTCGATCTGAAACGTTTTGCAGCGCGATCGGCCGTCTTCTTACAATCTCCCGGAACAATCGATGCGGCGAGGAGAGAAATTCACGCGCACGTGCTCTCGTTAGGTTTCGGCTGTCATCGTTCTTTCGTCGAACATTATCGGTAATTGCGACGATGGGCCGTGGCGATGATGTAAATCGACGAGGCGATATGAAAAATGGGATGATAGCGAGCGTGTTGGAGAAGGATTTTCTGGGACGCGGAGGAGGGAGTGACAGTAGTAGAGGAGCAGATTGACTTGACAGTAGTAGACGGTAGTAGGGAGATGGGCAGATGATCCGGCGGGGTAAGAGCGACAATGGTGGGGAGAGTGGGGGCGTGAAAACGCATGGGGTGCCTTGTCCCGGGGTATATATGATCCGTCGATAACCTCCACCGGCAGTCAACGAGAAGACTTACCTGCTCCCGGCTCATTTACGCGGACTATTCGGAATCGGCTCGGTGAGTCTACGAGAAAAGGGAAAAGCAGAAACGAAAAATTGATTTGCGGGCAAGATCCGTTTTCAAAGTTACGCGATCGTCGCTTCTATTCGCTGCCGGTGGACCTTTCGACAATTTTCACGTTCTTTCAGAGAACTTTGTATAAGCTTCTTACGAGATTTTACCGGCTCTTCTTCCTGTGGGAATCTGTCAACATTCACAGGGACTTGCAAGTTTCATTAGACTAACAAAATTGCGGTTGTTTGTTTAAGATTTTTAAGAGTATCTGTGAAATGAGTTTAGACGTTTTTATAAAATTGTTGACACGTTTCGGGATGAGTTGATGGTTTCGTTTCAAACGTCGTCTTAGGATATACGGAATTTTCATTAAAATATATTTCGGCGAAATTCTAGTGTTTCTTTATCAGTGTTCAATATATTAAGGCGCGCATAGATTATTATGTCTGTGATTTCTATAAGAATTGCGAACAGTTTTAATATTATATTGAGTAATTTACTCAGATATCCCAGTTTGTGTTAGTGATTTTTCACATTCAGACTTAAAAATACGAAAGTTTGGTATTGATACGATTGAATGATAATAACCTCCATAGGTATGAAAATGTCAAAACATTATTAGTTCTCGAAACAAGAGTCTGTTACAAAACTTTTACCATGCTTAAAAATTATGAAAATCTTAGTCGAATAAAAATATAAAGACTACAATAAAAAAACATTTACACTCAGAAAAATTTATACGAAGAATAACGTTAATAAAAGTAATAAACATGAATAATATAGAATCTGACATTAATATTAATAATTTAATTTACGAAATATCTCGGAATGTTTGTCAAAGTGGTTTATTGCTTTTAAGCGCACAGTGAGTGACATTTTCGGAGGGAACGATAGAAGATTAAAGTGCCATATTAAAAAGATCTACATAATCGTGCAAGTATGTATACATTTCATTTGTCTAATTGAAGCTGTCCACGATTCTTGACTTTAAGTCTCACGATAAAATCAAGTTCGAATCCGCAAAGGTTGGATATACCGCAAAACCAGAAGAAAAATACGCCACTTAGGGGACGGAGGAGATGAGAAACGGAAGCAGAATACGATTTATTGCATGGAAACACTTTCGCTTCCGCGGTCGGACGCCGAAAACGTCAATTTAGAAAACGAAAGTGAGAGATGTCATTTGTCCGAAATGTGTAATAAGTAACGCAACATGCAATCAGGGAGTGGCCTGTTCGCAATTCACAATTGAAATTCAAACAGTATTCTACGATGAACACTTTACCAAGAAGGAACGAAATAATTCTATTTGAGTAGCGACGACGAGTTGATAGTTAGAAGATCAATATATATTCTTAAAACTAATATGCAACATTTTAATGAAGGATCAATAATTTCTCAGTAGAAACGAGCAAATTCTGTTTCTAAATTCCTTTATACCATTTTGCTGGTAGATCAATAAGCAGTGATAGTGAATATTATTTGTTGAAGTTTTTACTCGTATATCTTAATACGAACGGACCACAACTCAAACGTGAAATCCTGTATTTACCTGCTTACGTGCTTGAAAAGGTAGTCTTGGTTAGATTCGGTTCTATTTCGATTTGTGTTTGTGAATTGCCGATTGTTTCCCGCTTCGAAACCCGTTAATCATCTCTGCCGAGCGCGAAATTATTACATTGTCAAGGCGGTGACATTGATAATAGATTCAGTTGGTTGGATAGACAAGAATAGATAATGGGAATCAATTTGGCTTGGCCAGAATGTCATCTGTTGTTTTGTCTTCTTTTTGGAAGGGAAGTTGTTTTGTTAGACGATTTCCTTCTTCCGGTAAATCTTTGATATCAACCTCAAATGTGTGAACTTTAATTAAGTATATCGTGTGACATTATTTGAGTAACAGTAATTTGTATGAAAATATTCTTTCATCTTCTGATCTACTGGAAACTATTTAATTTACTACAATGAGATTTATTTACAGATGATAGTAATAATGGCATCTCGGTTTTGATAGTATATGCTATCTAAGTATATTTGAGAATTTTTAAAATCTGTCGATTTCAATCGTCTTAGACATACACGCGGAATACGCTTTCGTGAAAATCTTCTTGATTTTGTTACAATTTATTACAGTGAACCCTATGATTTACGGACCGCTGATCGATGGATGTTTCACTCTGACCATAGACCTCGTTCAATGTATTCCATTTCTGACACATCTAATTTCTTCCATCCGTCTGTTACGACACTTTCATTCCCATTTCGCTGCGTTCCGTTTGTCGTCTTTATGTTCAACGATTCATTTGCAAACCGTTTACAAGGTGCGACGGGCCACTGTTCGACATTTTAATCGCCGCCAGTGTCGCGTGAACGATCGCTGCTCGTTAATCTTGCCATGAGTCATTAGCATTGGCAGTCGGTCGGCGGCAAAGCGGAAAATTAATCGGTCCCTATCCACGCTGATTGATAATGCACAGTAAAATTTTCTTCCTTTTCGACAATGCGTTATAGTTACGCGAACCACATCGTTACATGTCAATCTGAGATATTCGATACCTCGTTCATTGAAACCATCGCTCCCTACTGCAGCCCGTCATTATAATATTCATTTTTTAAATCACTTGGCCTCCCATATTGACATACTTCGATTACATGAGCTGTTTATTTCGGATGTGGAGCGACATTTGAAAAAAAATGAAGGTAGCGATAACGGTAGATAGAAGTCAATCTGTTCTTCTTACTTGAAAAAATCCTAATTTATTTCAAAAATGCCTTAGGCTGGTTTTTTAAAGTCAATGGCTTGCATGTAGATATGCAACGTATAATCGAATATATTACATGCCAACGATTGTTCCAGAATATTTATAAGGGAACACGGCATTTGGAATATATTAATCGTATTCTCTCCTTTTGTGCACAATATATAATATATGTTCTCTCCGTTTATGTTTGCAGTTATACAATAAGGGTTGGAACACACAGGAGGCAAGCATGAAGCTGTGCCTAGTATCGATAGGTAAGACTTACGACCTTTATTAAGCCCTAAGTAGCTCCATTAATTATTTGTTATACGATGTATACGTTTAGCAGTGTAAACTTTTTCAAAAACAGAGGGGGAGGGGGCGTCCGACCATTTCAAAAGTTACATTTAACCGAAAAACTTAGAGAATTGTTAACTTACCTCGGGAACGTTGCGCCTACTTTACATCTTTCGACTATTGCTGCTGAAAAACCGGAAACGCTTCGGATTAGAGAACAAAGAGAACGTAATCGATGTCGCAACCTTAACGCTTACCGTGGCGTTAAAGTCCCAAGGCGAACGAAAACGACTCTTCTCCTTTCCTACATGGTGCTCCAAAGGTAATCTCTTAAAACACGCTCGCCATACCCGAAAACATTTTCCCACTGATCAACAGACAACTATCAACTAAGCTTCCCGCCGCCCCATTGCAATGATTATAGGTGGTATAACACCACCAATTCATTAGTTTCGGTATTTATCGGGTGAGAAAAAGATTTTAATTAATCTCACACTCCTTCGAACCCAAATTGTTTCAGACAATAACTACATATTTTTTACTTCCTACTTACGATCCTTTGTTGTCCCATTGTTAGGAGCTTAGGAATAATTCTGCGAAAGTATCTACATCTACGTGCAAAAAATGAGATTTTCGTCGGATTTCTACAAGATTCTGATAAGGTAGTAGTTAAAACGGTAACTTGAGTGTAACGTTCGTTTCGCATTTCCCACGGTAGCTAACCCAATATTGGCAATTTAGTTTTTATTGTATTGTGTTTAGTTTTCCAATCTATTCATATTATACAAATCATATGCACTCCATTTCCATCGATTTTTCTGTCCTTATTTCGTTTCCTTTTCCATTTCTAATTACCTGCATTACGCAGGTATAAACATCGGCGATGTTAAAGGCGCGTGTAAATGTACGAAAATCGTAGTAATGATTCGTTGTCATCACCATCGTCATTATTGCCACCGAACCATTCCCATAACATGGAAACGCTGGCGCGATATACTGAAGTACAGTGCAATTTTGCATAAACTACCGTTTTTCCGTATACGCGGACCCAATCACGTTCGCGTTCATAATAACTGCGAGTTTGCGATGTGAGAAGTATCCTTTCATTGAAATTGCAAGGATCGACGTTCTCGGAAGGACGCTTGTTATAATAATCAGCCATTCTACTTTACACACATATGCCTGTGGACGCTTGTGCAGCACTGAGGACGAGTATATGTGTGCGCGTTCATCTACGCGCAGTTTAAAGAACTAGCGTTCAAAGGCTACGCAAGGTTCTCCTTTGTCTCCCTTCATTTTTATCATTTCTTTCCAATGTCGACTTTGAATCTACGCATTTCTTCTATTCAAAAGCTTCTTTTTTTATTCGTCACACACAAATTGTTATTGCAATAGTCGGTAATTTATGAAATACGTCTGAGTGATATTTTTATGTAAATTAATGAATCGTAAAGTGCACATTCATATACGAATAGAACTTAAATTTGTTCGATTGAAACTAAATGTACGAAGAAAGACGCATCGAAACCCGCGTAGAATCGACCAAGCCAAATTTCGTACGTGACTTTTTAATTCGGCGGCCGTCTTTTTTTTTTTTTCGTAACATCCTCTAATTAGCGCTCGACTTCTCGCGATGGAAAAGGTACGGTGGAAATAGCGAAACAACGAAGATAAGGGCCGGGCATTGTTTGTTCACACTTAGAAAGACCTACGACTGTGTACATATTCTAAGCACACATGTAACCTCGCATATACAGACCTGCTAACCCGTGCATCGTATAAGATCTTATTACGATTTTCATTGGGTATCGCGTGCTATACATATATATGCATCCTTGTACGTGTATAAACTTATGTTTGCCAGCTGATGGCACGCGGATTAAAGAAAGGTCAAGTGTATATCGTTTGACGCAATTCACCTCTTGCCCCTTTTTTGCCAAACTCCTTTAGTCTTTATTTGTCATTCTTGTCGTGTAATACACTTTTTGCCACATCCTTCTGTAGATGGTATACATATAGAAGCTTCCGTGCTGCCTGTTTTCGATCGCGAAAGTTTCATGACGTATATCTGTAACTACTTTCACGCTTAGGTCCCGCAAATTCGTGGTGTTTAGGGGAGAAAGAATTTGATGGAAGACGGAAGCCTTCGCGAATAATCGTGAGAAATGGTTGACGGCTCCTCTGGCTCTTGACATTTGTCGGTCGGCACGCTGGCTAGAAGATCGAATTCGTGCGATTATCGTCACTACAATTCCGTCTGAATTTCCTTTCCTAGTGCCATAGAATCACAGTTTAATGTCAGAACTCGAATTCCATCGGGACGAGCGACGTAATTTCGTTAAATATCAAGACATTTAAGTATTATCAAGTATTTACCGTAATTGCTTCAAACATTGCCAAAGTTTCTCAACAAGATTTTTATTGTCTGTGCTACACCGTGGATCAAATAGGTCAGATTTAAGAATGAAGAGCCTAACAAAACGCGAAAATTAACAATACACATACCGAAAATTACGTAATAAGGTTGCTAATAGTGCTAATTTTTTATATTTACTAATGGACAATAAACAGCCGCTGAATACTTAGATGCGGATATGATTCAAACAATTTCAATTACCAACATTTAAAATTTGAGTAAACTCATCTTTGTGCGCAGTGCAAATTCTCATCAAAGGCTGTACGGTTCCACGCAAATAGCTGGTGAATAATTATTTTCAAGTGCCGACAAGCACTTTTTCGAACAAAGATGCACCCGTCGCCCATATCTACTTCCCGTTGTTCGAATAAACATTTTGCCTAATACTACGTCGACGATGTGGCGATGTATAAGTGAAACTACCTGATGAAATCGTTGAATTCCGCCCGAACATCCTCGGCTCGGCTTCGCCTCCAGTTCCAACGCCAAAGACAAGATTTAAACGCCCTCCTGCCAATTCGACTTCCTGTTACGTCATTAGGCAACTGTAACAGGGCAACGTTTCAGTGTAACCGACCTCGGAATCGGTTCGAGGATTCTCGCCGGATTAAAAGGGGAGACACGGAGGAGGAAACGCGGAACGGGAGGGACAGAAATAGAAATGCAAAACGTTAACGAGACTGAGAGAGAAAGAGTGAGAGACAGAGAGAGAGTTTAGCAACGCTCCGCACGAGACTATCGTGCCAAGATGATCTTCGTTGATCACGCGATCCAACTGACACCATTGTTGAAAACGTTGCTCGAAATGTGGAAGATTCAGTGATCGGGTAAAGTGATTTTACGTTTTCGATTTTTTTATGCAGACCCAGAAACAGATGAATACAGGAATCCGGCTAGTCCGGTATTTAAATGACTAGAGATCTGCAGGAATTCCATTCATAGATAATTTGCTGCTTCTAAATTCATTCGAGGACCATTGTTCCCATGAATCTTAACTTACATATTTTTTGTTGAAGTTGCAACCAATATTTTGGGAAAATTGAATTATTTGACAATTTCGATCCTACTTAGTGCTTGTTCACGCTTATAAATAGCAGAGCGTACGTTAAAATAAGAAAAACTTTTTCTGTTATTAAAGGTTGTCACTTTTATTGTTACTTTCAATTTTATCATAGCATAGCACAACTTTTTTCATTATCTGAACCAAGGCCTAGTACTTGATTAGCAAATTTTGTTTGTCAAAATATGAGTGTTACACGCGGCGAAAAACTCATAATCATCACAATTAAGAGGGCAATTAGCTAGGGAAAAAAAAGTGTTGCCGAGGAATGCCGGGGGGGGGGGGGGAGACTTTAAACGAAGGAAGGAGAAGAAAGGAGAGAAGACACAACGCAACTTTGTCTCTGCCGTGTGAAGAATCTCGAATCTCACAACAACGGTTAGCGTCTCGAAAATTCTCTGACATAACATCCCGCCTAATTAATTAACGCGCGCATTGTCGTTCGTAACGGGCGCGCGTTACAGCGTTGAATTAACGGGCACAAGAATTACAAGAGCACAGATCTGTTGGAATGTCAGAAGGCACGGTGGGAGGATAATTTTCACACGGCACGCTGACAATGAGAGGGATTAATAACAGAATTTTCAAAAGAGCATGGGCAGAGGGACAGACAGCAAGAGAGAGAGAGAGAGAGAGAGAGAGAGAGAGAGAGAGGGAAAGAGAGATCAGACATAAAAATATGATTATTTAATTTTAATAGATTAAAATACTGAAAGCGCGCTGTGATTAAGTTGAAGTGAGACGTTATCGTGCGCATATAAAGAGAAAAATTATTCATGAAACTGGTTGTTACTCAAAAACAACTTACATGCTGAACATATTACAATTTGAGGGAAATGACTTGTGATGAAAACTTAGTGCTTCGAGATGTTAGTATGTTCGCGATGTTCTAGCAACTGTTACATTTTTTGAGGCAACTGTGAAAAAAGTTTTCCATGTTTGAATAACTTTTTGTATATGTGTACATGAATTGTTCTGTACCGTTAATATCATTCAATTACTCGAATCGTAGATAACGATACATGCGCGAATATCTGTTATCTTTCAGTTCGTAACGAGGTACGTCAGTATGTGATATATTATATATTAGTTTCGTCGTAGCTCATTGTAACAATAGAAATTATTGTCTCATAGCGTAAACGAGATAAAATACGAAAGAAGGGGAAGAATTCCTACCCTAGAAACGTAGAAAGTGATAAAGTGAGGCGTAACTTTTCGTCGTGTAAAGGCATAGGCGGGGGATATGTAACGGAGGTGGGGTCTGATGAGAAATACAGTGAGCGCCGATACGGAGTGAAGAAAAAGTGCAAAAATGCATATATGTGCAATGAATAATAAGTCGTCGGAGTAGGAGTACGATTACAGAACGGAACGATTTCCCATGTTGGAGAGGGATTGTCGAGAAAAAAGGAAAGCGTCGCAACGCCTCCGCGTCATTCGGAAGCGTAACACGCGGCTGGCTCTTTCTGCAGCAAGCCGAGCGTCGAATCAGACTAACCTCCTCTACCCTTTTCGCAATAACCGTCAAGTCGAACCGAACACATTCTCGGATTTGTCTCATCCTCGTCCTCTGATACATCCCCCCTGCCTCTCCCCCGTATCCTGGTGCTCCTTCTCGAACCGAGAATAGTGAGAGTCTAGTCAAGCACGCGAGCGTGGTTAAAGACAACAATAGCGAGAAAGGTCACGCGCGCATTTTCGGTTACAACGGCGGCCATCTACCTGTCACGGTAATTTACTTCAGTTCGACATTTCTCTTGTCAACTCATACCTTTTTGCCCATCCCTTTTTCCCTCCCGCTCCGTTTATCTCCATTTTTTCTTTTCCATCCTGACGTAACTACCGTCTTCTTCGTCTCGCTTTTTCTGTCATTTTTATTTCAACTTGGCTCGGTGAGTTTTCTAAAGGGAGAGTTATATGTGCAATTTTGTGCCAAACTTTAGAAATTTGATTTTTGTTAATGTGATGTTCATATGAGTATTGTTTTCTGTTTCAGCCTTGTTGGCTATCGTCCACACGTCGCTGGTAAGTTTTTTTAACAATTAAAATTGACTTTTAGAACTTGGCTATTCATTAGTCTCGCATTGTCAAGAACTCGTTCGATTCGCCGTACTGTTTTTCAAAAGGAGTTCTCAAGGTTTATTGTATTTTTTTTATTGGTACCTCAATTAAGTATTTGAACACATTCAGCATCGGCTGATTTGCATCAACGTAATTTGTTTTGTATCCATCAAATATCCAATAATCTGCCTGATAAAATCACTTGTAAAAGGCTCATCTTTCTGTAACATATTCGATAAATTAAAGATTTTTTAGTAAGAAAAACTCTTAAAATTAGACAATTTTTTTTTTACTTTACTCATTTCTGAAGAAAGTATGAAAATATTGAAATTGAGTATTTTTTACGGGAAAAACAAAAATAGAACATAAAGGCAGATGGGTTCGCAGTAATACAGAGATATTGATACTTGTCAAAGTGTGATTAAAGAGACATACAAGAGGTGTAATGAGTAAGATAATGTTTACACATCAGTTTGTAAATTGAAATATCAAACGCACAGCGGTTGCAGTTATCTTGAGTCCATGCAAGATGAACGAAAGAAAATCTTCTATTTCCCAATTGCTGCGTAGCCTTTCTCTCTTCGTATCTCTCTCTCTCTCTCTCTCTCTCTCTCTCTCTCTCTCTTTCTCTCTCCTTTCTTTCCTCTTTCTCCCTCTACATTACTGTCGATGTACGTATTTAACGCTCCTCGCGAAACTTGATTTTCCGTTGCGCAATGATCAAGCAGAAGAACGGTAGAAGGTCCAGGGATTAGCGGAGAAGCCAATCCACGGATCCAGTGATCCATGGGCGCTGCGATCAAGAGTCTCTTCTCACTCGGCGTGACGTAACTGAAGCTTATTTCTTCTCAAATGAGAGATGCGCATGGTGTATATAGGCCGACTTTGATCTATGGGAAAGTGTGTGAACGAGGTGGAGTGATGCTGGGAAAACGATTTGATGAAGTAGCGAGAGATTTAAACGTGTGCCAGGACAACGTGAAATTCGGCGTTGTGAAGTGAATGTAATATTATGAGACTTCGTATCCAGGACAATTTTTACGCTCGCGCGCATGCAGCGTTTTACTTGAATGTCAAAACAACAGAACATCAAAATGTTCCTTAACTTCACTAATTGTTTTGTTATAAAAAACTAATGGCATGTGGTTTTATACCGATTTAAAGTTGCATCTAAAACAATTTAGTGTAGACATTTTAACTCAGAATTATTTGCAGAAATCGAAGATGGCTTTGTATTAATCTCAGATTGCATGCGGTTTATTTCGATTTTTCCGTCCACCCTTATCATAAACGGAAATTTTGTTATCCAGAACGATAATCAGGATAATTTTGAAATATTCGTTTAATCTTTTGTCAGATTTAAAATTGTTTACTGAAAGGGGCAATGAAAAAGTCAATTCGTTACGACGTCATTATGATTGACTGTTGTTTGGAATGTAAGCTCTCGTAACGTGCATTATTTCACATTATTAGATCATACCCATCCCAGTTTTCATTATTTGATGCATTATTCATGTGTTCTTGTGTATCATTTTTACTTGCTTATTTTGACTGTATACTTACTCATCTGTACATCCTCTTGTATGAAGTATTGGAAAGTGAACAGTGGGCGACTTTATATAAGGATATTTTCCAATAGAGGTTCACATGCTGTTATATTCATCTCCTTCTGAAATAGTGTATCACGAAAGAACTTACAACTACTTTAGCGCAGTTTATATGCAATTTATTATCCAAAACATGATTCTCATTGAAAATTTATCAGATTTATTAATGTTGCTAGTCTCATTTGGATGTTTGATCAGTAGAATTTTTGATTGCTATTTGTCTACGTTCCACTTAGCTTGATGCGCGATACAGGTTCATACAAACTTCCACATCCTTTCCATTCCCAATACTTCAACGGAGAAAGCCGAAAGCAACATCAGGTTTTTTCTGAAAATTTCTATCAGTGCTAAGAACGAAGCTATCCCACTTTTTTTCTACATTAGGCCCAAGAAGGATACGATTATCCCCGGCCGCAAAATCCACTAATTCCTGGTGGGAAGCCCACATTCCCTGGTGCCGATGAATTACCGCGACCCGGAACGGGTCCTAGTGGTCCTAGCGGTCCTGGTGGTGGTTCTGGGCCAGGATCACGTCCAATCCCTGGGTCACAACAGCCTGGCGGCGGGTATCCAGGCGGACGACCGTCCGTACCGTTTCCGGACCAGGGAAAACCCGGTGGTAGACCGGGGCAAGGTAATTCATAACGATAAAATAACCAACGTAGGTATATCCTCATCCATACTAACATTTACGTCCGAATGATAAAAGTTAAGCGCCATGAATGCACGGTAAGCTTCTTGTGTCGCATTTGTGTATATGCATACTATGCACCTGGTAATATTTAATTTCATTATGCCCCACTTACTTGATTTGCGCCTTTTCAAATGGGAAAGTAATTTAGTCAATCGGTTTACTAATTATAAGAGTGTATCGAATAGATGAGAAATTTAGGGAAGTGTTTTTGCTGTCTTTCAGAATACAATAGTTAGGCATTATATATATTCGAATTATACTTTGTGTGAATTATTACTAATATTATTGAAATTCTCGTCAAAGGTCCTGGGCAGCCATCAGGACCCAGCTATCCCGGTAGCCGTCCCGGCGGAGGTCCTGGCGGTTATCCAGGATCAGGTCCGGGTACAGGGCCCCAGGGTCCTCAAGGACCTGGAGGTTATCCGGGCGGAGGTTCTCGACCACAAGGACCTTCGGGAACTCAAGGACCTGGAGGTTATCCAGGCGGAGGTTCTCGGCCACAAGGTCCTCAGGGCGGATATCCCGGAAGCGGTTCAAGGCCTGGCGGTGGCTCTCCAGGACCTCAGGGCTATCCTGGGAGCGGGCAAGGACCATCGGCGGGTTATCCTGGAAGTGGACAGGGACCCTCGGCCGGTTATCCTGGAAGCGGACCAGGACCTCAAGGACCAACAGGCGGTTATCCGGGAAGTGGTCAAGGACCATCGGGCGGTTATCCTAGCGGCAGACCGCAAGGAGGTCAAGGACCTCAAGGCCCAGGAGGTTATCCTAGTGGTAGACCAACTCGTCCTCTAACTCCGGGTACAGCACCGGGAGGTCCTGGCGGATTTCCATCACCTCCTGGCACAGGACCTAGTGGACCAGGCGGATTCCCGACTAGTCCAGGCACAGGACCAAGTGGACCGGGCGGCTTTCCGAGCAGACCAGGTACAGGACCTAGTGGCCCAGGCGGATTTCCAGGAACACCTAGTACAGGACCAAGCGGTCCAGGTGGATTCCCAGGAACTCCTGGAACAGGACCTGCCGGTCCTGGGGGATTCCCAGGAACTCCTGGAACAGGACCTGCAGGTCCTGGCAGATTCCCATCCGGACCCGGAACACCCGGCGGTTTTCCGAGTGGACCAGGCGGACCCGGCGGATTTCCAGGTGGACAGGGTCCAGGAGGACCTGGCGGATTTCCGGGTGGGCAGAGTCCTGGAAGACCGCAGCGACCGCAAGACGAAGGCCAGTACGACGAAAGTGACTATTCAGCAATCCCCGGAGAACCAGGTCAAGACTATCCGATTTATTCGGAGGTTCCGCGGACCAGCTTCCGGTGCGAAGATCAACAAATTCCAGGATATTACGCAGATGTTGAGGCTCAGTGCCAAGCCTTCCATTTGTGTATTAAGAATCGAACCTTCGACTTTCTCTGCCCGAACGGAACCATCTTCCATCAACAGTACTTCGTTTGCGTTTGGTGGAATCAATTTGATTGTAACTCTGCACCAAGTCTTTACTATCTAAATCAGAATCTATACGACTTTAGTATCATGGGAAGCCCTGGCGGATTCCCAGGGGGGGCTGGAGGTCCAGGAGGTCCAGGAGGTCCAGGAGGTCCAGGAGGTCCTGGCGGTAGGCCTGGTGGTCCGGGTGGATTCCCTGGACCACAAGGACCTGGAGGACCCGGTGGTCCTGGAGGATTCCCTGGAGGACCCGGCGGACCTGGAGGTCCTGGTGGATTCCCTGGAGGTCCTGGAGGATTCCCCGGAGGACCTGGTGGGCCGGGAGGTCCTGGAGGATTCCCCGGAGGACCCGGCGGCCCTAGCGGCCCTGGAGGTTTCCCTGGCGGCCCAGGAGGTCCAACTGGCCCTGGAGGGCGACCCGGAGGGCCCGGTGTACCCGCAGGGCCTGGTGGGCGACCAGGAGGTCCTAGTGGCCCGGGAGGATTCCCTGGAGGTCCCGGTAGTCCTGGCGGCCCGGGAGGATTTCCAGGAAGTCCCGGTAGTCCCGGCGGTTCAGGACAGTATCCCACAGGACCCGGAGGAAGACCAGGTGGTCCAGGCGGTCCTGCAGGTCCTGGAACAACGTACTTAGGGCCCTCACCGGGAACACCTGGAGGAAGACCTGGAGGTCCAAGCAGTTACCCTGGTAGTCCTGGCACTGGACCTGGAGGTCCAGGTGGCAGACCGACTACTCCAGGATTCCCGGGACAGAGGCCTGGAGGTCCTGGATTTAACGGCAAACCAACGCAAGGAGACTCTCCCTTCCCATCTCAAGGACCTTCGCAACCTGACCGTGAGTACCTTCCACCGCGAGCCGGATAATTTAATGATAATGGGATTCTAATGAAACGGTAAATATGGCCAAACCTGACCGAAATGTCAAGAACGGAGAAGAGCGAATTAATCAATTACGTGATATAAATACAGTACGTTACCGCAAAATATTAATTTCAAAGTTGATATAAAGTATGATAAAACGTTTGCGGTAGTGTACTTCTTTGAAACTTTGATACCTTGGCAACACAAGTGAAAAGAAGAACGAAATGTAATTGGAATCAATTTCGGTATATCCCTGATTCATAAGGAATAAGAATGTATTTTATTAACATAAAAAACGGGAAAAATCTAGAAAAATAAATGAGCATCATTTGAACGCCAGGAAACATACCTGAAACTTATAAATTAATTGACTACAGATAAATATTGATGTGCCCCCCTTAATTGTAAATACGAGCCTTTGACCCCCGACTTATTGATAGATTTCCATAGATAGGATTAATATATATACGCATTACCATACGCAATAGAAATTAATTGCATTCTTGCATACGATATATGGAATCGTTAAAGTTTATTATATACGATACCTATTTGTATTCAGGATTAACATACCATTAAGCTGTGTCGACTATTAATTAAATGATACGCGCTCTCATGTCAGTCGGTTCATCACAATTTAATAAAATTCCTTTTCTCATATATGTTTAACGTAAAAACTGTTAGCGTCTTCACGAATTCTTTGTTTATATTAAAAAATAAGTCAACTTCATTCTTTAGCGGAAAGTAATTGGCTAATATAAATGATGAACCGCCCGTCGTTTAGAATACATCATTTTAGATTGAAAAAATCAATTAACGTAGATCAGCAGAAAATATTAATTAGCGTTTACGCGAATGTATTTATTTATTTAACGTTACAGTAAGTAAGTGGTAAATAAATAAATGAGAAAAAATGTGTCACCGACGTGAGGTTACTGTGCACGTAAGGAATGTAAGAAAAAGTTTGTATAAAAATTGACACGAGGTAGATGACAGATTTTAAAAGTATCTTAATTCTTCAAACGAGAAGGGAAGCAATCCTTTTTCTACATTCGATTTAAAACTTATCGATTTATATTTTTGTCTAATTCTGTTGTTAGGCAAGGTATGAAGGTAATCACAATTTCATTAATAATACCACATAAAGATTATATATATATATATATACATATATAGAAATTTATATATATATGTATACAAGGAAGAATATATATATAATATATGTATATTTGTAACAATGGTTTGTGACTCCTATGTGGGATGCCATTATGTATATTTTATACGCAAAATAAAGGAAATTACCTTTGC
This sequence comes from Anoplius nigerrimus, assembly GCA_914767735.1. Classification (NCBI taxonomy): domain Eukaryota; kingdom Metazoa; phylum Arthropoda; class Insecta; order Hymenoptera; family Pompilidae; genus Anoplius; species Anoplius nigerrimus. The sequence goes on from OU612078.1 coordinate 13,133,035, forward strand.
AAGACATAATCTGTTCTTCAATCTTGTTACCTACCCTAATTTTGAAATATGTATAGTTAAATTAGTAATAAGTAACTTTATTAAAATTATTGACGCATGAGAACTTGGATGGTGTGTCAATTTTACTCATCAGCAGCAGGCAACAAGCTTTCAATTTCAATATGCACTTATTCACTAATGATTCATAACTATATATTATCTGATTCACATTTATCGTATAAACACTCTGATACTTGTTAGAAACAATGAAAGATAAAAGAGTTGAGGCAGAATTGAGATTGCAATTCAATAACGACGATGGATGAGAACAATGTGAGTTGCAATAGAAAGTGAATACAGAGGAAGATTCTTGTAGACGTGTTATTCGATCATTCACGCATGATCTACGCATGATATCACCGGCTAAATCATCAATAGATCATAGATGCGTCATCAAATTACATGCGGACTCATGGGAAAATGATACCCAGTAAAAAGTTGCACACGTTATTAAAATTTTCGTCAGCTGAAAAATGACATAGAATCTATTTGCGAAGGTTTTTATAAAAAGTTATAATATAAAGATGGTTTCCGGGTATGTAGGAGAAACTGTTTACAAAATAATAATTTGTAACCCAAATTTATTGAACAAATTCAGCATTAGGTTTCGTGATATTATACATTGTCACGTTAAAGTGTGACTCATAAAAAGTACACTACTCATTTTCTTAATAACAAATTAACTTCGTTCAACGTGAGTAGTGTTTAAAAATACAACTTTAGTAACCATGAAGTTTTACGCTTATTTCACACTTTTATTACGGTTTTGAGAATCCATTCTTGAACTTTCCACTACTTGTGTTCATGTTCATTTTTGTTTTGCTAACTTTGGTCCCCTACATAACATACTACATTTGCAATATTTCTCCTTTTTTTGGCGAGCATTCATCCTAGTATAAAAGTGTAAAATATTATAACAATATCGGACCAAATTCTTTATCATTGCATAACCTTAACCTTTCTACTAACAGCGCTATGTGTACATCAAACAATACACCGCCGATCTTATACACGTGCACACGCGCACATTTCGGCTAACAGCGTACAAGAATCAAAAGTCAGTCCCACGACATTGAAATTAGTGGCTAGAACAGATGAAAGTGTGTTAAAGCGTAAAAATGAGGGTCTTCGGAGCGGCAAAACACGTACGGTGAATTGTTCATAACTGTGGAAGTAAGGGTTGCTCAATTCGGCGACACGCGTTACTACATATCGCCTTTCCCTTTTTCCCTCTCATTACTATAATTAGTCATTTCAGTGAGGGCAACAAGCGCGAGGAGGGGAGGACAGGGGCAGGCAAGGGGTTACATAAATTTTCAGCTCCATTCGCAATTTCGCAAAGCAGGATTGTCCTCTCCATGATCATTTCGTCGATTTCCCATGGCACGTCTTCTCTTCGTCTTCGTTTATCGTCTGACAGGTTTGTTTTTTCCGCTTCTTAATAAAACGGATGCACATCGCTGGACAGAAACTGCTGTTACATCCGTACGAACATAATTTATGTCCTGACGTAACATTCAATCGATTATTGGCAGTTAAATTTGAAATACTTTATGGAAATTTGGATGTACTTCTTTGGACTGATAAAACAAGAATTATATAATACTTGCTGATTTAAATGGTGCGCATAATATTTCAGTTTCAGGCGTTCATTATTGTTTATTGTAAATGTAGTTGAATGTGTGTTTCTTTCATTATAAAGACGGAAATTGTTCTATTTGGCGTAGCATCAAATTCTTTCACACAGTGAATAGATAAATGTAATACGGTTAGTCCTGTTTTGGACACTGATGTCTGCGAGAACAAAATTTAAACCATTTGTACAACATCAGGTATAGCTATGCGTTGTTAATATACATAGGTAGAGTGAGCGTTATTATATGGATGATATTGCGATTGTGAATACAGTACAGAAAAATTATGCAAATGTGTGGAAGATAAATACCAGGTTGGCAAGAAAGTCTTTTCGGTTTTGTAGTGTGAAATAAAACTCGTAGTTTTATAGAAAAAATAAACTTCAAACAACGCTGTATTTTCCGTTTTCTTCCGTAACTTAAATGTGGCTAATATCAAATGCCAAAAGAACAATACTTTAATACTGACAGAGGTTCTTTAAAATTTTACGACGCTATCTGTGCTTAAAAACCCAAACTTATTTTCTTGCCAATATTACAATTATATACGTATTGCAATTTGTTGTCGGGATCAATATTTCGATAATTAGATATTGGTTCAACTATTATGTGGAAAAATTCGTGGTCAAATGTTAAGGCAATCAGATAATCTTAGCGTGACGTGATCGTGACCGTATGTTTTGATTAAAGGCTAAAGATTCTCGAAACAGTGGAATGGCAAATACGTACTTTATGTATAAATTTGCAAAGTCTCGGGCTGTCAGAGTTGGACTACAGTACCCGGGAAGGTAACTGACCCGAAAGGTTGGAACTCGGAAACATAACCCTATTATAAACCTGTCTATGCAAACTTTGTATGTTGTTCCTACGCCATGAATTTGGTTCTGAGATACCCTGTATTTTCGCAGCTGGAACTACGTCTTTTGGATTAAAATGCATTGTGAGCAAGGTGTTCGCCTTCTCATGAAATCATCAGCTTTGTTATGTTATTCTTATTATATAAGAAGATTCGATGCATGCAAGATGTTACACTAAATAATGCGAAATACTTGAAAATATTTTTGTATTGCAACAGAGTATAGGCTTACAAGTGTATACTTATTATATGTCAGTGTAATATAAATGTGTAAATGAATTAAGAGATTTCCACTTAATTCTTTTTCTACTCACCGTTCCACAATATAAGCGGTTTTCTCCACTACGGACTATTGCCAACGTTACAAAAGCAGAAATTACGACGCGTGGGAAGGGTCACACTTATGATGAACTGACTCTTCCTTTTATCATTTCTTCCTTTAATTACCGAGAATTTTATCTGTTTACAGCCAGATATTTAACTTACAATAGTTACCTAAGTAACATATATCTTAACGTCTACGATGTTAAAATGAAAATATCACCGTAAAAATAATAAAAAAATAATTAACGGATAGTGCACTTAGATGTTCATTTGTACCTTACTCTGTCAGACAAAACTGATGTATTTCCACAAATGTAATTAATGGTGTCCAAAAATGCAATAAGAGACATTAGTACATTAACATTCCCTTTCCATGTACGCGTACATCGTTTCGATTGTGAGCTTGTAACGTGATGAAATATTAATGTTTGTTACGAAAGTAGGGAATCATCACCTTTCTCCTCGTCCCTCCTCTTTTCCGGCTGAAATCTTTTTTCCAATTCAACGCAAATGCAAGCGATAGAAATAATGGCGTCGTTGGATTCTATGGTGCAATTGGATTAGATTGTCTGCCGTCTCTTGTAATCCATAATGCGTACGGGGATATGGGTGAAGGTCTTCAGCCTTGAACAACTACCGTTTTTGGTCGGACGGTCATCCTTTTGCTGAATCTATAGAGAATCTAGGTTACTGTTATAATACTATAAATACTCATTGCCTTTCGTGCTTATTTTTTTGTTAAAGGGCATACCTAGAGTTGGTTTAACTGTTTCCACTTCAAGTGCGTTGTCTCTGATTATTTGTTAACGGAACAATATAATGTAAATAAGAAAGAATAAAAATATGTTTAACGCCATGCTATTTTCCACAGAAGTTATATACACACCAAAGTATGTTTGGACTACTCCCTATGGACAATATGATTTTATACTGAAATCGTATCAGTCAAGTGAAATTGTCATTATCTTTTTGGATGCACTATTTTATTCAAAGAATGCTCAAGACTAGAAGATGTAAATGACGGCCACTGTAATGCCACATAATTGATTTGAAATGATAAATTAAACATGTTTGAATTTCAGTGTACATGATGAGCATCAGTCAGCGCCGTGAGACGTTGACTTTTCGTACCCACATAATCCGCGGTTTGAAAAATGTCTATCATTGTTAAAATCATGAATTCTGAGAGAGTTTTACACGACCATTTTGGTTTCCAAATGAACTACGGATGTCCCAGAACTCGGTAGTATTTACTAGGAACAAAAACTATGACAACTTTCTTCAGTTCGACAATCACAATGCGTACTTTCGTAATTTCATTAGTAAGGTAAGGTGAGAAACATTAAATTACTTCTGCTGGGACACAAATTCTTCATATTTCAAGTCTGAAACCGGTATCAAAATAGCTCTATTACCGACGTCTTAGACCATAATGCTCTTTGCCACACGCATTTCTCACGCATTACACGCGTATCACTCAGAATACCCTTTCGCTTCTTCCATCTTGCACGCTATATTCTATAGAGAATTCTTATTCCCGCAATACAAGGCCGTATTTTCATCAGTTATACAATGTAAACCATAATACAGTTATTTCTCTGAGTATTACACACTTAAACTGAAAGGATATTGATACATATATTCATTGTACGTTTTGGATGACAATTACGAAATTGATGAACCAGTACATAGAAAGTACGCAGAAGTGTTCGACCAATTTTCAGATGTAAATTAGTCGTAGTTAAGATTCATTAACTACGCACCAGTTTTGTACTAAAAATCCTTTTGCACATTTTCAACGGTCCACTAAGGTACATTTGCATGCTGATTACTTTTTCATTTTTAAAGTAAAGATATTTTAAAAGAAATATTATGATTAACCTTTTCTGATCCTATCTCTGTAGATTAACACTATAGCGGCCGGTGCACAGCATGTGTGCGGTGATTGATAAACGTAAACAAGTGTGGATATTTTTATTGGCTTCCTATTTCATCGCTATGTCATTGATTATCGATAATTACTGTTTTATTGCCTGTTTTTAACTTTAGATTTTAAACTGGTGTACCACGTAAATGATGGGGCAAATAGCAACGACGCTACGTTGTTGTCGTATACAAAGCTACCGTACGAGCGCTAATGTCGCGCTAATGTAAAAAAAACCTACATATTTTATGTGTAATACCTGTAAAGTACCATTACATGTAGGTAATTCCTTTCAAAATTATAACAAATTATTTAAATTATTGTAAATTTATTAAAATTGTTGTTAAATTATTAGTGTTTTTTAATTTACGTGTATATTCGCACATATTGAATTATTTCATGAATTTACATCAAGTTTTTAAAAATTAATTCTTGAAAAATGTCGCCGGCCACTGACGACGTTTGACTGCATAGACATGCGGTCGCTATAGTGCTAATGTACAGTATGTAGAGATCTGAATAAAACTTTTTTTGTCAGTACAAATATACGCGTTGGAAATCTCACCCGTGTCTCCATACAGATGAGAAGAATTATGTGGAGCACTCCAACAAATTATATTTCTTGTATTTAAACATCGTAAAATGAATCATTAATTGATATTATACATTGCACATAGATATCAGAATGCGTACCTAACACCAGATTGAATGAATTTTACTATCAGTTGCATTACACCAACCCATATATGGCGAAACAATCAATTAAATTAAATCCTTAATCACTTTTAACTCAAACATTGATAATTACGCTGCAAATATGCAATGTTGTATATTTAAAAAATGCAACTACTGCACGTGATACGCATGTAAACATCATCGGTTTGCGTCTTCTTACTTTGTTTCACTTCCCTTAACACGGTCTTCGCTTGTTTACAACTTTGCATGACTAAGAATCCTGTATTTGAATGCTCGACAAAGACATGACGATCAGCCTTCCGGAACCGGTTGCTTTTACCTTTATCTTTCGCACACACGCTCCTTTTCTCTCGTGCAAGGAATGGCACGCGAGTTCAAGTTGCCATTGGCCTCAGAAGGCGACACCGGTTATCGAGATTTATGGCACTAATGTCAATAAGGTCATAGGCCTCACGTAATGTGGAAAGAATATAGTATAGAAGTAAATGCGGAAGGAAGTCGATGGAAATAGAAAAAAGAATAAGGTATCTTCCTCTCTCGTAATGTTAACAAGTTTATAATCGTCGGTCAATTAATAGAAACTTGGCAACATTCTACAAAGACAACAAAGTGTTGCCGCGGTTGAGTTAGACATTTATGTTGTTGCTTCATTCACAACAATTCTTCATATAAATAAATCAGGAAATATTCTTTTCTCTCGTCTTTTGGATGTCATTCTATATATATATTCATTCACGTAAGTTTTCCAATTTCAGCTTGCGTAATTCCATTAAGTGAGCAGTGACATATTAAATCCGCTAAAATGTTCCGGCATCGTAACCATTAAATTCTACATTTTGCGTTTCGTCGCTCACTCTCTTTATATTTCAGCTGCATTCGCAAAGAGTTTCTTCAGATATCGTAAGTAATGGACTTCCGGTTAGCTGCACTTTCCGTACTATACTAATTGCAGCTCAAATTTACTGCCACAAAGATACTGAATATATTGTCTAATTGTCATTGAGAATTGTCTTTATATCTATAATCATTGCGATTGGATAATGTTAGTTGTTAAAAAATGTTTATACATTTTACATCGTTTTTATATGATTTTAGCTAATGCATTATTTTAAATTCGTAAAATGATAGATACATTTCATTTCCTGATATGTATAATAATGCGTATGCCTACAGAATTATGGAGATAGCAAATAGATTGTAACACATTACAATTGGAAAATTAAAATAAAGTAAGATTAATAAAATATTGTTACGTTACAGTACAGTTCCAATGTAAAATGCTGTATATGTTTTGTTAAATTCTGACATATACTGCGGTTAGATGAATAAAAACTGAATCAATTAGCCAAGACATATCTCTGTCTTTAATAAAGCGTGTGACAAAAAAAATGGGTTTCCATTTGAATCACATGATGATTTTCATTTGTGTATGATGGCCATTGAACGATTGACTTGATAATTGTTCTCGTAGCGGACTAACAATGCTTAGTAAGCTTTATTTGTTACTAGGCCATCATATATCTTATTTTATACTCCAAGGAGTAGTCCTACAAATTCTATGATAGAGGGAATAAAAAAGATCGTAAATTAACACGGGATGACTTTTTCATACCCTTCAATTTTTCAGTGGCCATGCAATATACTATCAAGCAATACAGAAGGAAAGTTCGACTATCAACGTTCAAATTCTGAGATGGGGAATTGAAGTTGTTACATGTATTCAAAACTGTCATATGTTAGAATTGTAGAATGTGCGGCTTTACATAATTTTATTGGGTTGTTCGGAAAGGAATTTCGTTTTTTCTTCTGAAAATGAAAGAACGATTTTTTTATAGAAAATAAATTTGTTCTTGAATTATATATTGTCCATTCTGGTCCAATTGCTCTTGCCATCTTTCTGGCAGTAGCATGATTCCACATTAATAAAATGTTTGTTCTTTGCTGTCAAAAAACTGATCCAGGTGATTTTTAGCCTCCTCATTTGAAGTAAAGGTTTTAACACCTAAAAAATGTTGTAGAGACCGGAACAAATAATAGTCAGATGGTGCCAGATATGCACTTTTCCTACTATATAACTTTACCACAAGCAAGTCTTGCTATTTCAGTTATTAAAATATAATAATTATGCGGCTTAAGTATGAGGTTAGCTGTGAAAAAATACAATTAAATTCTCTGTTGGGAAAAAAACGAAACTACTTTCCGAACAACCCAATATTTGTGCTATAGTGAGTACTGCGCTTCGCAGACGGACGCACTTAACAAGAAACAACTTAAAAGAAGTAACTTTTTTGTTTAAAGACCGATTGTTGTGTAAGTTTATTGTGATCGATGTGATCTGTGATTGCCTTCTTTTAATACTCCGCGTCGAAAATAACTTCCAAATTGAACGTGAATGGTCGCGATTGATACAATTTTAATTAACGACACTAGCAAGTGTGATTGCGATCGTTGTTGACTATACATTTCTGTTTTATTACTGTTTTAACCGTGGACTTTTGTACGCGATTGAATAGCCGCACAGAAACAAAAATTGGAAAATTGTCGGTTCGGTGCGCGAAGGAAGAGTCCGCCTTTCTGGTTTGAACACTTTATTAAACACAGAACACAAAGAAATATTAATTGAGAATGCTGAAAGATCTAATCGAGGTGTTTGGTGGGACAGATGCCGTTAGACTGATTTAAATTACATTAATCAAAAATTATTATTATTAAATAAACAAAATTTTGCCCCGCAACAAGGGCAACGTCCGTGCGGTTACACTTCGCGACGGTTAGAAATTCGAACAGTTAGAAATTCGAACAAATTTGCACTGCCAGTAATAATAGAAATATCCTCACATTATTTTGATAAAATAATTCGACGCAACGAAAGTGGGTGAAGATTAGCAAACAATTTACCCGGCTGGTACATACGACTTTACTATGTACATGTATAAAACTATAACAGCTTAAAAAAGGGATTGCGACTACAATTGTGTCGTCCTGTGTATGTAAAAATATTGATCACGCCAAAAAAGTGCCAAAACCCGCACTTATCAAAATTGGTAATAAACAAGCTGTATAGGTTTGTGTAACGAATTATTTTTGTACAAAATAAAAAATTTGGGTAAGTGTCTTATGTAATATTTATAAAAAGAAGATAGAACCAGATACAAAAACGCTGTACTACCTAATGATCATGAAATCAAACAAATAATAATGCAGGATGTGAAGTTAATGCATATTACATTGATAAATTTAATGTGGAACACTGGAGCAGTTTGCTAGAACGCAAGCAGCAAAAATATGATATTAATTTAGAAATAGCCCAATCTCTAGTACTGAAAATGATAATGCATGTATCATGTTGCACAGGAAAGAATAATACAGAGAATAATTCATCAGCTCCCTCAGTTAGATGAGCGTTTTCAGCCATTAGCGGTATACTCTAAAGCAGGATCAGTCACAAAGCTGACAATGACAGCGTCCACAATGCGAATAATTAAGGAGATTACATGGATTACATCGACTGAATCGCTGCCGCATTATTAGAGAAGAACAGGTTAAAGAAAATGACAAGTACAATGAAACATACGGAATAAATCCGAACGTATAAATGAAAATACTGGTATGTGAATAAGGAAGATCTGTAAGAAAACAAGAAAGGAACTGGATTAAAAAATTAATAATTCCAAGCGCTACTACATTCTCAAATATTAAAGGCAACTTTCATAAACAATGTGGGGTGTCTATTGTTTTATCCACGTTTTACGAGAGAACGTGTTTGTTTTGAACGTTGTAAAATTCTGTATTGAGCGATACGAAAATATTACTGAAACTTTTAAAAATTTTCGACATATATGCATTGCTTCGATGGTATCGAGGTTCCGAGCGCTCGAATAAACCTCCAGTGAAAACGAGAGTCAACTGATCGTCCTTGACCCTGAACGATCAGCTGTTCTCCGTTACTGTGTTCTCCTTTTAAACGGTCGTCGACCTTCGCCAGTCGCCGACTTTCGTTAACGCTCGACAGACTTCGTGAATTCTCGCTGAACGCTCCGTACGCGTATATGTATACGTAGACGTTCGAAGCGTTCACTCAAGGTCACGTGACCACTTCCGTTCTCCGTCTTTTTTGCTATCTCCTGATGACGGAAAGTAAAAGCGTGAAGTGGGTGTCGGCGGCAAAGGAAGTTGATCGGATAGTTTATGATCAGAAGGAGATGCCATGTTCGTTTTATCTATTGCAGAGTGTATGAATTGTGAATATGGGAATAGGTGAATTCGTTTTTACAAACTTCTTTGCGGAACAATGCAATATGATCATGTCACTACATTGACATATTATATATTATATTATTGATATGATGTTAAAGCCATATAGTTGGTTTCGGAAGATTTTTGATACTTTGTTGGCATATACAAGTTATACATATGAACTTCATTCTTTGTAAATTGCAGTGATATTTGTTGAAAAGTGAACATTTGTTTTATATGCTCGCAAGATGCATTGAAACATTGGTGAGTGATCGTTATTTATTTCGCCATCTACTCAATGTGGAATCTTTATTTGTTTAATCGTTTAAATCGTCAACCACTTTAAGAGCACCACATCAATACAACAGACATTGAGGAAACGAGAGAGCAGAGAAACTTTCTGATAACTTTTACCAACGTTTTATGTTTTTTTTCATTTTTGTTGTCGCCATATCTTAAAGATTTCAAAAGAAGTCATAATTTTAATGCGCGTTGTGAAGAGTGAAGAGTGAAGAAACGTGGAAAGTAACTTACTTTGTTCTAAAATATGTAGAACACATGTAATACTGTATTCCCAAATCATAGTTGACTCCCGTTCTTAGTATCAAATATATAAAATCAGTATATATAATGTTGCATGTACAGGTTTGTTTATATAATATTTTTACTTAGGCACACTTATACGTATGCCCAGTGACTATGTGTCCATTAGTTGGGGGTAATTAACTCTGTAGTAATACAGACTTGTGTTTCGTGACTTTTCTGTTCGGTGGCTTCTTCTAGTTTCTAATTATATATGACGTGACCAGGAGTTATGACAATTAAATATTATTTAATATTTCGCATTGTTATAGTCCGGCGTACTGTTTCAAGTTTGTTCGTCTTTCTCGACGTTTTTACATATAATAATCGTTTGCAATGAAAGTAAGAATAATTTTGATTAAATTATACCTTCTTTTTGAAGTTATGCAAATACCTTGTATATAAATATGTTACGCAACGTCGTAATTATTGCCTTGAATGTATTAAATTAAACCTGCCAAACATATATTTTATATATTCGTATAATTGTCAAGAGGACTTAAAGAGCATGTTCACAGATACTTACGGTAGAAATTTTTTTGCAAACGCTTGAATCTCACGTTATAGGAAGCAGTTAACTCACTGAGTCAGCGCTTGTCACAAAAAAAGGGTGCACCTTCGGTAGTAACATGAACCGAATATGATCTTCCTGAAGCTAAACAATTTTATTTGTGTGTGTTCTTGCTGACCACGTATGACGCGATACCCCAGAATTTACGTGTATTGTTACTTTCCGATAATCAGCTGTGACTAAAGGCTTTACAAATATTTTTCCGTTTTTACTTCATAATACTATACGTTGACCGGCGTAAAAAGGCGTTCATTCAACTATGTTTGCTATAGTCTACATAACCTTTTTCACGTAAAAGCAAAGATATTCATTCAGGATTTATATTGAAATTAACTGTGATCTTCAATCGAAAGGTTTGTATTTATTCAAGTGCGGTACATATTATTTTCAAAGGTCATCGCAATTAAAGGATCCTGTGAGCTTGCAGTGTAAAGAAGAACTACAGGTTGTGTCAAAGACGACGCAAGACTTGTAAGGTCCTTTAAATACACAATTTGAAGTCTATTGACAGATGCCTAGTTGCCGAGTGTGTTTGATGTCGAGTTAAGGATTTGAACTTTGCATAAAAAAGGGCACAACAAATTTATAGATCTAAAGTCTAAAAGAAGCTGTACAGTGGCGCTGGATACCAGATTTTCTTATTTTTGTTACTCTCATATGACGTCCTCATTTTTTCGCATCATCCGGTTTGCTTTTCTGTACATATTAAAATATTTTCACACGGCGTACGGTTAGGAAAATTATTGGTATATTTTTGCGATAATTACGTATAATTTAATAAAGAAATCCAATATCTGCACATTTTTTAATATAGGTATTCAGTCATATATGTACCTATGCTCTATGTTAGTGAAGTTTTGAAGACCAACATTTTAAATCAAATGTATGGCTTTACCCCATTATTACATATGTATAACGTAATGCAAGTATGTGGTGTCCAGATATTAAAAAATCTGGAAATACCTTATACTTATATATAACACCTTCTGATCCATGATAAGTATGATTAATGTGAAACTGATATCATACTGGAATTAAAAATGGAACAGAATAAAGAAGAATACATTTTTTCAAAACTGTGCACTAAAACTAACAAGCGGAAGCATGGTATTTAAAATTTAACAGATCGTATAACTATTAGAAATACCTCTCGCTGCATGTTCAAATAAAGTTTTAATGGACAAGTGATATATCTACCTAAGAACCAACATAGATAACAAATTTAAATATTACTACAGTTTCGAAGTTTTGTACTAAGAATGGGTTATGTGACTGTTCATTACATCAACTTGTATCCATTTCTTCATACTTGTATGAATGGTTAGTTTCTTCAATAATTTCATGAACACTATTAATTTTTACCCCGTTATTTCATGGTTCCTTTACACAATCTTTTGTGCTTTCCTGATATTAGTACGGAAAGAGAAGTATTACCGTATAGTGAAAATGCACAATGTATTTATCCCCACTAAACCTTAAATAAGAAAAATCTGCAAGAAAATGAATTACAGAAACATTCAATAGATTTAGATTAAATTTTGATTCGATAGATCAGTTGCCTAATCGATGATCGCGCAGGATCTAAAAATAGTTGGATCCCGATCGGATAATCGGTCGGATTAAAAAGAAATAGAAACCCGCTGGATCATCTTCTCCTTTTCCGATCGTCGACTCACATTCTTCGGGTTCGGATACGCATTCAGGTTTGCGACTTTAGACGTACCAGATTGCGCCAGTTTTACGCAAGTGCATCATGCTTTCGAAAGTAGTAAAACTTGCCGTTTTCGGAAATGGTGAAGAAGATCTAGAGACGAGCCGTTTCCTAATCGTGATTATCGATTCTAAGCTGAATACCTTTTACAGTTAAATGTTTTTCTAAAATATTTTTAGAGAGCAAATTTGAGACAAAACATGTTCATATCAGTGGACGCTATTGCATCACAAAATGCAATTAAACTTTAAAGATCTGACTTATACTGCCACGTACATAAATCATATTAAGCTCATGAAATTACTCTTGAATGTGTAACTCAATGTTCACATTAGGCATTCAGAATATACATGTAATGAACATTATAATAAATTAGAGTAGTAAAATGATCGGCTTTTAAGTTGTCGCTCACCACTTTTCTCAGAGTTGTAAGATAGGGGCTGCATTGTTTAAAAAGGCAAGGAATTTCTCGAAACAATTTTCTACAATCACACAATGTATCTGCATTTACGCACTTTCTACAATTTCGCCAATTTTCATAACATTTACGTTGTCACGATTTCCGAGGCTTTCAGCGATCACGCAAAGTATCGAACGGCAAGAGTGATTGAGCGGGCAAATCCCGGGCATTACGTCAACGACAGCATAACTCTCGGTCGACACATGAGCAAATATAATGGGCTAGAGGACGGCAAATGTTAATTCGGCGAACGTGGCAGAATGTTAGACAAAGTACGGTAACATAAGGAGATGCAGTCCAGAAGGTATGGTTTGCTGGCGAGTAAGCAGGCAGAGAAGGAGGTGGAAAAGGTAGAGAAGGAGATGCGCAAGGAGGCAGGCAAAACATAGGGTCGAGAAGCGCACGGCACGGACACAAAACTGTTACGAGATGCGCTTTCTCCGTTACGGTATTGCCAAGCGGGGGAGATTGCATTAGATAGCGCATCAGATAGCGTTCGGTCGGTGCTTAGACGATGCTTAGATACTGCACGGGATAGTGCCCAGCCGATGCTTAGGCAGTGCCAACGACGGCACCTACGGAGATGACAGAAGAAAATCCGCCGCTTTGGGGTAACGAGATTGAAATCGGCCCGGGGAAGAAGGATGAGCGGGCTGAGCTCGATCGAATTTATATAAGGGGACCCGCATAAGAGAATCCATACTTGAAGGAATCTCAATATTTCTCTTCGGCTGATCAAAATTCACGCTTGCAGCAACCAACATTTTTATTGCAGAATTTATGCCGCGGAAAGTCTATGTTTTATATCGTTTCGCTTCCTTTTTAAACTTTGCACTTACTTGCTTTTGTTTGCGATGTAAAAATACTCTGATGCATCGAATAACTTGTTTCATAAACATTTATTATTGATTCACGATTTTGACAGTTCCTTCGTTACAGCAATTCGTACATTTCATGATCATTTACATAAAATGCTTCTGATTTCAATTTCTATTAGTCACGTAACGTTTGGAAGAAGAAATTGATTTTTCTTCCGAAACATTCGAATCAGATAAATTATAATACTAATTTAATGAATGATGATTATCTTAAAGATTTACTTCTTTATCTATACACGCATCGATTCACTCTGCTGCAACTATGATACAGATGTAAATGTAGTTTTAGTTACAATCAGGTAATCATTCTGCATTTTGATACAATTCTTTAACATATCGCTCGCAGGTGAAAGTTTATACAGTTCCTTTCAGTGTACTTCGATCTTTCTATGTGGTTCATCGACATTTGATATCAGCGTTTGTAAATGTATTTCAAAAATACTACTTCAATATTGCGATTCTAATGATTTTCCGTTTCTTTTACGTCTACCTCAACACTATTTTATGTTATACATTTGTATGTAAAATTTGCTAAAAAATTATAATGAACCCTACAATACCTGTTTCCGGACTGCAGCATAATGGCTTATAAAGTTTGAAATAGACTGCAGCCATGCATTGTCGTAGTTACAGTTAATTGCGTCACGTACGCCTCGACAACACGTTTACCTCGTACATCATTACAGAATAAGAAAGAATTGTACATCTCCCGTACACTCTCGGCCATAAAAATATTCTTTACATTAGATAGCATTTTTCTTGAAAACAGAGTACGTTTCCGTTTTCCCCTGACACCATAAGTAGGCAACATATTCAGCTAACCTGCCTTGAATGGCCCGCACAGTATAGGGTACGCGTAATACTGTTCGTCGTTGAGACTCTGCACCGAGCGAAAAGTTCTGGCAACTATTTCCCAACACATCCCAAGATATGGAACATGAAACAGGAAATAGTCGGCTGTCCATCGAGCGCGCTATAAACTATGCGCATAAGCAGACATAAAATCACTCTTCCGCCCGCCGTAAATCGGCCCTCTCAGTCAACGATCCTGCCCATCCACGTTCCCTACCTCTCTCGTTCTCGCCCGGTAACGTATCCCAACACATACGCTCCGACACATACGCGAGAGTCCTGATCTTATTTCGGCCCCAAGGAAGAGAGCCCCGCTGTCTGACTCATCTTCTTATGCCCTCTTGAAACGATGCCTGGTATTGCCAATGTGATTTCGTAAGACGATCGACGACCGTCGTCGTGCCTTAGTTCTGCGACCGATTTAAGCGTCGCGGATGCTGAACAGAGAACGAGGATGAGCTGTCAGAGTGGAAAAGAGAGAGGGAGAGAAAGAGTGAAGCAGCGCTGGGGGAATCGGCGAGAGGTGAAAAGGAGAAGGTAAGAGGACGTACAGGGTGTTTCAATAGGTTGCTGCAAAATCGACGTAGAGCTTTGAGGTCGAGCAGACGAAAAAAAAATTATAATATGTGTTACATGTGTATCTACGCCGTGTGGACTGTTCCTGAGCGATAATTCAGCGCCCGCCGTCGTCACACGCTTGACTTTGAGAAGACTGGAGTTATAAAAGTCGTTCGAAAGTTCATCATCTTGCAGTAATACAGGTTTTTCATCTACCTGGTTCTTTTAACAGACCTTTGCGACGTTGTATCCAAACCAGTCTAAGTACCTAAGCGTGAAAGGGGGAGAGCGGGAGACGGAGTTAAAAACGGAGCAAAAATGTACATGTTAATGAATGTAAATGAGATACTTACTCGGTGTGAAAAGTGGAGAATTAAGTTAATGCAGAGAAACAGGGGACAATACGTTTCTGCATAAAGATAAGTACGCGTTGAATAATAGAAACGAAAGGAATGCCGTAGTGTCGGCAATTGTTTAGTAGGAGAGAGATCAATGGGGTAGTAAACTTTTTTTTTTTGCGCTGCTGTAGCGGCACAAGAAACCTAACGATTCTTTCGCAACCAAAGTATGTCAAGTTTTTTGTTCGGCCAATGTAAATTTTGATCGTAGAAAATTTGGTAGAAGTAGAAATTGTGTGACATAGAACGTGATTTTGCGTCCCGCGAACGTATTGCAAGATCCTTTACGAGAATCTTGAGATTGAACCGGCGCGACCATAATTGCTCGCGAATACGCGTTGCTAAGGTGTAAAAATGGCGAAGTTTCACTTCGTTCGAGCCGTCATCGGTGAAAAGGGTACCATCCCGGGCGAAATGCCTGCCTTTTGACTCAACCGCAGCCATATTAATACGGCCATTTTTCAATAATGACGCGCAACTAAACGTAATTCAATGTTGCACCACAGTGGATTGTTCAACATGATTCTGCGAGGTATCAAGTTGTTTATGTTAATTATTAACCAATATCAAATAACTGCACATTTCGAAGACCATAGGCCCTGATGCTTCTTGTTTGAATGAGAAATAATATAATCGCTACTCTCGTTGCGTAAAGCCATGAATTTGGTTTAAGGTTTTTTCATTTTAGTAAAAGAATTTTAACATTGTACTTTTAGATCTACGTGGTCCATATACGCAGTTCGTCCGAGTAGGGGCCCATTAAAACGGAGTTAAGCCTGTAGTCGTTCGTTTAACGGGTTCGTACTTATACCCCTAATGCCTCTAATTCCTGTAATTTCTCTCATTACTCGAGCCCTGGGGTATGCAGGGAACGATTATTGTTACATCGGGCAAATTTCGGATTGTATGCAATGGAAAATTGTTTCAGTAATTATGCTTTAAATATTGGATGTGATATAATATTCAGTAAAAAGAAGCTGATAACAATCCCATATACAACAAATTATAATAGATGCGTGCCGTATGTATTTGCATCTTTCATTTTGGCCTAACTTCTTTTTTTACTTCCAGATGTTATTTTACGTTAAAATGAACCTCACAACTTATGAACATTCGTTCATTTGTTTAGCAACAACTCCTTAGGTCTAACCGTATCGAAATGTATTATATAACTATACATGCGCACCTAAATTATTGACCGCTTGGCTTATATTATGTATATTTTTCATCTGACAAATTGGAAATCGATAACACAAGAAAGTTAATGCGAATCCGCATATTTATAATTAAATGTAGGATAGGAACTATTAAAAAAGTAATGCATGAATACGAGATTCAATAAATATTGTTTTATTTTATATATCATGAATATTACTCTGAAAATTATGATTACAAATACCCATAATAGACAAAGTGTGCAATTACGCAAAACATATATCATAAAGAAAGTTATTAAGTATGCTTTGAATTTTCATGACCGTTAAATTAAAATATTTTACCCGGATTAAAAATGTTTAGTAAAATGCCATAGATGTAATTTAAAACCGTAACACTTTTCCTTTCTGCATAATCGGGTAAAAACATCCAGGCAAATAAATTATTTATTATGAATTGTGTACATGTTTATGTGTGCATTATGGAATTTTTCGTCCTTTACGAAGCTAGGTTATCAAACGTAAATATGCCTATGACATCGCAACTCAATTTTTTGTTGCCATTGTGCAAGTGTTAAAATATGAAATTAAAGAAGGAAAATTAAAATTGTTGGAAAACATAATATACAATTTTTAATTAGATGCGCCATTTGACATATTTAATAGTTATTCTTTGAAATTAATAAATTGTGGCAATAATCAGTTTGATGCGAATGTTATTAATTCTAATTAAAGAGTATGCATTCACCGATGTTTTGACGCCATGTTACTTCTCTTGTTGACTTTGCTTTAGCTATCTACCGCGTACGTTATATTCCTTAGTAGAACCAATCAAAGTAAGAAAACATCAATCATTTAATCGGGTTTATGCCACGGCTATGACATGTCTGGGCTTGTTTTTTATGGACTCCATATAATTTGTAATTCCTCATGAGGTAGATGTGAAAACCCCCGGCACATATTTCTACAATATGGACCTTTATTTTGGAAGTGATAAGTCCATTTTCTGTTGTTTCCAGAAAATTAAAGATTAGCATATTAAGATTATATCAATTTGTTTTTGGCGAATTTAACTAAAATAATGTATATTTACGAGTTGTAAATAGACTTAAATTACTTTCATAATTGGTCAATTGTAAAAATCATTTAATTTCAACCTTGAAAAATTAAATATGACTTCAAATATATTGTATTAATCCATTTTTCTCTATAAATAATGGCAAGAAATAAAATAGGCCTAGTATTTTTTATTTTGAGCGTTAAGTAGTTTACGTTATTTAAGTTTGCTACTAAGCTATTGTTTAGTTATTGAGGTAATAACTGCTCCGTGTAGTTGAATTTTTCGTATATAATTTGGTCTTGCATCGTTATACAAAGGTGCCAGGCTAATTCTTTCAAATTTTTGTGATCTTCCCCGATATGTAGGTGATAAATCTAACATCTTAAATTCTGCATTCTCCATCATTGTTTTATATAAAATAGCATATGGTGCAATTTTGCAAGACCACATCCAAATCTTTTTAGTCAGTTTACTTTTTCCGTAAGCAATTTTCTTTACCCATTTTTCAATTGCGATTTCTAGATTCGTTATTTTGTCTACATTGCATACAACATCGTAAAAATGCTGTGCGGTGTACAATATATGTGAAATAAAACGTTACGAAATGACCCGCCTATATCTATGGAAATTTTTTTGAAGAAAAACATACAATCCCTAAAAAGCATAACTTAAATTTTATTTTGCTTCTACCAGTGTCTAATAATAACACATTAGCACTGTACAATATATTCTGGTGTAGATGCAAAGACAAACTGCGCCAGGTAAGACACTTGCTTCTGAAGCTTAACATCGGACAATAATTGTGCTAATTTACTTAATTGTCGTTACTAGCTGCAGCGATGCACATTCTATATTTAGACAGGTTTATGACCTTATGCGCACACATATAGTATCGCACCTTAGCCAGCAACAGCATAATACGGACTTTTCATCTACAAAAATTCAGTTGTCTTTCAACGCATGACAAGGGATATGTACACGATAACCAAGAAAAGTGTAACACTTCATGTGTTAGTTACAATATTATTGCCGTCAAAATGAATGTTTAGTTTGAGCTACTAGCAAGTGCATGTTACAAAACTGGTGGTTTTGTGTCATAAAACAACTTTCATAAACATATGAGTTGTTAGAATGTGCGCTGATTCACGTAAGATCATTTATTCGTCCATTGAGGTGTTCATAGGCCTGCATTTGTAACACCTGAAACATATCGGTAGGCGCTAACAAAACCTGGTAATCTTTTGTAACTATAATACAATAGAAAGTTGTCAAATTTTATCATGCAATCATAAATAGTAAAGTTTTTAAAGAAAATAAGCGATTTTGTACATTATAAATAGACTTATATCACTTTCGATAATAACAAATTATGAAAAATATGAACAATAACAATTTTAAACATGTACTTTAATTAGAGTGGTACTTTAACAATCATGCTTTTTCAATGTAAGAGATGTTAACTGAAGTGATGGCATGAAGAATGCATGTAAATCATTTTATTAATAAACATTACCACTTGCATTGTGCGGAAATTCTTGCAAGTATGACAATTTACTTTAGCAGATTTACAGCAATAAATTTATTTATACATCAACTCTATTGGTTCTATACAATTAGCGTAGTGAAGCATTTATGCTAAATGTGTAGCATATTAAACAGTAAACTCATTCAATTATTCTAATTCCTCTTTCAACGTCTTACTGTTGCGTATAGGGACAGCATAATTTTTGATAACATTTTTAGAATTGTCCGGTTTTACAAATAACTAAAGATCTTGGAGTCATGCATATTTTACAGTCACCGTAGGAGGTACTGTAGAATATCTTATGAGGTTCATCACTTTTAAACTTCGTCCTGAACATCTTTAGTCAGCTTATAATTTCTCCGTTGCAATTTCTTATTCTCTTTAATATTTTCCTTTTACGTACTTCATTAGAGTAGATACATTGGAGTAGCCTTCAATGATACACAAATGGTCCTTCTTCGTTAGACTTAATTCCACCACCTTTAATGTCTTTTGGAGATCAACGATACGATAATAAATTATCAATACTCTGGACCACCTCAATACAAGCTTTATATTATCCTTGCTTCCGTGTCGTATAAACTTCGGTTGTGATAAAGATTTATCAATACTTAATAGTCTCACTATACTTTAAAAACAAACGGCTGATACACTAAATGAGGTTTACTTTTGCAATTCTGAAAGTTTTCAGCGTTCAGGTTCTGAAGTGAGGTCTCTGAATCATGAGATAAGTAACGTTAATGCATCGACTACTTCAAATTTACTTACATTCCAATGTACAGTCGTACGTAGATTGATACAAGGTAATGGCACACTTTTTTTTCGTTTGAGTAACGAAAATTGCAGTCGTAGCTGTAGGAATATTATGCAAGCCGCGGACTAATCTCGCTGGAAAGTTCGAAATGACGTGGATGATACTGCATTATTACGCTAGATCCATATGTTGGATGCTGAGCCAGAATGTCGCGACGGGTGATTGATCGCTCGTCCGATTAAGAAACGTTCCTTAGAGGATTTCATTTTCCATCTGTTCTGTTATTTTACCTAATTGAAAAAGCTCTTAGTAAGCAGCAATCCCACGTTTTCGCCGATATCACGGAATTAGTCAATAATTGATTGAAATTAGAGAAAATCGTCCCCAAAATTGTGCGAGTCTGACATGAGATATCTGTTTACTTTCATAGCTAAGTTGGTTTCATCGAAAGATCAAAGTGAAATCCAACTTTTAGATCATTACGTCATAATGTAATATTCCTTTCCAATTGACGTGAGCAATAAACGGAGCATTTAAAAAATTGTCGCAATGCAGTCGGTTAAAGGTACAAATAAGGGTGGAACTTATTGCACGGACGAATAAGCACGGAGTGCATAAAACTAAAGATCCCTGAAACCTGTCACTTCCACGACAGAACACACTCCTCCAGGCGCGCTTATTTTTGCATATCGCGCCCATTGTCCTTACATAATATTAATTCAGAATTAAGCGGGAAGGCGAGCGGAGAGGATAAGAAAAACAGTTGCAACACTTGAAACGGTGTCAAATCGCGAACGTTCCTCATCACTTAGATCGTCCGATAGATCATCGCAAGCGGCTCGTAGATCCTTCTAAATGACGGATAGCGATTCTCCGTGTCCCGGGTCAGGGATCGTTAGCCTCGGTTAATTAATATTCCGACCGTACGTTCGTCCCGTTTCGAACGAGATGA
Source organism: Anoplius nigerrimus (assembly GCA_914767735.1). Classification (NCBI taxonomy): domain Eukaryota; kingdom Metazoa; phylum Arthropoda; class Insecta; order Hymenoptera; family Pompilidae; genus Anoplius; species Anoplius nigerrimus. The sequence goes on from OU612078.1 coordinate 13,154,199, forward strand.
GACTGCCGCGCAGAGAAAGAGAATGACAGAGCTCGATGTATGGGAATAATGAATGACGAGGAGGGGGAGGAAAGAGAAAGAGAATGAGAGAGATTGGCAGGGTTTCGAAACAAACGCGCAGTGCAAGGACGAACGTTTACTTCGGCATACGATCGACGGAATAGAGATAAATTTTTCGAATGAAAATTGAACCTGTCACATGCACGTGTGGGCGCGCAGCCCACGTCCTCGCCACTGTCATCCATGTCCTCCGGGTGCTTCTGATGAAAGCACATTTTTTACCAATTTATCTTCATTCTAACCTTATTTAATTACTCACGCGGGTGCGCCTTTATTCGCGAGGCGATGCGGTCAATAGATCTGAAAGCCTCCGAACTAACAGAGTTTCGAATAGTATTGCTCCCCTGGAATTAACGTACTGGGTTTATACTTTTCTTGACTGTATCGTTTTGACAGTGAATATTGTAATTATCGCAAGTGAGGCGTTGCGGTGTACGAACACTATCGCGGTTGCACAAGAATACTTGAAAATGATAAGGCTCAAGTTTGCGGGATGATTGATGGAAAAAGGATAAAAATGATCTTGGTGAGAGGACAATATTTTTCAATCGGAAGAACTGGAAGAATAGTTCCGTTGTTTTTCTTTCTCGAGTTATGAAAAAAATCAGAATTTTGAATATCCATTCTCAGCGCAAAGTTCCCCACGTTTTTTTTGCCACTTACGACAACGTTTCAATTTCCATTGTCTGAGTTGTTGCATAGGTGACGATTAACTTTTGACTCAGACGGCGATTAACTCTTAACCCCTGAGTCTCATTCAAGGAGCCTATCGCATTAAATTCGCCCATTCATTTTAACATAGACAATGAAATTTTCACTGACGGGTGGTCATTAAATGTATGCCCAAACGGAAGAGAGGTAATTACTTGTCAGACAAAAATTGCAAATGTGCAAGATGTGTAAAACCTTCATTTTTTCGCATCGTTTCACTCACTTTCATAGACTATCATAGCTACTTTGACCACTTCGCGTAGAAAAAAATGTTACAACACATTTATGACTTATTTTTGCTCGCTAAACAGATACTTTGCGATTTCATAAATGTTTCGAAAAAATTGTACAATATCGAACTACTACAGAATACAGTATTGAACTGTGAAAAAGAATATGGTTAATCCCAGATTATCTAAATTTATTACATTAGTATGTCTGAATTACATATTTTCTTCAAGTACAACCGCTCATCCAACGACAACATAATCATGATTTCAGACCCCATTAAGTAGTACCTAATTGTACGCAAACATATGTTAATTTTGTGACATGTGCCACTTTAAACAGTAACAGATAAGTAAAAGTCGAACCATTTGAATAAAAGAAATGTATTTAATCAATTGGTACCCTAGATGTAAGAGACTCTCAAATTGTTTAAAATACATGCAACTTTTTCCCAAAGATTTGCAGAGTTTTTTTAAAATCATTATTTGCTATAAGTATTTAAAAACAAAGGAGGTTTCAAATTGGCAATTGCATAGACATTATTCCAAAGTTGTAAAAGTAGTGTTAATTGCAAAAATCTCTACAGAGCCAGATTGGACGACAGGGAGTATAAAGGAACAACCCCACACTCAGCGTTTCATTTCGCTGCATTTTTATGTAGGTACGTCGGAAATAAAGTGTGTTTATTGCCATAGTAAAACTGCGACGCTAGAGCATATAAAGCAAATAATTATCACAGTTTGTGGTTCGTGTATACTACGATGAAAGGAATTTACATACATGGTAACTGTTTAACATGATATGTCGTTTTATGTTGCTGTCGGTTTGAGAACATTTAAAAGACAATTATATTCTTTTACAAATTATATTTACAAAAACAATTAAATTAGTAATCGAAATAACGTGCTTATTGGTGATTCAATTTGTCGTTTTACAGTCGCAAAGAAACCTACGTATCGTATATTATTTATTGCAAAATAAATGAATGAATAAATCTTCTAATGCATAGTGGAGGTACACCGATATTGCCAGTTAAATAATTTAGCATGCATACAATGGTGATCATTTGTAATATTTCATAAAGAACTAATATAACATAAAGTACATATTTGTACTTTTCGCTCTCTGAATATGTTACATGTTAATAAAAGTACAACAAATATACCTTGCCGCATTTTTTGCTATAATGGTTTCTTGCATCTCAATTTCAACAATCCTTTAATCGCGATGCATCTTCCTAATATTTCCCTCACCTCCGCCCATCAGAAACGTCCAGCATTTTCATTTACCGAAACTACAGCTCTTTCCCCCCTTCTTCGACATCCCACCCCATCCGCCAACCCTCGAATTCTCGCTTTATATGCAGTTCGGGAAAAGCGGATAATTAGAATCCGCGTTTAGTGCGGCACCTTAATTAAATGATGCGCGAATAGCATTAAAGACGGCGAAAACAAGAAGGGGGCATGCATTCAACTTGAGAATTTCTACTTAATGGGAGGGGGGAGGGGGTAGTACGCGGGGGTACTAGTGGGGTCGGCCCGTTAAAACGCAGCAGGATCTCTGGAAGCAAATGACAGGGAAATGGAAAAAAAAGATGGCAAACAAACTAAACGGATTTCAACGACTTTTATGTCATATTGTTTCTTCTAATCGTGTTTCCACAAATTATGCTGACGGACACCTTTACTTTCTCGACTGCTAGTATTCTACTACATTTCTTTACTTACGAGTGATACAGGGAAAATCTTGATTCGGTCCGATATAATAGTAAATGTAGTTTAAGATGAAACTCTCACAATGCATTAGTAACATTCTTTTAAATAATGGACATTTTATGGTATTATTATACTGGTTGCAATCAATTGATGATGGAACAATGTAACGGGATGGACGTTGCAAATTGTGTAGAGTTTATATTGGTGAAGGTTTGTAGATGATTATTCGATATTTAAATAACGCCACGTTTTAATAAAAAAAAATAATGCTATTTCTTTCCAACTTGGCAAATTGTTCGGAAATAAGAAACTGGGAAGTGCAATGTGGGAAGCGATAAGTGCTAAAGAAAACGTCAGAATGAAAGCACATCGAGTATTAACAAAACCCTCATTTATTTATTCGCATTCTGTACAAACGTATTTTACATAAAACGTCAAATAGTTTATCTACAACCTAAGACACCTAAAATAGTATCCCAACTTAGACATCCTCGCGTCGTTTAAACAATTCTCTCCGTTTTATCTTCCTCCATAAGCAAGGAAAAGGAGAAACCCGCGTCCAAGGACCGAAATTTGATTCCCATGTTTCGAGAACAGTGGAACCAAAAAGAATAACAACAAGTAGGAAGAGAGAATAAACGTGGAATTAGAGAAATGTCCAAACGATGAGAGCATTTATCAAGAGCAAATCACCGACACCGTGTTTTTTTTGTCTTTTGTTTTCTTTCATACCGTCGACAAGAAATTGTCGAGCAGAATTAATATCGATAATCGCTTTACGCGAAGCATACAGCATGTTTTACATAACTTTATTATCCGAAAATCTGATAAATAATACTTCATAAAAATGTATCGCACAAGGATCATATCTATTCGTCTTGTATAACGCAGAATAAGACTGGCTTCAGCGTTTCAATTAGGTTTAAAATAAGTTGAGGAGATGATTTCTACTTTGTCTTCTAAAATGGAAGTCTAAATTTTGTATGTTCGGACGTGGTAGCTACTTTAAAATAGAGTTTTTGGACATGCAACATTACTTATAATTGTTAACTGCTGCTTGACATATAAATAAAACTAAAATCCTTGAAATGCAATATTAAAAGGCATTAATCTTGATTTGTAAGTGATTTGTAGGTGAACATCTCGCATAAACAGACAAAACATAGCATTTCATGTAAAAAAAAGGAAAATATTTTTCATATCTTAATTTGTCTAAACGATATTGCGTGGCCGGCAAAATTATATAATTTTTTTTACGAAGTTTCCCTTACAGCATGGATATCTCAGATAATGAAGTTACATTACATATCCTGTATGTTTTTTTAACGTTACTTAGAGCGTTATTCGTTATAAATAAATAAAAATTCTCACATTATTCGTCGTCAAGGTGGAACAAGTAGATTTTATAATAAAGACTTTTATATCTAATAAACCTTGAACGAACGAAAAATTGTTCAGTGACTCTTAAAAATGTTCGCTTTTTATTTCTCCCGTACATTATTTATTTGGCAACGACGAAAATGTGGAACGTCGATCATTTTAATACTGATTGTGAGCATGTGCGTGAGTTCCATATTTTCCCCTTTTTTAGTTGTCATTATTTTATATCTTTATTAAGCGCATCCGCGTTCTGTATTAATTGTTCCGTGTTCTATGCCTGACTTAACAGCCATCAAATGATTAACATGAAAATGTGGAGGCAGAGAACGGTATATGTTGGACATCAGAAATTGTTAAAAAGTGTCAAATTATTGAAACGCAGAATTTCTATAGCCTTCTTTTGAAATATGTGTTACCTATAATTTAATTATAGAATTCGGGTTAAATGCATAGTGAACGTATGCGTAGGAATTAGTTTGTAGGAAAATTCCTCTTATTGATAAAACTGTGCGCTTTAGTTTCATGTTAAGGTATCATTTGGGAAGAATTGTTTGTCAATCCGTTTTGTTCGATTCAATTTCTCCCAAGTATCTGTTAACTCGACGAACGTTTATGCGCCTGAATAAAATTGCCACCGTTCCGAGTGTTATAACTGGCGCAAACATTAACAATTCGATAAATGAAAACCTTGAGAAGTTTCCCCATACAAGTACTGACAAATCGAGCATTTCACTTTTTTTTTGGTAATTTTGTATATAACATTTTTTCGGTTAACAGGTTCTTGTATACGAAACGAGAATATTAACAACAATTTGTGCGCCGTCTCAAACAATTTTTTGGCAGGTAGCATAATATAATTCGCACAAATATTTAATCGTATTTCTTTTCTATCTCAGTAACATATCTTCATTTACAATGTCTCCCCCTTCAAAAATTTCATTATATCCACAGCCTCCCCAATATGTTTCACAAACATACTTCCTTATAATATACTAAATAGCTTCAATTTCCTATGCTACCGACCAAAGCCCCCCTCCCGACCCCGCCGAGAATTATTACGCTTGTTGAGAAATTCCATTGGTACCTCCGTATGTATCAGTATGAGCCAATTTCTTTCGGCCAGCCCTCGTTAAATCGTGTCAACCCCATTTGGCAGCGATCGTGTAAAGTGACCTCAACAATTCAAGTGCCCTACCATCGGAGGCTGTTGTCTCCTCCTCCGAGAGAGAATTTTTCGATTCGGACGGATCAAGTTCGTCGGAGCGTCTGGCGAAGTTTGTGTTCGCATTATCTGTCCGGAACTTCCGGCCTCGTCGACTTCGGAACGTGGTGATCGACGGCTGCGTTGTGCTCGTCGTCGTCTTCGACGCCGTCGTCGGACTCGTCGATAAGGACGGTCTCGGACGCTGGGCTGAAGGCTTCGTTCCCACGTCATGTAGATTCAGTCTTGACAGATTTGGAAGAGTTGTAAAAAATTTTGATTATAACGCATCATTATCCTATCATCGTGTTGTTCTCTTTTTTCTCATCTCTGTCTTTTTACTAATTTTATAAATGCCCCGCGGGAGTCAAAATCAAATTTATTGTGTTTCTGGCAAAGTTACGGACTTTTTCGTTGACAAGGCTTTTATTTTTTGACGTTTCATGTAGAGTTTGATAACGTAAAGAAATGACATTTTTTCACGTTAGTCATTGTGACAGAAATAATAAAAACATATGTGTCAAAAAAATAAATATATACAACAAAACAGTAGTTATAGCGCAAAACACTTATTGTTACTTATTGCTTATTACACCATGCATTATGCTTATTGCATCTTAATATATTTGTCAACTGAATGGAGCGGTGATACGTACATAGAAAGAAAATATGTTAACGACTGTAAAATTTCTAATAAGAAATAAGAAACTACATTGATTTTGTGTAATTAGTACCACAACGTTTCCTCCCCTTCGAAGAAAACACTTTAATCAAAATCTGCTAATCCCCCCACATAGTAGCACAAAATAGCATGCACGACCGTATTACAGATTTGTTCTGGATTCCGACTTACCTATTGATGCCCGAGACAATTTCCTTCGACTCCTCCGAATGAAATTCATTGACTGGCATTCTCAGTAGCGCATTTAGCAACCTTTCCTTCTCCGCCTCCTTCGTCTTATTCATCGTTCCGTTACAGTGGCTGATCAACAGTAGCACCAACTGCCTGACCGTTTCGTTGTTGTCGGCCTGCTTCATCACTCTCATAAGCGTGCTCGAACTAGTTGAATTCAATTTTCCGAACATCTGCTGCGCTTTAACAATCTCGTTTTCGGTCACGTTGTGGGAATTAACGTCGAAATTGGCTGCGTAAGGTAGCAGCGAAGAGACGAGCGCGTCTTGAGGCAGTGAACTGGTCGACGTCACGGAGGATGTAATAGTAGTTGTGATACTGGAACGTGTCGTGATTATCGGAGTCGGTGTGGCCGTGTTTTCGGATTGGAACGTTGATGGCAGAAGGCTGAAGGCAGTTGGGGCATCGTTATTGGACGGCACCCATTGCCAAGGAGTTGGATTGTCAAGGGAAGTAGGCCTCGTCGAAGTCGCTGGCGTTGTTTCTGTCGAACTGAAAAATAACATTTTCTGTACCTCAATTGCTTATGAATATGAAGGTATTGTTTTTAAATGGCAATGGCAGGAGCTTCGGACAAAAGGGATGTTCAAAAGATATAGACATAATTTGATTACTGTTAATTAAAATAACTGTTTCTTGTTGTGGTCACACAATTGTCTTTGGTAATATAGACGAAGAAATATAATTTTTGATCTGATTGTCTTTTACAGTTATTCTTGGATCGAATGTCGCGTTACTCAGAAAAAAATGATGTATTTTGTACTTCATTTAATTATAATCCACTGTAATCAGCATCCAGAAGAACAAATTTCTCATTATTGTGCAAAAGTACGATACATACACTAATTATAAAGACACAAGAAAGAAACTTTCTACTGGAACAGCAGTAACACGTCTAAGATCTTTGATATTACTACAATTATTTCCACCTGTTTTATATCTGCTAACATCTTACACATAGTTAGCCAAGAAATCAACCCCTGAGTATAATTGTACGAAATTTTGCTATAGGTTAAGAAAAGTTAGACGCTTATGACTAACTATAAGTGATACTTGTTTTTATTGAATGATTGCGTACCTCGGCGAATCCGTGGTAAATGAGCCTTGTCTAATGGAAGGAGTCGTGCTTCTTCCCAGTCTTTCCGTAACACTGTCTTGAGTATTGGTCGACTGCGTAACCGTAACCGAGTCAGCTTCCAATTCATGATTTATCCTCTTCGGATCAAGGAACACGGTCGTCTCCCAAAGTTGAGTCACACTCGGCGATGAAGTCCAATGATCATTGCCCAATGTGTTCCCATAATCGACTGTCGTAACGTTCGGCTGGCCCTCGTCTATATCATAAAATTAGGCGACCACTCAGAATTATCAATAAGACATATTGCGTGTGTATTCCTCTTAAAGAAACATGTGCAACCACAGTCGCGTTCGAAGTGAATCCACGGCTCTCTTCCCGAAAGTCAAGCCATATTTACGGTTGACTCTCGCGAACATAGTATTTGTAGTACTTACTTAGCATCCTACTTATCGGGAACTTTTGTCGGTGCTACGAAATGATAACACACCGATATCCGGTTAACTTAAATTTTAGATGCCAATGACAATAAATATGATAGTGTTTAATTTGTAACAAATCCTTCTGATGACTTTAATTGGTACGTTTTAGTTTTGTTGACATTGTGTGTTTTTGATTATTGAATTTTGTAATTTATTTTATTTTCATCGTACTTGTATAATAATTTTAAAGCTGTTAAAAAGGTTGGGATTTTAACATGTAAAACAATCTACCAGCAGTTTTATATATAACATGGGTTTTAAAAAATCGTCTTATTGATCAACCGTTTAAAGTCATCAGGATAGGCAGGATTCACTGGCACAGCCCTACTGATGGGTTGTCAAGGACGTTGATCCAGGACGAAACAAAACTTTTTTAATTTATAATTTTTATTCTCTAATGTCTCATTTAACCAAACTGGTCGATATGGTATGATTATACATAACGCAGTTTTATATGCATACGTATATGTTACACTAAATGTGATTAATCCGGGAATTATCTTAACGTCAAATAAAATTGAATCTTTTATTCACTTTATTTTTTCATTGTTACTATTAGCATCCTCGCACTGATATCAGTATCACCTCCATAATAAACCTATTTCTCACTGTGTGTAGAACAATACACGTATGCGCGCCCATTGCACGTACGATCAACGCCAAACTAACAAGACACTAGGTGTGGAATTGTTTTCCGAACAAACGGAAGTCACTTGCGACCAGGCAAAGTTGGGACAAATGGTTTTTCCTCGAATAACCGTGAGACAAAACTGATCATAATTTCCTAGTCCCAGACCCTATCTTACATGTAACTTGATTACGTCACAGATCCTCATTTCCGGTACACAACAGCTTCACATTTGTTAATACATTCTCCATATGACACCGAGCGAATTACCTGTTTCATGGGAGGATTGAGCATATTTCGTAAATGGGGACAGTCGACGTTTTTTCGCACTATACAAGACACTATAAGCATAATCGGAAGAACTCACCAACAGTTTCTCGGATGACGCCATTGGTCTTCCCGGTGCCGGCAACTTCCTCTTCCCGCGTGGTAACGGGATTACCGGCGAACGTTGGCGCCCTCTCAGTCGTTCTGCTGTCGCCCCAGTTGCCAAAGCTATTTCTAAAGCTGATGTAACTGTTTCGGCCAGTGGAGGTCTCGCTTTTCCGGCCGGGTGTCGTGGTCTCGTAATATCGAATTCTGAACGGAGCGGTAGTCGTCGTTGCTTCGTACCTTTTCCTACCGCGAGTGCTCGTGACAATATTTCGCGAACTAACCGTTGTCACCGGGACTTCTTCGTATGGCGTCGTGTTAATCCTCGGATAGGGCGTCGTGTTGATCCTCGGATATGGCGTGGTACTCGAGAACCTTGAATAAGGCGTCGTGACCCTGATCTTGGAGTAGGAGCTCGCTGGTGTCCTCTCATTCGAATCCGTCACGCTGGCTTTGTTGTAGGGCGTCGTGACGCCGACGTCATTAAAGACCACCGTCGGACTCTTGTCGTAGGGTGTTGTGGCCGAGTTATGCGGAAGCGGAAGCAAGCTATTGCTGACTTCGGACGCCATTGGGCCTGTCACTCCGTTCGTCGCTTCGCTGTACGAGAAATAAGTTGACGTCAGGCCCTTGCTTGGCTTCCTCGAACCGAACGTTTTGTACGACTCGTCCTCCTTCTTCTTCGCGTTCGAATTGCGAGGTATTTCGACGTAGGCGGGGGTGGAGGAGACGAAATTGTCGCTTATCGGCGTAACATTCTTTCCCGTTCGGGAATTATCGCGACTCTGCGAATTTCTGGACGTGTTGTTCTGAAAGCCGCCGATTCGATTCTCGTTCGAGTAAGGTGGGTAGATGGGTTGTTGATTGGAAGCCGACGGATCGGTATTGTACGAGTCTATGTCGTTAGGAGTTGAACCGAAGGCGTTATTCAGTTCGACGGCGATGCTTGTCGGAGACTGATTGTAGTAACTTCGCGACTTTCCGTATGCCTGGAACAAAAATCGGAATTGACGATGTATGGCGCAATTTTCAAGGAAGCAACTTCATTCGTTTTAAGATAATGATTTGTGATGAGCAGAGGCGTGGTACGAGAACGTAAAAGAGTTCACGTAACGCGAGAAATTGAATCTGCACACAGATTTGCACTGTTGTTCGTATCGTGAGCATGTGAAACACTGTGAATGAGGACGATGCGGACAATAACGGAAAAGGTACCAATGGATTTATTAATTGTAAATAAAGGATTAAATTATATGACCAGAATTAAACGAGAATTGGCGATTACCGCGTATTTTGCGTCAGAGGAGATTAAGTAAATGGAGAAAATGGAACTATACGAAACGAAGAACATCAGAGTTATAATGTTCAAGGAATAGCGACAAATTTAGGTTAGTGTCAGTAAGAGAAGTGTTAGTTATCGTTTTATAAATGATGTGAGGTTTGCAAATTTCAGAATGCAGTTTAAACCAGGTGTAAAACCAATATTTATTTGAACAGGTAAGGACCATATAAACAGTAATTACCTCGATTTAGAAGCCAGAGTCTAATACCAAAATGCCGGTTTTGTAAAGATAAAAGACGGCGCACATATTAATAGATGGTAAAGAACGCCTTGACATACGAAAAGGAAAAGTCCAGGAAATCATAAGCAATTAAAAAGACAGTGATCTTTATATGAAGATTCTTAGAGCATGGTCGTATATATTGTTACGGCCGTGAAGAAGGGTTTAAGTTGGCAAGAAGTAGACAGATCGATAAATTGTAACATTAGAGAAGCGTTGTTGTTATTAGTGAGTTTGGGATTGGCTAAGACAGAGAACGGTCGTAGTTCTGTAAAATAAACATTGTAGGTTGTAACCTGGGTTGTAACCTTTTGCATGGCAAAATTCCTCATCCACATAATGCCGATGTCTAAAGTAGTCGACGGATGCGATCAACAGAGAATGTGAAAGTTAGAAATCAGTGACATAACAGTAAACCGAAAAAGAAACGAGAAATAATCGTAGAGAAGTTCAGGATGGTTAATTCTCGCCGAGAACAACGAGGAAGAAGTCTGAGGTGGAAGGAGACCCTTTAACATCAGTCTGTGCAGCGTTAGATGTCTTGGAAGATAGGATGCACAGAGGACAGCAGATATTCTATGAGGGTTTCCGAAGGCAATAAGAAGATGTTTGTCGTCGAGCAGCAGACCTCCTAAGAAGACTCGAGGACATGGATAAAGATTACAAGGCCAAATTTGATCAAATAGATCAATATTTTAATAACATTATGAGTAATCGCGAAGACATTGCGAGTGTGTCCTTCAATAGTAAATTGCCCAATGTGCATAGTTTGGGATTTTTAGTAAAACGGTCCAAAAATTAATGTAATAAATATTAAATCCGTCAGAAGGACCCCGCCGGCTCCGTTTTAACAACTTTGGAAGCCAAACAAAGATTGAGTTAAGAAAAATCATATTCTGTTTTCTGAAGACAGTCAGGAAAATGAAGCTCGTCTATAATTGATTATGTGGATTTCCAAAATTGTATGCATCAGCCACGACAAGATATACCAGGCCCAGCAAATAAATAGATATCGGCTTTACCAGACTGTCCACTGGAAATACGTGGTAAATTAGCAATGTCTCAATTCAGTAAGTCTATTAGAAATGTGGAAATGAAATAACCAACAAAGAACTTTTCCCATTTAACAATCGTTATATGGCAAGATGCCTCCGTTCACGTAAAAGTATGTAGAGTTTACAGACTCTACGAAAGAAAATTTTGAATGCAAACAGAAAAATGTATTAATTAATTATAATTATAGTTTATATTGACGGAGTTGAGCAAAAGCTAGACCCCCGAACATTATAGAAAAAAAATTACTTAAAATAATTAAGAGTAATAACCCCCCTTTTTGTAACAAAAACAGAACAAGTCTAGAACGGCACTAACGTTATCAGTTTCTATGTTTAATTTATTTAGAGTTTGGGCGTCAAACCTCTTAAGATGGTATAACTGATCCCTAAACTGTGTTGACTTATTTTATTCCTGCCATAAGTAATAACAGTATTACACCACTAACATGCATACAACATTAAATTATAGGGCATTCATCATTTACGGAATCCATCGATCAAGGTAACAAAATCAAATATCTGTGGTAATTCAAGCGTCTTCAATCGCATTTTCGTAAGAATTAGAATTTCTTTCCAAGAGTGCTAATACGTGTATTCTTTGACGCATTCTCTCGCTAAATTATCTTATATCTTACAAACAGTCTATAGAGTCGTGACAATAATCACTTTTGCTCGATATCAATTGTCGCAATATTATTGATATATTCATTATTATTTATATTTCTAACTTAGTTTACGCAATTGTTTTCTACATTAACAATGACTGGCTTTATTAATGGCAAAGACTCTCTCCGGTTAGTAATTTATGAAAGGTAGTGATTTCTAAGCAAGACTTACAGTTCTCGCTGTGCCGCTCTCTGTTTCTCCGTAAATTCTATTCGTCGTTTCGAAATACGCAGGTGTTGTCGTTTGATAAACTCCATCGCCAGTTGGCGTCACAGTGCTGTAAACTTCGTTCGTGGTTGTGTGATAATTTGAAAAACCTGTAGGTCTGGCGGTAATGGATAGTACTGTAGTCGAATAAGGTGTTGGATAAGTTGTGGGATAAGTTGTTGGATAAGTTGTTGTTAATTTTCGTCTTCGAACACCACCGGAATCGTCTGAGAAATCAAGCACTTCATCCTTCTCTTTGGTTACCGATGGATATTCGTTATAGGTTGTTGGATATACAGTGGTCGCTTCTGTTAAAAACAATAATAGCATAATATAAAATATAGTTGCCTTCCGTTTCTGCACTAAGTTTCATGACGGTGCACTCTAGCGTCTCATTACTGCCAACAAGCTTGTTAGTCTATTTCGTACTCTTAATGCATATGTATGTTCTAACGAAGTCACCGTTCTATATGCTAATAGATAGTAGATGTGGTCTGCAGTTTTTGAAGATATAATTTCCTATCGTGAGCTATGGGTTAAAAATGCCAATAAAGTGAACCTGGAAATGACGATAACTTATCGCATATACACAGAGAATGTTTAATGGAAAGAAAAGAGTAAAGAATATAATAAGGATAGTGATAACGGTATCATTGGAAATGAAGATGTCAACTATGACTTTGATTCCGTCAAGTAAGCGTCATGCACCTAGTAACTCCGTCAAATGTAATAACGTCCTCGTATGATATCCGTAACATTGCTCTGTCTTACGCGAAATGTGCGGTCTTTGCGGTGTGTAAGACCAAGAAAAGATCGGTGTGTATCTTCTACGTTTCGACATTTATTTTATGTCCTTATCAAGAATTTTCTACAATGATAATTAACATTTTTCAATGGTATTACATATTTTTTCAATAATATACATTGAACCAAACTTAAGGGAAAGGCTAATCAGAGAAATGCTTCACATTATTCAAACCAAAAAATACGTAAATTATCGAACAGATACAGACCATCTAAGTAAATATTATAGTAATCTTTAACCAATTATACAGCAAATAGAATAATTGACAAGCACCCTCATATATACATACATTACACTCATCAACGTGCTATACATATCAATCCCACACCCCACCATCCACTCATCCCCCACCTCAAACCTGACGCACCGAATTTGCTCACATTTTTCAAATTCATATACACCTCATAAATAGTCCAACCGTCTCCGAGTAAACTTGCTTAACGGTCCATTCAACAATAGTTTTATCGTCCATGTACGACTAATTACAACTTTTCGAAATTTAAAAAATACGCTTCGGCCTAGTGTTGCTTAACTGAGAAAAATAAAAGCAAGAAAATAAACTTACGATGAAGAGAAATAAAAACGGTTAGCACATTTATCAATTTCACCGGACACAACAATATCCGATACAGACAACACTACAAAGGATTTGAACTACCTGATTATAACACATCCTGGACTATAACATCACTAAAAATCATAAAAAATTAAAATTATTAATTAACTCTCAAAAATTAAATCATTGCCCACATACTTAGTGATTTATAACAAAAACTGTATTTCTAAACAATTGTATTCCTAATTCATAGATGTAAAGTTGTAATGTTTGATGTAATATTATTGAAAAATGTTAATTATCATTGTAAAAAATTCTTGGTAAGGACATAACATAAATGTCAAAACGTAGAAGACACACACCGATCTTTTCTTGGTCTTACACATGCCGAAAACGTCGTGCAATGTCCTCGTATGTTACTTGGATATTATTAAAAGTATTCCGAAGATGATTTTACCCTTTCAAAATTAATATACCGGATATTACAAAAACGATCCAACGATGGCAAAATAGTTCAAGAAATCTAAGTCAATTGTTAAATTAGTCCTATGCTGATTACGCTAATATAATAAAAGAAAGAAACACTGTTTTAGTGATTACAAATCGATTAACTATCATAATCATTAGCGATAATGGTAAGATTTCCACGAATGTGAAATATATATTTCTTGCATAAATTTAAAATGACGTAGATATACAAGCAAAAATCAGAATAATTTAAGTTTTTTCAAGTTTGATTAGACCGCTTTTGAAAAGGTCGTTCATTTACTCTTAATTTACTCTAAACCAGGAAATTACTAAAATAGAAATTCAATATTTCTTAAGAAACAAAGTTGTCGAATACATCTTGTCAACACTTTCAATTATACAAAACTAGTTGTTATCAAAACATGATACCTTTAAAATGAGTCCGGGTTTCAGCTGCATTTTATTTTGTCATTGAAAACCAAATAATACAAGTGACATATTTTATACGCCAAGCACTCTCCAATGTACACATTAGCTACGTTCGAAATCAAATTTACTTTTCAAATAAAATATTGCTAAATGTCCCCTCAATTAGTGTTATTCGACCACATAAAAGCATGCAATTCATCGTGCACTGAAAGTAGGCTGTAAAATTTACGATCGTACAAACCTCTTGTCGTTTCCCAACTTCCTGTATAATCAGTCGTTGTCGGTGGTTCGGTCGGTCTAATTTCAGTCAAGACCTTCTTGAACGTATCAGGATCTTGCAAATAAGCTGAGAGAGCATGAGTAAAAACTTGCGCTAGTTCTCTTAACTTTGTGCCATTCGACTTTTTCGCTCCGTTAACCGGCCCCTCGCTCTGCTGAATGTCCAAATCTTCATCATCGTCGAGAATCTTTGAACTGTCGTTCTTATTCTCGTCATCGCCATTTTCGTCGGCGCCAAGGTCATTCTCGGCCGTGGAGTTGTTCACCACCAACGCGTTATTTAATTTGAATAATTCCGCGTAAGAAGTTATCGTGTGCTGAGTTAAAATACTTTTCGGCAATTCAACGCTAGAATTATTCTGCGTAATCTTTTCGTTAGGTTGTTCTGGCTCGTAATTGAGAGTCGGCGGTTTGCCCTCCTTCGAGTCAAAATTATCGGCAGTTGCAAAGTATAAGGCAAGAGTGTGCAAGGTCGATGGTCCGCGAGAATTCGCTAATACCTTTTTGTCACTTTCATCGGTCCGATAGGTTTGTTCGGATTTGTTGCTTTTCGATGTTTTCGCGGGTTTATCTGTCTCGGACGATTTTGCGGAAACCGTCAGCGTCGGAATATCGCTACCTAGACCTTGTAAGGAGTGAATCATACTCAGGACATGCTCCCTTTCCGTGACAGATCGATTCTCCAAAATGCCGACTTGTGCTCTTTCCGGTAAATACCTCATCGATTTCTGGCTTTTGCTTGCGCTTCGATCCGAATTCTTAGCATTATTGCCCTTACCGATGTTTTTTCCATTAGCGATTTGCTCGTAAGCGGTGGGATTTGCGTCGTAAAAATTGTGTTCAAAGTGTTTAGCTTCTATGTTCTGACCGATATTTTCGTTGAAATTTCGAATCTTTGGAACGAGACTCTTGGCCGTCACCCTGTAGTTAGTAACTGTGGACGTGTAAGTAGGAATGGTAGCACTGTATACCGGCGGTCGTGATGTCGTCGAAGGACTGATAGAGGAATAAATGTAATTCTTCGTAAATGGTATATATGGGCCCAAAGTTGACATTTCCTTGCCTTGCTTATACGTGAAACTCGTGTCGTACGGACTTAACGTTTTCCCTGAGTTTCGATAATTGTCGGAATTCTGTGGACCGTTGTTCGATCTTCGTGTACTATCAAAATCGAAATTCTCGTCACTTGGGCCCTGATTCCGTCGATTAGCGATTGGTTCAACGTTCAAATTCTGACTACGGCTGCTGTCGACGTTCAAACTTCGACCACGCGGATTTTCGTAATTCGAGTGTTTTGGCCGTGAAGTTTCGCTAGTGGAATTTTGAGATGTCGAATAGTCACCGTTCGAAGTTTGTCCCCTCGACTTTTGACCTGTCACGCTTTGACCGTCTGAAAGTCCGTTACTGGAACGTCTTAACGGTTTCTCCGTCGTACTAATGGAATTTCGTCGAGAATTTTCCGTTTTTGTCGATCTCACATTGGAACTCGCACTCGGAGTTGTCGTGGCTACGTAATTTTCCGTAAAATCTTCAGTACCCAGTGTTTGCCAATAATTCTCGGTTGTACCGTAATACCTATTAGTCGATAACGTTCCGATCTCTCGATCAATGTCTCGACCGGTCACCTTGCTTCCAGTTTCGCTTTGCTCGTAATTTGCTGAATTCTCGAGAAACTCGTCGTTTGCAGTAGCGTAGTACGGCTCAGTGGTAGTTAACAATTCGCCGCCGGTGGAATAATTGATCGTCTCGGTGGTGAAAGTCGATTCCTGGGGATAATCGATCTTACCTCGGTTCCCAGGACTATTGTACTTGTTTCGATTATCACCATTTTCATTATTCCGATTATTCACGGTGTCTGCATGTTCGGAATTCCCATTGCTTCGACTGTCTCCGCTGTAATCGGGCGAATTATTCTGATTACCTCGAACGTTCTGACCACCCCAAATACCCTGATTATCGTCATTATTATTATTATGCTCGTACTTTCGATCTTGTCGACCCTCACGATTATCCCGATTATCAGCGTAATCCTTATAATAGTCAGTTTGGCCGAAATTTCGGTCGGTTGTCGAGTATTGCAACGTTGTCTCGAAAGGAACAATAGTCGTTGTTCTTCCGTTATAACCCGCTCCCGTAGTCGCACTTTGATAGTCATAGTAATTATTGTTGTTATTATTGTAATCGTTAAAATTGTTCGAATTTCCATTGTTGGCATTTCCTGGATCGATTGTCGTTATTTCTCGACTCCCCGATTCCCCAGACTTGTTAATATTTCCGTTCTCGGCCTCGTTCTGATCACTGTTAGCGTTTGAATATGCACCGTAGTAGTAATTGTTGCGATTATTTTTCCCGAAACGATTGCCGCGATTCGAAACGAAAGCTGCACTCTCTGCCAATTGCTGGAATTCCCTTGGGCTGGCCGTACTTGTCCTGAAGGTCGTTGTCTCTGTATAAGTCGGCGTTACTTGCTTTGCTTGGCTAATCGTCGCCTGATTGTTCAAATTGTTCCGGCTCGAAATCCGGAATTTTTGATTTCGGTACGTTTTATCACCGCGATTTTGCCCGGACGTTTGGGAACTTGACAAATTCTGAGGATTGCCAGTGCTCTGTGGATCTTGACGGTATTGAGAATTCTGCGAATATTGCTGGCCTTGTGCATTACGATTGTTTTGGGAATACGGTGGTTGCTGGGAATATGGAGGTGCTTGAGTATTTGGAGAATTATAATTGTTCTGAGAGTATTGAGCGTTTTGAGAATTATAATTATTCTGGGAGTACTGAGAATTTTGAGCTGTCGGAGAATTTTGTGCACTTTGCGGATTCTGTGAATTATAATTATTCTGAGAATATTGAGAATTTTGGGAATTTCGAGAGTTCGATGAAATCTGGTTGTTCTGACCGTTGCTATTATAATTCTGACCGTTTTGCAGATCCTGCGAAGTTTGAAAGTTTAGCGCCTTCCCGCTTCGATCGTAATTGATCTCTCGATGCTTGTTCTGTCCGTCCAATTGATTTCTTTGCCTGCTGATCGGTTGATAATTCAAATTCTTCTGCCTCTCATTGTTTTCGTTCTTTTCGCCGGAGACGCTCCCTCTGGCGTTCTGTCCGAAATTGTTCTTCAAATTTTCCCGTGAATCTGTAATCTGATTGAATCTCTGACCATTCGTGTTGTCAGGGGGACTGCTTGCAACAACGGGTCCGTACGGATTCATTCTGCCGTTCTGTCGGCCGTCATAGTCCACATTTTCGAAGCTTCGCGAAAAGCTTTCGTCACTGTTGGCCGTTCGATGAAACTCAGATTTGATCTTTTTCAGGTCGCTCCGCTTCTTCTCTTCCTGGGCCAGTTGTTCGGCGCTCTGCTCATAAAGTTCGGTTGATCGTGAACAGTCCACCTTGAACCACCAGTCGCAGATCAATTGCGACTGCTGGAAGATGGTTCCGTTCGGACAGAGGAACGATATTTTTCGACCGTTGTCGCATATGTGAAATACCTGCGGAAAATTACAACGAAAGGATTAGTACATGTTCCGTCGAATAGTGTTAACAACAAGCATCACCTCGACAACCCTAATATTCCATGTCATTGTGTTAGTAATGATGTAATACTGTTGTTGTGAGATTAATGCATAATTGATCGAGTGACATAATAACTGGCTACCGTAAAATATTAACATTGGGCATTGAAGATAAAGGAACAATTTTATTTCTATGTAAAATTAAGAATTAAACATTTTTCATCAGACGGATGCGTCTCAAACAGATTAACCTACACTTTTTTAATGAGGCGCTAAACAAAAAACTTTATCACTACATTAATACTAAATGCACGTTTATATGTCTCTTATCTTACTGACAATGAGATGAAAGTATTGAATTTTGTATCAAGACTATTGTTTGAAAATAATAAATGTCAGATTTCCATATAAGAAATTCACTCAGATATATCTTGTACGTAAGTACTTGTGTGTAAGACATATTTGCATTTATAATTACAATACGATTGACTTTTAAAACACAATGCTGTGGAAAACATTTCAATTACGGCCACTTGTTTCAAATTTAATCTGCACAGCCAACTATTATATTTACACAGGAAAGTACACATTTTCCTACTGCATACTTTTCCGCTCGTCGGTACACATTCATACGTTACAACCGTTTTGAATCCTTGAACAAGAAACAAATTTTCAATCCCACTTACGCATATGTTTTAAATATGCATGGAAACAGATTTTGTGTTCATTCACAACGTGACATTAAGTCACTTGATGACTTTTGAAGCCATAAACTATGCTTCGTCAGACAGTTTATTTGAATAGGGCTATCTTGGCTCCCGATTAATGTGCACATAAAAGGTGCGTTTATTATACCATCTATTGAAGTTTTACAAAACATTTAATTGCACGCCATTTAACAGTGATGTTCTTGTTTGATTTATTGGCGCTTCAATGTGAACTATACAGGGTGAATCAGAATTCAAGGGAGAAAATTTAAGAGGTGATAGAACACATCAATACAAGTAATTTTTGTAAAACAATGAATGGGCAAATTGCAAGGGGTGATAGGTTGCAGGGTAGTTTTCCACCGAATAGCAAAGAATACGAGATGCACTTTTGTGATGTCCACGCAAGTCCATGAATGGGACGACAAGGACAAATTCCTTGATCAGTTTGCTCTCCAGACATGTCATTACACATCTGACTCTAAAGAATTCCGAAAAATGTTTATCGCAAAGTACTTACTACCCGTAAGTATTATATCACGTAATAGACTCCATTTGGAAGCGATCAAACGTAAACGAGTTATAACGATACGGAGACTACAACTTTGCACCGAAAGAAATCGTGGCAATGTCGAACATTGTCGGTAACGTAGAAAACTTTCTTTTACTACCATGTGTCACCTCAAGCAGCATTTGCTGATCGCTTGCTGAGACCCTTTCAACAGTCCCTATTACGTAACCGAAAAAGTAGGAAATTTCGTTTAAAAGAGAAAATATGACATTAAAATCTCTTGCGTCTTTATCTATGCAAAAGAAAGTTGCATCATAAAATGTCGCCCCCTCCGACATGTAGGTCTTGTATTAAACATTTTCTCATATTATGTACTACAAATAACAGAGATTTTCAAGCCGGATAAAGATTGCCATACGCTGGATACTTTTCATCATAATGGACATATTTTACAACTATTGGAATCACAGCTTTTTAAAAAACTTCTTAGAAGTTCCTTATCGTTGAAACTGAGCGGATCACGATTGCAATGCTATTGGAATTGTGTCGAATAACAGCGAATATTTTCGGTCACCATAAACTATATTCCACGAAACATGTCATAAATCATAATGACCAAAACGTTCGACAGTTACCAGGTATTTCCTAAAAAGAAGTATGTATGGAAAACGATGTTGTACACTTTATTGATATTTTTCTGTCTTTTGAGAAGAAGACTGTCCTTCCAAAAGCTCGGCTATCTAATGGAAAGCATTCTGCGGTTTGACGTATTATGTTATTTGAGTTATTTAGGTCTGTAATGTAAAATTAACTTATATATATAGTTTAATAAACTTCTTTGCAAACACGTAAATATGATTCAAGATGCCTGTAATTACTAGTACTGCATTCGTTATCTAATAACCCTATATTTTGTTTCACTAAAATTTATAATAGGTGGGTTAGTAATAATAAAAGAAAATAATGCATTGTCTTATTTAAAAACATAGAAACAATCCTACGTTATCTTATCCCCTTTATATCTCTTAATTATATTGCACTTGAAAAATTTCAGAAAAGCATTAATCTTATTTTGACTATAAAGATTTTGTAAAGATTGTAACGACAAACTCGATGTAATAATTTTCGTAACATCCTTCCCCACGCTAAAAGTTAAAGATAACTTGTGAACGTTTAACGAAGTCAATTTGTAAGCAACAGTGAAATATTGTAAGAGCAGTTAAGTAGCGTAGTATAAGCTTCTGAGAACTTACTTGACAGTTGGTCTCAAGGTCAGCATAATATCCGCCTTTAACTCCTCGGCAGCTGAATGAAGTGGCAGGAATTGAGGTGAGCGCCGGGAAATCAACCCCTGGTTGTCCTGTTACCCCTAAAAGTCCAACGTTTTGATTTAATATATCAGTGATATAGAATAAAGGTACACTCATAAGCAAGGATCAAAAATTAAATAAAAAACATGCGCAATGCGATTAACGATTATTCATCGCAACAAATTAAGCAACCAGATATTAATTGACTAACAGAAGCAAAAATTAGCAGGATTATATTACGATCTACGTTAATATGCTATGAGATGGAACTGAAAAGAGATCTAGACTTGTGAAGAATATATGTGGAATGTACACAAACGGCAATATATGTGTAATTATCATTAACGAACGTAATATTATGTTCAATAAGTCTAAAAAGCAAATGCAAACATGGTAGGTTGTTAGAAAATTGTACCAGCTCCTTTTAACCACTCCTTAAGCAGTTCTTCGTTTCCAAAGAAGACTTCGTTGCCAAAGGATGACAGGGACAGAAAGAGAAAGAGAGTGACAGCACAAAAAACAGAAAAGAAGAGAAGAAATGTAACAAATGCTACAATTTTTCATTTGTATCGTTTCAACCCTTATGTTACTTTTACCGCGAAAGAATAGATACTATTTTACGTTACCACGTTCTCACTATTCTGGTAAATATAGAAAATAAGTGATTACAAGACAAAATCACATATTGAGCAGTGCCGCCAAATTATGTAAGTCAAACGTGTGTGCTTGTTGCATATCATCCGTTACAGAGAAAGAAAATAATATTATACGCTTTTAACATGTTCATCTTGACGCTACGTCAATAACAAAAGGAAAATCACATAAATTGTAAATTTATGCTACAGAAGAAGTTGTTCAACATTTGGTTTTTATATATATTTATAGGTTTTTATATATATTTATATATTTATTATTGTAATAATATCTTGATAATGATGCAACCGGGCAAGAGACTAATCATGTTCCTTATGGTGTTAACAGTAAGAATGTCAATGAGATTAGAAATATGTTAGTGGAAGAGCTGATGAAACCTTGGTAAACTTGGTACTCGCCATTCCGTTCAGGCGCCAGTCTCTTGACAACCCTTTTTAACGCCTCGACATCTTCATCCGACGCCTCAACGCTTGATAAATCCAAGTCCGACAAGAATTCAGGCAGATGTGCTTTACTTTCTCCGTTAATTTTCTGCAAGTAATAGAAGGATAAGAGAAAGACGTCAATTGTAAGCAACATGCGAAGTAAAAATTGTCTCGAGTTCGTTCATCGATGTAACCCTAGAAAATAGTGACACCTTTTTGAAATTGATCTTTCCGATCCCAAAAGAAAATGTCAATTGGCGTTGAAAAATATTCGCCCAGTGGTTCCGTCGAGACCCTTTCCTTGGGATTCCTTTTTTATTTGACCCGTCAGAAACGAAGGGAGACTTCGTCTGAAAATGGCACCGAATGACCGCGACGGGGAGTCACTTTCCTCTCTTTTTATCTTTCTACCCGTTCCTCCTTTCCCTTCTCACTCTATCTTGCCTACGTCTTCTGTTCCTGTGTTCTTTCTCTGTCTTCTATGTCTTTTTCTACTTTCCGCAGTGCAAATTTCCGGCGTTTCCGGTGTTTCCGGTGTTTCGAGAGTTTCCTTCTCTTAAATGCGCTGCTTCAGGAAAGACTGTGACAAATAGGTTGCTTTAAGATGATTCGAGGATTTTCAAAGTCCTTCAGATATATTCGAAGAGGTGGAACACTTTTCATATATGTGAGGCTATGCATTTTTCAATCACCTTTAGTTTATAGTGAGTTACATTGTATATGTAGTTTTTTTATGATTATTGTCTTGCAATTAATTCTAAACTTTGGCAGAGACTTCAACGCTGACTACATAATAACACGAGCAGTTATATCTGTATAACTGTATGCATTTAGTTATAATTTTGTTCACAGGTGGCAGCATCGTCTAATAATAGACTCTAATTGCGAAAATTATCTCAGAAAATAAAATTTTGAAAAATGATACACAATTATGTATCGTCGATTACAAAAAAAAAATTACTTTGCTGCTACCAAAACTATGTTTCATATAGTATTGGGTAAACTTATATTCTTAATGGGCAAGATAATCTTTGTTTAAACGACGATTTGCCATTTCATATTTGCCTGTTATTATTAGCCTAATGAAAAATATGTGTTAACATTATCAATATAAGTAAATAATAAAGGAGATGCAGATGTAACCCATAAGGGAACATGAAAAATAAATACATACATATACACATACATAAATAAATAATTTGACTAGCCTAATATCTCTTTTTTACATTAAAGTGATTTAAACTTAACACTGTAATTTTTTTTAACATCTTTACGTCACATCAGAAAGGCCATTAGCGACGATGTTCTTATAATATTTTATAGAGATATTTTCAATTGTTTAAGTAAGTGATTTATAGAATAGATCTAATAATAGGGCGGTATAATTATTTTTCTAATGCAAATAGCGCGTTAAGCTTGTTAAGCAGTGTAAGTTTTTTCTTCACAGTAAGTTGTAATCCGAAACAGTCACTAGATGTACTGGCTACATTCAAAGATTTAGGTCAAGGGCTTGAAGGATTTAGCACAGAGAACAACCGACAAGCAATCAGGAATTTCGAATTTTGCGCCATCAAAATCCTTCTATGCACTGCAGCCTGTAATTTCATTCTTCTTGTCCGATGACTCATGTCTTATATTTCAACCAAACAACATAGTTATTGACGTGTATCTGATTATGCCACGTTGTACAAGGTTTAATTACATATAGCTGTATAATATTTATTTTACAGGGAAAAAATTTCGTGTTGTTTCAACTGGAAAAGTAAATAATCTGGTTAAACGCGATTCATTTACGTAATATCAAATGCCGTGATATAATTACCCTCAAGAAATTGAATATATTAACGCGATTTGAATAACAAAATTTTAAAGCGATTCTCGAATGGATATGTCCTCATGATACATGAAATAGATCAAGTTCACATTCAATAAGCGGTACTCAACATCTACTGTATAATGCTAATAAGCTTAAATGGAAACTGGCTCGAAGAGAACAAGTAATACAATATAATATATTATATCCATTACATGAATATATTCCCGTATCAAGGATTGAATAGATGTGATTTAAAAAATTTTACTCATACCAATTCGATCAAAGACAATACTATGAATAGAACATTTTTTTACAAGTCATATTTCTTCGCGTTTCGCAAAGTTTCTGTTGTCAAACTCAATGGAATTCGTGATTTGTCTATTGACTTTTTTCCCAACAAGGAAAACAAGATAAGCAGAAATATAGTATCATGCAGTTGTATTAAAAATCAGAAAACAATCGTTATCTATTTATTTTAAATGTTTTATATGGTGATACGTTTCTATATGTATATACAAGGTCTTTCGGGGAAATTTTACCAATTTTACTTGAGCATGTGTGTTCAAGTGTTCATGAGTATTAGTTCCAGAAGGATAGCTGTTCAGCTCACAATTCACGCACAGGCGTACAAGTTTTGGGCACATAGTTTCCAAATCGTTGGATTGAACGAAATAGAATAATAGCATCAGCACCAGCCTTTCCTGATCTTAGACTGTTAGACTTCCTTTTGCAAACGAAGAAATTTATTACAAACTGCCAACTACAGAAAGTCAGTTCGAATGTATAACGATTTCTCGTTGTATGCTTTGCAGGCAGTCTGCGCTTTAAATAAAATCTATACTATTCTAAGGATCTATCATGAAAGAAAGAAAATTGAGGCTTCGATTACTAAAACAGTATTTATAAATGCTTGACAGATCTCGATAGCTAAAAGTCTACTCTTTTCCTACTGAGTATATATATCTGTATTAGTTTAACTAATAAAAACGTTATCCATAATAGAAATGAAGAACATTATCATCGCATTTAATTTGTGATCACAGTTTACTAAGTTTCAACTCAATTTTCTTGCAAAAATCGATCTTAAAAAGAATATTTAACTGGTCTCTTCTGAAAGTACCGTAACGTAGAAAGGATCGTTATCGCAACAGAATAGGGTGTTACAAATAAAGAAAGTAACGGATAACATTACCGGCGAATTAGCATAAAGCAAACGTGCATAATTCACAGATAGTTCCTTTCAATAAAAAAATGTCATGTCATTCGAAGTCGTTTTTTCCGGGCAATATTAGGATTAACAGCTCCGATTAAAGATGAAAATTACATTGTTCGCCAGGGTGTTACGAGTTATGTATGATTTAAATATGAATTAAACTGACGCGGAAGTAACTGCGGCTTGGAAGTTCCCTTTTTCGATGAAAGCGGCAGAGGGAAGAAAGACGGAATAAAATGCGAAATGGAGTTAAGGATTTAATGGGTAAGAGAAGTAAAAGAGCAAACTGCGATAAGAACAAAAATAGGAAATTGCGGTCGAAAAAAGGATAATGGGTCTGAAAGGGGTTGGAACAAAAGTGGAATAAAACGAATTTTACACTCCCGACCAATTGACTCGACAAATGTGAACATTATTTTAAAATGGGTCAAGGTCATGGTTTCCCTGCGTTTCGTCTCTTTTATGGCTGTGCTGCCACAATACATGTGTAATATCAAACCTCAATACGAGAAACTCAGTTAAACAGAGCGTAACGTTTAACTAAGAAATAACCGGCACCAAATATATTTCCGTTCAAAGACAATGAGAAATAATATAACAAACACCCAGAATTCCAGATTGAATCTAACAACAAGAAACGTGAACATTGACAACACGAACATTGCCGATGAAGGAATTAAGTGAAAATGTAGACCAATATCCCTTGCAAACCAGACTACGATATAATTTACTATACTTTTAATTTGCATACGGAAAACATGAGTTCCCGCAGTTTCATTGACCGAGAAACTTTCTGCTGGTTTAAAATCTGGGTATGGACATGGATACACGAAATGAAAGAGTCGTAGTGCCGGAGAAGTGCTCATGGTCCGAGTCGACGACAAAAGACAATCGTAAACAGATTCACTTCCGATTCACGGATCAGAGACTCGTAAAATCCGTGCTGAAGACGTGACCCTACGGTGCGGGAGGAGTGGCGAGCAAAGAGGAAGCACGGTAGTATTGCAAGGGACATGAAAGAGAAAGAAGAGGAGACAATGAGGGAGGACAATGTCGCGTCGTTTTCCGGCTTTTCAGCCTCGCGATTCCTAACGATTCCTGTCCCTCTAATTTCATGCTTTCCCTTTCTAGCCCGACTTCCCTCGTTAAAGCTCCTCTTCTCGCGTAAGACTTCGTTACTCGCAATTTAGTTCCCATCCTCCATACAGAGGGACGCGTGTACGTGTGTACTTATGTGACGGCATCTTGTCGGAGAGTGTGTTTCGTTATTGTGCGTGGAAGGGTATTGTTCCGTAACGGCACTGACGTAAGACGAAGGATCGATTTTTCCTATTCTTCCTCCACTTTTTTCTTCTCCCTCTCGTCAAGGAACGAAAGAGGCAGACGAGTGAAATATGTAATGTCAAAATTACCGTGAAACAACACGACTGCGATACTGATCTGCCAGAGACGCTGGAGAGGTACACGAAAATTGATTGAACGATTCTTTTTATAGCGTACAATGTTTTAAAAATATTGTGCTTCAAAACGAAGAATCTTTGTTTTTACTCTTTCCATCGACTTGTCTTCATTGGTCTCCATTTTCCGCAATTTAACTTCATCTCATATGTCACAGAATGAAAATAATTTAATGCTATATCGTGTTGAGAAAAGTTGTTGTCATGTTTCCTTTATGATGGATTAACTTTCCTGAGTTATTCTTCTTCGCATAGCTTTCTTTATTATGGCGCCGCCTTCTTGGAATTATTCGCGTGCTTCATTACTTTTCTTTATACCACTCCATTCATACCCTTCTGCATTATTCTTTTTCTTCGGTCCATTACTATTTCAATTATGACATTAAATCTTTCCACCGCTCGTACTCTGTTATTCCATTACGGTACCATTTCTTTCAATCGCTCACTTACTCCGTTACTTTTACCTACGCGTACATGTCCGGAACACACACGTACTCACACTTTCTCCGCCTTTATCTCCCGTCCAATCTTACTTCCCCACCATTCCCGCCCGTTTAACGTCAAACCTAAAATCTCGATGTCGATCTGTAACAATCCCCGTCCGGCGTAAGGTTCATTCATTTAGGACAGACGTAGCCATAACGTCAGTCAGATCGTTACGTCATACCAACACATGTGCGGGCACACGTACGTGCTCATGTATAATACACAGGGATAGCAGCCTCGGCTCCATTGTCTCGACAATCTGATTTGAATGAGAACGCCGCGCCGACGCATTCGGCAACAGACAAGCCGGAACTTACATTTCCCTCCGCTGAAACTTGAGGGGAAAATTAAATCCCCTTTCCCTCCCTCTTCTCGCTCTCCGTTGCCGACAACGGTACGTTTTACATTTTATCCTTCACGTTCTGCCTTCTTAGATTCTTCCCCCTCCGCAAGGCATCCCCTGATTGAACTGCTTCGTCCGTTTCCCTCTAAGAGCGATGTTCCGCTACTTATGATATCTGTCCTATTCTACATTCATTGTTAACCAGTGCGCAGAAGTGTCTCTACATCTAAAATGTTTCGTAACCTCAATATCAATATTGCCTCATATTCAGTATAGAGTTCAACAACGAAAACGACTTGACCTCATTAATATTCCACGAAACAGTAATTGGTACAAAAAATCATAAATGTTTTTGGAAATGCAGCATCGTAAAATAGAAGAACAACGTGTATATGCGTGAATTGTGTTATCATGCGGTCAAAAGGATTGGGATAATGTGGCGGACTCTATATTAAGGGCCGACACAGTTGGGGACGGTTACAGAGGGTAGAGTAACGTACGTGGATTCCGATTTTCCGTATCGTTAATCTATTCTTGTTTAATTTCTTATTAACTTTATGTGTATTTGTTTCATTATTTGGATTAATATATTCAGTTTAATATCAGCTCCTCCTAATCATTTACATCCCTGAAGATCTGAGCCATCATACTACCCCAGAGAATTCGTCCCTTTTGTGGGCGCTACTTACATTTGACTTCTTTCTGTGTGTCTTTTCAATTCTTTAGTCTAAATGCTATGCAGTTAGAAATTACATCATGTCGGAATTTACAATATAATCGATCGAGTATCTGAATGGCTGCCATAATGGTTTCCTCCGCTCGGAAGATGCGATCGTCGAGATCGATGGGTCGACACAGTTTGCTCCGGCCGTAATGAAATGACGTTGATCCGAATTCGTGGAAATTAATCGGCAGTAATCAGGAGTCAGGAGGTGCGCTCGCGGAAACGCGGCCCGCCGGCCGTGAAATATGAGTTAAACGATCGTTAAATCGATATCGTCACGCTCTCGCGAACCTTTCTGCCGACGAAACGAAGCCACGCTCTGCCGGCTTCATGTGCGAATATATCGCCCTAAGTGTATGCGAATCTGTATACTGCGTCTGTATACCTGCGCTATGTGTCCCCTCGAATCCGAGCGCACATCGAGTCGCACCTGCGATATGCCATACATCGGATAAATAATTGTGCACCTATTCTGTCTCGCCAGCGTTTCGTCCATTCTTTATGCAAATGTAACTAAGTACGACGATCTCAACGGAATTTTCACGCATCGTTCTCTTTTACAGCGTAACAAACGCTTGGCACACGATTGACCGAAATGTGCAATAACTCTAATGAAAAGACGTGCGTTTTGTCTGCAGCATGAGGATGAAATGTGAAATTTTACTGAGGACATTCTTATTTTTTTTTATTGCTGTATTATGTTATAGATAATAGATATTCAAATGTAACTGAAGAGCAATAATGCATAAAACTTTTATGAATATTTGTTATCGATGATTATCGATAATACTGATAAGCTCCGAACACGCTTAATTTTTCATAAAGGGTTATAGAACGTTGGTGAATGTACATGTCGTGAAGATCGTGATGGTAGCTGAACTAGTAGAACTTTGCACACGGAGGGAAGTATAAACAATGAATGTTTATACCTACGATGGGCACAGAGCATTTAGTTACTAATCTAGTTAAGTAGCATTTCAATTTGTCTAATAACGCTAGTACAACGAGACAACAGAAAGAAAAATGTAGGCAAAATATCGTGACAAGAGAAATATGGAGAAGTAAGAAAATTATTAAGTTTAAAATCGACAATACACTAGGTAATAAAAAAAAGCCGATACGTAAAGCAACTGTAAGAAACAACCATCGTTCAGAAACATGGAAAGTTTGAACACTAAAACAAAGAAAAATCCGACTGTCACACTTACAGTACGTGCAAGAAAAGTATCAGTACCGTTAGAGCTTGTAAAAGTCCCAAAGATTTTCATGATGTCGTTAATGTGGACATTTTTAAGAAATGTTCTCTATTTCATAAAATATTATCGGATTTGTCTCACACGATACTGATGTATTCGGAAAAATCGTAGCTATAATTATATAAATAATGATACTGAAAAGTTAATATACCAAGAAATCCGGCGTATAAAAAACATTCTATAGAAACCGCACAAATACTTTCAAGAACAAACGCACGTGCTCTATGAACGTATTTATAATCGCATCTCGGTAATTGCGGGCGATTTGCGACTTTATGCGTTTTTTTTTCGTCCCTGCGAGTAGAGCGCGAGTAAAACATGAAAAGGCTATAAAGCATTTACGCGACAGGGAGCGGAGACAAACAAAAAGGCAAGGCAACATTTGAGAAGGGAATCGACTGAACCGTTAATGGGCTTCGCGTAATTCTGGCCGCAGATTCCGTAACGGTGGGGATTAACGACTTAGTCCTGGAAAGGCGTAACTTTTAATGGAAAAAGTTCTGCGTCGGCGAGATGGTTACCGTAGGACCACACGTGGATGCTGTTCTCCGGCAGCGAATGGCGGAAGCTCGATAAACAGTTAAACGGCCAAACAATGTTGCGTGGCGATTAAGTCGCGCAACAGTCGCAGCGCAATGGAAGAAATCCTTTTATTTTCCTCAGTAATCAAATAACAAGTGCAGTAAATGCCTTTACTGCGCCCGCCACGCTCACGTTCCAAACTTTATCGCAAACGGTTAAATACACAGGGTAGAACGTAATAATATTCTCGCAGTAGGTCATCGTCAACGTTAAATTCAGTAATAACTAAACATTAAAAGGACAAAGCTTCAAACTAAAGCGAGAATCGTGTGGAGAAGCGGAAAGATGAACGCAGCGAGGCACACCTCACGTTTCTCCTTAATTTACTTTAATTATTAACGCGGTCCTAGCTCGTTACATTCTACGAAATTCTAGACTTACGAACAATTTATAGCATTTTAGGAACTTTTCACTTTGTTCGCCCTACCATTAACAGTTGGAAAGTGAAACTGTCGGTGTGGCTGGATAGAAACTTCAGCTTAGGTAAAATATCAATTTTGCATTATAGAAGCTGATTTGCAAATTATGCAATTTATCGTGTAAGACGGAAAGACGTAAAGGGTAATGTAAACATTTAATTAGTATAAACATTTAAACACGTGTCCATTTTCATAACAGATGTCTACCAAAAAAACTACCATCTATGTACATGTCTTCACGTACAGAATATTGATTACTTGTGAACCAAACTTCAGTCTTCAAACTCGAACAATTACTTACTTCGTGTCTTAATACTGTACAAAAAAAAAACAGAATTTCGTAATGCTACATTAATTAATAGTGCGATATAAAGAATATTGCAGATGATATAATATATTTTTACTAATAATGCCACGTTTGACACACACGTAACAAGTAAGGACAACAGGAATTATATTAAAGCGCATTTGTAGAACGTTGCTGATGCAGTAATGATTGGATTTGCTTGCTTAAAGTGACACAACGCTCAAAAGGAAAAGCTTACGTAAACGGTGAAAAGGCTAACAGAAAAAGAAGAGAGAAGGGTGGACGCGTTTGAAAAAAAAGAGATGACAGTTCTCACCTTTGTGCCGCATTGTTCCGGGGCGAGGATTACCGCAATGCCTGTAAAAATAACAAAGATAGAGAGAAAAGTCGAGTTCAGGAATATCAAATGGCGAATCAAATTAAGAATCAAATTAGCGTTTGGCCTAATTGGACTCTCTTCACTTCCATCCAACCCCCGGGACTGAGTTCCCCCTTTCTCATTGGCAAACGAAATTGCGTGGAAAAAGGAGGGACAGAGAGAGAATAGGGGCGAAAGAAAGAAAAAACCCAGTTGCGGTCAACGAAGCGAAAACTGGTTCAGCTTTGAGAGAGGAAATTGCCGGAACAAATTTAACAAGGAGTAGGATAACATCTAATTATCATAAGTAATTTCGTGTAAAACTGGCTGGGAGACATCCGGAAAGGCGGAAAGAAAGTCTCAATTGGAACTTTGTCTGTTTTTCACTTTGTGACACTTGATATTAACCATATTAAAAACTCAATTTTCGGCCTTCATTACATTTATCATTATCGTGGAGATCCATTGGAATGCCATAAGTGGTAGCAAGGGTAATTATAATAACAGATGCTTTGACATCTTACATATCCTTCATCTTTCGGCATGTCCCTTTAATTTTTAAAACCATTTCCGTTTATCTCTATCACGTTTCTTTATTCCATTGACTATCGTGCTGGGGTTGTCCAATTTTCTCATCTTACCTCTTTACCAATTGCCAATCTCATATTGGTTCGACTCGTGCATTCTGATTCAAAACCGCCTTTCCTTTTGCGGTTTACGTGCACATTTCGCTTCCATTCTACTCGTCCTCATTTACTTCCTTGCCTCTGCTCCACTTTGCTTGCTTTCGCTTTCTTGTATCCGTTCTTCTTCTCCTCCGTAGGAGGAGATAGTCTGTTCAGAATGTAATCAAGTCTGAATACGAGTGATGGGTTCCAAGTGGTTACGAATACGTAATACAATGGTATTTAACTTCGATACTGTTTTCCACTACTTACTTACGTATACATCTGTTTCAACATTCTAAGACTTTTTGCTGTTCCACTTAATCAATCTCTTTAGAGAGCATACGCAATTCGTGATTAAAATCTTTACATCTGCGTTTACTACCTCAACAAATATTTGTTATCTAACATTCGCTTTAATAGTACACGTACACCGACCAATTTGCAGGGCAAAACAAGGAAATTCGCGACTTTCCTACGTTAGCACCTTATTCGAGGAAACGACACAGAATGTCAATACAAGAAAATTAAGGCTCCACGCATCCTGACAAAATATACGTTATTACGCGAACCGACGTGAAAGGAAGTACCGATGTGGCGCGATTGTAATTTTCGCGAAGGGATTATTCACTGAGGATCCGCGCGTTCGAAGACTCGAGTAATAGCGTAGTTAGCTCAAAACATAAGAGAGGGCGAATTGATTGAGAATTTTCAAGCGAAGGTATTGCACGCTCATCACTGACGAGTAGTCATCTGTTCGATCGTGGGAGCGCCGCGGCATCCCATCAGAATGGTAAAAGTCAAGGATCTCGCCGCTGTACCGCATGCGGAGAGGATCCACTCAGCGGAGAAAGACTGTACCGAGAACTTAAGGTGAATCGGGCCGCTAATGCTGCGCTTTGATTTACGGTTAGTGAACGACCGAATACATCCCACTGACGAAAGACTTCCCGGCTGGGCTCGAAAGCGACAACGGCGATCAGCCTCACCTCAATGCCAATGCTTTGATTTTCCTACTCCTTCCTTCCACTTTGCAACTCTTGGTTATTCTTCTCCCATTTCTCTTCCGTTCGTTTTTCACGCTGGCCTTCCTTTCATTTCATTAAACGCATAGCTTGCCGTTGTTTCGGATTGATTTTGTTTCGCCTTATGCCGATTTGTCTTTCTGACTCTCTTCTCTCGTTCCAGTTCAATTACTATGCTTTGTGTACTTCTTGTATTCGTCCGGATACGTTCTATTTCATTGGTGTACTGATATGCGTTTCAAATTTGGTCACGTGTTAAGAGTCGCTCTTAACGATCTTTCTTTTTTTTAGCCGTTTGAATGTGCAGGTCATTGGCGTTATTTTTAATTAGTTAATTTATGTGATTGTATTTTTTTTTAATTTCATTATTTAGTGTCGCACAACCAGAAGTAAGGGTTAGTAATTGTATTATTTTACTCTGTAGTTCTTTATTTCTCTTCTATCAAAGGAATGGTCTAGGATGATTTAAATTCCTCTAGAACTATTAAGTAACCATGCTACAATGTCGGGAAATACGTCCAAAACGTATTAAAGCATTATCAGGTGGGAGCATTTAGCGAAATCCTCCGGCACGTTCTAACTTAATATGAACTCTCGTCTGGCAAATTGTCGCCAACGGGAGGAGATGTAAATTACCGACGTACTGCATCGGTTCCACATCCGATTTCCGACTTTGTAGCCGATATTCTATCCCACCGAGGCGCCACAACTCGAATATCTTCAATAATCGGATTAACGATGATTGCCTTCCAATTTAAAAGATTCATATCCAGTTTGGCGTAAATTTTTCTCAACGAATCGATACGGCGTTCGTTGAAAAATGTGCAATATAAATTTTTTCAAAGCCATTATTTTAACGTTTGAATATGATGATGAACGTTAAGCTTTATCCGTAGGTGCTCTCGCTTTATTGATAATGCTTACTAATGAACGACAGCGTTAATTCGTGTATAAAATTCAATAGACGTCTCGTTATAATTTGGATCCAACTTGCTAGATTTTCATTTGGTATCCTGCATTTATTTCTTTGTACTTATATCGTTTTATTTTTCATTTTTCTTCCTTTTCTGCTTCAACTACCCTATCGACGTCGCTCTTCGCCAACTCTGGGATGTTGTAATTTGTAACGAGAACTGGCTAATGCTCTCTCTGCATATTCATAATTCTGAATGCAAATGGAAACAGCGACGACCGTTGGCTATCGACTTATCGAATATCGAATATCCAATGAAATGGAACATCGACGTGGCATTTGTAATTAGCAGAACTGTTTCTCCCCTTTCCTCAACAATTTTCTCTGATTTCAGAGAAGTGCGAACGAACGTTTCGCCTTTGATAATTATTCGCGGGTAATATTGCCGTCCGACATAAATTATGCAGAACGTCTATTCAATTATCGAAAATCGGGACAAGTGATGAATCTTTATGAGGGAATCAGACGCAAAAGCAAGTTTTGACATAGAAAGCTTTGTCTCCGGCCGAAATATATTTGAATATTTACCCGTTGCTGTGTACGTATGTACTTACTGCAAGTTTCGCGTCGACTGAATTTGACTTCTGCTCGCGTTTGTATTTAGAAATATAAACAATACATTTACCTTCGACTACATATTGCTACTGTCCTAATTACTTTTATGTTGTGGTATTTTGTTTCTTAAAATAGATTTTGTTGCTACAAGAGACATGTCTAATAGCAACAGTGATATTACTTACGCACTTGTATTCCCTAGAAGAGAACATTATGCAGTCCTTATACTTATACCGCATCTTGCAATCCTTCAAACATTAAAGTAATGGCTTGCCGTCGATCTCAAATAAAACTAATGCCTTTGGAACACATTTCTGATTTAATTAAACAGCAAGATTAAGAAGCAGAAAATGAAATTACGAATGTTTGTGAATAGAGAGAAGAGAAAATAGAGTTCCGCTGACTTCAATTTGCAGTCATACTACATACGAAAACTTCAGTCTACTCTTTTCACTTATCTTCCCAGAGATATCTATTCGGCCATTTGTTCCACAAATATAGAATCACCGCATATGTTTCGAACCGATTTTTCATGCTTTAGTTGCTTTACGAGTTTCTTTTTTGGAGATGTAACAATGGTCCGTTAAAAAAAAGAAGTACGGACGCAGAAACCAGATAATATTGAGTACTGCATTTGGAAAACCCAAAAACCGAGAATTGGTAGAAAAGAATGTTTCAATGCTTAATATACAGTGTTTACTTCCATTAGAAATTACTTTTGATACAATAAAAACGTGGTTTACAGGAGGGAATAATTAACCCTTTACATTGGAGAGGTGAGTCTCTGCCAACACTCGGTTTGACACGATAACTTAAGCGGTGGCGATGTTTATTGAGATTTGCTTTCTTTGGGACCCGGAAGCATTAATGGCAATATCGCCTCGTGAGTGTATTTGTAGACCTTTGTGTGTAAACAACTTAATTTTGTGTTAGTATCTCAAGTTAGTTCGTGATCGCAGATGGGACTCGATTTTCGGCGGTAGTTTGAACCCGACGGACGAGGCAATAGGAATATTATTTTCAAAGTTACGGAGCCCAACAAGCATGGAGTGCGATGGAGGAAACAGCTTAAGTGAAGATGACTTCAAACTTTCGTTAATGAACAACAAAATTACGTCTATGTATAGAGTGCTCGACGATAGAGAGGGGGAATGGAGTAATGAAGATACCGTTGAAGTAATGTAAGGAACCGAAAAATCAGGGCAATAGATGGTGCTACCAAAAGCGGCAGTGAATCAGCAGATGAAATCGAAAATTTACAGAATCCGAAGGAATACTGCAAAGAATACCGTTTGTATCCGGCGAAAGAACAGCATGACCGCAAGTACCTTTAGACATAATAGAAGCATTAGATTCCTTTAAGTTATTTTTTGCCGTTGAACTAATCGATGAAATACTACATGAAATTAATAATTGCGCTACAAGAAGTTAGGACGGAAGATTCTAGCATCGCATTCTGTATGACGAACTTCATGGGATGTGACTATCCAAGAATTCTGGACGGCACATTTATTGTACTAATACATATTGTACTAAAAATATAATAACAATAAATACCGGAACCATGCCATTAGCAAATACCATGCTCTTCCTTGAAGTATAAAGATATATAGAATGTTATAATATAAAAGTTTTAAACGTTAAATCGTTTTAAGTTAGCTGCAAGAAATTCAACAAATATGGGGAAAATCGTCTCGAGTTGTTGGTTCGCTCGAACGAAATAGGTCTCGAGTGCAAAGGTTTAATAGCCAATAAATATTTCCCTTTATTGGAAGATTGATCCAATTCAATACTGCCAAAGATACTTACATATAAAGAAAACGAATTCTGATCTCGTCATCCTCTTCGTTCTGGTTGTCCTGCGTCTACAAAAGAAGAAATCACAATATTAATTTTTCTAATTTATAAAAATCTAACAATATGTAATGAAGACGAGGCATATGTACGCTTAAAATTGTAAGTAGCAAGAAAGAACGTATTGAAGTTGTCAATAACAACATATAATATTTTGTACAAATTTATACATATTGCACAATATTTTCAAACATGTAACGTATACAATATCAAGAACAGATCGAAAATTGAAATATGTGGAAGCGTATGCCAAAACTATAATATTATACTAATCTAATAAAACTCTGCTTTATATGTTTTTGTGTATCAAATACTGATACCCTACCTAGTAATATGCTCATTATAGAAGTTTATACGGATATAAGTGTTTGTAATCATGAAAGATTGTGTGATATCGACTAGTCAAATCTCGAATTGGGAGCGTCGTTGTCAGCAATTTGCATCTGAGCACTGCAATTAGTTTCCTTGCCTTTGTTGCCAATGACGGTTTCCTATCTCTAACGGGTGGCGGAGTAGTTTATCCCTTCAACAACGGAAAGTTTCTGGTATAGAACGTTACCAATTTCTTCTCCTAAACAGTGTCACTTGGTCAAGTACCTACTGTCGAATTAGTATATTTTTTTGTAAATCCAGTTAATGGTTTTCTGGCATTGATTGCAAGTTCTTTCTTTTAGTCTGACGGAGATTTATTCGTTGAGTAGCGCAATACTCTCTGCAGTGAGACCTAAATTTTTGTTACGAGACTAGAAGTTTATCAGCTTTAATACGTTAATATACAATGTGATAAAATTAAAAAAATGTCTCATAACTCATGAAAGAGAACAATTCTGCATAACATGATTAAGAAATACTGGATAATGAAGTAAGTGCATTCCTGAGTTATGTTTCATGGCAATGATACGCAATGGCCAATATTCTCTTCATGAAGTATGAGGATAAGTGGAATTTCAAGGACATATGGCAAGTATGGCCAAATAATACAATTGTCAGAATTCATTTAAACAAAGAATTTGATGTTTAACTAAGTCTGACTAAATACAAGAACATTATCGTACGTATATGATGGTTAGAAAATTGAAGGATGCGATAATAATCGATGAGGAAAAACTATATGATGGTTAGAAAATGAATGGATGTTGGTGGGTGTGTAATTTTTCGGCCACCCCGTATGCAAAAGAGTTGTCGACCTCGCTACGGTTATTACTCGATACGCGGGATCCGCGTTTCTGAATATTAACCGCGCGCATATTAACGCGTTACGCAACTGGAGATATCTGCTTTCGACACTGCCGACTATTATTAGACGAGCCCGCCTTTTGGGCATGGTCAAAAGGATTCCTTTGCACTTTACCCAACCTAATTCTTCCTACCAACCTCATGATACAACAGTAACACAAATACCGATACAATAAATTCCTGTCTTCTACATTATTAACAATAGGCAATTATGGCTGAAATTGACGGTGCGCATGTTTTGCAATTCTTGAACTATGTTAGTATCGAGGGACCACTTTAAAACATCGAAACGTAATATCGCCTTGTGTGTATCATAAATAGTGTAAATATTCTTGATCCGTTACAATAATATGCCCAATTTGTAGTTTAGATATAAGACTATAATTATAACTCTGATACATTCATTCGTAGTTAATCAATGTCGGAGCATGTCAGGAGAATTGTTGAGCAATGTCTCGCTTCTTCTAATGTGTTTCGAGCCAGTTGAATAGTTATTGGCAAGAATGATAAGGTAAGAATTAATATTATGCATTATGCCAATACTCGAAACGCATAGTTTTCTATCGAAGCGTATTTGTGATAAATCAAACAGTCCACCCGTTCTGAGGGAAAGAATACAGGGTCACGGAGGGAGCATACGTTTGGGTATGTTTATCACTATGAGCGTAAAAAGCGTGACTTAGGGAAGGGGTGAAAAATACACAAGCGCGCGCACGGTTACATATGAGAGAGGAAGGAAACAAACGTGCTTATATTTTCGGAGCAACAACTTCCGATACGAACAATGGGCTCGGACGGGCGTTAAATCTCTTCTCCGTTGAACTCGAAATGGTTTTGGGAGTTTCAAAAAAAGGTAACAGAGAGAACGCACGCGGACGGGAAAAAGCACGAAAATGAGTATTTTGTAGAAGGTGAGATTGCGTACGGCGAAAGGGTGAAGGAAATGGTGAGGAAATTGAGAAATCGAAATGGTGAGAACAGGCAGAAATTGGGAGATAGGAAGAAAGGGGAGACAAAAATAGAGAATGAATCCAATACAAGATGTTCTATCGCATTAAATTCCTTTCACACGACGCACACGGTGCGCCATTTCTCTTTGCGAATGAACTAGAAAAGATGGAAGAAGAATTGAAAGAGTTGAATGAAGAAAGACAAGAAGGAGACGAATCGCACGGGCGTGGGTCGAAATTGAGCGAACAAGACGAATGCGAACAAGGAGGAACTGATATCAAGTAAGAAATATATGGAAGTGTGACTTTTCGTGAAATATGTTGAACGCCCGAATTGTTTGAAATAAGAACACTATTGTAACAGTGTAATTGGCCAATACGTTACAATTGGTTCGAAGGAACCGTACATTCTCAAAAGATATCTTCCAATTTGTCATTGCCACCCTCACTCCCGCTTCACGACCCTGGGGACAAAAAACCGCGGTTTCTCACGTGAACTTTTCTAGCCTCATTATTACACTCTGTGCTATTCTTCGTCCGCAATCACTGAAGCGCCTGACAATTATGCCTCTCTCTAATAATAATGTAGATTAATTGACAATTAAAACATTCGCGCAAGAACTGTCATTGAAAATTACCGCTCGCACTATGAAATTTACCTTTAAATGCCAGCATGCCGGCCTGGTGATAACGTTCCGTTAATTAAGACACCTTCTATGAAGGTGCACGCAAGCGAGACTTATGATTATAGAATTAAATTGTTCGAAAGCTATCAACATATATACTTCGCGACGGCATTTTATTCGGAATATCTTATTTTTGGTAAAAAAGAAAAAGAAGTGTATTGGACCAACCAATTTCACTTCACACCCCTATTACTCCACCTTGATGTAGTTAACATTAACACATTAAAGCGGAAGACACAAGAGTATAATGGCAACTTTTTTGGCACGCTTCGCAGGTTACATAATCGATTGGCCAGAGTAGAGATTCCGTGCAGCGCCACCGTCGTCGATTACGGCTTAATAATTCCTTCTTATAATATTCGCCTTAAAATCGTTGTCAGTTGAGCGTGACAAATAAAAGGCGAAAGCGGTGCGGCAGCATAATGGCGTCCACACATAATTCACGACATTATTTCCCCGCTTGCCGGAGCTGTCTGAAGAGGGTTGAGAGCTTCGTCCTCGACTGCTTAGCGCGCCCATAATGACAGCCATAAATTACTTTCACGCCCCTTCTGGCCACGTGTAAATTTGTAAATCCCGGAGCAACCTACCTCCAAAATCCCTGCACAATTCCTGACCGAGAGTTCTGCTAAACCTTCAGGATTGGAAACTATTTCCCGCTTCCCAATGATTTTCGTTCATATTTTGTGTGTTTGTTGACAGCCGATTATATTAGACAATATTTTACAGCTGGAGCAAAAAATCGAGTTTTCACTGTTTTCACCGATAAACAAAAATTACACCATTTTTTTCGTGGTGTTTGTGAAAGTCGAAATTCCCATATTGACTATGAATATTCTACAACGATATATGTAACTTTGGTTGACAGATCTTTGAGATGATTGCTTTAATAGAGGCTTTAATAGAGATATTGCAAAAATAGAGGTTCGTTGACGAGACGGAATCCTTTAACACAAAATTTTCGTGGGTATCTAAAAATGTATCGATTCTGTTAACGTCACATTTCAGAAATTATTTTGTTCTATTGATCTACAACTATCTAGATACGTAGAATAGGCATAACTACAAACCGTATTACAAGTATAGTTATATGTAAAAGCAACATGGATGTCAAAGAGCTAGAAACAGATCAACAATAGTCATTTTGCTCGTTTGCATTATATATGATCTAATTACAATGCAAAAACGTTAACAAAATGTCGGAATTTTCCATCTCAAAATGCTGAAATGATACACGTTGTGTCCACCAGAACTTCTCCGTTCGACCTTACCCTTTCCAGTAACAAATATATATATACTATCACTAACAAATAAGGAAGTATTTCAGGCCTTGCGAAATACCACTCCATTCAGTTGGAAAAAAATCATGCCAAGTTTTTTATATCCAATATTGGAATTCATGTCTTAATGAAAAATTTAATAACTTCTTTTCCGGAAACCGTAGTTCTGAACTTTTTTATGATGCAGACAACGCATTGCCGTATCGGCGTAAAGAATTTTCCTTTTTCAAAAACAACTCCCGCCAAGAACTGCAAAACAATTTCGCGCATACATATCACCATTACAGTCGCACTGGTATGGATTGCTTAGAATCGGTAAACAAACATTTCTTATGTGGCCATTACTCTTGGCAAAATATAATGCTGAGCAGTCGATAAAATGAGAAAGTACGAATAAGTTCTTCGAAGCGGCGCGCACTTTGTCGAAGTTGGAAGATTTAGCGAGAAGTTTTCGCGTTACAACGTATGCCGATCGCAGGTTCAATATTACGTAAAATCTCGTTTGTTGAAACTGAAGTAAGTCTGGTGGCCAGATACGGTGGGAGAAAAAGGGGCGAGAGAGAGAGAGAGAGAGAGAGAGAGAGAGAGAGGAGCATAGAAAACATCTGGAGCAAGCTTATCGATCTGATAGCTGCCCTAAAGCTGTCCCAAAGTTACTTCAAAAGCTTTCCCAAAGCAAAGGTCTCACTGACAAATAATGAATTGGCTCTCGAGATTAAATGTCACCCCATTCGACTATCCGCTCAAACGGATAGGTGCAAATATCGACATAGACGATCAGAGGTGCAGGTGCAAGCGCATAGTCACGTGGATGAGACTGCTAATGTACTGTATAAATCATCGCATGAAGCGCAGAATGATCTATCGAAATGTTGCTGCAAAATACTAGCGCGTTTCCGGAACGTTTTACAAAATTATAATTGCCATATGCACATCTCTAGTTGAGAAAAGTTTGTCTATCTCTGACTCTTCTTGAAAACACAAACTTTATACATTGTACATAAGGTGTTATGTATACAAAGTTGACGCAAGTCGCCCGCAAAAAGCAATTATGCCTGACGCGAAAGTGGAAAAAATTAAAAACTGATGCTACCAACCGGCAAAGACGCAACTGATACGTTACATCAACGTACGGATTTACGTTATTATTAAGAGAATTTAAAATACGAACGATGCGTTAACTTTTATATACTCTATACTCCATTATTCAAAACTCTTTTCGCCCAGCACAAAGTAAAGAGATGTACGATAATCTCAATTATCGGCTAAGAAGTAGGATTCCTACACCGGAAAAGATCGATCGGATGAAATCATTTCTGCAGAGATGTAGTGAAGCAAGAAGCATACGAAAAACGTTGTAATTACGGTGTCAACTTCAGAAACGTGTGTGTGTGTGAGGAGCCAGAGAGTGTTTGCGCAAAAAATGAGGTGCGACACGCGTGACCATATGGAGCGGAGGGGAAAAAAGAGAAAAAGAATGAGGAACGGGAGCAGAGACGTCGAATGCGGATCATTCATAATTCATGCGGGGATCCCTATCTTCGTCCGCTCTTGCCTAACTTTGTCTGGTTAGAAGTGGCGCGCAATTTCACTTCTTTTCCTCGCTATTAAGCACTCCGCGGCACGATGAGAGCTCGCCGACCGTTTCTGTCGCGAATGTCACGGATCTGCGATCGGATTGACTTCGGTCGCCAAAAACGGATAGATCGTGAGAATTGGACCAATCGACCGAAAGACCGTCTTCGAACGATCGACGGAATGCGAGGAAGGCTGTGGCGAAAGAGAGCTATCTTGCACCACACGTTTTTTGCCTACGGTCTTGCCGCTCTTTTTATCGCTCATCGTATCTCATTACGTACATTGGATTCACGCACTTTTTGCCGCTTTACTTCATTAAGAAGATTCTCACTCGATGCTATTTGATTTACCGTTCAAAAGTCAACCTGTAATGAATCTTACGTAAATTAGGCTAATGTATATTGACTAGACGAGAATTGGACTGTTCCCGAACTTCTGTATTCTCAGTTTCTTGATACTCTTCAACAAGTTTTTGTATCCATGAAAGTTTGATTTTTGCTATATCGTCATTCGTAGATAAAGAAAGAGTACGTAAGTATAGAAGAAAAAGGCAAATTTCCTGTAAACGTTATAACAGCTGCTGCTCGGATAAATTTTACGCGTGATAATCATTACTCTTTCTTTTTTCTATTTTATTACGTACAGTTACTGTCAACTTTATCGTCCGCAAGAGAAAACATTCCGATCTTTCAGGGAAAAAGTTACGTCGTTGGCGCGTTATATAGGTGTTCCGTACGTAACCCGGTAATAAATCCCGAGCACACAAAAGAACACAACGAAATTGTCATAAGGGAGAGAAAAGATA
The DNA here is from genome assembly GCA_914767735.1 of Anoplius nigerrimus. Classification (NCBI taxonomy): domain Eukaryota; kingdom Metazoa; phylum Arthropoda; class Insecta; order Hymenoptera; family Pompilidae; genus Anoplius; species Anoplius nigerrimus. The sequence goes on from OU612078.1 coordinate 13,196,681, forward strand.
GGCGGGACAAAAGTCAGAAGCGGGTGTGTGTGTCGGAATTGCGCAAGAATTGAACGACGGAAAAATTCCCAAGGATCGCGTTCCCGTTTTAATGCCGGAACGGAAGAGACGAGGGCGGCAGATAGGTGACTGCTAGGAAGGAGAGGGGACCGTTGGAGGCTCAAATCGTACGGAATCGTCGAATTTCCTAGACAACGTATCTCCCACGCGATCGGAAACCATCGCCGGCGAATACCGTCATTATTGCCTAAGCGATTGTGCGACGCGTGAAAGTCAGCTTCCACCTTCCTGCCGTCCGTCTCTCTCATCTCTTGTTTGCCCCCCCCCCCCCCCCCCGCTCCCCATTCTACCGCCACTACCCCGTTCGTCCCTCTTCTTCTTGCCGCTTCCTTCTCTTTCTATGCTACACGGCCGATTTTTTCGCCTTTGCCGGCCGGGTTCCTGCTTCCCAACAATTATCGGCGCGATACAAACGCCATTGTTGCCTTCCGCTCGCTCCATTTCGCTTTCGCAAGCCGAAAACGCGGCAACATTGGCCATGCCAAAGGTTGGCAATACCCAAATTTTACTTTTTTGCGCTCCGAAACGGGACTGACGGAGTGGTTGAATGTTTTTCAGTACCCGAACGTCTCGAGAGCTTCACCTGAATCAATGGCTGCATGCATTTTCCGCAGTTTTGACCAAGATTACGGCAAATTATTTCGCGAATATTCCATGTAACACGCCCTGAATTATCCATGCGTCTGATGTGTTGTTTGATTTTTCGGAGTTCTCAATTTTTGCTAGATATGTTGAACTCACGAAAAATTGAAAGATAAATCATCATATACCGTTTGTATCGGAGTATTTTAACGTTTGCGAAATTGTTGAATAAAATGCTGAAAATCTAATTTCTTAAGCAAGTCAACAAACATACGTAGTTATGTACAAAAACTAAGTGTCGGAAAGTGTTGCCGATACTGAAATATGGTGTATGCAAAGCAATGCAAATTTGTTTTGCAATAAAAAGGGGAAGGGATGATTGTGCCGTAGAATGTACTTTATCCCTCTCATTACAAAGTTAACTTCCTCATGAAACAATCGCTATCTCCTTTGCCGCCCCCTTAATAATCCTTTCAACGGAAGAGATATTTCGCCGTCGGTTCCGTGATTTATAAAGTATTCTTAAGCGATTTATAAAGAATTTATAAAAGGACTTATCGGGAGTGGTAGGAAATTGTTTCTCATAAACAATGCGGAACTTCTTCAATGCTTCTTCGTTTCCTTCTCTCCCAACGTCAAGCCCACCCTTATTTTATTCTCCGACTACGTGCCCATTGACGGAATAATTTAACAATCGTCAAGACCGCAAACACTTTCGCCCAACAGAGCCATTAATTTCTTCTCGATTTTTTTCGTTTTCATCTAGTTTCTGCAACTTCATTATAAAAACTTGCGGTCCACTTGGCTTGCAGAAGTACAAGGAGACCAAAAACTTCGTACAGAAATGATGATTTTTCATTTATTCGAAGGTTCAACCACTTTCGGCAATACACAAAGAAAAGTGGGGATGATGGGATCGCCGTTTCGCTAGATAGAAGCAATTCGCGGTTTTTGTTACAATGCGAAAATAAGGTGAAGAATCCAATTCAATGAAATAATCAAGGATCGAGGGAAGAAATCAGGAATATTAAACGACATCAGCAAATAAAGACGAATTCACACCTTAACAAGTTCTTCTTATCAGTTACCATGAAAGAACAAAACGGAGGATTTCACTGTTTTGGCAGAGAACCAGGAAATTAAGGAAAAAGAAGAAGTAGAAAAAAAGTGAAGGACCGTTTGACAATTTTCGTAATATGATCTTCACCCTTATCGATTTCAACGTTCTCACGACCTGTTTCAAGAGGATCCTCTATCTTCATTCATTCTCCTCCGTTTTCTTCCTATTAGTTTCTCTACTTTCATTTTCCTTCATTACTCGTATTATTTAGTCTCTTATTGAACATTGTATTTCCTACCGTCACCGTGTATGTATATTGAATTTCTATTATTTCCCAGTATTCCGCTCTCTCGTGCTCAATGAATTTTCCGCGCCCGCGATTCCATTTAATTTCGAAAACGTTTCATAGGCCATTAAACGAATACGTTCCTTCGGTACGCTTCCCGCATTTTATTCCCACCACGCCTCTCTCCATATTTCATCTGTAACCACTTATTTTCATTTATAAAATTCTTCCCCTTCCCTCGCTGTCACGACTGACCACGTGTTCAGCACATGAGCTTCGACATCTTCATTAAATTATCTCTATACTCCATTACTGAACATCTGTTTCTTGCCTCTAGTATATCTGTGGAGAATGGACAATCAATGCGGCCGAGTTACTTGTTTCACATCAGGCCTTTTAAAACATATCATCACTATGCTTCCCAGCTTCTTCTCCCCACACCGTATGTGTCCTATCTTCGTCTTTTCCTTCCTTGTCGACAGACACTCGACACACGTCCTTACATCGTCGGCAAATAGTAGTCGCTCCCGCGTAAATCGAATTCCCTCTCAATTTCCATTCCGGGGGTCGAGGCAAGAGTAGAGAATGGCGCGAGGGAAGGAACAGACCGGGAGATGGAAAGAGTTAACTAGGATCTTCGAAGATAGGTTAGCTATAGCTGCAAGAAAATTCGTTCGGCTTAAGGGAAATAGGTGAGGGTATGCCACTGCTTAGTTTGTCCTTCCGGACTAATACCAAGGAAATTAAAGGATTCGCTATTAATGTCTATGATTAAAAGAAAATCTGTATGACCGCAAATGAAATGATATACTGCATTTTTATTACTTTGAAAATGGTATCACGATAGTCTACTCGGAGTTGCGTAATATAAAGTCAAGAGAAAATGAGGGATAAGACAAGATCTCTTCGTTTAGACCGTGTAAACGACTTGGCAAGTTCCCATTGTCCTAAAAATTGTGACCTGTTACTACACCTGAAGCCGTATAATTTCAAATGCATGAGAAAACAAGACGGGAAAAGACTAATTTGTACCGGAGCAGACCAAAAATGAATGTTTCTGATAGAACCGTAGACGTAAGAGATGCGAAAATACAGTCACGAACCAGCGTTTCCGTAGTCGAGGTTTAGACGGAAAAATCGTACAATGTCGATTGCAATAGAGAACGCATAGATTGAAAGACAAGCTGGCTGATCGCGACGATAATTGAATCGAATCGATAACAAGCAGAGTTAATCGGCTTCTCGTACGCGTTCGTTATTTTTCTCATTCTCGGAGTCGTAAAATGAATTCCGACGACCGGTCGATCTGCGAAACAACATAATTCTCTACTAGGACTCTATTTAACTCCATGGCCACGGCCGCCGTAATTGGTCAGTCGTTGACAGCATTTCTTACTTGAAACTACACCGTAAAAGAGGCTATCGATTGGATATGGCGCGATCGATACGTTACGTCTCTATTACACCATAATTACATATACAGGATGTCGTGTTCTCGTTACACTCAATAGTTGGAAAAAAGATGTCACGCACTCAGACAGGTAGACAGGGTAAGGCAGGCTCAAGGATTTGCGAATGTTCTACAAATTATCTTTTGTGTTCTCCATGTCGGAAAGACATTGTTTATGCTTGCTGCCACCAGTTAGTCTAATAAATTAAGCTCAATAATAAAAAATCTTTTTCAGCGGAAATTTACTCCGAGTTTGAAAACACGTCAAATAAATGACGCACAAGACGCGCGGAATGGTATAAAAACATGAAAGTCTCTCAATTAGTTTGCTCTTTTGGGAAATGGAAAGAAGCCCAAAGAGGCTGAGAAAACAGTATTCCCAGGCTCCTAACAGGGACCATTCCCGAGACAGGATGAAAAATCTTGACATTTCCCTTACTTCACACGGTGGCACGCACACGTTGATATTTTTTCCCTCCGATGGGCGAGAATGTGTAACAAGAATTCGAAAAAGCACGAAAAAATCAAATTTAAAAAAATTACAGCCAGCTATTGAACGTAATCAAAACACTCTTCATTGCGCGCAACCATTTGAACCATGTGTCGAATTCGAAATTCGCTTTGTTCTTATTTCTGTTTGTATAAGAGAAATATGGAATAATGTGCATTCAAAAACACCAACCCTTGGCAATGTATAAAAGAATTTAATCCCAAATAAGGTTCATTTCTCACTCTTCACCTTTTAATCAACTATGAATAGATTCAATTTCGTGAAGGATAATATATGTGTTGGATGAAACGTGAATGCAGGGTAGGATGAGATATATTTTCATATTTCGTAGCAATGGCTTTATTTAAACAAAGAATGCTGATACAAGTCTATCAATCGCGATCTATCGTCAATCACTACTCACCGCGTGCGCGCTCCTTCTTACTCGAAACTTTCCCGGGCTCACTACTAGCAGGCGTACAGCCTAAAAATCTCTATATGCGGGAACATACTACCGACAATATGAATGAACCAAAAATAAACATACCATAACATCGTGATAACAAAATAATATCACGATAGCTCCAAGTGCGTATGATGTTTACTTTCATGGCTTAATTGTTAGAAACTACGCAAATTTTTGACGGGATCAACTTAATTCTTAGGATACACATAGCCATCAACATTGGAAAGTAATGATTAATCATTGAAATTGGACAAAGATAAAAAACGCGAAATTAAATAGAGGAACGCATTAGTGAAGTGATTTATGTAATCAGTCTCTTACGTAAACCGAGGTTTCACGCTAAAAACTGATCTTTCAAGTTTTTTTTTGGCCGTCAATGATGACTGACCAAAGCGAAAGCAGTTAATTAGTCATGATTTTAATATAATTTAATCGTTAATACACTGATACAGTAATGAAGCGTTAATTTACAATTTGCCGCAGTCACCGTGACACAGAATGGCCACTGAAACATTGAAGACATTGAAAAAATCGTAACCGTTTTGTTTTCAAAACTGTCTCACTGTTCTTGTTCTTCGTTGGTTATGCAGCATCCCTTAGAGATAAAAATTATTTTCTCTAACGTCCGGCAGCGATTGAAATGATTCATCGAGCTTTGGTATTCTAGTAAAAGATGAACTATTAAAATTTATGCTTTAACTGAGCACCATCTATTTAGCAAACAGCAAATAAAGTTACGAAACATGTGAATTAAGAATGAATAGGATGCATTTATTGTTATATAGTCTTTAAACAGATAAAACAGTACTCTGCAACTCGGGTGACTGGTAGTTGTTACATGTAAATGACGAACTGTTAGCTCCATTTAATATGTCAAATAAATTATTTAAGTTACTCTCTGAATTCTGTTAAAGTACCACCACAGGGTCCGTAAATGTACACGGGAACACCATGTTTTGTTAAACAAGTAACGAAAAACGGCAGTAATGTTGAAAAATTATAATAATAATATTTTTCAAGTATACTTAACCCTAACTATTAGATGCACTTAGCGTTCTTGTATATAAAGATAACAATCCGATCGTACTTAGGGAATTAGTAACTTTCAAATTCTAATCAAGTATAAGTTGTAACAACGTCCTTCAACTGTATGGAAATGGTCCACCTAACATAAAAAAAACAACCCGTTAAGACAGAGAAAGTGAATTTGCAATTAAATATAACGCACACATGCTACTGTTTAGGATGAACTTGATTAGAAAAAAACCTATTTGCAAAAATACAATACCGTTTATTCCAAAAATCAGGAGTACTAGCCATTATTGCATTTTGATAAAAAACACTTATATTATAATAGACTCTACTGTACGGTATACTCTCGCATCAGAAACAGTTTCAACAAGAACACTAGATATAGATCGAAACACACACGTCAAATGTATCTACCAATAATCCGACACGCTGTGCTACAAAATTTTTCTCATGCGATTCTAGCGAATCTATTCATACTAGAAGCTAAGTAAGATCGGTTGATATCATGAGTTTTGCGGAATGACTGATACATAAGAAACTGATATGGTTCTTATATTCGATGTATAATATGTCAAAGATACATGTATGACGTAGGTGGACGGAATTAAATGCCAAGCAAAAATAAATAAGGGATCAGGAAGTCTTACTACAAATATGTTCTAAAGGGATGCAAAACAAAGAGGCTGTTTAATGTGAATAAAAAATATCGTTGCCTAGAGACTATATCGTACTGCTTTTGCGAAGTGCGGCAACCTGAATTGACAAACGTAAAAGTGACCACCAAACATTTATTACAAATTATCGTACTCAACTTCTCATTTAAATCTTCTTTGCCCCCTGTTAACATCACACGATGCTTGTAGTATATACCTTAACTAATTGTCAGAATCGAATGAAATCGGTATAATATCGGATAGCAATTCAATGAAAAATTCATTGCGGTTTAGTCGTTTGCGCCGCGTGTAAACGCTTTGCGTTTAAGAGAATACAGCCAACACATCAAACGGTATTGAGAATAGCCACAGGTGTGTACTGCATATACCTAATGAACAGCATTCTATTCAAAACCAACATAGCGGCTAAACAAAGATCAACGCTCAGAAACACAATGTACGCGTTGTTCAACTAAATTTTCGTAGATAGAGGAAGAGGATTGCGTATTAAAAGATTAAAGATACCAACACTGTTTTATATCAGCCTTCAACGAATATTAACAGCACTCATAGTTGGAATTCCTTTTACGGACAAAGACGAACAAGAAAAACTGGCTTTGAAGAGCTACTGATGTCTTGCCAACGAACATAAGCTTTGCTGGTATTCCAAACAGTACCACATAGAATATAACATATCACCTTCCTTTGCAGGAACACATAGAAGGAAGTATACATATATGCATATATACTAGAGGCAGGATATCCCATCATCATCAACGATAACTCCGTGAACCATGGTCTTTTAAAACCAACAAACATCCTCACTGCTGAAGCGCGTTGTATGCGCGGCGTGACAATTTTAATCCCCGCACGAATGCGCAATATGCCTCATTTGATTATTTGCTCCAAAGCACGTAAACAAACTCGTTTTTACAAAGCCTCACTACTCCATGCGTACATCTGTCCTCGATAAATAATTTATTAGTCGGGTATTGCAAAAATAATAGAGAGCGATATTTAAGGTTCAACGTCAAAGAGAGTGGCCAAAATTTCAATATTTTGCACAGATCCGACAAAGCGGCTAATGAATTGTTAAAGCTGCTCAACGCGGCATTTCGACAGTGTAATTTAAAAATATCAATAAGTGGCATAAGAGGGAGGTGAACGGAAAAGTATAAACAATGATTGTTATATAACTTTATGAAAAGGTGTATCTTAACAATATTCCGGATAATAAGTTCCAGATCTGTTTACAGAAATGGAAAACACCTTATAGCTCGTTCTATGGATGCGCAAAGGGATCTAACTCGAAGTTGACAATAGCCACTAACATACAGTTTCAAGCGCATGTGACGTTTACGTGGATTTGGAGAATTAGACTGTCGCACCTTGTACTTAATGTCCGAAAACGTGCCTTGTCAACAACTACCATAACACTGTCATCTGCTTAAATTCAATGAGCGTACTGAAAGCTTTAGCAATTGTACAAAAGCAAAAGCAATTATGAAACTACAACGAGCGTGCTAGAGATCTACATAGAACTTTTCGAAAACATAAATATTACACCATACACTTCACAAAGCTGTGTACCCCATTATAGTGTGAATGTGCGTACCCCTTGCCGAAGCTCTTCTAGGGTAATATGAAAATACGAAAAAATAATTAGGCATCAGAAGTGTCCAAGAACAGCCAGTTGCAATTAAACACATTACCGCAATTATAGCAATTAACCACACTGGAAAACGGATTCCAGCATTTAATGGAGATTTTTATGCGTTCCTTTTTTACATTAATGAGCATGTGCACCTTAATTCCATTTCATCAATCTGTGTCCCACTTGTGTAAGTTCTCATTAGGAATTAAAGAACAATAAAACAAGCACATCAAACGGAACATTTTTCATATGAGTGACCATTAGTGAAGAATCCGCGGCATGAGGGTATGGCGTAAAATACGATTCCTACCAACCAATAGCAGTGTGCATTATGAAGAGGACAGAAAAATGTATAATATTCCGGTTGAGATGTTACGTTAAAATGATATGTGAATACTTTATTAAAGAAAAAAGCAGCAGCTCACTGTAATTCCTGTCATAATCAAAGAATATGTATCTACCTCATAATATACGAGTGCACAGAAAGCGAATGACAAAGCAGAAATGTGGTATAAAACCAAATATGAATTTAATTGAACAAGGCCGCGCAAGGAACGCCGTTAAAGATACAAAAATCAATTTCAAATTGTAGGTTTTGTAAATTCAACATCGTCGCTAATGACCCTCTGTAATCCCTGTGACAGGAAATAAACACGAAGCGAAAGAAGGACGCAAGTAACTTATTTGATCATAGTTGCCGTTTGAGAATGTTAAAGGAGATTTTAAGGATACCGCGACTTTTGCAGGCTTCATTTATCAAAAAGGAAAAAACACGTTGACTATACCATGGAACTCCATTCCATGTTTGTCATCAAAAGTTATAAAAACTTACTCATATAAAACCGTTATATATACTTCGAGTAATAAACCTATATGCATCATATCGTTTATATTTCCTAAAAACAATTAATTTCCACTAGCTTTCTTTCCGAGGTAAGAAGCCAAAATTGACACCATTCATATTCCTTACAATGCTTAATATAATACCTTCCTTAAAACGAGGAAAAAGTAATCACTGTGTTAACTGAAACCAGAATTTGCTGAGTACGTTCGAAATCTATATTTAGAACGAACACAAACAGTTCACTAATCCTAATTGATTGCATGTACCGTAACTTTGGTCGAACTAGCACTTTCCAGCTAAAAGCATTTTCGAAATGCAACAAAAAATGGGCCAGGTAACCGCGATTAGTGTTAAAATAGCAGTGAAACAATGCCGAAATACTTGCCGAAGCGGAAATAACTTTCCGATTTGTACGCCGAACTATTTCCTCGTTTGCGCTCGTTCATCGAAACTCGAAAGGAACGACAGGATGGAACAAAAAGACAAGCGGGGAAAAGGACATTGGTCAACGACAAAAGTTTCGGTTTGCTTTAACGTCTCGAGGGCCGTAATTCCTCTGGTCACTTTCGTTCACCCTCGCCTGCCTTGTTTCAAAGTTAATACGCCTTTAACCAACATTTCCAAGCATCATTGAAGGCTCAGTGCAATTATGTTAGAAAGATTTTTGCAATTTCAGTGAAAAGTGCATTCTTCATATATGATTCATCTACAGCAAAATTGTTTATGCCAACATAAGGGATGCAACCGTTTCCCTTCGCGCAATTATACCATTAATTTTTTTTTTAATTTTTTTTTTATTGAAAGCTTTACGTCGCATCGACTACTGGGTCCTTAGCGACGGGGTTCTGTGTGGGATACATTATATTATACCATTATTTGTTTTTACGTAGAATGTCAAATTAAAGTATGAAGGATGAAAGGGAATGAAAAAACAATAGAAATAAAGCATGTAACATCCAACAATAGCCTGAACAATTTTTCGCGACATGGGAGTGAGCGAGACCAACTGCTAGCTATCCTCGTCCCACTAGCAGTACCAAACACGTTACCGAGGCAACGGACTGGGAAGAGTCAAGAAGTATCCAGAAACATCTAGAAGGATCGAGAAGGTTCTAGAAGATTCGCGATCAGCGGCCGACATGACCACCACGCATAGCAACGCATTTATTGACGAGCCCGCTCGCCTAGTTACGCACCAGTATAAAAGACGGCGTCTTATGTCATACAATCTCTTATTTTCATGCAATCTCTTATTTTCCTGCTGGGAAGAACAAGGGTAATATCACGGTCGCTCGGCAGGGCCGGGGACCGTCTTCTGGATCACCCCCTGGAGGAGAGGACGGTAGGAATACGCCACCGGCCGCCTCCAGGGGGGGAGAGTACAGAGGGTCCCCAGGCAAGGGAGCCGATTCCCGGGTCACCCTGTGGAAGAGAGGACGGTAGGACTACGCCACCGGCCGCCTCCACTAGGGGAGAGTACAGGAAGGCTACCCCGTAGAGTCATTTGCGGGCGATTCCCGGGTCACCCTCTGGAGGAGAGGACGGCAGGACTACGGCACAGGTCGCCCCCCCGCGAGGGGAGAATGCAGGAACACTGCCCAGTCGAGTCACTTGCGGGCCAAGACCTTAAGTCGCCCGCCGGAGGATAGAACGGCCGGACACACCGCCGATCGCCTCATAGAGACTAAAGTACAGAAGGGGGAAATTACGAGACACTCACCGAATAGTAGGATACGATAATCTAAAGTCGAGCATTATACCATCGAAAGTTTGAGACGAACGGGCTCAGTCATAAAAGAAATCGGACATTGCGAGTCGAGCAAATTCCTGCATTACCTACAAACGAACCAAATTCCTGTAAAACCTTCAAAATGAATAAATCCTTAACATTTTCCCACAGAATCATACCTCCTGTCATTTCCAATCCTTTCAACGAGAATCCTTCAACTACAAGCATTGAAACTTCCACATCCTATATAAGTATATGTATTCTGCTCGGTGTCCAAGATTTCAGTTGCATTGATTACATTTGTAGGTTCGTTCTGTGAGTATTATTTGTTTCCCGCAATTTTGTCGGCAGAAACACGTTAGAGTTCCGCAACAAAATTGATCGTGAAAGTAAATTGGAAGAGCTGCACTGTTGAATAATTGAATGGGAAGTATAAATGATTACCATAAAGAAAAAATACATTTCATTCGAATGTTTGTATGTATTTGAACAAGATTGCGTAGTTGTCCCGTGTACTGTCTACGAGGGTGAATCGAATGCAAACGAACCTTTTGTACAACTAAAATTATTTTATAGGAAACATCTACATTTCTACAAATTATTTTTCTACATAATCTCCTCCTTTTATGACACATGACATAGCACAAAAGTAAACACAAGAGAAGCCGCTTAGCGTAGTTCCCCCACTCTAGACATCCTCAACTAACGACTTCAACTGCCCAAACACATACAAGTACCAATCTCAACACTGAGCCAATAAAAGTTCGTTTATATTTGATTCACCCTCGTATTATTGATCACACCCATAACGTTCTACGAGCTAGGCGGAAGGTCGGCGAAAAATGGCGAAAGTAAGAAAAATAACAGCATCGGGTATAATGGCCATGTTACATTATCACATTTTTTGCGGTACAGCTCGTGGAAAGAAGTGGAACCGGGCAAAAAGAGAAAAATAATGGCCTCTATTTAAAAAGGTGACCACCGCTATTGAGCCAATCGAGTCGAATAATTTCGCATAACAGGGTAATTCCATCTTATTCCGTCCCTCCCGTTTATCCCGGCATAAAAACGACTCAGAACTCTAGTACCACACACTTGGCCATTACCGGTAATTGAATTTTTTGCAGCGCATAAATTCGCGTCCCATACCCACCCAGACTCTTCTCCCCCGTCCTCAGGCCATGTTGTACGTGCAGTTTTTCCAACTGCTGTTTCGTTTTTCTCCCATTCTTCCCTCATACATATTTCTTCCGCCGTTTCATTTGTGTTCCGGTGATACTTCTCTTTTCATTGCTACTCTTCCAACGAAGAGATTTTCTTCATCAACAACAATTTCATGACTAATTGTTTCATACTTTATCATCCGTTCAAGTATTTTGCATTATACAATCGTACTGGCTAGGCTTACACGAAGAACACTGTTTTCCATTTGATCGTTACCTCATACATTCTATCTGCATGCTGTCTGTTTCAGGAATTTTCACATTCGCTCTATATAAGAGACATTTTTTCATTTCTTCTTTCGTTCGCATGGCAAGTGAATAACGAAACTTTGCAGCCGCGTTGCTGTTGCTGAAGTGGGGGTGGGAGAGGACAGTGGGAGGAGAAAGAAGGGACTGTAGAACGGGGGGAGGGGGGGGGAGGGTTGAGTGGGTAAGAAGAGAGGTTTCTTTACTGCGGGGACATAAAAGTGCCCGTAGGAAAGTTTGACACCTCTTTCAATTTGGTCCCCCTGTCTTCCCGTTCGGGGTCTACTACTTTTCCATGCCCCCCCCCCCCCCCCGTCCGTTACTCACTTTTTTACTTGCAAGGCAGTTATATTTTTTCGGCGTCCAAGTTATTGATCTCAACGTTCGCATCCATTGAGCAAATTTACGGATCTGAAACTTTGTCGCTTGCAAATAACGAATGCGTAAAGTATAAAGCATTTAATGTATAACACGATGCAAGGAAAATATTGACTATGAACGAGGACGAAGTCATGAGCTGGGACGTATTACACATATTTTACGTAGTGACGTGATTTAGGATAGGTAGCGATGGCCAGAGTTCATGAATGCGTAAATTTATGTATATTAAAATTTATGAATTTACAAACAATGGGAGCAGCAATTATAAAATAACATATAATGAGCAGTATACTATAACGCTGAATGCAACTTACTCATTTGATGAAATTCGTGACTAAAAGATTTTACAAATATGCAATATACAAACAGTGTTTGAAACCACGGTTGCTATCGCTTCGTAACTGTTATAATTTATTATTTTTTCCCGCTATTGCCTTATCTGCATATTTATAAAATCTTTTAGTCACGAATTACATCAAAATACACTCTGCACGTTACAGACATTACCATAGATTGGATACAAGAAATAAATCGCTGTCAACAGCACACACTGTAAAACATGGTAAATAGCAAAGCATACAAAATGTTGAGAGTACCAATACATCTTTCGAAATTTAATAGCCCATTAACGGTGTTAATTAAATATTTGACGAGAAGCTATTGCATACCCATTACTGTGCCACATCACGATAGATTCATCTAAAAAGTGGCTAGACGCGCGAAGAATTTGAGGAAACAATAGAGTAAAAAAAAAAGAAAGGAGGAATAGAGCTGAATCGGATGGGAGGTACGATGGAAGAAGGATTGAAATGAGGAAGAATGAGGACGAAGCCAGAGAAAAGGAGAAAAGAGCGAATGAGAGCTTGTTCTCCTATAAAATATGACTCTGCTCAGGTTGTCGTTCGAGGTTAAATAGCGGGGTGGGTAGAACAGTGCGATGGGATTAGGTGCTGCTATATACATTCTACTCACATTCGCTTACAGAGTATGCATGTATATTATGTATTTGAATGTACTCGTGTACAAGAAAAAAGACTTTCTTCTTGAACTGCTACAAAAACCATGAAAAGTCGTTTTTTTTCACTGCAGTTCTGTCTCTGTGATTTCGCTTCCCTCCCGTTTTAGTCTGATAAATATCTCCGTAATGTTAGTCGGCAGAAGTCGCGACTGAAAGTTACCTCTGGCAAGATGACAGAACTTGCAGGGAAATCGAAATTAGTGAAAATTTTGCTCCAAGCCAAATGGTCCGAAATGAATGAAGAACGGTTTAGTACGTGGCGGTGCAGTCAATCAGATAGTTTCCGGGCAGTCTAGTTAGCGATAGAAAAGTTATCTTTTTATCGAGTTGGCAAAAAAGTAACTTTGGTTTTTTTGTAGTGTGATATAAAACTCTTATGCTTTTGTGCACAGAATAAACTTTGACCGTGAAATGTACTTTCTAATTTGTTGCATAACTTAAACGCGGCTAATGTCAAATGGATAGAAGGAAATATTATGACATTGACAGAATTCCTTGCAAAAAAATGACAACGCTATCTATGCTTTACAATCGAAAATGCTACCTTGCCAACTCAATAGGCGTGAAATGTTGCAGAAAATTATTGTAAAGCTACAAATTGTTCGCGCAAGCGCATCCGTCCAGTTCGCATAATACGTTTCCTGGAAGCAAAGATGGAAAGAGTCCTCGGACGAAGCTGTCGAAAGTGCGGAGAAGATCTCTTCCGCTCAAGGCAAAGGTTTCGCGAAGGATCGTTAATTCGGCAGAAGTGCGGCGCGTGGAAATTTGTCTGACTAGGAAAGGAACCGTTGCCCAAGACGTGACAGGGCGGACCGACGTAATGTAAGTGAACTGGAGCCAGGCCACGTATTATCCTTGCGCTGGTGTGGGTGGGTGGGTGTTGCGCGCGCACACCCAAACGCATTTATATCGTGGCGCGTTACGTATTCGGATGTTCTTCCGCTCCTCGCTCGCGAGATCTTCTCACATACTAAATCCAACGCCCAAGAAGAAACAATGGCCGTCCACTGTCTCTCTCTTCCGCTTCACGCCTCTCGTCCTGAGGTCTCCTCTTTTCACGGCTATCTTTCGACAAATTCTGCCGAGTCATGCAGCAGGTCTTGGCTTTTTACTCAGCCGTCCAACGTTTCGTTTAACGTCAAATTCATTAGGCACCGATTTTTTGCCAATGCAATGCAACAACAGTTGGAAAACGTGTCTTTTACATAAGCATTAAAATTGAGCGAAAACTTTACTTACTTACTTCACAATTTACGTCATAACGTCGAATGAGTAATTGGTTTTCATAGGGGGATGTATTAAAATTTCATTATATTAATATATATGTATATATAAATTATATTCATATTAATATAAAAGAACATTATATTAATATTTCTATGTATCTTATAAACAATGACGCTAAACATCGTTCATCTTAACGATAATTGAATATTTACATTAGATGATCTATCAGGTACTTACTTAGTGTCTCGGTAAAAGCAACGTTTGTGGGACGTAAATGCCAATTGCCAGATCCATCTGAAATCAGATGAGGAATACCATATGAGCATACAAGAATAAAATTTGACTCTGAGAGGTTAACGCAACCGAAGAGACATTCTAATTTATATAACAATGTAATAAAGCTTCGCTTAAGTAAGAAGAAAGTGAATTATCAGTTACCCCGTATTAATTTCTTGTTTTCCGAATATTAGATGAAACAAACATATTCTATTCACTTTGTGTTCTAACTTGTTGTCTGCTATTCGATATGATTTTATGCGTTAATATCATTTTAAAAAATATAAGCACAAAAGTGTTTATTTGCGTTCACGCTAAAAGAATCAAAAGAAGCTGTTGTTTTAAATCAAATGACAATTAGATCAAACGTGAGCTGTTTATAATATAAAAAATACATTGCTTACATAATAACAAGTTCAGTGAGAATCCATTATGAGATATTAAGTGAAATTCAAGTTCCCTAACGTATTTTCCGTCATAATACGTTTAACAGAAGACAAGGGTATATCTTGTCGAAATCCGTGGATTAATTTAATTAGAGCAACGAAGGGAGTAATCGGCACCATAAGTTATTTCGAATCCCTGGTGGTTGCGGCCAATATCCCGCGATAGGTAATCGGAACGGGAAATTGGGATGGAGAAATCCTAGTTGGTCTGCAGATGAGCCGTTTAAGCCGGATGATTAATTGACATCGACATCTCCCGTCTCGAAAGTATCGCGGATTACCAATTTGATTACCCTACCTATTTTCATTATACCGCACTTTTACCCTCCGATAATAGGAAATAAGCAATTGACATGACTAAAGTTCATTATCCGGCGAAAGATGTAGTCAACGATAACGTCCTCCTTAATTCCCTTTTCTGAAAGATGCGCTGAACCGTGTATTGATTTATTTAATTATTTCATTAATATCGAACATTGAATGTTACATCAGCTTGCTTCTGTTATTTATCGCAAGGGATCAGATGTTTTTTCAAATGTTCCTTGGCGCGTTGAGGCTTTGTTGTCTGTTTCAGTATTAATACTTGACTCTAGAGTTTAAACTATTCACGCATGCTGCAATGTACTTACAAAAAAGCATACAAGAGCCGCCATATGTGAAATCTTACGAAAATTGTGAAAGGCAACGTTAAGAAATATGTTTATCTCTATTGGTAATTTTTGTAATGTTTATATGTAATCTATTCGCAGATTGATTTACTCTGCTCTAAAATATTTGTAGAAAAATATCTTGTACGGTTTCGTCCTTGATCATCAATTATCTCCTTATCAACAATAATGGACCCCCCCACCAGACATAAAACTGGACTCAAGACAATCGCAACTTCCCTCTGAGAAACACACATATGCAAGCCTATTTGTATGTTTAGAATTTTCGACAAATGTACTAGTAATTACATACAAAACATGTCTTTCCCAAGTCCTTTCCAACAATATAAAATGGGGGGGGGGGGGGTCGAGGGGTAACAGTCAAGTCCAGCACGGTGGTCAATTTGACGCTCGACAACGAGAATACACTAATTTCGATGGAAACTGAACAAGTGAGTTAACGTGCATCGTGGCATCGGCCTTTCCTATCTATTAAGCGATCTTAGAAGCCATACTCAGTGATCTATCCCAATCAATTACCATCTAATAACAAGTCGCCCGGTAGCAATGACGCGGCATACACTTTCATAAATCGATTACAAAGGCCACAAAGGCCAGTTTACGGTATCGCGTATCCCGCATTGAAACTCTCTGCCAACTCAAACAAGAACATCGATACGCGCACACACATATATACACAGAGACACATACGAAGAGGCAAGCACAGATCGAACACAAGCGAGCGGTGCTCAAAGTCAGACAATCTCGGGCAACGCCGAGAGACGTTCAAACGTAAAATTGTCGACTTACGTAAAGATCGAGGACTGGCGACCTCACCCGATTTTAAGAATGGGTTACGAGAAGAGATTGTGAGTGGAGATGGAGTGCTCTTAATGACATGTGTCTCCCCGTACCTGTTGGTCTCTGTACGTGTGTGTGAGAGGAACAGAGAAGGGGGGGGAGGGGAGGGGGGGAGGGCTGGAGACACTGACATTTGAGTTTTGAACTGACGAAAGAGTGAGCGGCAATGAAAGCCTTTAGGGTTCGCGCAATTTTACATGTCGCAGGCTTTGGCTTTGACTCAAACATCGCTTTCAATGTTCCAGTTTCTGATATAACTGAAAAATAATCATCACGTGCACTTAATTAATATTTGATGCTCTGTATTCTACGAATTACTAGGTCACTCTCTTGATTTGAAAAAATAAATTTTATGTGCAACAAAGCCATTGTAAAATTATTTGACATCAAAGGAAGAAATAAACTAATAATCGTTTCAGAATGATTCTGGAGTCAATTTATTTCGATGTTATGGTGTAATCGTCATGTTACTGAAGCCTGTATCCTTTTCGTAATTTCCTTATTGATTACACACAAGCTTCAAGAGTGTTTCGCTTCACACAGTACGCCATTCCGGACTTTCTTTTATACACAGTTCTTTTTTAGCGTTATTCCAGAAAGTACTTAAATGCGTCTGACTTTTACTTTACTCGCGACATGTGGTGCACCTAACTTTACCATCACATTATTAGTCGTACAGTCACTTGCTGTACGAAGAAAAACATGTAGCTTAATTGCGACAGAAAGTATTGTACTAATTGTTTTCTACCGCGATATACGCGCCACAGTATCGCACAACCGGTGAAAAATAATGAATAATGAGTCTTCTACATAGAACTCAAAAACTATCAAAATGACTGGTGTAACTCTTGTATGTAACGAAAAATAGATAAATGTTATGTTCAATGTTGGTTAGAAAAGTGTAGAAATCCAAGACTGAGTTTGCTCATAGTTTACGTCGTTTACTAAAAGAATGTATGTTATTGTCAGTTTATTAATATCCAATTTTTCTTCCCATTCTTTAGAAGATGTAACAAATTGAAGAAGTAAAATTATTTATGGTGGTTAGGTTATATGTAAGGTTACATGTACGTTTCGGACGAAAATGCACCAAAATGTTTTCTAGGAGTAGTAAAAGCTCCCAGGCTATGGCCAATAATTCAGTATTTAACGAATATCGAGATCTCTTTTATATCATTGTGTTAATACACAACATCAAAGTCAGTTTCAGATAAAGTGGTCTGCTGCAAAGAAGAATGAAACCCTTGAATCGTCAGCGGAAAGAAAGAGTAATTGAATAATTCGAATACTAATAACTGTTATGATAAATTGACAACATCGATTACTCAACGAATTTGGAGAAGATAAGGACTTGAGTTACGTTCCTCAATAAAATTTCAATAAAAGATAGTCGACGGCATAATTTACATTTTTCGAACAAGATTGTGAATTTCACGTGTCTTTGGCATCGTAAAAAGCAAGAACAGTTTTCGGATTTGGGGGTAAAGTACGACTTCTGGCTACGATTATGTAAATAGATTGGAAAAGTTTGATTCAATCGCGTTCGTTCTCTCGTAACTCATCAATCTCGCTTCCTAGGACGAAAACGACAATTGTTACGCTGATGACAGAGGCCCTCCGTTTGCGGCAGAAAGGAAAGATTTGCAGCGAAATTAATAGGAAGTCGGTGAGGGCAGGTCGAAATGGGAAAGTTTGAAATAGTCGTCCGGCTTTATTGCCGCCTTTTCCCCCTTTTTTTTCGCAATCTTTACGAAATATTCGCTCTTCCTCATTCTGCTGTCTATGCAGCAGTTTGTCGTCAACTATTTCTTTACCTTCTTCAATACTTTTAGTATGCAATCTTGTCAGATTCATTTCGATCTTAATATACACGCGAGTAATACACCGTTAATTAAACCTAAACGGAAAATTCAGTTAATTTCAATAAAAACGGGATTGCTACTAGGTCGGTGACCTAAACTTAACTCTAATACAATTTTATTTACCTATATTTTCTGTTTATGAAACAAATGTCGCACACACATAATCCGTTATTATTAGTATGGAACTTTGACATCACTTAATTAAATATCCTCGAAAGAGTCAATCTAAAATCGACTATCCACAGAAACAAAATACAAATCGTAAGGTAATATTGTTAATCGGCGGTGAAAGGAGACTCTACTAAAAAATAGTGAGAAAGAGATAAAGAAGCAAACACCCTTGATACCTTTATCACTCTTCTTAATTCGCCTCCACTTTCCTCCCAGGTTTTCGCTTTTTTGCCTTCCCTGCCCGTCTCATTTGAACGCCAAACACGCCCAGGCAATTTGTCGAGAGTCACTAAACGACTGCTAATGATTAGGCGGCTCACGATAAAATTGTCTCCGTCAACATCGAACGGATAACGGAGGTTGGAAAGGGGGCAAGGAGGATGGGGGGGGGGGGTGGGGGGGGAGAAGGGCAGAAAGTGGATAGGAGGGAATATGGGAGAAAGCGAGAGAAGTAGGCGCTGATCGATTCGTCGTCAGGCCGTTCCATCCAATTCCGAGCAATCTTCCCTTCTTTTTCTCTACTCCCCGTTTTTCCGACGGTCAAAGACAAATTTCCCGCCCGATCGACGAGTTAAACCTTTGGAACATTTTTTCTACTCTTTATCCTTTCCCCTTGGATCCAAATGATGCCGTGCGCTTTTCACTGTCTTTTATGCGTTTCCTTCGCATGCACAAAAATGCACATTGTTCTGTTCACATATATAACATATGTAGGTGTTCGACATACCTACCTGTTCTCAACTAATGCACGGTTTTGTAATTTGGCATTAAGTGCGCCTAGTGTCAAAAATTACATAATTGATAAAAGGAATTTTAGCATTTTAAGATGAAAAAGTACTCTTAGCAACGAAAAAAAAGTCAGGGCTTTAGCAATCAGGCTTTCCTTTAACCCTCACTTTTCTCGATATGTTTCTCGCTCTTGATATGGCGTTATCAATTTGATATATTGGATGAAGCAATTGACATAAAATCATACATTCATCTGTAGATTCAAAATCTAATTTTGTCGACCAAGAATACTCTTGTCGAAATCCCTCAAACGCGACAGACTAACAATCGTCGTCGTTGAGCAAGAGGGTAGAAATAAATATCTTCAGCCTCCGAGCAAATGACTTCGCTCCGAAAAGCCGTCGACGATTCCGAAATAAATGGCGGAAACGAGCACGAGACAAACCGAAAACTTGCGCAAAAGTATAGTTTCGCAAAGTCGTGTAGTTGTCGTTTCTCGCTGTCCCTCTTGGCTCATCAGAATTTCTTACACCAAGTTACACACTGTCTCAAGCAAGTATATGTAACTTTGCACAGTGTTATAGAAACGCATATTATATATATTTGAATATTTGCTCGTTAAGCTAAACATTTGTCACGTACATGGAAAATCTGTTATGTAATGCACTCTTGAGCATACCGTGCACATGAGTATACAAGTAGATATGAGAATGTTGTTCGATAGATGCGTCTGCTTTTGAGTACCCATGTGTAGAGCAAACACCGAATTATGTATTCTGTCAAAGTGTTCTGTTTCACTATACGCACGCAGCCCGTAAAGCGTTTACGCAAAAAACGATATCAATCTAAGCTAAAGTAAGTACCACTTCCAGAAACTTTCAAAAAAGAAAGCAACGACCGACCGCCCAGTAGTTAACTGGATTTCCAAGAAAAAATGTAAGCAGCTTTTAAAAATTTGTTATCAATCATCCCTGTCAATATTCCATTCCGTCAGTCTGGCGCCGAAACTTTTCTCTGCAATACGGCTGCACGATGTAGGTATACGTAGGACACAGAAAAATGATACAGAAGTATACAACGCTTGCACATAACACGTCTCCCTTCTAATTACATCCCACACCCGCGCCATTTACATTTAAACTCGACTCTTTGCCAAGATTCCAGTCCCCTCCCCCCAGGCTAACCCCCCCCCCCCCCCCCCCCCCCCCACCCTCGTGCCACCCAGTCGCTCTTTTCTCATTCTTTGTTTCTCGGCCGCGTTATCGTCGTAATTAATCTGCCGCCAGGAGAAAAGGTCTTTTCTCATCCGCGTTATCGTCCTCGGCCAGGTTTGATGCCCCCAAAGCCGAGTGCCGAAGTTTCACTTTCATCTTTGTCATTGTTCCGGTGCGCGCGCGCGCGCTCGCACACATATACTGTACGCCTTGGTAGGATTTGAGAACCGCGAGTGCGAGTGCGAGTGCGAGTGCGAGGGCGAGGGTCGGGTGGGGTACGAGAAGAGACAGTATTATTCTTCGTTAGTCCGGGGTAAGTCGTTCAGGCTAAGTCGCGAGGTGTCGTAAATGGAATAATTATCGCGGTTATCGGGCACGGCTATCTCCGTGGCTTGGAAGACCCGTTGTTTTCCGGAGAAAGTGACTGGAAATTCGGCGGAGTGGGGGGGGGGGGGGGGGGGGGGGGCGGGCGACGAAGTGTTCCAGTTTCGCGGGTCGCAGGACCATTTTTTTCGTTGGTCAACTTGGGCGGACATCGGCCCAGACTGCTTCGGATTCCTCGCACACGCCCAATTCTCTCGGAACTGGGCATTCTCTCCTCACCGAAAGATAGTCTTTTGTAGCGGAAAGTGTTTTCAGGGAATTACTCGTTTTCGGACAACGTGTTAGGGTAAAGATAAATTGGTCATGCATTCTAGTAGTAGAGTATCTGCTTAACCTTAACAACTGGGTACATTTGAACGCTATTGGGCAATCGGCGGTGTACTCACAGTCTGTCAAAGTAGCGCGCTCAACTTTCTTGACGCACGTAATGGATTACCATAAAAATTATTTGTGATCATATGAACCATACTCTTTAAATGAATGCAACAATTAAAATGGTATTTTTCATTTGTATTATCTATTGTATTGTATGATTTATAGAGCATAACCTCGAGCGCTATCGCATCGCTTGATTGTCTTTGCAATTACATAATTAAGACAAAAGCTATGGCGCTGTTCATCATTTTTAGGCCGCGTTTTTTCAATGACCTCTAAGACTCAAACGGTTAACGATTAAAGTACCGACGTTATTCTGAGAAGGCATATCAGATAAAAATTACTGTTCGTATTGTTTGGTATAAGAACAAAAATTGCACCAAGTCAAGTGTTTTATATTAAATTTAGAAATTGTAGTAAAATCTTTTCTAGCAATGCACACATTTGTGCGACTGTTTCCTTTCGTCACAAAAGTCTCGAGGAGACAATTGAAGGTCATTAAAATGATCTTTTGCGGGCTTTAAATCTCTTTCCTCCTTTTTCAAAACTGGCAGTTCTTTTGATTCGAGAAGGATAAATGCTTGATCCCGGTGCCCCTCGAAAACGCATATTCGATGCCGTCAATTCGAATTTCAGACATACGATCTGCGCGGTGGCACTTCAATGGGATTGACTGGAGTATCCGTACGCGTTGGGCAGTGGACTGTTGAATTCATCCCTCTTGGACGGGAGCACTTTTTGCCGACGAAACTGAAGCCCGATGATCAATTGCGTGCGCATCGTTTCAAAGAGGACACTCTCACCCGCCTCTTCATCTTTTTCCTGTCGGTTGTTTTTCTGTTCCCTTTCAAAATTCACTGCACCGTTTTTCCGCAGTCGACATTTGCGTTTGATTGCCGGCTTCTGTTTCACTGCAGGGAGAGAGTGTGTCTGTGCCACAATTAATATCCTTTCTAGATGTTGCATCTACGACAATTTCTCGTCACGGAGCGCGCATTCGAAACGTTTTCATTGCGAAAGGAAGAGTGAAGCCTAGGGTGCGGAATGTTCGAAATATTAGTTCAAAAGTGCTCACCCGTTAGATAACCCATAACCACAGCGGTTCAACGTGGTCGATGGTGGGTGGAAAGGACGGGCAAGGGAGTGTGTATGTATATTCGGAATCGATTCCCGTCGCCGACAAATGGAGGAATGAACGGTTTTCAGAATATTTCCCCGATTGCGGAACTGCTATATGTATGAATATCCGCTGATACACGAATTTAGTCTTGCGAACGCGCACGTTCACGCAATACGCCTGTGCATCAAACCCGGGTAAGATTATGAACATTTTTGCCCGCGTCGAGTTTCTCAGAGCCCCTCTATTATTTATGATTTTTTTTCTACTGTTACTCGTTTGTTTTTCTTTCTTCCGATTTGCCCTTTTCCTTCTGGATTTCCAGCGAAGTAATTCTACAAAAATCAAGCACAAATGTCGTCGTCAGCATGTATTACGCGTATAACCTGTTATCCTTTGCTATGGTGGAATGTCAGCATTGCGTGAGTCTTTCGGAAACGTTGAGAAGTGTGGAATTTTTCTACAACGATAAGAATTGTTCAGCATTCTGTCATTCATTAAAAATCTTCGAGAACCGTTCACCCCTCCTTTTTTAGTGGCGGGCACGGTATTGATTTTTACGGCACCGCGAAATCGTTCCGTTATAACGCATCCCTAGCCGTTATCATTACCGTAACACGTTTTATAGCTTTCGTTGATGCTCCAAAGGTGCGGACCAATCTGTTTGCAGACATCATGTAGAGAATCATGAATTGTCAGCGTTCGATACTCGCCGTGCCCAACGACAATATCATATTTATACGCATAAAAGCCATATGCATTTCACATTTGTGCAACACTGTAACAAATCATGAAGAAAATCGTAATACCCATATTTTTCATCACGTTTTTCAAATTTATTTTGCCGTGTTGCATGAAACAATTGTCGAAAAAGTTTATGGAAATACCGTTTCAAAAATATACCGTTGTCAACGGCAGCACAGTAAGAATACGAATGTCGAGGGAAAGTATTTTGAATGAAACAACCAAAGTAATTATACGCGGCAAAGAACGATTGAATCAAAGATTGTATGCACGAAAATTGCAATGCTTTAATACAGGTCTCGAGCTTTTTTTTTTGTTAAGCGTCGCTTGCAACCCTTTCCGCCTTTTAGACCTCGGGACTCCATTGAAATAATCTCTCGCCAAGTGAAAAACGTGGTAATTGCATCGCGTTATTAAGTTTCGTTCGGAAAAGCGGCGAAGATCCGCCAACCTTCATCTTTCTCCCCGTCCCGAAGGAATGGCGAGAATTGTTGTTATGAGGGAGTGATTAACGGCAGAGGAAAAAATATGGAGCGGCCAAGACGAGCTACGGAAATTATGCTGTGATGGGAGAAAAATTGAACGCGGTTTTATTTACAGGACTGAACAGATGATACTTATATTGTAACAGCTATTAAAGTAATTGTTACGTTAGGATCCTAGTATGACAAAAAACACTTACACAGACACGACGACACAGTACAGTGATAATACGAAGTATAATGTTAATTTAATCACATCGTATGGTAACGCGTAGGCCGACAATGATGTTTAGCGCTAGTACAATCTTACATCTTTATGCCACTGGATTAGACTGATTCAATACAGAGTTATGCTACCGTACGAGGGTGTCACTACATCACTGCATTAATGTTGTGTTAAACCTTACATAATATGCAAATGTCGTACCAGCGACATCAAATGGTTCATTGACATTATATATTATCTCATTTCGAAGACCTACTACATTGAAAGCACGTTACAGTACATAACAAAGAAATTAGAAGTCACTACTGAACACCCAAAATATTATTTATCTTGAAACGTCGTAGATAGTACCACACTGTGCCGTACAAAACAGCTTTCTGCTGAAAGCTGCGTGTTCCAACGTTCACCGACGCGCAAAAATTGCTGGTGGAATCATCATCTAGCTCTCTCCAATCTATCGTAAAGTTGATAACGACAGATTATACGATGCGCAGTGGAATGGGTTACGACGTTACATCGTAACTTAATTAAACGCAACGGTAAATGGAACGTGGGCTGAAGAGTGGAGCGGGGTTGAATAGAAGGGGTTGAATGGGGCGTCAGGGGTAGTTTCGCGTTTCTGGCAGCCTGCGCAGTTTGGTTCTTGATGGCAGAACAATGGTAAGATAGGCGAACAAAGCCTCCAAGCGTCTTATACGCTTCCCTAGCCTCAAAATAATCAACGGCTTGCGTACGTCGTTTTTTTTTAAATGTTTTATCATTTTGTATTGGCATGAAAGTTATTGGAAAAAAGGCTGTAACAATTTTCCGCTCAATTTGTTCTTTAAGGTTATCAAGCTAATATGAATGAGCAATTTCTAATAAACGTTGGAAAAATCGAATTGGACTGAACGGGAATCGACTTCGGTTTCCTTCGAATCCTTTAATTGTTGCTACTTTTGTTATTCACAAATGCATTGTCACTTTATGTTCACGATATCACGTCTTTTTCCCTCCTTATCGGAATTGTGCTGTTCCTTTCAATCACATTCATAGTATTTTTGTAAAAAACATCATACATTACACCTACTCGCAATTGACGATGCTTAATTTGACGTATGATAAATATCTCGAAAGAGGTATTCCGCAAGTTTCACAGAGACATGATTCATTAATGAAACAATTCAGTTTTGCATGTGAGAATAGAAACATAGGGTTTGTCGTGCGGATTTTACTGGATTTATGCGTATCTAGTCGGTGCTGCTAAGTCTTAATTTGACATTGGAACGTTGGAAAGGGATAAACGTCAGTCTTTACATGTTAAGGTTATAATCTTCGAATATAATTTAATCTTTTTCGAATCGAATGTTTTACGTTTGCATTTAGAATACGGTGACATTTGCTAACGTGACGAACAACTATGTCCTATTGTTAGATTTTTATGAGTAGGGGAAGTATATGTACATCAAAAAATCTTTTTTAATAAATAGTTGTTACAATATGAATATCTCTTCAAGTAAAGTGTTTACGAAATATTCTATTATTTTTTATTATAAGTCAACTGTAGACAAACAGATGGTGTAATTATAAAAATTGAAAGAGAAATGCCAGAAAAAGGAAGGAGAAAGACGATAGAAACGAATAATCATCTACATTGCATATGCAGGAATAAAAGCGAAGTGTAATGGTAAACACGCGCTTTAAGCTGCAATGATTTTCACACAACGCTATCCGGCAGAAAATGTTTCTTTGATGCTTTGATCACTGATGGAATGCAGGCACTAGCAAATCATAACTAGCTTACAAAAAAAGGTAACCGCTGTTACGAAAATAATTTTGTCCGTTTCAACTACGTGACTGGCTTTGAACCAAGCGTGCTATATCATATATTTATAGGTACTTCGATCGTGTAAACATAATACGTTCGGGAATAGTATTCCGTGGGTATAAATAAAATATAGGGTAAAGTGGCCTAAAACGGGTAAGCTGACGTTGAAAGCTCAAAAATCTTAGTTGTTGTTGGATTATAATAAGAATTTTGATTTCATGTAGTAGGAGAGTTATCGTACTTAACAATAAAAAAAACAGGATGGTGTCATTTTGAAACAAATAATTATTCATAAGTTAAAATGAAAGACTCTACAAAAACCCGCTTTGCCTAATAGGGGGCCTAAAGCGGGTAAGCACTGTGTGGTAATTTTTACGTGAAAGAGTTGGTAACGCTGTTCTCAACTCGGGTGCCTGATCGGAAGTGATCTAAACTCAGGAGTGTTCGTGTAATCACTGTATACGCGAAAATTCACAATCACCTTACATTCGGCAATATACGAGAGCCGCTTTAGGCGGGCCACCCGCTCTGGGCTACTCTCCCCTATATCACCGAATACTCAAAAGCGGAAAAGTTGAACAATCCAAACAGAGAGAAATGAACGCATGTAGCGCATAATAAGTTTAGAGATTATGTTAATCTTGAAACTGTCCAAAATGGTTATTTTTACTCTACCTGTTTCATATAAACCGGTCGAAAAACATATTGCACACTCCTCTCTACTGACCCCTTTGTTATCCTTTAAGGTAAAGCAAGGTCTAAAACATAATTTTCACTTACACCCTATTGTCCCCGTAACATAACATTTCAATGAGTGCGCTAACACAGTAAATAAAGTGAGAACTTATGCAATTTCGTCTCTGATTGAATACAGTTTCATAAAAAAGTTCAATAAAAAGAAAGAGGCCTGTACCATTTACGTGCTACCCTTACAGCGTTGCGAAAGGACTTTTCTCCCGAGAATAATCTATCACACACCACAGCATCCTCGTCAAGGTTGTATATTGTCAATAAGGGTACGTGTACATAGTAGCATATACCTATAGGGACAAGAAGGTAGACAGAGACATATCTCGATCTCTTTCCCTCTTCCACCTTTTCCGTCGGTAGGCGCTCCCTTGAGGAGAGAAGAGGCGCTTTTTTATTCTTCGAGCGAGAAATCCGTGACGCAAACGTGTCTCACGGTCTATTCGCAACGACGCGCAATTGCGGTGATTATGTCCGCTGTGCAACGCGGTAGGAACCTGCAGAGAGAAACGGCCTAAGGTCGTTCGGCTCATGACCCATGCGAGATTTTATGGATGGCGCCTCATCAACGACCGAAGCACCTACGCAACTTCCTCCGAGATGTTTCTCCCCATTTTTATGAAAAGACCGAAGCGTCCGTACATCTCAGAGCTTATCCCTTTACTTTCCCCGGGAGAAATTATGAACGGTAGGTACGTGTGTCCATTAAATTTTCACACCTACTCGCAGTTCTTATACAGTAAGTAACTGTTTACAGATTACTTTTTCTTTTAACCATTTAAGATAGATTGACGGTATTCATGCAACGTTCACATACATCCGGCAAAAAGAAGAGTGGTAGGAAAAGGAAATAGATTTGACAATATTTGTGCTGTAAACATTTTCATCAGCAGAATTCATGCGTGAAAACAGACGAGCTTTTCTACACTCCCATAACACGTATCTAGCTTGTCTCTGACATAATCGTGCCACAAACGCAATTCGTGCGCAATCGATACGTGCCGAAAGTAAACCGTCGACTCCATAATCCAATAGCGCGAGATCAACGCGGCATATTAATCAAGCACGCTCGGTAATGAAGGCAGTTCATCGGCCACCCTACCCACTCCATCATTACCCACCCCATCACCCACCCATCCCCTTCTCCAACCCATTCGACCATCGAGAAACGAACGGCTTGTTTCCGTTCGTCGACAAACCACATTTCATTAAGCGTAATGAATATTTATTGCGACAATTATAATGAACATTAAGGGACGAAAGGGGGTTGGTAAGGGGCGCAAGAGGACAAGATTTTGTCGATATGAGGGTAGAGGGAGGCATTCTACTGTACAATTTTGCTGATTGTGATTGATTGGATTCCAACTGGCTGTGCGAACATTTCTTCTTGTGTCTTTCTCTGAAGGTGTTATATGTTACAATTACTATGCGTTACGAGTACCTAATAGAGTACATTGACAGGTATGTACAAATTTTCTTTATATACAGAGTCTTATGATCCTGATATTCTACTTTATTCTATTTATTCATAATTGATATTCCTTTAAAGTATTAAAATAATATCCATATCTTGGCATATTGTTTAACAAAAACACTTTTTTGATTATTTTATCCCAAGAGTTTTTATCATTTTGCATAAAGTGATTAAACGGCAATATGTTTACATCCGGTTATTTGGTATAAAAACGTCATTCAGTCTTAATATTTATAATAAGGATATGTAAAAATGTCTGCTTACATGATCAATCCCATATGTTATTTTATCACTATATAATTGAATTCTATGTATATTAAACAAGAATGTTGTTAGCCGTAATGTTTACATGACACACATTAAGAGCAATACAATCATTAGATACTCGGAGTCACTCTAACATCCTTTGAGCGCGTATCATTGTTTTCGCTATTTCCGCCATTATCGTTAAGATTAAAGGAGGGAGGAGCTCATTGTCCTTATGATCAAGCCACCATTATCCGAAGCACCTTTAATAATAAGGATCATAACGGCTATCCGCCTAATAGCCTCGCCTCGCTTCCCGAATTAATTACGAAATTAGCATGACAAAGCGTTCCAGCGTGATTCGAAGCTATGCATTGCATCGATATCTACGTGCACGTATTGTATATATATATATATATATATAATATAATATAATTAATAATATATATATATATTAATATCGACGTAGGACGAAAGTGAGGAAAATGGCTTGGTGGCAATTAATAAATATCGTTGGCGAAGCGACAAAAAGCCAAGCGTCAGGTGCATAATGGTCGTATTTAAACGGATGGTAGGACCCTACCTCGGCCGGCAAATATTTGAAATCAACGTTTTCGCCGTGGCTAACGGCGATTGATATCGTTTTCCGCCCTGGCGTAACGAAAATTTATGCCTCTGGCTCGTAACTCAGTCCACCCTCGACCCCTCTCCACGCATTTTCAACCTACATCACCGCACCGAGTCCGTGCTTCTCGAATACTTCGCCGAACGTCCAATTTATTTGCACCAGATCTATTTATATTGGAATGTGCTCGCGGAATTTGAGGCGAATCTGTGGTTTCGATTATTTATCGTTGGTGCCTGCACGCATTTGCCGATCTTTTTTCGGAAAAGTTCGACCGTTGCCTGGTTGACGTATGAATTTCAGTTAATATTGAGAAGGAATGTTATACTCGTCGCTGTCGACCAATTAGCGATTCGCGATTAGCAATAAACGGTGATAAAGTATCGAACTGATCGGCAAAGGGCTGGAATGTATGATATTACAACGGAATATGATATTGTCGTGCCGCTATTCTGACACGCCATTCCAGCTGTGGAAATACACTGTTACCGTGAATCTATCGCATGCTTGTTCAGTATCGTATGTAGGTATATTCGGTGTCATATGAAACAACTGTTACGAAACCGTTACATGCCCACATTAAAATTCTGATATTAAAGAAATCTTCTCCGGCAATTGGCTGCCTTCAGACTGCCACAATTTGAACAGTCTGCTTCGACTAAGAATTCGTGACCCTTAACGGGAGAAGTTCTATATCGGCGACAATGACAAATTCTGCTGAGGCTTAGTTGCCGGAGGCATTGCTGTCGCTTCCGTTCTAATTGTAAGGCTGCAATTCGACGTGTGCTTCGGCTGTATGTTTCGGTTGAGTTGACAAGACCGTCGGGAGCGGTTTGCCGCGACAGAACAACGTGAGTCGGTCGATTGCTCGATGGGCTTGGATGGACCCTGGTAAGGGACGATCGATCGATGAACGACGTACGCTTTGAACCGACTGATTAATTGGCCGTGAAGCGAAACACTATTTCCGAACTCGATTCCGTTCCCTTTCCAACTCGATGATTAACGCCGCGAATATATTCAGGTAATTACCATCCTTCATTGAATTCAACGAGAGTTGATGCGTAAATGGAACTGGCAACAAGAAATTACGAAGGGTGTCAGAGTCGTTCCGACATACTCTTTATTCCGGCATGCAATACTTGTTAAGATAAGAAATTGACCCGTGAAGAGGATTGAGATATTAACAGAATGGACGAACCGTAAATTAGTTACGGATGCTGGATAATATTAACATCAATGTTGGTGTATGTACGTGCGTGTGTGAGGATAGATCGATCAGAATCTTTTTTACAATTTTATTTTTCCGTACCTCTTCCCTTCTATCTAGCCGTTTTGCCCGAAACCTCTACTCTTTGCTGCGTGCGCGCGTTTTTGCTCTTTGCAATTTAGTGAAAATTGATCCGCGGGTAATTTTCAACGGAACCCTTTTACATGGGCTAAAGCCAAATACGATTACGTTTATATCTCCTTTGTCAGCTTTTTCGACCTTTAATACCGTTATGCATATGCATATTAAACCTTTACATATCCATATTTATACAGGTCGCTCTCGTAATACGCTTTCACGGCAGTCACTAAATCAAAAGTATCGGAAATATAAACTCGGCATGAGCTAGAGTTGATCATAAAGCCGAAAAAGAAAACAAATGTTGATCTCGTTCACGCATGTATGCATTCATGCATGTTGAACATTATGAGTTCCTGCAATATTTTTGAATAATGTGAGAGTTTCGAGAAATGAAAATTTGTGTTGTACACGATGAAAGGAACAAGAGATTAGTCATTAGACAGATAGCTCTCGCCATGAAAGACTAAAAACTAATCAGGAAAAATCATGTTTGTTGTGTCTTTCAAATATAAATTCTTCGCTCACGATCAATCGAAACAAAAATGAACTAAAGCAGCATCGGTCGATGAGATCATTTGTAACACATCAATTGAATTGCACTGGACTTTTTTCGTGGCTCAAAAACTCGATTGTATTTCTGCTTGAGTTCATACTTCTGCGCCCGTGTACTTTAACAAACGTATATGCGGACGGCTGAAATTACAAACGTGCAAAATTTTCAGCGAAAAATGGCACAATTTCTTTTTTCTTACGTTCGCAGACTGGTTCTTAACAGAGTTTCCGTTGGTAAATTGTAATATAAAGCGTAAAAAATGTACGAAATAAAGTAAGCCAACAAAGTACTTTACCAAATTCGCCTTATATAATTTTCTTTTAACAGAGTGCAGACGCGAAAGTGCTACATTCAATGTAATAACTCTTCCGCAATTTTTTTTACTGTACCAGGAATTTCGAGGAAAGCATTTAATGTGACTCGCAGTATATTACTTTGGCGTCAAAACAATTTTATTTACACGTTTCAGATCAGAATAATGCAGAATAGCAACCTCTAGATTCTCCAACGGGACGTTACCAGCATTGGGGCACTTAAAACGAATAAGTCCGGTTTATGAAAGTGAAGGTTACACTGTACCTAGGTCTTTAGAATGCTTGTTTCGCATTATGTTAAAGCGACATTTTGCACAATTATAATTTCAATTTTGCAGGTAGAATTATGTTAAATGCTAAGTATGTTAAACCAGAACTACAATTTGATATAAGTACTTGTTCTTTGAATGAAAGAGAGATATGAAAATAACGATATTATGCAATTAGCCTGAAAACTTAACTTTCCACGTTAATTAGTAGTTATTGCTGTCAAAAAAATACTTCAACATAAAAAAGTAAAGAAAAAATGTAGTTGAAGTGCAATTAATGTTTCATACAAAGTAATGCAGTGAAAAAGAAATTAAATTTGTTATGCGGCTGTATGAGTACAAATCAATTTGTAATATTATCAAAAATCTCATTTTTCCAAAAACTGTTAATGGTACTTCCAATTTTGCCGAAGTTTGTAGAAGAAACTTGAAACGAAAATGTATAATGTAACAAATTTATTGTTCTACTTTGTTATAATATAAAAATTGAAGTTACCAATTAGCATATTTCCTTCGATTTGTATAGTTGAACAACTTCCAGGTTTATCAATCTAATTCTCAATTCGTCGGTACATATTGTACCCATCCAATGTATAAAACTATATTGTGTGCAAATTACTGTAATCAATGATATGCAGCCTTAAAAAACCCCATCAAAAAAGAGAAAAACGTTACTATAAAAAACATCCTAACGACACACTCCAAGCTCGCCTCTTCCAACAAAGATATTACCATCACCTGGGTACAATCACACCAGGGAATCACTGGAAACGAAAAAGCAAACATAAACTCTAAAATAGCATCAACCCTGCCGCCAAACACAATAGAAGCCCCAATCCCATACGAGGAATCTGCAAAACACGTTAAAAAACGAATCAGACAGGAATGGAATCAGATATTGACAAACACTAATAGAACAAAGATTCACACCATAGCAGGAAATGTCTACCAAGAAATTCCGACCAACAACCTCAGTAGAAAGGAAAAAATGTAATGGCCCGCTTAAGAACTGGGCACACCAGAGTCACACACGAATACCTACTGAAGAAGATAGTCCCACCTGAATGCAACACATGCCGGAAACCCACAACAGTTCACCACCTATTATTTGAATGCAGGAAATTCGAAATACACAGGCGGAAACACAAGATCAACCCTGACAACGCCCTCACATCACAAGGAAAAATAAACAATACAGTCAAGTATCTAATTGAAACAGATCTTTTCCAGCAAATATAATGTATCCCACACAGAACCCCGTCGCTAAGGACCCAGTAGTCGATGCGACGTAAAGCTTTCAATAAAAAGAAAAAAAAAATCATATGCCTTAAAATTGGTTTAATACAGAAAACGTACAATTTTGTCTCTACATAAAAAAATGCGACGCAACTAACTAACCCGTAAACTAAACTTAAAACCATACATGTTGTTTACGACATAAAAATATCCACAAAAGAACGATCTTTTGGAACATCAGAAAGTTGAAAAATTGGAAGTAAAGAGACATTTGATACTAGTGAACCATTGTAACATGAAGTTTATAGAATTTTTCAAGGACAGACTGAGTTCGACAATTTGCTAATATTTATTTATCATTGGAAAGTTCCGTGTATTAAGAAATGGTGTATGATAATAACCCTATACCGGTGGTTGCGATGATAAACACAGAATTAGAAATACAAAAAATATACTCTTGTCCCCCCAGGACTTTCGGTACAAACAAGCAGAAAGCAGTATCGTATATACGCCGTTACTGTTATTTTCATAACTGATTCTCGCCTGCAAGATTTTATATCCAACTGTAAACAAAAAATTGCCAACTAAACGAAATGAGATAATTTTCCCTTACAAACCCCCAAGGGAGATAACAGAAGAGTTCGCGTTTGCGTTTCAATCTCAGCGAAATAAGTGGCGAAAAC
The DNA here is from genome assembly GCA_914767735.1 of Anoplius nigerrimus. Lineage (NCBI taxonomy): Eukaryota > Metazoa > Arthropoda > Insecta > Hymenoptera > Pompilidae > Anoplius > Anoplius nigerrimus. The sequence continues at coordinate 13,229,921 of OU612078.1, forward strand.
GAAGGGACGGAAAAAAGTGGTAGGAGAAGAATAGAAGAAATATTGAGATCGCTTGTCGGGCAGGAAAATTTCGTCAATTTCCCTGCTCTTGCTCAATTGGGAATTCCCACGATTAATTGCGCCCCCGTCCCGGTACATGGCGTCCGGAGTAATAAACGTGCAGAAATCGGCGCGAAATGGCGAGACGGCGAAATAGAGAAATAGACGACCACCGTATTACCCTTGGGACCGGACCGCGAGAGACTGTTGTGAGTGGGAAGCGTGGAGGAGGGGGGGGGGGGGGCGCAGACAGGAACAGTTGGGGGGAGTGTCGGTGGAAGACGATTTTACGAGACGGACGTGTAATATCCTTTTGCTTCGAAGTACATCCGAACTGAGCAGGAAAACCTTTCTGCGTAACGATCATTTCGCCCAAATTGGCGCTCCTTGGGACACCACGACTCATCGGTGCCAATTGTTTCGTCGACAAATCAGATATACGAGAGCACGGGGAATGTCGGAATTCTCGTCTTAAGGTCATCGATAAAAGTCCGTCGACGGAATTACAATTCTTTCCCCGATGCTCTGGTGCACTGGCTATGCGTAATGCACGAGGTTCGCGTGCATGCGTAAGTGGGATTCTGAGGCTCTCTTCAAATTGCATATAAAATTCAGAATAAAATTGAAACTACAGAAAAGAAAATGGAATTTGACGCTTGCTAAGTTTAACAATTAATGTTCTTGATATTAACCTGTAATGTCATTGTTATCGTGTATTACATGCAGTTTCTTGTGTAGACCTCTGTGTACCCGTTCGATTTAATTGTTATTATTTATAAATTTTTGTTTGTACATATTTACTGCCATCATTGTATGTTTACCCTGTCTGTTCCTTATCAAGATGGGGATGCGCAGCTCGCGACTTTGTATCGAATTTTCTCTTGCAATTAAATTAGAGAGAGAGAGAGAGAGAGAGAGAGAGAGAGAGAGAGAAGGAACGGTACATATGCAATCCTACTTTCCAGTTTTTACATAAAACGAACGAAGACGAGAGGTGCAGTCGTCAGTATTCCCTTGAACATCGAGCGACGTTCGCTAAAACCGGGCTTACCGGCAGGTCTAATCCGCCGTTAAGTCTTAGTTATTAGCCCCACGGGCGTTCTATGCTCTCTATAGCCAACCTCTAACTTCCACATTTCGTCTGGAGCATGGCATATACGCATGCCGCGGATACGTAACCATTTGAACGATCCACCATATAGGGTAGCCCAGGTTGCCAACCTCGTGAAATTTTAGGACTCTCTTTGAACGGCGCAAAAACATTGGCGTCAGTCTAAAGCGGAACTAGATTTAGATAGCAATTGAATTTCTCAAAAGAAATTTCCGTCTGCTACATTTCGTTGGTAGCAATTAAACTTTATGAATCTCTTAATTACTACCATTTCCATATTTATTTCTAAAAAGCGCTGATAGCAAAAAAAAAACAATGACAAATAAACTATAAATATTGAAACGTCTACTGTACGTATTACCAGGATCCACGCTAAAATGCTGGAGAATTACGTATTTATATTTGTTTCTTCTTGAAACGTGTATAAAGTCCAGAAAAAAATCCAATACAATTTTTAACGCCTGTGTAAATTTAATTCAACATTTTCTTTGCGATACCTTCTTTTGAACTGCAAAGAAATCCCTCCATTGCTGTATACGTACGCATATTCATATTATACATGCATCGTGTGTTTAAAGTTACATGAGCATGTGCATGGATGCGTGTGGACACGGGGTGTGCAAAAGCTCTCCGATAAAAGTCCCGCCTCTGTGCATACAGAGTCGTATTTGTAATTCACATTTGAAGTGTAATGCGTACAATTTGCGACCATATGACATGGAAATAATGCATGTGTATGGTCATCGATCGCATTTGGATCCGGAAATGCTTATGTTTGAAACAAGCAATCGAAGTATGCGCACTCTAATTTACGGAATTTTAACTAGCTGCGTAATTACAAATGATGCGTATGCATAGAACGGTCGCTATGCAAACAGTTGGTAGGTTATAGGTATGAGCATTTTCTACATAGAGTCATGTAAATGCATAAACGCACCCATGCAGAAATGATGACATACTCAAATGACAACATATATGCATTTAATTGATTAGTAGGGAACTGTTTCTGATTCTGAGAGGTGGGCAACATTGCTGTTTGTCAATTTTTCGGATGAGTTATCTTTGCAGTATCAATGTTTTTAACCGTAAAAGAAGATAAAGTACTGATCAATCAAAGGTTCGGTCATTCAATCATTTTGTGCCTTTCTATCCTCCTCATTCCTGTACGTGAATGCTCTTTTATCGTACAGCTGTTCACTCAAAATTGTTTATACTATGTTTGTAAATTGGACGAATGACAGAGTCAAAAAATGAATTAATCAAAAATAATAACGACAAACTGTAAACATTCACGCAGCGTTCTTCAGTCTCCCTCTTGCATTGATTTTGATTGGTCGCTATAGAAATGTTAGTAGTGGTTGAACCTCTTCCGTTAGGGTTGCATTGGTTAAGTTAAAAAAAAACATAAAAATATGAAAAAAGTGAAGGCTTATTTTATAGGGCAACTATCCTATGCAAAGTTTGAGCAAGCAATCTCCCCAGAATGTACACTGGTTATACCTATACCAATGACACATCAACTTTGACCTTTCGTATTTTGAAGTTTGCTCATGCAAAGTGCATAGCTTAAGCATAATTTTGAAAATATTTTGCCGCCAGGTACAAAACTTGTCAGGAAAATATTGAGTTTCACTTATAAACGATAGTATAATTTTCACAGGACTTCCTCAATTATTCAAAAGCCAAACATGTTTTAGCGTGATTACACAATCTATTGCGTTTGCGTACGTATGATCCAACTGATACGTATAATGTGTAGTAATATGATAGGACGATTCATAGCGCAAATTTGAAAATAATTATATATTTGTAGAATTCTTTGTTATATTCGTAAGGGAATATTCTTGGCTTTTATAATTTGGTGAAATGTCATGGAAGATAATAATAATTAATTCAATAAAGTATATGTAAAACATGAGACTTACGCTCTAAACCAATTTATTCTTACAATTAGTGTGAGTCATTCTCGTGTATTTAAGTATATGTATGTACACAGCTGCTATTAAGGAAAATGTTTATTTTCAATATCTAAATAATTTAGTTCTTGAACATATGATCGCACCATTCATTATTTCAAATATTATTAAGTCATTTGGCCAAATACATAACTACCACATCGACATATATACATAAATTCATTTAAAACATTTTCTTCCTCATTTACCTACGATGTGTTATAAAGCTGTACCGAAACAAATAACACTTTCTTAGAAAGTATTGACACGATGATTCCATTGTTATTGCATATATTTATATAGGCGCTCTGTATAACGGATAAATTATGAAATGTGCATTGAATGTTTAATTAATAAAACGAAAAATTTTTTGGAACGATGTTAAATGTACATCTACACACATGTATCCGTGAAAATCACATCACATATAAATCACCGAGTCCATAAATGACTGGATATATAATTAGATATATTTAACGTAACCGGTAAGATTTATTTTTTTATCCTTGTTTACCGAGATGCAGAACAAACTTCAGTCCTTTATTAATCTAGATCCGCAGAAGTTCCAAGGTCAGTCAACGTATTTTATTGTGATGTAAAACTTACTTTTCACGCAAATGTACGCGTGTACACATGTATCACGCCGTTCATAGCAAAACACATACCTCTCCACTCACTTTCATAAACGAAAAGAGCTTGCACCTGTTACGTGGTATTTCCCGTTTCACCGCATTTGCATTATATCCTCTTCCTTGTTTGAGGGTGCAACCTTGGTGTGAGGTTGTAAAAAAGGAACAAGTGGTAACCAGAATGCAAAAAAAACGTGATGGAATTTGTAAATTGTTTTTTTAACACCACTTATCCAGTTACTAAAAAGTTTATTCCGGTACGTGTGATGACTGTTAAATAGCTCTTAATACGACTTTAGGTCAACATTATCTAGCATTTGCCGGACCATTTGCACGAAATTAGATTATTGGCATTTTTGCAATAAGAGATATTGAAAATGTTTAATATTAATTTTCCTTGAGAACAGAAGTTGCCAAAGTGTAGTTCAATATGTATCCATGAATGCAGTCTTCGATCGAATTCTCTGTAGTTTGAGCATTGGTAATTGAGTTCAGATGAGTATCGCTCGTTTTACTTTAAATTCTTCTATCACCACAAAAAATCGATACATGACAGGTGTATTGAAAACGAGCCAGCTTTATTATTTCTATGGCAATACCCTTTACTTGTCACCTTCATTTTAGTCTCCAAAGATTTCGGGTATAGCAACAGCCCCATGTTTGTTGTAAAAAAAAGTTGACATATAAACATTTTTTAACGCAGCTGCTCTGCGACCATTCAGTGAATCTTTATTAAAATATACCGTTGAAAGCAGTGAATGGCGACTTCCAGACAGAAAGGATACTGAAGACGTAGAATCCAGAGGCAGTATTCGTCCTCGTAAGGAATTCCGCTTGCATTTCTTCTCTTAGAATATTTCTTATCACTCTCATCCTGGAACATTTCCCTTTCTTATTTCCGTCCGCTTCTCCCGTTTCCTTTGCTACACCTTTTGTTATGCACCCTCAACATTGGAGGATAGTTTCAACCCCGAACGTCTCGGCTAATCTACTCAGGCATTCGAAAGTTTCCCATTCCATTCACCTACCCATTCCCACCCGTCCCACCCTCCCACGCCCCCTCGTTGTCGGACGGAAGTACAAAGGAGCCTGCTTTTCTATTGGATCATATTGGATCGTCTTGCTGCCTTAATACCATTTTAATTTAATACCCAACCGAGTAAAGATCAGAGAATTTTTCGGTGTTTTTCACTGGCTACATATTTAGTAGACGATTACAACGGAATCATTTATTACAGAAGTTTCCACCGAAATATGGAACAGTGATTGCAACTTATGTGTCACACGTAAGGGGTGTACAATGTTTACAAGACGTTTGTCAGTCAATAAACAGCATAAAAGTTCCTTTAGAATAAAAACATAGACTTCATTCTACAATAATATTTGCTTTAATACATTTGACATTGCACCGTATGGTTTGTAGTATGCGATTGCTGTATATTTTGAGTGATAAAGGTTTATATTACTCAGCTTTATAATTATTGGTGAAAAATCTTTTAAATTCGTAATGTGCAAAATTGCATAGCAAGATATAGTACTAATACTCGGCTGAAAAGCTGGCAAAGGGTAATATTTAATAATTGTGTGAGGTTGGACGTATTCGAGTTCATCCCGATGAGAACTACACTGTTTACCGCGTAATTTGCTTTAACTGTTTTAATTTCGTATGAAACACGTTGAAATTCAATCTTAAACCGCTATCTTCAATTTTTCACTTTACTTTTCCAGTTTGGTACTTCCTGTACAGGGTGTTCCTATACTGTCTCTTTTCACTATATCATTGACATACTTATATTAAATTCATATAACCAAATACACAGGACATCCATCATATACTTACGCATTTTCGTATGCGCACGCAGAAGTATATACGTGTACATCCACTTATACATTCATATATAAACGGAAACTTTCCAAGTTCCAAGCCACCAGTAAATTCTACCCAAGTACGTATAAACGTGTGTGGTCAGACCAGAGGGTTTCTACCTCCTACCCCTTGTCCGCCTCGCTTACCCTCTACAAACTGGCTTTCACCGGCTTTTCGCTCTTGCCCACCCCTGCTGCCCCCTCGGTCTCCTCCGCAACCACCAAAATTTAAAATTCATCGCGTCCGCTACGCCGTGGCCGAAACTTTTGACGTGTGAAATTGTCGGGCAATTTTCAAATAATTTTGGGATCAACCCCCTCACGGTGTGCTGGCAACCAACTATTTTTCTCTCCACGTGATGTGGATTTTTTAATTTGCGAAGTACACTTGTGGAACATGTCGTTGGTGAAACCAGATTACGTTTGACAAATTAATGATCAAAATGTCATTTGTCATTTTTGCTTTTAATCAATACGAGAACGTGTGATGTGCAAAGAATGGCTTCAATTTAATGTAGATTACTAAATGATTTTCAGCACAGTAAATTGATTAACGTAGCGTAACAAGGTACTTCCTGTGATTACTTGAAGCATTAATCGTTCATCGATGAAAATTGGAACCTATTTCCTATGTGTGTTACTTCCATATTACTTAGATGACAGTTCCCATAAAAATAACTCAAATGTATGAAACCTAGCAGTCAATTTGTTTTCGTGCGGTTTTGGGAAATAATGTCCATCGTAAAATTGTTGTCATCTATGCACATTTAATGGCACGTGCGCGATCATGAATGTGCGTGGCTGTGGGAGCATCGTTCAATTGCTCTGACAAGCTATTTCAATGAAATTTAGAAGATGTACTTACACGACGTAAGGTCGACACTAACGATGGGAAATTCCATCAATAATTTTTCATGTATCCGTTCTCTTAGAATGACACAATAAAATTAAGAAAACACCTGAATTAAATACACATTTCGGTGGCCTTTCTCTACAGAAAAATCGTAGATTTATATTGCATTTGATAACAAGGTATATTCTCCAACAGATAGGAGAAGTTGATTGTTTTGCACACGAAATGGTATCAATGCTTAGCCCGCCCAAAAGCCCAGCGATACTCACTTAAGGCGCGAATATATTCAAATATAAGAAGATAAATTTGTACTTACCCAAATTCTAATTCAGTTGACGCTCCAAAAAAAGTTCAATGCAGCAGCTTCTCTTTTCCCACTTTCTTCTTGTGTTGATTCACTAAAAAATTAGTCCAGCAAAGGATCACAAAATTGCAACTGAAAATGTCGTAACAGCCTGCCTAATTCAGGAAAATTATTCAACTCATAAAATTCGTCAGATTTGAACGAAGATATTCGAATAGACAATGAGATCAAATCCAACATGCGTTGATTGAAATGGTTGTACATTTTCCATTTTATAAAAAATGTTGTCGTTTAAAAAATTGTATAGAAACCATAACACTGGAATAAGATGGTATTTATCAATGGAAAAGCATACTTTCAAAACGATTATTCAATTGGTTTAAGTCACGATTTTGTTATCAGTTGAATTTTCTGAAATGCACCCTTTTACTTATATACATTATATGATTGATTTGAATGATACCGTCATCCGAATAACGTCTATTTTGAATTTTATAGTTTCAAATTATTTGATTTAATCTGACGTATACCAAGGCACCACCACATGCGATTATATTCATCGTGTTTCAAATATAATACTTGATAACTACACAGTCATCGTGGCAACAGGTCAACAACTTTATGTTCCTAACTTGGGGTAGAAACTTTTTGTTCTTTACCCAATATAAAGAATAACTTTCTTTTCTAATATGTATCATGAAGAAACTTATCCTCATCGTTAACAGAGTAAACATTGGATCGTCTGTTAAAATATGAAGAATTTGTAATCAAACTTCAACATGCTCTCGATGCTGGCATTGCTTACATAATTTAACATCAATTTCAAATAATTATTTTCCAATACAGTGACCAATTGTGTTCCATAAAATGTATTCACCGGGTGTTCAATAAGTTGAATCTCGTCGTCGAAACGCTTTCATCCCTACCTGACGAATTGCGATGTAATTTTTTCACTCTAACGCCGTCGCGATAATTTGCAGAACTTTTTTCAGACAGGTTTTTCGACTATCCCTTATCTCGATACCGGACGACCACGTACGCGCTTCGCGGATGGAATCACAGCGCTGAACTGACGTGCAAAACGAACGGCGTGGAGAACTCATGCCGCTCGAATGCGTTTCCCCTTTTTCCCCTACCCTCCCGTTCTGACCCCTACTCCTTTCTCTCTCCTCCTTGCTCCGTCTTCCTTTCTCACTCTCTCGACGCTCCCACCACCAACGCTTTCCCCATTCTCCTACCATCCAGCCTTCTCTGCCTCACTCTACCCCTCCCCCCCCCCCCTTCCTAACCGTTTCGCCCCTCTGCTATCTACCCAACTGAGCCAGAGAATTTTTGGTCACTCTTACACCCCTTCGTACCTCCCATATTTCAAGGACTCTCCTTCCTTTTCTGCCACCCCTGACGCCAACCCTTTTTCTTAAGTCTTTAAGCACGAGTCTCACATTACTTTTCTGTTTTAAATTCTTAACCTCTTCAAACTTCCGCCTTCAATATTGATTCATTTTACCATTCTATTTCCATTCCTTTTCTTAAAGCTCTCTTTTCCGCACATGCCCTTCGTTTAATATTGGTTTCTCAGCTTTGCAATTGCTTTTCGGTTTACGTTTTCGTAGGAAACTACGCTCTATTTTCTATTTTACCCAGTTCTAACTGTCATTTCGTTTCCGGTTACTATTATAATATATTGATTTCGGTTCAATTTTTATTAATTTCAGGTATTATTCTTGCTATTTTCTCAGTTGCGTGACAAGTATCAGGATTTTAATAATTATACAACTGCCTTTTTATTCTTTTATTACGGCATTCTTTTGCATTATCTATTGTCTATCATTTTCTATTATCCACCATCAACGCAATTTTATTTTGACCACTACTTTTCTCCTTTTTTTCACCTACTACCGCCCCTTAGTACCCCCTGTGAACATCCAACTCTCTCATTTTTCTTACTCGCCCTGCAAAATATCGGCTATCTTTCTCCGTCCTTACCACTAACCACATTCATCCCTTTTCAACACTTGAAGAAAACAATGCCTCTCCTTCTCTACCCTCCCCACCATCCACTCTCACCCCCTCCCACGAATTTCATGGAATTGTCTATCCTTCTCTGCATAACTGTACCCGCGTCTCTGACGTAACCCCTTCCTTCGGCTCTCTCCTTCCCTGTACGTCCTTTTCCATTAACCCCACTCTCCAATGTCATGTACCACCCCTACCCATTCTTCTCTCGTCCAACATCCCTTTCGCACAACCGGATTCTGTCTTCCTTCCTATCTCTGCTAACCCCACTACCCAGACCGGTGCCTCCCCTACCTGCTCGCATACCCTTCTCAGTACCGAATTCTGTTTCCCTCACTACCCCTACCACGCCCACTCCACGCCTTCGTCCTTCCCTCACTAGTGAGTTGGATCTCTCTTCCTCTTAGTAGATTCCACTCTCCCCCGCTGCGTTCCCCAACCGTCTCTTGCTCGTTTCAAGCTACGTGTTACTTGCTACCCCACTGCGTGGTCTCACTGCGTGACCCCCCCCCCCTCCCCTCCGTTTCTTCCCTTGAGGGTACTACTGTCACTCAATACGGAGCGCAAAACAACCCTATTGACCGTCTCAGTCGCTTCGTTTACCCTTCCTGCCCGCAATTGATATATTTGCTCCAAGTGTAACTTCATCCAACGCCTCCGCTACAATTTCCTCATACATACCATTCATTTCTTGTCAGCTTTCTTTCGAGCGAAGGTGGGCCTGTGCCGTCGATCATTTCCTTTTCGGATACAGAACACGATACATTCACGCAAGCAAGATCGAAGAAGGATAGAAATTAGCTGTGTGAATTTTGTAGGGCCTAATGTTAGAGGTTCGATAAAAGATTCAGTGTTGAAGAGTAGAATCGAGCGGGCGGGATTTTTCCACACACAGGTGGCACATATTTAGCGTTTAATACCGACATTTTATCCAAATGTTGATATACAATATGTGTATTGCACTAAAAATGCCGAATATTTTCCGTTGTTCTAAACAGATGGGGAACCAATGTCACACGCTCAACAACCCAATTGAGATTCATAATGGAAAATGTTGCTCCGGCAATGAAATATTTAATTTTCGAACGGGAATGACTCAACGAAAGCAAATGGTTCCCAAGTGTAAAAGATGTTGAGTTCCCGTATATCGGATGGAATCCTTAAGCAAATCGAGTAATGAGAAAAATTCGTAGAATCTTTTACGACCGATTGTTTCTCTCAATCCCATCCAATAAAGAAAGTCAAGAACACGACCTGGCAAGGCCTTTAAATCCCACGAACCGTCTAACCTAGCTCTGATCAACCAGTGAAAGTGGAAAGGAGAGAGAAAGATATGAGTTCGTAGCAAGTGTGGATATAACAGAGCAGGCCGATGCCGATCACGAGGAACGTTTGCAAGAATGGAGAAGAGCATACGCTTACCATTGGCGGGAGGGAGAAGAAAAGAGAAAGTGAACGAGCGAAGATGCGCTTGCCTACGTTTCGACGTCTCTCTTACGTAAATCGGCGACTAGCATACTGGAGTCTCGCTATGTGAGAATAGGACGAGAACGGATTATTCGATCGTCAGGACTGTCGATTAGTCAATTATTTCCATCTTTCCATTGCGCTCTTTCTTGAAATTCTATTTATTAATGTTTCAAAATTCTCCATTGCATTTCTCATTGGGAACACTTTTTCTATATTGACATACACTTTTTGTATCACGCATACGAGACTGCCCTTTCTATCCATTGCTTTGTTAAAATTGCAATAACCGTGGATGTACTGACAAAGAAGAGTTAGCATTCTTCGAATCTCAACCAGCGATATTTCTTGTTTCCGCTTGGAAGAAACTTGGAACACACTGCATAAGTCCAGATAAAAGTACATATGTGACCCACGGTATGCGTCTTATGTTTTGAACAACACCGGGAAGACACTCGAATCTTGGTCAGGCAATGCTGTGCGTAAGAATATGAAAAATTCGTCAGTATGTATATGGGATTGTTATTGGTCAAATGCATTAGGATGTGTGCAGCATATATAAGCAATATACGTGTGGTTAAGTAGGGAGAGTTCCAGGAGAATCAGGAAGACACAGCATCAAACGCAGAAAATTGCGATGGAGAAGAAGATATCTAGCAAAAGAGGCGTATGAAGAATAAGACTACATTTTTTTCACATACACGCTTCTAAATTGTTTTGTACATTACATATACGGCTAAAGAATATATTGGTATGTATTTATTCTTTCATTATTTTACATCGTAAATAGATCGTCATTGTTAATGTGATTTTACTCGGTGAATACTACACGGGTAGCTTATATTGAAAGTGGCATAAGTCACTCCTAATAAAAGAAACAAATTGATGAGCACTTTCATTGAGTATAATAGTATGTAAAAACAAACGCTCTCAAATACTTTATTTTCCCTCCAAAAAAGTGTTTAATGCCACTTCCAAAGGAAACACCTTACACGGAACTATCTTGCAAAACTGAGTAGGTGTACACTGCACCGTCCGAAGTAAATGATTTACATGTATTTCAATTGGACATTGGTAATTGAGTTATATTCAATTAATTTTCAAAACTTTCGAAATTTATGGTGATATCAATGGCCAAATCACGATGTATAATAATATTGCACTGAAAGAATATATTATTTTCAAAACTATTTACATTGTCGTACTTATCGTATTTACTTACAATTAGACCTACCTTTTAAAAACATCGTTACACATAAGGGACAAATATGTATTTGCAAACCTATCTTCCAACTGTTTATTCTGTCCCAGAAAACGTATCATAATTTCTAATATAAATTTTTGATTTTTCAAGTTTATGATGTGTTTATTCTTATACGCGTGTTAAGTTGTATACAAGATATTCAGAAGAGATACATATAATTATTTCAACAGTCAGTAGCGTAGCGCTTTACACCAAACATGTCGCCGATTATTAAACAATGTGCATAAGTTAAAGTAAACAATGTGTATAAGTTAAACAAAGTTGCATATGGTCCCCATACAATGATACAATACCTTTCATGTAGATATTTCCCATTATCTTGTAACATCACTAACGAGCATTATTCATAATCTTGTTTTAAACAAAACAACTCGAAATTTTGTAATTATATGTCAAAAACATTTACCGTTAACATAATTTTGCCTATTCCACATAGTTTTCAAAGAAAAATGTTGTACGCCTCCTGCATCCGTTAATCCGCTGCTGCGGCCTCACGTTGCATTGCAAAAAAATATTATATACACATTAAGACATTAATTTCCACATTCTTTTCATCAACATATTTTGGGCGTATACTGTGATTATATATTAGAAAGATATTTCAAAAATTGGTTGTGCGAACCAAATTGGGGAAAATATTCAGTGATTAAGCAACTACAACTGGCAGAATGAATGGGTCCCTTTTAGAAAAATTATTTGGTTAGAAATAAAATAATTACTTGTCCCGTTGCAGTGAAATTTTATGAGAGACATTATTTAATTCATGATCCAGTTGCGCAACAAGTATTACAAAAATCACGAAAATTTAAATTAGATATGCTTATCTTGGCCATATAATATTCAAATATATAAATGAAGGAATATCGCTTGGACAATAAAAGATGAAAAAAAATTGCCCGTTTTACGACTATTTAGTTTAATTACCGCAAACAATATCGCATCTGTTAACATGCATACAATGACGTTAGGGATTGCAATACCGGTATACCGACATACCGAATACCGGTATTTTGAGCTATTTGTACAATTTTGTAATACTGATATTCACAAGTTTAAATACCGTTTTTTCGGTATTTACTAGAAAAGCATTAAACGACTTAAACCTGCAAATTAATTTTTCCGATAGTGAATTCGGCTTAATATACAGAACTGTATCAGCTCTACTTTCAATAAAACTGGTTGTGGAGGCTTCTATTTTCTTAATAGCTAATGCAACAATAAATTTTATGTTTCAGTCACTCAAAGAACAGCACACATCACTATCTGAAGAATTATATATTACATAGAAAAACCGCACAGAAGAAAGGCATACCGAAATAGAAAATGTCTTACGGTATTTACTCAATTATAATGATTTTACAAATGAAAATGAAAAGAAGAAAAGAGATTAACCAGTTCAAATTTGATCAAGTTTATAGTAAGTTTACTTAAAATTTTTTACGCACAAACCTATCCACATTCAGAAGGATTCGGTACAGTTATCGAAGATGATGATGACACTAATGTCGATAGTGAAAAGGAATTGTCTCTTGAGCAAAAATTAGAATTACCGATAACTAAAAAAATGTCAAGAAACCAAAATACAATACAGAAATCAGTTATATCCAAAACCATCCGACGAAAAATAGATTTACTTAAAGATGAGGAATTTAGAGGTAAACACTTGGAAAAATATATCGCGCATTGCTAACAGTACCACCGACTAGCATTATGTTGTTTAAGATCACATTTCAAGAATTTGTAGTGGTACCACAGATTGAATACTGATATTTACACTTTTTTATGATTTAAATACATAAGATGTTCCTTGTACCGTTACTTGTTTGTAATTCTTTATATACTATTATAATTTATAAGTTACAAATGATTAATTGTGATATTTATTCTCTCTAATAATACTGGCAAATAACACAAAGAAACACCTGTGTTTTCTTCCTTTTTCTAAAATTCCTACTACCGGTATTAAAATCGGTATTCCGGTATTAAGATCTAAAAAATATCGAATACCGGTATTGAACTTTTGGTTCGATATTGCAATCCCTAAATGACGTGCTTCATTGATGATCCCTTCCTAATCGTTAACTAAAAAATGCCATTAAATTAATCTTCTAATTCTACGTAACGAACGGCACAAAAAGTTCTATTATACAACTAAACTGTCTTAATAAATTTTGTTGTATTGCAAGTACTAATTTATAGTATAACATTAAAGAATATTGTATAAAACTAAAAATGTCGTTTAAAGCAAAACACGTAACGAAAAAATTAGTTACACCACATTATGTGTACATGCCAGACGACTTTTATACTAACACTGTTTCATATAATTAATCATATGATAATGACATAGCAAACCGGAAAGAGTTTTAATTTACATTTGGGTGATCCTTGATCATCAATTGGTTAGTGTTCAACGTTAGTGTATTATAGTATTTACAATACACGTTACTATATTGCATATTTAAACATCACAATGATGTGCTCTTCCATAAGACGGCAAGATTTTTTCATTTCTTAAAATCCAGTAAGCTCTATAGCTACTTGACTATGATGATGCAACAACCTATCTCTATTATAAAATATATTTAATATAAATCAACGGCAAGGTAAAAGCCAGAAAACGCAATGAATAGAAAACGTGTAAAAAAAAAACGATGATCAAGGTATATTGTTAGGTAAAAATATACCGTCAACAAATATTACGTAGAGTAATATCATTAAAGAAGAATGAAAAAATTTAAAAAGTTTATTTTTATGAAAGTATCGATTTCAGGTGCTTGCTATCCAAACGCTGACTCACACCTAATTGAGATAACAAATAGTCTTGATGTCGTAGAAGAAAGTATATGCAAATCTAAAGAATGCTTTCGAAATTTTACCTTCAAACAGAGAGAACGCTTTACGAAGAAAATAACACATTTCTCGAACGAAGTTTGCAAGAAAATGTATTGAAATCTCTACACCTTTCCTTGCAGATTTTCTTTGAGAGTAAACGCACTATATCTCATCAATAATTTCGGTCGCAGTAATTCCTAATCAAACATCAAACAAAAGTTGAAAAACAATAATATAAGAAACTTGGAGACTATTAAAACTTACTGCAGTGTTAGTTTTACAGTGACATAAAAGAAGTTTTTCTCTAGTTTGCCTGGAATCTACACGAATTAACATTTTGCCAAAAATTGAAGCATGTCAGTAGAAGGTATCGATTACGGGTACATGCCAATTTTTTTTTTCATGTTAATGTGGCGCAGAAGGAGTTTTACAAGTCCAATCGTTTGCAGTAATGAAGGGTGTACAGGTGAAACCAAACTTGAAGTAGCCAACGAATAAATAATGTCGGTATGGGTTTTCCTCCTGAAAACCGGAAAGGGTGAAGCAGAAGCTCTAATTTACCAGTTTACCAATTCGGCATCTAACCGCCCTTATCTGTTCCACTTCTCGTAACTCCATTGACTACAGTCAACTATCTGGAATCAAACAAACTTTTCTTCCGGCAAATAACCGCATCGCCGATTATTTTCGTCGTCCCTTCTCCATATACCTTTCGTGAGACAAATCCCTGATCGATAAATCTTGGAATAAGCAGAAACTTCCATCAAAGGCTGATCAATCACACTCGGTGACAACCGCGAAGAAAATATATTCTTTAATAACTTATTATCGTAAGTAAAGACGTTGATGAAAAAAAATAATTGCAGTTAATTTTTCATACACTTTTCGACCATCTTTTCAAAAACACAAGAAAGTTGAGCTAATTTATGTATAACAGAACGCAATACTACTAAGTTGACTTGTCAGCGTACGATATTCAAGGATTTCATTAGTTGATCTCTGGCCGAGAGGGATTGAATGGAAACAGAAGGGGGAAAGGGTTAGTCCGGCAAGCATCGCGTCCACCTTAAGCAGCCATAATGTCAGACGCAATAACATTTTCTATCCCATAAATCAACGTCGGGCAGGCAACGTCGGTGAAGCACACAGTGGAAGGAAGAGAAGGAAAAGGAGCGTACAAAGGCAGTGAAAAGTTAGTGCCGCGAAAAACAGAGACGATACTAGAAACGAAGGAAGAGTCAAAGGATAACGATCGCCGTTTGGATCGATGGACAGATCGATGACGCGATTGTCGTTCGGGAAAGTTCATCGCTGTCTCATCGATCGTTCATGACCCCTTCGGGACGATGTTAGGTCAGGTCACGTGACATCAGATGGACAGATTGAAGATAACGAGGCTGAGTGTGGGGAAGCGTTGCACCGTTCTTGCTGGTTTGCTTCCTTTGGATTTTATTGACCTCGGCTACGACTAATCGATCCGATGATCGATGTCACTTTATCCGTGTCAAGAACACGGGGGAAAAGGGGTATTGTCCTTTGAATCGCTTGAAGAATAACTCAACGTAGCACTTTTACCATTAAATTGAACAGGGAAAGTATGAAAAGTTAAACGATCGGCAATATATTCATTCAAAGATATCGTCCATTTAAAAATTGCTTACTTTATTCGAGACGGGGCAACTCGTAGATAGATGTCTCTTTATCTTGGTCGAGATATATTGCAACAACTCTGTTTATCACTGCTTCTATCATTAAAATATCGGCGCACAACGTCGTCATAATTAATATAACTATTTACATAAATATAATTGATTTAATACAGAGGTTCTTCAAATATTATATGCTCACTGATACTAGTTTGCAGGAAACAAAAATTTTATCTAAATATAAGTTTTGGATATATGTACAGGTAAGTAAAGATTAAAATACAATACTATAAAGAAAAACAATATAGACGAATGATATCGGTATAGCTAATGAGAAATTGTACGTGTGTTGATAAAAAGAAAGTAGATCGAATTGCAAACAGCAACTAAAGTGGAGGGACGAATTTGCAATCCTAAATAATCTGTTCAATTTTATTATGCCATGAAAACATTGAAATAATTATCGTAATACGCACGAGCCTGCAACGTTTATAGAAATGAAAAGAATAATATCGAGTGGAATTAAAATGATGAATTAATGCGTTACTACTTCCAATATTTGGTTTAACGCTTATACACAAAAGAAGAACATCTAAAAATTTGAGAAAAATTAAAAAACGTGAATAAAGGTATAGTATGAGAATGTCCTATAACTCTTAAACGAAGCGAATCTTCAACTGTACTGAACATGTCTTCGAACAATAGCATAATGTCAATTTTATCGTACCTATAGAAACCGTTCGACTGTTGTTCGGGACAATCAAAAATATCGTCATGTGAACGAAAAAACTTTTAAAAATATCTAAATTATTAGTTCACTTAAATTTTCGCATTTTAAGTCCTTAATATGCCCTTGGTCAGGATTCATACGGAAGAAGAAGGCTTTTGAGGAAAGAGACAATTACGAAAATCCTCTTACGCCATTTAACCTATATCTATACTAACGGATACAACATGTATATCTGTATAGAGTAAATCCAGGTATTTAAATAACAATACTAGAACGGCAAACAATAGTGTAAATTAAATAAGATAAAAATGTACAAAAATGAAAAAATATTTACATCAGGATTTCAGAAAGTCAGAGCAGATGAATAATAATTGAAAGGTCGTTTGTCAATGATTTGGAGAATACTGGCGGACTTGAACGCTTTAACAAATTTCAAAACGACTTATTGACATCCACTTGAATATTGTTTGAAAGATAGACAATAAATTAGAATAGCCGAAAGACAAAGACAGAAGATGGCGAAGAGAAGGGGCCGAGGTTGTCGAAGATCGGCAAGGAGGAGAAGACGAATGAGGGTGAATGGATTCATTCTCTTCTACTTGAAGGTTCTAAAGTGCTCGAAAAATAAGTCTGTAGTGAAGGTCGCAAAGATGGCGGGCCAGAAGTGGCGGTGCATGCCAGAGAAAGAAAGGTGCAAGTATATTAATAGGGCGCGAAGAAGGAGAATGCACTGAAAACTGTAAGTAAGAGTTGTATCGCGTCAACGTCTTATACAAGGAAGGCAAGCCGCACATAATTGACCGAAAATGTCTAAAATCGATCTGGTTCCAATTTCGCATTACCTGTTCTTCAGTGCCGTCCGTAAATTTTGAAGCGCGAAATATAGAATATTGGTATTTGTCAAACTCGAGTTTACAAGTATTTACTGGAAGAGTATTCAACGTTTTTGTATACTAGCACGTGAATATCATATACTACGAAGGCCGCGTGACAATCCTTAAGCTCTAAGTGCATCTGAGGAACAAACAAACATATGAAAAATATTCCGGCTCACCAAGTTTTTGTTGCATAATTCAGCCTGAACTATATGTCGTTTATTCATGATCAACACAAATAAATGATTAGTACATCTCCACTTTGACTGGCCTGAATACACCATTTGCAGTAAACATCATACGACGTTATTTAACGGCGACGGAACGTTGACATTATTTTTCATGAATAGAACCCAGGACAAGAGACAGAGATAGGGATAGTGATAAAAATCGATCGCCTCTTACCTCACGCAGTAAAAATTGTGTACGGTAAAATAGTAAATATCGTGGTTGGAGATAAATAGATTATACTCATAAGGAATAGCTTGTGTACATAAAATATATCTTGATAAAAGTAGTCTAAAACAATTATAACACCGTTTTTTTATATGTTCAATATTGCAAACTAATAAATACTAAAAACTTACATCAAACAAAACTACGTAAAGGAATGTGTGTGATAAAGAAGTTCGAAACGGAAGGCAGAACGCTTTAAAGTATTTTCAACATTGTAGAGAAAAACGATAAAACGTTCTGGTTTAACGAAAACTACACAAAGGGGCATATCGATAAGCAGACCAATGTTCCGTAATATTCCTGATACATCCAATGCCCCAATATTGTCATTACTGTCAAAAGTACAGCTTTTAAAACATCTTTTGCTCAAACTAAATGTCATCACATCTTTCATATATAAAACTGCACAAAAGAGCCTATCGATAAAAAGCGGTTGGTGTTATTTCGATCGATCCTGTATATCCACTTTTTTTGAGAGAACGATACCAATCACAAAGCGTTGAAAACTCTACATAAATGTAATAACTAATAATGAAACTGAATTAAAAACTTATCTCTTATTAATTATCGCCCATTTCAGATCAGTCAGAAAAAACAGGAAAAAGAAAGAAAAAAATATCCTGCGCCGAGTTAAACACATGTACCCAAAAAGGTGTCGTCGACGTAAGGAAAGCGGTTACAAAGGCCAATCTTCTTTCATTACTTTCTATACATTTGCGATATGTTTACAACTTTTTGACAATGTCTATTTATCTCTCCCCGTCCCGATTTACTGGTCACAGTATGAAAAACGAATTAAATTTTATTTCACCCGTCACAATACTCGTCTCCATTTTATCTTTCATTGCGCGAAGAGGAAAGTTTGAACGTCCGAAAGTAGATCTTCTTCTTCGGCCATTTTTACCTTGTTCCTTTTGGTAGCTACCAATCTGTTATGTCAGCTATATAGAGATCAAGAGTCGAAAAGAGGCTGGCTTGATCGATGGAAGGAGAAGGAAGATCTCTCTCGTCGAGGAATCGCGTCGTCTTTGTTCCCACAGAGAAGCGTGGGGACCGACGTGTCGGTGAACAATTTCCGCCTCGCGTGATCATGTATCGATTGTTGTAACGCTTTCCATATAATGGGGCACTCACGCATTTGCAACCCAGAGTCACAGCGGAGGAAAGAAAAGAAAGAAACGTCTCGTTTTCTTCATTTCTCTTACCTCACAGCGCAAGGTAAGAGACTTCCTACGTAAGACGCAATTTCGCAAAACTCGAAGCGTGTCTCAGAAATTAGCCGAAATTAGGGGGAGCGGAGAAACTTGCTGTATCGAAAATTAGTAGGTGGATATTTAGAAATCTGGAATTGCGTATATTACATTTTTCTGCCATAGGTCCCGCGCGAAATCAATGTCTGCGCAATAGATGCTGGTGCTGTACAATTTCGTTAGGTAAATTCCTCTCGTTGCAAAATAATATATCCGTTAGAATTTTACTCACTGAATATTAGATTCTTTGGCAGAAACAATAAAAATCAGGGACGTGAGGGTGGATGAGGGAAAATTGTGCCCATGATTACTACCATGAAAAAAAACTTAAAATTATGTGAAAACAAGTATTCAAGGATGAAAAAATTATCGTAAGTACATCAAATAATCATGTCATACAATACATACACTCTTTACAATATACACGTGCAAGGTACACATAATATGACTTCCCTGGAAGTAGTGCAAGCTGTGTCACACATTACATATTTCTTTCTGATTTACGTTATTATTATCTCACGTTCTCATTTCTTCATTTCATTGAAAAAAAACTGTATTTTAAACTGTCCATCATATTTTCATCATCCGCTGTTCTTGCGGAGTGTATAAATCTTTTCCTATTCACACTTTTAATCTGTCCTAAAAATTATTATTATGTTCGACGAAACCTCTTAAAACATGACACGGTCGGCAAGTTTTACTATGTAGAAACACTCTTTATTATCTTGTGTCTCTCAATACCGTCGAAAGGTAGGAAATCAGTTTAAAGAAATCTGCATATTGAAGTATTTTATTAAACTTCTTTTGAGACGATCTACACCAGGCAATGGCCGAAGTCGTTATTATCATTAAAATGGTCACAAAGCAGAACTGCTGAAAACGAACAGCGGTTATATTACATGCGTTCGTGGTCGTAAAATATACACCCTGTAGTCGTCCTTGTTATAGATAGGAATTTATTTAATTGTAAGTCCATATACGGATGCAGTATAAGCATAAACCGCGTAGCTCATCAGTTCTTGCTTTCAGTGTAAGGCGGCGCACAAAATTCTCATGCCTTTCTACACACAACGAGCGCGAAATTCAAACAGACTACTATACATACCGTTTAGTAGACAACTATACGTACCGTAAAGTTTGATTAGGCGACATCAGTTTGTACAATGTGAGGTTTATGAATATGTTAATGAATATCTTTCTATTAGTAACAATAATCTGTTGCTTAAATGGTCTTGTTCAATATCTGTTTGTGCGTAAACATTTCAATTTGCAAACATTTGCGGATAAATCCAAAATACATTATTGACCGGCATCAATTTTCTGTTGAGGAATTCGAATTTCGTCAACGTTGAGGCAGCATACTAAATTAAGTCACTCCGAATTGCATTAGAAAATTAGAAATACAAGATAATCCATCCCATTAAGAAGTCAGACATTATAAGCAATTAATCCTAATGATAGTTATAAAAAAAAAATGGATAAGAGAGCAATGTTTGACATGAAAACACATCACAAACGATTTCAATTGTCTTTCAAAATCTTTTTGTTCGGCCGCATGGTCTTGAGAAACATCGTTCTGTTCCACTGAAATTGACTCGTTACCGTAAATGGCACATTAATAAAACGAAATCGTTAAACCTGTTTTGCGCAATCGTTTGAAGTCGTCCCCCTCCGAAATTCCATTTCTTGCCAACGTCAATACTATGAAACGCTAGAATTAGGATAACCTCCTTCTCCTACTACTTACTCTTCTTACCTCCTATTCGTATCGCTTCTTAGTTTACTCACAGTATAGAAGTGGAAACGTTTACGGCATCAACATTGCTTTCGTCTATCGTATGTCAATTAACAAAGTCATCCAGAATTATGCATTATTAACAGTGTCAGTTTTGGGAAGAAAAAAAAAGTGAGAGAGAGAACAATTTATATATGTATAAATATATACGTAGCATATTTATTCGATATGTTATAGATAAAAAATGATATTGAATACGATAAATACATTAAGAAGGGACATCTGATTACACATAAAGAATACTTTCCGTAAAATTACGACGAAGGGACACGTAGAAGATGAGAAAAATTTGAAGGAGTCCGTGGGGGTTGTCCTGGGGTGTGGGATTTATAGGTTAACCTATCTTCTACATTTAAGAACATGATCCCACTGACGTCAGCGGAGTACAAGAAGTGAGGTCGAGGGTCGTGAGACTATCGCAGAGGGCTTGAACAGGCTAAAAACTTCGATCCCCGAGTTCTTTTCTCTTCTTCCCGGCTGACTGACGGTGCAAAGAGCAGGAGACGCGAAGTAGAAGAATTTAGGAAACTACGTGCACTGAAGGTATGGTAAGTATAAAATGAAAAAGAAACCTACAATCTATGTAAGTATGTGTAAACAGACACATGTTTCATGCTCATGTTGTATACGTTTGAATTCCTCTTTTAATAAATTTAATCCGTTCCCACTCAACAGCAACATTGAATTCTATGCGGACTGATGCGCTTAAAAGAATACATCGCTTCGCAGTGAAAGAGAACATTTATATTTCTTAAGAGTAGTTTTCAATTCTTGAACTTCTCAGACAATTTTTCAATGCGAATGAGATCAGATATCAATGATTAAAGTAAATGTCTTCCGAACTTTGATCATGCCCAGATTAATTGGTCAGTGACACAATAATTTGTCTTCTCATGATGTATAATTAAAGCACGGTGCAGTATTTAAAATAGAAAAATTCGTCTGCCAACGGCGGAGACCATAAGCTTGACTCACTATAATTGCACGCTCTCTCGCAATGATCTCTTACACGGAATAAGCGGTCTTTCCGTCGCCTTCCCCACTCCCAAACCAGCAGCAACACAAGGTGTAATGTCATGGTTGTAACATTTCTGCTCCTAAATGCGTTTAACTTCATGCATATGTACAGACCCCCTTGCAAATACCTTCAAAAATTAATATCTCTAGCATTACTATCATAAAAGTAGAAAAACAGAAACAATTCTATCAAGTATAGGTAATGATTAACTAATACTTCTCAAATATATTTAGTTTTTCAATATAATTGTAAATGATAACAACAGTATACCTGAACATGTATGTAAAGCGTAAACTTCTGCAGGTTTGAGATAATATTCGTATAGAAGAGCAATGAAAAATTGAAATTGCAGCAACCTACATCGAATAAGATTGATTAGGAGATACTTGCGGCAAGAAACAACATATTCGAGATGAATCAACCGATCGAACTAAACAGACGCGATCAAACAATTTTTTCACGCTTAAGAATTGGCCGCACCAAATTAACACACGGCCATCTCATGTCGAAGGACACCCCCAAAAAGTGCAACCAATGCAAGGTGATCATGACAATCAACCACATTCTCCGAGAATGCCTAGCAGTTGAAGACCAAACGGAAAAACACGAGATACCAAAAGAAATGAACAAAGCCCTCAATGGAAAGATACACCCAAGAGCAGTAATCTCGTTTATCAATTATATGCACCCAAAGAATCACATATAAAATGTACCAACAGGAAACAAACCGCCAAGTAGTCGCTAATAACCCCTGATGTTGATGCGACTATAAATAAATTGATTAAAAAAAAAAAAAGAGTGTTTAGGTCTGATAAAAGATTGGCTCTTGTTTCTCTATATATTTCATTGCCATAGCATTGTAAGCCGTGCGAATCTGCATTGCTCGTCGATTCCGTCAGAAATCGTGAGCAGCAGTTTGCGCGAAGCCATTTTCTGGCAGTGAAAGCTCGACCTCTTGAACCGCAACGTCTAGTATCATCTATCCTTTTTAATCCTCTTCAATTCTTCGCTGTCCCCCGCTGTCTTCTTCTGTCACTCGCCATAAGCCCGCCATCGTCCGCTATTTAAATTTCACTACATCAAAATGAGAAATCTCGATCGTATACAGGTAACAAAACGACCACTGAGACTTTAATCATTTATATAGTTTATCATCGGCCAAAGTATAATTTAGTCATCCCTAAACCTTCGTAGCTTTACGATGCTTCATGCAACTTGTGTAATTGAATGATATTTTGATGTGTTAAAGCGTGCAGTCTAATGACAAAAAAAAAAATTGTTTTTATAGCCATAGCACGCACATTGCACGATAAATATGTCTGCTGAAATATATTTACTCAATCTTCCATGCAGAAGAAAGATTTCGGCCCTTCGTACTCTCTCGACAAGTCCAATGACAGAACTTCAATTCATTTCCGTCTTCGCATATTTCTCTTCCAAGTCCTGAGTGTCCTACTAGATCACTTTCTGTATCCTGCCATCGTTGATCCTTCCAATAGATTTCCTATTACTGACTGATCGGAATGGAAAGATGCTCAGCTCTTCCGGTACCTTAGATCATAAATCCTCAGAGAAACTAAAATGATGTCTGGACTGTACTCTTCTTCCGTAACATCACAGCAACGTATGCATTGCTTCTACCGAATAACTATTACTTAATTGCTATATATTACGATCAACATGAAATTGAATAATAAAATAATAGTGATTAATATTCCAGCTTATTTATTTGTACAACTTTCATGAAAAAGTTCTCTTTATTTTCTACTAGTATAAACAAATAAATTTGAAAGAAATGATCATTTAATTTAAATCAAAACGATAACAAATATCAACGTGTTATTTGTTTTTCTCGCGCTGCTCTTAACGCAACATGAAAAAAAGAACACGGAAAGGAGAATGAATACCAACTCCTATCCACAGCGTAATGAAAAATCTGCAAATGAGGATCCGTGGTAAAACGTTTATTGCGGTTCAAGTAAGCGTTGGTGGCGATGGTTTCGCTTTCTATTAACAACAGCAATTTGCTTTTGCTTCTGTCATCTTCCCATATTTCATCCCATGAGTCGTCTCTTTCTCTTTTTACTTGATAATAAGTAAACAATTTAATAGCAATCGATCGTTGCGGAACCGAATGTTTCCTATCCTTTCATAACACGAAAGAAACATGCCTGATTTTATATACCTTCCTACTTTGTTTCATGACGTTGGACAAAGTAGCCCATGCATGCATATTGTGAAGAAATAAACAAAACTTCAAAAAGCATTCCTTATTTCTCATTTGTCAAACTTAAGCCAACGTTGGTACACTGACCAATTATTTATATTACAAAGTCTTATTAATACTTAATCTTTCCTTATTTCCTTCTTGTAATTCATTTCGGCTATTTGTGAAGATTCTTCTAAATTTGCATACGCATACTTTGGTAGGAAAAACACAGTTAGAATAAACGTCTAACCGCACTCATGTCGTGTATTGCAAAATGTATAATTTTTGGAACCCACTAGTTTTCAAATATAGTCGAGAAATCATTTAAGCTTTCGCTCACAATAGAGTATTCATGCGAACTTAAACCATGAATCTATCAACTGCAACAAGTATCATTAAAGAATTAGCACCATTTACAACAGATTTTACCGCCCATATTCATTTCAACACCCATCTGGTTTTTCTCTCTAAAAACTGCAACATAAGAAGCGTTTGTTAGATTGTACGTTAATATGTTACAAACAAATTATGCAGAAGAAAGCAAAGAAAAATCTTCTCTGTATCTTATATTTCTCGCAACCTCAAGATTTTCTTAGCAATACTATGCCAATACAAACCAGCAACAGAAAGTGAAGATTACGTGAGTCGGCTCGTCATAGTGCTTTGGGAAAGGAATCCTTTTTCAAGGAATCGAACATACATTTAAGCTGAAATTTCATCACAGTTCATTGTCATTATATTTTTTAAAAACCAAGAAACGTATAAGAAACGTACAATGCTTTTCGCAACATTAATATGTTAAACAACGATCACCGGTCCGATCGAACTACTTGTACTGACAAACGTTGTTGAGAGTTGTATGGAATGATCATATTTGGATTTTAGGTTACGTACACTTGTGTACGTGTAAGTAATCAAATAAAAGCGAAACTATGCACAGTCACGGAAGCAATTACAGTTTCAAATCACAGAGTTAAATAGTCGTTGAGTATCAAGAGAATTTAGAAAATATCAAATATTGCCGTCTAGACGTAATTAGTCTTCTTCACTGCCTTATATTAATCGGAGATTTAGTTGAAATCTGAACGTTTAATAATAAACATTTCATAATGCTTAACATACTGTCGTTTCTTCAACCTTCGAATGAATACTACAGTATTGAAAATATACAATTTTTACTACTACTTATGGGATTCTTACACTAGGCAGGAAATGCTACGAATAAATCAGAGACATTTGAATTGACATGCATCGGTGGGAGTCCACACCAAAAAATATTATTATTATATATAGTAGTACGCGATTAATGAAAACTCGAAGAATCAAATTTAACATAGACGAAGTTTCAGTATAAGTCAGAAGTAACTCGGACGCCGGGTGGGTTAGGTACCAATTGTTACCAATAAATAGTTACCAATTGTTCAAAATAATTTACATTTATTGTATATATGTCTCGTTTCAACCCTGCGTTTATTTGGCTTTCGTTTACATTTACAAAGCCCTTGTTATGGTTGAAGTTTCCTGGATTTTTCAATTTTCTCTACATGTTTCGACACCTTTCGGTGTGCTCATCCGGAGTCTACAAATTTTTTTAACATATTACAGAACTATGTGTAATTACTTTCATTTAAACATAACAAAAATAGAAATATAAGTGCAAATAAGAATTTGATTGGAATGAGAGTAAGTTGTTCAGAATTCGTTACAATCTCGATGTACAGTTAGAAAAACGCGATCATTCGCTCAGCACTAACTCTACTACCCTCCTCTAATCCGCCCATTGGTGGGCAACCCAACCGCCAGTTATTACCCCAAATAGTATCTCCAAACCCTTTCTCTCCGTTCTCTTCCATGCACGGAACTTATCCTATCGTAATCCGTCCTGCATAACAATCTCTCCTAATTATTTGTCCTCTCTACGTTCAAGTCTCTCTCCCTTAAGTTCTACAGGCTTGTACACCCGCTTCTAACGCCTAAAACTGCATATAAGAACTCTCCACAGACTCACTACCAGAGTATTAGTTATATCACAGTATAGAAGCATCATCACAGCGTGTATCAAAGCGTCGTTAGTCTCCAACTCATTATCGTAAACTCTTTTCTGCGCTATTGTTATTTGTTATTCAATGTAGTTATTATTAAAGGAAATATTTTACTCTGAGTGGATCGATTCTGGCAACCTCAACAGTCTCCAATTCTCCTCAACATCCTCCCTTCTTCTCAACATAAATTAACAACAAAATTGCAATAAAATATAGATAAAATAAAAATAAAAATAAAAATACACCTAGATTGAGGTAGTGGTTTGTTATCCAAGATGTTGATGACTATTCTATGTGGACAAAGAATAAATCCCCCGTCTTTGGCCCTTTTTTCCTCTCCCGCTCTCCCTTTGTACTTTTCACGTCTATCCGTAACAGACCCCTACTTGCCCAGTGTCGTCAATCAAAGTGGTCTTTTGTTTACCACGTGCGTGCGAGCGAGAGGGGAGGTAGGTACGTTTATTATGTGTCCTCACCTTGTTCTATTACTTTGATTTGGTTACCGTGGTTCGTTATGTGTGGTATCCTGCTATGTGAGTATGTATCCATTACGGGTGTGTATGTGTACCTCTCTTTATTATGTTGTAGGATGTGGAGTGTAGGTATTTCCGGAGTTTGCTCTATTTGTTATAATTGGAAGATATATGTTGCTCAAGTTGTCTGTGTCTGTGTTCAAATTAACTGTATTCTTTTGTTGTATTTGTAACAGTTCTTTAATCAGTCTTTTGTGGTGATCTTCTATGTTTAATGTCCCAGTTTGCGTGTAGTTAAACTTATGATCCGTGTTTAATATGTGTATTGTTAGTGCTGTGTGTAGGTGTGTGTCTGCTTTCATATTATTCCTGTGGCCCATGATTCTATTTTTCAAATGTTGTATAGTTTGTCCTATATATCTCCGAATGCCTGATTAATGTTTCTCGAAGCTTATACTGCGCTATGATTCAATTAGAACTCGTACAAGAAAAGTAGATGTGAATCGCGTTTTGTTTCCATCTGATTTCAGAGAAAAATGAAATAAAAATGGGATGCAAACACGAAAGAATTTGATGAAATGAGTAAGAAGAATACCTTTAAACTTTTTAAATAAAAATATCGAGCGCACGTTACAATGTACCTCTCTCAGTCGCAGCTAAATGCAGATTAAACAAAAACGTCCGTTTTATAGTTTCCAACCCAATACGTACCACGTTGTGACACTCCTTTTTACATTTCAGAAAATAACTAAATGGAACTCAGCGTATGACAAAAAAATGCTGGAGTTATTATACTGTAATCAAGCTCATCACTATAAACGTCTTAAGTTGCTTGAATTATCAAAAACTGCACTCTTCTAAGGGACACATTAGGAAGCCCAAAGCTCTGATTTATATAAAAATAGCTTGACAAACGAAGACACTCTTATGTCACAATTGGAAAATAATTGAATGTGATCATCCGTTATATGAGGTATAGACAAGAATTTTGTGAAATAGTACAAAATGTTCCATGATGGTTACTATTATATAATAGCGTAATTTAAATGCTTTACATTGTTATATTATAAACGATATTTAACCAGTGGTGTTTTACAATAGTTCTACCAATACTTTTATTCGATTTCAAAGTAGTGTTCCGCGAAACGTACAACTTTACTCTGAAACTTGAGAAAAGATATATTAATGATTTCATCCAAATATAGATTTTTATTGCATATATGCAAAACAAATTGAGCACTCCGATTTGACATTGGAACACTATCATACACGTACGTACTGCATTGAATGTCTCACCCATCCATATAACATTTTTAAGGTACGCTACAACTATTATTTAATCACTTGTGATACGATATTGCGAATAACTGAATGAATATGCCATGTTCATTTACCAGCGATGTCGAGGTGTTAGAAAGAGACAAAAACATATGAAACACAAATATGGATTTGTTTCTGGATTGTACTATTGTTGCACCTGGTTATTTTTCATTTCCGCTATTCCCCGTAGTGCTACAAATATACATGTAGTTTGTAATTATAGAATATTTTTTATGTGTGTTCTAGTGACAAATAAATTCATTGCAATAATTACATTATAATTTATATCAACAAAATCATTATCGACGTCGTAATGAGTGTAATAGGTCCATACAAACAAACAAAACTTGATTAAAAATGGGGAATATGGGTCGATCGTGTGACATCAATTTCGTGTAAAAACAGAATTGGGTGTATAAGCATAATTAATAGAAAAAGTAACAAATGACATTATTATATATACAGAGTGGTCTCGATCCGATGGTACGAACCGGAAAGGAGGTGAATCTACATGCAAAAATAAGTTGAAAAAAACGTATGACAATTTTTTTTAAACTCTCCGTTTTCGAGAAAATCGACTTTGAATTTTCGTCAGGTGCAAGCGCCCTAAAGCATGGCATTGTATGTACATCTATATCTATCGCTTTGCGTCGGCTGCGAGTATGTTTGGGCAGCTATGACGTCACGACAGGCCGCTCGGTCTCACTGTCGCGTATACCGGATGTCCCTGCGGGCCTGCTTCGACGCTACGCATTAAGATAAGCAACCGCGCCGCGACCAAGATTCCTACAGCGCACCCGGTATATCGCGCCGCGCTTCGCGATTTTCTCGACAACGGAGCGT
The DNA here is from genome assembly GCA_914767735.1 of Anoplius nigerrimus. Lineage (NCBI taxonomy): Eukaryota > Metazoa > Arthropoda > Insecta > Hymenoptera > Pompilidae > Anoplius > Anoplius nigerrimus. The sequence goes on from OU612078.1 coordinate 13,258,917, forward strand.
TTTACAAAAAATTGTCATACGTTTTTTCGACTTATTTTTGCATACATAGATTCACCTCCTTTTCGGTTGTACTACCGGATCGAGAGCACCTTGTAAATAAAATAGATAAAAAAAACATGGGTAAAAGTCTTTTGTAGGTGGAAAGTATGGTATTATCACTGGGTTAACAAGCAATTAAGCAATGTTTCCATAAATTAGTTTTTTCAGCCATTGCCCAGTCAGCATAATTCTACATACGAGGTGGTACCCAAAAATAACCGGAATCGCACTCCCACGCAGCGTGTACTTGGAGTTAATCTTACGTTGTTCGTAAGATCCTGCCATGTTTCCGTGTCAAACTTTTACTACATGCACTCTCAAAGAACAACCATAAAATCCATATGCGTCGTCATCAGGGGACACCACTTGACAGAATGATTCAAAAGAGGTTTGTCTACTTCCCCCTAGCGGCGCACCCTCGTACTCCAAGCGTGCGAGTACGATTCGGTTACTTTTGGGTGCCCTCTCGTACATCTACAAATATATTTACTTCATCAACTACCTACGAGGTCTTTGCCGTGAAACAAAAACTTCTTCCAATCTAACTAAGCAAGAACTCTTGATTTAAAACACAACAGTACAAACAGAAAAGAAGATCATTAATAAATAAATCATGAAAACATAATGAAGAGACTGGGACGCTGTTTAAAGTCAAGCATCCAAAGAAAAAAATAAATAAGTAGCGAAATTGTTAAATGAAGCTCATCTTCTCATCCTTTGACATTTTTACACATGTTATCAACAAAATTGATTTACGAACAGAAAAGAAACGGGTATTAAGGGGGATAAAGAGTTTGTCAACCTTGGCTATTAAGGAAGAGATTTCGTGATCGACCTTTCACCGCGGTAATGAGAAGTTGAAAAACAAAAAGAAGTTCGGCAAAAAAGTTGACTTCCGCTGTATGGAACGCGAGGATCTTATGAAATATTATTGCCCACGGTAGAAAGGGAAAGTAATAAAAACTAGCAAGATGGTCAACGAAACTCACGCCATTTACTTTCAGTCTATAGGTCCTTACATAAGTAATCACAAGGATTTTCAATAAACATCTTGTCCATAATAAAGACATAAACACAAACCAATAAAAAGAAGGCAGCGATAGCCCACGCAGTTATTAGACAAATCAAAGAATGGATAATATATAATCAAGATATTTTTTAAAATAAGTTTTATTGAAATTCCTTTTATTTTCGTATAATAGGAATCCAAATGTAGTCATTTTGAGTACAGTACTAAGTTTTTATAAAGTTTTTCGTTTACACATGATCTATCATAACGGTTTATTATCAGGGAATTACTTATTAGAACCAAATATTGAGGTCATGTAATGCATATCGTATGCTTAGTGATATCCGCAAAGCGTAATTTTTTGAACAATTCGCGATGATTTGAGTCTTACGGAATATTGATTTAATTCTGAAACACAAGACACAAATATAGTGTTACAAGTCATAGGTCATAAGTTTCCTTACTAGATTTAATGACACCAATTGTACTGATCTTCATAACGTATTTAAAATCAACTAAATGGGATTGGACCTGAAAGGAACTGTAGAATGAAAAGGAATCTTCCCCATCGTCTCTTTTCCTCCTTCTTGTCGTCCATCTAATAGACCAGCACGCGGCGGGGGAAGATCTATGAGATTCAGCTCGAGAAAGTAAACTCGAACTCTAAATCGACCTACGACCTATGCTCCAATCCTCTCCTTTACAGGCTCTATACATGTCTCCCTTCTCTCTTTATACCTTTTCATCCTTTCGTAAATATCGTTCTAATCGATACGCAGATTATTCACTTACCTGCTACGTGTTAGCTGTTCTAGTGAATATTATATACTGCACCTTATAACGTAACGATATTAAACTGGAAAAAATTGTAAATAAAGTCAGTGTTTTTGAGTTTTGTGTGTTCGGGAAAAGCAATTGGTAACACCGCGCCTTCCACATTTCTACGCGCGTATTCAACCAACTGGGAGAACAATTACAAAAAGAACGAAAATACTTACCTTCGATAATCGATTTTTTTCAATTCTAATCAAATAATATATAAATAACTATAAAAAAGGAAGACGAAACTTGGAAAAATCAATAATTTTTCTCTATTACTTTCTGATAAATGACCTCAATAAATACTCTATTGAAACGACATTTGAGTTTGCTACAAAGGTAAACGTTACAACATATTGTACTTTTGCATAATTTCTACTAATCACCTAAATAATTGCAAAAATGATTAATAATGATAATGACGGGATTCGCAAGGTACAGTAACTATGTAGAATAATTGATTGTAGATATAATAGATTGTACATGTAAGTGTGTGTCTATATAGCGTGCCTCAATACGTTGATATTTGCGATAAATGGCTCTAGTTGGGAAGCTATACCTTCCGAGTACATACAGTTGATGCGCTTTTATACATAATATTCTCCATAAAAGAGTTTCAAACAGGACATATCCTTTTTTAATCTGTAGAATCACCCTATTTCGATTACATATCAGTCAACACGAAACACTCGGCACATACACAATATGCCCAGTTTAAATATGTACACATTGTCACAATATAGCAGTTTTTACGTTACGAAAATTTACACAACTTAATAAAACTAAATATTGAATCATTTTCACTAATTTACATTTTTACATTAGCAATCCTTTCTTACTGTAAACATACATATGTATTATTGTCAGTTTATAATACATAAAAAAAAACAGATTCAACAATGTCTGGCTATTGTTATAAACGTTAGTAGCACTAAAAATTAAAATAGGAATATGATGTTGAATCGTACGAACATGTGCTTCTTTATTGATATAATGAACGAAAATATTAAAACGTACTGAAAATATGTTCTTAAAACTGTTTCAGATTAAGGTGTACGTTTGATAGAAAAAAGGTGAAAAGAAAGGACAATCAAATCGTATACAACATCCATTATCTTACTATTGTCCCAGATTATGTATTTGTTCATTCTGGAATATATTTATTTAAATCGCGACATCGTAATTAAAATATGTTAAAAGAGAAAGAAACATTCAACATTGCTACTAATCTCTATAAAAAGTACCCACCAATTATTTTTTGAATATTACAAAGTTAATTTTACAAGTTACATTGTTCAACTTGTTCTTAATTTTATAATAAACTCCCAATAATGTAAATAAATATATATATGTATGTATATATATAATATATGTATACATGTATATATGTATATATTATGGTCTGCAAACGTGATATAAAATTATGTTTAAGAAATAGAATATTTAGCTATCTTTTAACTGTTATTTGATGACAATTTCATATTCACGTAATTTGTATAAATGTAACGATATAACAATATGACGATATAATTATATATATATATATATAATATAAATAATATATATAATAAATATTAATAATATTAATAATAATAAATATTATATATAAATGTAACGATATAACGATATGACGATTTCATTATATATATATATTTGTGTATCGTCACATTTAAACAATTTACGTGAATATAAAATTGTCATCAAATAACAGTTAAAAGATAGCTAAATATTCTATTAAGAATTGTCGACTTCAAGGAATAGCTTTTAAACATAATTTGATATCAGATTTGCTGGCCATAAGAAACCAATAATAGCATGTACATATTTAAACTGGGTATATACATAATTTAGGACATGTAAAGTGCAACAACTGAACAATATAAAATGTGATCATCCTATAAGATGTTAGAATGTATTAAAGTATTCCACGGAAGAAACAAATCAGTGCGTTTTATTGTACGTAAAGGAATTAGGAATATCGCAAAGTTTAAATACCCTTTTACCTTCTCGATAGACTGAATTTTCTTTAACTTATGCACATATATACCGATAATGCTTAGACACACATAAATACTTACAAATAAAAGAAAAGAAAGAATATTCAACTCAAATAGGATTAACGAAAAATATCTGTTTGTCATATGACAACTTTGGGACGTTCCTTGTACCTCTACACATGATAAACTAAATTTCACCAATATAAAACAATCTCCATATTTCTGATTACTTTCTTTCAGAATGCCACGTATCCTTTTTTCTACGCGTCATATTCTATATGCATATGCATTCATATACATGTATATGTCTGTGTAGTGTGTAAGCTTGCGCGCCCGCGCCTGCTTGTGTGCGGGAAATAAGGAGAGGGAGGGGGGGGGGGGGGGGGGAGATGGGGGGGGGGGGGGCAAAGGACGAAGAGTGAACGCCATCCGACTTATAAACTAAACAACAGTGAAAGGTTATATTTGGTCGCTTTTCATCACGCTGTTATAAGATAATTTTTCTGCCAACTTTAATAACATGTCTCCCTATACCTCTAATGTGCCCCTTCGCGCTTTGTCTCTGACCCCTCTCTCCCCTGGCTGCATCGGAATCTGCTATACAGCTTCTCCCATTGTTATCCGCTCTATTACGTTGTCTTCCCTGTTTCTTTTTGTCATTCTTCTATTTATCACTTTTTGTTCTCCCCTCTCGTCAGCTGCAGAACAAAAACTCTATCGTTGCAAACGCATATGTATATACGTATATGTGTATATATTTATATATACTTTTTTTATTTATATATATTTATATTTGCATTTATGTTTATATTAGAACGCGCTCTTCTCACACACATGCTAATAGACGTTCACGTTTGCATTCTTGTTTTATATCCTTATATTTACGCTAACGCATTGCGAGATTTTTTTTGCACAGTTTCTATATTAATTTTATATATCTTTTCTCTACTTGCGCAAAAAAAGAAAACACAGAATATATTTCCTTAATGTTCTAAGACTATTCACAACTTCGATTCTAGATATCAAGAAATGGCGATTTTTATTTGTATAGTCACAGGTCATTTTTTCATTTATATTGAAACACGGTCTGACATATGTTTGTGTTTTGTCCTTTTCCTTTAATTCAATAGGACCATAACTAAGGAGTACATTTCTCATTTGTAAACATACAAATTTCAAACAAATGGAAAAAAATGTTAATTTCTTTGAAGTTTCTTAGAGTTGCTCATTTTTCATTTTTTTATGACACCGTCCATATTTATTATTATTTCTTTTGTTATTCATTTTTTTCTTTTTGCAAAGTTTAATGCAATATTTACAGATATATCTAAAAGTCTTTTTCAATCTGCACATCGCTCGATTTTTTTGAACCGCCATTTCTTTAACTTTTTCCCTTTCTCATTTGTCTTCCTCCTTAACTCACGTTATATAATACACATAATATTGTCTCGTTACGCTTTAAACATCTTTTGGAACCAGTATGATAAGAATTATTTCGATTACATGTCAAAATTTCTTCTGAAAGAGAAAGTGATGCGGACTTATTTGTGATATTAACGGAGTCGAATACGTCAATATTGACTTAATAATTGTACAGAATAACTCATACCGGAACATTTTATGATTCGAAAACAAAATTCTTCAACACCAGAATATTCAAATACAATCGGTCGTTACTATTCATTAACATACATATATTATACTGTACTCACAAAGCACGTCAAAAACATTCATCATTACACGAAAACATTTTGAACAACCTCCTCCTCTCGATACCTTCCCAACTGATCGGCATCACTTACGTTCCCCATCTATTCGTTTTTGCATTTCAGTGGTTTATTTTTTGATGAAGAATGTGACAAATCGAAAAACGTTGTATTTCTTCTAAAAAAATATATGTAATCTATGGGGCAAGAGTGAAGAGATTGGGAGAAAAATGATGATAATGATGACTAGCTATGTGTCTATCAGTAACATAATATTTGCAACCATTTTTCTACTGGTGTAGTGTGAGTACATGTGCTCAGTAACGATCAGTTCAATTTACTTATACGGATGAATTTCGTTCATACTACTCGGCAAAGTAAATGAGCTTAGTTCTTTTTCGAGGCAACTTTTCTGTCTGAAGAAATTTTGTTTCATATTTCATATAAAATTATCCGGTGTTCACAACCATATACAAGCCCGTACATTAGGTTATAGTAATGACTTCTAATGAAACTATATCTCGTTGACAAATTATTAACGACATTTTATCAAAGCCGATTTTATTATGTATTATCAACAGATTATTTGGAATTATCAACTTCATTTACACATGTTAGCGACATTAACTACAATTTAGCATAGCTCTCCATTGTTTGGGATGATAGTGACGATTGCACATTCCAATAAAATATGAGCAAATAAGTTTAAAGACTCGGTAACATTCGGTTTTTTCGTCCAATTGCCAGAAATTCCGCTGTTCTTCATTAATAGATGAAAAATTTTCCCATCTACAACAATACTTCTAATTTTTTTTCGATTTATGTGGAAATAATAGCATCTGTCCTGGAAATACATATATGCACGCCGCAATAGCGGGATATGATGCAATATTAATTTGTTACGGGCAACGAATATAGATCAGTATAAAGCAAATATTGATTAGATACACCATTCTTTCTACAGAACATTCTGGTAGAGTGCGCATAAGATTCGACCAAATATTATTCGAATGACAGATGCGAGATTGCATAACGGATGCGTCTATATTCGAATAACATTTTGTTTTTTTTATTAACGTCTAAATAGTCATTCGCCGCTGCAAAAGTATTACCTATATGAAATACGCAAAGGGGAAAATATTTAATATAATTTGCATAACGCCCAAGTCTGGAACGAAGCAGCGTCCACATAATTGACCTTGCTAGTAATCTTTCAGTTCAGTTGGTGTGATACTAAATAATATAATACAACATAACGATAATACTGAAATGATAGAAAATAAAGGATTTTAAATTAGGGAGAAAAATGTTGTCGACAAGGGAATTTGTAATTTTTTTGTAACTACTGCCCATTTTATTTTATTCATTTGCAATCTTTTTACTCAATTAATTAACTTTATTCAACTTCAATCTCAATTGCACTGTTTCTCTAGGAATTTCATTAAATCTGCTTATAGTACATAATACACACTGTGTAATAAAGATCCGTTGAATTTTAAGCACATTTGTTTATCTCGTCTGAGGGAAAAGATGTCGTCTGTGAATTTTCTCTCAAAATAGATTTCAACTGCACAACGATTAAAGCACATCACACAAATACACCAAAAGTCTTTCCTTTACGACAAGAAAGAAAAATATCTCCATAACACCCGTAACATCGGAATGCAAAACTGTCACAACGTGGTCCTCTCAGGAAATGAAGACAAAACAGAAAAGGTTATCCATACATATATCGAAACTGTTATAATATCTCCATAGACAATATTATATTCGGATTATGATAACACAACGGTACGTAAAATTGATCAGTTCAAAAACCGTAATCCTATTTGTTTAAGTGTACACAGCTTCCGACCGATCGAATCTTTTGTCTTAAACGAAGTTTTGCAAAGATCCATTAGCATTCAAAATACCTTACTACATACAGCCATTGTGATCATTGTCACTGTTATCTGATTATAACCTCTGTTCGTTCGAAAACATCGGATAGTCTTCCCTACATAATAATAAAAATAATAATAATAATAATAATAATAATAATAATAATGGTGGTGGTGGTGGTGTTGGTGGTAATAGTAGCAATATTAATAGTAATAATAGTAATTGTAGTAATAAGAATGACGAGTGCTTGATGAATAACGATGAATGTAATGGAAAGAAAAACATGAATGCGAGTGATGAGGAAAACTGATAACAATGACGATGAAGATGATATGAGTATCATTTTATCGTTAAACGCGCGTTTACAATATTTATTCTCGTATTCCATTTATCGCCGCTAAGTAATAATAATATCCTGGAATAGTTTCACATTGTCCGCGTTTCATGGTTTCAACCCATTAGGTTTCCCGCTGCAGTAAAAGTTATTTACTATCGGTTAATACAATTTCGCGTCTGTTGTAATCGCATTTTGAGAAATAGCAGTAATTTTTTGATCTATACAAAACTCGTTGGAGTAAGCATATTATGCATTTCAAAAAGAGTTGTCCATCCAATGCGACGTTAATAATTTTCCGTGGGATTTAAATAACAATATGTGTAGAAAAGCAATTGCAAAGGCTATTGAAATTATGATGAACTCGTGAAAAACGGAAACAATGAAGAAAACGTAAATAAGTATGAGTACAAACATCCGCATCGTTTCCTTAACATGACATGTAAAATACGTTCTACACTTGTAAGGTGGACGCCAAGTAATATATTTATATCTAACGAATTTTGCATACATCGTTTTACATCGAATGAAAAAACATACACGTACACAATTTAGCACCTAATGGATTAAATTGACAGAATTAACCTCGTTGAAACGCAATTCCTTCAGTCTCCCCATATTCTTTTCTCTCGTTTCGCTTCGACACGAGACACGCGATCGCACACAACACACATACATGCACATATACGCATACATACATTTCACGCATACACACGCATTCTCCCCTATACGCTGAAGAAAGTGTGCCCCAACAAAAATTCACAAGGGAACACAGTTTCTTTAACCGTTATACACATGCATGAATTTAATTATTTATCTAATATATATGGTTTCGTTATCCATAATTCGATTAATTCTTCCAATTTCGTTTTTTATTCCCTCCTCATCTTATTTGTGTATACCAAATGCGGATAAATTCATCTTATTGTTATATATACTCGTATTTATATATGTATATATAGCCTTTGTGTCTTTCCATGATCTCTTTGCTTCTCATTTTTTTATGTGTCACCGTAATACCTTGTTACGAATAATTTCGCTTTTAACGCTCTCAACATTACTGCTGCATTATACCGCTTTTATTTTTCTCGCCCGATTTTTATTTGCTGATTTCTTCTTCTTCTTGGTTGCAAATACTGTTTCTTTTTTGTCACCTCAATTAATATGTACGTGCCAATCACGTAGGACCTCATGCATATGTGCATGAAATATAGTTGGTACAGGTCAATTTTTCTATTCATGAAAATATAATATAATTTCAAGATAGAATATTTTTGGAAAATCTAATTGGCAACATTTTTGTGTGTGCTTAATTAACCAGATGGTGGTGTAAATGTAATTTAGTAAAATTCCAGTGATAATGGCAACCAGCAATACTTAGCACAAAGATATTAAGGGAAATGAACGCGTGAAATGTAACAAAAATCTTAGATATATCATGGAAATTTTCGACCATGACATAATATTATAGTTCGATACGCGGAAGAATGGTAATCGAACAATTCCGGGAAAAAATAACAAAAACGAAATCTCACAATACATCTCAAACGCATACATAAATTCACATTGCCCGTAATGGCGGCAAAATAAGAAGAAACATGCGCGGTTATTACCGAGCGAGAAAAATTACGATCCTGTCACAAATCAGAAATAACATTTAAAAAAACAAACAAACAAATAATCTCATGGAAGAACAATTTCCGATATAAGCTTGAGGAATGGGAAATTTCTCTCTATATAGGCATATTACATAGTATTTACAATAATTGGCGACCCATTCCTTATGTTTTATTATTTTCTACCACGATTCCTGGTCTCAGTTTCAGTTGAATTCCTAGAAGAAGCAGAAAATATTAATCTTTTTAATGAGAACATCATTGGTGTAGCATGCATGAAGCGTAATGTGAGAACTTGTACGTTTAAATAGGGTATCCAAAAATTACTTCGGAAAACACGAATCTAAAATTATCAGGAAAATGTATTGAAAATTTCCAAATAATAAAAATGTATCGAAAAATAAGGTAAGTTTTTCGAATTTTCCGCGTAATTTCTTTTTCTGAGATTTGTGAATTTCTTTTTCTGAAAGTTTTCTGAGAGAAGCTTGGAAAACGTAGAGTGCAACTTTAATAGTAAAACACGTTTCGATACAAAATAACAACTGTAGACTTTTCTACAACACTACGTTTCATACGTATGAACTCTTCTTATAACGCCATTGTCAACTGTTAGTACAGAACATTTTTCAATGCATTTACCTGGAAAAAGAACAAAGGTAATGGAATGTATAATAGTGTGATAGGCAACGTATAATATTTGTTACACTTTTCTATTATATGTTTATCTATTCTACAACGTGTCATCAACACGATTTAATCCGAAACCACAGTTTTAGTCGTTGAGCATTATTAATTACAAATTTACATGAAATTATACATATTATTTTACACTGTACATGGATAAGAAAAAACGAATGGAAAAAATGAGAATAGCAGAGGTTAACCAGGACAGACCTTAGCAGATTGGAAAAAAGACCAAAATTGCACGGTGACAACTGTCTCATGGGAGACCCGGAACGACTTCGTAGCGACAACGATGAAAATATCAAATTAAAGTTTCCCAACCCCAATCTCTTCGTATTTTCCCTATAAACATTCTTCTACTACACCCCAATTCTGCACCCCCGATATTCTCAAAATATCGCCGAAAAATAATCACCTAGTCCATTTACAGAGCACCGAAAGGATCGAGTTGGACGCTATTGCCTTGCTGCTGAAGTTGCTGTTGCTGCTGTTGCTGCTGTTGATTGGCAACGTTCGTTGTCGGTTGCTGTTGGATGTTTGCCGCGGTAGGATTGATCATGGGATTTGTTCCTGCCATCATTACCGGCATTCCGCCGCCACCCATCATTGGTCTCATGCCCTGCATGCCCTGCATGCCCATCGGCATGCTTTGCATTCCCTGAACACCAGAGACAAGTTTTTTTTCTCTCTTTTTTCTTTTGTACAAACTTTCGACCAATGTATCCATCCTCTCCACAATTTCAAATTCTATGCATTTCCAATTTGTTTCTGCCTTTCCATTAGCGATAAACACAGAGTACACGTATATTTTCCAGTGAATATTTTCAACAAGCCAATCGCCAATTTATATCATGTACTATTTCAATTGATTTCAGCTGTCGTGCGGGTTTAAGAAATCGTAAGACAGCACCTATTTTTTACGATTTGTTCCCTTTTGCTAACCGGAAAGTTGCTATAGAAATATATACATAAAGTGTTTGAAAACGTAAATATCCACAATTTTTTCATATGATTGTATTATCTATTCTGAGCACTTTTCGAATCCGTACATCGATATTACAGTTCTAGACAATCAATCAACATTTAATGTTGGACTTGGTTTCTTTAATCACTACTCTATTCCGATTGGTGTAATATTTCTTGAGACATATCCTACATATGATCCGTTAAAATTGAAATGAATCTTATTGTGAGTGAAGATATTTGTTCAAATTAGCAGGAAAATTCCTACTATCCATTATATTTAAGCAAATTTTACCGGATTGACTTCCACAAGTGTACGCTGCAAAGTTTACTCAAATTATTGAGAACCAAACAAAACATATCTACAATGTCTCTAGCAAACTTATCGAGAGTCGTTTGCAAATATTTAAAATTATTAGGCACTATCGAAAATATCTAAAAATAGTCTAGGAACAATGGAGCAAATCTACGCATTAAAATTTGCACATGGGGTCGGCATCTCGCGGTCTTGCATTAATTTTGCGCGAACGAGTTCGTGCGTCATAAAATTCCTTTGTAAGGTGAACCTGCGGGTGCGCGCGCGTGTATGTGACCATCTATTGCAGAAGCGTGTAAAGGGAATATTGTGTCGTGCACTATCGTTTTCTCGAGCGAAAGCTGAATGCTGCGAAGAATGCTCGACGCTGACCATTTTCTGCTCGCTCTTTCCTTTCTTTGCGGCTTAGGTTCTTTTTGGATTTACCGTTCGTGACAAAATAAATAGGAAACTGTTAATGTTTTATACAATCAGTTTTTGAAACCATTTGAGGAGTGATAGAAAGACAGAAAAAGAAAGGGATAGAGAGAGAGAGAGAGTTGGCAAAAAGTTGTGCGCACTTGTGACAATGTACATTTTTCAAACCAATCTTTGCAATAGTAAAAACGTACGGGCGTGAAAAGATTAACGTTGAACAGTGCCGCAAACATTGTTGATTTCTTAACATTTTAACGTAGTGTTTGTAGAAAATAACTGTACGCAGTTAATGAACATTTCTGTTCAATTAAACGTAATCAAAAGGAATTTTAGAGAGTCGCGGAGGAGAAACGTATATGTTCCGGAAGTAGAAAATATCATAAACTGTTGAATTAATTTAATTAGTAATCAGCTGATACACAAAAAAAAAATGCAAATTTTTGACATGTTCAGTCGACAAAAATTTTACGTTTAGTTTTGCAAATTGCTACTGAAATGTCAATATGAAAACTGGCACAGATAATATAACAAACTTCATCAAACATACCAATCATTCTACCGTATGTACTGAAATGATTGTCAAACCTTTAAAGTTATTGTACGAAAGAATATATGTTAGCAGGTGTTTCAAAGATACTATAGCGTTAAGATGTTTTACAGAATTAAGTAAGAAAATCGAGATGAGATAATACTATTCAGTTATTGAACAAAGGCGATTAAATGCATGATATCCGCCAGAATCTAATGTACCTGATCATACCATATGACACACATCAAAAGAATGATTTAATTTTCACTACATCTCATCAACATGTGTGGCATGACCATTGCCCAACAGTATATTAATTTAACATTAAATTATAGAAATAGTGTAAACGTACTGAATATTATTAGGCACATGCGGAAAGACTCTTTCAAAGAAGGAAACCGTGGTTATTTCGAACATTTGAGTTCGAATCACGGCGCCAAAGTTACAATTTTTAACTATGTGCACTTAACGGTATCAAGGGTGTTTATACATGAATGTAACCTAACGATTTTGATCCAATAATAACCCTTACAAAGACAATGGGCAAGAGTTAACATAATTCGCACCAGTCAAATTGACGGTATGAATATTGCAGCAACTTACAGTCATTTTTCAATCTCCACTGTATTCATACACAATATCCACAGAAAAGTAAATAACTTTAAAATTCTGACAGTCATTTGGCACAATATCCGATGTACAAAATACTTTCAACTGGAAACTGTGACTATTTGAAAACTAATTAAGAACATGAAAACAATAGTAGCGTAAGAGTTCAATTAGTTGTTTTTTACTAAATAAGTAAGTATAAATTGTCCTATGTATATATTTAAAGTATCTTTGAAGAACTAAGTTTAGGATATCAGCGAATGCATAAGACTACATTGCATATTTACAAAAAAGCTAAATCTAATTTTTGCTGTATTGGTTTTGCTTCATAGAGCGCTGATTGTTTATAAATATAGATATTTTATATTACAAGAAAAACTCAATAGACTTTGAATTCTCTTTAAATATATTACATTTAAAAAAAGAATAATACATAGAGTATGACGTTCGCTTTATTGTTGAATAACATTTATGATAACGTATTTTCATATTGCTAATGGTTTACAACATTTTGCCATGAGTTCCAGTTAAAACTGCATGCCCTTTTTCCTGCAACCTCTCTTTCCAAAATAATTGATGAAGCGTCACATGTACGCAAACGTTCTTACCAACTCACGCAGAAACGCGCGTTATTCGTTATTCACAGAGTTAGTAGACCATTCATTTAATACATAAAGAATCCACAATGTCTGTTAGGCCAAAAAAAAAAAAACCCATCATCAACAAATGTGCCGATAAAGTCACTATAAAATTTAAATTGAAATTTGTGTTAGCACTGTTCTGGTCCTTTTGGTGGAATTCTCCCTCGGAGATGGGTTTTTCCTGACTACTTACCATCGGCACAGTTTGTGGAGGGAAGCTCAAGGTGGTGGTCGGAGGTAATTGCGTCATTCCTTGACCCTGCAACACAGCCGGCGGCATGCCAAATGCCAAAGCATGCATCACTCGACTAACGTGAAACTAACTAAGTGTGCGCTTATGTCTCGAAATTGCGGCGAAAAGTCGAAAGTTGAAAGACCATTGTTTAAGACAACGGTCAAGTTTTTCTAGTCAGTTTCATCATTTTAAAAATAGTAAAACATTTCCTATTCATGCATATGCGGCCAACAAGTTAATTAATAATAATCAAATTTGCAAATATCCATAAATAGGTGAAAAGGTGGTACTTAAGTATTACATTTTATAGTGAATCACTTGTGATTAAATTTGAACTTCCTTTCCGCTTCGTTTCGAGACAATAACAAAACGTAGGCTTTCGAAATACGTGCATGTACTTTGAAAATATTTATAGAAGGTACTACTTAAACTGGAGAAGTGGCCACATTTTGCACTGTAAGGTGTGAAATAAGAAATTCTCTCTAATGCAAGAGAAACTTATTTAAATCACCCGACAAGTTAAAATAACAACATTAATAACAAACCAGATTTACTGGCGCAGTAAAACTGTTTCCCAGGCCATTTCTCTTTTCATATAAGGTACAAAATTATACACGATACAGAAAAGTAGCGGGTGATCGCTAGTGCAGTGAAAATGATAACGTGACGACAACCCTATGAATATTACAATAAATATGCGGCGACGAAAAAGATTACATTACGGAGATCTGTGCGCGAACAGCGCGGAGAAAATTAGTTGGTGATTGCATATTATTTACAAATATAATGTGAACTTTCTATGCATTAAACCGACCCGTGCGTACGATAGGCAACGTTTTTTGAAAACTGAAACGTTTTAGTAAAATGGGTTGCGTAAGACCTCTTGTGTACTATGCAAAATTCATCCTTCATCATAAAAAAAAGTTAGCCTTCTTCTTTCTGATTATCTTTTTGGAATGTAATACAAATATCTGACTTAAAATTCCATTCATTCAAAATTATACACACTATTGCCTCCGAACAACGTCATGTTTGTCTGACATTGTCATATGAATTGTTAAAAAAATTTATTAATGTTTTCTCGGCATTCTTTTTGAGATTCTTTGTATTAATTTCTTTGTGCACGATGTGGCGCAATACCTCTAACAAACTTGAACAATGTAGCTGCATTAGGTTTACAGATTTATGAATCACAGTTGGTATAAAGTATGAGTCGCTTTTTTCACTTTTTCGTGGTACTTAAACAGGTTTTGGAATTTTCAGGACTATACTTCTTTCTCTTAACTATACATTATGTTTCCCTCCTTCTTACAAGGACCACGGTTGTGGGTCACCGATTTTGTTCAAATTTGGCACAGGCCTTCTTTAGCTGAAAATATTCGATACGTATTTTGCCAAAAGTGGCAACACTCTTCTATTTTTGAAAAAATCGAGATCAAAAATCAACATTTTTCGGTAGCGCTAAAATTTTGCAGACTCGTTTAAAATTATCTCCTACAATATACTTACACATTTATTTTGCAAATAAACAATATTTAAAAATATGCATTATGGATAAGTTCCATATAATTTACTCGGTTTTCATCGAAGAGGCGTAGCAGAGTAAGTATGGCTCTACCGTAGTAGCTGGCGGTCCGGGGTTCGAATCTCAATGCGGTTTTGCGGTTTTTTTTTGTCTATTTTTTATAACTTTTAGTTTTTACTGTAATTCCAAAATCTATCAATAATATATATATTACATTTATGGAGATTAATATGATGTACAACTATTTTGATGATATTTATCGCAAGAGCATGTTAAACAAAAATTTTGTCGGCACTACGACCATTTTATAAATGGCTGTATTTTCCACGTACACACTTCTTCTTCTTCTTCTTCTTTTTGGTTTTACGTCGCATCGACTGCAGGGTCATTAGCGACGGTGGGACTGGATTACAGTAGATGGTACATTTTTGCTTCCTTGAGAAAGTTTAGTGTATTCCTTAGGTGATCCTGGTTAATTAGTGCTGTGTTTGGGTTTAGTTCGTATTTCTGTCTCTGGGTACTAAGGTTCCTACATTCGTATAGAATGTGATCGGTAGTTAGCGTGTGAATTTGGCATAAGTTGCACAGTGGAGGTTCCGTTTTTTTTTTTTTAATAGGTGTTCGTGGGTTGCCTTTGAGTGTCCAGTTCTCAGCCGGGACAAGATTATCTTTTCCTTCCTGCTTAAGTTTTCATAGGGGATAACTTGGTAGAAGTTTTGTGCAATGTTGTGGATTTTAGATTTTCTTGTTGTGGTCAAGGTTCCGTTCCATTCTTCTTTGACGTTAATTTTTGCTTGGTTGATGTAGTCCAGATGTGGGATAGGTGTTGGAGGTTCAGATTGTTGTAGGGTTCCACGTACACACTGTTTGCATGACATCTTCAGAAAAACAAACCTAGCTTACGTTTAAAAAAAATTGCGGGTGTCTGTTAATTTTCACGCGTGGCATGCATATTCAAACAGTACCGAAAAGATTGGCGCGGATAATTGTTGATGAATTAAAGAATGCATTTTAATGGCGGCTTTGCTACCGCTTAAATCCTGTTGTTCTTTTAGTAATATTGTTGAATTTTGTACACGTTTAAATAAATAATTTGACATGACCGTAATAATATACATCGCAAAGCTGACATACCAGTGTCCAGTGAGGCGAAATAACTTGCAAAGTGCACAAACTATCATTATTTGCATTAAGAATTTTCTCATTATTTGCGCTCGGACCTACTTGACCAGTTCACGAATCACGAACCGAACCTTTATTCTTCTTCACACATGGTTTCAAAATATGATTTAAATAGTCAGTGTGTTTTACTTTTATCAATTTGCCTGACTTTGTACTCATTAGATGAGTATTTTTCCGTTCAGCGGGCAATTTTGATACGTGATGCGTAATCCTGGGATCAAAACATCCACTTGGATCTTACAAACACAGAAATACTTCACATAAGTTAACATAAAAGAATGAATATCTCTTTCTTCAACCAAACGATTGCGAGTTCACTGTTCGATGTTAGCATATTTATCACAATTTGTCCTACCCGTGGCTATTTCTTCCTCTCCTCTATAAATGTGGTGGTTCTTTTTATGTGAAACCCTTTCTTTGGCTGTAACGTTTTCAAACTCCACGTTGGATGAACTCTTGCAACCATTACAGGTTTTACTTTTTCTGTCACCGTGGCATGTTGCATTTCACCTTTCTTGGGCGATGGAGACGTAGAGTAAGATTCGATACTTGAGGCAGGAGTTGACTCGTGTACTTGTTCTAACAATAAATTTTCTTGATTTGCATCATTCCCTATATCGGTTTCATGTTGTAACTCGGCACCTTCATCAAACCAAACTCGCAATCCATATAAAGCACGACGAACACCATAAGGTACGTCATGAGTGAGAATTATTAGCAAGAAGTCCAGATAATCTATATTAATTCCGAATACATAAAAACATAAAAACGTCGGAAAAATGATGGAATGTAATAAAATATAATTGCTTTCAAGTATATTAAAATATTGAAACCGCGCTTGGAAGAGGTAAATTTGCACTTGGAAAAAAAATACAAAACACAAAACTGTATAGAGACACTTGAACCCTGGACCTTGAGTTACTACGCTAGTACCATACTTACTCTGTTACGCCGCTTCGATGAAAACCGAGTAAATTTTATGGAACTTGTCCATAATGCATATTTTTAAACACTGTTTGTTTGCAAAATAAATGTGTAAGTATCTTTTAGGAGGGAGTTTTAAACGCGTCTGCAAAATTTCAGCGCGCTCGAAAAATTTTCGTTTTTGACCTCAACCTTTTCAAAAATGGGGGAGTGTTACCACTTTTGGCAAAACACGTGTCCAATATTTTCGGCTAAAGAATGTCTGTGCAAAATTTGATCAAAATCGGTGACCCATAACACTAGACCTGCCTTTGTTAAAAAAAACAGTTTCCAGATGGTTTCAATAATCGTTTAATGCAGTATCTATTAACACAGATCAATTGCGTAGTAGTAGTTTTGAACCGGCTCATTGTATTAGCAAAACTTCCGCATTACAAACACAGTGAATGTTCCGAGAATATGAACGCGATTGAAGATTATTTCGTTATATATAACCGTGCCGGTATTTAATACGTCACTAAAGCCCTTGGATTACACAAAAAAATAGATATGACACATTTTTCTCTAAATACAATAAGAATATTTAAAATGATCAGAAATATTGGGTCACACGATTGGGAGAATGTTTTATGATTCATGGATTTTCTGTGATACTTTATTAGGATTAATTATAACCGTTTGGACCTATTGCAGTTAGTTGTGATAGTATACAATGTAATGTAACATAATGTAATATAATATACTATGTTTAGTAATATATAAAATAGCTAGTAAGCACGGGCATTTTAGAAAATTTTATCTCTGTTTTTTCTACCCTAGTATTGGTCAATACTTGAGGCGTTTCGTGTGATAAAATGACTCACCATAGGACGATAACCAGCGCCAGTGGTTGCTGCCATAGGCTGAGGGGACCAACCTGCTGGACCTCCAGTTTTGGCTGCATTTTTAGGTGAATTCCACTGCATTCCTCTAGAAGGTGACATACACATTGCAAATGAAATAATTACACCTTATGGATTTTACACATTTCTGTTGGCCTGAAAGAATTTTACATTTTAATAAAAACGGACACTTTTTTGCACACTTTACGCGAAATTAATGGTAGTATAAGTTTTGAACTACAGATTATCACAAAGTAATTGCAATACAAGTTTTGTAAATTCTTAGTACAGTTAGAATCCAAATGATGACAAAATACATAAAGTATATGAAAATTATGTACTAAATCACAGTTCGTATAAAAAAATTGGGTGAACATTGAAGATAGACATACAATTTCACTTAAGTGTAATGTATTTATATCGCGTCCAATATTGGGTATTGATTATTTATTTCTCCGCTCAATGATTGATGTATCCAAATGCCGTTAACTCTTGGTTTTGATTTATTTATTTTGTTTGGAGTGTTGTGGATAAATCAGATGATTTACGGCAAATGAATAGAACTTATATGAATTTTGTGGAGAAATTTCCGGATGTCTATTTCGTATTCATGCTGTTGCTATTATATCTTCAATTTGTCGTCATAGTTGAAATGCAATACAACGATAATTAATATCAAATATTGTTAAGGCACCTGCCCTTTTGCCTAAACGAAAAAGTCTTTCAGGTATGACATGCATAACCAGAATTACACACGCTGGCACTACTTAAATACACATTAAGATATTGCACACTATTTCCTTCGACAATCCGATTGTGAAGATAATTAATATATCCGACAAAATCAATGATATCAATCAAATTGTTGGCAATCACAAATAGGAACATACCTGACGAATGTTCAAAAGTTCGCAGGACCGGAAAAAGCAAGGGATCTATGTCGACAGGGTAATAAGAGTCACGCAACATAATTGTATAAGACGACAGTACTCACTTAACCTGTTGTTGGCCACTCTTGTTGATGGTCAAATTCTGGGCAAGGCTCGCGAGGCTGCTATCCAAATCACCGGTAAGCACCTTGCCAGTCGGAGTTTGCTGCTGGCCGACAGGCTGTCCAACAGTTTGTCCAACTGGTTGTCCAGCTGCTGAAATTTTATTATCTCCAGACAGGGTGCTCGTTGGCATCAATGGCGGCATGCCCAACGATATACCGTCATTACCTAAGCAACGCGTGGCTACATTTCAGCGACAACAAAGGAAAGCTAATAGGAATAGAAGGTAAAAAGTAAATAAGAAAAAGAAAAGAAAAGGAAAGAGAAAAACTTAGATGTGCGAGATAAGGTTTAACTCAGAATATGTGTCAGGAATAGATTTTATATGGCGACTTATGAAAATTAATAAAGCATTACGGGAAATTAATAGCAGTTCAGAACAGCATCCCTCAGGCTTACTACTTCTACGAAATCGTATACGTGCTAATTGTCACTAGCGATAATTGGCACACAGAAATTACTATCGGTTATCTGAAATAAACTTCAACAGAAAATAATCTGTGTTGTTATCATGCGAGTTACTAAAAAACGAGAAGCACACGTAGCCTCACGTCTACCCGTTATTAGAAGACCACAACTCGTTGTTCCGATTCATACAGAGAATTTCACTTCTAAATGTCGAAGTCAAATGTCTGTTCTTAAACCTTCCTAATCAACTAAAAATATTGGCCGATGTACATTCACTTTATAAAAGAAAAAAGTAAGGCTCTGTACTGTCAGGCTTAATAATTCGAATATTGCTTCAGGATATTGTAGGTACAGTGGTAATAATCAAGAAGCTGCTACCATAACTAGTGATCAACATACATATGATGTAAAGTCAAGGAATTTCTCATATTGCCCTTTACAAATAGAGGGCAAACGTAATAGCGCTATACAGCATAACCTAACTGATTAAAATATGAAATAATTGAAAATGATAGGTCGTTCAAGCTACTAACCGTTTAAAATGACTACTTTCCAGTATAACTACGCATAAAGTTTAATTGATTAATTTAGATTGCAGACAGTATTCAGGTAACTGAAGAGCGCTCATAAGACATCAATCACTAAAGTAAAAGATATAAAAATTAAATTACTTTGATGGCGAAAGAAAAATTCTAAAGTCACGTTGTAAAAGAAATTTGAGTAGGCGGATCCCGCGTCCCCTCCCCCTCCCGCCGAGAAGTGCTCGCACCTGTTCCACTCTTAACCGGCGAGCCAAACTGCGCTTGAGCGCCCTGCCCGAACTGTTGCATCATGCCAACGCCACCCGGCTGCTCTCCGAAGGCACCGAAAGCTTGCATCTGCTGTTGCTGAATCTGTTGCGGGAACTGCTGCGTCTGCGACTGCTGCTGTTGCATCTGTTGATGCTGTTGGGTAATGGCGGCGGTCGGCGGCGGCGGCGGTCGCGATGGCGATCCACCGAGCGCCATTCTAATGCTATCGTTGAGATCGTCGAATGCGCTCTTGTTTCCGGCAGCAGCGTGCTGAGGTTGCTGCTGCTGTTGTCCGCCGGCAGCGACCGAGGCTGCGGGTGAATTCGAACGGGGCGTGGCACCGTTTGGCGGTGGTGGTCTTGGTGGTGGCGTCGCAGACTTTCCTTGCAGTTGCACGTGGCCCTGCTGCATCTGACCTGGAATCTGGCCGGCCAACTGCTGTGACGGATCATCGGGTCTGAGTATCTGGTCGGAATCAGAGAAAAGGTCCGTCTGCACGCCCCCACCAGGACCGCCAGCCCCGAAGAGGTCCCCGCTTTCGTTTTCCGCGTCCATAAGGCCGAGATTCGATGATGGCGCCTGCTGCCCTGGCAGCGCGCCGCCAAAGTCCGACATAAACGGATTCGGGACTTGCTGCTGTTGCTGGCCGCCTCCGCCTCCTCCTCCTCCTCCTCCTCCAGCAGGGGCTGCTTGCGCAGAAAATGTTCGTGCCGAAGAGCGTCTACCGGAAGCTTTCACCTTTTTCTCGATTTTATTGCTCGGGGGGTTTCGTTGCGTTATCGTGACTCTTTTAAACAATCGTTTCTTCGTATGTAATCCCTATGTATTTCGCTCACTCTTATGCCTTAGCTCCATTTGACACACGTATTTTCCTGTATCTATGATCTCATAATGTCTTATAACTGACTAAGCTCTTTATATTAACTCGCCCATCTACTTCACCACATGGTTACGATGTATACAAATGAGACTTATCGCAAATAATATATTGAAATAAACTTAACCTTTGTGAGTTGAAATATTCTATAGGGGCCATAATACTTACATATTCTAGTTTTCTATTTAATGCTATTCAATCATCATCGTACGCTACCATTATGTACGATGTCTAATACAAAAGAAACGAGCCAAAATATGAATATTAGAAATAAAGGTATCACAAAGGTGAATAAAAGAAGTATATAGAATTTATTTTAGTTTCTAATCTTGAAACTGGATTGAATTGAGCTAGATTACTTAGTGCAAGTGAATACGTGATCAAGCACAGACGGTTTTTAACTACCGGTTGTAAAATTTTTGAATGTAACGATGAGAACTACTAAATTATCTTCAAGAGCCGCAATGCTTTTAATTTCCCTCCAGTTTTTAATAGAACAAACAAGTTTATCCTTATCAGCCTAGACAATACCTTGACTTTGCAGAAACTTTTAGATAATCTCAAAATGATTATGCTTTATCGCTTACTCTGCTCACCAGTTTTTGCCGCCTAATAACTTTCATTTAGCATATTTTTATTTATTAATACCCGAAGTGCCATTTTATAAATAATTTTGTTTAAATATCGTTCAACAATTTCTTACATATTTGCTGAAGAACAAACGAAAAAGATGCAGTCTCGTTTTCTTTGTGCTAAACCTCGTACTCCAGTCATAGTACACATTGCTACACACTAGTTACATGTATCTTGAAGATAAAGTCGATATAGAACACTGTGCAAACGCGAACGCAAAAATAATCTAGGAGAACAAATTCTGATTGCAACCAGTCACTCAGTCATTTCGTCAGTGAGACACTAGCTATACCAAAGTAATAGAAAAGTAAGTTAGAAATGTCTGCGTATTAAGAGAAACCATAGGCAGCATCGAACGGTAAAGAAACGATGGCCAAGCTGTGCGAAAAAACATTCCAATGAAATTAGTAACCCACTGTTAGTCAATTGATAAACTCTCCCCAACGACCCTTAAAATGCGAAAAACAAATAAATAATCGTGCGGGACATTGGTTAGGAGTAAAGCTAAGAAAACTGTGCATTACAACCGTACAATATCAGTAACGTATAGTCATAAAGTTATGAGATAAGTAGTGCATACTGTGCTTTATATGAATAAGAAGAAATGCTCAAAAAGATAATAAAAACGATCGGAAAGAAAATACGAAATATAATCAATAAAATCAAACTTGAAGTCGACATAACGGCAATAATAATATTAGCAACAAAAGCAAGTATCACTGAATTGAATCAGGGAGAAAATTTAAGTAGACCACCTGTAAGACTAGTTCATACAATACTAAGCGGTATAACGCGCTATACCCGTCACTGCTAATTATTTCTACTTTACAATTGTTTACAGATATCAGCAAACGGTAATTTTTCTTTAAATCAGTTGTATACAGATTTTCCAATTGATAAACACATAAAAGAAGAGTTCACATAATAGCACTCATTTTTAACGTGTCATACCAATGGAAATCCTTGTAGGACCTGATTCCCTATAACGCGCAATGTATTAACATTGTCATACGGAGGTCTACAGTATACGATCAAATCGATGCATTACAAGAGATCCAGAAAAATTATATGTGGAAAGATGTGAACGGAATGTGCGAGATTCTGAGAAAACAAGGAAACGTTGTTAACCGCTAGAAATGTAGAGAATTATTCGTGCCAAATTGAGCCCCCCAGAAAGAAATTAAAAAGGATAAAAGTATGCGAAGAAAATTCCCTGCTTCGCATTTTAATATTTCTTCATTCTCTTTCGTTTTCTTTTTTTTCCCTTTTTTGTTTTGTATTGATTTTTAGTTACGACTTACTAGAGTGCTGATCTTGGCCACCGAAAACGGAAGTAAAACTGTTATCGCTAACGAAATTGCTATTGACCGGTGTCGTCGTTGGAAAACCTACAAAGGAACGTTATAGCTACAGAGAAACCGAAAGAAAGAAAAAGAAACCGTAATCTCGGGAAAAAAACAATAATAGATGACAGTTGAACTGAAGGTAAATTTAATAGGAAGAAAATAAGTTATCCCGAATCAGTTGTTTCTCTTGCAAAATTAGTCTAAAGATGTTTAAATTGAAAACTGGCAAAATGTGTAATACCTCACGTCGCAATATTTGGACATTGGATATAGGATATCACTGATATGAGAGAAAAGAATAAAATGTGTCTGGAACACGTTGTGTCATTATAATAACTCTCAAATTCAATAGAAACTACCGTAAGAATGCGGATCTTCTTTCGATCGTCAGATACACATATTTTCCTATTTACCATTACCGTTGGTCGTCATCCACATGTTGTTTTGACCAGGTGCAGGCTGACCAGCTACGGGTTGTGCTGAACCGAACATATCAGCGAATGGATTTCCTGCGAGCTGGAGAAGATCGTCCGAAGCCTTCTTCGTCTGTTGAGTAATTCGTAAAAGAATTATGTGTATTTCAATTCGGAGTAAAAACGTATTGGAATATATTGAGTAAAGTAAAAAAATTTCGCAACAAAACTTACATTAAATAAAAGAATTGAAAATCCAACGAAGACAATGTCGTAAAAATTCAGTGGGAAAATAGAAAGAAAACATAATTTACATTTATTGCGGATAAATATTCATTATGTAAATATATGAATAATTTGCAGAAACAATTGTGACTTACCTGTGGTTCCGTAGCAGGTCCACTGCCGCCGAACAAATCAACAATTGGCTGGTTCGCATTATTCGTCGGCGAACTGAGGAACGGATTAGTACTCTGAGCGCTAGACGGCGACTGCACCTTCGCCTGAAAGTTCATAAATTTTTAGTGTTACCTACAACTACTGGGTCGTCGTCTTCTCACACATTTGACTCGATTCTATAAAGAAGGTGTCCATCTCTTTTAAAATTTCTGGGACGCCATTAGTGGGCCTCCTCAAAATTGTGATATGTTATAATTATTGGGTAAGATCGTGATATACTCACGGAGAAGGAAAAGTGAATAGCCTGTATCTTATAAGCTATAAGCGACCTTGGTTGCAGTTGTAAGTTTCTAACGTCTCAGGTCAAACAATCGAAGGTGTGATTTTATTCTAAGCCTACCTTGTACTGATTCATAGCGGCTTCCTCTTCGGCGAGTGCCTGCTGTCTGAGGGCCTCATCGATGTGTCCGTTTCCAGTGTGCTCGAGTCTCGCATTACTCGCCGCTGTGCCGAATGCCGTGCTGGTGGAAGACAGGGCGGACACTCCCGACTTTACATTCGTTCGATTGCTGCTTTCGGTCGTGGGTATAGGTACGAAAGACAAGGTACAAGAATGGAGTAACGGTGACAAGGTTTAAGGCCGGGAAATTGGACGGAACATTGGGAAGAATGTGCAAGGATGGGGTATGTGATGATGTATAGGATAAGGTATGGTACGTGATTTGTGATAAGGCGGTGTTGAATGTATAGATGAAAGTACGCGGCAAGGTATCGAATGGGGGTTAAGGTAAGGATGAACAGAAAATTAAGGTTTAAAATAATTAACGGGAGCAAACATGGAAGAAGGCACAGGGTATATATCAATGTATAAGAATCCCATGTAAAAAATATGTAAAAATAACCCAAGAAATAAAATACAAATGTAGTATATCAATAAAATTATTCAGAGTGTATGTAACAAAGTAAGATGGGATTGACAAAATAAGAGATAAAAGTAAAAAAAAAAAAACAATGTTCAGCGAGTATAAGGACGTATAATAAAGATGGTCAAAGAAGGATTAAATTAAGGAAACGGCAGGTTATGAAGCAAGGGAAGAAACGAAGAAAATATTACGAAGGAACAGGCATTAGGAATTGTGAATTTTAAGGAATGGGAACATTTATCGCCATTGTTTATTGTTGTTGTGTTTGTTTGTGCAATCGGATGATCGAAAGAACGGAACCATGAGTGAAGGATTTGTTGTTTTGGTAATTGTGAAGAGTTCGAGAAGTGAGATTGAGTTGAATGGGAAGAGTGTTTGATAATTGAAAATAAAAGGAGAAGAAGAGAACAGAAAAACAAAAAAGTCGTGTAGTAATGATGATTATTTATAATACAAATGTGTAGAAAGATATAGAAACAGTATAAACAACGGACATTGATTCCCATCCATGCACCCATAAGTTCTCTGTCATTTGTCATCATGTGCACACTATATCCGTACGTGTAATGATGGGAATTGCTTTAATTCGAATGAAAGGAAAACAACGTAAATAATGTGGAGAAACGTATACTTATGCACACATTTTCATCATAAAGTATAAAAAAACGTCAATGCAAACAAAAGGATGCTATTCATTCTTCCAGTGAAAAAAAATGTCCAAACATTGTTTACTTTTCTATAATCTTCCAACTACGTGAAATAGAAACCACTAGCATGCGAAAACTATTTCTTACTTGCGATAGAACGTAATCTATAATAAATAATGTAATGGCTCAATTAATTTACTACGTTGCGTACTAAAGAACATAGAATAATCAATTTTGCGTAGATTATGTTTCATAGCGAATTTTCGATTGTCTCTAATTAATAGAGTTAAACAATAATAAGAAATGAATGTAGAATTAAGTCATCCAAATGCAGTAAAGTAACGAGCTTAGGAAAAGCTTGACACTATCTAAAAAACATAATGGAAAAACCATTTTCTAAAAAAAAATATTAAGAAAAAGAGAAAAAACCAACTACTTGCACTAGAAAGACAATCAATGAAAACCGTTGAGATATCAAAATAATATACAATGATAGTCAACCAGAATGATTGCTCAAAGCAAGTGGTTATTAGTTTGACTCGTGAATGTTTCAAATAACGGATATCATATTCTAGGGAGTCCTCTTAATCATTTCATCTTTCTGATTGGTGCAAAAATGTATTAACAATGATAACTTGTCACAATTTTTCTTATATGTTCTTTTAATTCGTTGTACAACTCTTTTTTGATCTATGTCTTGATCTTCTGGTCTCAATAGGCGGTATATTTAATTATTTTTCATAAGGAAAATATTGAATGATAAAAGTATGAAGATGGCGTAGGCTAAGCAATGGAACAAAGTGCGACAAAAAATAAATAGAAACAAATAGTGTCACGTTAAATAAAACTCTCCAAATATAATGGACTGTTTTCGAAACTGTTTTAATTAAAATCAAAACATACGCAACCAATATACTTTGTGCCTGACTACTCATTCCTACTGGCTGACCTTATACAGGGTGAGTCAGAATTCGAGGGAGAAAATTTAAGTTGTCGTAGAACACATGAATACAAGCACTTTTTGTCAAATAATATATGGGGCGCAACACAACGGATACAAAGTTACAGTGTGTTTTTGCACTGTCACATTTAACGCGCTGATTACCGCGCGTGTCGTCAATGCCTGAACTGGCGGCACACGTGTTAAAGAATTATCACAAGAATGAGAGCAGATATTTCACAAAACAGTTTATTAACACTAATATTATTGATTTATATGCTCAAAAATAAAAAGTTTAAGGGTAACATGCTAACTGCTAGACTAAGTAAAGTATTATCTAGCGGACAAAACGATAACTAAGACAAAACAGGATTGGTGCTTATTCTCTTTAATAAATATCTTGAATGACGAGACACAATCAACACGGTTCTGATATTTTTACACATCTGCATCGAGTAAGTTTTAATCTTAGAAGTACGCTTAGCATTGTTTACCAGTCAGCGCATTAAATGTGACAGTGCAAAAATACCTTGTAACCTTTTGTCCCTTGAGTTGCGTCCCGTATATTATTTGACAAAAAGTCCTTGTATTCGTGTATTCTACCACCCCCTACATTTTCTCTCTCGGATTCTGAATCACCCTGTATACATAATCGCATAATGCAAGTTTCGCAAAACAGCAGATGTTACGACGGTTGATGAGAAACAACAACTATGCGACCAGTGTTAATATGAAATAAAATATGTTCAGCGGAAGTGCGGGATAACTTCGTTAGCACAGAATATCTTATTTAATCATGTTCACACAATCACATCAAACATTTTGGGAATATTTTCTATCTTGAACTTATAAGAAATTAGTAATTTTGTTACACGCGGCCAAACGTGGGAGGTATTTTCCATTAGAGCAAAAACAATAATGTTTTAGCTACCGAGCAATATGTTTTTGTTCACTAAATGATCTCAGTGAAAAAAGTGAGTCAACAGCGCAACGGAATTATAACTCATAAACTCGGTAGACGTTCTCGCACAATTTATATGCTTTATGAAGTATAAGTATTTTATCTGTTGTATATTTGTACTTGATGTATTTCGTGATATCGATGTGCCTATTAAGCTTTATTTTTTTATTCAAAGTATTTATGATAGCGCGCGACGAGACCGTCGCTTACATTAAACATGTACTTAATTTTAATCACAGCGCCTGTCAAAAGTATTTTATGAAAATCATAAATCAAAATATGTGAATCTCCAATACAGAAAAAGGAAAAATTCTTAAGTGATACTTCTAAACAGCCATAATAAATAATCTTTAAGTCAGTATGTCTTATAGTCGCAGTGACATATCGATTCATAAAATATTCACCCTAAACAAAGCTCTGGTGAAAACATTCTGTTATAGTAATTTGTTTGATATAGAATTGTAGGCGTATGTTCAAATATGACATCCTGTCTATTTAGCAATGTAAGCTCCAGGCATAACGAACGAAATATAGAAAAAGAAACAAGAAATAAATGACTGTGTATGTATACGAGGAGGATCACTTAATTTACCCAAATTTTCTTGATAACATAATGAAATAACAAAAACATCAATTGCTGCTGCTTCCTTCTTAGATTATGCGAAAAATATTAAGGCCCAATCTCCTCATTGCTTTCAATCTTACATTAAGTTAAGATGCATATCTTTAATTAAATGATTAGGCTGGCATTAAGTTTTGCTTTCTCTAATTCTTATACACTTATCATGTTTGTTCTTGTCGTTTTCTTAGACGGTAATAAGATTAATGTTTGAAGCAGAATTACTCGATCTATTATTAATTCAAATTTTGTTCCAAGTTATAAGAAATTTACGTAAAAGGAAATTGTAAACAACTTTTATACTAGTTGTTACTGTGAAATTTGTTTAAATCTTGTTCCACATCTTGCACTAATTCCCGACATAATGTCACACGGCAAAAATATAGATCAGCAAAAAACAGTTAAGGAACATAGTAACGGTAATAACAGTCGGCAATAGTAAAGAGAAATGATAAAGTCAAAAAATTGTATGAGAATATGCCGGTACCTTGCAGACTGTGTTGGAGTATTTGCTGCTGAGCCTTTTTTTCCCTCTAGTGACGCCAAATGTTGTTCAAGCGCGTCCAACAAACTGCTTGGTGCCTGAAATTTATACAAGTGCCTAATTAGCATATAAAAAAACCATTAAACTAACATTTTATTTGGGAGCAACAAAACCGAATATTTGCCTATCACGGATGCACTTGACAACGTTTTAATATATAAAATGTGGCTTTAGACTGATCTGTCTAGACATGTCGTCGATTACATATTTTTACAAAGTGACAAATAACTTTGCAAGAATGTTATTATATATGTTTAACTCATATCCACGCAAACAGTGATTTATCAGTTTATTAACATATATAAACATATTTAACAGTTTATTATCAGGACGGTAACCTTTGTACTTGTCCTATTACGGATGTGATTGTCATGTTTATTATATTTTTACGAAGAATGATACTTTATATGTATTAACGCTTCTTGGCAAACATGATTGAGGGATACACAGTACACAAAGCAGATATAGAAAGTCTGAGAATGGGTAAATATTGGTGATATGGAGATATGTTAATATGGAAAATTTAAGCTATACGCAAATTAATTATCTCATCTAATTAAATGTTGAATACACTGAAAATATCAGGACCTTTTTAAAATCTGTTTTTAAACGGATATAGTATTACAGGGATCAACAATACAATTTAATAATAAAAAACCGCTAATAAACACTATTCATCATCAAACAAACTATTATATACTAAACTACCTTGTGACCGGTGCTCAAAATAAAAAAAAAAAATGCTAACAGGATTACTAAATAATGGAATGTTCGTGAAACATACTCTCTGCAAATATATAATTCTCCTTAGCGATATAGAACGTAATCTCACCTGTCCGACAAGTATGAAAAGTTTCAATTGCATGCAATAGTTTGTCGCTTCAAATACTTTAATTTTTCATATTAATGTTTTCGTGTATCACCAATTTTGTTTGTACATTACATCCACAGGAATTATTCCACAGAAACTAACATTAAAAATACTACTGCAAGCAGAAATTTTTTTGTTTTTCGCCCACCAATCTAGAGCAAGTGTTAAAAAAAATAGCGATGGACAGATTCTTTCAGCGTTTCCAAAAGTAATTCATGTTAACGTGCAAAAAGAAATGAAAAAAGTTTTTAAACTTTTTAATAGAAAATTTGAAGCATGTGCCACCTTTAGTTAAAAGTATCAACGCCGAATAGGATAAAACGAAACAAAAAAATATGTTGGACGCTCGTATATACGCGTACACGTATCGATGATCGAGTATAACGATTTTATTTAAGTAAAAATATTGAGAATACTGCAGTTAATTTAAAATCTTTCACTACACCCAACGGCATTAAACAAAACCTGCAATGCAACAATACTAATTTTTGTTTATAACTGTCACTACGTAGAAAATTGATGGACGGAAAATAAAAACGCGAGGCTACACACTTTTTGAAGACAATGCAATTATATTCAGTGCGTATCAACATTAATCAGTATAAATATCGAACATCGGATTCTATATGCACTGTAACATACAATGTCAAAAACGTAAATTCTCCCTCTTTCTATCTAATAGTATTAATTTCAGTAAAAAATAATCAACCGTAAAAATTACATAATCGAAGACCCAAAAATAAGTTCCCTCCGCAATGTGTAGTAAGAAATTACATGGAATTTAAATTATTTCAAAAAATTATATTTCCTACCTTGGTCAGGTCAGGAATGTCACCCTTGTCGATACCAACATTCTGAAATGCAGCAAAATTGTTTATTTTAATAATAAATGCACATGAAAAAACGTTCATAGTTTAATATGAACAATATATGGGCAATATTATCTTTTTGCGTGTAAGAGAAAGTTTATATTACGCTAAAATGCTTCTTCCTAAGCGATTATATAAAAAGATACGTAGAAATGTTGGGACATAGCCAATGGAGAAAATGAGTGTCAATATAGTTTCAGTATTATCCACAGATTTCAGACAAACCCAATAGACACAGTAGAAATATATTATAACATAAATTGCATTTAAGAATTTGTTATTTATTACTTACAGTTGTTTCAAATTATTAAAAACAACTTCTGCAGAACTAAATGGTGAAAATTGATAAACAACCCAAAAAGACGGTGACAAATCTGTCAATGAGCGATTTTGCTCACTGGAGAGAGACAAATATTTACACCCTATGGAGAATAGTTCTAGAAAAGGTGTTCATATGAGAATATCGGAAGCAATTATTTGCGCATAACGCGACGATATTATTTCTGTAATAATATCGTCCAAGAAATAAATTTATTACTTTATCTGACGCTGTTTTTGACTACCATACAAATTTCCTACATGGTGCTTTCACTCGGTACTTTGAGTAACTCGTTAACCGTGCAAAAAAGAACTTGTGTTTATATGTCGCGAGTACTTCATAAATATACTGCATACTTGGTAAGAAAAGTAGCGCACATTGTAATACTTACTTCTGCAACTTTCAAAAATTCACCAACCCGATCCATTCGAATTAGAAACTTTTTGTATAGATCCAATGCGTCCCTGCACTGCTTCTTATTCATATCAAAGTACTTTTCTGTCAAAAGATCGGAAACAGAGAAATGTCATGTTCTATACAATTTATGTAATAACACTGTGTAATAACTAAATTTATGTAAATACACTGTAATACAAATACTAACAGAAATCTTGACGTCTAACATTTTACATATTTCAGAACACTGTAAGAAATAATAGCGTAAGAAATACTATATGATAAAGAAGAAAGGGAAAAAAAGATAGAAGAATATTATGTCATAAGATACAAAATGGCGGATTACCTAATAAATTGATTATTCCATCATTGTAACAGGCAAACAGTCTTATCAGATCGCGAAAGAGCAGCATGAATGCCATATTGATAACACCATTTGTTAAGTCGTTTGCGGTACAGTCAAACTCTAGCAACGCATCCAGCTGTGATTGTAGAACCGGTAACGTTTTCAGCAATTTCTCCGCGTTCATTGTCCTAAGAGTGCCATCTTCCTTCCTGCAACGAAGAAATAAGGGGGAAATAAAATGACTAAAGCACTGACAGACGACATTTTCCTGGGAAATGTATATGAAACATTATGTTAATACTAACGTATAACCGCATATAATTAATAGATAAAAATATCAAAATGTATGCATACATCTCAATCAATAAGTAGTTCATCAAAGGCGTTGATAAAAGTTACGTATTGTAATTAAATAAGATTTATGACTAGACAGACAACAATGTAACTCACCCCCTTTTGACTTTGCAAAAATCGAAGGCAACAGTTCTGTATGAGAGTGCTTTCTCGTTCAAATATTTGGCGTATCTTCTGATAAATGGCGACATATCATACCCTATAAAAAGGATGAGTTCTTTACATTCGGCACTCTTTCTAACGTGACTAACAAGGCCAAAAAATAAAATTACATTAAAATGAAGGAAAAAGTGTGTTTCGGAAATAAACGAACAAACAAATGTCGATTCTATTCCCCACAGTGCGCAAAATTGTTAATGCCATTGCTACAAAAGACAAAAAGTACCTTCGAAATGTATTCATTTTGACCTTTGGAGTGAAAGCAACTTGAAATAAAATATCAGCGTAAAATACTATAAAAGAACTATCGTTCAAGAAAAGTTGAACAAATAATTTCTGTTGATTCTTCAGTGTCATCTGCACTAACTCATTAAAATCATGATTTTAATGGTAGTATAATTCTAACAAAAAATGTAAGCCATGCGCGGTGCAATTAATACTAAGTGCACACGACGGTAACAAAATTAGTTAGTTGCGTGAAATAAGCAATCCCATTTACTAAAGTTTAATTACAATTAGTAAAGAAGGCAAGATCGTTATATCTTAAAGAAATGGTATTCTGATTGTGAAGAGAAGTTTAAAAGGCAAGACTTTTCTATAGCCGTATATATTTCTAATATATGCATATAAATTAGTCAAGTAAATTACGGTGCACTTATGTTATGCTGCCTTCATGCAAAGCAACTCACCAACACGTGCTCCTGCTGCGCCCAACATACGTAGACATAGAGACAGAAGTTAGTCCGGCGTTTTGTGTGTTTAGTATTTTATTATTTTAGATTTTGGTTTCATTTTTTTCGGTTTAGGCATATTTTGTTAATAGTTTGGCGAGAGACCACGCAACAACACCAGGTTCCCATGTGAAGAAGATTCGGAAAAAGAAAGAAGATTATTATAGTGCATGTATATACATATGTATACGTACGCGTATAGATGTAAGTAATACAATAGAAGGAAAGGTAAAGAAAGAAAATAATTAAAGAAAGCTTTTCCATAACAAAAATGTTGTTTCTTGTATGCATATTTTCAATGGCTTAGTTTCCTTTCCACATGCTACTCGCGCCAAGCGCTACACTTTAGTTTTTATTCTGTTGTTTTTATCTCTTACGATGAAAACACGTGAATATTGTAAGTAAAAATTCTATATTGTATCAGAAGAACACAATGCTGTCTATTAAAACTTCGTTAATAACATATTTTTGCTCCCATCAAATACAAAGGAGGTTAATAAACACAATAATTGACGCCTCTTATAAAATTAATACGATATTGTGTCTGAAACAATCTCGCTTAACTAATAAAAATGAAAAAAGTACAGTTTAAAAGCTTCCCAATTCTCGATTACTATTACATCGGGAAGTTTTAATGGTTATTATCGTTCTGTATTTGCTTTCAAAGTTATTTATTAACCCAGCTACTTGTGTAGAGGTAAAGCAGTTGCCCTATTTAAAACAAACTTTAATTGAAACAACAATTTCTGTTAAAAGATCAATTGTTTATATGAATTTGTGGAACAAACCAAATAATAATATTGTTTATGATTTGCAACATTTTTCTCAGACATATGTCGTGTGATAAAACCATTTTATGTTAGTGGAAACAAATTGTTTCAATATATAAACCCAAGATAATTATATTTTTACTACGCTACGTTCGTTATGGCAGTTTGCTTTGAATACTAGAATTAACGGTTCCAAAAAAAATTAAATTGTATAATTTTTATAAGAATTTGCTTTTGTCACCTTGCACGCCACTTTTATCCAGAAAATTGCTCAGTTGGAAGGTACTGTTGCTCGACGCCAAATACTGCGTAAATCTCTACGGAACAAATAAACCGAGAAGCAGGAGAGTTAAATAATCGAGTAAAATTGAGTGAAATTAGAAAAAAATTGTCTTTACACACATAATTCCTGTTCTCTTTTGTACCATTTATCAAGAATAATTAACAATGTGCAATTTAATGTATAATATTTTGCTGGGACATATATTCATACATAGATCTACTGATGTGCTGTATAAGTGAGATAAATCTCTATTCACGTAAAAAAAGTTGCATTGCATTCATTCAAATACATCAATTTGACACTTCGTTATTAAGGCACATATATTAGACAAATCTTTAACCAACTCAAAATTAACAACGTACCATATGTGCTGTGTAATAAAATTTATTCTCGAGGTTATCTCACAATAGGGCACAGTAAAAATGTTTGAATAAACTTGCAGCAAGCGTACAAATAAAAAGAACGTACCTCATTTCCATAGCAGAGCATATGATGAACTGTTATCAAGGCCTTAAAAACCACCGTCCAATTTGTATTTTGCGATCGTTCTATCAGCAAGTTTGCCAGTTGTGGTATTGAGACATTTGGCTCGTTGGTGCAGTGAATTAAATCTGCAAAAAGGATAGACAATATGTAAGCCCATTGATTGAAGTTTATGTGAAACTGCCTGTTCACATATACACATATATACACAATCACATGAAATTCATGTCGAATTAATCACTTCACTCACATACAAACAATCTAAATAGTATTTTCATTAGTTAACCTTGAATCTTCGCAAAAAGTAGAAACCCGCTAATGAATCGTCAATTAAAGATTGACTTTTGCAATATTACAATGTATCATGCCCATACATCACCATAATTCCACACAATAACTGACTTAAAAGAAGAAAAAGGCGTTGCAGTGTTTAAAAATTAAGATAGAGCTTAGAAAGTACTAATTTACACACTTTCTAAAACGAAAAATCATTTTACTGCCTCCGCTTAAACAAATACACAGTATACGAACACGTGTATAGAAAAGTACTTGAATGAATTAAAATGAAATCTAGTTTAAGAAAAACAGACTAAACAAATGGAGATACGATGGACATGACAAGAAAATCGAATTGTTTATCGATAAAATTCCATTAAGGTAAAAGCACCAGTGACTAACCACGTACCAATAGTTGACAATTTGTTATAAAACATAAAATAATAAGATTTCTACGAGTTGTACACTCTCGACAAAAGTAAACTTAAGGTGCCCCGATATCTGTCAATTAAACTTCAAAACAATTATATGTAAAGTGAAGTATGTTTGCCAATAATGCACGTTTAAATCCAATAAGGTAAGTAAAATGTCTTTATCTTTATATTTTCTTAACGTTTCTGTTAAGAATTGCTGTACGGTTCAGGTAAAAACATTCATACATTGTAAATATTTGGTGAACGAATTATTTATTAAAAACAATAATTTACGTGGGGGTCAAATTTTGAATATTTTTATTCTAACAATTTTCAGAAGTTGACCAACGTGGTCAACTGCTGACGTGACTCATATAAAATCACGATTTATAATGCATCCATTTTACATCTAATTTTGCTAGAAAGACAAAATAGATTACTAAATTTTGTACCATACTGCGTTCTAGTGGATGGCCAGTTGGTCAACTATTGACTGCATGTGCGGTAAATTTTTGAGCAGTGTCCAATGTTTTAAAGCAGCCATGTGCATGACATCATGAACACCATTGAAACGTTAAAGTGCAAGCAGCACATTTTGTCGTATCAACGATCATCCATAAATACAAAGTAGAAGGTAAAACGCCTATGGAGAGAAAGATGGGACCTCGTCTAATTGTAAATCAAATTGAAGAGAATGGGATCCGATGGTGGCTTGAAAAAATGGCGGCAAAACTTCTACCTACCGAGGGACGTTTGTTAAAGAAGTAAAACATTAAGCCCATTTATAAGTAACCGTTATAATAGGAACTGCGTAAAGGATTTTTTGAGTAAATATACTACAACATTAAAAACGATTGCACAAAACCAACAGATTGACAAGTGGCAGTTATCATTGCTAATATTATTGTTCAACTAGCTTTCTGAAGTATATAAGTGCCTGGAGAAAAACGATTTTGAAACGATGGCTCACGAAATGAAATAGAACTAGCAACGTCTACTCTGTTTTCGAATTAAACTTCTTATGAAACCAAATTGTTTTATTCTTTACACATAAGTAATTTGTGTTGGTAATTGTTAAAAACAAACGATACTAAAATGACTTCGAACATTAGGGTTTTAATCCTCCTTCGGGTATAAGTGGTCAGCTACTAACGAACAAAGGGTGAATTACTAGTTTCGTCATTTTTAAGAATGGTCAATTTCTGAAGCATTTGCCGCATTTTATAAATAATTTTTTCACATTTATATAACTAAACTTTTCTTTGATTGTAATTCTTGTTACATAGTTTAGAAGTTTAAAGAATGTCCCCAAGCATCCATTCTTGCCATTAAATGACAGATCCAGTGGTTATAATTGTTTTCATGGAAGATTTCTTTTAACTGGTCAACTACTACTGCCTTTACTTTACTATTTTATTGAATTTCATTACGTGGAACGATCATTCTTTTACGCACATTAATTTTGAATATACCTACAGTCTACTAATACAGCACAATCATACCAATCATTTACACTTCGTGACATTGTGTCGCAAATTAATTTTTAATTGCACAATATAAAGTTGACAAAGAATATATTGCGCTACCTTGCCCACAATGTCTTGTCTTACTTTAGATATCAAGTTTTCACACGAAGTTGTACTATACACGTGTGTTTGTTTACACACGATTGACAGTCATAATTATTAATGAAGAGATCAGTCATACTTATCTGATATGTATGATTTTCATATGATACGTGATGCAGTGTTACACTATAGTACAACAAGTATCCGAATAGTATGATGCCTGTCCTAACAATAATCGTCCGACATAAAATTGAAACACTATGTCATTTATAACGTAATTATTTTCAAATTGCCGTGGGAAGGAGGCAGTGACAGTTGGTAGGAACATTAAAAATATATATTTCTAATAATTGTAAAAAGTGTTTATGGCGGTAAAGAAATATTAATTTATGAAGCGTATTATAAGCACACACATACAAAAATAACCAGGCCAATCTTTAGACATACATAATATTCGAGAATTATTGCCATTGTATTTAAAAGGCAAAGAGCAGAAAAATGCGTAAATTTATCACAAATAATATGCGTTCCTAATTTGTTGATACATCTGATATTATCAAAATATTGAAAAATCAGTGAAAAATGTTTATGCCGCCGTAAAACATTAAAATGTCTGGAAGGTAATTTCTGATATAAATTTCGAAACAAACAATTGCCGGCATAGCGTCAATCATTCCTGATTGACAGCAACTAAATCTCATCAGGCATCGTGATACCGAATCAACCAAATCAACCGAATCAGCCGAATCAGTCGGAGGAGAGGTCAAGGACCGCAAACCCGAGCGGACATTTAATTTCTACTCAATTTCAACCCACCCTCTTCTTCTTTCGTTTTTTATCCTTTTACATCCTTTTCTCGCCCTTTTTTTTACTGTTATTTTATGTTTTTTATTATTGTGTATGCATGTAATAGACCACGGAAATAATTTGTCAGGAAAAACCGAATCAATAGAGTTGAAATGCTTAAATCGTCAACACGTAATTGAATGTCGCGACTTAAAAATTTTCAATTGTTGCAATATAAAAACATTTTCTTTACAAACCTTTTAAACACGACAATGTTTTAAAGATTATATTGTTTAAAGGTAATGCGAGGAAAGGACTCCAGTTTCACAGCATACCATTGCATACAGAAATGTACTAAATGAGTACTAAAATATTTTTACAAAACACGGAAAAATGGGGACACAGTACGTCAATGGACGAAAAATGAGGTCGTCGATACCAGGTCGCAGTATTGCAAATTACAAACTCAACATTAACCAATTTACGCAACTAAGTACATATACCTAATGAATTGGTAACCAAGCAATGCTGACGTGTTCATTCTCGACCAAACAAATAATGTAAACGCTTAGGAAATAAGAAAGGAGAAACCACATAACGATGAAGCAAAATCTAAGAATCATGTTGGTTACAGTGTGACTAGTAACTAATTTCCTTGACAATTTATTTGATTGATCTGTACGAATGAATGAATACTCAACATGACTCACACTGCAATACCGCATTACAAAGAATTATTATTTTTCGTTTACTCGCAGACATACTTTTAGCAAAAAGATGCTGCAGTTACTTTAATATATCTCTATCGATTTTGAAACTGGTAGACTTAACATTCAACAGCAAATAAACGATTTGTTATTGACTTATTGAGTACAGTATATTATAATTATACCGAAAACAGAATATCGTAGTAGCAAGAAACTTCATCACTGAAATCATAAAAACACTAGTTACCTAAAACATAAAAACAACATAAGTACAAAGAAATTAATTGTCTTTTCGTTGAATTATCTATCCTTAGGAAGCATACGTTAAACTGTATTACATTTCTGACCTTTCGAAAATCTTACTTTTAAAATTGTGACTTAGCCATTACATAGCCCGTAGTTACGTATATTCTAAATGGTCACATACCATTACAAGTTGGCTCTTGCAATTGGTTATAAAATGTTATCTAAACAAAGTTTAAAAGCCGTCCGTCCTACAAAGAAAACCTAAAATACCAAATCTCTGTAATATTGTTAACGCACTATGCGAGCACCACGCCATGTGTTGATACTCGTTAGGAAACAATGTCTCTTTTTTAGGGCCGTAAACCTGACCTCAATACTTTGCAGCATCACTTTATGCAATACACAAGTCCAAATAATGTATCTACAACATTTTTAAATATAAACAAATTCTGAACAATTTAAACAATCCAAATGTAAATACATGAAAACATGAAAAAGAACGCACATACGGTTTTCATCCGACTTTCTGCATCTTTGACGCTCCTAATTTCGCGCAGTTGGCCTTGCCAGACTTCCTGTTCTAATAATATACCTTCAAACGCGAACGAATTTAGTTTGGCAAGAGTAGTATCAAAACAATGCGCCGTGTACGAATCTATTTTCAGTTACATGCTGTCATGATAATTCGATTGAAAAAGACGTCCAACAAATCGATCAATGAAACAGATTTTCAACATTGAATTTTATTATTTTACAACTATAAGCAGCATCAAATTCAATAAAGTGCTTTGACTGAATGCTCAATGGTGCTAGTTGCCATTTATAGGTACTAAAATCGTATTATCATTGAATCGAATTTCTTGTGCAGCAATTTGATTCTTATTTTGTTATAGCTTTCCAGACTACCTGGCTATTACCAAAGTTCATTGATTTTTTAAATTCATTAAACTTCTAGAGACAGTATTAGGATAAATGTAAACTAAAGATACAAGCATCAGAATTGAATGAGAAAAAGATGCGAGGAACAGACAATCAGACAAGCGACGTTAAGAAATTTAAATTGAATGAGAAAAAAAGCATCCGTTTACCCACTGTGAGGTGAAAGATAATTACGTATGTCTGAGGTGAGCGCGGGAAATATAACGTGAGATTATGATGTTTTGGTCCATATCATGAGTTTAAAAAAAGATACAGGAGTAAAGACCCGTATAAATTGACTGCATTCACTAAATATGTCACACCGAAAGAAATAAACGCATTGAATGAACATACATACAATACGTACTGTAAGTAAGTTATTACGTTGGAATTCGAATTCGTAAAAAGTTCAAATTAGATGAAACACCCCGCAATAAACAAATATTCGAAACTTCAGACTGCTGTCTAAAATGAGTCTAGGAAGGTTGCGAGATATTGATGTGACGGTATTATTACGCGACGAGATACACCGCAGTCAACTTCCGGTCAACGATCCAGTCGGCATCCTTCCGCTCAATACGATTGCTAGATCATGGTTCACCCATTTTTTTAACGAATGAGAGATTGAAACGTGTATGTGGCAATATAAAAACCTATTGCTTCGAGGATTTTCCTACAAAAATTTACATATCAGAATCTGTAGACGTAGATCCCACTTAACCAATAATGACGTGCAAAGGCCAAGATTAATCCGTGAAAATAACCCTATGTAAACAATTAGACTGAAGTGAAATAAAAAAAAATATCAAATTTGTATTTATTACAAGGGTCTTGTTTTCAATTCAGTCTCATGAAGGATTTTACATCAGGAACATACCAAGGCAACTTTCAATGTTTAAAAGTTTCTGAAACTCCGTCTATTTAGAACAAAATAAATTCATCTCACTTCCTCTAAAAATAAATTGTGGATCATCGTCACATTCAAACATACAAACTTATATCACAACCAAATTGGGACGCAAAATGCGTTAATTGTATATCTTCTAAAAAAAAATCTATATATAATATGAGCAGTTGTTTTGCCTCCAGCAGCGCAAATTTTACTGTGACTGTAAATAACCGTTTACAATTTGGAATTGACAATTACCAAACCCTAAAGAACAATAAATAATTTTTTTATTATCAAACCTTCACTCCGACATCTCGGAATAAAATAAGTAATCGTTACAGAAAAGGCAATTTAGTTTCTGAATAGAAATACCATAACCAGTATAGGACTTCAAAGTCGCCGAGGGGTTAATGGGTGGGGTCGATGAAAGAAGACAAGACAGAAGACAATATCAAGATAGTCAAAATAACATATTTTTAAAATCATTTGTGTCCGTCAAAAGCGTATTGCAAAAATCATGACACAATCTATAAATAACCAGTAGACAAAGACTCTCATCGACAAACTCCTAAATAGAATCGATCCTTTCCAATTATGCGTATAAAAACCATGCTCGAGGACGGCCGAACACCGGTGAAAAGCGTTTTCCTCAGACTAATAGAAAGTGATAGCCTGGCTAGCCTGCATCAACATGCTTTATCGAATAGTCAGATTATCCACGATAACTCAAAAATGAGCAGACACAATTAACACAATTTCATAGAATGCGGAAAGTACTCATTTTTTGTCAGTAACACAATAAGCTATATATATATATATACATACATATAAGGCGCAAATATGTAATACACAATACATGTATATGTTACAAATTTGTTGGGTGATCTAAGCAATTATAAACTTTTCGACTCAAAGGTACTGGGGGGTAAGTGCCGAGTCCTTCGACTCAGTCCTTTTACCAGAGAGCCTACGCTCCCCCCACTCCGTGGCCAGGTCCTTTGTTCTAATGTTTATAACATTGCATGCGCAATCGAAGCGTCGGTGACGTCGGACCACCTTCACCTCGGCAACTTCACAATTATTTATTACCTTAGTTACTTATTCTTTTATTACTGATTTATTGTTTTATTGATTTTCTCATTTGGCGCTACCATATATAAATAAAATGCAGTATGTATATACATATATACGCATTGATTTATTTGTTACAATCTAATATGTAATGAACATACCACATGAATTGCATTTTTTGTTTAAACGTTGGCTTTTCCTACGTCACCCTACATATGAACATAAATTCCCATAATTGCTGTTTATATTCTCCTGTTATCAATGACCTTTGACTAGTACCGTTAAATTGCGTGCATTTTTCTGATTGGCCAACTTCTTATCGTTTAGCTTATCTCATTTCAATACCCGTTCATGAATACAAAAAAAAACGAAAGTTAGAATAATCATACCTGGTATCGACTAAAAATAAACTTATAGTAGTGTGTGTGTACATATACGTACGAAAATGTTATAGACATAATAATAATAAAAGTTATAACCGCCTTTCTTGTACGCGTGCATTCATACTCACATGTATAAATATATCCTTATTTTCCATTTCTTCTCATCAGAATGCAATTCAGGTATGCTATGGTACTTTGCCAAATGATTGTTGATACTAACATTTAAGAACCAATGAATAAGGGTCGTTAATTCATAGTTAAGTTAAGAACGAACAGAACAAACAGTTTAAGAGTGCAGTGGTTGGCATTGAATCGAAATCGAAAATAAAAACGATAAGAGTGCGACATATTCGTTATCAAGAAACTGTCGAGCACTTACCGAGGGAATTAATTACGCAAAAAGGGGGTGTGTTCATCATATGCTTTGGGTATATCTGCAGACTAAGGGGGCGTGTACGATGATAAGCCCTGTTTTGGCAAACGATAAAGCCTGGCGACGTATCGAATGTGCTACTTGCTCTTGCGCTTGCCATCTTTAACCATTTTTTCATCAGTTCCATATTATGTCTATTTCAATGTTAGATAATTCTGCATTAATGACAAGCGGATCGAGAGTGTTTCCGTAGCATAAAGAAATGTTTACAATGTTCGAGGTAGCCTTTCCTAAAATACAAGTCTGTTAACCGTAAAATAACTTTTCCAATGCCCGTCTACCTTCATGCTACGTTTCTTGCGTCATTGTTCCCTTATGTTAAATTTTGCTTGCGTTACAACAGAAATAACATTATCTTTACTTTTACACTGTACCATGTCTTCTGTGATTAGATATGCTACAAGTCATCCGAAAAGGATTATTACGATAACACTTAGATTCCTTTAATTCCACAATGTACCGCAATACCTACTAAGTAATGGAAACGAAATGAGATTCACTTTGCAAATTTGTTCAAGAGAAATCACAAGCACCGCAGGGGTCACTTACGTGAAACATACTGCGCATGATTCACAAAGACGGGAAAATACTTTATAAAAATGCAAGGACTTTTCTAAATAAACTTAATAGCCATGATTGCAGAAACATTGACGCAAAAATATAAATAACGAAAGGAAGAGTGTCGCAGTGTATGTCTCGTAAGAGAAAAGTTGCTGGCTGAACAACGTTAAATAAGAAAGAAAGGTCTAATTAGGAGAAGCGCGGAAAAGAAAGTGCTCATTGTTGAATCATAATCGGGTTTCCCTCACAATCGTAGTATCGCACTCAACCTATGCCTATTAAAACATGTTCAATACTACAGGTTGTCAATATATAAAATATTCGACGGAAATGTAAGATTAAGTAGAAATATATATCCAGAAGATTTATATCTGCGCCATACTGCCATCTCTATTAATTATCATAAACTGATGATTCGATGCGTTGAAATATCGTCCCAGAGTAGCTTTCGACCATTGGTCGATAATTCTTCTTCGGTAGCATTATTTCTATTAACACAGCAAAGCAAAAAAGAAATTCTCTTTTCTCAAATACTCTTTTAGACCGCACAGCCAGCTTAATGTTGATAGGAAATGCGTACAGTCTTTTGATGTGATATGGTTAATACAAGAACATTGTAAGTAAATGAAAGTGTAATCAATTATTTATAATCT
Organism: Anoplius nigerrimus; assembly: GCA_914767735.1. Classification (NCBI taxonomy): domain Eukaryota; kingdom Metazoa; phylum Arthropoda; class Insecta; order Hymenoptera; family Pompilidae; genus Anoplius; species Anoplius nigerrimus. The sequence continues at coordinate 13,302,262 of OU612078.1, forward strand.
TCTATAATTGTGTCAACAATTGAAGCTCATCCACATTACTCTGGAAGTAGCTCAGTAGTCACAGCTGCACAATATCAATCGTTACGTATAGTTCTCCCACCTAGGGTGCGCTTTAATAATCACCGAACTAAATCCAATCAACAGAAAGTGGAAGTGACAGTAATAACAGTTTTTATCGATACTTGACAAATTGTTAATCGTTGTGCCGATATTATGGAAGAGCCACACCACTGGTAACACTGGCAATCGTTGTCACAGTGTTGGACATTGTGTTGGATGTATAGGATAAGATGAAATAACTTCATGTTAATCTCGACACAGTGAATTGATATTCTCGCCTTGGTACACATTGTTTTGAAAGAATTCGCAAACTAAAAACATAGCAAAGGATAGAGGAAATGTAAATAACTGCCGCCGATCGTTTTATCCGTACGAGGTAGCTGTTCGACCGCTTTGCAGCCGCACAAGGACGACATTTCACTTTCGAAACTGAGCGTCTCGAAAGGGGATCGCACTCAATCACCGAGTCTCACACACTTATGCTGTCGATCTTTCATACTGTCCACCCTACACTCACGAAATTAAATAAAAACTGAAAGGTATTCAGAAAAAAATTCGCTTATTTACTCCTTCACCCAACTCATTACCTTTACGTCGCACATTACTTTCCCTAAATTCATGCCGTTTCAACGAAATTACTTTAAAAGGTGGGCATAAGAAGTTACGTTGGTGCTGGACGAGTTTCGGTAGCCGGTTTTACTAGCTTCTCAAGTATTTATACATGTGCATACGCATGTATAGGCATGCTTCAATATTACGAAATCAAATAAAGGTTTAATGAATATTCACATTTACTTTCGCTTTTCGAAAGCGTCACATCTACCGGTCAGTCTAATGACAATTTATTGACAAAATTCACAATGGAGTAAAGGTATTATAATACATATGGGTTTTCCTATCATTCGGAAAATATTAATAAATTGTAGATGTTAATTACAGTTACTAAATCATACTAATGAATGAGGCTGGAATCAATTAATAAAATCAGCAAATTACTTTTTCTTTATTGCGGGAAACAGAAAAAGAAAGAAAAAAGAAATACAACATCACTATTTCTATACTGTAAAGATTTTTATATTAGACAAAAACATACGGGTTTTGCTTCCACAGACTGGTATTATTATTACCGAAAGACTCAATTGTTATTGTTATTCGATCAGGATGAAGTGTCGCTGACAGATGTACATAATGGTGCAATCATTAATTGACAAATATCGTTAAACAAACCTATAAAAACTCAGCTGACCAGTGTCCGTACGGTTTTCATTTCTCACGGAATTCCGCAACTACGACTATGATCTCGGGCGATTCCAACTGTGATTCTTTGTTTTTATCGATCGGCAGCGCACTTGATTCTATGCCGACGACCTAAAGGGGCACGTCTCGACCTCTCGCACACTTTCGTTTTGCTATCCTCCTCACTATAGTACGATATATTTTAATGCTGAAGGCGTTGGCGAAGTCACATGACCGCAGAAATGTAATTTATCTGTTTCATCAGTCACGCTTTAGAACACAAATTGTTCACACACTTCGGAACGCCACGTGCAACTATTTATTGCAAAAAACGGTGTATAAGCTGCAAACTTATAATAACTCTTGAAAACTTCACATCAAAGAATGGCGTTTATAATAGTGAATTGTTCAGCACCGATATGTGCAGTACTTCAAAGTGATTAATTATAATATTTATACGTTTCATTGAAAAAATAGACAACACCTCAAAACAATAGTCAAAATTTAAACGGAAAATAAAGCAATGGTTCCATTCTTAAATCGATTTGTGTTACACAATTGACAAGTTCTCATCGAAATATATAAACTATTTATAACACTGAATCTAATCATAAACGGTTATACATTAAAGCACATTTTTGTACAAAGCCTTCTATATACACGTTCATCTACCACATATAAATTCCGTATATAGGAACACATCTGTGCAAACAGAAAGTATTTTAATGCTGGACATCGTTGTACCTACCACCACAAATTGCATTAATATTGTAAAAAAGCTCATAACACTAAAAATGAGGAAATAATATGAAGGGAACACGTGAGAAGTGGACATTGCGTTAATACGAGTGAACTAAGTGTTTGTATGCGCATTTTGATAAGAAAGTACGTATCGCGCTGAAAACGTCTTTCGACGAGAAGATAACGATGGTAGGCCGGTACATAATTCCAGATGTTCTAAACGGAGGGTCCACCCACACACTACTGTGTATAGACCGAACCACGAGAAATCGATACTCTGCACCGTTGCTCGGTGAGGTTTCTCGCTTGTTTAGCTAATAATATTGAACAACTGTAAAAACTCAGTACGTAATCAATAATTTAATTGACCGATAAGTAATTGAAAAGTACGGTTTTTCATTTAGAATTAGGTATATTTCGGTCATAGATTATAATATTTATAACAATATTTACTACAGTTTGAAAACGTTTATATAGCTTAGGAAATGTTGCATAAAGTGTGTCATGAAATTTGGGTTATTAGTTTCTCTACTTATTGTACCACTTTGATTTATGTTATCGTATAGCGACATTTAATTCAGCACTTTTTGGGGTTTTAAAGATTTTCTGTAATATTGCTTAACATAACGATGCAATGGCATTTCTTTGTACGTAACAAAGTATTTTTGCATAGTTACACGGGGAAATATCCTTACACTGACCCTGGTCAAATTATTCAAGTGAAATAAACTTTTTATATTCAATTATGAAAACTCTATTACATATCTACAATTTATTAAACGTTCCTCTTTTCTACCAATGAACAATTCTCTCATAGCAGCATTCGACTTCACAGCTCACAGCGAAACGTTGAACTTCTCCGTACGCAGGTATATAAGTGTTCCATCCTTGACACATCTCAGAGTTCAACTTCTTCAGAGAGAAACATCAAGCTGTTGTATTCACACGCACGACAGTTTCAGCTTCATCGTAATATACACCCGTACACATACGTACGTCTCAATGTCAATTCTCCTTATCAGCAACTACTCTCGCAAAACCTAAACATACGTGCACACATGTGCAGACGAAGCGTGTCACAGCATGTGATTCACTTTCCACAAGCTGACACGTAATCCGCGCGTAATGGAGGGGGGGACGAGCGCGTGGCGCAAGGTGGAACTTTAAGTTTTCAGATTCTCGAGTTACGAGTTTGAGAAAAAAGTAAAGGAATCGACTGTTTCTTGTCGCCTGTATGTCTTCGTGGTATTCCTTATTTCGTTTTTATCTACTGAGTCAATGATGAAACTACCTGGCTCAGTAACTTACATGTTTACAAGAACATCAAAATCATATAAAATGTGTGCAATGCTATTGACTATTTTCGCATTTTTAAGACAAACATAATCAAAGAAGGGTTTTACGTAAACGTCGTGATATTTATTTAAACTTGTCTATAGATATAAAAATCCTCCCAAGTTCTGCTATTCCGCTGTCATCAGAAACAAAGTCTACCATTGGCATAAGTAATCCCTGTCCTAGGGATATTTTTAACCACTTTCATAAGTGACTGACTCTCATTGCAGTAATTTTCAATGACTCTCAGTTCATAAATGATTGCCTTACAATATAATTACATCTGTTATATCAATCTTTGAAAACATAAATAACGGCAAGTAAATTTATGTGCTTTGTAAAATGTTTATTCTAAAGGTATATCTGAATATAATATTCACATTATGTCCTTAATATGCAATTCTGCACACAATTAATATATTTCCTGTCGTTTTGCAAACTTGACGACTTTGTAATCACTTACCTTTATGAACAAAAGCCTATTAAGTTTCCACAGTCATTAAACATATTTTCATTGGACAAATACATCAACATTACTCAGCCTTTCATTGTACTGCAAACCCATTGAACTACACCTGAACACTCAATAGATATTTTATTATGTTAGGGAACCATCAAAGTTCAAATTGCAGTCTCGTAACTGCTTGTACTCATAAAATTTCCATCAGCGGGTTTCCAAGTTATCAACTTACCAAGTTAAATTCTTCGCGGCAAAATTTGTAATTGTACATATTTAACCAATCAAATCTCTCAACTGCGTCTACACCTCATATATCCATAAGCCTCAGAAACTAACCTCAGTCTCCACGAGTCAACCTAACCTCTTGCTTTCTTGAGAACAACTACATCTATTCCCAACCAAGACACTGAACATATTAAAATAAAGCTACAAAAGTTATTACTCACAATCGAGATGTTTTTTCTTCGGCCCTATCATTTCCTCAGTAGTGGCCTTACACACGGATTTTGCCAACCCTTGCCCGGCGATGCTGTGCCTTGCGGCCAGAAGTCTGTCGTTGATCGTCTGTCCCGCCATACTGCGATCGGAGATATATTCTTCGTCTTAAAAGTTTAACTTAAATGCACTTTCAATCGTGTGTTCACGTTTTTCCACCGTTTTTGCACCTCCGGGCAGACGGCCGACTTTTCGATTCGAACGACCTGGGCTTCACGCGTTTCTGACGTTTCGACGTCTTCCAACAGCGCTGGATTTTGATTTGACGGTTAAGCGGCAAAGGAAAGAGAGAAAGAAGAGGGGAGAAAAGAGAGGGGAAGACACACAGTAAGAGTAATTGGGTGGAAGACTGGAAGGCAGAGAAAGGGGTTATAAAAGATCAATTCAAATTCGTTCGGTGTGGAATGTTGAAATTTAACTATTGGCACTGATTACCATGTATAAGACAAACTAAATACGACATTAATAAGAAGTATTGATATGTATATTTTGTGCTGAAAGAAGAAATTTTAAACAAGGAAAAAAGCCATACTGCTTTTCAAAGATCTACAATTATGAGGGTGTTTTCAAAATCATAAAGAAAGATGGACACGTAAATATCCATCGACTCAATCGGGTTCGCTTGTTAGCATACGTGTCATTGAACAGAAAATCAATGATTTAAAAAAAACATACGTCTGTTGCATAACGGCAGGACATGAACCAAAAATTAAGTTCCGTCAGGGAAAAATTGAACGGATCTGCCATATGACAAATTAATATCGGGATCAGGAATAACCGGTGAAAAGGAAAACGGGAAATTAAGCTCACCAAATCCCACCCTCTTTAGATCGAGTTCACTATCGATCGAGGGTAGGTTCCCTCTCCTTCGTTCTCCTGCCGCCCTCTCTTTCCCTTTAGATATACACGTCAAAAATCAGATATCGCGCAGAAGCCAATTTTGCATTCACCACAACTTTTTCTTCAATTCGTTTGCAAGCACCACCTGCCACAAACACAATCCACAGAAACTTCAGTTAGATGCCTTTCAATTTAAACGTTCTTCACTAATCAAAAATCACTCGACGTAATAGTGTATCCTGTCAATAGTAACCTTACTGACTGTAATTCAGTAGGGCACATTCCATTTTTTCCTTGGGGCTAAAAGTTGTCACCGCATTCGTAACGCAGAATGTTTACAAAGGAAAATTCGTGACACCATAAATATCGTTCCCCGTTTCCTTAACGATGATTATGCGATTCCATAAATAATTGTCAACGATTGAGATCTTCTGAACAAATATAAAATTACTGTTAACAAAATATTCATACTTTCTCATTTTTACGCAATATCCATTTTACGTAGTTTTCGTAGACGTCATGTGATATTATTATGTAACTATAAACATTTCATCTTTATATTCTTAGAATTATTTTAAATTTTGTAATGACTTTTGCATTTCTGCATATTTATTATAATTTCCTTTAATACTCTCTTTTTGTTCACAAATTAGTAACAGCTTAAGACGCTCTTTTCTTCCCTTACACCATATTTATGTAATTTCACTTTACAAGTTATAATAGACTTGGTATCACAAAATTCTGGGCATTATTACCTACTTCCCACAGCACCGGTTTAATTATCGTATTATTCGATATTCTAACCTTGGAATGAGCCAATAGTACCACTGACACAATTACAATGCGATTTGACACAGAACAGAATAACAAGAGTTTCGAAAATCAGATTATTCCCAGGTAACATAATGTGGAACACAAAGATCAGCGTCTACCTTTCGGAAATACCAAACAAATTCGTTCCCGATACGCATGCGGGCAAAATTGGAACGTATATGTTTTCTACCACATATTATTAAGTTAAATACTTGCATCGCTATCGTGTGGAGTGCTGAAGCATTTTTGCCATCAAATGTTTTCAATCATTGAGTCAAGGAAAAACTTGTGCTATCAAAAAGTGGACATGAAATAATACCAATGACGTCGGTCATCAAGATATAACATCATTCCAAAATTTATATCTCCCTTCTGCAATAGTTTTTCTTTGCAGTTTATTCAACAGGAATTGAAACCTAGTCAATGCATTACGAAGGTCACAAAGTTCCCTTAATCAATCGTGCAACGTCTGTAAAAACTGATCTCGTGATTAGGTAATGTCTTACATCCCCTCGTATCGGAATCAAGTAACGCGTGAGTCAAAGTTCCTGACAATTCGTTTTTGCATTCTTGTACTTGTGAGAAGCTATTCGATATTATATTACTGAACTAATTGGGTGAGCCAGACATTTCATTTTTCATCAGTTCAGAATCGTTGTCATTGACATCGTCATTTTTTCTTGTCGCCACAGTTAGAACAAGATAAGAAAATAAGAGATATGGGGAAAAAAGTTGAAATTATCTGACAGCGCACAGCGACTGGGAACCTATCATCCGGTCAGTCTACACACTTCGTAGGTTTCTCCTTTCGTTTTCGGTTACGGAACGTCAATATGACGTCGAATGTCATTTTAAATTCCGATTTCGTTTCTAAACCTTCCAGTCCTCCACAAAAATATAGTCTTTGCAACAAGGCTCAAAACACTGTCGCACCTAATTCTCTATTTCTTTATCTCTGTCGTCCTATTACATTTTCCACACATGCATAATAAAAATGCTGAATGAAACTTAACTTATGTAATACATTATATCTCAGAAATTATTTTTCATTCTTTTAACCCCTCCAATATGAGGAACAGTGAGAAATATCTAAAATCCTTGTTCAAGTCTTCAAGTACGTCGCACACCTAATTCGAACTATTGGTGATCTTTTTATCCTGAAAGATGACATAAAGTTCAGGACACGGGAAACGTATGAAAATCCAGCGAAATACGTAGAGTTGACAAGACGCCCTTCCGAGCGTTCTCAACTGACCCGACATCAAAATCAGTTTGCAGATTCGTATGCGGTGAAAGGGGAAGAAAAGTGAACTCCTATATACTCAGGAAGAGTCATTGACAGTGATCACAGTCAAACTGATTAAGTATTCGAAATTGTTTGATCGGTAGATGGAACGTACCCTAATGAATGGTTCTTCCGTTTTTCCTCCACTCTTCTCCTTCCCGTTATATCGATACCTTCTTTACTCTGCTGATTCTTTCCGCTTTTGCCCTTTCCGTCCTATATTGCGAATTCCTGCTCAGGGCAGGGTCACCCTATTCTCATTTCTCTCCGTTCGTGTATGTCTACCTGTCTGTCTGTCTGTCTGTCTGCCTATCTCTTTATACCTCCGTCTCTATTCCCTACTGTCCGTCTTTCTCTCCCTCTTCCACTCTTTCTCTTTTCGCCTGTCTCCCCTTTCCTCAACACTAGACACTATCCTTTCGCCTTTCTGCCTTTCCGTCTCTCCGTCTACAACATGAGAGTACGAAACACTGAATCAACGGTATTCCTCATCCGCGAACAGTCCAGCGGCAACGCGGAACGACTGAACACAGGAGTCGAATCGAGAATGGGGAGAAATATCGCGCGAGAGACGGGCGAACGAAACGAACGATAACCCCGGTTTCCCGTCGACCGTGTCGCTGTTCGTCGCCACTGTGGCACGTTGTGAACTCAACTCTCTACGTTCGTCGCTTCGTGCACGAGCGGTGTGATGGCCTCCCTTCCTCCGCTCTCGCTCCCTCTCTCTCCCTTTAACACAAAGGCGACGGTGACGTGTACGGTATACATACTTCTCGGTCGCACTTGCGTATCTCTCGATCGTCTTCGCTCTCCTTCTTCCGCTCATGCCTCTTCTATAGAGAATGGATGTGTCTATCATTGTCGTTCTCCCACTCTGACGCCTGCTATATCTGTCTCCTTCATTTCAGTCTGGCGTTTCGATCGCTATTTAGCTCTTTCTTCCATCAACCTTGTCAGCGCATAGGGAATCTATATCGCCGGCCGCATAACTCTCCTACTCTCAAAGCCTGCATGCATGTCGTTCGCACCTATTTACCTTTTCGAATTGGAATTGCTTTTTCCGCGCTGACAGTCAACACGTTACAACGATATATCGTCAATCACATTTATGTCCCACCTGTGCGCATTGTATTGAACCAGTCCAATGTACTCGATTTGCTTCTTTCTCTATAAAGTGTTCACCCCTCCCTTGCCCCCCCCCCCCCCTGTTTCATATCTGTTTACATCGAATCCTATTCCGATTATCAGCATACACCATAGACATGCATCGCATACTCTCACTCAATTTTTCTGTACAAAGTACCTTCATATTCCTCAAAATTCCCTTTTTTCATATTTCCTTACTGAGAGTGTACATTCAAGACAAGATGGCGTCCTTCTTTCAGTCCCGCTTCAACGATTTGAATCGAATTCATGCATTTTGTGCGCATCGTGCGCGCGCAAAATTTGGACATACGGAAAGTGGGGCGAATGACGTCATACGACAGGAATCAATACAGAATTTGGCAACGGTGGAACGACAACGGCCGCGCCACGTCTTTGAATTAATTGCAGTCGCTGTTTAATATCTTAGTTCCGTAAATAAGTTCATTAATAAAACTTATCGTCGCACTTTGTATAAATTCGCATATATAGTCCTTGTACCTTTTCGTTGTGTTGTTTCGTGATTTAAACTATCTAATTCTCTTTAACAAAAAACATACCGGTATTATAATACTGTAGTATATTATATTATTAATTGCATGTACCACATATCTTTCATGTGAAATCCTTAATTACATATCTTATATCACATATCTTTCATGTGAAATCCTTAATTACTTCAATAATTCTAAGGAACATTTTCTAGATTTTCAAATTAATTAAAACCGAACAATAATTCAATTATATTATTCTTGTCAAAATTGATACGTTAAACTAAAATTTCTTTAAATCTCTGGAAAAGTGATGGTATCAAATTCTTTAATACTGACTCTGTTCATTGGGTTTAATGGGTTTGACAGTTCGGGTGGTAAACATGATATAATATAGTGACCTGCGCACACCTGCGCACGAAACGGATATTCTTGAGAGGTAATTGTAGAATTTAAACGGCATCCATTTAAGAAAGTCTTACGATGTGAACGATGTACAAATAGTTTCTGTATTTTAAACACTCTCTGATGTCATGTTCGCATCGCACATGTAATATAGCGTTCCTGGTTTTTTCTTGACCAAGCTACATCCAATAGGTTGTCTTCTTTGATCGCAAATACTTGCTGATTGGCCTTTCCATGAACCTTCTGCGAGAACCCGATGGGCAGACGCAATAAAATTAAGAAAAAATATGTCTTTAAAACAAGTCAAATGATTAAAGAAAAATTCTATGAATATTAAAAAATCTCCGTAAATAACCGTATTTAGATAAATTAAATAAGTTTTGAATATACGGCTAAAAAGAATTGTATTGAATATAGCTCTGCAACATGATCGATAACTACTCATTTCAGAGACATTTCAGTGCGTTTTCTATATCAAATGTTAGGTAATTTTCTACCAGTTTTAATTTAAGACTCATCACATACTTTGCTAACATCCCGTTATTCTAGTATTTTATGTTAATTTGAAACAATTTGAAACGCCAAGCATTTACCTTTATCGTCGGTAAGAAAGAAAATTGAAGTACGAATGTTTCCCTTAAACTGAAAATACAGTAAATTTGAAATGTTTACACCTTCAGCATGTCTTCGTGCGTACTGACAATTGAAAATAGATTGCAACACTTCCCCAAAATTCGAAAAGGTTCTATATTCCATAATCTAGGGATATGTGGTGCAACTGCACATCTATGTAACTATACATTTCTAAGTGTCTTTATAAATTACGTCGAAGCACGTCGAAGGGCAACATACCATAACCTATTGCACCGCAATCAAGGTTTAAACATTCCTATTGAATCGGAGGAGGAAACAAAAGCGTGTTGCCGTCAAACGTTATGAGCACAGGATTAATTCAAGTAACCATGATTAATAACGTCAGAATCTTTTCAAGAAGATTAGGTGTCCTTCAGGTGAGAAGGCAAAGTTTTGAGAATTATGATTGTCCACATCAGGACATTGCATCAACCTAAACACTTTTTTAAAGATACTGCAAAGTATTGAACAACTTCGAAAATATTTTTTGTAGAGTCGACGCTATCTCAATTTATCAAGAAATGTTTCCAGTTCAGCAAATACACCTATGAACACTGTTATCATGTTTGTACCCCAACAGGAGGTAAGTAAGACTGATACAAGAATAATAGAAATTAAAATTGCGTTAACATTTGTCATTAGAATAGAGGGAATAAAATATCATTTTTATGTAACTTTTATACATGCCTTGGTAGGCAAGATATGTAATATTTTGTCAAACTTCATACAAGATTTTGTTACGATTACCTCAATGCATAAAAAATAATCGAAAATCTTATTTGAGAAACAGATCACAAAAATCTTATCAAATCTTTGTTATAACTATAAAAAATTAGCTTTGTCTTTATTTCAATGACAACTGTTTTCTTATTTTGATAAATTCAAGTTCAATCTATGTAATATTAAACTTTATCGGACATAAGCGTATGGTGTTTCTCACAAATTTAAATATTAAATCTTAAATGTAATATTTTCTAGCATAGATAGCCTAAAGATATAAGATATAGCTTCCGCTCTATGTAAACTTATGTCATAAAAATCATTAGCCATCTGTATATATATATTTCTATTCATCTATAATACTACAGCTAACATACATGTTCACTACAACATATATATGATAAAGCCATTATTGCAACTGTTCAAGGCTTTGCAACACTTTGGAAATGAATATATTGGGTTGTCCAGAAAGTTTATGCCCATTTTTGATAGGTGACATAAGGACAGGTCTACATATATTAGAACAATTGAAACCAAATGGCATGCATACATATTGTAAAGGCAGTACTTCAGGCATATTTGAAAACAATTTGGTTACAATATGTTAATCTTTATCAGTTTTATACGTCTTTGAATATAGATCAAAACAATGTGCATTTTATACATTAGTTGCTGTTCTTTTACCAAAAAGGCAGATTGCCACATTAGTAGGAAAGAAGATATACAGTGTTTATGAAGTTTTATAAAGCTGGTGATCTAAACGTTAAAGATCTAAACACCCAGGTAGATCCTGTATCACCGATGAAGATCAGATTAAAACACCAATTGAGAATAACCCACACTATATGACTTGTAGATTGGTAGACATGGCAAATATGTCAAAATCGAACATCCATGAGTTGTGTAGAATGTCCAAAAATAGCGAATCAGATGGGCGTTGTGTTTCATTAGGACAATGCATGGCCTTGTGTGTCTTTGATAACCCGACAAAAGTTGAAGTTTGGCTGGGATGTTTTATCCCATCCACCATATTCGCCAGACCTTGTGCCCTCTGATTTCCACCTATGTGCATCATTACAAAATTCTCTTAATAGAAACAAGTTCAACTCTTTGCTTGACATAAAAATATCTGGTGAAAAAGTTTTTGACGCAAAAACATAAGATATTCTGGAAGGGCAGAATTTTCAAACTGCCTGAAAGATGAAAAAATGTTGTAGAACAGAATCACACCTATAGAGTTTATCAAATAAATACTAAAATTTGTAACTCCTACGTTTAAGTGATCCTTCAAAATTGGCACGAACTTTCCGGCAACCCAATACTTCTGTCAAATAAAACTGACTTTTTGAGTGTCCATTCTTGATAGAGCCTAATAACATGTGTTCCACTATGCTTTATGTTTTACAATTCTTTTCCTGGTTCTATTATAACATCAAGCTCAGGTAGTAACATAAGAATATTATCACTTAAAGATAGACATGTAAAAGGGAAAACAACAAGTATAATATTTTGCTAGTAAAATTTATTTTATGTATAGGGTCTCATACGTTTCTGTTGGGTGATTCAATAGATCTTGTGACATCCATATGGAGTTCTTAAACATATACCCAGAATAACAAAACGTTTGTATTACTTGTAATACATTATCCGTTTAATGCTAGTTATTTTTGCATAACATATATCTTTTATGTAAACAGACCCTTGGGTTTTGCATATGTATAACATTACACCCTACTAAAAAAATGAGCACTATATATTTTCTTATTGGCAATTTTATAGAGTTTGCCTTTTACTGATTTTATTTATGTGTCCAATTTATATTTCTATGATATTAAACAAAACATCTTTATGTAAATCTCAGAGGCATTATTTTATTGCAGGCTTGGGTTGTGGAAAGAATGGGAAAATTTTACAAGATCTTAGAGCCAGGTCTTAATTTTCTCATGCCTATCATTGACCGTGTTAAATATGTTCAGTGCCTCAAAGAAATTGCCATAGATGTTCCTAAACAAAGTGCAGTTACCTCAGGTGAACATGCATCACTTGTTATGCTTCTTAAATTGTAAATCTACACATGCAAAGTTTTTAATGCATACACTGTTTTATTGTTGTGCATTCTTTATCAATTTGTTTCAATGGTATATTTGAAGCTTATTTTATATAAAAAAAACATACATAAAGTGCAGTCATTATTTTTCTTTGTTGCTTTACTGTTTGAATTGATAATTCGTTTTGCAATTATTTGACAGACAATGTGACCTTGAGTATTGATGGAGTCCTGTATCTAAGAATAAACGATCCATACTTGGCATCATATGGAGTTGAAGATCCAGAATTCGCAATATTGCAGTTGGCTCAAACAACAATGAGGTCCGAATTAGGAAAGATTTCTTTGGATAAGGTTTTCAGAGAAAGAGAAGGACTAAATGTCTGCATCGTAGAGGTTATTAATAAGGCCAGCGAAGCGTGGGGAATAACATGCCTCCGGTATGAAATTCGTAAGTAAAATGGAAGCCGTAAATCATTAACAAGGTCATATCCTGTGAAAATCATAATACGAACCTGCTTCGGTGTTACTGTCAATGAATATATGAAAAAACGTTTTAGTGCTACATTAGTATTTTTTTCCGAAATACGTAAACAGTTAAATAATTTAATGGATATGTATAACTTTTACAACATTTCATTTCATTTGGAGCAGTGTTTGTTTGTTATTATCTCAGCTGAAACAACCATAGCTGTAGCATCAATGAAATAATATTCGAACTAGTGTCTATAGAAGAATAATAATTTTGTTATCATGTGTTGAAACGTGTTTGATGCTACGTGAATATATGTAAGTGTGTGCCTTATTCCATTCGAATGATAATGATGATTTTAATGTCTTAAAAAATATTTTGAAACGTGTTTCTTATGGTACGTGGTCTTGATTGAATATATTTTTGAAAAAATGAGACAAGAATGCCGGAAGTTACATACTGTCCAAAATTATTAGGCCGATTTTTTACTTGTTAATTGATTTGCCTAGGTGACATAAAGCTGCCACAAAGGGTGCAAGATGCTATGCAAATGCAAGTTGAGGCCGAGAGGAAAAAGAGAGCGGCAGTATTAGAATCTGAAGGTATACGAGAGGCAGAAATTAACGTGGCTGAAGGAAAACGTTTAGCGAGAATCCTACAATCTGGTAAGATCATATATTATTAGTAACTTTCTTTGGAAATAATTTCTGACAATGGTATACGTACTGTGCTTTGTTCTTGTACGTGATTCCACGTCCACTGGTTCATCTGACCTTATAATACATGTTTTCATGATTTGAAACTTGACTTGCTGATACTTGATTGTAGCTGTTCAAATATAGCGGAAATCTCAATCTATTTAACGCCCAAATCAATAATTCCGATGTGTAAAATCCTTCAATACAGAAATGAAATTTTCTGTACTGAAATTTCCACATTACTTAATGCGACGATTTCATCTGGAAAGGTACTGTTGCATTCTGCCGAGTCAAAGAGGCGACATATACGTGTTTTGTTTCAGATGAACTTTGCTTGTTGCTGCATTGTCTCTTGCATTTTTAAAAGATCTCTGTATGTTGGATATCATATATACACCACACAACTGGCATAGTAAACCAATATGTTACTAATATTTCTAGAGGCTGTTAGACAAGAAAACATAAACAAAGCAACTGGCGAGGCAGCGGCTTTAATAGCAGTCGCAGAAGCGCGTGCGAAAGAGCTTCAAGTAGTTGGAAGTGCCCTGTCTTCATCGGACGCCAAAAATGCAGCTGCGTTGGGGGTTGCCGAACAATACGTTGATGCATTTAATAAGCTAGCTAAGGTTAACAACACCGTCATATTGCCAAGCAACATTGGCGATGTTTCTTCTTTGGTCACCCAGGTCAGTAAGAGAATAAAGTCGAATTTACAACTAATAGCACATCAAAGTCCAAATATATTCCTGTTATAGAAAACCAGAAGAAAATTTAATATGAGAAAGACATTTTTAAGGTGCATAGAAAATCTGTTTTTTTCTTATAGGCAATGACAATTTACAAGCACGTAATGCCACGGCAGGAATTAAAATTACAATCTTCATCGAGTGAAGACAGAAAGATAACGTCAGACATTGCGATTGGTGAAAACGAGGATACATATGAGTACTTTAGTGATCGTGAAGAAGCTGCGAAACACAAATTAGCAAAAAGTCAGCAAACAAAAGTACCTTAAGGAATAATGTAAATTTAATAAAGGAAAGAGATAAAAAAAAATGGGATTACTGATATTGCACAAACTTGTTTTGCGATTTAGATTACTTATACATTATGTACACACAGCTTCAGAAACGGTTTGGCAAAAAGACCAGTGACAACTCAAGGTTAGTACCACCTAGTAAGACACTACATATTTGTTTCAATTTTGGACATCCTCATTTTATTCAGTGCCCGTTTCTATAAATTATAAATCTGAGCCCAAATTTGTCGCAACTTGTCGGCAAATTGTCGGCATTCCTTCAACCTTTCTCCTTGCGCCAAGGCGTACATCAGCCCTCTTAACTAAATCGTTATACATATGTAATGATTAATTTGATAATTTTGTCGCTCAGGGTAATAGTTTGTCACCTAATTGCTTATCAAACAGTCAAATACGCGTTATGACACGTATAAAATAAATAAAAAATATACGAAAAATTGTTTTTGTGGGTTAACCTGATACTGGTGAACCCATTTATACAGGGTCTATCGTTTAATGCGGAACGCTCGATATGTATGTAAGTTTGACAAGTTCCCTAGTAGTAGTAAAAAATAATGGTGTCTTTTTTTGCACATGTGGTGAATAGTAAACAGAGACCGGTGATAGTAGAAATGTCACACCACTGCCAATAATACGTATAATTCGACGCAGTAAGCAATGCAAATGTGAAATATGGTGGCGACCAAAATCATACATATATTCATTTAGTTCTGTAAGGTACGGGTCCGTGTCAGGGCAATAGAAAAATGTTGGAATATAGAAATGATAGGGAAGTCAGCAATAAGTCAATATGACCGATTGGACAAGAGAATCGACTTCATCAGTATTTTCAGGATGGTGATCTCTACTTTACCTTTATCCTCTAATTTATAATCATTTATATCCACACATATTCTAACTATCTTGAATATGTACAGTATCCTTGTTTGAAATATCGATATTCCATTCATTTTTAATGTATATGACCATAAGTGATTTTTAAGATAAAAATGATCTGTTTTTTTTTTTATTAAATCGCGAATGATATAAAAAAGAACATATTTTACAACAAGAACATAGTTTTTATGTATAATTAGTATTTTATTCTCGTTTGACGCACTTCTCTTATCCCAAAAAAACAAAAAAGACATATATTTCCTTACTGTTGTTGTTTAAAACTTATGTCTTAAATGGAAGAAATAATTTTAATACATCATTTTTTAACCTTAAAATTACTTCAATACTCTTCTTGCATCGTAATTCAAAAGGTAAGGAAAACTTAAAGTAAACTAAACCTTATTCACGTACACATATACATATAAAATCTTAGAAACAAAAGAAATAGCAGGGTTTAGTTAATTTTCATTTCCTCATCATATAGTTGACACTACCCGATCACTCTCATATTTACCAACAACTTTACATTGATTTGTGCGTACCAATTGTTTATCCTTTTCTCATTTCCGCTTTTTTGAATGCATCGCAACCGGCGCCACCGGAACGGTATAAGTCTCCTGTGATATTCGATTGATGTAGTACAATGCCAACATCGAGAAGAGAAAACATGTTGTTGTTGCAACCCTATGCACTAATCCCGATGCAATTAGACTGACAATTAATGCAATGGTCACTGGAATGGGAAATGGTAAACAATACAGCAGATTACATTGTAACAAATATTGAAATAAGCATAAATTTCATTATAATTAATATTGAACAACAAATTTATTTACAGTTTTAAAAATGTGCATTTAATGAGTATATTGATGTTAATAGTGCATTCATTACTCATATTTTTGAGAGCCACAGAAAAAATGTCTTGATATGTTATGAAAGATTCATGGGTTTACTAATTGCTTGATTAGGTGTTTCTCGGGAATTCAGTAGCCTAATAATTGGAAAATTTTTTATTACTTATAAATTGACATTTATGTTATTGCAATATTAATTATAGAAAAACTCTATTTGTGTAGAAAAAGACATTGGTAGACAGTAAAATACCCAAGATTACACAAACAACACAATTATTTTTTCAAGAAACATAAGAGACTGCAAACTAAACATCTGATTTAACATCATTCAGTTTGTACATCTAGAAAATTCTAAACAACAGTGTGTGGAGTCTCTGTAGAGTATCTGAAGCGCTGTAATTTGTTTACCCACATCAAATACCCATACCTTGTTATTATAATCAACTTATTTTTGATAAGTTCTTCATTGTTAACATTCAGAGATTATTAACCTTATTTTCACATATGTTTTATGCATTCATTGACAGATATAATAAACGAATGTTACAGTTTAGTATAAATAAAAGCAAAAATATGATGTCAGTAGTCCTTATTTCATTTAAATATGAAACAATGCACGTTAATCTTTGCTAACAGCAACCTCAAGAGAAAAATATTTTCTCAATTAAGATGTTATTATATGCTTTATGTAAAACTGAATCAAACATAAAACTTCTATATGACACATTGCATTACAAGTACTGTAACAACTCAGATACGAACCTTCTGGAAATAATTTTTGCTGAAAACTTTTGCCAAATACTGTTGCTTCAAAGTTTCCCAATGCTGTAAGCAGGAAAATGAATAACAGGGAGCCAATGTAACCACCCAAAATGGTATGTAATTGTGAAGAACTCAGCCAGACTTTGTACATTTGCATTCCAGAGAAAAGGAGCACAGTTAAAATCAGTGATAGAATTAGAGACACTCCACTGGTAACAGCTAAAACAAATAATAAGTCACAAGCTATGGATAAGATTCAGGTTCTTAGCATAAGAATTGTTAATGACATGAGGAAGTATACTAACAAATACATAAGAATTACTATAACCGCAATAGCATATGATTTAATGTTAAGACAATTTTGACAAGGACGAAATGTTAGATCAACAATTTAAGTGCAGATGTACTTCTTGAATTAAATGTGCAGAAAAAGTACAACTCATTATAACTGTATTTCTTTACAATTTCGGAAATTCCTAGGTTGGAATGTACTCTCAAATATTTAATAGGCGAAAAATGATGGAGCAACAATAAAGTACATAAAGGAAATATATATGATACAAATAAATGAGTAAAGTAAATGTTATACCCACCCATTGCATTGGTGAGTTCATATAAAAACTCGGCAAATGTGTTGTGTCTGGTTGTGTCCAAACTGGTCCAAACTTACTTCCAAGCCGGTACAATTGACGAAGTATAGGACTGTATAGGACAGACATAACATGCTACGTAGCACCGACGAGATATACTTAAAGACCGCTAGCCCTGGGTAAAATTTCGGGCACGCAAGGGGGCTCAAAGGGGCCCAAATGCTCTGTCGGCACGGAAGAATTCCGAGGTTCTAACTTTGTAGGTAACACCAAGCACCGACGAGGAATTCCTAAGAACCACTGTCGTGACGGGCGTGGTGGGGAAAAGATGTACATTGAGATGTATGTATACGTGCTCTCAGTCAGCGAGTCGTCTACTACGTACCGAACGGAGACAAGAAATAAGCTACGGCTCCGACTCCTCTCCGACACGATTGCATACAAGTGTTTCCTTTGGTATAAGCCAGCGGTATTAAAATGCTTTTTGTCCCTAACCTAACCGATAATCTGATAAAGTATCTTATTCGAAGGGTGATGATGGGGCTCAAAAGCGATCCCAAAACAATTATAGACCAAAAACGTCATTCGAAAGCTTATTAAAAAATTCCCATTTTCATCATGTGTTAACGTTGAATCTGCAAGGGCGATGGGCAGTGAAGTGTAAATTGAAAACTTCCCTTTTTGCTCATTTTTAAAAAAGGGGTGTCAGTGAAAAAGTCAAGATCATCCTTTCTAGTCGTTTACTGGCGTGTTAAACTAATTTGTAGAACGAACTTTTATACTTTATCGAATCCCATCACTCCCAATTTTTGTATCGTGATAATTTTAAGTGCTAGCAGCACCGACGAGGTTGAAAATGTTACAAAAAGTACTTGTTAATTAAAGAAGTAAATGCCTTCCAATACACTTGCTCTCTTACATTGATTATTGTATTCCATTTCATACAAATGATCGGAACATGAGAAACGAAACGACCCTGTCTGTACGCAAAACTTGTTTATTTCTATCTTTGCAATTCTAAAGTTTTTCCGTTGCTCGTACATACATCCGGTGATTTGACACGAATGTCGTCTCTGCGCCACGTTGCCGGCCACGCTGGGCCACGCGCCCGTCTCTTTGTAATTTGCCGACACCGCCAAACGTAGGGACAGTTGATATAGAAAGAGGGAGTGAAGGTGAAGCCATTGTTGAATGATTGAATTCCACATGACGATGAGGCAACACTAGTGCAGCGAAGAAATTTTTACAACTTTGAATTTTTATGAATAAAAATGTCAGTACCGTATTGCTAATATTTTGCCAAGTAAAATGAGACCAAACACGAAACCAATCGGGTTATATTTTGTTACTAATTAAAACTCCTATTTACATATAAAATTGCTTGCCACTTTATTTGCGTATGAGGAGTTTAAAGCCGTCTAAACTGTAGCAGGATCCCTGTGTGAGTTTGTGAGGAGGCACCTGCCAATGGTGTCCCTACACGGTAAGAGACGCAAAAAAAATGCCGCCAAATGGGCTTATAACGAATAGGGGACATTCATTCCACTCAAGAAAACTTTGTTTCTCATCCAGCTCCACGGTAAGCGTCGATTCATTCGCCAGTTCCATCGAATAGAAGTTCCTTCTTCACACCACATTGATCTCGCGACGTTTAGGCGACAGTGTGTTTGACAAGCCAGAATAGCGAAACCAAGTGTCGTAACCATTTCGTATTTGGTCTTATTTTTATTAGAAAAACGTCTCCAATATACCAGTAAACTTCTTTTTACCGAAAAATTGCAATTAACAATTTTTGATTTCTTAACTAGGGTTAGTGTCTCACCGATAGACCGCGTCGCTGTTCAATTGTCAGCATCAAAAAATGCCACTGCGATACAAGCGACGGGGAACCGCTCGGCCGACGACGACCCCTGTTTGTGAAAGGGGCATCCGGGGACAGATATCGTGTAGCTCAAATCGGACTCATACATATAGAAAATCTACTGTAGTCGAATTCGTTCGTTTGCTTTTTGCCGATACGGATGATCAGAAGTAGAAACGGCAGATAAGGAAAAAAGACGGACTGAAGACAAAACATATTAGTAATATTATTCCGAGTAAAATGAGACCAAACACAGTACAACTCGGTTTATATTTGTACTTATTAAAACGTTTACATATTACACGTTCGTACATATGTACATAGTCGTTGCTGTAACAAACGCAAGCCGGCGCATGTCAATGGACGCTAGAGCTGGCGGCCGCTGACGTCACCGAGCAGAATTTGCACGAGGGGAGGCGCGAAGCGCGTTTCTTTCCGGACGGCACCGGACGGACACGGACGGACAAGGGATATAGCATTTTGAGTAGTAGAGCAGAGCAGATGCAAGGAAAATCAGAGTTAAACCGAATAGTAGTTGTTTTCTCGAAAATCACCTTACATTACTTATAAAATTATCAACTTTTCACCACGTTACGTTAGTATTCAAAGGAATTACGCTGCGATATCAGGCGTGACAGTTGCCGAATGCGAGGGGGAATCCCGCCTAGTGGTGGGGTTTAAGCGTCAAAATTTATCTGGGAGATCTCAGGAAAAATTCATCGGGCCTCCACTGTATCGCCTCCGCGAACTCTTAAAACTTGGCAACTAATAAATGTTAATAACAATTTATGCAGGATCGGAAAAATTTCACACTCAGGTGAGGAGTTCTGAATCGTAACCATTGGATCCTGAAGCCGGCCAAGTACATTTACTAATAGACATTTCGCATATATATTAATGTTTTTCTTGTACAAATACATTGTAAGAAGAAAAACATAAAAATGCACGTAAAGAATACGTCGAAAATATGACAATCGTCAAGAATACGACAATCGCATGGCGGAGGGGTGTCCCTATGTCTAGTGATCTTGAGAGTATTGAATTCGTGCGCAGATACCGAAAGTGTAAATGTAAGTGGGTACGTGTTCCCGGAACGCAGCAGTGGGAAGGTTTGAATCGGTCCGGTTAACATTAAATGCGCTTGAACATTACATGAAATATAATTCGGCGCATGCACCGCATTCGTTTTATGCGGGGGGCTACAGAACATGGGTCAAAAAAAGAAGCTGGCTTTAATTTCTAATTGAATATAACTAAACCTAAATATTATGTTAACTTATATCTAGGAAAAAGAAAAATAAAGGATAAAATACAGAGAGATTATGCTGCACACAAAAAGAAGAAAAAGAAAGAAACGACAAAATAATAATAATAAACTAAAGGAAAAAATAATAAAGAGAGCAGTACTGAGAAAAAAGACGTTATGCCGTTGTGCAACCGATAATATTAGCGGAACTACAAATATTTTAGGATATAACAAGCGCCATTACTACATATTCTCCTTGTTTTAGCAGTTTTCTTAGCATCTATATTTGTTTATTGTACCCCATCTCATAGCATTGAATATTGCATAATATACTTATCTTATAAAGGATGCATGAAAATTCGTTCTACAAATTAATTTTAACACGCCAGAATCGGCCAGAATTCTTGATTTTTTAACGGACATCCCTTTTTTAGAAATGAGCAAAAACGAAAGTTTTTAATTTACAACCTACTGCCCCTTGCCCTTCTAGATTGAAAGTTAAAACGTGATGAAAATGGGTATTTTTTAATGAGCTATCAAATGACGTTTTCGATTTATAATTGTTTTGGGAACACTTTTGACCCCATCATCCAACTACACCCTTCGAATAAAATACTTTATCAGATTATCGGATAGGTTAGGAACGAAAAAGCATTTTAATACCGCTGGCTTATGTCAAAGGAAACACGCATACGATCGTGCCGGAGAAGAGTCAGAGCCATAGCTCATTCTTTGACTCCGTTCGATACATTGTAGTAGACGACTCGCTGACTGACAGCACGCATCTGAACTTTCCCCCACCACGATCGTCACGGCAGTGGTTCTTCGCAATTCTTCGTAACTTGGTGTAAAAACTGGAATCAGTGAGTTCGTTGCGTTGCCTTGAGTTTCCTGATTCGGCCGCTCTATACGCCGAGAGGGCGTCCCAGTACGGCTCAATTTTCGTGCGACACAAAGTCCCATAAGGCTAGCGGTCTTTAAGTATATCTCGTCGGTGTACGTAGCTTTCTTACCATTTTCGTGTCACACGCGACGTTACCGATTAAGAACCACATCGACACAACAGCGCCATTGATATGGAGGCAAATCTGAATTTACAATACGTGGGTAATGTTTGTTCTTTCGTTTATACATATATCTTGCCAAATTAATACAGAGGATCTAGTAGTTAACTCTTTGCACTTGATATTCCCCTCTGATAGGACATTAAAGTTTGTGAAATACATTATATTTCTCGTTGTCCACAAATTCATATAAATCCAATATTATTATAATACACAAATTGGTTCCAAAACTATAAAATGTTACATGAGGATTGGTATATGCACGTTTCAACGGGAAAGTAGCGCTAAGGATGTGATGGCTACCGTCCAGGATAGTTCAGAATGCAAAGGGCTAAAGATGCTTGTAACTATTACAACAAATATAATAAATAAAAAGAATGATGTGATGTAACAACTCCCATTTCGAAAATTACATTTATGTCACCATAGGGTCATACTCAAATATTTATTCACGGACGCAAAATCTAATATAAATAACATTTTCTCTTGTAAGAATTTTGAAAACAAACTATTTTGACAATACTTTATTGCGTCGCGTGAGTTACTGCCTTCTTTTGTATTACTCATATTTTCATGCTTGGTCCCTTACAGGCTTCACGTCACCTTTTACATCTTGCTGTTCATTCTTCTCATGTTTATCCCCCCATCCCCCGCCCGGCCCGCTCCTTCCCCTAAGAAACTATTAATGCACGGTTTCTTTGAAATAAAACGGCAAAAAAATCAATTTTTTTTTTATGTGCAACACACACTTGAGAACATTGTCTTGGCAAACAAATAAAATAAGTAAAAAATTCATCAATACTTTTATTTTAACTTTGGATTTTCATCCACATTGCAGAAAAGAGCGGAACAGATAAGTGTATCTTTATAGACGGTCAGTTATTTTGTGATTACAGAAAATAAAATTGGATATATTGGATTTTCAAATTATTATTATTATTATTATTATTATTATATTTTATTTTGTATTATATTTTAGTAAAATATATATTGAAAAATGAGCGATTCAGAATCCGAATATGAATACGCAAATTTGTCGGAAAGCGGCTCAGAAGAAAGTGATAATTATAGTAGTGATTCTAAAGATAGTTCAGAAGAAGATACAGCCGTTGATTGGAAGGAAATAAGCAATGTCCAACCAAATTCATCTTCTCAAAAGATTCCATTTGATATCGCTCCTGATTCAACTTTTCTTTTGGTGAACAATTTTGATATACTGCGCTTCTGTTCCATGGAAAAAGGCTATATTTTATTCTTGAATAAATAAGTGTTATAGCTAACAATCCTATGTGAATGATAAATATTAATAAAACGATTTTTTTTCTTAGCTTTCACATTGTTATTTTCAATTCTCGATTATATGTGAGTGTAAAAATTATAGCAGCATCAAATACAACGCCGGACGAATATACTCGGGTCTGCACGGTTTGGCCGGTTTAGCGCGAACGAATATACTCGGGTCTGCACGTTAAGGGGTTAAAGACCTAAGCCTATTTTTGTATATTTGTACTATATTGTAGTATGACATTCCTAATTGATTGGAGAATGTCACGCCGGAGTGATGAAATTATGAAACAAGTTGTGAGAAAATTGTGAGAAAAAAAACCCACCACGGTCGAGATACAAAGCTGAAAATTCATAAAAATGTTTCTTTTTTCATAAGCTATCGAATGGCCCATTCAAAATTTCAAACGGTTTGGGGACACTTTTAACCGTCTTATTCATCTATGTCCTTTCTGAAGATTTGAAGTTGGACCCAAGAAAATGAAAACTAGTAACGAATTAACCAACATTTTTGGTTTTTTAGCAAATTCTCGGATTAACTAAACATTACGACTGCTTCGTTCCGATTTACTACAACACAACAGTAAAATCTTGAGTACTTAGCATTGGTCCAAAAAACCGTTTCAATATGAAAGAAACAGAAGAAGCTGACTTGGGGCAACATATAAAAAGATATACACTTAAATGTCCAGATTTTAGCAGGTTATTTTGCATAATTACGGATACATCTGAACATGTTCAAGTATTTCCAGTTACACGCTTACAAACAGTATTTCACACTACGGAGCAGCTACAGAATACTATATAGGGTGAGCCAGAATTCGAGGGAGAAATATTAGGGAGTGGTAGAACACATGAATACAAGCACTTTTTGTCAAATAATATATGGTGCGCAACTCAAGGGATAAAAAGTTACAGAGTACTTTTGCACCGTCACATTTAACGCGCGAGAACTCGCGTGCGTCATTTTGTGTCACACTTACTTTAATGTACTTTTTAGCAGCATTTGCTTCGTTTATGTAGCATATTCTCTTACTACATACAAATTTAGTACCCTTAGACACAACGTGACTGAACACATATGTGAAATTAATTATTTAAATATAAGTTTTTCGGGCTTTGCGAAGAGCCTGCAAAGCATGAAAATGCGTATACGCGGTACCCCGCCGACTCTGCTGCTCTCCCCACTCTTCTCGCTGCTTCTCTCTACCGCCAAATACGCGCGCACATGTATTTGCGCACACATTTACGCGCTAGATAGGCAGCCGAAGAATAACAGCAGAACGGCAGGAGAAGTGAGTATGGTGGGGGAAGCGGACTGTGCGTGCGATCGTCGTCGTTTACGGTAGTAACTCGAGAAATGTCGTCCCTAGATTATAATAAATAAATAATTACGTTAATAACAGGTTCAAATGATAGTGGACATTGTGAAACTCAGCGAGCCGGAACGCCAGTCTTCAATCTTTTCTGTTTATTGAGATAACTTAGATTCTTTCTCGGCGTGACACAAAATGTCATAGCGCGAGTTCTCGCGGGTTAACTAGCTGACTGCCGAACGCGTCGTCGATGCCTGAACTGGCGGCGAACGTGTTAAAGAATTATCACAAGAATGAGAGCAGATATTTCACAAAACACTCTAGTAAACGTAAAAATAAAAAGTTTAAGGGTAACACGCTAACTGCTATGCGAATTTATGAGGAAAGAACCGTCAGCCACGCGCGTTGCTCAGAACACTGACAGTCACGGGCGCCGCCGATGCATGACATGATATTTTTATACAGCTGACTAACTTGAAGAAATTGTGTCAATCATGTTAAAAAATTCCATTCTTGGAAAAATGACCTTTGTGCCGTAATGGAATAAATAGTATGAAAATTCTATGACAAAAATGTTTGGGTTTTATTTAATATTTTAAATTTTACATTATTGTACGATTCATTTGTGAAATTCATGTTTAATAATAAACTTATTTGAACGATAGTTTCAAATTTTAGAGTAAAACCTCTATCTTTTCAGAAAAGGTGGGTGTATTAGTTGTCTTTGGCATCTTGTCTGATATAGTTCGTGCAGTACGAGCTTGATGACATTTTCTCACACTTCTGGGCGA
Source organism: Anoplius nigerrimus (assembly GCA_914767735.1). NCBI lineage: Eukaryota > Metazoa > Arthropoda > Insecta > Hymenoptera > Pompilidae > Anoplius > Anoplius nigerrimus. The sequence goes on from OU612078.1 coordinate 13,327,819, forward strand.
TCATTTTTCAATATAAAAATTTATATTTGTTATTTCGCTCATGCATTTCTATTCTGCTAAATATAAAGCTGAAGAAATTCAATGACCTGTATCTTTCAACGTCGTTTAGTTTCACCGGGCGTGGCTGCTGGTTATAAGTTTTGTCCTCATAAAGTCGCTATACAATACAGAAAATTAATTAACACTTGACATTTGTTAACGATAAAAAAAGTATTCACCAGATTTCATGGTGATGTGAACTAATGAAAGAAAAAAGAATAAAAAGGGACTTACATATGAGCCGTTCAGTGCACAAATCGATTCACTCCATAAAACAAAAAGTTGAGAATAGCGATGAAATAATGTACATTGTTTTTTAAAATTTTGTTTATATTATAAATCATAAATAGAGCCGTTCAGTGCACAAATCGATTCACTCCATAAAACAAAAAGTTGAGAATAGCGATGAAATAATGTACATTGTTTTTTAAAATTTTGTTTATATTATAAATCATAAATAGAGATATAGCTTTCATCTAACGATATATAAAATTAATAAGAAAGAATAGCCAAAAAATAATCGTCAGTAATGTTACAACGTTTATGTGATGGGTGGAGTTAATTGATTTGTCAACTGAAAAAAAATCATAAAGTTAAATTCAGTGTTTAAATTTTTAAGTTTTTTATTACAGAAAAAGTTAAGATGCGAGGTCTTAAAAAACATATGAAAGTTTCAAAAATATCGAAGAGGGTGAAGTACAAAAGTGGCCGATTTGGCATGGAATGCCCCATATACATTTACTTATCTATTGAGTTAAACGCGGACTTTTTGTTATTAAACTTACCTTTGATGAACTTGAAAAATTCTTCTTTACCTACCGTGCTTAGGAGAGGGTGGTGACTATCAATACGCATGTCTATAACTAATTGGTCATGACTCCTAATAATTTGCAGAGTGATGAATAATTTTATAAAATTGTACTCGAATCATACTGCGGTGCGCTGCGTTTTCATTACATAAACATTTGTTCGCATGATATGAATTATATATGCGTGTGCAGAACAAAGTATATGTATGCAATAACAATGCATTTTGTATTTAGTACGACAATGAATATATATCAACCTTGTAAGACGTAGTTTGATATCTTAATGAATGGAAAAACTGTAACAAGCTTTTTTTGTACCTGCACAAATATTTGTTTTGCTTAACACAACAGTTTGGTTATGGTGCATATAAAACTTGCATGTATAAAACTCATTGTATCCATTTTCACAATAAACAGCATTGTAGTCTAATACAAAGTCTGTAAAGGTTGATGCATCACAGGAATGATGGAGGTATTCTATCACTTGGTTGTCGACCTCTTTGTTATTACCGTCAATTATGAAAAAGATTATTTTTTCACTGGGAAGGATTAAATAAAGAGAAACTGGAACACACACACTTACTCACATAGTCGTACATGTAAATGTGTATGAGTGTACACAGACACGAGTATGCACGTTTATGTGCGTATATGTATGTATATATATGTATGTATATATATATAGGACAACCTTTATTATTTAATGCATCTCACTAGATTTGACGATTAATGCACCTACGTTTATTCTTACAATAATATTCCATAATAATTATTAATAGTTTTACAATAGGTCACTAATTAATCAATGATATATATATATTTAATATATATATATATTCGTACCTCTTGTATTATTACTATTTTCCTTATCTTACGTACCTTGTATTACATAACATGCGTACACGCAAATTTTCTTACTGTCCCTTGTTCTTTCCTTCTCCTCCCACCTTCGTTCCTTTTTCTATGTCTACTTATCGTCGCTAAAATGTCGCACTTAACAATTAGGTAATTTTGGCGCGTTTTCTCGTCGCGCCTTTGCATTATTTTTACGTTCTTTTCGTCATCATTTATCGTTTACACACACATACCCTATATGCATATACATATATTAATACATTAATACACAGTCATATATGCATGTGCATATGTATATATATATATATATATATATATATGTGTGTAGTACATACATATATACTTACATATATAGTATGGATGGTATAAATAATATTGTATTTGGTAAAAGCACTTCTTTGTTGCTTATTAATATTATGATTTCGCAATTTTCCCATTTCCCCGCTTTCGCCATCGCCATTCTTATGTCTCTTGCCTACGTTGATTTTTGCCCGTTCTGTGCAAACGCTGACGTTTCATGTCAGAATATGTTAACGTTAACTTTTTTTCGCATTTTTCGTCTGCTTTGTTCACTTTCGCAGTCTATGTCAATAAATAGTCAAATATGTCAATGGCTTTTGGAAAAGGTAGACTAATAATTCACTGCATGTACTCATTCTTCTGCCGCTACATTTTGCCGTTACACAATCAATACACTAATTGAGTGATCTCTTTTTTTTGTGCATTTTTCCGTTGCAAATTTTTACCGATTTTTTTCTTCTTGTTTGTTGCACATAAACGTTCGCTCGATATTTTATATTAAATAGACGTTCTTGATTGTTACTATTTTCTTGTTCTCTTTTACGTTTCTGCTTCAAGCTATGACACCTGAATGGGAAATAAGTATTCTGAAAATGTTGGACAACATAAATCCGATTTTTCAGTTTTTAATTGTATTAATCTATCAGTAAAATAATTGAATAATTACACTGTGCCGTACACAGCGTCAGATAAGGTATAGATTGACTCGGTAAAAGAAATAGTTTTCGTCAACTAAATTATTGTCCTTAAAGTTAACAATTTAATGGCCGCTGACACATGTGCGCAATGCTACCGCCGAGAGTTACTTGCCGATATCACACTCTCTGTGTGATTATTGATAAACATAAACAAGTGTGGATATCGCTTTGATATTGGCCTGTTTTTAATTTTAGATGTTTTAAATTGATTCAAAAATATTGCCGGCCCCTGACATTTTTTGACTGTGTAGACGAGCGGCCATTAAAATGTTAAAATGGACATATGTACTAGTTTGGAACGAAAGGAAAAGAAGCACCAAAGAAAACAATGCAATCCCCTCGCATCCATTGCGTCCCAAACCATTTTTTTCATTTTGATATGATTACTGAGAAATGGAAGAAACGTTCTCTTACGCCGCACTTAATATCATGTAATTCATTCGGATTATTTCAATATCATTAATTACGTCTCATTAAGCAAAGATCAAATGCGCCTTCCTGAAAGTTTAAATCACTTCTGTTTTCCGTCCCTTGTATGTTTCTGCTTCCCCACGTTCACGACGCCTTCATTTCTTATTGTTAGCGTTTTTTTTGTTTGCTTGTAACCATAAGAGGTTTTTTTTTCATTTTTTTGTCTATGAATTTTCGATTTTTTTCGATTTTTTTTTATACGAACACCCCACGATACGCAGTTGAAAAAGGTCTCGCGGTACAAGTGGCACAAGTTAATCACATAAATTCTGCTGAGAAATGCCTTCTGACACGCGATTACGCGCGTGTATAGGTTAGTGCGGTGGAAAAATGCGCGTCGTATACTTTCCCCTGAAAGTAATGTCGACATCGTCGGTTGTACTGAAAAACTGTTTTGGACGACACGTGTCCGATGCTAGTTGTTGGCGCCAACTCATCTGAGATGGTTGGTCGTACTGAAGGAAACACTTTTCGCTCGAAGCAAATCTCTCTCAAACGCATTAGCACGAATAATGCAATATTCGCGGCGTTACAGAACGGGAAACATATATCTTATTAAATATTAAGCAATCATTGTGTCCCCAGGTTTTATGAAGGAAATACTTCTGACGAACTTATCTGGCGGGATTTCTTTAGAATAGTTTGTTAAAATTATTTTCATTCAATATCAAGTTTCACATAGTTACGTCATTAACAAAGCATTTCATGGCGCGGACAGAGCGACGCTAATGTGAGGTAACGCAGAAAGCAAAGTAGCGGAAGTTCCTCGGTGTACCCTTATCTATAACTTTTTACCTGATAAATGTTTCTCTCGAGAGTGTAGCGGAACATCACCAACGCGCACGCAAACACGACAACGTCTGATTTTCAATACATCTTCTTTTCGTGACAAATGCCGCGGTTACTATCTCACTTCGCTATGGCACCTAATGCAGTACTTCATTAAAATACTAGGTTAATCGGTTATCCGATTGTTTCGTCCCGAGTAAATATTCATCATGTTCAATGCTTTATTATTCTTTGTTTACACATTGCACATCTCCTCCTATGTCAGTTAGTTTTCCTTGTTTTACTTTACTTAAATTGATAGCTTCCATTTTGGTAGTTTTATCTTCTTCTTCTTCTCACCCTTAAAACCCCAAAACGCCACTCATTATAATAACCTTATCAAGCGCACGTGATTTAGTAAAGCTTATCGTTTTACTTAATGTATACCTATTGATTCCCCTTCCCGCTCTTGACATAATCCAGTCATTATGCAACTTTTACTTATTTGTTTATGCTGTTTATTTTAATTCGACTTGATATCGAACAATTAGTAATAAACGAAAGTTTAAACAGATGCTCAGTTGCTTCGGTAATGATTCTCTATCTACTTTCTGGACATACCGGTGTCTGACTAAACAAAAACTAAAAGATAAACAGGCGTTACCCTATAAGGCATAACCCTTTTATTCAAAATATACCCTTGTATGCTTAAAATTGATGAGAAATATCATTAGCACGCAAACAATCCAATGTCGATGAATATAACAAGAATTTTAATTAAGTAAATTACGCAACGATTATACAGGTAAATTTATTGGGATCAAAATAAGACGATCAAACCGGAAATATTAAATATTAAATACCAACGATTGTTGAATTCTTTATCTATCAAGTGTTTCCCATCTAAACAAATATGATAGAGATGGATAAACAGACACATACTTACTTGCTCTATTTATTTATTTACTTATTTAGACAAACAGACACTTAGGTACCATGCAAATTACTTAGTTGCCTTATTCCATATTAAATTATTCATTATGTATTCATTCGACCCCGACAAAAAATTGTCCATGTAATATTCTCATTTTTGCTTCATTACGTATATGTATATGTTAGTGTGTGCATTTGTGCTTGCGCGGAAATATATTATTCTTTAGTTCTCAAGATTAATTGTAATTTTTTTAAATGAAACGCAGAAAATTTGAATTGATTTAAATTGTATTATCACTGACTCAGCTATTCGGTAACTGAAATTTTAAATCAGTACCATCATTATACTTCTGGTACATGATAGTAATAAGACACAAAAGAATCGCTAATCAAATCTTCATAAATAGTACAAATAATACTTAAGTTTTCTTTTTTTTAAATTGACTGCGCATTCGACATTAAATTAAATTTAATTGGTAAAACCATTTACCAACATTTGTGAAAAATTAGGAACGATTTAAATCGTAATTTTACGTTGCTGTGGTTACAACTATTGACGGTCAATTGTTCTCGTTTACATCGATTGTATTATTTTTTATATATTATGGTAATTCTTAACCTTTTACTGTTAAACATTATTATGCTTTATGATAATGATAAACATGGTGTACCGTAATTCTTTCATATATTTGTAGCGAGAATACTTGAATGCTTTGAGCAATAAAATTTTGTAAGCTTGGATCGTCGTTCATATCGATGTCGATAAACCTATTCTTACTGAAAATTTGATAGAACATGAATGTTTACGTAATTAAATGAGAAAAGTGTCTAGAAATATTGTGACCGAACTGAATTAAAATTGAAGAAATATCGGTAGTTAGCAGCATATGGTCTAGAATCACTTTAATAAAACTTATAACAACTTATAGCTGTAGCATATGCACGGCAAACTGTACCAACACATCGGTGCGATCCCAAAATAAGATAAAGTGTTCAGCAACATAACATTACACACTTAAAAGTAAATATTCAACAAACTATCATCGGTTTCCTCCCTACAATATACAATTACAGTCCACCATATTAAGTTATAAATAATATGTATATGAGCTCGTAAGCCCCTCAACGAGATTTTCGCCATTATCAAATTCACGCAGTCTACAAAAGAATCATCGTTGAAAGACAGACACGTATATGCCCGCGGGAGTGGACGTCAAAACCTTTTTTTTTTTGCATCAACCTTCTCTTTCACTCTCTCTCATCACTCAATATTTGCCGCACACACATATACATACATTATCATCAACGTAACCGGCCAAAATATAGATTATTTATCTATAAATATCTCTTTCGGCTTACTAATCTGTCGATCATATCGTCGTTACATTCTTAATAACTAACTCTTATTGATCTAAATATCTTATCATCTCATATGCACCTAAAACTTTAAATGTCACGTAGCAATTATAAATGCCACGCACGATGTTTATACATCCATACACACATGCAGGCATGCGTACTCTCTCTTTCTCTCGATTTAAACCTACATCGATATACGCCCAGTGTAAACATATATATTTATTATTTTCCACTTAAATATGTATACAATCATTTTGTCATCTTTTCTCTTACATTTACGCTTATACGTCATAATATGTACCTATATTATGTATAATTTTGTTGCATTCTCTCGTTCCTTAGTTCTTCGCGCTTGGACATGGAATTTCGTATGTGTATGTGTATTCGGTGTTTATATCGTGTAGGCTACGTCATTTTTGTTTATTTGAATAAATATGGTCTGGCAAAATAGTGTTCTGTACGAACCTTTTGCTTATTTATTTTCCATTGATTGAGCGATGTTTACTCCGCGTTTCTCTTTCAATTTGCCGCCAATTGACGGACGCGCGTGCGAGTGTGTGTGTGTGTGTTTCGGCAAATGCGCGTGATGATGTGTATCACTTTTTATTTTTTTATTTCTTTATTTTTTTCTTTGGTATCGAAGACAGGAGCAGTTTTAAAGGCGACTTGCAAGTGTAGGTTACTAATAATCTTATTCATTGTACGATACATGACAATTAACCGTGGTCAGCACACGTCGTCCATTTATATCGGAGACAAACGTATCAATCTGTTCATTTTCTTCGTCTCATTGTTCTCATCATAATAATCGTCGTCATCATTTTCACTATACGTTATGTTACTGGATCCCTTCTTCCTGTATCCTGTTTATTCTTCGTTTATTCTTTTACTTTCGACAATAGAGAAATAATGGAACTGCTTGGTTTATTCTTGTTTTTTTGCTGTTGCTTATTATACCCCTTTAATGAAATCGCTTACCTACTAAATCGTTAATCAACAGTTTTCGATCTTTTTTTTTATTATTAAACGATGCCTTCTCGTGTTTATAGTCTTAACACGGAATTCGTATAATGATCGATACTGTAGTATATCAACACAGTTTTTTCATCATCTCGAGATATATCAGTTATTTACGAATTCCCGTATATTAAGGTCCTAATTATCTAACCGCCTTAAAAATTAATTAATTGTTCAATGTTATGCATTTCTCTTTTAGACTGACAGTAACACGTACGTACACACACAGACACTTTCGCTATTAAGAATGTGGCATTCACTCTACTCCTTAATTACGCTTCTTACTTAGAAGTATTAATTCATATAAACGGTGCGCCCTATAGAATAAGCACCCTGTATACGTGTACTTAGTTTCCTTGTTTCTTCTTCTGCTGTTTGTCTTATTCCAGGGAGTACGAAAACATTGGATTTCAACTTCAATGCTGGCTTCGTTATTGACAATGCAACAAAGCTTTTCAGATTTTACCTTTTTCTGTTCTCCCCTTTTGGTTGTCAGTATTTAAAGGGAGTGAGGCGATGGATTGCTTGTTATTATACCTTTTTTATTTACAGTTCCTCAAGATCAGTCATTGCCTTGACGCCTGTTGGCGTGTGCGTTCAATTGGCTTTGTTTCTTCAACAATTTTTTTACAGTCGTTAGCTTCGGTTATGTTCCAGGTTGTCATTTATTATTTGTCAATATCGCTGTAGAGCACAACTCGTTACATTAATTTGCTTACTGTTTTATTGTGTGCTTCTCTCCTTTTTTCTTTCTCTCCATTCCTCAATTCTAATTCAATCGAGACACATGTAGTAGCATTTCCTCGCTGTTGTTAATTAACAGCTCTTCACTCGATCCGTTGAAAATGTTCCTTCTAGTATTCTTTACCGCTTTTTATTAAGTATTTGTTGCTCACAGAGTACGGGAAGTGATTGACAAAAAGTAAGCTCATAAGATTTTTCTTTCTACATGTTCGACATTCGATTCCGACTTGCGCTATTCTCAAAGGACTCCAGTTGATCGAAAATCTTCAACCAGGATTCTGGCATTTGCACAGGATGTGCTTCAATTGAGATGCATTCGAGAAAACAATAAATAGTCAAGTCTTCATTCGTTCGAGCTGCATGCGTACGTCGCCTGCATTAATAAACATTTGTGGTTTCAGCTGACTTCTAATGGAACAAATTGGCAACGTTCTCAGATATACCGTTTTCCATCCATTATCAACGATATTAATTAAATAACTCATTGCTCGAAGACTTACTTGTTTGCGTGGCATGACAAATTGAGTGCCATCGAAAAAATGTCAACTTTCAGTGCGTAAGCTCAGTTTCCACTGCAACGTCAAGGTTTCGATGCTTCTCCTTCTGTTACGACAGGCTATGTTAACTGACCTAGACGACTCTTAAAATGTAAGACACTAATCTGTAGGACCTTATGTGATGCGCTTTGATATTATCTGTCGAGCAATAAACATTTGACAATACTTGACCCTTGTATGTCACAGCTGGTCTATCTCATGGCAATAGTCTTGATTATTAACGTATAATCGGTAAGATGGAGACATTTATTAAACATGCACGAAACACTTGTTGCTCGACGAGCTATTGCCTTCGATGCTTCAGTATTGAGTAATTAATTATCAACGAGCAAACATTAATTATTAATTCTAAGCTCATATTGTTGCGCCTTCGAAATTAGACTTTTGATATTTTCAGCTTTTCCATTCTTGAATCATAATTCAAGACGAATCTTAGAATGTCTAATAAACATCTCGATATGATACAATAGAGATCACATATACATTCGCCGAGCAACAAATGTTAACCCCGCGCGAACTCGCGCCTCGAACCGTCACGCGAGTACACTCTCGTGCGGTATTTTGTGCCGCACTTACTTTAATGTACTTTTTAGCAGCATTTGCTTCGTTTATGCAGTATATTCACTTACTACACACATAATTTAGTACCATTGGACACAACGTGACTGAGCACATATGCGACACAAATTATTTAAATATAAGTTTTTCGGCTTTTGCGAAGAGCCTGCAAAGCATGAAAATGCGTATACGCGGTAGCCCGCCGATTCTGCTGCTCTCCCCACTCTTCTCGCTGCTTCTCCCGCTCTACACGCTGCTATCTCTATACGACTAAATACGCGCGCACATGTATTTGAACACATATACGCGCTAGAAGCACAGCAGGAGAAATGAGTATGGTAGGGGAAGCAGACTGTACGTGCGGGGCCGTTCACGATCATCATCGTTCACGGTAGTAACTCGAGAATTGTCGGCCCTAGATTATAATAAATAAATAATTACGTTAATGATAGGTTCATACGATGGTGGACATTGTAAAACTCAGCCACCCGGAACGCCAGTCTTCAATCTTTTCTATTTATTGAGATATCTTAGATTCTCTCTCGGCGCGGCACAAAATCTCATAGCACGAGTTCTCGTGGATCAATTATAAGACTAATATTCTGCTGACCATCTTACTTTCAAACCTCGATCATTTTGTGGCCAGGAATTCGTTATAACGTAAATCTATACAATTTGCTCAAGTTTTTTTTTAATGCATACTTCCTCTCTTCTTTTTCTCACAGTTTAGTCGGGCAAATTTAGGAATAGTATCACAAGTATTTATCTCTACATTGTCGACTTATTATTCGTCATTCATTTTTCTTGTTTTGTCGTTATGCATTGTCACATTCTCCTCATACATCTTAATATCACCCCTTATTATGGAAGGTTTTTACATTTTCTTTCTATTTCTCTTTATAATCGAAGAAAGGGCAGCCCTTGTCTTATACTTTTATATTCTCATTTATTGGAATAAGCTTCGAGAGTCTCGAGAAGTCTTGATGTTTCGATAAAGAGCCTACGATAAATAAGATTAATTTTAGACGTTTTTTTTTTACTTCATTTTTAAATTTTTAACACGAACATGAACACTTGTACTCGAATTAAGAAAGTCCTATCGTTCTCACTCTTCTGTTTCATCCAAATGATCTCATTTTCTCCGATCACCGTTACTTTATGTTATTATTATTGTTACATTACAGAATAATATAAATTACCACCATCATGACTAGTGTTATTAATATCAGTATTTTATCATGCCATTATCACCATGATTGTTGTTGTTGTTGTTGTTGTTATTATTATTATTATTATTATTATTATTATTATTATTATTAATTATTACTACTACTAATCTCTGTGCGAAGGTGCAGAATTCTGCAACATCGTTTTATGCCAGTTTAATTTCAATTCTGTTTTCCATCTGTCTTTTATAAAGTCAAAAATATACTTATTGTTAGACGAAAGTCTGATAATCGAAACTTAAAGAATTTTTTATAATCCTAACGTACAAATATAAGAGTAGACGTATTAGTAAATTACCAAATTCATCAAGGGATGAAAACATTGTATCACCATTGTACATAGCAATAGTGTTTTCTTTCTTGTACGAACATATATGTGTATGGATATTTAGACTTCCCTCTGATTAAAACTACGTTTGTTTATGGAACAAAAATGGATATCAACTGATGCAAAGATAAGATACGAAAATTCAGAGTGTCAGCAGCTGTTAGTTTCTGTCTTATTAAAAAAAATGGTTAACTGTAGTGAAAATAAATAAGTAAAATGCCTTTCAACTTACCAAAAATCTTCGGCCGTCGATCATCGTCTTTGTCGAAAACGGAAAGTAAAATCAAATAGGATGAATCACACAGAGATATACAGGCAACATAACAAGAAAAAATGCAAAACAAACAAAAAATTTTCATGTTTTTTTATTTTTTTTCTTTACGCTATAGTACTGATATAATAATAATAATATAATAATAATATAATAAAATTAATAATAATAATAATAATAATAATAATAATAATAATATTAATAATAATAATAATAATATGATAGGTATTGTTACGCTACTTAGGTACAGTTTGCTTGATACTCTTGTGTATTTCTTTTATGATTCGATTCATTCCGATCCTGTCTCAATGAAATAAATGTGTTTAAGAAAAAAAGAGGAAGAAGTGTATCAGCGACAGAAAGAGAACATAATTATTAACCTTATTAATGGCATAGTTTCCTCATCATAAATCTTCTGATATTCATATTCGACTCTTTCTCGTCTTTCAAACGTTATTGATGAATTTCTTTATTTCAGAAAAAAGACGATGTAAGTAGAATGTAATTAAAACCCATGTAATTCGAAAACAATGATATGCGCTTCTTTTTTATTCCATTTCTTTATTTGTATGCTTTTCTTTCATTATAACACAAAAGAGGACCGAAAAGAGGAATTAGTGAAATTGTTAATTTCTGATCATGAATTCATTTCATTCAATGAACTATTAATTTCATTCTTCCTCTCCTTTCTTGCTCTCACACCGACATGATACTGGCTGAATCAACGGATTACCCATTCCCTCTCTTTTTTTCTAGTTTTATCAATTGATTTCCCTACCGTGTTAGTCTTTCTCATAAGTCGATATAACAAAACTCAGTTCAATTATATCCCCCCCCCCCCCCCCCTCCTTCCACTACTTCGTACACACAGATACTTACGCGCATTTTTCGGCCATTATTTATTATACGTATATATAATGGTCTCATTCTATTCCTATCTTTCCCCCTAACTCTTTAAATGGAATTTGATGAACCACCTTGCAACGTTGTTATAAAAACCTGACTTAAAATGTATTGCGAAACTTTGTCCCAGTATGTCTACGTCATTCTACAGTTGCACGGTATATATATTATATATATTATTGATTGCTGTTGATCGTATTATCGATTATATGAGGTACGTGGGGGGTTCTGATGTTGCCATCATATGAAAATAACAGTTTGCAAAGCTTATTATTTCTGCCGAAAAGCACACTTACCGAGTGGATTTTTATCACTGGACTCGGATTCTCTGAAAAGTTGACAGTCAATTGTCTTTTTCGTATGCGTTTGTGAAATATATTTGCACGTTGAGTTTTTGCATTTTCATGCGCCTTTTTCCATGGCTGCAACATCCCAATAGTGTATCAACAGAATATCTTTTAAGTCCATCGACAAGCCTCCATTTGTGTTATACATCAATCTTGTGACAAAAATGTACCTTTATCTCGCACCCCCCCCCCCCCCCTCACCCACTCACACACAAATGCAAATTAATTCATTTTAAATATTCAGAAGAAACACAATGCAAAAATACACTTATTAGCAAACAAGTGTTGTCTAATAAAAGATCAACAGACATATTTGTGCACCATACGTGCATATTATGTAAATACGACGAGTAAAGAGTTAATTATCAATTACTTATACCCCATGTCAGTCAAGACTGTACATGACTACCCATTATTTGTTACTCATTATATGATTATTAACACTTACATAGTTAATAAACCGATCTATGATCGATTCTAAGCGTGTGTTGGATTCTTATTAGACTCGCACAAATATGTGTGTAGTATCTGTGCATACATAGATATATTTGTATGTATTCGTCCTTGCGTATCGCTATTCTCTTAAAACATACCTCTTAAAAGAGCGAGCGGTGAAAAAATTGGTGGCTTTTTGTTAAATGTGGCGGGGAACTTGAGATCGCTCAGAAGTGTCGGGAGAAAACAGCGGGGAAAAGAGTCCATCTGTTTTTACGCTTCTTCAGTTTGGGCAAAGGATCTTTTGATTCAGTTGGATTAGATGTGTATGTAGGAACTTTCGTATATGCACTGCTGACATTTATCAATTATTGACGAAAGAGCATCAATCACTTTTTTGTTTCCCATCGCCCTTTGTTATTAATTAATTTCAAATTACTGGCTTAAAAATTAGAAATCCAAATTATGTGGTTCTATTTTTTTTTTTCAATCATTTTTTCTTTGTTACCAAAATATCAACACGGAGTTTGCTTAATTCATCTACTACAAGCTTAAGTTATCAATTATACTAAGGCCTTGGTGTGTGTACGTGTGTGTATCTGAGGATTTATGTTCTGTGATCTGCAATGCGTTGTGAGATACATGTAACACACGGCATGCCATACCTTACCCATTGTGAAACATTGCGCAAGGTATTTCAACAGTATTTCTACTAGACCGGTACAGCGTATTTGGGAGATCAAACAAACGGGAAAAAGAGTATATTAAAAGGATGTAAAGAATAAAACAACCATCCTCAACTAAGCAAAGTCGTACGATTCTTCTCGGTTATGGTCATTGTCAATTACTATTCTTTACGACTCTATGCAGCTTAAGGTTACAACAGCCGTTTCAAAATTCGTCATGTCATAGTAATGTAGATCCTACATTCCCTGATATAGTGATTGGCGAACGTTTTACAAATACTTTTGATGGTATTGCAATGCTTACTTTTCCGCGTGATTCATTCTTTTACTAATAATCGTCGAAAACGAGTCGGTGTGAATGTTTTACCATCTATTTAATCCTCTAGATGCGTGGAATTTATCGGGCAGAAAGGTGTATCTGGGACCGGGGACAAGAAAAGTTCATAGACCTCGATGCTATATTGTTTCCGCAATATACTCTGGACGCCCGTGGTAATGCATAATTATATTCAGTTGTCATTAGTTGAAACTGTAGCCTCTAGGATTAGGAATTTTAAATAAATAGGCGCAATGAGCTGTTTGGTAGCTGGAATGAATATAAGATAGGGCGTGGTGTATACGCATAAAATTGTATTTAATGTTCGTAGAAATGAGATTGTAACCTTTTTTCTCGGAAATTTACAGCGTTTGCAACTGTTTCTGATTTTTCAGATAGTGAACTGTGTGGGCGGTAATATATTGGATGTACATTGTTTTGCGTGTTTTCGTGTTGGTACGTACATGAATGCCATCGAAAATCTCAATCTTCAGTTATACCCGCTAGAAAATGCATCGCACGATAGCGTGTAACCTACTGGATAGAAGGTACCTTAGAATGATTAACTGTTCGACACCCCAATCCTTTGAATTTAAACCACGACTTCTTTCAGCAAAGCCATCAAAATAATAATTTCAAACCTTCCCCACCCCTTTCATCTTGCAACATAAGAAACACATTTCTGTAACATTGTATATTTTCATCCTCCCGATTAATCTATGTCATCCAGATCAAACTGGCAATCTATTTTGCGCAAACTCAACATGATAGGGAAAAAAGGGAAGATTCAGTGTAGTCACAGATTACCAACAAAATTTACTTCCTTTATTGGAAGAGAATCTGTTTTTGTTTTTTTTCTAATCGTCGAGATTTAATGCTTCTGGCATGTTTAAGGAGAACAGCATACGTTTCAATTTGGGACTAATACGCCCGTTAGGCTACATAATGTTTACCTTAATGTTACGCATTGTTAGTCAAAACAGGGTTCGAACACTGCATTAATATTGAAATAGAACTGTATAATTTTAACAGAAAGGGTAGTGAATAAATAATATTTAAGTTATATCCCTAAGTGTTGTAACATTTATGAATACTTCCGAAAAAAATGTATATTTATTTCTTAACATTTAAACTAAGAGAAAGGCAAATAATACGACAAAAACTAAATCAGAAATGTAGGACGAGATTTTTGTAATAACTGCATGTATTTGAAACTACGTATGAGGCTGCGTGCGTGAATATTTGTTGTATTTCTATTACCCTTACAATAATCATATTCGAAGCGGTTAAAATTTCGAACTAACCAAACAACGGTAGGCTCCACTTCTTTCTATATTATCATATTTCTCATTGATCCTCTTGATCTCTATTCCCAATTCGTCCCTTTACATCGCCCGTAAACGACTCTATGTCTAATTTGATTCAATAATGGCGTAAGTCCATCTACCATGGGGTTAACTTGCGGAAAAACAAGTTAAACAATACTCGGTGTTATCGTTGGGTAAGCAGAGTAAATTGTAACACCTTCCTTTCGCATTAATCGAACTGTATGTCATCTGCTACACAAGTGCATATCTTGTCCTGTTTCTTTCGAAAGAACTCGATAGTTCGCACAAAGTTATAAAGAGTACAGGTATTATATCCGAAAGTAAAAGCCAGGTTTACGATTTACATTTTTCGCCGGAATATTAGCACACTGACGTTTTTAGATACAGAAAATCCCAATACCATAAAAGATTAAAGTTTCTGACGAGTAAAAATCAAATGCGACACGAATAGATTGACAAAGCAAGGTTAACACTTTAATGGCCGGCGCACAGCATGTGTGCGATGGGAGCGCCGACGACTGTTACTGACAGTTAAAGTTAAAAACAGGCAATAAAACAATAATTATCGAAAATCAAAGACATAGCGATGAAATAGGAAGCCAATAGAAATATCCACACTTGTTTAAGTTTATCAATCATCGCACAGAGAGTGTGCTGCCGGCCGACACCTTCGACGCTTGCATCGGACACACGCTGTGCGTCGGCCATTAAAGTCTCAACATCACGACGAACATCTTTGTTATATACTACCTTCTTCTACTTTCTGAATAACCACACACGCAGTCACACGCAAGTACTGCTTCGAGGGGATAACAAAAAACGCAAAAGAGAAAGTTTTGTCGGACCCCTCCGTATATTATTCTTAATAACTGCATTGTTCTTTCTCACCGTCTTACTGATTTCTCATTATAATAAATGGCACAGAAAAGAGATGTGAGGTCGCAGCGCTCATAGTTTCTTTTCTTACGACAGAGCGAATAGGACGATACTACTTATTTTGTGACGAGTGCAATTTTATGCTTAACAGTTAACGTTGCGTTACTCTGTATCATTTTGTTTGTTATTGCAGGGTATAGACTAAAGTTGAATCTATGCTCCGTCGTCACTAAAACTCTACATATTTATTTATAGCAAATTTGAAGAAACCGACAACGATCCTCAGGTCGCAGTGGTACATACGCCAAACTTTCCTTCTTCCTCATCTTTGCTTTAAGTCATAAGACTGCATGAAAGAATTGTTCCTCTTAACACCATTTAATACCGAAAGCTTCACATCGCGCACATTTCATAATTCCTTTATCTTTATGCTTTATCTCTAAAATTGAGAATTGCCACCTTGTGAGACACAAATGATTTGAATATATAAGTTGGCTTTATACGCCATTGACAGTTTGATATAGCTTTAAATGTCGGAATGGACTACTCTGACGCATTATAAACAACGTTAGAGGTGAGAAAATTACATAAACTTGAGGGTGAAATATTTTGACTCATGAATTACGAACTATTATTAACACGATCAGCGCGGCGACGGTCCCTGAGGACCGTGAGCGAACTTTCCGTTCGGCCGCCACTATACCGACACTATCAAGGAAACAAAATAAATGTGTAATTTTCATTAAATTGCTCAAAACATTCGAAACAAAAATATGGTTTCGATTTACATGTATTATAAAAGGTGAGGACGTTTATGATTGAATTTCTCGCTGTCTTGCGTCCGAATAGTTTTGTTTAGAATGTTGTAATAAATTTCATTAAAATTACACATTTATTTAGTTTACTTGATACTATCGATCCCAAGAACCGACGCTGCCTAAGCGATAAGTTCATTGTCCGCCCGAGGGACTGACGCCGGTCGAACGGAAGTCCCCAGGGACCCGACACCGCGCTCAACGTGTTAAAGGGCCTTTGTTATTTTTCGAGAAGAATTAATAACCGATCACATGCGCATGCGATTCCACTTGAATTTTGTTATACTAATAGCTAAGGAAATTTTTACTGGAATTGACTAACAGAAATGGGACACTTAGCTAATTGGAAACAAGAAGTATTAGAAGTTAATGAACTAAAGAAATTTAGATCACCGTTGTGCGGGGTCTTCATTTTCCATTTCCATTTGTCTTAATCTTTTTAATAAAAAGGCAGAAGAAGCTGCAAGGGACAAGAGAATTTGTCTAAGAATCGTATATTCTGGATTCATAGATCCTTAGTTATCTAGGATCCTAATTTCACTAATTCTAGAACACGTTTCTAAGCCCTGCTCCAAACTTGGTTATATAATCTATTATCATTCATCACCAATTAACTTAATGTACAATTATCCCTCTCTTTCTCAATTTTCTGTCTACAAGATTATTATTAATAATCTGTGTTAACTATGTACGTATATCACTATTATCATAGTAAATTATAGTACTTTTTAAAACCTTCATCGAGATTAAATAAATGGAAAGGTAATAATGCGTATCTCTTATTTCTTTATATTCTGTATCTGATTCAACATTGCGTTTGTTTATTTTTGCAATCCTGCTAGCAACTATTCGCTGCCGATTTGATGACCCAGATACACTCATTTTTCTGTTCTTCTGTGCTTTAAGAGATTATCTGTATGATCGATAAATTTTTAGTCCTCCATACCTTCGCTTGCTTCACCTACATGTTTTCTTTACATTTTTGACATCATCATGAACATTATTTCCCTTATTCGTCGGTGTTGATCTCATTATTTTCCATAACGCAAATATCACCTTCCGCCATTACTAATCCTATCTGAACGTTAAAGACTGTATCGACTTTCCGCATCTATTTTTTCCTCTCCCACTCTACCCACCTTTTATAACTGTTCCTCTTAATAATAAGTGAACTAATATTTCGCGACTCTCAATTATTAGCCTCCCCGCCTTTCATAATCATCGTCTTACTTAATATCAGTTCTATGGCGCTAAGACAGTCTTAGATTTAAGGTCACCTCGATGGCTTTGTATGAGCATTGGCGTAGTATTCATTGTTTTTTCTCAATTTTACTAATTTTTTATTACCTTCCCAGATTATTTCCAACCTCACCCAGTACTGTAGAGAACTGGAAAGAATAGATGTGAGATCGGCGTGAGTCTTTGACAGTAAAAGTTTCGGCCGATGTGTATTATTAGCGGAAACAATTGCACTTACGAGGCAAGAGTCAATCATTCTATCGGGCAGGTACTACACACATCTATTCTTTTCAACATCCCGCAAAATACCTCCCTTTATTTTCTTTACACGTGCTCCACCTGTCCCCGTACTGATTCTACCTGGCTGAAGAATTCTATTTTTCGATTGAATGTGTACGTGCGTATCGATAAACAGATGTCCTTAAAGTTTTTCATTTCACTTGCCGCATCCAGTACGTTTCTTTTGATGATCATGCATATCTTTGTCTCCACGTGAGCGTGTGTGTGTGCTGGGAGCGTAGGATAAATTTGGGTGAATGATTGTTCTTTTCTGCTTCACAGAAATCTTCAAATTCAAAAATAGATAGGCGATTATTATGAGCGATGATTGTTGCAAGTGTAGCATTACATCGCTGTTAAATCTTTTCAACTTTTCTCATCACTTTCACAGCAGCATGAACACATTTTGACTGACGTACGTCGAACCCCGTTCGAAACTAGTTGAATAGAGAATTTTATTTGGAAATACTGACAACGATAGAACTCGATATATAACTGCAAATGTGCGAATGAACGTATTAAATGATTATTAACCCTCTTTCAACTCAATAATTGTCTGTACGATCCAACGGAAAAGATTATTTTTCCTTAAAAATCATCTTGATTTGAGAATCTTGACTACCGATCAATACAATCACTAAGTAGAGTATATATTAGAAATAAATGAAAGAAAACAAGAGTACACGTTAAACACACACACACACACGGGCGCGCGGGCATGTTTCCGTACATACATTAGTCGATTAATGAATTGTTGTTTTACGACACAATTGGCAGCAAAGAGCACTATCCATTTATGAACGTTTACTTAATTACTCCCCACATTCGTCCTCTTTCACTGTGTATATTATTTCTTATATGCAGCACGAATTATGCCTTATCATCTCCCTTTCGAAATAGTCAGTACGGCTCAATTACATATTCTCTGCTTAAAAAAAAGTCATTCTTTCTCTCTTTTGCTATATAAAGTACATATACAATACGTGCATGTATGTGTGTATTAATCAAACTCTACTATACACATAATTAAATCCTTATGTAAACATTCATGACGAAGAGTGTAATTGTAGCTTAATAACTTTTCCGTTCCTTCTTTTCATTCCTGCACCGATTGTACAACACCCTATAAATACGCATTTATGTACACATTTGTTTTGTGTACATCTCTATATGTGCCTTTACCCAATATATTTTGTGCACACACCACGTAAATAAACGCGTGTGTGATCGAAACGATTAATACTCACTTTTTTGTTATCCAACCACCTTCTTACTATCATAAATTGGCATGATATATAATATGTATATATTTAATGATAATCGGCAATAGTCGATAATAGCCTATGGCTAATAATAATAGTAGAAGTAATAATAATAGTAATAATGATGATAATAATAATAATAATAAACGAAAGTAAAAATAAAGTAGTGCAGTAATAGTAGTAGTGTAGTAGTAATCGCCTGTAGTTACCGTGGTTACTTTGAATAATAAGTGGTTAATAATATACGTTTCTTTGTAATTAATATTTTAATATATATATATATATTTTTAATTTTTTTTCTCTATTTATATATGCATACATACATACGTATATGTATATGCACGCGTGCGGATTAAATATATGTTCGTCACTTGTGTTGCTTTATCTCTATGCCCCCCCCTCCCCCGTACTTAATTTTAGTCATAATATTAATAATAATAATAATAATAATAATAATAATAATAATAATAATAATAATAATGATAATAATGTTATACTGATATATGCGTATTTAACTCCCTAATTCTTATGATCAGTTTTATCCCAGTAATTAGATAGTAACACTTAGATCTTAACACACCCGCTATTTACATACACATACGTGTATATAGATATTTCATTTTGTATATGTGTATATATATATATATATATATATATACATAAATTATATTTGAGTCGAACAAAAAAGTAAAGTTATCATGCTTCTCCCACCCTTTCATATTTTTTTAATATTTTTTTTAAACCATTTCAGTCATATGTCGGGTTTATGCATTTTATATATTTTTTTTTTCATTTTTCCATTTATCCATTTTTTCTCTTTTTCTTTCTATCACGTTTAGGTTTAAATAGTGCGCGAATTTGTCGTCAGCTTAAACAACAACCATTCTTTCTGTTTGTTAACTAAAGTATTCACAAGAAAGAGATATTGGCAATTAAAAGATTCAATTGAAAGCGGGAAGAACACTCAGTAGCAAGCCTTTTTCCGCTCTTTCATATGATCCCTTTTTTGTATTGCTTTTCTTTCCTGCGCGAGCACGTATGAGGTATATGTATACAGGCAGGCATACAAGTCGTTTTTTCTTCTATTTCATAACATTTAACCACAGTTTCTATTAACATACTTTACTCTGCATTCTTAGTGAGGAGTTATGTTTTTTCCTAGTTAAGATCGTCTTTCTATTATTTCATTTAGATGCATGAATATTTCTTCCTTTTGGCTTTGTTACCATCACCATTTGATTTCTTTGTTTCTCTTACTTAAAATTCTTTCGTCACAGCTCACTGTACACGATTACATCTCATCATCATTTACTCTTCATCAACTTACACTTATTAACGTGATAAGTAAGAGGTTGAGAGTAAAAAAACCACACTTCTTATCTTGTCACAGTTCAGAAACTATTCAAATTTCGTTAATATTTTATTTTTTTGTTATTTCAGTTGATTGGTTGAAGCAGAATTTATTGCGTATTTTAAAAAATTTGTTTTTTTTTATTTCTCATTTATACGCGTATGTGCACAATCTCTTTCACTCATTCTCTTTATCTTACACATTCACATAAACCACACGCGTAGTTGGAGTTCTTTTTAAACTTCCTTCTTTTCCTCGTAGTAAGAGGAAAGCGACGTGGAGAAGAAGAAATCTTCCAACAAATTAATAACAAAAATAAGGTATTGGACATATTTGTTTCCTTTTTGAATGTGTTTCGTGTAAAATTTCTATACAATGCCGTCACGTAGCATGCTCTTACATATTTTCGATTACACGCGAGGTATTTTTGGCGTTTTGCTCTACTGTGAGGAAAGGGAAAGTTGAAGAAGAAAATATGCTAAAAGCGCGTCATTGTACAGTGTTGTCTTTCCTTTTATTTCATTTTTCGTTTCCAATTACAGGCCGCGAGTGTAGATAGCTGAAACGTTCTTAGACACCGAGGCAGAGAGATCATCATTTTATGTAGATCTTTTAATACGTGGCGTGTCTGCTCCTTATGCTATAGCATCTTCTCAACTGGCGGAAAAACTGGTTCTTTAACAGCGACTTTCCGAGCTACAATTACGTTTCACAACGCGATAGCCGCATCAGTGTAACTGTAATATCATATATAATCCTCATCATCTTCACAATATTGCACACAAAATCTGTCATTTAATTTGGCGGTACTTGAACTACAGCAAAAAGTCATCCCATCACGCAGAAAATGATAAACTTGCTATTATACAACACAAGATAATGTCGTCCATTTCATTCAGGGATATCTATATTATCAATTAATTTGTTTTTCCGCATGCGAAAATTGTACCTAATCCATCAAGATTTTCGAGTAAATCCGCGTTACCCACTGTGAAGCACGGTAACACCGTTAACGCATAAGGTATGAGGAGCATGAGAAATACTGGAAGGTTATGAAACTGACGTACTGAGGGATGAAAATAGTCAGAAAAGGAGGAAGAGAGGGAGAAAACATTGACGGGCAGGAAATGTTTCGATTTTAAGTAAGCATAAGCAAAGAAGAGGTCTTAAGGTCACTTTATCATCCTTATTAGACTAGATATTCAAACCGTGTTGTCTTTCGATTATTGAAATTAATAATTCTATGGAATTATTTTAACGTGCTGTCAACTCTTCATTTGGAGAGGTCGAAGAAGTTGAATACACGGACGAGTTGAGAATATTTCACGCATATGACAAAAGGAGCACCAGAAACCGAAAACTTAAACATCTTGCTTAGATAGAACATTATAAAAATATATTTTGCGACAATGTTGCACTATTTTATGTGAGAAACATATTTTAATAAATTGTGTTTGGCACGTTTGTTTTTCAAAGTAGTGAAGCGCCGATGTTTTTGCATTTAAATTGTGACAGAAAGTTTTAAAAGTGAATTCGATAAAACATCGATTGTAACTACTGTTATCCAGAACGGTGTAAATTTGGACTTAACTTGTTAAAAGGAAAACACTATAATCTTCAGATACAAAAGACGAACTCTTAAGAACACATTTTAATAATTGGAAACAACCAAGATATGCTTGTTTGCAAAAAGCATAAAGCTTGTTTTCTATTAACTCAAACTGTGCAACAGTGTCATTTTATTAGATATTCTACATGCTGCAAGAATAAACAATGAAGTATGCAATGAAGATACGACTAAAGATTAATAATGTGTAGTACATATCGCTAGAGTTTGAAAACAATGAGCGATACAATGAAGTCGTTGTGAGAATAGTACCAGTAATACGATGATATGCACCCAGACAGTATCGGAATATTGTAATATGCAGTTTGATTATTTCACGATGTCCAGCGAATAGAATGAAAATACAATATTAAACATTAAATATGTCAGGAGAATTGCGTTATTCAGGAATTACAATATTGAAATAGAGCGTTTGTGTGTTAATCAGCATGAACCGAATAGATATAAGTATCAATAAATTATGCTACACATATCTCAGTATCAAAATACAGCAAATATATACGGAACATAGCATCGAAGTTTAATACGCTTTAAGGTTTGGTGGATTAAAATATCTAATAGCGGTTAGACCAGTCACATTCGGATTTTATTTCACCCTTAGAAAAGAACCTCTCAAAAATCATGTCGTTTTCATCAAACGTACGCACGTGTGCGTAACCCATGACTTAAAAAGTGCTTGTACAAACTACTGTTTTAATTTTCAATTAGGCACTAAAAACATAAAATGTTCGCACTTTCTTTCAGTTTCTCTCGTATTATTTCTCGCGTTCGTCCATACCCCCCTCCCCTCCATTTCCTTAAGCAAGCTTTGTGCAAAATTACTCCAAAATTCAGAGCTTAATGGTGAAACTGGTATTTCACTGTTGAATGCTTCATTCTTCCACAATTGAGAACATCATCCATTGATTTCTATCTATTCATTCCTATTTTTCGTTCTATCTAATTTGACAAATTCGTACTTTGTTACTGTATCCTCAAAAACATTTAGCTTTGACATTGACAGTTCTTTCACTTCCTTTTGCCTTTATCAAGGCTACTAATTCAATATATTACACTTTCAATGGAAACATTGCATTCTCGACATATATGTCACATTTATATTCGCAACGGCCAATCTCCCTTTTAACGCTGGACGCGGTTAAATTATATTTAGTCATAGTCAACAATTGGCAACACAATTAAGCATACATAGGAGTATATGGGGTATGTTATTAGTATGTACTTCGCAATTATCAATATCATTAAAATTACTATTAACATTAACGTACACTTTTGTTGTCATGTATGCGTATGTGTTTGTACATGCACGGTTTTGTCTGTTTTATTTGTTACCAATTTCTTCCTCGTTTATCTGTTCTACCTATAGTGTACATATACGGAAACTTTTGCGTAAGTTGGATTGGAACTTAATCAACACTTTTCCTATACATTTGTGTCACATATAATTTTTTTTCTCTCTCTCTCTCTCTCTCTCATACCGACACACCTAAGCACGCACGCACACTCACTCACTCACTCACACAGCTGTCTTAATTTTTTCTTTACTGATTATCGGAAGGACTTGTAACGAATACCACATGGCACTTTTGTTATTGATTATTTATGTCATATAGACTAAACAGCAAGTTTTATGATGTTGAATGATAAAAATGAACTCCTCTGGGTGTTTTGTCTTGCTAGCGTGGTGAATCATTGTATAGCTCCAAAAAATCGGGTGCCTGCACTACAACAGAAAAGGAGAGTCCGCCATTTTGTTGCAAGTTGTTAATCACCAATCATACGCTTCAATAAAACAATATAAGTTATTAAAAAAGAGACCTTGTACAATGTTTGGTGACAATTTATCTTGAACAGAGGATATCCTGGCAAGGGTACAGGGTGAGCACTAATTATTGGCTAATTTATGAATAGATGCCGAAAATATTGAAGAATATTAAAGGCAGTTGCATATATCCTGTTAATATTTAATTCATTAATAGGTTATCTAGAATACATGGTAATAATTAATTGCGCAAAGAGTTTAAAAAACAATCCCTGAAGCTTTTAGAACAGAGACTGAGAGAGTTAGACGTTTATGTTTCCGTTAACAGTACGTCGCATGATTACAGGGATAGCAATTCTTAGGCAAATAATATACCAATTAATGGTTTAACACCCCCCCCCCCCCAACCACCACCATATGCACGTGCGCTTATGTGTAGACTACTTTGAAGCAGGCAATAAAAATTAAAGAAACGGTGTAATTCGATACCATTAAAAATCTCTTTATTACCTAAAATTTATATACATAAATATGATTCCCCGCTAAATTAACCTTAACGAATAAGATGCACTTAAATAATACCGCTTAAGTATCGGATTTTCATCAATTCTTCTTACACATTTATTTTCATACATATATCATTCTTCGTCTTCTTTTTATTTGTCTAACGTGTAAGGTGGGTAGAGGACAAGGTGTGGGCCCTAGTTAAATAATAATCAGACTATAACACCTATACGTCGAATACGTCGAACGTGTTTTGTACCACCATCTTCCTTCTTTCTAGTATGTCGTTCACTTTTTTTTTCTTCGTTTATACTCGTCTATCTTTTGTTTTCGATTTTGGCCGTCCTACAACGCATAACCTAATGATACATGATAAATATAATTGTTAGCGAATTAAAAACTCTGACTCTTCTACGATTCTGACAAAGTTTTACAATGATGCAACTTAATATCCTTAAGATAA
Source organism: Anoplius nigerrimus (assembly GCA_914767735.1). Lineage (NCBI taxonomy): Eukaryota > Metazoa > Arthropoda > Insecta > Hymenoptera > Pompilidae > Anoplius > Anoplius nigerrimus. Next base: position 13,352,945 of record OU612078.1, read on the forward strand.
TTTAAATTCTTAAGATTTCCGTAATTTCTAAAATTGTCCCCGAAGCACCGATTGACAATTACGAAAATTACACATGGCGCACGCACGTAGTAGAGAGAGAAAGAGAGAGAGAGAGAGAAAGTTATCGCAATTACATCAAGTATTTATTTCCCTATCTCTCGGTCTATCTTTCTTTCAATCTTTCGAAGAATTCAGGTACTTTGCGCATTGTACCACAGAGATGATGCCCATTTTCCAATTCCACTGTTACTTGCAAGTATTTCCTTATAATAGCGCTTCCTTCTCGTTAGAAAATACTGCGGAATAAATACTCTCGTCCTTCCCTTACCGGACGATGACGATAAGGAAATTAAACAGGCAAGGAAAATCAATGCGGCGAACGAAGAATTTCACTCTTTTGCAAGTATAAACGATGTATCATATCTCTTCCATTCACGCTTCGATTTTTTGATCAGAAATATTTCAGATTCCACCTTAATGTCATTTCGAATCTTTCATTAGGCATCGTTCAATGCGGAAACGCGACTCGCTTCGTATGTTCGCAGAGAGAATACTTCTAATTATCCCCTTAACGCTTTACGTATTACATTCGTTCAATGAACCTATTAGGCGGCGTTGTACTCTCCAAATTTCCTCTGCGCGACAGTTTAAAAAGAAACTTGTCTCCCCGTTTCCTACTCTTGAGAGCCATTTCTGAGCTGCCACATTTCTTTTCAACACTTTGCCTGCTTTAAACACTCTACAACGCGACTCACTTCGAAATTCTGCACACCTCGCAAAATCAATAATTTTCCGCATAAGAAACTAACGGGGTGAGGTTATAAGGAGTGGGATAAGATCGGGATTTATCGATTTGACTAGTTTGCTAAGAGGAACTTCTTTCTTCTTTTTGTTTTTTGTCTTAGCCTTAAGACGGAATGAGCGGCTTGACGTAAAAACAAAAGGCAAAAATTCCAATCGATAATGACTTTCATATCTTCCTCTCTTCTCGAAGAAAAAAAGAATAATTGAACAAACGTTCTTCCTTCTTCCGCGTGCAATACCTATCCCTTTCCGTGCCATCGCTTAACTCTCCTCGCATAGCTACTTTTTTCTCATTGAAGAAAACTCAACTGAAAAGAAAGAAGACAAAGAAACAACGAGTAAAAAAAAGTTTAACGACGACGCTTTTCTTTCAAGTACTTCTCGGCCGCTGTAATCTCAACTTTCTGACTTGTGAACAAGATGGCGACCCAAGCTGTACAAAACTCTTATAATTTTGATTTTCTATCCCACCCTTCCCCCTCCATTCTCAGGTGCCCTGGTTCATGATTATCCCCCAATAACCTATTCTTTCCTACAATTTCGCTTTGTGTGGGATAGAGTCTGAGATCACAGGTTTTTCCTTTCATTTTTAATAAAATCGTCAAGGAGGCACCGATAGCATGTGTAATTATTTTCTTTGTGTGTACGTGTACGCGGTTGGGGCACGTATGCGCACGCGCGAGTTTTTTCGTCCGTATCGTGTTTTATAAAAACGTCGGGGATGTATCACTATTGGTGTGTACGTATCTGCGCACGCTGGTGTGAGTCTTATTATACATAGAATATCACGGGACGGGTGGCAAAACCGAGTGGAAGGTGACTCCACAAGCAAAGGTCATTGTCGCAGACGAAGAATAAAACTTTTGCTTGTGCCCTGTTTTTCAATAAAGTCGACTTTACTACATACGCGCCATTCAATTTTCTCCACAATCTTAGTCATTTCAGTATTCGTATTACGTCAATATCAGATATTGACAATTAATCTCGAAAGCAAAGCTTGACGCAAAGAAATATTATATATATTTTTTGGCTTATCTGTATGTGAATATCATCGATCAGTATGTTTTGAATACCTCTGGTTATGATTTGCGGCATGAGTTCGTCCTTGATTGAGATTTGTTAGTTAGAAGGCAAAAACGTTAAGCATTGCCTTGTATCCGCCTTATGTTATTGTACTGCATGTTATAATTACATGAGGCATACGATGACTCGTTTCTTTCGGAGCGAGTAAAAAAAAAAAAGAGCGTAGGAAGTCATAGCCACTCAGTATGGATGTAAGAATTTTTAATTCTTAAATAGGAACGGGACAGCTAATAGAAGGTGGAAGGTCTTGGAGCCTTCTAATCGGGTTATTATACGTGAAATAAGTTGATCAATAATTAAAATTAAAAGGATGATGTATGTAACAAATAATGGGAAGGGAGAAGCGCACGCGCATATTTATCATTCTATACGTGTGATTGTCTAACGGAAATTTTCAGTTTAATAGAGGGAGCAACCGCCCACAAATAATCACAACATTACTCAATTTTTCTAAATTAAACTTAAGTAATTTTCTTGTGGAGGGAACACGAAAAATATACTGGCATCAAATGTCATAACGTAAGATTTTGTTTTGGTAAGATTAGCAAACTCTATCCACAATGTAGGATTTTACATAAGTTTGTAGCGCTTTGCACTGTTTTGCCCTGTTTTTCCCTCTTGTTAACACAAATGCAAGACTGCTTATGTTAGCAGAAGAGAAACCTTAGATGAGGCCGTGGGGGAGGAGAAGGAGAAAAGTAGAGATATAAAGAGGAGAGAGAGACCGTATTCTAAACTTGATGAACATTTTAAAGCATATTTCAATGCATTATCTTCGTACATTTTGGAGACCTACAATTACTGTATAAGAACTTAGAAACCGAAAGAAATGTTTGATATCAGTTTCCGAAGGTAATGCATGCGGCCCGTTACTTCGTTTAATTTAAAAACGCGAAACGACGGATTCTTAATTGCCTTATTCTATGCATACTGTATCTGAATTGACATACAGACCAATGATCGTATGTATTTGTCATGTGTGTTTGCAGGCATGTTTATTGGACAAATAAGAAAGTTTAAAAAACAGAAAACGCTAGAATAATTAGACCGAGGGACTGAGATTAAAATACTTAAGCGTTGTATAGTTAAAATGGCATTTGACACACGCAAACATTCGCTTCATTTCCTCTCATACATTCCATCTAATAATTTACGATATACTCTTCGGTATACAGGAGAGAATTTCTGGAAAATTAGGACGATTTCATTTTAGTCTCACAATTCACGTGTGTACGCATTATGTATATACATATATATTGCCTAATCGCATTAAATTTATCAGTAGCAGCAAAAGTAGTCAAGATGACGCTTGATTGCGGTTATAAAGTTGGAACTGTCGAGTGAGTGTGCGTTCGGATTTTCCTGGACGTTAAAAACGTTCGATTGTCTGGATTACGCAAAATTTCTTTTTCGGAAAAAGAAACGCCTAGGAAATTCATATTATCATGTGTGCAAGTTAACCTACGCTCTAGCAACCTTTAATACTTTTCCCATGTTGAAGAAACGTGTCAAAGTAATTTTGGATAATATATTAATTCACACATTTTCACGGCATACATTAGATTAGAGGAATTTTTGGCGACCGCTATATCTTGGATCTTCGCATTTTTGGCTTTGCGATGACACGACGCGCATCATAGGGATTTTTTCAATGCCAATATTAGGTTGGCGACATTATTCATATATTCGAAAATCGTAGTTCAGGTAATGCAAACAATTTTGAATTTGGTTGTGAGAGGAAGCAGCTTTTACTAGATTTTATAATGATAAAAATAGCTTTTCTCTTGCTTCTCCTTCATTAGTCCTCTCTAAGTATTAGAACCTTTTCACATAACGCGAACGAAAAAATCCCTAGATCTAAATAAAGACGAAAGAATTCAGACTCTGAGCATCACAGAAGCGTTTGAAACGATTTTTCTACAATCCATGACTGCGAAACGTTTTGGAACGCCAGATCGGACTCATGGACCTCTCGACAGGTACACAACGACGCAGTTGTGGTAACTACCGCATTTAACCTTATATAATTATCCTATGGAACGACAACAACAATACAATGAATCCTCACATATCGGAAAGACGCCATCGTCACACGCTCAAAGGTATTTCTCTCGCATTAAAAACCAATGCGCATACGGCGATCTTGTTCTTGATTTAACCTCTATGACTGACAATTCTATCTTAGAGAGAATACAACACCGGAAAAAAAGAGACCGGACATACCGCCGGAAATTATAGAAAACAAAGAGCGAAAGAGTGAGTGAGTGAGTGAGAGAGAGAGAGAGAGAGAGAGAGGGGAGAGAGAGAGAGAGAGTGAGTGTGAGAGAGAGAGAGGCGGGAGAGGCAAGGAGAGTGAACGAGAAGTAGATAGTCCGAGCGCAGAACACACATTTTGATAATTAAAACTAGAGCAAGTACGGAATATTACGATATGTGTACGATACTAAGGTAACTTTACCCGCTTAAAATGACGCTTTAAGACAGTCCGTCCAAAACCGAAAGAGTGATATAATTGTTTCTTTGTTGCTGTTGCACGATGGACATAGCGCGTCGGTCGACTTTCAAATTAGTTAAGCAGAGTGACTAATTGTAAGTTATTTTGAGCGGTAAAGTTGAAGCGAACATTTAGAGAACAACAAACGACTTTAGTAATGTGTTCCTGGATACCTGAGAATTTAACCAGGTCACCCATCGCTAAATCACCTAATCTATACATTAATCCCCGTGCTGAACACGAATAAACAATTTTTAATACCTTACACTTAATTAAAACGACAATCATAATCGTAATTATAATAGTAGTACTAATAATAATATGAAGAAGAATAGAGTAAAGAGCACGAATATTTCCATTCTACCCATCTTTCTTGAAGACATACATATAATTTTCTCTTTAATGCTTTCGAGGCAAAGAAACAAAAGTTATTATTTCTCACCACGTGCAACGGTCTTTTTATTCCATGTATTAAAAATACTCCGGAATCTAGTTTTTACCCCTTTTTTGTTTTTTTTTTGTAAGATTTTTTTGGTCTAAATAAGATACGTTTACATTACATCTCTTATGTCTGTGTATTCATTTAGCTGAATGCTTGATTTACGGTTTCGTAAAAGTTAAACATCTTTACAACTATGTTGAGAGAAACCTTATTACTTTAATCGGATGTACGTGTTTTAGTCGGAACAGAAGTCGTACATGACGAATTCATAACTCCGCGGACTATCCCCCACCCTTGCACTTTTTTCCCCCCTTTCCTTGAATGTCAATCCGTCACTCAAAACATTTCCGATCATCTACAACCATTCACGATTCTTATGCGCACAAGGGGCTTGTTTACTACGCGTTTATATCCTAAGAAACAACGTCTTTTGTTGGACAAGACACGAGAATATCACATTGTGTGTATTTCTACCCACACGTATGTATGTAATGCGTGTATGTATTAATACGAACTCATATGCGCATCGACACATGGATCAGTTAAAGTGTCACTGCGTTCCCTTCACCTCACTTTCCCACATTCATGGAGGTATAGAGCAGAATTCACTAATATTACAAGTATAGTATTTACATCCGGACCGTAGAAGAGTCACGAAAGATTAAAGGGTGAAAATTATTTTTCTCCAGATAAACTTGCACAAACGGCGATTAACAAGCCTTTCCTGCCTCTAATTATGACTAGTGCTCGATATAAATTGATCCTTCCCTAAAAAGTTATTTACCGCACTATCAGAAGTGTGTGTGCGTGTAATACGTATATATCCGTATCGCAAATATTATTGTTTTATTTTTATTTTAATGAATTTAATTTTAACGAATATTTATTCATTAACATGTTCAATGCAACTGCAGCCGCCTTCAAACCTTTTTTAAATGCTGACTGTACAGAGAGATAAATGACGTGTTGCGAATGGTTCTGACAATACTCTAAAAGCATGCAAAAAGTAATTCAAATTACCCTGGAAACTTGATTTGTAAAGGAAAAGAATGAAAATGAAAAGAAAGAAAAATGCCGCCGTTATTTAATATCTTGATATTATTTACTATCACACTACTGGAAATGCTAACAACATTGCTAAACGAACGAGAACGTTATAAAATTACTGTTGGAATACTTTGAATGTGGCTTGTGTAATAAGCAAGAAGTTGCTATATAGAACCAATTAAATTTGTACGATATCAGTAAAGGAGTTTAACGTACGAGGTTGCTTCACGCCCGAAGATGTTAAAGTAACAGAAGAGTTCAAAAGCATCTGTGCTTAATAATAACTTTGATACAAATAGCTAAAAAAAACCTATTCGCATATGGAACCGGTGGCACACGCACGCACATACGCGCGCGCGCATACGCACACCGCTAAAAATGCGACAGTTCCGCTTGAAAACATAAAGAGACTTTTTTTCTGTATAAATTGGCACTATGCTTCGTGCTAATTACACTGAAATTATTTTTCTTTATAAATATAAAATTCACATTTACTTTTGCCGATAATTGTCAGCAACGAGCACATTTATATTATACATTTTGTGTCCGGCTTATAAATGTAGTATGTTCTTAATCAATTCGAATATCGGGAAACATTAGATTTTATATGACCCATTGCTTATTAACCGTTCCGAATGTGCGAGTTTACCTTTTACCACAGTAGTCAATTCGCTATGTACGAATCTTTTAAAGCATACAACGTATGATGTGTACTAAATGTCGCTATATCTACGTAATGTCATGTATATGTTCAGAAAACTGTCCGTCAAACAACACCACATACACTTAGCCGGCATAAACAACATTAAACGTCTACATATTTTCGTAAATACAACTTCACGCGAAGTTTGGCCTGCTTCTAAAATAAATCCCTTCCGCAAATAAAAACATCGAAGAATCTAATTGTTATCAGCCCTCCCTCATCTCCCCCCCCCCCTTCCTTTCTTCCTCTCTATCCCTATCTTTCTTTCTTTTTCTTATCCCGCTCGCTTTCTATCCGGTTTTCCGCTTGTAAAACATACAAAACTACAATATCGACAAAACAAAATTGATAGCAGAACTTTGTTCCTCGATATGAAGAATAACAAAAACCGATTGAAAAGAAGTAATAAAATTTTACAATATTACAAACTATATATAATATATCAATTTGAGAAAATTAGAATACACGTACGTAAATTGACCTCAGTATATCATGACTGAATAATACAAAATAGGAAAAGAAAGGATTCAAATCGATTAGTATGTATCATAATAGTGAACAAACTTAATAGTAACATCATTATAATAATAATAATAATAATAAAAATAATAAAAATAATAATAATAATAATAGTAATAATAATAGTAATAATAATAATGATGATGATGATGATGATGATGATGATGATGATGATGATGATGATGATGATGATGATGATAATTATTATTTGACCATTATTAAGCGATAATGACGATTACCTTAATAGTATTATAGCAATATACCCTCTTTTTTTTCCTCGTAAAACAACATCTACATTGACTATCACCTAAATATTTGAAAGTAATTATTTAAGTAAAATCAACGACTCCACGTTTTTCTTTTTTATATTTATCCTTATCATCTATATCATTAACTAATTATTCTTTTACCGTAAATGTATGTATGTTTATGTTCATATCTTTCGTATGATATAATATAATATAATATAAATATAATATAATATATATAGATATATATAGAGATATATAATATATATTCGTTACTTTTATATATTTATATCGACGTACGTATTTTATGTTTTTTTCTTCTTCTACTTTACCCCCCCCCCCCCCTTAACTTCAACTTTCGTAATCACAACTTAGACTTAATTTTATATTATTAATTAATTAGCTAAGTAATTGATTAATTAATTTGAATACAATGTACGCTTGAATAAGTTTGAATACGCTTTCTTAAATGTTTTCTTCTCCTCCTACGTCAGAAGGTTTTGCTTTCCTTATTGTTGTCGTTATTATATATTACACAGAACAATGTCGATTTGCTGATTTAAGCAGCGTTTCGTATCGCCCTTTTTTTAACGATTAACAAACTTCTCATTGTCTGATTGTTATCATTCGTCAACGAACGTGTTGCTCTCTGCTCGCTCCTCTCATTTCCCCACTTTGCCTAATTTGTTCGTTGACGTGTTGAAGATCATTTATCTCCGCTACTCCCTTTACCTTCCTGTTTTATCATTAATTTTAATAAATTATCATCGTAATAGGCGTTTACGTTTACTGAAGGTCACAGTTTTAGGTAATTTGTTCTTTGCCTCTCGCCGCTGAAATTTGTTCTTTGAACACTCATAATTGCCTATCTATACATTCTTCAGATATTATATGGCTCTTGTTGTTAGCAATTAAAAGATCATCACGAAAAGATCTTGTAATACTTCAATATGTCAAAGATTTAATTGTTGCTTCCGATATTGTTTTTTTGTCTATGTTAGATGCTTGTCCATTGGTTTATTTGGCAATTAATCTCATTTCTGCTGTTAACAATCGTGGTACACATATACAGGTGGGCTAAGGGAGAATGACACTACAAATGTAAACCTAACCCTAAGAGAGCGCCTACGTTGCCTGAACCATCAATCTCCCAAAATATACCTTTTATTTACCCGCGGAGCTCCTACTTAAATAATTCTACCACTAAAACTACAGAGGATGTTGTATGTAGCTGAAGAATATAGGGACCTCTCAAATCTCGCGGTAGATGATAAACTAACACTTACTCCGCACGTTACATCTTTGATCGCATCCTTCATTGCAGTGTCACTATCGCTTTGCTCATCTGTGTACAAAACTTTTCCGTATTTTCCATTGTTTCTTGAATGTGCAGTCCACATACATATTACATATATATATTTCCTTACGCGCACGTGTGCACGTGTAAGTTCATTCAATATCTATCAGATTATTCGCCTACCATCAGTTCAGTCTGTTCACTCGTCGTTCGAGCCTCTATGTTTACTTCGTTAACAGCTTCCTTTTTTTCTATCTCAACACAAACCTACCCCTCTCATATCGTTTATCTCTCTTTTTAAACATTTCACATATATCCATTTCTTCTCGCGCATTCAAGGATATAGTTCAGTTGTTTATTTTACTTCTTTAATGAATTAACTAGAAGAAAAAATTGGCACGGAAGGTAGCAATTGTGTATGCATACGTGTATATATAGGTGTACGTGTATGTGTATGTCTCTAACTCGTTTCCGTTCTGCTCATACTGCTTGTCTTCATTATCGCGCAAGTCACTGTCTCAATAGATACTTAGAATTAAAATATAAAATAGCGTTTATTTCTTTTCCGTATTGCAAATAGTGAACCCGTCACCCTTTCTTTCTTTCTTTCGTCCCTACTAAACATTTGGTATTATGTAACATTTGTTTCGGCAAAGGATAATCCTTTGTCGTCGAAATTGTTCAAATCATTCGTGATGATTTTTGCCACACATTGGTCACTGACTTGTATCACGGATTGACTGACATGGATCACGGATTGCTCACTGACTTGCTTTAAATGAAAATCTGAATGTTAACATATTTTCCGTTTTACTGTAAACAGGCAATAAAAGGTAACTTTCGCATTTATTTAGTTTTGTTTATTTACTTATTTATTTTTAAATAAATATCGATTTCATTTTACTTGGGAAACAGCGGAAAGGAATCGTTAAACCGTTTCAACTGGAATTTTAATGGTTTCCGCGCAATGACTTCGCCCGATAATTGTTCAACATTATTTGACAATCAAGTTTAACTAAAATAATGGACGATAAAAATGAAAATGGTTGCCAAAAATAGTATAAATCCTGTAACGGATACATAGTATTTGTATTATTAAATATGAAAGCTGAATTATCGTTGTACGAGTGCAAAAATTAATTTTACCCTTTTCTTCCAAACATTAATCTTTATATAAATACATACGATTTATAGTATGTGTACGTTAATGAAGTTTTCACCAAAAACTTTTCGCTATAATTTCGTTGACTAGGCAAGGGATAAGAAAAACATCTCCATCAAGCCTTTATGCATTCTCGTTACTTCTATTCTTTTCAATTATAAAAAATAAAGAGAATAAAAAAAGCACTCATTCTTTATCCCCATCGCTCAATTTCAGCCCACAGAAATGGGAAAAGAACATATTTTCTTTCACCATTTTCCTCTTCTCTAGCTAGGCTCCCATATTTTTTCATTTTTGCTTATTTTCTGCTTTTACATATAATTTTTGCATCACGAAATGGGATAAAGACCGTACGCCATTGCGTTCCTCTTTTGATTAGATTGATACAGTCTCTGTTTTCAAAACGGGTTTGATAATCGCTGCAGTCTTTGTTTGTCATCCCGTCGCCTATGTACGGGGAACGGAGAAAAGCCAAGAAAGAGAGAGGAAAAGCGAGGTGGTTTTCTCTCAAGTTATACTTTCCAGCATTTTATGATCATCTTGCCGTTTAAATTTTTTCATGTTTGCTGTTCAATGATTCTGTAGAACAAAAATCAACACCCATAATTGTTAAAATATAAGTGAGAATGTACATTTATACATGGGATGAAAGAAAACGTATGCAGCGCCATCATGCGGCGAAGGAAGGGAGAGCGGCCACGTGCGAGAGCCACTTGAGTTTAGTCCTCTGTAGAGAGTAGTTGTAGGTTTAAATAAAAGTATTAATGAAAAGAAAATTAACATGGTAGCAGAGCGTGGTTCCGAGAAAAGTCCAAGAAGAAAGGAGAACAAATGAACGAAAAAGAAGAGACTCAAGAAATTAAAAGTGAAGAAAAGTTTTTTGATAAAGTAATAAAAGAAGAAAAAAAGGAAGTTCCTGTTGAAAAGAGGATGGCATCGGAAAGCAAAGGATTTATGTTACAGGTATTTGATGGGACACATTACGATAAATGGAAGTACAAGTTAAAATTGTTCTTGGAATTTAAAGAGTGTAGTGAAGTTATCGAGCATAATGAAAGACCGGCAGACATAACAGAAATCATATGGAAACAGAAAGAGATAAGGGCAAAAAATTATATAGTCAACAGTATGACAAATACGCAATTGGAACTGATTATATCAGAAGAAACTGCGAAAAGAATGATAGACAAACTTGATGAAAATTACTTAGTTAGAAGCAGTGCTGTGAAATTATTATGTAAAAGAAGACTGCTTGACTTGAAAATGGAAGGAAGTGAGAACCCGACAGATTTTTATAATAACTTTGAGAAATTAGTGAACGAATTAAAAAATAGTGGAGAAAATGTGACAAAAGAAGATAAGCTAAACTATTTCTTATTGACGCTACCAGAAAATATGTCACACATAGTTGATATAGTGGATGCATTAGCTGAAAAGGACAAAACAGTGGAATTTGTGAAGTCAAAATTGGAATTTGAATTTAAAAAGAGACACGGTGTAAAAGAAAATTCGAGATCAAACGCGTTTGCGGTTGAAAGAACAAGAGAGGACAAAAGGACATGTTATGTTTGTGGCAGTGTAGGGCACATACAGTACGACTGCCCGAAGAAAAACAATTCTTGGAATCAAGGGACGCCGCAGCGAGGAGGCGGGAGAGTAAGCCGTGCGCCACAGAGAGGTGGGACCAACGGCAGAGGCTATAACACGCAACAGCGTGGATCAAGGTTCAACCAGCGGGGAAGGAGCGGTTACAGACAACACGGCCGAGGCGCAAGAGTCAGCGAGGACAATAGCCAAGGTCATCAGAGCGCGGAGAATAATGCAGCGTTTAGCGTATCAGTAGAGGTGAAGTCTGCGAATATTGAGAATCATGTTAATGAAAATAGAATAGATTGGATTTTGGATAGTGGTTGCACAGACCACGTAATAAATAATGAAAATTATTTTAATGATGCGATTGTATTAAAAGAACCGATTGATGTAAAAGTAGGTGACGGTAGAATTTTGAAAGCGACAAAAGTAGGTCAAGTTAAGAGTAAATTCAAAACGTTCAATGATAATGTGACAAATATAAAAATGGAAAATGTTTATTATGTAAATGATATGGAAAGAAATTTAATTAGCTTCGCAAAAGTAACGGATAATCATAAAGTCGTATCTTTTAGGAATAATTCGAAGATTTATGATAAAAATAATAGATTGATAGCAATAGCTTGGAAGAGTAATAGAATTTATAAAATGACGAGTTTTATGGAAAGGCCTAAAGAATCCAATCTGACAGTTAAAACTGGAAAAATGTCTTTAAAGGAAAAGTGGCATAGAACATTGGGACACGTTAACTTTAATTATTTAAATACGATGTGCAAAAATCATGTTTTACAGGGCTTACCTAGTGAAATAGAAACTGAATACTATAAATGTGCTACGTGTATTGAAAACAAAATGCACAATATCCCTTTTGATAATAACAGGAAAAGAGCGGAAGATATATTAGAGATAGTACATACAGATTTGAATGGGCCACACAATGTAGTAGGTTATAGAGGAGAAAAGTATTTTATAACTTTTATTGATGACTATAGTAAATTGGCAAAAATTTATGCAATAAAGTCTAAGGAGGAAGTTTACGATCGTTTTACTGAGTATATAAATTTAATTGAGAATAAAACTGGAAAGAAAATAAAGAAACTAAGATGTGATAACGGAACTGAATATTTAAATAAAGATATGTATAAACTATGTAGACAAAAGGGAATTGAATTAGAAACGTGTCCACCTTATGTGCATGAGTTAAATGGTACCGCTGAAAGGTATAACAGGACAATTATGGATAGTGCTAGGTGTTTATTAACAGAGTCGAAGCTAGAGAAAAGATATTGGCCAGAAGTAGTCTGCGCAGCAGCATATTTAAAAAATAGGACTATTGCAAACACATTAGTAAGAAATAAATCTCCTTATGAGATATTTTTTGGTGAAAAGCCAGACACTAAGTATCTAAAATTGTACGGAAGCAAAGTATTTGTTAGAGTACCTGAAATTAAAAGAAACTCAAAATGGGATAGGAAAGCTGATTTAGGTATTTTGATAGGCTATGATGTAGTAGGTTACAGAGTTTTAATAGGAAATAGAGTCAGTGTGGCCAGACATGTTGATGTTATAGAAGAAGATATGAAGTGCATTGGATTTAATGATATGGATGAAGGAGATGAAAACAACAATGACGTACCTCCTTCACCTACTTCAACCCAGGGCGAGAGTAGGAGAGGTAAGACTGATTTGAAAACTCTAAATGAAAATATAAATAATAATGAAAATGGTGGAAATGAAGTCGAAGGAGTACCTGAAATAAGAAGGTCACAGAGGACGATTAAAAGACCTAGTAGATTTGATGATAATTATGCGTACAGTGGATGTATTTATGTAAATTATTGTAATGCAGATAGTCCGGTAAGCTTTAAAGAGGCTATTGAAAGTGATGAGTCCAGTTTTTGGGTAGATGCAATGAATAAAGAAATGAATAGTCTAAAGAAAAATAAAACTTGGGAACTAGTAAATAAACCAAAGAATCAAAAGGTGATAGACTTAAAATGGATTTATACTAAGAAAAGCGAAAATGTATATAAAGCTAGAATTGTTGTAAGAGGTTATCAACAGCAAGATATGCTGGATGATATTTATTCTCCAGTAGCGAAAACGCAAACGTTGAAAGTATTATTATCATATTGTTGTCAAAATAGACTTTTAATTGAACAGATGGATGTAGAGACAGCGTTTTTAAATGGAAAGGTAGAGTCAAAAGTATTTGTTAAACAACCTGAAGGCTATGAGGATGGAACTGAAAGAGTGTGTATGTTGAATAAAGCATTGTATGGTTTGAGAGAGAGCCCGAGAGCATGGTACGAGTGTCTGGATGATTATTTAAAATCTTTACGATTCGTGAGAAGCAAAATTGATTATTGTCTCTATACTTTGAAAGAAAGAGAGGAGACTATATATTTAATTATATTTGTAGATGATTTGTTAATTTGCTGCAAAGAAAGACACAATGTGGATTTGATAAAAGGTTTACTAAAAGAAAGGTTTCAAATGAAAGATTTGGGAAAAATAAGTACATACGTAGGAATCAATATTGAGTATGATGAAAAGAAGAATGAGATGTTACTAGATCAAGAAAAGTATATTGAGTCACTAGCAAGAAATTATCAGATTGAAAATGCTAAATTATATGAGACTCCTATGGAACAAAATTTGAAATTAGAACCTGCCCAAGAAATAAATGAAAGTGTAAAATATAGAAACCTGATAGGAGCACTTTTGTATATTAGTTCAGGAACTAGACTAGATGTGAGCTATAGTGTTAACTATTTAAGTAGATTCCAAAACTGTTATGATGAGACTCACTATAGATATGCATTAAGAATATTAAAATATCTATATTTGACTAAAAATGTAAAACTTATTTATAAGAAGAATGCTAAAGCAGATGTACTTGACTGCTATGTAGATGCAGATTGGGCAGGAGACAACGTAGATCGGAAATCTACGACAGGGTATATTATAAGGGTATACGGCAATGTGGTTTATTGGAAGTCGAGGAAGCAAGGCAGCGTAACAAAGTCTTCAACAGCTGCAGAATATGTTGCACTGTCTGAAGCAGTGAGTGAAATCTTGCTAATAAGTGATTTGTTAAGTAGCTTTAAAATAGAAATTAAGGAACCTATTAATATATATGAAGATAACTCTGGCGCTGTAAGCATCGCGAAGTACGGTAATTTTACTAAGAAATCAAAGTACATTGAAGTACACTATTATTTTGTGAATGAAAATTATGAAAAGGGTTTGATTAATATAGTTAAAGTAAGTTCGGAAGAAAATGTAGCCGATATATTAACGAAATCTCTAGGAAGAGTAAGATTTAAGAAACTGCGGGACCTATTAAATTTAATTTGAGGATTGGTATATAAATGTAAGGAGGCGTGTTAAAATATAAGTGAGAATGTACATTTATACATGGGATGAAAGAAAACGTATGCAGCGCCATCATGCGGCGAAGGAAGGGAGAGCGGCCACGTGCGAGAGCCACTTGAGTTTAGTCCTCTGTAGAGAGTAGTTGTAGGTTTAAATAAAAGTATTAATGAAAAGAAAATTAACAATAATGATAAACGTTTCACCACCTCTTTCCACTCCCACTCTTCCTTCTTTCTTCCTTTTATCCTCGCGATATCTCGCTCACCTGGTGGTTTTTTCTCTCTATAAACGATCGATGAGACTTGTTTAACACGATGTAATCAATAAATAGTATCTCTCTCGACGATAATTGACGTGATTTTCTTTCATTACTCTTAATGACCATTCATCGAACTGTTTATTTTGTTGTTGTATTTTTACTACTTTTGTTTTTTTAAATCGACCACTGTAATCATTTCTATCATTCTTATCTTTCTCTTTTTTATTTTGCTTTGTATGACTATTAGAATCATTTCCTTCTTTACTCTTGAAGGAGATAGAACGGCGGAGAAATAACGAGGAATTCATGGAACGATCATTTTGCCGTTCTGCTTCCAATATTCTGACATGTTTGTGAGGTTAATTTATTTCTTTTTCCCTTTTTTTGTAACAAAATTTCGAAGCGTTAGTAACCTTTGTGTATATTTTTGTGTGTGTAAGTGTATGCGCTCAGAACGTGAGGGCTCGTTTCTCTGCTTGTGTGGTTGTGATTTAATCCGACGCGTTGGAGCAAAATTTAGTGAAAATTATCTGAAAATCCTATACTCCACAAACATTTGAAATTGTAAGAATATGTGTTATATTTTATTTTATTCTGGAAATCACACGTTTGCAAATATGTGTTTATTTTGTTCCGTTTCGAATGATGATGCTTCAAATATTTAGATACTTGTGGTTGGTACCTTTTGCAGAATTCTTTTTTTTTAACTTTTTAACTTTTTATTTGAATTTGAACCCGACTGGATTTTCAGTCCCTATTTTGGCCAAAATATTGCCCCCCTCTCTCTCTCTCTCTCTCTCTCTCTCTCTCTCTCTCTCTCTGTCTCCCCCCTCCCTTTGTCTCACTTCCAATCTCTGCATCGCTCCCTATATTAGTTTATTACAATTTATCTATTTAATCATTGTTTAAGCGCGAACTTTCTAATATTTCTTGTCGCTTTTGGTCCATTAGAATCCTTTTTTTTTGTTTCATATTTTGTTGCCTATACATTATTAGGTTTACTCCTTATTTCTTCACATTCGCCGTTATTCTTCTTTGGGTATGTTTGTCTCGTGTTTGGTTGTTGCGTCAGTACCAGTGATGTACATTTTTCTCGTACCACAAAGTAATACGTTCAGAAGAAATAAATCAATTTCCAACTTCTATTGATAGTTCGACGAATAAAAAAATGTAAATATTTGATCACTTCTTTTCAACCGGTTGCAGACTTATGGAGACAGAAAAAAGAAATGTCTCCAAATCATTAATAAAGATTACAGCTGCAATACCTCATTAATGGGAAAAAGTTCACCGTCATGACTAAATGAACATCGTTATCTGGAATCGAGTTATCGTTGAAATTATGGAATTTTTTCGTTAGTCTAAGGCAAGGCAAGAAATTATTAATTTCTAAAGATCTGTTCAACCTATCTGTACTTCTACTCATATATACTGAGGTGTTCATATATATGTGATGTAGCCGTACTCCTTATATGTGCATGCACATGTATCATAAGGTTTGCATATACATGGTATGAATAAAATGTAAATAAATATATACATGTATATATATAAGCGTAGAGATATACATACATACATATATATATATATGTGTGTGTATTTTTTTTCTTCTTTTCATACCACATGCTCATACATATGATTACATACACATTCTTATCTTCGCTCATAATGCTATTCAACACCTATGCCCATATGTGGTTGATATATCTTTTCACGTTCGTACTCGACAATACCCCTGTGTGACTATCTATAATTTCACTCGAACTGATATTTTCTCTCTCACGTCTGTTCATACATGGTCCTATTCGTGCTGATATACGTATATCCGTTCGTAGTCAAATCAATTTCGATTCGTGTTCTACCTGACTTATCACATAAATGTTTACATTCTTGGTGAAATATCTGACCATAAAATTCTCATTGCCTATCTCAATTGCGTGCTCCAATACATGTATATCATCATATTTTTAATAATATTCTTCTTTGAGATAGATATTCGTATTCTCAGTGACATTTATGATCATATACGTGACCGTATTTTACTTGAAACTTCGAATCGAATAGATGTTTATACTTCTAACTCATAGTTGCGTCTATACAGTAGTCGATGAGATCATACTCCCACTTTCAGTTCCGGTCGCGTATGTAACTAAGATTATTAGCCAAACATTTCTTACCATATAGATGTTTCTAATTTCCATAAAGAATGTCCAGTCACACATACAGTTATAACCCAATCGAGAATCCCGTTCATAGAAGTACTTGAACTTTTCAGTAAAATATCTGGT
This sequence comes from Anoplius nigerrimus, assembly GCA_914767735.1. Taxonomy (NCBI): domain Eukaryota; kingdom Metazoa; phylum Arthropoda; class Insecta; order Hymenoptera; family Pompilidae; genus Anoplius; species Anoplius nigerrimus. Next base: position 13,370,259 of record OU612078.1, read on the forward strand.
CACCGATACGATCATAATCCGGTAATAGTCTTTTTCGCATAGACGTTTATATCTCTAATAAAATTAGTATAGTCACAGTTACGACTCGTACTCTCACTCATATGCCCCAATTTACAAAATCTCTCGAGATCCCGCTCGCATTCCCTACCACCTATCTCATCGCATACTTTTGTCGATCCCTCAGCACGATCATAGACAATCGAGAAAACTGAAGTTTCATTCGAATCATCCCAGACTCTATACGCGTCCTGATGCAATTTACAGTTGAATCCATTAAAAACGCTTTGCGCTGCCCCAGCCTTAAACCCTCCCTCACGCCTTTCACTCTACATGGACTCACCTCCCAGCAAGTCACCAGGCAGGAACGAGTTCAGCGAGCTTGGCGTTGCGCGTTGCTGGTCGCTGTTGTCGATGCCTGCATTACTCCAAAGCGAATTGCTCGTCGGAGGTGCGCCCCATAATTGGCTGGAAGCGCCACCCCAAGTATCTGGCGGTGGTCCGGCCTTGTTCGTCTGTCGTAGGCCCCACCCAGCGCCACCCGAACCGCCTGCTTGCTGCTGACCGCCGTGTGAGAGTTGCTGTAAGAGGGTGTGCACCTCGCTATCGGCCGGTGACTCGGCAAATATTGTCGTGTTACCGAGGACACAGTTGTTCAAAGCGCCTTGTGCCTGTATATAAAAGAAAGCCGCACTCTTTGTTAACAGGTTCACCTTTACACAATTTTGCGAGACTCTAGAGTGATTTTAAAACTATAATTTATACAAGATCACTTTTGACACTCTTTCTTGAACCAAGAAGAAACATTGTTCTTTATTTTCTTAAACCCAGCTTGCTTTTCAGCAAACACTATTTTGTTGTGCTATTCAACCTCAGGTTAGAGAGATCTCACCTTAATAGCCTCGTCTCTGGAGGAATACTTTGTGAGCGCGATGCCGTGTGGCAGGTATAATCTGAAGTCTTGCACGGGTCCGTGCTGCATGCATAATGTTTTCAGCGTCGAGCCGTCAATTTGTGGTGTCAGGTTCTTTAGCAGCAACCACGTGGACACCCATCCACTATTGCTGACGGCTGAGGATTGCAATGCCCAAGAACTTGAGGATCTGCTCACACTGCCCAGCCCTGCCCATCCGTTGCTCGCATTTGCCGCTCCCTTGCTTCCCAAACCAGGCGGAGGACCGCGAGCTTTGTTTATTGGTGCACCCCAAAGTTCAGAGGTCACGGCGGTCGGCGGTGGTGCGGACTCGCCCCATGTGTTTTTAGAACTGAAAAAGAAAGACAATTCGTTCAAAGATCCCTTTCAGTTATATTCTGTAGAATATATGCCCAGTATAATACAACATTGAAAGAGATGATAAATGAATCAACAAATTAAACATATTATGCCAACAGAGTAAATTTAAAATAGATTTTGTCGATGTGAATTACTAAATAAATTGGAGTTCTGCTTGCGCCCCACCCCTCCATGTTATATATTCGTGGATGGTTAACGTTTTAAATTCAGTGTTTCTCTAGCTGGGTTTAGAGTGATACTCAGTAATATATGTAATGGACCAGATTTTTCTTCTCACCTGGAGAATGCACTGGGAGTTGTTACGGGCGGATTAAATGTCCACGGGGAATTGCTCAGGCTTGGTATGCTAGTATCAGGATTCGCATTCTGCGGTGGTGGCGTTGTCTTCGTACTGGAGGAGAAGATGGCATCCGGATCTTTGATTGTCGCTAATGATAACGGTGAACGGACAACTGAACCAGGAGTGATGCTTGGATCATCCTCAATGCTTTTCATCTGGGTACCCTAAAATGACATCAAATATAGGTGGACCCGGAGAAGGCTTAAAAGCTAACGATTCAATATTTTCATTGTCCCACAAATTTTGAACGTTTAATAAATTGCTTAATCATGAGCACTTACAACGAAGCAAGATATTTGTAAAAAGGCGTAAAGTTCGTATAAAATATGCCAAACTTGGGTAATTTCCTCGCAAACTACAGGTCACTATCCCAACTGTATTCTCCAAAGTTAATGAAAACCACCTATGCCTAATTAAAAGCAGTGAACAATTTAATAATGCATGTTTAAAGAAAGTGTTTTCCATGGTCCAGGAATGTTTATGATGAGTAGAAATTCAGAATTTACGTCGTACAGTGTAGTACAATGACTGAAATTAAGTATCGTAGTAACATTCTTGAAAATCGACATAACAGAATGAAGTTACCTTTGAATATAGCTAGGGAACATCTATTCAATTATTTTACAAATTACTTTCGATTTACTTTATCAAATGATGCCTGTCTCTATAAAGCTGCAGCAGACAAGTCGTAAGTACGTTAAATATGTTCTTCAGTATGAAATAAGGCAATTCATGTTTAATATTCATACCAGATTCTAAATTCATCAAATTCTACAATTATATCAATTGTTCAACTTGAATCACATTCATTTTCATTGAATAAACAATTCGGATAAAGACAACGGGAGCGAAAGAAAATATCGGTCTCCACACTGAAAATGGATTACCTTCCATGGCTTGCCAGGTTCAAACTCCGGCACCAGATCAGTGAATGCGGCACTGCCACCTGGTTGCCAATCTTTTCCATCTGTGGAGTCGCTGTTGCTAGGATCAGGCCAGCCCGTGTCTCCCAGCCGTGACGACCATGTTCCATCGCCCTGTCCTAGAAGTGGATTCATGTTGGGACTGCCGTGAGATTGACTCAAGCCTCCCGGAGTTGTTGGTGGCTTGCTAGTTGTACCCGGCGCGCGCGAAAATTCATTTGTTGCTAAGTCGCCATCCTTGTCCAACGACGGAAGCTTCCATTGGTTGAGACGCGATTGTTGCTGACTCTGAGATTAACAAGTTTTTGTGCTAAGTTGAAGATTCTCGATGGTACATTTTTTGTTATCCACTTCTATACTAAATAATGTATTTTTGGCATATATAAATTCTTATATCTTGTAAATGAAAAGGACCAATTTGTTAGATTTGTTTTGTTATATAAGTCAGTGTATACATTTTTTGATGTGCAGTTAAACAGCAGCTTTGGTATACCATTCTTCTGTGTTCACGGGACCATTTTCATAATTTGTCGGATATTGTAAGAAATTATATTGGAAGAAAGTAGATGTATCATTTTAAAGTGGAATCTCGGTTTTTCGAACTCACGCAACTCTTACTGTCCATACTTAAAATGTGAGTACCAAAATTCTAAGTCCAGAAGTAATGAACACAAAACTGGCCACTGTAGACGTTTGTGGTTGAACACAAACGGCACAAATTTCAAGAAAAAGATACATACGATTTAAGAAAAAAGAGAGAAAAAGAAACGCAGCTAACATTCATACCTCCAAGCAAAGGAGGATAATAAACCAGTATCAACTTAGATCTGCTACACACACTTAAATACAACTCAAATTTCCCTACCATGTTTTATGAAGTTGCGATGTTCTGAAAACCCTCCGAACATCTACTTGCTAACTAAATCACTCAATTTTACTCTCAATATACAAAAAGTAAAGGTATTAACAATTTGAACTACATTAAATGTTTGAAATGCTCAATATACGGAAACAAAAATTCACCCACCACAGGAGGCTCCTTGTTCATAGTTAAATCGCTGAAACTGTTTTGTAATGCAGACATCGGATCATGTACCGATGTTTTGTAATACTCGGACGCCTGCGGCGGTGGCGCTGGATGTTGCTGGTGCTGTTGCTGTTTCATGTAAGTCGCCTGTTGCACAGCGATCTGATTCTGGAGATTCGTTATCTGCTGCTTTGTCTTCGTGATCTGTACACTAATTTGCAGCACTGACTGGCTGTTACCCTTCAATGAACTTTGGACCGAGTGTTGCTGGTGTAGTTGTTGGAGGACTTTGATTTGTTGTAAAAGTTGGTTGAGGAGAATAAGAGTCTGCGGAGCCAGGGGCTGGTTCAAAATCTGATGATTGAGATAGCCCTCTTGAACAGCAAGTTGAATTTGCTGAACCAACATGCGTAATTGTTGCGTACTGGGTTGATTTTGGGGTGCTCTCGAGGCCTGCAATTTTAAGAATACGTGATTTCAAAATACCTGATATGTTCACATAATACGAGAACAAAAATCAATAAAACTGAGGCGTTAATCGAGTTTTGTTATGTAAGGTGTTAAATATAGAGTTCATGCAAATAGTCCTCGGGTAACAAGTAAAAATTTAAACGTCATGCAAACTAAATTAGTCTGTCTTCGATTATGATAATATTTGAATAAAGTGTAACATTTTCTAATTTCATTTCCCTCTTATTCACATAATGGCAATTTCAAACTACTAATTTGTCGGTTCTGTTCTATTTTAGTACATATTAACACGTTGACGCCGGGGTGACCCACCGGTGGGCCATGCTTGTCTGTTCCATGGGGCGGCATGACCTACCGGTGGGTCATAAAGCGTGCATTATTTCGATCGCCGCCCCACAGGGAAAAACCTGAAAATCGGCGCCGGCGTCAACGTGTTAATAACAACATGTCAATATTTGCCACAAATACAATTTATTCTATTCACTTTCCATTATTATCCTGTTTTATATCCTGGATTAAGCTGTCCCCTTTACGGTCATCGCGCTTAGTCTAATCCCTATGCGGTGTAGGCAGATTTTTTCCGTTCTTACATTTGATGATTTCCATTTCATTAAATTTGTGCCTTAATTGGTGCATTTTTTTACTTGTTCGATTTATTATTTCTGACCTTATAAATCTAACTCGTTTCACTTATATTATTGCTATTCCTGCTGTCTGTACTTTCCATCGTCATGATTGCTTCCCCACAGAATTTATAACCTCAACGCTACATTCGCCTCTTCCATTAGTTATACCAACCCAATAACAGTTCAAACTATTCGTTGTCTGCTATTTATTTCACATGAATAAATATGAAGTTCCCCATAAATATGACACAAACTCATGTGCCGATAGCAATGGTCAGGCAATGATCACCTGGTTGAATGGTGGCTGCGGCGCATTGGTTGTCGGTTGTTGTTGTTGAAGCGGCACAACCGCTTGTTGTTGCTGCTGTTGCTGGAGTTTGAGAAGACTGGCACTGGCGACAGATCCGCCGACGCCTCCTGTCGCTGCGGCACTGGGCACACCTGCCCCCTGATACAATGGAAAACAACAATGGAACATACCCCTTTGCCCACCGTGCCGCGATCCACCCTCTTTTTCGCTCAACCTCACATTGCAGCACATCTCTTACTCTTCTATCATCCCTGACTCCCCACTACAAATTGAATTTATCCCAGGCGAGAAATACGGCGCCTCATTGACCGGCAATATTTATGTCGATTTAAGCTCTTGCTAAACTGTCTATATTATAAACTATTGCACGCTTATGACGCTTAATGTACACAGGTATTAATCTGTCACTGTTAATTCTCACTCATGAAAGAATACAAAACGAACATCACTCGCAGCACAATCTTTAAGGCTCAATCGTTAGACAATGTTTAAAGTTAACTGATTTATTACTTTAAACTATTTCGTCAAACTGACGGCGGTTAAAACCAGCAAATTCGTTATACGATAAAATTCATATTTAAAACTCATATCAGTAACCAATATATCAATCAAGATCTGCGCATTCATTCGATCGCGAAAGTTCTGAAGAAAAGTAAACCTCAGAAGAATTCTATGCTGCACTACATTTTTATCAAACTTTGGATGAAACACAAAATATAACGACGATCTTAAATAATTGTACAAGAATGAAGAAGCAGATTTTTTTGGAAAATGTACGTGAATGTAATTGTTGGCAAAACAAAAACTTACGGGTGGGAATGTCATTTGTTGAGCGACATGGTTAAATCTGGGATAAGTCGGAGCCGTTGTTGCTTGATTTGTTGGATCGTAACCGGAATGTGCATCGTGACGACGCCATTGATCTAAAGGTCGGAGTTGACTCAAAAGTTCTTGAGCTTCGTCTCTGTTCATATCGCGATTTCTTAGAGCCGCCTCAACGTCTTCTTTCTATAAAATGCAGGGGAAAAATTTAAGTAACATGCTTCCGTGGGGAATAAAGTACATAATAAATGTTAAATCAAAACATTTCTTAGAACAGAAGTGAGCAAGAATACTAAAAAAGCTAAAGTCGAAAATGGAAACCACGTTAATTATTTTCTTTTTTATATAATCATTTTTTATATTTTTCATTTAATTGATTGAATTAATTCGTTTAATCATATTTTTCGGCAGTATCACTTTTCCGAGCTATTAACTGTTGAAAAACAAGAACATTTCAATTAAAATTAGTAAGTGATTAGATATTCTTTCGAATAAATAAACTCACAGACAGAATGTACTAGAGAATTTGTTACCTTAAACCCTAAGTCGCACAGATATCTGAACTCTCGGCTATTCCAAATGACTTCCTTTGTCAAAGTGGGTTTGCTCGGATGTGCCCAGCTAACAGGTGGGTCCATATCGCTATCGGCCCAACTTCCTGCAGGTCCGCCCATGGGCTTAGGCTTGTGCGCTGTAGGCCCTCCCCAGGGTGCCTGATTCAATTGCGGCTCATTCCAAGCAGCAGGAGTTTTTGGATCGTCCCAGGATGCTTCATGAGGACCATCTGCCCAGGAACCGTTTCTTCCACCTGGAGCGCCAGGATGACCCCACATAGGACCAGAAACGTCAGGTTTCATGCCAGGCTGACCTGGCATGCGATTTTGTGGCATCCCTGGAGGACATTGCATACCTAAACGACAACAGCATTTGGTTAATTATTGTCCTTAACATGTCATTTTTTTTTTTTTTTACTTTTTTTGCCCAAACGATATGTACGGTAAAGATATCTAAAAGTAGTCCTTCTATAACACGATATCCTATAACACGGTTTCGCTACAACACGTTTCATAAATTGTGAAAACCCTCCTACAACACGACATCGTATAACACGGTTTTCCTCTAATACAATAAGAAAATTGCGTAAAACCTTAATACGACATTGTACTTCAAGAGTCTGCGTTGAGCCGCGATATCTTTAAGGCTTAATTTTGTCTTTAAGACTCATTTTTGGAATGTCAAGTTTCTGTCCCAAACTATGTTTGCTTAAAGATAAGAATACAACGTTGACGTAGATATTTATTTCTTTAGCAGTAAAGATATGTCTTGGATCGTCTTTTAAAAAGAGAAAAAGTAACTCATATTGGAAAAAATCTTAATTCCAATAAAGCAAAAATCAGGGTTAATATTTTGTTCTTTTCTTTGTTTTGTATTATATATACATTTATATTTATATAAACACTTTAACGGCCGGTCGCACAGTATGTGTGTGATGCGAGCGCCGAAGGTTGTCGGTCGACAGCACACTCTCTGTGCGGTGATTGATGAACGTAAACAAGTGTGGATATTTCTATTGGCTTCCTATTTCATCGCTATGTCTTTGATTTTCGATAATTATTGTTTTATTGCCTGTTTTTAGCCTTAGATTTTACACTGGTGTACTGCATAGACATGCGACCGTTAAAGTGTTAAAAATTAAGTTGCTTATACAGAAACACGAGAAATAGTCTGTTTTTTATAAGATTTCCGAACGTAACCCCTCTTTTTGTATTAACTCTAGGTCTCATACAGCACGGTTTCACACAACACGGCGTTTTTGTAGGAGCCTATCTACCGTGTTATAGGAGGGTTACCTGTACTTAACTATATATCTTTTACAAAGCGAAATTGTTAAAAATTACGCGTCTTGACTCGTAGCATCAAAATTAACGTACCTCCACGCCCAATATTCTGTGTCGGTAGATCTTTCCAGTGTGAGACCTTGCTTCCAGGCATAGCCCTTTGATTGGCACCAGGATTGCCCCATAGACTAGTCCCATCATCGTAATTGGGTACGTTTCTCCTCTGCGTAGGTGGTGATGGTTCTTCCCATCCCGAAGGTTTTCCCTGCATCATATCCTTCGGTGGTTGAGTGGGCCACTGGTTCATATTTGATGGATTCAGCATCTTTGCTGGCGGCCCTGAAGGATGCTGGTGGCTCATCTGAGACAGAATTCGTCTCAGTTAAAACAACGGAAAATATCAACTTCCAACAGAGTAAAGAAATTGAAAAACGTTATACCTGATGATGCGGCGGCCCTGGTGGCTGACCCCACATCGGATCTGCATTGGCACCATTTAGGCGACCCGATATGCCACGGGGATCTCCTCTCATGTCTGCCATTCGTGGATCTCTTGCCATTGGGTCCATGACTCGCATGTGATCCCGTGGATCAAGAGTCATTCTATGATCTCGTGGATCGCGCATTTCGCGAGGATCGACGGATCTAAGGTCGCGGGGGTCACGATGATCAATGCGTGGATCACCCCAGTTGGATCCTGAAGACAAAATACGCATCAATATTTACATTGTGAAGAATATGTAACTTTTAAAATCTGGAAATTGATATGCTGATTTTATACAAGATTGTCTGTAGAATTATAACAGAGTTGAGAATGTAGTATTGTAATATATGCAGTAATACTACGAATTCATCTAATTAGGAATACGTAAGTACTTAGCATATTAATCATATAGTAAAAACTAAACATATCCACTGACATTGAATAGTCGATGACAAATACGAATCTTTAAATCTCACTACTATCTTATTAAGGATGCTAGAATTTTTGTATGCTACTCAAGTTTGCGCTTAATACTCGATACTGACGATCAACTACTGTATACAGGGTGGTTTCGATCCGGTGGTACAACCGAAAAGGAGGTGAATCTACATGCAAAAATAAGTCGAAAAAAACGTATGACAATTTTTTTTAAACGCTCCGTTTTCGAGAAAATAGACTTTGAATTTTCGTCAGGTGCAAGCGCACCCGAGCGCGGCGCGATATACCGGGTGCGCTGTAGGAATCTTGGTCGCGGCGCGATGGCTTATCTCATTGCGTGGCATCGAAGCAGGCCCGACAGGGACATCCGGTATACGCGACAGTGAGACCGAAGCGGCCTATCGTGACGTTATAGCTGCCCGAACGTAATCGCAGACGACGCAAAGCGATAGACATAGATATACAATGCCATCCTTCAGGGCGCTTGCACCTGGCGAAAATTCAGAGTCGATTTTTTTGAAAACGGAGCGTTTAAAAAAAAATTGTCATACGTTTTTTTCGACTTATTTTTGCATGTAGATTCTCCTCCTTTTCGGTTGTACCACCAGATCAAAACCACCTTGTATATAGTTAAAGAATCAACACAAGTTACTACAAGATTATCACAGAATGTTTGTGATAACAATGGTACATAAACACCGTATTAGAGTATGCATTTTCTATACTTTACTTACTGCACGATACTAGTGATCTTGACAGACGACATTAAATCAAACTGTATTACGTGATAAAGAAAGCGCAATGTCATACTGAATTGTACAAAAAATTTGCATGTAATCTCAACCTTATGAAAACTGCTGTAATTTGCTATTCCATTAATAAGAGAAGCGTTCAAACAAAACTAAAACGCACATAGAATCAAGCGCAAGACGCAAGAGATAAACGAGTCGCCAGCTTACGGTTAAGATATGTGATCAAAAAGGAAGAAAAAAGGAAAAGCAATCAACATTTCCAGAAAAAAAAACTTATCTAGAAAGCCTTGTGAATGCCGGAGTATGTTTTGTACCTTCTTTGTATCTCATTCAACAGTCATTTAGACAAGCAAAAATTTAAGTTGTTAAATGCACACCGAATGATCTCACATTAACATATTTTTGCCTACACCTACACATGTAAGGTTTGGCTTCGTTCTGTATAAAATGTGCAGATACGTCAGTGTGAGATCAAAAAATTATTTCTCATCGCAGCCAATTTGTTCTAATTTTTTACATTAGCGAAGGTTTACTCAGAACATTTGGTTACAGTTGTGCCCTTTTGCATAAATTTCAATGAAGAAAGAAAAATACTTAGCGCACAGTGTAAAGGGTTCTGATGAAACTCTCGCAGAGTGGCAAATTAATAACAATTAGCGGTCTGAAGAAAAACATTTCTTCTTTTCAACTGCTTGCCAGATTGGTTTCAACATACATTAAAACGTCAAACGAAAATTTCTTGGGCTTGAACGTTGTTAATTTTTTTGAATTAAAAAGCAACTTTCCTTGTGAATTACAAAAGTACCCATGATTAACTCAGACTCAATTTGCTCCCCGTGTTTTTAATTCAGCTTCGTATACACGTCCAAAATGAAGACATAGCCTTACAAACGCAAGTTTGAAAGTAAACGTCGCTGAGACCAATCCGAAACGGGAAGATTAAAATAATACGCGATACGTTCAAAGTGTTCATTCCTAAATCATTCCACCGAAGTTGAAGAGATCTGACTTTGGCCTCCAGCCTTCACCTCAGCCTACCTCCCCACATACCGGCTTGATTACCGGCTGCCCCGGCTGTCCATTGCGCGGCATTTTGTTGAGAAGGTGTCGGTGCACCAGTCCACATATTCGAAGAATCAGCAGTTTCATCGTCCTCGCCCCATGTACCACCAATGTTCGTGGCTGGCGTGTGTCCCCAGGGTGTCTTTGCCTGTTGCTGAGGCGGTGGTTGACCACCGTTACGTAAATTCGCTTCCCAAAGGTCAGTGCCATTGTTAACGGGAGGCTTCCACATAGGAACACCATCTTTTGTCAGGGAAGGTTCTGGCGACGCAGGCACGTCCCAATTTGTGTCTTGATTCACATGTTGCTGGAGGGAAGGAAAATAGAACCTCACAATAACTGTTTACAACTTAATTTTTAATACATTTATGACCACAGATATAACATAAAATTGTCAACTGAAAAAATCTGACTTACACTTCCCCATCCATCCTGACTGAACAGTGCCTCCCTCATGGTGTTGAGTTGCTCCAATTGCTGTTTGGTAGATGGATTATTGCTAGCAGGCGTGCCACTCCCACTGACTCCCGATCCTTGGGCTGGGTTGTTAACCTGATTGTTATTCCCACCGGAGCCCGACGCCTGTTGCTGTGGTCCATTGTTGTTGTTCTGCCCGGACGGATTCTGCCCGGGACCGCCACCGCCGCCACCTGGATTATTAGATTTGCCCTGAGTCCATTGGCTATTATTTTGTGATCCCTGCGACAGCGGGTTTGTCGACTGCGATGTCGGCGGAACACCCGGCTGGTTCGTTTGTTGGTTTGAATTATTTACTTTGTTCACGTTACCTGTACAAGACGAGAAAAGACGTGGTTTTTCATGGGGGTCGACTGGGGAACCTGAGAGCAGACTTTTTCTCTACCTTTTTTTGTTTATTGTTTGCCTCTCAGGAATAATTGACGTGAACGTTACAGTCTACTTTACTTCGATACATTGTGAAAATAAATTGAAGCATTTGCTAAAGAGTGTCAATGAATGTTGTACGAAAAATAACTGAAGAATACGACACTAAAGTAGAGAGTTGATACACTGTAAAAAGACATTGGCAACGTAGGTTTATGCAGTCAATTGTAATGAGACATAGACGCGGAAAGGTATAATAACACATTCAAATTTGATTATGACAATGTGACTGTAAACTGGTTGGACTTTTTACTGAAATAAGAAAATATCATTAGTTGTAATGTTACAACTATAGAAACTTGCATTTTTTTAATTACATCCTAAAATCATACATCATGGATATATGAAAGTATTAAGGACAGAAAACAGCATATTAATGACAAAACCATAAATGTAAACATAGAGAGCATGGAGAGCAAAAACCTAAATTACGACATAAAAGGTTGCCAAGCTAAAACTGTATGTCACTTGGCGAGTGGAATCATTAAAAGTAACAACAGGAATCAAAAATTGGCAAGCCTCACCTTGCGCATTTTGCGATCCAGGTCCCTGATTCTGATTCTGATTAGGATTCCCAGACACAGATCTATTGACGCCGCTTCCAGCCCAGCTGTTCTGCGCATTGCCACTGCCTGACGGATTGCCTGGTGTACCTCCCCATCCGGATTGATTTGCGTTGTTATTATTAGGCGTTGTTGCCTGTGTGGTTCCCCAATTCGCAGCTCCACCACTGTTCAATGAGCTCTCACCGCCACCCAATAATCCAGCCATTAACGGTATACCCCAGCGTCTCTTGTAATCCGTAATCAACTTCGCATAGTTCTCGAATTTAATCATTACGGCATTTCTTATATTGTTGCTGCCGTTGGGATATCCATTAAATGTTCTATTCGCAAGCTCTTCTGTGATGTCTTTATCCTCCTCAACCGTGACTGCACGACACTTTTGATCTTTGGAATTCTGCTTCCTGTCCGAATCATTATTCTGCTGTTGAGCAGAACCTGTCTGCTTACTTGAAATATCAGGACATGTTAGTCCGGCAACAGTTTTGTCATCGTCATTGAGTATCAGTCTTCTACGTTGAGCCTCGCAATTGTCAACGACGACGAGTTTCTCTGTCACCGGCTGCGAGTGGTCTCCCTTAATTTTTAAGTAATTCATATATTTGGTCTCGATCTCGTGGCCTCTGTTCTCCACCATCGGATATTCATTTTCCGTACTCTCACAGATTTTGTATCCGCGTCTGCCGACCCCGAGTCCGTCATTTTTTGCAGCATCGTGTGCAGTAACGGACGAGGTCGACTTCAAGGTCAATCTAGCAGGTACATCGATTGGTTTGGATGATGATCCGTTGGCCGGTGCTTGGCTTCGTGAGTCGATAATAAGCGTCATCGTGGGATAATAATCGTAATAATCATCGCAGGTAGTCATAGGAATGTTGTCGGCCAACCTGACATCGTTATCGTCATCAATCACGTCGCCCCGATGATCGACGGCGATCGACTTATACTTAAGACTTAGATCCTTAATCCTAGGAGAGTTAGCTTCGATATCGTCTTCATTATCGCGCGCGTCGATCTTATATTTACGGTAGTACTTAGGACTATTATCGTTTAGAGGCTTGTTAGACTTATCGTTATCCTGAAATGAAAGAGCACCAACAGTATATATTGTTGCTTCGGTACGATTAATACCATCATCGTTATCAATCTTCTTGTAATGATGACAATCGTTATTATGATCATTATCATCATCATCATCATCTTTATCTCCATCATAATCATCATCATCACCATCATCACCAACATCATCGTCATCATAATCAGTATCATCACCACGGTTATCATTTTGAGACCCTACAACGTTAACGTTACCATTATCCTTAGGACTATCATTAGTTAGAGTAGTACTAGTCTTGTAGCACACAGCAACAATGTCTTCGATTAATTCGATTAATCCATCGTTATCATTATTATGCCTATCGCTGACATCATCGTCATCGTCATCGTCGTCGTCGTCCGACAGCGATCCTCTTAGCATTATTAGTCGACTACCCTTAACGTTTATTAGTAGTGGAACACATATGCGTCGCATCAGCCCCGTCACAGTGACAGATAATGGATTTATCGGCTGGTCATCATTAATAATCAATGCGGGAACATAGCGTGAAGGATAATTCCGCTTCGGTGTGATAAGTTCGATAAGCGTAATGGAAGAACTGGCTCTCAACATCCTTTCCCCATCGATATAATAATCCTCATTTTCTTCGTCATCGCGCACATTTTCGTGATCCTTGTCGCCCACAACAATGTTCACCGTCATCATATTTAACCCGCCGTCGCCATCACCGTTATGATAATAGTAATAATAAGAGTAGCGGTAGTAATGACAATAATAATAATAATAATAATAATAATAATAATAATAATAATAATAATAAGAGTAATTATAATAATAATAATGGTCACCGTGGCCGGTTGAGCTGAGCAATATCACAGACATGGAGTTATCATTATTGTTATCATCGTGATCATCATCCTTATCATTCTTATCTTCGTTCCCATAATCCTGATCATCCTTGATCCTTAACACCTCAACTTTATCAGGATGATATCGATTGTGCCGGGGGTTATCAGACTTGGGTATCCTAACTAGATTAGGTACCCCGGTGTAGTTATTATAATAATAATCGAGACGCATTACGATAAACGGGCCATTATCATCGTCATCGTTCAGAGGACGAACGTTGATAAGCTCGGTATCGTTACTATAATCGTAATCATTATCATCATCCTCATCCTCATCTTCGTCGGCGTTCCTTCTTCTTATTAAATTAGGTACCCTACTGATAGTAAAGCTAAAGCTATACTTATTATCACTTAATGTCTTAGACGTAGACTTAGAGTTATTGGCAGAGCTGCCCAAGGTCATCAAACTCCTCTTCAAAGTCGATGATTTTTCCCTTTCAGACAATCTTATGCACTTGTTGTGCTTTCCGCTTTTGAAACTCATCGAATTTTTCGATTCACTATTTTCATTATTGTTGACGGTGGTGGTTGTAGTGATTTTGTTTAAATTACGGCTTAGATCATTAGCGTTATTGTTGTAAATTATACCGTTAGCTTCTTTATCGTTACGCCCTTCTATAGAGTCTATAATTATATCGTTATTGTTATCGTTATTAATGCTATCGACGTTAACGTTATTAATGTTACCGTTATCGTTATTAATGCTATTATTATTATTTTCATTATTATTATCGTAAGTTAGAAGGTGATTTGTTGGGTATTTTGTGGTTGCTGGCGCCACTGACTGGCGGGCCTTACCTGAGCCGTACGAGCTTGACTCACCTAAAACAGTTTACAAGAAACCACACTAAGTATGCTGCAACATTACATGCTTTAGGTACCTGTACAAACTCATTAAAGCAAAAGTGTATAACAATGGCATTGAATGGTGTAATATATGTGTTATACATGTTCAATAACTACTACTTTCGGATTATAATAATATGCAAAAAAATTAAGTTATTATCAAAATGTCATGCATTCAGTACAACAATCTCCCTTTTTTCTTTCCATACATGTATTTGCTTTATCATTCTACAATTTTGCCAATCCTTCATTACGTGTATAAATGTATTTGTTTGATATTACTATTAGCATGAAATCTGTATAAGATGGATTTCCACCATTGTTCATCATATTTCTGCAGATAAAAAAAGAGGAGTCTACAGAAGTCAAAATGCAATTGCAATGTATCCTTATATATACCAAATATTTTCATTTTGTTAATGTTAATTTGTTGCGCAGCTCAAAATTTTACTGCAACAGAATTGTAAATCACAAAAATAGTCGCAATGGACTCATTTGCATACAAATTCAAACAACTGTCTGATGACATATTTCGCAGTGACACAATACTAACTGCCTCAAGCTTCCTTCATTGAATTTTGTGTTTCACTGGTACATGGAAATAGTACAAACAAATTACTCACCGGCTTGGTTCGGCAGGACGGTTGAAAAGTCATTGGCGGCGGTAGCTTCGGGATGGCTAGTAGGTGCTGCCATCATGCTGCTGTTTATGGATTCGATATCACAGTACCTAGCGTGCTCTGATTCTCCCCCTTCCCCCTCCCCATGCAGACTGCTTTCCCCTAATACTACTACATCCCTCTGCGAATCAAATGAATTTACAAATTTGAATGAATGTAAACTTCTGCATACTGTAATAAGAAAATGATAGTTAAAGCATAGTGTGCTACACTTTATTTTGGTTCTTTGCATTGCGGAAGTATAGTTGCAATTAAAGTTTTAAATCTTAAATACTATATAATAATAGTATGTAATTACACATCACTCACCATGGAATTTTGTACGAAGGCATTTGTTTCTGTAGAAATCTCATGTGAACTAGAATTGTGTGGAAACATTGGGCTCAGTTCTTCTTTGGCAGGCAATGCATAGAAAACAAGATCTGCAAACCGAAAATTTCAACGATATTCGAGGTTATGTTTGCGCCCTCGATTGAGTTCGGCGAAAATCACTGCATTTTCTCAATAGAAACGATAAAATCTATGATTACCTCGTAGACTATCACTATCAGTGCGCTCCTAGCTCCATGCCAGTAGAGATCTACAGAAAACCACAGTTTGATTTAATAGAAAACCAATAATTGTTCGTAGTAGCTAAAATCCTTCATAAAAGCGGGCCACATTACTAGAGTAGAATGTTCGAATTTTGAACAGGTGACTTTTTTTACAAATATCTTAATTTGAATTCGTTTTTTTTCGCGCAATACCCTCTATATTGACCCCTTTCTTCTGCGTTGACAAGTAATAGCATTTTTTTACTGGTATCATGCATTAAGTAAATTTATGATTACTTAACACATTTTTCTAGATGTTTGTACCTGCGTTTTTACGTAGCCATATGCATAACAAAATAATAATAAGGAACAGAATAGTAACAACAAAAAACATTTTATGCAGTTTGCAATCGATATATTGGCATTTGGAAAAAACGTATATGTCACTGCACATATTCTTGCCACACTTAACTTAACACCGTTTCCCTAACATTCAACTAAAATACATGAATTTATGGATGTGTTCGACATAAAAATATAAAAATAAAATTGTTCCTCATCGTATTCACTTCCTGAATGTCGAAATCACACGGCTAAAAAAGTCGTGGCTGAGCTACTCTTCCATTATTTAAGTTCCACGCACCAATTTACGTGATTATATTTATCATGTTTGTAATCGGCGCGCAAATAAATCTCTCTTCTAAAAGGAGAAAAAAAGACCCAACACACCACACGTTTCAGCCATCTAGTAAAATCATAGTTCATGGCCACCGCGTATTTTTACGATTCCGCGCCTATATACAGCACTGCGTTGTAGAATATCTCCGTACCCACCATTACCCCTCCAACCTTCTTTCGCCTAAATAACCCCTATTACCTACAAAATTTCCAAGTTTTCAACACTCAACAATGAAAAATCTGTCGAATCTGTAGAAACTGTATGGCCCTTTCGTATGTTCATTTACCCGACGATCGACGAACAACTAGAAAAACATACCTATCACCCGATATTGCAATAATACATACGCACACTTATGCACATACACACGCGCGAGCGCGCGCGTACGCACGCACACACAATTTGTTCAGCAGGGAATGCGCCGTTTTGCATGGGGTTAGGAGGGCAAAAGCGGAAGCGAAGAATAAATGTAGGCGAAGGAATATATATATTATGCGTGCTCAGCGTGAATTGTTGCGCGTTCCTGTGCGTGTTGTCGACGGACGTTATTCTGTTCGACGGAGAAACAGAAGAATCACGGAAACGCGCGGACTTACTTGGCCTCTTCGCAGGAGGGAAGGCTTTTGCCTCCCAGCCGAAGGAGGAAGGAACAACGTCGCACTGTCGAAAGAGAGGCTAACGATAGCCAGAAGAGCGAGCTTCGGAGCGAACTCGATGGCACGAGCCGTTCCCACCAGCGGGCATCCTCCCCTACTACTACTCTTTAATACCGCTAGACGGCCGATCCTGCTATAGCGAGCCTTCTCCCGACGACGTCGGCGACGTCGAACGACGGACGGCAGGGAGGCAGAGCAGTTGGCCCAGGAGCAAGCGAGTATGGATGTGTATCGCTAACTTTTGCGCACGCGCTCCGCTTTTAAGCGGGAATTATGGTTTGTAGTTTTATTCCCTGAATCGTTTGATACCTAAATCCTTCATGCCTTTCAATTACTTTCGAAAAAAATTACATAGTTTTATTTCTTCGTTTTAAATCGAACAAACTTTCTAAATCTGTCTTAATCCGTTTCAGCGAAGATTCGAATTTTGAAGCCCCGAGAGAACAAAATTGGCGCCAAAGTCACAGAGATTCGTATCTTAGGCATCAGTCACCTTTCTACCATGAGGACAATTCATGGACAGCTAATTCTCATTTCAGTTTTTCCTTTCTCTTCGTCATTTTCCTCGTACTTTCCATATATTTGGCACATGTACACGGGTACATTGCGAATAAGATATTAGGAGAAATGCATAAGAAACATTGTGTAAGATTCCAACTGAACAATCCATCTGGTACTAATGTACACAACGGTTTGCATTATATTTCTAGAGGCTCCTAATTTCATTTATTTTTGTTCATCAAACAAACGTTGTTTAAAATATCAACTTATAATTTATACTGTTCTTAGATCAAGCAATAAAAGTTGAGAAAAAAACGTGGCACGAATGGGAAGACGCATTTCGAATGTTACCAGTATCGGAAGTTATTGATCTGTCAGATACGTACCACCATGCGTTCCCTCTATCTCTCTTACGTTCTTGGCTATGCATGCATATGTATGTAAGGTGACATCTATCACCTATTTTAATAGGTTTATGCTTTTCAAGCAAGCGGAATGAAAAATATATAAATTAGGCAAATATACACTCCGCATTCTTTTACATGACATGATGTAATTAAATTATTCCTTTTTAATAATGCATAAGTACATTCAGTTGGGGTATATATTAAACTAATAGAAGATAGTTGTAACTATTTCAAAGTCAAGTAATGAAATTTTTCATTCTGATCGCCGTGATACACACGTTTCATTTCAATTATGTACGAACCTAACTATACATATGTGTATGTACATCCGAGGGACGTAGAGTACTCTAGTCACTTTCCTAATTACACATACGTATGTACAGGTGTACGCAAATATGAGTATAGTCATACAAATGTGTACATATACATCTTGCACGGATATGTTCAGACAAATTACACAAACTGTACGTTCAAACTCACGTGCACATATGCACATACATATAGATGTGCGTATATGAGACACGTATCACGTGTATAATTCTCTACGTAGGAGGTACGGATACGGAAAGAATTTGAGATACATACGAATAACATTCTTGTGTCAAATGAAATTAACAATGACGTGTACATAGATATTAGAACAAAAAAACATACATTATGTACATAAAACGAAAACATGTAAAACTATATAACTAGGTTTTGTAATAATATAAACTGTTAGAATAAAACTGTGAAGCAGGAATAAGAAAGAGAAACAGAGAAGCTGAGGTAAAGAGAGATAGGTGGGGAAGAGGGAGAAAGAGAGGGCGAGAGAGTGAGAGAGGGGGGAGGGGGAGAGAAAGAGAGGGTCGACCTTGTCCCGTAACTGGCCAGTGCTTGTTGCCAAGCTACATTGTATATATAGGACATATATTACTATACAGGGTGTACCACCACATATGAGTTCCATTTCAAGCTTGAATAAGATTCAGAATAGTTTATAGAATATGCAAACTGAATTTTACAATAACACAAATGTAACATTGAAGTTTTTATGATGGTATGAATCTACAACTTCATAGTATTAATATGATGGAATATTAAAAAAATAAAATTTTTGCTTTACCTACCAAGATGCCAAAGTAATACATAAAGAATGCAATGTGGAGAATTTTAGTTTCATAGACTATTATAGCTAGAAAGCGACAAGTTTAAACACAGGCATATAAATGCATATAACTTCCCAGTGCTTATATTTGCATGCATGGTGCACACAGACAAACAAAAATCATACTTCAGAAGTTCAAAACTTATCTTCAGTTATTACCATGTACAATGTGACAATGACATTATTAACGCTAATGAACTTGAAAGCACTAATCCTACTGACCACAGTCACAAATAAATGACCAGTGCTGTAATATTAAAAATTCTAATTATCCAGTGAAACAAGCAATAACTAGAACAGTGTGTGGACAAGAATTCAACTATGTACTGTAATTATTTCTTCCACGTGATAAAAACTGTGTATTCTTTTTTTCAAGTTATAACTGTGTCATGTGGTTACATGAAGAGAATATACAAAAGAGGTGAATACTGATAAAAAGTAAACAAGATATGCCTTAAAGGATAATTTATCGTCTAACTTTAAAAAGAAATTGCACTGGAAGAAAATTTATTCTCGTACAAAAGATCGAGAGCGTCATTTCTAGGCGATCTATGAGACAATAGAAGAGAAAGAGAGAAAGTCGTTGATCTGACGGCCATTGACGTCCGACCTCCATTTTCTCAAGAAAAACCGGAAGTGTTCGAAGAAAATTTGCAAATATATCACATCGGATATGTGTACGTGTATAGACGTGAGATGAAATTCTAATATTTTTTTTCTTTTTGTTCAAGTTTCTCTCATACCATAGTTTTAATTTGTTTAATTTGATAACCCTTGAAGTAATAACCAGTTTAAATGTAAATATAATATGGTTGGCGATCTTTGGATTGATTAGGTCTCTTATTTCTTATCGTTTGCCAATTTATATTTTTATATTTAATTTTCGTACATTAGATACAAAAAAAATAATAATAATGTCAAGCAGCAATAATCAGCAGAAACGATTCGATCAGATTGCGATTTGGTAAAGAAAAAAGTATAAAATTACCCGGAAATGCCCGTCAAATGATTTTGCCCCAATTTCTGTTTAATCTCTCTAATCACTTCTAATCTTACAATAATATCGCGCGAAGGATAAGATAATATTGAACGCAATGTCTTCTTCTCCGTGTAAATTACATTATCTTTGGTATAAAAAATATCATATGTATGTTGACATGTGTTCAATGTGCTATTGCTGCAGGTCTTACGATTATTTGAACTAATGTCATAATGTACTAAAAGAAATCTAGAAGTCGAAGTTTGTGTACACTCTGAATAGGTTTCAAATATGAGATTGAATTAAAAATAACTCAGAACTTCTTTCCTTTACAGTAAATTAAAAATGTACATGATTCATCGTTCTTTGGAAAAAAAACTACTTTTTGTAGCAAACTGAACCTTCAAATATTCCGTAGAGATAATAATTTCAATATTATACGCTAATAGTTCATAATCTTCAAAATTCTTCATAAATTATGATGATCGTAATTTAGTCAATTTTGTCACTATATTCGACGATGCGATAGACAACAGTTTTATCAGTTTCAATAAAAATTCAAAAATAATTTCATACTCGGAGTAAACAGATTTTCAATATTTTTGCTCTTTTTTTATTGTTCGCTTAACACAGTAAATGCAGATTTATATTGCTTCTTTGCTTTATAATGTCTTACACGTATGAAAACTAATAGCTTGATTTGAACACCCTATACACGGGTATGCACATACACAGATGGTATACGTGAAATTAGCTCTGTCCTTTGAGTAAGATACGTAAAACCTAACCTAACATAACCCTAACCTATTCCATTATTCGCACATCAAACTTTCTTTTTAAAATATTATCGAACATCATCCGAAAATGTATAGAAAGCTGTTCCAGTTACATATAAAAAATTTCAAATTTGTAACGTTCAACGGATGATGGTAAAAACTGCAATGACTAGGAAACGGAATTGGTTTAGTTATCGGAGTATTTTGGTCGACCGATGTTTCCTGCAACAGACAGAGAGCTAGTTGAGAAGAATGGAAGGAGAGAACGAAATGGAGAAGGAAAAGGACTAGACGATGAAAAAAGAACGATGGATGCATATATAATTACGTCAAAAATGACAGAATTCCTGTTCAACTTAAAATCTTCAAAAATCGAACAAAGATCAATAAACGCGATCGAAAAAGATATTGCAATTTGATAAATTAGAATACCTGTAGGGATTTAAAGAGAAAGAAGAAAACGAACGAGGAAAATGAGTAGAAAATTATCTACTCTGCATGAGGTGAGACAAAGATGGCAAATCTAACCTAACGTGATGCTTGAAAACACGCACACAGAGTACTGAAGATAAGCCACATCAAAGTAATAAGGTGGAAAATAATAAGTGCGAAATAACATACGTCCTTAAATTTTCTAGAATATAAATTTTTTCTCTCTCTACCACCAAGTTATTTACCACCTTCAATCAGCCATCAGTGCAAGATTGAGGCAAAAATCTGAAAACTAAACACGCAAAAGCCGATTCTTTGGAATCCATCAAGATGCAAAATGGTGGACACGCCGCACGTATACATGCGCATGTATATATATCGCATATTGTGCATTAACACACACACATCGGGCGGAGTGTACATACGTTTACAACCAGTGACTCTCATGCCCATGCGAAAAGATTAACATATATATAATGCCACACATGTACTGCGTGCTAAAACTTCATGCACTTTTTTTAATGTACTTAAAAAATTCGTGTCGTTCACACTTACGTGTGTATAGGAGTATATTTACCGTGACATGTACGTTGTTATAGGGTGTGCACATGTTTCATGTAGAATGACACATTGTTATATTTTAGTTTGAGGTAACAGCGGCTCTCGATTTTGTACAGTCAAGCACGAAATGAATATTACTTGTACGTAGGTATCGTGCACTGCGTATAGCGTATACGGTATATGCCGGGTTTAACACACAGCGGTCTATTCCTCATTCCTAACTCATTCGCGGTTCTCAACCATTTACACTACGCTACATACATACCTTGCGCGCGGTCCTTAATGTGTTTTCTTCCGCTTTTTCTCTTCTTCTACTCTGTTGTCAAATAAATCCTCTTATACTTCTTCTCACTCTTATCGCACCTCCTCTTTAATCTTCAAAACCTCACTTGCTGTCCAATCACTTTTTCTTTCCTTCTTTCTTCGAATCACAACACCAGTTTGCGTGATACTCGGCGAGTAGAAAGGGATGGGGACACATATATCCACATATGTATGTATATATATAGGTATATGTATATTTGACGGATGGAATGGAGGATTGAATACTAGGTTTTAATGAGAGAATTGTTTTGGGCTGTCTTGATTTGAGAACCGGTGGTGGGTGACGAGGTGGGAGGGAGAGAGAGAGAGAAAAAAGAGCTTTGGGCCGGTGATATGTATGTGCGCACGCGCGCGTGTGTGACTGTGTGCGTGTATGCGCGCGCGCGTGTGGGTGTGTATGCGAGCACACGCGCACGCGCGCGTGTAGTGTTGGATGGTATGTGGATGCGACCGTGCGTATACGAGTGTGGGTGAGTGTTGCCCAAGAGTTTGAGATTTGCGTTCCTTTCGCTTTCTTCGTTTTTGAGCAAAAAATGAATGCGCTCGGCGACTTTTATTTTTTTCCAGAACTCTTTTAAATCGTGAGGGTAGTGGGAAGGCGCGTCTTTTCTTCCTCTTTCGAGTTGGGCAATTTGCGAAACGCGAAGATGGTGCGATGACGGTTCTTAACGGCGTTTCGTTCCCGGTGTTTTCCTCTTGCGCACTTCTGCCTTTTTTCGTTACTCTTTTAATTCGTCGTGACCGCCGCTCCGTCCATCACGCGCAAGAAAAACACATTGCTCTCTCTTTCTCTCCCTGTGTATAGTACACAGCACGGGATCTTATTGAACATGAGCCTCCATATCGCTTCCTCTTGGCACGGAGTGTTTTCTAGAGACTAGCGCGGCGTCACTATTGCCCCGCACGGGCATCGAGTATGGACTGAGGATAGATTCAGTCATGGAATATTTCCTTTTCAAAGATGTTTCCTCCTTACAATATCGGCATGAGACATTCCCACCATCTGGCGGTGAAAGTCATTCAATCAGATAGTGTTTCGTATTATCGTTTATCCACCAATCACAGGCTGTTCGGTTCTGGCCCATAGGCATGGATACAGACCATAATATCGGAGTATTTTTTGTAACTGATACAGATTTTATCTCTTCAATTTTTGTTAAAGTGAGTATAATTCATTATGAATCTCCGCAGTCTTGAAATGGGACTATGTCGGACTGCTATTAACAAAAAAACCCTTATGATAGGTAATCAAGAACAGTGCCGTAAGTATACAAAATAAACTCAAGCACGTTTGATACTATCGTGGCTAGTAACAACCTCGAGAACCGACCGCTCCAATCCTGAAGAACAACTCGCCAAACCTGGCTCACACTGGCTCACACCAAGCGTTAAATAATTTTACATTATACCACATGATGTTATATGTATGTATGTATTATAGACATTTCATCTAGCACATTTTTTGTTGCCCTGTCTTTGGACATAAATGAGGTAGGACTGGGTAGGACCAGGTAGGACAAATGTAATGTGCGGTGGTCATATTTCTCCCATCATTTCCGCTAACAACTGTTTAATAGCAAATTCCCTTTAGAGTTTAAACATATAGCGGCTCCTGCTCTTCGGATATCTTTCTCTTCCTTCTGTCTCAATTTTGTTTTAGCTCTTCAACCTTGTTCGTGATAGAATAGGACTATATACTTGTACTAAGTAGTTTTAGCGTATTATAATATTATTCCAATTAGAATAAGAAAGTGCTTTAATAAATTGGATAAATTCCTTGTAGTGCGTGGACAAGTATAATATGGTATAATATCAAGTTTCTGCCAATCTTACAAATTTTCAGGGGAACTTGGAGCGTAAATTCGAAACGGATTGCGACAATGGCCTTATCGAATTTGAATTTTTACGTATAAGGATTTTTATTGCTAGAATTAAATAAAGCTTCAACTCAGTAGAACGTGCTTTCTGCATGTAGCTAAGACAAGGTGCTAGGCAATATGAAATAGTTTTAGTAGCATTTTGTGACAAAATCGTACGACTCATTCAAAATCTCATTCGTGTTCTCGGAAATGGCAATCATATTCCCCAAAATATACAGTAAATGTACAACATTCTAGGTAGTAGTTTCTTCCTAGTTAAAGTTACTACGCCTTTCAAGAAACATAGTTGCCATCCCAAATGTCGGTAATTTTATTACATAGCGTTTCGCGTTTGAAAGATGTAGAGAGGTACTAAATAAGGAACAGCAGAGATGTGACAAAATAGTCTTCGAGTAGTAATAGATTTGTTATAAAGTTTTGAAATTCATCGCTGCAATTCAGCACAGCTATTGAATATTGCATTCAGTGTCAAGGTGAACACCAGCAGAGAACGGGTTTCTGAATGGAAATGTAATGCTGCATTAAAGAATATCTGCACAAAATATCCGGATTGTATACGGTCGCTACCGGAACCACTAAAATTCCCTATAATTTCTGTTTTTGGGTCACACCAGGTCACACCTGGTCACACCAGGTCACACCTAGTAACTGTCTTGTGCATTTTAATTGATTTTAATTGATTTTAATCGACTGTGCCCAAGCATCACTGACTGATGTTTTTTTTATCACGTATATTCTCACCGATCACTATCACTCATTACACCGATTCTGAATATTTGATGGAGCTATCTAATTCGCTGAAACAATGGAGTTGAAATCAATGATTGTCCATTTTTAATGAATGAGGCGATGTTAATTATGGTCCGCGTATATCATCTATTGGCAATGTGGTTATGCTTTTAGTTACAATCAAAAACATTTTTTATTTCTACGAATTTGCTTTTCATTTTGTATGACAATCGTTTTAACCGAGATTAGTTATTCTAAGTTCTTTTACATATTGATACGCTCTGTCAGGGCCGGCGTGACCTTTTGCGGGGCCGGGTTCAAAAATGTTGCGGTGCCTGAATACACATTCAAATCCTATACTTAAGTAGGTGAACCAGAATTCGAGAGAGAAAATATAGGGGGTGGTAGAACACATAAACACAAGCACTTCTTGTCAAATAATATATGGGGCGCAACTCAAGGGGTAAAAAGTTAGAGGGTATTTTTGCACCGTCACATTTATTGCGCTGACCGCCGCGCGCGTCTGATGATTTTTGTCACTCCTTTAAACTGAATTGGCGCAACTAAAAATGTCTTGCATCTGTTAATTGTACCTATCATCATTCCGTAAAAAGTTAATCGAAACTGGTATTTTTTAATTGCGTAATTTTCGTAGGCCGCGGGGCCTCTCAAAACGCGGGGCCGGGTTCCGGCGAACGCGCTGAACCTGCCTTGCGCCGGCCCTGCGCTCTGTTCCATATATTTTGAATGAGAATTCCAATCGCTATCCATCCCTTAAAGCCAAACCACTATTAAACAATCACGTATTGTAATATCTTGGCCTAATTTAAGGCTGGTTAAAGGGAAATATAAATTTACAATTTTTGTCAGTTTCGAGCAAAATACGATGAATCACTGTACACTGATAAAACCCCAAATTTTAATTACGATCGGACAAGGTCCAATATTCAAAATGCCAGCGTTACGGAGACTGTATCTCGATGTTTTACACAACAGTTTTCCCGGTATTGTTTTATCCTCCTAAAGCATATGGTTGTAAATATTTGTCGATTGCTCTTACTCTCAAGAACCATGGCACTTCAATTTCGACCTGAGCACAGTATTTAGCCTTAATCACCTTGACTTAACTCGGTTACCGTATATATGTTACGGTAAATGTGATTAACCCGGAAATTATGTGTAATTACCGGTTAATTTTATACATATTCAAGAATTCATCACATTTACCAAATGTGGTGGTTAGTATATACAACTGTGGTAATATTTCCTTATCACATTTGTTTATTTGTTTAAAGAGATGGGTAACCAGTAAGATTGAAATCAAGGACTCTCATTTAAAAATGATTTGCTGGTCATGCTTTTTATAAACAGTATGCACCACAAGGAGTTATGGGATTTTCCTACCAAAGCGTGATACAATTTTTCTTGAGCACTGTGACAATTCTACCGAGTAACTTCAATAATAACTGGCAATTAAACATAATCACCCGATTAATCATATTTATTGTAACATATATATATACGTATGTCTACCTATTCATACTATTCCATGTGATCCAATATTTGACGCTTTTAAACATCCAGTGAATATTCATATTGACAATATTAATCAGCAGCAGAAATGTTTGCTATTTACACACGAATTCTACCCTGCTTTTTCCTTTTTTTGACATTGCTACTAGTACTAGCCTAAAAATGTAAGAGATGTTACCAGTGTTTAATTTCACTCCAGCAACTGGCAGACTATTGAAGTCCTCAGTAGATTTTCTGACGAACGTAAATTTTCTGTATACATCAATTTAAAATATCCTTTTTTTTATCAGTTTCAATCTTCCAGAGTCAATCAATTTTGTGACTGCGTACTTGTGGTATGACTTAACGTTGCAAAAAAAAATGAGGGAAAGACCTTCCTTCATCAATTCGGATAAACAATGAAGACCAACATCTTGAGAAACGAGTTAAAATATATAAGTTTGCATGTTGATTATAGTAATTTTCTCTTGAAAAATAATGGCTGTGGGATTTTGTGCACAATTATATAACGGTTTAAGATCATTTAGAAATAATTTACATTTTTAATGTGGCATATTTTGTTATGTATTGTATATAGCTACACCTGTGTGTTCACAAATCAGAATCAATTTTTAATGAACATTCGTTACCTTGTAAAAAAAAACATTTGTGCAAAGTTTAGTCTTTCAAGTCCAACTTTGAAGTTGTTTAGTAGGAAATGTAGAAAATTAATTTTGCTCATTTTTTCATAAGATAGTCATTGAGCGATTTAAGAAGAAATCAAAGCTATATTTTAATTTACATTCCTTTTATTTGTAATCTGTGTAACAATGATTATCATTATCCTTTTAGACATTTCCAGAATATTTTTACCTTATTTTAGTCTGTAATGCACATAAACATAAGTTTGAAGTACTTTTTATTCTAATGTTTATCTGGTTATGTACTTTGTGAATTCTGATATTGTCTAACATCTACGTGCTGAAGTAATATATAGTGTAAATTGTCAAGTCTATTGTTATAAAATAAAAAAGGTTGTAAACAGCATATAAAGCAATTGGATTTAATAAAAAAAAATACTTAATTTGAATTTTGCCAGAAGTACATTTTTTATTTATTACACATTTTTATGAGCTTAACTTTCGCTCAAGCTTGTTGAGAAAATATATATTTGAAGTGATTGGAAAGACGACCTTGTTGCCGTTCAGTATAGTTCAGAGATTGTGTCTACTATACTAACATATAAAATATCGCCACATGAAATGTTTGGACGATTCGTTCCATTAATTGTATTTATCATTCATATTAATTTCCGTTTCAATTATTTAGTGTATACCACAAACAACACAATATGCGATTTGTTTAATTGCACTATTATTATATAAAATAAAATCATGAAGAGAATTGATAGGTAAAAATAAGTATTTATGTAATAGTAAATTATAGCGATAATAGTAAAATTCTTTTTTTGAATTGTGACAAACAAGTGTATTTCGTTAAAAATATATTATATTACAAAACATCGATAATTAGTTCTATCAACAAAGAGTTGTGTACGCTCATCTTTTTATACAAAATGAAACTTCTAATTATGCATACACACATCCTATATCCACACAGCATACAAACATACATTCGTCAAACAAATTGCACTCACTTATTTAACTAAATGCAGATTATACATTAAATAATTTATTTCGATCATTTCCAAGTTACTTTATTTAGGAAAAAATGAATCTTAGTGGAAAGGCTTGTTAAAAATGCACAAATCAAACGGCGCAATGCATACTTACTCAGGCGATTGTTTAGTTATCGCTGTGGCAATGGCAAAGAGAGTTTATTTGTGAAGATTTATTTATTTTGGAGGAATTGCAGATACTTATGTAGTTAAAAACCACGTTCACTATGTTTATTGCGCAATTTTTGGTTGGAGAATTAAACTTGTTCGTTTCTACTTTAAAAGGCACGCAGGGGCCTTAGAAATTGTCTTATATCATTATCTGCAAGTGTGTATTTTTTCTTCATCCATTATCATACTGTACTTCAGAACCACTTTCTCCTTCTTTGATTACTTTAACGGAATGTCAGAAAAGTGTGTTAAAACACACATCACTTTGTTACTTGCTTTCGTTCTTTCTTTTATCTTCTTAGCATTTATTTTTACATTATAATGTATAATGTTTTTTATCCTTTATGACCCTTAAGCGTTCCATGATATTTGGTTTCCAGTGATTTTACGTGGTAAATTATGAAGCAATTTTTGTACCCAGCGGCTGTGGTCTTGAATTTCTCTCCATTCGTTTTTGTTGTTGTTCTAACAAACGTTGCTCCCGTTCACGGCGTCTTTGCTCACGTAAAACTTTCGTCGTATCACCAAACTCTTCCGCTGTCTCCTCTTCCCAACCAGTTTGCCTTTCTTCCCATTCTCCTAATTCACTCTAAAATAATAAGAGCGATACAATAATACATGAGCTGAACAATAGTGTAATTTTATGTAAATCCCGCACAAGACATTTTAACAGATTGACTTCTAATAACTAACCGGTGTTGAAAAGGAAAGAGAAATCAGGTAAGCTCGTATGATTTTATGTTCGAATACAATTAAATAATATACAAGCAAAGGATCTTACTGAAAAACCGTTAAAATGATTAAAAACCGATTTTCTTCAATTTTGTGATATTTATAGACGTATATAGGGGTCATCCACTTTCAGAGTTTATTGAGTTACAATAATGTCTCTGCCCAGGTCACAAAATGATGGAACTTTATTGTGTGATACTATATTCCATAATTTACATTTTAAATAGAAATAATAGAAATGATTTATCGAAGTTTTGAGCTCTCCAGAATTTAGAAAATCTGGGACATGGAAAAGTACGTTCAGCTGTTCTTTTTACTGAAAACTCATTAAATTTGTATTTGAGGTTTTTTCAAATAGTGCATGGCGGAAGTTGATTTTGATTAATATAATGATGTGATAACAAATCCAACTCGCATCATAGTTAAAAGAAGCATCTAGAGTAGACGCACACTGCGACAGAACAAGATAACTTGACGTTGATTAGGAAACTTCTAACACTTTTTGCTTCTATGATAACAAATTTTTTCATTTTAACTCAAAGCTACTAATTTCTTTATTTACTTTAGTTGATCTTCATTAAACATATTAAAAATAGATTAGAATTGTTATGGTTTGAGTCTTGCATCGCTGGATTCAGACATGTAAAATGTTTGTTTATAAATACTGGTTGTTTACAAATACTCTGATGTTTTCTGAATCTTCACACTGCACACAATCTTCAATTACAAATTGTTCAAAAGTTATTGCTGCCAAAGTGTTTTGTAAGTCTTGAACGTTGACCACCACTCCCTCTTATGTGGTGACCATCATCGTGAAATTAAGTAGAATATAAATGGATGATTTATATATCCCTACAAGTATACCAAACTTGAACAAAATCAGTCTAGATTAATTTTCAATAATTTTGTACACAGTCTTTATAAAATGGCTGTTTAGCATGTCAAGTTTTGCATACTGCATATTTAAAATGCATTTTCAAAGCACATCAGTTTTCTTTACTTTGTGTACAATTGCCTTACTGTGAAAGTCTGTTATCAAATCAACTAGTTTATCAAATATGTATCTGGCATAATAAAACTGTGATACTGGATTCTGTTATATACTAGTCAATGCTCATTGCACCGTTGTTGCTTCATCCATGTGTTTTCCATGTTTGCAAATGTTTTATGCTTATATATTCAAAGTGCACTTACGATTTCTGAATAGAAAATTATGGTGTTTGCTCTGTCTAAATCTATTCTATCAGCCGATATAAATATGAAGTATATACTTAATATCAATCCACCAGAAAATCATATTACATAAAATGAAGAATCTTACTGTGGGTAATGGATCAGTAGCTACAGCAAATTTGGATGCACTCCAGACACTGCCATCCTGCCGTTTGTCTTTGATAAGAATTTTTGTTTGTCTTGTTATCTTTGGTGTCATATCCTACAAAAAGAATTGGCACTGTGTTTTTTTTTTGCCATTACAATTGCAATAGTCATACAACATTTGTACTACCTCAAAGAAATTAGTTTGTTCTTCTTCTGTAATGGGATCAGTTTTTGATGATTGCTGGCGATATTGTTCAATTTTTGCTTGAATTGAATTCACAGGTCTATCTGGGACAACCACTACAGGATTTTCTTCCCATTGTTCCCATTGTTCGTTATCCTATGACAAAAAAAACCTATTTCGTTTTTTTTTTCATGAGATTATATAAGCTTTGACCGCTTAATGAGACCATGCAGTTTATTATGTTGACTATGTTGTAACTGCATATCCTATTATATGCCGCAGAATAACTAAATAATGTAAGCGATTTGCCTAAATTTCATGTTTTCTTGTACTCAGTAAATATCTTTGCATTTGGAGTCTCTTTATTTACCTTACCATAATTTTTAAAGATTTGATGTATACTTTCAAAACAAAATACATGAATTTTGTCATAGTAAGTGTTGGAGCTGCATATGAAAAGTGTGCAATTTACTTCAACTTTGGATTTTATTGTACTGATCAAACGTTTGCCAACACAATAGAGCAACTCTTCTTTTACTTGGTAACCTTCTCTCCAATATGAATAACTTTTAACATGGGATTGAAGTAATTAAATATGTAGTATCTTATTTATTTAACGCAACAGGGTTTGACTTGGGGGTCATAGTTAGGTGCTGCACAGGATTACCGTATTGTTTGCTGCATTCGGCACGACTCCAACTGCTGACAGTGGAATAGAATCGCAAGACGATTTTCTCCTCCGTCTAAAACAGCACATGGCACGCCGAAAGGCACCCAGAATCAAAAGAATAAGCGCCTTAAGCCGGTTTACGAGAAACTCCACTGCCATTTCTGTCAACCTAACCTCACAATTCCCGCCTAGCTAGAAAGAGATTTTTAGTCGGGATTGTCGACACCGTTAAAAATTCTCATTTTCACAAAAATACGTTCCGTTACTGGACTAACAAAGTATTACTCCGGTTTCAAGGAATATCGGAGAAAGGTAGAACATTCATAGACATTTCGGGTAACGTTTATACTGATTCTGTGTTGAGAATCACGTACTTGATTTATACTAAAGTTTCGATATCTCGAACGATTTTCCAGTTTTCAAGTACATTTTTGGGATTTAAGATTATTGTGTTTATGCATTGAACATGTTCACTATACATAAATAAGGTATTTATTATTGTCGTCATTATCCATAACTTTCTACTCGAAACAAGGACAAGTACAATGCTGAATTATGACAAACGAAGAAAATTTGTATATATTGCTGTCACTTAATCTGACTGTATCATTTGTTATGTACATTTATTCTTTGAGACAAAAATCAATAGCAATAAATTTTTATTTGTATACGCCCATTTAATTATTAAGCACTTATAACTATTTTCGATTAATTACTATCACTACAACTGCCAACAACTGATATGTACGATTCGAAATACATACGTATATCCTCCGGTATATATATATATATATATATATATATATGTCAACGATTACATTTTTTTTTAAATGTACTACATTATCCTGCAAGGTTTTTTTCATTAAATCAATACTTGTTACGCTGGTAGGTTAAAAACTTTTAAATGCATGTTTCAACTATTTATTTAATATCAATAAACTCTGGCTGTGGAAGTAAACATACAGGTGTGAATAGAAAACTTGATTTTACTTGTTATGTTCGTGAGCATTTTTCTCGTTTTGTTGATCGGTCAAATTGGCATTTTTCATATGGACCACATTTTACTCCGCCGCAATAAACAGACTCACCTAAAACAGGAACGTAATTCATAATTAATTATATTCTATACATGAAATGTTAAGAAATTTATAAGATTAATTAAAAGATGTGTAATGAATATAAATACATTCAAACCACAGAATGCTTGTTAAAAGATAAAATGGTACTACATAAATAGAATAAATTTAAAATGTAAAGTATGGAAAATTATTTTATCCCAGTAATTTCAAATCGGTATGCGTGTCATGTATATATTAAATTAAAGCTCTATAACTCGATTATATAAATGTATTACATGCACGTATTTTTTTATATGAGTTCACATGAATAAAGAAAAGAGATTCGGTTGTTCCTGATTAATTTTGTTTATTATCACAGTGTACAACGGAAGTTTAACTACATAAAGTTTCAGATATACCGTAAGTAAAAAAGGGTTCGGAAACAGTGGCGTAGACAGATAAAGTATGACCCAAAACGTGTACAGGAAACTTTCCGATAGCTGAGAATTATTATGAAATGGTCAAACAATCTGTCTATTCAAACGTTTTCACAAAAGTTTCGGTATTTTATCGAACATTAGAAAAGCTTATGTTTGACAATAATTTTGTTTAAACCTTACATGTTTTGTGTGTTAATATTGCTTTATACTATTTTTTTAAACACGGGTGATATCGCTTGTTTTCCCAAGAAATGGAGTAAGGAATACAAGAAGCAATTAAAAATTAATATGATTTTTAGAACTTGATCTATTCAAATGGAATATCATAAGTGCTGTGAAATAGTCAAGTATTAATATTGACGGGGAAATTATTATTTTTCCACATTCTGTATACATCAAATTATTTTCTGAATTACATGCCATATTATTCCTGTTTAATACCATCGCTCACAGAATTTGAGATTCTTATTTGAGATACACACTTGTTAAAACGGGGTACTTTATTTAACGCGCCGAGAAAGATCGTAAGAAACGTCTACTGCACGATGTTACTTATGTATATTATACGCTCAGGAAATAAGAGAAGTTATGACTTGGGAATAGAAAATATAAATTACTTAAAAATGTTGCGTACCTCTGTTGGATCCTTTATATCCGCCGTCGTTTCCTGTATTAACGGCTGATGGTTGAACACATGAACTACTTCCACATTTGTTGGGGCAACATTTTTTATTCAAGGAACATTGGTGATCGCTTACGCAAGTAGGCATGCATGACGTCACTGAGTTTCTTAAAGGACAGTTACCTCCTTTATCTAGAAAAGGATATCGTACGGTATCGAAACGAATTTCATAATATTTTTGATGACGACGTGGAACTCTTGGATGAATGAACGAATAGTTCAGCGATGAAACGTCTTCTATTTTGGATCGGTTGGCATTACTTTGAGACTTGTGTTCTTATGAATGCCACGGTTTATTTCTTGTTGAACAAGATTAAGTTAGTGGCATGAAAACGATAAACAAAAATGTTTTTCGGTCCTGACGACACAAAATGGGATAAAATGTACGATGTTACGTTCTAAAATGACGATTTGCTCTACACAAAAGTATTGTTTAGTTCATGGTCAACCGGTCGCGTCCCTGATATGTCACTTTGGTTATCGTCACACTTCACTTTCACCTATTAACGATGCTCGGAATCTCCAACTTGCTAAATGTCATTAATTCGCATGCCGACAGATTATAAATTAATAATTACAAGGAGTAAGACGGAAGGATATTCAGTAAAAATTAAATATTTCTAGGAAGTAAGAACGAGTATTCCTGGTATGCGTTTAACCAGTGTGCGCTCATGGGCAAAATGAACATAAAAGCGATAGGATTACTCACGAGACACTTGCGCATCAGTTACTCCTATGACAAGTAGCGTGAAAACGGCGAAAACTAGGAGTATTATTATTTTCTCTGTAAAAATGCGAAATAAATAGTCAGTTTCACTTGCTAATACTAGTAGTTACGTCATTTGCGCAATTCGGATTTTTGTACTCAAAAGCTACGAGGAAACGAATAATTTTTACTTTGTCACAATAGTAAGTAAATATAACTTGTTTAATTCCATTTTACGTACGCATTTTATATGATTGCTGTAAAAAATGTTGATGTCAGCGTCTCGTCCGTTCGTTTTACTAAAATTTTATTCCAGAAAGTTATCTCTTTCTCCTTCTCGCGGCCAAGGAAACGTTCTCTTCGGAATCCAACGACGTAATCGCTGCGCGATAATACGCGCACCGTCTCTTAAATGCACTTAAAGTCGCTTCCTCCTCTCCTTTCTTTTGCCAGGTTTGACCGCGCAAACCGGCTCATCCTGCATTGTCAGAAAGACCGCTTCCGCTCTATAATCGCTCAATCGCTGAACCATTAATCGTTATTTGACACTCTAGGAAAGTTAGCCGCTTTTAATATAACTGCAAACTGTGATGAAGGGTCTTTCGTATTTGTGGCGGAATGCTCATTGATAGATACGCTTTTATGTAAAATTGATAAGTTCTTGACCATCAAAGTGATGTATAATTATACGGTTTTCGGCGATTTCGGTCACTGTTTTACTACTTTAGAAATTGATTAAATAACAATACGCTGTATAATTGACGCGTTAGTAATAAATAGACTTGTACTCTACTGAAACGTTCTTGTTGACCAGTCACAGTTTCATATCAAACAATTTTTCAAGTTCAAAAAATGTTTCGATACCTTCACATAAAAAAATATTTTTTATTTATTGTGTGAAATAAATCGTACTCCATGTATTTGTTATTGTTCATCTGCAATTCCATAAGAAAACGTTTTATAACAATTCTATGAAGTAAATGTTATCACAGTCACCGTCCAAATGTTTTAATAGAACTGTATAGAGAAAGAAAAGGAAACATTGGAACCTGCATTCTTGTTTTCATGGAATATTGTCCGAGATTTTAAATAGGCAGTCAATCCTTCGTCGCGGAAATTCTGATGAATAGTGACTGCCTACTTCTTCGTCAAGAACTTCGTAGAAACGGCAATCCTTGACGGCGTCTGACGGTTAAATTATAACCGTTGTTTTTGGAGTCTTATTAATCACAGCTAGTTATTACACTCTCTTCAGGGAAGAAGCAAGGAAAGTTACGATTTTATCTCTATCCACTGTGTGGTTACACAGTATACCACTTTGTGCGCTATTTATCAGGATTTTTAAGTTAAAAATAAACGATGTCTCAGATTCTGGCAATAACTATATTTTTATTTTGATGGCAGTGAATAATAACGTGACAACAATGTACACGATGCCTGCATAAATAATTGTAAGGTCGCACGGATTAATTATACTTCAGATTAATTAAAATTGGGATAAGGATTGCGATTGGTCAAAAATGGATTGTCACCGATGTTGCCATATGGATCACCGTACGGATTGTCGTTGTAAGGAATTTCGATCGATTCTATCACTTCTATGTCTGGGTTCTGGCAAGCTAGAGCGCCACATCGGTTCTTGCAACATTTCTTCGTCCCTCTGCAGTCACTGTCATCTGTACAAGTTGAAGAACAGACCCAACGTCCGGTCGGTGTTGCTGGGCAAGTTCCAGGCTTCTCTGATAATGTTATATTTCAAAATGATTTAAGTCTGTATTGTTAATAGGGGAAAATCATTAGAATAGTTTTGTGACACATTCTATGCAGGTATTAGGTACTTAACACAGTGCGTGGATTTTTACTTGAGAATATGTTGGCATTCTTTGGGTAAGTTATAAATGTTGTGTTGTATTAATATTCATCAATTTTTATATAGAATATAGATATGTACGTTATTAATTATAAAAAATATGGCTTTGTGTAGAAATATAAATAAACTTTTCCGTTCTCTTTGACTTTAAATTGCAATTGTCTAAGAAAGGGGCAAATAACGTTTTGCATGAATATCAAGAAGTCAGTGTTACGAAAACACTGCGTACATCAAACGTAAGAAATTGTTTAGTTACCTTTTCTGAGGGGTGGTCTGTAAGTAACAGGTCTAGAGCACACATAACCGCCACACGAAGTCGGACAACATTTTCCCGCTCCCACACAATGAGAATCCGCTAAACAAGATCTTGTGCAAATGCCGATTGGAAGTGCCGGTGGACAGGAACCTGGTTTTTCAGGGTAATAACGGTATTGACCAAATACTAGCGTAATCGCGGTGGTCAGCAAAATGATCGAATCCAACAACGTATTCATTCTTCCGAAGTCCTAAGTCCTCCTTATTACTGATCTTCTTAAATCTGACGAGAAGAAGAAAAAGTATCCATGTTTATCACTTTGTACACGTATTGCCGGCATCGAGTATTGCCGTTAGCTTTTATATATTTGGTTTTCTACTGTTTTCGCTCGGATGGAATAAGCTCAACAGACGACGGTGGATTATTTGTCGTACATTTTGTTAATAATACCCCCAAACGTAATCCGATGTACTTGTCGCAATACTTTTCACACTCTACAATCTCGACTTTTTCTAACTGAATCAATTATAGCGGCGTATTCCCGCGGCTGTATTTATGCCCTAACGATCCACCCCCATCCCGTCTTTTTTTGTTCTCTTTCTCCTTGGCGCTCTCCCCACCATTTTCATCATTTTCTGTTTCATTTTTCTACTCCCTCTACAATTTAGTTTTGCGCGCCTCCAGCTCCTCGGCCTTCCAATTGTTACGGTCCCTTCCAATCATCCGGGACGCATTTTTTCATCCTAATTTTGTATTTAGATTTTCATGTCATCAGCATTTTTTTTCGTTCCTTTTGCACGCTGCTCTTTTCTCTAGTTTCTCCTTCCACATTTAAAATAAATTCTCTTCTTGCTTCGGGAACGCACAGGACGGACGTTAGACCACAGGCCTAATTAGCCTTGGTAATTGAGTAGGCCAATTAAGGAGCGAATTCTGAACCGCCGGAAGGAAGAAGGAGAAGAAAGAAGGAAGAGGTTAGCTGGGCTCTTGTGGGTGGCTTTTACAAGGAAAACTAAGCAGATGTTTAGAACTAACGTCAGTCTTTTTAGATTTATATGTTCTTCGGCAGAAGAATCAAGGACACGCGTGCAGAGTTACTGAATGATTTGTTATAACTCATCTGAACTTCACCTATATTTTAATAGAAACATGTAGTTAGTGGTAAATTTAGCGAACTCTTGTTTTGAAAATGGACTGGTGGGAGGAATATTGAAGAGATTAACAGACTCAATTTATCTTTTCAATATTTTTGAAAAGATAAGTCCCACACAATTCTTGAAATAGAATCAACACCGTGTAACTTAGAATCAAAATTTTCGTTTAAATTTTACCATTTATATCATCTTACAAAGCATGACCAAGCTTGCAGAACTCCACGTTCTTTTATTTTTAGCATCAGTAGCTCATGTTCAATGTCCATTCAACAAATCCATAGCGAGATTCTTATTTCTTGAAAGAGTAGGTTTTAGGTATTAGGTGTTTTGTTTTTTACTTTTCATATTTGTACATAATGAATATTTACATAATTTTTAATTATATTTTCTCCAACACAAGTATGCTGAGCTGAAATTTGTAAGGATAAAAGTAATGCTAATATTTTCTGACACTAACTATTTTAATATTCGAATAAAAGTTTTAATCCTGAAGCCCTAATTTGGAGGCATATAAAAAAAGACTGAAAAAAAAAACTGTTATGTCGAATGTTTAGCCTTTAGATTATTTGTCGGTTTCGGGAATGATTGTGGTTTTGCAGCAATCAAATACGCAATCAGTGATTAAAGTGGTATGGTATGTTTGCGGTTTTGTGGGTTGAACGCGTGTGCACAGAGTGGATGATCAAGTTGCGTTGAGGGATACAAAGTTGGGGGAGGTGAGAAAGGGGGGAGGGTCAGATTAAAAGCGAAAAGTAAGGACAAGACTAGGCTACAAATCAAACAGGATTATTACAATTTTATACGGCGTCTTACCTTGGCGATTCATAAAGGTGTTTTCTTCCTTGCTTCTTCGTATTCGTTAGGATACACTTTGTGATTGGAAAGCAATAGAAAATTATTATAATGGGAAGAATCACGTTTGCTGCGTTAAGAACACATTTTGCACTCTACACTGCGTGAAATTTGATCCTTTCAGTGGGATGAGTTTCTCGATACTAAAGATCTCATGAATGGTTTTCTCCTTTCGTTCTTCCAGTGGTGACTAATCAGTGTACGTTTATCATTCTAATGAGTCCTCGCATCAGACCTGCATTTAGAAAGGTACGCTTCATACACTGTTTCTCGTGGACATTTGCCAAATTTCGTATGAATATTCTGTTTGATAATATGGAATGACAAATATGTAGCTCCTTGTATCTGCACAGCAATGAAAGTTTGCTAATAGGAAAAGCTTTGCAGGAACAAAAGTACCATAACACGTCAAACACGATGCACAGTGGGAAGCGTTGACTATGGAGATTAATGTAAATTCGTATGCAAATTAGTCTGAAGAATACCATGTAGAAAAGTAGTTTTCCTTGGAGATAGTAAACATCCGCATAACTATCACGATGATAAATGTAGCTAAAGTGTAATTGAAAAGTCAGGATTGAGTAATAAATATATTCTGGGCTCTTTTTCATCACTTATCCTGCATTAATATTTATTTCGTCCATTCGCATACATATAAAGGTATATAAAAAAGAAATTTTTATTTTTTTATAGAAAAACATTTCGGCGATCTTTTCGCCCTTTTGCAAAAATAGCGTAATCGTGCAAAATTGCAATGACACCGCATCTACAATCTTTTTCCACGTTTATGCAACATATGAAGAAAGGAGATTAACAAACAGGTAAATTATTCCTAATAATTATTTTGATTATAAGTTGATTATTTCGTTGTATACATAAGGCACTATACCTAGCACCCAAAAGTTGTTTCACTATTCCAATTCGTCGAAGGTGCAAACAGTTGTCTTAAATACATTCGTTTGTCACTTACGATACGACGTATTAAGCGTATGTTAAGCTAGGCTAATTTTAATAAATTATTTACAGCACTTTGGGCTTTTGTGTGTTTGTTTTCGCGCTCGCGTTAGTAGTCGCTTATTGTTCTTAATACAATAACGACTCGGTCAGATTAGTCATTTAAAGGAATTGTAATAATTTTCGTCGAAAAAATTAAAAATTACGATTATGTTAATTTTGTGAAACAATACTGATGATGAATCTGACTTTCTGACCATGCCACTATTGTGATAATGCCGCGCAAAATCTTAAAATGTAACACAAATACGGAATTTCAATGAATATCTTACTATATACCGAAAGTCTTGCATTAAACGTTTAAGTCTTACTTTGTCGAGTCTTTTGGTTCGTTATAAACATTAAAATACGTTATTAAAGTAGATACAATGTTATACAATTAGGAATCACGACGAAGTTACACTGTTCAAGGTGAGAGATACGATCACGTCAAAATTAATTTCTTTTTAAAAACACATTTTTAAGTTTGTATGTATTTTTGTATGCTTATTACATACAGCATTCATTTGAAAAGAGATCAGAATAATTGAAACATTTATACACGTTGATCTGTTTCTTTAGAAAACGATCATTGCTACCTTCGGAATTTCCAACAACGAATTTTCCGATATAATATTTCTCACATATTGAATGGTGTCATTGTCACTTAGAATACATTTTCATAATACTCCATTAAAGTTACTTATAGTACCGTATACATTTTTACTTTCATAGTAATTGAGTATCTCAAATTGCCGGATTTGGATTAGTCAGGTGAGTTATTTTAAAGGAATCCAGGCGATGACGCTATCGAATCATTCAATGAACCTGACAATTTACTACTATTAAGGGGATTTGACGGCCTACCTTCTCATTCAATGACTCTGTTAGAGGTTCGTGGAATCGTTTCAATCGGTATTTCCGAGTGACACATTTGAATTGTTGAGTCAGAAGTATGTCAGAGTAAGAATAACTGAACAGTACATTTGATACATTATGATTGATGAAACAATTGATAATTTCGTTTGTCGAATTACCATTTAATGAAAGAATTAATCACAGAACTAATGTGAACTTTGCGTACCTCGAGGTGGTACAGGCGGTCCAACAATTTTCTTGCTTCCAGGAACATTAATATTCTTAATTTCCTGACAAGGATTAACATTCATATATTCTGGCCATCTCTTTTCATCTACAACATCTGTATCTGCTCCGGCAACCGAATCTGTTTCAACATATTCCTGTTGGTTTTGAATACAGTTTGCTTGAGTATTCTTCTCCACTTTTCTTTCCTTCGTTTCTGTTTGGACTTCGTTTCCATTAAGCTTCTGCGTTTCCTTACTGCAAGTGATGTTCATGTAACTCGACGGGATGCACATTCCTGGTGGCGGTATTGGTGTGTTTGTGCAGGGGCTGATATTCGTGTAATTCGGTTTTGAAGTTTCATGTTCGCTGCTTTGAGAAGAGTCTTGAAGGATATCCATATATCGAGCGTGATCGCATGGAGAGCTCGGTGTTTTCGGTTCTCTTAAAGATCCATCAGATTTGAATGCTGAAAAAGATGTTGAAATAACCAATGAGGATGTTTAAAATTTGTTGAATGTCTTTTTGTTAGGCGAGCATTACCTCTACATTGCAATTTTTCATAGTTTGTGTGAACTTATGTTATCAATTTATTCTAACTACAATAAAAAGCATGGCTGTCTATCTATCTGCATTACATTCAATTACCTACGTTTATAATATTTGCATGTTACAAAACTCGATGAAAATGTATCACAGAAAGAGAAGGTCGATTAAAATGTTATCTATCAGAAAAACAAATCTTACAATGCACTGGAAGTCCTGATGGAGGGAATGCAATGTAATATTCGTTCTCTTCCACTCTCGATACCGTTTCAGACGTTGCGACATCAATTTCCGTCGCTGTGGACGATCTAGGGGATGGTGTGTATCTTGGAGCAGGAGAGTAACGACCAGCGAAAGGTTTTGGCGCTGGTGGAATCTCGTACGACGTAACACCACCTTTCTCTTCACGATTTTGTACCTGTAGACAACAAACCCATAGTAATCATAGGTTCGATTTTCCCCTTTTAATTCCTCCCGTTGAATATGATATTTACCCTTCGATCTTCCGGATCTGAATGTGTTCCACTATCACCTAAGCTTGTTCCACTGCAACCGCTAACAGTGCTCATTCTACCAGAAGATGAAGAACCTGGAAAATTAGTTAAATAATTAGATTGATTTGAAATTAAATAAATGTGGTACAACTAAATTTATAGCTGTTTATAAATCTTACTCGAAACGCTGCGCAAACTCAAGCTGCTGACTGGTCTTCTATCATTCAATGTGCCACTCACTTCAGCTTTTGAATTTGAAGATGAGTCTTCATGGCCGTTCGTTGAATCTTTCGAATCTAAGCAATTTGTAGAACAACAAACAATTACTATATGTGTCTCAGAAATGTTATAAAAAGATTACAGCAATGTAATTATATCTTGTTACCTTTTTTACCCTTTGAAAAGAATTTACGTATCCTGTCGAAAGGGGTGGGCGCTTTCAGTTCGTCTTTCATTCTTTTCTGTATCCTTTCATATTCTTCCCTCATCGCTGTTAATTGCCTTTGCTTGTCCTTGAAAAATCATAATCTGTTAGTCGTCTAACAATGAATGTAACGTAATTAAATTCATTACTAAACAAAAAAGAAGAATCATTGCACTGCCGCCTTCACATAC
This sequence comes from Anoplius nigerrimus, assembly GCA_914767735.1. Classification (NCBI taxonomy): domain Eukaryota; kingdom Metazoa; phylum Arthropoda; class Insecta; order Hymenoptera; family Pompilidae; genus Anoplius; species Anoplius nigerrimus. The sequence goes on from OU612078.1 coordinate 13,412,220, forward strand.
TTTGAAGCTTTGTTGAACATCGTTTCGATTTCTCCAATTTTCAACGAGTCTTTCCACTTCAGAAATAGTAAAAACGTTATTCTTGAAGTCATTTATGATTTCCAGTAGTTCATCTTGTGGCCCCGAAGACTCTCTTGACTCTTTTAAACTAGAAGTTGAAGCCGCCCTTCCATAGGATGTCGAAGATGCTTGATTCGTGTCGTCTTTGTGAATAGTCGAATTCGAATTTTGAGGATTGTGACGATTCATCGTCGGTGTTCCTGCGCGATGCTTTGTTTCTTGTGACGGTGTCTTTGGCCCTATTTGTCGAATAGACAAGGAAATATTTGTGATATTGGTACGAACGATGCTGTATGATAACATGGAATGAAAAAATTACAAGGTTATCATTGGAAAGTACTTAAATACGAATTTTGGAGATTTGCCAAGCATACTTATTTTATTGGCTTATTATTTTACTATATAAAAGTTAGAACGTTACTCTTAACATCGTTTTAAAATTAGTGAAACCCGCTGTTCTCCATTTCAATACATATCATGTCCGTGCATGTTTTGTCTTTATTTCTAGTGGTCGCGACCCGAAATGTTTCATAAACATACATTTACGTGTTTGCGCTAAAGAGCTGTCAGTTTAAAAAATACTTTAGTTATTTCTGCCCATGCGTCCCATCATTTTATCCCCCCGTACAGACCGTCATATCATTTTCATCAATTTGCTCATATTGCACAGTCATTCTTCATCCTCCTCCCAGGCACTATGCTCCTTTTACCTCATACACCAGCCTGTATCGCATTATTTTTCTCAACCTCTTCCGTCACCAATAATTCTTTAAGTGGGCTCGCACTTATTTGAACGGTATCACTTATATTTTATTCAGATCTTTCTATGCTTCATCTTGATATTTCTCTACTCTCTCCTCTACCTACTTCGATTTTTCTACTCCATATATTTCTTTTTTTTTGTGATATTTTTGCCTCGTTCTTGTTAATTTGACGACAATTGTTTTCTCGAATTTCAACGCAGAATGTTACCGTACATTTCTTGCGCTTACAATTACTTTATATCTCTTAAGTTCTACTGTCATAAAAAAAACTGATGTGTGCCAGTTCACTCGTACGATCTGCATGAGAATCTTTGCTGTAGATGTCACGATTTTTATCTACTTTTCGTAGTGATGATTGATACTCTGTATCGCATTAACTTCCAAATAAGGTTATTAAACTATTCTCCGTTTTAAAATCTTACTACATTTTAAACTCTCAATTAGATTTTGTCAATATTTTTTGACTACAGCCTGCCCCCGAGTACCTGAATTTTCTCAGATTCTATTCTTTCCCAATTCCAGCTTTATATTTCTTCTCATTCCTCCCTCTTCTTATCCTAAATCTATACATATGCATCTGATCTGCCATCTTTGTCATTTCTACAGTTTGTTCATGAAATTCGAGACAAGTGTATTGAAAGTTCTTTCTTTTACTGAAAATCTGACTTTGAAATTCTGCATTATTTAACAAATTACAACTCTTATATATTGTACTGTAGAAATAAGACTTCACTGTAACAGTCTTCTACAAAACTACTTACGATGATATGTATTAAATAAAGGATCACTCAAAATAGCTTAAGTTGTGCCTGATACACATATAGTGCAAAAAAAAGGTTGAAAATGTAAATTTTAAATACAGAGCTTAATTTCCAAATATATTCGTTAATATTGATAAAGTATGTGGACAGTTACACATGATTCTTCTAATTCAACAAATTATATTATGTGTATCAGATTGCCAATGAGAATTATATCTTTGTAGTCATCCTGATCTGAAGAAAACGTTAAAATAACAGTTTGAAAATTGGAAGAATTACGAAAACATTAATTTTCAAGTTTCCTCTGTTTAGAGATGCCTCCGAACAATTTTTCCATTCAAATTTCCTCAATGGTGGTTTCTTCAAGCAAGTCAAAAGGATAACGTGGAAAGTGTTATGCGTAATCTTACCAGCAGGATGCATCTTCATGTATCCTTGTAGTTGTCCCTCTTGACCAGATCCAACTCCACAGCCCTTTGCATTTCCCGAACTCGACTGAGTGATCGATTCCATTGAATTCGCTAAGCTTACAACACTTTCTGAGCTATTGGTATAAATGCAATTCAATGAAGTCGTTGAGTTGGTCATCAGGACCGGCGTCGGTGTTGGAACAATAGAATAGTTTGCCTCTAAAGTATTTGTCAATGCATCATTTCCACTGATGGTGCTTGTAAAGGTGAAGGATGATGATTGTGGAGTGTTGATCAATGCCGTTATCGGTCTCGCAGCCGGTGGAACAGAATAAGCTTCGCTCAACGGTCGTGGCCGACAGTAGTCTTCCTTATCCTCCTCGTTTGTTTCTTGGTTACCTGGAATTAGATATCTCTTTCAAGATGATATAAACACACTTAAATGCAATTGCGTCGGGTATTGCCCCATCTAACTTGTGTTTCTTAATAAAACTTAATTGCCCTTATTGATACGAAGAAATGCCCGTGAAAGACAATCGTTGGTTCAAAGGGGCAAATGTTGTAGGAAAGTAAATTATTTCTTAATAGTAATTTTATTTTTTTCCACCGTTCTAAAAGTCATTGAACATATTTCAGGTTGTTGTAAATATTTACTAGCATTGACGGCTGTACATGCGAATACAATCGGATATTAAGGGATTATAGGAAAGAGTAAGGTAAACCTATCTAAAAGCACAAAAAAGATAGTTTGATTGTTGAAAAAAAATAAAATGTGGAGTGGTACCTGTATTCTCTGGAGAATTTTCGCTGATTCCCTTTAAGTAGCTGTACATGTTGGTGAATTCGTTCATTTGCTGCGAGTTCAGAAACGAGGATTGAAGACCATGCCCGAAACATGCAACGCAAAAGCGAGGGCCAAGTTAGTTTTTTTATTTATAACCTTCTGCTTTTCTACTAATCATCATTTCGTTGAACAAAAGCTAAGGATGAACTGATTTATTCTGTCCCAAAAGTGAGGGAGATTATGTTGGAATTTCTAAGCAAATAATTGTTTTGAATTTTTGTACCATGTAGCCACGCAGTTGGTGCGCCAATCTAGCATGTCCCGCTTGTTCAGCTAAGTCGGCTGGTGTCAATTCGGCAACATTCCGCAGGTCGCAGGCTAAATCTCCACCAGGACATTCTAATAATTGCCATGCTAATCGTTCGAGGCCGAATCTAGCGGCAAAGTGGAGTAGCGTTGGATTTTCTTCGGGGCCTAATGACGAAAAAGGAAAAAATGGACGAAGAATGAAACAAGTACTCATACGAGTTTCAAAGAGGCAAAATGTTGGAGAAATGTCCAACTAGTAAACGATTGTATAGTAATTTTTCTCCACTTACTTGCATGGTTCTTATGAGATGCAACCACACCGTTAGGGGTGGACAAAAGATTGAAATGCGCAGGGACGTTTCTTTGGAAAGCATGCACCATCCAGTTATCCAGCTGTTCTCTGTCCCCGGGATTAAATCCAAAAGTCTAGAACGATGGCGAGACATAACAGGTTATGTTTTCAGTAAAATACAAAATCAATGTGTTGCTAGCAATTACTTATTAAAACCTCATAGGCATGTACATAAAACTATAGATGGTTTTGAGATAGTTTTCATGGACGATGTTGTGTTTTTTGCTTGTCTTATGACGAAAAGAAAGTACAAGAACTGTTTCAAAAATTATATGTATTATTAAGATCCAAGAAGAATGTTCTACACCATCTTTCTACGTAAAAAATATAGAAGATTTTTTACAATCTTGTAAGCAGGAAACCCAGTCATTACAATCCATTTGATGACAAAATTGAAGAGTTCATTTTTTGCAATCAGAAGTGCAAATTTTGAAAGTTTTTAAGTATGAAGAAACAATTCCAACATGTACATGCTCCGAAAGTTGATTACAAAAAATGACCTATTAAAAAATGTTAAGAATTTTAGTTTTAATTACAATGTAAAAAGAAGCACACCTACAAAGCCAGAAAGCAAATAAAATGAGTATTTTGGTTTGTTATTTGCTTCTAAACGCGGTGCCATTTTTTTTTAAATTCCATCTGACATTACCTGACACATGAATTCAAGTGGATTGTCGTGCGCTCTCAAAATCTGGTCGAGTTCCCTTAGTCGACTTTCGCACTTAACTTGTCTTACGCCCAATGGACAGCCATTTCTGGTTATTCTGATACCGACGAGCATCGAAACCTCCAAACATCGTTCGGGAATCGAAAACTGAAGAGCGTAGGGATTACGTCGTTTTACGTGATTTATCTCGATCGCTTCTCCGCAACGATCGACAATCACCGTCACGTTATCCTCCGGACGAAGTGGGTCGTTTAACAGTGCTATTATTCTATTTTGTCCCTGAAACAACGGTGTCTCACATAGTTTTCATCTCTTATTTAATGGAAACTAAAGAAAATAGTTTTAATGCAAATTTTTTGCCAAAGTGAACGGTCAATTTTAGATATCCCATCAAATGCATGTTATTGTCCTACGTGAATTTTTTGATTGCATTCCCTTCAATATATAGTCGTTCCTATACTGAACGTTGTTAGATATAGAGGTATTGTCGTACCGAGTTTGTGCGTTTTAATTTTGGATACTGATTATAAGATTCCTTTGAGTGTTACCTACCAACTTGACCTTCTTCGGATGTACAGAGAACGTTGTTTTATCGCTCTTCAAGGCGGCTGGCGTGGCAGTTCCCAGAATTCCAACTGCCGAGCCTAAAAATTCACCGACGAACGTTTCGTCCTGATCTTTCACAAAAAACTTCCGCCATCTGTCGTAATTGAGTAGAGCCGACTTTTGGACGTCGCCAATATGGCTGTCGTGAACACCCAGCATCATTGCAAGAATTTTCTCCGGTTTCAAGTGCCGCGTAACTCTGATCACGGGTTCGGGATGACTCTTTGCCGATTCGAGCAGAATCGGGCAAACGATAATTATCTGTAGACGGGCTGAACGCAGGTTTTCTTCCAGAGCGGCATCTTCTATCGTCACGTGCTTCACTCTGCATTAAAGATAGTTTTGATGCATCAGAGCGACAGCTAATAAACAATACGCAATAGCTCAATTCTGGTGCACTTTTTTAATTATGCGCAACATTTTTACAGTTTTACGTTTCCATATACTAAATAGTTGCAAAGCTTCTTTTCTCATTTGCATTTGCCTAAAATTTAAATCCCTGAAAACTGGCGGAAGAAAAGGAGCCAAAAAGGAGAGACAGAGAAAACCTAAAAATTGACTCACTTAAATGGGGGTCGTCCTTGTTGCCTGCTGATTTGTTCGAAGCAGGCTGTGAGATAGTTTACCCAAAGATTGGCCGCCTCGCTCTCTTTGCAAGAAACAAACGCGACGTCTTCGTCGAAACTGCACCCATGTCCGGTTCCGGCTGTTTCACTGTTTATCTTCATCGCTGAGCGTGATGCTTTAAAGGAACATTAAAAAGTATGAAATAATAATTTACTCCTTCCTTTAATACACGGAGACCGGAAAATAAATAAACAAGATAAACAGAGTAGGGGCCTTAGGAACGTGATGAAATATATTTCTCTCTTATTCTACCCCTTCTTGGCTGAAAAGGGTGCGCCTAAGTGGAATGTCCTTTGAAAAAAGACTTAGTCATTGTCCATTAACGACACGCCCTTTCCCAGGGGATGCCCAGCCTATGGTTCATAAGAATTCTTTATTCTACACACAGCAATGATCCTTTTAATAACATTTGTATCAGAAAATGACTAAACTAGACAGGTTCCCTACAACAAGCGAAATGAAAGGAAAAGTTGTTTCAGCGTACTTGAAAGAGAGGAGGTCCACCGACATGATAATTGAATTGGGTTTGGGACCGGCTACAGGGAAACAATGTCAACCTTCAAATAACACGTTTATGTAAATGTATTTTACGTAATTCATGTGGCTTGTATAGTTTAAGTAGTTTTATGCGCAATTCCTCTTTTACTTTGAAATGTCTCTTCCTTATTATCTTTCGACTTTACGAGGTTATAAGCTTCAGCTGTACGCCTACACTGCTTTGTCTCCGTTTCTTCCATGATTTATGTAACACGAAAAGACTTTATGAAATGTAACGCGGGTAACAATGAATAATTCAGCACCAGAACCCGATGATTGGGTATTCTTAGTTTTAATCAGTATCTTCACAATAATTTGTCGTCTTTGACGAATTTTTGCTTAAAATAAGATTTTGTACATGTGAAATAGGCAATAGTAGAAAATTACAAAGAATTGTAGGCGGCAGCAAAATGGTAGCAAGCAGGTTATACTGTCAGGCACATTGTGCACATTTAGAAAAGAGCATAAATGATACAAGTTAGGATAAAACAAGAATTTACGTTTGGGTATAGTAAATGTGGATGAAGTGCATTGATATAAGAGGAAGCGAAGAAAATGGAGAAAGTCGAGTGCAACGTTATCCGGAGTGCCGAGAGATCGTAGTTTTCTTCGAATCGAAGGGAATCGGAGTTTATCTTATACCCGGGAGCTGTTTCCCGTTAACTAAAGGGGTGGCTGCTTGTCGGCGCCTCTGATGACGATGGCATAATTAATGGCCCGGTTTGTTTGCCAGCGAATCAGAACCCGCCGACAATGACTCTTTTGTCCGGTTTATCGCTCATCTCTTCTCCGGGGCCCAGTATATTTAAAGGAAAACTTGTGGAAATTGCGGAAACGAAATATGATTTTAATTATACGATTTCTCCAAATTCGAACCGAGATTTAGCCCAAAATTTGTAATAACGTAATATGTATGTACAAATATTACAAAAAGAAAATAATATTCCGTGCGATAACTGCTGGATTTGATTTCCGATTTGATTACTTGCAAAAATGTCGACGTAAGTGAAATCTTAGTTATCTAAATCTATCTGTTTGTATTATCATAGTATTTACTCATTATGCATTTTAAGATAGGTTGAGGAATGAAGTATACGTTTACATATCAACGTAACGGATATTCACGACAACTGATACTTTATTATTTACAACTATTATATTTTTTACGAGTTATTACCAAAGTTTTGTATCAGTAACCGAAATTCGTAAAAATGGTCATACATTATCACTTACGTACCTCGCGCACAACCAATAATATATACTGGTAGTTGATAAGAATATTGTATAAATATGAAACGCAACGTAAATTCGATATACCTAAAACGTTTGGACCTCTGTTTTATTTTAATTCTTACTTCATCTTTACTTTTGGAGTTAATAGTAATAATTTATATTATTTTGCTTTTTGTCATATTTATGTTTTAATTGATAAGTTAGACGGTCAAACGTTATATTAAGCGAGCAACGTAGATACGCGTTGCACGTGTCTTGCATTGTCAAATGTATTTCCGGTCTTAAGAATACTTGTTAAACGTGGTCCGTTATCCTTACGTCGCGTCGTATTGTAAATTTAACTCGTTTACCGTAAATGGGTATGTAATAAATAAGTAGTAAGACATACATTCTTGTGATATTCCAGACAAATCCAAGAAAGTTGGACGATTCCTCCTTGTTGTTTTCGGTGTGTGATACGCCATTATTGTTTGTAAACGAATATAATGAAACTTTAAAATCTTCGAAAAAAAAATGTAGCTGCGTTCTAACTCCAAACTTTTAACTTTTCACACAATATTCCTTTCAATGCTTCTATGTTTATTTGACAGTAGATTTTTTAGGAAGCAATATAGTAATAAATAAGTTGTTTTATGAATCTTATAATAATTCTATGAAGTATATAGATATAAGAATAAACGACAGAAGGTCAAAAGGGAGAACGCAATTCAGTGTGCGTCACAATAACGCAGCAATCGTTAACTAAAGACGAATGATTCTGAACCGCCTTTTTTTCATCCCCCACCTTTCATACGAATGATCGATCCATTGTTTTGTGATTTAGGCGATGACCATAATAAAGCGAGACCATCTACGAAATCTTAATTAGGCTGCTTCCGTTTGGTCCCAATTGGATTATCTGCTATTACTTCTAGTCAATGATATTATATTTATTATATTTTTCTTTACATGGTTACGTAGTTCAGTCTTTTTTATTATATATTTACCACAACATTTGTTAAGACGGGAACACGAAAAAATTAATAAATCTGTTTTTATGTTAAATATGGACGTTGCGTGTATTTACATCTTTTAATACATAAACAGATAATATAAAACGTCGCTCCGGAACTATATTCTATGCATTTTTCATTTTACCGTGCCTTAGTTTTTCATCGTAGGCGGTGTCCTAAATTATAATGAAAGCCAGAAAGAAAAAATGCTGGGAGTTGAAAAAGAAAATTACGAAGAAGGGAGTGGAAGTAAAATGGCAGCTGGATTAAATTTGTATGCGGCGGTTGAACAGTGGAATTTCATTAGCATAGCGCATATCCTGTACATCCTGTTCATCATCCTTCCAACTTACGTCGCTCATCTTACTTTGAAAATCCACGTCTAACTCTACGCGCAGCACAAAATTTTAGGAAAGACAAGAGAAACATTCCATAAATATTCAGTATGGAGGGTTTGTAAGCTACAATACATGCTTTTCTAAAAATGTACGCAATATGTAATAATTAATACGTTGTTGGTGCAGGGTTGCAATATAATTACCAAAATAATCCACGCTTCGTTTTACGATGGCACTGTCTTCTTTGATCCTCATTTTGAAATTTTCGATTACAAAATTACACCGTTCACAATAATTCACATTACAGAGATAAACTTTTCATATCTCGCGTAAAATATATTTGTTGCCGAGAAATCACGAAGAAAATTCATATTCAACTGTCTTAATTCCAATGAATGTTCAACTAATTTGAACCACTATCAATGCTTGGTTACTTTTAGCTGTTAATGCCTTTTAGAATTTATCTTTCAACATTTTAAGCCACTGCATTCGTCGATGCCTAATACATATACCGTTTCATCTTTTTTACATTTCTGTACTGTTAAGCGCCGTTCATTTTGTTGACAACCAAGCGACTAACTATTATTTAAGAAAAAAAGGTAAACAAAGCAGGAGCGTTAACTTGTGGAAAAGTGACAGATCGAAGACGTCCTCATGCGCGATGCACTTTGTTACTGAGAGAATTCAACGTCTGACGTCGATGCACTGCTCAGAATGCATTGCTGCGCATGCCCGCGCGCACGCGCACGCGCACCTATTTTTCTCTCGGGCCACACGTGGTTCTATTCTTAATGCTTCAAAGCGGGCGGGCGATTTGAAAGAATCGCCTGCACAAAATTCTTAACAAATAGTATCTCACTTAACTGAAATATCATATCGTCTACCATCTCCTGCATTTGAAGAATGAATGCATAAATTTACTTTTAATGCACTTTGTGTATTGGAGTGGTAGTGAATATCTTTTTTAATAAATGGGGCACAAATCTTAATGTTATGAATTATTAATTTGAACTAATACGTTTTTCTTCGGGTAGTATTGGTTAGAAGAATATCTTGTTTCATTCAATTTACGCGAATTGTGCTGCCGTAGAAATGCAATTAGTTTCCAACTCCTGCGGATATCCACGCTCCATTTCCGGCCTTAATTAAACTCAGAGCGGGAATAGCAGGGTGGGGGTGGGGCAGTCTGCTTTTAATTGCCATAATGTCTAAGCGAACTGTAGATTCGATTAATCTTTTCCTTTGTTCTGTCCAGCTTCGTACTATTGCTAATAAAGCGTCACATTGTAGGATATAAACATTTTTAATCTTTTTCAAAATATGAAAATGTATACTTAAAGCGTATCTTTTATTGGTTAATGATATAGCAGCAGATGTTTGAATCCTGACATCCTAATATATACTTGGCGGCGAATTATGATTGACCATCCTCTTATTGAAACGAAGATATAACGAAAAATCGTTAATCAGAATTCAGAATTAATTTGGCGCGTTCACTTTCGGCAGAGTAAGATTGACGTAAATGAGAGTTTATATTGAAAAATTGATTGAATTAAAGAACTCAGGAAGGGGAATGTTGGTAGGTGGACGGAGAATATTTATCCATTTAGGTCGATCAAAGTGACTGCCCCTCGTGTCCAAAAGGGAAATTGGGCCTAGTCAATTAGGGAATTAGGGAATTAGAGGAGATCCAGTCAACGAGTGAGTCATTCCATCTTAAGACCGCTATTTCTCTGGCACAGACGGTCTTATGACTAATCTCTGCTAATAGTTGCAAATAATTTTTATCCCATACATTGCAGAAGGAACAAATGTACAAAAGTAGCACCACTCAATACATTAATGTCATATTTAAATATTTTACTCAGTAGTAATGAGTGGAATTATATTAACGTTTATTTCTCTGATAAAAGTTTTATTTGCCAATGGTGTCACAGTGGAATAACACAAACATAGTAGATTATAGAGAATTGTCGATAACGTTTTCTGAGTTTCCGGATTGAAGGATTTTAAAGGGTTGAAAGGTGACGCTTAATTAGGCGGAACCGCAATTAGACTACGATTTTCGTCAGAGTGTGCGTAAGGAGGATTTTCTGTGGAGAAAGACTGAACAAGGCATCCCATTCATGCGGGAGGGATTCTCGATTTCTCTCGCGAAAGGGCGCTGCTTATCTTAAGTCATTTCCTGTTGCTTCAAAATTACTCCCTGTCTCTTTGCCTAAACACTAAATTCGCCGCGGAATGATAATATATGTTTTTACGGTGTCCTATAACTCGGAAACATGTGTAAGGGACATAGAAGCCAAATTATTTTTGTTATATTGTTATAATTTGTTATAACCATTTATTATAACCGCCTTGCGATATTCGAAGGAGAAAAACAGATGAATACGGCGGATTTTGTTGTATTTAAGGCTATTTGTGATTAACAGTATATCACGTCTTGGTAAGGAGAACCCGAAGAAGTGTCAAAGGCTTTAGCTAAGACGACAACCGGGGATGAGAGAATCTGGCCAGAATTTTAATGCTTGTCTCGGCTTCCAGGCGGGACACGATTTGTTTTCCAAACACAACCGTACACTTATCGAGAGATCGTGCCCAGAGATCGTGTCTACAGATCGTTCCCGTACCTTTTCTACGGTATAAGCGGTCCACACAAACGTAAATTTCCGTTCAACAGTTTTTATTCGATTTTCGTTTGTTCTAGAAATGTTCAATTTCTCTTTACCAGTCAAAGTACATAATGCCGATTCATATACAGTACAGATTTATGTTTATTAATGCTAGGTGATCAATTTAAATCTACACCAGTGAGCATTTTAAATGCAAGATACTGTTCTCAATCATTTGTTTCAAAGAAATTCAGACGCATTGAAGAAATGAATAAATGGAGATCATTGCGTATGTAAAAGATACATGATCCGAAGAGATGTGCATCGTTTACGCAGATTTTCCGGGGTAGTTTAGTTGAAATTGAATCGAGGCTGGCATCTGATTAAGTATAAGGGAAACGTTTGGAACACAACCGGAAACTGGCCACTCGTGGATCGTGCGGTAAATCTCTTCCGGAAACGGAGTAATGGCCGTTAGAGGAGGTGGTGAGGGGGAGGAAAGGCCTAGCACCGGAAGCCGTGCATGCTCGTGGATCCGCGCACGATCGACACCAGGAAGTATAACCGGTAAATACGTATGGAATCCTTAATTTTTTGTTAGTCCGCAGCATTTCACCCATATATCTATCTATTTCAACTGATATTTCGATCCTATTTTCGCGTGATTGTCTCTAACGCTTATTATTTCTCAAGATTACATAAAGAGCTAGTACAAATCCAGTAAAGAGATCTTTCGTATTTTTCTGATTTTCAGTATCATTTTAATTTTTATCGATCTCTCCTGTTTCGTTTTTCGAAAACAACGTGCACAAGCCAATATTTCTTCTTTTTTTATGGTAATATAAACGTTATCATTAAGGTCTTAAGAAAATTTCAACTATGAAATGCATAACGATATTTCAGAATTTTTATACATTTTCATAGGGGTCAATAATAATAAATTGCCGCTTCTACATCGAACACACTGAGAAATTCCTCTATAGGTTATGGTTCATTCCTCGTTACTATTGTATTACGAAAACGAGGAAACAATTTCAATACATTTTTCTTTCCGATGAAAAACTTTCGTTCATTGTTTGTAAACAATGTATTATTACAATTTCCAAATAAATATCATACTACAAAGTAGGCTGTCTTGACGTTTACAGTTACACTTGCCTTCGAAAAATTGACAAAAATTTGGGAAATATGTGCAGTTTCATTTTAATTTTGAAAAAATGTTCAAAAATGTATCTGTAGCTCTGCTTTCTGTAGGTACGATCGATCGGTACGATAAAAAATATCCCTTGTTTATTTGTTTAGTCAAGGTTGGAGCGGAGATCAGGGATTATTTGGGGGACGACAGGAAACGAACAGAGTGTTTGCTTTGAGGGCGAATCCGTATCTCCGTGGGGAAAATCTCACCAGCGGTGTCTCTAGGGAAATAAAAGTTTCCGTTTCAAATAAGTTTTCTATAGTCTTCTGTATCGCCAACGATATTACGTTTTATGAATAGCAAAACATCCGGCAATCGTTCAACTAGACGATAAGACTGGAAATGAGCAAACACACGCCATTGTAAATGCGGTTTATTAACAAATGTTTGATTACGTGAACAAATTCTTGCGTTTAATCCACCGATCAATAATATACAGACTCTTTTCATATTTTGTTTACTATTGAAGACCAACGAGTAGAAAGACAAATATTTTTTGTGAAAAAGTTAATTAACGAACGAAGAAAAGAAAGAAATGAAAGCAGGAAATCAAACGCGGGTATGCCATACGTGTTGTAGGTGCTCATACGTGCCCGTATGTGTTTTTCATACGTTTGCGCACTGTGTATGATGACCGAATGAATAATTCATGCGGGCTAAGCCCGACATAATTCGTGGGAACGATTTCGTCCAGCCTGAATTGAAGAGTTCACTGTTCAATGGACTTGAATCAAATCCAATTTCTCGACAACTTTTGTCGGCCTGTTCATTAGCCACTTTGTTAACACACTCGCTAATACGTCATAGAAATCGGTTGAATTAATACGTAGAATGAGTTTATGTCTAGCCCAATTCGTAACATTCATGCATTCATCCAGAAATACCCTCATCAAATGTCTGACAAAAGCACGATACAATCAATTTTAAGTACAACGTATTGGCATTTGTATAGCTGCCATGTATACAAGTCAGGAAATATAATAGGGAATATCGTTGCATGGTAATTTAGATAAAGGTTTCGAAAGAAGAATCTTTAAGTATAACTCACCTTTGCCCAACGACGGACTTCGATGTCGCCTCCTTCTAGTTCGTCCTTCTTTTGTCTCTCGAACATTTCCGTCGACTACGTCGAGTGGTACGGGAGGCGCCATAACATCCGGTTCGACTAAGTTTCTTGAATTTGATCGAGATCGATCCTTACCCAGAAATGTCCCAATTGAGTGTCGCCGGCGACCAGAAGCTGCCGATCCTGGCGTTGGTAACGTAGATGACAAATTATAATACCTGAAACATTACAAATTTATACAGTCACATTCTGATGCTTTCATTTTTTGTTGTTGTAGTGACACGAAATATAGAGAAACGCTAAAGAAAATCCATACATGAAATGTATCGTGTCATAATTATTCGGCTTGACATTTCCTCACCATCTTATCTCTTAACAAAAACGAACTCTCTTACGTCTCTTTCCTATGACACGCGTGACCGCGTATATTTACACGCATGGACATAAATACGATAACGGCACGACAGCCCATTTTTGGAGATATGTACTGATGAGCAGTAGATACACGCAGTCCCGCATGTTGTTCTTAATGGAGGAAATGCAACCGTTTAAGAAGATATAATATATTGTTCAGTTGTAAAAGTTACCATCCGTAAAAATCTGATAGTTAATTATATTGCAATGTCTATTTAAGACAAATCGAGTATACGTCAATCAATAAGAGATGTGATTAATAATATAGTTAGATGCTTGCATACGTGTAACGTCAAAAATGATATTCACCTAGCATCATCTACACCTAAGAAAACTTCAGTAGGTTCACTATCGTCATCGCCGTCATCGTCGACTGCTCTATTGTTTCCATTTCCTGATAATCCACAGTAAACCATGTCACTAGATAAGAGCTCGCTCGCAGATTTCAGGACCCTTCTTCCTCTCCCCGGTCGTTTCCTATCATTTTCCGAGTGGGAGTGCGATCTACAATCGGTGAAACAATTACCATACAAACTACAGTGCAATACGATTAATAACGATACCACAATTAAAGTAATAGATTAACTGACGTCTGCTTGAGATTTTAAAAAGTTTCTCTTACCTATGAGGTAAATATGGTGAGGGTGGAGCAACATCTGAGGGTCTTGGGTCTCCCTTCAAAAATTGTTGCGTTCTCTCATGATCGGCGTTGGCGCTGACCGATCGAAAAAGGCTCCTAAAGCTTTTACGCGGGGCACTTCCGGCGGAAGGGAGTCCAGGAGTGCGGGTGTCACTGTCTTGGTGAACAGGGGACGATGTGTTTAACCCGGAACCGACGCCCATTTTGGGTCCGCGGCGTCGGAAGAAGGCGGTCAGCCCCGTATGAGGCCGAGGACTCGCTGAGCCTTGGGAGGGTCCTTGAGAAGGCTGCTGGGCCCTAGATTGTTGGGCCGTCGACTGCTGCGCCGACAGTGAAAAGTACGATGGGTTGTCTGCAACGCATTGAAGTATATTATATTTTAACCGGCGATATTCTATCGAAACAATGAAGAGTTTAGCAACTTCTGCTGCGCTCTTTACTAAACTCTGAAAGTGCAAAACTGTTATATCGGATATTGAGGATCTTAGAGTAATGCCCATTTTTCATATTTATCTATTAGTTTTTATCCTCAAAGTATTTGATCAGTCGATAATTTGAAAATTTGATGAATTTATTGGCAATTTGATGGATTATGAAGTATAAAATGTGTTATACGCAAATTCACCTGTAAACATATGATCGGATATTTCAATATCTCGGCCACAAATTTGATAAATACAATGGCAGTATTAGTTCGTCGACGTTAGTCAACATTTCTATCGCTCTAGCCGACCATCGTCGAAATCATTTAAATTGATAAAGATTTTCTACATTTGTTATAATCCACTAACAGTACCGGTTCATACACTTCCACTCACAAATGGAGCAATCCTAAGCTTTCCAAGCTCGGTAACGTAACCTTCAAAAAGCGACACTTAAATATTAGACTAATAATTGTAATACACTGTAAAGTAGTTTAACTGAACGAAAGTAACAACAATTCGTTCGATCGCGTTACATTGTGTAATTTGAAAGGCGACAAGTTTTCATTACTGTGCAGCCGTGTACATAAGACGTCAAGTCTTTAACTTCCAATTGACAAATGTACTATCTGAAGTCGAGTTCCACCTGAGACTGTTCGTCTGCCGATCCCTCGTTGATTCTCGCTGGTGGACCGGACGTTGGATTGCTTCCCTCCCTCCCACCCTCCCACTCTCTCACACGCCCCTTCCCCAATTCGCCCTTCTCCCCTCCCTTTCTCCTATTCGCCTCCCGAGGCCCAAGTCACGGGAGCAGGAGAGCGCTCACCGGAAATGCAGACACGAGCGCTATTACTCCTCGAAGACGGATTGACTGTGGGAAATGCAAGGGAAAGGGAAGGGGAAAAAGGGGGAATGGGAATGGGTTGGCAAGGGTCGAAGAAGCGTCAGGATGGAAGGGAGGCAAAGGAGAACAGACTGCAAAGAGCATCGCAGTGTTTGGCGCATGAGCACCAATTCAATATTCAATGACAACGAAATAAAATTATATGATTATGTACATGATTGCAATATCTTCGAGAACTCTTACATTTTGGCAGTTGAGACGCCCTTGACCAATTTGAATTTCGTGACAGGATTATGCAAAATTGTATGTAGCAGTTGACATTCCAAAGCAGAAATATTCTCAGGACGGGGCAGCAGAAAATTTCGGGGAACGAAGGTAAGTACATCGCCGAAGGAATGCACATCGACAATTGCAAAACACCTGCTTCCAATGAAACGAAAAAAAAGGTAAAAGGTGAGGAGGAAAGAGTAAGATGAAGGGAGAGAGAGAAGCAAGAGGGGAAGATTTATGGTGAAGGAATACGTGAGCGATAGCGCGTGAGTTTCGTGATTGGAATAAAATATGTCATATAAGGGCTTGCACGAATATATATGAGTTTGTTTGTTCGTGTGTGCGAGGATGCGTAGTAAAATAGCGGAAGTGATAGTAAATCACTTACCAACCGCCATCTTGTCACTGGTACTTCTTCGATCGATTTCCTGTAACACATATGACATAACAACATTAATTATACCTGTGTCGACAATATGGCGAACCAAATTCAATGAATTGATCTGTGTTAAACATTTGTCGATTTTCATGAAACGTTAAAACTTTCAGTGTAGTCATGTTGAACGCAATGTATATAATATAACGTTTGATTGGCACTGTCATATTATAATAAGTACATGGTAAATAATGCGGTATGGGATAATGTATCAATTATAATGTAATTAAATTTCTATTTAACTGTAACAACAAACTTTTGTTCATTCATAACTTTACTTTCGCGGACTTTCATTCATCGCTGAAAATACGCTCGAATATTATATTTAGCTTCGGCGGACTGAGAGGACAGAGAGAGAAAGTGAGAAGGACGGATGAAGGGGGGAGGAGAAAGAGCAACACGGAGGGATTAGAGCATACGTTTATATTATACTGTTTGTGGTAGGAGACGGTTGATTTGAAGTTTTAGGGCCAAGATTCTCATTCATACTTGTTGCCTAACAAGTCCTAAATTACATTAATTTTTTTAAGTTTTCCTCTATATGATGCAGAGCAAGGTACCTTTATTTTTCCAATGAACTAGAGGAGATTTGACTGATTGTGAAACCATCTTGTGAAACGACTGAAACTCGCTAGATGGTAATTGAAATAGTTGAAACAAATTTTAAACAGAGTAGGATTCTGTGTCGGAATTTTCTTTGCCCGTTGTTGTCGGCACGTGGCAACGAACGTGGTGGTTATTTTCGTCCACCCTCCTCTAAAAGGGAACAGGGAACGTTGAGAATGTACAGGAGAAAACGGAAAAATTGTAGAAAGAGAGCTAAAGAGACCTATCGAAAAGAATAAGAAAAAGGAAGGTGATGTTTACGATACGGTATGAGGAAGAAGAATGATAAACAACAGACATTTTTGTTGTGAAAGAATAGTATCAAAGGAGGAGTATGTGCACGAAAGTGAATTGTTACATATGTAATAACTATTCTGACACTGTATATAATGCAACGTTGGTAATATATACGTATATATTATACAATCACGTGTAAGACAACTGCGACGTCATTATAGTTGTGTAACAGAAGAACAATGTGAGGAAAAAATAATTGACATGAACTATAGATATTTTAGTTATATATTACCTCGTGACTGACAGTAAAACATGATATTTTAACATTTGATATTGTTCCACCGGTGTGATTATAATTAAAAGGTGCTTCAGTGCAGAGAACGATACAACGAATGGCACGTTGACGGGAATGAATGAACCCGTTGTAGCATTTCAACTCTCATACCATCGCACACATTTTCCTGAGAGATTCATTTCCCGAAAAACACGTGGTATGCAAGCGGTTGACGCCAGATGACTGAATTTCTGAGAAACTGTAATTCCTCGACCAAAAGTGAAAAAGAGATTGGGAGAACGAGCAGAGACGAGAAGCAGAATAAGCATGGAAATGTTTCAAATTTCAAGATTTTTTATTTGTTGTTTAAAGATCCGTGTATTCTTAGTATTCCTTGTAAGATGTGCAGTGCGAGGAACTTGGTTGATAAAGGTTTGCTATATATTTCTTTCTTGAAAGAAACTTTAGGTTGATGCGCTTATGGTGTGGATATGTAGGGCTTAAAGTGCTTTAGTTTGTATGTATGTGTTTAACCTATGTGCGCTTCTGTATACGTGCTGCATCTCAATCAAGCCACGACCTTCCGACTGCATTAAATTTAGGCGAAGTGCATAATGGCATAAAGTCGCGGTGCGATCTCGGAGAAGTCGGCAAAATGGCGACATTTCGGCATATCAAGCAAAACGATCCTAGCTTCGAAATACTTGTCATTCCTATCATTCACAGGATTTATTACGGCATTGAATAATCGTACAATATATCTGTTTCTAAGCCTTCTTCATAATATTTATTTTGTTTGAAGGAAAGCAAAGATTTTTTGTTATTGATCGGAAATATATTTGTACCAATTAAAGCATTAAGATAATTAATAGTGCAACGTAAGCATTGCTTGTTCGATAAGTTTACATTCTCTCACAGTGCCAGTTTTATTTCCTTGAGATAACACAGAGGTTCAATTGAGGAATACCAAACTCCTACTATCATAAAACAAAATACAAACAGCGTGGCTATTTCTTGATCGACATGTCATCTTTCTTTACGTTTGCTTTTTCTCCTTTTCGCACTTAGCGCCGATAAATTAGCATACTTTTAATAAGAAGAATAAGTTTTTTCTTGCCTCTATTATCCTCTTAATCTGATGTTCATTTTCCAGTGATTTCTGCTGTCAAGTACGTGATACGTTTGGTAACACACTAAGTAAACTTGATAAAAGACGATTCGAAAAATCTTCAATCAAGCATCAATAATCACTTTTTACACTCATGCCATTGCTTAACGTTTTTCATAGTTTATACTTTATCCTACGTATTGCAAACGGCAAATAATCGTTTTTCCACCATCATTGATAAATTAAATTGCCATTAACTTCACTCAATAAACAAATGTCGATATGCAACGCACTTTTCAGTTATTTCCGTGGACGAAATTATTGAAGACTCCTTGAGTGTTGTCAGTCGAGTTATACATTGAACATTCTGTGTGCAGTATAATCAAAAATGTTTCAATCTATTTATTTTGGGATAACAATTCTCTTTATGGCCGTATATTCTGCTCTTCGGGTGCAGATACCTTCTCATCAACATTTGAGCAGTGTGTAATAGCTTCATTAGTCATTTTGCGCATCTTCAGTTGTCATCAATAAAGAAAAGTTTCCTTTTTCAATTCTATACTTTGCATTCCTAATCAGGTCCGTTGTTATTCGTCTATACAAATGTCCACAATTACATGACTTGATTGCTAATCTCAATTTCTAGAATTGTATTTTGTTATGTTTGCGATGACAAACTGACCCTTTGATAGTCAGTAAGTTGCCCTCCAAGCTCCAGCTCTCGCTTATTGGCGAATATATCTCCCCGATTTTCACGAATTAAATTGATGTTCCATTACTTCCCCGGTGCGGTTGCTCAATCCTTTCGTGCGGTTGATGTGCGTAGATCAAGATCAGCCGTTCGATTCTGTCGAGCGCGGAGCGAGGAACACACACCAGACGGCGGAACACTTCACGGAATACTGACAGGCATCGCAGCATCGGCGTATGAAACGGCATGTGCGATGTGTGCCTCTTCGCTCTACGGTCTCTATCCCGCTCCCTTACTACTTCTTCTTCCCTCTATTTCCGTCTTCTTTTCCACTTACGCCTTGCGCTCGCTTCGCCCAACGCTGGCACACTGTTGATTACTCTCGCCCACGCGTGTAAAGTCGAAGAAGCGTTATTTTCGACGGTACGCAGTTGGCGGAGGGAGGAAAATAGATGAGTGGGAGGGAATAGTACAGCAGCCGTTCAAAAAAATTGAAAAGGAAATCATTGGCTTCTTCATCCAACATACGCGCATGACCCGTCTATTGTCCGCATTCTCTCTATATCCATGATTCGCGGATAGGTGGAAAGAGAATGACTTTACCGTCCATACCACCTTTTTGTTAACAGGCCTTTAAATGGTGAAAGGTCATTCGATATCGATGTTCGTTTTGCCGTGCCGCCAATGCTTGCATTGGCTACCATCGTAGGTACACATTTTCAACGGCATTCATTCCTTGCCTTATACAGTGCCCTTTGCAGAACCTCTGCGAAGACGAAAGCCCTTATCTGGAACTTCTCGTAGGGTGAGGTTAGTGCGCTA
The DNA here is from genome assembly GCA_914767735.1 of Anoplius nigerrimus. Classification (NCBI taxonomy): domain Eukaryota; kingdom Metazoa; phylum Arthropoda; class Insecta; order Hymenoptera; family Pompilidae; genus Anoplius; species Anoplius nigerrimus. The sequence continues at coordinate 13,432,297 of OU612078.1, forward strand.
GTGTTTCTGTCACGCATGTGCGTACGGAAACGGACCGTGCACTTCCCCTCTTTCTCTCCGACAATGCCCATTTTCCCTTCCTTTATTTACACTCTACACTATTTACGTGCACTCTCGTAAGCATACGCCTATCTTCGCACCGTAATTATATACATTCATGTGCGCGAAACTGACGTACCGAGCAATATTGCACACACATACTGTTCTCTTCGGATCTTGACGAATTTCGACAGTTTATGTTGAACATTCTTCCAAAATCTCACTGTAGTCCGTAACCGTTTCTTATATTATATTTGTTGCACACGTCTTAACCAAACGAAGCAAACACACATATTTCAGATTTTGCTCAAATCATTGGGATGAAGGGAAAATAAAAGTTGAAAAGGGCGTATTATCACTGAGAATCTCGCATCATAATTAAGTAAGAATAATGAAACTCTGATGATGTAGTAAATTGGTGTTAAATAATTGTCTGTTTGGATATTCAGAAATCACAGTATTGAAGAGTTCTATGCCTGATTGTAATAAAACAACAAGTAATTGTCACGCATATTGCTAATGTGGCTCGAAACAGGATCTGCCGTTTCTTATCCGGCTACCTCCCTTTAATACACACATTCAAGATTGCTAAACGACTCTGAATTATTCGATACGTTTTGAATGCTATACTCATAGTCATTCTAACACTATCGCTTTGGTAAGATTATATTCGACCTTGTTTCTTTGATAGTGTAAAAGAAAGATAGTGCGACCCTTATGTCTTACAATTGCTGATCTCTTGTAATTATTATGGTCTTACGACAATAGAATAATGATAATGTGATAAATAGATGGACACATATAACATTTAACACATATATAAATATATATCTCTCTCTATATATATATGAATGTTATATATGTATACATATATAACATTTTAGAATGAATTTCATGAATGTGGGGGGATAAAAAAATAAATTGCTTGTATAGTTTATGTATTGAAAATTTATCGTAGCATACCACTGGACTGCTATTTCGAACAGTCTTTTGTTGAACGAAGAGTATACTTGGGATATTTCAGTGTACTCAATCTGCGGAACATGTGTCTGCCAAATGTCAATGCCAGATCGGTAAGCTTTTAAATCTCAGGCCTTTACGTTGAAAGCAAGAGGAAAGTAAGAAAGCAACAAAGTAAAAGTATCTACATTCTAACGGATTGTATATATTATTCCAACTTGATATATATTTTAAGATGCGGTGCGTAAATAAACATGCTTTTTATATATTTTTCGTATTGTTTTCAGTAAAAGTTCAAATATTCCACAGGATTAAAACAGAAAGGAACAATATACAATTACGTAAGGGCATGCATCTTGATAAACTATGAATTATCGAGCATTCGATTCAGAATTCTCTTCGTCAAAACAGTACGGGTTACCGATAGCCTCGTTATAAAGAGAAACCATATAAAAAAAAAACTGAAACTACGTAGAAAAGAAAATAACGATAATACAGGTATTTAAGTAGAGTTAACTTACACCGAAGAATAATTCAAATTAATTGGATAAATGAAAATGAGGTTCCCGATTCTTACCATCGTTGCAGCCCGATCGATCATTGATTTGCGCGCTCCACGATGGATCGAGAATAAACCGTGAACAGTCGGTAATACAGTACTGATGAATTCAAGAGCAAATGAGAAGGTAGATCATGTTAAGACACAAGGTTCAAGGCCATAAGTGAAAGCTACTGCTTGGAATCTGTTACGCCTCCTGGGACCTTCCCTCCTCACTTCTTATTCCCACCATTGCTACTTCTTTTTCTACCTTTTTTGCTGTTCCCATCATCCGCGCAGTCAGTCGTCCCTCGAAGCCTAACATCTTCGTAGCCGAGTGAGCGGTGTAGTGGCTTAATGTCATAGGAACAGTTTTTAATACGTGTCTGCTCACTGTACCAGTATTGTTATACAATCATTTCGATCGGCTTATTAACTAATCAGTGATACCTCGAATCTTGCCATCAAATTTTCTTGTAAGTTTACTTTCATCTTGCTTGCCACTGACTTAATTGACATTTTGTTCAGCGGTATGATTAAAGCGGTTGAGTGATTTAATCCTCAATCTTCGCCTATAATTCCGTTTTAAACCAGTCGCAACATCATAGCGTTATATAACACAACTGTCAGTTATCGGAGATATTATGTTTATTAGATATCTTGTTTGATACAGCAAATTTGATCAAGTATTGTTAATTCTTCTCCTTTTTAAATAACGTGAACCTAATTGCACAGACCATGCTTAAAAATTGGCTGAACTTATTTTTCAATTATGAATATCAGCAATCGGCGCTATCAGTGTTTATTAATTATCACTCAGTGGAGATAAATATTATGCCTTGGGCAACAATTTATTTCGTTCTCCGAAACTTAATATAGTATCAGTCGGATTGCAGACATTCTTCTCAATGCAAATTTTCTATTTAAAGCGTGGGTACGACAAAATTTTATCAAAACCTCGCCACATTTTATCGTATTACGCTGAACGAGCGTGACGTAATCGTCCCTGCTCCTTCCCCGCCTCAACTTCTACCCCTCCCCTCTCTTGACCTAATTGAAAACTGCAAGAGAGGGAAGTAGAGAAGTGAAAAAAATAAGGTTTAATTTGGATTGTAAAGAAAGTGTCGGCGGTAAACGAACACTGTCCACTTTTTTCCAATGACGTCATGTAAGAGGGAGCTTATGTCGATTTTTACTATCTTTTGTGGAGGTTGGAGAGAGATAGTAGGGGAGGAGAGCAAAAAGGGTTGAAAGGGGTACGAAAGAATGATGAAAGTGGTAAAAGAGGATGGAAACAGTGAATATCAGCGTATAGCAGCCTTTTATATACGCTCATATGTGTGCATATGTGCTTGTTGCACCATAAATGTACGCGCATGGCATAACAAATGTATATGTACATAGACGTTGTATAGGTTCGTAAAGGGGAGAATACTTTCAAACTTTGTTACGAAACATGCGGTGTGATTCTTTCCGTGCCACACCAGAAGCTAAACGGTACACGTCGTGCATTATAGAATGAGAATTAACGATACATTTTTTCTGGATAATAGAAATTTTCTTCTTTAGTTTCACAAAATTATTTGTAAACGTATGCACTCTTCACAAACATCTTTTCTTTCTACTTCTTTTGCTTTTCTTCTTGATTTAAACGAATAAACTCATGGTGCAATAGATAAGTAAGGTTAATAGCATTAACATAATTGAGAAATGTTAAAATACGTTTTACAAAGTGTTGTATTACTTAGAACACCGTTTACATATGCTCTACAGGTATGTGTAGCCATAAATGCTTTTATCCGCAGCGCAGTCCACTTCAAAGGAGCAATCTGCACTTGAATAAGGGAGAAGACAAAATGGAGCCAATTTTGTGTTGCACTAATTCACCTAGTACTTAACTGTAGCTACATAGTATACAAGTAGTACCTGCTACTATTTTCACTCTTTTCGGTAATATCACTTCATGTCTTTCACAAAGTCGTTTTATAATTTCTTAAATATCATCTAATTATCGAGATAATACGAGATAGGTCAGTCTGTATGCAAACTTATTCTTAACACCAGCCCATCTATGTATTCATTTGATTGCGTCGACTAATTTAGAATCAATGATAAAGAAAGCATAAAAGATGTACTTTGAAGAAGGAGGTATAAAGGTGCGTGTATTGTACGAGTATACCTCACGTCACCTAGTAAACATCACATGAGTGAATAGTAAACTTGCTGTGCCTTGCAAATACGAGAAATGGGACGTGTGTCTTTTCTATGACTTTTTTTCATTGTCTTCAAATAGGGAATCAATGGTTACAATGAAACCCATGTATTGGGGGCATAGTGTATAACGGTGGCCCATGTGTGCATGTATATGGCGCAATGTGGTTAAGGCATATAGTGAGGAGGAGATAGGAGGATGAAAGGGAAGCGTTGGGGAGATGCGCGTGCGCAAGGTTTTCCCGGGAATCGGGTCTTTCCGGGTCTCCGGCACGGTTTTCCTTCACTTTGGTGTCGACAAGGCAACAGGTGACAAGTGCTTCTCCTTTGCAGACGAGAAAGTAGGCGTTAGAAGTGTCCAAGAAACGAACATTATTCAATTTCGCAATCTGCAACAGTATCCGACATATGATCAATATTTCTCTGCAATAAGAAACTGCCGTGGAACGGAATAATCGAGAATTGGTGGTGCAAGCAGCTTATAAGGAAGGTTTGGAGGCACTATGAGTGTCGAGGACGCTATCAACTACAAACCTAGCGAGGAGGAGGATTATTACGCTTTACTCTCCTGTGACGAATCTTCGACGGTCAGTTAACATTTACATATATTCGTTCATTATTTTGTCGACCTTCATTGACACTGCAGGTAGCTCAGCTAAATTGCTCTTGTCATTCGTTTCCTCTATATCAATCAGATCTGAAGATACGTATGTTTATTGAGCTTTGTATTTAACATGCGGTTAATATATACATCTTGTATATTTGTCTGCGGTCGCATTTTTAACTGAGACGATATTTAGGTGATGTCATTAATGCAGAAATTTTCGATGCTAAAAATTGTCAATTATTCAGATTCTCTCCGTTTATGTTTGTCTGAAGATTCACTTTATCGGGTTGAAAGTTTACGGGGGTTGAAGTTTATCGACGACAAGTTCCGGAAGTAGAGTTTGTCAGAGTGGTTTCTATCAGATTGTAGATGTGAGGTGAATGGAAAGTCGATATTCGTTAAAGCTGCTTAATTTGCCCTTCTTAGAAATTACCAGAATGCGCAGTTAAGATTTATCAACGAACAAATTATTTAATAAACTAATATAGAATTATACGAAAAAACGCTATTTGTCAATAAATTGCGTAGAACTGACTACAGATGCGTTTCAATTTCGCGAAGAAATCCTCGTATCAAAGTAAGACTTTAATACATTTATCGGGTAATTAAAATGATCAATATAAAATGTCGGCCGTTTGCCTTTGGCTATTTAGATATATATTCACTGACTCATTAAACGGAATTGACCTTTGACGATAAATAGTGCCATAAACGACAATCGGCCATCCCTCTTTAGATCCCTCTGTTTTGCATCGCCTTTTCTATCCTTATTTCGTCTTCATTGATAATCATTAACTAAAAATAACTGCTCTGGCTTTAAATAGGTTTTGCTAAGTGCGTTTGTTTAATGCGAGTTAAAGGATACCGTACATTGACAAATGTGCTAATTTATTAATTTACCCTCCATTATTACATTATTGGTATTTGTGCCGTTTATAAACAGTTAATTGCACATTCTTTGTTTTTCTAAATTTTAGTGCATTCGGAATATTTGTTTGATACTCCTCGTTAATATTTTAACAGTTCTTATTTTCTATTCCGCGAATTATTTGTTTTAATAAATAAGTGACGTACGCGATACTGATTTTTCGTAACGAATGTAGTACTAATATAAGTAGAAATAAGAATAACTGGAAACATAGAATAGACATATAAATGATTGCAGACCGTACAGTACATAAAAACAATCATTTCTAAACATACTATCAGTCCATGCTGTTAGTATTTCCGATCAGCGTGTATTACGGATGTGTAATGAACTGATTGTTTGTACTCGTCTTGATATTATCGATTAAATTGGTTACAGCGATATCGTAAGTTACTTCTGCGTTCCCAATAATTCTAATTTAGATGAATGATCAAAAAACTGGTTAAGAAATACGCCGTGCACATCATTCACCTTAAAGTTAGTAACCTGCGAGTCTAGAAGAAACATTTACATCACTTATGGATTTATTTACTGGCAGTTCCTTCGCATGTTTAATTGACACACTCCACTGTACATAATTCCCTTTCACGAAAAGATTGATTTGTACAAGCTGCTTGTTACATTACGAATATGGTGAGAGTTCGTTTTCATCGTCGCAGGTCGAACAGATAACAGCCGAGTACAAAGTGTTGGCGTTGCAATATCATCCCGATAAGAATGCCGGTGGTAAAGAAGCCGAGGCGAAATTTCAGCAGTTAAAGGTAAAAATTCATAATTTCTTGTACAGATTCAACGCTCCGTGGCTACCTTGCTTATTCGAGAAAGGAGAACTCTTTGTGACTTTTTAACAAAATGCAATCCGTTCATTGTTTTCCAAATCTTTCTAATTCATTCCAATTTTGATTTACTCTCTTACACTGGATTGACTCGTTTATACTTTCTTTTTCTATATCTGTCTTCTTGCGAGTATGCTATGCTTTAGTTCATTCAACGCATCCCGTTCTGTGCGTGTAATTCTGGTACTTGAGAGCGGCAAATAAAGAACGTTTTCTTCTTTGCGTTGAAAGAATGCGAAGGAAACCCTTTGCGATCCGGAGAAAAGAAGTAATTATGACAAGTGGCGACACAGCGGAATCGCGATCAGCTACAAGCAATGGCTTGGTATGAAGGAACATGTGCATCAAGTAAGTAGCCTCAAGTACATTTGATAAAAAAAATAATAAGGAGTGGAGATCAACGTCACGGTATTCGGTTTTTACGACAAAAATATTTTGCATTAGACAAAAAGAGATAGGGTACAGTCGAATAGACAATCAGGTTTTAGCAAAGACTTTGTCAAAATCAATATCGGGGAAGCGGGTGATGGGTTTGTGCTTGACGTAGTAACGAATTTAGCTTTTTTCGTGTAATAGCATTATATTATTTTTCTAGCACATGTAGTAATACGTATAGTACCGAACATATTAAAATAGAAGATTTCAATCAGTACGGATGCAAAAATTGCTAAAATGTTTTCATGACGGGTGTTATACAACAAATCCTATTTTAATTAACAAAAAGGATATTAGAAATCTGTACGATGGTGATGGCGGTGGTGATTTGGTCACATCGAAGTAAAAGTGTTTAAATATTGACAATGTGTTACGGACAGACAATGCACTGGAGTACACCAAAAACGAAGGATCGTATGCTACCTGATGCTAATGCGGTATCCAGCGGTGCACCCGGACCAGTTTCCGGTTCACCAGGTCATGTACGTGGTCAGTCGGCTAATGCACATCGCAGGGCATCCGAAGGAGGCGCGAATATTTATTATGGAGCGAGGAGAGACATAGAATGGGATTCGCAGCCGCCGAGTGAGGTCGTCAATAAGTTCCGCAACTATGAAATCTAAGATGAAAGGAGGATCAATTGGGGGATGGGAGGTTAGGGAAGAAAGCTGGGAGATAAGGTAGATTACATATGGATGAGATGAATGTCTGGTGTATACGCAAAAGAACCTGAAGTGCGGTCTATAGATGAGTTCGCCGTTGATTATTTTTTTCTCGGACATTTTTCTTCCGAACTACCTTAACAAGTTCGTTACCATTTCAATTTTATGTAGATTCCCACTTTATGACGGTGTTATTCATTAATTTTCAATGACCAAATAGAAACCGTCAGTTAAAATCGAACATGATTATATACAGTTTAGGATAATTGCAGTACGTTATTAATTTTATTTCAATCAACTAACCCAGTTAATCATTTTCCATAAATTTGAATGATTAAAATTCTTCTCTAGACATAAATGTCCTATGAAAGTGCGAAACGTTTTAACGATTATAAACAATATCGGAACAAGCGTATGTACTATCAGAATATACACGTCGATATCTAATTAAGAGAAAGAAGTATATATATATATATATTATTATATATGTACATATATAAACATATCTGTTTGAAACTGTCCAATTAACGGTGGAAATAATATTTAAAAAAAGATGGTTGTCGCTAATTATACAAGTTGAAATTCGCGATGGAGGACATCCTAATTTGATGTAACCCTTACAATGCTCCCTGACGCTTGCGTTAATTGCTTTAACTATTGATTACATCTGTCATAATGGAAAATGCAATTATAATGTTTTTGACAGATCAATCGAAAGATAAGCGAGGCTTGCCCAACTATTTATAAACGTTGAATTTTTTTTTATATTCAACATATCTCCATTGCGAAATTTATCAATCAACAACGTTACAACAGTACCTGTTTCTTCCGAGTAAATAATGCGTACGGGAAAATTCCTTATAAGGACTAAGTCATATGATTTACTCAGTACTTGAGCAATTAAACTTGGTCCGTTATTTTTTCTACGTCTCTTATAACTGTATACTGTGGTTTCCCAACATTCCAGTCTCTCAAATTTTCTTTTGGCAGTCAACTCACAGAGCTTTAATGCAATTACGTGACTTTGGATCAGTCAATTACTCTGTACAACAGATAATAATTTTTCGTTCATAATTTTCCCAAACGCAATAGTCATAGTAAACTAACCATTTTTTATATGTAACAAGCGTAGTAAAACGAGTGTATGTTAGTTAATGGAAATTAAAAGACGCGAGATAAGTATAAGAGGAAGGCAACCTGTATTTGTTCGATGATTTGTTGCGAATATTGAGAAAAAGTTCCACACTTTTCATTGTGGGGGTAACTACACCGAAACCAAAACTAGACAGTATCATCATAATTTATACTGGAAATGCTGTCTTCAACGTCAACGTGAATATTCAAAGTCAAACCAGTAATAATTTAATGATTGATCGAAGTCGACTATTGAATGCATATCGACCCTAATGATTTCGTTCCGAAGTTACATAAAGTAAAAGCGATGGGAAAGTATACTGCTATGAAAAATAAGGGTAAATAAGGAGACATGGAGAAGAAATTCTCCAATATGTAAAAGAATGTCGAGAATGTTAAAGAAGAAAGCAGAGAAAAATTCTCGGACCACTCTTATTACTATGAACGTGTACCCTGTTGTACCTATATTTTTCTAGACTGTCCATTGTCTATATATATGTATACACATATATATACACACATATACATATATACACATATATATATGTGTGTAAATATGTGTATATATACATTTACAAGTGAGTGTGATATAATTATTGCAAAAATTACCGCGATACCAATACACGATAAATGTTTGTCTATTTATTACCTAGGATAAAGACGATCTATTTAACTCGTACAACCGACAAAATAGAACAGTTAAAACATCATGTGGAAAACCGGGAATTTCACATTACTTATTGGCATTGAACGAAAATGTTAAACACAGATACTATCAAGTGTCCGTCGTCATATTCTGCAATGTTGTACGAATCAATAGATCGCCTTCAGACTACGATAAGTCGGAGCTAATCGCTGCGCATATGCATATGCATATATGTAATTACGAATCTGTACACTATACGAGAAAGAATGTGAAATTATACGCGAAGAAGTAAATTCCTAAGTTATGTCACTTGTCGCCGGCTGGCCGAAGCGACAATATGTTCTGTCATTCGCGATACGTTAAGGATATCAATAAATAAATGTGTTTAACTATCGTTCTGTCGAAGTTTTGTGATCTCATGAGAGGAAGCTTCGGCGTCCTGGGCACCGGACTGTATCGTCAAAAGATTTAATATTTCTCGGTAGCCGTCTACAAATAAAAATGCTAGAGATTGAACGGATGGCTCAACCGAGAATTTCGTCGCGTGTTCTATATTTATGAAAAATGGAAGCTGGAGTTAAATCGAAATTCGATAAGAGAACGGGTTGAACGCGATTCTCGTTCTTTTTTCGGAGGGTGACGAGGGGAGCAAGCGGCAGAGAGAGTGAAAGCCGAATATTGTGCGATATTGCCGGAAGCTTCGAAGCGCGAAACAAACGGCTCGCCCCAATTCCCAATCATCCCGACGTATTTATATACATGTCTCTATAGCTCTACAGTCTCTGTACATCCTGCCATACAATTCTACGCTCATGCAACATAGACGGCGCAATAGTGACAAACAAACGGCGCTGTAACTAAATGACTTTTTCATACTATTTCCATAATGATAAGAGGAAACATGTTTGACCCTATTGTTGGCCGCAGAATAGAACAAATTTTAGTCAAGAGAGCATTATTCGACACATTAGAATGACAGAGATACATTATGAGTGAGAGAGTAATAGATTGGAAATATGTTTTGATTGCAAGGGTGAAATAAACTACGCAATTACATGATCTTTTACGAGATGCTAATAGCAGTTATAAGATGACGAATTGTGATCGCAAAAATTAGTTTAATCGGAGTCTTAAGCGCTGTAGTCTTTTGAAAAGCCAAAAACGGCAGCCAAGTTTGAAACGACATGTATCCTCTCCCATGATCGATCCAGGGGGTTGTGAAGGTGGGCGTTGAAGTTGTTGCAGTGGTTGGAACGGTTTATCCCCCCTCTTGCCGGACAGTACCCAGCCTGACCCGAAGCTACCTATCTGAACCCTGTATAGACCTACACCTTTGATCGAAATTCCTACACGCACGGCTGGTCACGCTTCGACCATCCCATCCCAACCCCTTCGTATCTATGCCCTACTATTTGACTCTCCCCACCCCCGTTCGATCTCCAAAACGATCGAAAGAACGTGCTTTAATTCTCTAGCATGACCTTAACCCTTTTCGCCTTATTCAATATATTGTCATTGCATGTATTTTTCTTCCGGTTGTATTATTTTTCCTTGTTGCTTTGTTACGCATAGAATATTTTTATTCTTGCTACATCGTATTTCTCGTAGTATTGCTCAAAGCAAGGTAATGAAATTTATATTGCTGCTGTCTTTCTCCATTGCTCCGAATTTTTGTATCTCTGTTCATTGGTGTTAACACTTGTGTAACGAATTAGAAATAAAGTGCGATTTAATGATGGATGTCTTCTATGGATGGAATGCTAATTTACGGTAAGTGGAAACTGTATTTTTTTACTGTGGATGGGTTTTCGGGAAAACTGTAAGAGATTATTAGAGATACGTAAACATTTATTGTTGTTCACTGATGTCATCTCTTATCTATAAAGTTGGAGTAACGATTCTATCCTTAATCGGTTACGAACAAACTTACATCCTAATGTATTTAATACTAGATAGGAAATACTTACAATTGTTCGATTGTTCGTAAGTGGTTGTACAAGTGTGTACGTGCATCAATATTTTACAAAAGATCAATCACGATTGCAAAGCGAATAGAATTGTGAATATTTCATTTAGTCGGGATTTGGTAATTATAATTTCGTCGGGAGTAATAGTACGAAGGAATAATAGTCGTCTGCTGAGTCGATACAATAGACAATAGGAATTCAAAGTGCTTATGTGTGATAAACAGTCACCTTAGAAGCATCCTATAAATAAAGATGCAACTACACACTCGTACAGATTAACAATGTCATAATTACGTGCGATAACAACGAATCGTAACAACATGCCGGAGGCAAAGAAATTCAGAAAATTATCGATGATCACTATTATGAATTTCTTTGTCCCTCACCTTTTCTTTTTCCTTTCCTCCTGCCTCATTCTCTACTCGATCATTCAATCCTCAGCGCTCATCATTAATTTTAACGTCACCATATTTTTTGCTATAATGTTCCTACGTATCAAATACGCACCAAGAATTGTTTCATTAAATTGAGCAATACATTCTGGCGATGTGTCGATTTTTTGGGATGCTTGATGATTAATGTTTTTTTATGTATGAGATTTTTTAGAATTATTTGATCGTCTGTAATTCGTGTCTTTTTGTATGGTAACACCACCGAAGCAAGAATTATGAATTGAACAAAATGTCAATGTGACAGTATATTTAATTATTTAAAGAACAGTAAAACCTCTCTGACGACATGAAGCAAAGACAACAGTTCCGTCGTCTTTACGATTGATCGTGTACTTCTATTTCGTAAGCAATTCGTATACGAGAGTCAATTATTATATTTACAAAAATTACTTTGCTTAGTCAGTTCTTATTATACTTTTATACACAGCGACCCGCGATAACGAAGCATAACTGTACAAAATACCATTGCAAAAAAAGAAACTGGAAATGTTACATATAATATTTCGTCATAGTTGCTGTATTCCATCAATTTTGGAGCACCCTACATGTGTTATATGTGATTGAGTCAATGCTGCGTTCTCTAATCTTAAGGTTTTCTACTACTAGCTTCATTTCATTTGGCTTAGGTCTATGTGGTAAATGAATGAGTGTGATTTCTCTTTTTCCCTCCTTTAAAAATCAGCGGGAGATTACCACTTCCCGAAGTCTTAATGTAAATATATACATGGATTAGCCGGTTAATTACTTTGGGATTTAACATAAATATAACTCCTAGGGTAAGGTGAAGTATACTGGAAAAGAAATATGAAAACTAAACAAAATTGCAACATTCTTTATTAAAATTCTATTAGCATAAAAATTAATAAAATCTGCTTTTAACCGTTTGGCTGCTGAGGAGCGCTGTCGCGCTCTTCTTATATTACGATAAAAGTGCGAAGAGCGCATTAGCGCTACTGTTTTGTTTATTTTTGTTGTTGCAATGCAATACACGTGAGTTTATTGTATGAAAAGTGTTTTACATTTTTTTCCCATACACGCGCAATTAGTGCCTGCCGCAGTTTTGTCATATGTTCGAAAAATACGTTAGCAGCCAAACGGTTAAAGAATATATAATAGGGCGTCATAGATAAACATCTTCTTAATTAACTTAAGACAAATGATAAATCTCCTATATTAAAAGTCGTCAAGTCTCTCTCTGCTGTTTTTATCACTGAAAACAAAGAATTAAGTATTTGAAAATAAAGATATTAATCTGAAAATCTAATAAGCTTGGAGTAGTGTTATGAGACTGGCCAGATGTCAATTTCCGCCACAGATATATGTTTCTTATAATGCCAATGTAAAAACAGGGCATATTCTCCCATTGAACCAAAAGTTGTTCCCCCCAGTTTGTACGTAATAATTCTTGAAAATTATGATCTATGTCGCGAAACAATGAATATATTGTGATGTAGTGAAACATTGGTAGAAAATTAAGATCTCAGACGTGGGGAGAATAAATTTTCGCGATTTGACAATATTTAAGAAAATGTTTCCGAAACTAATGAAACATTCTTATTAATGTTTCGCTTTCTCTTAATATTGCATGCAAAGCGCTGCAGATATTTTTTCTTATAAATCCTATGAATCACAATGATAAATGTACTCGACATGTTTCGTTATAAAAGTTCCTCCATTTTTATCTTTTCTTTTTCGCCTTTTTGCCACTTAACTTGTGCTACATTTTTGCATTCTATTCGTTACTCTTGACATTAGTAATAAATTTCCAATTATTCGTTTCCAGAAATAATACTATAAGGTGAGATATGATTAGATGCGTGATCATCTGGAGCGGAAAGATGTGCGTGCAAGGGAACTGCGAGACTGTCGCGAGAACAAACCGATAACCCGATATAAAAGCATTTAGAAAATTGCAAGTTCATGTATTATTTTCATAAACATCAGTTTACGACAGTTAGTTAATTGAAATTATCCAGACATCCGACTTGACTCCCGCACGCACTCTTGGAATACCTACGTTTCGGCCGGTTACATTAGTGTGATGATACAATCACAGTCATTATTGAAATGGTCTTTCAGTAATGTTTCAGGCAGTAATTGCGATCTTTTTGAAAATTCACCATTAAAACATTCTATTATTGCTTCGTGTTGAATTGGTGTTGCGTTTCACATTATCCGATTGTAGAAAATCTTCTCGTATATATGTTGCATGCAGTCGACATTTTAACTACGTAATTACTCTTAGTCTCCTAATGGTACTGTGGCAATGATCATCGTTATAAAGATTGTAAATATTATGAGGTTCACCTACTCATCTTTCCCCATTTGTTTTTACTTTTTATATGCTTGATGACGTTGATGTTGTGTTTTATTGTAGGCAATGTCATATGTTTTATACTGGTGGATCTTTTTAAAGGTATAATCACAATTATTATTATATTATGTGTGTGGTGATATTTGTGGTAATGACTGAAACTATTATGGAAATTAGTTAGTAGCGACAATGTGTTGACACATTACTTGGGGACACTCTAAAACTACAGTTGAGCAGGAAGAGATTCTGTTAATTTTTTTGTTGTTCTTCCTCACACTTTGTGCACCTCGATGTTTTTCCTTTTTCCATTTGTGGGTTTCTTTTTCTATTTCCTTTAATCTTTTTAATTCTATCATTCCCTTCCGTCGTTCAGGCGTTTCCTCCTCATTTAATAATTGATGGCAAAATTGTAAAAGTGTAAAATTCATTGCACAACGTCGGCTTCGTCAGCTGCTTGATTCTCTAAAGTGCAAGGCCTTAGAAATTCTTGTCCTCTTTCGTGAAGCCACTTATTAGCCACTGAAACAAAATTTAAAAATGTCAAGAAATTAGGCGAATGCAATTACACCTAACGCAGATGACGCAGTTTTGTTTCGTTTTAGTTTAAAATGTTTTTCTTTCAAAATGTACAACACTGGTTTTACGTTAGCTTCGATTCTAAGTTTATTTGTTGTTACACCTCAATTGTGAAAGCACCGAGAGGCGTCCGCGTTCTAAACCTTCAAGGATGGCAAAAAAAACTGCTGTGTACCATATAACCGATCTTTCATACAGTTAAGAAGTAAAATCAGGTTCTTATCGCAGGTGAAAGTATGGGTGGAAATATCTTCGCGACACCGTATACAGGGTGAATGGAATGTTTTTTACCGCCACATATAACGTGCTGACTGCCACACGCGTCGTCGATGCCCAACCTGGCGATAAACGTGTTAAAGAATTATCACAAGAATGAGAGGAGATATTTCACAAAACACTTTATTGACAGGAATGTTTTTGATTTATATGCTCCGAATAACGGTCGCGGTAAAGTCGCTGCGCCTCGTACGCATTCCCGCCCGCCAGACCGTACACTAATTGTAAGTGCATATCTGCTATTTCGTGGTTCGAGTAACTAGCCATCCTCTCGGCAATCCACGGTAGAAATGCCGTTGAAAGCGAGGACCGATCGTTTTCTACTATTTATCTTTTGTATAATCCGATTTTGCTGATTTGGCCGATTTGAATAAAGTTTTATCTAGTGGGCCAAACGATAACCAAGACAAAACAGAACTGGTGGTTATCGTTTTTAATAAATGTCTTGAATGACGAGACACTATGGCCCTATTATGTTCACACATCTATTTTGAGTAAGTTTTAATCTTACAATTAGAAGTACGCTTGGCATTGTATCCCACAAAACCAGCGCAGCTCTAAGCATCGTGCCTTGCTGACGGATATATCCTCATAAATTCGCGTGGAAGTTAGCATGTTACCGATTAACTTTTTATATTTTAGCATATAAATCAGTAATATTCCTGTTAATAAAGTGTTTTGTGTGATATCTCCTCCCATTCTTGCGATAATTCTTTAACACGTTTACCGCCAGGTCAGGCATCGTGACCCGCGTGGCAGTCAGAAAACTTCCTATAACTTTTAACCCCTTGCGTTGTACCCATACATGGTTTGACAAAAATTGCTTGTATTCGTGTGTTCTACTACCCCTTCAATTTTCTCGCTCGAATTCTGGTTCACCCTGTAAATGTCCGTGTCCGTCCCGGGTTCAAAACCCAGACAAGAAGGAATGGGTAAGGGAAAAGTGCAATCTCTTACAATTTGTACCATAAGGGATTATGTGATTTACAGGCTGATTCAAGGTAAAGGCCGGTGCAGGGTTGAGATTGCAGTAGGAAAGACAGAGAGTGTAGTTAAAATTTTCTTCCCGGCCATCCCTTTTATACCGGACTTATGCGAAGATAAAGTTGGATGGATTCATTGACGGTTGAAATGCGCTGAGAGCATGACATTTAGTAATTTGCAGTTTTAGTTTAGTCAGAGGCTACGACTCATATACTTCAGCAACACTTGGTAAGCAAATGTGTTCATTCGCAGCGAGTTTACAGTGATTAAAAAGGGAAATTCTCTTTTTTCTCAGATCATAACATTTATAGTGTTGTTAAATAGTGACAAACTCGACACCAAACGTTCGAATGGGTCGTTGGGATGGGTTCGGTCTAGGTCACTGAACAAGTAATTTTTCTTAATCTCTTGATTTTGCGCTCGCTGTTATTCACGTGTTCTATGGATTCTAAAGTTATATTCCTATTCGAGTAAATAAAAAGTGAGTTAACTTAATGTGTACACGACCTGCGAGCTAGATTTTTATATTGTTATTCCATCTTGAATACTTTTTACGGTTATTATGGATAAATGTGTATGAGTTTCATTTTCCTTTTACACGAATAAAAGAATTTATTTGAACGATAGTACGTAGAAAGGTTGGCTGAAAAACAATCAATCGAACGCAATCAAAATTGTGTCAATAACGTTTTTGTTCGATTGACTATTTTTTAGCAACCATTGCACTATCATTTATACGATTGTGTATACTGTACTGTTTATTCGATTGAAGGCTCCAACTCATTCAAATCATTAACAACTATCGTGCAGTGTTGTATGTAGTAGTAAGTAAAATGCAAGTTGTTTTTACCCCATTTTGAACCAGTTAGAACTGGGCAAGCGGCATGCCTGGTTTTGAAGTCCCCTTCTCCGTTTGGCTTCAAATTGTACCAAAAGGCAGCGCTGCCTTTTCGGGGCCAAAGAGAAATATTTATAGCCGTGAACACAGTGCCGCCTCCTTGTTCGACATCACTCATCTGCATTGAATTTCTTTACTTCAGTACAATATACTTCAAATGCGACATTCTTCTAAAGCTAACGTAAATTTTACTTAACAATGACATTAACTTACATAATAAAGAACTGTAGCTATGCGATTTCCGGTTCCCAAACCCTTAAAGGCGTTTGTTTCTTCTTTCTGTAATAAAACATTGAATCGTTAGTTTTATGTTAACTACTGTTATTCACATTGCTCTACAAATGCGAATCGAATAAAAATACGAATGCAGGATACACCAAGAATTATGGTACAGCCCATGAGCAGCCGATTTTTGTTGAGAAAGCGAATAAAAAGACATGTCTTTTTTACGCAAGTTAGCAGTGAATAGTTAAACGCTACAATCTCAATCGTTTTGGACAGTCTGTACATTCGGTTGACCGTTATACGGATAAAAACGAGAGAAGTCCAAATAACAATAAAAATGTTATACGAAAAGCGTATGTACACAAGTGATTAATGTTTACTTTCAATCTGTCCGGGAACGAGTTGTGCAACAAACCAATTTCGGCATCAGTTTTTCAATATACTTTTAAACGATTCGCTTCTTTCTGTCGGGCGCCTTACTCGAGCGAAATCGAAATGCGGCTCATAATGACCACCGATTCCGTAGTTGACAACTTGTAATTCTTCAGCAGTGTCTACACTTAGGCTGGTCATGTGCTCAACGCGCCTACTGACTGCAGCCACGTGCTTGTGCTCATACTCTTGCAGCCAAGCACTCTTGCTAATCCTATAATTTGCAATTTCGAGCTCGCCAGTCTTGTAGTTTTGAACAGTTGCCCTTTTAAACTGTAAAATATATATAGTTACATGGCAAGAGAAACATAACGTTAAATTAATAATTATTAATACATATACATAACAATTATTAATAAAAATAATTATGTGTTGCTTCATAAGAGAGAAGACAAAGATTTACAAGATAAAAATGTGTGGAGAGTGATGCACGAATGATGAAATTGAAAACAAATTGGGGTAATCTAAGAAAGGAATGATACGCATAATTTGATAAAGATAAACGAATGAGGCGCAGAAACAATTGGACACGCCTGAAGAGAAGAAAAAGAATCTGAAGAAAATATTGAGCCGAACGTTTAGATAAGCAGAGAAGAAATTCAATTCAAAATTCGATGTATGTATAATAGTGCCACAGACTGGAAAGTGGTAATACGCACGAATTTTTTAAGAAACAGGCAAATTTAAACGGTTTATTGTGACAGTGAGCTATAGGTAAGTGGTGAGTTGAAGACAAGTAAGCATTTCATAGAAAAGTTAGAGAAAAGGTACAGAATGTGTGATGGGCAGAAGAAAATTGCACTTTATGTAAGAAGTATCTGCAATGCAATGCGAGTGTTGTAGAGAGGAATGAAAAAATATTAAGTCGATGATAAAAAACAACGTAGATGAAAATGTAGTGCCAACATGAGATTATCAAGTATCTACACAAAACTATTTATAGATGGCGGAGCAGTAAAACGGCAAATTATGAGCAGCACCAGTCTCTAGAATTAAAAAAACTGAATTCAACTGTATCTTAACATAAAAGTATTATAGAATAGGCATAAAAACTAGATTATTTAGAATCAAAGATCTCTATTTAGGCATTTAGTATGACGGAAAATGAATTCGTTAAACTGAAAGCTTAAAAACCTGCGGTAGAATAAATTTCTGGGAGTAAGTTTTGCGTGTATGTGTAATTATGGTATAGTATGCTATAGGGTGAAGCGTGTCTGAGAGTGTCTGGAAGTTCACACAGAATTTTTTGCCTGACTGACAAGCATTTCTGGTAGTTAGTACATTGCATCCAAAATTGTAGCACTTAAAAACGGTCAGAGTTTTTTTAATATCGGGAGCATACGATCATTGACTAGTGCTAATCAATATACCGTAGAAGTTTTTGATCATAACATTTTTACCGGTTTTTTTTTTTTAATAAAACTATAAACGATTGCGTACCCTTGGCTGAGCCAATCTTTTAATTGTTTCAATTTCGTCGTCGGAAATAACATTGTGGTAGACAACGATCCGGGGATCCAGGTATGCTTCCTCTTCTTTAAACGGAGCAATCTTCAGAAAAGGGACACCTCTATCCACATATCTGCATTTCAGATTTTTTTGGACACTGGGCGGAATGGAAACTTCGCCGCGGCAAAGCATTTCGTATCTTTCCCTTTCCGTCATTTCGTCCCATGTGTTCACCTTTTCCTTTGATACAGCAAAGTGCTACGGAAGAATATTGATTATAAATATTATAACGATGTGCAAGATAAAGTTGACAGTGGAATGGATTAAATATCGTTGTTGATAGTTACACAGTTGTTGCTAATAAAAAAAAGGTTTAATTCCGGTCATGATCTTGAATGGACGTGTACTGAATAAAAATCTATTATATATATTTCACGTAATTTTTTATATCAAATACTGAGATTGCGGAAGGAATCTTCCTCTCAAATTGATTTCAGGAGTGGGATGCCATTGGGATGTAACGTAGAACAACTGTGATTTTTTAATACAGATGCAAATGTAAGGGAAATGGAATACAATCCGCGAATTGTTTGTGGAGGATTGGCAGTCGCCGAGTCGAAAACACGAAGTTGTTATGAGAAAAATGTTGAGGTAGTAGAAGGCCGTTTAGCGACGATATGTCCAGAGAGCATTTAAAGAAAAAAAATACACACAGGACAGGAAGGTTTTGCGAAAATCTCCGCTTACCGGCAGAGAATATTTGTTGGCGAGAGGAAGACGTGAAACGATTCCAGAACATAACATGTCGGGGTTGTGACGAGATAGAGACAGATAAGATACACTAAAGATAAGGATTAAATAGTAATGGTACTTATTGTCTTTGTTCAATTTATTGTAGCTCCATGTAATTACTTACAATTAGTAAGTGTAGAATGACTGATCCAGAGTGTTATCATTTATAAACGTGCAGTTGGTACTGCTAATGGTCGAAAAAATGTAATGCATAGCAAAATCGAATGGATGAGAACTAACGTTGTTGACACACATTTGTTTATAGTTCAATAATGCTGTCCCATCCTATTAATAATTCGCGAACAGTAATCGACATTGAGTTTCTTTATCCGTTTGACCGCTCAGCCTTCATTTCAGCGAAATTAACTAACTTATCAACACATTACATGTTTTTCATTTGTGACCCGTACACAATGATTTATTAAAATCTATACCTGTTCTGGAAAAGTATTGTCGTCCAAACCATCTTCTCCTAACTTCTTCTTTGCTTGTCCCACCTTTAGCTGAATCTCTTTTTGGTAGAAAGCTCGATTTCCTAGGGCTCTTTTATGAGTTGGAACTAATTCAAGCAATTCGTTCGTCATACTTAGGGCTCTCGCAACATTGCCTGAGAAGAATAAATATATATGGATGGTATTATATTAAACGAACAGAACGTTATACGAATAAATATAGTTCACACTTAAATAAACCTAGGGTGCCATCAACTCATATATGTATGAATACATATGTCTTGAAATGTTTGTCAAATTAATTTATTTAATTACCTTGCATGTACGTCGAAAAGGCCAAATATTCAAGAATATCAGGTTTCGACGTGGTTGTCGCATTCTGTTCCTCATGTAGCCTGTCCATTGCCTCTTGCATCCATAGAACGGTGTGATAATAATCCCGGTTGTGATAAGACTGCCGGCCCAGTTCGAAACAGTCGCCCGCTGCATAACAGGAAATTTCCATTTATTTCTGCTATTAAGAAAAGTGAGTGAAGGCTGACAAGATAACTTTATTTAATAGTTTTCATTTCCGCTCCGTTAAAAGTCTGTTATCGACATTTTAAATCACGTGCCTCGGCTTATAATATTGCGCCAATGAAATAAGATTTTACATTGTTATATTTTCAGATTTCAGAACGCGGATTCAGAGTTTTTAGTGTATGCAAAACTGTTAAATGGAAATCAGT
The DNA here is from genome assembly GCA_914767735.1 of Anoplius nigerrimus. NCBI lineage: Eukaryota > Metazoa > Arthropoda > Insecta > Hymenoptera > Pompilidae > Anoplius > Anoplius nigerrimus. Next base: position 13,452,838 of record OU612078.1, read on the forward strand.
ATACAACACTTTGTTTCGACATTTTTCATTATCCGATGCTGCAGTATCGTTTAAAATGGGCAGGTCATATTTGATTTTTGTCAGGACGTGACCGGACAATGAATGACAACCTTTGGGACTAACACGTCCTTTAAGGTTTATGAATCAGTTTTACGATAGGGCTTGCCCTTCGATGGGAATTGCAGGTACGCATGACGAATGTGTACGTAGAAAGTGTTTAGTGTATGCCACACTAAGAACAAATATGGTAAAATGTGAAATAAAAGGGTAAATTGTCTATCTGCCTAAAAGTGAACAATGTATATTAGTATGATCACTGAAGGGTTGTGACTCAGTTCCTCTTGTTGAGAATTTTAAGCTGGCATATCTGTGCAATATAGAGGTTATTTTTTGCAGTATTAGATACAGTAGTTTGAAACATGATTGCACTATTTTATACAGTTTTAGTTTGAACCTGAGTTTGAAGTACATCTACTAATTTCTAAGTCTTGTGACCTGCTGCTATCGATTTCTATGCATGCTTACGCTGCGGAGTGGATTCGTTGCATTATTTATTTCAATCCTTCTTCTCTTCGTTGATTCATACCAGTCTGGTGTAAACAAGTTGGATTGCGACCCTATTAAACCAATCTTCTTCTTCACAACAATTTTTCAACGGGAACATGCAAATTGACTTGTGGAGCAATAAAAACTGCTTTGCTTCTAATTAGAAAATGACTATAATAAGCGTAAATACTGCTCATATATTTTTATTCCGGTCCGAATTATACAGTGTTCATTATATTGTTACCTGATGCAAGTTATTTCGTTAACTATTTGTACGATATTATTAATTTCCCTCGTGTCAACCATGCACAGGTTACTTTAAAGTTGACTAATTGTCGATTTACAAGTTTAAAGTTGTTAAATATTTAATTTTGTACAACGGGAACACGCCTCCCGCTTTCGAACTTTTCCAATAATTTTCATACTTTGAGATCGAAACGCAGTAGTAGTCATTCTCTAGTTAAGCATGAGTTGCGAACAAAAGGTTGAACGGTGAGTATAGGAGCTGTAAGGACGAGAGTGGAAGCAGAGGCAGAGTAAAGCAAGTAAATTATTCATGCCGGATACTGGGATACAGGTAACATCGGTCAGAGTCAATATTCGAACCGAAAACTTCCCCTTCTCCGCATCTCTAATTTTGTCTCCCTCTTTCGCTATTTTCTCTCTATATAGCTCTTCCACTCAGAGCCAGTGCTGGCCCGGAGTTTTTGCTAGGATGCAAACACGCCGACGAATGTTTAGATGAGAGCTCGCGAAGCGCTGCAGGTACCTACTTATGTTTATGCAGCGACACGAATTATGCATCGCCGCTGTATTAGGCGAGTTGATTTGATTAGCGGCCTCGCGTATGCTCTTCAGAGGGTGCGTAGAGGACTTTGCTAGTCACTTTTTGCCAGCGGATGTCGATTCGATATTCAAAATTACGCTCCCTTATCATTCTAAACTTTGATTTTTCATTGTCCCTTACATTATACTTACGTCTAAGTTAATAGGAATAGATTGGGAGAATCATGCTAGATAGTATCGACACGAATCTGAGATAACATCAATGCAACAAATTTAATTTACATTATCTAACAGTTTATTGGATAATTTCAAATAGTTCAAAGTATTTACAGTTGCTAACGAAAATGACTACGATGCCAACGTGATAGTTGTTAATCAATGCGTCTTATCGAATTTTACACGTCCCTATTAAATTTAACATTATGCCAACATTTGTAGAAACTAGATGGAAATGAAAGAGCTATTCGTCGCGGTTGAAATGAATATCATTCGAAAGCACGTCAACTTAAGAAATCATTAAAAATCGTTTGTCTCGGAAATCATGAACAATCTTTACATATACGACAAAATGTCGTATCGAAGGGAGGAGTAAAAAGTCGTGAAGCAACTGACAAAGGAGTGTAATGATGACAAAGCAAATTGGAGTTTCGATCTAGAAAAGTTAGTGTAACCCAAAATGGCGCAGCAAGAGGGGGGGGGGGGGGGCGGCGATGTAAGGTAGGAGTGAGCCGAAATCCGGAGGAGCTAGGAAATGATATTAAGCGAAACATACCAGTCAAGCCGGTACTGTACTGAACGCCGTTCAGAACACCTCTTGCCACCTGAGCAGTTTCAAGTTTGTACGTGTCTTGGAGTCTCATCAGGGCGACCGCTGCACCGTTAAGATCTTCGTCGGTCGGGAATTTAAGATCGCTCCTCGAGTTGGTGATGTTCGCCACGAAGGATTTCCCGACGTCCTCCGTTATTAAGTCCTCTACTCGTTTCCAGTCGGTTGTCAGACGCTTCACCAGCAGATAGGCATTTATCGGGTTTGAGAGATACTGTTGAATGTTGCGCGAGGCTTCCTCGTGTTCCCGCGCGTAATCCTCGACATTTCTGCAAAAACAAATGGGCTAGGAAGTATTGATTTTGCACGAAAAATAAAGATTTCAAAATCGATCTGATTAAGAAGTTACAAAAGCGCGCGGTTGAAGTTGAATGCTTGCCTGGTATGCATAATTCAGATTTTACGTTTCACAATTTTTCCACATTAACGGGGGTGAAGATGTTAGTCATTAATGAAAGGGAGTAGAGTGTACTTTCGAGGCCGAAGTGATATAATCTGGGTGAGAAACATTTATCACCCCACTGGCGGTTAAACCCTGGATTACGTAGGCAACGATGGGGCAGTTGGTAAATTTCTAGATTCGAAGGTCATAACTCGAAGGTGAACGGACAAAACGCGTTTCCTGATTGTCCGTTGCTAGTACTGTATAAGAGAGAGAATTATGACCCACTAATCGCGCTCTGACAATTCACCGCTTATTTAGCGGTGAAACATTTAGCAATTTCAATTTGATTAAAATTTAATAAGTCACAATGATCCATGCGACAGGGAAAACTATTTCTACCTCTAATATTGTATTCCCACTAACTGCTATTTGTTAAAAACCCATCAAAATCGGACAGTAAAAGATGTTTTCTTGAATCCGTTTACACATGTAAAATAGATAAATGTGACCGGTTACAGAAATAATAGTGCAAACCTATGACTACATCCTTTTCATGGTCTTTGTCCTTACATGTATCTGTACTACTTAAGACAAAACAATTCGGTATAAGTAAATATTCATGAGTGCTTTAGCACAGGAGTAGAGCCCATCAAATTCGTGCTCGCCTCCATACACACAGGCAGACATGAGAGCTTATACATTTTCGGTTATGTGTCCAGTATTCGATGTCAATCATCATATCCAAGAAAAAATTGATTTTCCTAGGAGTTAAGTTGATTTTTGAGTAAGCGGAAAGGTTTGATTAGGCAATAAGCATATATTAGATCACTCGAAAGTTTCCTTCGTTTTGCTAATTAAGTAATAGTTGCAGATTTCATCACATAATGTTGTGATTAACTTTGTACCCCTTTTTTTAGTTGTGTTATAAGTTGTCATTTCCATTCTACCTTAGAATGGACATAACTGTATTCTTTAAAAGAATTGGTTTCGATAAACAGAATTTGAACTAATATAGTTAATTTATAAGTAGATGCATTAAGTTGTGACATATACAAAAGCGTGCGTAGCCGGAACGTATTTCGGGTTACATCACGTATTATTGGAATACTTAGTATATATCTCATATAAATAAAAGCAACATAATACATTTTTAGGAAAATATCAACAAATAATTTTCTGATATATATTGTTGTGGTTTGTACATTGATATCGCATCAATTCATGGTGGTTTTATTAGTTAAATATATATAAGAAGAAATATTCGTCAATTACATTTTTGATTTACATTCTCATATGATATATGTAACTGCATCGTTACCGGTATGTATCATTTTATTCGTTTTTCTGATAAATTTAGATTTACCAGAACTTCGCTTAAATTTTCACATCTTACCTTCTCTAATAACAAAAACTTGTTTAACTTTCAAAACGAAGTACCATCAAATAAAAATATAAAGAATTGCTCGACCCTTTTGGGGTGATTGTTGAGGGTGATTGTCGACCATCAAATAAACTTTAAGTTATCCCTTTGCATCGACTTATCACCGACCTATAAGTACTTGTCGAAACAAAACTTACAAAAATGTCCGACAGTCGATGGTTCTAAGACCAAGTATGTTATGCAAAAATAACCTAATACTGGAAACGACCATATAATGATTTTGACAAATGTCTTCGCCAAACTTTGGCATCAGCCGGATGTTAATCGAAACCGTTTCCCTTACTTATTTTCCGGCTCTTTTTCGCGACTAATTAATCGCGGGTGCAAATTAACGCGCGACATCGCACGGTGGACGCGGAAATGGAAGGTAATTAATACCGGGGAAAAAGATGAATGCTTCCTGGGTTGGTAGTTGGGGTTGGTCGAAGGGGTTGGCGCGCGGTGGGTTGGACTGCGGGGACTGGGGACTGGAAACGGGGGGGGGGGGGGGGGAGGAGAGGATGGTGTAAAGAGTGTCAGAGGACGGAATTAAAGCGTCCTTGTCAAACAAACGGCTGCAGTCGAGGCAAAATAATGCCACCGCTTCCTTCCTACACACCTTCCCACCGCTAGCGACCCCTCGAATCGTTATTAAAATTGCGTTAAGGGAGTCGCGAGAGTAATTTCACCGGCGATTCCGGAAGAGGTTTCTGCAATTTCGGCCGGATTAGAGAATTCTGTCCGCACTCTGTGAGCTGTTGGAGCAACTGGCGTTGTCAGGGAAATAATAAACGCGCATGTAAATGGATTTCTATAATCTTTTTGTAATTACTCCGGCTGGTCGAATAATTTCGGGTATAAGCAGAAAAAGACTGATTTCCGTTAAAAAATAATGGAATATTTTTTTTTCGTACAATGCTTCGAGTTCAAAAACGCAACAAATATTTTCATCTTTCGTTGTACATTTGTCATATTTTTGAGCTCGTTCTTTAACTAGGTAAAGGGTATTGTTACTGTCTACTTCCTTCTCTAATATCTACTTCCAAGGAGTCACTTGCGTATCTTTGGGTAATTACCAATTTTTAGATTTTATTTATTTCACTTGAGGGCTTTGGGAATTGTGGCCACCGATACGCAATTCACCATTTACTGAACATTTATCGAATTATTGTAAACAGTTTTTGCGAGATTTTGATTTTGATTTCATTCGCTGGCGTCCACTAATTGCATGCAAAATTATGATCCAAATAGTATAAGGAATCCGTTCAAATTGTCAATCTTGTTCTGCTTTCAAATATACTTATTTTAACTTACATCAAATACTTAATTAGTCAGTAGAAGTTATTATCGTTTACGGTGCCTCATCATTGATTCTTAATTTCATGTTCTAAAATCTTTGTGTGGTCAAGATGCCCAACGGCTCCCAATTACTTCGATTGTCTCGAACTTCATTATACGGGTACTTCTTTTTACTACGCAATCGGAATGGACGTTATTATGTGGATATGTAAATACAGCTTGAGCCATTTACAATGCGACAATAACCATATATGAAATACAGGAGAATTTTCAGCAAGTATTGATTGTTTAAAGTTATTCGAAAATCATTCAATTATAGGGCGTTTTTACGGGCACATAAAATGCACTACCATGTTTTCTATATCGTACATGAACTGATTACTTTCCTGTTAAATTATGAGAAACCACGATTGTATGTGATAAACCTGTTGTTTGCCTTTTGGTTCACACGATATCATGCTTTTGAGATCACCAGCTGGCCGAGTCAAATAAAACACATTACAGTTAAAGAGGCGAGTAAAGCAGTAATGACAAAAAAATTACTTTGCAGGGTTAAAATTGAAAGAACTCTAATAATTATTTTGAAAAAATTAGTAAAAGCTCATCGTCTACAGCAAATACGATTTAGTAGAGAATAGATATGGCAGAGCAAATTTTGAATTTCTTCTGGCATGCTTTTCTTCGCGTGGCCGCGTCCTCAATAATCCTAATAAAAATCATATCGACATTTTGCACCAAAGGAGCGTAAACTAACACTGTGTTAGCTTTCATTTTCTCTTGCGGATCTGTCCGAATCGCATTCATTTTTCCCATCAAACTACGAGCCACTGCTCTAAGAGTGTAAACGCGTCAAACATGAGAACAGTCGTTTATGCCATGAGTTTATCTGCAGAACCATAATTCTTCCTCCTTGAGAACATTCCCCATTATTTCACACTTTAGCGAAGTTTTTCTGCAGAAAGCTGCAGTTTCAGTTGCGCAAATGCACAGGTCGTTAATGTCGACAGTTCGTCGAATTTTGTCGAGCACCGTTGTCGGGTAACGTACGCGACAAAGGTGTCCCGACATCGGAAGAGCGGGCGTAGGGAGTTGAGGCAGAGCTGAGCAGAACTCTGCCCAGTGAATCAACGAGATTCCCGTCGCGAGATAAGCAGAACAGAAACGCGAAGGCCATTGTGGACCTTTGCAGGACAATGGCGTCTGCCTGAACGGACGGCGGCGGGGAATGGAGGCGGGCGGAGGAAACGGGGTGGTTGTTCGAGGCGAGAAGTTGATATCGCGATCGAATCGTGGACCAATTGTAATTGGATACGACGTCGGCGTGCACGGATAAAACGAAAACTGTCGTCTCGCACCATCTTCAAACGCCCGCAAGGCTCTCACCGATCTTTCCGCCCTCCTGTCGGCTTCTTATGTGCGACGGGGATACTGCTGCGATGTCGAAGGGCATGCAGGATAATTGTCGCGTGACACCCGTTTACCCTTTGAACACTTCATATATAAACACCCGTAAAACAGAGATTGAGGCTAACGTCCTGTCGCGGTAAAAAAGTCTCACCGCTTTCAAGGTATAAACAAAGTGTCCAGTGGTCGTAGTTATTATTTTTACGTTACTTGTAACGTTCATGCACACATGCACATATTATACTTTGTAAACGATGGCAGGCTGTGACGGGAATGAGAACTAACACTTGACATTATTTTGCTTGTCGAAACGGAGCAGAAGTGCAGCATCGAAGAGGTGATTGAAATTCGGGACAGCCTTCAATTGAAATAACACACGCCATTCGACCGTTTGGGCATTCAGGAATTCGGCGAAAAACTCATCCAATCCCTTGTTAAGCCTCGTAGCCCCGACTCCCAGGAGAAATGGACCAGCTTTGTTTCTAAACGTCGCGAAATGAAAAGTGTACAGGTCCAGTAGACGGCGATGATAGTCTCGAAGGGAGGGAGTGATGGTGTAGCGGTGGTGGCGACGGCGGGGGCGAAACGAACGGAGGAAGAAACACGCCGATAGGCGGATGGAAAACGACAATTTCATTTCGATGCCACAATGCCTTCTCGTTTGGATCCTGCGCGTTTCTCTCTCAGCCGTCCACCCTTATTCCGCGTCACCCTCTCTGCCTTCTCCCTCCCCCGTAGCTTCCCCAGATACGATTCAAGATTGAGAAGCGAACAGGAGGACAGAAGAATGAATGATGAAAGAGGAGGAGTCGGATAGAGAAAGGCGAAAAAGGTAGGGAAAAAGGAGGGACAAGGATGAGGGAGGCGACGTATCGGGGTGGTGCGGTAGCTGAAGGTAGAGTTGAGGAGGGGAGGAAGGAGGGAGGGGAGGATCTCTCGGAAAAAGGGATCCATTTGCGTGATCGGCTCGGTCGCGAAATAACGAGGGAGAAAAGAGACTGGGAGCGCAAATTGCGATCGAAAATCGGAGCGATCCGTTGAGACTCCCCTTTTCTTTCACCGAACATTTCCCTCCCCGGCAGCTTCCGTCGTCTCGCATTTTGTCCCTCTCCAACTCTTCAGAACGCCCCGGTATTTACGTGTATGCGGTCGCTGCGCCTGTCGGTAGTGAATCATTTTGATCGGAATTACATTCTGCAATGCGCGTTCAAGCATCGTCTCCGTTTCGATTCGACACTATATCCGTCGTCTTTCCGTTAACCTGCTTTCCTATTCCTAATTCCTTGACGTACCACCTCGTGTTGATATAAGTCTGAGAAATAATTTAATAGATATCGACGTAATACTCTTTTCATCATCGTGGAATGTATCGAATATGTTAAGTCCTGTCGAAACTGATCGTACATGCGTTTTGGGAGAAAAAATTTCATTTCTCGCTAATTATTTATTCTTTTTAATTTTCGTAGAGTTACATAGTTTTCTTGAATCGGACAGTAATAATTCCCACTACCTCTCTTTGCGACAGTTATGTATTATAGGATTAACTGCTGATATATTTATCATAGTGTGGCATGCTGTGTTAATCCTGTAATGGGTGAAGTTTTCTTTTTGCGCGGTAATTTTTGCCGAAAAATTGCTGATACCGAATGACGGATCGCACTTAAGAGGGCCACTTTCGTAAAACGGCCTCGGTTAAGGGATGCTCCGCAGGGCAAATGGGGTGACTAAGGCACGAAGGGTCATTATTTTAATTGCGTCTATCAACGAGCAGTCCCGTAGAGACGCTCCAACAGTTTAGGCTATTCGATCGACCGCAGATCCTTACAGTTTCACTTCTTTTCCATCCATTTCTTCCTTCCCTTTCTTTCTGCGCTTCGAGTTTTCCGTTTGCGGTCGCGCTTTGATTTACACCACATCCTTTCGTCGGGATGCTCATTTTCATTGCTTTCAACTCTTTTATTGTTAGTGTAACGCCCAGTTCACATTGTCGCCGATGCGTCGACGTACGAAACTTTGCGGGCTCCAATTTTCCGAAAGTTACTGTCTCCCTGTTTCGAACATTAGAATGAAATTGGCGTCGCGGCAATTTCCGTCTACGGAGTCGTACGTCCGTAATAATCTAGGAAACCACCCCCTTCCGTATCTCCTTTATGTCCCTGCCGGCACTCCCTTGGCAACCCCCTTTTCGCACTCGACAATAAATTATTCGGCGCCATTAGAGCTTGCACGGAATTATTCGATTAAACCTTGATTTAACCTATGACGAAGGATTCTATCTGCCCGCTGTCACCTTCACGTACAGCGTTTTCAAAATATAGATTAGGTGCTTTGAACACGTTAACGAAAAAAAAATGTGTAATGACTATCTATCGACAAAATCCGCAATCAATTAGTTGCCAACCCAATAGTTACCCAACATATATTGAAAAGACTACATAAAAAAAAGGATAAAATTTGTTGGTCTGCGTTGTTACCCGGGCTTTTTCCTCTCCGTGCTGCTGACATCAAGTCTCTGCGTGTTTTAACTTATGACTCTTCGGGGTTGCATAGAAATTCGGTAAAGATCCATTAAAAATGTCTGTTACATATTTGGAACAAGAAAGATCGCTGATATCAATTATAACGGGCAAAATATCGAAATGCTTTAACTATGAAATCGTCTAGAAACTCGCCGTTGCAGTTTAATTAGAAAACTGGGGACGAAATTTTGTATGTAATCAATTGTTCGGATACGTTTGTTAATTGGATAACGATGCTGTGCAAAGAAATTTCACGCCAAGCGGTAGCGTAAGTGGAGACAGCGCGAATTCGTGCCATCCTCTTTCGCAAGTTGTCACGTTGAAAGGTGAGTGCGATCAATTTCGAGACCAAAGGCTTTCATTCCCTATCCATTTATGGTGACTCGTTACATCTTCAACGCGTACGGTAAACCTGCTTCCAGATGCACTTGTCCCTCTACAAACACACTACAAACATCTTCTAGATATTCTACATTTCACTTCGCTGCACTTTGTTCATGCATTAATCTTACACAACAGGTAAGTGACCTAGCATTATGAACGATTTCATTCTTTCTGTCAAAGGCTCTAGTTGCTCGTTTTATCGAACAAACTTATTATTAACGTCTGTTGCATTAAAAACGTCCTGTTTTTTTTTTTGCAATGACTTCGCACAATATTCGTCAACACTCCTTTCTTCACCTGGTCGTACTGTACAGCTTTGCTGTCTATGGTCGACTACTGTTGCGGATATTTAGAACAGTTTGGCACACGTGCGTATTTTGGTGTTAATGAGTTTTTTAAGTTTAAAGTTTTTGTCCGCGTATTACTTCGGAGGACGACTGCAAAACAAGAGAACGGTAGCTAGCGAACTATCTTTATACATAGTTTCGTCTCGATTGTTAAATTCTGCTGTAATCGCAACCCCTCTCTGCACTCCCCTGATTCCCTCTGTCCACCTTTCGCCCTCGATCCACCATCCCACCCTCTCCGGTTGCACTCTTGCGCAGCTGGAAATGTCAGGTGAACGTCGCATCGTCCTCGGGGAAAGTCAGCTGCACCTGGCTCGCTTATTCGCCTAATTTATACGACATAGCTCGTCATTCGCCCTAACTGCCGCTGCAACTGAAACTAACGTTAAATCGAAAACTGCGAAAGGCCTCGAATGAATTAGCAAACTCCTGATACAAACTTTAACTCGGTTGGATCAATTTCGGGTGCTTCAGTGCCTGACGTATCGACATTGTGCTATATTATGATTAATGGTGCCACGATGATTCGATCAATTAATTCAAGTTTAAATGTTATATTAGAACAGAATCGGGAAATATGAGGGTGAAGGGGAAAAAATTATTATATGTTACTGGGCCTCACTGTTATAATTAACTTTACCTAAAAAGGACTGGGTTAGAGTACCGTTCATAAGTATTCAAACGACTTCACAAGTCAGATAAAGTAAAAGTTTGTCAATGACAAGTGTTACTTATTATTTACATTTATTCTATATTACAACTACACAAAGGAATCAAGGATACACTGATGACAATAAACATGCTTTAACAATTAATGATGTCTTTATCTCAGTGTAAATATATGTTCCGCGGTTTGGAATGCAATTTTCCCTGTGATAATTTACTTTGAATTTTATATAATATTCATTCATATATCTTGAATACGTTATTGTGCTCGGCCTGCGGTCATTGACTTCTTGAAAAATAAATTGGTGGTCACACAATTCCTGCCCTGATAAAATACCACGGTTTTTCAATATTCCTCGTGGTATCACTTTATTATTCTATCAATAATATATGACTCTTCAACCATCTTTCCCTAAAATTTGATGATGCGTGAGGTAAATGATTAACACGTTGCGTGCCATGGGGGTCACCGGTGACCGGCACCAAGTCGCTCCGCCTGGCCATGGGGGTCACCGGTGACCGGCGGGGCCAAGATTATTAGAACACATAATTCGAGTGAATTTTCAATGTTTTTAAAATATTTCAATATTATCATCGTTTGTCGGTCGACGTCGGTCCGTGTGGTGGTGGGGGTCACCAGTCACTAAAACTAAGTCGCTCCGTCTGGCCATGGGGGTCACCGGTGACCCCAAAAAAAATTATTGCATTATACGCTCTTATATACTAAAATTTACCTGTTGTGCAAAAAATTTCGAAAAAATATGTAAGGCATAATAAGAAATTCACGTTGGCCAGACGCGGCGGACACGCAAAATCAGCGTGGCACGCAACGTGTTAATACGATGCATTGGCACAAATGGAAGTTCACCAAACTTTAAAAGGGTTTTCCGTTTGAGGCCTCCAAAGACACAAGTTCCCGAGAAGAAGAGTTACGGCTTGAGGATAGTCTTAAACGGTCCTCGAAAAATCAGAGTAAGAGTAAGAGTTTTCAAAGAGATATTTTTGTGCGTTTATGTTTTATTATTATATTATTATTTGAAATTAAACCATTAACGTTAGTGCACTACGGCACCGCTTACACACATAATTATAATGCTGCGCAGGAATTCTTTTTCGGCTGTTTGCAGAGTATATTTGATTGTAGGAACAACGTACGTCTTTTTGGCAGCGTATAGATACGTCACTTTTAAAACAATCCTGTGATCGGTGCAGAAAATTCTCGTTCGACCATAAATGCTCCACAGCACGGGGTGGAAGTGTTGTTATTAGTAAGTACAATACATACAGTGAAAAAAAGAACTATTTCATTGAATAATTTGTAAAGATCACAAGAAAAAACAAAGAATGTGCGGTTATACTGAAGATACCAGTTATACTGAAGCAGTTCCAATCAAATTATAACCAGCGTGTTTCACATAGACTTCAAGACTTGTTTATCTCGAAACAGTCGTCTAACATAAATATAATTTTCCTTCCGTTTGTCAAAATCAACGCGACTGAACACTCCATCAATGTGCTAAGACTTTATTCTGTTTCAACGTCTTAACACTCGTGAGTTCCCTTTTGCAGCATTTTCTCATAGTTTGTATCTATCCACTATACTTTGAATACTGGACTTGTATCGCAACTTCCATCGTAGTTTCTACATGTTTCCCTTCCATTTTCAACGACAGTTTAGAAATTTTGAACTAAGCTAGTACCGACAACGTTTCCAAACATACTAAAGGTATCAATCATAAGTAGAAAGTTAGTATATTCCGCGTTTTCATTCCAAACTGACCTGTAAACAGGCCGAAACGGCAACTGGATTTATTGCTCCTTTATGTCTGTCGATTTTTAGTTTATTCTTGTTAAGGTGGCAAATTTTTGACCGACTAATTTTGTTTAACAGTGTATCTTCGGCGGAAAATTGCGAGAATATGTAAATCCTGATTGTTTGTAAAAACCAATAACAGTTCATAACAACGATTTCACATGTCAGAAATTTCTGCGCACACCTACCCATTCTACACCCCCTACATATTCCTATTTGCCGATTCATATAACTTGTATCGAATTTTCTGTGCGTTTACCAACTGCGAGATTTTCTGAGCAATAATAAACGCTTCAATAGGAAAAAGAAAAATATCAAATAATAGTTGTGGCCAAACAGTCAAAATATAGGAATGTATTCAGAATCAGTATAAACCCAAGCGACATTTAAAAATTTTCCAGATTCTGTTGTAATATCTCCAGAATATATATTCTATAGGAGATTTATTTCCGGTGCTAAATTGCACTACTTCCGTCGCAGAAAAGAGAATGCAACATGCAACGTAAAACACTCGTTGGAAACATAGCACTAACATTTTTTGTTTACGTAATGCAAATGCCAAGGTCTTTCAAAGCGAGAAAACTATAAAAATCAATGGAAGCCGTTTGAAATGCCGAGACCAACATCAGAGACAAAAGACCACCCACCCTTACACGACACTACACAATTAGTGTGAACAAAAATATTTATACAACTGGAAAATCTAATCGATGCAATCCTAAAACTATTCATAATAACTACGAGATTTTAATACTTCATTTTTGAATCTAGGCTCATGTCAGTGTCAAGATTGGAGAAATGATAATAAACATCCTCAATATATTAGTTTTAAATATAGGAACTCCTATTTACTTGAATACAACTAATAGATGCTTTAATACCACTGACCTGACGCTTGCCAGTACAAGAGTAGTCCAACTCGCAAAATGGAATGCAATAGAGAATCCCCATGACAGCAACCACTTTGCTATAAAAGTATCCCGCAGGGTAACATTCTACAACCACAGATCCACAAACATAGAACCTAAAACAAATCGACTGGTATCTATACCGTGAAAGTAGAAACGAAAAGAACCGAGAAGGAACAGAATTCATTATTGAACCTACCAAAACTAAGTAAATCTTAAATGAATTTTGAAATATTTATATTGTGCTGCAGCGAAAAAAGCATCTTACTCCAACATGTTGAATAGCCAAAACCATCAAGAAAAAATTACTTGATGAAACGGTGCCTATAAAAGTGTACCAAAAGCAGCCACACTGCTTTCAAGCAAAAAAATTATATTACGAAAATTTAATTAACGTATGTTGTTGAATGTTCGGGGCTTGTTGTAACGTCGGATACTCAGTGTATGCGCGTTACTCACCCGCTGCGATAATTCGACTTCTCGAGTTATCGCTAATTACCCGAAGGTTGAGCCAGAAGTCGCAATGACTATAAAAACTAGCTCTTTATTGGAAGTGTCTTGATGTGTTGAAGTTGGGGTACAATTTTTGACTGACTAAACTAGAATTTTTACTTAACTAAGTAAACTGTACACTGTTTACCGAGTGGTGGGATGAGTGGGCGGAACTTGTTTTCTATTGGCTAGCATGCACTGTGGTAGGGATGCGAAACCAAATTTGACAACGGTCCGAACTTGAAGAATACCAGGCTTGGGACGGTCGATCGAGGGTACATGTCGTATGGCATATGGTGACCAGAACACTTTTTTACAATGAAATTACAAAGGCATTTGATCGGTTTACAACCGTCTATTTCGTGTCCTGGGCTCGTTGTCCTTGCGGGTTAATCCCTTCTGAGGGCAAGTGGTCACGTCTCCATCCCAACCATTTTACTTATTGGTTACGGTCCGGGATTAAGATTTTACCACTTGCGACGGAACAATGAATGATGGATTAATGAAGAAATCTAGACAAAATCATATGAGTCACTCGTGTCATCCATAGTTTGGAATAGTAGAAAAAGATAAATGGAATGGAATCATGTAGTGAAATCAGATTCCAAGAAGTGGAAAATCTTAAATTCGTCACGAATTCCAAATATATTTCTACTTGATCGGGCCAAATAATTTACAAATATTTGACAACATTTCTCCTAAGTATCTCCACACACAAAAAACAATTGAAAAATATATTGATTTCAAAGCAAAATAAGCATAGAAGAACCAACAAAAAGATTCCAACTGACAAAGACTTCTCTCTACAACAACTCAACTACAACTCTATAAAGAAATACCAAGAAATACCATTTCTCATACTTGGAGAGAAACTATTGTGTTAGCAATTTTCAAACGCAGTAAAAAACGGAGAAATTTGAAAGCTAATACCAATAACATTGACAAACAACGTGTGCATATTTTCGGAAAATGATTAATAAAAATTCGACTTCAGATGCATGTCCTGCGAAACACAAACAATTCTATTTATCCAAAAACGAACATATAAAAAGATCTTACAGTATTTGTAGATTTGTAGATAACACAAAACATCTTTATGTTTGATAAAGAAAAACTACGCTAAACTCCAGATAAAGCGCCTGAAAGAAGTATGTTTGAAGAGACTAAAGATTAGAAAAGTGGTCTAATGAAAACTTGAGAAATTCGAATTACGTCGCTTTCACAAAAGACTAGAAATACAACAATTAACATAAAGCCACAATCATAGAAGTAAACAGAAATTACCCACGGCACAACAAGATTTGTAGAGCCGCGCCTGGAAACCTCATGGGGATTTATGATGTGCTATTATCACAGATGACAAGGCAATAAAATAGTGACACTTGGATGAAACGTCCATCTTCACTGCCGATAGCCTATTCTATCTACGACACTCTTAGACTGATAGAAGAAATAGCCCATCATCACGTCATCTACACAGACCTGATTGTAAACCAAGTCTTAAAAGATCCTAGTCAAAGAGATTTTCCACTAACAACAAAAATCTTATCATCATTTTGGCAACCACCTTCCAACGAGTCGTTACAAGTTAAAACCACTTTCTACCGGGATGCAACAAAAGTTTACGAGTTGAATCAATGCATTAACCACGCCACCGACATCTTACAGGGTGATTTCGGTCCGGTGGTACAACCGGAAAGGAGGTGAATCTACATGCAAAAATGAGTCGAAAAAACATATGACAATTTTCTTTTAAACGCTTCGTTTTCGCAAAAATCGACTTTGAATTTTCGCAAAGTGCAAGCGCACCCGAGCGCAACGCGATATACCGGGTGCTCTGTAGGAATCTTGGTCGCGGCGCGATGGCTTATCTCATTGCGTGACATCAAAGCAGGCCCGGCAGGGACATCCGGTATACGCGACAGTAAGACCGAAGCAGCCTATCGTGACGTCATAGCTGCCCCCGAACGTACTCGCAGACGACGCAAAGCGATAGATATAGATATACAATGCGATGCTTTAGGGCGCTTGCACCTGACGAAAATTCAAAGTCGATTTTCTCGAAAACGGAGTGTTTAAAAAAAAATTGTCATACGTTTTTTTCGACTTATTTTCGCATGTAGATTCACCTCCTTCTCGGTTGTACACCACCGGGATCGAAACCACCCTGTATAGATGTCGGTGGCGTGGTTAATGCATTGATTCAACTCGTAAACTTCTGTCGCATCCAGGTAGAAAGTGGTTTTAACTTGAAACGACTCGTTGGAAGGTGGTTGTCAAAATGATGATAAGATTTTTGTTTCGTTCTTACAGACAATGGAGTTTGACCATATAGCCTAAAACAGTTTAAATAGATGATAAAACTTACTTATAACTAAAAGTGATACTGGAATCATCATTAGAACACGTTCAATTGTGCGGTACAAATGTAACACTGGGCATGTACAAGCAATAAATAACAGTCATTACTAACTAATCTAACTATTCCAAGTACATTCTCCAATTTGCAAAGCTGTGTGGAAACTTATGAGCGCTTACAACACTGTACATCTGGATTCAAGTACCCAGCACGTTTCCAATTGTTCAAATCTGTGTAAGAACTATAACTATATCATATACCTAATAGCCACAACTATATAGACGTCGATGTTATAGAGCTTAGCAAGCGCCACGTGTATTTTTCAAACGTTTATCTGGTTCGAATAAAGAATAAAGGTTCAATTTGGTAGATAGAAATTAGGGACGAAACAGAATGAGCATGCATTTAGCTTTCATTCGCATTCGATATTTATGTATACCCAAACCCAAAGCATCGTTAAATGCATGAGAAAAGCTTCTTTCGCGAAATGTACGCGTTTTACGAAAATACGTACATCATACATAATGGACATTCTTCGTCGGAAGCATCAGCATTTAGCGACTAAAAGTAAACGTTCCCAGGCGAGTAATTCACCCACTTCCTCGGCATTTTCCTCCCCTAACCGTTCGTCCCAATTTAAACGCCCATCGACGCCATCAGAGATGACCATTACCGACGCTGATTGGTCGCCTTTCAAAAGATAATCGTCAGCTCGAAATTTGGTTAAGTAGCCGTCTGTCGTATCTGCGAGTCATGAAATTTCACGCTGAATTCTTATGTAAATTGACGGCGCGTGGCCAGAAGTGATCAAATGGGAAGGAAACGTAACCGTTTAACCGACTCGGACTTTTCATGGATCGCGAATAAATTCCCATCGAACACAATCATCATCATTGCATTTCCTAGGTCTGGAACGAGAGTATTTCACTTGAGATAGATTAGGTAATTATAAATGAGCGTACTGAATAAAACAGGGAGACTATACTAAAAATGTATACAGACGCTGCACGCGATTTTGTTGCTAAACTACGATTAGCTAAATCTGATGGTACGCATATACACTCCAATATCGTAACATCAAATATAGCTAAGTAACTGTGGAACGGCGCGGAGCGATCTCATGAAATTTCACAGTGGATTCTCATGTAAATCGGTCTGGGCACGGGCGGAAGAGGCTAAATGACGATCGCCATTATCCGTCTGCCGCTTTTCTGCGAATATTTTCCAAATCGTCGTTGGAGGATTCTCGCTGGCAACATGGCGCCCAGGGATATAGCGGTTATCGGGACAAAAAAAGAACTAAACACTGTTTCAGTTTTCCACCATTTCCCCATGGAAACAGTGAGAGTTTGGAAATGGGGATGAAAGTGGGATGAAAAATAGACGAAAGGGAGTGGACGTTTTAAATAAATTGGTAAGCCCTGCTTTTTTTATTTTTTCTCTCCGACTCACGCAACGAGGTTTTCGGGAGTGCTGACATTTTTCCAGTTTTTTCCCCGACTTTTTTTCAGCTATGGATATGGGTTGGGGACTAGTTTGACGGAGTGTAAACGGGGTAATCAGAATTTAATATTACCGGCTCAAGGAAGAGCGGTTTGCTTCAGAAAATGTACGCTGATTTCTCCATATATCTCAGCAGGCTACGAATACGTAAAACTTTTGCGGTAGAATTATTGCTGAGTATTTAATAATGAAATTGATTACCTTACTATTACTCGCGTTCGATTTAAATCTTACAGGTAAATGTGACAACAATTTGCGGCACGGGAAGTTAAGCTGAGTTGCTGCCGTAGAAGTAAAAACAGTTACACCTGCATTATTGAGAAAAACTGGCCTCCTCAGTGATGTGTACACTGGGTAATGGACACATTCCGGTAGAGGAACTTCTAATGTCGTCTAATGTTCGAAAGCAAATATTAACAGTGGAACGACAACAAACAATGGTTAATTTTCAGTGGGAAAACAGGACCGGGCAAACGGAGAATTCGGAAGTTACGAAACTCTGACTGTAGCGTATGTCGCTAATTGAAATTTGTCGTGCAGTGCGCGGAAAACATTGCAACAGAGGGAGAAGAGAGAGTGAGGAGGCTGGAGGCCATTGAAAGGTGGTCACAACTATGCCGGTTGGGCGAAAAGAGCGCGGCGTTAAAAACAGAGAAGCTAGAGTAGGTAGGAAAGGGGACAGAAATTTTTAAATTCCCTAACGACACAATATACGATTAAAAAAAGGGATCAGATGAGAATCCAAATAAAGGAAAAATGGGTACTTGGACTTTAATGGGAACTATGGGAGTAACTTGTCCCAAATTTCGAAATCGATTGCAGATGTCACAATTGTAAGAAAGAGTAAGGCTCGGCAACATAAAGCTTAACGCATAAAACCACATTTGACTAATACATAAGATTCTTCATAAGAGTGCACATAAGACTTCATCGTAAGACTATTCCCGCGTGACTCGTACCAATGGCACACTTACCATATGCAGATCAGGCATAAAATTCTTACGCTATTGAAATATTGCTCAGTACGTTGATAGGGACAAGTATGGGTAAAAGAAGAAAATAAATACACTGCATAAACAATGAAGTAGGCATACAAAAAAATCGAGGACAGCAAGAAATGGGAAACGGTCGAGAAACGGCGAGAATTGGTTAAAAGAAAAACCCGGTTTATTGAGAGACGGTTCTACTGGCTAAAACGGTTTGGGTCGCGGAGGTATCGATTTGGGGGAAAAGCATATTCCGCCCCCCTCTCTTTCCCCGATTAATTCGCATCCCTTTGTTTTCAAAGGCAACAGCCTTGTAATTGTAACTGGGTTAGTTCGCGTTCGCTATCCAGCCATACACTGAGCACAATTGTCAACTAGTGGTAGTAGAAGTAGTACGGGTGGTAGTAGTAGAAGTAGCAGTACTAGTTGAAGCGGCAGTAGGTATAGTAGTTCGTAAGGATAGAAGGCTGCAACTTGGTCCAGCTCACCGTGCATACATTAATGCAGTCGCATCGAAGATGCAGCTAGAGACGGAGTGCATCGAATACATGTATACTCTACAGGCAAGGATAGATATGCCTTGCAGGAAGGATGGGAGATGGGTGAGAGACATGGTGGGGGATATAGAAGCATTGTCCCAGCGTTGTTCGCGGTTATGTATCCCGATGTTGTAAGGGTTGGACGGGGAATCGGGCGGGGTGGGAGAGGAGTGCGAGGGTAGGGGTAGTCGTGGGTTGCTAGTGTGGGTGTTCATGTCATCTACGTATCTGTCCGGCGATACTGCCGTTGACTCGAGGAAATTACTCTGCGAGGGTTGGCAAGCGGAAAAGGGTGGATGGGGACGAGTTTGTTCTGAGGTTGTTCAGGTAAGGAACTGAAGGGTGCGGCGGAGTAATTAAAAGTCCATGGAAACGTGCAACGCGAATTTTATAGGGATGCGCGTAGATGTAACCAACACGCGCAGAGCCAGTGAATGTACAGGAATACTGAGTATAGAGGCGTGAAAAAAATTAACGGTAGTTGTTGACGATACGAAATGTACGCAGCGTAGACTATTATAGATGCCACTATGAAAACTGTATGAATAATTGGCGCAATGAAAGGAGTACAATTTCATTAATTTTATCTTACGGAACAGTTACTGGAAGACGAGAAAAGGCGGAAGGCTGAATGAGGGTTGAATCAGGTCTGAATGAACGGACCAGTGTAACGAATAACCCTCTCTACATCCCTCCAGCCCTCCACCAGTGTGTTCTTGCTCCTTTCACTTCTTTCCAGCTTTATTCAGCCTTTTTCATCCCTTTCATCGGTGATCTCCGTCTCTTTTTTATTTGACTCGCTTTTCTATGTAATTAAAATGATACCTTTCCCTCTCCATCAATCTATCTACAGGACAACATACTTTCTCTCCGCATACGTATTTTTTTAGTGGATGACAGCGGTTAGCGGAATCATGTAAAAGATGGCTGAGATAAAAAAGGGAGGAAAAATTCAAAATGACAGGAAGGTAATTTCAACGGCCAGAAGTCAAGCGATGAAATAAACGGCCGATCGATAGAAAAATGATCAGCAACGTCATATAAGCTCGACGCCAATTTGTGCGTTCGCTTTTCAGCGTACAGAACTCGCTTTCACACCGCTCTTTTATTTTTGAGTAAGAGAGATCGGTTACAAATTATTCGCCCAACGCAATTCGAAATAAATTTCGTGGGGTAGGACGGAATTCAAGTGGTTGTGAGGGGCGAAACAGAGGTGCAGAAAGGTGAGACTGGTTTAAATGTTTCACCCAACACACTTTGTAGTCAACCGATTAAACACGCCCTCACTTTCTAGTGAATTTCCTATCTTTGGCCCTCTTTCTAACATTTCCCCACCTTCTATCGCTGAAATCATCTTACTTCTACGCAATGGAGTATTTCGAACACCAGATAAAATGTGACAAGGAGGAAATAGAATTATTTGACGACTTACTCTAATTACTTTCTGGTGGATATCAGTCTCATAATCGATCGTCAGGCATGAAAAGTACCTTCGCGGTCGATGGAAAAAAATGGTGGAAAAATTGAAAGAATGCAAATTTCTGTCCGCGTAATGTCGTTTGCATTTGAAATCGTCTGCAAGAGCCATTTTTCTACGGGAAAACAGAATGGTGAAAAACGTTAAAAATGCGATTTTCGGGACTGCATATGAGTGTGAGGAATGTGCCGACACATAGATAGACAGATAGATAGATAGATAGATAGATATATAGATACATACATAGGTACATGCATACAGGTGAATTGATTCGCTGAACAAGGATTGGGGGCTGAATAGAAACGCAGTAAAAATGGCATAAAAAGAAGTATGAAATGGTATGAACAGTAGAGTGAGAGAGTCGACTGTAAGAATGGAAGAGAAGCGGAGGAAAATAGGGGATGGAGAGCGGACGCGGAAAAATGGAATGAAAATTCGTCGATAACTGGTGGGAAATCAAAGCAGACGCTAGGTAAAAGGGTGCGCCGGAAACGATTAGCATATAAATCGACACCGGGTAAATTTCGCTGAATTTCGGACGCGAAGGCGGAAAATTTGAAGCGAAGGTAATGGAATCAGTTGAAATTTCGAAAAATGCAGAATTACGCTGTTGAAAGAAGGAATCTCTCATTTGGCTTTGCTCGAATATGACGACGTCGAATGTAGGAGAAAATGGCCATAGAGGATAAAATAGCAAAGATCCTTTCGTCTGTCTCAGGGCAGAAGCTTACCTTCTAAGCGTGGCCAGCCGTTGCTCCTGCGCTTTGATGTATCCGCTTAGAGTGTCTATTAACACGGCTTCCGTCTCGAGAAGCTCTTCCATGTCAGCCAAAGCGGTGTAAAGCTCGCAAGAGCTACGGTCAATCAGAGATGATAGGAGACCAGTGAAGAGGAGAACCGCATATCTTAGGCTCGGCATCTTTAGGTGCTTCTGAAACATAAAGCGGTATGTCGAAATCAAGGGACTGAATAATGTACAAGCATTAGCACATTAGTAGACTCCGTGTGCACTTTTTAGTCATGCAAAAGATGCGTATATCGCTATTTAAAACTTCTACCCAACGAAGACGGTTGCTGATTTTCTATCGTTCATCTCAATTCGTTAAGCTAACGTTCCTAAAAAAATGTATATGTATATGATTTAAGTTTCCTAAGCAGCATTTCTTTCCTACGTTCATGAACATTATATACAATCTCATTGCTAGTCTTCTCATATTTCCTGTCTGCCTACGCTATTATAATTTACTCACGGTAATTATACAATTATCGTTAAATATCATATAAGTGCTTATTGTAGATGATGCTCATTCTTCCTCATTTAATTCTCGTGAATTTGATAGAAACACGTGGTATAGGCGGAATACATACTGATATGAAGATAGTAGCGCCACAGGAAGGGAAGAATGCATAAAATGAAGCGAAATATAGCCCATTATAACAATGAGCATATGAAAAAGTAAGTGCTTCCGTTCTTTGATGGATCTCGTCAAGAGAATTGTTTACTACAGACGTTGCCGTGAAAATCGTAATAAAGTCGCAAAAAAAAAAGAATGAGTGCGAGAATACAGTCGTAAACGGCTAAAATCGGCTGATCGCCTAGTCAGTCGTACTTTGTTACCGTTTTTTCTTCTCTTTTGATCGGGAAGCACTAACGATGCCGGAACGAAGACGGATGGGCGTCGATTAATCACTCGACGGCGACAAATGAAAATAAAACGAGATGGTGGGTAGGGGTTGAAGCGGATAAGGGTGGGTGGGTGCTGCGAAGCGGGCGATGTGAGACAGAAGGGGCAACAACAAAAAATGTCGACGAGTGGCAGATATAAAATGGAGAATTTCGAAAGTGAGAACTCGTCTGCGTGCTTTCTAATTCGACGGAGGTCAAATTCAGCAAACAACGAACTGCACTTTACTTCGATTGCTCATAAATTTTCGTATGGGAAATTTTTCCCTCCGGTTGTGCCTTCACCGTCAAATTCGAACTAGCCATTTCCATCTAGATAAGTAAGTATTAGTAAGAGTCTTTCCGTGTAACACGAATGAAAGGAAAACAAAATGCAAACGTTGCGCCATATTCATCCAGCTAATGATCTATTCTAAGGACCTTTAACCTCATCCCTCACTCTCCGTCTCTTTTGAAACCGTGTTTACGATCCGACTGCGGGACGGAATAAATCACCGATGCTTTTTCTGTACGGTGGAGGACGCAAAGGTGCAAAAGGCGTTCCGGAGGTTGGAAGACGGCTAAAATGGGAGGTTGATGGAAGGGCGGGGGAGAGTTGGGGGAGGGGGGGGGGGGTGAAAAGGCGAGAAGAAGTTGCTGGCGCCCATTGTCAACTTTAATCCTCCCGCGAGTGCCGGAAGTTCTATACACGCGAAGCCGGAAACTCGATTAAAGAATTTCCCCTTAATTTGTGACCCTACAGCGACAAAAGGTTCAGAGGGTTGACGGGGACGAAAAGCGGCGAAAGGGGGTTGGTCGGGAATCTGAAAGTTTGGGCGCAACGGACACGGAGAAGAATGGAACGCCTCGTTGACGACGTTTTACTGAGAAACGGCTCTTTTTCTGCCTTGAGAACGCTTCGGTTCCAAAAGAAATGTCTTTAGCTCAATTATCCCGACGTGTCTAAACAGGGATAAAGAGTTCGAATAATCGCGGGTGTAAAGGAAATGAGAGCAACAGACTGAGTGAAACGATGGCGAAAATAAGAGTGGGGCATTGCAAAAACGTGCAAATTTAAGGAAATAATGGGAAATGGCGGAAAAAGACATGGGAAAGGAAATAGTGTGCCGAATGAAACTGCGTTGCCCGTTTTCGGTCTGACCGCCCCTACCCCTCTTGTGATGGTCCTCTGACACAAAAAGGGACCCCTTTGTCAGGAAAAAAACCAGCGGTCAGGTTCGATCCAGCCCTCTTTCGCCGGGGGATGTAAAAAGGCTGGTTAGGCTAGGGTAAAGAAGGGGTGCTAGTTCAGGGAGGTTGAGTGGCGACTTCAAACGCGACAATTAAGGGCGAAAAAGAAGGCCGGCTAATTTGTGGCCGCTTTTAACGAAAACGGATCGAACGGCTCCAGAGTTTCATGTTTCTTCTACTTTTTATAACCTTTTGCTGCCTGTTATTAGACCCTTTTACCGTGTCAGATTTTTCTCTATTTTTTTCTGTTCAATGCCTAAAAGTGTGCGGGGATGAAAGGATTAACGAAGTTGCTTTAAAGAACTAAAATACTGGAAATAATCATTGTAATGCTTTGTAAAACAAAGGAAAGTACTGTTTATATTTCATGTAGGTATGTATTTCCCCTTTTAATTTTGCTTCATTATTATACATGTACGCGTGTAACATAATTCAAGGAAGATAGAAACTGTAATAATCCGAATTCGGAAAGTAGCAATACCTGGATTTTGTAAAACATAACCTGATATCACTGCGTGCTGAAATTAATATATTTGTAGTAAAAAAAGCAGAGAAGTTAATAGAACATACGTTGTTGTTTCGATGGTTGTTAGGGCGGTGAATTGTTTAATGACTAAATTTCCAGAACGATGTATTGCCGGAGACAGAGAGTGACTTCAATTGCGCGAAAAGATGGCTTTGAAATCATAGGCAGTGCTTCAAAATGGTAATCTCACGCTTTCTCAGGCATCCTTACCCGCGGCCGGCTTCACTCCAGTCCAATGATCGTCGTCTCTCATTCCCTCGTTGTTCCCTTTTCCATTCCACTTTTTCGAGTCTGGTCCCAACGATATAGCACTACCTTTCTCTATCTTTCCTTCGCGTCAAATCGATCTTAGCACTTTCCTTCCTTCTAAGCTTCAATATCATTCCAGATTTTTCACACTATTGAAATTACACTCTTTGCAATATTAGATGAAGCAACTGTTTTACATTTTTTATGCTCGGTTTTGTCAATGCGAGACTACACTATATCCCCGCTACCGGAACCCTCTCTCCTTTAATTTTAGTTCGAGGCCGTTTCGAAAATCCGAGGAACGGTCGTGCGTAAAAAGTCGACCGGCGACAAATCATTCGGGTTTATAAGCGAACGACTGCTCGGAACGACTGCCACACCGCCTTCCACCGTTCCTTCTCCGCTTTTCGCCCTCAGTCACCTCTCCCCCTCCTTTTACAGTAACCGTTCAATGTCCCTTTACAACCTCCAATATAGTATTCGCAATAAATTGTGAAAGAAGTTCTGTCCTTGGCATCGGAGAGAGAGGATCGGTGGACTGAGCTGGCAAACTATGATTAAAAATATTATCCAATAATAATAATAATAGTAAAAAAATAAATAGGTAAAAAATGGAATTATAATTATCATTTTAATATTGATAAATTGTTGGTTTTGTGTAGATTGTCGTTTGTGTTGTAATTAGTCATAAGTAATTATATTATGATCACATTATGGCACAAAATCGGATAGAATTCCAATAAAGAGTAAAGGTTTCGGAGTATTAAGAACGTAAGTTGCTTAGGAACGCTTCTTTCCGGTAGTAAGACAGTTTGAGACAGTGCGATCATGTGTGTTTGGCCATGCGGCAAACCGATCAAGATCTTTTTTTGCTCTGCATTGACGCAACACATTGTTTTCGAACGCGTCAGCGCAAATTTTCTAGTGTATCCAATAAACCTTTCAGTTGTCAAAGGAAGTTAGAAATGAAGAACAGTAACGGGAGACCGAAATCACTTAACGGGAATGAGTAACACATTTGGAATCCGGATCACGTGAAGTGGTAGGAATAATTGTGCATATTACTCCCTATGGTATAATAAGTCTCATCGTATCCTACATTTCTCCTAATTGCGACTCTCAGACAGGTGTTTAAAACATTCGCTGAAACTTGGAGAGTGTCTATACATCAGCTGCAATTTATTCGATCGGCTGTATTTTTGGCTACCTCTTACTTAGTCTATATTCTATTACGGCGGCAAAAGTGAAGCGTCGGTAATGCATTTGAGAGACCTAAGGTCCTTTCCTGCGTATGCCAATGGATTTCAATTAAAAAAAACGAAAATTCTTCTATAAATACATTTCATAATCTTTATATGCGTTTTTCCTTCGTTTCACATTTAATTCGTCCGGAAGAGAATTGTATTTTGTTGAAACATTTTTTATGTAAGTTTTTATGTACTCCAAAAGTCGTTAAACTTTTCAATATATCCCATACGGGCATTATCGAATCAATCTTG
Organism: Anoplius nigerrimus; assembly: GCA_914767735.1. NCBI lineage: Eukaryota > Metazoa > Arthropoda > Insecta > Hymenoptera > Pompilidae > Anoplius > Anoplius nigerrimus. The sequence goes on from OU612078.1 coordinate 13,478,685, forward strand.
AGGGGACGGAATGAGCGAGTCTAATAAAAGATTTACCGTCGAGTAAATATTACTAAAAGTTCGGTTAGAACACCGCGACATCAAACAATATCTTTGGGAGGGGCTTAAAAAAGAGGAAAAAAACATTTAGCGTTAATGTGAAGTTTCCAAGCGTAGCTATGAAACGATAAAAAGAGAAGAGAACATAGCCGAAAACAAGGATGGAAATGCATGCGTAATTAGAGAAAGGGGAAAGGTAGTCGTAAAATTGGAGGGTAACAGGTTTTGAACCGGCTCGAAATTGGATGACACTGCAAAACACGCTGCCAAAGCGTGTGTGGACGTACAAAATAGTGGACGGAAAAGAAGGACAAAGGAGAGAAGAAAAGAACATGATAGGTTGAGCACAAGGCCGCGGGGGGCAGGATATTTTCTGAAAAATACGTAAGTGAAAGAGAGGTAATGTGAAAAAAATTAAAAAAGAACAGAGATAGTGCGATACAATAAAGGGAAATAACATATTTTTGTATAATATTGTGCATCTGAAAGCAAGATTTCGTCACGTGAAACGCCATTTACTTTTCTTGGCTGTTCAATCATGCGTAGGAATCATTGTAACTGCAAATATAGGTTCTTATTTAAGCATATTTATAACTTGTAATTAAGGGCGGTTTTAATTATTATATTATTGATACGCTGTTATGTCGAGGGCTACCAGAAAACCGATCAAATTGAATAAAATATTGGAAATATAATAATCGGGTTTTGACGCTGCATATGCTTATTATTATTTGCTGCGTGCGAAAAATATTCTGTCCTTAAACTTTAAATCCGCTAATGGTGTTGTGGATAAATAGGTATTACACTGCGTAATGCATAACGTTATGCCATTCGAACGTAACAGCATAATAGTAACTTATAGAAAAATCGGAAAAAAACCATATGTCGGATGTTCCAGGTGCTTTCATAGAAAGTTTTGGTATTATGTGTTAGGAACAAGAATCAAGAAAAGCAATAGTGTAAATACATTTTAGAAAAACCATTATTAAAAAGTTTTGAGTGAAGTTAGAATTTGCTATTGAAGGGACGGTAATAACCTAGTCGCAACTACCGTGATGCAAGTACGCGCCAATATTCTTTTCCCTTCCTCTTTCATTTCTGTCTGGAGCGCATGCAGGCAACCGACCACACTGTCACATTTTTCACAATATCCGCGATTACAAAAGAGGTATAGGCTCAGAGGAACGAAAAATAAAAAATTTCGCCTAAATAACGAAGCATTTGTTGCAAAAACAGAAATACTAAAGCCTTGAGATTTTTCACAGCGTATCAGGAAGAACTGAATGAAACATTAAAATGGGTATATATATATGTTAAGCAGGATGCTGTTGATTAGAGATAATAACAGATTAATGGAAAAGAGATTTTAAACGGTTCGAACCGTTGGACAGTTTCGAACAAGTGAACCCGGTAATCGTTTCATTTATCTCTCACAATCAGCTATAATTCACGCCCGATATGTTCAACAGATAAACTCGATTCTCGCAGTTTCAAAAGTCCATAAAATTTGATGAACAATAATTCAGTAACCCATGACGAAGATAGCCGGACAAGCGTCACGTCGATTATCCTTCGACGCTGCTCCCCCTCTCTTGCTCCACCACACCCCTCACCCTCTACTCCTTTTTCTCTCCACCTCCATCGTAGCTCCACTTCAACCTTTTCATCCCTGTTCGCTGTTCAAATCACGCGTTCCAATTAATATTCGCAGAACGCCTCGCGCATCGGCTCGAGTGTATAAAAAAAGAATCGTGCGGAAAAGGGGATGAAAAAAAGGGGGAGAAAGAAGGTAAAAACGGGCATGCGAAAACGTGCCTACCGTGTACCCAGGCTCGTGGACACGGACGTAGAGGGTCGTACGGGGAAGGGGTGAAAAATAAAATCGGCCAACAACGCCATGTCGCATCTGGCGTCGTGTATGATATTAAACGACCACGGTATAAATTCTTTCCGTGTCCAGTTCCATTTTTCACTTCGATTCCGCTCCCAGCCACGTTAAGTCATTACTCACTATCTGTCCTTTACCCTTTCCTCTGCTTTCAGATTCTTTTTTCTCCGTACACGACTGGGAAAATTGCAACTGAACGAAACTGTAAGGTGGACAGAAGCGGAAACCGTCGAAAACGATATATACTTTCTTCGAAAACATATAATACTTCGAACATATTCGTTGCTTTTAAAATATTTCACAGACTTGGATAGCTTTGTAAGATTTGTTTCCAACATGCTCACCCTCGTAACGATATATCGAGAAAAACCGCGTCGATGAGTATCGAAGATCGAATTGTAGCAATTTTGAACACTTCTTAGGGCGCAGGAGTTTGAAGAGATAAATGATAAAAATCGTCCAGCTTTGAATAATAATGAAATGATTTGACATCGCCGTGGCATATTTGAAAGTCTCCAAGCATCGTGAAAGCTATGACATTTACTGATCCTCCGCTCTCTCGCACCTGTCTTCCTCCATATTCCCCGGTTTCAACTGTCTCCTTATAAATGTACTCGCAGCCGAACATTTTAGTGACGGGTTCGCCGGAAAATTTTTCGGGAAATGTTTGCCGAATGGGTGTCACGGGATTGGCGGCGAATTCGGAATGGTGGAAATAATTCATCGTTCGCATTCGCGACGCGTGTAAACACGCGGTTTACAACCCCTCGGCTTCCATTTTCCATCTTTCTCGTTTACGTTCGTTAGACTCCGCACCGCTCGGCCTTTCCATTTCAATTCCGACTGTGTAATTGTTGCCAGCTTCGTCGCGATATTGCGTTACAAATGCAGTACATTTCGCTGCTCTTCGTTTAGTTTGTCAAATCAATCATGGCTATGTAGAAATTGAATTTTGTCGTCAGATAACTTACTGCTGAACGCTCTTCGGTCGTTTCAAATCTTACAACATTCGTCCCTGAGTTTCGAATTTGTCCGATTACAGTTTACAAATTCGAAACATACGACTTTCAAATGTTTCAAAAAGTTGAAAGGAAATTGGTACATCTGTATAGATATGATGGCGGGACTAATGAGGAAAGTTTGCGTGAATCGATACGTAAAAATAAGTGATTAATTACATTTGACTTGAATTTTTGAATCACTCAATTTTGTCAAACTGGAGGTTAACAGCGGCAAATTTTAAGTTTCTCTCCTTTTCCATTCTTACAAAATATTGTCCTGTGCATGTTCGTTAACATCCGTGGTGCCGCACAAATGTTGTTATACACGTTTGTCATGTACAATAAATTGTTATACGTTGGATAATATATTAAAACGCATACAATGTTATTTATACGTTAGAACGTGTTACTTTCTACGTATTAAGTATGGCCCGACCATTTCTTTTTTTCTACGAGCAATGCTTTCTGGACAAACAACTACGATTGCACAATGATTTTTGCTGGAGCCTGGATGTGAGAATATATATTCGACTCTGAATCCATGCATTATGCCACGGCAACAGTGCCATATAATACGGTTGCAGCATGGGGACCACATGTGGGATTCACGTGACCAGATGTGGCACTCACGTGACACTGCATCAAATTACACGACATAAATACTGCAGCCCGCCACTCGCAACATAACCATCCCCTTGCCACCCCTTACGCGAAAGCTTTTCTACCCCCCAGGTCGCCTCGTCATTCCTATCCCACCCCACCTACGTGCTTAACTTTTCGCCTTCTCACCGTGACTATTTTAAAGTTTCACTTTCCGCGCCCTGAACCCGATAGATTTTTCTTTCTACAAAGTTTCGTATGCCTTAGCGCTATTGACTCGTTGAAAATAGCAATGCAGGGGTCGTTGCGATAACTCATATGCGTAGAAGACGGACGCGTGCATAGCGGCTGTCAGAGGTTGACTTTCTCTCGGAAATATTTTTGGAAATCCCTATTGTTCGATACTTCGGTATCAGAAAAGCCGAAGGTTTCTCCCTCGATGGAGGAAACTAGCCCTGCCTATTCGTTGGCCGGCTCGTGTTTCCGAGAGGCTGCATATTTTCACGAGGAAAGGGCTCTCGAGCGAGCCATTGACGGAGGAAAAGGTACGAGTATGCTTGGAAAAGCGGGGCGAGAGAGACAGAGAGAAGAAAGCGGGTGGGCGACGTATAGAAATGTTACCTGGATAAAGCATGGGAGTAAAGAAAGAAATAAGGAAACTTGAAAGAGGAATGGGAGAGATAGAAGTGAAAAAAAGAGAGAATCTTCAATGCAAAATATTAAAAAAAATAGTTAAGGACGTGAAGATAAACAGAAGGTGGAAAGCGTAAAGAGAATGATAAATATGAATAAACAATTGCCGAAATGGCGATATGAATAGCGGCAGGAGGTAGGTACAGTATCAAGAACGTTGAGCCAAAAAATATGTCGGGAGAAGGATGAAATGATTTTATATTTGACGATAGCTCGATGCTTGTTCGATGCTATGGCGTACCGAGTTTCCTTTTTTGGCTTTTGTTCTGGAAGAGACAGAATCGACGATGGAGAAAATTAAAAAAGTATGAAATGTTGATGGCATTTGTAATTATATATTGCAATGGCTGCAGGTCATTTGTTCTTTTCTTTCACAAAGAGCTACTTCTACTTCTCTTTACGTCGAATCCTCAATTTGCTCGTTATGAATTGTCCAACTTTCTCTGCAGTTTCTCTGTCACTTCTTCGCCGTCTTTAAATATGGAATGCAACACATTCCTCCACACTTTCTTCAACGTTTAAAGGTTCTGTAATTATAGGAATGTCATTAATATCCCGAAATGTGTAGGAATTTCGTTAAATTCCCGTTCCATAGAATTTATCAAGTGCCTCTTCTAAATCGGTCCTTCATCAGCGCTGACAGGAATGCACGAAAATCATCAATAAATCCGGCATATCAAACACACGCCAAACACATGGGATAAGCACGGACAGACATGTTTAACCAAGAATTTGACATATCGTATCCTCCGATATTCTCCTACACGCCCGTGCGCATCTGAAACGTTACTTGTTATATTAATAGTCATTACCATAATAACAAAAAAAAGTTTTTTAATTAAAAAATGAATCCGTTGCTTGACTCTTTTAACCCTTAGGGTACGAAAAATTCGGTAGTCCGTGAAGTACTGATCGGGTCCATTGGACCCGTAACATGTTTTCCTTATAATATAATACGATATTTAAGTGTACTTTTATTTCATGTTTTTAACTTATAACAAGATATATTGTCGCATATGTCATTCTACATTTATTTTCCATGCATTGACATCGGCCTCTAATTGTCACTAACTGTTCATGGACGGTAAGACACCATCCTGGCACGAACGCATCTTGCACATATTCTTTCCACATAATAAAACATTTTATATTTAATTCCAATTTATCCGATGTCCGATTTTGGCGACATGCTACTGCGTCATTAAATTTCAATTCTCGTAAAATATTTTGGAATCTATCTCGAGTGATTACGTTGCTAAAAATTTTGCGTTCATCTTCTTTGCTCCACAAGAATTTGACGTCCCCATTTTTCGATTTATACACTCTAACCAGTATATGAACACCAATACAATTTTTCATTTCGTTTATGGATACAAACTTGCACCGAGTGCTATATACAATGTGACTTTCCTTATTAGTATTTTCTAAAAAAAAAAGTCCGAATACAGATTGCGTCGAATCAACTTCGCGATTCGCGTATCTCGAAGGCCCCGTATTATTTCATAAAATATTTTGTCATCCAAGACGCCCTTGGGGTTTGTGCACTGGACGACTCTGCCATCGTTCTTTTTTACTTTTTGATATTTATTCGCTTACTGGATGGATTGATCTTCCTTCAACAGTATCTGAATCTTCGTCAGAGTCAGAGCTCCGCGAGCTATTTGTTATACAATTATATAATCATTTTTGTGGGACCAAAAGATGGCGTTAGAGATGGCCGCGAGTCACGATCAGAATTACGACCGAGTTGATCGATTATAGATCGCGAGGTTCATGGTAAATGGGAACAAAGGACAGTCGAAAAAGAGGATGTACGAGAGCACGATTCTAACGAAGGAGAGTGTGAAATAAAGACCTGTTAATTGATATCGAAACTAATCTGACTCAGTGCTTACTTTCCTCCAACAATTCTATCCATCACTGTCTGATGCCACACTCTCCGTATCAGTTGAATGAGACTCGCACTGAAAATCGCTAATACTTGTCTCCATATTGCTAAGCTCTTCTAAGTTTTTGGTGGTGCTTGTGATCGTTTTGACGTCGAAGGGAAAAATAAATTGTGCGATGAAACTTGCGTGACGGATTTTGTCGAGGAAGGAGGGATTTGTAAAATGTGTCCTTTGGCTGAAAGGGTTAGGAGTAGTGGAAATGTTAGTAACAATATGATGGAAATGGTGACGTGATCGGAATGAGAAAATATCAAAAAGGAAATGAAAAGAGTGTGATAAGTTTGAGAAGCGGGGGTATTGAACGGGGATTAGTACGCGGTTGCAAGTATTGCATAGGTACAATGGTACTATCTGTACGTTCGAGTATAGTAGATGCAAAAGGGTTTGAACTTATATATTTCACATCGAAGTTATGCCTATGTTATTATGTTAAGTAAAGACACGGGTCCATTGGACCGAATCAGGGCACAATAATATATTACAGTTTTAAACAAATATTGTTTGGCCTGGTTGCAGGTACTTGGCAAAAATCTATAAAACGAGAGAAAATAATAAAAGTCATTAAACAACAGCAACGGAAAACAAATGGTTTCAGAATTATAAAAAATTATATTTGCCTTGCAGGTCCATTGGCCTTGTTCCGTACTCTACGGGTTAAAAAAGATTCTAACTTATTTGTATAGAAGAAAAAACAATTCTTGCAAAGACAACTTTCAAGCGGAATGTACTTCTGTTGCATAATAGACGTAGCTTGTTTCCTGAATATTTTCATCGAGTTTTGAATCAGTTGGAATAACGATTTCGGATGAATCGTATGAGTCAGTGCGGAAAATCTCGTATTGACAAAAAACATACCCGATATGGAAAATTCGGTGCCCTGTAGGTGTTTTTACGAAAAATTCTATACTAAGTTAAATATACTCGATTTTCCGTTACAATTTCGCGTAAGCCTATGTCATTTTATTAACCGAAATGGTTAATTAAATATAGACGCATTCTTTGTTTGGAAAGACTTAAATATGTAAGTGAAAGAATGTTAGACATATTTACGAACATGAAATTATAGTTCCAATTTCTATCGTAGAAAGGAAGCATAATAAACATGACGCCTTTTGTACACTTATGAACGTAGTAAAAAAAATAATTTTATTTTTGTTAACTCCCTGCACTGCAGTTTATGGTTGGGACCCAGAATCAATATTTAATTATGTAGTCATTGAAAAGTATGTTTGTTTCTATGTATATAAATGACCGAAACAGCAATTTTTAAATGGCAAACGTCAAAATCTTTTGGATGTAAAGAAAGAGTACTAGACTAATGGCACACAAAATTTCAACGCTTGAATAAGATAAAAAGTATTAAATACAGAATCAAATTCATGGAGTCATTTGATTTTCTAAAGTGTACAAGCAATTAGTCTTCGTTGTTGTTCTGATTGTAAATGTGTCCCGTCTGTGCATAAAATGTGAAATGTTGAGGATAGAGGTTCTAATGAAGCGCAACAATTTTAAACGTTGGAATCTCAAAACAAAACAATAATGACTTCAATACATTGATATTAAACAGGATCATTGTATTCGCCATATTAAATATATTAGTTACAATCGAGTTAAACGGAGTTGAAAAGGGAATTTTAATATTAATTAAAGTTCAACTACACCCTTATGTATTGATTTTTCGGACATGCCTTTAGGTACATCGATGCAGAAGACAGAGTACAGGAAAGGATTGGAAATAAAATGTAAATAGTCGATTATGTTCTTTGAACAGGATCTTTGGAGGGAGTTTATCGGAATGGAAGAAGAGGAATACACACAGACATGAAAAATGCTCACGTGCATTGTCGCATTTGCTCACGCACGAACGAGAGGTTCGAATTAAACAGGCATCATGTGGCCCTTTGTGCCGCCCACGTGACGCGGAACTAATTTATTCGCGAGCGTCATAATTGCTACGTTAATTACGATATCCGGCCCGGTTACGAATTAAACCGTATAATTTATACGAAATAAACCGCCCGACGCACCCCGTTATTATTACAATCATCCGCGGGCGTCATTGTTACTCTTATCGTTGACGTTGATAGTAGGTTATAATAGTGTTTTCACGGCTCCATTCAAATATTTCTGCATGTTAACGATCAGTCTCATCATTATGAGTCAATCCGCACGCCTAAAAGTGTGATAACGTTGCATGCAGACGTTGACATTTCTAGTCATATGCAAATACTGTCAATATCGTTTTACATTTATTAAACGTTAATGCGGATCGTCAAATGCAAAGCTGGAGCGTACATAGACATGCACGCATTGAGCAAATTGTAGAGTTGAATGATGCCTGCCATTATCTTTGCATTTGCAAGTATTCTTTTATCGGACTACCTATGTAAGTTCACATTATCGTACCTCTTATTGAGAGCTGCGCGATAAACTCATTCCATTTATTGAACCGTAGACGAAGTGGCAAGTTTATAAATGCGCTTTATATGAGCGAAGCGTATGTCAACGAGTAACATCTTAGATTGGCCTTAATTCGTCGTTGAAGTGGCGCTTCATCATCGAAGTTCGAGCAAAATCAGCGTCAACTTCCTTCGTTTAGAGCCTGTGGCGCGCGAACGTGTGCCCCCCCCCCCTCCCGCCCGCCGCCCCTCCCCCACCCATTCCCCTCGCTCGGATATGGTACTTAATGCAGCGCTGCTACCGCCGCGCCGCCGGTTAAACGACCGTCCAGAAACCTCTCGGTGATACGCACGCTAATTTATTCAGGAGCGGCATATCATTGCGATATCGCATGCATTGCTCTTGCTGAAACCGCAAAATCAGCCACCCGGTGCTCTGTATACCCCAAATACGTCTACGCACAATCGGAATGCCCAGACGGTACTCACTACATTACTCTCAAAAGCATGCATCATCCTTGAAAGGCCAAGTTTTATTTCAACAAAATATGTGTTAAGTCCTTCCAAGGGCAAGCTACACAGCGCATAAGGATATTAATGTAATTTTTTAACGTTTGTGGGGCAGAGAATAAGATTTTCGATAATTAATAAGAATTTATGGGACAAATCGGCAATAGATTTTGATCGACCTACGGAAAAGTTGGTTTCAGTAATAAAATGAGCATTAATGCATGTGTAGGATGATAGATACGTAGTTAAATAAACGGATACTCAAATATCTTTCTCAAACTGAGAATAAATACTTTTACGCGTTTGGATAACTTCGGCTAACTTTTATAACCCTCATCTGCAGCAATCATTTCCGTTCCGTATAATTTATGAGTTAGGATTAGACAATTGTGTTCACACAACATTTAAGACAACGTTTGAATAAGGAGGTCCTTATAACGAATGAAAGCTATGAAAAACTCTATTACTTTTGAACTTTCACGTACAGCCCTGTGCAAGACCATTTTTCTGTGTTTATGCGTAACATTTTAAGCGTTGCAACTCTTTTTCCCCAACAAGGTCGTTCAAATTTTTGTACAACGTCAAGAGTGTAAAAAATGGAAAGAAGAAAAAAAAATTACAACCAAGTGAGAGAAAAAGTTTCCATTAAATTAGTTACACTTATTACCCTTCGAGTTAAAGCATCACTGATTGTTTAATGGTCCCTTTGGTTCAGAGAAATTTTTTCTTTAAAACCGAATATTTAAAGTAAGGTGGAGTGGGCTGAAACCGACCCAGAAATTGTAAAGTTTACTATAAACTGATGTATTTTCTATCTATTCCACTAAAATCTAATAATCTTAGTGATTTTATTCAGCGCATGATTTCTTCTATAAGTTGCGTTAATTTGGATTAATACTATCTTCTGAAACTTATGATTTTCTTAATAAATTGAAAACAGTGTTGCTAGGGCGGACTTGCCCCAGAACCTTATTGAATCTTATATAGTTATATCATGCGGCAAAGCGGAATTCTTATTAGTAATACGGACTTGGTTGAACGAGCTAAACGGACAATCACAGAATACATGGCTGCCAGCTATGTTGAATATTATCCAAATCATTGAATAGTAACCAAAGGAAGATTTTCACCTTACACTTGGCACAATGCAACGTATATTCAAATGAATAAGGGCCTAGTGCGGATTTGCACACTTTTCCCCATTTATTCAACTTTCGCACTTCTCTTCCCACATTATACTCGTCCACGTGTCCATTTTTATTGATTTTATATTAAATTTTCAGTGATACGTTAAGTTTCGATGATATGAGAAAGACTGACGTATTGAAGTGGAATGGTTATAATATCGACTCAATAACGTAAACGTTCATGAATGAACGGAATTAGACTACAGCAGAATCAAAAGTTCATTAGTAGTCTGTGGTTTTGCATGTCATACACTCTTGCGTGTGGATGTAAGTTACGTCAGATGCATAGTTTACCTGCGGCTTCAGTTTTATGTCAATTGTATCATTTAGTAAAGTCACTTACGTAGAACTTCAGTCAAGCTATGTATCCTTCTTTCTTATTGTTAGTGTAAAACTGAGCGCTACGTATACGTAGAATAGTAATGGGAATCTGTTCGTTGTTCTGTGGTTATAAACAGGGTTATAATGAAGAGGAAAAACCACATGGAAAAAAACAGGGCCGTAGGCGATGTCTAGGGTAAACCGATTCGGCACGAGAATAGAACGATAAAGACATGATCTTTAGGAAACACGAAAGACTTAAAGTCTTGATGGCAGTGGAGGCTCCCTTCCAATAGTAAGATGATTTCCACTTAAACATAGATAAAACTAATACAAAACTTTTAAACGAGGAAAGTCGTAATGTAAATGTTCTGCAAAATCCTTAACATGGTTGTTACTTTCACGTACCATATATTATTTGGTCATGTACACAGACTTCTTCTAATAAACTACTGTGACTAGCCTGTATTGCTGCTGACAGAGGATTATTCATATTAAATGTTTTCAGTATTATTTCCTTGACATTAGAAGTAAAGGGAAAATGGTTTCTTTCCGCAAATTGTCAACATGTGATAAGTAATGCTGTTTCTATATATCGAAATCAACAATGAGAAATTTCATTCTTGCCTTTTAAAACTTACTTCAAAGGCATGTCACGTCCATCAACATCACGATACTAGAGACCCATGTAATTATCAAACTTTAGGACAAAGCATTATTACAATTTTGAACCACCATTTAATGCTATTTAATCGTGATATTCTCCTTTATCTTTCTTTCTCTGTGTTTCTATTTAAAAACCGCTCGATATATGGGCCCATTAAATGCTTAGCATTGAGATTTAAGAACAATATGCATCATTTGGACGCAGATAGTTGCAGTAATTGGCATGAAAATAGACCGCTAGGAAGGAAACCTAAATTGTTTCTCCCTATCTTACCTTTCGTTCCTTATATTCCACGAGGTTTCGGTAATCATTTAAATTTAGCTTTATCTATTGCAATATACATCACTCACAATCAGTGAACAAGCTGAACGGTTAACGAATTATTACAGTAATTCAAGAAGAGGTTCAAGTACTATCATGATAACATGTGGTGAAAGAAAATCTATAAATATTCTCAGCAGTTTGGATAAACCGATAATGTCAATCTGACAATGAGTGTAGCTTGGTAGCGTCGCATTGGGCGCATGGTGTTTAAAAGCATTCTTCTAACGAAATCAGTAGCCGGGAGGGTGCCCAAAAATGTCGACTCCTCGTCACGGGTTGCGGCATACTGCGCAGAGATGCGACGCACACATGCATGTATATAAGTATAAAGTTTGTGTGCGCGGTGCGACGGAGCCGCCTGACGCGTATACAGTCATAAAGCGTTGGTATGACGAGTGGTCGGACGGGAAAATCGCAATGGCCCCGGGGAAATGCTAATCTCACGATTTGTAACCGTAGGAATCGTTGGAACGCCGGCGTGTGCTGCCACCCGATAACTCGACGCTTTTATGGAGATAGTATCGACGGCCCCACTTATTGACTCCGTCGGTTTTTATTAGTCGCCGTGGATTTTACGCTTTTTACGCTTTTCACGTATTTCACGTATTTCGCCTCCCCTTTTTATCGGCCCGTAGCGACGATCGATCGATTTTAACGTTTCCAACGGTCGAACACTTATTTTAGGAACAGCCCGCGGTTTATTTGTCGAATTCAGTTCATCGGGCGCACAAATAATGTAGTGAATTCGAGAACGAAGAGAAAGCGCCGCTGGCGGCGGCTTAAAAAGTAATGTGATATCGTGCTTACTGTTGTCCGACACCGAGCACAACTTGTCCAATGAATCATGTCGTGTGCGACAGAAGACCGCAGACGGCGCCGTTCCGATTTTTTCATTAAATTAGCGGACTGGATGTGGAATAAAGAAATATTTACCTTAATTTCGTAGAATTTGGGCAATGCAAATTTTCATCGCACGCGGAAAAATGAGGAGTGGCAGGCTGAAGGACAAAATTCCAAGCTAAGGAGAGCAGGTGGGCAGAGAGTCAGTGTTTGCAAGTAACTCGGGGATCATTTCGGAGATTATTGCGGTGCGTCCCGGCGGTTCATAAACCGGACTTGGATGATATATAACGGGGTGGGGGTAAAAAGGCGCAAGAGGGTGTATAAGAGAGATAGAAAAGGCAACGGCGATATTAAAGCTTGCTTTTCGTGAGACATTAACCTTCGAGCGTCGAAAAGACCGACGCTTATTAAATTTCACCACGGTTGACATTTACTGCGCGCTTAAAGTGACTGTTTACAGTGCCCTTCATGCTTCTGTCGTCAACAAAAAATATTTCAGCGCAGATTTTCTTTCTTTCGCTGAAACGTCCAACAACGTTTCTTCATCACCTCCGTACGAATACTTGCATACAATACATTTTTGCCGTCTTCGCGATAAGAAAGGTATATTTTCTTCGATTTCGTCAACATTTCACAGCTGGGACTGCTGTAATAGGAAAGTAATTAGGAGAAACGAGTTAGTTGGTTTCAGCAAAAATTGAGCAACATGAACGTACGTTAAACGACCGAAAATGTTCACTCGTCTCTTTCGACTGTCAGCGAAACTACATTCTCCGTACTTAACTCGTCGGGGACAACGCATTTATGTTTATCTCGGCTGTCCCTCCAAAGGCTTTGTATTTCGAAGAACGGGAACAGACAGCGTGCCCCTTTTCTGACAACGATGCACGCACACACAGTGCCCTACGTGCGCTCACTCACAAAGATTTAGCTACACGCACACTCGCGCCAGAAACTCTGCCGGGGACGATAATAATTCTTCTCGCGCTTTTTCATACGTTTCTTCGTGCATTTCCACGTCGACGGCCGCTTTTATCATCTTTCCTGTCGCGGCTGGGGATGGAGAAGGAAAGGGACAAGACTGGCAAGGATGGAAAGGAGATAGAAGTTTTGTAAACCGGAAATCATTTCGCCTAACATCGGGTCATTTCCGTTTTTCATGAGGTGCCTGCGGTATTATACGGTTAATCTGTTAGGCAAGTAATTACATATACCTATTATATTAAAATGCAGAAGTCTTCAACTTTGAAACTTGATGTTTGAGGAATACATTGCAAGTGAAAAAATTTAAAGGCAGCACACGCTGCTCTTATGATAGCAGTTATTTAAGAAAGACAATAGTTATTTAAAGAATGGAATATCTTTTAGAATATTAAACGACCCAAATGGGTCAACGATTACTAATGTTACGATTACAGCATAATTTTGACGGGATATTGAAAGAAAAAGCACAACGATTAAATAGCGAAAATGTGCCTTCTACAACCGTTTTTCGCTAGATGGTCTATTTCTATCTCTGTTATAAACAGGCGAGTTATTAGAAAACTTTCGCTTTATACATAGCAAATGATGCATACAGAAGATAGATGTGACGTGATCATTTTTTCGGCTTTCCATACTTCATCTATTTCACGGTATGTATTTTGAAAAGAATTGATTATATTATTGCGCAAGGAATATAAATTATACCTACAATACAATTAATTAATACTTCAGGTACACGTACTGGCCCCTCAAGCATTGTCATATTTGTTCAGTAACGCGACGAGGATGACGAATACTTACATCGGCATCCTACATTTTCAAGCTTGAAAGTAAGTTCATTTACATCAGTCCGAATTTAATTGATTTTGAAGACTTATCGTGGTGTGATGGCAGGTAAAATTGAATAAACAATTGGAGATTTTTGAAAATCGGCTCCCTCTCTTCGCTTAGCGGCACTGTCCACTTGACTGGATGGATCCTTCTCCAGCGTCATCCAGGTTGCTCTAGGTTTCTCCGCGCTCCAGTGTATCTCGGCTGTAGCTTTCAACAGAGGCGGCTCAGACGTGTCCCACGCGGTTTAAAGCGACGCTAATGCATTCTGAAAGCGATGCGTGCAACCTCTCGATCCCGAATTCACTCGGTGAAACTTCTGCTTTCAGTGGGGTCGGAGTAGTGCTTCAGGCGGGGGGTTGAACGAAGTCGGAGGGGGCGGTGATGGTAGAAGAGCTTGAAACTGTCGGGGATCGTCTCAATCCTGTTGCGTCGGGATTCTCCAGCGAAGGATTCTCTCTACAGGTGCGACACTCCTTCGCCAACCGTCTCTAACAGCACCCTCACAGCTCCCATATAGCGCTGCAGTGCTGTTCCAACCCTCCGCCACCAAATTCCAAGCTTCCACCACCTACCCCCTACAGACTTAGGCGTGTCTTTTCAGGACCATCTCTGCCATGCACAAAATGTCCTTCTTGAGCGTTTACGCTCCTCTATACCATATTTTCAGCTCGGTGGCCAAATTTCAATTTCCTTCGAATTCGATAACGTTATTTACAGACGTGTTTTGCGGCGATGGATGAGCGAACATTGTTAGTGAATATATGGAAGCATTAGTTAAATGTCTCTTATGCAATGTCAGTGAGAGTGATTCGCAGTTAAACGGTTAACCGTTTGCAAAAACCTATCAACACATTTACCGACGAAAAATTGTATCGAGTTACCGTTTTCCTCGACGGTAACTGTAATTGAAACCAGATTACTAAATGAGATTAAATTATGTTCAGCGCAGTGCTACATCCCTATTTCTGTCCGGTAGCTGAGGACTATATGCGGGGTCTGCCATTTTGGTTTGAGAGTTTCGGAGCAAAAACGAGTTCACTGTTTGGTATTATTTTCCCGTTATACACGCAGCTCCCGTGCTTTCTACCGTTGTAGGGGCGCATCTACTCACCCATACGAAGGTTTGCGTACATGTATATCTACATGAGGGTGCGTCAAAACGTATACAAGCTAGAACATACAGATACACGTAGACAGAAGTCCGCCATATATCGGTTTTGTGTCAGTTCCAGAATGTCGACACAGGACTTTCGGCCTATGCCAGGGCAAACGATAAATTCTTTCGTTTGTACATCCAATCCCTCCCCCCTCTGACCCTCCATAACCAACCTACCTCCACTTACTCCCAGTCTCCAACTCTTTACCGAACCCCCTGCGACCCCTAACCAACTCCACAAAAGGGGGAGAACTTGGACCGTGTATCATGCCGAGATAAAAACTTTGCCACTCATTGCCAGGAAATAAAATGAACCGCCCACCGTTGCCCGCGGTTTTTTAGAGGCCCAGTCAAAACGTACGTTGTCACTTGGTTTACGTAACGGCGGTTTATGCGTTCAAGATGGTTTAAGTATTTACTCATAAGACGGAATCTAAACGGAGAATGTTCGGCCACTCTATATAATACTATTTCAATGTATCTCATCGACACAAAAGCCACAGTTACGCTTGGAAGCGTATAAAAGATTAGATGAGCATGTCAAGTCTTTGTTCGTAGATCACTTTGGAAAAGATGAATCCAGTACACTGTACATACACAGCTGTTCTCAATTCGAAAAGTTTAATATCATTTTCTCTGGCGAAGCATGTGAAATGTTTTGCGTTGTACATTGTCCATTATCCCTGTTATATGTAGCTGTTTCCTTGTGTATAATATTTTATTGAAAACTCGTGTACCTCGACCATGTACAATAATTCTGCTCTCGCGTGTTATGCGTACCATAACTCAATCTGATTGAAAGCACGAATGTTATCAATTAAGGAAAGTACCAATTTTCGGAATAAAGAATTCAGAACAGCCGGTATATCGGTAATAAACAGATTGAACAAATGTTAGTTCGAATCCTTTGTTAATGACGTGAACTCTTTATGTCATCAGTAATAAATGTACGTACTAAGGCATATGACAACGTGTTAAAAATTAATATAGGATTTTATGTTACATGAAGTTGAATATAATTGACGAAAAAGTCATAAGTAATCCAATGTTATATGGCTATTAATCATTTAAATTAATGGCAGCACAGAAAATTGTCGCCAAGATACATTGAAAAACTTGAAAAACATGAGAGTAAATGAACGGAGTTGTCAACGACAGAACGACATCACAGATGTCGACGACTCATCGAAGAGTGAGATTACAAATCAATTAAAGTGGCACATTTTTGCTTGACATTAATCCCGATTTTCATCTGCACCTGTCCACTGAGAGTGATCTGTTTCGTTCTTGCCGTTTGACTATATTTACGCAATTGCCGGTTTTACGACGATGCCGAGCAAGAGATCTCAACTAGAGGTAATATGGCGGATAGATGGAGGTGAACAGACGGCGGGAAAGGCCATCATGCATAATGCAGGACGGAATGGCCTCGTCCGTGAAATATCCGCGAATGATCGTGTACCGAGATATGATCGACAATCGTTATAATCAAAGATATCTCGAGAAACTAACTGTCCAATCCGCCGGCCAATCCATACACCCTTCTCCTCTAACCGCCGTATTGTTTTAATTATTTATTCCTATCACGTGACCTCACTGCCCACACGTAGTTTCTTAACTCCTCCCATTAATTTTGCTTTCGTTAATGCCATTTCAACAGTATTGATACCACTATTGGTCGCCGTATTCAGAAAATAGAATAAATTGTATTTTTATACGATATCGATATATTCGAAGAAGATTGATTATAGTATTTTAAAAGAAATAAGGGTCTATTTACGCACTAGGCATTAACATAACTTTTGACCTTCCCGAATTTTTTTATATTGTCTAAGTTGAGCTAACAACATCAGAACCTGCATTCCTAAAATATGGTTACGCATTGCAAATTGGCTATTTATTATTTCGGTAACGGAAGTCAATTTTGAACAATTCTAAGAATGCAAATTTCTCGAGGCAAGGAAGGAGAACTTCCGCTCGTCTTCGCTTTAATCAGAAAGAATAAAAAAAGTTAAGTCCTTAAACGGACTAACCTCTAATTGAAGTGGAAACTAGACGGGAGCGCAGCAAACTCCTGTAATACAGAAAAGGAAGAGACGGGATGGAGGGGAAATATTAGAAGGAGAGTACGGGGAGGGGGAGGAAGAGAGGGAGAGAGAGGGAGGGTGGGGGGAAGAGGGTACAGAAAATTGGACGTAACGCGGAAAAAGGATCAGAGTATAAATGGGGAGGTGGGAAAGAGGAGAAAAGAAGAAAAGCTGTCACATTTAGAAAGCAAACATGAGAGCAGAGTCAAAGAAAGGGTGAATAAAGATATAGGCATGACATTTAGTGGGAAAGCGCGTGATGAAAGCGACGAGAAGTGAAGACAACACGAGTGACCTTTCCATTCTAGCTGGATATATGAAAACGTGCCATATGAAAGACATAAAACAGTAAATCCGAGAGAGCGTGCCGGCGACTGAATGAAAGTAATGAGAACATTCAGTGCGATACCGTGTAAGCACTGTCGAAATGGAAGCCAGAACTTGAGTGTAGGTATCCAAAGGTGGCCGGAATAGAAAAAATGTTTATTATGGAGAGAGTGGAAGGAGTGGCAAACGAGAGGGTTGGTCGGGGAAGGGGGGTGTGTATGTTAAGACGAGAAAAGGTGGACTTTTCGGAAACATTCATAGAAAGACGTCTGAGGATTGTCAAAAGAAGGGAGTACGACATTGGAAGAAGATGAAACTGGGCGATGCGATGGCAAGGTTGACGATGAGCGGAAAAGAGAAGACGGAGGAGATCAGGACTGTCTGTCGTACTGTCGAAAAGACGTGACGACGTAAATGGAGCTTTTCTTCGTTCGCGCACCGGCCGCGAAGCTTTTACGAGCTTCCGTACGTGCCCTCCGGTCTCTAGACAGCTCTCTTTCCTCTCGCTTTACTCCATTCTGCTCCCATTTTCCTTCATTCTCCTTTTCTGCAATGCCCCTCCCCCGTCCGCCAATGCTTTTCAGCTATGCGTCGGCTCCGTTTCGCGACTCCGTTCCAAGCGTGAAACTTAAATAGAGATAGCTAATTGTACTGGTTAAGGGAAATTGTCTACGTGAGAGAATTCGAAATTCATATTGACAATAAACATGGTAAAAAGCAGGCACATTCTATTGATATCGATATTACGATATTTTTGATTCCTAGTTCGGGAACAAGTCTGAAACTATTCTATAAACGAAGGCCGTAAAACGGTGCGAAAAGCAACGGCGCCATGACCGTTTTGCGATGTCATAGGTGTTGAGGGATTGAGAAGTACTCCAGAAGGGTGTATGGTGGTAGCGGAGCGTGGAGAAGTCGACAAAACGATGGAGATGGTCGACACGATGAATAATACATTCTTTTCCAGCGGTCCGGCGATAGATTATGCCGAATTCACGTCGCCTCCCAGTTGTCGGTCCATGCTAATGTGGTCTCCCAGTGAAACCTCGAACTGTATGAGATACGCTACAAAGGATGCAAGAATTAAGACAGCTACGATGGGACGAACGGCGGTGACACAAAAGGGAAAGGACCAAAGACACATTTATTGTGAAAATTCCACCCGCTGGACCCGAATTATACGCGTAATGCTCCATCATGAACCGCGTAACGACCTTTCAGGTTATTCGTGCAGATTCAATTCGCCTGACAATTGGTTTTATTATTTTGGTCACATCTTCTTCAATAATAACTGTAAAATCACAATTGAGAATGGTTCAAAATGTTGGGAATAAATACGCGTCTAGAATGGCTGTACACGTATATGAACGTTAGCCGAACACTTCGTGTCGATTAAAATAATTGATTATTTGCAACAATTTGTAAACATCCCATTAATTTGCACAAATTATAATGCGATTTTTTCAACGCTCGAAAGAAACAAATAAATATCAGCGCAACACGTTGGAACATTAATAACAAATATATTAACAAAATATTTCGTATAACGAATGATTTGTTCTTTCAATAAATCTGTATTCCTTATGTAGATCGGTACGATTTTATTCAAACCAGGCGGATCTGCTGTATGAATAAGATTTTCTCTCAAACTAAGCCAGACATTTTACTGTAACGATGATTCGTGAAATACGTGAACACCGTGCAATGGAATACATAATTTTTAAAAGTCCAAAGTCCACAAAAATCACGGGACAACTTCTTCGAAGCTCCTTCGCATCGGCTTCCATGGCAATCCGTTATCCCCTGGCTGAAAACTTGGATAAAATCGCGTCGCTTTTCCATTCGAAAGTATCCGCGCGTCCATTGTCGAAGTTTACCGGATAAGCAGATACGGTCCAGCGAATTCTCGATCGCGAAACAGGAGGAGAATCCTTCATTCTTCTCTTTTCCTTCCCTTTTTTCTGCTTTTCGCCTTGCTTTTTCCGTATTTTTCCCGATTTTTTTTCTCCCCGTGGTTTTCCTTTCTTCCGTTACGTGTGTCTTCTTTCAACGCTCCACCTTTGTCCCCAATATTTCCCTCTCTCATTCTGTGTTCCCCTGAATTTTCTCCTCAACCTCTCCGTCTCTCTCTCAATTCCTCCTTCTCTCCACCTCCTCCTTTGTCCCTATATAAAATATATCTACCAATCTTTTTTAACGTCTTTGTTTTTATATTTAGTATATTATTAGTTCAAAGTTTAAAGTGCCTTACACACTTTTGGATGAACTATAATTACTTAAATGCATATAAGAACGCACGCTGTATGTCCTGCCAAAACAAAATAGATTTTGCAGAATTCAAAACCAACGACTGTTGGTACATGGCTAGTGAATATGTACATACTTTTGACGTGACAATTACTCATAGTAGTGGTATGATTTTTTTGTGGAAAATGACAGTGTGTGCAAACATAGATGTACGTCTCGGTATTCATACCGACGGTCGTACGTTTGTATGTACAGATACGTGCACAATAAATCGCGTCATCCCGCGCACCTTCCATTGTCGATCGAAGTTTTCACGATATCTCTCCTTTTCTAACGTCAGTGGTGTGGTATAGGCGAGTGTACCGACTCTTCAAATATTGAAAACCACTGATTTGGAAAGAGGAAAATCCGGCGGGGGAAAGCTTGCACGCGGCCCGAGATGTTTGCTCTGTATACAAGTTCTCCTAACGGGAGTGGACATTCGATGGAAATATCGCATTTGGCGAGTGTGTTTATTCGAAGCGGCAGTGCGACCGTACAGAATTTTTATACGCCATCGCTCGAGACTACCTTGTAAACAAACGAAGCGACTCGGCGGAACAGATGTAATTGTACCTGATTTATTTGAAAAATATACACTTTTGTTTTGCCGACTCTCCACTTGTCTGCTCGTTATTCCTACATTTATGTAAGATATATGTATTTATGTATGTATAACAATAGAATAATAAGCTATTGTTTGAATCGCATCTTTGCACGTATTGTAGACATTTAGGGCGAGTACCACAATCAAATTCGGTTAAAGCTTAGTTTTTTATTGAACACAGGAAAATAATGCGTAACACGAACGTGTAAACGTGCGACGTACCCATAAAAGAGGAAAGTTTTGTAATTACCTTGTTCCAATGTTGTTACACGAGAAAAAATTGAAAAGTAAATGGATAGACATCAATAACGTTGAAAAAGCAAAAAAAGCAAAAAAAAATTGTGTGAAGGAGAGGAAAAAAGTTTTTGAATATGTCCCGTCGACATTAGTGTTAGCCGATAAGCATTGCCAGGAGGTTATCTCTCGAATTTTGCATACCATTTATGTGCGCGCGCGCGCACTGCGTGCTTCGTATTATCGTCGCTTTATCTGTATAACGAAACGTCAATATAAATTCTTTCCAAAGCACGTTACTATATCAATTTCTTTAAAAAATATATGCAACAAACAGACTAAGGAATATTATAATAAACTTTCGTACTTCCATACCTTTACAAACTTCCAACGATTTGAAATAATAAGTAGTTTTGGAAGGCATGTATTGCTTAATATCTAACTATATATTAATCCTTTGATTTTGAACGCCACAAAGAAAATATATTTCGTCAACTAATAACCATTTTCAAGTACAACTTTTCCCAACTCGGTTTCCTAAATTAGGTTACATTTATATTTACACTACTTCTCCGGGTACTGCGGTCCTCGAAGTATAACAATTTAGCTGCTTAATGCAAATCGGTTAGCTGTCTTACTGTAAAATATGAAAAAGAAATCCCATGATTCTCAGGGTTATCATTTGATCTTACGAGCTGCTAAACATTGTACGGGAATGAAAATGCAAAGAAGTCACGAATATTACAAAACGTTAAACCTGTGCTACATCGATAAAATTGTGAAAAGTCGTTTGTTACAAGTTTATCCGGGGAATTCATAGCAACCGGTAAATAAAATAAGATTTCAGCAATTACCAATGCACAATGCATTGAACCCTGTGAGTCATGGCTTTATTCACAATAGATTTAATATATGGAAACTGTCTTCTCCAGAGAAGTTGCTTTAAACAAGATTGGTGCATATATCAATGTATAGGTATAAGTCATCGTTAATGAATTAAAATAGCTACTTTACGGTGCACGTTGCAATTATGAATTACGGCAGGCGAACGTTTGGAAAGTATGGAGTTTTATTACATTCTTTGTACAAAGTTAGACCGAATTTTCGTGCCTTTATTCTTGTTTTCACTACGCACTCAACTAAAACAGCGAAATAACAAACTTTTGGGCTTCAATGTTAGTTGTTACCCACGTTGGGAACACTCCGTAGCATTCTTAAAATTACATTTCTCCAAAGGAAAGTCTATAAACTTTTCCTCGATGGTTAGTTCGCGAGTAAAGTTTGGATTACTCTATCTTATTTGGAGGCTTTAAATTCAACAATTCACCAAGCATGACGTGCGCTAGACTGTCTTTTCGACATATTTTCGAAGGGAAGTGAATTCTATCGATCATATTATTCTCAAGATCATTAAAGATCAAATGTTTCCTTTCGGTATCGTTACTCGTACATGCCGATATGAACAAAGTATTTACAAAAGGTCTTCTCACACCTTCCGAGATGCCGAATGATAGACTACAAATAGCCAACTTATACGATAAAATTTGCATGTTGTAACACTTGTTTTAAATTCCTTTCGACTCTGAATCGAGTAAGTAACTATTTTTTTAAACCGCAGCGTTGCGCTGAAAGAAACAGTGGAGACTTATTTGGCATTTTAACCTCTTGATGCATGCTTTTTATAAACAGAGGACAAACATATATGTTGTTATTCGTCATGTAAACGGTCAAGAAAAGTTAACATTTTTAAACAAGATCATTTTATTTTTCATAATATCACTCAAAAATAGATTTAGCTCATATATGGTGCAACATGCATGTATAGACGCCACAATACAATTTAATCTTCTTCAATAGTTCCATAGCTTCTGAATTAAGTCTGTTCGTGTGTCTCTGTTTAAATATAATGGTACCTTACTCTTTACACGGTGTACAATGGCCTTACCGATTCAATTTGGGCATTTGTACCTCACTCGTAGGAAATGATCATTGCGGATTTTGAAGAGAGATTTTGAAGTAAGAACTACACACGGTGTGAAAATATACTGTGGGGATGGATTGTGGTGGTAAGAATGGATTAGGACGGTAGTTCGATATGAGTGGATATTGCGGTTTGGAACATATAGATAACTAACAACAAACTTTTCAAATAATTTCTATTTTTCCCAAGGGAGAAAGAGTAAGTAGTTAAATGCCGCAATGGAAAAGTGCATGGAAAGGCAACTGTGGGATTAACGAACAAAACATCATATTTTCCTACGAATAAGCAATAATAAGCCTATTCGCAACGCCGAACCTCGGCTGCATGAAAAGTCATATATGAATCAGACAATCTTTTTTTGTCATATCACCATATAACAATAATGTAATCAATACTTTTTTTGAGATTCTGATACTCGATATAATCATGTGTCATGAGATATTTTTATGTTTGTCTAATTCCAAATATTTATCAAGATAATGGAAAGAAAATCGCACGTTTGCTAAGAAGCGGTTTGTTGTACAGGATCTGGTGAAACTACTATTCAAAAAACTTTTTCCTGCACCTAACAGGTTTCAGTACGAGTTGCTAACATGTCAAAAACGTTTATTTCGCATCTGACAAGCATAAAAAGATTGTAAACTTTCAAACAATGATATAACGACTGATTTTGCGGTTTGGCTCATATATTTATCGAGTTTCTGGAGTGATATTCGTATTTGAAAACAAAGTAAATATAAACTAGCAAAAAGAAACGCACTCTGAATACAGAATTTGTCATGAGAAACGATATGTGTGTCGACAAAAACAGATTACGCGCACAGTTGTAAACCGCACCAGCGTTTAGTTGGAACCGCCGCAAAAGTATCTTAATCTGGGGGCTTGCAACCCTTTGACCTGCACGCTGACATGAAACGACCTATTCACGGGCGAACATATACTAGTCATTCGCCTTTTACGGAGTTATTTACTATTTGTTGCAAAAACATCATCGCATCCTTATATCGCATGGAAAAGTGTTAAAATTATTAATAAAATGTTAATATGTCACAAAGTCTGGAAAAATATTGACTAATGATATCAAGTTGCTTACAAAACAATCATGAAAAAGGAGTGCAAGAGAGAAATACAACTACTTGCAGAATACGGATTATTTTACTCCAGTCTATCTGCACCTTGTGTTCCTTCCTACGGGAGGACAACAAATTTGAGTTTTCTATCGTATAACTTAATCGACACACATTGCTGCTTGTAGCTATGTACATACGTGTTGTCAGTGGCAGAAAATTGATTTTAGCGGAGAGAGCAAGTGAGAAGGATAGCGTATGGGAGGCGGCGGAAGGGAGGTTATCGGAAGGTTATCGGACTCCACGTCCGTGGCACGTATTCGGAAGTTCCTTCCGGAAGGTGTCCCCCGACCTTTGACATCGTTTTCCTAGTACCGGCTGTCATAATACGTGAGCGGCAGAGGTGGTTTCCAGCTGTCCAAGGACACTTCGGAACTAATTCCGAAAATTGAAATAGAACCTTTCAGTTGGCTCTTTCGCATATTCGTAACGAGGAAGTTTTCGATGACACTTACAAACTCCAATACTATTCTTACGTTTTGCATTCAAAATGCACACAGAACAGAAATACTTATAAGACAACCTAAGTCTGCTGTTTAATTGTAAGCAACATAAGTTGATCATTTGCAGAAAGTTTGTCGATTGTAGAAAATTATTAATAAGATATTATGCAATCAGCAAGCCCTTTGTAATATTTGAATAATCGTTAATACTTCATCACGGTCGTTTAATAATGTTAATCTATTGACACCGTAAACAGGCGTTCATACCGTACTTGGGTATCGATAATGAAAGTTTCACAAAAAAACCTGAGCCCAAACAAAATAGTACCTTTTGTCTAACAGTGCCATTACACTGTAGAAAATTCCACTCTCGAAGTCGGAACAAATGGGAAACCGGTGATAAGGGTTCGATCGCCTTATCTCGGCTAGGAATTCCTTTTGCCGATCGGAAATCGAAAAACACTGTGGTTTGTGTCGTTTTGTACGTCGGACGTACGAGAATGAGAATCCGAAGTAGTACTAGTTTTACATGCGAATAGTGGGTTGTTGTTCTCCAACTGCCCATGTCAATGTTTATATGAAAAGATAGAGCTTAGTTTTAGATATATACGATTGTCTCTGAACATGGTAGCATATATTTTCATAATGTATTTCGTACATCCTGTTATGGTTAGTCATCATTCTACGAAAGATAATAACAGCGGATAGAACTTTGCGTATATTACAACACTGTATGTAGCATTATGAGGTACTGGCTATTTAGAATCACAATTTAATTTAAATCGTCATATTGAAATAATGAATGGTTTAGTTTTCTTCTGTAGTGTCATCAGAGTGTGAGGAATAAGGTTCCATTGTTCGGAAACCACTTTCAGAAAGCAGGAAGTTTTAGATGAGGAATGCAATTAAAATTATGGCTATTTTCGTCACTAGAATATTTGTTGACATAAAATACTATATGCCATTTAATAATTTGCCAGATTGATGTGTCGGAAGGGTCGAGAATGCAGGAAGAGGTAAGGGTCAACAGGAAAAGTGAATGGTTGAAAGACTGAAAGCAAATGTTTAAGAAAACGATTTCATACAGAGGTGGGGAGGATTAGTCGGAACATATGAGAGAGACGGTGGAAAAGAATTCGGTTAAGAGGTCGGCATAGGGAAGCGCTGCTCAAGTTGGATTAGACAGCGGCTTCCCAAGGACAAGAATGGTATTACTACGTAACACTGGAATGATAGGGTGTTGCATACTTTAATCGAAAATTGTGAAATAAAAACGATTGATAAGAATTCGTTACTTGTAAGACAGAGATAATATTGATTTGACAGAGATACAATTAAGTATTTTTTAACCCCTTAACGCACGGTTTCTTTTGAATAATAACGTGTGATAGCTTACAATCCCATGCAAATGATAAGTATCAATAAAACAATTTTTTTTCTCAGCTTTCACATTGTTATTTTCAATTCTCGATTATATTCGAGTGTGGAAAATTATAGCAGCATCAAATACAACGCCGCTCGTATTATCTCGAGGCTGCACAGTTTGGCCTGTTTAGCGCGCTCGAATAAACTCGAGCGTGTACGTTAACGGGTTAAATGGAAGCCCATTATGAAATCGGGCCATACGATTTATTTATAATATATCGGTAAATGTAGTACTATCACATAAATATAATGCAATAAGATAAATAACTAAATATTGGTTCTTCAAAAGAAAACTGGCATCGACGCGACACGAAGTTTCAAACTGCAGGTACTTTATGTGCTCTTTTGAAGCTCTTTACATACTATCATCCTCTCAGCAAGACATATTCTTATGCCTTTTTTGTGTCTACAGTTCTCTGAATCGTATAAGCAGTCATAATCGACAAAGCCTTTCTGGGTACAATTCCTTCCCTAAACACAACACCGTTGTAGAACGCACTTGTCAACCTGGTGACATTGTTTCGAGTTTTAACCCTCCCAGGACGAGCACTCGGTCACTGCATCGCGCTGTTTCGGCAGCGGACACACACACATTTTTACGGGACCGATGCTACTTAGGCCGGTACTGCCGGCGCGCGGCCTCGATCAATCGTTCCCAAAGCGATAACGCACACATAAGCAATACGAAAGATTCTTGCATGCGCACGAAATGAAGCAGTGATAACTGATCAGTTCAGTATGTACAACGTTTCAAACGGTAAACACGTGTACGATGGATGTGGGTTCATATTCCTCGAATATATTTTATTATTCTTATTGTTTATCATCACGTATTTAGGCAATTGCGGCACCCGAAAGAAAAAGTTATAATAGCAACGAGCGCAGGCGGTCAAAACCATGCAAGTTGTTTTTGTGCAGGCAACGACAATAAATATTCTGGAGAATATGATGTTTGCAAAAGACATGTTTACGACACACACTGCGACAAAACGAGAAGCGTGAAATGACATTTATGTGATTCCTAAAATATAAGAACATAATAATTTTTTACGTAAAATTTAGTTTTCCTTCTTCCGCATCCTAGAATGAAAATCCTACATAGGTAAGCCACACAGATATTGTAGTATATACCTACAGGGTGAGCCAGAATTCGAGGGAGAAAAATTGGGGGGTAGTAGAACACATGAATACAGCCACTTTTTGTCAAATAATATATGGATCGCAACTCAACGGATAAAAAGTTACAGGGCATTTTTGCACCGGCACATTTAAGGTGCTGATTGCAACGCGCGTCGTCGATGCCTGACCTTGCGGCGAACGTATAATATTAAAGAATTATCACAAGAATGAGAGCAGATATTTCACAAAACACTTTATTAACACTAATATTATAGATTTATATGCTCGAAAATAAAAAGTTTAAGGGTAACACGCTAACTGCTACGCGAATTTATGAGGAAACAACCGTCAGCCACGCGCACCGCTCAGAACTGCGCTGGTTTTGTGAGATAGCAATCCTAACCGTACTTCTAAGATTAAAACTTACTCAATGCAGTTTTATATAATGCAGTGAACTGTCTGTGAGGGTCAGGAATGACCCAATGCTCGTCTCGAAACTCTCAGTACTCCGAGAGTTAATCTTGTTCCTCAAAGAAATAACGGTTGTGTTCATATCCCAAATATTTCATACTTTTGATGTATATAATTTATGCAAAACAATTTGGACTAACAAAGTTTAGTTAGTTTTGTTTTGTGAAATAATTATAACAGGCATAAATTCATATTGTGTTTAGTACCATGAAAAATGTATGAAATGTTCAAAAGTGCTATAAGTACTTGTACCAACCGCCAAAACTACATGGATAATATAGAGATTCATCATAATTACTATCTGCTTAATACACAACCATAACATTACAAAATCAATCGGAAATACGCTTTCTCGCCGTATTCCACGTTATAAATAATAAAAAAAAAATACAAGCAAATGTACGTACGTGAAAAGATAAATATTTTCAAGCAATATCGTTGGCTTACAGTTTGGAGTGCTAGTCTCCTTTATTGACAAAAAATTAATATTCATCTAATATTGCTTTTACTGGAAATAGAATTTATGCAACTTACTCATGCCGAGTACACACTCAGAATCACAAAACGTTTCTTTTGCATACGTTTCATATTTCTATTATACTATCCCACTCAAATATTTATGGGTTTCCTTTATGTAACGTTTAAACATTCTATTCATAGAATGGAATACGTTGTTAGCGTATATAGCCATATATCAATAGACGCAAATACATAAATACAGAAGTATTTAGGTATATATATAACAGTATAAAGAGTCACGTAACAGTGGAGCATGATACAAGTCCACTCAAGGTTTCGGTTTTATTTTCACCATATATTTGTCGATGGACTGTAAGGACTGCTTTCTACCAGCTCGCCTATATTTATACTATATATACTCAAGTTAAGAGGGCGTATTGAGCTGCCCTGCCAGAGGCGCAGTGATTCTTTCATTTAAATAATTCAAAGGCTCAGTCGCCATTTGTTAGAGAAGCTGAATCTCAGGGCACGTATCCTGATCGCATCGACAACTGTTCTGCGCCGATCCTGCGACGATTCCGCAGTCCTATATAGTAACCGCCCACCTACTTTCGAACCTCCCTGCTCGGAACAAAAGCAATTTCTCCCGTTTTCTCGATTTGTCGCCAGTGAAAATTCGCAGATCGTGATCGGTTTCCATTCCCCAGCGTCTTTTATTATCTCCGCCCTCTCGTTATCTACCTCATGCGCATCGCAGTTCTTATCGGTTGATAAGAGAGGAACCCATTGGGGTGGGGTGGGGTGAGGGTAGCAGAGGGTGGGGTCAAAGCGCTGAAACGGAAGTTCCACGAATTTTCGACGACACACACCTCGATAAAAGCACGTACAGGAGCCTGCGCATCGCTAATGTGATTATTTTTCCGTAATTTCGTTTGCGGAGGGAAGTGTGTCCGTAGAATTTCCGCTACACCGACAATTTTAACGGGCGGGCAAATTGCGTTCTGCATTATTCGTAATTTGCTTCTTGCCGATTTGTCGTTCCGCACCGATCACTTTTATTCGTTTATTATTACTTTCATCGTTCGAACGAATCTGTGAAAATTTCGATACCGCCCGATCGATACGCCTCTAATTTTCAAAGGATAGGATATTGCGTTCAGTGAATTATTAGTAATTAGTTTTCCTTCCGCAATTAACGGTTTGCAATTTCATTTTTATATCGCTGCGGGCGCAAGCGTTTGAACGTTGCACCAATTCGTTTGGGAACTTCGCGGAAAGTAAGTTGGTCAATTTTTGTATGCTCAATGAATTATCTTAACTAAGTCCTCTAAAGTTATCTGCTCCGTGGTTTTAAGTTTGGTTTGATCATTATAATCAGTCATAGTTGAATTGAGGACACCTATTTGTGAACCTGTGCGTTTTTGTAGTAAATTCATTTAAGTAATATTTTCTCGTTATACAATTTGTTTTTTGAAATGTTGATTCTTCCTTACACACAACTCTTCTTCTCTCTGTCTTCTATCTTTTTTTTCAATGAAATCATCCGATAGGCAACAAAGGGTTTCAATATTGTAATATTCCTACATTCTTTTTTCACAAAGGTGGGCTGTCATTATTATCAAATCATGCGTTAAACAACAGTGTTTTCTTACTCACAATCAGCGTTTCTTGTCGTGTTAGGACTTTCATTTATTAGCCGCTGGCAGGCGAATATCGAAATATACTGCATTGTTTTTGCGTGTAGACAATGAAAAGATGTTGGACGTGACGTTTGACAGTTTCTGTTTGTCAATTAAATGCCAATTATTATTTTAATGAAGAAAGGCTTATGTCTCAACGTATCTTTTTTGTTTCCCACGTGAATTACTTAGTTCTCTTTGAAATAAAAATATTGAGAATATGACGATATACCTCATAAGATAAATCTACCTTGCGGCCATTCTATAGAAAACAGATAGACACGTTGAAAGTAACGTGAAATTTAAAAAATTGTAATTGCCACACAAAGTTACAATATGAATTTCTGGTATCAATAAACATTATCTGCATGAATGGTATGTGCAAATATTAAGAATATTTTATCATAATATGAATATGTAAACAGAAAAAATATATATTGCAAGCAAAATAATTAATTAAAATTGAACCCAACCGCGTAAACACAGTTTTATGAGAGGATCAAATGAAGAGTGTATAAACGCTCGGCGTGCAATAGATAAGTGGCAAGACATTTATATCGAAAGAGATTTCACACTCTGGATTTATTAATGTTAAGTAAACTTTGTCTACGTCCCAGCACGGTTCCCGACTCCCCTTTGCTTCCATAAAACTTGAGCCGCCTTAATCCATCTCGGGGTTAACCAGTTGCAGAAAACTGTAGATAATCTGTACGCGGGCGACTTCCATGCTTCAGGGACTGGATGCGAGGTCGGAGAGGGTTAAGGTACATTTTAGGAGGAGGTTGAGAGGAGGGTGGGATTTATCATGAGGGTGGGAGCACGTATGTCTCCTGACGTTCTGCCACTGCGCTAAGTGCGATTAACCGCCCGCACGACTCCTCTGCACTGCGGCTATGGTTCGACTAAGGGGTTGGAAGAAGGTGAGAGAGAGTGTGAGAGAGAGAGAGAGAGAGAGAGAGTGGGGTGGAGCAAGAGGAGGATCTTAGCGGCCGCAACAAAGATATTCGTATACGGCACCGCAGAAGCAGCAACAACGTGACAAGATTAAAGATTTAGTTACACTTTTGGTCTAAACTGTTATGCTATTATTGACCTAATTATTACGATAACGGCGAAATAGGATGAATCCAATGGTTAGAATTATTGATTATGAAGTAAATAACGATGCCAAGAAATTACAATGGCATAGCTGAAACGAGATTGGAACTGTTATGTTGCAGACGGAGGGATGAAAAGCTTGAAAGGGGAAGCGGGAAGGACAGAGGAGGGACAGTACGATTCCCGAGAAAAAAAGAGAAAGGGAGAGGGGGAGAGATGCCAAAGATAGAAGTGCAAAACGTTTAATCAAATTGCCGGAAGCGTAATTCATGCAGCGCCGGCGGAAATGAGAGAAATGGCGGCGGCTAATCTCGTGAAGACTCGTTAAAAATTCTTACCCGACAGGAGAAACGCGACCCGGCCCGAAATAGGACCGGGGCGAGGAGTAGCGAGAGCCAGTCAGAGGGCAGGGAAGAGAGGGAAGAGGTCAGAACCGGTGGAAGAGTATTAAATTTACCGGCATCCGAAGATGGAAACTTGCCTGGCGCTGATGAAACATTGATTCCTGACTAGCAGTTCAGTTTAGTTTCGACAAAATCTTGTTACATCGAGCCGACCATTTATACTACAATATGCGGCTGGAAAATATAGCTATTATCACAACAAGAATTACGGAAGAAAAATGTCTGAATCAAAATAATAATTAAAATGGCCTTATTAAGCTCAAGATTGTGGACAATTTCTTTTCGCGTTCAAAAGTGTTTCTTTTCTTCTGAAATTGATATTATATTTGTTATTCTGAATAGTAGAAGAAGTATTGAAATTTAAAACATAAGACGCTTATCTTGTGATGTTTTTACCTCTAGTTTCTTTAAATTCCCCCTGTCTAATAAACAGTTATTTTCAATGGATCAGTGGGATTTTGCTTACACAATATGACCATAGAATTCGTAATACGTTTAATAACATGATTCAAGATCCAAGATTACTAGCAACCACAGAAAGCAATTATGACAGTCACTATCAACGTAACATTAGATTAATTTGTACTAACTACTTTTTAATGGCATCA
The DNA here is from genome assembly GCA_914767735.1 of Anoplius nigerrimus. Classification (NCBI taxonomy): domain Eukaryota; kingdom Metazoa; phylum Arthropoda; class Insecta; order Hymenoptera; family Pompilidae; genus Anoplius; species Anoplius nigerrimus. Next base: position 13,510,435 of record OU612078.1, read on the forward strand.
GCGTTTTTGTGTCACGGGGTGTTGAACTCGCTATTGTACAATTATTATATCATACCGCGTAGAATGAAGTGAAAGTATACCATTCCATTATAAGAAATGAAAAGTTGAAGGAAGAAAATGTTCTACAAGTTAAGTATATGAGATGCAATCGTGAGTATTGGTATGACAGTGGTTAACCATCAAGTACAATAAATCTTTATTTGTAATTTGGTATTTTATAAAACCGTTTAACACCCCGTGGCACAAAAACGGTGATGGATATCCGCACTTACATTTTATTTATGTCTTATCTGCGTTGTATGTGATTCCCAATGTAGACTTCTTCACGATTGGTACATTTACTCATTACTTTGTTAAAATTTAACGTATATTAAGCCATATGAAAAATATTGCTCTAGCTGACGATTAACAAACATTACTCTTCTAACGAAATTTGCTTATCATCACAATTTGTCATCGAGAAATGTCACAAAAATTCATTTTGTACAATTAAAAACGCCGGAAAAAGGGATATGATCAAAGGAGTTTTCGATAGCGTTTGACGACATTGATTTGTATAGGTCAGTTAACTGCGGTAAACTGTTTGAATTAGGAACGCATGACGAAAATTTTATAACATTACCTAATGAAATATAAACAGTACTATAACATGTATCGATGGGATACTACAACTGCCTTTTTTTTTTAAACTCTAACACGTTGTGGAGTTGTACTCAATCAAAATTTCCAATGAACGACATATGTTTTGACCTTTGATACCGGGTGCCATTCGTCTTAGCGATTTTCCCTAAACAAGCCAGCAGCAGTAATAGATAATCCTTACGTGTTGTTGAATATTACCAGCTTGAAAGCAAATCAATTGTCAAAATTTTTTATCGGTCCTGGACATACTATTACCTCACTCTTCATCCTCCAAAGCAGAGTTAATATATTGAGAATACTTTCTTTTGCATACATAATTGAGAAATTAGATAACGTTGGGGATTTTCTCGAATTGAATCTAAATACAGACGATTACCATTACAGCGTACATGCTAATTAATTATGTACAAAGCGATTAAAGAAGATAATTTAGTGTATGTGCAATGTAAATAAAAGGTATACAGGCATGATAACCGAGTGTGGACATTTACTTGAATTCACAGAGCAATTGGCGAAACGACGTACGGCATCAGGAATTCGACGGCGCTTTGACAAAATCAGCGAGAAGCGTCGCAATGGTCTGAAATGGTAAAAATCAGGCACACCTTTCAATCCCACCCCATATCAAGCCCGACCTATCCTTCCTATCCTTTTCCATCTTTTTCTATCCTTCGCCGTCCGTTGCTCGGATTCCATCGAGATTCGTGTGTCGCGGCGCACGTTTCTCTTTGGAGAGATCCGGAATCCGCGGAATCCTGCACAGAGGGGCAGGTACAGAGAGGATTGACGGGGGTTGGACCAGCAGGGTGGGGGCTTAAAGGTTGGAGAAGGAGAAGGCGGGAAGGAAAGGAAGGAAGAAAGCCTTTGAGAACGGCGAGGCGGAAAGGAAGGAAGATGGGAAGGAAACGAGATAAGGGTGAAGGCGAGAGGGTGCAAAGGGGTCGCAGTGGGAGGGATGGGACTAGGGGTGGGGATAGGCGAGGGTTAGGGGTGCAATTTCCACAGCCAACGAGGGTTGGTCGATACGCAACGAACCGACGGCCGGAAGATACTAATCTCGAACGGTTCCTTCTCTTTTTTCCTATAACTTTTGCGCTCCTCCCTACTCCCTCGCTGCTACCTTTCCTTCGTTCCCCGTACCTTCTATTTCAGATCATTTCTCAAGGGCGTGAGAGACACGAATGATATCGCTGCGTGCCTGCTAAAGCGTGAGAAAGTCTTCCGTGTGGCCTTAGACTACACTTTGCGAACTCGAACTTTCCCCCGTATAAACATAAACGAATTGGAAGTCGATAGTTTCTGGGCGGTAGGGTGAAACGCTTGAGGCTCAATTAGCCATCCGACAATTAGCCCCCAACGATTAGCCCCTATGTACCAATTATTGCCGAGGCGTCGAGCCAAGTACCGGCCTGATTTCCCCTGGAGTTTCATTAGAACCCATTTCTGTGATATGAAAGATAACGAATGTATCGCCCACCGCCAAATAAGCACGAAAACTTTTGTAGGAAGCAATTTTCAATCTTCCTCCTGACGATACTTTCCTACGTGTTACCTTTGCGTTGCGGTCTTTATTTATCTCCCGTTAGAAAACAAAATTCGTATAAAATTTGATTGCGTGAGACGCGACGTAACTTCAGGCGTTAATTTCCATCGTTTGCGATGCGTTTCTATAATCCACATCCTACGACGAATAACTAGAAGGGAATAAAATTTACCTCCAAATTTCATTAGAAAATTCCATGAATGGCATTAGTAGGTGATCAACTTGGCAAACGTATTCGCTCATTTGACATGGTGCCTAATTAAAATCGACCGCTCGTAATTAGCGCATCGTCGATCTCTGCCGTTCAATTTTCCACCCGTCCGAGTCCGGAGTTTGTTAGCAACTATCCGCGATCCCCAAGGGATCGGAGGGGCTGAAGGCAGTTGTCGGGAGAGGTGAAGAGCCGGCAGGGGACGCAGGACGTAGCTCAGTCGGGGGTGAGTTCAGGGTGAGACTCGAGTGTAAGCATAGCGGAACACTGTACTGCGGGGGTGGAAAAGGGCTTTACAATTGGTTTCGGTTAGGCGAGTCATAGCTGGCTCGTATATCGTCGGGAGATAAATGGAATTGGACAGTTTTACGAACTCTTTCCACCCATTCGCTGTGTGCCGAAGCTGGTCTCTCCTTTACTCTCCGCACAGGGTGTCACATTTACCGTAACCACCTTAAATAGCTATCATGTGTGCGGCAGCAGAAGAAAGGGTGGCTAATCGAAGTTGGATGGACGCGTCGAGTTAACTATGTCGAGTGTAACGTACTCTACCAGCAGAGAAACAACTCGTAGGACAACTGCATTGAAGTTTCACTTAAGAATACCATGTAAATGGCTTAATTACAAGTTGCATAATGGTAATTTCATTTTGTTATAAGCGCATTTCTGTGTACTCAGATACAAGATAAGTAGGTGCGTTAATGTCGTATTCATCTGGCACACCCTGTATACGTCCGCCTTTATCAACCGCGTTTCAACGCTTCTCTTCTCTCTCACTCCTATCAACGCAGTACTGAACTCCCAAGTTAAATTGCCCCCCGCGAAAGCTCTTAGCTGGTCACTGCTGTTACAGACCGCCGTAAACAAACATAAACGACATTGTCTTCTGCCTGCTGACTTCCTTTTTCACCCCATCCACATCGCCTTGGTCGCTCACTCTTCCTGATCCCTCTTCTTCTTTCTCCCTACCTCTCCGAGTGGAGCTTAAAGATTTACCCGATTTACGGTATCAGATCTTAAGAAGTTTTAACACATGTAAGAGATAATAAATATAAGTTGTTCCTGGTTAAAGTTTTTCTTCAAATATTCCCTACGTTCAAGCAGTCCAGGAAAATTACATATGGGCTTTTCGGCTATATCAAGTGTATATAAGTGTATACATATAGTAGTACCTTTCTATATGAAATCAAACTAAAATATTTTAAAATACACTTTATTAGATGTAATCATATTGTACTTACGCAATTGTTTTGTAATCCTCATGGATAGCCTTAGTGAGCCGTAAGGCTTTATGTTGTGTACGATACGCGTATAATCGTGTGATTTATGATGAAACACCATATTAAAACGAAATAACATATTATTGATACAAAAACAAATGAAGCATTTATATGTTGAAAGAGAAAGAGGATAAATTTCTTATGAGTGTAAATTTTAGATGTACTTAAGAACGGCGTTGTATACAGTTTCGCCACGACTTTAGCGAATGTATAGTATAACTACGATTGTAAGCACACACATTATATCTATCTGTGTGCTGTCAGAAACTGCTAACTACATATTTAAAATATTTAGACGTAGATGTGTGTTTTGGCGAGTTCTGGTTTCATCAGCGCGATAAGGGTCGACCGATTCAGCATTTTACCCTTTTCAGTGGACTCTCGCCTCCGTCACCACTCCCAGGAGAACGAAATTGTAATGATCCTTTATCTAACCATGGAATTTCTTTTGTCTTGGCGTATGTTTCATTCGTTCTATTCTTCACCGTAATATGAGTACTTTGTCATGTGGGCAAATGTCCAACGAAATTTCGGTCCATTATCCGTTTGTAGGAATTGCTGTTTCAAAACTGCTTCTTATACGTGTAGATGAATAGTAAGAAATTAGATAAAATCAATAATAAAAGTAATTGCAGCACGCTTACAATGGAAAAAATGCTCTTAAGTATATAATACTTGTGAAAAACTAGCAAATATTTTCAAAACACATTTAATGCAGATACATTTCTAATACGTTGAAATGTATGGCTTTATTACATACAATTTTTATTCTTTCGCGAAGAATAGTAGATATTGTTCTGTTACAACGGTCTCCTAATTACAACGTATGAAAAGATGGCAAATTGTTAGACCGATCAAAATAGATGGAAGACAGACTGTTTCTCGAATACTTATATCATGTGGAGGGATTCACGAGTGACACGATTAACTACCCAGCATTTAAACCTACACATACTTATATGTATATTAGAGCAAACGTGTCAGTTAAGTAAAGCCAGTACGCTGTTGTATACTTATCGTGGTGTAATCTTGCATGAATTCATAAACTGAGTAAAAAGGGTGTAGGTGCATACATTGAATATGATGTTTCTATGATGTTTCAGACATTTTTTTAATTTTTCCCAAAATTAATCAATAATTTGCCATACTTGACGTTCAGATTTTCGACCGAATTAAAATATTTAACCCGTTATTGCAAAAATCAGTTTGTTTCTTATAATACTGTCTATCATTGAGGTGAATATGACCGTATTTAAAAGTAAATATTTCCCATAAGTACTTCTGCATTTTTTGCGGCTTGCATAATGTTTAAACACTGGTCATAGTAGATGAAAACCGTAATTATTATCCTATCGTACAAATAATGTACATTGAAGATAGTACGCCAAATATATATTTAGAATAGAACATTCTATTATCATAACATATAAGAAACAAAAATTATGTTTTTAATAGCATAAAAGGATATATGCTGAATAAATTGAATTGTGTTACAAATGTTATTAAGCAAATCTTACTCTATATCTTAAGCAGTATGTTTGAAAAAAAAAAGCCACAACATTGCAACCAGTGGACATTCTTTTTAATATGAGAAAATCAATTTATTACGCATTCATGTTTTTCTTTTAAGCGTAATATAGACCGGTTCCCTAAAATTACATAATTGAAAGGACGTGTGAATCGCCAATTTACAAAATATTTATAACTGTTAATACGGATTAGTATTTTGATATTGTTGTCGGTGCAATGCAATAGATTAAATTCCAAGATAGTTTCAGATATGAATCCCCACGCGGGGGCACGGTCAATACAAGTATGCATATGCATTGAAACTCACAGACCACGAACAAACGAACGAAATCAATAAAATTGCGAAGAAGCACATACTTATGCGTCCCCGTTCGACAAGTTTTAAAAAAAATGGGCTGTACGGTCTATAAGAATGCGTTGCTCCTGTTCACAGGATTTGTTTTCGACTAACGATGTGGAGTTCGGCAGAAACACGCCCACGTGTTCATTGTTCACGAACGACTATGGCGGGGATAAACTGCAGAGACAACCGGAAGATTAACACAGAAACGACAAGTATCTGAGTCGTACAGTGCACTGTTTTGAACAGAAACTGTTTCCTGATTTAAAATTCAAAAGGAGTACGGATATTCGGAAACAACATACTTACTACGGTTTTGGATTGCGGACAAAAGTGTTCAACACGACCAGGTGATGTGATGTTTTTATAAACAAATAAACGGAGGAATATTTCCTTAAGTTGACATGAATCTCATGAATGTATTTTGTTAGAAGCGAAACAATGAGTGGAACATAAAGTTTGATGGAATCGATCAAATAATGCTGCTGAGTTGGCACGATAAACTATGCTTCCGTCGATTGAAATGAATGTAATTGTAAAAGTTCAACAAATACTCGTCCATTAGTTTGCAACAAAACACAAATCCTATTTGATCGTAGTCTGGTAGTAGTTGCAATTCTCACAACAGAGAAAGGCATCAAACTAAAATGAATAAAGCAAAGACGAAGGCCATAGAAGGTAGCAACTGTAGTTTGCGAGTGGGGGGGGGGGGGGGGGGGTGGTGGTGGTGGTGTAAGAAATAACAGGAATGATAGAATAAAGGAAAACAGATGCGTATACCGATGGGAAGATGGCAGTTTATATATTTCAGAGCATTGTAATCGGCTTAGGTGGCATTTTTCATCGCTCTCGTTGTTATTTGTTAGCGTGTCGCGAGATATAAGGGGTTGGAGGTGGTGGCAGTGGGAGATGATCGCGGCTGGGGCCAGGGAAATATCCTCGAATTGAAGGGTGGCTCCCTTCATCGCCTATCTGTGCGCCTCTCGCACTTTGCGGATAAGGGGAGAAGGCGGGGGAGGGGGGGGGGGGGAGGGTCCCTTGGCCAACGCATTGTGCGTGCCCCATTGTACCAGGACAGTCTGTGCAGGAGTGCTTTCCACTCTTCGGTCTCGTGCCTTCCATCTCTCCCTCAACAGCATTAATGATCTCTCCTTCTTTTCACTCGATAACATTTTTGCCTAACGTATGTTGCATCCAGTTTGCAGGCATATTTGCACATTGTAATCCGATATTTCTACAAATATGCACTTCTGCCTACCTTACAACTTCGGGGTGTGGCTGTTGAACGAGTAAGGTCAATGACACAATGCATGGAACATTAGGTTTTTCAATTTCCTTTCCATCTCGCCGGCGATTGCCGCTATCATAGGAATAAAGGAAAAAACATGAAGAAGATGGGCGTATGCGAAGGTGGAGGGAACGTTAGACACGAAAATTCACGATAAATCTGAGAACAGACGTGTGTGCATAGACACGCGGAAGAGTCATTTCCGGAGATAGCCTTCCGAAAAAAAGCAGTTTCTGTTAAACGGGATCAGAGTTTCATCAAGTCTTTCTCCTTTCTCTGCCTAATTCTCATTTCAAGTATAGAATTCCGTTATCTCTTCATTATTCGTATGTCAAATATCTCGACCGACAGAAGTACTCTATTCTTACATATTGTTACTGTTTCTCAAGAATGTATCCAGTTGCAAGTCTTTACATCGTATCGTTCGCCGCTATGTTTCTTCTTTATATGTGGTCTCATGTTTTAGATTAAATAGAAGGATTGAAATGAGAGAAAAACATGGCAGCCGCCCACCCCATATTCACGCTCACAGTTTTCCCTCTTTTTGTCACTAGTACATATCGATTGTCACGTTTTAATGTGTCTTGTTCTTTTATGCTCGTCAGCTTTATCATCTGCGTGAAACAAAGAACGCGAAGCGATAACGAGCGCGAGAATGGAGATGAGTGATGGAAATAGCTACTCTCATTCGTTTGTTCGTTCTCCTAGTACCTCGTGGGAAGGAAAAATGTTCGTCGAAAAATTGAAGAGATTTGAAGGAAACGGGAGATAGATTAAATTTGATCGTGCATTTAGATGTTAAATAACCGCTTTGTTCAACAATATTGCATCCGCTTGCAAATTACGAGTATGCAGGGACTTGTAGCGAAGTGACACAAAAGATGCCATACAGCAAGTCGTTTTTAAGCAGATGACAGCATTACAATTATTGTCGAAAGAAAATATTAATTGAACCATATCAAGTTTCTAACCAAAAACAGGAAAAAAATCAGTTGTCATGGTGGAGAAAATTCGAGGATTCAGGATGACAGTATTCTACTAGAGAACTAAGTAACGATCGTAATTACGATTAACGATTAGCAGACGTGCCAGACGATAATTGTCGTCGATCGTAAATGTATCTACCATTCCGCATTGACCGCGACTAATTGCTCATCGCGCGAAACGCGAGTAGATGCTTCTGCTGTGAATCGTAATAATGGCTTCGCGGGAGGCTTTTAAGGATCATTAGGTGCTTTATTTTCCCTGGATAGCCGAGTCTCACCGCATAATTGTACCTTTCATTCGATGTCACTGATTTTTACCCAATGGAACTTCGAACTCTATGGCGCGATGTCCACATTAAGATATACTAGTTAATGTATCCATCTATTTATGGGACTGTACGCGAGTCTTGTCATCAAAGTACACTGTGTAAGATAAAAGATGTATTTCTCTCTCTGTTCGCAGTTTGTGTTTCTGTATTTATCTATATTTTATCTATATTTCTGTGTACTAGTAATGTAGGCTATCATAAACTTTCTGAAATATTAATAGATGCACTATTAATTGTGCACATAATAAAGGTTCGTTTTCTTTTGCAACAAATGCCTAATACTCGTATATTTTAATTTTAACTTTTTATTTCTAAACAACATATCATGCACATTTAAGTACCCGTCTCTTGTACTAAAATGATTACATTTTCAAATTACACAGAAAGCGCTGTCACGTTTTAATTTATCAGTTGTTCTTTAGAGCGATGAAGCCAACATTTTCGCGATAATAAAATCACTACGTAATGTTACGACCACTTAAAAACATATTCTATGGCCGTGAAGAAGGGTGAAGTTAGAAAGAAGCATCGATCGATCAATAAATTATAACATAAGAATGACGTTGTGATAGCCGTTGTTAGTAACCAGTCTGGGTCTGGCCACGAGAAAGACCGGACGTGGTCGTGTTAAATAAACGAGGCGGTATTTTTTAATCTGAGTTGTGATGTTTTGCACGGTAAGATGTCCCGTCTACGTAACATGACACGATCTATATACGTTACCCTTAGATACACTTAAGCAGTATGACTCATTAGTATTCTATACGTATATTTTTAAATTCATTGAAACGCAAACCCTTAAATATCTCGATTTGAAGATAAATGGATTTAGGCCACTTTCAAAATAAACGGCTCAATTATACGAACTAAAACTTTATGCTATGACTTGATTAAATACTCTACATAACATTTTACGTAAAACATCGACGAAAATGCGATTATTTAATACCTTAAACTTAGCATCAGCCTAATAAAGAACAACACATTTAGTAATATCTTGCTATTACGTTTATTTAATAAAATGAGATACGTCAGGCATGAACAATATGAGGGCGTGATGCAGTTATTATGGCTAACACATCTTGTGTAACTTAAGTGTTGAAAAACTAATTTACGTAACAATCGAACATAAATAATGATGTGCATCAATAAGCATACGTTTCTATTTACACAGAAAACGTGACTACAGCATAGAGCTCAATTTTTAAATAACAAAATGTAATTAATTGTACAGGTCACTCATTCTAGAAGCGATGTAAGTTCTTTTATGATTCTCAAAAACGGTACGAAAGTCACAGATTGTCATAGAAGCGACACATAAAATTATTCAAAAATATAGATACAGATAAGTTCATATACATGTGGGGAAGTACTTAAATAAAGACTTTCTGAATTTTGCAACCGGTGCAAACGCAAACACTTAAACATCTTATACTAAAGAAATAATATAAGCGGCAAAAAAAAATTGCTTAAAACAATACAAATGTCAAGTGTAATGCACATTTGAGTCGTCTGATGCAAGTACATGTACTTACGATTTTAATTTAAATTCTCGCACTGGCTTAAGGCTTTGCAGGGTAAAACATCAACTTGTCGTACGATAGATTGGCGTAAGTACGAGCTTGTTCGTCTGGCAGTCGAACGGAGAGTCAAAGTGATTCCAACGCCCACTTTAAACGGAACTTACTCCCCCCCCCCCCCCCCCCGAGTCTCACCCCGACTGGTGGCCAAGTCAAGTTCGCCCCCCCCCCCCCCCGCGCGCTGTTTGTCGAAGAAGCAACGCTCTGTTTAAAAATCGCGAGTCAGACACAAAGAGGGAACGAGATTGGTGAGAACAAAAGAAAAGGAGAAAGAGTTTCTACAATCGAGTTCCCAATGAAATTAGAAAAACACACTCGGCAATTCGTCGAAAATCCTTTTGCCTCACTCTCTTTGTTTCTCTTTGTCTACTCGGTTCTCCTTCCCTTCGCCACTTGCTACCCCTCGTCCCTTCTCCACCCATGTACCTCGTTCAGAATTCTCCTGAAACGCTGAACGAGCACAATTTACGCGCTCAATTTATTATACGCCCTCGTCCGTCGATTGTCTCCAATTCGAGTCCCTCGTTATTCGCCCTTTTCTTCCCTCTTTTTCAACATTTTACTCCCACCCGCTCGCCTCCTCTGCACACTTTAACCACCTCCGAAGGTACAAGGAGGTACTTAGTATCTTTCCTTGATTTTTCACCTTTTTACAGAGTTCTTTTTGTAACTTCAGCCATATGAGCCGTTTCAATTGATTCACGGTAAATTAATGTACCTTATTAAGGTGGCAAAATACAGTAAACAAACTTATTGTTAGAACATGTTACATGAACATGTTGTTAGCACATCTTGAAATACCTTATCTCCCATAAACATTTACATTAGAACTACCAAGGATCAACCTTTTACCTTCACCCCACTCCCCTCTCTCTCTCTCTCTCTCTCTCTTTCTCTCTTTCTATCTTGCTCTCGGTGCACAAAGAATTTTTTTTAACTTTCCTGCTGCTCGCGAACGCGTACTTCTACCAATAAGAACAGCTAAAAATCACCACCAACTTCTTAAGCTCCATTCATAATGTTTATTTATACCCCATACTCCCAGAGCGAGCGGCATTACAAGTACTTTAATCGGACTACAGTGCACTACTACAACTATCAATACTCTTCTAGACGTCGTCACACAGTCAAACATTCACTTACAACAAACCATCACAAGTGTACACTTCTATCACACATTTGTAAATTAAGAAAATTCTGTGGAGTATAGTGTCAAATACACTATTTGTCAAAATTCAAAACGATCAAAATACCTTCACTCCGACAAATCAAACTGCCGGACGGCGCGAGCTACGCAACGGTACAAGAAGTCGATGTTATTTCATACACGACAATTTTTTTGATCTTGCGTAAGGCCTTGGAAGCTGAAGTTCTCTGCCTATTTCAAATATGAATAGATATGAACTTATTTTAATTACTTAATCTTTTATCATTGGGTTGAAGAGGGACTATAATACGTATGACCAGACGATTGCTACAGATTTCGAAATTAATTTCGTAATGGTGTCGTATCGAAGAAGCAACGTAAAATAGTAGTACAATGTGCATTACAAAATTGGGAGAGTTTCTGTTTCATCAATTTTCCTTTATAACTTTATAAAACAATCGTGTAAAGGACATATGAAAAATATCCACCTCCGGCCTGTTATTTGGTACTTTGAATTTACTTGAAAATACCAAAATGTGATAAATACCATTAGAGTTGGCGAAAACCGATTATTATAATAGTTAGAATAAATTATTACTTTAATTAATTGTCTATACCACAAAATATGAAATGCCTCATGACACTCTGTTCAGATTGCTATGAAATTTTTATAACATTCCGAAGCAATTCCATGTAGCACCAGGTTATAAAACAGTGCAACCCCATCATAATGAAGTTAAGGCATGCCAATATTAGCTCATTAACTGAACGCTCGTGATTATACTGCGGGTTTGTAATAAAAAATTGTTAACCACTGCCTAGTTGATTTGTTAATTCCGTTTCATTTTCCTGATATTTGATCGCCGAAAGACGAAAAAAAGCTGGCTAGTGCAGTATCCTACTGTCAATGCTCCAGGATCTGTAGAATTCAATGATAAGCAGAGTACTAAATTGATGGGGCAGCAAAAAAGCAGTTTTTGCTGAAATCAATTATCCGCCCCAAGAAGACGAAGGAAGGCAATTCCGCCATTCTAGCCACTTAACTAATTACCGAATCAGGTGTCGAATGAGCTCCGTCTCAGTCGTTTCACGTCTCACTTTTCCCTCGAGTTCGCGATTCAGCCCCGCTCGCTCGACAATTTCCAAGCGCGTCTGTGCGGAAAATGAGTTTCCGCAACCGGAAGTGAGCGTCCGCTGGCATAGAAAGGGAGTTTCGGGGGTAGGGGTGGTTTAGGGGGAGGAGGTGCTGTAAGGACGAAAAGTCGAAAGGAACAGGAAGAAGATCGCGATCTCTACATTGTATTATCGACGTGAACGCTGCTACAATCGAATTGAACGAGACCCGGGCAACGACACATTAAGAGCTGCGACGTAAAAAAGTTTAGCGAGAATAGCGTCTCTTCGGAATTCACTGTCTGCGATCTGCATCGAACTTATAGCTTCTCCTTTTACGCGGACTCCCTCTTCGATTATTTTCCAGCGTAAAAGGTGAAATGAGAGAATGGAATTGCCTAATACGCAGAACTCTTGTCCTAGTTGCAAGGATCGAAAAACTTTCGAACCGACCTACATGAACCAAAAGTGTGTATATGAAAATTGTATATGAAAAAGATGAGAATTGATACGTATATATAACCATGACTGACAATGAGACCGCGGACAGTAGGGTAGATACCGCCGGCTCCCATAACAATAAAAAAAAATCCTCGCTCTACAATAAAACTCTCTCATTCCTCAGTGAGAACGCGGTCGACACCTGAAGTGCCGGGAAACACTCGGGAAATATTACGGACTCCATTCCAGCGATCCAATTCCTCGGCAAACTGATAGCTCCGTTATCTTGTACTGTCGGCATCGCAGTTTTGAGTCGACAAATAAATCGTCGCTATGCGTATATTGTACACGGCCGCCGTGAAACCGTTAGTCAAATCGAAACTGATCCGAATCTTACGTTATGGTCCATAGGCACCGCTCCTGCTTCTCGGAATTTCCAGTAGCGGAATCCGTGAAATTGTACGAATAGTGTAAATTATATTAATAGTGTATTTTATTAATTATCTATGTATTTTCACACAATTTCAATGTATGAGTTACCGTTCGTAAGGACTGATTAATTTTGCCACTATTTTTGCTGTAAAACTCAAAAACGAGGAGAATACTTTTAAGAGTCACTTAATTTTCGTATCGTACGGCATGCTTTTTTGTAAGGTACAGATACAGCTATGCTCATCTTAAGAACTTGGATTTTTGTAATCAATAATATCTACGTCTCCGAACATTTCTTGGCGGAACTATTGCAAAATACTGTAGTTTGCAGTAGTGTACACAGATCTGGACTTAGTGAAGAAGCTTGAAAAGATCCGAGGAAGAAGGGAAAGGATTGAAGAGGAAAGCAGCTTGAACTTTTCCACCCCCTTTCGCCACTGCTTCCTCCACGGCTGTCCGATATTCTTCGCTGAAAGGGAAGATAGAAAAGGAGGAACGGCACGGCCGGTTGGAAGTGGGGTAGTTCATTTGTATTCCACAGCGGTCGGAAACTTTGCGATAATTCGATGTCTCGACTACTGCTGCATCATCGCCGGACCAAAGCGACCTACGTGACATCAAAATTCTTTTTTTTTCTCCCTCCCATTGTCGTCTCCTACATTCCTCTTTTTATTTATTACCCCACAATGTCACCCCTCTTCCCACCATGTAAACGTGTTTCAGGTATTGTTCATTCATGCTTCTATTTTATCTTAATACGTAATATGTGCATGCTAATATGATCGAATAGTTGACCTAGCAATACGACAAATAGATATAGTGCTTACACGTCGCTCAACACACACATGTACAATACGTCTTCCCGCATCCATTTACACCGTCGTGGTTCTCAATTTACAGATTTTTCCCGTATCTATCATCCATTTTTTACATTCGCAAGAATTTCATTCCGTTCAATTTTGTGCGGACGCCACTATCTGTGCAAAGCTGGGAAAATTTGACATGAAGACAGAAAGAGAGGGAAATGGATAAATGTTGGACGAGAAACCTGTACACCTGAAAATTACTGGTAAATGTCTGTCAGCGTATGCTGGGTGAATGGGAGGTAATATTTGAGGCGAATGGGACATACGTTGGCTGCCATTGTCCAGCCTTCCTTTTCATGTCAATTATACCGCTGGTATATTACAATTTCCTTCTTGAATGCAAACGCAACCATGGATTTTTACACTGGCTTTTTATAAAATCTGTAATCCCAGAAATATTCAGCAATTCACGTTATTAGCCAGAATAAGAGAACTATCGAAAGTATGCGTATTATTGTCCGTTACGCGTCTTGATTTTTTACTACCATTTGTGCTTCTACCGCCTTCGATTTTTCTGTTGCATCTTTTGCGGAATTCTATGTCTGTATTATTTAATGACTGTTACTCACTTAAATCTTAATTTTCTGTAACTATGGGTAAAATGTTGTTAATACGCCATACTTAATTCAGCTTAAACAGTAACCAAGTTTTAGTATCATCCATCGCCCGGTTTACCATGTTACTCAATGCATACTTCACACCAATTAATGCTACATTTCACGTGCTTGCACACGCATTTAATACAGCAATCCTTCTTGTAAGCGATGGATTGATTCTTTCCATTCACCCAAAACCATGTAAGACTTTCGTCAGAAATAATGTTTCGTGATTTGCTGTATGATAGCAAAAAGAAAAAAATCTCAAATACTTTGTAAGAAGTCATGAAAAACATATTTTACTCAGTTTTTAAACACAATTTTAAACTCCAACTCCCTGTAACCATTTTGAAGGGGATTTATTGTAAATAAATGCGAAAACGTTTCGAAGAACAAACTATATCTAAGGTACCTAGCTCGAAATTATGGTATTCGCTTTTGCCTTAATTGTACGTTTACTGAAATAGCATATGAGAATGGATTTTCCATCACACTGTTTTTGTAGTAACACCGATCCGAATCCTAGTGCGTTCCCATCGTAGCGTACTCATGTTTCATCCAATGAAAATAAAGTACCAAAACAAGTTCCGATGTCAATGCGATTTGACATTCTTAAAATACTTTACGAGCTCTTTACATTGAACTTTTGAGAATACGTATAACGACTATGCTCTGAGTGCAAAACATCCCATTGTTTAGACGTAAAATATCAAATCTAAGAATTTTTCTAATTCTTGATACGTTCTAGTTATTGGATATTCGCAAACTGTTTGCATGTTTTCTTTAGTAGACTGAATACCCTCGAATCAATGGGTTATCCTCAATAAATACTTTCGTTAAATGGAATTCTTCCAATATGCCTAACTTTCACTGACTACTTTGTGGTTATCGCCATAGCATTTAAGTAGTCTAACATTTTTGAGAGCCAAATAATTTGTGTAAAGCAGTATTCGTTCATCATTAAAAAAATGAATGAACGAAATTAAAGTGCGTTCGATAATCCGGTTGCATCCTAAGTTACACACATTATTTAGGCCAAGGTATTTCTTTCAAGCATCTTGCAAATGTAGCGGAGACGTATTTTAAACTTAAATGCGCAAAAATGATGTGTTACATTTTTTTCCCTATTAGACCACAATACTACTATGTATTAAAACGAATAATCTTCCATTTTCTTTAATGAGAATGTCAAACGTATTTTTTTCAGGACACCATAACGGTCACAGACTGTAATAAAACAGTTGATGATTATATTTAAATAGAAATTTTAGTAATAACTTTATATCACGAAAATCCCGTTTGTCGAACTTTATGTTGGATTTTTTGATGATAGATTGTACGCAATCTCACAATTTCCAAACCACCGCTTCGTTAACATTAATGCTCGTCGACGTGTTACACGTCACGTGCCCGTCTACAACATTTTTTACGATTCAGGTATTAAATAATCACCTCGGTGTCCGTAAAAATTTATGTCAAATTAGCACAGTCTCTTTGACCGATATTTTCTAGATAATTGTTGATCTGTGTCCATAAACCATTGCAGCCAAGCGATCGATTCTTCGAGGATGACAAGAAATCTATTTTAATTTCGCAATCTAGTTTTAGTATAATATAGTCCTTCAAACAGAATGTGATTATCATACGAACTAATCGTCGTTTTCGAAGCAATTGATACAGGACTTAAAAATGATACAAAGCTTTTCATGACTAAAACAATAGTCACCGATCTTATATTTAACGATTCATTGCCTTAATAACATGACAAGGTATTACTTCCATGTCGAACTGCCAAAGATGTGTCGTTGTGGCATCACTCGAAACTGTTATTAGGTCCTTAAGTATGAAATTTCGGATTACCCTAAGCATCAAGTTTGATACTTGATGTCTTCGGAATTTCACTTCGGCCGACCATTTTTTTTTTGCATTGAGAACAGGTACGCTATCTGGTTTCAGACACAACCTTTTTATTTGAATAGTACCTATATCATATTGTCGTTTGAAGGTTAAATATTGTAAACCACGAATAAGTCAGAAATTCGCGTTATTTTTGAACATGAGATCCGTGGTGGAACTAATGTAGCGCAGACAAGTTAAAATGTTCACGAGGTGATTGGTAAGGATGTGACTAATGAACGTATAGTACGTCAATGGTTTAAAAAATTCGGAGCTAAAGACATTGATATTCAAAATGAACCACGCCGGCGAGATGAGAGCAAGATCGATGACGAATAACTGAAAGCTGTAGTGGAAGCGAATCTATCTGAAACGACGCGTGAAATATCAGAAAAATTTGCAGTTTCCATTTCGACAATATTAAGCTATATGAAAGCAATTGAAAAAGTAAAGAAATTGGTTAAAAGGGTTCTACATAAGTTAAGCGAGCGTCAGCAATGAAACCACTTCGAGGCTTGTTGTTCTTCAGTGTTACACCTAAAAAGCGATCCATTTTTATGCCGGATAGTTACGTGCGATGAAAAGTGGATACTCTTCGATAACCGCAAGCGTTCGGCACAATGAGTGGACAGGGATGAAGCGCCAAAACATAGTCCAAAAACGAGTATAAGTATACCAAAAGAAACTAGTGGTGTCTGAAACTAGTGAAAACTGTTTGGTGGTTCAGCGCGGGTGTTATCCACTAGAGTTTTATAAGACCTGGGCAATCGATAACGACGGACCTCTACTGCAATCAAGTAGAAGAAATTATAGGGCAGCTGCAGATTTAGGAGCCGAAATTGATCAACAAAGACAGACCTGACAGACAACACAGACAGGACAATGCTCGACCAGACGTTCAAAGATCTACGTTACTAAAATTACAGGAGCTGGATCAAGAAACACTTTGTCACCCACCGTATTCGCTAGAGCTCGCGCCAACTGATTACCATTTTTTCCAAACTTTGGACAATTTTGTGCAAAACAGAAATATTTAATTCCCAACATGCAGTGGAAAACACCTTTCGAAATTTTATTACCAGCTGCCCTCCCGATTTTTTCGCTAGCGGTATTAATAAGATATGTCGACATGGCAACGTTGTATCGATAGTTTAGGCGCATATTTTGATTAATTATATTACTTCTTACCCGAGATATAATAAACCAAACTTCAGTCTCAAATCGGACGTTTCATACTCAATGACCGAATACTTTTGACAATCAGACCTATTACGGTCTTTGACTTCTAGGAAGTTTCAGACACGTGCTGTGCAAACGTCCTGTCTCGTTACAAATTAGACGCGTCAAACCTAGTTCGGAAAACGTGGCGAAAAATTCGATTTCGTCAACGCTGCCCGGGGATTTTCTGATCTTATCAAAGGTTCCGTTTCCATTCATTGTCAATTCACGTGACGAATTCTATCAAGTAAATATCACAGTCATTGAGATCACTGAATGATTTTCGTTTGGACAATAAAAGTTGAATCAGCTGGACTGTGATTCCTGGCATACTGGGAAAGTGGTTCTGTTTCAACAGATCAGTAGGCCGGAATCTCCTTCATTACTAATTATTATACCGACTCTTCGCACATACCTATGATACTTTTGAACATATTGTTCATTTTTAACCTACTTATCTTGTACAAATATTCTTCCACTAGAAGTAACTTTCATTTTTTTTTACTTAATATTTAATTGTTTTTCATACATAGATAAATTTTCTAAACTTGTGAAATATTACTTTGCAAATACGACCTAGTAAAGAAATTAACTATTTAAGTAGCGTTGAGTTTTTATTGAATCCTGCATCCTGCAACTTACTGCAACAGAACCGTTTGCCACACGGTAGGGTCGTACTGAATCTTTGATGTGGTAAAAACTCAAAAGAAACTATGGCATCTCTCGATCGTTTATGCTATCTGGTGTAGTGACATTACCGATGTGTGACACTGTTTTCCTTCCTACTTTTTGAGTAACTTTTACAAATCATCGAATAGTCTAATTTCTTTGTGCATTACCTGACTTTCTTCTCGGTTTCGATACTTTCTCTTCTTCGAACACTTTCAGTAGATTTGATTAAGTAGCTGAATGACACAATTGCACATGCAACTTGTCCTGCATATTCCGAAATCGATTTAGTTGACGTTTCCCTAATATTGTCGCTAATAAGAGGAATATCGTCTAATGTTGTTGTGATTGCCATTGTTTCTACATACTCTATTCACTTAATGATATCAGTACACTGTCACAAACCATCATGTTTTTTTATTGCCATTCGGCGCTGAAACGCAGAAAGAGGTAATCTTTCGCGAAATTGTTGTGCGGTCCGCTCACTATATTGCTCGTGTCGTCCCGTACCAGTTGTATCTTTTCCGCTGCTATTGCAGGCTTACCTCCTTCAGTTCACTTTGTTTCGCTGGCTATGCCATGAATATGGTTTACTTTGCAACTTTGCACTGAAAAATTCAGGCTAGACGTAGATTACAATTTTTCCAGAAGTTCCGGATAAAAAAACCCCTTCCACCCTACGTTTGCGTGGATCACAAATTTTACTTGGGAGTTACCTTTACAGAACCCATTAAGTTTTCATACAGCCGCATACTTTATTTAGGTGGAAATCATATTTGCATCTGTCTGTTAAACAAGACCAAATTTTTTTAATGTGTTTTTACAGTCTTTGTATATTTATATACATATTGAACGCAGCCATCCACATTAGTGAATCCTTTGAATGTGAAATATTTGGGGTTGTGGTACACATTTCGAAAGAAGGGAAGAAATGATAAAAAAGATGTAATTTTTGATTACTTTAAGTTCACATCAGTCAAACCATAGTAACATAATTAAAAAATTTTTTTCTCCGTTTCTGACAAATTGTCATTTCTAAACCCGTTAAATACATTATTGACCAGCGTACCATGCACGGACTGCATATGTAAATTACACCAAAGCAGGGTAATGAGTATCGAATTCAACAGACTTTAAACCCTTGTTAGCAAAGAGCGCGTAGTGTGAAGAGCCGTAAAGCGTCACAAATCATCGGGTGTTTGAGTGTTACACGAAAATTCATTTGGGGCTGAACGGGAATTACAGATCTATGAATTACATCGGTGACATGGGACGACTGCTTACGCATGAGGGGGGAGGAGGGGGGGGAGGGGGTAGTGAGTAAGGGAGAAAGTAGAAGAGTATGGATGAACGCGACGAGCAACTTTTCCATTCGTAAGTTTTCCAATATTTCGTCGCCTCTGCTTTCTCTTCCCTTCCCTTTCCTTTCGTCTGCCCCTTCACTTTCCTTAGTTGTGTCTGCCCAATGTCCCATCTACGTTTCACAAGTAATAACGATCGGTTCAGGTAGTAGATGTCCTCATCCAACAACCATCATATAATACATATCTTCTCCCTTTGCGTTTCCATGTTATTCAGCGCTTGCCTCATGGGCTGTTCTTCTGTTACGGGTGCCAATACTGACGATGAAATTTGACGCTTTGATGATTTGGGTAACTGTAGCAGCTTCATTAGTTTTCAGCTCTATGGCTTCTCTTAGGTACGTATGCATAAATACTTCCTGCTAACGAGTCACCTTCCGTAGGATACGTTCTTAGGGATAAATGCAGAAACTTTATAATAATTTGATAACAATTAATAATGACGTTCGTACGGACTATACAACGTACATACTTATGCTTTCATATTTTATATTCTGAAACAATGTCTTATGTCGCCAAATGTCTGGAACCAATTTCAAAACGCTTTGTATTTAAGAATGCTATATGTCAACCACTATGACAGACTTTTAACATATCGAAATCATTGCGAGATTAAACGTTAATTTTCCCAAAGTTCGCTCACGATACCTGCGTGTTTCAAAAATGTTTTCCGGAGAATATCGAAATATGGAAGATGTTTTTCTCGAGCCATAATAACTCTCTACCGCGACGCTTCACGTGACAGGTCTTAACGCGCGTTTCAATCATCCTGATGGCTCCGGGGGTGAAGTCATGCAATCCCAACGTAAACAGGGCACAATTACCGTGCAAAGTCCTCGTATCAGAGAGGGGGGGGGGGGGGGGGGGGGGGGGGGTTGTGAGAAAATGTGAGGTAGGTAGGAATGGAGAGGGATTGAGAGAGAAGGAGAGAGATTACACGGGCGGCATCTCTCGTTTAACGAGTTCGTTAGCGTTAAAAAAGCACCGTTCCCGCGGGTACGCGTTGCTCGTTCCAGGCTACTCTCTCCGGGAAAGCGCGCTAATCGCACGTGTCCCGAACTGAATGCTCGAGGGCGCCAGGAGGGATCCCCCCCCCCCCTCTTTCTCATACTCACTCTCTCTCTCTCTCTCTCGATGTGCGTGCCTCGCGACCGCCGCCAACGCCGCCAACGCCGCCACTACTACCGCCAGCCGAATAATCCGTCAAAAGTGGCAACGCCGCGGCCGACGGTCGTTTTTACGTGAGAGAAATAAACGAACGCGAGGACAACACTCTAGTGATGGCTCTCAAGGCCCATCGAATCATGTCCAATTCCATTATCCACTATGTTCAATAATCTTTCCACCACTATCGTTACTATTATCACTATCACTGATCTTATGCAAACGGCAAGGATTTACACGGGAGAAACCAGGGGCATGGGAAAGTGATGACTGAAAAAAAGTTCAAAGATTGATTATACGAGTGATGCTTTTGCATCGCCATGTTTTGTTTTGTAAGGCTTCGTACAATTTCCCGGCGAATAATGCCATCTATAGTTATTATTGTTTATATCCGGTATGATAATCCCAAAAATATTCAACTGTTTGCGAAACTTCTCAATGTTTACCGAACTTACTAAAACCCATCAAGGCTATCAAACTTGAAACATTTGAATAATCGCCGAACTGATTCAAAGTAGGATGCTAACTAAATTAACTGAAAATTGTCAAGAGAACGCGATGCACGCCCATCGCTAGCCCGGCATACATTCCGGAGGTTCAGCCTGGAGGCTGGCTGAACTCGAATTCCCACCCACGTCTACGGAAGATGACACGAGGTTCCTTCGAGAACATTACTGTTATTTCGTGACTCTTTTCCACTTCATTGTGATTACAATAGTTTACACCATTGGCTGTGTTTTTGCTCAGCTGAAGGTATAGCGTGTACTTGATTACGTCCACAGTAGCTAAATTAATATGTGCATCTATCAATATTTAAACAGCGACCTGTCCTCGTTCTGCTGAGATCTTTTACAGCTCGCAGACTGAATACGTAAACGTTAACAAGACAGTGATTCCGGCGAATTAAAATGATGCCGCGTGACATTTATTCGATAATTACTCGCACGTAGTTTGCTACATTTCTTTAACTACAAAACATAAGTACTCACCGTTGACGAATTAAAATCTTTGGTAGTCACCGCGTTGGATTTTCTTTTAATGCAGTATGGTACGACAGGATCTAGAACAAAAATTGAAATGTCATATAGCGACGCGACCAGCGAATATGTACTTGAATATCATGAGCAAGTAACGGTCTGGGCCAGTCAGCCAGTCAGCCAGTCATATAGGCTCAGAATTCAATAACTCCGCTTGTCATTGCTCTAAGAACTACATTTGTAACAAATACTAGGAAATATGAAGCGCGTCATCGCCGGTAATTAAAAACTCATACTTTCAAAACGACGATAATAATTACCGACGTCCGCGGTGCGAGTCGAGCTTCAGGAGAAGACAAGCAATACGAGACACTAGCGTTGCGTAATGAAAGGCCGGAAAAAGCAAAAGCCGATCTCAAGATCTCGGTTCCTTCCTTGTCGCATATGCCGCCAACTAGGGGGCCATTAACATTTGAGGCAAAATTTCTCAGCGCCCGCGAAAGTGAAAAAATATGCGAGACGTACTGTGCGGTGACGTCTGTGTGCGCGAGAACATGCGCACGCGAATGGGTATCACTGTTATGCGTGAATGTCGGACAAACGTGGGCGGGAGATGGTGTAGGAGCTCCATCGTGCGTAATCTCCACGCCAAGAGATACGTAGCCGACGATATTAACTGCGGAAACATTTTTCTTATTAACGTAAAGCGACAAAGTACCAAGTATTATCCGTCAAAATTAATTTAACAACATTATGTTATACTTCCTAATAATGTTAATACTAAAACGCTACTGTATTGAAAGAATCTGATACGCAAGAAAATAGTTTGGTTTCTGTAGGGTGTAATGAAACTCGTATGTTTATACAAACAATAAATTATAATCAACAATGTATTTTCCATTTTGTTCCGTAACTTAAATGTGGCTAATATCAAACGACAAAAGAAAACTATTTTAACACTAAAAGATATTCGTCAAGAAAATTACAACGCTATTCATGTTTGAATCTCGCAAATGTTTTCTTGCCAACGCAATACTTCTCCTTAATTTTGCTTACTTATGCCAATAATTATTCTTGACGTGGAAAAATCGGACGATGGATGCAGAAAATAAAGTACGTAATAAAATTGTTTATATGAAATGATATGCCACGTGTAGTTATGTATTACTATTTATAAAACATTCCCTATTTACTTTTTCGGTATAACCAATATGCAGCATTAATATTTTCAAATGAAGTAAGTATATGTTTGATTTCGTGTCTTCAAAAACATTCTTTAATACGAAGTATTTTAGTCTACAATTTGTGCGGCAGATAAAAAGAATTCAACTACTTACATTTATAATGAATATTTTAAATTTTGTTTTCATCCTATAAATAGTGAAGTATGTATAGGTATGTAAGAAAACCCGCACGCGAAAAGTTTTGGGCAACGGTATATTACGGATTATCTATCACCCCTGTTCGAAGGAGAGGTGTTGCCATACGAAGGATTTTCAGATTACGATGGGACAAAAGACGCAAAACGAAACGGTGACGCTGCCGACACAGACCATCACGCAGGCGGGCAGTCTTGAGCGAGCATTGCGAACGAACGGTTATTATTCATTTTGTTAAGAGTCCAGCACAAAATATATTTCACCGCATTTCCAAATATTATCCAAGCGCCTACGTTGATTCGGTCAATTCCTTACAGGTATATGTGAAACATGTGACGACGAGGCATGCTATTATTGTGTAGAATCTCACGACACGGCACGATCTACAATAACAAGGGCACTCATTACACCGTCCCGCAGCAAGGTATACTATTCACAATATTAGTGGGTCCAATGCTGTTGCCTACCGCAGAGTTCATTCTTTCACACCTTCATCTTTCTTTCACACTATTCAACTCCATCTTGGTCGCCTGATCTTCAGCTCTTCCCTTTTTTCACTTTCGTCCCCCGTTTTTATAAATTAGCTTTTCCTTCTCCCCCCATGTCACTTTTCTTCATTCAATTACTGATTCCAAGTCACATCCTTTAACTTCACTTCTTCCCTACAGTCGACGTCAACTCTATTTTAATATCGTGGATAATATTTCAATTTACGCCATTCAGTCTCTGTCTTGTGCCAATATTAACATCTATCCGTTATCGTAAAAATCCTCATCGACTTCCTTCCCTTGTTTAATTGTCCAAATCATATGCCTCTCCACGTTCAGCATTCGTCACACTTTTATCACTGTTTAATTTCCATACCCCTCTGCTTCTTTTATTAACCTTTGAGCTCATCTGTCTCTTCTTGAATTGCATGCCGAACCTAATCCATCTTTCACCTTCCTTGAATGCCGTTCTTCGTCTTTGCTATCACGAAATACGTATGAGTTAGTCTCTTAGTATATCTTATTCTTATTCTGACTCTTATTCTGGGGTGCTTCCTTTGCACTGAGATAACGTGGACGCAATGGAAAAGAATGAGAAAGAGAAAGAAGGGTAGAGAGAGTGAGAGAAAGCAAAGAGTGAATAAAAGACAGTCGAGAGTATCTCCTCGGACGTTCTGCGAATAAGGTTTCAGGGAAGGAAAGGAAGACAGCGATAAGGTACAAGACGGTCGCCGAGCTTGGCGTTATTTTACTTTTCCTCAAGACGGGCCATGCGTACTTTATGGCTGCCGTATTACGAAATTACTAGTTTCAAAATTTAACCACCAATTTCTTTCCTTAGTTCATAATGACCGTATACGGAATATATAAAACTTTACCTTGAAGTATAATACTGAATAAGAAATATAAACACAAAATATGCGAAATACTTACTTATCTGAAAAATTGACTATTTACCAAAGGGTAAAAAAATATGGATGCATATACATACACATGAAAAGAGATAAATAACTTGGATAAGTTAAAATATTGTCATAGATCAACTACGAGAAACAGTTTTGACGCGTATTGTCTTCATAATGGTCGCATTATATATTTTTGGGCACCAACTGTGTTAATTGGATTGAATCATGCGCGGTGTTAACAACCAATCAATACGCAATGGTGAGATTCCAATCATTAAATGCTTTTCCGAACAAATGGGAGAATTTAACTACTCTACATCATTAGTTTTTATTAGTCTTAAACATATATTTCAACAAATAGTTGGTTATACCTAATTGTAGATTTGATTTAAAACATAATCTTGAAGGTGTGAATACTGATAGAGTTTTCAATCAAGCGATTTGTGTTGGCGAACTTTCATATTCAAATGGCGTTGACTTAATGCTGTGATATAGTCAAATAATACCATTTGATGTTTTCGCAAACAAATGTGGTATACATTGTGCTAATACACAAGGATTTATTCTACAATACTTATTAGTTGATGTAAAAGATTATGTAACTTTAAAATATGACTGGTATCTCTACAATACTCCTGACTCTTCCATTCATATATCCGCGTTTTCATCAAATTTCGAGACATAATGTGAAAACGAATAGATAAAATACATATTGTCCTGTCGGCATACAAGCCTACGCGTGTAGAGTTATTTTATCTGGAAATTCTTGTTTCAGAACAATGATGGCAGCCCGCTACACCTATCTTCCTCGGTCTATTTCGATCCCCGTCTTGTTAGTTTCGTGTGTAATCCTTGGGCAGGATCGGAGGCACTCCTTGTCACAGGATCCGAACATCCTCCGGCAGAAGCCGCATATCCTGGCGCCGCTTACGCCTGCGGGCGTAAAGGAGCCACTCGAGCGCCGTAAATCCATCCTCGAACCTGATCCCGATACCAAAGACCTTCTAATTCGGCCCTTTGTCGTCCTACTGCCGCTGACCCCCAAACGATCAATAGCCGGCCTCGACACAAAGATATCGCCGTTCGCCATCACCTCTAATGCCTGATCGGTTGACATTTGCATTTTTCCCCTATCGGCACTCGCTGATCCTCTCTCATAAAGTAAAGCACCCGGCAATCGAGGTGTAAATTAAAGTTCCTACCACTATTCCTCTGTTGAAAATGCACGATAAGCGACTTTCTCAGATCACGGCGCTGTTATTTTATAACCGTTAAAGTACGCGTTCCTATCCCGAATGAAAATAATGATCGAACGTGATATGGGATAACAGTCAATTTCAAAATATCAACAACTGGCACGTTGCAAATTAATTTAAGGTAGTGGACCTCGGCTGACGTTTGCATTGTAAATAATGGACAATGTAGAGTTGAAACGATAACCTTTAAATTAAATTCATTTTGGTGATAAGGCATTACAACTTATTCAATGTGCTGAATAAACTTCGCAGGACATTACGGTTTTCCAAATATTTGCAATGACACTTTTATTTATCTCCGCACCCCTGTACCAGTTTAGGATTACGTAAAAATAAAAAGTATCTTGTTTCCTATTTGCAACTCAAAACGGATACATATGCGAGGTTCGCAATGAGCCAAAACTAAAACCTTACGCAGTCTTGCTCTGGAAACGCGTCACATGGTAGACTTCATTCCAAAAAGCATATGCTTGAAGGCAAAGCGAATAGGAGAAGCAAGGTCGATCGTAGTAGTGCACCGTCGGCGTTGACGGAAAAAAAAAACAGGTAGGAGACAACACGCTCTCTGAAATGAATACAATTTTTGCAATTACATATTTTCCTCTCTCTCTCTCTCAGACTGCCTTGCTCGGCAGCCCATCTATACCGGCTCGCTATCCGTGCTCTACAACCATCGCAAACCCTACCGCCTCGCACCACCGCACCCCCCCCCCCCCCCGCCGCTCTCATGCTGCTCCCCTCCTGGCCCTTGCTGCGTCGTGATTGCCTGCGAGGCGAATTACCGATAATGAAACGCGACGGAATTCTCGAACGCAAAAAGTGTCGGGGCGTATGGAAAAATTTTGCACGCAAGGTATCGAGACAGAAATTGTCCCCCGTCGAGCCGGTTCCGCCGTCAGGATTAACCCTCTGCGAATTTTCACCACTTTTTTTTTCTGCATTTTTTGTCTTCCGGTTTCACTGTCTGCGCTATTATTGTTTTTTTTTTTTATTTGCTGCAGACGTCGGAACTTGTTATTTTAGTGCAGTGTATCGATTGATATTTAGTGCAGATCAGCGGGTGATATGACAACGATTTCCTTGTTGAAAGTGTGTAGGTAATCGTAATAAGAAGCAATGTTTTAGGCGAGTGTCATCGGATAGTGCAAAATGCATGGTAATTCCGGTATCAATTATGTGGGGAGGGATAAAAAATTAGTTTTTGTATTGCAAAGTACATCTTTGTCGACAAACATGTTTTGACAGTGTAGTTACTGTTTCTTGGCACGACTGCCTTGCCTGTCTGTCTGTATAGCAGGTCCCACAGTGTTGATTAGTTAAACTTAGAGCCTAAATTTTGCCGTACAGTGTAATTCCAACTATCATTTTGTACCATGCAAATGACTGTTATTTTTAAATATTTATGCAAACAAATGCAAATACATTTCTCTTGATTCTACCTTGTGTGAAAACATGCGATGTGGGGAAAAAGTGGAAGCGAATTTTAACGGATTTTCTCCGTGAGTCCAAGACATTCTTTTGTTAACTTAATGAATTTTGATTCCCGAAAGTATAACGAGCGTTGACCCGACTTCCAATTCGACCTGGACTTACAACCCTTGCCGCATTTGCGTGCATACATGCGCATGTGCCTGCCTCGTGTATTCTCTTTATTCGCTGCGATATTCGTGGGTTGTAATCGTAGCCGTGTAATTAAATTACGTTTATTATGCCGTTACGCTTGTTATCGTCGCGACGCTGTGTTTATTGTACCGTCTGTCGTTTTTGGTTTGGGAGTTTGGTGGGGTTACAGTTTCGGGCGAACCGGTAGTTTGTGTAAATTACGGAGATGCCGCTCTGGCGCAAGGGTTGAGTGTGATGTCACGTATTTGGAGAGTGGCGTATTAGAAAGTTACAGCCGCTGATATAGATGGGGCCGCGCGTTTTAATCGCTTCGTATGGTAATGACACATGCATAAACTTTTAACCATTCATATATCACCGCAGATTGAGTTTAGTTGCGGATCCCCTTAAACGTTATCGAAACCATACACCTATATACAGTCTATATCCTTAAAAAATGTCTGATTCATACCTACATTATTCAATTTTTTTTTAAATTTTTGATATCGGATATGATGTATCAGACTGTGTGCATTGTTATTGTTCAAATATATAGTCCTATGGGTGGAATATTTTTGAAAGTTCAATTAAATGTTCGAACATAAATACGATGCAAAAGTTAATCAAAACAACAACAAAAAGTTCATGCACCCTACACTGTATTTTCGTACTGATACAACTTAGCATAACTCTTCACATTATCAAGTACTTTTCAATTGTCACTATTGTTGATATAATTTACTTTATATACATCATAGAATCCTATACGGTAAGTCGGGCTTGTGCACGTATTCGTCCTCATAGGGAATAATCTAAGTATATACAACTCTCTGGCATCAGTATTGACTTACGTGTACACGTCTGTGTAACCTATATTCCTGCTTTGTTACACTAAACTCATTGCTCTATCACCGAATATTTTAAAACACGTCGCTGGGGTAGAATACGAGATAGATGGTTGCCATGTTGCCGTTACTGCGCAAATAATTGAAAATTGAAAATATTCTTGACGTGATCTATCTTCGCATTTTCAAGGACAAAGATCGGTTACTAATCTTCCATATTATTAAGTATACGGGAAACAATAATTTCCAAGCTCACGACAATTGAATTCGATAAAGGATTTCAAACTATTACACCGATAATTCATCAGCTTCTCTCTTAATTTATTTGGTGCCGTCACCCGATATGACAGAATATAGACCTTTATCCATATTCAATGCATTCTTCTGCCGTTTGGCAGTGGTACCCTATCTCGTTTTAGTAGTATCTCGCCTCGCTGTAATCTTGTCATCTAAAAATTCGATTTCTATCTTTTTCTACTCGAAGTAACTCTACTCTGGATGGAATTTCATCCTCCCCAGTCTTATGTGTCCAGGCTATATCGCTTCCTTCCACTTACCATGAAGCTAACTTCAGCTCCTGTACATAGTCGAATGCCAAGGACGAGTACACACGCGGTCGGTACACGTACTCAGCGTACGGTACAGCGCTTTTCAACGAGCTCCCTTGAAATATGGGTCCTGCCGGACAAAGCGACCCTTTCTCCCCCCTACCTCAGTTTCCATCCCCGTCTTTGATATACTCCTTTACTCGCGTTTCTTGCTGCTCATGAACTCAGCCTGGGTACTTGACGCAGGCTTGTTCTCCGATAGTCTTAGATCGGCTGTTCGAATTAGATCGTTCGAATGCGTGCGTTCTCGTCTACATTTAATTCGACGGGAATCGAAAAGGCAAGTTCGGTAAATCTCGCGGAACTAACGTATCATTTGAAGGTAAACAGGGTAATCGAAAGACTACTACATTCCAAACTTTATACCCCACGTTGAGTTCAGCAGGACATTCGAGACACTAATAATAAATATGACATTCACCATTTGCTTCCAGTTATATGCTGCACAAAATACGTAGAGGATTTTTCAATTGTGAAAGGTATTGCATGTACCCGAAATCATAGTAGATAAAGCCAAATAGCATACCTTATTTTTTCGCACTTTTTCTACCTACTTCTTGTTTAGAACCGTTAAACTCCACCTTCCTTAACAGATTTCTACACATGCGTTATTCTGCGTACGTTTTGCGTCTTTCTTCGCATCTATATCCATATATTCCTTTTTCTTATGGCCTCCCGCAACCTAGTGCTTATGACTTTTTGATCGACTCGGATTGCGGTCATCTTTTTGTTTCCTTCCATCACTTTTATCTCCCATTCTTATTTTTTCTATTTCGGCAGTTGAAATATTTCCCTACGCTCTCTTTATCCTCCTCTTCTCTGCACTTTGCCCGAGTACGTTCTTCCTCCCTCTCTCTTCTCCAATTCCTTGATCATCCCCGTGGTCCAGAAAGACATTTCTCGGAAGTGAATGTAGTTGAGCTCGATTGGGACAAATAATCGAGTGGAAGCTCGGGGTACATTCGTAGTCGAGCGAATGGGGGATAGATAAATAGATAGATGGACCAGACAGTTAACCGTGACTATGCCAGGTTGGCTGAGTGGATTTTAATAATGGGCTGAGTTTTCGGACACCGATTTTATTGCGGTCTAGGTTGGAATAATTTGGCGGTTATTCCGGACGCGAGGACTCGTCGATTTATGGGGATGTGGCAGCGTGAGCGGAGTGTATGGGGATTTGTGCGGCTCTATGGAGCATGGCCTATCCGGAGGGGGGGTTCTTGGAAAATTAAGTCCGCAAGGGTGGAGTTTATGGAAATTGCCGCGGGCATATCTAAAATCGATGGAAATTGCAATCAGCGAATTTAGGAGATACGCGAAGGAAACCAGACTCAGAGTTTAGGAAATTTATTTGAATAACGTAAAAATTTTAGGTCTGCTAACATGGGATTCCGGTTTTAATCCAATTAATTTACTGCCTCTAGATTCAGATATTATCAACTTATGGAGGGTGGTAATATAATATGCACCGCTATTTCACTAGTCTAATGTCCAAAGAAAATACCGTTATGGGCTGCTTAAATCTCTTATAAGTATAATTTTAGAAATTGAAGATTATGGTTTGCATTGGGCAAATGCAGTTTTCACAGATTCCAAGTTGATTAAGAAATACGTTATCTTGTTTTTTTTTATATCTTAAGCCAGCATCATTATAGAATTTAATGGACTATTATATTTTGTATATAGTGTGCTAATGAAAGATTTTTACTGCTGCTTATTTATTTTTACCTCTTGCAGACATAAATCAAAATATTTCCCTTAAATTTACAATTAAGTAGTAGCGCGGCAACAATGATAGTAATAAACTTTCACAATGATTCCATTGCAGAGAAGAAACGTTAAAAAGACTGTTAACAAATAGCATTTTGTCAAAAGCTGTAACGTTGAGATAGTAAATTAATACACAGAAAACTCGATAAAAGATAAGTGTTATTAATGATAATACGAAACATAATGTGTACTTTGTTTTTAGACACAATTACGGCTTTAGGCAATCACAGAAAAGTTAAAATGATTATGTTTTGCAGTTCAATATATGTCATAGTATTGCGAAGACACGCCAAGAAACTACTTTCCACCTGTGCCGTCAACGTTCAGAATGGTAAAATAATCTCTGGAATCACAGAATAAGGATGAAGCTAACGTCTAAAGAAAATGTACATCTTAAGACTTTAGAAAGTTAAGCGAATTTGAATAGTAGGTGTAAAACTTGGCTGTCGATCAACGTGGGAAAAATGCAGGTTTGAAGCTCTTGAATTGTATGGCTAGGTTGTAATATGAACACCAGTTCTAAAACCGCGAAAACAAAAAGAAGTCGCCGCAGTTGGGCAGAGAGCCATGCACAATGAGGCTTAGAAATGTGGAAAATTGTTCTGCAGAGTTGCGTTTCAAAACGTGAACAATTTGATTCAAATGAGTGGGTTTTCGCATATCGACGAACTAATGAAAAAAGTTTACTAGTCATTACTCTAATTTAGGAGAATATAACATCATCAAACGGCTCCAATTGAACTCATTTTTCTCTCCAAAGACAAAAGACGCATGAAATCTTTTCAAATAATCGCAGTCCTAGTTCGATTAATTACGAACATTGCATATCGAACACAATTACGCGAGCTGTGACAAGATAGTCTGCAAATGATTACAAAGTTAAATGATGATTTATATTAGAAATGCAAATGTTAACCTGAACTACTTAAACATGAAAAAGTCTGAAAATGTTTATATCGCCCAAACGACAAAATACTTTTGAATGCTAGTACATCTCTACATGGCGGTTTCCGTATTTTCTCCACTGACCAGTTATGTTAGCGCATTGAATAAGCAAATCCATAGTAAATAGAAAATCCCTGAAATGCGGACTGCCGATGAAAATAGGAGAGTCCATAGAGCCGCACTCAACATAATAACGCGCACCAGCCTACGCCCGATAAATCTTCAACGCTGCGAACGAGAACCGCTTCAGCGAATAATCGGCCCCGCGAATAATCAAAGTCCCCCAAGCGGACAAAATCCCGCGGCAGGTATCGATGACGGAGTAATTACGAGCGTAACCGGCGCTAATTAATCGGGGAAAGGGGAGGAAGTGGGGGGGGGGGGGGGGATAGAGATGGGAAACTCGATCGCAGAACTTTGCCATCCATTTCCACCGACGACGATTGCAATGTAGAATGGCGAAGAAGATTGAGGAAAAGGAAAAGTGGGGAGAAGCAAACGGGGGCAGAGAGAGGGGAGAGAGAGAGAGGGAGAGAGAGAGAGAGAGAGAAAGAGGACGAGAATGAAACGAAAATGGAAACGCCGCGTTTCGTTTGAGTCGATATCGCATTTCGTTCAATTAGAGAGTCGCCGTTTGCTAATTTACACTTCTGTGTCAAGCGAAACCTCGATTGAAACCGCTGCACACCCTTCTCTCTCTCTCTCTCTCTCTCCGTCTACCCTCTTTGATCACGCGTCTGTCATCCCTTTCTGTCACTCGCTTCGAAATTATCCGCCTTTGTCCGCCGCGCCGTTTAGTTCTCGACTTCGAAATCCATCCCATTCCAACTCCCACTTCGACCCTTATCGCCGGCCGCGAAATGAACTATCGATTTTGCATAAGTTATAACGAGTGTGAGAGAGCATTTCGGCCGCTTGCCAGTTTCCCTGCAAAATGCGTGTACAAGCGAAAATAAACGTGGACCCCTCTTTTCCTACCGCCGCCCCTTTTTTTGTTTTCTCTACGTAAAATCCTTTGTTTGTCTTTGCCGCCGCTGTGCAAAATAATATTTATTCAATCATTTTCATTCTTTCTCGCATTTCAATCATTCTTCCCCTGCGTTTCCCAATTGTGTCTTGGGTTTCCATTTTCACCGTTGCCATTGCATTCCCCATTTGTTGATGGGAAAGCATGGCCGCTCCCTTTTCTCTCAAAATTTACCATCCCTCGTTGCGTCAGTGAAGATTAACCTGTCTCTGCTGCTCAGGTATGCTCCAAATATAAACGAACATCCGATTCGTTAAGCGAAATGTCCATGAAACGAGGATTAAGAGCGTTTTCATTGCAGCAAAGCGGTCATGCGTGACCACTTTCCTCGAAATTGACGGACTTTGCAGATTAGACTTTCGATAAGCGTGCTCCACACCCGCCAAACAGAGTGCACTTTAATTTTCGGTAGAATAATTTTGCAATGAATGCTAGATCGGTTGTTGAAACTTATGTGGGATGTGTGTGTGTGTGTGTGTGTGTGTGTGTGAAATAACAGTAGCGAGCGTTTTGTATGAATGCCCGAAATGAGTGCAAGGAACGATGCCGAGTGGATGCGTGAGTGTGTGAGGCATGAGGTGTGACGTATGAATGTTATGTCATGTGTTTTAGTTTTTTGTTTTAAGGATTACGACTGAAGACGATCGACGACGACGTGACGAGCGGACGGACATTGAACAAAGGACAGTGACCCTGGAGACGCCGAGACGTAACGCCAAAGAGAAAAAGTTTAAGACGCACAAATTATTAAAAGAAGACGTACAGTGACGACAAAGACGATAGCGACGATTGAGACGACAGTGACGGTATTGACGAGTGTGACGATAACGACAATAGCGACGACAATACGTAGACGACAAAGACGACCACATTTCAGACGGGTTGTTTAAAATAAAATATATATGTAATACCAGTTATTGCTTGTATAATAAATAAAATCCTACACTTATATGTCAAGTACAATACCACATAGAATATCGTTTACGATAAGTACTCTAGACTCAGCGCTCATTAAAATGGCAGGGTAAGCTCTTGGAATACGCACATGTCTTCAGTACATTACGCATCGCGAGGAACGTTCTTGGCTGCACTTCGAATCGTAAATCAGACGGAACGAAGGTCTACGACGGTACGTTCCATCAACCGCAGCGATCTTTACGCAGTCAGCAAACATATTCTCCTATTCAGTGGGCCCGATGAACTTGTTAATTCGCGGCGCCATTCGAAATTCCAGCACCGTTTTCGAATTCCGCTCTCGCAAACTTCTCTTCTCTGTTCTGCGCGACTATCCTTTCCACTCTTATGGGCGCGCCTGCCTCAAAATTCCACTCGCTCGCTCCAGAATTCGCTTGCAGATTCACGCACTGCGTCTTTGAGGTCATTCACATTCCTTACAGTTCAATCTTTTTTCCCGTTTCGATCCCCCCCCCCCCACCCCACTTCCCTTCGTTTGGTGCTATGTCGGTGTAAATATCACGTTAGACGGAGCAAAACACTGTCTAGGGTAAGTTGTTCTATCGGAATCGAATGTCCGAACGTCTGTCTTCGGTTGGAAATTGGAGTAAAATATTTCAGTACTCTGCTTCGCTGGATCATAACATTACGATTTTAGGAATATCTTTTCTTGTATCATTTGTCTGTTATGCAGTGCCTAAGTGTCGAAACTGGTAGAATTATCCTGGGGGTTTCAATATTTATTGAGCAATACTGTTCGAGTATACTTCAGTTTAATTGCAAAATCGCATTTCAATAAGAATAGAGTTTCCTGTGCACATTGAAATATACATTCCTATCTTATTTAGAAGATCGCGCTTACCTTAAAACATCGGCAAATTAAAGAGAATGAACAATGAAGTTTCCTTTGCAATAATTGCCGCCGTAAAAAAAGTACTTTGTTGTAGGCAACGGTTCAGACATGTTTTATCTTCGACCGTAACGTCCGAGCTTTCGATTTCTACCGACTCATTCCGCATACGATTGGTAGTGTGTCAGTTACTTTCGGTAATCTTGTCATTCCTCATTCGCATACAGCTCTCGTAGCGACTCATAGGAATGTCTTTTTGTGCGAAGGGTGACGTTGCGTCAGCAGAGACGATGCTCTACACGTGTATCGTAATCTACTTTCTGGACATATCGACGCCCCCGGATTGTCGTGGCATAAAATCATTTGTCCATCCCGGTCACGTAGCAGGCGATAAAAAGATTTCGTGAGCCAAGCGTCGGGATTACCCACCCTCTCATCGACTTGTGCCGCATTCTACACATTTCTTCTTTCTTTCCTTCTCTGCGTCCCTCCTCCTCATTCCCCCTCTACTCCTTTTTCCGCTCGAAGAATACTCGAGGCGCGTTAAAGGTCGCGTAAGGAGCCGTGGCTAAGGACAGATTCTCAGTGGGAAGAGGGATGAGTCCTGGGCTATCGCCTCTAGCATCGAGTTTTATTTTTTCCCAGGACTCCCCTATACTATTCGACACCGTTCTTGTCGCGATTTCACCCTGTGAGACTCTCTTGGCGATACGATATTTGATTTCGAAATTGCGATTCAATCCCTTCTACGTAACAGAGATTGATGGCTGATTTGATGCATTATTCGTCGGCGGAATACCAATTCATACGTATCCTTAAGCATTGTTTATTTCCATTATTATTTTCAGAATTGAGGAGTAAGCTATGGTCAAGAAATACGTAGTGTAAAGTTCAATGGAATTCGCGACTCTATATCAGTGATTGAATTCTTTCCGGCATGACAAAACCCGACCCCCTTTTTGGTACAACCTTTCCCTATCACCACTTTTTTAACTTCCCTTATCGTCGCCATATGAGAGATATTCCTGCGCGTTATTTTGATTCCAACGTAATAACTTTAATCCCATGGCTTAGTAGCCTTTTGTCTCTGAAGAGAGATAGACGTACGGGGTTGAGCAGGGAAAAGGTGGTTGGAAGAGGGTGGGGTTACTTCCGGCGGAATGCCGCCCTTTGTGTCCACCGGAGCAATAACCAATCGTTTCTCCTTTGAAATTCCATTAATCCCGGCAGCGATTTTTCTGCTCATACCCATAAAAAGGCGAAGAATAGAATAGGGCAGGAAGGATAGAAAAGACCAATAAGATGGCAGTGAGAGCTGAATCGAGTTATAACGAACACTTCAATTAGAAGACTTTCATCGGCAACAAATATATTTTTCTTCAATTGTTGCAACTAAGGTCACCGACCAACTGAATATCGGTATTATTAACTCTTCTCAACAGTGCACTCAACAAAGTGCAGCAGATAAATCGTGAAAAATCTAATATACCTATAATAGATGAGCATAGGATATAAGAGAGAATATGATAAGTAAAAGCAGGAGAGCAAAGCATTTATAACGCGAGTATCGATATCCGTGATATGTCGGGAATGTCTGAAATCGAGTTAGTATTATTTCTCAACTTCTTATCGCACAATTCATTCGTCTTTTCACTGACGTTCTCTCTCTCCATCATGATTTTTCGAGATCTACTTTGCATTAGCGCGTCGTCGGCCATGCAATTTGAAATATTTCATCGAATAGTAGAGACGACGGAATGGGGCAAGCCTATGTCGGAAGGGTGCAATCATCTCTGAATGTGTATGCGTCTCATGGGAAATTCGTTGCGCTTTTCTTTCGTTTTCGTTTTCCCTTTCGATGAGTTTGCATCGCATCGTGGAAACAAGAATGACAAAGGGACAGCGACTTTTCTCACAGCAGTCAACGTAGCTAAATTTGACGTCTTGAAGGGGAACCTCGAACACGCATAAAGTATTTGAGATGCTGGAAAATTGAGAATTCCAAATGTCAAATATACGCGAGTTTACATTCAAGTATTATAATTGATTTCGGATTTACTACGTGCGATTTTAATCTATGATAACCATTGCGAACGACTTGGAAAATTTTCGGATCACGACGACTGCAGTGGAATATTCAAGGTGAAAAAAGGAAAAAATTCCATCCACAATGAAGGGATCGCAAATCAATATGTAGAGGGAAACTAAGCAACCCCGACATAAAGCATCCACCGCTCATTAATCTCTACTCCCAACAAAGAATCCTGAGCGCCCCCTACCACCGCTCCTCCTGCCTTCACCTAAAGCATCGATAAACAAAAGAACCGTCCCAGCGATTGGACGAAAATTTCACGCGCCATCGATATTTTGTAAGTCAGCGAGAGCAATCCTTTTCATTGCAGCGTAATCGGTAAAATCAGGAGAAAAAATAAGGAGAAACGATGGCAGGAAGTGATTGCGATATAAAATGATGGATGATATAAATAAAATCGAATGACATATAGGTACTTGGACGTTAATGAACGCAAAAACAATATAGGGGCATGAGAACAAACTGGCTATAGGATGAAGGGACAATTTTAATCGTATCGTGTACAGATGAGTGAAAACAGAAAAAATGTACTGAACCAGTTCCAGC
Source organism: Anoplius nigerrimus (assembly GCA_914767735.1). Lineage (NCBI taxonomy): Eukaryota > Metazoa > Arthropoda > Insecta > Hymenoptera > Pompilidae > Anoplius > Anoplius nigerrimus. Next base: position 13,547,311 of record OU612078.1, read on the forward strand.
GGAATGGAACGCACAGTATAGGGCATAAATATTCGTAGAAAAGACAGAACAGAGCAACTCTTTGAAGCCCCTGGCCAAAATGCAAATGGCGCGGGCGATTGTTCCGGTGTTTTGTGGACTTGAAATATCGAAATATCTGTACGCTCTTTCGATTCCGCCTTCCTGACCGCTGTCCAACTCCCTCTCCCTTTCAGCTCCGCTCTTCATCCACCCTGCATCCACCCTGCATCCACCCTGCATCCACCGTTGGCAACCCCATTGTTTCGGAGTTACTTCCGGTCAGAACCGTTCTTTCCGCTATTCTCTTCTCCCAGCTTTCCTTCTTCCTCATTTTTACGTTTTGCACCCTTTTCTTTATTTACACTTCTTTGTTCCCTGCTTGTGGCGGGACGCTTCGTTTTACTTCCTATCTTCACTATCTTTTGTCTTCTGTTTTTCACGTGTCTTTTGGAACAAAATCTTTCAGTTCCATTCCTACTGTCTCGATTTGATGTAGACTTTCCTTCGCCATCGCATTATGTATATTCAGGGCTTTTGAATGTTTGCCCCTTTTCCCCATTTTAATTTCTAAAGCTGCAAACCTGGAAGGAGAAGGAACAACGGCGGGCGTTAAACAATACTTTCTACATTCTCCGGGGCCAGTATGGCGACTAATTTAGCAGGTCTCGCAAAATTGGGAAGCGTCCAGCTTGTTTTTACATCTGATTTTGGATGAAAATGTTGCTATTTTATTCCTGATCTTCGACAAGCAATTTATGTAATTGTCTATTCTAACCCCAATTATGGTTATTATAAGTACATGTTCTTTAGTCACTTTGATTATCTAACTTAATTCAATCTACACGAGCCTAACATTCTATGGATGGAGTAACGGATCCCAATGACACTTCGCACGTGTATGATTTTCTATCTGCACAGAAGCATGCAAGCTGCAAACCACTGAGAAATAGCTTCATACCTGCTGTTGGACTGAAAGTTTCTGCCGCGTATCACCCACAGTCTCTCCATGTGACTCCTAACGTGTGAATGTATGTGGAAGTAGATATATACATATATGCACAGGACAGCTGCGAATGCATATGTGCGTCTTCTTAGTGGCCTGCGCGGAACACGCGCAGTGAAGAGCATCGAAAAAGCGGAAGTGAGAGTAATAGGCATCTCGTACATACACGTTGCAAACTCTGAACGTAGTTTTGAAACGTGGTCCAACGTGCCTTTCCATGGCATTCACAGACATTCCATTTCCCCTACTTTTCGACAGATGGATGCGGGGAGTGATAAGATCATGTATCTTATAGTGATCAAGGGTTGAGAAAAACGATACTGAACCCCTTATTTGCTTTTAAACTGTACCTGACTTGGCAAAGGAAACAGTAAAACAAAAATCGTAGCAATACCATTTTATCCAATGTTGTTAATAACGATGATCGTTGAAAATTTGCCGGAGACATTAATGTAGTAAATGGCTTGAAGATGTATTTTTGATTCTTGCGATCCGACCTTCGTCAAAATGAGTTTCCTGTCTCTCTCCCTCTCTCTCTCTCTCTCTCTCTCGCACTCTCTCTGCACTCCCCATAACTCAGCTCAGCTAAAATTCCATCCCCTTAATAATCTACGCTCCCATAATTCCACGCCTTTAACAATCCGCATCCCTGAAATACCTTTCCTTTAAAAATACACGGCCGCACGGACATGCGCCACCCCTCGCGGGTCCCTTGAGACAGAAGCATGAAAAATTCCACACCCCTTAAAAATCCAAAAATCTTTTCTACCGACCGAATTCCAGCCCCTTCCGGAGAGTTCCCAGAAACACCGAAAAATTCGGGAGGGGGGGGGGGAGATTCCGGCAAATGTCGGAGAAAAACCTCTCTTTCTCTTGGTCACGAAAAATTCCAGGCCAATTCACGTCCTTGGAGGGAACAGTTCCAACGCGTGAGGGTTTTGGTGGAGAATAAGGGTAGAAAACAAGGAAAGGTAAGGCTAGAAATATGAGGACTTGGCAGGGGATGGAGAGGGGATTCATCTTTCGTAAGGGTGGCAAAGGTGGCAAGGGTGGAAGGGGACAGTGGAGGGTAGAAGCCACTCGACGAGGAATTTGATCCTGAGAGCGCTTGAAATCGCGACACACGTTGCACTCACCACTCCTATCAGGACACCCACCCCGCTCTCTACACCCCTCCTCTCCCCTTCTCCCATCCGGCATAGGCAACCCTTGTTTTTTTCCCGCGTGTCGCTGAAGCCATAAATATAAAGGATAATCTGCTCACTGAAAGGTGTGAGACTCGCACCGTGCGTCCTTTTTCCGTTTGCCCGATATCGAGAAATTCCTGTTTACAGGTCTGACACCATCAAATTCGCCAACATATTTTGTATCACGTGCAAGATAATAAACTCGTAGCTCTTTATTTCTTTGACAATGAAACCCGTTCTCTTGCAATTATTGTCGGAAATACGTACGTAGGAATGCATAAAAATCTAGCCATCCAAATATCTAGAATCCTAGTAGGACATAAATATTCGTATAAGTAACTACGTTTATACTTCGATATACGTAATTCCGTTGTCATAGTATGCAAAGTACACAGAGGTAGAAACATATAGAGGCGTACATGTAGAGGAGCATGTGAATGCAGGATGCGCAGAGATATCGTCCGTGCACACGAATTCCTTCATATTCCTCCCGTATATTCTGTGCGCATATATTGCTCTATCGCTGCGTATACCGACATATGTGCGGAACTGGAGGGTCGCCGATACTGGTGTATGCGTGCACAGAAACGTTAATAGGGATGCATGTATATAGATACATATGTATGTAGGTATATAACGTCGGGCGCGCATATGCAGATTGGTTGGCGGACAGCCACGTCGTTTCACCAACACCAGCATCCGGACTACTTCCGCACGGTGTGTTATTGCTTTTGGAAGAGGGACCAAGTCCCAAGTCACGCTCTGCCTGCCCTTCTTCCTCTTCCATCTTACGATTCCGTTCTCCTTTTATATTTCCATCGCTATCCAAGATCCTGCGATTTCTTTTCAACGCAACGACTCTCAATCCGTTGCAGATTTTTCCCCTTTTTACGCCTCTCGCCTTGTTTTCCTATTTAGCGTGTTTGCTGCTCGAGGGAATAGGAGACCTACACAGACCGACTGTAATGACAAATCATATTTTCAACTTCAAATACATGACTGTTACAGTTGTCAAAGGATGACAAACTATTCATATGAAGTTAAAGGATGAAATTGTCAAGATAGAATATATACTTGTGAAATGTTCTTCAGACATTGCTTAGCATGGTCAATGATATTATCACGTTACATTGCATTTCCAGTCTCTAACAGCATAGTAATCTGATACCTCAGTACTGAAGTGATTGAGAGTAAAGGAGCGTTACGAATTACCTTATTGACGGTTAATATAGCTATATGATTAGCAGTCACCTTGGATACATTGTGTAAGATTAATTTTATTTTGATATTCTAATAGCAAAGCAGGGAATGAAGGATGCGTTATAAAATGTTACATACTTGCACTTATACTGAGGGTAAGAATTATACACAATTTGCGCTAAGAGACGTAATAAATAATTCACAACACACGAAAGCAGTTGTAACTCAGAAATAGGATCTCTGAAACATACAGTTGTACCTGAGCAAATATTTCTCTTTCCCCATTTGGTGTACGAAAAGCACATATTGAGGTTGGGGTCATATATAAATACTGCTGCATAAACCGTCATCATTCTTTTTTATAACTTATATTACTTAAGCGTTTCTGTTGCACTGACTGTTCTGTTGCACGCCTAGCCGAAGGCGTGTACATTTATCGGCTTGTATCCGGCTCCACCCAGATCGCATCGAGCTACACCTTCCTTTCTTCCGCAAAACGCTCAAAATCCGACGATTCGACAAAGCTTCATATTTTGGTTGACGATTAAAAATTCGAGCTTCCGTAATGTCCTAAGGAAATCGTTAAACCCCGAAAGTGGAAAACGTTTCGTTAAGTTGAAACATTGCCGAGAATACGGGAGGAGGCAGCCGAGTTTCCGCGCATTTCGTGCGGAGAATGGCACAAAAGGGAGAAGGGAGTTAGGGGAGTTTGTGTTCACTGACGGGGGTAGATCGCGGAAGGGATGGGATTGAAGGGGTTGTAGAGGGACGAAAGGTGGAAGGACGTAAAAGCGTGGTCCATTAAAAGTTGTATAATTCATCGTTGCTAGCTCGCGAACGAGAATATTTCGTCGGCAATAATTGACGTCGTCGCACCGGCAAGTTTGCAAAATAAAACGGATTGCGCGTGTTTCCGAAACGAGTCTCACTCCATTCAATGCGCTCCCTTCCTCCTTGAAGCCCTTCAACCGCTCTCGCTACTCTACATAGAAGCGTATTCATTCAGCGTCGTTTCTGCGACGTGAAATTTTGAGTTTTCCAAGACGCATTAATGCAATCTTTAATCGGAACCTTCTTACTTATTCGATTACATTAATAATTTCCACCGGCGCGTCTCGAACTCATCTAGCCGTGTTGTAAATATTTTGTATGTTTAATGTTTTTTTTCTTGTACGTTGGATTAAAGAAATAGATGTATAAATATATTGAATTACAAAACGTACGCAACGATAAGAAACGACAACGGAAAGTAACGGACAATGTAAGGTGAGGAAATAAATGTTGATTCAAAGGTGCAAAGGTACATACGAGAGAGTGCAGAGGTGAAAGAAATAAGTAAGAATGAGTAGCAGATGCAAAGGCAGCGGAAACAGACAGATGGAAATAAGAATTCAAAGGAGGCAAGAGAGAAAGGCAGAGTTGTAAATGATTAGGGTAAAAACGGTATAAAGATTAAAGTAAAGGCGTAGCAAGACGTAAAATTAAAATTTCAGGAAATTAAAAAATGGAGTGCGCACGTACAGACATACTTATTTAAAGGAAAAGAAGAGTAGTGAAAAAAGGCTAGAATAATGAGGTAGTAAGACAAAGAGAAAAGAAGGATTGGTCGGCATGAAAAGTCAAAGGTAGGAAAACGGAGAATCGTATAGAAGGTTACAGTGAAAATAAAGATAAGTGCAAGCGCAGGAAGAGGGCAGATAGAAAATTGAAATTAAAAGATGGTGAAGCAGCAGTGAAAACGAAAAATGAGAAAAACGAGAGATTCGTTCAGAGAGGTATATTCAGAGAAAGATGCGGGTGATGGGAGGAACGTGAGAAGGGGAAAGGGGAGGGCAATTTCCTTTGGTCCAACGCGCATTCCGGAATTACTTCTGTCTTTCTAGTCCCTCTCCAGCACATCTCCACCTCTTTCCACCTTCTTTCACCCCTTTTTGCCCTCCACCATCCTCTTGGACCTCTTTTCCGCACTCTGGCATCCATTTTCGGAACAGAGACTCTTTCACAAAAGCATGCATGCATATATATATATACGTCTACCTACGCGCATGTGAACGTATGAGTATTGAGACGTGCCTTTCAGCAAAATCGGAAATAAATTTGCATTGTCTATGCACGTACTGAAAAGCAGTAACGCATGCACATCATAATATATTTTTCGAAAGCAGCTATTGGAAACATATATGTATATATATATACAAACATATAAGGTCTGCCAGGTGTAAATTTCTATTATTTCCTTCAAAGTCTCACCCTTGTCAGCGTACGCAGAGTTAGTAACGATTCTTCTACTCATAGTAGCAATGACCAGAATCTTTTAACGCAAGCTTCTCAGGGTACAAATGTTCGAAACGTTGTCCATTCAAGTAAGATTTCAACAGCAGGAAGAAAAGAAACTAAAACGGCAGTAATTAATTTTCCATTAAGAATTCCTTTCAGGATAGCGACGTCTGGATTTATCATAATGCGACGATCAACGCACGTGGCATATCTCACCGTAAATTTCTCCGATCATTGACGCAACACATTTGGAAAGTAATATTAATTTGTCGTATCTGTTAATGTGCCATTGTTTCAGATCAAGTGTCATTATTCCCCGTGCACATCATACGCCTTTTAGATAACCGATAATACCATGGAAATTTATCACAAGTTTGTCGTTACAACCATATCCATCAATGTAAAGGCCCAAATGAAATGTGTTAATTAGCAGGGAAAGATATACGGAAAAGATCTAAAAGATCGGAAAATCTAGAAAGCTAAAAAGCTCAAAAGTTCAGAAGATTGGACACATGCGTAATTTGCGTTCCTCCCCTCGATCCTCATCGCAGAGGTTTATCGAGTGTAAATTAATAAAAAAAATGTCGTTTAGAGTTCTTCACGAAAACAGTGATTTACGACAGCGTTTAAAATTTTTGCTCATAAAACTGTGAACCCCATCTTTATTAGTTGTGTGGTGTATGAGGTTTCGGTAATGCTAAAACGCTATCACTGATTAATTTAAGTACTATCATGATAAATCTTAATCCGTATTTAAGTGCAATTGTATGACTGTCCAAAGTGTTGTTATTTATGCACTCTTATCGGCATAGATGCCACATATGGTTTGCTTTAGTAACAATGCAGTAATTCTAACCTATTGAACGGTACAATTGGGAGAATATTGCCAACTACATAAATTTGTTAAGAAGCACACGTACTAACTAAATAAGTTTAGTCGTTGTACACTGTTCCTTTTTCAACCAGTATTTAATTTGTTTTGATCAATTTTGATAATAAAAAATACTTAGCAATGTGGTGTAAAATATTTAAATAATTTATTGCATCACGCAGTTCATACCTAGAATACCAAGGTGATAAAGCGTATTTAATTCATAAAAATCACTTACCTTTAAATATCATCTATGCTTTACCTAGTGAACGCCTTAAAATTCCGTCGCAATTCATAGGCAAAATATGGTTTTACGATACGTTAAGTAATTGTCGATGAGTCATACGAGTGTACATTAGGATTAACATTTTCTTGTTTTGCTTAGAAATACAGTTTTGGGGACCAACATACGTGTATGTACTGCGTACATATCCTGTTACCAGCCAATCTTTATGTAAGTCTATATATCACACAATTTTGTATATACTTTTTCGACACAATATTATTAAGAACTTGAACATGCTCCACAATTCAAAAAAGTCAAAAAATAACTTATTGTTACTCTAATCGGTGTTTTCAGGACAGTACTGCATAAATAAGACAAAGCTTGACATGGAAGACAGGAATAATATACTATAAAAAAAACAAATCTGAAACATTCTGACAGAACTAAAGTGGTTTATTTCAAACATTTTTTTAAATGACATCTTCTTTGGAAGCCAAGACGACAAAAATACTAATTTTCAAGAATTTGACAGAAATAGTATGGTTCAGCAAAAGTTAAGACGGAGAGAAAGGATAAAAAATGGACTAAAGGTTTCACAAAAAACTGTAAAATGGTGCAAAGAAGAGATCCCTAAAAAATTTTCAAATTTTCAAAATGAACAAACGTTTTATCCTACACTTTGCACTATGTTTGGATTTGTTTTTCATCCATATGAGACTCACCGTACGATATAGGACTGATCGATAAACTGTGGCAGGTATTGCCTTTTATTCTAGATAATAAACTCCATTTTCATCCTAATTTTTTAACACTTCGCTTTAATAACTTCTCTCTGCGATAATAAAGACACTTGAGCATCCCCGAACATTCTTCTCCGAAAAGGGGGAGAAAAGAACGAGCTCATATGGAAACAGGCAATAGAACGGAAAGAATTGCCAAGAATGGAAATTCTTCGGAAAATTAGTTATCAAGCAAACATTAATTCACGATGAGAAAAAAAAGAGGGGGATTACGGCCGGATTGCCTAACATAACGGCGTGAAAAAAAAACGGAAAGGAACAAACGGGGAGCACTACCGTACTAAATAACTGTGACGCCCCTACTTTAATAACAAAATCTCCGAAGCAAATAATTATCCAGTACCATATCCAAGCAACAATTCTTTGGCAGAGGGATAACGAGAAGAATCTGGCATAGAAAGGAAATAAAATAATCCCGAGAAAACGTGTGGCCACAAATAAAGACTGAGAAAAAAGGCTCGGGAATAAAAATTGGCCGAATGAAGTCGTAAGTTCGGAGGTGGCGGCTTTAATTGTTAATTCGGGCGTGGGAGGAGTGCCAAAAGGACGGGGAAGGGATGGGAGGGAGGACCGGGGAGATTAATTAAATTTGTATCCGACGCCGTCTGTTCCGCGATCCGGCTTCCACTTAATGCCGTTCCAAATTTCGAGGCCAATTAGACCGGATGTTTCGGAGTTATGCGGTTGTAACGAAAAGAACGGCAGGATTTTCGTGATTCGTGTTCAATAGCGGTGGTCACCAAGCTCCTGCTATGCTCGATTAAAATGTTTCCTTTAATGAAGAAATCCGTCGATAAATCGTGCTATTGGCTCTGCAGGACGATTTCGTCACCAACCGTTAATGCAAATCCTTTTTTGAGAATTATTTGTTCCCCTCTTCATGTACACCAATGCAATAAACTACGTAACAGATGAATTCAAAATAAATATTATATAATTATGATTTATTTTATGTACGTAAATATAAAAATTGTCATACATCATCACTCTAATAAACGGATGCTCGATATATTGCAAATCGTAAAGCTCTTAGAAATTGGTAATCGACACAGGTGACGATATTTGGTTTAGAAGCAAATCACATACACGACGGAAAATAGAAGTGCTACAAATGTTTGCTTACTTGCTAACAATTCTAGTATCCCTTGTCAACTTCTTACTTGCAGATGAACTTTTAAATAAGCCATAACAACTTTGTATCATTGAGATTCCTTGATGCCAACAAGTGGAAGTCAATTATGTACGCCTTTTAAGCTAGCGAATTTCACCTGATCATAGAAAAAAGAATCGCAGCACGTTTAATGGTAACGTTGTCAGGACAGCGAATTCAGCGTAGTACCATCGATACTTCGACTTCTGTCGTTTAATGTGAAACTGCAGATTAATATTTATATGTGGTGCTCCTCTTTTCATTTGGGTCTTCGTAATTTTTAGCACAAGAAGTATGTACAACAAATACCGTATTCCTGTATTCGTTACCCTATATCAGTTTTATTTTACTGAAATTTCTCTTGTATCTTTATTTTCGACTGTTTTTGTAGCTTTTACGGAGTTTTGTAATAGATAGCTTTGACGTATCAAAGAAAATTGAATAAATATGGTCGCGCAAAAGCTGTCCAAGTTTAGTTCGACTTCGCACGCCTGCTATCGACTTTTTCATTTCGACGTTAATTATTTTGGAGTTAAATGATTCTACCCGTTGGTGTGGAAATTTGATAACGAACTGGAACAATCTTCGATGAAATTGTTTCCGAACCTGAAATCCAACACGTAGTGCAGTGTCAAAACGACCTCTTATCATCCGTTAGTTCAATTCGTCAATTAGACGACTTATCAAAGCGGAAACTATTTTTTTGATTATTCCGTGTAACGGGTGGATTTCAGGACAGAAATAGTTGTAATACCAAGTTCGAAACGTCCGGTAACAAAATTAAGCGCGTAGCAACGCATTGAAACACGTTTGAACATAGGATGATATCAGAGAATATTCAGCACCAATGAATACGCGGGCAGCGTAGGAAACTATTTCCACAATTTTGAACCTGCCGAGAATACATTGAAACCCAATGAACTGTATTCAGATCCACTGAAACGCATCTTGAGGCGTTTCATTGCTGATCGCGTGTAATTCTCGCAGTTGTGTAACAAAAGATGAAGTAGAGAAATTATCGTAGGTGGTGAAAAGTAATCGAGCGACGTTTTCTTAATGGGAAAAAGCACCATTGTGAACGTAGAGCCTCCATCGCATATGGCGCGAACAAACGATAAACGATCGCGTTGTCAAACGAAGACGAGAAACGTCGAACCGTTGAAACGAAGGCGCACATGTGGCCGATAAATAACGTCGCCATTCTCATATACGGAGTGTCCTTCGACCAGAATGTTCCCACGTCGAATCTCGGGTTTCCTACGGATTTGCTTTTTTCGAATACGCAGATATATGAGAATGCGATCATGCAAAGTTTCCGAACAATTTCGCTCAGCAATATTTCAAGGACTCTTTTCCCATACTTTTTGCAATTAAATTCCACACAGCGAAATTTAAATGTATTGCTCTAATTTCTGCCTTAATTTTGGCTTTACTTACGTAATAAAGTACGGCATTCACCATAACAATGAAACCTATGTTAACAACGAACAAGAAAGAAATAGCTGCAATGACATCATGATAACGATTAATTGCAGCAAAATTCAAATAAGACACCTTAAAAAACACGTCATAGAAATAAAACAAACGTCTATATGAGAAAAATAACAGTGAAAAGAAGAAATATACAAACTTCATTTATTGCAATTATTAATAAACTAATAGAACGGTTATGTCGTTTCTACTCTCTTCAATGAATGAATTATATTACGAGACAGGTAATATTATGATTTTCTGCATTTACATTCCAATCAATTTATTTTTCTATGTACGTGGCGACTCACGCACCTGTGTTCGAAGGAATGTTTCTCATTGCCGAATGTAGAATAAAAATGATAGACAAGTATGTTATTCTGTCATAAGACCCTTAAAAAGTGCAGTTATTTATTTTCGATAAATAACTTTACATAGTTTATTGGCATAAGTCAATGTTACTCGACGCATAAATAGATTACTACACGTTTATCGCAGAGTTAACAGCTGAACGGATATACATAAGTTTAAATTAAGTAACACGTGCAGTAGCAATAATTGTTAGATCGTGTATGAAATGCTTTTATCTAAACACTTACCGTGGTATCGCATACTAACGGTTCTACAGTAACACGACATTAAGACTATCGAAGTGGAGGAGAAGAACATTTGTATGCTCAATCATTAGGTGTGAACACGCAGGCACACGAACAGTCTTTAATCAAAACTGTTGAATACACAAAATGTATGATTTTAATATGCATAGTACATTATTGTTCTTTTTGAAATTTGCTGCTGTAATCAGCAAAGAAGTAATTGTCAGCTTTAATGGCGTGACTTACTGTGTGCATTTGAAGAGTTTTAACGAGTCAAGCATATAGCTGTTGTTTTATTAGATTACCAGAGAATGGTTAACCTTGAAGGAAATAGACTCCGTGGCCTAATCCACCCACTAATCCCCCACATTAATCCTCCCATTAATCTTCTTACGTGTCACGATCAGCCGGAGGAGCCGATTTATCGTCGTTTTGCGCGATCAAGTTCTCTCCTCACCCGTAAATTAGGAGTATTGCCGTTTCATACCTAGCATCTGCTCTCGCCGATGCCTAGTATCACAGGAGCAAACGCCCGCGCGCACGCCATCCTACTCGACCACTTCTGATTTACAGCCAACCGCGTTGCGCTACTAATTCAGCGGTTGGAAATTTCCGTCGGATACTGCAGTCGATTGTTTTATAATACATTTCTCGGCGGCTGTCAGGCAATACTTTTAATCTTTGCCAATCTCAACAATCTCCCCGAATATGTATTAAACGCCAATTGCTTCGATAGCTTGTAATGGATTTGTAGAGAAATGCACGATCGTTCAATATTAGAATACCTTCGAAAATCATAATGGTGAAAAGATGCTGGATATAAGGAGTAGATATCAAGGAAGGTTTGCCGTAATTACAAAAGGCTTTCTAACCGGACTGACGCACACCGACTAACAAACGAAGAGAACCCAATGACGGAGGCACAAATTAGTCGGATGAAACGTCGCACAGACCATGGCACGAGCGGCAACCGCAGGCCACGAGCAGTCCGGAAAATCTGTTAACGAGTCCCAAGTCGAGAGCTGACACCGTGTACACCATAAATCGACTGTAAATGATCTCGTTACAATGGACATGAGCTTTTATCTTCTTTCCTTTTGATTTCTAATCATCTTGCAACCCCTTGTATACAGGCAAGTATATACAAACAAGTTACGCTCAATATTTCTACGATACTACGATATCGCACTTAGCGCAGATTTCTTAAATCTAAGATAATAGGTTGCTGAGGTGATAGGTGAATCGTAGGTTCATGTGTCTTTTGGACAAGCTAAGGATCCTGCGTTCTGCTTCATTTTTCTTGCACAGTTGACACCCACGTAAAAATGACTGATAGCAGACCAATCGTGTATAACCTCTGGAAATATTTAATGCTGTGATAATGATGTGCAGATGACCGGAGGATGGCGGCGGATTAAGAGTTATTTTAAACGTGACCGTATCCAAGTTACATGGAAGCTCGTCGCGCCTACTGTAACTGACGTAACTGAGCGATGTCATAACACCCTTATCCTCCGCACTGTCTCCATTCCGCGTCCACTGTCTATCTTCGCCCGTTTCTCTTTACTCATCATTCGAGTGGGAGTGGCCTCAAAATGCGGTCAACGCGCGTAAATTGTCGTCTGTTAATATCGCGTTTGCCGCGACATTAAACGATCGCTGGTCAAGAAAGTTATGAGGAAGGGTAATACGACAACCGTTTCCGATAACATTCGTTTTGCAAATATGTATCATCGAGGAGAATATGTCGTGTTACCGTATGTAACGTTTAATAAGCGTTCTTATGTTTATTTCGGGGTTAAGGATAAGCGGAGAACATTGCTTCTGCTTCGCCTTTTCCTTCTTCCATTCTTCTCCCGTTTCACTATCGTCTACATTCCTTCTTGATTGCTCTTTTCCTCGGCCTTCCTTCACGTCTTTCCTCTGCCGTCCCTGCTTCCATCGCCGTATTCGAAGTTACTTCAGGTTCAATGCAGGACTTTAGGGCTTCTGCAGAATATCTTTGAATGGCTGTCGGAACGTTGGTAGAACATCGTTACAATTCGTTAAGACTCCCCCTAAGAATCTCCTAAGAGCTCTTCAGATTCTGCTACGAATCTCTTAAGATAAGAGACGCCGAAAGAAATTAGATTGTGAAACGATTCGATGGAAATCATTCCGCAGACGAATGGTCAATCGACTTAAAAGAAGGAAAATTTGAACGGTACTTGAAACCAATAATTCAAAGTGCTCTAGTTAGACGAAAATGAAGATCTACTTAGGACATTCATAAGAACCCAAGCATTGACTACGGTTTTTATAGATAAGGGGAGCACTTTTTGCGAATGTAGGATGAAGCGCGCTGTCAATCGAATACGCGACTCTGCTAAATGATGTACTTAACTTTTCGGAGAAAAGTTAAAGTTAAAAGTTAAAGTTAAAAGTTAAGACAAGAGAGAAGAGGAATCAATGACGAGACATGGAAGTGAGGCAGCCTCGAAATGGTGTTTCTCGATCATGTGCGAGTCGCCTTTGCCCTTGTGGCACCGTTTATCTTCCTCTCTTCTTTTCTATCTCAGTGCCTTTCTGTCTTTGCGTCCTCATGCTCTCTATATCTATCCATTTCACATTTCTATCTCGTGTCCTCCATTCTTTATACTATCCTCTCATTCTTCTTTTCGGCAGTATTTTGCGCTCGTTCATTCCACTCTTCATTTCTCTTTCTCGATCCCATTTATTTCATTTGCTTGTACTCCCCTTCGCTCTTATGTCGTCTCTATTCTACGTGAACGGTGACAAATAGGCTTTATAAAAAAAGATGTGAACTTTCTCCGGAAACAAAACTTGAAACGGAACTTTATTCTTCTAAATCACAATTGTTAGTGGCCTTTTATGTGTCGGATGTGCTCTTTCCGTCGATCGTCAACTGTGTGACGTGGGACAGGTCATGACTGAAGCGTCAGGAGAATTTATGAAATTCTGTGTACTCGTATCAGGATATTTATAATTTTGAATAAAATACACGTCTGTTTTCATTCATTAAATCTGATGTACTTTTTGAAACAAAAAGCGGTTTTTCAAATGTCTGCAACTTAAGAGAAAAAGAAGAACACTGTCCGCATAAAATAAGAAAAAATTGTACGAAATCGCAAGAAGTTGTAGGAACCGACGAGAAATTGTTGAGAAATGGAGGAAAATCGACGAACCGACGCGGGGGAATTGGCAGTCAGAGTTTGCAAACACCAGAGATTGATGGAGTGAGAGGCGAATATACAATACGTACTGGGTACAAGGAAGAGAGAAGCTGGGGAGCTGGACCGATGGGAAAGAGCAGAACGGCGGGAGCAGGGAAAGGGGATGTGGAGATAAGGAAGTGGACGGAGGACAACGTGGAAGATGGATTCACGAAGAAAGTGTTGAAAAACGGTTTGGCCAAACATTCGGACACCGAAGACGAAAAAGAATAATGGGAAACGCAAGACATTTTCATGGTGCCTGTGTCAAACTATTAAAAAATGGAAAAACAACACTATTGAGAACTGAGTCGTTCATCTACGAGTAAAGAAAAAAGAGAAAACGATAAGTTACGAAGTTATATATCGCTCAACTCCTATAGCTGTAAAATTAAAAGGAAATATGTACAGTGGAGTTCATCGCTTTGACCTCCAAACTATATGCTTTGTACTTGTTGTATATTATATCAATAGCATATTATTACAAAAACAATTCATGTTTTATGTTTAAGGGGAAGTGTACAGATTCTTCTGGTTTGTTTTTCCTTTTTTATTGAATTAATCCGTGCTGTTAATTTCTGAAAGTTATGTTATATCACGTATCGCGTATGTACATACGCACACAGTTATAACTTACGCACATATATATAGTCAGCACTAATTGCGCCGAAATTACGAAAGCGAATTAATTGGGAGCGATTATGCTCGCATCTTCGAAGTTTCCCTAATCACGAATGATCGGCACGATCGTTAAACCGTGCGAATGTTGTGGCATGAAGTGAGCAAAAACAACGAAAAGAAAAAGAGGGTATGAAAAAGAAGCACTTACGGGAACGTTCACTAACATTAACTACGGCTAGCCAAGATTCTTAAGGACTTTGAATGTGACGACTAAACGAAACCCGGACTTTCTTCCTTGCAAAATGATAAAGATTTCATATTTCAAAAAAAAGATCGCAATAAAGGACGTAAAGACAATTGTGCACTTACCTTTTTGTGATCAGCATCCAAAATTCTTGAATACGAAATTACACCACTGTATTAAAAAGTGACACCCAGTCTTAACTATCCAATTTTATTCTAATCCCCTATTTCGAAGAACGTTTCGTTGCCGAAATGTTTGCGTAGGAGTAGGAGTAAACAGTAGGAAAGGTAGGAAAGCGAAACGTATCTCAACAAAATTCGTCAAATTTTACCAAGAGACCACTATAGAATGGAATGAAAATATACTGCAACAGAAAGCATTTCACTTTGAGAGAATAAACAATTTTTGTTTCTGGATTACGGATGTCGGGCACGTATGAAATGTTTTTGTTGAACCACGCGCAAATTGAAATAATGCGTTTAGATTCACACCGGCAGTGTAATAACGAATTACCGAGCTTGCTCCGAACCGCGCGAGTTCCGGTAGCGGACTGGCTGGCTCGCGGCATGAACCTAGTGCCGAACAGTGCCGAAGCAGTTCTCATCCCCACTCCCGCGCCTGCGCCTTATCCCTACCAACTGCTCCTCTCTCTCGCTTCTCTCCATTGACGTAAGCTTTGTCCGTCTCATATCATCTTCTATTCCATCCGGATCTAGGCAAGCCTACACACTGCCTCGTGTATAAAGCTGCCTTCTACTTCCCCGTATAGCTCTGTCTCGCGCATCTTCTGTTCCCTTCCCATACTCAGTGCAGAGCTTCATTCTTACTCACAATCAGGCGATCTTCTGTCTCGTGCTTTCTCTGCATTAAGGCATTTTTCCTTCCTTTACTCTAGCTTCTCCCCTCCTTCTCAATGCATCTCGTTCCTTCTTACCGCGTGTATGTCTGTATGTCACCGTTTTACTCCCACTCTTTTCACTATCTCGTACACCACAAGACCAACTGTCCTGGGGGATGCTGAATCTGTCGTGTCGCACGATATCGTGTGACTTGTACCGCTTTTCCGGAGTGAGCTTTGTCGGCGTAATAATTTCAACTTTACAACTTTGTTTATAAGAATAATTGTACTTACTCATTAATCTAGGTAACAAATTACGAATCCAATTTCATTCAAGATGCTTAGCGACATACAATATACAAATAATGTATCCAATCAGGTGAAACTATTCGTTCAAACAGTATGCGACTCTGTAGAATAGATCTACATGCCAATGTATATTTATATAGGAAATAAGGGAAAACATGCGATGTTCAGTAAAACACGAATACAGCATTGTAAAAGGAACGCATGCTTATTCATTTGCAGCTTGTATAATAATTCACATGCATTTATATGAGTTATATATATCGTTGATCTCGCTTTGTAACTTAAAGAAGGTGTAATGAGGACAATATAGATCTCACACATGCGTAAGTAAAAACATTGATTCCACATAAATATCTATAATATAACCCAATTAACTTGTCTGTTATGAAATCGAGCATGTGAGAAGGCTTTGCATTGGTACGGCATAATTTGAGGAGGATATTGATTGCAGCCATTGGGAATTAGCGTATCACTCCATTGAAGCAACACGATTTCTAACGACTATAACATTAGCTAGCGCAACATCGAGGCAGTGACAATTATCAACCGCTTACCTAATCCATACCTCTCATCACTACATCTCTCGATATATCGAGATATATCACGGCAGATCCGTTCCAGCGGACGCAGAGCGCATTAACATATGTTAACAGAGCCGAAAAGGGGTTTGAAGGGGGCTGAAGGGGATTGGGATGGGTTGGAACGCCATGTTGCGTCAAACCCTTCCTGCCCCTCCGATCCTCTGTCATCCCCTTGGAGCATCTTACTTCCACCATACTCTCCTGGGATAGTTAATATTCAAGGTATCGTCATAATTTATTATAGTTCCGATATCACTATTGATTCAACCAACAATATGCGTCAGTAAACAAAGTACCGCAAATCAGTTTTCCTATTATACAGGGTATCCCGTAACTGATGGTACAAGCGGGCAGTGGCTGAATCTACACGAAAAACTGAGTCGAAAATGTACAATAACATTTTTTCATATGTGGCTTTGCTATTTGTGTTCCCTCTCGTAAACATATCCAGGGTTTGTATCGCTTGTACCGCCAGTTACGGGACACTCTGTATATACTGGAATGGTCACAAACCGGGCTCCTAAAGTATGCAGATAAACATCGCCAGTTGCAGTCAATTTTTGCCAAACATCTTTGCCCTGACATACTACAGCGTATTGATTGAACAATTAATACCTCTTATTGCATTTGAGCTTTACCCAAATTGGAAATCGGATGATTAAAAGAAATCTGAAAGAGGCAAAAACACGAGAAGTTTCGCACAGGTAAAATATTCATTCATAAAACGAAATTGAACCGTCGGCGATATTTGGACGATAAAGAGGGGCAACAAAGAAATGAGGAGGGAAAGGGACAACACCATTTTGCAGCACTTAATATTCAACTCCCCCTCTCCACCCCTCTCTTTTCCCACTCAGCGTGTTCACGTTCATGTACAGTCGACAGATACGAACACAGATATGGTCCGGTATTAACGCGGGAGGGCCGCGGCTCTCGTAATCCTCTTTTACAATTATCATTTCACGCGTTAATGAAGCACGGAAAAAACGTCGACAAACAAGCAGAGTTAATCTCTGGCTAGTCACTCTCATTTTGCCTGAATCTCTCATCTTTCGCTTTTTCAACGTATGCGTGCCTACGTCGATGTCTGTACGTGTTTATACTTCGACTCCGTGTTTGGTATTTGCATTCGCGTTTTTACGCTCAACTACATAATGATACAGAGAGTGTTCTATGTAGACGTGCTACATGGCACACTTTCCACATAAAGATCGTCTTTTAATATAATCTAACAAACTTAAACAATGGAACGTGCTGCTTCTTTACGCGGTGTTACGCGTTTATGAGGTTTTATCAACATGGAACTGTACATGGGACATTACATTGTAGCGATAGATATACGGTTTAAGTGGAGTAACAAATAACTTGTACTATTTTGTACATTAACAATTTATTTTATAGATAAACAAAGGAAAAATCCATCGAGCACTGTGAATTAACTATAGGTACATTCAATTACATTAATTGTGAATTATTGAATATTGTATAGTAAGTCTCTAACGAAAAAAGGTTGTATAGTGTTTTCTCGATAAAAATACTAACACAAATGTAGAAAGATATTTTTGAACAACTGACACATATCAAACTGCCAATATGGTTGGGGAAAAAGAAATCGATTATTTTTGCGCGAAATTCAAGACTTTATTTAACATGCTTTGGATTGTTGTCCGATTTGGGTCAAATATGCACCATTTTTTTTGGATAATTTGTTGCCATTTTAAAGGTAATTTCATAATGCCTCTCTCATAGAAGTTTTGGTCCTTATTGGCGAAAAACTCTAATAATCGATTTTCACAATCTTCTCTTGATTCCAATTTCTTATCACACAGGAAGTTTTGCAATGCGAGAAAAAGGTGGTAATCGCTTGGTGCCAGGTCCGGACTATATGGTGGATGCATTAAAATTTCCCAACCAAGCTTCAAGAGTTTCTGGCGAGTCACTACAGACGTGTGTGGCCTGGCGTTGTCCTGATGGAACACAACACCTCTTCTGTTGGCCAATTCTGGCCGTTTCTGGTCAATCGCTAGCTTCAAACGGTCCAGTAGTTGTTGACAGTAGAGATCTGAATTTAGTGTTTGGCCATACGGAAGCAACTCATAATAAATGATTCCTTTCCAGTCCCACCAAATACACAGTAGAACCTTCCTGGCCGTTAGTCCTCGTTTGGCCACCGTTTGAGCTGCTTCACCGCGCTTTGACCACGATCGTTTTCGCACAATATTGTCGTATGTGACCCATTTCTCATCCCCAGTCACCATCCGTTTAAGAAATGGGTCGATTTCATTCCGCTTGGCCAAGGCTTTGCAGATGGAAATTCGATCCAACATGTTTTTCGGTGTTAATTAGTGTGGCACCCAAACATCGACCTTCTTTTTGAATCCAACATCGCGCAAATGGTTTAAAACTGTTTTATGGTCGATCTTTAGCTCCTGAGCGGTGCTACGGCTACTAACATGCCGGTCAAGTTTGATTATTTCTGTGATTTGGTTGACATTTTCGACAACGGGCCTGCCTGTGCGAGGTGCATCTTTAACATCAAAAATGCCTGAACGGAATCGGCGAAACCAAAATTGCACGTAATTAGCTGTTACAGTATCGGCACCATAAACACCATTCACTGTTTCAGCCGCCTGGCTTTCATTTTCGCCTTTACCGAAGAAAAACTGTAAAATGTACCGATTGTATTCTTTGTTGACTTCCATTTTTAACACCTTGTACCTCACAACTGAATGGACGAAACAAAAAACCACAAAAGAATTTTTTTTAGTGTGAAATGTCATCTTGACTGACTGACACCTTGTCAGTTACGACTGTCTATGTACTTAATAACATTAAATATCCTATGAAATAGTAATGTTACAAAAAGGAAACCAAAGTTTATCTCATACGGTGTTCTGACAGGCAAAAACTGACCAGAGACGCGGTTTTTGATTTTTCCGACACTGTTCCACCAAATCGAAAATTATGAAAAAAATCAGAGAGACGTTAATTCTAATATTACATCACAGGTAAAAGCGGCATCAATGATCCGGATCTCCTTCGTTGTCAAATTAATAATTTTCTGACTCACTTTTTGGTTTTTATTTTTTTTCTCGTTGGATATTGTATATAAAAATCTGAAAAAAATCTGTAATGTGCGCACCATCACCAGATGTAACTCTAATTTTTTTCATTTTTTTTTATCCAATAGATTCCGAGAAAATCATAGGAGAAGCGAACAGTAAATTTTACCCTCCTCCCCCCCCCCCCCCCCCCACGGTAGAGATACAAAGTTGAAAATTCACACAAATGTTTATTTTTTCATAAGCTATCGAATGGCCCATTCAGAATTTCAATCGGTTTGGGGGCACATTTCACTGTCTTATTCATCTATGCCCTTTGAAATTTTTTGATCGATACTTTACGAGATATCGTTCACTACAGCCATGTACCGAAAAAAGAATGGATTTCTTTTTTCTCCAACCTATTATTATTCATCACTGTACGTCACTATGTGGCGTACCTGTATGTCTAACATCTGGTACGCCTCTTTAAAGATTTTATCTCTAATTGTAAGTATTTTTAATATGAAAACCGGAAATATTTAGAAGCTCATGTTTTGTTCCTCATACAGTCCATAGGGCATACACAACATACCTCTCGCCTAATGTCAATATTGTTGCTTGTTCACTCTTTGTCAGTACCATAGTGCGCTCAGCCCAATTTATGGTTACCTCTACCATTACTCATGAGTTAGCACTGAAATTTTTATGTCGATTTCACTTAAACCTCATCGTCTCGTTTCTCTTTTCTTATGTCGTTAGGAAAGAAACTAATAATTTGTAATCCCAACTAAGACGAATGATCATTTAGTACTTAGATTATCTATCACGGTCTGCGTGAACGTTTGTATTCAAAATTTAAGATAATGCAAATTGGTTTAACGAAAAAAAACTTAATTTAGAAGATAATTTCGTAGATTGGTCCACCAAATCCACAATGTAAAAACAGTGTTGGACAGAATGAAAGAAAATTACGGCAAAGTTGTCATTGAAAATACGTTCACAATTTCTTTTATATTTTCAGAACACGCCTGTTAATCTTACAAGAGTGGATAATTATTTGAACGTTATTTTTTATTGCATTTTTGTTGCATAAAAACAAAACTAACTGAACACTCTAATTTTTTATGTCTGTATCTGTATACTGGAGTAATTACAGGCGCACTGCCGTTTTCTTCTCTCACCTTTAGAATGTGCAAGTGTTTGCTTGTAAGAATTGCTGCTTGACACAGTTGTCGCTTGCCCACTTTCGCGACCCCTTCGTGACACTGTTGGTGAATCATCTAGTTTTCGCGAGCCCGAAACCCGATGTAAAATATTGCTGGATTACTTCAACCTCTTATCAGACAGAGTAGAGTGATAATTCTTGTTATTGACTTTGCTGTGTACCATTGCCTTTTAGACGATTTCTGAATTTTGACTGCCAGCAGTGTGTAGATTAACACCAAAAGTAGAGTGTTTTCCAAAAATTTTGTTGCCGAGTGAAAAACATTTCTAGAGTGCACGAAACTTCCTTGGGAGTAAGCAAAAATATATTGACTTTCTATTTATACGTTTGGGACACTACGTGAACCTAAAAATGAATTCAATAAGTTGTCTAAGCTCATTCACTTAACTCATCCTTGTCTCTCGAGCATAATTTTTATTTAAGTTAATGCGTGTATAAAGGCGAGAAAGTAACCAACCGAGAGCTACGTTTAAATGCAAAATAAAACTTTTGTTTACGGTTATCAACAAGTCAACTAGTAGATATGTTACTAAGAATTATAATCACCGAAGCGGAATTTGTCCACAGCGGGGTTGGCCGAGAAAAAGCTTCTCATTTAATGTACACACCGTCTGATACGGTTAATGAAAAGTTCGTGACAAAAAGTAATGAATTAACGTTCCACTTAATTATAGGCTGGCGTGTTATATGTTTCGTTCGGCTGGCGTGTACAAATGCGTACATGCGTCTGAAGGGAAAGATAAATAAATATATGTGCATGAAGAAATGCAGAGTACAAAAGAGATAGAATGAATAATATTAAAAACGGGGCGGAACGAGTTGTGTTACTATTCGTACATCGCGTACGTGTGTTTTTTGTATATATCCCTATGTCAATGTAAATTTTCCATTCTTTCTCGTCCTTCCAAGCTAATGTTGTCGTGCATTCAATTTCAGGCGATAAATAACTTCGATACAATGAAGAATCGATCTCGTGCCATTAATCCTTCCGACTCGGAGAAGAATTTAAGCTTTCCCCGTCGCACATTCAAGATCCTCAGAAACTGTATTCCCCCTTTTCTTCTTTCTCGATCTGTTCTCCCTACGTTCCAATATACTTCCCTCCCTCTCTCGTCTCGTTACACTTTTTCCATCTCTCTCGCTCTCTCTTCCCCCCCCCCCCCACTCTCTCTCTCTTTCCCTCTCCCTCCTCATTTCCCCCTTTTTTCCTACTCACACTTACACATACAGAAAGTTTTCAGCCTCGTCTGCATGTTGCCCTACAGCCGTCTCTCTATAGCTTCTTCGGTGCAGACGGAAAAGGACAGAACAACAATGTATGAGGAAATGAGTAGAAAAAAGATAGAAAACGGTATAGAGAAGTAGTACGCGAAGGATACGAGGAGAAAGTTTGCGGACGATTCAGTGAACCCGTAAGAAATTAAAGTTTCCGCGGATGTTCCTTTTAGGGTAGAGGTGGGGGATAGTGGAGGAAGGAAGGGAGAAGAGGAGAGGCAGGGAGTGAATAAATTGGGCCAGTACATGTATACAACGGCCGATGGTACCTTGCGCCAGAAGCTACGAGAGAAAGAGGGGCAAGAGATGAACGAAAGGTTTTAGAAATTAAGAGTGTACGGAACATTTCAATAAACGTGCAATATACCCGAACATAAAAAGAAAGACAAAAGAAAATGCAAAGTGCTTGAATAAGTCTGAGTACATAAATTAGGCTACAAAATAGAATGGGTGGAAAGCGTATATACCTACAGAAACCTGACAAACACAAAACAGGGAAGCAGCCATATGTAGTGAAGATCAAAATTCATTGAAAAATTAACCGACAAGGCTTACTGTACCTCTTTATTTAATTATATATATAGGTATACATTTCTAAATTAGATCTCAATCTGTTCATTTTTCGAGTCATCTATCGACCTATATTTTCTGTACTTTTGTTAGTCCAACTTTGTCGAAATTTCTGAAACATGAAAAAGTTAATACAAATCTGGCAGTAAAATCTGTTACATTTGTACTTCAATAATTTGTCATTGTTTTGCTGACTTCCCCTGCAAGTTTAATGCACTTTTCGTTGCTTATTTTCTTCTTCTATTGCTTTAGGTTCCCAGGTTAATCGAATGCAATTGACCTGGAACGACATTGGCATGCTGATCTCCCCTCATAGTCACAAGGCCTCTCTCCATTCGAAGACTCGGCGATCAGCTAAATCTTTGCATTACATTGTGTTTGTTTCTTCATCCAGTTCAGTTTCCTGGCAGTAGCATTCTGATCTTTTACGAATTCTTTATACTTGTTTGTTGGTTCCGCACAGAAATGAAAAAAAAGGAACAAAATAGCAGAAGGCGTTTGAAGAATTGCATTAAAAGGTACGAGGAAGTGATGATCGTGAACGTGCACTAGTGAAAGTGAGACAGAAATTAAAGCAAGCTAAGAAAGGAGTATAGAAGAGTCACCGAAGTGAATAATTTGTCGACATCGGACAAGAAGTCGCGAATCGGGACTGGGATTACGTAAACCTGCTAGAATAATAGTAGAGCAGAGAAGAGGAGGGAGGAGGTTGGAGGGGGGGGGGGGCTAGAGAGGAGAGAACCGAAGAGTTGGATCGACTATTTCTGGATTGGAACTAATCGAGGAGGGATTCTCAATTATCGAGAGTATCGGGAACGAATCGAGATTTTTTCATAGTAGGGGAAAAATTGAAGGGGCATCTTGACCCTCCGTCGTATTCTAATTGCAAGTTATACTTATTGTCATTTACAATTCTGCGCTGTACGAAACACTTCCTTTTACGGACTTGCATGTCCGATTATCCGTAATTTGTATCTTTGATGATTTTCTAACGATCGAATCAACAAGCTGACAGACGACCAGAAATCTTTCGTTTTTTCGTTATCTAAGACGAGGTTTATTCACCGACATTGGCAATGTTTATTCGATACTGTTTGTGCCCGTTTTTCCATAATCTTCCATGTTTGTAATTAACACATATCATTTACTTCAAAGAATCGCCATCAATGATAGGGCGTTCTCGAGAGCTTCGATGCCATTCGGCAGAATACGTAGTAATTTGCAGAACTTATTGTCCTGTCTAATCACCAACTTAGACGTCCTAATTTACAGCTCCATAATTATTCATCATGTCCCGTAATGGTGTGTACCTTTTGTTCGGCTTGATTTATCTAAAATCGATTTATTAATCCGTCGCTGGATGAAAACCGGCGTAGGGCAGTGGAAAGGGATAAGGGGTGGAAATAGATCGATATGAGATAGAAGTAGAGCAAGAGACGGAGCGAAGCGACATCGTCGAGAGGGTGAGAGAGGAAGAGAGAGAGAGAGAGAGAGAGAGAGAGAGAGAAAGAGAAAGAGTATGAAATAGCTGAAAAGAGAAGTGACATAAAGTGAGAGGCATCGTTAATTATTGGCCGCTTCCACTAATAACCCGACGAATCATTATTAAATTATCATTCCTGAATAATCGGAATTACATAGAGTAGCGCAGAGTAGTGCGGTTTGTCAAGTGTTCATCGAAAAATTACACTCTTCAGAGTTAGGGGTCGTTGTCATCTGTGTCAAAATGTCAATTTCCGTCGTTTCACTCACTCTTCCCTATCCTACCTGCTTTGGTGATAAATGTGTATATTTATAACATGGCTATTGTAAGAACAGGTCGATTAAATGTCGTCTCATGTTCCAAGCCCTCGATGTATCGTGATCTTTGTTCACAGTTGCAGACTTTTTATGAAATATTTAATAACCAAAATTTACGTTAACTTAGAATATATCAAATACTTTTCTGCAAATTTTGCACGAATTAATAACATATGTGCAAATTGTTACCGACGTTTTCCCGTTTCCTTACACTTTACATGAGAGGATAGTCTCTATAGTATTGACCAAATATTACAACTTCCACTTTGTTTGGAAGGATTATTACTCACATTTCACACATGCGCATTTTGGGATTTGACAGTCAGAAATTATTATTACAATTAGTAAACTTAGTTTTTATTTCTTATATTCGTTACTAGACTGAGACTTTTAAAATCAGTGTACTTAGAAAACCCGATATATGTTGAATATTAAGTTATTGAATATGAAAAGACAAAAATGCAAATTATGTACTTAAATTATGAAATAATAATATAAAGCGCTGTAAAAACCATTTTATTGATCTCTTGTAAATGTTGGGAAATTCTATTCTGTTTAAAGTTTAAAGTTGAGTCAATCATCTTAAACTAACGATTATAATTAATATTCCTAAGTTGGACATAACCGGGGCCATTGCCGCTCATACTTGGCCGCGCCTAGAGCACGCAAATACGCTAAAAGCAGGGGGTAAAAATTAACAAACAATCCACGTTCGTCTACTTTCGATACATGCGAGTCAGAAACGCACGTACGGCATAGTCACTCGAATCGATTAGACGTGCGCCGAATGCTTCATTTCCATACATATCGCGCTCAAACACGCATTTCCATTTACATAGACATTACCTACACACACTGTCTGTGTCTCTCACCCTATGCGACGATCTACATGTGCTAACATGCACCCACGTGTACATAATATACATATGGGACGGCCGATATGGTTGCAAACTGTTTGTTTTTGAAATTACGATTTAACAGCTTCTTCGAGTGGAATTAGACCAGAGAAAGTGTTCGTAGTATTGACCGCAATGACACAAAACCAATGCCCTTTTTTCCCATATTCCTTGCTATATATTCAACATTTATCGTCCTTTTATGCTTGTTCATTATACAGCTTTTTAGAGGAAGACGTAAGAAAGCAAATTTTAAAGATTCCGAACAATTGCAAAGAATATAACTTTTGAATAATCGGAGATATCCTTGCCTTCGCTATGAAAATGGATCAGACAAATATAGTGCATCTTCGTATATCTATAATTTAGATCATTTGTATTTTTTCGAGACTTATATTGCAACATTTCTTCTATGTGACTTCACCAACAATGTACAGCCGATCTTTTACAAAAAAAACTCATTATTAGATTTGTATATTATGTTCGTTGAAAGAAAATAAATAAATAAAGAAACACTTGATAGAAGGCCGATAGAAACAAATTATAAACAACCGGACTGAACAATACCTTAAATACTATTAAATGTATTTTGGAGAGTTATATGATTCTAAAAAGTAAGTGTTTAATATGAATCATACAAAACGAGGGAAAGGGGGGGGGGGGGTGCAATTTTTTCTTTGTTTCAAAGTGTTTAGCATTTTTAGCCGTAAGAGTGTATGAAAAACCCTGCAGTCGATGCGACGTAAAACCAAAAAAAAAAAGAAGAAAAGAAGAAGAAGTGTATGTAATATCTTTCTGCCAAAGGTGTTTTGTTTCATCACCGTGAAACTCAATGCTTCTGAGAATTTTTTTAGTCCTCGAGAAATTACATGTTTACAATGTTGATAAGTGAAGCAATGATATTTATTTCATCAGGTGATGAAAGATACCGCATTGAGTGTAAAAATTATTGATATACAGATATTAAAAACCAATGACTGTTAATTAGTAATAAAACGAATTCAACATTGCATAGAAACGATGAACACGATATTAAACTCGTAAAGATAACTGTTATTAATGGTGACAAAGAGGATCGTATCAAGAAATACATGATAATTGGTTTGAATAATTCGTAATAATTGTTGTGCTTTTTTAAGTAACTGCGGTAAGTAAGTGTGGCTACCCTTCATAACTACCATGTCATTGTGATTAAATAAATCCGTATAATGTCTACCATAAACCAAATAAATATTACAATCAACAAATGTGGCATTACATGACTTTTCACACATTTACGTTAAAATGTAACCACGCACATAAAAATATTGTGTTTACTTCAAGAATAACCAAAGGTATTTTATACATATTATTTTTGAAGAGAAAATTTGTAAACATGTAAGTACCAAATAATTATTATCATACTTTCAACGCTGTTTCTCTCTTTACGATGTAATTAACTCACAATAGAGCAAACTGCATACATTAATTTATATCCTATAATAAACCAAAAATTGTCCTGAAAGAGGCTGATACCTACATTTTCATTGATTTCAGTCTTGTTAAAGCAATTATATGTAAGAAGAAATGGAGGATGTAACCGTCTGTAAGGATGGAACCGTAAATAAACACCATACTACAACCACACCAGTCTTGTTAAAGATGTTTTATTTGTTTGTGCACAGCCCTACTATATTGAGTTTATTGTGATAATTAAAAAACTCGAAATGTGTCACTGGCTTTACGCACGGCGGTGAAATAAGTATAATTATAATAGTTCCAATAAAAAGTTCTTGAACAAAGTCTCAAGATACATTTTCCGAGCATATAAGAGCAGTTTTTAACTTATGACGATGTGAAATCAATGAAAGGCTTATAACATTTGTTCAACAAGTAAACACTATGTAAGTTAATATGCCGACGCTAAACTTACGTTTTTCTGACCTTTTGTGCACAAGTCGCGGTTAAATAGCTCTGTTTGTTTGGGAGTTACAGTTTTCGAAATCTTACGTAAATATAGAACAAAACTTCCTTTCTCCTTTTCCCTTAAGAGCTTGTCCGACCAACAAACAACAAAAATCGATGATTCTGTCGTGTAGGGTGTAGAAACTCTAATAAAATCACGCAAACAATTTATTTGCTGCTACTAATATAAAAAAAAAAATCTCTGTTCCTTTTCTTTTTATGCGTCCTCAAGTGGATGCAAAATGTAATCAATACCAGGTCTTACAAGGGAAGGACCAGAAGTGTGGGTCACCGATTTTGATGAAATGTTGCACAGTCCTTCTTTAGCCGAAAATATTCGACACGTGTTTTGCCAAAAGTGACACTTCTCCACCATTTTTGAAAAAATTGAGGTCAAAAATCAAAATTTTTCGATCGACCTAAAATTTTAGATACCCATTTAGAATTGAAAAATACACAATACGTTCTATTTTATTTTGCAAAATATGAATGTTTAAAAAATTATATACATGTTAAGTATCCTGTATCATTGTTAATATCAATAGTAATCTCGTACATTATTCAGCTCCTCATTTTTCTCTTCACAAATGCCACCATTGCAAGTAAGAATCCACACGATTCGTATATCGTACTACATCTGGTGACACTGATTCACTTCCGCGTCCTTATGTTTTGCATAGCGTTCACATCGGGCTTAAACAACGAAGTGATTAATCATTTTCCACGAATAACACGAAAAAAATTTGTGAAAACGTCTTTAGATTGTGCTTCAAATTCAATACCAATAAACATCGTATCCTTTTCTATTAACAAGAAATTAAAATTTAACTTTTGTTTCTTTCATACTCTGTCCTCAGTCTTTTTCGCAGTAGATTATTTACAAAATTTAATTTTTCTCTGAATATAGATTCTAATTCCACCACCGTATATTTTGTCTTTGGAAAAGGCTCCCAGAAGTGCTCAAAACGTGAGTGGGTAATATTTTAAATATACATTTTATCGGTCGATGGAGAACGTCAAATGATTCTCCTCTTCATTATAATATTTCGACGACATACGGTTATATTACATTACATCACGAAATACTGAAACTATTTGCAATCGCAGTAATGTTTTTCATAATTCTCTCCATTAATCAACCGTTCTGTACGATTTTCGGTCTCATGGGCATTCGTTGGGACACACGCCTTAAAGTCTCGTAGCGAAACGCATGCGCGTGCACGCTCACACTAGGAAACACTTTTCGATTTGTCGTTTAACAGCGAGCGACCAATGTAACTTAAACGCTTTCCGCGGCAAAGTTGTCCGGAAGAAAGTTGAAATCGGATGAAGCGACATGTAAGTAGAGGCACTAATATCGAGTCTAACGACGGAGACGGAGGGGGCGGGGAAGAGGACGAGAGAGGGCGGGGCAGTAAAGAGATGGCGAGCGCGACGCTCGGATCTACTTAAGGCATCGTTAATTGCTTCTTTCGAGTTTTGCGATAGTTTAATATTTCGTAACCGCAATCCGCGCCGGATTCCGAAACTTTCCTCTCCGGTGATTCTCTTAATTAAGTTTTGCCCAACACGAATCCTTACTTCTTATCCTATCCACGGAGTTAACCACGCCAGTTTTCCCTCCTCCTTCTGCCGACATCTAGAATGGGTAGAGGGTAAATGTCGGTTATATCATTATTACAAAAATGTTTAATTGGCTCTGGGTGAAATGAGCGTTACCTTGCCATACCTACATGGCTGTGGAATACGCATCGCTTTCGGATCAAAGTATTTGACGAGAGTCGTATCTGCAAAGTCTGGTACCTCTCAGTACTTTGATGTTGTAATCGGATTATCGGTAAACGTTCGATTCGTTATTGCGAAATAAGAAATCTCAAAGTGAGCATACACGCTGATGCATTTCTTCAATTCGTCGACGCCATTACTGCTCTCCGTCATTTTCTTGCCCTCTCCTTCCTATCTTCTCTCCTTCCTTCCTTGTCTTTTCGCCGCTATCCTCCTCCATCTCAAAGGAATTTGAGCGCGAGAGTATCCTTAATAGGATCCAATTTTTTTTCCTTTTACCGCGGCAGGAATCCTTTTTGCCTGCGATTTTCGTATACATACCGAACGTTCCTCTCTTTACACCCGCGCGCCCCGTTTTGCACTCCCCCTTTCTTCACCCCCAGCTCCCTTTTTGGGACGCGTCATTGGATTACAGCCTCTGGAAAGAGGAGAGAAATGCAGGGAGAGAGGAAAGGAGGAAAGAGCAGCCGGAAGCTTTAAAGTTCGCCGACGTAAAAGGCAGAATTGCCTTTTTTCCTCCTTTTTGCCCGGATTTTTTTTCTTCCCTTTTTTTACGCCAATGAAACCGAGGCGATGGAGTTAATTCGCAGACGTTTGCTCCATATACTTTTCCTTCGGCAGACTCCTTTCATCCTGAATCGTATTGGCCCTCGTCCTCATTGGCTACCATTTCGTCCAAATTAATTCGCGAGAAATCGAGAAAAAGCAACGTTGTCAAACATTGAGTAGATTTTATGGTTTTTTGAACAGATATTCTACCGGCATGCAAATGTGAATTTAATTGAAACAAAGTTCGAAAGCAAAAATAATGATTACACTAACGAAAAAAAAACATTTTAAAATTAGGTTTCATTAAATGCACCGAAAATATTATAACAAATGTTTTTTGTCGCAGTTTCGGTTTGACAACCGCAGTGTTCAGACGTGAAGTGTAAACAGTGCCTCCCGCGAGTACAGAGTGTCAGAGCGTTAACGTTATAGTGCCGGCACCGCATACGAATAGACGGAGCCGAGCCGCCACAATGGAATCAAAAAATGTAAATAATAAAACGGCTGAGATTTCGAAGTACAGGTATAACTCAGGCCCCACCACGACACAAAATAGTATATCATATGCGAATTCGACGAAAATTGAAACCTCACCGACCAAAGAACAAGCCATAATAATCTAGCCAATCGATGATACCGGCATCAATATTATTAAAGTACTGGGCAGTATAAACTGGGGAGCTGACCAAGAAACGCTCCTAGAAACCTAAAGGGCTGTAATAAGATCAAAAATTGACTATAATTCTACCATTTACAACTCAGCCAAACAACATATTTTGAAGAAAATAGACCCAATCCACAACACGGCGCTAAGAATAGCTACAGGCGCCATCCGTATGTGCCCAATCGGTGGCATCTTATTTGAATCCAAAGAAATGGATCTTGAAACAAGAAGGAAATTCTTAACCATACAATACGCTATAAAAATTTCCTCCACCCCGTCAAACCCTACCTTCAAATACGTCTTTCACAACAGATATAATGAACGAATCTTTTATAATTCTTTATCGTACAACAGAGTGACCGAATGCGCCGTGAAGGTGTATTTTACATAATTCAATACGGTCAAAACCATTTTATTTTACATAATGTACTATACAAAAAGAATCCTAATCTTCCAGAGCCACTATATATTAAATTGAACAAGCTTATACATCCGCCGTTAATTAAATCAATCTCTACCATTGAAAGAAGACAAATAAGCACTGCCCCATGGGTCATGAAGACCCTCCTGACTAAGACAGATCTCGCCGTCCATCCAAAAGCCCAAAAAAGCAGAACCGAACATGAAGCTAGGTTCCTAGAACTGAAGAACAACTACTCCTCATATAACCAGATCTATACTGATGCGTCCAAAACGAATACCGAAGTCGGATTCGCCGTCATTACTAATGAAACAGTAATCAAAAAACCCCTCCCGAAAGAAACTTCGATTTTCACTGCCGAAGCATATGCCATCCTCGAAGCCCTGAAATACGCACACACCAACAACCTAAAAAAGCTAGATATCTACTCAGATTCCAAGTCCGTAATAAAAGCCCTATCTTCCACAAGTACAAAAAAGGACGAAATAATATCCAATATTGACGAAATGTACGCAAATTTCTCACATAACGATGCTGAGTTAATCCTTATTTGGATCCCATCACACCAAGGAATTTTAGGCAACGAAAAAGCTGACACCGCAGCGAAAGAAGCCACAACCCTACAACAATCTGAACCGCCAATATCTATCCGACATCTGGATTACATCAACCAAGCAAAAATTAATGTCAAAGAAGAATGGAACAGAGCCTGGACCACAACAAGAAAATCTAAAATCCACAACATTGCGCAAAGTTTCTACCAAGTTGTTCCCTACGAAAACTTAAGCATTCAAAAGCAACCCACGAACACCTGTTCAAGAAAACCGAACCTCCGCTGTGCAACCCATACCAATAGGACACGCTAACTACGGATCACATTCTGTACGAGTGTAGGAACCTTAATACCCAGAGACAGAATTACGAGCTAAACCCAAACACAGCACTAACTAACCAGGATCACCTAAAAAATACGCTAAACTTCCTCAAGGAATCGAAAATGTACCATCTAATGTAATCCAGTCCCGCCGTCGCTAATGACCCAGCAGTCGATGCGACGTAAAACCAAAAATAGAAGAAGAAGAAGAAATGTTTTTTGTGTGCTTGACACGGAACTAAGAATCATGCGATGTGACTTGAAATGTGACAGGACTATTATCACTTTCCTTATTCGTAACCCATAATTAGTGCCAATAATTTAAATCGTTTTCCACGGTTGTAAGGAGAAGTTTGTGAGACAAATAATTCCGATGCAGAGCAGCACTACCTTTAATATTTTCTGCTAACATATTTTCGTTTAATGTGATCCATATCCTCCATAGATGAAAAGAACAGATTAGGTGAACTAAATGATAACTAAATAATTGAACCCCGAATGGCAAACGTGCTTGATATAGCTACCTAAAAGCATACAAATTATTTAGTCGAACAATTATGAAGTTTAGCCCGACATAAATAATGTCCCGTTATAAATAAGTGATAACCCAGCGAAACGGCGCCATCGATACATTATACCAGCGCTGAATGTAGTGCAAAATCAAGATAAATTAGCGCCGCCGATTTGTGAAAGCATCGATAATTTAATGCTACGTGGAATGCGTATTAACAATGTTAACGTCGTCCGGTACATATTACGCGCAACGTTGATTGTACTGCACATAGCAACCAGAATTGGAATGCATACAATAAGCAATGGATGTCTGAATGTAAGAATACCGCGTCTTTCAATGCCGTACTCTACAAACGTTATGTTTGATTTCAGTGAAGTGGAACAGAAAATGATTAACCACGGGACGTTGTTCGGAAATCCGAAAACAGCGGGGATACACATGATGCACAGGGAATGATTTCATCGGAGAGAAAAGACAAATGCGGGCAGGTGTATTGCTGACAGGTGTGCGTGAGTGTGCGTGGCCTTAATGTGACCGCTTTAAAGGACGGTGAGAGGGTAGTCGCTTGGTACTGGTCCGGAGTAGGTGGGCGCTTTTCCAAGTAGGCGAGGATATACGACCGTCCAGTTCTATCTATACATATATCTATCTCCTACATACGTTACACCCATTCTCTCAGAAGATGAGTGCGAAATGCTACGAGTACAAGGAGGCTCAAAAAGATTGGGCAAGCTTTTCGATGAAAGTTTTACATACCAAGATGGGAAAGAAATTTTACGTCGGTAGGTTACAAATAAGTATATGTATGTAAAACACGTTTTAGATAGCATAGTACCTTTAACCATGTTGTTCGTTCTTAATGGTCCCAGTTTACTCTTCACCCCTCTTTGGACAAGTGTTTCGTGGAAAATACAACTTTTGCTTGTTTATATTCAATTATGTATAGCATCGAGCATATTCCAAGCAGTGACTTTCATTTGCATTTCGGAAAAGTTTATTGAGTCTTACTCCCAAAGTTACGATTAACTTTTTACAGCATGTAAATAAAATAAAATTGTACAGATACTTTTTTTTCGAACACATATTGTTAAGGGAAGCCTTTAAGGGTGAACATTTTTGAAACCGAGCACAATAGAAACATTTGTTTAACTGTGTAATAGGAACCATTGTATGACATTCCTAATGCAGGTATTGTCTTCAATTACCAAGTACTCAAGCAGTTGATCCGACGATCAGCGACGTGATAAAATAATCTGAAGTCGTAGGTACTGCCTTTCTTCACACGCTCTGTCCAAAAGAATTTGATATTGATGATCAAAAAATGGTAATATAATTAAAATTGTCTACGTCATTTTTCACAGAACCATACCAAATTGGCTAATTTTTTAGGTCACTCCTTTCAATTCGTTTCAAAATTTTATATGTTTTCGTGACCGATGAAAATGACGTTCATAAATTTTCTCAAATCATTTTGACTTTCCGTTTTTGAAATATCAATTTTCTCTAAATTTGAGATATATATTTTAAAATGCTCATAACGTTGTGAAAAAGGAACCAATTGGATTGCTTTTTTCTGAAAATTTTTGATTGTATATGTTCTTTCAAGGAAAAAATATGATTTTGATTCAAATTATTGCTTTCATCGGTTATTTTAAATTTAAAGCAAAAAATGATATTTTTTGAGATGTATGACCAATTCGATTTTTTTGAACAGATTCTCAAAAAAACACATGGGTATTAAAATTTTTTATATTTTACCAATCCTGGCTAAACGTTTAGTACTATTTTTTCTTCTTAATTCGAAAATGTCTATTCTGTCAAGTCAAACGTTCTGACTCAATTTTTCTCGGAGCCTAGTGGATAAAAAAATTTGCAAAAATGCGGAGAGACGTTAATTCTAACATCTCACCTGAGAACAAAGGGAAATAACTGATCTGCAATCCCTGCAGTATTAAATCAATATTTTCCGAATGCGTCTTTTGGCTTTTATGTTGTTACTGGTAAGATTTTTTATGTAAAAATTTGAAAAAATTTGAATTATGTGCACTACCAGGTGTAACTCCGAGTTTTTTCACATTTTTGTATCCACTAGATTCCGAAGAAATAGGGGTGGCGGGGGGGGGGGGGGGTGTAAAATGTACCTTCCGCTTCTCTCACAATTTTCTCAGAATCTAGTGCATAACAAAATTTTGAAAAAATCAGAGCTATATCTAGCAATGGCGTACATATTCCAGATTTTTTTTTCAGATTTTCACATAAAAAATCGAATTGGTAAAAAATTAGAAACCGAAAAGTCAATCAGATAAACATCGATTTGATACTGAAGGAGGTCCGGATCAGTGATGCCACTTTTTTCTGTAATGTAATATTACAGTCAACATCTTTCTGAAATTTTCAATCATTTTTGCTCACCAGCAACAGTGTCGGAAAAATGGAAAACCCGTTTTATCGTCAGTTTTTTCAGTCGGTGTCAGAACAACGTATGAGGTAAATTTTGGTTCAATTTTTGTTACATAACTATTTTATGTAATGTTTAATGTTATTGATTACATTGCACAGTCGTAGTAATACAAGAAAGGTAAATAAATGGAAGAAATCGATGTCACAATGTATGCCTTATATTCTGAAAAATTGAATATCAACCGAAGATCGTTGGTAGCGACACGCGTAAGGTGACAGTCTGTTTTGTCGAAGCAATCTTTTTGTCTGGGTTCGAATCCTGTTAGGTGCCTTTTTTTTCATCGTTTTTGTGTCCTTTCTCTGTGGAACAATAGTTTATATTTACTGTCATGGCTCAATCAGAATTTCGATCGGTTTGGGCGCACATTTCACTATCTGATTCACGTATGCCCTTTATATTTAAAAAACGGATGGTAAAAAAATCTTAAAAAAATCGTGAACGCGTTTTTTATCGATTTCAAAATCATACAAAATTTTGGAAAAAAACATGGAAAGAGGTTGAACTAAAAAAGTGGCCGATTGGGTATGGAACGCCCCATATATACATGAGTAACTAAATATAATGGGCATATTGTAAAATAGACTGGATAAAAGCCCACCAATCGACAAACATAATGGACATATATTTGTAGCGAATGTCTAATTAAGCTGTGCTTCGATGAACACATTCAGCAGATTTGTAAATAATCTTATCATACGTCATCAATTCCAATCCTCAAATTCTCGGTTTCCCATTTTTTTTCCACGAAGATACCGTTCGATAACGTTTTGCTCAACTTTTCTCTAGTGATGTCGATTAATCTGGCCTCGTTACGCGCTTTAAAATTGTTCATGTAGCGTATTTAAACTCCCTTGCCTCTCTATGTTTCTCTCTCCCTCTCTCCCAGACACTTCTTCTATCCCTGTTCCACCTCCCGCTTGCCACCGGTTTAAAACAATTTCTTCTCGTTACTCATCACACGCGCACGCGCAGGTCAGACTCGGAAGTGGAAAGGATTTGGATTAACGAGTCGCTCGGATGTTGGGTGCCGAAAAAAAGAGAGAAAAAAGGGCGAATAAATAGAGGGTTTAATTAAAACGGGAGCGCACGCCGGAACAGCTCCAACGTTTAACTATTAAGTGATACGGCTCATATTTACATTGTAAACGTTCTGGCGATAATTCTTATACCGCCGTTTCCGCTGATAATTCTACGACAACGTGAGCCGCTAGTAATGTTCACGCGTTATTTAACGTAAACGGGGAGACGACAACGGAGAACAGCGGACGCATGCTTTACGAGTTTTTGCCCATTATTCTCCCACTTTACTTGACCTGCCTGCTTAATATCGCACACTTTCAAGGGAGTCATTTTAATGTTGGAACTGGAAAAAAATTTCATTGCAAATTTCGCGAACTTAAGACCAACTAATTAACGCAACGTACATCGTTCTTTTTATAGCTCATCGATGTTGACTAGCTGATCGAATGAAACGGTAAATGCTTCTTGTCACCGCGTCAGATGTTGTACATGTCCAATCGTCAGACAGAAAAGAATGAAAATAATATCCCATTCATCTTAATGCCAAGTTCCTAGGTATTGTTAACACATCATTTTCTTCGGCACTATGCTACATACATATTCATAAAATTGCTTACAATAAGAATATATGAACCTGTTTACGTATTCATCTTACTTCTAAAGTAACGAACATCAAGTCCTATGTAACGTAAACAACTTCTTGTGCTTCTTTCCTTTAATGTGAACTACGTTATAGATAATATAGTATTTAATACGCAATTCACACAGCAAAATTGTCAATCACTTTTCACACACTGAACCCGCTAAATATTCTTTTGTCTTTCCCCTTTTAATTATTATTATATAACAAAATAAATAGTTTTAGCACTGTCGATGTTCTGAGCAATACATTTTAGGGAACAAACTATTGCAAAATAATTTAGCAGCAAGAAGGCACATATTAAAACGGCTCGTGAATGCAGTTTGAAGTGCGCAAACGACGCGTGTCCCAAGGTAAAGCGGTGTATCCGGTGGCCAATCCTGGCACACTAAACGTTTATCGCGGCTCAGTTCCTCTCAACGACCAGGTCGAAGGCTTTGCGAAAGGGTTGCATGTGGGCTGAGTTGAGTAGAACGGGGCTCAGAGCGAGCAAAAAGAGTCTGTAACAGGGCTTTCAACGACGCTGTCGGCCGGGAGACTTCGAGCTTTCCGACAAAAACACGGAATTCCGACGATTTACCTTTGCTCTCATTAGGTAATGCTGCGCGAAAGTTTCTCCTTCCTGTCATATATATCCGGATATACGAATATACTGACATGTACAACGGCGCATCTAAATGAAGAGCAAGGTCAGTTGTTATTATCGTACCATGAAAGG
Source organism: Anoplius nigerrimus (assembly GCA_914767735.1). NCBI lineage: Eukaryota > Metazoa > Arthropoda > Insecta > Hymenoptera > Pompilidae > Anoplius > Anoplius nigerrimus. The sequence continues at coordinate 13,584,296 of OU612078.1, forward strand.
CGTCGATTTTTTAGCAAAATATTAGGCATGACTCCGCTTAAAAGTATGATTATTAAGTACTGTAAAAGTTACTCTTGCAGTCTTGTCTCCAAATTGGCACAAATATTAAAAATTGTAATGAAAGGGGGTAACTTTGGATTAATTTAAATTTTATTTCTTCCCGCGCTTCTTTCTATCATCTTGCGATCAGAAGAAATTTTACCCGATCTCCTATGTAGAAGTGACTACTATTTGTATGTGTATGTATAATATGTGTTTATTAACGGTTCCTGTACGGGTTTCCATCCTTTCAACGTACATCCTTCACCCCTTTTTAGATATAATTTTATCAGATCTAAGCCTAGACTTAACCTAACCGCGGCCTCTCTCTCTCTACGCTCGCCGAGGAGACTACTATTTTTTCTAGCTAAAATTTCAGCGTGGGTGTTCTGCATACTTTACAGGATGCCTATCGCATTTCTCAATGCGCCGGTATTCTATGCCTTCCTACTCTTTTAAAAGAAAATAAATATTTTTACATGAAAAGTGATCAGGCTAATTGTAATGGTTCTGAAAGGTCTTGACATTTCTTATAAAATTACATTAATATAACCTTCTCGGTACAATACAACCCCCCACCCCACCGAATTTTTAAATAAACATGAACTTGTTCTGGAAATCAGTTGTAACTCTATGCATGTGCTTTACACGAACTAGCTCAATAATGGAAACACTGACAAGAGCAAAGTGCACAGGATCAAAGAATAGATCATTCGAAAATTTTGTGTAACACGTGTCTATTCGACACTTCGTATACTTTTCTTCTGTCATTAGTTATTTCGTCAATATGTTATTGATAACAAGAGGTGAGTTATTCAGCAAAGAGGTGTTCGTCTAGGGCAGGATCTACTGCCATGGCCCTACTGATAAGTAGGCCAGTGGATCCGGGACGAAACGAATTTTTGGAACACACTATCGTTTCCTTTTTTGTACCTATTGGTCTTCTTAGACCCTTGATCCATACGCCGCGAATTTCTACCTGTATGAATAACCCACGATCATTAAATCATCGAATTGTTATTGATAACGTTTGCATATAAGAAGCAGGAGTTATAGTGGGATAAATGAATATACTGTGAAAGAAAAGCTATATACTGTAATCGATAAATGTGTGGACGGGTAGAATACACGGAAGGATAGCCGCGAAAGGGACGACGAGGCGATTGTCCTCGCTTCGCACGCGCAAGTACGCTGCACGGCATCACTCTACACGGCAACACGCACTAAGCAACAATAAAGAACAAGCATCTCCAGCAGCGTCGAAAGGGATAGAAGAAAGTTTTGTTTGCCTATGGCAAGCCCGTTACAATAGTCAACTTTAGTTAATTATCTATCCAAACTCGTCCTTAGGATGCTGTAGAATTAAATCATTATTAAAAGAATCTATTAATTGGATGGTGCAAATCATGTTATCGTTTGATGTTCGCATATAAGAATTTAAGTGTGATAGACAGACATTGTCAACAATTATTGTACACACCATTACTAGTCGTACATTCCAGTTGATACATTACTTACATATACACATTAAAAAGTACTACATACCACACATGTTTTATCCCATAATTTCATGTAATGGATATACTAGAGGAATGACTACGTACAGAAGAGCAGAAAAATAATTAATCAATTTTGTTTCTCCATAATCGTATTAAGAGTATAGACGAACAAAGACTTTGAAACATGCTTCATTGTGTAAGCAACAATGGACTATCTCATGCACATAACGATGTGCAAAGCTCCGTTGAAAATAGCATCACTCTGTGATAAGTATTTATAGGTGTATTTATTCAAAATCTGTACCTAATCATCTTCACTTTTTTACATCAATGTTTTGTTATTCAAAATATTCCTGGACGTAGTAACGTTTAAAAATTGCGGGCCACGATTTTTGGTAGAAAAATTAACGTCCAAAAGCCTGGATATCTGTCAGTTACAATCATTTATGGGAAAATAATCGTCTCTTGATCAAACATTGATTGCGCCGCATGAGTGATAACAGCTCACAGTACAGAAGCTTAGGACAAAAATACTGTTATGACACATTACAATACTGGTCGTAATGAATGAAAGAATATGGTTACAGATAAGCCTGTATCTAAATCGTATATAACGTGTGCATGTATACACTTGCAAAGTTTTATAGTGCATTGTTTGGAAATTTTGTACATATTTGAATACATAATACCGATATGTACACATATACATCAGCAATCTGCTTCTGACGTGGTTGTAATATACGGCAAATGAGATAAAACTATGTTTGTAGGTTAATAGAATGTGTTTGCTTCAAACAACACAACGATACACAAGGATATCTCAATAGATTTGGAGCATTATTTCATATCACTTTCTACGTTGAAGATTTTTGCTATAATTTTGTTATAATATAAAAATGTAATAATGGTTGTTTGGGATGATGTAACGTCGAATACTCAGTATATACTAGCCAATAGAAAACAAGGTCCGCCCACTCATCCCACCATTCGTTAAACAGTGTACAGTTTACTTACAAGGGGAGGACCAGGGTTGTGGGTCACCGATTTTGTTCTAATTTTGAACAGACCTTCTATACCCGAAAATATTGGACACGTGTTTTGCCAAAAGTGGCAACTCTCTGCTATGTTCGAAAAAGTCAAGGCCAAAAAAAAAATTTTTCGTCCGTGCTGAAATTTTGCAGACCAGCTTGAATTTATATCCTGGATGATATTTACACATTTGTTTTGCAAATAAACAATGTTTGAAAATATACGTTATGGGTAAGCTCTATAAAATTTATTCAATTTTCATCGAAGCGGCGTAGCAGGGTAAGTATGGTAGTAGCGTACTAACTCAAGGTCCAAGGTTCAAGTCTCTATACGGTTTTGCGTTTTGTATTTTTTTTTGCAAATGCAAATTTTCCTTTCGAGGCGCGGTTTCAATACTTTGATATGCTTAAAAGCAATTACATTTTATTACATACCATCATTTTGTCGACGTTTTATGCCGGTTTTGACAAGAACATATTGGGGCAAGTTTTGCAGGTTTCTAAGGCGCCGTGTGAACACCTCTGCATTCAAGTAACTTTCAAAAAAATCATATGGGGTTAAATTGAGCACGCGCGCTGCCCATGCAATGTCACCTCCCTGAGAAAACAATCGATCAGGGAACATTTGTCCCAAAATGTTCATTGATATACGGGATGTATTCTTAAGAGCACGCTCTCATAGTGCAGGTTCAAAAAACTCTTCAATCATGTTGGCATATCTGTTCCAGTTAACAGTATCCACAACACCATCTTCTTCAAAGTGATGAGTTCCGATGATTTAAAATAGTGACACTACATACCATATAGTACCACATTCACTATGAAGACGCCTTTCGTGAATCTCTCGTGGGTTCTTTTCACTTCAATATCTAAAGTTTTGTTTATGTAGACGGCCAGAGAGGTGAAAATGATAACGCCTCGACGGCAAAAGCACGCTGTGCGTTTGTTCATGCCGTGCTGGTGACTGGTAATGAACAGCGAAACAAAAATAAAAGAACAAAATGTCCCTTTTTCTTCCGCCGACTGCCACTATCGGCATGACCCTGAGTTTGTTCCACTACTCTCTGCACAGCAATGAAAATAGGGAGATTATTTTGGTGCACCCTATAAACAGAGATACACGCACAGGAACAATTTGACACGTGTTGTGTGATGCTGTATAAAGGCTTAACAAGAACGTACTTTCTTCTCTCGGTGAGTGAATACATCTACAATTGATGTTACAAGGCGTAAACAGTATAGGTAGACGTTACAACGCTGATTTGTATTGGTTTAATTAGGTATAACGGTAAATAACAGAGGCACGGATGGCATCTATGTACGGAACCCATTAAGGTTAATAATAATGCTACCGACTTCGAAGCAGATCAGTTAGTCGATTGCGCACATACGAACTTTAGGTTTGTCGAAACACTGACGGTCTACGCCCGCATGGCAAGATTTGGTTGAACAGCAAAAAATTATTTTGCGGACAAGCGCGACGGGCTAACGAAGGACCTAAACAAACGGCGCAAACGAAAATGTGTATAGCCGCTGAAATATAGAAGTAAGAGTAGGGAGGCTAAGGCAAACACGATCCTTCGTCAAACGGCGCCATCCCCGTCGGCATCCTTCAGAGTCGACATGCGATTCGTACCGTAAATATGCAGCGAAGGGTCTCAAAGGTCTAAGGAGCTTTATACGCTTCGAGACTGTTATCCCTCGTTTCATATCGTAAACGCGGCCAGGTCTAGACGCGCCCTGGTTGACGAAACTGGTTTTCGCCCCAGCATCGGAGTGCCAACGTTGTTCCTGCCTTCCAGCCATTGGTAGTAGTCTTAGTGCCTTTAAGGAGGGAGTTGCCCTCTAGTGCTAGTGCGTCGTCACGTAAGGGACTTCTTCCGACGCCCACATTGTCCTTACCCCATTGTTGCATGACAATGACGCGACAGCTTTGCCTTCCAGCCCCGCCCCCCGTTAACCCCCTCTCGCAGTTCCCTACATCTTCAAAATCTTCCCAAATCCTCGCAAAGGATCGATGTTCACTTGATCGCGAAATCACTGATTGTTTTCTACATACATCGTAAGGAAGGCTATACTGCAAGGACAAAGTAGCGTAATGTATTTTAATCGTTGAAGTTATGACCTCGCCATTAACATAAGCGTTCTTTCGCATTAACGTGAAGAATTAGAGAATTGGACTTGATCACTGAAGTATGACTGTACTGACAAAATTTGATCTACTAGTTGTATCATATTTTCATTTATTTGTTTGTCTATGCATCTATAATATATTAATCCTTGATATTTTAGTCAGTTTATGTAGCGATTTTTCCACACTTGGTTGCAATTAGTATATAATGTCCAATAACAGTAAAAGTCATATCACAAATGTTATATATACCTACTTGATATGAATTCCGTTTTTATTCTACTCAATTTTGTTCGAATAACTGCACGCGCAATTGTAGTCATTTATCACTTACAATTAGTTTCATTGCGGACTGCTGTTTAAAACAGAGAATTCCACCGATATTCACATAAAGCAATCATTTGAGAAAATTTCCGCCCCTTACATTCAGGAGAAACATTAAAGTTTAGTACAATGTCGTAGTGGATGTATTGGATGTCTCTGTCCAGTAAAAAATTTAATCATCTTTGGATTATTTGTCATGGATTCGATGAGTGTGATAATCCTTGCGTTTCAAATCAAGCTAAACTGATAGATTTTGTTTCGTGTTAAAAGTACACGGAATGCTTCTGACAATGTAAGATAAGCGGGAGGCTAATATGTAATACGAGTATATAAACAATGGACGATAGGCATGAAGAGTGGTCGGGGTCGTCGGTGCCCTTTTAATTATGCCGCGAGGGCGGCAGTAAGAACCGAACTACCGAAACAGTAAAGGTCGAATCACTGTAGGACTAAGAAGCGAAGCACGTTATGTACAAGACGTTTAAATACAAGTACTGTGAATATTCTCCTGGGTCTCCTCATTGTGCATTAAAAACCCTTACAACCAACAATAAAATAAAAAACTCACATCTGATAGGCACTATTTAAGTTTTAAGAACGAAACGGCTAACTCAATAGGGAACGCCGACTGAAATATCACTTGAATATTTTGCAACCTTTTTTTTTCTAAATCACGTCGTCTGTCTGTTTGATGGGTTAAGCTACCTACAATACGAAGATTCTCCCTATTCTTGACCGGGTACTATTTTTCCGTGGAAAAAGCTTGATGGGTGGTGCCTGGAAAAAAGAATCGCCTGTAGAAAGCAGAACATTAGACTAACCCCGAGATAAATGTTAGTTGCCTGCGAGTACACACAATTTTACACAATCTATTCGGCATGATCGGATATTGAATATTAAATAGTAGTGGGTGAAGCTGATGGAAAGGAATGCGTGATGTACAATGCATGGCTCCTAATGAACAGAAGACAAATTTATTTAATCGTATAGAATGAACGTTACAGAAGGGGATTGCAGAATTTGCTCCCATTGCCTAAATCGAACTTACCAATTTTGTCAAGAGCGTTTGATTGTAAGTGGTACCTAACGATTCCAACTGTTCGACAACGGATGACGAAAGTCAAATTTTAGCCAAGGAGCGCGTTGATACTTCTACCAACGTCTAAGTTGCAAAACGAAAGCCGACACAGATGACAACGTACAGGATGCACATTCTGTTAAGCAGCAAAACATGATCTACGTATTCGTCCTCATTCTGTCCTTAATGTAAAACGAGATTCTACCACTTGCGACGGAACAATAGTAGCAACTACAGGATCCGACAAAATAACCTCCGTAATTTTTAAAGATAAAGAAAAACACTTTAAGTAAGTTTTAATCGTAAAAGTACGCTTTGCATTGCTATCTCACAAAACCAGTACAGTTCTGAGGAGCGCGCGTGGCTGACGGTTGTTTCCTCACAAATTCGCGTAGCAGTTAGCGTGTTACCCTCAAACTTTTTATTTTTGAGCATATAAATGAATAATATTAGTGTTACTAAAGTGTTTTGTGAAATATCTGTTCTCATTCTTGTGATAATTCTTTAACACGTTCGCCGCCACGCCAGGCATCGATGACGCGTGCGGCAGTCAGCGCGTTAAATGTGATGGTGCAAAAATACTTTGTAACTTTTTATTATTTGACAAAAAGTGTACTCATGTGTTCTACCGCTCCCTAAATTATCTCCCTCGAATTCTGGCTCACCCTGTATAGCATGCGGTGGTAATCAAATATTTCGTAAAGAATGTTAACAATTCATTTTGAGTACACACGGACAATCAAAACGCAAATTGGTTTTCAATCAGAAATGCGTAAAAGACTAGAGAATGCTTGAACCGCGCGTCTATTCCGTAACCTATTTTGTGCACTCCTAGTTAATATGCGTCGTACTTACTACTAAATAATTGCATACGTCGTATATGCCTTATGTGCTTCCATTAAAAATTGATAGACATTCAGTTAGACGTTAATAGAATTTTACAAGGCTAGGCAATGAAAGAGGAGTTTAGCAACATATATCAGTTTATTATTGTCAAAGACGCGTTAGCACTGTCATGATCTGTCCGTCTTTATAATGAAACGCCAGTTATTTATGAACGCAAAAGTTTATGTTTAGAAGCAAATTGTAATTCTTAATGTAGACAACTAAGCGTAAAAAATTCTTTAAGTTTGTAGACCACCTGTAAAAAAACACAATTTCAATGAATAGAATTTCACACTATAGATTCTACATTATGTAACGACAAACAGTTCAGCATCTCAATGAAAGTGGTACGACTTTTCAAAAATCAATTTCTTAGGGCTTGCCACGCAATAACGTCGTTTTAAGCGCAACGCAGTAAATGGAACCGTTAAAATGGATGCTGTAAATTTCGCTGGCATCAAGGAAGAAACAGCGCCAGCGTGCAGCGTGCAAAGTATGCCAGATCGGTGAACGGGTTCTACTCTGCCTTCCTAACAATGACGTCATTCTCGGTGCATATTCGATGACTTATCCGCTTGCCACCTGGAGGATCGCGCTTTCACCATCTTCGCCACTGTTTCGTCCTCTCATTTATTACCTTTCTTTCTAGTGAGCACATATGCTCACTTGTACCCTCCAGGAATAAAATATCCTTGCAAAGTATTAGCATTGAAGTACTAATTTGCTGACTCCGCTTCACACATTTTCTAACGTACAATGCACAATGGTTGCGCCCATAATAGTTAAGCATAATATGATAAGACAGTAATATTGTGTATTTGCAATTAATATTCAAACTGGCGAATTAGATGGAGTACAAAGGGAAAATTATAAGCCGACATGCATACGTCTGTTTCGCGGACAAAGCTAATAGAAAGTCACAAAAGGTATTGCGGAATTCCCGCGGGGATGAGTTAAATGGAAAGACACAGGCTGGAGCATGAAGGGAGTAGGATGGACGGTGGGACGAAAATTATGCAAGGAAACTGCGGTCGGCACTGGTTTCGATGTACTTTGGCACTTAGCAGTCAGGAATAAACCACCGGCGACGCGAGTAATGACCGACGCAGATGCTAAAACGAGGTACCCTGCTAACTGTACACACACAAACATATTCATATGTACCCGTACATAAGCTTATATATCTTCCTGGAGCACATATACATCTCTTTAGAACGAGTTAGTATAAGTGCAATGCATTTTATCACATCCATATAGCCTTGTGTGGTTCCCGATAGTTTAATGTTACCTATACTTGTCTGCAATTCTAGGTGAACACCTCTGTATATTTATATAACTATTTAACTAAGTGGCACAATATTTATATGTGCTTCTATCTGAAAAATGTAGTCTCTTCTTAAGCGGCGTAACGTGAAACGGTATTCTCACATACATGAGCATGTATCTCAAGACCAAAGAATCTTTATCTTTACTGTGCCTGTGCATAGCTGTTATCCATTTTCACGTATAATAATACACATGTCGAATTACTGTCATCTCTTTTGGATACTTTCAACATTCTGCGAATAAAAATAATATTCGTGTAACGTTGTATTATTGTCGAAATGTACCGATGACAGAAATAAGAATGTGAAAAATCGGGAGATAAAAGGTGGTCTCCTTCCTTCGGCTTAGAACATTTGTTACATCATTTAATGTAATTATGCCTGATCCGTCTTTATGCGCCGTACCCGCATTTCGACACACGCTCACCCTACCTAATCCTACAGATTTACAGTGTACATTTTATACAGCCATGGTCGCAACTGAACGGATAAAAAGTTACAGGGCATTTTTGCACCGTCACATTTAACGCACTGACTGACCGGGCGGCGAACGTGTTAAAAAATTATCACAAGAATGAGAGCAGCTATTTCACAAAACACTTTACTAACACTAATCTGACTTTAAAAATACTGACTGTAAAGAGGAGTAGAAATTGTAAGGGTAGGACATGATCATTATGGATTTCGAGGCAAAATAGATATATTTGTGGATCAAGGAAGGATAACTCAATAATGGGTATAGTATGAATGCGAAAGGACAAATAAGTACATATAGTGTGAAAATGTATTACAAGAGTGCATTTAGGGGTAATAAAGGATTAGCAGGGTGGTTCGGAATGAGTCCATATTGTAACCACACAACGATGTTTTCCTTGGGACTTTGTCGTATTTAACGTGCTAAAATGCACGGAGTATACAATGTTGTGATTAACGGTTTAACGACGTGTCAAAGGATAAATTATCTGATTTGAAAAAAACTCGGAAGAATTAAGAGTCTATAAGATTTACGACTACTCTACAAATGAATTACAAATATTTCAATAGTCAAAGTACTCTTCGGCAATGTATCATATAAACCGGCTCTAGGTAGGGTCAAAAAAGGACATTGGTGTACCGCAGCATTGTTGAAAACAAGTAAAGAAGTAAGAAAAAGTTTAGATGAAGCACCGCAATCCTTTAACCGTTCCTTATCCGTCTCCACTTGGCTTTGGCCACCCCTGAAAAATAATTCCCGGCGATAAACACCACGGTGCGACTCCCACTACTCGCCTAACAAACTTGAGGCCTTAATGCATTTCTCGCATGATCGCGAAATAACTTCACTCCAACCCCGTTTCATGCACTTCTGGTCGTCTTTCTTTTTCATTTCCTTGCACCCAGCGGGTCGATAAACTTAACGATAAACTCGATAGCCACAGCGTTTCTTTTCCCTTTTCCGTTCATAGCATTGCAATCAAAACACAACCGATTATTATTTAAAATGTCATACTCAAATGTTGTAGGAGCAGTATAACAGACGTGTTGCTACGTAGGTAGCTTACGCGTACTAATATGCTTGATAATGTTCGTAAGATCCCACTATTGACATACCTTTGACTATACTGTTGACATACCTTTTAGTATATAGAAGTCTAAACAGGAGAATATGAAAACAGTACGCTCCCATAATTATATAATTTACTGTCTACGTGACACATTTATCGAAATTATTTCTTTAGTGAAAGATATTAGTTAGATGTCTTTAGTTAGGACAAACTGTCGTGCAGTTTTCCGCATGTCAGTTTTACGCCTCTCGTATTCTCGACATCAACAGAGTGTAATATGCTTTTTGTTTCGGCAATTAATGTAATAATATTAAACTATGCTATTATTAAACAATAATCACAAGTAATAATAATTATTGTTATTTACATTATATTTACACTGATAAATTATCGTATATCTTCCCTAATATCCTTGAGCGCTTTTCATTAAATTTGTTTCTATTTTTTATTTGATGGATCATTCGTTCCACATGTAACCGAGATGGTTGCCATAACGACATTTCGGATAACGTAACAATTACAAGTTTAACATGAAATTTAGCCCTGTAGTAGCTGCAGGACGGTAAACGGTTGAATATTACAGAATTTGAGGTTCTATAGGACGTTGCGATAGGCAATCCAGGGAACTGCTTTGCTTGCATGTCCGACTTATAATAACAGAGCTCGCTCGTTACCAAATTCAACGTGACCGCGTTCGACTTTAAATATTGCAATCAACTGATTCTTACTATTCCTAGTTTTCTAGCTATTCTCCTTTGAAATCTGCTCTCTGCGCGGCGATCAACGGTGAGTCCTAAAATTCTCTCCTCTAGCGAGCGATCCGGGGCTCCATTGAAATATAACTCGTGCAACCACCTCTGTAGTCTACTCTCCCGGAATTATCCGGAGAGAGTCCTGTTGATCTATCCCCCAGAAAGTGACTTAGGACTGGGTTACAACGTGGCGCGAAACACCATCTCTACAGTGCACTTTCCAAGAGACGTTCAGGGAGAATGCTGCCGACCTCTTCTCTAGGAAGTGTCTCAAAACAGGTCTGTAAGGTGAACTCTACTGGGTAGCTTTCCTGTACTATCCCCTCTAAGAGGAGCCCGACGGTGCGTTCAGCTGATTTGTCCTCTAGAGGGTGACACGGGAATAAGCTCCCTTGCCTGGAGACCTCCCTGCACTGCCCTCTTGAGGAGGCGTCCGGCAGTGAATCCAACCGATTCCTCCTCCAAAACGGTCCCGGCGGATAGCCTCCGACTCTGCTGGGCGCCCGTGATATTACCAAGTTCTGTTCCGGCAAGGAATAAGAGGGCACATGCTTCAGAACGGCGTTACTTATACTTATTCGTAGATAAGGCGAGTGGGCTAGTCGACAAATACGTCACTACAAGGTGAGGTTGCGATCGCGAGACACCGCGAGGCTTCTGATTGTTATAGATGCTTTCGGACGCTTTCTCAGTCTCCAGCGCGTTGTCTTGTCTTTTGCCGTTGGTACAAGGAGGGCTGGTAACCGTATACTATTAAAGGACACATAGTAATCTATGATTTTATATTTAACATTATGAACGATATCAGGACAATTCTCATGCTGTTATAGAAAATTCATTTACAACGGTTTGATTATAGGTGTATTAGACGTGTAGCCCTCAAACCACAAACTGTAAGTAAAAACACACTACTATAATCCTCAAAACGATACCAACATTGTAAGCGAATATTTGTATGACTGTTTTAAAATTCACATGGTCCTTACACGCCGTCAAAATCCCATCATCATGAAAATTCATTTATTTTTAACAATTTTCGATGAATTATTTTAGAATGTAATGTCTTATCGAATGAATATTGGTGTCAGCGGCATGTCATAAGAGTATAAACTTTAATTACATATCTGTGTATGTGTGTCTGCATGTTCTTGACGGCGTTTAAGCATAAAACCATCTGCTGAGGATGATGCATTTTGCGATACTGTTAGCTGCAGTGCATAAAATATGCGGAAAGCAGAAAGCACGAGCAGATCAAGGCATACGATACATTGAAAGGGCCATACTTTGCATTCTTCCCAGTTTATATATATGCTTTTATTATCACACGTAGGTATAATTAAGAAATCTAGAAATTAGACAAACTTATTATTTGTCACATGTCGCTTTAAAAAAGCAAACCCTGCGTATGTAACAAAGATAAAGCTGTATAACATTTGAGTGCAACATATTACTCATTGCGCTGAAACTATGCGTTGATAAAGAAACTTATTATGTGTCAGAATAATTTTCTCCTCAAGTTGTTAAGAGAAGGTAACGTTTACTGTCAGCAAATATTCTAGAGATAATTGTATGACAAACTAATTTAACATGGACAATCAAATATTTGTTTTTGCTCGAGAAAAAATATTTTTATGTTTATGTTGTACCGCTTACCGTGTATTCGAAGCAACTTTCTATCAGATTTATTTTTAATTTACGAGATGCATGCAAAGCCACATTGCTTGTTGTAATAAACACCATGTACAATATACGTAATACGTATGTAATCTTATACTTTTCAGTGATTCAGAAGTATTTTGCAGTACTACTTCTTCTAATAAATTAATAGAAATTCGGGCTGTAACAAGATCACAAATAGCAGACAAAACATTTATTGTCCCACAAAATTGAATGAACAACGAGATTTTGATTAGGATATTCGGCAACAACAGAAAGGTAAGTATTAAGGGTAAAATATCTGTCCCGTTCTATTTACAATCAAACTTGCAACACGATCAAATGTTACACCATTTATGTCAACAAATATATATTCTATATCTATAAATGGTCCGAATTACTATCTTCTATAATGAAGCATTCGGCACTATTCTAAAATCGCTCGCATACAAACTTTAAAACACGTCGTTGTATTCTCACTATCTATTTTTGCGTTCAACGTGTTCCCGCGACCGAATGAAAGCTGAATTTAGTTGCACGCATCGAACTAGACGTAATCTGGCGCGATGTACGCGTGTCCGTTAATTAAATCGTTCGCAACTTTTCGCTTTGACCCAGCCCAGAACCCCCCTCCACCCTCTCTCTTTTCGTCTCTCGCTCGGTCTCTTTCGTACTACAAGCATATGCTGGGATGCTCGACACCATCGAACGGAATTTCCATTTTATTAATTGCAAGCGAATGAATCTGTCGCCGGACTTCTGTGTTTTGCACCGGTGCACGTAAATTAAATTCCATCACCCTAGATATCTTTCCCCCATCCATGCCTCACATACACATGCACATTTTATCTATTCTTTTTTCTCTTCACCTGGTCCAATCCAACCTTCATCAATCCTACTCTTACCTGCTGGCTGACCGTTTGCTCAGTGTTTTAGATCCTTTCCTCGAGTATAGATCGAGACAGTGATCATTACAATTTATCCCATATTTGCAGTTTATTTTTCAGTCACCTTACCTCACCGATTCCTCATCATTATTTATTTGTAGAAATGAGAGAATAGAATATGTAGTTTGTTAAAAACTAGACCCGCAGTGCTTATGTCACATTATCTCTCTTAAAATGACTTGTTAATCAATTGATCCCTGAAGTAATTTCGTTTCTTTGCTCAAGAACGGATGAAATCGAATTTTAAGAGACTTCGGCTACTCTAATTTACTTTTAAGTACCCATCGACAAGAATTTGTATCCCCACGTATGAGCGACGAAACCGATGTAATTGATGAAACGCGGGAAAGTACGTTTTGAGAATATAAAAATCACAATTTTAATGCAGTATGCATTAATTAATTAATTCTGCGCCGCAGTATTGATGGTTTGTCGGTGTTGACTGTGAAAAATGGTGGAAAAGTTTTCACATTTACATCGGTCGATCGGCGGTTTTCCAAGGGTGGCTGAGAGCAACGTCGGAGACCAGCCCCGTAGCCACGCACTTCCATTTCTTCATCGCTTTCAACTTTCTCGTCTAACTGTGGCTACCGACGAATCATCGCCGAACTTTAAATATGACGCAAGTTTCCCGTTTGTCGACGAAATTACTCCTTCATCCTCTATCTGGTAAAGGGAATTCTACCCCTCCCCCGCTCCCTTTTTCACCCCTTTACCACCAACCTACTGTAACGGCACCTTCTCCATGGAACCCGCAAGACGGCGAAAGTTTTCGCGTCCATCGTAACAGGTGTCGAATTTCGTTAATTTCGCTGCCGAGGATTCGCCCCTCGTACAAGGCATTTTTCATGGATCTTTGTAGGTTTTCATGATTCTTCGCACTTCTCACGATATAAAGAGAAGTTACGCGCCGAGTTTCATTTTGGAATGAGAACGGCGCCATTTACTTTCTCAAATAAGACGGATGGCAATATGTATTACTGAGTTACATGAAATGCTTCCTTTTCCCTTTCTTACAGTGAAGACATGATTATACGACTTCACTGTTAATTGTAAACTTGCAAGTTTATGAACTTTAGATGAATTATGGGACTTAAGTAAAAATCTCATCCTCAAGTACGTGCTGATACGAGAATTAGACCGAATGATATTACCGTCAAAATTTAGGATGCTCAAACAAAAATATCAAAGAAAATAAAAACAATTATTTTATTTGGATGAAGACACTATAACCGATTTGTGAAAAAAAAAAACGAGAATAAGAAATGTTATGTCGCATTGGCTATCTGAAGCGAAAAACGATTTTCAGCGCACAATGTGAAGTATAGTGCGTGTCCATAGATCGCCGAAAAATGTTATATAAAGTCACTTAAATACGATAAAAATAGATTAAACGATCAACCACGCAACGAGTTTCATTAAATCTGGCGGACCGCAATATTTCTCCTGTAACTAAAAATCCAATGATATCGGACAAAGGTATCGGATTAAACACCCTTCCCAGCGACCCCTTTTCGCCTCTTTCATTTTCCATCCACTTCGGGTCCATCGATCACCGTTATCCTGCCGATAAACAGCCATGCCAAAATCTCCTATTCGTATATCGTTCCATCCAGGAGCGCACACTCGGATATTGGACGTACACTACAATCATACAGCATCGCCATCCATATATTCGTAGGAGTCCTGTTGACTAGTCGTTAGACGAGATTTGTTTGCAAAGCTAGACTGCTAGTTTGTGTATTAGTTGGAACTCTGATGCGTCGCTCTTCTCAACGGAGAGAGAAGCGAGTGAGTGAGTGAGTATGTGAGAGAGGGTGAGAAAATGTATCAATATTGGTCGAGGCTGCCTAAATATTGGTCGCTGGTATCAGCGACGTTGAATACATTATTCATGCACGATAAAGTATTCCCAGGTATTCGGAGGATGGCGACGTTGTTTCTGCCTCGTTCCCGTTTCTGCCTACGCGCGGGGTGAGCAGGGGGTGGGTCAATGGAGGGGGTACACGATGCCGTCGAAAACGAACTAGAAGCGCACGGATAAATACGGGTTTCAATCGAGAAATGACATTTGACATTTCCCACTGACAGTTGCACATCTTTCCGCACTTAACATATTCAGCTATAGCATACATGTGCACTTTACTTTAGACAATCTCAGAATTACTTTGCTCATTTTTTGTTTTGGGGGCAGATTAATCTGCAAATGGTTTCCTCGTAACAGGCACTAACGGTAGGCATCAGGAATATTTAAGGAATCAGTGAAAACGCTTTAGTTAACGAAGTCATATGACAATGTTTATATTTTACATTTGATTCAAAATAAAAACAATACCCTGTACAGAAATACCTATACCTACAGTACTACACCATTAATTCACATTTTCTTTACAATCAACATCGTTAATATTTTAAATAGCGTATTATAAAATAATGGGTTTGGTGTTCCTGCATCGTGCAAAAGAGTTTTATATGGCAAAAATTATACGACCGTGGACACAGCTCTTGATAATTAGAAAAAAGCTTGAATAGGAATTTTAACGGAAGATCGCGTGACAAAACGTGAATTTTTATTCTGTCCTTCTGGACCATTCCCACGACCGTCTTCCACCTCCCCTTTCTCTCTCACTCTCTCTGTCTATCTTCTTTCAACCTTTCTCCCTCATCGTCTTCTCCTAACCTTCTTAGTATTTATCGTACCGGGTATAACCCCAGGCTAAAGGACATTTCGCAACAACAATCATGCCGCCACGCTGTGATTCAGAAGTGACCTATGTTGAAAATTTAACTACTCTCTCCAACTTTTCTTTCTTGCGCAAGATTGTTAAACAATTTTTCTTGTCACTCTTCGATGCACAAAGCTTATTGTAAAATTAATAAACTTTAAGTAATACTAAGGGCTTACGTACATCTTAGAGCTTAAAGGCCAACAAAACTATAGTTACTGAAATGATGATAAAAAATCAAGCTTTATTGGATAAAAATATTTTTCTTCTTCGATCGTAAGAAAATAAAACTATACAATGCAAGTATAAGACACATTTTTCGAGAGGAAATATCAAAATTGTTTTCATAAACAATTCTATTATTCTGCCCAAACAGGATAAAAATATTTTACTTTATGTACATCATCGACAATCAGGTGCTATTCACTTTTCTAGAAACCGCAATAAAGTCTTACACACTTAGACTATGGAAAACGCGTAGAAAAATAAAGAACACCTATTGCTTCCCGTCTCCATCTTCTACCCTATTTATATATGCGCTTCGTATACTTTGAATGTCAACATTTTCTGATACTGCATTCAAATTTGTACAATTGAATTATTATAAAATTATAGACAGAGTTCCTTTGCTTAACACATGTCGTAAAATTATGATAAAAAACATGACGAGAATATAGATATCTGAAAGAATGTCTCCGACGGTAAAATCACTCTGCCGCCATCGATCTTCGCTGATAGCCTCTCGAAGAAAAGCAAATGTCATCGAAGCATGTGGAAAGCAGTAGCCGACGCGCAGGCAAATACTTGGTTCGGATATTAAATAACATTAATGTTAGTCGAGCAGTGTGTCGCTCCTCCTCAATCCTCTTCTATTCCATCAGCATAAGGCCAAGTTCGTACTGCAAAGTCCTCGGTATCTCGAGCGCAAAGACCTGTACGCTGTCCTTCAATTGTTTCTTGATAGTGCGGAGGCAGAGCTCCCGTAACGTGTAAATCGGCAATGTTATGTAGACGACAGTGCGCTCGACCCTTTCGGGAAGCTGACTCCGACGCATTCCGCGATACCGAGCAAACCAGGGTTCAGGGAAGAACACGTACTGTTGATTCACTGTGTACCTATATAAAAAGATCTTCATGCAGCGTCATATCGATGATAAACTGCCAATTTATACAAAGGGCATAGATGAACAAGACGGTCAAAAGTTCCCCCAAACCAATTGAAATTCTAAATGGGTTATTCGACAGCTGATGAAAAAAAGCAACATTTTTGTGAATTTTCAACCTTGTACCTGGATCGTGGAGGGCGGGGGAGGCTAAAATGTACTGTTCGCTTTTCCCATCAATTTCTCGGAATCTATTGGACAAAAAAAAATTGGAAAAGGCAGAGATACATCTGGTGATGGTGCGAACATTTAACATTTTTTTTTCCAAATTTTTATATAAAAAATCCAACTAGAAAAAAAATAATAAACAAAATATGAGTCATAAAAATATTAATTTGACACTGAAGCAGGTGCAGATGAGTGATTTATATGCCGTTATGATCCCACGCCCTGGGCGGACGCCGTGCGCCGCCCAGTAAGCACCCCCCTCTGTGGAGTGACGTCTGGGTTGTAGTCAGTTGGAATCTGACATGCCCCGGATTCGCCCCAAAGAAGCCGGAAGTCTTCCGAAGATTTCCTTGACGATAAAAAAAAAAAAAGTCCAGATCAGTAATGCTGTTTTTTTTTGTGCGATGTAGTATTAGAATTAACGTCTGTCTGATTCTTTTCAGAATTTCTGATTTGGTGCCACAGTGTCGGAAAAATCGAAAATCGCGTCTCTGGTCAGTTTTTGCCTGTCAGGACACCGTATGAGGTAAACTTTGATTTCCTTTACCCCGTATAGCTTTCCATTACTATTTCATTGGATATTTAATGTTATTGAGTACATTGAACATTCGTAAGAGTGCAAAAAAACTAAATAAATGGAAAAAGTCGATATTATAGTTCAGCCTTATATGCTAAAAGCTTGAAGATCAAGTCAAGAACGTCGCTAGCGCAACGACAAGGTGTCAGTCTCTTTAGTCGGAGGAAACTTTTTGTTTGTGTTTGAATACTTGTGGGGTTCGGAGTCTCCTAGAGTGAGAATGCGAAGAGGATCGGGGGCAGACGAGAGATGGCGTAAGGTGCCGCGAGGCCCTTAGCCAAAATTAAGCGCAAAAAACATCGCGAGCGCCGGTGGCCCAGTGTGTATGGTGCCGGCCTGCGGATCCAAAGGTTGCGGGTTCGATTCCCGCACCGGTAGCGTTTATTTTTCTGTCCCGATCCTACATACTGTTTGTTGCGTCTAAATCATAATTCATGCATACCCACACATACTCACACATATACAAATCAGACATATCATGCGGTCGGCCACACAATTACGTCATATCGATCGATCGGCAAAAAAGATGATCATCTTGACCACAATAAGCTACGCGCGTAGCAACAACGAGCCGAGCGCTGTCACACAGTCAGCGCTCATACATAGAAAAATATAAACAATACGCCCTAATCTGAGACGTCGTCGCGATCCGGCATAATAAAAATATGTTCGAGACGTCATCGCGACCCAAATTAGGGCAACACCAACACAACATAAACGCATGTACACGGCCGAGTCCGACGTACATGCACATCATCGACAGCAACCACGGCTACGGAGCGAGCGCAACCACGGTAACAAACAACCGTCTTTTGGCAAGACGACCAAGAACGAGCGACCGAATGCGCTGGGCATTCATTCCCAAAAAGCGATAGCAAGAGTAGACACGTGTAAAAGTTAATAAAGAATCTCGTAATACTAATAGTACCTCTTTCAACTCCGGAACCGCGGGACCAACGTGAAGGCGTCGATCCCGACACGACACATCACTGTTCGATCCATTTTTCTTTTTCCTTTTTCTGTGCAACAATAATTAACATCTACTGTCAGACGTTATCATAACAATATTATCGACTTACATTCAAGAATTGTAAGCACACTGAATGAATCGAGTCTACTAAACCACTACGCCAAAATGCTATATTGCGTTGAACTAACGGTCAGAAACGTTTTTCGACAAGGCACGTGCACGTGTATTACAATTACAATGTTGATCAAAATATTGTGGAAACATCTGACAGTAAATTTTAATTATTTTATTTAATTTTAATTATTATTGCTGAACAGAGAAAGGAAAAACAGAATGGACTTAACAGGATTCGAACCCAGACAAAAAGTTTCCTCCGACTAAAAAGACTGACCTCCTTCAGTGTCAAATTTTTTTTCCAGTTGGATTTTTTATATAAAAATCTGAAAAAAATCTAAAATGTGCGCACCATCACCAGATGTATCTCTGATTTTTTTCATTTTTTTTTTTAATCCAATTGATTCCGAGAAATTGGTGGAAGAAGCGAACAGTACAATTACCCTCCCCCGCCCCCTACGGCGAGATACAAAGTTGAAAATGCACAATAATGCTTATTTTTTCATATGCTGTCGAATGGCCCATTCAGGATTTCATGGATTTGGTGGCACTTTTGACCGTCTTATTCATCTATGCCCTTTCTTCTAACGAGATTCATAGGTTTTATTCTTATTGACTCTCTTCTTTTTCTACCTGTTCTGCAAATGTTTTTCACTTTCATGCTTAAAGAATAATAGAGAATACACAGTTTTCTATAGGTACATGAGTATTATCATTAAACTTTACTGAATCAGAGATTAATTGAACTATGTTTATGTGCATACAAGTATCGTCAAATTTTAGCTGGCACTATTATTTTCTTCTGTTTTTAGTTTTTCCTTTAAAAAAAAATGTCTTTTAAACATTAAACAAACTGTATAAGATTGAGTTGTGATGCACACATACTGTACCTAGTGCAAAACTAATTGATCGAATTGTATTTCCTTTTCGAGAGTGAAAAAGCAAAACAAAAGGTTACCTCTCTACTCTTTCTTGTGCGCAAAACGTAACAAACGTATAGCTTTGTTCTAAAATAAAACAGTTTCGCGCAAAGTTCAAAGAAATCAAAATGTTTCTGTACGATATGAAACAAAAAGATATATCCGCGAGTGGGTGTAACGACTTTGCTCGACTATTTTTTTCTTTTCTATTTTACCTGTCGGTTGTTTCCACATCGCCGAATATCCACGGATGCGTGACGTATGTGTTAATATCGATATAATTGCCTTTCGACAAGGTGCCATAGTTCACCGCCTGACCTTCATAGTCGATCCAGTAAAGAACGACGCTGCGCGGTGTGTTATTAACGAAACGAACGAACGATCTGTGATTGTTATTGATTGAACGTAATATTTCACCATTCTCGCCCATTATATCTTTTTCGAATCTCTCCGCGCTTCCGTAAACTGTGTCTAATATGTTTTACACTCATGCACCTCGCCTCACTTTCTTTCTTTCGGTACTTTTAAAGTCTGCAAATGGTTTCCCGCAGAGCGTCGTATGGGATCCTTTCTTTCGCTTTCCCTCCTTAACGTTCTCGCTGTTTTCCAGTCTCTTCCCGCGCGTCGCCCGGCCGTGACTGACTGAAATTAAAAAGAAACGTCGGTTTACTCATATTATCCATCGCTTTGACGTGGAAATTGTTCTGTGCATCCATATATCCCAAAATTATCGAATAACCGGGCAACACATTGAAGAGAAGAGATCAGAATTTGTGAAATAACTTTAAAGAAAAAGAGATGGAGAGTTTGTTTGAAACGCATGTACTTCGATAGATGCGCAAAGTTAATTTGATAGAATACGGAGGAAGTTCACTCCCGAACAGAGGGGAAAGTAATACTTGAAGAATAAGAAATGCATAAATATGGTGGGGGTTGGTCAAGGCGCGAGCGAGAAGAGGCGAGAAGAGGCGAGCTTGCTGTAACGAATATGCGACCGAGAAAGAGAGAGAGAGAGAGAGAGAGAGGAGTCGTTGCCCATTTGCAACCTCAGAGACGTTGTCTCATTGTCCTTTATCTGCGGATTAAACGAGCCGGCAGTGCCCGTTACCCAAGGGAAATGGAAAGCTATTTGACTACTTCTCCCCCCCCCCCCCACCCCGATGCTTAAATCATCCTCTGTAGCCGCGCACTGCCCTTCTCCTCTCGACCCAAGTACGTCTCCATCCCTTGTTCACTACTTCGCTGAATCTTCTCTACTCCCTCCTCTTTCTACCAGAGATGTCCTCGTTCTCATCGAGTAACAAACGATAGTCTTCTCTGATGATAGCCTCCTGTGTTAACACCTCACCGCCGGATGACGATATATCGAACGTCTTAGTCAACAGTTTGTAGACAACTGTTTTCGTCGTTCTCGTCAAGCAATTGCTTTTCCGTCACCGTATATTCATATTTTCATTTTTCGAGGGGTTTTGGATACCTGAGGTATTTGATACAAAGAGTTCACCATCAATCAAGATTACCAAAATGATCTCTCAGTTCTGAGTCTGATGAGAACGTTAAAAGGATTATTGGATTGCCAACATTAGCATATTGCTTGCTCTCAGATATGTCGATCTTAATCCAAGTGTAATTACGATTAATTTTCGTGTCAATTAATTCGAGGAGAGTCCATTCTTCCACACTTTTATCTGCATCTGTATTTGATATTTCCGACATGCAGTTTTTTATTCAGCCACCCGAAAAGTGTAAATGTTCCGCTCTGTTCTTTACCGCGAAATCCTTCTTGTCGTCCGACCGGCCACTCGTGAACTAGCATCGGCTTATAAATAGAGGCTAGGACAAGAAGGGGTTGGAGCGCAGACAAGGAGGTGGGTATGGGTAGGGTGGAACGTTGAAAGTCCATTACGCCACGTTGCTTGTCCGCGAGAAAAGGTATACACGTTGAGAATTTCCGCGGGATAATATAAACTCGCTCCTTCATTCTATCCCTTTCAGTTCCACTTTCTTTTCTCTGACTGTTCGCCTCTTTACGCAGCCTCGCTCGTTGCATACTTTTCCTATTTTTCCGTTTCTCTCCTTCGTTCCCCGTCTGCTCCCCCATCTTTAAGCTCTGAGCAACTGTGGTCGGCGGCTGCATGAGAAATGAACGGAAAACGGGGGAACGGAGGCGTAAAGCAGGGAAACAAGTGTCACCTATTTCCAGCTCGTCCTTACTTCCTTATCCCCCCGGCCACTCTTGATTCGTTTTCTTCTCCTCCTCTGCCTCCACCCCTGTCCCCCCCTCCCGCTCCTTTCTCCACAAGCACCGCACAATGAGTACAATTTTATGTAAGAACCAATGGCGAAGAATTGTATCAGAGAGACGAATAGAATTTTTCTAGTTCTACGAAATGGATAGCCTCGTCCAACCAATAATTTGTGCAGAATCAGGCAAAAATGATACTAAGTATATCAAAATGTATGAATTTGAACAAAGATTAGCCTGTTCAAAATGGGATATAAACAAAGAAGCTAAATGATAACAAATGTCTTACAACTAAAGTACGGGGTCAAGGCCAACGATGCGTTTACTGTACGCATGTAAGAGGACGTGTAACAGATGTTTACGTCGGCAAAACGCAGAGTAATCACAAAAAATTATAACAGAATAATAAATACCTAACATACTCCAGGGAAATTCGCTGTTCATGTGTTGAGGAGAGTCCAAGCACGAACATGTAAGGAGAAAAAGAAAAAAGAAAATCTTGAATGACGTCATAAGCAACTTTAAAGTATTTATACTCCTTAACGATACAGTGTAATAAATTACGGTCAGAAAAAAAATGACGGCTGAGATAATATTATAGATAACATAAAACATTGGTGTGAAAATCGTGTGTGGACCAATTGAAGAACTCAATATCGCTTTTTAAATGTGAATATAAAAACAACGTAAACGGAACGTTTTCGTATCACCATTACTTGCTTCAACTCAGAATTATTACACACTTGTAATAAAAAGTACTTGATACGTAAAGAAACTGTAGGAAAACTTGAAAACGACCCCACATAAAGAGTAATAAGTACATTTTAATATTAGGTTGGTGCATATAAAATGTCGGATTTTCTTTACATGTGAACGTTGTTTTTTCTGCTGTCGTTATGCTTTCGTCCTCGGCATAACGTCTTTAACGGTCGGACTGTCCATTGCCAGAATCATATTGTAACAAAGAAGATTTATTGGAAATTGTGTCCTTTTGTTATCTGTTTTGAATTTTGTATGGGTATGTATTCAACCGAAATTCATGTAAGCTTTTTATATGAACATAAATTGCCAATAATGCTGCAAAAGCCACACGGAGTATAGATCAACCGTTTTGGGAGAATATTGTTATCGAACATAAATTGCCGCGTGTGGTTCGAAAAATTTGGTTCAGGTGATTTTTCCCTTCAAAATGAACCGGGTGGAAGTCCCAAAACGTCAACAGTAATGATGTTGTGAAAGCATTTCTTGAAACGAATTCAATAATATCTACAAGAAAACTTGCCGTCAGAATGAAAGTCGGCTATACAATAATATTGCGACACGTTTCCGAAATTGGCAAGATGAAAAAAATGGACAAGTGGGTAGCGCACGAATTAACCGTGCAAAATAAGCTGGATCGGTCAAATCGCATATGTCGTGCACAACGATTCCAAAAGTAACTGAATTAAAATGTGATATTTATACAATCAACAGTTTATTCGACAAATTTTTCGTCAACGGACTTTCACTTTTTTAAACATTTAGAACTGTTTTTATGGCCTAAGCACTATGAAAATGAGAATCATGCTCAACAACTCCGTATCAGATTTTATTGATTCCAAAGATCAGAATTTCTTTAAGACAAGCATTTATGCATTAAAATCTTCTTGGGAAAAGTTTATTCCAGCAAATTGAGAGTATTTTGGTTGAAAAAATATATTTTAAAAATAAATATGCATTCTTATATATTCTCGTGAAAATCCGACATTTCGTACACACCAACCTAATCATTTCACGATATCATATACTTTAGCTTATAAATATTTTGCTACAGGAAACCTTCACATGTGTAACAATCTCAATTTGTACTTCTAAGTGTCCGTTCATGTTGTGATTATGTATATCACCATTAATGCAACATTCATTGTCAAAGTTCATTCATGCTGAAGGTAATATTGGGTTGGGGAATAAGTTCGTAGCGTTTTTATATTTGCTTTGTTTTACACCGATTTTTTTTGCTGTTTGACAAAGTGTATAATATTCATTCGATAGAGCTATGGGATGTATGAATGATCCGTGAGTGTGTGATTACGAAAGTGTGAATGTGTGTGTGTGAGTATGATATAATATATTTATTCATTTTTGTTTAAATTAAAGTTTTTGATAAAAACGATACGAACTTATTCCCCAACTCAATATATTAATGAAAAAACGAAGACAAGCCACAGGTTTCCGAGGGTTAATACACAAAAACACCATTGTTAAACCTTTTAGCACCGAGCGAAAAGAGCGTACCTAGGCGAAGAATACCGGGCCGAATCGACGAATTTCTAGAGGTTTTGCGAAAATGCTCGTAAAAACCAAAGTAGACGTGATATTTACAAAATTCAAAAAGCAGCATATTGCGAAATGGATGGAGAATAAATCGTTACCAATGGAGTTTCGATATTTACTAAAAATCATAAGAATAACATAAATATAAGACATCATGAAAATCGTACAAAGTAATTTCTCTTTTTCAAAACGTAATTGCATATAGAGAAAATCATCGTTTGGTCATCGCTTTTTATATATCTGGTAGTATAGTGTATAGACATTGCATTTTGCAATCATTTGCAATCAAACAGCTGGTGTCGGATATCAAAACGAAAGGATAACGCTATGATGCACGGCAAGCGTCAGACAAATCTAATACCCAAGTGGATCGTGCACCTGGTAATACGTTACTAAAAAAATATAAGTGTTATTATAGATATTTATAGTTAGTTCTCTGTCCACTAAAAATGTGCAATATTTCCTTATCCAAAGAAACTATCTCGTGCCGACGGATATCCGAAGGGATATCCCGTGTCCCGTTTCTATCCTATCTCCATTCTATTCTACCTTATCTCGGCACAAAGCAACATAGGATATAACAGAAAGTTGATCTAATAAACATTTTTTCACTTGTGTTGCATCAAATATGAACCATTTTAACATTTTATGAAGTTATACTTAAACACAGATCTCTTGTGATGAGTATAATAAGGTTCTAACGGAGGCGCAACGATATATCGTCGTTGGTATTTTTGGCGAGTGCACTGAACGACGATTATATCCAGACAGCCTACAAAAAAGACTACTACAATAGCAATAGAAGCAATTCGAAATTACTTTTCGTTACGTGCATAGGCATAAAGTTGATACGAATGTATTATACATAAGCACATATTTATACCCCAATGAATGGAAATCGGAAGACATTTTAAAAGAAATATGTATTGTATGTTCAAATATATGCTAAACCAAAATATGCTCCTGAACAGTTCTCGTTACGTGGCATGATTATGTTCTCTGCGAATAAAGGACTGCATTTTGACAACGACCTTTGTGCGCTGAAAACTATCGAAGTTTCTAATTAAATATATTGTATATGTAATAGATTGTGTAACCCTTAACCTTCAAGTCGTTAATCGAGTGCCCAAAACAGTCGGCCACCGGTCGTCTCTGTCATATTTTAATTTATACTCTGTCTATGTAAGTACCCAGGCGTCTTTTGCTCTATCTTGTTCTGAGTCACTGATCGTCTTACATTTCCTTCTGAAATACTCTGATCCTCACACATATGATTACGTACTATATGAAAAAGCTGCACGAAAGGACTCTACTGATTGCGGTAATAAACAAAAGTAATTTTAAAATGAAAACTAACACGAGAGAATGATAATGCATGCGGTGGAGGAGGCAGTCAAAGGGTCAGTTGAACACTTCGCTAAGAAGAAGATACAATGATAGTCACAACCTCCATGTCGGTAAAGAGTGGCAGAACTATTGAGCATAGAACTGGACCCTGTATGAAGAGAGATGGCTATAAAGCGTGGGGGGAGAGGAGACTACAAAGTGGTTCCAGGATGAGTGGCTCCAGCAGTTCAGTGATGAGAAACTCAAGCTTGTATTTAACTAAAGCTACGTTCAACGAATTCTCTAGCATCAATGATTCGTTTCAAAGGTGAGCTGCCCAGTTAGGATTGTTGCATAAGTATGTCTTGCGGGTTAAACCGAAACGTGGTAAGGGCATTGCTGAGTTCAAAATTTAAGGGATAAACTCTTGCTCGGTGGCATGACATACCAGAGCACATTAGTATCCCCCTGACCAATTAAATGCAGATATGAAACTGTCATATATATACTGATACACTAACGCCCAGTCATTCTGTTAACAAAAAAATTGATCCTTGGGTATTGCATGTGCACCGATGAGGCCAAGATAAGCCAGCATGTAATCGATAATATGCCCGATAAATCGTCGGCCAGCAGTTACGGGAGCAGACAACGTTACACAACTTTAAATCAATAAATGTCATTTTGTGGATCTTTGGAAGGTTACAATTATTCTAAAGTAGAAGCTTGCAACATCTTGTAGGTCGGAACGAGTGATACAAAACTTACGAAGAAAGAATGGTGCGGCCTTTAAAAGGTTTGCTACTAATATATTTAAAGTGCAGTTTTTTGGGAATTCATATCTTTGAATTGTGCAGAATGACGAAGAAACAAGAGCGTAATATACAATAATGACCGGACGAAAATGAATTGATGCAAGGGGGAATCGCAGGACTTCACTCGAAACTCCGTGAAAAAAAATAAAAATTTTAGTGAAGCGCAAGTATGATGTGATGGCCGCCGGTAATCGATATATAGTTACAGAACATGCGCTGATTGTTACCTGTGCTTCAGTAAGTTTGATACAACAATGCCGATGTGGATTGTACAATCGAGAACTAAACCTGGTAATTCTGTGAATAGAATAAACGTTTCGTTCCTTGGTATTCAACGTGGTACTACACGCGGCAGAAAAAAAGCGATATGAAACTTTATACTTTTAAAATCGTACCACTGAACCTGAGAGTAAACTGTGCAACTATGAAATAGAGACATTTTTGATTGTGCCATATGCTAAAACGATTATGCATATATTTGTGTGTGCATATGTTTATTAACGTTTACTTTAAATATAAATGATGATTTTAGAAATTCTTGAGGAAAGTATTAAAAATTCTAGAAAATATTTGCATAATAGAATACCAACCATCGCTCCACATTTTTTTTATTTACAAAGCGGGATGAATTCTTGGGAATTTACATTGACGAAACTTTCAAATATTAACAGACTTAGATTTATGCTTTTACTGTGTCTGATCTAATGATTTGTATATTTTCGGTCAACAATGGTTCACATGCGAAGAATAGAGTGATTAATTCGATCAAAGGATCCGTTTATTTTAGGTCCAAGAATTACAAAATTGAGTATTTAAATCTCTCAAAGCTCTACAACGACATAGTAAATGTTCCTGTCGTTAGAGGAATATCCTGATTCCTGTATTTACCAGACACAAGTGATTACTGGACAGGATGTGTAACGGTTTGGCTTTTAAATAAATACCACAAAAAGTGTCAGACTGTAAGGAAATAGCTCCCGATAATAACATGATGAAAACAATAGAATCACTGATCTCTCCATGCTGAAAGCAGTGGATATAAAAGTACTCTAACTGGCATCAAATAATACTACCGAGGGATAAAAAAGTAGTAATAATGCGAATATTGAAAAAGGATGAAAAAATAACACATGCTGAAATGAAAAGAGCCATAAATAACTACAATCTGTTGTAATTATTTTGATATCTCGGGAATAAAAGGACTGAGCGATCAGTTGTTGCTGAATGCGTGACTTATTAAAGTCTCGGTGTATAAATTTTAATATCGTATAACTTTACACCATTGTTGATATATTCAGTAAAGAAAATAATAGTTTTCCAAGTAATTGGTGTCGAGTGTAATAACGCTTTTATTCCACGTTGATTGCCATAAACCACGGATTTGCTTATTTACGTACGCTATATATCCAGTTGTTCATCTGGAATTGACAGTATCGCTGTCAACTGTAATATTTATAGAATCATTTTAATAGCTTAACGCATGTAGGGGAAAACCATAGACTTTGGAAATCAATATTTCACACGGCTGACAGCATTGCTTTCTAAACCTTTTTATTACGCGATGAGGTCTAGTGGATACAATTCTATACATAAATGTAATAACGGAACTATGTAGTACCTACAGTACATGAAAGACAAAACGTGCTTTAAAGTTATTATGAGTATCATGGTATTGAACAAAAAAGAAATTACTTGCGTTCACAGTGTCGAAAAATCTAATACCTACAGCACATAACAATTATTATTGATGCTATGTGTGCTTTTAAAACATTAAAGATCATTAACATATTTTAAACTTAATCGTGCTTTATAAGATCTATAAAGCAATACGCTCTGTAAAACGATAAATTGTTAACCATGTTGGAAGATGACATTGTACGCACTTTGAAAAAATTCAGAAGGCAAAAAAGAGTTAGCAAAATTAGAAGATATTTGTATTCAAACCATTGAAGGATTCTAAATCACCAGTATATTTTTCAAGTGGAATTAAGCTGTTATCGCTACGGAAATACGTAAAGTACTCTCCAAATTGGCACGTACACGTTTTGTACATTAACTCTTTCAGTAAAGATACATAGTATTGTTTTCTCTTTTTCTATTATAAATAGCAAGTCACGCGTCATTTTACCGACACTACAGTAAGAAGGACAAGATAACTCAAAACGTCCATCAGCCGAACATTACATATGTATTCGTATGACATTGAAATCTATACATATATGAATTGGAATCATGTTCAGCAAGATTTATGTAAAACATTTCGCTCTATTACGCACAGACAGAGATATAGTCAGTGATCTTTGAATTTTGGGATAAGACTTGAGGTAGGAAAGTTTGCCGCAACCTCGTACCGTCCGCTCGACTCCTTCGGGTAGCGAAACGGACTCGTCGCGATAAATCTCGAAAGATATACGGAATAACTTCTTATTGCCCATCTTCGAGAGACATAAATCTTACTTACCTTGTCATCGCTAATTCTGACTGGGTGGGCGGAAAGGAGGCAGACAGCAGAAAAAGGAGGGTGGGGGACAAAAAGTTCCGAATCTCAAGTCAATTCTTACAATTACATAAGAAAGTTGAAGAAACCTACTTTGAAAATATATGGAGTATGATATAACTTACGTCGTCGCAACGATTCAGTTACGATCGATACCAATATTCGGCACAATCTGATTTTGATAACAGACAACGCATACAAATAATAGGTACAACATTGTTTTAAGAAAGTAATATGTGTATCGCTTGTAAATAATCCATTTTTAATACAAAACGTAATTCAATCATTTTCTCAATATAAGCTCAAAAGTATATTCAGACTTAAGGAAGAGATAGACCATCATTAAACGAAATAATGTCGTGAGAATATTTGCAACGAAGCTAGTTGTTTCACACTTAAAACGAATTAGTCCTAAAAAGTATGTGGTATAATCAACGTTTGTTGACATTATCGCGCATGTCTACCTAGTAACGTGTGCCGTAACATCGCACTTACATAACATTTCCAAAAACCAAATGTGTTTCGAATATCTTATTGTTGTGCGTTGAAGTAATGCATACTTCATTACTTACAATCACAACGCTTTAAAATATAATATTATTAGGGCAATAATCATTACAGAGGAATTGGAATTGAGACACATTGGAATTGAGACACATTGGAAAAGCGACTAACTAAAAATAATGAACTTTGAAAGTTTTACATTATCGTATGCAATGGATGTCGCGTAAAGGAATTCATAGATAATCACTAAATTTGATGATAAGTCAGCAATCGTATCCACCGCCTCTGACGCATACTTGATATAATTAGGCGGTGCAATAGAGAATGAAGGTAACTCTCTCAATATAAAGTAAAACTTTAGCTAAATGGAAAGTGTTGGCTGTCACAGCGCCAAAGGGCACAAATGATCACTATATGCAAGTGATAACCTTGAGGAAGCACATTATTAAATCTCCATTTCCCGATGGAAGAACGTGAGCGCTGTCGAACGCGAAGCATCGAACATGAACCGTCGTTGAACGGATCGTTAGCTGCGACGCAGAGGGGACACCAAGCGTCGTCCGTTTAGCTGTCAGACGACAAAGCCGACGAGATAATGAGAAATGACGCTTGTATCGCAATCGAGTCCCCTTACCCTTACCACCCGCCCACAACTCCGCGCGCCCGCGCTGGAGGGAGATAGTGGGAGAAAGGTAATAGCGATTAAATCGATCGATCGAACCCCCGAACCAACCACTGTTTCTCAACCGGCCGCTCACACCCCATCCGAAGGGAGATGCTGTTGCTAAATCGGCGTAAATTCGTTAGAGTCAGCGAGTCCGATGCCGGTGACACCGATTTACGCCGTGCCGTCCTTACCCGGTAGGAGTGTGAGGCTTACAGTGGAAAGTGCCGGAAAGGGGATGAAAGGGGTGGAAAGGGCTTGAAAATGGTGGAATGAGCTGTGGCCGAAGCAAATTGGACCAGAAACTGAATTGTGAAATTTCCTGTGACGCGTCACGGACGGTGGACAACGAGATTCGTCGGCTAGCCGCTGGCCAGAGGCGTGTCGATTGATTAACCCGTTGTTCTTGCGGTACCGCCGTACGTCTCTTCTTCAGTAGGAGGTGACGTTTTTTCGTTACTGTTTGGCTCGCGGCACTGCTGATCAGGCACACCTGCCCTCTTCGCCAAACTATAGCTGTACCTTGGATTCTAATATTCCGTATACTGGACACTCAGCGAGTGACTCTTACCCTAGAGTTCGTTAAGGCAAACTATTCGATACGCGCAACGCGAGTCTGCACAACAAAGTGCTTGAAATAAGGAGATTGCGTAGATCCTACGTTTTCTTTATTTTACAAATAGGTATATAACAAATATTTGAATTCTTTTGCATTTATTGTTTTTGGTTGAAAGAAACTAGAGTGTTTTCACACATACACTCTGTTCATGTTCATGTACTGTATTTAAAAGTACAGGTACAAGCACGTACATCACAAAAAAAGATGAAGAGACTTACGTTACGTGAATTCAACGACCAATAAATAATTATTATTTAGAAGAGTTGTTATCAATAAATAACTGCCGCAAAATTTATCGCAATATATCAAGAATCAGTTGTTTCTGAACCTTTCAAGTGCATTCAAGCTTTCAATTCGCTTATGTCTACTTATTTCCTTTACCTTGTGTTCATAGAGGTACTAATCGTCGACCTACATTACACTACACAACAAAATAAATTGTTTGCTCTTCTACTGGGTTGAAAATAGGTTCCTTATAGTAATTCATATGCGCTGAATACAGAACTGCAATCGGATTTGCTCTGGCACGTCAGGAAAAAAAGTGATGTATGTGTATGTATAAATCTTTCGAGGATAATGCTATTAACTACGTTGAATTGCGAATGTGAGAAATTTTGGGGAAATAAATGTGCGTACTTTGGCATGAAAACACTAAATATTTTAATTAAGAAATTAATTATAAATATTTATTTGCCTCTGAAATGAGTCAGAGGCCCTTAATTACACTAACATTGGCAATACCTTCGTTTAAAAATGCGCCTATTCATTTTTCGTTTGCTGAATCACCATATACCGAATTACCGAATCTTCTTATATGAAATCAATTACATACGTGTTATTGCGACTGTTGCACTCAACTAATGTAGGGTTTAAGGCGAGATACGTGTCGATGGAGAAGGAAGATGAAAGCGTTTTGTTTATTCGAGTTCGAAGTGGGACTTACGGCGTCGCCTCACGAGACTCGATGGGCATTTCTTTGACAACAGTCGTACCTGCTTATTCAAATCATCTCTCCTTAAATAAACCATCTTTACGTTTACTAGCACCTTCTTTTATTTTCCATATAAGATTCCACACTGATTTTATAAAACATGATGAATCCTGCCCGCATGCTCTACCTCGAGCGCAAGTTAGAACTTGTCAAAGTCTGCCTATTTGTATTTACGACTGCGCACTTTCCTTTTGCAGACGCATAAAACAGAGTAACCTTGAAAATACACATACACACACACACATTCGTACATCATACCAAATAATACGGCTCGTTGATGCAGCTACATCATGATAACGCATGTACAAGGTTTTAATGATCTCATGACTTTATTACTAAAGTCATATCTTATGATTTCCATCTATAACTTTAAATCCAGATGTGCTACGACAATTCTGAATGCAAAATCGGAATCAGCGCACCCAATTACATAAGACTCACATTAATGTTGACCAGTAGCAAATTTATTGTTGCACAGTGTTATCTTTTGTAAGGGAAATTAGGATCATACGTGCTCACAATTTTTCTATTCGAATGATTTAAAATTCAAAGTTTTCCCATACAAGCGTTGTCTGTCTACGGTGGCACGGTGTAGTCTAGGCAATATATCCTTGCCCACGCAGTTTGCAGCCTCGTCAAGTATTTACTTAGGTCGAGTAGGACTTAGACAAGAGTGAGAAATGGCAGCCTGGCCCTTCTAGCACACTCTCCGCACCACCATCCTTCGCCACCACCCTCCGGGGGACGGATACTTTATTACACTCATGACGAGAACGACTATCTCTTCCTTTGTTTATCCTCGATCCGTCTCTTTCTCTGGTTCTCCTCATATCGTCGACAAGAAACCTGGTCCCCAACGTCGGCGCCTCTTCAAGGATGATGCAGAAGGGGGAGGGGATTATCCGCTTGAGAAGCATGATTAAAATTTTTTCTAACTTATTTTACGATCAAGAGTTTAAGACCGATTATTTTCCACTCTATTATATTTAGCACATTTACACTATGCTTTTGATGTACCTAATAGACGTAGTATTTATTATGACAGGAAATCGAATGCTTTCTCGATTATTTCATCTATAAGCTACTTAATACAATCTAAGGCGAGGTTATCTCGTTAGAGGCGTTCTCGAGGCGTCATTACTCCTTACGGTTAAGTTTAGTGCAAGTAGTTAATTTGAAAATGAAAGTCAATACCATTTGTTCATTCACTCTTATGTCAACAATTTTTTTTCATTGTTGTAAATCATATAGGTTTTAGTCATAATGAAGTAGAATTTGCGGGTTTTACACAGATTTCCACTCCATAACAAACATTACAGACACTATACTGTTTGTTACATATACAAACTCAATGCAAATACTGAGTATACAAATATTAGGTACAATACCGAGACTGATCTAATCTGATGACGTGGAATAACAGTATTTTTGCAAGAAAATATCACAAGATCCTTACATAATTTTTATGTAATATAAATTAAAATAACATGGCCGCTCAGCCTGCCACTGTTACTTATTGTATTTGTAAGCTCGTAACAGTGTAAGTACTAAAAAGTAATATCAGACCGACAGAATTTGCCTATTGTCCGAGGATAACAAATCGAACCTGGAAAGGGTATAAAGGCGAAAGCCGAACGTTGGCAGATTGTTTGTTATACGTATTATATAGTGCTTTAAGGTTTGCAGTATGACTCAATTCTGGTCCGTTTTAAACTGGTTGTTGCATGTTTCGTTGTCCTATGTGTTATAGTTCATAAACATGCTCATTTCGGGCAAGCAAATATCTTTATGAATATGTAGGGCTATTACACTTTGCAGGGTGATGGATTTACGAGCACTACACATGCTTTCGCTTATTGCCAATAGTCATTATGTGGTAATTGAGCAATACACTGCACTTACTATTCTCAATACTCCAAAACTTCTCTGTTACCTATTTTCTAGGCATATTATCAACACCAGACACTTTCTTCTTATTCGCATACGAATAAATTTTCAATTATATATTAATTTTACTTGCAGCTAATGTTATTTGGCATATATATTCATGGTATGTATGTATTTGTATGTATTTCTTGTTTCCTAACGGATTACAGTTGTATATATTCATTGTAAAATATAAACATCACCATCACCAAAAATGTAGGCAGACCGGATCAATTGGTGATGTTAAACACACTGGCCGTCCAAAAACAACCTGTCCAAATGTCAATATCGAAGGAGTGCTAGAGAGTGTTAGTGAAAGTCCAGGAACATCAATACGACGTCGTGAACAAGAATTACAAAGGGCATAGCCGGGTAAGACAGTGAAATGTGCCCCGAAACCAATCGAAATTCTGAATGAGCCATTTGATAGTTTATGAAAAGAGAAATTTTATTGTGAATTTTCAATTTTGTATCTCGACCGTGAGGGGGGGGGGGGGTGTAAAATATACTGTCCGCTTCTCCCACCATTTTCTCGGAATCTAGTGCATCAAAAAAAAATCAGTGCTGTATTTAGCTATGGCGCGCATATTCCAATTCGTAAAAAAATAAAAACCGAAAAGTCAATCAGAAAAACATGGATTTGATACCGAAGGAGGTCCGGATTAGTGATGCCGCTTTTTTCTGTAATGTAATATTACAATCCACATCTTTTGATTTTTTTTATAATTTTTGCTCACCAGCAACATGGTCAGAAAATAGGAAAACCCGTTTTTTCGTCAGTTTTTGGGTGTCAGAACAACGTATGAGGTAAACTTTGGTTCAATTTTTGTCACATAACTATTTTATGTAATCTTTAATGTTATTGATTACACTCCACAGTCGTAATAATGCTAGAAAACTAAATAAATGGAAGAAATCGATGTCACAATGTATGCCTTATGTTCCGAAAAATTGAAGATCAACCAAAGATCGTTGGTAGCGATACGCGTAACGTGACAATCTGTTTTGTCGAAGCAAACTTTTTCTTTGGGTTCGAATTGGGGTTGGGTGGTTTTTTTTTCATCGTTTTTGTGTCCTTTCTCTGTGCAACAATAGTTAATATCTACTGTCAGATAATCTCAGAATATTTTTGTCAACAATTTAATGTTGTAATAAATATGCACATGCCTTCAAAGCGCCTTCCGTGTTACCGTCTTTCTGATCATATATTTTAACAGTAACAATGATAAAAATGGTTTGTACAGAGAAAGTCATCGCTTCG
Source organism: Anoplius nigerrimus (assembly GCA_914767735.1). Classification (NCBI taxonomy): domain Eukaryota; kingdom Metazoa; phylum Arthropoda; class Insecta; order Hymenoptera; family Pompilidae; genus Anoplius; species Anoplius nigerrimus. The sequence continues at coordinate 13,619,303 of OU612078.1, forward strand.
CACATTTCGGATATGACTTGATTACTGAATTCACTACCATTATCTGATTGGAATATTGCTAGTGCACCAAATGTTAAAAATATTGAAAGACCGGGATACGCTACTTCTTCAGCTCTTTTAGTTTTTAAAGGTCGTAGCTGGACAAACTTAGTTAAATGATCTTGATGCACCATTATGAACTTATATTCGCCATCTCTGTTTGACTGCACATCTATCAGATCAACTCGACATCTTGAGTTTAACACAGAACTGATCATTGGTTTCACAACAATACCATTCTTAGGTGCACTGTGTTTCATTTAACACTGTTTGCATAAATTTAAGTACAACATTACAACTTCATATGTAATATTTTTGTATTTTACTTGCAACTCTTTAAGCATACGTGTTCTTCCTCCGTGGCCGATTCTGGTGTGAGTTTCATATAGTATACTAAACAATTCTGCATTGGTAACATAGTACTGTATATTCATTTCCCCTGGTTTTAATGGCACAATTATCTTCCCTTCATCGTTCATTTTTCAAACGTCAAAACGTTTTAATCGTCTGTAATCCAAAGGTGTGTTGCACTTAGTTTTAGCAGAAACCACTTCAGAAAGTATCTAGGAGTACTTTTCTTGAGAAAAATAAAAACAATTGTCTTCTCGTTTACCCGCAATTAATGCATTTAACTTTTCAAGAAAAAGATTTACTGCAGTATCTATTCTGTATAAATTACGGTATCGGAAAAAATATTAAGAAAATGTTGCTCGCATCATCAAAGCATTGTATAAGACAGACAAAACTGACTGACTCCCAGCAGAACAAAAAATTTGGCGGCAGAAAGCCAGTCACCTCTTTGTCGACTCCTCTCTTTTGGACCTGCACCAGAGCATATCTATGGTTGTCGACATCCACCGGTGAGGGTCCGAATGTACAAGAATGTAATAAAATATTCAATCCTTCACTGACGTATTTGGTATGTGTTGACATTCACCGGTGAAAGTCGACATTCTCCAATTTCGGTCTTTCACGGTAACAGATTTTTGAAACAAGCAATGTGCATTATAACACAGGACAACGGAAAGAAAATACGCGATTGTGTATGCGACTGTTCCCATTGTCATACGATCTAGTGCATTGCAGGACCTTGAACTAGTATATCGTCGGCGAGATTTTCGCATAAAAGCCAGTAAGTACTGTTCATTTTTAGAGTCCGTTATACACGCAACTGTCTTTGTCATCCTGTTATTATTTTCGACGTTTCATTCTTCCTGTACATTTATAAATCCTAGTATTTACCAGAAAATTAGTTTGATATAACTGATCTGTTTATTGTGAAAGTGATCTACGTTCACTTATATTTAAATTGAAGTGCTTAAGAGTTTGAGTTATGAAACATGGAATTAAACTATTTTTAAAGTTTACAACTAGATTCTTCATAAAGTTTCAAAGAGCCCAAGTCAATTCTGCATGATTTTATATGCTTAAGGTTGAAAAAAGTCATCCGGTGGGAAACCGATTGTACCCTTGTAACTCGTTTGGTATTTTTATTAAGTGGTGTTAGAACAATAATTTTGAATTTTCTGAGGTTTATTCAGACTTATTAATAAATCCAGAATCTCAAACTCTGCATTGTGTTCCGTTGATAATTTGTACAAAATGTTATGTGTCCCATTTCTCAAAAAACGCGTATTTTTAACCATTTTATTATTTCTCCGCTGCAATTCTTTACCCGCCTAAAAACTGCGTCCTCTAAAAATCTAACTGTTTTATTTAATTTAGAATACGTTATTATTTTTCCGGCACTTATTGGAAATACTATAATCCTGAAAGACAAACAGTAAATTATTGACATTCCCCATTTTCGGACATTAGCCATAATGGTTTTGAGTTAGGCCACTTTTTAAATAAACAGCTCAAACGTAAATGTCCCTCACATACGGAAAAAATCCCGAATATTCATTAAGCCACTGTATTGTTAATTTTAATTATTTGCTATTTTGAGTAAAACTACTGATACAGATTTTGAGTACAATAACAAAAAAAAAAAACGAATTTCTTATCAATTAGATATATTTAGATGAAACTGACGGTAGAAATCTCTAACATACCTAGAGAGAAACAACGTAATTCGACTTACATTCGTAAACAGACCTTGCGATATCGCGCCGAAAGTATTGGGCATTCCGATGGTACATCCCCGTGCATGAATTGTTGGAAGGAATTTGAGCCAATTAGGTACAAGCTACGTACAAGAAAAGGCAGCTAGGACGAGGAGAGGGGAAGATTATGAGACGCAGGGAGAAGGCTTCGTAGAGAACTCGAATTTTGGCCATTGTAATTCACACGCTCAATTATTCCCTTTGTCCTGGTGCGATCGGGCGCGATCGGACGCTGGGGAACACAATCGATTTGGGGAACGAGTTGGAGGGTCGTTGAAGGGTGGCGTAGGGGAGTGGGGGTACTGCGTGGCGGCGAGAGGAGGGGGGGGGGGGAGTGCTGCGTGATTTAAGCGTGCTCGTGCGCGTACCTCCTTTGCCGCGCACCGTACGGGAAAATGTTTCTGATAAAAGTGCCCCTACATATCAAGCTAGCGCATGCAACTCCCTAATCAGGTCACTTCAATCGACCGCGCCTCTTGCGATATCGAACTCGACATTCATTTTGCTGACATAATTTACCTTTTTATATTAGATTATCAAGGAAAGACCGTCGGCGAACGTTAACCTCAAACGTTTTTTAATAGATCGATTGGTCGGAATCATACATACAGTATGGATATGGCAAGGGAATCATCAAATTAATGAAATAAGTGATAGTAAATAGGTGTATACTGTCCGTCACTAAGAGTAAGTCAGTCAGAATTCATTTATATCCCGATATTAACATAGTAACATGATTTTCAATTTAGGTGTTATTAAAAAAATGAAAAAGCGCAATGTAATGATGAAACACAGCGGTAGTAATGAAATACTTTTAAATATTTTTTCTATCTTGCGGGTAATATTGTATAATTGACATGTAATGATAGTAGGATGGATTGCTTTAAATATCATAAATTACATTCTTGAGTTTAACGCTCAGAAGGACTGAACATATTTTCCAGAAATACTAACACTTCTGCTATATACATTTACTAAGTGCTATGTATATGTGTATCGCATACGCATTAACTACCTTAGATATGCTCCCACAACCATTAGAACGTACATATATTATATCGTTTAAGACAGTATATCGTGCAATGTTTTCAATATTTCCAGACATTTTCATTAGCAAGACATTTATACTAAAATCATCTTAACATTTTGTTATGCATCATAATGGCAAAATCTGTGCAAAAACGCAGTGATTTTGCACCCCCTTTCCCATTCCTTTTATCGCGTCTTATGACTACATATTTGACTACATATAACTATCAACAATGTATTAAACCCCAAAGGGAGGCTTTTTCGTTTACGTCTACAGATCGGGGTTACTACTTTAATGCAGATTTCTTAGCAATCAGAAGATACAGGGCTTTGATAATTTATTACCGGAGTATTATAAAATTGCATAAAGGCACTGTTCCCATCGTTCGGATTGTTCGCTTACATTGGCAAATTTGCTCACCATTAGGGTGTTTTTTTTTCGACTTCCTCCCTGCGCAGTGCGACCCACTATTTGTACCTCTCGTTCTCGATAATTTCGCGGCCGCTTTGGCCGTTGAGCGAATATTTGCAGAACGTGCGTGTCCGTAGGAACGACGATCAAAGCCGAAATTTTCCATTGGAAGGATCAATCAACCAATCGTGTAATTCGTGTCCATGTCGTTCATTAGAAAAATGACTTGCTCGGATTGAGAGATCGATTATTTTCGCTAAACGGTTTCGTAACTTCCGATTTCACGCGGAGAAACTGCAGGGGACAGAGGGAAAAAGAAGAGGGGCACTGAGATTGAATGTATGATGGGCGATACGAAGAGACGAAGAAGCAAGCAGCGTGAAGCGTGCTACCTGAGAAGGAAAGTGATAGTGATCTTAATTGAAATTAGGGGGTCAACGATTTGCTAGCGGAGCATTTCGCGGACCGTTTCACCCACCGTTTCGCTTTGTTTTCGACAGTTGCATAACGGGCAAGGACACTGTTGGCTTTCCCGACATCACGCCAGATCTTTTTTCTTTACCTACTCCCTGCATCTAGACCTTCTTACACATCTCTTTTGCTCTTTCACTCCCGGCGCACCGCTCCCTCTACGAATGATATTCCAAAAGCAAATAACTTTTATCAGTAAACTGCACCTGCTGCTGGACTTTACATACAGATGTGAAACGCATCGATATTGGAATGTCATTCATATATATGTTTACTTACGGTAACATAGGCGCATCAAAGTGACCGTTGAAATTTGGATCTTACTTATTTGGATACGCATGTTATATTGGGATATATAAAACACGGATATAAATGCGGTCATAGAAGTATACTCTATATACGTTTCCAGTACACAGTATAACTATGCGCAGAGAGCTATTTCATATTTGAAATGTTATGTTAGTAATATAGTGTGAATAATATATCAATTATTCATACATTGAAGAGTTATCCATTGAATGGAATATATGATAATGTCATGTAGTTCCTTTTACACTTATATTTTCCAAAAATTAGGTGCGTCTTTTTTGTGAAGATTCAACATTAATCAGGGTCCAAGAACCATTTGCAGAACACGGGCAAAATTAAACGGATGATTTGAAAAAGCATACGTGAACATCTTCGCTCCGCAACAAGTTTATATTGTTCTTCGCTTCGATATAAGTAATTGAAATTATTCAAGTACACCGGATAACAAAATAATTGTAGCTTGCATTGAGAAAACTATTAATTGAAGAAAATTTTGAAACAAATAGCAAACAAATTTTAATATTATAAACTTGTCTTTGGAGTATTGTAATGTTTGTGATATTACAGAATACATCAATAACACAATACATTATTCTGTCATCGTCTTAAAACATTAAGTAGATGTAACAAGAAAGGTAATATTAAAAAAAATATCAGTTTTTTGCTACTTTGCTTAAGCGCCATTCATTCGTTATCCTTCAATTTTTCGAAACAGCTGTCTCTATTCTTATCAGAAATGATAAAATATTATATGGTCATTGTAGAGAAAGTCGGAATATCTTTAATCTGTTTCCAGTATTCCAAATTGTGTGTATTGCGATTGTAACTGGGTACCACAGGAAACAACTCATAGGCATAATAGAACTAAAAGCATTCGGTTCATAGCTATATATTGTCGATGAAATCTGAAAATGTGTATGCAGATGGATACAAGACGGTGAGTGTGAAATGAAAGAAGTGGGGAAAAACGGTAGCGTATGGCGTCAGAGGTTTCACAATTTATTGCGAGTTCCTGTGGCAATCACCCGCCAGATTGTTACGCAAAAACAGTAAGACCATTGTACATATAAAAGTAGTATATGGTATTCTTTACTGTGATAAGCGTTGTAGAAAGAGACTATAATGAATTTTTTTAATCTATGCGTTTTACAATCCATACACAATATTTGCATCCAAGAATGTTAACATCTAAAAATATAAGATGTTTGCCTCTCAGTAGTAAACATCCGTATGTATACATTTGTTTATGTAAAAAAAAAATGGTTTTTTAAAATAGCAAAATTGTGTCACATAGAAGAGCGCATCCGAAATGAACTAAAATTACCGAAACCCAATTTGATCCGAATTTGATACATTTATAAGCATATGCAAAGGTCGTTGCACCATCCGCGTTGGTCAATCCGACTGTGAACTTTCCGGGCGGGAGGGAAATGGGTCACATTTTGGGACACACGACTGTTTTGACGGTCGTAACTTTTGAATAAATCGGCATATTAAAGTAAGCATTACACCAAATATAATACTCTGCTTTTGTGGAGTCATAATATAAATTATATTTGAATAACACAAATGGGAAAACTCATCCCGTCACACGCGCGGGGCGTTATTCGCGAAAGGCTTTTTGCCGGTTCTTGCCGTTATATCGTTTCAGGTGAAAAAAATGAAACACTTAGGGAATTTTGCCGTATAAAAATCATAATAACACATTTAAGTAACGGTATGTGTTGCGTGCGATTAAAAAATTTCTTTAGTTGTAATTGTGAACTTTCGAGAACGCTGCAAACCCAATTACGGGTACACGGGTGATTGATTTATATACATGGTTTGTTGATAGATTTTTTTTTATAAATATATGATAACACAATTGATAAGAATATAAGGTATAAAGCGGTTGAGGGGGTCAGATTGTCTTATAGTGGTATAAAAACTTTCTCGAGATGGGTAAAAGGACTAACAGAATTTGTGTCTTATGAACGTCGGTTCCTCGTGATAGGTTATACTCACGGAGAACTTAGTATGTAGCGTGTGTCGTTGTAAAGACTGCTGTCTACTGGTGACTAAACGATGTTGTGGTGGTGAAAGCCTTTTGTAATCAGTGTACGAGAGTGAGCTTGACCAATAAGCAACCGGCGTCATTGGGGGCAAATGAGTGTTTCGCGATTCCCGAAAAATCAAGTTCTTGAAATCGTTGACGATTCTCTGTGACTTGTCGGTTTTTCCGAAAATGCGGGACTGATTGCTATGGTCGTATATGTAATTTGGCCAATCCGTAAGGGCCGATGTTTTATGGTCGCAACCGGGGTGGAGGTATGTATGTGGCTAATTCCTTTATAGTCGGCCGCGACAATATGAGCAGCTAAATACAGAATGAATTAAAAAACGTTCGAGAATATTTACGGGATGATAGAACACATCTACATAAGGAATTTTTGTGATACGGTGTATGGTCGGAACGCAAGCGCTGAAAAGTTAGAGGGTAGTTTTCAACCGTCTCATTTAATACGCTGACTGCCATGCGCGTCGCCGATGCCTGAAGTGGCGGTTAACGTGTTAAAAAATAATCGCACGAAAATATATGAGATACTTCAGAAAACATTTTATTAAAAGGAATGTTATTAATTTATGTCTTTGCAAACATGTATTACGCAAAAACATCTTGCATGTTTTCGACCGCCTGCTCTCGTTTCTATTCGCAATCGCCGCAACCACGTGATGATAAAACAATAAGAATAATAAAATACATCCGAGTGGTATGAAACTTCACCCGTCGTACGCGCGTTTACCGTTTGAAGCGTTATACTGAACTCATCCGTTCTGACTGCTTCATTTCGTGCGCATGCAAGAACCTTTTATACTGCTTGTGTGTGCATTATCGCTTTGGGAACAATTGACCAACGCTGGCAGTATCGGTTCTGTAAGAATGTGTGTGTGTGTGTTCGCTGATGACACAGCGCGATACCATGGCCCAGTGCTCGTTCTGAGAGGGTTAAACGACCGAAATTTCAAAGTGCTTATGTCTACTCTTTTTTTTTTGGTTTCGATGGGGAATCTTGAGATAGTTTCACGTTTCAATGACTAAACCCACACTTCTCTACTGGGTGGTAGGAGATACTCCGTTATCGCGCAAGCATTCGCCGCAGCATCTCCCACCCGCGGGGCGAGCAAAATTAAGAACATAAATTTTGAGCAAGTACAAGAAACAAATGTAAAATAATAGACTAAATAAAACTGCATCGAAAGGAAACAAAAATTCGTGCCCCTCATCGTTAGTGAAAAGGAGCGGAGAACATGTAATTAGTAAAGAGAAAATAGATGGTGATAGTGCATAATGAATGAAAGTGAGAGAAATAATAGAGAAGGTTTGTGGGGAGAGACAACTGGCGGGGGGGGGGGGGGGGGGGGTGCCTCCAGTGCTTATGCCTGTCTTAAATAAAAGTGCAATCAACTAATAACCGCAAAATTAAAACAATATCTATGTAATACTATGTGACGCAACGAATTCTGGCTTTGAAACAATTCGTTAGTAAAGAATAAATCAGAATTAAGATTAGACGAACTCCACTTACTCTTCACCGAAGTCGAGTATTTGGGACATTTAGTATTACAGAAAGGAAGTGAGCCAATAAAAATGATTTGATAGCAATAAATCGTTTTTGGTGGCACAAGCTATACGAGACATTAAAGTCTCATTGAATTATGTTCCTATTTTTGGAAATATATCTAACACTTTGCATTGCCAGCAAAACCTTCACACGGTGTTACGCGCAAGACAGTGAATTAAAGTTTAGTAGTAGTTAAATGTTACCAGTGTTCGAATTCTATAAATTAACATTAAACTCAGTGATAGTATTAGTCATATTCAGTCCAATAGGCGGAACTTTATTTTGACGCTGGTATAATTGGTTTTGGAGTAGCACTTATGCATAGGAATACTAACATGAAATTTTATTCTGAATCCTTTTTGAAATGAACGACTAATACAGAAGTGGGTTTGCATAATTTCCACCTGGAGATGCTATAAATCGTTTATTCCTCCCATTGATCCCATATATATTTGTAGGGAATAATGTTCAATATAGATACCGATTGTGGTTCTTTGGAAATGGCATTAAAAAAGGTAGAATTCAATATACGATCGGACAATGGGCGCTTGAATTACATTGTTGTGATCAAGAGCATGTCGATACGCTCAACTGTTGTACATGCATACTAATGGTAGAAGGTAATAGTTTAGAGCGAAATTTAGAGGCATGTCAAAAAAGCAATCTAAAAATATTGAAAATTCGAAAAAATATGGTGTAAACGGATGTTGCAGTTTCAGGATCCACAATGGCCTACTTTATAGAAAAAGGGACGACAACTTGCCAGTTTATGGGGCGCCGCAATGGGGAAAAAATTCTATACTTAGTCACCACTGTCAAATAGGATATTTCGGTATCAAGATCAATCAACTGTCAGAACTCTACAAAATTAGTCAAAAATTAGGCTGAAGCTTTAGACGAAAAAGAATGTATGTTGTTTATCGTGTCAAAGAACAATAAACCCTTTTTAATTTTTCATCTCGGTCTCCATCGCCCGATTGATAAACCATGATTAGTTGAGTGTTGTATATTTTTTAAAATTGACGTGTTTACATAGTGTGTTAAATCATACGGCACAAATGAGCCATAACTAGCGAAGCATTATATTGCCTGCGTGAATATTTTAGGAGTTACAGCAACCCACGCATAATTGTGTCGAACCGTAGCACCTGTTTTCCGTCACAAGGGTTTACGCATTTCCTCAATGAAAACAATGTAATACACAAATATGCTGACATCATGTCAAAGTTACATATTTTACTCAAAATACCACGATAGTATTTTTATTATTGTAAACATATAAGGGCAAAGTAATAAACTTGAGGTTAAATAAAACTACATTTTTACTTATGGAACCAATGTATTTTGATGGTCCTGGCGGTAATCGCCGTGGACGCCTCAGTGACAGTTCATAACTGTTTTGAAATATTTATTTACGATACGTTAATTCATATATTTTGTCAAAGGTATCCGCATTATTTATTAAGTCCAAAAAGTTTGTATTGAAAACATATTAAATCTGTGGAAGATATTCGTAAAACGTGTAAAAGACACCAATAAAAAGCATTTAGTCATTTCTATAATGGCAAGTAGGTACTTATGTGCATGGTTCTAGTGTACATTATACGATTATAAAGCGACATTAACTATTATTATGTAAAGTGTGTTTATAATAGTATTCATAAATAACGTCTCTAATGTAAGACGAATGAAAGATGAAACGCAAAACACGAAAGAGAAAGATAGCGAGACAATAGGAGGCAGGCACGGAGAGTGTGACGCGACGACATTGAGTGGCGGTCGGGGGTCGTCGGCGCCCTTTGATGAGGACGCGCGTGCCGACAGTAAGAATCAAACCACGGTAAGAGTAAGAGTCAGACTAAGAAAGAGGAAGCATCGAAAGCAAGACGTAAGAACATTGTATGAGACGTGCAAGATAAGTTTTATTAAATAAACCTGTTATTTAATATTCTAACGGGTCTCATTATTGGGAATAAAAGTAAGACCATCCTCCTACCATAAAATCCTTACAATATCAGAAGTGGGATAAAGGACTAAGAAACCAGTCAAGAACGGCCAAGGAACGTGGTAGTGCAAGTGTGAGAAAGTGGGAAAAACGTGTGCAGTGAGAATAGAAAGAGCTGTGCTACTCTGTGCGTCAGAAAGTGAGAAAGAAAGTGAAAGAGCCCAGACAGCAGTAGCTAGCAATGGATGCAAGAGATCCAACCAAATTTAAGCTGCCCGCGTTGAAGGAAGTATTGCGAGAGAAGAATCTCCAAACAACTGGAAGAAAGGCGGAATTGATTACCCGATTGATGGAGGCAGACCCGTCGGGAGAATGGTTAGAATCAGCAAGAGACAGGGCAAGTGCCACAGTGGAGGAGGAGCAAGAAGAAGACGCGGGGGTAACGCGTAGGGAGTTAGAAATGCTAGAACGTGAAGCTAGCTTAGCCAGAAGAGAAAAGGCATTATTAGAACGAGAATTGCAAGCGGCCAGGGAGGAAATAGAAAGGATGCGACAAGGAAGCACGCTAGTTGGCAATACAAGTCAAGATTCAAGTCCGAACGGAAGGCAACATCTGAGGCAGTTAAGCCTAAACAATATATTCAACCTGCTGGTTGAATTTGATGGAAGTCGAGACACATTTGCATCATGGGAGAATCAGGTACGACTACTAAAAGAGACCTATGGAATGACAGACGAAGAAACAAAGGTCATGATAAGCGGCAAGCTGAAGGGCAGAGCGCAAAGATGGTTCCATTCCAACCCAAATCATCTGCAAGTACCGACTGAAGAGCTCCTTGAAAGTATGAAGAGAATGTATGGCCGAGAAACGGACTGCTTGGTGCGAAAGAAAAAATTTGAGGAAAGGATTTGGAAGCGTGAGGAATCATTCGCTGAGTACTATCACGAGAAGATCATTTTGGCAAATCAGGTGCCCATCAATGCCAATGAGATAGTGAGCTACCTGATACGTGGGATTCCAGATGAAAATTTGAGGAATCAAGTACGGCTGCAGAGATTCAAAAGTGAAGCAGCATTATTGCAAGCAATGGAGGAAATAACACTTCCAACACCCTTCAGGACGGAAGTGAAGAAAGAGGAGCGAACCAGGAATGGTGAAGAAGGAAATGGTGCAGGAAGATCACATGCACGAAATTACGCAAGCAAACAAGAAAGTGCGGGACACGTGAATGCCCCACGACGCTGCTATAATTGCGGCGAGACTGGACACATCGCCCCAAGATGTACCAAGCCGAAGATCGAGAAAGGAGCGTGTTATTCATGTGGCCGAATGGGACACCAAGTGAAGGATTGTCCAGGGGAGGACAGAAAGAACGCAAGACCGAGTGAACAAGTGTCCTGTGTGATGGGTGAAAAAGAAAGTGACAATGAGTACGTAAGAATGATTAGGTTCGAAGTGCGCGGTAATTGTAGGAAAACGAAACTCGATTTATCTACCCAAATAGACTGCGCAAGTGGGATAAGTTTTGTTAAAATAACATCAATTCCGAGGGACGCAGTGGAGAATGTTGACAATCCCGTAGAAGAATACACTGGGATTAACGAGTCCGCATTGAATATCGTAGGCAGAGTTAGAATGAACCTCGTATTAGCGACGGAGGAAAGAGTAGCCGTTAATTTGTACGTGGTCACAGATAAGACGATGCACTGTCAGGTGGTAATGGGTCGCGACTTAATGAAAATTCTTGGTATCAAATTAGTCGAACCAGAAGGTTTAGTTGCGGTGAAGTCAACGAAAAATGAAATTATGAATATTGAAGTTAAGAAACCATTTAGAGACAATAGTATAGTTGAGCAATCAAAAATCAATCCGAAAGTAGCAAAAAATGACGAAATAGAGCTTAAAAAAATGATTGTATTAGACAGAGAATGTTGTTTAACCACCACAGAACATCTGGAAGAGAATGTAAATGTTGAAGAGCGCGATCTAGAAAACAGTAGAGCCAAAGCCACCGATAGAATTACACGATTGCAGGAGTATAATAGGAAATATTTTGATAAACATCGTAAGCAATCGCACACATACCGGAAAGGACGAAAAAGGGGGAAGCATGAGGGTGAGTGTCTCGCGGAGCCGAGCGAAAGCAGGGTAAGTGTGCATGAGCGTGTGCATGAGCGTGTGCGTGAGCGCGTGCATGAGCGTGTGCGTGAGCGTGTGCGTGAACGTAAGCGTGAGCGTGAGAGTTCGGGGACCGAACTTAGTCAGGATGGCCGAACTGTAAGACGAATGAAAGATGAAACGCAAAACACGAAAGAGAAAGATAGCGAGACAATAGGAGGCAGGCACGGAGAGTGTGACGCGACGACATTGAGTGGCGGTCGGGGGTCGTCGGCGCCCTTTGATGAGGACGCGCGTGCCGACAGTAAGAATCAAACCACGGTAAGAGTAAGAGTCAGACTAAGAAAGAGGAAGCATCGAAAGCAAGACGTAAGAACATTGTATGAGACGTGCAAGATAAGTTTTATTAAATAAACCTGTTATTTAATATTCTAACGGGTCTCATTATTGGGAATAAAAGTAAGACCATCCTCCTACCATAAAATCCTTACACTAAGATATTCATGCAAGCTATGAATGTTTTTCAAATAACGAGTTACCCTCCGCGTGTTTATGTGGGGATTTTGTACAAGTCAAATATCAGAAGAAAAAGAAATATTCGATATATTAGCGATGATAAGGTGTCGCTGAGACGAATCAGATACCGAGGACAAAATCCATATTGGAAAAATGAATAGAGTACTATGCAACTCGCGGATAAGCGGCCACAAAATTACTACATGGCTCTCGTTACGAACGAGATTCTACAAATGATTTTTTATGAAAAAAATACATATGTTAGGCGGTATATGCGAAGCAGAAGGACCTACTCGTGAAGATAAATGAATACCGCTCACTGAATATAATATAGTAAAACGATTGTCGGTTTGCTAATATGGATTGGCTTTGGTGATTACCTAATATTGACACATATTGATTTAAAAATAGCATGCACTACCGATCTAAAAAACTTTGGTACAGAAACCAGTTTGAATTGCTTTTATAATTTCTTAATTCCACTAATAACAATACAGCAAACAGAAAAGCGAGGTTGTATAATATAATACAAAGGAAGCAAACCTGTGTATGTATCGACGAATGATTAATACCATTATGACGACAATCATTTTACATTACATTCAAAACAGAAAAGCCATATATGGTATTAAAGCATTCAAACTCTCTTCTAGTTGAAGATATACATACCAGTTTCATATTAATTCTGGAAAAAAAATTAAGCGCCCCACGTTTAGTACCCTCAAATGTTGAAATGAACATGTATCACGATACACTTCATAGAGACCACATAATTTCCGTAGATTGTTTATATACCAATATCAAATTTAGCTGAAAAATTAATTGCCTGTAAGATTCATGCGCTGGCAAGGCAAAAACCAAAAAGTCATATCGGTAGAAGTCAAATTGGAAAAACTAAAACGGGCTGAGCTAATTAAGACACAAAATAAGGTGGGCATTATCGTTCTTTTGTGACGTCTTAGCGTCAATAGAGAATAAAAGCGCGTTTCTGAGGACTTCTACGCGACACACCCCTCGAAATTGCGTGTTGCAGTCCGTTACAGGTTTAAGAAAGGATCCAAAGGGAGAACGTAGAAGTCCTGAAGCGTGAGAGTTTTACCTTTCGAGGATATACGGTGAGAAACTGATGGAAGGGTTGCGGGAACGGGTGGAGTGCAGGTGATTTTCAATACTTGGTCGCAATCAAAATCACCGGCGAATGTTTTTAGGGACTCTCTGAATTCGAAAAGGAATTGTTTATAACAATTTCGGTTCTCCGGAACGGGTTTTTCCATTGCCCACTCGATTGGCGAAGCGGGTTACACGCTGCCTTCAGTCAATCAGGCTACTCTAGAAATCTTCTGGTGAAGCAGGTTACACGCGACCACCAGAAAACTTTCGAGGAATGATTGAATAGTAGGGGAGAGTAGCCTAAAGCGAGTAAGCTAACGTTGAAAGCTTGAAAATCTTAGTTTTTGTTTGATTATAATAACAAATTTGATTTCATTCAATAGGGGAGTTATCAAACTTAACAAAAAAAAACAGGATGGAGTCATTTTGAAACAAATAATTACTTATAATTAAAAATGGAAGACTCTTGAAAACCCCGCTTTACCCCAGTAAGGGGTCTGAAGGGGGTAAGCACTACAAACGAGAAAAATATTATCACATGCCAATCTTTTTTAGAACTAATGCTGAGATCTTATATATATATATCTAACTATTATAAAAAAAAAACAATTTTAAGTTATAGTTATTTAAATAATAATATTAGACTCATTTAATCAGTCTTTAGCAACAAAAAAGTGTCAATCATATAAATGTAGGAACACTTAGATTTCCCTTCCCTGTCCCGTTTTTCCCCTTGCACTTATTCACCATCTGAACAATTTCCCAAAAAAATGAGTAAAAGTGTATCAGGTAAAAGCGGGTAGGTAGACATGGTAGGCACCCGCATTGCCGTACCCGTTTTGCACAAAGGCACATTTCCAACTTGCGATATTATAACTTCACAAAAAAAAAAAACCCGATACTTACTTGTATCAAGTTTTTGTCCCAAAATAATATGATATATGTGCTAGTTTTCAACTAACCAGAAGTTACATGCCTTTGTTTTTTTTAAGCAATTCAACAATTTCCTTTTATTGCGTCCAGTCACGCTGTATTTCAAATCTGATGCACGATCGGAAGTGATCTAAACTCGGGACTGTTCGAGATTTTCTGTCAAAGTAATCTCTAACTGGCGGCGATTTTTTAAGTACATTAACTGTCAGTGTGTTACGGGCCACACCCCACACCCCATAGAATTCTGATAGCAAATGTATAATCATAGCAACTGAGCAACACCATATCATTTATAATGAACATTAATCAAGTAACATATATATTTATACTAATTACAACTATTACCGTACAGACACATACCTGCAGCCCCAACACAAGACCCTTTTTTATTACTGTATACCGCAGGCCTGCGTCTGGGCCCTTGAGGGCGCTGCTCCCTCTCCATATCCACACCCCCACACACACATACATTTATATACTTAGTTGTAAGGATATTTAAGGACCGATTTGTAACCGCCAGGGGACATTCTACATTCGACCACTCAAGATTCTACATTCCGTATTCGACCGTCAAAACATTCTGTACATTTAACTCAGTCACAGACATTCTTGCTCCAACCAACCAATTTACTAGATAATTAATAAAGTATATTTTTGGAATAAAACACTATTACAAATACCAGGAGCTTTTCCTACCCGAAGATTGAAGAAAAACCCACCACGTATCCCAGACCGTAACACAGTGTTAATTCAATTTTTACAATTATAAACATGTTAAGCACTTTTTGGCCACTAATGAGCATTGTTATCCTAGAGGAGAAAAAATTTGTGGTAACATGTGATGACGGTGGCAATTAATGTGTTGAGATAGCTACTATCTCACCACAAGCGACAACTAAGTTGAAAAAGTGAATCCAGTGCTTATGGCGATATTGAGTACGTTAGTTGACAGTATATTTATTAATAAGTGTATACTCTTTTGCACGCGGGTTGAGTATTCTCTTGACAGAAGCATTAGTAAACCAAATGATGAAAGGTATATCGAATCGGCTAATTCAGCTTCGCTAGTTAGATAAATAGCCTAACAAGTCGAATTTTAACAAAACAATATTTGACAAAGTTGAAGATTTACATGCGATTAAAATCGACGTAAATGATACAGGTATGTGACACTGAAATATGACGAGAAATATTGTAATCTGAAACACAAGACATCCTACGGGTAGCGTGAAAGTGTTTACGTTATAATTCCGGAATTTTTTATAGTACACCGGCTCTTGCCCGTAAATTAATTTCGAAGTTTCAAGCCCCATACATGACCACCAAGAAATCGATAAACGATAGATGCGTTGTTGTAGACAGAAATGGTTTGCAGCTAATGCCAAGGACGTATCAGGATGTCTTGGGACCAAAAAACCGATGCAATTTGTCAAAGCAATAATTAAGTAAATTAGTTTGGTAAGGGCATTTCATATATAATTATCATAGTATGTATATGTTAGTTAATTATCACAATATATAATGATATGACTAGCAATGTAGCAGCAGTAACACATGATTATTGACTTATATCGGAATCGGCGCCAATAAGTGCCGAGAGCGACGAGGCGACACTAGGCAAAATTGGAAGAAAGCGGGCCAGTCTAATAACGAAAGCGCGAGAGAGAAGCGGCAGTGAGAGAAATACCCAAAATATTATTACAATTATAATAAAGCATATTTAATCAAATATCAAAAAAATGATTACAACATTAGAAGTGAGATTCGAGTCCGGATAATAATCGAAGTATCTTGGGTAAAAAAAAAAGTGGTACGGTAAGGAGAATAGCCGCTTGAGGAAACAATCTGTGTAAGTAGATAGAGCTTGCAATTGAAATAATCAAGGTGCTAAAGCGCACAAAAGGTCCAGATGGTGAAGAATGAAATACAGTCGGTCACGAAATCATTCGGACACCATTGTGGATTCGACCATTGTACTCTGTATTTGACATAAGCATACAATAACAAACATGAAATACATAACATATATTATAATCGAGTATACAGTTACTGGAAAGATACAAAAAATTTATTTATAGTACCTGTGTGGGTAAATAATACGGAAAAAGCAAAAAGGCTGCTCATTTTCACCTCACGAAAACATGTACAGTAACCTCACAGTAATATGTACTTCTTTAAATTGAGTTTTGCCGCGCTTCGCGCGACCGTGTTTCGGTGTGGGCGTAGGAATAGGAAGACTCAGGTTAGAGGGATAGACGAGAACACACGTGCACGTATAGATAGAATTAATAAAATAAAATATTAGTAAGAAACATTATTTAAGGATAAAGATTAGAGAATAGACGATAATAGGCGAGAATAGACTTGAATTGTCGTTTCTTGTTTCACAGGTAAGACATTGTATATTTGTAAATATAAAAACATGTAACTAATATAAAATTATAACCTTGTTTCACAGCAACACATTCAGTTTATTAACTCCCAAAAAAAAAAAAATTTACATAGAGGGAAATTCCTCTTATATATATATTCATCGATTGACCGTTAATCTTTAAGAGCATTTTCTGTAGGTCAAACCCTGCATAAGTTTTTCACCTTCTATCGTTGACATTATGTTCCGCCACTCGTTCAAATAGTAGTCTATTAACTATTTTAAATACTTTGAGCAGCATTGGTTGCTAATTGTATCCGGCAAAGATTCGCAGATAGGTATAGACAGATAAACGTGCTACTGTTGCAATAAACAATTTTATACCACTTGGGTGATTAATTATTTCATCAATGTAAAATAAGAGAGTTGGAGTTGTTCGTTGAAAAGCACATAATATGAGACGAACATCACTACGACACAACACACACAGAAATGTCAATAAAGTTGAGTACCTTTGATGTAAGAGAACAGAATATCAACATGCGATATGTTAAAAACATTGAACAGAATGTGTGATAAATATAATTATATCTGGCACATCGACAAATCGTGTTCGTTGTAATTTTGCAATAATCAAATACAAACATAATAGATCGCATGGAATATGTAATTTACTCAACCCCAAACCTCTTCAAAGAAATTTAACCCGAAAGAACAATGGGCGAGCAAAAAGGAATTCAATCTCATTCGGGGCGCAGTAATCGGTCCTTCAGTGGGGCCAGTAGTACATATCTACATGCAATTAACGGCTCGTTGAGATTCTAGTTTAGAACGTTAGAGATGAGTGAGAGTAGAAGGAGGGTAGTGCGCCCAAAGTGAGAGCGATAAATAAGATTCTGACTGCGGGCCAAGAGGTGAAACTCTGACCGCCCCACAGGGAATTCCGTTCGGGTCCAAGCCTCCATAATTCAACCACTCAGCGAATCTCGAGAATCTCTACGTAAATAATATCTTTCAGCATACTTGACCAACACGACCCTCGGCCTCTTTCGGCGCGGCGCATCACATCTTTAGACTGACCGCGAAAATCTTTAGACGATACCAAATGTTCCGTAGCATACCTCAAAGTCGTGCACGACATAGAACATAAGCCAGATGTAATAAATTGTATCGCGTAGCAATAAACAAACGTCAATAGATCACGTGCGTTACTCGTGCATCTCAAGTGGGTTCTAGTGCGTCTTTTGTTACAGCGACCGTAAACGCTCGACACGGCGACGCTGCGACGCACGTGCGCCCTTTCTCTGTCGCGGTACTTTTCCCTTTTTTTCTGACTAATTTTCCAGAGAAGGGATGAGTGCCGAATCGGCCCATCGTCGTCAAGACGGTCACGGGCATGGCATTCTATAAGCGACTAGCGAACAGTCTACATCTATTAGACCAACAGTTTGTAATAGATTCACTTTCAATAAAACATTTTGAAATCATATCAAAATATAGAAAACGAAACCAGTAATTGACTTTAATTCCAAACGGTTGATTACATACGAAACACCAAACGCAGGCACAATACAGAGGTCGTTGTCCTAAAAACAAAATCGAACATGAGCTGCTTGAAGTTGTTTTCTTCCTTGTTTGTTCAGAAAACACAGTTCACTTTATAGGATTGTATGATGTGAGTCGCAGCTGGTCGCAGCCAAGGCGCGCACTGTGTCACGCACCTTCTTGTTTACCGTGTAAGGGTGCACATCGACAACTTTGTTAAAAGAATTAAAAACAGTGGACAGTCTTCCGTCATGCATTGTACGAGGTGAATAGCAGTAAACGGAGAGCAGCAGCGAAGAGCAGTGCTGATTCTGAGAGAAAATCGAGATAGAGAGTAGGACGTAGCGAGCAGCGTGTAGTTTCGGATTAAGAGTAGCCAAAGTTGAATGCGTGTGCGTGCCTGTAGCGTTTCGTCACCGCTTTGTATTATTTCATTCTTAAAAAACATATTTTCTTATAACTTCATTACCCATCTATAAGTTTCCTTTATAATACAATTATTTATTCGTGATTGCTTACGGTACATATATTTACTGATTTCTTTTATTCCGCATCATTTATGTTTTTGATGCTTCTATCTCTTGTACGGAAAGTACGGGAGGTTCGTATCATGCCGCGCAATTTCTGTCTACAAGCTACCTCAGGAGGGCCGATTGCAAAGCGTATGAGTAAGACCTCATGCACGCTGTTCCGTACTGAGAGCGGCTCAACGAAAGAGAGCAGTAATGACTATATGTCACTGTCGGCACGGATCATTTAAAGAAAGAGTGACGGCATGTCCTGGCCACACTGTCCCACTCTAGATCGCAAATCAATACACTGCTCGATGAATGGCTCGCCTATCAGCGGCTCGCATGACGCGCTATTGTCCATAAAAGGGACAAATCATATTCGCGAACGTACTTTAGCGAAACTTCCTGCTTCCGTCCGCATCGATTACGCACGAGGATCTTTCCCGCGTGATCGATCGGCCATTATCGCCGTATACTTGGTACCGTACACACGTGTGCAATCGAGTAGTGAGTGAGATAGCGAGCACTTCATCCACGAATTTAAAAGACATCACCACAAACTAACAGGCAGGTTCATCGTCAAAATTGTGGAATCATTATAATTGTTAATTTGTTGGCATTATTGTATTCAGATCAGCAAAAAGACCGGCTCATTTCTTCGAGCAGTTCGCAGGCGAACGTGCGGTTTCACAGTTAGCGATTCGTGATTCGTACAATTGGTTAATTCATTTTGCTGCTGTCTTGATCAGATGACACTGCATACCTATTTATTTATTTATTGTGAACTAATCATGTTGTGTACTCCTACAATAGACTAAATCATCCTGTAACCACGTGTAGTGGCTGATTGAGCACCTCAGGCGCACTTCGCCCAGCTTATAGAAAAGGTACTGTTCATATTCAAATGCACTGATCATTACAATAAAAGTACGGAACACAGTATCTTGTCCGATTATTTATGCTTGCCTGTCACCAGACACAACATCCTTTTCCCGGCTCAGCAATTTTTACTATTTTACTAATACAGTCCACTCTCCTTCTGAGATTGAACATCTTATCTCACCCCGTGAAATCACCTACGTGAAACGTAGAAGAGCGAGACGAACAGATTGCAGCACCGTATAAGTATATCGAAATAAAGGCAGAGAAAAGTAAACGTGAGTAGAGGTTTTTCCTACACTCACTTACATTAGTTCTTTTTGTCAGATGGCGGTAATTGGTAAGTGGCGTTACACGAGTGCGAGACCTAAGGGTGATCGTAATACCCAATAAGATATACAGGGTGAGCCAGAATTCGAGGGAGAAAATTTAGGGGGTGGTAGAACACATGAATACAAGCACTTTTTGTCAAATAATATATGGGGCGCAACTCAACGAATAAAAAGTGTTTTGCACCGTCACATTTGACCGACCGCGCACGTCGTCGATGTCTGACCTGTCGGCGAACGTGTTAAAGAATTATCACAACAATGAGAGCAGATATTTCACAAAACACTTTATTAACACTAATATTATTGTACGGTTTGCATAGGCCACGACTATTCAGCACTTAAACGGTTTAAAGAGAAGAAATTACGAAGATCGTTGGAGAACGACCGACCAACTAGAACAATTATCCCGGTTGTCTTGGAGCACTGTTCAGCGCATTTTGCATAGCAATGTGGGAATGCGACGAGTGGCCACTAAAGTGCCCAGACCTGCCCAGGATCAAAGGGATCATCGCGTGGAAGCCGCGCAATGAAGGAGGCATTCGCAGACGATCCACAGTTTTTTAGCAAAATTATAACAAGCGACAGGTCACGGTACTATGGGTACGATCCCGAAACAAAACAGCAGTTATCATTCGTATTTTTCCGAGTAAAAACCAAACTTTACAGACGTACGTTGTTCGTAAAATCCTGCCATGAATTCGTGTCAAACTTTTACTACATGCATTCCCCCTAACGGCGCAACTTTGCACTCCAAGTACACGCTGCGTGGGAGTACGATTCCGGTTACTTTTGGGTACCCTCCTCGTATAGTCTCGGCTTGGCAAAGAAAACCTTTTCCTTTCATTTGTCAAGGATATGGAAGCGTTATCTCTTATTCTTTAAGTGAAATGCCATGTTTTTATTTGGATGTTATAAAACACACAAGAAATAATGCAGCAAGTGTCTTCAATACGGACTTGATATGATCCAAAGTAAAAAAACAGATACTTTTCAAGGCAGATATAGTGAAGTAATGTTTTCCTTCCTTTAGCTACACCTTTTCCATTTGACGGTCATAATATGCACCTCGAGCTCATAAGTGTTGCACCGTATTATAAAGTGACCGCAAGAGTAATCATTTCCGCTGATATGGCAGCACATGCTTTAAATTTTTTGATTTCATGTTTTGGCATGTTTGGTTTCGTTTACAAATACTTAATTTCTGTTACACAGCCCCACAAGAAATAACTCAAAGCAGATAAATGTTGTGACTCTGACAGGAAAATTTATTAGTTTATCGCATACAATCTATCGATCTGAAAACATGTCAATTAGATGTCCTCCGACTGTTAATGGAGTTGGCCAGTGTCATGCTGACACCATCCATTTGGGCGCTGATGTAAATTAATTTCCTCCAATAAATACAGTAGCTGACTTTGAAGAACCGGCTTGTTGCATTTATTGGATTTAATGTGGTCTGGCAAAAATATGGGTTAACAAGTTTTTATTCAAAATTCTACAGCAAATGTTCATGTTCCAAGCCCTTTCGGGATTTTCAGCATTCATCAAATGTTACTTATTTTCAGATCATGTATAATCAGTAGGCTTGAGTATCTTTGATTATAACACCATCTTAATAAAATGGAATCCTACATACATTAACATTCGATGAAATTGCTTGCGAATAGTTTTACACAAGGAACCTTGCTAACCGACAACTCGCAGGGTTCTCATCCTCTTCAAACCCGGCCCCTCATTTCCAGAGCCAGAACAATTATACTTTCTAACGTATGCTCCATAATTCCAGATGACATAATCGAGAAAAAGATAACGGCAGTCGTGATCGAGCCGTCAAGCTGTAAAGACGTGCTGTAAATAGAATCCTATCGCGAGTGCCAACAAACAGGAAAAAACAAATACTAGTGAAGTGTAGTGTGAGTGTCGACATCGGTGCCGTAAGCGTGCTGGTGTTGATACTGCCCCGCCGGCCCACTGGAATCATATATTCCATAATGCTAGGCCTAAATAGCCAAAAACCAAGTGAGGCTTCTGAGTACAGGGGCCCCTCACCCTCCTACAATACTGAAAAAAAAACCTGAAAGTAATAACCTCATGGTACCCACAAAGTCGTATGCCAACGCCACAAAGCACGAACATACCCCATCCAAAGACCAAGCGATCATCCTTCAATCGGAAGACGGACTCAGTATAAGAGACTATGCCCATGCCAATGGCAAGATAGTTAGCCCCAATGCCAGTTTGAATAAAGTGAAATATCTCGTAAACTATTGCTTTTTCGATGATTTCCCTTATACGTTTTTATTGCAGAATGGCTTAAGGAACGTGTTTATGTAAAAAAAAATGGGTGGTTCCATTTAAAAAAACAGTGCAACTGCACTTTGCACATGCACCAATGCACTTGGGAAAAAAGTCGGTGCATAGGATGATAGAGCTTTTCACCTAATACAAACTTTTCCTCTACGATTTTGTTCTAAATTTATTTAAAAAAGAGTTATCGCTTGGCCCAGTTACTAGAATCACCCTGTTTGAATAAAGTGAAATATCTCGTAAACTATTGTTTTTTCGATGATTTCCCTTATACGTTTTTATTGCAGAATGGCTTAAGGAACGTGTTTATGTAAAAAAAAATGGGTGGTTCCATTTAAAAAAACAGAAACAGTGCAACTGCACTTTGCACATGCACCAATGCACTTGGGAAAAAAGTCGGTGCATAGGATGATAGAGCTTTTCACCTAATACAAACTTTTCCTCTACGATTTTGTTCTAAATTTATTTAAAAAAGAGTTATCGCTTGGCCCAGTTACTAGAATCACCCTGTATATCTCCAGGATAACAAACGGCAGAGTATGCATGTACCTAGACAAGAAGTAAACCGTTACATCGCTAACCTCAAAACTCAAAACGATATGAATAAATAACAACGAAATAGAGGTAAGACCAATGGTACAGGCAGCAGATAGAATCATATTCTCGAACCTCTCCCACTATCCCTAACACAGAGATCGAAAACACCCTCAAAACCAATAAGATACGACTGTGCTCAAAAATAACTCATCTAAAAGCTGGAATGTCTGATCCCGAGTTTGCACACATTCTGAGCTTTAGAAGACAGGCCTACATAGACCCAGACGACGCCATTAAGATTGCAGACTCATCCGTAATTACTCTAGAAAATAAATCATACAGAATCTTTACAACCTCAGACAAATTAAATTGTTTTTTCTGTAAAAAAGAGGGACACGTTGCCAAACAATGCCTTCACAACACACAGCTTGAGATAAATAACGGAAACAAAACAGTATCTCAGCCTACTGAAGACTCAACACCAAAACCATCGATAAATGAGGAACACACAATGACAGCCGAGTTTCCATAATCTCCTGAATTACCGACAGAAAAACCAACGGGAAAAAGACCACACTCCCTCTCCTCTGAACAAACAATAGACCATAGTACTAACGAAGACACAATCTTCAGTAAGCCAGAACTACATACATGCACACAAAAAAAGACAAAAAGTTTAAAAAAAAAAGAAACTATGCCCCCCATCCCCAGCAATAAGTGCCAACAAAATTGAAGAAATGCTCAATCCTGCTAAAAGCAACATAGAAAAATCAGAAAATAATTTCATATTAAACTATCCCCAATTGAAAAGTTTCCTCGAAAATTCTTTTGGCGCGGCCAACCCCAAAGAAATCCCAAAAGATTACACTGAAAACACTCCTACGCTAATAGCAATGTTAAACGCAATATACCCTCGCCTAGAGGAACGTAGCATAAATAATAGAATCCACAGGCTATGCAAAAAACTAACGGAACAAAACTCTGAAAATTCTGAGTCCCACACTTCTGATATGGATACTGAAGCACCCTAAAAAACCCAACAACGAAATTGCTTAACAATGAAAACAATAACGTAGTGGAATATGAACGGATATTACTCTCACTATGAACAAGTACAAATCATTCTGAATCAACACAACCCTATAATACTATGTTTACAAGAAACCAACCTAAAAAAAAACCACAAGCCAACGCACAAAAAATACAACTTCTTCGTAAAGAATAGGGAAAACGAAAACTACAGCAGTGGAGGAGTAGGCATAGCAATTTCAAACCAATTCGAAGCCACGGAAATTCCACTAACCACCAAGCTGGAAGCAATTGCCATTGCCACCTCTCTTCCAAACAAACTCCACATCTGCAACATCTACCTACCTAACAGCCAACCTGTCCACACTGAAGAATTAGAAAATCTAATCGATCAAATGCCCACCAGATTCATAATAACAGGTGACTTCAACAGCTATCATACCCTTTGGGGATCTTCAAAGATTGACGCACGAGGCAAGAAAATTGAAAGAATCCTATTAAACAACCCTAATATAATTCTACTCAACGCGGGAGCACCCACTCACTTCAACGTACGCAATGGATCCTTTAGTGCAATTGATCTGACTCTATGCAGCACAAAATATAAAATGGAGTGCCATAGACAATCTACACGACAGCGACCACTTCCCTATTAAAATATCCTATGGCGATGACATCCCACAATATCAAACACGAAGTACTCAAAAGTGGAACCTAAACAAAATTAACTGGCACAGTTACCGCGAAAGTATAGACCACGCTATTGAACAAAAAGGAACTGACAACATCATGCACCCATCAAAAATAAATGAAATCTTGAACGAATTTGAAACATACGTACGCACTGCGGCAAATGACGCATCAGACCCGAACGCATCAAAATTTCCGCAACCTAATAGAAATCGCAACATTCCCAGGTGGAATGAAGCCTGCAAAACTGCCCTAAAAGACAGTCACCACGCATTCAATTTAATTAAAAAAGACCCGTCCTATGAAAACCTGATCAAATTCAAAAGACTACGAGCCATATCCCGAAGAACAATCAAAGAAAGTAAAAGGTATAGCATGTCGATCGTCTCGCAGGCGAGTGACATAAAAACAGTGCCGCGGCGAGCCCTGAGGACGCGTGCACTTGTGGCTATTGTTTGAGGCGCTAAGGGCATGGCCAGAGGACAGTTGCAGACGCGGAAGCGCAGCGTAAAGGTTTAGTTTAGGCCTGGTGTTTGCCGCGTGCGGATATTTTGTGACCGGTTGGTCTTAGCCCTTTAGTGGCATATTTATAGCGACCTGCTGGTCTTTGATTAGTACGACGTATCCTCTTTCGTTGAAAGGGAGGTGTATATAGTGTAGATAGTCCAAATAAATACTATAGACTAAAATCCGCTCGACATCTGATTAAGCCCACTCACTACAAAGGAAATCGTGGGAGTCATTTGTGTCCACCATAACAAACCGAACACCGACCAAGCTTGCGTGGCAAAAAATCAAGCAAATAAATGGAACCAGATCCTACAATGAAATAAAATTCCTAAATTAGACGATGATACAATTGCCACGAACCCCATACACATTGCTAATGCACTAGCTAAACAATTCAAAACAAACTCAAGTAATACTAACTATCCACCAACATTTTCTGCAAATACTACCGCCTACGAAAATCAATTAACTGATTCATTAAACTACCAAGACAAGAACAAATCAATTCCTGACCTCGATTCTAGAATAATCATAAAAGAATTAAACAAAACACTCCAGCTCACAAAAAACTCCTCCCCAGGCCCAGATGGCATACCCAACAGATTGCCGAAAAATCTACCTAAGTCTGGAACAACCTACCTCTTAAACAAGTATAACTGTATATGGACACAACAAGTATTCCCCGACTATTGGAGAAAAGCCATAGTTGTACCAATCCTAAAACCTGAGAAAAACAAACGCAAACCTGAAAGCTATCGTCCAAAAGCACTAACAAACAACATGTGCAAATTACTAGAAAAAATTAAAATAGACGTCTAAGATGGTACTTGGAAGTCAACAATTTTCTAACGCCAAGTCAATATGGATTTTGACAATACCGCTCTACCTCTGACGTCCTTACCAACATACAAACAGAAATATGTGACGCGTTCCAAAAAAACGAACACCTCATAGAAATATGCCTAGACATAGAGAAAGCATATGACATGATATGGAAACCTAGAATCATAAAATCCCTTATCAAAGTCAACATCAGCGGCCACATGCTTACATTCATAACCAACTTTCTAATAGGCAGAACCACCCAAGTTAGGACAAATGGCATATTCTCTGCTCCCGCAGATATAACAAATGGTGTGCCCCAAGGATCAGTCCTCAGCGTCACCTTATTCCTCGCAGGAATAAACGACATAGCAGAAGGCCTTAAACCCCCCGTTAAAAGTCACCTATTCGCAGACGACCTCACGATAACTTGTAACGGAAAAAATCTGGAGACTACAAAAGCCCTATTGAAAGAAACCGTCAATAACCTCCTAGAGTGGTCCAACAAATCCGGTCTCAAATTTCCGCCGCTGAAAACAAAAGCGATCTTGTTCACAAAAAAACGAAAGAACCAAGAGAACCCAAAAATCTCAATGAAAACTTCAACCATAAAATATGTAGTGTAACATCCAACAATACCCACAACAGTTTTTCGCGACGTGGGAGTGAGCGAGAAACCAACTGCTATCCTCGTCCCACTAGCAGTACCAAACACGTTACCAAGGCAACGGACTGGGAAGTGTCGAGAAGGATCCAGAAACATCTAGAAGGATCGAGAAGGTTCTAGAAGATTCGCGACAACCGGCGATCGCGACCCGCGGCCGAGATGACCAGCACGCATAGCAACGCACTTGTTGATGAGCCCGCTTGCTTAGTTACGCATGAGTATAAAAGACGGTGTCTTAGGTCATACAATCTCTTACTTTCCTGCTGGGAAGAGCGAGGTAATACCCACAATCGCCCAGCAGGGCTGGGACCATCTTCTGGGTCACCCCCTGGAGGAGAGGACGGTAGGACAACACCACCGGCCGCCTCCAGGAGGGGAGAGTACAGAGTGTCCCCAGGCAAGGGAGCCGATTCCCGGGTCACCCTGTGGAGGAGAGGACGGTAGGACCAGGGCCTGGTCACTCCCCTCTTGTAAAAACGTGGTAAGTACCGCCGCGCCATCAGTAAGCGAAGCCCACTAGATGAACTAAATTTGTGACTAGGATCGTGCTCGAAAACCCTAGGTTGCAGTGCTTCAAAAAGTTGATGCACTGTAGATTTGTTCTGGTAAAACGATTCTAAGTATTCAAGTGTACCAAAAGTTTAAAAGTGTAAATAATATTTATTGTTCTCTAGCAGAAATTACTTAAATCCGAAAGAGAACAACAAATATTATTTAAACCTTTAAACATTTGGTACACTTGAATACTTAGAATCGTTTTACCAGAACAAATCTACAGTGCATCGGCAAATATAAACTTATGTAGTAAAACGGGTACTTTTCATACCAAGAATAACAGTATATAATTGTTGTGAAATCAAATCTATATTCATAAAAAGATGCACAAACGAACGTATATATATATATATGTTTTATATTATTTATTGCACCAATGCATTGTAGATAACTTTTGTCACTTTCCATGTTATATGACCGGGATAGCTGCACATCTCCTGATATCTGGTTGTATAAGAGAAAACCGATTAGATTTTGCATGACACCATGAAGGTACAACACACACTTTGTTTTAAAATAATTGTTACAAACCTTTACTTCTGTTGTGGAAGCACGTACAGAAATATGTGCCCAGTTGGTTCTGTCCCCATGTTGCACCTCGTAAGAACAAGAGGGCTACATGGTTTCTATTATCTGATTATGCAAATCAATATATATTACATTTTGGAATAATATATAAGATTCTTATAGACGTATTGTAGCATTGGATGAAAGTGACATACGTTTGTTTCCTCTGGAGATATGCTGACAGCTTCTGGTAAATGTAATGTTGGCACAACATTGCATTTTAGCCTCCTTTGTGCTTATCCCACGATGTAGAGTATTCTTCTTAAAAATGTCAGTAGCAAACAATCCTTCTCCTTAGATCATTGCTACTCAGACTCCCGATTTTTTCCGAATACACTGCAGCCTTCCATAACTCGAACCTGGCAGGATCCTTCGGAAAAGGGTGCACTGGCACCTTATCCCTCATTGAACGGCATCCAAGCAGGCAGCACTCGCAAAAACTCATGGCTCGCACTTGCTCGCCCACACACTTCAAAAATGCACAAAAACGTAGAATTTTCCACTAATGCGCACTAAATTTCCAGTTGCCTCCTGCCTCACACTTGCAACAAGAATGTAAACAATCGACAGGCGACAACAGGCGATGATTCAGATATATATCAAATATGTCATGGCTCCCGCAAAAATTCAGCCAATAGCAATTGAGCTACTACCGCGACATCTTAATGCCGCGCCGCCGGTGCGGTACTACAGACGTTACCACGTTTTAGAGGGGGAGTGACCAGGCCCTGGGTAGGACTACGCCACCGGCCGCCTCCACGAGGGGAGTGTACGGGAAAACTGCCCAGTAGAGTCACTTGCGGACCAAGACCTTAAGTCGCCCGCCAGAGGATAGATCGGCACGACTCACCGCCGGTCACCCCGTAGAAAATTACGAGACATTCCCTAATAGTTGAATTCAATATTTGTAAAATCAAGCGTTATACCATCGAGAGTTTGAGACGAGCGGGCTCAGTCATAAAAGAGATCCGTCATTACGAGTCGAGCAAATTCCTACCTTACCGACAAACGAACCAATTTTCTGTAAAACCTTCAAAATGAATAAATCCTTGACAATTTCTCACAGAACCAAACCTCCTGTGATTTCCAAAACCTCAACCAAAATCCTCCACTACAGTAGATAATATCAAACTCCTGGGTCTCATTTTCGACAAAAAACTGACGTGGGCCCCTCACATAAAACAATTAAAAGAAACATGTCTAAAGAGACTAAATATCATAAAAGTTCTCCCACACGAAAATTGGGGATCAAACCAGGATACCCTCCTAAAAACTTACCAGGCTTTAACCCTCTCCAAAATAGACTACGGTTCAACCATATACAATTCATTGTCAGCCAAACCCCACATCCTAAAGATGATAGAACCGGTTCATAACGCGGCACTAAGAACAATCACAAAGTTATACCGCACATGTCCTAGTGGCATCCTGTTCGAAGCGAAACAAATGCCTTTCGAAATTAGACGAAAATTTCTAAGCATGAAGTACGCACTAAGAATATCCTCTACACCAAGAAACCCTACATTTAATTACATATTTAAAAACAGATACAAAAACCACAAAAAAATCTACACAGATGCTTCAAAATCCAACCAAGGGGTAGGATATGCCATCATCACACAAGATGAAATAATAAAACAACGACTCCCCAATGAGTTGTCCATATTCACAGCTGAAGCATATGCAATACTCGGCGCCCTAAAACTCATAGAAAAAACGGCCTTCCGATATCATGTCATCTACACAGACTCCATAGCCCCACCTGAATGCGACACATGCCGGAAACCCACAACAGTCCACCACCTATTATTTGAATGCCGGAAGTTCGAAATACACAGGCGGAAACACAAGATCAACCCTGACAACGCCCTCACATCACAAGGAAAAATAAACAATACAATCAAGTACCTAATTGAAACAGATCTTTTCCACAAAATATAATGTATCCCACACAGAACCCCGTCGCAAAGGACCCAGTAATCGATGCGACGTAAAGCTTTCAATAAAAAAAAAAAAATTAATAATTAGAAGTTACTTTCAGGAAAAATAGATTATCAACGGTAATGCCTGCCTGGGTCATTTTGAAAATCCGGCATTTCTTCTGGCTGCACGCACTTTTATTTTATTTGCATATATGCCTCAACCTTGTATTTTAAAATCACTCTAGGAACATTAAATATCCTAGCTGCCATTTCATACGTAGTTTTATGGAGCCGGACATCCTCCACAGCCAAATGCATTGCTTCTTCTGTATATTTTCAAATGGTACCCATCGTAGGAGGCATTTCAAGATTGTCAGACGAACAAAGTCAGTACTTAACACTTACAAGGGGAGGACCAGGGTTGTGGGTCATCGATTCTCTTCAAATTTTGCACAGATCTTCTTTAGCCGAACATCTTGGACACGTGTTTTGCCAAAAGTTGCATCACTCCTCCATTTTTTTAAAAAATCGACGTCAAATATCAAAATTTTTCGATTGCGCTAAAATTTTGCAGACGCGTTTAAAATAGCCTCCTAAAAGATACTTACACGTTTATGTTGCAAATACACAATGTTTAAAAATATACATTATGGATAAGTTCCATAAAATTTACTCTGTTTTCATCGAAGCGGTGTAGCAGAGTAAGTATGGTACTCGCGTAGTAGGTGACGGTCGGGGGTCAAATCTCGATGTGGTTGTGTGTTCAATTTTTTAGTAACTTTTAGTTTGGACTGTAATTCCAAAATTTATCAATTATATATATATATATTACATTTATGGGGATTAATATGATGTAGAACTATTTGGGTGATATTTACCGCAAGGACATGTTAAACAAAAAAAATGTTGGCACCACGACCATTTGACGAATGACTGCATTTTCCACGTACACACTGTTTGCAAGACATCTTCAGAAAAACAAACCTAGCTTACGTTTAAAAAAAATATGCGGGTGTCTGTTAATTTTTACGCGTATCATACATATTGTTGATGATGATAATTGTTGATGAATTAAAGGATGCATTTTAATAGCGTTTTCGCTACTGATTAAATCCTGTTGTTCTTTTCGTAATATTGTTGAATTTTGTACACGTTTGAATAAATAATTTGACTTGACCGTAAAAATATACATCATAAACCTGACATAACGGTGTGCAGTGGCGCGAAATAACTTGCAGAGTGCACAAACTATAATTATTGGCATTCAGAATTTTCTCATTACCTATTTGCGCACGGACCTACTTGACCAATCCACGAATCACGAACTGAACTTCTATTCTTCGTCACACATGGTTTGAAAATATGATTTAAATAGACAGCATGTTTTACTTTCATCATTTGCGTGACTTTGAACTCTTTAGATGAATATTTTTCCGTTCAGCAGGCATTTTTGATATGTGATGCGTAATCCTGGGATCAAAACATCCACTTGGTTCTCACAAACACAGAAATACTTTAAACAAGTTGACATAAAAGAACGAATATCTCTTTCTCCAATCAAAGGATTGCGAGTCCACTGTCCGATGTTAGTATATGAGGCATTCCATGCCAAATCGGACACTTTCCGACCTCACCCGCTTCGATTTTTTTTTAAATTTTATATGTTTTTAAGGTTGATCAAAAACGCGTTCATGAATTTTTTCAGATTTTTTTGACGGTCCGTTTTGGAAATATGAATTTTCTTAAAATTTGGGCTCTTTTTTTTCAGATGCTCATAACTTTGTGAAAAATGCACCAATTGGACCGTTCTTTTTTTAAAAATTTGTGTTTTTGAATGATCTTTCAAGAAAAAAATGATTTTAACGAAAAAAAGTTTTTTATTTTTTATTTTTTATTTAAAGCACAAAATATTTTTTATTTCAAAACACGCCCAAAATTGTCCGATCGTGGGCAAACTCTTCGTTCTATTTTTATTCTTTATTCGAAAGGATCTGTTCTATCAGGTCGCACGTTCCGTTTCAATGAGAAATGTTTTTTATCTCAAAACACGGCCCGATCGATTTTTTTGAAAAAATTATGAAAAAAATCAGGGAGACGTTAATTCTAATATTACATCACAGGAAAAAGCGGCATCACTGATCTGGACTTCCTTCAGTGTCAAATTAATGTTTTTGTGACTCATATTTTGGGTTTTATTTTTTTACCAGCTGGTGTTTTTATATAAAAATCTGAAAAAAATGTAAAATGTGCGCACTATCATCATATGTATCCCTAATTTTTTTTCAATTTTTTTTATCCAATAGATTCGGAGAAAATGGTGGGAGAAGCGAACACGACATTTTACCCGCCCCCGCCCCCCACGGTCGAGATACAAAGTTGAAAATTCACAAAAATGTTTCTTTTTTCATAAGCTATCGAATGGCCCATTCAGAATTTCGATTGGTTTGGGGGCACATTTCACTGTCTTATCCATCTATGCCCTTTTGCAGGCGCGTTTAAACTTGCCTCCTAAAAGATACTATAACATTTATTTTGCAAATAAACAATGTTTAGAAATATGCATTATGAATAAGTTCCATCAAATATACTACGTCGTGTATGCCGTCAATCGATATACGTTTGATTTTTTTTTTTAATTCGTGCGCTAAACTGGAAAAAATTTAAAAATCACATTTTTATTTGCTTATAATTATTACTAAAACCCAAACTCGATACATAATACATTTTTAAATAAAACTTTGGTGACAACTGCTTTTCATTTCTTCAATAGCTATTGAATGTCCGATCCGCAATTGAAGGAGGTTTAGAAACATATTTAATCCCCTTATTCTCCTATTCTCCTTGAATCAAATTCAGTCTGTAATTCACTGCGGTTCTTCGACTTATAGTTTGTTTTTCACAACAGATACACGTAGTAAATACGAATACAATAATTACATCATAGTACACGTAGAAGGGTGGATTGTTCAAATGCGCAACAGTTTTTCTCAACGCGTTTTCGACTTCAGTGTATCATAATATAATATATGATATATAACAGTATAGTAAATGTTATGAATGTATGAAAAGATTAGTAACTGTCACGCTTTATCACATTTCCCGTATTAATTGTATAAGTTGCATACCACGCCATTTCTCCCGTATTTACTGTATTCTGTTTGCATTGTCATTCTAACATCCGAATTTATACATTATTTTACTTCGGCAATTTCTAGATAAAATTGTTTACAGTTTGTAATCTTACAAATAGGAACTATATTCATAGTAATAATAAAAAAAAAAATAAAAAAAAAAGTGCAAAAGAAAAATTCCTTCGAGCCGGATTTGAACCAGCGACCTATGGATGTCCACCATTTCGACCCCTTCTCTTTTCACACAAATTCAGACTACAGTCCACCGCTCTACCAACTGAGCTATCGAAGGATCTGATAGCACTTGGCACAGAATACGAGATATGGAGCCGCTGTGTTTAAATTAAAATACCTATCATATGTATATGTTTAAATACATTACTACGCAACTCTGTAGCGCTGGTTTCAATTCGGTGTTTAAGTGAACGCAACATTGTGATAGAATTGTAGATATGTAGAAAATGTACACTAATCCTTTCTACTATAATTATTTAATCAATCGATGTCTCTACTGTCAGATATAGATATAATACATATATTTCAATAAGGGTATAAAATTTAAAAATACTACAAGTAAATATTAATTACAATTATTGCAAGTTTTGCTTATGCTCTAGAACAATTTATGTGTGTATGCTTTTGCTGGCAAAAATTTATAAAATGTACACATTTATACAAATACCAACATAATAGTTTCACTAGTACAATTTATTGTTATTCAATTGGTTACATCTCGCAGTTGAGATAAATGTTGAAACACAGCATATTTGTTTGATATCATACTGTGTGATTAAAGCGCATATAAACTTATACAATATTGCTGTGTTTGAGGGATCAGTAATTTCATTTTACTGATTGGTCATTCTTTAGTAATTGTAATGTGTTCTATCTTTATTTTAGTTTAGTATCTTCAACCAACTCCAGTGTCTTTGCGTTGTTTACTAACTTTTGCTGAAATTTTTTTTGTAATACTTAGTCATCCATAGGTTATACACGC
The DNA here is from genome assembly GCA_914767735.1 of Anoplius nigerrimus. Taxonomy (NCBI): domain Eukaryota; kingdom Metazoa; phylum Arthropoda; class Insecta; order Hymenoptera; family Pompilidae; genus Anoplius; species Anoplius nigerrimus. The sequence goes on from OU612078.1 coordinate 13,653,266, forward strand.
TATGCACAGTTATTACTTTGTTTTAGTATCTCTTTTTGCAAATATCTTTTGGGTTCTCTCGCATATAAAAATATGTCTTTCACAAGTGTTTACATGCTTTCCACACCATGAATTGGTCATAATATTTGCATTACAGAATTAACAACTATAAAAATAATAAGAGACTTTTCCCTCTTCCAACGATATATAAGATATCATATGAGACTGTTAGAGTAAATATTCTGTTCCTTTGTATTTTATCATACATTATAGCTATTGATAAATCTATGAATGATGCAGGTTATGTAATTATACCAATGATCATGATGGTTTTTACAAACGTTGAATTATAGAGTATATTAATAATAGTTCTCTGATAACAAGTGAGAGTCAGGTTGTTCAATACATATAACTTAAGCAATATATTTTCACATATTTTGTGTGATACCAATAGTTAACAACTTTATAATATGATTTATTTAATATAAAAAACGCATTGCTATGATTAACGAAGGACAAATAAAAATGGGTTGTTCATTATTTTTACGAGGGGTTCTTAAAGATTCTGCGACTCTAGAAACGTCTACAATGAAACGAATCTTTTATAATTCTTATCGTACAACAGAGTGACCGAAAGCGCTGTGAAGGTGTATTTTACGCAATAATCAAGATAAACATTTGCATTCGTAACCTCAAACTTACCAAAATCGACGTCTTTATTTGTCCAGCTCCAGTGGAATGTCGTTCAAAACTTCGTACTGCACTAGCAACTTTCATCGAAAAGGCAACTTTCAGTAATTATTATTTCACAAAAAAACAAGTCCACTTTCACGAGTTTTATCACTTTTGTTTACTGCATACAATGTTTTTATCTAACATTTCCGTTTAGTTGATCACAACTTGATCGGGAACTAAAATCACCGACGAGATATACTTAAAGACCGCTAGCCCTGGGTAAAATTTCGGGCACGCAAGGGGGCTCAAAGGGGCCCAAATGCTCTGTCGGCACGGAAGAATTCCGAGGTTCTAACTTTGTAGGTAACACCAAGCACCGACGAGGAATTCCTAAGAACCACTGTCGTGACGGGCGTGGTGGGGAAAAGATGTACATTGAGATGTATGTATACGTGCTCTCAGTCAGCGAGTCGTCTACTACGTACCGAACGGAGACAAGAAATAAGCTACGGCTCCGACTCCTCTCCGACACGATTGCATACAAGTGTTTCCTTTGGTATAAGCCAGCGGTATTAAAATGCTTTTTGTCCCTAACCTAACCGATAATCTGATAAAGTATCTTATTCGAAGGGTGATGATGGGGCTCAAAAGCGATCCCAAAACAATTATAAACCAAAAACGTCATTCGAAAGCTTATTAAAAAATTCCCATTTTCATCATGTGTTAACGTTGAATCTGCAAGGGCGATGGGCAGTGAAGTGTAAATTGAAAACTTCCCTTTTTGCTCATTTTTAAAAAAGGGGTGTCAGTGAAAAAGTCAAGATCATCCTTTCTAGTCGTTTACTGGCGTGTTAAACTAATTTGTAGAACGAACTTTTATACTTTATCGAATCCCATCACTCCCAATTTTTGTATCGTGATAATTTTAAGTGCTAGCAGCACCGACGAGGTTGAAAATGTTACAAAAAGTACTTGTTAATTAAAGAAGTAAATGCCTTCCAATACACTTGCTCTCTTACATTGATTATTGTATTCCATTTCATACAAATGATCGGAACATGAGAAACGAAACGACCCTGTCTGTACGCAAAACTTGTTTATTTCTATCTTTGCAATTCTAAAGTTTTTCCGTTGCTCGTACATACATCCGGTGATTTGACACGAATGTCGTCTCTGCGCCACGTTGCCGGCCACGCTGGGCCACGCGCCCGTCTCTTTGTAATTTGCCGACACCGCCAAACGTAGGGACAGTTGATATAGAAAGAGGGAGTGAAGGTGAAGCCATTGTTGAATGATTGAATTCCACATGACGATGAGGCAACACTAGTGCAGCGAAGAAATTTTTACAACTTTGAATTTTTATGAATAAAAATGTCAGTACCGTATTGCTAATATTTTGCCAAGTAAAATGAGACCAAACACGAAACCAATCGGGTTATATTTTGTTACTAATTAAAACTCCTATTTACATATAAAATTGCTTGCCACTTTATTTGCGTATGAGGAGTTTAAAGCCGTCTAAACTGTAGCAGGATCCCTGTGTGAGTTTGTGAGGAGGCACCTGCCAATGGTGTCCCTACACGGTAAGAGACGCAAAAAAAATGCCGCCAAATGGGCTTATAACGAATAGGGGACATTCATTCCACTCAAGAAAACTTTGTTTCTCATCCAGCTCCACGGTAAGCGTCGATTCATTCGCCAGGTACTTGATTCCATCGAATAGAAGTTCCTTCTTCACACCACATTGATCTCGCGACGTTTAGGCGACAGTGTGTTTGACAAGCCAGAATAGCGAAACCAAGTGTCGTAACCATTTCGTATTTGGTCTTATTTTTATTAGAAAAACGTCTCCAATATACCAGTAAACTTCTTTTTACCGAAAAATTGCAATTAACAATTTTTGATTTCTTAACTAGGGTTAGTGTCTCACCGATAGACCGCGTCGCTGTTCAATTGTCAGCATCAAAAAATGCCACTGCGATACAAGCGACGGGGAACCGCTCGGCCGAGGACGACCCCTGTTTGTGAAAGGGGCATCCGGGGACAGATATCGTGTAGCTCAAATCGGACTCATACATATAGAAAATCTACTGTAGTCGAATTCGTTCGTTTGCTTTTTGCCGATACGGATGATCAGAAGTAGAAACGGCAGATAAGGAAAAAAGACGGACTGAAGACAAAACATATTAGTAATATTATTCCGAGTAAAATGAGACCAAACACAGTACAACTCGGTTTATATTTGTACTTATTAAAACGTTTACATATTACACGTTCGTACATATGTACATAGTCGTTGCTGTAACAAACGCAAGCCGGCGCATGTCAATGGACGCTAGAGCTGGCGGCCGCTGACGTCACCGAGCAGAATTTGCACGAGGGGAGGCGCGAAGCGCGTTTCTTTCCGGACGGCACCGGACGGACACGGACGGACAAGGGATATAGCATTTTGAGTAGTAGAGCAGAGCAGATGCAAGGAAAATCAGAGTTAAACCGAATAGTAGTTGTTTTCTCGAAAATCACCTTACATTACTTATAAAATTATCAACTTTTCACCACGTTACGTTAGTATTCAAAGGAATTACGCTGCGATATCAGGCGTGACAGTTGCCGAATGCGAGGGGGAATCCCGCCTAGTGGTGGGGTTTAAGCGTCAAAATTTATCTGGCAGATCTCAGGAAAAATTCATCGGGCCTCCACTGTATCGCCTCCGCGAACTCTTAAAACTTGGCAACTAATAAATGTTAATAACAATTTATGCAGGATCGGAAAAATTTCACACTCAGATGAGGAGTTCTGAATCGTAACCATTGGATCCTGAAGCCGGCCAAGTACATTTACTAATAGACATTTCGCATATATATTAATGTTTTTCTTGTACAAATACATTGTAAGAAGAAAAACATAAAAATGCACGTAAAGAATACGTCGAAAATATGACAATCGTCAAGAATACGACAATCGCATGGCGGAGGGGTGTCCCTATGTCTAGTGATCTTGAGAGTATTGAATTCGTGCGCAGATACCGAAAGTGTAAATGTAAGTGGGTACGTGTTCCCGGAACGCAGCAGTGGGAAGGTTTGAATCGGTCCGGTTAACATTAAATGCGCTTGAACATTACATGAAATATAATTCGGCGCATGCACCGCATTCGTTTTATGCGGGGGGCTACAGAACATGGGTCAAAAAAAGAAGCTGGCTTTAATTTCTAATTGAATATAACTAAACCTAAATATTATGTTAACTTATATCTAGGAAAAAGAAAAATAAAGGATAAAATACAGAGAGATTATGCTGCACACAAAAAGAAGAAAAAGAAAGAAACGACAAAATAATAATAATAAACTAAAGGAAAAAATAATAAAGAGAGCAGTACTGAGAAAAAAGACGTTATGCCGTTGTGCAACCGATAATATTAGCGGAACTACAAATATTTTAGGATATAACAAGCGCCATTACTACATATTCTCCTTGTTTTAGCAGTTTTCTTAGCATCTATATTTGTTTATTGTACCCCATCTCATAGCATTGAATATTGCATAATATACTTATCTTATAAAGGATGCATGAAAATTCGTTCTACAAATTAATTTTAACACGCCAGAATCGGCCAGAATTCTTGATTTTTTAACGGACATCCCTTTTTTAGAAATGAGCAAAAACGAAAGTTTTTAATTTACAACCTACTGCCCCTTGCCCTTCTAGATTGAAAGTTAAAACGTGATGAAAATGGGTATTTTTTAATGAGCTATCAAATGACGTTTTCGATTTATAATTGTTTTGGGAACACTTTTGACCCCATCATCCAACTACACCCTTCGAATAAAATACTTTATCAGATTATCGGATAGGTTAGGAACGAAAAAGCATTTTAATACCGCTGGCTTATGTCAAAGGAAACACGCATACGATCGTGCCGGAGAAGAGTCAGAGCCATAGCTCATTCTTTGACTCCGTTCGATACATTGTAGTAGACGACTCGCTGACTGACAGCACGCATCTGAACTTTCCCCCACCACGATCGTCACGGCAGTGGTTCTTCGCAATTCTTCGTAACTTGGTGTAAAAACTGGAATCAGTGAGTTCGTTGCGTTGCCTTGAGTTTCCTGATTCGGCCGCTCTATACGCCGAGAGGGCGTCCCAGTACGGCTCAATTTTCGTGCGACACAAAGTCCCATAAGGCTAGCGGTCTTTAAGTATATCTCGTCGGTGCTAAAATTTGCTTTGTGGCGTCATCTTTCGACGATGTTAGACACATGTAGAGAAATGTAAGGTAAAGGTATAGAAAGCAGTCCTCCGCACCGATTTGCATGAAACTTCGTGTAATGGTACATTTTTGCATAAAAATAAGATCTGTAAAAGCAAAAAAGCGCGCTCTCGTCTAATTAAAAAGTTATTAAGCGTTAAAATTTATTATAAAACCTGCCTTACCGGCAGCGCGAACGCTATCTGCGCATGTGCACGGATGTCTGCGCATGCGCACGGACAAGTTTGCAGGTAGAGTGCGCGTATTTGAAATGAAATGATATTGAATTGGTGAAGGCTAGGTGTGGGCAAGGCTTCCCTTTCATAATATTTAAGGGTTTTCAATCAAAAAATGGTTTGAGAGTTGGTTTAGGTCTAGAATTCTTTCAGCCAAATCTCACTTTTCGTTTTATTTCTATGGCTAGGTGTGGGCAAGGCTTCCCTTTCATAATGTTTAAGAGTTTTCAATTAAACAATGGTTCAATTAAACGTAATGTGGTCAATGATTTCAGTATATTATGATTTGGGGTTTTATTCTTGGAAATAAATTGCTCAGTTTCCAGAGTTAAAGTTAAAACATAATCGACAAAAATATAAGAACAAACAAAATATGATATATCAAACAATAATACATGAAACGCGCGAATGCAGAGATCGCCTAAATAATGATTATTATAGTCAGCATTGTGAATGTTCGGAAAAGTACGAGAATAGTAAAGTCAAACATGGACTGAAAGGCATTAATTGAGATCAAATATTGTATTAGTTTACTCAGTTTAATGCTTTTGGAAGTTTCGTATACATGCCACAAAATTTTAGTTCTTTTTAATAGTCAGACAGGCGATAACATTTCTGTGTAAAATTGTCCGCGATTGTAATTATTGTCTTTTCCATTCTCGCTAATGTAAATGAAGAAATACAATGACATTTATTATATAATTTTTAATCGAGTTTATAGACACACTCACAAAATATCTTGTCATATGTCTCGTTTATTCGTATTTCTAACACATTCATTCTTTCTTTCACATATCGGAATCAAATTGACAAGCACACCGACTCAACCAACCCAATCACGTACCCACACTTTCTCCCCCTAAATCTCTCCCCCCCCCCTCGCACCCGCGCGCGGGCGTTCTCTCTCGCTCTCTCTTTTCTCTCTTTCTCTTGCGTTCGTCGTTTTCTCTCTTGTCATATAATATATAATTTGGATTTGAATATATAATATATCTCTATCTGTCTCTTACTCATACTGTTATTTGCATGTGTAGGTATATGGATCGTTTCGGGTTAGGTGACCAAGATTTATGCACACGAGTTAGCAGATTTTTATGAATATGTAGGATGTAATTTTTGGCTCAGTATAAAAACAAATCCGGTCATAAGGTATTGTTTTGCAATTTACACATCACAAACTACTTACAACGACATATTTAACGGTGTTTCCCAGAAGAAATTTTGCACGTTTCTGTAGGATATTTCACTTGCACTCCTAGTTAGATTTCTTCACAAGTGTTTTCGGATAGTGGAATTCCTGTCTTATTTCAAAATAAAATAAGCGTTTGTATTATCAAAACACTTAATGCCCTTTTTCATTTATATTGTAAACGGAATCGTTTTACAAATAGCAGATTAAACTTACATGACCTTTAAAACATTATTGAGATTCCGTTTGTTTGTTTTGTTATGCAAAATTATTTAGTGTGTGCAAGCCACTGTACAAAATCTATTATGTATGTATAAATCAAAACAGAACCTACCGTCGGGTTAAAGTTCTAAATTAATGTTTATATATAAAATGTAAAGGGTTAGAAAGGCACAAGACATCATGGGCATAAAGCACGCATATTAGATATCGTTTCTTCTGGAAAATGTCATTCCTCTTGTAAGTTTAACGTGTAATTCTTTGAAAGTATACAATTGCAAAAAGAAATTTGACATATTCACTAGTTCGTTAATTTTTTGTGGCATTGATATCAAGAATATCATTCTCTAATTTCATAAATATCTGCTGTACTGTGGGCATGGATCGCGATCACGTGAGATGCAACGGCCCATACCGACGTGTAAAGTCCAATTGTCCCTTGTATGTGTATTTTTGACTGTATGTGGCTTTATTTATTTAGTAACTATCGCTGCATTTACGTTAATTAGTCGAAGTTAATCATACATTTTTCAGCTTTTCCAATCTGTCACATTTACTCTCACAACTGCTTCCATCCAAAACGGTTTTATATTACGTTTCCTCTGTGATTTAACATATGAATACTCTTTTTGCGACATACTTGCAAGAAAAATGTCCTGTCAGAAAGATCGTATCTGGAAGGTGTACTAAAATTCAATGACAATGTCGACATTTTCCCTCCCACTTCCTCTTCATTTACTTATTCCTTTTCATGTATATTCTCATTAAGTACTTCTTTTCCTCACGATCTTCGTTTTTACCAATCAAATATTTTTCAACCTTAGCGAATTTCTAAATGGTTGCTTTGTCGTAAAATCATTTTTGTAAATTCAGAATTAAGTAAAATGATAATGTAAATGTTACCGTACTGAGCTATTTTATAAATGAGTTGCCTAGGAAATGCACGATATCTTGTCATTTTTAGTGCATTTCCATTATTAGCGCAATAAACCCATTTATTGCCTCCATAAAATTGTGTTGAACAGAATTTTAATGAAAAAACCTGATCAATTTCTTTAATTTAGAACAACAAAGAAAAGTGATTAAGTTCGTCATTTTTCGCTGTTAAGATTAGATTTAGTACATTTCCCTACCCTTAAATTCTCCCACTCACACACATAGTCATCTACTAAATAACCAACCGTTTTTCTACAAACCTACGCCTGTTTCCTTTTTTCCAATTTTCTTATATCTTCAACATCTTTCACGTTTTATTTCTTAGCGATTGCTCCTATTTCCTTTTTCAAGTGGACATTTGAAAACCAATTAAAATTTGTACCCCAACGTGTAAGTCATGCGACACCTACTTTTAAATGTGGCTATACGCTTAATTTTAGTCGAATACAATAGAAGTATAAAATATTTGGTTGTATTATATACTTATTTCCGAGTACATTAAGAATGCTAAACTGAATGTTTAATGAGTTGATTATTACACCAAGACACTCGGCTGAGCAATGAAAGACGTGATTCAAATGAATGGAATATTACTTGCAATAAAATTTAAATTAATTACATATTCATTTATTTCATATACAGGTTATAAACGTTAAAATTACATTAGAAAATGAAACAAAATTCTTACGGAAAAGGAAACGTTTACATGTTTATCGTTTAAGTTGACTCTACCATTTGCAATATCATTTGAAAACTTAATTAACCGATTATGTAAACGGAGACGCAGAATACATGAGTTTCATGAGCCTCTGAAGAAGTAAAAGAAAATTGTCAGGGAAAATCGGTATAATAATTGAGGCATGAACGACCGAGAAATAGTTGCACACGAACCGTAAAGAATACCAGGTACGAAAATATGAAAATTACAAGTGTCCCACGACTTATGGACGGGGGGTATATTAACTGTGCGATTTTGAACATGTTAAAGTTTTCCGTCCGTCTAAAACTCACAGCGGCAATATATCTCTTTGCACTAATCTTTCGTTATTAATTCTCACTACTCATGTTGTGCCGAAGAAGAAGTACGAACGAACAATTTGCCGTCAGTACATAAATAACCGTTTTTCAATTCGCCTTAGCAAGGCTGTTCGATAGAAAGTGATTTATGTATGCGGTGTATGTCCATCGTTTTTTATTTCTTCGCGTACACGGTGTATGTTTTAATTAATCATTATGAAAGTTACTTTATTACAAACATATATATTATGAGCAATGAAAGTTGAGTCGGCTAAACGTTATTCATCCTCTATTCCTGCCACAGTTCTCCTCAATCCTGTAGTATTCTTGCTTCCTCGACTTCCAACTTCCCTGATTCTTCCGACTGATTTTCCTCTTGTAGGCCCAACTCGGATTAATATATAATTATATTTGTATATATTTATATATTTATATATATATGTATGTGTGTATATATATTTAGAATTTCATTTATCCATTAATGAGAGACACGCGTCTTTGAAATCCATATTCTTTCCTTTCTTTCCTTTTTCTTGTTTAGTAGTATTGCGTTTTTATCTGATCATATTTCGAATGTCGGATTTTCACTATTGACTAACATAAGTGGAGTGTAAAGCGTTCGAAAAACAGCCAAACACTATTTTTGGATTAGGATTGTAACCTTAAGATCTTAACAAATGTTCTTGCAGAAGCAATCATATTTTTTAAAGCGTTGTCGCAAATTTCGTGCAAATCGGCCGTTGAAATGGATTAGTATAAAGAACATAATAAGAAATGAATTGCTGTGTTTGTTTCAAACCCAATTGGAAGAATGATACAATCGATAATCGCCTACAGTTATAGGATTGGATCAGAAAAACTGGAAGCAACCCGAGTTTTTAATGAATCTCCGCCTGTCTCTCATTCGCTCATCAAGATCTCTCATTGTTCCGCTCTTTATTTTCTTTCTCTAAAAATTCACCGTTTTTCGTAAATCCCCCTCCATTCCCAGTTTCGATGTACAAATTGCATCTTCTTTATTGGTTGTTCCTTCTTTGTTTACCCCTTCCCTTATTTTTCTGTTCTTTCGGAATACAAAAGGCATTCAATTGTAACATTTGCAACAATGTACAATAATTTTCTGATAGGCGCGAGTGCGCGCACTTATTTTTGTTCCTATTTTTCATTCGTGTGTAAAATATAAGTGTTTCGGTCCCATTTTTGTTTTGCCGCATTGTGCCTTTATCTCTTTCACAATAATCTCTCTTTATTATTCATTTTTATCGCACAAGAAGGCTGCCGGCTGTATTTCGTTTCTTTGCGAAGTGCGCTTCGTCAGAATAATACATATTGGCAACACATGTCCGAACTCGAAAAGTTGTGGAAGAGAATATCTTTTGTACCGTAACGTTTATTGGCCAAAATAAGCAACATTATGTTTAAATTACGAAAAAGTAATTGTAACGTCTACTTCCTATACCGGTAAAATTAGGTTTAGGAATATCGCAGTGTAAATGCTTTTACATAATAAGGCAAGTTAATTATAACCCGAGTATTAGAGAAATATCTGAAAGAGCCAACAGTCGGTTTTGATCTTTAAGACATATCTTTCCCACATATTTTCATTGGTTTTCATAAAATGGCAAGAATTTAAACTCCTTGTCGGAATAAAATTTCAAATTTCTTTCCGCACTGATCTATCACACCTTTTTCTCAAATTTTTCTCAGTTAGTTCGTGTTGACTTGATTGGGAAAGATTTGAGATAAGCCGGAAATATTTGCTCCTTTTACAAATGTTTCATTTAACACCAAACCCAGCATTTTCGTTCTAAATACGTTTAAAATTTGCCAAACGTGTCTTTCTTTTTTTAAATTGTAGGTGACTCAGCCTCAGTCTTTTAATCCTGAGTTCAATCCTTGTTCGTGTTTTTCAGTATGAGCATTCACGTATATATATGTCTACCGTTGAACCATCCGTTTGTATGTGTATCGTATTTGCGCCTGAAGATGGACATCTTTGTGATAGTCGTTGGTAATACGGATTACTGAGAAAATGGTCAAAAATACCCATCTTCACTCACGTAATATAAAGTTTCAAGTACACGTACTCGTGTACTATTTAAATAGTATAACACATTGACTGTTTTGCACCACTTGTTGACACTCCATCAGGGACCCCAGCGGCATAAAATTGATCACACTTTGATTAACTTGACTTTTTTGAGAACTTTACCGAAATGAATATTCAAGAAATGATTCTCCACAGGCGGATTGAATATTTGTGTCAGTTATATAGTCCATTGTATCAGGCGAGAAAATGTAAAAAAAAATCTTTAATGTCACTTATTTTTTTTAATCGATTGTAGAACTTGCAGCCCAGAAGTAACATTGTAATTGTAAAAGTTTAAAAAAAACAACAATTATGCAGAAGAATGATAATACTGAGAAATAGATAAGTCGGTTAGGTTGTTGTACTACGGTAAATCGTGGAAAGGACATAGCCGAATAAGACGTTCAAAAGTGCCCCCAATCCGATTGAAATTCTGAATGAGCCATTGATAGCTTATGAAAAAAGGAACATTTTTGGGAAATTTCAACTTTATGTCTTGACCATGGACTGCGGGGCATGGTAAAATGTACTCTTCACTTTTCCCGCAATTTTCTCGCAATCTAGTAGAAAATAAAAAATGAAAAAAATTAGAGATACATTTGGTAATGGTGCGCACATTTCAAATTTTTTCAGATTTTTACATAACAAATTTAACTGGCAAAAACATACAAACAAAATATTAGTCAGAAAAACGTCGATTTGACACCGGAGGAGGTCCGGATCAGCGATGCTCCGTTTTGTGAGTTGAGATGTTATAAATAATGTCTCTCTGATTTATTTAATCATTTTTGCTGACCAGCAACAGTGTCGGAAATATCAAAAACCGTTTTTTTAGTCAGTTTTTGCATGTCATTTCAACCTATGAGATAAACTTTGGTTCAATTTTTGCCCGATAACTATTTTATATGATATTTAACGTTGATGAGTACGGCAAATAGTCGTAAGAATGCGAGAAAACTAAACAAATGGACTAAGTCGACGTTACCGTGTAGTCTTATATTCTAAGAAAATGAAGATCAAGCGAAGAACGTTGCTAGTGCTGCGACAAAGTGTCAGTCTTTTAACTCAAAGAAACTTTACACATGCACAGGCCTTCAAAACGTCTTCGATGTTACCGTTATTCTAGTCTTGCATTTTTGCAATTGTGGTTTTATTTAACAGTCCCTAAAGCAAAGTAAGCAATGATGCGAGTTTTCTGGCGTGTTCTATTCAAGAATTGTAAGCACACTGTTTTAGTCCGGTGAACGTGTTTGGACAAGATATGTGCACGTGTATTACACTTGAAAATGTTGACAAACAAATTGTGAAATCATCTGACAGTAAATGTAAATTATTGTTGCATCGAGGAAGGAAAAAAATTTAGAAAAAAAGTAAGTTCTTAACAGGATTCGAACTCAGGCAAAAAGCTTCTCTGTCTTAAAAGATTGACACTCTGTCACAGCGCTAACGACGTTCCCTCTTTTGATTTTCACTCTCTTGGAATATAAAACTACACAGTAACATCGACTTTTTCCATTTATGTAGTTTTCTTGCATTCTTACGACTGTTCAATGTACTGTATAACATACGCACGTTGTCCTAACACACAAAAACTGACTAACAAAACGGCTTTTGATTTTTCTTACACTGTTGCTGGTCAGCAAAAATGAATAAAAGAATCAGAGAGACGTTATTTATAACATCTCAACTCAGAAAAAAGCGGAATTGCTGACCTGGACCTCCTTCGGTGTCAAATCGATCTTTTTCAGATTGATTTTTCGGATTTTATTCTTTTACCAGTTGGATTTGTTATGTACAGATCTGAAAAGAAATTAAATGTGCGCAACGTTACCAGATGTACCTCTGATCTTTTTCAATTCCTTTTATACATTAAATTTCGAGAAAATGGTCGGGGATGTGAACAGAACATTTTACCCTCCCACCCCCTCCGCGGCCAGGATACAAAGTTGAAAATTCGCAAAAATGTTCCTTTTTTCATAAACTATCGAATGGCTAATTTAGAATTTCAATCGGTTTGGCGGCACTTTCGACCGTTTTATTCGGTTATACCCTTTTTTAATGTGTAATACGACACAGAATGCACTATACCCTCCACAAATTTCACGTCACATGAACAATACGCGTGATTGACCGTCCCCGACAATGTGAGTGTAACGTGGTAGTCAATGTGTCAATGTTACCTAAATAGTGTCGATAATGAGGAGCGCAATATGGATAAGAGTAGACTGAAAATGGCATGTGAGTCCTTAGAGGCTGGTGACGATGTGCGGCTTGGCAGTGGTTGTGGCAATTTCGGATAATCTTACGTCGATTGGTATGCGATCATCGTACAATGTTGGCGCCTGGAGAATGATTCCTGCCGTTCCGACGACCACGGCCAATGTGAAGATCCACAAAAAGAGTCTGTCGAGAACCATGGCGACATATTTCCAGTCTTCCTTCACCTGCAATCATTTAGAGTGAGAACACGATTTTAACGTCTCCTATTGCCGCATAAAGGTTAAGAGGAAAAATTGAAATTAAACAAGTAGGAATATTACAGGACGAGTATTCTTCAAAATGTCAATAAATATGTTCTAAGAGACAGAGGGTTCAAGTATTTAAAGATTATCAACAAATTCATGAAAAAAAAAAGTCTACGAAATGTATATGCTAAATTCGTTTCTGTTGAGTTCTAAAGTACACATTAAAGTTCACCTTTCGAGTTTTCCAGTTCACTTAGCAAACTAGCGTTCCAAACAAATTTGATGAAACTTTATCATAACTCCCCAAACGGATGCAAGATTCTGCTACCGTTTATTAAAAATCACGAATGTAAATGTAATCTTTGTACATATATTAGAGACAACGTTTCTTCGAAGACCTAAGTGGATTATACATAAACGTATCTTGCTGAATCGAAATAAGTTATCTCCAACAACGTACGCTTTGCTATTTTTGCCGGTGTCAGCTCAGCTTTATACCACCCAGAATGATATTATTAACTGAACCGTGAACACAATATATTTTCTACTATCATTTACAGCAGCATCAAGATGGAGAAGGCTGGCTTAGATGCGAACTAAATACATACTAATAAAAGTAATCGAGCAAAGTAGTTTGCCTTGATTATTGAGTAGTTGTACTGAAAAAGTACCCAAACGAATCACCTTGTCTAGCTTAATCTCGTCGCTTTTCTGAATTGCAGAGAAACAATGGAATTTTCAACGGCATTGTACGACAGAGAATAAAATACACGAAGGAGGAGCAGTGTTTTTCTCTTTGCTTTAAAATGTCTCTGTTTGAAAACTTTCCTTTTCTGTGCCCTTCGATCATCTCAAGGCGATGTCAAAGATGTGTTCTGATTTCGTTTGTTCTTTCTTATTTTTAGCATCGAAACAAAAGTGTAACATTGTATTTAAAGAATACCAAATAACCTTGCACTATCCTGAAAAATGTGGGGTAAAACGTTTTCCTTCATACATCCCCCACAAAGGATAATAATAAAGGTCTCTCTGTAACTTGACCCGATCAATTAGTGCCCAGTAGTTATATCAATAGACACGTATCACGGGATACCCGGTATAAAGTGACATTTATTTCGTATTTGACGATATTACGTACTCTCGTCGAATCTTCCTCTCGTTTCGTATGATCGGCGATAAAACGAATACCCTCGATAGCCTTGTACAGTTCCGGGCAGTGATGCCAGTGATTGAGCGTGTTGCATAAAGCGTCGACGCTCTCTTCTGTCGGCAATTGCGGTGGTGGTGCGACTGTCGCACTCGCGGCCGGCGATCCGTGGATTCTACACGTACTCCCTAAATTTACTGCTTCCAATTCTCTACGGCAATTACAATGACAAATCGTACACAAAGTTTTCTTTACATCGACTTTTTTTAATTTTAACAGAGTAACACAACTTAAGTAAGAAGAGGTGCTCAGAATTTTTCCTTCCTACACGTAAATACAAATACAAACCAATTAAACGTATATACCTGGAATGCAGATCCTCACGTGAATCCAGACTAGGAAACAGTACGGATGATTCTACTAACTCTGAAGCAGAACTTTCGACGAACAACGACGGGTCCCGTAATTCCAACCCGTTACACGTTCTGACCATAACACGATGACCATGATGCCCGCCGATGCCCCTCTTCTCAATATACTGTTGTCTGCACAAAAGAATTCCAAGAATTTCATTAATTTTCATTCTTTTCGTATGCTCTCTTTATTAAACACGTGAACACTGTAGATAATAAAAATTTGAAATAACAAAATAAGATTTGTGATGAACCAACATCTGAAGTACACCAAAACATGCTTGAACTTGACAGTTGTAGCGTACATTGCAGGCTATCAAAAGCTTAAGGAAACGCGGAGAGATATCTTGAAGACGCATTTTACGACAATTTCGTCAGAAAATGTCTTCAGTTGCAATACATGTTATAATTACTAAATATTTATAATAGAGAACAACTGGATGTAGTGAGATATTCTGTATCCCTTTTATTATTTGACAATTGTTGTCAATAAATTTGAAATAAAGTTTGATATTGGTATAGAATTTTTTATTTCTATTATATAAAAATATCACATTCCTATTAAAATGATATCATGATCGCATCGGTTGCTTAGAACCGTTTGTATGGGACTGTTGTAACGTCGGATACTGATTGTCAGTGTATGTGCGTTACTCACTCGTGCGATAATTCGATTTCTCTAGTTATCGCTAATTACCCGAACGTTGAGTCAGAAACAAGTCGCAGTGACTAGAAAACTAACTCTTTCTTGGAAGTGTCTTGATGTGTTGAAGTTGAGATACAATTTTTGACTGACTAAAATACAAAGGGCATAGCCGGGTAAGACAGTGAAATGTGCCCCAAAACCGATCGAAATTCTGAATGGGCGATTCGATAGCTTATGAAAAAAGAAACATTTTTGTCAATTTTCAACTTTGTATCTCGACCGTGGGGGGCGGGGGGGTGTAAAATGTACTGTCCGCTTCTCCCACCATTTTCTCGGAATCTAGTGCATAAAAAAATTCGAAAAAAATGAGAGCCATATCTCGCAATGGCACGCATATACCAGATTTTTTTCAGATTTTTACATAGAAAATCCTATTGGTAAAAAAATAAAAACCGAAAAGTCAATCAGAAAAACATTTATTTGATACCGAAGGAGGTCCGGATCAGTGATGCCGCTTTTTTGTGTAATGTAATATTACTATCAACATCTCTCTGATTTTTTTTATAATTTTTGCTCACCGGCAACAGCGTTGAAAAAATAAAAAAACCCGTTTTTTCGTCAGTTTTTGGGCGTCAGAACAACCAATGAGGTAAACTTTGGTTCAATTTTTGTCATATAACTATTTTATGTAATGTTTAATGTTATTGATTACATTCCATGGTCGTAATAATGCAAGAAAACTAAGTAAATGGAAGAAATCGATGTTACAATGTATGCCTCATGTTCTGAAAAATTGAAGATCAACCAAAGATCGGTGGTAGCGACACGCGTAAGATGGCAATCTGTTTTGTCGAAGCAAACTTTTTCTTTGGGTTCGAATCCTGTTAGGTGCCTTTTTTTTCATCGTTTTTGTGACCTTTCTCTGGGCAACAATACTTATTATGAATAGATATTATCGCGTTAAGAAGAAAAATAGAACGAAACGTTTATCTACGATCGGACAAATTTAAAAATTTCTTATATCCAAGCAAGTATTTTTGAGAATTTTTTACAAAAAATCCGACGGGGCATACATCTCGAAAAAAACATTTTTCATTGAAACGGAACATACGATTTGATAGAATAGATATTTTCGAATAAAGAAAAAAAATAGAACGAAGAGTTTCCCCACGTTCGGACAAATTTTTTAAGTTCTTACCTGGATCAAAGTTTCTTTGAGAATTTTTTAAAAAAAATCGAAGGGGAACTGTTTTTAGATAAAAAATATTTTTTGCTTTAAATAAAAATTAAACAATGAAAACAATAATTTCGATAAAAATTATATTTTTTCCTTGAAAGAGCATTCAAACACAAATTTTGAACAAAAGAACGACTGAATTGGTGCATTTTTCGCACAGTTAGAAGCATTTGAAAAAGAAGAGCCCAAATTTTAAGAAAATTCATATTTTTGAAACGGATGGTCAAAAAATCTGAAAAAATTCATGAACGCATTTTTTATCGGACTTAAAAACTTAAAAAATTTAAAAAAAATCGAAGGGGGTGAGGTATAAAAGTGTCCGATTTGGCATGGAATGCCCCATATACAGATGAAGTGAACTAATACTAATACTAAAACTAATAATAAAGTACTAATTGTTAGAATCAACACAAGGCATAAATTATTTTAACTTTAACAGTACTAAAGAAGAAAAGATTATTTGGAACTGGATAGGATTCTATTAGCCGACAGGAATAGTTGCCGCGCCATTATAAAAGAGAACTTAGGTGCTTTGAAGGAAAATGTAAGAAAGTATGTTTTTACCTGGAACTGTAATCGGGTCTCTTCGACGACGTATTATATCTGCGCATTACCAACAATCTCGGCAAAACGTGAATAAATACGCGACGGACCCATGGCGCCATTACATGTGTCTGCGGTGACCGGAAGTGAACGTTGAGGACTACCACTGTCACACATATACTGTAAATTTGAACATGATTAATATAAATTCTTGTACTCTTGATTGACACGCAACTAAAGACTATACACGTACATTTACAAAGTACAATTATTTATTTTATTGCTTGAAAATACCCCATGTTAAATAATCGAATGCTAACTCCCGGTAAAATTTGGATTTTAGTAAAATTTGCAATTTATTCACTTAACTTATGACAAAGGTCACCATTTTTATGATATTTGTTACGAATTTATTTTTTAAATAATCAAAAAACTATTTTTTTGTAATACTTGAAATATTTAATGTTAGTACCTCAGCCATACAAGAAATATTATCTACAAACCAACAAATTATGGTGAAATGAGGCTAAATATTTTTACAAACTGCAAATATAATAGACGTTCGAATTTCAATGTATATTACTAATCGAGTTCACTCAGTTTTTATGCATAAGACTGTAAACTGTTATCAATGTCAAACAAACGGCTCATATGCATTCTATAAATGATAGGTAAATCTATTGTCTGTACTACAATAAGAATTTCTATGTTATACGATCTTAATTTATACTGCTGTACCTTCTTTACAAGTTTCTCTACGGCAAATATGAACGACGTCGACGTATTATCTGTCATTTCGTATTTCATGAGAATGAATTCCGTGTAATTGTCAATATTAATAGAAAACAACTTTTACCTAAATGTATCCAGGATCATGGTGAAGAGGACGAATTTTCCGAGCAAAGGTACCACCAACGATGTCGGGGGAATAATCTCGGCCAACAAGAGGAAGAACACAGTTAGCGACAGTAAAATCGAAATCGATAGACTGACCTGTCAACAAAAATATTTCGACATATGTAAGTACGCCTTGTAGTCCAGATAGATAAAGCAGATCTATCATTTATCAATGTAATTATAATATGTAATAGTATATGACTTGGAAAATTGTGAGCTTTTGGTTTGTTGAGCGTGTCAAGATTCTTTAAAAACTAAAATTAACACATTGGTTGTATGATCAGATATGCTAAATGTTTCATATAAACGCTTTGAAATGATTGAACTTGAAGGTAGAAATAGTAAAAAAACACCGCCCTTGGAGTTTTCCTGAAATGTTCTCGTCAATCCTGAGAATCGAAAAGAAGTACGTACTTGAATGAAACAATGAACGATTGAAAATTGGGTGGAGTTTTGCTCCAAATATCTAATATTGATTCGACAAGAGACTTTGACGCAGACTGTCAAAATAATAGCGTTTGAGAGTTTGACGGATGATAACGGAACAAGCGGAATGATTTATTAAAATTTGTAATAATCGAAATAATATTGTCTAACAGTGCCAGGTGGAAGGGTGCAATGGAACATTTGGTAATAGTTAACACTCGTGTTACTAAACAAGATTCTGCCCGAAAGATTATTCAAATAAAATGGTTGGATCTTACTTCTTTTTGAATCATATAAAAATTAACATTACAAAGGAAGTTGTGAGTTTGTTGTTCATTTCTAAGAGTATTGCAAATTTTTGATTGACCGCTAGATTGCGCCGCTAAGGGGAAGTAGATGGACCTCTTTTGAGTCATCGTGCCAAGTGGCACCCTCCCATGACGACGCATATGGTTTTTACGGCAGTTCTTTGAGGGTGTATGTAGTTAAAATTTGACACGGAGACAAGGCAGCGTTTAACGAACAATGTGCAGCTCTAAAGTTTTACTTTTTACTTGTTTCGGGATCGTACCCATCGCACCATGACTCGTCGCCTGTTATAATTTTGCTTAAAAAAAACTATGGTTCGTCTGCGAATACCTCCTTCCTTGCACGGCACGTTTCCACCCGACGATCCCTTTGCTCTCCGGTGAGGAGTTTCGGCACAAAAGTGACCATTCGTCGCATTTCCACATTGCTGTGCAAAATACGGTGAACAGCGCTGCAGGACAACCCGGAAAATTGTTTTAGTTGGTCGATCATTCTCTGACGATCTTTCCTGATCAGATCGTGGATTTTGCTAGCATTGTCCTCGTTTCGCGCAGTTGATGGACGGCCGGAACGGACCGATCACTAATCGTCATTTCTCTTCTTTTAAATCCAGAAAACCACTCGAACACTTGTGTTTTGCCCAGGAGATGTTCTTGGTAAGCTGATTGCGCCATTACAAAAGTTTCGGCTGCGTTCTTCCCGAGTAAAAAGCAAAAGTTTACAGACGCACATTGTTTGCAAGATCCTGCCATGGTTCCGTGTCAAACTTCTACTACATACACTCTCAAAGAACTGCCATAAAAGCCATATGTGCCGACATCGGGGGCGCCACTTGACACAATGACTCAAAAGAGGTCCATCTACTTCTCCCTACCAGCGCAAACTTGTACTCCAAGTACACACTTTGGGAGTATGATTCCGGTTACTTTTGAGTACACACTCGTATATTGATACGTAGGAAACGTAAAGTATTTTATTTGCTGGCTTTTGTTTAATGACGCCACTGTGTAATTGACCACCCGCACTCGAATAATTCCTTACAACTATTGTCCGTTATGCTTATTTGACATAAAACGTGTTCATATCTAGATGATGCAGTCGGAAGATGCTGTTAATAAAATCAAGGCTTTCATTATTAAATTATAGAGCCTGCCTAAACTGGTAGGTGGGAATAGTCGGGCAGCCAAAGCGATTAAAATGTATAAAACTTTAATGATGTGTCATCTCGACGACGGAAAAACAATTCAGAAATATTGGATTTCGTTTTATTTTTATGTATTTCCCATCTTGCTCACTTCCCCGCGATGGGAAAGTATCGTTCGAATTAAGTAGTTGTTACATTAGGTTGTTTTATTCTACACATTTTTGTTTACCTTTATGGGCGAAAAATGATGTAATCTTGTTCAAATTTGCAAATTGAGGAAATAAGTTAATAACAGAAAATAATTTTACACGCGCAGTAATTAATTGTAAGTTATTCTTGGTAGAAAATTTGAAGTAGTTAATAACGTATGTATGTTGGACACGCTTTCTTAATTAAATGTCAACTTAATTAGA
This sequence comes from Anoplius nigerrimus, assembly GCA_914767735.1. Lineage (NCBI taxonomy): Eukaryota > Metazoa > Arthropoda > Insecta > Hymenoptera > Pompilidae > Anoplius > Anoplius nigerrimus. The sequence continues at coordinate 13,673,492 of OU612078.1, forward strand.
GCAGAAGTAGTTCTCCGGCTATATACGAACATGAACAAGGTAGTATGAGTTTGTGACACAATTGAGAAATCGTAAGCCGTACAAACGTACAGTGTCTACTACTATTTAGCAATAATACTAACGATGGAAATGTTGACAGACTTAGAAAAATCTTCTTTTGTCGTTGTTAAATTTACATTATTTTGAGCGATCTAAGATCTTAAGTTTTGGTGCATTCCAGAAAACATTTTATTGGCAGTGAATTACGGAAATGAGTAATTTAACTTAAAAATATCGTGTTCTTTGTCGTATACACATGTCCATCTGCAAGCATGCAATTAAGACAACACTATGTTTGCAACACAATGCACACATTGAAGCAAGTAAGTCTGGTATAATTTCATTTTTCTCTACAATCAATAATGAGGTCAAATGGCCTATCAAGGTCAAACCTTTTTAGCGTCTCACCGTAAATATGCATGTGATTGAATGTGTGAATACAGGCAATTGAAAAAGTTGTTGTTGACAACGTTAAGTAACATAAAGGAACAATGTCGGCCGCTGACAAACATATACATCTGGAGGTAACTGTTGTATATCGTTTCTGGTAGATATCATTGTTAACGTAGAGGTGATAGTTACTTGTGTGCAATAATAATAAATATCATTGTGTAATTTATATTATTGTTTCATACATGTCCTACAACGTGATTTATTTAACAGTAGAACAGTAAAAAGTTCGACTTTAATGTGTTTGTATCTTTGATTTTATGGACCCAATAGTCATAAATTAATTAGGACCAAACGCATGCCTTTGTATATATTTCAATGACGTCATACCGTACATCAAATGCATTTGGAACAATCGAGCAACATAATGATAATTTCGATGATTATTACCTTCTCACCACTGTCGCTGGGTAAGTAGAAGACCAAGACTGTAAGGAATGATATTCCCATACACGGTATTATGAGATTGACGGTGTAAAACAACGTTTTTCGTCTCATCGTTATATTGAATGTAATGTCGAGGTAAGGCTCGTCGCAGCACGTGTAAAATTTTTCATTCCTGTTAAAAAATAGAAATTACAAAATTAACGATCTTGTAAAGAATCTCGCCCTCCGTACAATTAGTATTTACCTTACTGCCGGAACTTCAAGTATGTCCCATTCGACGGAAGTATAAAATTCTGATAGATCGACACCAATATCGACGACATTACTACCGCGAATTTCGTCAATATGCCTCAAATCGACCTACAGAAAAGATAACAAAAGCATGTAATTCTTATATTAGCATATTGAATGAGGTACTATATTGGCTATGTTCTTCTACAAATTTATTCTTTTTCTTTTGTTAACCTGAAAACCGTCGTACGTCCATGATCCAAATTTCATGACACAGGTCTGCTCGTCAAAAGGAAAATACTCGACGTCGATTTCGCAGGAAGACTTGTAAATAGCCGGCGGCTTCCATTCGACCCTTCCCGTGTAATTCAAAGTGGCCTTTGTTGCCAGCGTTACCTCGAAATTACCATCGGCACTGGTGAAACAAGAATAATACTTAACCGTTTAAAGGGATATTTTTTGTTTATATTACCTTTCTTCTACTTGATTACCGAGACAAGGAAAAAATGTGTGCTTATTTTTGGGCATAAAGCATGAAGACGACTCACTTGTTGTACAAAACTATATCTGGCCTCCATATATGATCGGATGGCACATGGAGCATTTCCACGCCTCCATACTCCTTTGGATCCCATTTTAATTTGTAATCGTACCACGACTAAAATCGCAAACAGAGACAAATTTTGTATTAACGTGTTCTCTAAATCGAATATTTTATACAACTGCAGGATATGTACCTGTTCGACCCAAAGGTTCGTTGTCATGATCTGATTTTTCAGGTTCTGTGATAAAGAGAATATTATCATATATTCAAGAAAGTAATTAGTATTACGAGTTATATTTAAGTTAAACAACCAATTCAACGGATCTCAAAATCGTGTTTTATATAAAGGATTCGCACGAAGAGAGCATTCTTATAAACCTAACAGTCAAATACTGATGATTAACCACTGTTGATCTGGTAAACTAACGATAGTGTGCAACCGCTGTGATTAATGTGCAAAATATCGCGAGGATTTCCGTTCAAACCGTCGAAAAGAGGGAAAAATGTTACATGTGAATTGATAAGAAACGCTTTGTTAAAATATAATTGAGTGAATGTGTTTATTTATTATGTTTCAATAACTAAATTATTAACTTATTATGTTAACCCGTCCACGCGAATCACTTCCACATAGAAAATTTTACTTTTTGCACTTCGCCATAGATAGGAACCCAGAGATATTACATTTGCTGGTCTCGAGTGTAACGGATACATTTGATCTTTGATATAACTGTGAAGGAAAATTCGCTCTTTCGTTTCCGGTAAAGTTTGTTTTTAAAATTATAATAAAGCATATTTAATCAAATGCCAAATAACATATTTTCATTACTATCAATCATAAGTTTTAACCATTCCGTAGATTAGTTCAGTAAACATAGTGTAGTTCATATATGAATACGTTAGGAAATAACGTCAGGTAGACTTACACCAAAAAACTTACCACGTCGATTAATTGCGACAGCTTGAGCTTGATCTTAACGGTGAGCGCATCTGTGACGTTGACCACTGGTCGAACCAATTTGTTATAGTTCGACAGGAGGTCGTCGTAAAGTCGCTTTGCGTCTGGATTTCCTGAGCATCCTGAAAGTGACAAACATTAGTTTACCTTTCCACCCTGTTTTCAGTCTTCTTGTCTTTGCCCCTTATTCATTAAAAGGCATAGCCGAATACGACGGCTAAAAGTGTCCCTAAAGTAATTGAAATTTTGAATAAGCCATTCGGAAACTCATGAAAAAATAAATATTTCTGTAAATCTTTAATTTTGTATCTCGACTGTGGGGGAGGCGGATGGTAAAATGTAGTGTCGCTTCTCCCACCATTTTCTCGAAATCTAGTAGATAAAGAAATTAGAAAAAAATCGGAGCTTTATTTGGTAATGGTGCGCACATTTCAGATTTTATTTAGATTTTTACACAAAAAATCCATTTGGTAAAAAAGAAAAAGAATGAGTCAGAAAAATACCGATTTGATACTGAAGGAAAAATTAAAAACCGTGTCTCTAGTCAGTTTTCATGTGTCAGAACACCGTATGAGGAAAACTAGTACTTATGTATATATGTATTTGTTTATTAACGTTTCCCTTACGGGTTACACGTTTACATTTCTTTCTTCTCTCATCCTCACCTGCTTCCCCTTTCTTAACTTAGGAAAACTAGTAGGTATATTAGTAAACACATTTTTTATATTGTTAACGCCGCCGCTTCTGATCAACACAAATTATAAAGTTAATTTAAAAGTATAATTTGGTTTCATTTTTATTGATAACTGTATTGTCAATTGTTATTGTAAAATCAAAACGTGGTACAATGCAGCGGAAACAATTGACATGATTTTATATTCTGATCAAAGTATAAGAAAAAATGTTGATTTAATGCCGCATTTATGAATTTTTCGGTCTCACAGCAACAATAAGATTAAGGTCGTAATATTATAGAGCTCTGGATTTATCCTGAACATTTGACTTTACTCGCGGTTCACCGTGTCAAAAAAAGCAAACGAGATGTTTAAAATGCTCATTTTATGTGGCGCTCTTTGCATATTATCAACAGATACGGAAGGTGATTTGGGGGGCAATTGTCTGCTTGATCCGCAAAACACACGATTTACGCACAAGTTATCGTGTTTGCGAGTATACAAAATATTTCTGCTGATGGACACAGCGTTTCAAATAGTTCCCCTGATAAGTATCTTTAAACAATGAAAATCGGTGTCGTTTATCTTTCACATTTAAATGGGTTACATTACGCAAGAGGCGTTTAATGCAAGGTAGATAAACGAGGATTAAATCTATATAAAGTAGAAAGCAGAGAAAAAATATAATATTATACCATTTATTTAATGGAAATACTGACAGGCTAAATAAATCGGTAAAGAGCTAACTGACGTAAAGACGATATTTGGCTCATATTCGCTCTTCGACCCTATATGAGATTCTTTGCCGTCGTTACCTTTTACAAGACTTTTCGTCCACGAGTTGCTTTTCCTTTTCTCACACAGACGCACACGCACACATTTTTGGCCTATACGCTCGATTCCTTTTGCGCCTGGCCTAAACAATGTTATTGTCTAAACCGTTCGCACTCTCTTGCACACCGTACATTCTCGCGATCATACAACTCGCTTTTCATTTGGAATTTCTCCATTCACACAATATTTCCCTGTACAAATCTTATATTTAAATACACCAATTTTACACCTTAACCGAATGCGTAGTCAATTATGCATCAGTTTAATAAGTGCCATAGTAAATGATTATAGCGTAGTAAATATTGGAACCTTCGTGAATGCAGAGTATAAAGTGTGGGAATTTTGACTAAACTAATTTATTGACAGGATAATGTGCACGGAGGGGCAAGATATAGAAAATAATGAAAGAAGGAAATCCGCATTTATATGTAAAGCGATACCATTAATGGCTTCAGAACTATACGCGATTAACCCCTGGTTCCAGACAGCGGTGGCTTTTATTTGGAAACCTCGACAACCACATCTTAATCCGACGGCCACCAACCCATTGCACCGAATCGCGACACGCCGAACACATTCGCAACGGGAATGTGCCATCCACTATTCCTTTGACGCATTATTGTCGCCGCTCTAATTTCGTCTATTTAACACTTTTACTCCGACGTTAAAACTAGTGTTCCTTAAATCTTTACGAGGGATAGTAAATCAGCGGCATATTGCATTACATTTATCTCGTTAAATTTTCCCCAACTTTTACGCGTCATATTAAAATAATTCAATATTCGAAAGATATCACTAGTCTCGAACGATGCACATTAAAAAGACCAGGATGATGTATTTACCAAAGGGACAATATTTTACATAATTCCTGAGCTTTGGTTAGCAAATATACAGGGTGGCCACTGTAAAACTGAAGGATTCGAAAAGGGGGTTAAAATGAGTATGTATGATATCCAATAAAACTCATTGTTATTCTACTTCGGGACAATTGACTATTCACACTCGATCTTACAGTAGTCAGCTTGTAGAATTTGACAATCGAGACATTGTCAAATAGACGTATGTACCTGAATCTGGTAAGTATTTAAAGTTTTATCTTTTAAAATTGTGACCTAAATGAAACAGTATGATCATATACTTCAGCTGATTTGGTTTTGTCAAATAATTCTGTTTCCGACTATGCCATGAGTTGTCGCCCTTATTAGGTCGATCACTTAAATTAGTTTTCTTCTATTAAGTAACATTCAGTACAATGAAACTTTTAATTGGTAAGAGAGACGATGTAAGATCCCAATGAATGTATGTAATACAAAACTACAATTTTATTTACTTATAATAAATCATCCTTATTTACTTTCACTAACTGACTCCACATTATATTAATTTTATTACTGCTCGTTTTTTTGTATGCTGAATTTGCTAGTTACGTCTCTTTTTATCATTTCGTTGCTCTGTATCTTTATAACTACCTCGTATATACTCGTAACAGTGCGAATAGATAAAGCAAATAATTTTTACTTTTATTTTAATTGTTTCCCCTCCAACCGCTATTTAACGCGAATGATAAAACTTCTCCCAGCATAGAAAAGATCAAAGAAGCGGCAGCTAACTGAACAAAAAATCCGCTCTTAATGTGTTTCTTTCCCACTCCAATCAATTTTACTGCTGATGAACTGTGAAAAATTTCGACCAGGCTAGGCTATAGGTAAAAGACAAGCGCTTCACTTGATCAAACACTGAGCCAATTTGAATGTCCAATCAAGCATTCTCACTGACATAATAATTCGTTCAAAACCTTGCAGAAACATTAAAATCTAATATTTGTTAAGAATCGCACATTTTCTTCCTCTCATGTTATTTATTCCTTTATTTTGTTAAACGTGCATGTTCGGTGTATTATCTATCGGCAAAGACTCATTGGTTCCTTCTTTTCGGCTTACACACAAAGCTAAACATTTCAAGTTAATTCACGTAATTAGACGTTATTTGTAAGGATAAAATATATTATACCAGTGACACAAGCAAAAGACATTTATAGTAAAAGGTGTAATTTTTCTTTGTCCCGCTTGATAAATTCTGGCCTTATCAGCAACCCAGGTTACTCGGCATCTATACCTATATTTCATAGTAACTCACTTCTTTGTTACAAGCGGAGCTATCGCGCAGACTAAATCGCATAGATGTGTGATTAGCGAATAACACATGTTATCAGAGTTTGCGAGGAACCAGACGTTACGAGAGGCTTGTTACTGGCTAGTGGTATCCGGGAAACGGCCAGCTAGTAACAAGTTGTTGGGAGAGCTAACGTCCATGCTTTGACCACCAATGCATGCGGATTCAAAATAACGTTTCCTCGTTTAATGCAATCCTGTTTCCCCCTGCATACAAAGGCAAGCTAGTGGCACGTTCTTCCGCAATCTCATCTGCCCTGAAATCAGTGCTATCTATGAGTAAAGGTAGTGCCTGTACTTGTTGTACTCTATTTTACTTGTTTTAACAATCGTAAGCCTTATAAACTTCGGCCATCATTTGAAACTGTAACATCTAACAATACGTTCTCGTGAAAATCAGTAAATAAATTATACAAATGCCACGAATGTTATTTTTCATTAATATTTACCTGATATGAGCACCAAAACTATCCACATGATCCCCACCAAGCTCTTCATCATGTCATCATGTCACGTGCACCTCATTTCTTCCAGCCGTTGAGCCTCAGACCCTTCAGTTTGTCCGCTAGAACATAAGTTATTAATTGTAACATTAACGCTGAGATGCCACCTGAAAATATTTGTTTCATTTTTACCTTGTAACGATTAATCGAAGGTTTTCTCACGAAAGTACAACATATGATAACACTATATGATATTAGAAATAACAAGAACTTTTTATGTCAAATGATTGGACGCTGAATCCAATAAGGAATAGTGAATCTTGAATATCGAAAATAATATTGTATTTAATATTATATTATATTATATTATATTAATATATTATATATTATTATAATTATAAAACATTATAGAATAATATTGTGAATAAATTTTTCTATTATGTTGTAGTTGAATCGCAAAAGTACATTTATTTAGTCATCTGTGATGTGTATTTCACCAACCATAAAGATGTTGAATTATGGGGTCAGTTATTGTTCATAACGCTACCTCGGTTACTTATAATTCGTGTAAACATGTTTTACCTAAATAAGTATTACTGAACCGACGGTGATAGGGAATATGATAATCGTCTCGGAAATAAGCAACCACTGATTCAAAAGAGGATAACACAAAGAAAGGTGACATGCAGATAACGTAAGGGATTGAATCTGCGTAGAATCTAAGGACGGACGTGAAGAATTCCGAGAAATGATAAGAAAAAGAAGAAGAAGGAGGAGAGAGAATGAGAGAGGACGAAAGGGTTTGTGGGTGGGAGACCGTGAGAGAATGGGAGAAAAGATAAGGCTGCGGAAGAGGTCACATCGCAAGTAGGTCGCATCTCACGGCTCAATATCGCCGAATACACTTTCCTGTCCTCTTCTAAATTGGGTTACAGAGGTGGTGCCGAAGGATCATCGAATGTCCACTGCCTTCGTCCTGTTCACTGTCTTCACTTTTACTTATACGGGACAAACGAAAAAACATTTGACAACTAAAAATTGTTTAGTAAACAATTCTTGATATGACGCAACGAGACATTCTTGTTTTATTATATGTACTGTAAGCAATTGGCGATCTTCGCAACTAGAATATTTAGATTTCTTTCGCCACAATCACTATCCTTATGAGGAAAAGAATATTAAAGCGACTTTGTCTTAAAATATTTAAGGAATATAAATGATTGAGTAAAAGATTTAACGAATTCCATGAAAATTAGTATTGATGGCAAGATGGAGGATGTTTTATAGTTTACGACATTCGGTCGTAATAAATAGCATCTACAACGTAACTCTCTTTACCGGAAAAAAAAGTTTACTACACACATTGAGTAAAGCGGGAGCCGTTTTTATCTGGTCCAATAGATTTAATGGGTGGTCTTGAACAATCGTGCCTTCCAACTCAATTCTTTTCATTTATTTATCAACAAAAATCGTTCACAAGGTAAGAGAACAATGAACACACTCATTCAAATGTCAATGTATGCTATCACAGATCAAAGATGAAAGTTCATTGTGAAGAAAAAGGGGTATGAGATAACCTGGTTTTTACATGAACAAAAAATTCCATTTTATATGAATGTATATAATATGTATAAGAAATGGGCGTTGTGTCGAGTAAATATGCATATTGATGTGAGAATAGAAGTAGGTATATGCATGAAAATATTAGATGAGTAAAAGTAGATAGCAGCCAATATGTGAGAGACAATGTAAAAGAGTGAGAAATCGCCGAATGGAGCAGTCCACACTCGTTCACATCTTTTCCAACCCCTTTTTCATTCCGTTTCGCGTCCGTCTAAGACTCCTTCACGGTCTGAAGGACCCTTAAAATGTCCTCGCGTAGGGGTCCATAAGAAAGCGAAAATTCTTGGCCGACGGCGTGGGCGTGTCAGCAGAAAAGTGTGCATTTTTCGAGTATTTCAATTCAAACTCCTCTTTCACACTCACTTTCTCAGCACATATTTTATCTGTAATCCCACCGAAAATACGTAAAACTATGAATCGTTGATACAATCCTTTCGATGTCAACCATCATTGCTTCGTCATGCAATTTCAATGCATTGCATTGTTTATTATTGTAAAAGCAGCCAACAACTAACAAGTTAAGACATCAAGAATGCTTTGACATCGACAATCTAAAGGGATCCCTGAATCATTAGCACCAGTATCGTAAATGTCGCAATAGCATAGCAACAATAAAAAATAGAATAGTTATAGAGTTTCTAATTGGAAAAGTTTGCCGCGAAAGACCATTTGTAAAAATTGGAATGATATTGGGCGTGCCCCATTTTGCGCTTGGCTTTAATGTCTAAACGCCGGACGAATGGAATTTGTTAACTACAGGTGATGCGCAGGGTCGAGAGGGTAAAAGGAGATTTGCTTCATTCCCAGGGAACTTCTGTATGTCGGGCGCCAGCTCAATTGAAAATCGCCAATATGTCGTTTCCTCGTCGACATCAGAACGTACGTCATTCCTGAACACACAACCTGTACCGGCACAATCGTACGTCTCTGCCGCAACCTTCCCTTTACACCCTCTTCGACTCTTCTCTTTACATCAGTGCGTGAGTGAGGAGAAAACTTGACAATTATGTAATTTCGAATGGACTGCGGTCGCTGGAAAATTACGATGTGAAGAGTTTCCTACCGAGCCATTGTCCTTTCGGCTCTTTAGTCGTCTTCCAAGAAATTTGTCTACCCGTCTTCTCTACTTGCTTACATGTAGATCTTAAAGTGCAAGCTCAACTCTGTTTTCTAATTAACTATACGTCTCAATTCACATAGACAGTTTCTCTCGAAAATAAATATTTGTCAACGCAGTTGTCATTTATCATCGAATACAGGACCAAAAAATACATTTTGCAAAAAGTAAGTACATCAGGTAAAGGTATCTTGATCAATCTAGGATCAACGATATAATGTATAATTAATTACTGCACTTTTGCAAGAATACGGCGATGAGTAGACTGAGAATAAAAAATGCATCGCGCTACATTTACCGTTTCTTTATGATGCAATGATAATCCGACAAAGAATGTATTGATTGTGAAGAAGGATCGATTAAAATTGTCGGTAGCGGCAATGCTCATATTTGTAAATTATTAAAACGGTCACCCGGGAAATGGCCGTCTGAGATTTTAACCAATCAGCCAATAGAGAGACTGGTGTCGATTACCAGCGGTCATGTACCCAATTACGTTTTATTTCGATGATCGTTATCAATACGCACCGTATATTGGCCACCTAATAAATCAGTACAAGACAGTCTTGGACACAAATTAGTACGTTTTTAATAAATCGCGTTAAACAAATTGCGTAGTGACTACTGAATTTCTGTGATTGACGATTTGTGATTTATCGTTAAATATATTGATATATTAATCCTGCTTTCTCGGCCAATTCGATCACTAGATGAAAGGAAAATATAGTATTCCAAATATCGTTTCTGGATCAGGCCTCGACGAATGTTTTGGCGAATTGACATATTCATATTACAAAACAGGTGATAAGTCATGAATTAATAGCATGGTAAAATAATAAGAATTTGTCTAACAGAACTGAAAACCATTATTCGCTCATTTCTGCATCTTCCCTTGTGCTCAAGGATTGTCTTCAATTGTACCTATGTTGTTTGTCTTTAAGTTATTGCAATATTTTTCCTTTGGAATCTGTTGTTTCAGGATATGCCACTGTCAACTAGTCTGTAACAATCCCAAGTGCATACTATATTGAAACCGCGTTAATCAGAAATTAAGGCATTTATTGTTTATAATATTGCAACGAATATGCTTCACGTTCTAAATAGCATTGCTATTTGCAGCACTTACAGAAAAGTGCTAGCAAGAATAAACATATCGGTAAACATACAAAAAAAACACATTACTAAATAAACGTTTAAGTTAATTAATTCGAATTAAATAGTGTGCTCTTATTTACAAATAACTTCATGCTAAACAAGATCTCACAGTCACACATGCCTGAATATCTCGTATGTTTTCAAAACCTGCTTTCAACTTCAACTACTATTTCTTTATTCTCATATCGAGTTATGCAATGTCATTACTTCCTTCTTTCTATCCAATGTTTAGCGTGACACGTAAAACGTATAATTTAATATAATTTGGCACTGCATCAATGTGGATTCCGCGGAAAATACCTCCAGTTCGATCGAGACCGACACTGTCATTAATATTGACAATCTTAAGTTGATGACAGTTAGTAAGGTTTGAGTATGAGGGAAAGTTCGACATCGGAATATGAGGGTTAAAATGGGAACGGAGAACTCTAATTAAGAAATACTTTTTCTGATGTCATTGACTACGAAATGGATTGTTTATTTTGAAAGTGATGTAACACAATTTTCTCTTGTTTCGAGTAACTTAAAGGTTAGCATATTAGTCAATTTAAAAATATATATTAATCATATCACGTCTGGCAATGTTTCTACTAATTCATCAATATGCAATTTGTTTATATAAATTTGTTTTAGGCGAATTTAACTAAGATAATCTATATTTACGGATTGCAAATGGACTTACGCCACTTTCAAAATAAACGGTCCATTTAACATACTGTTATAAGCAAAAACATGTGTTAGGACAAAGTATTGTATATTTTGCATAAGACACGCATGTACTTAACAGATATACAGATAAAATAAGAAATCATGACGTATACATTAAAATCGACAAACGATATAGATTGCTTTAGAAAATGTAAAATTTTTAAAAAATGCAAAAGGAGACATTTACCATCAGTAAACGTGCACAGACCCGGCACGCGCTTATTATAATTATATTATACACATATTATGAAAATAGATAATTTCATGTCTTTTATGACGAATTTGCGAACAAATAATGAATGAGCTTCATACATAGAATCTCAGAATTATTAGTTTGCATAGTATAATCGGGAAAGTTGCACTAAAACATTGTAATATCATGTGCGTATCTCTTTAAATGTAGAAAACAGAGCAAAAACAAAACTCATACAATCAAGGCTTCTCTTAACGGTCCTGATGTAAAAAGACAAGTAGGGTTGTGTGGCGTTCGAAAAACGAATTTTGAGAACCTATTATATTAGGAAAGTGTCCCTTGATCATGAGTCTCAAATCACCAGACCTATTTTCTTGCTCCTGTTTGCATACATTAATGTGGTCATAAAATAATCGCACATAATTTCTGTTACCTCACTTTTTCTTTGCTCTATGTTTATTACCTTTTGCATTTTTCATTCACACCATTATCTGCGATCGTCCCTCCGACGTGATTATTTAGTTACTGGATAATTTTGCATACCTTTATTACGTTTGTACCAAATTCATATGCAATATCCATTGAAGTACCGTGTTTTACTGCTGATATGTATAAAAATACATGAAAACAATGATAAAACCGTTTATGTCAAAGCGATAAAAGTGCAATAAATCAATATCAAAGTTCGCTGAAATAAAATAAATGCACAGTGGGACCAAGCAGGCGTAAGTATATACACATGAAAGATGACATAAACATTTACAGTATTGTTCTTTTTTTTACTAATGTATAATCAACGATGTGTGTTGAGGACACTACAGAAGCGCTGAGTAAAAATTAAAATATTTTACAATAAAGATGATATACGTTTGCGATAAAGTTTAACCATTCTTTCTGAAAGTCTCAGCGCGAAGCCTCCGTGGCGCAATCGGCTAGCGCGTTCGGCTGTTAACCGAAAGGTTGGTGGTTCGAGCCCACCCGGGGGCGGCGAAAGCCACTTTTTTATTTTCCATCTTTATACTACTTTCGCACCGACTATCCCATTTCGTTGTTTCCTTTCCGCCATCCGTTCCTTTCTCCCCCCCCCCCCCCCCCCACACCTTTCGTGCTCACTTCACTTTCGACTTCAATTAAAATCGTGACTCCACTCAGTACCCAATGTTCAACCGATGATCATAGTATGTATCGCAATTCCAAAGGATTTTGAGTTTTTTTATTGTTGATCGTGGGATCAAATAATTTTAGATTTGAACAGTGTATAATGAAATATACGTGTCCAAAATTTGGTATTTCCTTTGCATTTGAATTTCATTTTACAAAGTATGGAAAAATATTATATTTGATTATGTTGGAATAATAATAACTGCAAAAATTTATTTTATTTTGTACACGCCTTACTTTTTGCTCTTTGGCATGTATAAATATATCTTGAGCTTTCATTTGGTTGTTGGGTTGTTAGAGTCTCTTTTTAAGCTGGACCTCTCACCGATACTTTTCAACCATATGAACACGTTCGGCCGTGAGCTTGACCCACTTGTCAGCACATGAAGTACTCGCCTTTGCCTTTATTCCGTATTATACGCGAATGAGCTGATACTATTAAAAATTATAATATAATAAAATGCAATGAAACAAAACGGTTTGCTCAATGGAATTATTCTCTATCGGAATATTTGACAACCCACTAAATTAAAAAATGTTTTTGAAAGAATGCTTTCTGAAAGAAGGTATAAACATATAAAATGTTGAATATTTTGTAAATAATATGTGATACACGATGATAATAAAACTACAAGCAATATCTGAATAAGAAAATGACTAAAATCATCAAAAATACGGTCTTAACAGTTTCTCCACTTATAGCTGTAGTGGTGTCACACAAATGATCATTACTTGGTAATACGAAACCAAATAAAAACAATGTGCGTACAGTTGTGCTATTCCAAGTCGTTCACGAAAGACTGAAGATGCGTTATACATTTCATTACTTTTACTACTTCTTTTGTGCAAAATCGACTATGCGGTATATTAAGTGTGACGTAACATGACTATAAGTATATTCGTTTTATAAGAAGCGGAACCGGCGATGAGTTTAACATTCCTCCGCCAGATGGCTACGGATCTTTACTGTCTTTCGCTCTTCTCGAATGGGAAAGTATGACGCGGCATAATGATAATGTGCGCTGCAGAACGTAACGTCAGCTATCAGTAGGGATAATAACTTACCCTAACTGTGCAAGTGATGATTATGGGATATGATCAATGATGATTAAAACCCGCTCCATATAGTTTACCAACTATCGCGGTAAGCTATTGTGGATGAATCTGATGCAATAGCTATATTTTTTATTTCTTAGTGCATTTGAAATTATGTGTTTTGTAAAATGTTTTTGATATATTTTATGGTCTGAAACGTTTTTTTGATGTCGTTATTTTTTTTTTTTACATCGCCATTTCAAGTTTCGCAATCACAATTATTATTTGATTATCGGGTAAAATCTTTTCCGTCGCCTTAAATCTTGGAACACTCGGGTTTTCTCATAGGTGGATTTTGATATCCATCGGTTGTGTGGTGTCTTTTCATCGTCATCAGCAGCACATATATTATAAGTTTACCGTAGATCTGTCTGAAAGGTAGTAGTGTGTACAAGCGGTCCATACATACAGAAAAAATTAAATGAACGAAGTGGTGAGTGAGTAAGATAAATGTAAACAATTTTGTAAACATTCCCATCGGTCAATGTTGCTGAAATATGAAAGCACATTATGTAGATAAATTGAGATCTTTTGCATCCATTCTTCATCCTTGAACTCACTTTTTCCCCTGTTCTATTGCTCTTTAATCGATGTTATAAGATTGTTCAAAGTTGCCAAACGTTTTTTCACGTTGAGAAGTAGGATCAATGGGAAATTGATAATGAAGAAGAAAATGCGTGGACTAAGAATGAGGTTTTATAGAACTCTGGCAACAGCGGTTATGAATAAGAATCCACTCAGAGCATCATAAAATCATTTCCATATTCTAATGTGGAATGCTTCATTTATTTAAGGCGTCTAAATTCGCTATTTGCCGATAACACCCGGAAAACGTGTTTGGCATAATTTAATGCATTTAGATAGTTTCAAACGCCGCTTGAAGAAAAAATGTTTCATGGATTTAATTATCTTAATATATTTATATGAATCTTATAAAGTTTGCATTCTTCTTCGGTTTTAATGTACAGTGAATGGAAGACGCAAATTACTATATTTAGAAGAGCCTAAGAAGAGCGCAAAACACAAAAGAGTTGATAAAGTTAAGAACGGAATTAGGTTTGTAAGATTGTCGAAATAAGCGTAATCGAAGTATGCGATTTATTATGTTTTCGGAGGCGATAGTTATCCACGACCAACAACTTTTAATCCCACCCATACAAAAAAAAAAAAAACTGATTGAAAATTCCTGGTAGTTCTGTTGCTATTTTACTCTTTGAAGTCAGGTGAGTATTGCAAGTTAAGACTGATAGTATGCACTAGAAAAAGAAATATTATGTTCTTTTCAAAAACCGTTAACTTCTGTTTATACGACTTTGTGTATTTCGAAACCCAGCCAAATGACCAAAATAAAAAAATGTTGTGTATCTTTCGCTTTTCCGGCCTCTTTTCGGTTCACAGTGTTTTTCTCCTTTGCTGTTCAGCACCTTGTTATCTTCTATATATTCCGTCAGCTATTATCCCTTTCAAGTCATTGTCATGTTAATTGGTTAGCCATTTCTGTGCTGACCATTTTTTTTCCTTCGGTCTTCTTTCGTTTGGCTTCTCGATCGCCACATCTCTCTTATTCTCTACTGACACCGCAGTTAGTTCGATAGTAAGCGGCTTTAACGTGGCTCCACCTTCCGATTGGGCGTAACGGTGGCGATCGTTACCCACCGTCACTACTACTACCACCACTCCGAAGGAGAAGGACAGCTTTTCCACCCTTTGCCACCCTCATGTTCGCGCATCGAAAGGAGGTGAGCCGCATGCCATGAGAACCTTCCAAACTGCGAACACTGAACCTGCGAATCTTTTCTTCGACTCTGCTCGAGCGGAGACTAAGAAAACTGGAGTCTAGAGAGGTTTACAGCCTCGGCGAGGCGAAGGAATAAAAACGTATTTCTCGCAATTAAGGCATTTCGAGATTCTCTCCTTCATTCTTTTCCACCTCCTCTCCCTACCGCTTCTGGCACTTTCTCCTCGACGCTTACTCGATTTCCGCGTTTTTCTCTTTCGTTTCTACTGTTCCTTTTTACGTTGCGAATCGGACTAACGGCGGAGAATAATACGGATATCGAAAATTTATATGTCGATAACCGAATGTTCAACTTTCATATCGATCTACGTGTCGCTGTGGTAGTTTGTATACAGGCAAATGGGTCTCCCGCTTATCCTCGAAAGTTTTGGGAGTCTTGTTATACACAGTTAGGATATGTCTGATGATCGTAAACTCTGTGCTCTTTTAGTTGTAAATCCGACTGTAACAGCGCTTAATCCGGCTGGTTATTATCACTGTTTTATCTCAATTCATGACACAGGGATCCTGTGGCCAGGATAGCGACATACATCGACACCGCGTGCAAAAGTAGCAATAGGTCGGTGGTCATTTTTCGTTCTCGCTGGCCTATCCGTCAACGCTCAAACGATTGATACCTTCAAACAAGACCAAAACGATCGACATTGACGAATGACCAGCCTTCAACAGGGTATCTAATAGCATTGAACTGCGCGTTAGAGGACAAGCTCAGTATAATGCGTTGGGATTATTCACCAAATCATTATTCTCAGAGTGCACGAGATCACTTAAAGAATATTTCCTAGTAACGGGCAGGATTGGTCCAGGTTTTTCCTGCTGACAATACGTTTCCTAATCATGTATAATGCAGAATACGTTAAACGCTTCTGTTAAAGAATTGAACACATTCGGTACAGAATGGGTGATTTTAACAAGATACAACGAAGAAATGAATTAATCGAGGGAAGAAAGAGAGAGGGAGAAGAAATTTGATGTGGAAACCGTTAATGGAAGACGAAACGTGGCACAAGGGGTTTGGTCGGGTGCTAGTATAAAAGCAACGACCTGCGCTGACCTGAATCCGCCATTGCGGGGCGATGAAAGGGGACCAACAAAAGATGAGAGGAGGAAGAAAGTGAAAATGTGGAAAGTAGACCGTTGCCGACAGATCCTGTCCTTTTTTTATGTTTATCGTTCCCCATCTAATTCATGGTGTCTTATATCGTATGAAAAAAATGGGCTAAACATTTTTTATTCTTTTTTTATCCTGTTTCATTTTTACCATTTACGACTAGCTTTACCATAATTACTCTTTCCTATCATAATAGATACTTTGTCTTTATCCAATTTATAATATTATAATATTAATTTCCTGCATTTGCATAGGTATTATTAAAGTTGCCATGATACTTTGCGTTGTCGATTGGTATGCATATCATCACGGTAATCAGTGTCTGATATTTATTCTGCCATCTCTTTCTTTCTGGCTCTTTCTCATTTCCCAATCCCTCTCTGTTGACATAGTTACCTATTTCAGTACTTACCATCAACTATATCTAAAAAATTAGTAACAACACGGACAGATAACAAACTTTTTTTGGGTAAATAATATATCTAATATGTGACGAAAAGATTTTAAGTGGTTGACTAATACGTTGTTGACTCTAATTGAAGAAGAACGCGGGATGCATTGGAAGGGGCTGTATCAAAATTGGAAGTGTGTAGTTGGTTGAGGATTACGTGAATCAAATGCAGGTAGAGATCAACTGTGCTGATTTATAAATCGGCGTTGGACTTTCTCTTATGCATTCTCGTTATCGCAAAGTATGTGTAGGTAGGATCCGTACTGACGCTACATCATTACATTATTTTGTAATAAAGATAACGTTATAAACATTTTAATTTCGAAACGTTTTCATTGCCTCAAGTGTTCTAATATGTCTGATTATACTGCGATTTTCAATAGAAAAATGTACGTACTCAGCCCCCGATGCGTCCAGTTAAATATTGGAGAAATACCGGGAGTGCCAGAAAGTAATACAGATAAACACCGAAATATAATAAACATCATGTCTTATTTCTGAAACGAATATTTTCATAACATTTTCATAACCATTTCGCTACGTTTGTGAAATTATTCTTGATGTGATGTGCCTTTTGTATGAATCAATTTAGTAATATGAAAGGTCAAAGCAGACATATTATTAATTATATGTGTATACATTTAACTTTTGTCGAATCCACTTAATGCCCGACAAATATCAGCATGGCATAAGCGCCCCGACATAGTGCAACCTTTGCTTGAATTACTCTGAATTGTATCTTTTACATTTACATATAAGGAACGTTTTAAAAATGCTCTCCCATTGGCTACGAAAACATTTAGAATTATATTAAGCATTGTTAAACTAATTAATTGCATCCGCGGACAATATAGAATATGTCTTTAGTATTATAATATATTTCATATTAGCCTTATCTTCCTTGTGTCTGTAGAAGTTAATTAATATGCGTAAGCATCCAATTAATTAAATTTGAGCTTCGGTACACGTGAAATTGTCATCGGTCAGATTGCTGTTGCTCCGACGTCATTATCAACTCCGTTCCAACCCTTGTCCACGACCCCGTTCAATTCCCTCCCTTTCCCCTTTCGCCACCCCTTGCCCCATTCCACCCCTTGCAAGCAGGCAATCTTCGTGCAATCCACGAAATGCGAGTAATATTCGGCCGTTGTTATTGTTAATTGCGGCTCGATAGTTTATCGGAGTCGGTCATCTAAATTGGATTTACCGCCAGAGGTTGCAGAGGGTAAAACGAGCTGGTGGATAGCGTTACGGCAGTGAGTCTATTTTCAACATACAAACTTATCATGTGTCATCTGATGTTTTAGAAAATGCATGTTAAATTTATCTGTTTTGTGTGTACAGTTATGACGTCTCGATGTTCCCAGTAGAACATTGCAAAGGATTATTTCATTGCAAGTGAAAATTGAACTACGAAATCTTACATTGCTTTGAAGAATTTTTCGGAACAAATAAGTTTAAGAATGATACATGTGCATCCACTGGATATAATTGCACTATAACCAGATATATTTAGTGCAGATATCAATAAAGTATCGATATTCACATTATAATAGCGGCATATTGCAACAGCAGATTTTTTTTCATTTTTATTTCGACTTCAATTTTCCAATTTTCTTACAGGTATTTGTTCAGGTCGTAAAGTCGTTGATATTAGAGGACAAGTGAATTTTCAAAATTGAAATTTTTGTCGAAAACAAATAAAAATATCTTAAGTTCCTCTAAGTCATTTTTGTTTGTAGAGCAACTATATACATGGTTGTACTACCAGTTTACATAAATATTGATTGCATTTTACACAAAATTCTATTTTTTCTGCATTTTTCAGTGCACATCTACAAACGATGTAAATGTACACTGCAATGATAACAGTTAACCACGGGTTGGCCATGTAAACACTTACATAGAAGTATATTTCAGTTTACGGATCGAAGATTAGTGTGATAAAATATAAAACTCACCTAAGGTGTTGAGCGCACCTTGACTATCCTTTTTACACCACGGTCGGACGGGAACCTATTACCAAATTTTATCCTTTTTGAAAAGTTTCCACAAAAGAATTTGATAGTTCCACTTTACCTTCTAGCATATTTTGAATCAAATTTGTACTAACGACACCAATAATAACCAACAATATGTCAATCAGTGTGTTACTCAAATTGTTAGTCAATCGTTTTGTTCTTTTTAATTTGTTGTATTCGGAACAAGATAGTCGGAATAGTGAGCGAAAAGGTAAGGACGGAAGTGTGAGAAAGAACGAGTGAGAGAGGAAAAATTTTTATCAAATTGTTTGCTTACAGACGGTAAATAAAACAGATTTGACTTCCATATTATATCACCGCGTGATATTTTAGTATCACTGGGAATTTTTTTTTAGTTCAACATACCCTAAAGTACTAGATTAGGATATTACCAAAGTATAGGTGAGACAAAAGAAATTGTTTGTTCGAACTTATTCGGAGGACTGTTTCACCACTACCCAAACGCCTTCAAGCTTGGCTATATCTCGTTTACTTCTCTATTAAGTCATAATAATCCACCAAGGTTTCTAATTAATATAACAGAGCTCACATTGTACAATTGAGCTTTCTGTACATCTCATAAAGAGAACTCACATTAACAGAGAACACATTGCGCTAACAACTGATTCCGCTATCGTGTCCCTATACCCGAACTGCTCAGGTTAACACATTATTATATCATACTATTTTAAATTTTGTTATTAATAATAACATAAATGGTGGGAGATGATAAACAAAATATAGTAACAATTTAACGCATGAGTATGCATACCGGCATTACGGAACTTGAAGCAATTGTTTGAAGAACTATTTATCGGAATATTGAAATATTTTTGTTGATATGGTTTCAAACCAATTTCCAATAATATCTTTTTCGAAGTCTCGAATGGTATAGAGTCTAGCCTCGAGACCCTTCTCCCCTCACCGCAATTCACCCTCTCACAATCTGCTCCACCTAAAGCGGTTATCCGCCGTTACCGCGGAAAATCTACCCTCATTCAAAGATAGTAGAATTAGTGACTAAAACTGCCAAATTTTCAATGAAAACGGTATGATTAAAATTGGCGCTGCCACAAATTGCCCGCGTTTATCATTTGCGCAGCAAAAATCATAATATCTGAACATATTGTTACGGCCGTAAAGAATGGTGAAGATGTCAACGAACATTATGTAATCAATAAATTAAAAGAGCGTTGTTAGACATAAGAACAAATGTTGTTAGATACAGAGTCATGGTCTGGATATGAAGAGATCAGACGTGCTCCAGTAATAAATGTTTGTTGGTTGGGTTGTCCTGTGCCTTTTTATAAACTGGTCTATTCCTTAATCGTTTCGGTGTGCCGCGCCAAGGTAACAATATTATACCTTTAGTATTTGATTCCGTATAATTAACGTCACTTCTTGAATGGTATGGTGCGATTTTGACGTTAAAATGAAATTGTACTATTACGAATTTCCAATGTATTACAGATAAAACTTTTATACGTTCCTTTCTGCCAATTCTCGGCGTAATAAAAATCGAAACAGGATTGTCTGTTGCATAAATTGTGGCGCGGTTGAATTTTATTTGAATAGTTTCGCATAGAGACTAGGTTTATCTGAATATTCATATCAGAGAGGAGGTAAGAGAAGGGGCTGAAGGGGGTATGAAAGGCTGTGACGGAGAGGCGGATGATTGAAACCGCCTTTTAATTCTAATCGTCACCATTGTTCTCGCATTTTTAAAGTAATCAACTTGTCGTTGTGCGTGTTACGCTTATATAACTACATAATTTCCCTGTTAATTCCATGTACATTCAAGTAGTTACAATACATGTTTTACACAGGGCACGCCGTATCATGTCAATAAATTTGAAAAATTCTGGTTGCAAAACAGATTCTATATGAAAGATTGATAAAAAGGAAAAGCGAAACGCTTTATGGGATAATTATCACAGGAATGTAGTTTTTAATATTGTCACAAGATTTTATATACATTTGTACGATCCACACAATTACAAGAAAATATAAAATCATAAAAAGTTTCTCATCTCATTTTTTATTCCACTATGATTTCGCTTGATTACTTCAAAACTTTAATATTTTGCCGCTTCATCTTTCTGCGTCAAGTCTTCAACAACGAAGAAAGCTTATTTTTCTTTCAGAACTTGTATCCGTTTCTTTTTTTGGCTTTCTGCCACATCCCAACGGAACCCGAATTTATTAATGCAGGGAAGGGATAAGAACCGTTTATTTAATGTTTATTGAATCCACGTTTCCGTCCATCACACCCTTAGCGGGTTTCTTCATCTCTCACTGAAAGTTTGAACGAGTAATGATCTTGTTTCAATTTGTCTCAGAACTGCATTCGTCTTTTCTCTCGGTAGCAATATTATTAGACATTAATGAAATTTAACTCGCAATCTAACCGATATACTGTACATCTGAATATCTAATTAAATATTATGTGGAAAAAACCTGAAAATTACGTCTATGAAGGACTATGACTAATATCTTTATTACTAATTAATTTAATCTTAGTCGGCGGACTTTTGTACTTTTAGATAAACAGTGACAAAATCGTTCAGTGATTATAATAAACTCGTTATTGGATCGCGCTAGCATTACACAATTACCGGAAATTATTTTGAATATACTTTCCGTCCTGGGTGGGCAGAGTGGAAAGGCTGATTTGCGTTTATCTTCAATCCTAGTGCCCTATGTAAGCTTGCACCCAATTAAATTTTCCTTTTTCTTTCAGATTTGTTCTTTTCAACTCTATTTTTTTCCATTTTTGAAATTCATGATACCGAATAAATTTTGAATTTAGATGCGTTGAGGATGTTTCAAATTTTGTATATATTTTTCAATTTCACAATACTTTTAGTACATACAAAAAATAATTTAACAGTTTTTACTCACCGTCGTCAAGTAAAATGTTTTTTCAATATGGCAAACAGTGAAACTCAGCAACGGATTATCATTTTGATATCTCCTTAAAACAGGTAAAAATTATCTATTTTCTTTCTCACTCTTTTTTTCCTCTCGTTCGTTATTATTCAATGAGGGTGACATATATTTATCCCTATATATATATATAGGGAGAAAAAGAGAAAGTGAGAGAGAGAGGGGGAGGGAGAGAGAGAGAGAGAGAGAGAGATGCAGCGATAAAATGGGGAAAGAAAAAAGGAGAGAAAGAGAAAAAGAATTGTGCCCGGAAGTGACCAATTCGTGACTGAACTGGATTCCCGTTCTCGTGAGTGTTAGCTGCAAGTCCACGCGGGAGTGCGACAGAGATAGATAGATAGATAGATATATAGATAGATAGATAGATAGATAGATAGATAGATAGATAGATAGATAGATAGATAGATAGATAGATAGATAGATAGATAGATAGATAAAGAGTGAGAGAGAGAGAGAGAGAGAGAGAAAGGGGGAGCGAGAGGGGGGGGGGGGGAGAGGGGAGCGAGATTGAGTGAGCAGCGAACTGGGAGGGGGAAAGATACAAAACGCGCGCGGTGTCTATGCACCGCAATGTAAGTGGGACGAGGATAGGAATATAGACACCACCGACGCGGACGTGGGGGATGCCTTAAGTAATAGCGGTACGTGTTCAAAAAATGAAACCGCGCAAAGTATCGGAACTTTTTGTTTTAATGTGTAAAATATCTATTGTTATCGTCTGAAATTGTTGGGCTAGATTGAGATGCTTGAAAATGCTTGCTCATTCACCATGGAAAACGGATGCGGGAGTAGTGGTCATTGTTGATTGCGTACTGCAATGATAATAATCTCCACCAAGGTGGGTAAATAACTTTTCAAATTTCACTAGACGTCATTTGTCATACAAATATGCAACTGACGCTATTAATTGTTACCAAATCCCGCAATGCGTTAATCAACGACTGGCATAATGCAGAAATGTCGACTGAATTTAATTGTACTCTAATATTTATTTTTCATAACCGTAAAAGTATAATCGTTGTTACGCGGTTCAATTTAAAGTATACTTGAAATTGTATTTCATTCAATAAATTGACATAATATGGATGTACTAAAGAAGAATGTTTCTTTCTAAAGATAAAATATACAAGGAGATGTCTGAGCACTTTCCCAAACGTCTGCCGGGAAAAAAACATAAAATCTTCTCCATTCATTGCAATCATATCAGCAGACAAAAAGCAATCCCCACACACCCCACATCAACAACCGAATAAACGTCTCTCGAGATGGCATAAGTCCTCATTTTCGTCACGGAGCACGCAAGACTTTAGGAAGACTTCCAAAAATCTTTTATTATCTTAGAAGAATTGTGATAAATTTTGGAAAACCTTGTGTAAACGTTCTTCCAGATTTGATGAGACCCTTATAATGTCGATGCACCGATTCTCAAAAGATCACTGAACAAAAGCACAAAAACACAGTGGATCACCGAAAATCAATGATAAACATTTGGACACGACGGAAATTTAATGTGGAAAATTGTCGGACTACGAGCACGATAGCCACGACGACGACGACGGCGGCCACGACGACGACGGCGGCCACGACGACGACGGCCACGACGACGACGACGACGACGACGACGACGACGGCGACGACGACGACGGCGGCGACGACGACGACGATGACCACGACGACGAGCACGACGACGACGACGACGTGACACCGCCCTCGCACCTCGCCACTGCTCTTAAAATTCTCGAATGCGCATGTTCTGACCGGAGCATCCCTACGCACGCGCACAGTTCCTTAGTTTCGACATCGCCGTTATATTTCTAACTTCCATTTTTGGTGGGAACTTTGAAATTTTACTTTCACCGACAATCTCTTCACCAACTTCGTTGAACCAATGTCGCTACTTCTCTCTATCGGCGAATGTTACATTTCGAACGAACTAGTTCGAAGGATGAATTGATGGCTCTTTATTCATTCTTAAAATTAGACTGTCAGTATCGCTTCGTGTTAGCATTCCTGTTTGAAAATACATTCTAAATTGCTGTTTGTCATGGTGAATATTTTGAAGGCATCTGGAAGTGCTTCTAATGTGCGTTTGAAAACGTAATCATACAAAAATTGATGAAACATTTGCCGGATCTTAGGAGTTTTTAATGCCTTCGTGACTCTCGATTAACGAAAATGCCTCGACACGCCGGTGCATGTTAAGCTGAACGGTTATACATTTCCATTCGATGTAACGTAAATAAAAATGGAAATGGAAATATTACATACAATGAATTGCTGTAAAAGTCTAAAAGTTTAACGCACTTAAATTCTACGCCACTATTACCACTTATCGAGCGTTTAAAAAGCGAACATTTACTCTATTACGGCTAATTTTGAAACAGGACAGAGCAAATTATAATGGTGGGGAAGTAATCCAGATTCTATAGCTCTTTTATAATTAAAAAGTATCTTAATATAATAGAAATAAAATTATCATATTGTTATTAGAATTAATTAGTGTCGGAAATTTTCCACCAGAAGAAGTTTGTTGAGATTATTGAATGGATTTAAACGTGGCTGAACTCAACACCCGTGGGGGCGTCCAATTGCTGAGTTCTAAATCTTTCTAATGCTGTTACTTTCTAAACGTTTCATTAGATGCCGCCACTCATACCCTTGCCAATGTTATGCACTTCAATTATATTTGCTCAAATTTGGAAATTATCCAAAATTATGTGTTTCAGCAGTATGTCTTTAGGCAAATATTTACTTCGAGAATATGTAAATTATTTAGCATTATTACATTGATGAAAAAAATTGAAAATTTTCTATATTGGATTTGTTCAGTCAAGTAAAATTCGAGTTCGGCGCCTTCGATTACCACACAAAATTTTGACAAATGGGCCAATTTATCTGCAGCCACAGTTACTTAAGCTATACAAAATGCGATTGTATTGCAGGAGCTTGACTACATACTCATATCCAAACACATCTTGAATTATAAAATTCTTCATGACGCTGACGAATATCGTGAAGTTTTACTGCAAATAATTAGTATGGGAATTTGGCAAAGAAAAATAACACTCTTCAAAGATTAACACTGATTTATTTGATGCGCACATGGCAGGATACGTTTTACAACTGTCGGACGTCTTGAGCACGCAGCGAGATAAGCAAATAAAAGGAACCACTATCGCCCAGAGCCGGTCGAAGGCAGAACTGGGCAGAACAAAACAGTGTGACATGAGGATAGTCGGTTCAATCCCGTAATTTCCAACACTAAGACTGATGTATTCACAACATTAAACATAATATAATTGGTGCTGTTAAACTAAATGTCATGAGTACGACTCTATGTTAACAAAAAGTGCTATTAAATAATACTAACTTTTTTTCAACCTTAAAATAATATCACTAAAACAACTAAATGAGAAAAACACAAAATCTCTGTGCGCGAAAAGTAAATGGCTTAAAACGTAATTCTGTACAAAAAAAAATGTTTCGACAGTTTTTACATTAAGTCAGTTTAAACAATGAATCATCAGTTTCAGGAAACGATAGAAGTATCGTAAGAGACATTTATTATACTTCAGTGGTGCCCTTTAATATCCTCACGAATTATTGTAGCTATTATCGACAGGCCCTGTGAAAGAGAAAAAAAATTAAGGATTTGAAAATAAGTACACATAGGTATTGATATATTTACAGCAAACGGGAATAAATGATAATCGTGGTTTTATTAAACTGGTCTATTTGTTAAATCGGGCAGAGTGTGCGCGCGCGTACATATTTATATCACAGACCAAATAGAAACGAAGAACGGAAACAGACCACGATTCTAGTTATAGTTATAGAGTCACAGAGTGTAACGGTTATAGACTTTGAAGTAAAACCAGAGTACATCGAATGTTAACATTCCAATGTCATGTCTCCCATTCACCGCATTTTATTAATCCGCTAAATCAAATTAGGGATTTAAATTATTAATCATATTACAATATTAATAGTACAAAAGTATATAAATCCAAATAAGTAATAGGGGGCAGTAAAAACAAAAGGAAGACTAAAAGTAAATATAAGACTACAGTACAAAGTTGAAAGACACTAGATTAAAAGCGGTTTGAGCAATATTATTAAATATAGATTATTACTCGCGTACACACATGCAGAAAATCCAACTGTTACAGCAGTCATTACTCATGTAAAAGTGGGCGGAAATGATAGAATAACTCTTTTATAAACATGAAAAATAGTGGTGCGATATTGTCATATTGCATTGCACTAACTGCAAGTTTTAAATTTAACAGATTTATCTCTGACGTAGTATTTACATTCAGAAACGTAGACAGCGCACATTTTTTTATGTCTGTCCCCTGATCACATATCAATTTAGTCCGTGAAAAATATTTCGGTTAACATTTTAAGTAGTAGACGATATGATGCTACACGAAACGTTATCCATATTTGTAGACTTAAATCCCCCGATAAAATCGCAAATGTATAACTTCAGTAGCTATCTTTTTCAATATTCAGGCAATAGTCATCTGATCTATGTTTAGCATAGAATATGTTCTAATCAACACATGCTATTACAAGGTTTATACGTAAAATTTGACAATGCAATTAGTGTAAGTCTATAGGACGGTAATATGCGATTCGGGAATCCGAGAGGACTGTATCTAACGAATAAATAATATATTTAGTCTTTAAAAAAATATCACTAACCGGAGTAATGTAATACTCACATCAATTCTCGCTCTGCTTTTAATATATGTTTAAAAGCATTCTTAAACTTTATGTGAATTTCCCTTGATGACGTAACTTGGCAACATAATATGCACTCTACATGTGAACGATATGTAGTTTTGTATTACTCAAATATACAGACCTTGTTCATTTCGTCTGGTGTTGCATAGCTATAGCAAAGTCTCAAATGCTGATCCGGAACCGATGAATCGTAATTGAATGCATTTCCGGGTAACACAAAAACGCCACTCGGTACGCATTTTTTCGTTACCACATCGAAGGCATTAGACATTCCCTTGACAGTAACCCAGACAAACATACCCGCCTGTGGCTCTGACCAATCAGCGAGACCTATACGAAAGTAGTTAGTGTTTTAACATAATTTCTAATTAACATTTTCAGTTATTTACACTCCCATGATGTGTTAATTGCTTTAGCTGTTTCAATGTGCGCCAAAAGGCAAATAATAAAAAGGGAGCGCATTGCAAACCCAACTGTTTCTCTGATCGATTTATATCTACAATGTATTATTGCTGTACAAGATTTAGACATTTAAAGCTTTTAAATTGTTCTCAAACCCGTCAAAATAGTGATGTTCTTTCGTTTTTAACATAACTTCAAAATAATATATTGTTTTTTCAACCCACCATTAATGTCAGATACTTTCACAGATACAACTTTCTCTTTTGACTTCGACTTTCTTTTCTGATAGGGTCCGTTGTTATGTTAAAAAAGTGACATTAAAAAAGAGTCAATTAGCAAACGGTACATCTAATCAATGGACGCTATAAAATACGGATTAATTCGAGACATTGAAATATTAAAATGCAATGTTGGATTTTTGGGTACGTTCCGTCTGTATCACCAATATTCGAAGTTTATTTTCTTCGAATCCGTTCTGAAAGAATCGGCTGCTAATTTTAAATTATTATAATATACGGTGGTAGAACATTCTTTTTTACAAGAAGTCTGCTGTTTTGTTCCATTGTTACGAATTTCACGTGGTATAGTCTTTTATGTTATTAGATTTTTTCCTTCGACCTAGAAGTAAAGAGAACGAATCGCGCATTTGCGCGGACGAGAGCATTTATTCATTAGGACACTTTATTCTGCGACGAAACAAGGATGAACGCTTGTTTCTCCTCAAACGATCGAATACCAACGTATGAAACGATATGTCATCTATTACCATTCGAACATTCGATTTACCAAGATTATAATCGTAAAAAAACAGATTTGATCTGGGAGAAAAGCTGCATTATTCACATTAAAGGTCTCAAGAGTGAAAAGCACAAGCAAGAATAATTACCAGCAAAATGAATTTTCAGAGCATCCAGCATTATGTCACGTTTTTCTTTATAAAATGCTTGAACATTTACAAAATGTTCTTCCAAGCCTTTTTGTCCCCAGGATTCCAATAACTTGTACAACAGCATCTGGAATTACAATAACAAACCGAACGTGAACCGTGTAAATAGGAGAGAAAAAGACAAGAGGAACCATTTTCATATTACACTATTTAAATTTTGATGCTAGCGATTATTCTTCCAAATTTTCATTACTTTGAGCATAGCATAAAATGAAAACATATTGTTAAGTCCTTCGTACGTGTTTCACATGTTGTCTGACATAGTATACAAACCATGCCGTCCGGCGACAGCACTTTAGGATCGTTTGCATTCTGTTGGTGTTTTGTTTTGGTAACAATAAGTTACACACGTCAGCAAGTTTTTCTTCAGTTATAATTTCCCGATAATTTTATGAATGGCCGGCGACTAGCGATGTAATCCGCATTAGTGCTGCCGGCGCGATGCAAAGAAATTTTTACGAGACGTGCGGACGGCAAAGTGTTAAGGTAATGGCAGTAGTAGTTGACCAGATAAGAGAAACCTTCCATGGAAACAATGATAATCACTGGCTCTGTCATTAAATGGCGAGAATCGATGCTTCGGGAGATTGTTTAAACCTTCTAGATTATGTAACAAGACCGCTACCAAAGAAAAGTTTAGTTATAAAAACTTGAACAAATTATTTAAAAAGATTTGGCAAATGTACAGAAGTTGATTGTTCTTAAGGCTGATGAAACTAGATGAAACTAAAATTGATTCTTTGTTCGTTGGTATAATAGTTGACCACTTATACCCGAAGGAGGATTAAAGCACTAATGTTCGAAATTATTTTAGTATTGTTTGGTTTTGACAATTAGCAATACAAATGACTTATATGTAAAGAATAAAAGAAAACTGATTTCGTAAAAAGTTCAATTTGGTAGCAAAGTAGACGTTCCAAGTTCTGCTTTACTTTGTGAACCCATTGATATGGAATAGTACAGTCATCCACAGTCGTCCAAGGTCGTTTCAAAATCGTTCTTCCTCAAAAAGTAGCCGAATTAATATGGAATGCCCCGTATACTAGCGATGGTAACTACCGCTTGTGAAGCTATTAGATGTTGTGCAACCTTTTTTAATGTTGTAGTATTTTTACTTAAAAAATCCTATACCCAGCTCCTATCACGATGATCATTTTTAAATGGGCTTCGATGCTTTTCTTCTTTAAAAGGCTCACGCTAGGTACAAGTTCTTCGTTCGTATCTGGGAAACCAACTGTCCCCATCTTTTCAATCCACCGGCGGATCTCATTCTCTTCAGTTTGATTTACATTTGGGAGAGGTTCCATCTTTCTCTCTATAGGTGTTTTACATTCCACTTTGTATTTAGGGATGATCATTGGCGCTACAAATTTACGTACTCCTTGCATTTTAATGTTTCACCGGTATTTACAATGTCATGCATATGGCTGTTTTAGGACACTGGACACTCCTCAAAAGTTGACTGTGGATGCAAACAATAATTGACCATGTGGTCAATCACTAGAATGTAGAATTGTACATTTAGTACTCTACTTTGTCTTTCTAACAAAGTTAGATGTAAAACGGATGGATTATAAATCGTAAATGAGTCACGCCAGCAATTGACCACGCTGGTCAACTTCTGAAAATTGTTAGAATAACAATACGCAGAATTTGACCTTCACGTAAACTATTGTTTTCGTCGATAGAATAACAAAAACGATGCACTGACCACTGACAAGACGCTGTGAGAATTCAAACTATAAATATTTGATCACGATATGTTTACAATGTATGAATTTGTTTACCTGAACGGTACAGCTATTCTTAACAGAAACGTTAAGGATATAGTAATATAACGACATATTACTTACCTTATTAGATTTGAGCATGTGATGTTAGCAAACATACTTCACTTTAATTATGAGTGTACAACTTGTAGAAAACGTGTTAATTTATGTTTTCTAATAAGTGGTCAACTACTCGTACATGGTCAGCCACTGGCGCCTTTACCTTGAACAGAGCCTTTATTTCCCACATGAACCAACAGAATACAAGGTGCAATCTATCAACGGTCAGTTGTGCAGTATTTGTAAGTGCAGTAATTGGGAATTGTTTATGTGAGAGGCACAAATATGTATGTGCGGCATGCGTGCTTGAGTCTGTACGAAAAGACGATCGGGCTAGCGTCAACTGTTTGGGGTGCCGTGACGAAGGCACGGCACCACGAGAGGCAGTGTAGATTGAGACGACGTGTACGGTGGACGTTTAATAAAGTTGTGACCAGTTAAGTGTGTGTGTAAGTCGCCCAGTAACCACCATTCCTTGAATAGAATACCCCTCACAGTTATCAAGATCATTTCATAAATCATTTAGGAGAATAGGCATCAGAATGTATACACAAGTATTAACGACCACACAAAAAGTTTGAAGCAAGTGTTTATGTATAATAATAAGTTTTATACTTTACTATAGTTTTATAGTATAAACATTAAGTTTTATTTTTAACCGGTTGTTCACAATCCTATTATGCAGGTGTTTATATAAGACAATATCAACAATTTGTTCTTAATGCGCAATTATATTCTGTATATATGCATAATTTGGTATACAGATATAATTAGAACCAAGAATAACGATCAAATAATACAGTCATTATTCTTCGAACAAATGTATACCGTATAAATGTTACGTTAAATCATTATTCATTTGTTTTTAATACGATTGTAATAACCGTTTCATGTAAAATACGACGAAGAGGTAAATAAAAAAATCGAAAGATAATTTATCTTACTTGTGATAACGAGGAGGTGTGTAAGTTAGAGCTCTCCGTGTGCAAGACCAATTTGCTCAAGATCTCCTTGTGACAAGTGACAGTACCCAGTCGCATACCTGCACTCAAAATTTTACTGAATGAGTCAAGTCTGATCACACGCCCGTCAACGTCAAGTGACAGAAAGGATGTAGGCCGCTTATTCAGGAACGAGACGAAATAATAAGCGTCGTCCTCAATTATGATAAAATTATATTTCTGGGCCAGTCTATATATATCCCGGCGTCTTTCTTCGCTGAGATTTGATCCCGTTGGATTTGCCCCCGTTGGATTTACGTACAGAATCTGTCAACACAGAAGACTTTTCGACATTGCAAAGCGGTTGTAGATAATTAATTGTAGTTTTCTTTTGCAACAATATTTCCGCACACGAATTAACGCCATTGTGAATACATGCACAGATGCAGAATATAATGTACGAGAGATGCGATTTTGGTAAATATTCCTTCATGTGCATCCCCTTTAAAGCGAGTAATTTGTTTAATGAAAATAAGATAAGCTAGAGTAGAAACGTCATTATTTGCTAGTATACAATTAATGGGAAGAGGTTAAGAAGATTAGTTGCCATTGTGGTGTGAGTATGAAAAAATCAGTTCCCAAATCTCGTTTAATAGAGAATTAACTAAAAGAGAAAAACTTAGTCACCGCTCAAACCAAGCGAGCTAAATAGAAGAACAAAAATAATGAATGTAAAGCGCAGGGTTATGGCGTGATCCAATGGGGTAAAATGTAAATAAGGACAATTAAAAAGTAAGAGTTTAGAAGACATGATGTGTATTTTCGGAATACCTCTTTCATTTGTAGTATACTACTACGGCAAGTGCAGATACACAGTCCTGACCGAGCCGTCAAGGCATAAAGACGTTGTGAACAAAATCCGATCGCGAGTGCCAACAAATTACTGCGAGTGAGAGTGTGAGGGCCGACATTAGTGCCGGAAGCGTACAATACTTCTACGCCGACCCACGATAATTATATATTCCATAATGCTAGGTCTAAATAGCCAAAAACCAAGTGAGGGTTCTGAGTACAAGAACCCCCCACCCTCATATAATATGGAAAACCTGAAAGCAACAACCTCATGAAACCCATAAAAGCATATGCCAACGCCACAACGCACGAACTCTGTACAACCAAAGACAAAGCGATCATCAATCGGTAAACTATCTAATCTATCTAATCTACACAGACTCCATGGGTGTAATACAAGTCTTAAAAAAATTCATAAAAAGAGAGAAAAACGATATTATAAAAAATATCCTAACGACATACTCCAAACTTGCTTCCTTCAACAAAGGTATCACCATCACCATCACCTGTATACCGTCACACCAGGGAATTACAGCAAACGAAAAAGCAAACATAAATTCTAAAATAGCATCAACCCTCCGGTCAAATACAATAGATGCCTCAATCCTATACCAGGAATTTGCAAAACACGCAAAAAACCAAATCAGACAGAGAATGAAACCAAGCGTGGACTAACACTAATAGAACAAAGATTCAGACCACAGTAGGAAGTGTCTATACCAAGAAATTCCAACAAACAACCTCAGGAGGAAGAAAAAAGTGGTAATGGCGCGCCTAATAACTGGGCACACCAGAGTCACACACGAATACCTACTTAAGAAGACAGCCCCACGTAAATGCAAAACATGCCACAAACCTACAACAGTCCATCATCAACTATTTGAATGTAGGAAGTTCGAAACACACAGGCGGAAACACTAGATCAACCCTGACACAGCCCTCACACCAAAAGACAAAATAAACAATACAATCAAATACCTAATTAAAACAGACCTATTCCACAAAATATAATGTATCCCACATAGAACGACGTCGATAAGGACGTAGTAGTCGATGCGACAAAAACCCCCAATTAAAAGAAAAAAGTGTTCATAATTATACACTGCAGTTAGAGATAAAGGAAAAGGAAAGTTGTTAAAAATAAATTATCTTCTCACGAATGGAAATTTTGGGGCGCAGACTATTTCTCCTTTGTCAGTTTCGTATTTATTTACTTATTCTGCCTGTCAGTTTTAAAACAGATGCAGAAGTAACGTTGTTTGGAGAAATCTGTACTTACCTTCGGCATTAGCGAACCATTGCTAAGCCTCTCTAGGCAAACTCTGTTGATTTCGCTTGGAATAATTCCATCGCTATCTTGCGGAATTCCAATGAACATCGGATCCAAAGGTGCGATCTGTAAAACGGTAGAAGTAATGACATAATGATACTGCCACAGAGGTTACATTTGCCTTATCATTTACCGATTAGTATGTCGCCTTTTGAAAGAACCGTTTTCCCTCCGCATACGTCTACGAATATTGTGGAACGATCGCACAGGATAGATAGAAGAGCGACACATGAAATGCATAGGTAAGATAAGAGGATGCAGTCGTTCCCCTTCGTAGTATTCTGCGAAAGGACGTTTTCCCACTTGTCGTTTCTTGCAACTCACCGCTCCCAATATTCCCGTGTAGGTTGGTGCCTGCACAAGAATGGGATCACCCGGTTCGATGAACATTTCGAATAGTTTGCTGCAACCGTCCTGCGAGCCGGTAGTAAAGCACAGGTCCCATAGATCGTTTTTCGGTGAATGCCATTTGCGCTGATATTCTCGCCACGTGTCGATCAAAGGCGGATATCTGTGGACAGCACAGTTTCGGCTAAACCACGATTGTATACTTGGATTCTCAGGCTGAATTTTTCCAAAGTTTTTCCTTTACTACAATTTATGGAACACGCTTGTCAGTTGGAAAATGTACAGTACCGGCTATAAAAAAGGATAGCGGAGTCATAAACTATCAAGGGAAAAACAGGAATCGGGAGAGATTACAATAAAAAGAGTTGGATCTGTAGAACAAGAATGAAGAATATACAGGGTGGTTTCGAACCGGTAGTACAACCGAAAAGGAGGTGGCTCTACATGCAAAAATAAGTCCAAAAAACGTATGACAATTTTTGTTAAACGTTCCGTTTTCGATAAAATCGACTTTGAATTTTCGTCAGGTGCAAGCGCCCTGAAGCCTGGCATTGTATATCTATATCTATATCTATCGCTTTGCGTCATCTGCGAGTACGTTCGGGCAGCTATGACGTCACGATAGACCGCTTCGGCCTCACTGTCGCGTATACCGGATGTCCCTGCCGGGCCTGCTACGGTGCCACGCAATGAGATAAGTCGTTGCGCCGCGACCAAGCGTTCTACAGCGACACCCGGTATATCGCGCCGCGCTCGGGTGCGCTTGCACTTTGCAAAAATTCAAAACCGATTTTTTCGAAAACGGAACGTTTAAAAAAAATTGTCATACGTTTGGGGGCACATTTCACTGTCTTATTCATCTATGCCCTTTGCAGGAGGAGAGAAGCGAAGGAGTGGTGAAAACTAGGAAGAGTAGGGATTGTCAAAGGGTGTGAGAAGTGGGAATGTTTAAATAAACGACATGCGCTGTCCTATGGGGAAGGGTGGGCATGACGCAATAAGGATCGGTGGGAAGTGATAAGTATGTGAAAGGATATCTGGTCGAAGAAACGGAACTATTGAATTGGGGAAAGAATTGGGTTGAGTAGGAAAATATGGTTTGCGGCGTAACATTCGCTATTCACTACTCTCTATCCCAATCCGCACTGCTTCGCTTTTCGCTACTTTGTTTCTACTGGGCTTTAACTTGCACGTCGCACGATGTAAGACCGTTGATTGCTTTCCGATTCCTCTTACAAAGTCGTCGATCTGCGTGCTAACACGATCAACAACAGGATGTGTGACGGAGTGCATACAACAACAACAATACAATTGTAATTTTATCTAAGTAACAAGGAATCTACTATCAAGATGTGGCCAGTGTTTAAACAGATTTTACGGTTTCAGAAGACTATAGGCCCACACTTACCCCTGCGAAGGTCCATATTGTAACGCAGTTGCGAGTTCTTTTCCTTCCAACTGGGCCGCGCTACCGTTCTTAAAGCTGAAAGAGATGTTGTCAATCGGAAATGTGTCCGTATTTGGCATACCACTTGCCATCGTTATCGCTGTTGGATTCATTACGTATGCTTTCGCTGCAACGGAATATGAACGAAAAATGTACCAATACCCACTAACAGAATATTTTGCGCCATTATCTATTTTTCAATTAAAATTAGAGCCGCGCATTAAACTGCCAACAATATACAGAGTGAGGCACTAACTTTTGCCACCTACAATAACTCCGAAAGTGTGATAATATTAGTCAAATCAGTGATAAGAAAATTACAGCATTCTATTGATACCAACGGTAATCGCTTTGAACACCTTCTGCAAATGCAAGTTTATTTCGCCTTTGTTCTCATAAATAACCTTTGCTTACTTTCAAAGACCTGCTGCACCGCTTGAATTTGTCTCAATAGTCGCTATTAGAAAACAGGTAACAAAACATAGCATTCTGTTTAAAAAAATAAAGGTGACCTTCACATTTCTGCAGTGGCTCCACCTACCGAAAAACGACTAACGTCATATTACAGCCTCTGTTGACCCATATATATTTTCTTTCGAAAACTTTTCTGCTACATACTATCATATTTCCCGAGTTATTATTGATGGCAAAAGTCATTGTATCACCATGTACATATAAGCACAGCACATAACAATTAATCGTGTAATCTAATGTATTCTGTACAGCAACTCATCCTTGCGTCAAGCATTTTTATACGGTGTTACCTACGCATCTATCCTGCATTTTCCCTTGCAAATGGAAGTTGGTCCCAGGGCCAAAGTGTCTAACAGATAAACTATCCCCAACCTCAAGTCAGCTTCTCGAAAGCGTCTTCAGCTACCCTATTGTATATAAGAGCAGCCAAGAACTACAGATGCTGGACTCTTTTGAAATACTATTAATACTCTTAACACTATCTAACCTTTGCTTTGCAAACTTAGATATTTTCATTCGCCTTCGCTTATACTATTTTACATACAAGTTACAATATATTTACTTGTGAAACATCGGGAGACTCTCTTTATTAGCCTTTCATACACGATTACGTTCAGACAAATCCACCTGATACATTTCGGGCGCTCGAGACGTATTGCATGTTCCGAGAACTCTATCCTTACTGTCTGTTCCCCTAAAACAAGAAAGCAACCAACCAGCCTCGTCCGCGTCCCACTTTTGACCTCCCTTTTTCCGCAAGCTCAGTTTTGACGGAAACGGCAGATTTATTGGCGGAGCCCAAATTCGGGCACTTGCATACCAACTGCAGACCTAGACGAGCGACGAGCCTGTTATTGTCACAAACCTCGTCCGACTCCGAAGTTTGCTTCCCTTCATTAGCCCACCGAAGCTACTGACGAACGGAGATCTTCCACCCGCGTTTGAAGTAACCAACACCCTTCTTAAGAGTTAAGGTCTTTCCTTATACAAGATTCTAGTTTCAGATACCTAAGAAAGTATACCGTCCATCGAGTTCCGTAGCATCGGATATCAAATGAAAAGCTAATATGGTCTTATCCGTAATGATATGAATTCATAATTAAGGCTGATTTTGCATAAATTCATATACGAATTAATCTATACAATTTCCCAAAATTAGTGCAACAGTACCGAAACTGAATATCTCTTATTGTAGTTTTTTTTAGATATAAGGGGTGATCCGAGCTGCGTAAAATTATAAATATCGGTAAGTATATTGTCGCGAAAAATTGTTATTCTTGGCAGTTGCTTAAAGATATTGCTTACACTATTCTCTTATGGGCAATTTAAGCAATAACGCTGCGATGATAATAATTTTTTTAGAAAGTCAGATGACTAACTAGTTCTGTTATCCTGTAAGGAAAAATGATGAAAAAAAAAACATATTTGCAACACGTAAGTTATCAATAATTTATGGACTTTTTGATATGGTTTGCTCTGCCAAAATCACGCGGTCGTAGAGTATCGGTGCGTCTTTCGATTTCCCCCTCTTCCTGTCCCCTCTCTGTGTATCGTGCGACGTCTACCGCTCGGCAGTTATATTTTTGTCCCGTGCTATACCCGATCTCGCACATTGTGTTATTCCTTGTTATTAAGATTATTATAATAAATATTCATATGTAGCAAACAGTGTGTGCTTCTTCACCCAGCAAACCGCCCTCTCTTCACTTTTTAAGGTATGATTACATCCGTAGTTGCATATCTAACTGAATGTACATGCAGGGGTGTTTCTCCTTGCCGTATATTTCCGTATACACATAACAACGCGTAAATGTCTCAACTTTTTACTTTTACGTTATCGGGAACATGCTTATACCGTGATCTTAACTGATACAAGTAATCAAGTTTCATGTGCTCTTAACATAGATACTTCCGATTAAGATGAGATTGTGAGATTAATTAGGACTACAATTTTAATACCCATATTCATTTTGATACTTTGCATTGATTGGGTCATTTCTTTCCAACCAGGGCCTTGTACAGTCAGCAAAAATAATACGATATATACGAAAAAGATATACGCGTATTTTACAACATAAATACAGCATGAAAACACCTCATACGTCGAACACTGCCTTAGTTAAGCACCACCTAGACACGGGGCATACTTTTAACTTTGACCAGGCACGTGTCATTGATACCGAGATTAATCTCGGTAGAAGACTAATATTGGAAGGGTTAAATATCCATAAAAATAAAACTGTAAACATACGGTATGAAAGACCTGACGTCAGTCACCATTTCACAGCATTACTATGAGTCCAATCAGTAATATTAAACTTTCATTTTCCATATATCCAATAGTCTTGTTTAAAATCCGTAAGTAGCCTATTAATTATACTTTCAATTTCTACTTCAAAATACAAATCCCCTCTATCACGGTATCGTTCTCCGACAGTTAGAGAGTGTCCACCTCTCCCTAATTAACATCTTAGGTGGGAGAACAAAGTAACGAATTACATACTCTTATGATCAAGCTAAAATCCCCACTTGCGAGAAAATCCCCCACTATTCGTACACAGAGAAACGTGCACATATAATATGACAAGCTTGTCAAACATCCATTGTTTACGTATTCCCCTGAAGAGGACACGAACTGTGTCGAAACGTTGGGAGATCACTGACCAGGTGAGTCAGACTGTTATATATATACAAATTTTTTTCAACCTTTTAAATTCCTTAAAACACATTACAATCAATATAAAGTTTAAAAATGTTCGTTTTAAAAATCATATAAATAAATATAATTTCTTTTGTTGATTCAATTTATTAACTTTATGTTTTTCTTTTTCCATCAACTGCAAATATTGATTGCAATGTTTCATGTAATTCATTGTTAATCAATATTTTTGCATAATAGTACAACTGTGACCGAAAGCGCCGAAAACTAGCTTATTTAACATAAACAATACGGTCAAAAACCTATATAATTTTACTATTTTTGTACATTTATTTCAATTCGTCCAGACATTCTATGGATTCTATAACCAAATTACATATTGTTAAATTAGTAGAAACATTGCCAGATTTGATATAATTAATATATATTTTTTAATTGCCTAAAATGTTAACCTTTAATTTACTCGAAACAACAGAAAATGGACTTGCACCACTTTCAAGATAAACGGTCCATGTATGAAAATGAAGTAACATTACAAAATGATACGAACGCAAGTTTTCGTATTTATGTTTCATTAATTATTTTTACAATTTAACTTGGAATTGAAAGCATTGGCTGTTAAACTATTGTGCCCGAGGGGACGTATAGATTCATTTACTCACTTAATTGTCGAATCATGTTGTATCGCCGTTTTAAGGTGGCTCTAGTGAAGAAACACGTGGGATCGAACAACGCGGGTACCATTTTGTTGTATACTGAGTGAGTACTCACGCTTAACTGGATTGCTTTGACGTTCCAAGCTGAACCGTGGCGCTGTCTACTTGATAACAAGCACACGATAACGAAGATAACGTCAGAATCAGTGACCTTTATTGCAAACTCTGCTTTGTTTTGATAGTCTCCTGCTTTCGGTTCGATACATGTGCGCAATCTGATAGATGCATTTATAACAAATCCTCTAAATGTCAGTTTAGAGACATCAGTATATGTTCACAGTAAAAAGTACAGCAAATTTAATAAAGAATATCTGGTAATAATTAGCCGCTTCTATTTTCGGATAATTTTCTCAACCACGCCAAGGAACTGTTGCTTCTGCTTGACTCTTCAGTACATTGTTCACTCTATACCGAATTGTTACTTTCAATTACTAATATCGTAGAAAACGGAAGAATTCTTATAAATGTTATTGCGTCAAGGAAAATATTAACGAAATAAAATAAAGAGGAAGAACTGATTGAAGCATTCAGAAAATAATGTAATCACTTTAATGCCATTTTACAGAAAGGTCTTTCTTGTGATGATTAGTAAACATAACATATTTAGAACTGCAGGATATTCTCCTGTGTGGAAAGAAAATTTATAAATATCTTTAGTGTAGAATTGACCCACTAAGTGGATAAGAACTGCTTAAGAAACCCATTTTTATTCTAAATTACAAGATAAGACTATCAAGCCAACTCTGACTTTGTTCGTAAATAATTGTATTACTTACATAAATATTTTACTGGAAACAAAACAAAGGAGTATATTCACATGATTATTATAATTACGTCGAAAAGGAAGGGCGTTTTGAAACAAAGCATTCTAGATCTGTAAATATATTTGTAACATTTATTTCAATTCATTATAACACATGATACGTACGTATACGTATGTGCACGTGTAAGTGGGTCGGTATATTTCCTCTGAATCCGTTCATTCTGCACTGCACCTTACAACATTGTCACCACATTCTCCATACATCTATTCACTTTACAATTTTCCTTTAATTACATTGTAAAATGTCCTATTATCTCCATTGTATATATCTTTTTGTTTATAAATTTTTCATTGCTCATTCTTTACTATTTCGGATTGCCATTATGCATACTATAACTTTCTTTATTACAACCGCTTCTCATTATCACTAGACATGATATCTTATCTTTCAATAACAAACTGTTACGATATTTCATGATGTAGTATTTACAATTATCGATCGTGACTTTTTTCATTACCTATCTTAGTTGATTTATCAATACATGATCTTCTCATACATACTTTGTATTCTCTTACTACACACTCTCATTAGATTTTTTCCGGCACCTCTCTTACGAAGTGTCCCATTATCTATACATTACAATCTCACGTTAGACTTTTTGAATATCTATACATACTGTACAGTTTTTCAATATGCTCTCCAAATACGCAGTCTACACTTTTTCAACCTTCCTTCTATAACACACTTTCTGATTACACGTTTATATTACCTATTTTTTACCATTTTTAAATACTCGTCATTTAATGCGACCCTCTATTATCCGCCCTCGTCATTTTTTCATAACATCTGCCACTTCCCTATTTGTTACATCTTCCGAACGCATATCACTTAATAGAATTATCCAATAACACGTTTGCATTACTTATATCTAATGATTTTACATTATGTTTTTATCGTTAACACCGTGCATAAGCATTCATTAATAGAATTCTTCCTTTACCTCTATTATCCAATCAGACTTGTCGCAAGAAATATATTGCCTGTAATTGTCTGAGAATATTCCTAGATATAAACCTCGAGTTTATGTTTAGGATACTTCCCATTCCAGTCGTCTTTAAAATAAATATTGTGGTTGAAAAGAAAAGCACCAATCCCTCCGGGCATATGCGTTCAAAGTGACACACATGGTATTCGGAGAAACGTATTTCCAAAGTTTTTCAAACAAATTAGTGACATTCTAATAATAAAAACAAATGTGAAGTATGCTATACCTTCTCGTTTTTCTGTCTAAAAAAAGTAGCGGTGAAGGCAGAAAGTGTGCGATGGTCATATTCAGTTTTCGCAAATTTACTTTCAAAAGAACGCAAGAATTCCTCTGGAAAATACTGCCCCCGTTTTTCTTAAAGAGAATTGCACATTAGCAAATGCTTACAAACTTTCTTTTATAACTATGCTAAAGTAGCTTTATAAGATAATCGGTAAATTACTCTTTTCAAGATATAAAACTTATATAAAACATGATTAATCTATAGCCCCCGCGAATCCATTGCCTTGTTCGTAACTGATTCGTGTGAAAACTTTAAGCTCGAAATAAAAAACAAACCGGAGTATACGAAAGATCAATATGTACCCTAATAATTACAACAATGATAACAATAACAAAAATGGTCTAGTCTATCTTTTAATATATTGTTGCATTTCTGGTGTGGTCAATTGTGATGAAAGCAAATATGATAATACTAAAGAAATATTTACACATTATGTACAGTGAGTGTGAAAATACTATAAAAATATAGCATTTGGGAAGGTACCGTTAAAGAACAAACGGAATGACTCGTAATGAAGTACAGTACCGCAATGTAGAGAACCATAGCAATGAAATTGTGCTTCCTACTACATAAGGTATGCTGAGACACAGCATCAAAATTCTGGTTTGAAAGGAATAGAAAGAGCATCATATGAAAACCAAGACATCAAGTTTTACAAAAAACATAAACTTTTGTTTCAAAACTTTCTTCTCTGTACAATGTTGTCATGTAAGGGAGTAAAGTATAAAGTTTGAGTACCGTATTTAATTTTAAACCGATATCCTTTCACCGACTTTTTATTTACTTTATCTAATTGGCATGCCTACTTCGGCAGTTTTTGGTGACGTACTTAGTAATCAACACTCTAAATAAATGTTGTCAAACAATGCATAGAAAGCTTAGCATCAGCAAAGAATACAATCACCAAAGATTTTTCAAACTATGATAAGTATATAAAATGTAATTTGCTGAATATAAATGTAATTTGTTTACTTAATTATAATGCTAAAGAAACAAGGGCTCGTGACACAAAAAGCTTAAGAATAATGATCAATTCACAATATTACGGCCCTGCCTCGGTTATAGGTACAATCTTGTTTTCAAAACTAAATTCATCAATCTGTTTTCTTATTCCCCGCTTTTCTAGACAGCACGTTTAATGAGTGCTAACTTTAACATTTCCTTGATGTGGATCCAAACAAAGGATCGAAACGTCTGATGCTCTTAAACTAGTTTTGAAAGGAAGGTTGTCCCTACGACCGAGGTCGAGCCGTAATATTACGACCCCGTTTATCAATACGCCGATTGTTATGTATTTTTGTTTGTTAAGAATAATGACGTTTTAAAACATCTTTTAGCGCGGCTATCAACTGAAATAACACATAATTATTGCAATCTTTACATTACTTTAAAACAAACAAAATTAATGACATTCTCAGTGAAAATGTAAATGGAATTAAAAAATGTCGATTACCTACATTATATCCTAACCTGACTATTTTTTAGGCTGATTAACGCATAGTTCAAACACACGTGTTGGATAGCATGAAGAAATAAAGCGTGAAGAAAATAAATATTTATTACGGATAAAGGGTATACAATTATAGATTTTTGTGTAAATACATCTGTTACGATGATGTTAATGACACAAATACGGAACACTTGATTTTTTTTTAAAAGAAATCGAATAATG
This sequence comes from Anoplius nigerrimus, assembly GCA_914767735.1. Lineage (NCBI taxonomy): Eukaryota > Metazoa > Arthropoda > Insecta > Hymenoptera > Pompilidae > Anoplius > Anoplius nigerrimus. The sequence goes on from OU612078.1 coordinate 13,716,059, forward strand.
ATTGGAAGATTGATGAATTGAGGAAAAAAGTATTTAGATTACTTTTGATGCGATTGTGTAGGATGAGAATGGGCGGACAAAAACGAAAATTTTTCGCTAGATGGCCTTACATAGAAAAATACAGCGAGCCGTGCCAATAATTTAAATGAAACGTTTCTTTAAGTGTTTCACCATCCATTTCTCCTTTGTAATGATGGTTTCTAATGCTTCACATATTTACTTTACAATTATTTTCCTGAAAAATTCATCGTTCAATTTCAATGGAAAAAAAATTTGTTCCACGTACCGATTTTTGTCTTCCCTCGTTACCCACCCTTTTCCCATTATTGTATTACGAGAAGGAAGAACTGGGCTGTACACACATACACGTACACCCAGAACCAATTTGTAATATTTTGGTTCTTGTTTTTTTTGTCACTTATATCATCATTATTATATTGATCATACGGGTCGTTTCAAAATGTGGGCATTCAAATGTATGTGGCATAACTTTTAGTAACATTTTATCTACCTTGCTGTTCGCAAACATAAAGAGTGGTATAATAAGACTTTATCCCAAAAATATTGCGCGAAACAAAAAAGTACAAAAATATTTTTTCGGACAAATGTTGTGTTGATACAAAAGAGGACATCTCATGGTCCCCTGACTTTCTTGTAGATGCAACCGCTTCGGCGATAAATACATTTCTGTTTTTATTAACTCCATATTTGTCGACTCGTTTTTAGTGCTTTTTAAGCTGAATACAAGTATCCACGATATAAGGCCAGTTAAGGTCATTTTTTTTTACTATTTACTCGATCATAATAATATACGTGGTCAATTGAACGCTTGATTAATCTTGATTGCCCTATATGCGTATGTTACGATAATAGTATGTTATACAGATTAGTGTTGATGTATACTGATGTTTTAAGAGTAGTTATATAGTTATCGTCCATACTGAATTGTTGGCAGAAATTACCGTAATTGTCCTTGTATTCCCAATATTTGCCTTTACTCCGATAAGTATTATAACAGAATAGACATAAAGGCAACAAGTATAAACAAAACTACCGGTGTTGCCTGCGATCGCTAAGTAATACCAGTTATAAAAAGTAATCAAGACCGTGTAATTATCGCATTTACATCAAAGAACTTTCATTCGAAAAATGCCGCGCTTGATCTCACGTTTTATCTGATACTCAAGCCTTTAATTCTTATTACACCACTGTATAGTCTTTTCAATAAGAATCGTTGATGCTGAAAACATTATATGACTTTATGAAAGAGGGGGGTTTTAAGGAAAACGATAGCAACAAATGCAATTCAACGTTCAATAAATTTGGAAACGACCCGTGTCGCCTCGTTTATGAGTTTCTTATGCATCAAGCTATGTGTAGTAAAAACCAATCAGTCGGAGCGAACCTCACTTCTTGTCGACAGATTAATTGGCTAGACAAGTACAAACCAAATAAAATAAACAAAGACAGCGGCTTAACTTTGAGGAAAAACCAACCGCCACTCCACGTTCGAAACTAATATCACAACATTTATCATGTTCTTTCTTTTTGTTTGGAATTTTAATATTGCACCGTTTTAAATTCGCTTTAAGTTCCATTAACATTCTGTATTTTTTAAATTTCACTTTCATAAATTTGACCGCATCAAACCGTGCTACGCAATGTAATTGCTGTCTTCCCTATTCACATTATTTTAATGCTGACGATCTTCACTGAAGATATGGTTGTAATTCTCTCTTCCAATGCATAACACATAACATTTGCATTTTGTTTCCAGTACATAGTGGTAGAAACGATGACGTAAATTAATACCGTATAAAAATTGGACACTCGGAAGTAAATTAAATGAGAAACGCCGATCACAAATACGCTTTCACTGGTCTCGTGATTTCTAATATTGAACATATACTTTAACGACACAGTAAAAAATTCGAGTAATTCGGTACAATTGAGAGACACGAATGACGAGGTCAAATTTGTGGCAGTAAAACCGCCGAGCGGATGAATCTCAGATGTTTCTTTTCATGTTGTTCTTCGTATTAGAAAAGCGTTTCCTGTGACCAGACTGGCGGTGTCGAAGATAGAGGTGCCGGTGGTCTGTGTCTTAATTCAATTGGTGGTGAACACGGAGGTGTTCCCAAGCTACTCTGACTGCTACTCGTGGTCGTTGAGGTAGCTTGAGACCTGAAACAGCAATAGACATCGAACGATAATTAATACGGTACTAGGCTGCCAAATCGAATTTTACAAGCTGTGTACTACTTTCCCTTTCACAAATGATCAGTGTACCGGATTCTTTTATGCACATATACATTTATTGGCTGAAATTCAACAGAAAGGGTTCACCGAAGTGACGATAATAATTGCCGTCAAGAATAATCGCACAATTGGCTGCCATTCTCTTTTTCAAGCAATTCAAAGAATTTAGCAAGCGTCTGATCTACGTAAATGCCGTGGCATACGTTGCATCATAATTACGTTGCAGACAAATATGAAGAAGAAGAGATGGATTTAAGCGTACCCAACCAAACTGCAAGGGATTCTCTATAGACTAAGTAAGTAAAAGTATTTTGCCTGTACATATAGCTGTGAGTAACCATGTACTGTGGTGTACTGATAAAAACAATTAATGCAAAATCCCACAACCTTGCTAATGGTCAGTAAAGTTCAAATACTGGAAAATTTCGAATTTCCCAGATACACATAAAATGACTAAACCCTGTTCGTTATCCAATTGAAAGGATTCCGTGCCTTTAGTCCGTAGGGATTTACTTACGAAATTAATCAACTTACAGTCAGCAAACAAGCGAACAGACAAGCAGGAAGTAAATGCCGTAAATGACAAAGATACTTATGTATCTAAACCGTAAATTAACGAGTTAAAAAGATGTTGAAACCGAAATCTGTTCCAGAAATGGCCGAATGTTCTTCACCGACCTAGGCGCCTCAACTCTCGCACTGATGGTCATGCAAGCCTGACACGAGGGTCTGCTACTGGTCCCGGCTCGTCGTCTCGGGACACAACCTGCGCATCCGTCCCACCTTTCCATCGGTCTCTTCCTTTTCTGTGGGACCCTGAGGAATCGCCGACAGCTGGGACCTGCAGCCTCGGAATCGGTCGAGAAGCCGGATACTTCGTCCTCCGTGTCGACCGCGACTACGCTGCATTTCCTTTTGCCACCCTCCTTTCTGCCCTCCTCGGTGTCCTCCCCATATCCTTCCTCTTCGTTCTCGTTCTCGTGCTCGTTCTCTTCCATATCGTGATCGTCCTCGTTCTTCAGAAAAACGGAGTCCGACCCGAGAGACTTTGAGTCTGGCTCCGGGGGATCGACGCTACCCATCGATGCCAAGGGTGCTCGACCGGGGCCACTGGTACCGTTTAGTACACCCACAACAACACCCACACCAGCTTCCATACCAGTTCCCATAGCAGTGCCCATAGCTGCTGGCAATCCGCCGCCATAAAGTACTGCCTCGCTGCCGCATGGTGAGAGGTCTGGCGTCGCTTGGATTACCTACACATTGGCAGGAGATAAGGATAAGAAGATGCGGACAGAATTTGGTAGGGTGTTAAGATCAAGTATTAAAATCTGAGCTATTGTCGTTGCACAGGTTAAAGTTCAGCTCACCTGTATGTCGATAGGATAATAAAGATCCCAAGGCTCGTCGTATGCCGCGTGTCTAGGGAATTGTGGAGGTGGGGGTAAGCAAGGCATTGCGACAACCGATCCTCGCCGCTCGAGGTAGCTGCTGGCGGTGCTGCTGCATGTTACCGAACTGTAACGTCGACTCTCGCTGCAGACGTGTGGCGCCTCGACGCCACTCGCCACCTGCTGCCCTATCAGTGGCGTTGGACTTTGTCGCGGTTGTCTGCTCTGACGACGCGGTGCGGCCAACAGAGCGTTGTATCCCCCGCCAACGGAGGCGAAACGTGGCGCAGTGATTGGCGAACGTGATTGGTTCAACTGCACAATAATCGATCGTCCATCAACGACTGGATCATATATCTACCAACATCTTTATTTTTTTTTACTCAAATTCTAAACTGTCGATTCGTTTGCACCAGACCTCTATAAATTAACTCTTCATAAGCTATTTACGTATATGTACGATACAGATACGTTTAGACTGTGCATGTGATCTAGTTGTTGAAATAAATGTAACAAAATCTTCGAATATCGTACTTCTTCTCTATTGTCTTTACATACGATCATAAATTGTGCATGTGCTGGTACGGTGACGATAAAATTTTAGATGTGTAACGTCCAGTACGTATGACTGAATGACAGAGAGAAACTGAACTCGATAAGGATAAATATGAATTTTCACCTCAACGCAAAGCGACCTCCTGGGTCCTCTTCCAGGTCTAGGCGGAAGTCTTGCAATTGCCTCGAGAGCTGCAGATAGTGCCCGTTCCTCAGCTTCTGCTTCGGCAACCGCCGCAGCGGCTGCTGCCGTCAATCGTGGATCCTCCAACTGTTTACTCGATTTACATCTGAACATTATAGTATTTGTAGTAAATTGGCTTGTTCTGAGACGAGCATTATGGTTTACTCCCAATAAATACATATCGGAAAGATGACAAGTTTCAAAACACTACTGTACTACGGCGGCAACTGTCTGTTCTTTACTTTCAAGATATTTACAAATTACAACATATATTTATTGGTGCTTCATAACACGATTATTTCGTAAAAGTAATACAAATTGACGCAACAGTTTTTAAACAGAATGTTTACCTGATAGGTATAATAACAATTCAGGTATACCGTAAGATGTTTAAGATATTTTATGTTATAAACATTAATATGTTACTAAATAATCATTTACATCCTTGGATAAATTTAAATACCCTATAGATGCCAGTGAGATGATGTGACAGAAATATTCGATAATTAGATACATAGGTATGTTTAAAATGTAAAAGCAGCTCAATCGCGGCCCACAACTAACGGGTCACAAAAAAAAAAATACTATCAGTCATATTGCAAATTACAAGCGAATTCAATTAATTCAATCCACTTAATACGTGAACATTTCAAATTTAGTATTTCTCCTTGCAAAGAGTGTGGAGCCTAGTTACATATTTATGTTTCGTCATTAGAGAAATTAATTTTTCATGAGGAAAAGTACTTCATCCCTGTACCGCGGACACCGCACCAATACAATAATGTTTGATCGGCGCTCTCTCTGTCTCTCCCTCCCTCTCTCTCTCTCTGTCTCTCCCTCTCTCTCTGTCTCTCCCCCCCCCCCCCTCTCTCTCCCTCTCTCTCACCTGCTCTTGTAAACGACGAGGAGTACCATGAGACTGAAGAATCCGCCTAGGGTGGCGGCTATCCTTACCCCGGTCATGACGTCGTACGTCTTGTAAAACTCGATTTTCAGCTGCTCGCGCTCGCTCAACGTCGGCGACGCTTCCGGCAAAAATGCTGGAGGAGGAGAGCTGCTTGTTATCGTCCCTGTCACGTTGCTGCCGACACTCCCCATTCCTGTTCAAGTACAAAGAAAGAAGACGACGTAAGTGAACAAAACTTTTGCTACTCTCTTAATATGTAACTACGGCCGATTAATGACATTAACATTGACATCAGAACAATTGTTCTCAAATTAGTTTGATAAAGGAAAACGATTAAAGAAGTTCACTGAAAGTAAGGAAACGTTTTGTAGGTAAATATCAAATTTACAGTATCATAAGTTACCTGGTGAAAAATTGCGTAACAACACATCGTCAAAATTTCCGTTTTGATATGTTGAAAGGTTTTAGACATATAACGGCATATTGCATTTTCTCCTTTAGAAGTAATATAATACCTATTCGTTTAAACGAAGCGAATTAGGTCAGTATAAGGAAAGTAGATATAAGAGCCACATTTTATACTGCAACATACACATGGAAATTCACAAATTTCGTATAAGATTGTCATATTAAAATTTGCTTTCGTATCTCAATAACTCCCCCCTCTCAAACACTTTTACAGAAATGAAATTCCCAACGAGAAGGGCGAACAATATCACGGCGGTAGAATGAGAGAGCAGTCATAGGGAGCGACACAAAATGGCTGGCGAGAGAAGTCTGTACTTAGCAAAGTAGTCTTGGGAGTTAGGCAGAAGATCCTAGTCGGACATTCCAGCAAATTTCCGCGATCACGTTTCATTATTCACGCTTCCCTGCTGACGTCAGTCGACACAGTCCAGCGGGGAACCAAAAAAGATGAACGTATTTTGTGTATTTTGTGTTACTTGAATGAAACAAGTACTTTGGCAAATCTTTGAATTCTCAACGACCGTCATTTCTTCATTCATGCCAGCAATTCATATTGGCAAAAAAATTGGAAATTTTTTTCATTGTAGAAAAGTGCACGAAATCATAGGAAATGTTGCAACTGTGAATACATACCAATTAGTATTATGGAATGGCAAGATTAAAATGATACGATGTCAACGTATCAAGTAATACGTAAACAGCAAAAATATAAGAAATAACGGCGTTTAAAGTGACGTAATTGACGAAAATACAGCCTATAATTATAATATTACGGCATTATTATAAACAGATTATAAACGAATTTTCGGATTATAAACGGATTGGTTAAATACGTTAATTGATTGGTGAATACATCAATATTATAATTCTCATTAACCGAGGTCGCACCTTGAGATACTTAATTAAAATTGTACCTTTACAACCATAATTACGTCTCCATGGAGCCGCGGATGAATGAGTTTTTCTTGCCTTTGTTTTACAGTATATTGCTTGCTACTACCATTGTAGAAATGTTATCTATTCTTGACGTGCTACTGTTGATCGTTGCATTACTAGATTGCCTGTCAAACTGATATCGTCGTGCTTCAAAGAATGTCCTCATATTTTTAATGTTGGTCGAAATGCTCTCATTAAATTAGATGTAAACTATGGTTGATCAGTAAAATCATTAATTCCTCATAAAGGTACTGTTTCTCTTTATGATAAATTGGAATGATGAAAAATGCTAATGGAACACGTTAGCGTCGGATTGTCATTAGATAAGTACATAGGTTGCGAAAGTACGTAAAGAAACTGCAACGGTTAAACGTAATGCCGCAACATCTTCATTGCAGACACAAATGAGATTATTTAATCGTTTCGTCTTTGCCAATAATAGTTTTTGTTGTCATAATATTTTCTTCTCCTTAAACTTTTATGGTGCTTAGTTTTACGTAATAAGATGGAAATAATTAAATGTAGCACAGCTGACGTAATCAGCGTGTGCTGGGTGAATGCAGCAAGATTGGAGAGACATAAAGATGATACTGAAAAATAATTCCGTTCGACCTTTTGCACAAATGTTTTTTTCTGCAGGAGGAAGAGGGGGGCGTTAAATAAGTAACAGCCACCTTTGCGTTATTGGTATGCTGTACAGCCCATTGCTCTTACCCATTGGCGGCAGCCCTGCGAGAACGTGGAATCAATACGCGCACCGATTCAACCATGCCCACCCACACAATGTTCCTTCCTTGTCCACCCTTTGTACAAGGGGTGAATGGAAAAACGAACAGAAAACGGGGGCGAAAGAAAGAGCTATATAAGTTAATTCTCCATACGCACGCAGATCTGATGCTTGAACTTTCTTTGTCTTTACATTCACATAGTTATTGTACAAAGATAGGTGGGTCTAAGTATATGAAAAATGTGTATTTGAGAAGATTACTGTGAAATATGAAGGCAAGAAGATGTATATGAGCGTAAGCAAGTTTGAACAACGATCGCTATAATATTGAAATATAATACATTGTTCGTGGAACTGAGAGTAACAGCGAGGCCACGCTTCTCTGGCTGCGCAGAACACTGATTCCAGAAAGTACATTCTATCGGAATAATAGCCGACGGAATTTCTGCGCATACACGTTATTATCCACCCAAATGTCCGGGGTTATACTGATGATTTCTACGGAATCAAGACTGGCTATTTAGGATGTATTCGAAAATTTGCTGAAATACATTCCATGAACATCTTATTTTATTGGGAACATGATGTATGATACCTTTCTACACGACATTCTCAAAAAGACAGCCGTTATATGGACACGTATTATGTGCAGAAAAGAGATGCCTAATGCGTACTGCGGGAAAAATTATGTTTAATAACCTTCGCAAATCCATTTTACATGTTTAGCATATTTAACTATATTAAAAAAATGTGAAAGATTTGTTAATTCTATCTCCTGATATACGGTTATGAATCGTACAATAAGTGGCAATGTGCCTGGTTGTCGTAAGAAAAATGATACTGAATTAGGTATATGTTATGTATTTTCTGAGACGGTACCATCAGCCACTCCATCCTACTCTTTGATCAATGGAATACCTTTGTCAGACTTTGATCGAAGATTCAACACGGGGCTCTAGAGGATCCTAACAATGATGACGTACAGTAATTAGTAAATAGGGGTGGCTGTATTTGGTGAGCTGATCTTGATCAAATCGGTAGTTCTGCGGTCCGTTATTTATATGGGTTATTATACCAGTTTTACACGAGCAAAAGATGCAATGAAATGCTAAAACTAGTTCAATTGTTACTTGCCTTATGAGACTTCGGGTGCACTTGGTAGGTATTAAACGCTATTAGAGCCATAATTTGTATAACGTCTAACAAAGATGAGTGTTATGTACTTAATATACATATACAGTAACAAATATATGAGATTCAAACTGTCAAAGTATGTTCAAACTATGCAGGTAAAATTCGACAACACGTTCTGAAATTGACATTTAATAACGATCTTTTTATGAAGTATACTACTATGTACCTATGCCATTAAATCTTTATACAATTCATCAATCAGTGTCATTGCAAACAAGTTTACAACGTTAAAACGTCAAATAATTGTTTTTCAGATATAATTAAGCGCGACTATTTGTTTGTCTAAATATTGTCAGTATTAGATGACTTAAAGCCCGAATATTACTTTAAACTGACGTTTAAAAGGTGTGTAAATGTGACAAAATTACGGCCAATGACATAATAATTATTCTTAATATACGTAACCAGAATTTTGTACAGAGCGCGACGTATTACAAGTCAAATTAACAAATATGGATTGAACAAGAAACCTGGAAAACTGGACGTCTCAAGAAAGTCAATTAGTGTGATCCTGATCGCATTGCTAGTAGAATGGCAAGAGAAATCAAAGAATAGGTGCGATTGAAATAATTACAGACTTTGCAATGAATTTAAGAATCCACTTGTTTATCAACACTGAGCGGCGTTTTTTTACAAAGTGAAGGGTGTGAAAGTCGTGTCCTGTGCGAACATACTTGTTCAGAATACCTACTGAACTTATTAGCAGAAAGAGGTAAATGAAAAAAAAAGGATTATATGAATTAAACGATATATAGAAGTATGTTTATCGAGTAGATTATCTCTTATCACCAATAAAGATCTACTGCAGCGGTTTCCAACATTTAAGCTGCTGTACCTCCCAAAAAACATTGTTTTCTTTCGCGGCTCCCTATCTTTTAAGTATTTTAGTAAGTTTATTTATTTGTAGATATTATGATATGAATATTAACTTTTTATTAAAAATGTAGACGCCTCCCTTGGTAATAGATTGCGCCTCCCCCAAAAACCGCATCGTCCAGATTGAAAACCTACGATCTACCGTTACTACTTATAGGTTATATCTTTTTTCCTTTTTTGTAATTCAGTAGGCATTGTAGGGGATGACACAATAGAAATATTAGCTGAAATAACTCATCCCGTATTTGTTTGATTAAATACGAGTTTATTGGATTGTGCAGCGAACACCCCTGACTTCGCTGCTCAACTCATCGAAGCCAGAGTTTTCTTAGTCCAAAAATACATGTTCCATCCATTCATATTGTCACGAAGGTAACATTATAAAAATGTACATTGACTTTAACGTAATTCAAGGTAATTTATATCTTGAAAAAAAAAAATGGCAATTGAATGTGTCGACACAATACATAGTTTAGAACTTTGCATAGTTTGTAAACATCTTTCTAATCAAATTATACGTTATAAATTAGTTCACAAAGTTATTTATTAACAGACCCTGTATAGTAATCACTTCCAAAATTCAGTTATACTTGGTATCGTGGCTTTGTTAAAAGATCTACGAATTCTTATCGTACGGATGCAGTAAATTCATGTATGGAACTATGCGTTCTTTCATTATTAAATGATAAGTTTCTCACACTGGCTACTGTCATTATGTCTGAAAATATAACATCGCAATAAAGAAAATATTACATACGTCGTATTATTGGTAATATTCCTTGTGCGGACTTTGAAACACCGTTCTATTTTATTTCAAAGTTATGTTTACGCGCATTTTAATTGCAATTTTCAGCAAGGGAGACCATAGGGAACAAGGACATTCAATAAGAACCTGACACTTTTGTACTAGCCTAGTGTTGAAATTGTTGTAATGTTCCTGTTTAAACACTTACATTTGACGGACACTTTATATCTTACCAGAGATACTATCTGATAATATCAATTTTTTTATCTTATCTCAAAATCCATGTTACTTTGCCCATCTTTATTTGAAAAAAGTAAAAAAAAATCTATGATGATCACTGAAACAACGTTCAGTTGTGTTTATACGGGTGTTTGCCGCGAGATACAATCATGATGGGAGGAAAAAGAGGGGCGGAGGCTGTTTGAATATCAAAAGGTGACTATCGATTGACTTTGCAACGAAGAAGGTTACGGGAAAAGGGAATGAAAACTTTTCGCTTAAAGTCGCCCACTTGACGCACGTGTTATGTATTATATAATAGAACCTCGTTTGTCATTCTCAACTTTCGATCTTACCAATCTGGAGGCCCGACATTTCATATTAATTTTGCCAACCAATCTAGTGTCTACTCCAGTAGAAAGTAACGTGAGTAAACCATTAAATTTTGCCAATTCAAGCACTGAGCTATTTTTACTGAAATATATTGCTTAAGCTAGAATCCATTTCACATTTCTCCGTTACGGTTCCCCGAACGAGTACGTCTTCTCTTTCGCGTACTGTTTGTTAAGTTCTACTTCACAATTTTCATTAGAATAAAGGGACGAAAAAATCTCACGGAATAGTGTAAATCGCCCTGTAACCTAAATCAACGTTGAAATGTATATTATGTTGAAATGTGTATGTAACTTAACTAAAGCCTTTAGAATTGCTAGTATCAAATAAATTACATGTTTCATACTTATCTGAATATTTTTTAAAATGCAAAAAAGGAAATTATAAACATTCACATTTTCCTGTTTTTTTTATTTATTTATTTATATATATAGATATATGTATATATATAATAATAATAATAATAATAATAATAATAATAATAATATATTAACACGTCAGTTGTACAAGAAAACTTCCAAGAAAATGTTATTGTCAATTTATATTACCGTGGCGTAAAATAGAGAATAATGCAAGCAGTCCACTTATTTGCGGAACACTCAAAATATTATACTATTCCAAATTATTACCCTTCAAATGTTGCTTTCAAGAGGAAACAAATTATTTAAAGCAGAAAATAATTCCATCGACATTAATATTTTTAAAATTCTCTACTTTCCTTGATTTTTTCGGTCCTATGTATTGTTATGTTGTTCCGTTTGAGCTTGCTGTTGTAAAGTAATGTAAAATAAAGTAAAGTTTTCAGTTTTGTTATAAAGTCTTTTCTATTCATAAACATATCGCCAACGTTACGCAAACGTCATTATTCATTAACTTGTCATATTCAGTAACATGTTAACATTCACTAATATCATTAAAGTCATGGAGACTCAAACTTCTGTAGCCTGTTACGGTTAAAGGTGTTGTCAGCGTTTGATATCCTGTAGCGGTCGTATCGCCGAATGAGAATTGTTTGTTGTAAGATTATCCTACATTAAAAGATGTCGTGATAACTAGAACTTGAATGTACGTCACTATCTATTTTCATTTCACGTGATCAAACTTTGTTAGCGATTGCTACTCTGTAGCTTTGCACGTGTGCAAATTGCGGATCGCTCTAAATGGTTGTACAAATCTTAAGGTGACATTTTCTGGACAGCAAAGTCCTTGGCGCGCGATACGCTTTCTGCGATATATTTTTTGACAATGGTTCAACGTTATAATTGTTGTTCTAATTAGTTTGAAGGATGCACATATACAGAGAACATTTAGTGATATAATTTTTCTTTTTTACATTTCTGTGATCTCTTCAAGGACAGTTGTTTTCTTTGCACGTAACACAATTTAATTTACAATTGCGCATATTAAGGCAACTTCATTGTTTTTTTATTACGTCAGTAATAACATGGGTTCCGTGTAGTCGTTTTAAATACTTAAAAAAATAATTTGGCATCTTGTCTTGTATGAAAAATATTTTTAAAGCTGAACTAAAATGTGGCAATGGAATCGAAAAATTTTAGCTAGAAAGGTATCAATATCAGTAGAGTATGTGGGTAACAATAAAGAGAAAAAATATGTGCCACAACTAATCATGATTGTAAGACATATTGTTTCAATGTTCACAATAGCATGCGCAGTGCAGAGGCTGTACGTTGCTCCATAATTCCCACATTATTTTCCGAATTTCCTTTTGAACAGGTAGTCTATACCTATGAAGTCAGTCAGAATATTATTTGATTGCTACAATAAAATGTTCACACTCTACATCTTAAGTAATGATCCAATAAACAAAACAATAAATTGCGGTTAGCTAGTACAATTTACACATTACAACGTTTACATTCTTTTCTGACTGCCATGTTGAAAAGGCATTTAGATGTTATAAAAATAAAATTATATGAAAACGATAACTTTCAATTAACAACTTGTTTCGTTGTAAGTTAACATAGTGTGTTATTTCGTTTAACTGCGTATTATCAAACTGGTGCCAGCGCAAGTGTTTTTCAATGGAATTCTTCTGTAATAACTGTAAATAGTTAGTATCTTATCCTTATAACTGTAATAATAACAAATCGTAATACACTTGAACCTCTACAGACCACAACAACAGAAAGACAAAAGAATCAAATTGTGTCTGTGTCCGAATAATTTTGCAACCGCCTGTATTTTAACAAACCTCACGTAATACTGTCTGTTCAGACTTTTCTTCTTTCCATTCCTGCTCACGCCAATCGATAGCGTTCCACCTTTCATCTACCTAAGCACTCTCATACCCCCCCTCCCCTCCTTTCTGGGTCTAATTTCCTCTCTCTCGCTCTCTCTTTCACTTTTCCTCTGCCCGTGCCCTTTCTCTGTCTTCCACGCGCTCTCTGTCTCTCGTGCCCGAACGCGCTTTCTCTCTCTAATACGGCCGGTCGCATTGTGCGCAAATTTAATGCCCAGCAACTCAATGCGCATGTGTGCCCTTCTCCACGTTTCCCCTACTCTGCTCGCTTCCTCTCAAAATTTCATTATCCAATGCCAAAATTCGATCGTTAGGGCGTTACAGAGGTAAGTGGGTAAAATGCGTGCGCATTTTAGCGATTTCCGGCACAATGCGGGCTACCGCTCAACCTATGGATACAACGTACTCAAGGAAAATGTCTTTGCTTATGTGTCAATGTCATTGAGAGAGAAAAACAAAAATTATATTACTCTGATGTTAGGAATCAAATTAAATATGGGCGCGTCTTTAACAAATATAAAATCTAGGCAATGAAGAACAGTTTGTTATGAGCGCATTTGTTTCATCTAACTTACAATTAGATCTACCCAAATTCTTATCCCTCTTGAGTATTCGCACACACATTTACAAATGCATATTAAAACCTTTCATGGAGATGAAGGCCTGAGTAAAATTCAATCTTCTAAACACTACTTACAAAGGGAGGACCAAGGTTGTGGGTCACTGATTTTGTTCAAATTTTGCACAGATCTTCTTTAGCCGAGAATATTGGACACGTGTTTTGCCGAGAGTGGCAACACCTCCCCATTTTTTAAACAATTGAGGTCACAAATCAAAATATTTCGAGCGCGCTGAAATTTGGCAGACGCGTTTAAAATTGCCTCCTAAAAGATACTTACACATTTATTTTGCAAATAAACAATGGTTAAAAATATGCATTATGGATAAGTTTGATAAAATTTACTCGGTTTTCATCGAAGCGGCGTAGCAGAGTAACCATGGCATTAGCGTAGAAATTTACGGTTCAGGGTTTGAGTCTCCATACGCTTTTGTGTTTTGTATCTTTTTTCAAGTGCAAATTTTCCTTTTCCAAGCGCGGTTTCAATATTTTAATATACTTAAAAGCACTTATATTTTATTACACTCCATCATATTGCCGACGTTTTTATGTCGGTTGCTACAAGAACATATTACATATAGGATTATCCAGATTTGAAGAAAACAATAGAAAGAAATAACCCAAACCTGATTAATTTATTGATGTAATGAAATAACGGTCCCGTGGATGGAAGCGGTATATCCAGGTATCATTCGGAATGAGAATAGATTATCTGAACTTCTTGCCAATACTGTCACTCATGACGTACCTCATGGTGTTGGTCGTGTTTGATGAAGGTGATGAATTACAACATGAAAGTGGTATAGTGAGTGATGCAAATCAAGAAAATTTATTGTTACAATAAGTACACGAGTCAACTCCTGCTTCAAGTATCGAATCTTACTCTACGTCTCCACCGTCCAAGAAAGGAGAAATGCAACACGCCACGTTGACAGAAAAAGTAAAACCTGTAATGCTTGCAAGACTTCATCCAACGTGGGGTTTGAAAACGTTACAACTAAAGAAAAGGTTTCACATGAAACGAAACACTAAATTGATAGAGCAGAGGAAGAAATAGCCATGGATAGGACAAATTGTGATAAATATGATAACATCGAACAGTGGACTCGCAATCGGTTGATTGAAGAAAGAGATATTCTCATCATCATATTTTGAAACCATATGTGAAGAAGAATAAAGATTCGGTTCGTGATTCGCGGACTGGTCAAGTAAGTCCGAGCACAAATAGTGAGAAAATTTTGAATGCCAACAATGATAGATTGTGCACTTTGCAAGTTATTCTGCCTCATTGGACACCGGTATGACAGCCTTGCGGTGTCTATTTTTACGGTCAAGTTAAATTATTTATTTACACGTATACAAAATTCAACAATATTATTAAAAGACGTCATTAAGATGCATTCTTTAATTCATCAACAATTATCACACATTCACACTTTCATAATCACTCACTCACGGATCATTCATACATCCCATAGCTCTATCGAATGAATATTATACACTTTGTCACACAGCAAAAAAAAATCGGTGTAAAAGAAAGCAAATATAAAAACGCTACGAACTTATTTCCCAATCCAATATATATTATTGATAGATTTTGGAATTACAGTCAAAACTAAAAGGTACAACAAATAGACCAAAAAAAAAACGCAAAACCGAATCAAGATTCGAACCCTAGACCATCAATTTCTACGCTAATGCCATAGTTACTCTGCTACGCCACTTCGATGAAAATCGAGTTTTTATGGAACTTACCCATAATGCATAATTTTTAAACACTGTTTATTTGCAAAATAAATGTGTAAGTATCTAATTGGAAGCAATTTTAAACAGCTCGGCAAAATTTTAGCGCGATCGAAAAATGTTGATTTTTGAGCTCGATTTTTTCAAAAATTGGGGAGTGCTTCCGCTTTTGGAAAAATAGGTGTCTAATATTTTCGGCTAAAGAAGCACCGTGCAAAATTTGAAGAAAATCGGTGACCCACAACCCTGGTCCACCCCTTGTTAGGCAAACAAACCAAACGATAAAAAGGCTCTATTTTGTCCATTCTTTATTTTCACAGAAAGACTATCTGTTAATATTTTTCAAAAGTAAATAGTTTTTAGTCATAAGAAAAGTTGTGCTCAACAATTTATACGCATTTGTTACTTTGTACACGTTAATATACCATAAGTCCCCCTTCCTCGTATATTCATAGCACAGGAAGCACAAGAAGCAATTTTGCACAATTATTCCTGCTGTACATTATTTGTTGCATAATTCATGTCGTGATTTTGGTTGTCAGAAAGCAATATAAGCAATAAGTCCTCCAACAAAAAAGTTGAAATTGCTCCGTGATGACCTAGACCGCTATGCGTTTTGTTAGTAGAACATACTCCGTTCTAGGCGTTCTTGCTGTTTCAACAAAGTTCGCGATGCTCGTCATCGGCCGGATTCAAAATTATAAAAAAAAAAATGTTTGTCACTTATGTTATGTTTCGAGAATATGCAGAGTATAAAGGTATTTATTCGTGTATGTTTGTGTGAAGAAAGAGTAAGTGTGAGAGAGAGAGAGAGAAGCGGGGGAGTGGGGAATATGAGAGAGACGGGGATCGGCCCAGTTTCTCATGTATACAGGTGCTTTTTTTCAGTCTTTTTTCTTCTCTTTTCCAAGCTTCTCATCATATGGAGTGAGAGAAAAAGAGAGACGAAACAGGGGGACTGTCGTTTGGCTGCCAACAGAGGCAGGTATCGATTCCTGTACTTCCCACCCTCAACCCCATCCTCTTCGCGATGAGAAATATCGTCCGTTCATATCACACTCTCTAACCATTCCCACTCATCATAATTCTCATTGTTATTCACGTTCTCATTGTGTTCTTAAGTAAGATGACGAGGCGTTTGCTTAATTTCGGCAAAAAATGTTATAATTTATAGAAATTATATGTAACGTTTTCATTTATGTAATCTTATATATCTCCAATCTTTAAATAAGTAATTGGATTTTCATTCTAACTACCCTGTGGTTCATAGTATCAATATCTAGAAATTTGTTAACGATCGACAAAATTCAGAAATGGAAAGGTGTTCATTTTTGTTGTAAGAAGGATAAAAAAAAAGGTATATGATACTTTCTGCGTTCTTAACGTTAACATAAATAACCTACATTACGTGCTAGAAAACACAATAATCGCCTACTGTGAAAAAGTCAATGGAAATTGATCCATTATTTCTAGCGTTATAGTCAGCAGGATTTATTTAATCTTCCCTTGGGTGAAACTACACTGGATGGTAAACAATTTATAATACCATGCATACATCTTACTAGGCATTAAGATAGTACCTACGCCTTTGCAAAATGTCAAGAAGTCCTCAAAACTTGGAGTGTAAGTAATTAAACCATAACACACACGTTTTTAAAAATTGGAGACGGTTGACCGCACCAAACATGAGATAATTGCAATTATAAATGACACTTTTTGTTCGTACAGCATGGGAGAAGCGTGAAAAAATGACAAATTTTTTATTTTTTTGCATTGAAGGACTTTTACCATCTTGATGAAAAACTAATATCTGTTAGAGTAATACATTTCGGAATAACTTACAAAAAAAATGGAAATTATTTGCCACATAGTTTTAATGTACATTCAAAAAAAACATATTTAAACGATTATGTTTTGTGCAGGTGATATCAGAGTAGTCGCGTAGAAACGATGCGGCAACGTTGAAACAGTAAAAATGACGGTGCAAAAGAAAAAGGCGGGAAAATACAAAGTGCCGCAGTAATGTTTTTCTATCGCACGTGCGTGCTTTTCAGTGCCGGCCGCGTTACTCATCTCAAAAACATATGCGACGTTGTCACATTTCCACACAGAATAATATTTCATAGAATGTATGTATTCATATAAAGAATATAATAGTGTAAGAGGTACAATCACGTAAAAAAGAACATAGGCTATAGACTGAGTCTGCTGATATGTATGTATAATGTGGGTACTAAGCCAAAACTTTTTACATGAATTGTCGTGTAGCTACCACATTAAACACATCTTCAAAGAATAAACCATTTGCAAAATGAAAAATCATGTCCATAAGATAGGTGAAAATTTATTTTTACCCTGATGGTAAATTGAACATTAAAAAGTGGAGAAATGCAATGTACATTCGTTGCACAAAGACCAGATAAAATAGATAGACTTATTATAGCTTGAATTGTCTTATCGAATATTTTTTTTTATATAAAAGTGTGTGCTACGTATAAAGGATTATGAAAAAGAGAGCACCCGATCCTGAAATTCAACAAAAGTTAATAACAAAGGATACTGTGAAATTCTCGTGTTGCTTTTTGTTAGAGTTGCTCTTTTGCAGTTGAAACCTAAAGTCAACCTGTTTCATTTTATGTGAGTGGTTAAATCTTGTTAATTTAATTTTGTTGAACTTGTTGGGTTTTCTTTTTGCGTTGCCCTCAATTTTATTTCGAAATCCAGGCTTATTCATATATTAACCAATTAACGCCCAATAAATGTTTAAAAAATAAAATTGATAAAACACACATAACTGTATGTACTCAGATATTTATTAGCAGAAAATGCATATATGACAGTGATAGAAAAAAAATAACAGGAGACGATATACAGCGTGTCCTTAAGGTATACCACATATGCCTCTACTCATTAAGTTTTGAACTTTACAAGAAAATTCAATACAGGTACCAATACCCTTCAACATGTGTACCCTTGGTAACACGTAAAATATCGAGCCGGTATTCAATCACTTACCACACATTCTGCAACAGGTCTGGTGTGATTGTGTCAATGGCATCTCTGATGTCTCCTCAACCATCAAACCTAATGGCATTGTGATTTCTTTAACAGGTACCTTTTTCGCGCCACAGTAAGTGTCAAAGGCGAAGCAATATTCCGAGCTGCTGCATAACATACAATGTTTGAAACCAAATCTGACTATTTTACCTCTTATGGACTGTTTAGACGAATGGCGCCCAAAATAGCCGACCATCACTTCATCGATAAATAACGTTTCAGAAAAAAATTGGCCACAGTTGGACTTTCTGATTCATATTTTCCTGTACTCAAGCGAATACAATGGGTGCAAAAGGGTTAATATTTTCTGACAACGGTCCATCCGGAATGATTTATATACATATATTGTATTTTACATAAAAACGATAGATTTATTAGCATTCCTATCAATATCGACTTTATTTAGTTTTTTTTTATAAACCCAGCGATGCCTGCGAGATGGTAAAAACCAACAGTTTTTCACTGCCAGTTGTTACGTAAGAAGAGTAAAGCAACACCAAGAAAACTTTTCATTGCATACAGTTACCCACTTTTAAAGATTTCTTCACTTTCCGAATTAGCGGGATCACGCCAGTGGAATTCAAATGAGTCCACGTTTATGGAAAGCGTATTACAAAACATCAGTTGCACATGTACTCACACGTAATTACGTGCTTACAAGTCATAATCGATCGATCACGGACCAATTCTGACATAAAACGTAATTTTATGTCTGGCTCACGGATGATATGGGCGGACAATTAGGTGTACAACAGAGTGAACAACATTGCGTTACTTTTTCCGGCTAATGTTTGTAACACCCTGTATACTCACCTTCCTTAGAGAACGTGTTCGGGTCGCAGGTCTGGGTTGAGATCGCTTTCCCGAACGCTTTTGCTAACCACTCCGCTACTACATGCAACACCCCCAACCCTCTTCCCTTTCCGGCCATATGCACGTTGACATTATTCCTCGCGAAACTCCGGATCCAATATCGCAGAGCTGCGCGGGCGGCTATTCATTCTGTCTCGGGCAGACGCACTCTGTCGTGTCAGCCATTTTCCCATTTCCTGTGTTGCCGTAAGTGAATCGAGATTATGTCTCCTCCGTTCCTCGCAGTCAAGTTTATCAACTGGACTCTTATAATTACACGCGCTTTAACATTTTTACATAATTCGAATTCACTTTTAGACCTTTTCAATTCGATTACACTGACCTTCATTTTTTAATCTGATATTAAACCATGTAATAAGAAATGTCATCCATATGAAGTGAGTGAAGGAAGTTATAAGGAATTTTCGAGCAACAAGCGGGGAGAAAGATGCGAGGATGTGGCATGTTCACGAAATAATATGTACGACGTACGAAAAAGTAACGAAATGTGTCTCGGTCTCTTTACACGTCGTCTGAGGCTGAATTCGGTTATCCTCAACCTATGCCCCCATCTCCTTCCATCCCTTAGCGCCCGTTTCTACCTCTTTTCATACTCCGCACCGCTGTACCTCGTCTTCCGCAATTCTGAGCGTAACGACGTCACACGCTACGTTGAGTTTCTCCTCATTGTGCGTTAGACTCTGTTGTACCGTCCATGTCTGGAAATTGTTAGCTTCTTGATGGTCTTGTGTTGTAGCAAAGTACGTTTTATGTTTGAGGAGGTGCGTTTGGTAAGCCGCAAAAAGTAGGATTGTCGTTACCTAATTGCGTCACTAGTATACGTCTCAAATACTGCACTTGTGCTTATATACAGACTGTACTTATGTTTATTTACATACATATATGATACACCTACGTTATATATGACTTGGCATATTTCACACACATTACATATAGAGTAAACACAACTGTAGGTAAACCATATTCAAGTAAATAAGTTCTAATATTCGTGAAACTCACAAAAAAAACAAAAATATGCTTTCTTCCTTTAGTCCACCTTGTTCCCACTCTCGGATAATCATCGCTACAGCAACAATTTTTTCTAAGTTGGAACACTGACGTGGTAAAACATCAGGAAAAGTGGAAGAGAAGGAAGTAGAAGCGTTTATTCTGGCGATTTCTTGATCCGGGAGAAGTTTTGAGGTAGCTTCTAAATTTATCCGCGGCCTTCACGTTCCCAGAGTGAATTGCCGGCAACGTAATGGGCTCCATTGTGCCGCATCTGGAGATCCATAGATCCGTCAATTCGACAAAAATCTTTCGTCGAGCTAACTCAAGTAAAACGACTTAAGGACTTTCTATCGTTATTTGAAAAAACACATCATTGATGTTGAACCATCGTAGGTATGTTACTTACCTCACGTATTCGTTATTGCTTAAATATGGACCCATGAACAAAAACATCCTTTTATTAAAGATACAAAATTCAATTGTTTATGAGATTGATAACACATGAAATAACCGTCCATCAATCATCTATCCACTAACTGCTGGCCCAATTAACCATAATCTGTATATTGGCACAAACTTTTCAACCTTCATTAGGCTCGTAAAAAGTAAGTTTCCCCAGTGTTAATCGCGTAGCACATTATATTCTCAGTCCCGCGAATAGGCCCACCTTTCACATCTTTTTATACCAACAGATTTCTAATTCATCCTTACAGGTAACAACTATGAGTGGATTAGTTATCGAAATAAATGTCAATTGATTTGGCAGGCTGTCTACATTGATTTCATAAACATTTGAGGAAAACACCATTACACACAACGTTGAAATCGCATGCCTTCGTCAACATACACCAATCACAATTTGTCTTACTATGATAAATTACGATATAAAAAATATCGTCGCACCATAATGACTACTTAAACAGTGATTATTTTTTTGTTATACTAAACCAATACTACTAGAAAATCAGTATACATATTCAAGTAAAATTTTAATGCTACAGCCGACTCTTTCAAAACATTCTGCCTTCACTCTTAAAAAATTATACGGTTCCTATAACTCGATTCTCCCAATTTTATACCAGACGGAAATATATTTTCGTTGTGTTGCACTGGTAATTATGTTCTGCGACGGAGGAGCAAGCAAAAGTTAGTCTGACCTACAGATTTATGTAATTACACTCAACAATCCCCAACGAGTTTTCTCTATTCTGCCACCCACGCACTGACAATTTTAACATAAGGGATCTGTAAGAAAGCTCCAGTAGCGCCGGATGGTATACCTATTACCGAACGTTATCTGTATACCTAAAATTATAAACCCTATCGTACCGTTATTGCGCATATGTACGGCGTAAAGGAGATAGAACATGCACTGATCAACTTTTGACGCGGTCCACTTGGTTGCATTTTCTGTTGCTTGCTTTATAGTTGCATTAACAATGGACCGACTTACCATGGTCTTTCCAAATCGTTATATCAATTGATTTTCAAAATCGCCAGGCAACGGCGTTTTATTCGTATGATTGAACAACATTTACGTTTTAGTAAATGAAGGATATACGCGAGCAATGTAAATAGTAAGTATAACAGTTACCAGAAATAAAACAATAAATCATTGCAGTTTCATTAAATTTGAGCAAATGGCAAGTCCAAATGCGGTGCTTTTGGAAAGAGTATTGTTTGAGCTGAGTTTGTGAGCGTTTGTAAGAGTTTGTGAATAGAAGTCTATAAAAACATGGAATACTTTGCAATATGAGTGAAATAGATTTACCAAAACTTATCCGTCAGAAAATCCAGAATAATTAATGAATCATGCAACACATCTGGTCGGCCATTGCTTGGCATTACTGAAAAAGCAGTTTCAAATACCATCACATAACTTATAAGATAAGATGATAAGATAATGAAAAAGAGGCTGCCAAATATTTTTCTTGCGACTTTGTACATAGGTACACTGACATTGTACGGCAAGCATCCAAATCTGCAAACTCACATGTTCAACCTACTGAATATGTGGATGTTAGAGTATATTCATAATTTTGGCTGTAAAATTGGTTGAGCATTGAGTAAAAAGATTTCACTTTTTTACCATGAGTACATGTTTTTCCTGACAATGAGAATTGTTGCGTTCTCGCAACGATTAAAAGTATATAAAAGTTGTTGGTATAAAAATGTTTAGCTTAAAGTACGTATGTATAATCACTGGTTATTATTGAGGTTACTCGATAGAATCTTCCCAATGCTGAAGAAGAATTCTCTCACACTATGGTAGGAAGGTCTTATAACTCTCTTTAGTGCATACGTTTTATAAGAAGCACGAGTAACAATATAATTTTCAAGAGAAAATCTTTTATTTATATCTTCCTTATCAGCTATTTCTAAATAATCAAACAAATGTGATATGGAAACATTATCACAATTATATATAGTAATTAATTGTTAGTTATCTTCTGTGTCGCATTTTTCTATTCTCGAGCAATACACATATTCTTACTGTGTATGTGCACTGATAAAAATATCTAGCGTATTAGAGCGCTAGCGAAATATCGAGTAAAGCACGCAATTATTTGCCATTTTCTCGGTTATGTCAGAAATAAATTTCGAGTGGAGCTTACTCTGTTCTAAGAGAAATATTCTGTGGCTGGAACAAATTTCGTATAACTAGAAAAGCTTTTAAAATGACAGTGTGACGCCATTCTCTTACAAATAGGCCTATATTTGATCCAAACAAATGTGTAGAAATACCAATAATTTTAAGCATAATTGCACGTTGACCTTCAAATGCATCATTCTATTTAATTGAAGCTTATCCATAACATAGTCTATTAAATTGTCATAATGTTAGTACACAGTTTGAATCAAAGTGCGAGTCGAAAAGAAATGTGAGTGATTACAATGAGAATCGCAGAAAAGAAATGATAAACGTCGCTTGGATTATAGAATACAGATCGTTCCTCTTTATTTTTCGAATTCTTTCTAGTCAGGTTATTATAGACAAACATTAATTAGTACTGAAATGATGGAAAGTACACATTTCTCGAAAGCAGATGAAACATTAGTTCTTCATTGTTTATACACACATACAATAAATAATATAATAGTGTTCAGTATTATAAACGGGTGAAGTATTCGCCAACATTTCGTAATAGTTTTTTAAATAGGAAAGGAACAAGAATCGCATGAATGCAAATTCCTTTGAAAAAGCTACATAGAGCTATATAAGATACATATATGTATAAGAAACATATCAGTCAATTCCATTTAAAATTTTCTTCTCCACAGCTTTCGAACAATGCAAATGTCTTCTGTAAAATCTCCGAAAAAAACCAAAAACAGTTTCGTTCTTCCGTCAAATGTTTAGTCGCCTTTTGTAGTTTCAGATCTTTCCCTTCCCCTGCCTTTCTTACATCGGCGATCCTTGCAAAAAATAATAGGACATTGCAACCAACAAATGTAAGAAAAACACGATGTTCATATGAGAAAGTCTTTGTAAACGGAATTTCACATAAGTAACGAAATGATATGGAATGTTTGGACCTGCCGTACATATGTTAGGTTAACACCACGGGCAGTGAACTCATTGCTCGGTCGATCCTAACCCCCCGTTCCCCTACCCCTCAGTCTACATAGTCCTTCTATATATTTACCTATGTGTCTCGTTACCGTGGCTCTCCCGGACATAGCTCTTTTGTAGTTTCTCTCTAAGCGCGTTGTGATCAATAAAGTAGCGCAGAAATTGTGCCGGCACCACGGAAATGAGCTTCATATTATTGACTGCCTGTATACGGTGCACTACTGTGCTGCCGATAGTATGAGACAGCTAAATATAAGTATGACGATTGAAAAAACACATGGGTTACAAAAATAATCCTGTTTAGCAAAAGATGTCATAATAATTATACTACTGATGCATCTAATAGATACGAATCTTATACACCCAACATGTTCAATATCAAACACATGAAATACTGAATGACTTGCAAAGAAATTGATTATTGCACTTTCAATACTCGCCTCTCTATATCTACGCATATAGCCAAAGAGAACTGAGTATTAATGGAAGGGAAGGTAATACTCACTTGGGGCGACCAAGCAAAGCTGTTTAGGAAATCAGAAAAGGAGAAACGTAATGAAAAGTTCTACGATCAAATTAGATATTGGAATATTTTTAAGAAAATGTGCGTCGATCAGCAACTAGAACTGATGTTCTCAAAAATAAGCAGTTAATCGGAACAAAAATTTTACAGCAGTTGATTTGAAAAGTGCAGTGATTCCCAATATCATTCTTCAATGAATCCTTGTAGAAAGTACTCATCTTACATACACTACTTTCACAGTGACCGAAGTAATGTTGTTTCCCTTAATCTAAACCAGAGAATAATTTCTCCTTTATCAATATTTTATTCTTCGTATCAATACTTGATACTTCGGACACAATTTTATAATATTTGACAATATTTGCAAGAATTAATCATTTTTGCAGCTACGTAAAATATTTTTATCATGGATATTATGTAAATCGTTTAAAGCCTCAAGTCTTTTCTTACATATCCATTGTTAGATTTGCATTTTATAACATTTGAATTATATAGATCGACTCTCCAAGGTGTGGATTTTAATACCATATTATAGATAAAGTGATCGGCTTTATATTACGACGGTTATTACCTAACTGACGCAATATTTTAACTATTCACTCTATAATAAATATTACAATCCATACAAGTTATTATACTAAAGACATTCGTTCAATTTTTTGTCGAAGTATAAGAAGCCACAGTGAAGGCAATGCCTACACTACAGTGATGAAAGAATAAGAGGCAATTGAGAAAGATATTGGAAAACTCGCCTGTAAGCATTCGCAATGTACTTCCAGATGAAAAGGGAGTAATGAGACACAATGTGTGACACGTAAAGTTCAAGATTCTATCTATTCCAATCCATTTCCATCTTGATCAATAGAGAACCCGATATCACGCAGCGACCCGGGCTTTGAATTTCATTTCTTGCGAATTCCGCGATATCTCTCTAATATCGCCTTGAAAACATGAGAGAAGGGGTTGAAAGGGTTGGCAAGGGGAAGGAGTAGATATAGAATAGTGGCACTTCTCCAGGGGGACAAACGCGGGCTTGTAGTGGCTAGGGCCCTCGAGTATAATTAGATGTCCCAGTTTACACAGCGGTGTGGCATCTCATTATGGAATCCGTTCACCGGTCTACAAAAGCTCTGCGCATTGTTGTCGCGAGTGTATGTCATCATCGTGTCGTCGCATAATATCGTCACACCCGCACGCTGCGGTGTATACTAACCGCCTTTTATCCCAACGACGCACGCGCATGCGCTACCGGCGCACTAAATGTATTTCTTATTTCTTCACGATTAACGGTTTAATCATGTCCACGCACCAGCGGCAAGCGTCTAATGCCCTACAGTTCCACGTATCAAGTCTCCCTATTTTTCTTCAGCTCTCCCCTCTCTAATTTGTAATGCATACAATGCAATAAACGAATTGCGTTTACTGGGTGTGCTTACTGGGTTCGCTACGGATAGATAATGACACCAAATGAGGTACAGTACCACTTACGTTTAGCCCGCTGGCAGTTTCGTCATCAATCAGGTATGTATTTATTTGCCGTGCAAAAAATTTGAACCGATATAGTTAGCCATGGAGAGTGAGAGGGTGTATGCACATATGTGCATACGTAGAATCAGTTCAGTGAACGTGTTAAATGGAGAGGAACTCATCCGATTGGAAATTCCGCTAATTTTCAGGTAGTAGCCAATGTCGCAATCTAATTTTGGTTGTCCGGAGTCCGATTGATGGACTGCCGATTATTCACAATTTGATTGTCTGTTTTGCGATACATCACCTTTGACATGTGTCAGCCTGATGGAGCGTACCCTACTCTCGGCCATACATCTAAATTCTACTGAAAGAATTGGAGAAGGAAGCACTTAATCGACTAACATCCGATTAACAATCAATTTAACAAAGCTTTCCGGTCAATCATGACCTTATAGAAATATAACTCGCATTGATGCTTTACAACTTTGGTAATTTCAGTTCATTGTTACATACCTTCTTACATGGATCATTGCTTTCGAATGTTTTCTTCCGTCGATTCTATCCGTAATTAACAATTGATAAACAAAATTTCAATTTTGCACATTATTCGTATCATACTTCATTTCGTATTATGCATACCTAAATTGCGCTTTTGAATGTACACTAAATCATAAGAGTATTGTGAGCTACATAAAGTTCGTATTGAAAGTCAACACTAGTTTACTTGGACTACTATGCATAACGAATGTTTCTGAAAACAAAAACTTTTCGATACAGCAAAGGGATGGAAAAAGGACGAAAGTCTCATTGCACAGGAAAAGAGATGAAAAACGAATGAAGTGAAATTAGAATAAAAGGAAGAAGAGAAAAAAAACGATCTGAGACGTAAGGAAAGGGAGGGTGAACGGTTCGAGAAGGGAGATAGAAGAGGGAGAAGAAAGGTCATCTATCTTTCAAAACGACTCCGCCCTCGTATAAATAATCCACCGCCCCACACTTTCAATTTGTTTTCCTCCAGCCAACTTCTGTTCACCAACCCCTCGTGCCGCATCTTTTTCGTCTTTTCTGTTTTCTTCCTCTATTCTCTCTCACCTTCTCTACTGCATGAAAAACGAAGATGCGGCAACCGGGAAAGGCAATTTCAACTATTCTTTGTTTCAATGCGATGACACGTTAGCATTATGTTAGGACATGCCATGTATGTATTTCTGCACAGAATACATTTTAATTGCAGAATTTACATGCGCAGTCTGTTGAAAGACACTGGTAGAAAAATTAAAACATATTTTTGCTGTTCAGCACTGTTAACGTTTTTGCAAATGTTTTCACATGCAAAAGCATTTCTTTTTTGCAGTAACAGACATTCAGTCATTGTTATTCTAACATACATTATGATTAAGAGATAATCAAACAAATTATGCAAGTAAGATACAGTGAGTAGGTAGTGATGCATGATATTTATATTGTTGTAGACATCTACAATGTATATCGACGATAGCGACGATAGCGACGATAGTGACGATAGTGACGATAGCGACGATAGCGACGATAGCGACGATAGTGACGATAGTGACGATAGTGGCGACAATGACGTAGACGATGAAGACGACCACCGACCATATTTCAGACGTATTGTTTCATAGAGTGATATATATATATATATATAATTAATTAAATACATAATACAAATTAAATACATAGGATTATCAAATTTACTGCTTCTACTCAATAAAAATCCTACATTCTGTCGAACGCAAAACAGAAATATTAGATTTCTCGCTGGGGGATTTCGTTTGATACAGTAAATGATGTTCGTATATATTATAACATAGAACTTGTACGTACATTAGTGTTCTGTGCCTTTGCACTGAATTTTATGACAAAATTGAACATACGGCACTTTTTAAATAAGTTGATTTAGCAGATACATACAATAACCGTTTCGTTTCACATCTTTTTAAGTAGTGCTCTCTACCGCTAATGTTCAGATTCACGACGTCCGTCTTCAACAAGTTACCAGATCGAATTTACTTAATCTTTGCGAATTTTACTTTTTCATTTTATTATTAGATATACAACTTTGCTCCCGCCGTTTCGTATGGATGGCGTTAGCGGTAAGTTCTTGTCAAAATAAATACACTGTAGACGACATGCAATATCTTTGGCCATTTTGGAAACATAATCGCATAGCCCCAGTAGTCGATTTATGTATACATCATAAAGGTATCCGCGATTGAATATGTCAGTACATGTATGAGCAAAATACTTGTCATTTGCCGGAAGTATTAATTTATTTCTTTAACATAAAGAAATCTGCGGCTGAAGCTCACCGAATGCTCTCAGACACTTATGGTGAGGCCGCTATGATTAAAAAACGTATCGTGAGTGGTTTTAACGCTTCAAAAGCGGTGATTTTCATCTCGAAGATCGGCATAACGGTGGAAGAGTAAAAGTGTTTGAAGATGGAGAATTAGAGGCATTGCTCACTGAAGACTCGTGTCAAAGTCAAGAAGAATTGACAACATCATTGGGAGTGAACCAACAAACAATTTCAAAACGCCTCAAACACCTGCGAATGACTCAGAAGCAAGGATATTGGTTGCCATACGAGTTGAAACACAGAGATGTTGAACGCCGTTTGTTTGCTTGGGAACAGGTGCTTGATAGGCAAAAACGAAACCGATTTCTGTATTGCATTGTGACTGGGGATGAAAAATTATCCAGACATTGTTGCTTCCTTTAGACTATCACGTATGTCGATCGATGGTACACGGCTAGGCTGACCAGCACTTCCGGTCTTATGAAGATGTCAAAACTTAAATCGATGCGTGGATCGCGTCAAAAGACGATCAATTTTTTCAACGTGGCGTTTGTATGCTGTCGGAAAGATGGGAGAAGGTAGCGGCCAGCGATAAACAATACTTTTAATCATAAACGTATAACCAGTTTTTTATAATAAAGTCTTAAAAAGAACGGAGGGAGCAAAGTGGTATACCTAATATAAGGTGGAGTGGGGTAAAACCGACCCAGAAATTGTAAAGTTTACTTTAATCTGATGTATTTTCTATCTATTCCACTAAAACCTCATAATCTCAGTGTTTTTATTTAGCGCATAGCTTATTCTTTGAGTTGCATTCATTTGGATTAAAAATATCTTCTGAAACTTGTGATTTTCTTAATAAATTAAAAACAGTGTTGCTAAGGCGGATGCCCCTGAACTGGGGCAGAACCGCCGAACCTGTTTAAAAATGATTAAATTTTATATCCTTATATTGTGAGGCAAAAGCTGAATTATTGTTTAATACAAACTTTGTCAAACGAGTTACACGGCGGAATCACAGAATATATGGCGGCCACCTATGTTGAATACTATCCAAACCATTGAATAATAACCAAAAGAAGATTTCTACCTTACAGTTGGTACAATGCACCGTGTATTCGAATAAATAAGAGCCTAGTGCGAATTTGCCCCGTGTACGGATTTACCCCACTGTACCTTACATTATTAGTATTAAGTATATTAAAGACTTTCATTACATTTTTCAGATAAGTATACGTTTATGGGTATTATAATATCCTCAGTCTTCTATCATATACATTTTGTGCATTTTCTGCATACTAGACGATGAAAGTTTTGTTATTTAAAAAACTGCAAAGTAATTCAATAAATTGCAAGTGCGATATATCTATTTAAGCATTTTTAATGTCAGGCGCCCTTCATCTATAAAAAGTATAAGCGACCTGACAGCTTGTCAAACTGCAAGGTGCGCAGTCAAAAAATTGTTGCCCGGGAGACTATACCACATTTAACAGTAGGTCTGTACATACCCTAGGGCATTCATATAATTTACAAGTAACTGCGACATTTAATATTGAGCAATTTTAATATTGGTGAAATTTATTGAAAATAAATTTGAATGCTCAAAGGAGTATACAAAGTGTTCCATAACTGGTTGTAAATGTGAACAGGGACTACGTAGAAAACTAAATTGATAATATATAATAGAATAATTTTTGTTGATAAGACACTTTGTATTCAAGACAAATGATTCTAAAAAGTCAAAAACGTGTGCACTACGTCCAGTTTCCGTTCAGCGGATTTCATTATCTTACTCCCGAATATTCCGGAGAACATTTCTGTCGTTCTTGATATGTTTATATTGTCAGTATGATAGTATCTTTTGAATCGGTTCTAAATTTTCTCTTATACCTATCGAACAGGACTTTTGATTTCCACAATACTGTCCATATAGTAACATATAACATCCGAAAGGATACTAACATAATTCTCATTGTGTGTGCGTGTGTGGTAATGTTTCACCGACGGCGAATTATTACAGAGATCGATATACCGTCATCCCAACCGAGAAGTCATTCAGAAAGCAGAACAAACATTCGTAGAGTATTCTTCTTTTAAACCAGATTCTCGGTGTAGAAGTTATGTTCAAAGAATTTCTCCTGATTGTGAGATTGGAGAAAGGACATTACAACTGCCGATTGCAGCAAGAGTGTCAGAAATCTTCCTTTAAGATATAATGTTAACCGATGAACGATTAATTACATACTACATGAGAATAATCCCAACCCTTATCATATTCATAGGGTAGACAAATTATATTTTGGCAATAGTTACTGGAATAATAATTTCGGTAATGACGCTCAACTTATCCCTCAAATTTTAGAAACAGATAAAACAAAATTACAAAACGCGAGATTTTAATGGTTACATCTGACGCGGATAAAAAAATTAAAACCCATATATAATTTTTGCAAATAGACGAATTGAAAGTCTATTATGATAGGGATCCAAGCATAATTAGTAATCAGATGATGCACCTCCCTTTCCTTAGAGGCAATCGAACACCGGAGGCATATTTACGCTCGTTACAGCACATGCCGCTCGAACTATCGAATAAGATTTCCATGATGATTCAAACAAAATGTATTAGTTGGTAAACTAAAGTACAATCGCACTACATTCATGACATAAGACGATTTTTAGACGAAAATGATGCGTGCTAGAATGTTCAGTGCCTGTTCGTCTTATAAGATGAGCACGGTTATGTGTGAAACAATGTCGATGTAATTTCCACGAATTCACAAGGTAAACGATTTGCTGAGAAATAAGTACTTTTAAAATAGTCGTCTCCACTGTTCATCTATTTCATGTACTTATGTAAACATTGACAACGTTCAGACAAACATTGAGTGGAAACTGGATCAACTACTTGACAAATCAAATTTATTTTTTCCTGGTAACACAGCTTCTTATAATAAAAGTTTATTTTACATGTTTTATTCAGTTTCTTCACATAGAATCATCAGCTGAATAATTTTAATATCTGTCACGCGGTATCCTGTACTATAAGAATGTCTTGCGCTTAGAAGCAATCAATAGTTCAACAAAATATTATAAAGCAAGCAGAACAATGTGAAAAACCAATTTGAGTATCACTTGCCACAGTTTTTACACAATGCGTTGTCCAATTTTCCACGAACGCACGCACTTGACACGTTCTATGTATCTTGTTAAATACATGTATCTCACTCAATTTACTCAAAATGTAAAGTGTATTCGACAAACTAAAACGATTAATACTAGCGATAAACTAAGGATTATGCATAATGAATGTGTACCAACATGAATACTTAGAATGTGCTGTCTTTAGTTATCGACGTGCACGAGGCAAATCAAGAATGTTGCATAATATTTATTGTAACAACCGAGACGGTCACATTTAATATTATACTATGTTTGCTTCACGTCGGATGCCTTTCATGGATTGTTTATCCCGAAAATAGCTTTAATCATGTTTGGTTACTACGTAAATTCAAGTTGTATACCACATGATGCTCGATCGGGAATTCAAACGGAACATCACTTTTACTTAAATTCAAACACGAAACCGCGTGCCAAATTACAAATCGTCATTAATATTTTAGAATTTAGGATTCAGCTGCATGGGTATGCAAGTTTGAAAGTCTTGCATTGCGCCAACGTGTAAATAATAAACTAATGAAACTTGCAATGCTTTAAAATAAAATGCTTTATTGAATTCCTTTACAACGTACTCGTACCTATATATCTAACGTTCTAATGCATTACTCGGCAACAGGTTTAAGAAAATAAAAAGTATTTTCTGCGTACTCCTCCAACGTTGTTCTTTCACTGAACCAATGTGAGAACCTGTGACCTAGCGCCAGAGGTCGCATCGACCAATTCCGCTCTCGCTAGTGTTCGATCACAGCTTAATTACATACATGCACATTATGTACATATAATGATCACGGAGCCCAGTCGAATATTCGAATAACCAGACAACCAGCGTCTTCGGCAGAATCTATCGGCATAGCCCTGTTAAAGAGTCAGCCGACAGATCTAGGACGGGAAGTTACATACTCTTCAGCAACATATTGGTGTATTAACCTTACCTCGCTTTGTAATGGCGGCGGTCGGCATATCAGTGGCAGTGATAAGTATTGGCTAAGCTCTTCGTCGTCGTCTTCGGCTTCTTCTTCGGGAGAACAAACCGGCGAACTGTTCAATGAACCGACTGCAACAACAATGGTCATCTCCCGGGTATCCTCGACGACCGATGTTCACTATGTATGGGGACTGAGCTCGTCATTGTCCACGGGCACCAAACTCTGTACACACTGATTGAAAGACCGTCAAAAGCGGTATTCCCAAATTTTGTTACAGGAAACGTACATTATTATTATTATTTTGCGTAATGACAGTGTATTAACAACTACCGTAATGTGTTCATTGAATTGATTGAAGTGTTAATTGAGTTACCAACAAGTTGAAGGTTTGAATATTCAATGGCGTAAGAGATTATGAAATGTAACGAAAATATGACAATGAATACTGATTCGTTTTATATACCCACCCTATAATATAACTATATCACAATTCACGTTCTTTTTATATTTCGATTTATTTAGTATCAGCGGAAAAATGTCACTTCGATTAGTTGAAATATTCTGACAATTTGTGCATGTTGTGCTAGTTCTATACATGGAGTCGCTCCTAACGAAGAATCTTAATGACCACTGTTGCATTTCTTATTATGAATAAATATCTGTATAACAATATATTTCGATCAAAACAAAAATAATTTGTTGAGCTATATTTTATTCCAGGGTAAACGGCGCCGAAGTTTCGACTCTACTAAAGTGATACTATGGCCTTCGCATAATCTGAAGTATGGAAAATTTGTAACAATTAGTTGATATATTATGCGTGGCTACCTTATTGGCGCAAGGATTCTGACGGCACTAAGCCGAAACTCTTTATGCAGACACCTCTTTAACCCCTTAACCCTTTCGGTCACAAATTATTATTCTTTGATCTAAAAATCCAATTTCTTGTTTATTAAATATCTAGCCCTTTTTTTAACTATTTGGCACCATCGGCATAATTCTACCTCCCCCCCATCACGTGTAACCACATATCGTCAAATGACGACATCGTGACTCGGAGACATAAGAAATCAAGACTTGAAATAAGACGGTGAAAAATACATTTATTTTAAGAATGGGACTGTACAAAACAGTTTTTGCTTTTTCTAAGACATAGGTGAACTTTGCATTTGCTGCACATGATTCCAGAGGGTCCTTTGCAGTTTTTATTTTTACATCTAGTTGCAGATTGCTTGTCGTCGTGTAAAGGCCAATGTCCTATCCGGTCACTTCTAACATTTTTGATTAGTATGTGATGTAAGAAAAAACTGTAGAACTGTATTACTACGATGGGTGCTGGAAAAAGACTGCGTACTTTTGGGAAAAAATTTGCTGGAGGTGAGAAACGAAAGAGCGGTGGAATATGAAAAGAGTGGGAATTGTTAAAGGATTTGAAGATTGGGAATGTTTTAATAAATTATATGTACTGTCCTATCGGGAAGGGTAATTGCGTAGCGGGGAGAACTCAGGTTCATTGTGAGGTGATTAGAACGCAATAAGGATGCGTGATAAGTGATACATACATGAAAGCGTATCAGGTCGAACAAGCGGGAAGAAGAGGAAAATATGGTTTGCGGCGCAACACTCTATGACCGCGAGTCACGATGTCGTCATTTGACTCGTCTTAGAGACGATGGTTTTTGGTTACAAAAACTTTGAATAACCTGACATGCTTTGCGCAGCACTACTCCTTGCACCCTTGAATGTCTAGTGTGTTAACATTATCGTAAATTATTATTGTCGCCGTTATTATTCTTGTCATTAACGTGTACTTTCTCGTCTTACTTTGTCATCTCGTGTACAAAGCCTCATTCTTTGCTTATATTTAAACTAACCACATATGGGTTGTGCCAGTTTCATGTTAATCTAATTATTATAGCAATTTGCTATAATTTCTTGTCCCATGTCATACAACTATTTCTTGCTTGTATCAATAAAAACATGTTGACACATAAAATAACGCAGAATTTTCACAAATATTTGACGTAATATTTCTGTGGATATCGTAATTATTATGGTTACAACAGGTAGAATTAAATAGTATTTTACCAATATTTTACGGTACTCAAGTTTTGTCGTTACAGTTGTAGGTCATGGTATACCGAGAGAGAAGTGTATATACATATATTTTTCAATTATTTATTAATTTATATGTGCATATGTCGTTTCTGTAATTTTGTTGGTCATAACGATTGCCTTGTCACACGGCGGAAATTTTTAAAGTCAATAAAGTAACGATTACTTTGCACTGTTTAACCCTTTGCACTCGAGGCCTTTTTCGCTTGCGCGAACCAGCAACTCGAGACGATCTCGGCCAAATTAGGGAAACATTTTACAGGTACTTTAAAAACATTTATAACAAACAAGCGTATCGAAGTAATAAAATTTCACAAGTCACAAAAGACCATAGTGCCGTAGCAGCGTCGCTTGACTTCAAAACAAAACAAAACTGCAAAACAATCGGGAGCTGCACGAGTTCACAGTTGAAATCAGCCGGGCGCCGTATCGGCGCCGCTCGAGTTGCCACTGAACATCAGCCGGGCGCCGGATCGGCGCCGCTCGAGTGCAAAGGGTTAATGTATTAGATTATATGTTTGCCTTAATTTAGCGTTAATACCTTCCCCCACAATAACAATTATAGATGCAGTGTTGTTTGATTTCAATTTTGAAGTAACTCTATCAAAAACGACTAGGATGGTTCCATAATTGTAGAAAGACACATTTTCCTATACCATAGTATGAGAACAGTTGAAAATTTCTAAGATTCTGGGGTATTCGACCTAGGACCTTCGATAAACACGTACCACACTCTTTAATAATGTCTACGAAAACTTGCATAATATTCGTTTTAGTACATGCGCTTGAATAATCGTCATAACGTATTTTACGCAAAATAAAATTATTCATTTCTAACTTACGAAAACTGGTAGTACATACATTAAAATAAAGTTAAAACATGTAACAAGTTGATTGAATGATTAGATTTTGGGAAACTAATGACTTTTCGAAAAGTACAAATACATATTATCTAATAAAGAATGTTGAATTACATCGGTTAATGTATTCAAATATGTAGAGTTTCGATGAAAAAAATTAATTTGGGCTTTTCATGTCCTTCATGTCCTTATAGAAAAACTAATACAATCTGAATATGTTTCCCTTGAAATCACACAAATCACTGAACCATTTTTGGCTCCGTGCAATAATAACAAGTAGTGTATACTACCGCAACTAAAACTTTCCACCTTGACATGAAAGGATTTATTGCTTTTGTGTGCATATTCCGCTGCCAGTCTTCCTTAATTGTTAATGATAATTTTTTTAACGTGCTTCTTACAAATACTTGTGTTTACGATATCTTGTCGAAAGACGGCTAGAATAATACAATAATTTTAGTAACAGTTAATTATTTGAAGTAGTTCTGCTTTGAGTTGTCGGAAAAACACATTTTTCAGAAAATTGAACAAACTATTAAAAGTGCGTTATACGTAAAAAATTATAAATTACTACACAATAAACGTATTATATATCCATTTTCACTCATTTCTGTTCTTCAAAATCCTTTTTTACTGCCAAATTGCATCATTTTTTTATGCTACTAATTCTGCGAGGGTACGTTTTGATAACAGGTCGGTACACCTTATAAACATCCACTAATCAAGGCCCCTTTATTATTGTAAACTATTTTGTTCTTTATTCAATACGATTATGATGATTATTATCAGCATTGTCTCCGTTGACTGTTGCTGTTGATATTTTTCCTTTAATTGGATCTTGTCAGAATTTTCTGTCAATATTACTGATTGTGAGACAGATATTTTTGAATCTGAGTAATTTCAATTATAGCATAAAGATCATTGTGACCCTTACGCAACTATGAGAGGGTACATATGATAATTATGTGGTTACACTTTTGAATGATAGAAGTATTGATCCAGTACAATGTAAACGCTCATTTTTCGAGATTTATTATCGATATTGGTTAAATCATCACGCATATATGCAGAACACATTTTAATTCCGTATGAAGTAGAGTTAGTTATATGCTACGCATAACACAACCAAGGTTATTTTCTTCTGTGCCATGCTTAGAGCGCACTTAGCTTCAGGATGCTTTTGTCCTCCACCGAATATTCACATCTGACAATGAGCGGAGTACCAGAACTGAAGAACTTTAAACAGTGTTTAAACATATTTTCAGCCGCATATAAATTTGCAAAATTCTTCAATTGTCTCCGATACCTGTCGTGCGTGCTTCGTTGTGTCCTTCGATCACCATTTCCATGCAAGCATAAAGGAATGACTTTTCTAAAAACTCGTTTATTCAGAATGTGTTAATTACGGAGACATGCGTCTGTCAGATTTCATTTACATACGCCCAATTCTTTGACAATAGCACAAAATGTGTTGTAAAAAAAAGGGAAAGAGAGAGAGAGAGAGAGAAATATTATATAAATGAGATACGGATTCAGACCAAAGAGATGCAAGTAACAAATGCAGAAAAAGAAATGTATGAGAAAGAATTTGACAGAAAAGGCTAAGAATAAAGTGTTAAGAAACTGGGAAGCGTTATTTAGTAAAGAACTGAAATGAACATGGAGGAACAGAAGAAGCGAAAAAGGAAAAGACAGTGTCGGGGTAAGGTTAGTAGGTCCTAGAAACGAATCGGGGTTAAAAGCGCGATTAAACACGGGGTCGCGTTTTGAGAACGAACTTGCAAGCTTCCACAGTTTTATTGGCGAGAAAAAGGTTCTTTTCCTCATAGAAGACCTATGTAACTATATACATATATGTATGTATAAAATCCAACGGTCAATATTGTGTATTTGTCAAATTTTATTTGGTGTAAGAAATTGGATAAAACCTACCGAAAAAAAATTCAAAAAAATATTTTAAATGTAAGTTGATACAATAATTAAATACATTTTCTTGTACCCATATATACTTCTCGTCGAATTTACAGTGAAACTGACATGTCTTATTGCATTTACAGTAGCAGCACTCAATTTTATATGAAGAAGTTTGTGGCATATTGTAGTGATATCGAGGAATATGTACGATACGGAAACGATTTTACATAACATGACAATGCAACATCGTTTATATTTCATGTAGTTTTGCCTCACCTACAATATACAACATACATAAAAGTATGTGGAATATTGATAATCATGTAAAGACTTTCTCTCTTTCTATGCCCTGTTGCGTGTGACGCAGTGTCGGGATACCTCCTTACCTGGTACTTCGGCAAGTCTATAACGGTACGTGTTTCTATTCGTCTCATTTATCTCATGCAACAAGTGACTGGCATGCTGCCTGGTTTAAGTTGATAAAGAAGGTAACACTCGAGTCAATCGGGATACATTGAAAGGTCGACGTGTCTGCTCCGCGACACCCGTTTAATTGAATGTGGCAAATATTTAAGAGAAGTTTTCATTGGACCGAAAACAACACTTATGGTATAAAATAAAGAAGTTATAAGGATTTTCTTTTATCTAATTGAATTGAAGAAACTACAGAAAATCGTAAAAATAATGAATTTTCTATTCCTTAAATATTATTATCGTATTAGTTTGTCGTGAAGCTACTTCAGTAATTACTTGCACAAATTAATATATAACCACAGTGGTACTAATAAACAAAATAAGCTTTGAAACCCACCTTTTTGTTCTATGTCAATCTTGACCCCTGCATTGTCCCAGTCTCTTTTTCATACACAAATGTTCTCTCAGTTTCTGCCGACATCCAACGAGTAATGAATGAAAAACTTCATACTCGTTTTCACGACATTTTGAATTTCTTGATATTCCTTGGCGTCTTTAATTAT
The DNA here is from genome assembly GCA_914767735.1 of Anoplius nigerrimus. Taxonomy (NCBI): domain Eukaryota; kingdom Metazoa; phylum Arthropoda; class Insecta; order Hymenoptera; family Pompilidae; genus Anoplius; species Anoplius nigerrimus. Next base: position 13,754,317 of record OU612078.1, read on the forward strand.
TCCAATGCAAAAATCGGTAGACTTATAGCGCCCGTTATCGATCTTTGTATTCACCATTTGTTTTCTATTTTGGGGTGTTACAACTTGGCACAAGTCTAAATTTCCAATATCTCCAATATTCCCATCCCGTTCAACATTTTTAGAATTGTTTATTTCAAATACCTCGACGTTGTTTTGCGTGTTTTGAATGCTGTCTGCATTCCAATCAACTGTAATAATCGCTATTGATTCAATATAGTTGCTGTTCAAAAGAAGCTTATAGTTCACACTGAAGACAGAATCCTTAGTATCGCCGAAAATTCGATTTTCAACAAATGCTATGGCGTGTGGAACCTTCAATAAGAATTTAGTTTTTTTATGATTTCTTAACGCAGCTTGAAGATATATATTGTTTACGTTTCCGCTTAAAGTTCTTAAAGATTTAGAATTATCACTGTCGTTCTTGCAGATTTCATACTGCGTACTAATATTTTGCAGGCATGAGAAAACGAGAATTATGTTTTTAACACGTTTTCTGTTTTGATTGAGGTTAATGTTTTTGTTGTATAGATTTATCGTGACTATTTCCGTGTTGAATACATACAATTGTACATATTTAGAATGCTGAAACTTAGTGACTGCTTTACTGTTCAACAGACGATTCCGAACATGAACACTATTTCTGGCATTGTTTACATTGTAACTGGGCAAAGTATTTCTAATGTCTTCACAAGTAAAAACCTTTCCGGTATTTCCACTACGCACATCAATTTCTAGAATATTATTAGCATTCACAGCATCTTCAATATTTGCTTTATAAACACTTGTCTTTTCAATATACTCAGTATTCAAAACATGTCCACTGTGTTCACAATTCACAATTGTCGTACGAATATGTCTGCTATTCCAAATGCCAGAATAATTCTCACTTCCCAAAATTATACTTTCTATATTGTCAATGTTGACAATAACATTTTCAACATTTTCAACATTTCGAATACTTTCAATGTCCTTGCCACCTGCGATCGTTTTGTCAGAGTTGCCTTTACTTCGAAACTTCTCAGTAAAGCTGATACGCTGAATGACATTTCTTGTCTTTCCTATAATGACAATAATTTTTACATTTTGAGTGCCTTGAATGCATCCGACATCGCTGCTATTTGCAGCAATTTTCTGGGTAACGTTGCTATTTAGAAGAATCTTACAGTAAACAAGAATCTTCCTGACGTTCCCACTACGTCGAATGTTTCCAATGCCTGCGCTATCGAAGGTGAACTTCTTCACTTCACCGCTATCCACATTGAACCTTTCCTCGGCGATATCCTCGCCGTCAAAAGACTTTTCCACGCTTGGAGAATCCTGAGTGATGGTCACGAATAGCCGATGACCGAACGCAAATTTTCTGGTCGAAGCTCCGGTCGTGCTAATTTGAATGCTTTTGACTTTTCCCCCACTTTTCTTCTTCTTCTGACCAGTGCGTCGTCGTTCACGTGTGTCCCGCTTGCCGCCAAAGAATTGGCTGGATACAGCGAAAACGAGGACCAAAACGGTCCTCGCGGCGAATTCTTCCGTCCGAGGACGTCGATCAAATCGGTTCAACATCCCATTCACCTCGTTACCTGTACGATATTGTCAATCTTCTCTTAGATGTCTTTACATCGAATTTCCCACGTTCATCTTCATCTACACCTCCTTCTCTTTCGGACGACTGTTCATTTTATGTTGCAACTCTCTTTGGCTTATGATTTGATAATACATTTTGTAATTATGTTCTCTGCGTACTTTGACGAGAAGTTTTAAACTATACCTTTTCATTACAAACTTATCTCCTCATTCGTTCGACATCCAGCGTTTAACGGTTTTACAAATCTCAGAAGACTTTTGCGAACATCGTTTACGAAGTAAGTTGTGTTTCATTTTTGTCATTTATTAGACGATTCCTTTTGAGAAATTCCCTTCGGTATCATTTTATATTCTCTTCTAAATCACTGTTACCGTATTATTGCGCCCGCAGATTCGTCAAACTGGAATGAGTTTATTGGTCGCGTTGGGATAAGTAGGGTAACTTAAAATAGCATTATTTTTCGTAGTTTGTTAGAGTTCACCTTAAAGTGGCCATTAGATTGAATTGGATTTCTGTGTTTATTCAATGTGAATTCTCTTGCCAGTGTTTGATCTTTCTGGCTGTCAGCATATCGAAGATTTTCAGCGGCAGAATGTCGATTTTCTCTGCATTATGTAGGGAATATTTTCTTTCGGGAAACAAAAATTTCAGACCTTATAGGCTTGCCTTGCCTTGGGTATTAGCTCATTGAAAAAACTAATAATCCACATGTTTGCATGATCTCCACATTATTCCTTCATATGAAATAAGCAAATGAATATCGGTTCTGTTTAAATGTTTCCCAACCATCATTTGCGTTCGCCAGTTGTGATTTGAAACAGACGTTCTCAATCCTTCAAGTTGACTAGAACGTTTCAAATTATTTTACTTATCTAATTTGCTATGAGTATTTATATTTTTTATACTTGACATCAATGATCATTATTTCCTACGATTTTTATCCACAATCGCAAATTTAACGGACAATTTAAACATCATTGTTTCTGATAACTGTACAGCTCAAGAATTTTTATTCACTGGCTTAGCCAGAGTCAAATAAATGCCACGCGCATAGATTTCAACTTAATTGAGAATACAACTTTACTTGAGGTGACAACATAACTTATGTCCAATTATACAGCAAGCATTCGACTTAGATTCTTGTCCTTCGTCACTTTCACGGCAACACTGTCCAAGTACATGTACCCAGGAAAATAATCCTGTCCAGATCCTGATCATCGTCCATTTCACGGCAATGTAATGTAAAAACTTTTGGTTTTAAGAAAAAACCTATCTTGGATCTTTGCTGTGTTCCACATTTTGGCACCAACACACGATAAGAACGTTTATTCAGAATTAGGAACCAAAGTCAAATATTTAGCGGTACCGCTTTTGACGACAATAGACTAATTCTTCGTTGTTTAATTGATCGCTTTTTTCTCGATATTTCCTCATTAACACCGTTTCGCGATTAGGAGCTCAGTATAACATTTAATCATAGATGAGCCTTCAGACATCCGCGCAAGTCACCACCTTCGATTTACGCGAGCACATGTGACTACCGTCATCCAGGAACTTATTATCATTAGTTTTCCATAGCACATGAAAAGTTATTCAAGCCACCCGCACTAATTGCACTGTGAGTTTCATTACAGTTCACTTAATATTCATCTACAAAAAACTCACAAACATAAAATCATAATTCGCCTACTAGTTACAAGAATATCGGTAAACTTTAGTGGAAGAGTCACTAGACAATTAGATAAGTAAATTCACATAACAGTTTTCACGATAAAGAAAATCACAGTAAATAAATTGATCTGCATAATTTACTGTCAATCTAAAATATATAAAAAGTTCACTATGTATTTCGATGAAGGATGGAAAGGGAGTTGAAATAAGAAAAAATGTCCAAAGGACGGAAGGGACACTAAATCTCGGGACCTTAATATACAATAAAATGTTGCAAATTAGTGAGAAAACGAGTGAGTTAAACAATTTTTTGTAATTTTAAAAATGTCTGGATATTAAAACAGAATAATTGACGGAAAATTTGCAAATTGTCTTTTTTAAATGGGTACATCACGGCAGACTTAGAATCCCAGTAAACAGTCAGTTAGAAAGTACTATCAATGATAAACATAAAAATGATATCAATGAAAATCGTTGCTACAAGGATGATATTCGCAATAATAATAATAATGTTTGCAAAAATATTCAAAAGAAATAAAGACGAAAATTGATTAAATGATTAAAAATATATATACTATAAAAACCCTTGCAACGCAGATGCAATGATTGTTAATAACCAGAAACTTTCGGCAGATGCCGTGTTGAATGATCTATGCCATACTGTAATTTGAATGGAACAAAATCAAATAAAATCACCAATAATTGGAGTAATCAAAGAGATATCAAATTAAATATTAAATTAGCTTGTTTCATACGCCACATAAAATGCTCCTTTCCTTTTACCCTAATTTCTCAACATTGCTTATTTGCCATCGAGAACGATAAGCTTAATTATCAACCTTACAAGTAAATGGTCTAGAAGATACTTATGTCTTATAATATACGCAGTGTAAACTAAACCTTTTTCTCCTAAAGTTGCAATGAACTTATAGACTTTTATTTTTTCATGAAAGAAAAAACGTGGTACTATAATATTCACATTGCGTTACATATACGACTGAATATGTAATCAGAAATTGCAGTAATGAGGATGAAATCGCACAACTGCACAGGCAAAACGATTACCTCTCCGTATAATTTTGTTATAAGCGAGCCATACTGTTAAAATCCTTGTTATAAATTTGTGCGACTAATTAGCAAAAATGCTAAACAGAAATAAAGAAAGTCTTGAGGCAAATTTTATTTGACTAATAATTAATGCACAAGCGCATACTGTTATAGTAACACCAGTTTTAAAGCCGAAAGACATGTTACGGCGGCATTCTAGGGCTACGTTGGATAGTATTAATAAGCAAATAAGCCTGAATGCATGAGATAAAACTTCAGTACTTATTTCAGAGCAAAATGATGAAACGAAAGGTAGACCCCGGATCATCTTCATCACTTATATAGTAAGTGGACCGGTTTTATTTGCACTCGCAATTAAATACGAATTGATTGCAACACGTTAATCCTGTCCTTAAGTTAACATGTAATTTTCCCCGCATGTGTCAAAAGAATATTACATGCAAACAATTTAGATGTGCAGTTAGTCATTCCGTCTTCTCTTATAGACCATGACATTGTATCCCCTTGTTTGCCTACTCGCAAATGGTTAATTACCTTTAATCCCATCATCTAGATTATAAAAAAAAAAATTCCACGATGTATGTATCACACGACGAATAGGGATACACTTGCATTTCTCGGAAATAATCACTTTTCTATTGCTTATTAATAATACGGATTATGATAAGTTATATCCTTTTGGAATTACTTTCTCTGTAAGCAGATATAATAAATTTGCTTTTGTAGTTTATCGGCACCATCTCAAATATGTATGTAGCTACTTCCTACAAAAATAAATATATAAAATTGAAATTTCTTTTTCGAATACATTGAACATAAAATCTTTTCACGCGTATATACATATAAGTTTCACTACACTAAAAAGAAACATTTTTGTATAAAAGCATACATGTAAAAATCCTAACCGGTATTGTGATTTCAAATTTTTTCGAGGATAATGGCAACAAATTTTAACTAGAAACCTTAATACTAAAGTATATTGGTGGAAAATGGCAATCACTGGTTACTTTACCTTAATAATGAATCAATCAATGAACACTTTTGTCTGTTAGCATTTTCGTTGAAAGCAACCTTTTCATCGACAATTTGCCTCCATGCAAATTTTACTCCCATTAACTCTTTTAGGTGAACATATACTCGGTCCAGCATTACTGAATCAAACAGTCCCATTTATTCTTTAACAACGCGTCAACAGTAAAAAAAAAAAAAGATGGGCAACAAAAATAATATTTTAATTTTCACGTTCTATCGTCAAAACATACACATATTCAACATTGTAACTAACATGATAAGATGTCCCGTATGGCGGGGAGTTGCAATTTTTATACTAAATGATCTGTGACGATTGGAGAGAAAATGTATATATTTAAATAATCGCGAAAAAACATCAGAAGAAAAGAATTTCGTGTAAAAAAACCATTCCGCAAGAATATCTTACTGAGCTTAAAAATAATCGACACATAAAGAAAACCACACTTGCGCGCGCGCGCGCGCGCATGCTGTTAATATCAGCGAAAGGTAGGGTGGACAGAAGAAAAATCTACAGAAAAATAAAGAGCAAGGGATATTCAATAATGAACAATTGTAACAACGTTGAAGGAAAGAAAGTATATGAATATTGAACAGTTTTCGTGTGCACAAAGCGTAGGAAAGGTAGATGAAGCGGGGAAGGGAGCGAGGTGAAATAGAGCGGATTCGAGGAGAGTGGTGAAAAACGCCGTCGACCCCAAGAAAACAAATCACACACCTTCGACGAGCAAGCGCACACGGTAGAAGATAACACAAACACTTGTGCGAGGCAAATTTTTACTTTTTGCCACCAAGAAACGTACTATTTCATGGCTCGCGTACTCCTACTTTGTTTTATCCCCCCCCCCCCCCTGACTCCGAAATCTCACCCCTTTTTAACCGCACTCGATCCTCTCCGCACAAAGTTGCGCGTCTCACTGGCGTTTAGCACACTGGACAAGATCTCGTTCACCCCTTCTCTATTTCGAACTCTGTCCCTGTCATTCTTATTCTTGCCCCTCTCCATCTCCCACCCCTGTGCATCCGTCTTTCTCTCTCTTTCCCCCTTTCAGGGTGACTCTGTCCTTCTCTATCCCTGCCTCGACGAATGATAGAGCTTAGAAGAGAACCGTTCGATGTACGTGGGCAGGCATATGTACGGCGAATATTATCAATTTCTGTACCATCGACTTTAAGAGATTTCACGCAATTATTATAGAATTATTTTGTATATTGTGATATACTTATTTTATAAATGTACTAATTTTTTAAAGATATTTAAAAATATTCCTATCGTCAACACGATTTTATACTTTTTGTCCAAGAAATGAATGAAAGCAAATCACTTGTACAGAAATATTTTAAGCAATTTTATGTATATAGGAAATAAAGTTGCTTAATTAAACTTAATAATGTATATTGAAAGCATGGAATACATTCATGGGTTTAAAATACTTGCACTTGAATGCAAACAGAAAACTATTTTCTGCATTTAACATTTATATCATTTTTTACATTTTCGATTGTTTTTGTTATTTCACATTTTCCAAGAAACTACATTCTATTAGATTAGCCATATTTAGTTTTACATATAAATATAAAATGGTTTTTACCTGTATAAATATAAATAAAAATTAACGTAGCATGTAACTATTCTCTAAATATTATTAAATTGTTTAATAACTACCGAATACGCTTACGTCGGTTCATTTCAGTCCAACAATTTTTTTCTGCGTTGTATGATCACTATTTGATTTTGTTTATATACATTCTCCTATACAGGTATCACGTATTTGATCCGTCAGATTGCGCCACTAACATTATTTTGTATATATATAAACGGTAAGATTGTGATGTACATATAGCCAGTGTAACTTCAATCTTTAGTATTGTCGGAGCTTATAACAGATTATTCTCTACACTATTGAAAAGTTGTATGGTCTATCTTGACAGAATTTCACAGTCAATTCATAGACAAATATGTCTCAACAAACAACACTCGCACAGTCAACCAATCCGGCTCAGGAAAGTACTCAAGTACTCGGTAACCTACAATCCGTTGGTCCTAATACACAACAATCTTCTGCTGTGCAGATGCAAACTGGCAATTCTCTGCAAAGTGCAGTTATTCCTATACATCAGACTCAAACACAAGGTCAGCAAACTCAGTACATAGCACCAACCAAACCTGCTGCCAATCAACAAACATTGTTGAGCTCGTCAAATGAATTTCCACAAGTAAGAATATTAGCATTAACTTGTTTTAACGGTCTTTGACAAATACAAATTTTAATTTTAGTCCTGATGTTTCCCTACAATATGTTATAAAACTGTTCATATATTTGACAAGTACTAGAGAAGTGTCGACTTATTATCCTAAAATCTATCCAAAAATGTCATGTTGCCAATATTGATATTGGAAAAACGTAATTAAAAAAAATGGATAAATGCGGTTTAATACTACAGTATTTTGCAGTTGGGACTTGAAAGAAATCGATCTGAAATTAATAAATGTCTCCTTTACGGAAGTTTTTAAATGACCTTGTATTATTATTCCAAGGTAGCAAAAGGACAAATGACAAAATTCAAAGATAAGCGTAGCAAATATACTTCCTCTTGTAATGCCTTAGTGTTTTTGTGTGGGTATATACCATCCATCTTTATCACACATATAGTCAAACATTAAATTTATTGGCAATATATAATTTGCAATATAAAGATATTTCTTGACGAAAGTTGTTCTGTTAACTCAATATAATGTTTCTTCAATGTCTACGAAATAATGAAATAAATCAGTGCCATTGCAGTTTAAATAAGACCTGTATTGACATGTATTAAGACAAAATTATAAGTCAATTTATCCATTTGTAAATAAATCATTGTGATTTGATCCATAGGTAAAAACATTATACACTTGTTGCAGTTTTTAACAAAGACAAGGCTGCAGGATTTAGTACGAGAAGTTGATCCAACAGAGCAATTGGATGAAGAAGTTGAAGAAATGTTATTGCAATTAGCTGATGATTTTGTCGAAACCACAGTCAATGCAGCATGTCTTTTAGCCAAACACCGTCATGCCAACACAGTGGAGGTTAAGGATGTTCAACTGCACCTAGGTACGAACATTTTGCAATTTAAATTTGACAGGACAAAACACTTTGCTAATATAACATTCTAGATCAAGAATTTTTGAAGCTAGATCATGTTACATTTCACAAATATTTGGTAACTCAAAAATTTTATATATTGCAGAGCGGAATTGGAATATGTGGATTCCTGGTTTTGGTACTGATGAAGTGCGTCCATATAAAAGAGCAACTGTTACAGAAGCACACAAACAGAGGCTTGCATTGATAAGAAAGTCTATAAAAAAGTATTAAGAAACTGTATAGACTGATCGTATCAGAATCATTATCACATCTATTTCAATTGTCCTTCAAAGATATAGGACTAGTATACCTTTCCAAATGGTCAAAAGCTGCTCACAGTTTCTGTCATCACTGCTCATAGATATTATTCATGATCAGTAGGTGTACACTTTGTAAGAATGAAGACAATAGATACTAGAACGTTTTATACAGCGGACATAAGGGTGTGTCGTAGTATTGTCAAGCATAGGATCACTAACCATCTATATCAAAATATCTTGATTTCAGACCATTTTAATGTTATTTGAGTGATGAGGGTATCGGGGTGTACAATTTAATTAAATAAATATGAGGATAAGTTGTAAAAAGAAATTATAAACTGTCATTAAATGTGCACATTTGTTTGTTATTTTCCTTAAGTTATGCCATTTTTACATAGTCTATGCACTTCAAATTGGTGGTATAGGGGCAAAGTTAGGTGCATTAAAATAGTAAAAATTGTAATGTAAAATGTTAGTAAGATATTATAATACAAATAAGTCATTTATTATAAAAGTATATGGTAAAGCGGACAAACTTCAATAATTAAGATATTAAATATTAAACGATGGAACGAGAGAACTTTGACATCGAGAATATTGTTTGGTAAAAGAATAATGTGACTGGTGCAAAAATGCGCAAATCGGTAGTTCTCTGCGCGGTCTGGGGTTTTCAGTCTCCAAATCTCCATATATGTACAACTTTCCAAAGTCCAGGTTCTGCGGTATGGGGTCTTAATTCTCAAAGCGGTTCATTAACCAAATTCTCGGTTGTTGCTTTCATAAAAGTGGAAGTATTCCGCGCGTCCGCCGGATCTTGTATAATTGGAGGTACTGTATCTGCCAGATTCTGAAAGCGCTGCTTTCATCCCTCTGATATTTTAAGGGGACCTTCCTCGACATAGTCGACCCTGTTGCCGATGTTTTCAAGGAACTTGCGATCATCATATTTCGCCATCCTACGCTGTCCGTGGTTCACTTCATCAAGCGTATTCTCATGAAACCTGTCCCTTGCTTCTCTGTCATCTGGGGTGTTCCAAAAACAAGGGAAAAAGAAGGAAAGTGGGTATTCACCGTAATATATATTTTGCCTCATTTAAAAACAACTCAATAACGTTACTGTACATACACAAAATAATTCAAGGAAACTGATTTAAATCTAGACTTTTAATATATGATGGCTTTAACATATTTTATGAAGTAATACGGTGTTTCACAACAAAATGAGCGCATTACAATTATTGTGGAACGATAAATGTAATCCCATCAGTTTCATTTAGATTTCCGAATTGTTATTTTCTCCACACTTTGTATTGATTCACCGAGTACAAATGTCGGCGGCGTCATTTCCGGTGTCGTTATATCGGTGCTCAGTCAACGGTCGCCGTGTCTCGTTCATTCCATCTTTTGCTTTTATAGAAGATCTATCGACATCGGCTTGCAATCTATATAAAATTTATACCAAAAGGGTAAAGTATTGTTTTTTTGTTCAACTTTTATATTAATTTGCAAATATTTCTTAACGAAACTATGAATTACGGATTGTTTTTTTTGCCGAGAAATGCTGAGCGTTTTCATCATTTTTTTTATTTTGCCTTTAAATAGATTTCTATATTGTTAATGTTCTTAAATATTGTATTAAGAAAAAAGAAGTTAAATTTTGAATACAAGATATGTTTACTCTTCCAAAAAGATAATTTGCAAATATAGTTTCTCTGAGTTATTGTCTTGTTTAACAAATCGTGTGACTGCTTATCGTGTTAAGCATTATCGAACGAAGAATAATTTATATAAAACATTGAAATGCAATACTGCTAGAACATTTTTCAAATGGCTGTATGCACGAGTGCAGCCGTGTATATGTACAATTTATCTATTTTATATATGGAATATTTTACGGAATAAAATAACATAAAAACTCATTGTAAAGATTTTTTTAAAATGATTAATTTCATTAATAAAAAATATTAAGATTTTTAATTAAGCTAATAATAATAATAATTTTTATTATACAAATCAAACACTACTTTTACATTAAACAATTTTTCCTTTTTAGTTTCAGTATGGAAGTTGAACGCATGCTATGTCAAAGATAAGTGAGCCATTATTTGGCCTCTGTTATTAGAAACAAGAGGCTTCATCTACATTTCGCATCCGCAGATTGGCAAATAAGAAACAAATATGTATTTATATAATCTGACACTGCAGCGTGCCACAGGCATAACACATGCTGTACATGGGAACTTTTCGGGTAGTAAGATGCAGGAGATCTTGGTATCACGCGGAAAATCCTTAGAGCTATTACGACCTGATCCTAATACGGGCAAAGTGCATACTCTGCTGACTGTTGAAGTGTTTGGAATAGTGAGATCATTAATGGCATTTCGATTGACTGGTGGTACAAAAGATTATATAGTGGTTGGCTCTGATTCTGGGAGGATAGTTATCTTGGAATATATACCAGCCAAAAATATGTTTGAGAAGGTTCATCAAGAAACATTTGGAAAAAGTGGTTGTAGGAGAATTGTTCCAGGACAATACCTGGCAATTGATCCTAAAGGAAGAGCAGTTATGATTGGTAGGTACAAAATATGAGTTACTGTGTATTTCTCACTGTATATGTAACATTCAAGTAACTGTAGATGTATTTAATTAAATTTTCAAAAATTCTTTTAAAAATAATTTTAATTGTTTTTGATTTTCTAGGTGCAATTGAAAAACAAAAACTTGTGTACATATTGAACAGGGATCCTGAGGCTCGCTTAACAATTTCATCACCATTGGAAGCACATAAAAGTAACACACTAGTCTACCACACTGTTGGAGTGGATGTTGGGTTTGAGAATCCAATGTTTGCATGCTTGGAGATTGATTATGAAGTAAGTGGCATTGATTAATTCATTAACTTATTTTCAACATGTGAAAATGCCCTGCAGCGTTATACTGGGTTGGCAAGAAAGTTCTTTCGGTTTTGTAGTGTGAAATAAAACTCAAACTTTCTATACAAAAAATAAACTTTAATCGGTTAAATATCTTCCATTCTGTTTGATGACCTTTTGCCATCTTTCTGGTAACTTCATGATCCCGCGCTCATAGAATTTCTGGTCCCTAATAGCAAAAAACTGAACTAAGTGCGATTTGAGGTCATCGTTATTACTGAAATTTTTACCATTTAAGAAGTTTTGTGAACTTCGGAATAAATGATAATCCGATGGTGCGAGGTCGGGGCTGTATGGGAGATGCGACATCACTTCCCAATCAAGCTCCAATAGTTTCGTACGCGTTGCTGAACATGTGTGAGGCCTCGCATTGCTTGGTGGAACACGATTCCTTTGCTATTTACCAATTCTGGCCTTTTCTCTTTGATTGCTTTGAAATAAGGAAAAATATCAGCTCAAAATTCAGTCAAATTTTCATTGATTTTCAGGAAGCAGATAGCGATCCCACTGGCGACGCTGCAGTAAAAACACAACAAACGTTAACACTCTACGAATTAGACTTAGGTCTGAATCACGTAGTACGTAAATATAGTGAACCACTAGAGGAACACGCAAACTTTCTCGTCTCAGTTCCCGGTGGTAACGATGGTCCCAGTGGTGTTTTAATTTGTTCGGAAAATTATTTGACCTACAAAAATCTCGGCGATCAGCATGATATTCGTTGTCCAATTCCGAGAAGACGAAATGACTTGGACGATCCCGAACGCGGGATGATTTTTGTTTGTTCAGCGACTCACAAAACCAAGAGCATGTTCTTCTTTCTGGCTCAGACCGAACAGGGCGACATCTTTAAAATAACCTTAGAGACTGACGAGGACATGGTAACGGAAATCAAACTCAAATATTTCGATACTGTCCCAGTTGCCGCAAGCATGTGTGTACTCAAAACTGGATTCTTGTTCGTTGCGTCGGAATTTGGAAATCAGTAAGTATGTTGTGTAATACTGGCACTTCATTGGAATTTTAATTATTGAGGGTTATATGATGCATTGTTATCGATCCGTGTTTCAGCTGATAAACATTGATTAAATATTCGATACTGATAACCCGTCAATAGCATATTAAATTCATTCATTTGAGTAATATCTTTTGGCATTCATCCTTTTTTTTTAACTATTCAAATCTATTTGCGTTTTATTATTGATATAGTATATTGCATTTGTACTATCATCATCATTATTTAACTGGCTTCATTTGTTAATTACAGTTATTTATATCAAATTGCACATTTGGGCGATGACGACGATGAGCCAGAATTTAGTTCGGCAATGCCATTAGAAGAAGGAGACACTTTCTTCTTTGCACCTAGACCACTCAGAAATTTGGTGCTGGTTGATGAAATGGATAGTTTATCACCAATAATGGCTTGCCAGGTAGAATATAAATCAATTCTTTCAATAGTTTTGGAGTTTGGTATTAGTAGGATTTTTACATTTACTGTGGTGTTGTTTTTTGTCGATAATTATTGTCGGTTGGCACATATTAAACACGTATATTATTGCAATTTTAAATTCTGTATAATACGTTATTTTATTATCAAGAAAAAAAAATCGATTCAAAGTTTTTGCTTATTTAACATTTTAAATTCATGTACGTATGGTCTCTATAGAATCAAATTTTAAACATTATTAATAAAAAGCACTTGCAAGTAGGAAATTGACGTCTCACATCATCGTCAGTTTTCTTTTTAGAGTGCGAAATTAACAATTCTTGGTCGCCTTCACTCTGCTGGTTGTAGAATGAAGTGAATCCTAAGAAGAACATAATTGCACGCATAGTGGTATTCAAAGGAACTCTCTGATTAAGAAATGTTAAATGAAACAATTTTCTGCATGTTCGTTTAATTATAATACATAATAACTATTGAATGATATATTTTGGGTAATAGATAACATAAGGGGCATCAAATAAGCGTTCTCTGCGGCATTGAATAATACGAATTTAATTTATCGGCTGTGTAAACAGCAACCAAATTATAGAATGTCCAAAATATTTCTAATAAGCTTACTGGAAGCGATTTGGACATCTTAGTCCAAACAGTTGAACTTCCCATTAAGTAAATGAATATGAGAGTCGCATTTGTTGAGTCATGTTCACAGTATACAAAATACGTAATATCTGTACGGAATTTCACACTTAAAATAATACAGTAATAATATATATTCGCAAATTGAATTTTATACAATGTAGGTAGCTGATTTAGCGAACGAAGACACACCTCAGTTGTACATAACATGTGGCCGCGGACCTAGGTCAACTTTGAGGGTCCTCCGACATGGTCTCGAGGTTTCGGAAATGGCAGTTAGCGAACTTCCGGGTAATCCGAACGCCGTCTGGACTGTTAAAAGAAGAGTTGACGGTTAGTCAATTATTATTTTTCTACCGTCTCCCACTAGAAACGAAGACAAGTAATAGTACAACAGAAAGCATAGAGAAAGGCATTTATACGAGAGCGAAGTACAAGCGAAGTACAAAGTGTCTTCGAAGCAAATAAAGCTTACTCAACGGTTTCTCTTATGAAAAAATGTCCTTCAAGTCTGCTAATATTGTGGTTACGTTTCCGCGCTACAATTAAAATTTCCATCGACACGAATGTCTCTCCTTTTGCACGCAAAGGCAAAAGCATTCCTTTCTTGATTTAATTTCTCTACCCGAGACTGGTTGTCCACATTGTGTTTTCATCAACAGTAACTTATGCTAACAGAAGATTTAATTTAATTTTTTTTCCGATTACAATTACGGATAAAGAATGAACTAAAAAAAATGAAAGTTTTTTCTTTTTCTTTGCAAGGCATTCACTCTATAATACTATAATATCATAGAAGAACGACAAAAGAAATTATAAGTTTATTAATGAATCTGGTGGCTTGATACACTTTTATCAAACACCAGTTCTCTCTTTCAGGATGCCAGCTTGCGATCGGTTGACCAACAGAACTCAGAGAGTATTGAGTACTAATTTGAAGAAGGTAAGAGGGATGTACAGGGTGGGCATTTTTGGGGTGTAAGTTGGACGAGACAGGGTGGGAAGGGAGCAATGGACACAGATTGTTAGTGGTGGAAGCCGGAGTGGAATTAATGTTTTTCTAAAGATGGGTACCGTTTCGCTAATGAATCTTCAATGAAATAGACTGAGTGAATTAAGGAAAAAGTAAAAAGATACACCTTTGGCTATCCAAAAAAATGATCTCAAAATTGAAAGCATCTTTTGGGGACGACAAAAGATATTCATTTCAACGAAAATAATTATTTTGCTAGGATATATTCAATTGGATTATAAAGTATGAATGAAGACAGTAATGTACATTAAAGGGGACACTAAATGAGAGATACATATGATAAATCGTAATAGAAAACCAACATTATGTAATGGCCGGCCGAATACTTTCCTCATGAAACAATAATAAAATGTTGTGCTTTACAATTTTGTAACGTAATATCTCGCTTTCGTAGTTTATAATCCATGATCCGTACATGATGTCCTTGCACCTGAGTTTTGATGTTAGCTCTCGTATACACTCTATAAACGGGGACGCGCGCGTTACATCAACAAACCGTCCACTGACGAGAATCATTGGAAAATTTAACTTCTGATTACAGAGGAATACGACGCATACATCATAGTGTCATTCGTGAACGCTACGCTTGTTCTTAGTATCGGCGAAACTGTGGAGGAAGTAACAGATTCCGGTTTTCTTGGAACGACACCAACATTAAGTTGTTCTGCTCTAGGCGAGGATGATCTTGTTCAGGTAAATTCAACAACTATTTAGGCTTGATCATCGTGTAATAATCTTTGAAATAAATGTCTTTTACGAGATTAGTTGATCAATCTTTTTTAGTAAGTGCAGTTTTCAGTTTATTTGTAACTAATAACTTTTAAGTAATAGTATAAGCTATCTCATTAATAACGACTTTTCCCGGATAACACATTTTGGTTTTTGAAATATTTTTAGGACTCATTGAGATAGGTAAATGATTAATTATAATTTCTGCGACGGGCAGGTGACCGCGTGGGCAGGGAGACTTAGGAATATTTCCTGGGGACGTAGTTTTGTACTGCATAAATAAACGTTTGCTAAATGATTTACAAGATACCTATTAATGAATTTTTATTTATAATTTGTATTTTCTGTTTTAAAATTATCTACAGTATGATATTTTTGGTAGCAGTTGCCTATATCCATAAAGCTTTGGCTAGTGTCCGCTGTTAAACATACGTTAACCTTTAGACGATCTACAGATAACAGTCAAACTCATTATTTTTTTTCATTCGGATTACATATTTTCACTATCTTTGCGTGCAGTTGAGTACAAACGTTTAAAAAATGTAGGTTGTTGGCACAAAAAGTATCCTCATTATACATTAGATGCATGTCAGGGACACATTGCGACATGGGTGAGACCGAACTCTTTCTGTAAAAGAGATATGGATATGTCCCATAAAGCGGATCCATGGCATACAAATATGTAAATGTTTTTCTTATTGCTGTGCCATAAAAAATATTTTCAGATTAAGTTTGTAGTATTTGAAAACAATCTGCATGGGTTTAAAATATAATCAAATTAGTGTTTTCCTTTCAGTTATTAGATTTTCCTGCCATGAGCTAATGTTTATTCGAAATATCTCTTGCGTATTACGAGTAAAGAACAAAGCCTTTAATGTGTACGAATGCATTCTTTTTATCAACATAAAGTTTCGGTCCATCCACTGGAAAGGTTACAAAAAAAATATTACTTGATAATTCGACATTAGATATAAAAATTTGACAGCGTTAGCAGAAAATTTTCTTATACACAAACGTGGAGACTACAAAATATTTTATTTGACGCGTGTATCGTTCGTTTATATGTTTATTATCAATTATTTCGGCGCGTCGATAACTCGAATGCTGAGAAGAATGAGTGAAATGACAAGTATGCACTACGGTATCTCCGGCACCTGGCCACAATCCACGTGACGGTCGCAAATGAAGTGCAATATTAATCTTTGTGCCACACGCATCGTTGAGATGAATAGAAATTACTGTTCCACTCTGGGTTTTACGGGCACAACATTGTTTAGACATTTTATCCTCTTACTGAGTTTAATATATAATGTAATTGAACACAGTAAATAAAAGTCTTTTGAAAGTGTTTAGGAATGAGCATACTTTGACACGCATACTTTATACGTTTTGAGGTGGTGATTTCCGTCGCAACGCAGGCGCCGCATAACCCGTTGAATTATGACACGCATCTATGAGCATTTGTGACGTATACGCGACCTGTAGAATAATCTGCAATATTACCAAAATCCGATTAGCACATCGTAGAGCAAACCATAAACCTTTAGTTCAACATCTGTATTTTAAAAATGGATGTATTCTTTAACAGGACTACTTTTTAACAGAATGGTTGTAAAAATACTCAATAGCGGCTTTATTGCACATTGGTTGC
The DNA here is from genome assembly GCA_914767735.1 of Anoplius nigerrimus. Taxonomy (NCBI): domain Eukaryota; kingdom Metazoa; phylum Arthropoda; class Insecta; order Hymenoptera; family Pompilidae; genus Anoplius; species Anoplius nigerrimus. The sequence goes on from OU612078.1 coordinate 13,771,511, forward strand.
ACAATGGTGCACATTGATACTTTTTCCATCTCTTCTTCTTTTTTTCCCTTGTTTTATTTTATATGGTACTCATGTTTCACATTGTAGGTCTATCCGGACGGAATTCGGCATATTAGAGCTGATAAACGAGTGAACGAATGGAAGGCGCCAGGAAAAAAAACAATTGTGAAATGTGCTGTCAACCAACGGCAAGTGGTGATTGCCTTAACCGGTGGAGAATTGGTTTACTTCGAGATGGATCCGGTAAGGGTGGACTTTCTTTAATCTGTATTCTATTGTAGTCTAATTGGAACGACGCACAGTGGGGTATTTGCTCCGAATAGGCGGACAAAAATATTTTTTTGCTTTTATTGCATTTAATCGATGTAGTTGGTCACATTATGAGGTTATAAGTATATCATAGAAATTTTATGAAAAAAAAACATTTTTTCATGTAAATTATCAAAAAAAATCGTCGTTTTTACACCTTTTTCACTATTTATTTGCACCTGTATAGCTTGGTATGTGTTATTTGAAAGATAAAATTGTGTTAAAGTTTGATCGATTAGTATATAAGTATCATTTATTAGGAAAACATTATTTATTAAGATAAAGTATGCTTGAGACACTCGCTCGATATAGTAAGGACTGAATGGCTTGTCTCGAAAGATTACTTTATTAAATTGTCTACACACTGTTGTTACAAATAATGTTGATATACACGATAGTGGTAGGGTAGGGTGGCATAGGTCCACTTTAGGTATGCACACGTGCATACCAGTAGGTTAGAGATGGAAGAGTTCTGGGATGTCTTTATTGTGTCTTGTAGTGACCGACGGGTATTGGAAAGGTCAGGAGAGGGCTGTTTTATTAAGAATTTTTACCTATTCGCCATACGCGCGGTTAACAATAGCCCCAACCATAAATAACGGGTTTGGACAGCAAGAGTACCAAACAAAGTACATATTTAATCGGTAAAATAGTCTTGATTATTGAGTGGTAGTTCTTCGTAATCTTCAACTTCGTCATCTTCGTCATCGTTGCTTTCGACTGAAAACGTTGTTGATGCTGCACACTGTAATAAGTGCTCAGCTTCAGCTGAAAGACTTGCGGCCGCCCGAGACGGTTTGTCACTACGGGTAGCTCAACGCTTTCTTGGAGCCATTATTTATTTTGTTTAATAAAATCTTCATGTTTTCTATGCGGTACTGTCTATTTTTCTTTTAGACGCTTCTTAAAACCTTTAATCATGTCGATTATTGCGATCCTCTGTTCGTCTGAGTAATTTTCACGTTTAAGTAAGATATTTTTTATATGTTCTAATTTTTCATCAAAACTGCACTCTTTTTTTTGCTGCATAATGCTACATAACTCAATACGAATAATTAATTTGACTCCTGATGACCCTAGTACCAAACGTTACAAGTTTCTTTGAGAAAGAGAAAAAACATGAAAATGACCGTTTGTTAGTAAAGTGCTTGTAAAAGTCGCAGACGCAGCTAGACGCAGCTGATTCTTTTTGCACTCGAAAGTAGAGGCTTTACTCTAACAGAGGACACCAAAATCATTTCCGGCCCAGCCCGGCCACTATAACATAATCACTTTTGAAAATTAACATTTGTGCGAAAACTTCTTTCTTTACGTGCAACTTTTCCAAGCCCTCTAACTCTTTCAATTTTGAGGATATTTCAAAATTTCTTTCACGACAGTAAAGTACATACCTTGCTGAGAAAATTCCATCTTTGGCACAATAAAAATATGTTTTAAAACGCTTACAAGGCACAAACAAACTTGGTGCATTCGCGAGACTCTCCGTGAGCGATGCGCCCACTGAAAGCGACCGTCAACTTTGAACTGACCATACGGCCCTACCGGGCTTATGACTTGAAATTCCTTACTACCTCATATTCTCCCACTATTTAGCTATAACCTCCAAAAAAAATTTTCACGCTACCTCAAAATTGACAAAATTCACTTTTGTCCGCCTATTCGGAGCAAATACCCCACTGTGCGACGGCACTTGCCAGACGATCACGGGTCTGATCGTACCCGAGTAGTAATGCTCATTAATACGAAGCACAGTTCCTCGAGCTTTCACACCTGCTGATCAATTAGATGAGCCATAGCATTCTTTCTAATTTTTTTTATATCACGCCAAAAATCGACTATTCCACTAATATAAAAGAAATATCATACATCCCTTCAAAAAGCGTGAAAGTATGAAATAACGAATACTGCATAATGCGTAATATGCGGTATGCAATAATAACGCATTATAATCCTTATCTAAAATGCCGGCAGAAATTGAAACTGAAAACAACCACAATAATGACTTAAAGTTTATAGTTGCAATGGCGTCACGCGATTGACCTTTGGTTTGTAGAATAAAAAGAATCGTATCACTAACTCTATGAATGGGGCTCGTTTTAGTTGATGCGGGTCGAATTACGCAAGATTCATGGGGGTGCTTGCTTGATTAACGTATATATGTGACGTAATACGAAAATATTTTCACTTAATGTTTTACTCTATGATGCACCATTAAATGCAGACACATATGCACATTATTTTAAACGCATCACTGTTCTCCTCCTGGTTCTTTATTTATCCTGTGAGGCTGTAAAGAATGCGAAAATAAAGTCGCCAATGCTCGTTGTCTATTTTCTAACTTTCAATTTTTCTAAAGTTAGAATACGAAACGATAGGGCGAACAGTATTTGAATCTCAAGTTCACCTTTCATTGTGTTTTTAACACAAGACAGTTTGTTCTCATACATCACGTATTCAGAAATATAATTGTTATCTTATGTTCAAGGAAATGTCATATATATCGCTTGTCATCTTATTTACGAAGTATAAAAGGCATTGGTATCGATACTTTAAACAATTTGTCCGAACAGTATTCAAAAATATGTTTATTATTACGATGAATGTAATGGTCATTGAGAATATTATAACAGGTGTAAACTATACAATGTTTTAGATATACTATAAGTAATGTCATTCCCCTATGTATACTCCATCCATTATCATTTTGTTTTGCAGAACATTTCAGTGCGGCGAAGTACATGTTACCGCGAACATTTTATTTGTAGATCTCGTTAAGGTTGTTCTCGGTTTATAGTATACTATTCGCCTATAGTTTGAAGCTGAAAAGAGAGAAAAGCTTGATTATTATTTTTAAGTTTCGGAACCTTCAACTTTGTACAAAAACTTTGAACATACAACGTCTTTAAACTTTTATTTAACCCTTCGACTGGTGAATACTCTAAGCCGCTGCGCTTCGCGTGAACTGTCCGCGGCCAGCAGTAACTATCACTGAGGACTGAATACTTTTTCAGGCAATATGAATCTATTCGGGGGTGTATTAAATTATAATATTGTGCAAACTTCATTTTTTCTTGTTGATAAGCAACAAGGCATGTTGTTTCTGAGAGTATTGCACGGATACGATAAAACAATTTCTGGACAAATACAGTAAGACAGGAATAAATTATCAAAGCTATTGCCGAGCGCACATGTGCGTCCATAATCTATATCGACGACATGTACCGGACATTTACGTGCGCGATAGGCTATAGTGATAGTTTTTGCTGGACGCACATTTGCGCCCGTAGCAGTCGAAGGGTTAACATATCACAAAGTTTCACATTGATATTTTTTCAGTACGTAGTAGATGTGGTAAACATGAATAAAGTAAAGTGGCTTTTGATTAGTATATGATATTTACGTTCCGTTCTTTTTTTTTTTGAAACTTTTAGACGGGTCAATTGAACGAATACACCGAGAGGAAGAAAATGCCATCGGAGGTGATGTGCATGGCATTGGGTAACGTCGCTATCGGTGAACAAAGGTCCTGGTTCCTTGCGGTTGGCCTTCAAGACAACACAGTTAGAATAATATCATTGGATCCGAGCGATTGTTTGGCGCCCAGAAGTATGCAGGCTTTACCAGCAGCGGCTGAGAGTCTATGTATTGTCGAGATGGGTGCGAAAGATACCGACAATAACGATGACATGGCACCACAGCAATCTAGTCTATACTTGAACATTGGTAATTCTACTTTTTTGTCTAATAATATTTCAATGTTTTAAAAGTTCTCATTATGCTTTTGTACTAATGCAATAAAACAGTAAAAATCACTGTCAAATCAGAAATATCCAACATATACATATATCAGTTAACTAAGTGCAGTTAGTAAATTACTGATATCCATTTCAGGTGCAAACTAAATTATGTAATTCTTTTCGTAGGCTTAAGGTGAAACTTTTTATTTGTTTTCTTAAATATGAATGAATGCTATATCACATCTTTTTGCATCGGGAACAGTACCCGTTCGAACGTCAATTAATGAGTTATAGTACGTTTCTAGGTTTTCTAGACTTTCAAACTTAGATTATTATGTCTATTGTCATATGCAGATTGACTTGTAACTAAAACAACAAAGTGCGTGGTGATGTGATATAACAGGGAAACTGAATAGAAAACATAGAATAGTTTTATTGTTAAGATTTTCTTGAAAGACTGATTTGCCTACTTGGCATAGCCGAATAAGATGGTCAAAACTGCCCCTGAACCAATTGAAATTTTGGCGGAGTCAGTCGACAGCCTATGAAAAAAGAGCATTTGTGTGAATTTGCAATTTTGTACCTCGACGGTGGGAATGGGCAAGGGTAAAATGTACTGTCTGGAATTTATTACACAAATAAATTTGAAAAATGTTAGAGATACATCTGGCAAAAGTGCTCACAATTCAGATTTTTACGTAGAAAATTCAAGTAGTAAAAGAGCAAAAATAAAAAACAATTAGAAAAACATCAATTTTATACCGAAGGCGTCGTGAATCACGAACCATGCTTTTTCCTGAGATTACAGGTTCCTAATAACGTATATCTAATTTTTTTCACTTTTATGGCTTTGGTAGAACATTGTCGGAAAAATTAAAAGTTCTCTATTCAGTTTTTTCGTCTAGCACAACGTATCAGGTAAACTGTCGTTTTTTTTTTTTTTTGTCATATAACTATTTTATGCAACATGCATTGTTTCGAGTCCACGGAACAACCGTAAAAATGCAGAAAACTAAATATGAATAAAAGAAATTGATGTTACTGTCTAGCTTTAGGTTTTAAAATATTGAAGATTATCTCGAGAGCGTTGTTAGCGCTTTGCAAATGTGTCACTCTGGTATGTTACTGGGCAACTTTTTTTCAGATTCAGTTTCTGTTAGGGGTATTTTTCGGCTATGCCCTTTGGCATTATTACTTTTAAACCAAAGTGTTATATGTGTATATCACATAGTTACGCTACTTTTGTAGCACACTTCAAACAAGAACCAAAAATTTGTTTTTACAAATAGCTGAGTGCATGTTTTACCCTTGAATGCATTTGTTAAAACTGATCCGAATGTATAACGTTCATATTGACATAAGAAGAGCAGTATCGTGCGCACTGTATGTATTAAATGATATATATTTTTTGTGCGTTTGTTTCAGGGTTACAAAATGGTGTCCTTCTGAGGACTGTCCTCGACCCAATATCAGGTGACTTGGCTGATACGAGAACGCGGTATCTCGGTTCGCGTCCCGTTAAGCTCTTTCGAATACGGATGCAGGGCAATCAGGCTGTGTTAGCGATGAGTAGTCGTTCATGGCTTTCTTATTACTATCAGAATCGCTTTCATCTGACGCCATTGTCTTACGAAAGTTTGGAATTTGCGTCTGGATTCAGTTCTGAACAATGTCCAGAGGGAATTGTTGCAATTTCAACCAACACCTTAAGGATTTTGGCACTTGAAAAACTAGGCGCTGTTTTTAATCAGGTGAATCTTCTGTTGCCTTTATTTCAAGTATGTTTAAACCGAGAACGGAATTCTTCTGGTTAATGCGTACTCTGTACTTTGACTCTTTTCCGTGTGGTACACGATGGATAAGTTTCGGATATTGATTGTAAATGCACTCGGCACCGTTTCGGACGTTACCTGCCAGCATCTCGACGCCACTTTTTCGCGAAAACGTACACCCTGGGATCGTGATATTATATAGGGTGATTCTAGTAACAGGGCCAAGCTATAACTCTTTTTTAAATCAATTTCCCACAAAATCGTAGAGGAAAAGTTTGTATCAGTCGAAAGGCTCTATCATCCCATGCACCGACCTTTTTCCCAAGTGCATTAGTGCATGTGCAATGTGCAGTTGCACTGTTTTTTCTAATTGAACCACCCATTTTCTTTTACATAAGCGCGTACCTTAGGTCATTCTGCAATAAAAGTGTATAAGGGAAATCATGGAAAAAACAATAATTTATGAGATATTTTGATTTATACACGTAAAGACAACAATTTTTAGCAAAAAATGCTTTTTTTTTCTTTCCTATTTTGGCAAAAAATGCCTTTTTTTCTTTCATCTTTTGGCGTGTAATAATTATGTTGAAATAAATGTTTGACTTAGGCGCTTTAACAGGTGATTAATAGTTTGCTTAACTTGCTACAATCACGTGACACAATAAGCGGAAAAATGATAAAAGAAAAGAAGTGCATTACAGGATTCGAACCCAGGCAAAAAGGTTCCTCTGATTTAAGAGACTCACTCCTTGCCGAAGCGCTAGCGACGTTCTTAACTTGATCTTCATTCTTTTACGATATACGGCTGCAGTGTAACGTCGACTTCTTACATTTATTTAGTTGTCTTGCATTCTTACGACTGTTCACTGTACTCAATGACATTAAGTATCCCATAAAATAGTTATGTGACAAATAGTAAATCAAGTTTACTTCATATGCTGTTCTAGCATGCAATATCTGACTGGAGACGCAGTTTCTAATTTTTTCGACACTGATAATTACTTACGACATGATAATTATTTATTTCTATTTCTTCCACCCGGTACTGTCAGGTAAACGTCAATACACAGAGTCCTATGACTTAATTGGAAATAATTAAAAATATAAACGAATATCAATGGTAGTATCGCAAATCATTATAACTGAAATTCAATTCAAAATTACTGCATTTGCGATTCTTTCTGAACTGACTTTAACTTTCTGTGCGAAAATGAAGGAGGAAAGTCGTTCAAAATGCCTTGTATCTTCATATAAAGAATCTCCTGAAATCGTATTTGCGCGTTCTGTCCTTAAGAAATGTCGCGGAAGTAACGATAACGTTCTACACATGTAATACTTTTATTATTTGAGAAAGCCTAGTTTAAAGTGTGCTTTAATTCATGTTTAGTTATTATATGTCTGATTGATCTTATACACAATATCTATTACGACTTGGCACAATTATAAAACAATGTAATTTTATCAATACCATACATAGTTTACAGTGCTGCACACATTGCAGTTGATGTTCTATATTGATTATTGATTGTGCTGAAAGAAAGCGTAAGCTGAAAATAGAATGTGGTCTTTTTAACTTTGTCATAAGGTTCAATGGCATAGTTTTTGATTCGGTTTGAAAATAAACAACTTAAAAGTGAGACTTCTTGACGACATTGTTCCAGTAACTTTGCTTTCCAAGCGCCTATTTTATAGTTATGACTTCGGAGACTTTTTTTATCTGATTTAAATAATACATTTCAGGTTAGCTTTCCTCTTGAGTATACTCCGCGAAAATTTGCAATTCACGTGGACTCTGCTCATTTAGTGGTGATCGAAACAGAACATAATGCGTATACGGAGGAAACTAAGCAGCAACGTCGTCTTCAAATGGCAGAGGAAATGCAGGAAGCTGCTGGTGTCGAAGATGCCGCCGTTGCTAGGGAACTTGCTGAGGCATTTTTATCAGAAGAGCCGAACGAAGCAGTCTTTGGCGCACCAAGAGCTGGCCCAGGACTTTGGGCTTCTCTAATTAGAATAATTGCGCCGACAACGGGGCAAACTTTCGAAGAGCACCGATTGGAGCAAAATTTAGCAGCATTATGGTAAATATATGTACTTTTTGTTCATTGTCATTAGTTTCAGGTGCTCGAACAATTCCGATTCAACCGAATAACAAAGTGAAGCAAAATTATTCTGTTAAATTTTATGTTGTGTATATATTCTACGTGGGTAACCATAAAACATTTTGCTTTCAGTTTGGGTTTGGTGAAATTTGCCAATCAGGCCGACCAATTATTTCTCATTGTCGGTGTAGCAAAAGAATTCCAACTGAACCCAAGAGTTAGCAACGGTGGATTTCTTTATACATACAAGTAAGATTTTGTTTCATAAAAATTAACCCATTCGTAATACTTTTCTTTAGTCTGTTTTTGACTGAGAATATAATGGTTTAACCCCTTAACGCTTTTGGTGTTGCCAGAATGATCTATCTTGACATACTACGTTAGCCATATTGAAGCACTTTTTTTTTTAAGAAATGAGAAAAGTATAATGATCTTATAATCCCATTGTTACAAGCGCATGTGCACTTTCTTATAATATATTGTTTTTTTGTACATGTAAAACTCTGTTGTAAACCGCGTGTTGGGAGATTAAATATTTACATGTAATGTACGACCAAGTATTGTGCCCTGTGTGAAGTGTGTTTAGATGATGATGATACATTGTCTGTATACAATGATGAAAATCCTGCAGTTCTGATTTACATGCTCACACGTTTAAAATAACTTGAAGAAACATTCACTGTTTCACTGATTGTGGATATAGCTGATTTGTTTTCTTGCAAAATTTTGTCACTTTTGCTTTAATTCCATATTTGCCTGTAAAATTACTCCCAATTAGTGATTGTTGCTGCAATATTTTTAACAATTCAGAATAAAACCAGAAATTATGCAACATTTGAAAATGTTTTGACATACTTGCTTACATCTGTAAATATTTATTTTAAACTCGTTGTTTTATATTCCACATTTATCGACATGTGTTGTTGAATAGATTCAGATTAAAATGCCATGGGAACCAACATATAGGTAGGATGATTATTTTGCTCAATATTTAATTTGACCAGTGGATCAAACTACCTGTTACATGTGGTTTTAGGTATTATATACAAATTTGTATGATATTTACACTTATGCTAATTCATATTTTAGTAAATTTTAGTGTAATCGATACATTGCTAGTTAAACTATTGTTTAACTTTCTATACAGGGTCTTTCTTTTAACTCGGAACGCTCGATATAGTGAAAACGCTAACGTGGCAACAGCGCTAGACTTGATACACGCGCCGCCGGGGACAGTGCGCCGGCGGTGCCGACACTCTTGACCGTATCGACTCTAGCGCTGTTGCCACGTTAGCGTTTTCACTATATCGAGCGTTCCGAGTTAAAAGAAAGACCCTGTACATCTATGCTCATGAATGTTCAATAATATTAAAGCCAGAACCTTGTTGCGATGTTTTTCCAATATGGTTTATATGTACCGTTTTTTTTATTATTCAGTTCAAATTCATAGGGTCGGCGCCCTGAAAAAAATTGTAGTTTTTGTCGTCTAAAACATTTGTGTAAAGTATTTTATCATTGAATGCTTAGCATGGTGCGTGCATCGACGGAATGACACGGTTATTTGTATCCCCTTCAGAGGCAGTTGCGTCACAATATATACATGCAACACGTATAATTTTGATAGTACATAAAATAGCCGGTTTCGAATTAAATTTGGGTTAGAAGTAAACAGCATTATCTGACGATATTCCCCTTTACTCTACATACTTTGCTTGAGAATTTTCCTTTAATAGGTACAAATGTCTGCACCTATGTTTAACTTGTTACAGACTGGTATGAATTGTGGTGACGTTCCGTTCAAGTCGATGGATGTTTTGAATAAAATACATTGCAAACCAATCGGTTGACTTAATATTGGTATTGCATGCCAATCAATAAAAAAAAAATAATACCAACTTTTTGCTGGATATTCCGATTCCTTTGTGTCACATTCGCAGTCAGATTTAACTTGGGAACAGAGAGAGAAATCCGGTGTTAGCGATAAATAAGATTGAAATCACTGGAACGTAGTATAGCGACACGAGAATAACAAAATATTGCAACGCATTTTGTTTTATTAAGAGAGATTATGTAAGGCGCTAAAAACTGAATCTGGATAAACTACATAAAAACGAATGTCTTGTAACAATGAGATTCTTTTATATAGCGTGGAATGTTGTTTATACATAACCATATAGACAGTATGCATTACTAGTTTCATGTTACCACGAATAATTTTATAGACTCACTTATCGACATATGGTAAACTGACAATAGACACTAACAGAGAAATATCTCTTCTATCGTACAGAGTGTGTTATGTTCTTATGAACGATTCTGGAAGTGCTAGTGGTGCAGCAGCAATATGTTAGGTTGTAAACTCTCATCCACTGCCTTGAAATCATTGCTCAAACGGACAAGCATGTACCGTATTCTATCTATGGCGATAATGGGAATGCAAAAAAGTTGGAAAAATTGTCAATCTATAATACACAACTTGGGAATTAAGTAAAGATAAAGGAAAATTTCTTTCTGTTCAGAATTTTGTTACTCGACCGATCAAGAATTTTTAATTACTGAAATAAGGATAGGTACATGAATTATAAAAAAAATTCATTAGTGTGAATGTAAACTTAGCGCAGGAAAGAGACAATTTTATTTTCCTAATTTGTTACTTTTAATGTTATACGTAGAAAATTAACAATTTGTTAAATAGTTCTTAATTATTGACCTTAATAAGTTTTTAAAATGTTCAATCCTACTTTTTCTGAACTTCATTTTTAAACATATTCGCTCATCTATGTGCGTATTTCCAAAAACCAATGTAATAATTAATAAGTGATTGTGAACTGAAGGATATTGTTTTCTAGGTAAGAAATCTCTATAAAACTATAAGGAGACATTAAAACACTTTTTGTTCACTTCAACATCAGATTGTAACTCTTTACGTTTTATTCGAAACGTTATTGGGTGAAATACAGATACTTGTACTCCCTAATCAAACTTTCATGGTTTCATTTTCATTTAAAATATTGTCATGGTCTTATACATGGTATTGATAAGTTCGTTTTCACCTTGAACAGGCACGTTCAACTTATTAAAATGAACGGTCAAATCTACTAAAAATATTGAATCTGAAATCCAATTTTTATGGATATGTTCTGGAACGGGTTGGTTTCACTGAAGTACTGCACCGCATATGGTCAATGTGAGCCGCGAATTGGACAGCGCTGGTATAGACGTTGCATAGACGATTTAGGGAGAATGCTGTCATATGTATATACGTGAACAAAATGTATATACGTGAACAAAATGTCTCCGTTTCTGTACCGCCTCAAGTTGACTCTTTCTGGCTTCCAACTGTATTTGCAGTCTGATAAGCGGATAATTTCCATTTCTTTTTACGTATATATCACTTTAATACGCAGCCGGGGAGGAGGGAGAGATAAATATTAGGGTACTGATGGTTTTTTTGTGTTTATAGGGTCAACTCTGAATGTACTAGCATGGAATACGTCCATAAGACAGTGCTCGACGAAGTCCCGCTTGCCATTTGTCCGTACCAAGGGCGAGTTTTGGTTGGCGTCGGTAGGATGTTGCGGCTGTATGACATGGGTAAAAAGAAGTTGTTGCGAAAATGCGAGAACAAGCACATTCCGAACGCTGTGGTATCGATTAATGCTGTTGGGCAGAGAATATACGTCAGCGATGTACAAGAGAGCGTTTACGCAGTTCGATATAAGAGACAGGAAAATCAGCTTATCGTATTTGCCGATGACACCCATCCCAGATGGATTACAACAACCTGCGTACTGGATTATGATACTGTCGCTACTGCTGACAAATTTGGAAACATCGCTGTGGTAAGGGATACATCATCAATAACATATTTTGATGATTTAAAACATTTTTCGAGTAGTTAATGGATAGAAAAGGATAAAAAAATCAGTATTTGTTACGTATTTGCTTGAAACATCCAAAAGAACACTGGCAAAAGATTACATGAAGCGCATGACATATGGACCGTTTATTTTGAAAGTGGTGTAAGTCCACTTTTCATAGACATAGGTAGGTCATTTGGTTATACGTGCTTTATTTCACGAATTTTGTAGACACCACTGGATTATTATGATGTTATAAAACAATGTAGAGAGAATAATACATTTATTTTACACGAAATTCTCTCGTTTTATTTCGTGCAAAATAAAGAATCTACAAATTGCAATTAAAAAACGGGTAAGAAAAATTACTAACGGAGAAAAAGTAACCTGGTTGAAAATATTTGGATGAGGATTTGTAAAAGTGCGTCGTATGCTATTTTATATAAAATATCGATGGGGCATACAGAATTTTAGACGTTAGATTTATCACTCACATGTCGGGAAAGACCACCAATCTTTGAAAGAATTGTCCAAACACCTTTGTATAACGATGCCAAACCAAATTACACACGAAAAATATAAGCATATGAAGCAGTTATTACCTTAATAACTAAACAACAGTTTAACAGGAAACTTAAATAATATAAACTAATTAACCCTTTGCGGTCGGCGACTGTTTCGGCGCTGCGAGGTGGCAGGTCGACGCGATTTTCGCGAAAGAGGCGGACAGACGCCTTATAGATTGTCGCCGCTCCGGCGACATCCGACCTGCGGCGCGAATCTACGTGGCGCCGGAGCGGCGCCTTCCGACCGCAAAGGGTTAACGTTCAAGATAAAAATACTGGTCCTATTTTATTTCTCCATATTATTTATAAACAAAATTTTTTCAGAATTGAAACAAAATGATTTTTCAACTGACTAATTATGAACGTGGTGTAAGTCCATTTGCAGCCCGTAAATATACATTATTTCAATTAAATTCGTCAAAGAAATTTATATAATCAAATTACACATTGATAAATCCGTAGAAACATTGCTAGACTTGAGATAATTAATGTATATTTTTTAATTGATTAACATGCTAACCTTTAATTTACTCGAAACAACAGAACTTACAGACTTACACGACTTTCAAAATAAACGATCCATATGTCGTAAAAGGAAAAAGTAAAAGATGTAGGATTGGTTGGTGGATGAGGGGGTAGAGGGCAAAGTCATAAATTACCAATAAACTAAGAAAAAACTATATATTAAGGGTGCGTTCGGGGAGTCACTATTCGCGCAATCATGGCGCTACAGACTGTTCGCGGAGCTCGACGGTAGCGCAATCAAACACTACCGTGACGTCACTACTTATGGTGTGCGACGTCATGACTAAACGCTACGAACGCTATTTCTTCCGAGGTAGTGTGTCGATTGCGTTGCGTGGGGTATTCCGTGAACAGCCAATAGCACCACACGCTGTAAGTCAGGGGTGGGGAACCTATTTTCTGCCAAGGGCCATTTTGAAATTTATAACCTCATTCGCGTGCCAGACAAATAATAATAATAATAGTTTCTTTCGTTTTTATTGTTCAACAAAAAAATATGTTTAGTAGCCTTCAGTTTAGTCGACTTTCAACAATTTATCTTATTTAACTTAAGCCCGCAAACGATTTTGTATGTGAGAAAAACTGAAAAACAATTTTTCGATTTGAAAACCCCCCCACAAAACGATGATCGTCTGCTAACGCTACGCTGTAGAGCGTTCACGGAGCTTGATACCACCATCGCGCTATCGGGCTCCGCGAACGCCGTTGGTAGTGTTTGCGTTCATAGCGTTCGTAGTGACTCCCCGAACGCACCATAACTAAATATACAATGTTCGTGATTCGTGGTCGTTGGTTCGTTGGTTCGTTCGTTCGCGTATCGCGTCCGTCGTTCATGGTAGACTCTCGTCAACTATCTACATGCAGCTCGCGCCGATTGCACGTGCGTTCGGCACCCGTACAATGTAATTGTTTCATACAAATCAGTAGAGTTCTTTTGTTCGATCGTCTTGTGGACACTGTCCCACTGCACACACACTGGCTCGCTCTCTATCATTCGATCGTCTTTTCACTCGAACTTTATTCTTACGAACGGTCCGTCCCACACAGAAATATTCCGAAATGAATAAAATGTTATATTTTTCATTACAGATACGTCTAGCTACCGGTATAAACGATGACGTCGACGAAGATCCAACTGGGAATAAGGCCCTTTGGGATCGTGGTCTGTTAAATGGCGCTAGTCAGAAGGCGGACACAGTTGCTTGCTTCCATATCGGCGAGACGGTGATGTCATTACAAAAAGCCACGCTTATACCTGGTGGCTCTGAAAGTCTAGTATATACGACATTGAGTGGCACTGTTGGTGTCCTTGTCCCATTCACCAGTCACGAGGATCACGATTTCTTTCAACATCTCGAAATGCACATGCGTTCGGAGCATCCACCGCTGTGCGGCAGGGACCATTTGTCGTTCAGATCGTATTATTATCCGGTAAAGAATGTTATTGACGGTGATCTTTGCGAACAATTCAATTCGATCGAACCAGCAAAGCAAAAAAGTATTGCCGGAGATCTTGAGAGAACACCATCCGAAGTATCGAAGAAGCTCGAAGATGTCAGAACTAGATATGCTTTTTAAAAAGCGTTATTGTACTGTCGTCAAACTCGAAATAACTCTGTACAGCTCGACTGAAATGCTGTAAATTTGGAAAATCATGTTGTGTTAAAAGTTTCTATTAACACAACTCTACAATTGTCGGTTTTAACTGTTTAACTATGAAGCCCACATTTTTTTAATGAATGAAAATGGTTAGAAAGCAAAAACTTTTCTTTCTCAAAATCACTGATTAATTTGTCAAGGAAAGAAATCCAATACACGAGTTTCAAAAAGAGAATGCAGTTATTTATCCTCTGGCAAGTATGGATAATTATCGTGCATTAATACAATTTGATGTTCATTATCTTACTGTATTAATAAAATAATTAGGATAATCAGATTTAGGGATAGTTTAAGAACGTTGCTTTTTCTATTCACATGTAAGAACTTTGTCCTCTAAGCGACTGACTCTCGTGTTAAGATCTATCGTTACGACATTACAAAACCACGATCAGAATTATCTTTTGACGATGCGCGATAACAATAAGGTTATTGCTGTTGGGTTTATACCCTGAAATCAAAGCCATTTATAATCTTATCACGCGATTAATCGTTTAAGATTCGCAAATCTCAAATTATAACGCCGTTATCGCTTTAATTAAAGAATAAAAACCATAACATATTTAAAGTCGGGTTTTGGTATGCTGCCAACAATTATTCTTTATAATATTTCCTTCATGTCCGAGTGTTTTACAATTTGCAATATTAACTGCTTTAATAATCAATAATAAAATGTTTCGTCAAGCTGTTTGTCCATTAAAGACTTATTTGGATGACGAAAAATAGACTTCAACACCCTAAATAGTTCCATACCTTTGCCTTTTATATTACAGGTAACCCTCCTATAACACAGTAGATCGGTTCCCAGAAAACGCCGTGTTGTATGAGACCCAGAGTTAATACAAAAAAGGGGGGGTTACGTTCCGAAATTTTCTAAAAAAAACAGACTTTTTGTCGTGTTTTCATACAAGCAACTTAATTATTAATAAAAATATAAATGTATGTATAACGCAAAACTAAGAAAAGAACAAAAATACTGACCCTGACTGTTGCTTTATTTGAATTAATGCTTTTTCCAATGTGAGATACTTTTTCTATTTTTAAAGCTGATCCAAGACATATCTTTACCGCTAAAGAATTAAATATCTACTTAAACATTTTTCTTATCTTTACGCAAACATACCTTGGGACAGAAACTTGACTTTCCAAAAGTGAGTTTGGGGGGGGGGGGGGTTAATTCGTACGAAAAAGGCGTTTTTGTGAATTTTTTGTGACGACACAGTTAAAATCTCTTTATTAAAACCAATAGTACATTAAAGTACGACATTCGAAGAATATTGTATAAAATTTTCACGAAGAAATATTAAAAAATACGGCAATGGCAGCAATTATTCGGACGTGTCTTGGAAAAAAGTAGAATCGCGGTTCCCCTAATAACTTGGTGCTGGATCATCTGAAATAAAAAAAATCAAAGTTCATTCGTTAGATAATAGTTTTCCCCAGGTAACGCTGGGAGGATTTTTCGAAATTTAAATTTTTCACTTTTTTGGAACACTGGAGGGAAAAATGCGATTTTTTGCGAAAAAAAAATCGGCTAATTTGTTATTGTAAAATAACAATTATTAACAAATTTGAAAAAACTCTCCAGCGTTACCTCGTAAATTATGAACAGAAATAGTGTTCAACATTTCAAAAGGATCGGTGCAGTAGTTTTGAAGTTATGAGGGGCACCGATTTTGAAAACGTGAGTTGTGGGGAAAACGCTTTAAAGTTTTGAACACTAAAAAATTTGGTATAAAACGTTCATAAGTGAATTTTTTCGGCTTACCTCACACTGAATCATCAATGCCAGGTCCATAAAGGATGTTGCTATCATTCATGATGTCTAAAGCACCTTTTTCCTCCTGTCTACGACGCATCCTGTCTTCTTTAGATTATCTTTCAGCTTCCTGCTCTGCTCGGCTTATACGTATGGAGTCAGTTGATCGCTCCCAATCATGAGCACTTGATCCACTACTGATTCCCATGTCTTGCATGAAAATTAGTAAAGCAAAAGAACCTTCATTGAAGACACTGGTTGCCACATAAGCTGCAATCAACGATGACAGAGGTTCCACTCAAGTGCTTTCGTGAGATTTTCCAAATAAGTTGGTTCAACCTTTCATTGTTGTTCTGCGTGAAGCCTCCGACACATCGCTCCAGGAGGGCATCTTTGCTCAGATCTTCATAGATAGGCTTGATGGCATTCAAAACATCCTCGGGAAGAGCACGGGAAGTGTACGTGTGTTTGAACGAATCCATGGCATTAGCAGCTGCAGCTTTTTGCCATTTGCACCGGGAGTCCGCGGCGCTCGGGCATTTTTTGTCCTGTGGATTCTCGTCCGTCGACGTGTAGTGGAAGAACGTTGCCCCAGATAGTATTCTTCATATTTTCCATGGAATCAGAGTAACGTCTAATAGCGAAACCGTAGTATACCGTCAGTTTATCAATCATTTTGGCCGTAAGCTTCCCTTTACCAGGCAGACTCTTTCTTTTGATCTTCTTTCCAGCCTTAGTTTCAGTATCTACAATGGTATTTTTGACTATTTCACGTAGACGAGTGCCCATTCTTTTTTGAACATGTCCTACGCATTCTTTTTTCACTATTGAAAAATCTTGACCATAAGGTTTAGAATACACTAATCCGGAGTAAGCTTTAGAGTCACCCTCGCCGATATAGTTGCGATATCGTACATCATTCCTTACCGAGCGTTGAAACATGATTTTCATCGCTTCGACCTCCATATTTCCAGCTGCACCAGTATAATTTGCCCTACACTTTCCAGCACTTACATGAGCTTCATGCCACTTTTCGTTTCCGGCAGAGTTTAATTTATGTTCCCAAGTTTTACATTCATGGCAGTTTGAACTTTTGACGAAAACGTCAAGAACTTTACCTGTAAAGTAACCGATTAACGAGGTAACGCCGAATAAAGATGAGAAGCCTCTTTTTTTTTTTTTTTTATGTTCCGTCGCCTGATACAGTGAGTTCGTCGGCATCTTCAGTCTTTTTCTCTTCGGCTGTTGCTGCTTTTTAATCTTTTGTAGCAGATAAAAAAAATCGATTCGCTACTTCTCTTACAGTCGAGCACATCTTTTTCACGTAATCATTGTGCGTCAGTGTTGATAAAAACCTACTAGACAAATCCATCAAGCCGCAGAACTTTTCACAGCCAACTAATCCAAGGCCTAATATCCTCATCACGAAAACAAACCGATAATTAACTTCGAAAATACCAGAGTTTATTGTTGCACTAGACGGAAAATTTGTAATCTGTTTACAGCTTTCGCACGACACTTTGATGTTAAATCCAAGGCCTTCTCAGTCGAATGAAAATTTACTTTTCTATCACATTTCACACACTTCACTAGCGTAGCAGTTGTTGAAAAGACTAATAAAAAAATAAATTATCCTATAATGTTTTTCAAGATCCTCCGTAACTTGATCTTCAACGGTCACTTTAATTTTTTTAGCTGACGCGCTACTTGTTGAAATGCCTTCGTTTTTACGTTTTTGCGGAGGTACCATTTTTCTAGGTCGATATAATCTAGAACCAGCTTATTGTCTATCAGATCTTGTAATTTTTTTAGGCATTTTAGTAATAATTTAACATGTTACCGTTGGGTTTTTTTTTTATAAACGAGCCGCTAGGCGCAAGGCTGGATTATAGCAAGGCTTTTATTGCGCGTATATTCCTTAGACATTAATTTGTACATACAATAGGCACGCACGCTTGCTGCTCACCTGTCGAACTATCGCTGTTGAGGTGCACAGCTCTGCAAGGGGTGGCAAGGGGGAATCTCCTCGCAGGGCGACAGGTTTGACTCTACAAGCGGATTACGCGAGATTAATGATTCGATTGTTTTCTTAAAGCAATGGATGATGGGATTAGTTATGTGCTCGTGATTCTCCTGCACAAAGTACATTCACCTCAAGAATGCTTCCACGAACACACACTCACACCCACACAAACACGCTGCCTTTTCATCCACTCTTCTTTCAAACACCCTTGCACTCAACTTAACTTTACGCGGTTCAGACAGGTAGGCCCTCGCTTCGCTCGTCCTCGCTCCTTTCGGACCTATTCCTCTTTGAAAAAGGGGTGGGGGTCATTGACTATTGTTGGTGGGCCCCTCTTGTAATTGGGCCTGCTATTACGCGGTATCGTCTTCGTTCGGTCACATGTAACCGTACGGTTACAAACACAAAACTTAATGAAAACGGAGCTTAAATGATGCGAAAAAAGAAACGCACGTGTACGTCAGGTCAATAGAATATTTACTGCTACACTAAATTTTATACTCTACACTGACAAAATATACAGTACAGGTATAAGGACGTTTGTACTTAAGTCGAAATTTCTATAAATAGAACTGGGGTGTAAGATTAGGTGTTATATAGAGAGCGAAACATCTGCCAGGCAACAATAGCGCGCTCGGGTCGGGTAGGGATTAACCCTTTGACTGCTGACAATGAGTACTTTGAACCGAAGCGCTTCGCGTGTGCGGTGTACGGGACTGAATACTTTTTCACACAATATGAATGTGTTCGGCGGTGTATTTAATTATAATTTCTAATATTTCATTTTTTCTAGTATATAAGCAACATGGTATGTTGTGTCTGAGAGTGTTGCTCGGATACGATAAAATAATTTCTGGACAAATACAGTAAGACAGCAGTAAACGATCAAAGTCATCGCCGAGCGCACATGTGCGTCCATAGGCCAAAGTGATAGCTTTCGCTGGACGCACATTTGCGCCCGTAGCAGTCAAAGGGTTAAAATCCGACATGTATAAAAATACTCGTAACTTCGTCAATTTAGCTTCAATCGACTTGAAATTTTGACACAATATTCTTAAGATATTATGCATTCAATTAAAAAATAAAAGACAATTGTAATACCTTACCCCCCTTTAACCCTCCGTATACTGCACATAAAGTACGAAGACCGAGTCAGTCCTGACTCGTCACACCGACATTCACTAATACATTCTTAAGTCGCTCAAGCTCCTCACCGATATGTGACTCATCGGTCGCTTGCTCGAGCTCGAAGGTCTCACGGATACACTACTGCTGGGTAATCTACATTGTCGGATAATTCAAAGGAGTTGGAATCGCAGTCTGTCGCTGAGTTTCGGGTTTCTGTCTACATATATACATATTGAGTAATAAGCCTATGTACAAAAAATATATTTTTATTATTTTTGATTATTTACAATTCATTTTTATCTTCATTCGTGCAAACGTTCACGTGCTTGTACGAGTTCGTGTAGAATGGTTGCCACACACATATCTTGTACATTTATGACACGTTGTTGTGTAACGGTTGTTACTCCCACGACAAAATGAATATTGCGTACGTTGTTACCCTTGTATAGTGGAATTTTTTAGAATTATTCTTCCTGTTGGCCCTATAGCATAAAGGTGCGCACTGTTCACAGATCTGTGGCAAACTAAATCTCTTTTCCGTATTGCACCGAATGTTTGAGAATGTGGTGGGGCAGCGCTAAGCCGGATGTGTCGCCGCTCGAAAGCGATAACGCACACTCTCACGCCGTTCGGCGGCGCCGCCAACCATGAGAGTGTGTGCGTTACCGCTCTCGGATTGCGAGTCAAAAGTGACTCTGGCACCGTATTCGGAGGGTTAAACTACTGAGTTGTGCTGTAGTTATGATTGAACAGTGATACCTAATTCTTTCCTTCAAGTCGTCTACAGAAACAAAAGGTTGCGCGTACACTTCATTTTTTAAACATCCCCACAGGAAAAAATCAAGAGGATTCAAATTTGGCGAACGGGGCGGCCAAAACGTTGGGCTGTGGGTATCAAACCAATTTTGCCCATACGTTGCGATTAAAAATGTGGTAACGACACGGCCGTTGTGTGCAGGTGCTCCGTCTTGCTGGTAGTATTTTAGATTTAAACGCGATTGTAATGGAATATCGTCGAGAAGAGCGGGTAAAGTTAATTGCACAAACTGCCTATATCGCACGCCGTTCAAAATGTCAGGTAAAAAGTATGGCCCGACAAGAGACGTGTTGAGTATTCCACACCACACGTTAATGCTGTAACACAATTGGTTGTTTGTACTTCTCCTCAAATGTGGATTTTCCATATGCCAGTCGTGTTCATTATGCCTATTGGACATACCATTGTTCGTAAATGTGCTTTCGTCTATCCATAAAATTGTTCGAGCAAAGTTGTCATTATGTTGCTCTTGTTGTCAAAAAAATCGACAAAATTGAATTCTTCTTTACGTATCTCCCGAGCAATGATGATGATCTTTGAATATCAGATGTTAGCAAACATGATTGGAACGTAACTGGGACCAAAATCGTTTAGGTAATGCGATATTGAACGGTTTGGGCATCTGTTATAAGAGTTCGAATAAACCGAAATATCTTGTAAACTATTGTTTTTTTCGATGAATTCCCTTATACATTTTTATCGCAGAATGACCTAAGGAACACGTTTATGTAAAAAAAATGGGTGGTTCCATTTAAAAAAACAGTGCAACTGCACTTTGCACATGCACTAATGCACTTGGGAAAAAAAGTCGGTGCATCGGATAATAGAGCTTTTCGACTAATACAAACTTTTCCTCTACGATTTTGTTTTAAATTTATTTAAAAAAGAGTTATAGCTTGGCCCAGTTACTAGAATCACCCTGTATACAGGGTGGTTTCGATCCGGTGGTACAACCGACAAGGAGGTGAATCTACATGCAAAAATAAGTAAAACAGAACGTATGAAATTTTTTTTTTAAACGCTCTGTTTTCGAGAAAAACGAATTTGAATTTTCGCAAAGTACAAGCGCACCCGAGCACGGCGCGATATACCGGGTGCGCTGTAGGAAACAAGGTCGCAGCGCGATGGCTTATCTCATTGCGTGACATCGAAGCAGGCCCGACAGGGACATCCGGTATACGCGACAGTGGTACCGAAGCGGCCTATCGTGACGTTATAGCTGCCCGAACGTACTCGCAGCCGACGCAAAGCGATAGATATAGATATGCAATGCCATGCTTCAGGGCGCTTGCACCTGACGAAAATTCAAAGTCAATTTCTCGAAAACGGAGCGTTTAAAAAAAAATTGTCATACGTTTTTTTCGACTTAATTTTGCATGTAGATTCACCTCCTTTTTGGGTGTACCACCGGATCAAAGCCACCCTGTATATACGTATATGTGTATATGTGTAGCAATACAAACGTATTTCATAACGTAACGAGTTTATACATTGAAAATATTTTTAGTTTTAATAAAAAACAATACTCGAATGACATTAACAGTTAAAGGGTATATTAGTCTTTAAACATATTGGATGAATTTCTTTGCATTGCTTATGGGGCCAACAGAGGTGTTTGTGTGGTTTTAAACTGTTCCATTACTTGCACACTGGCAGAATGATCATTTGCGATTACTGCAGAACGGATTTGAAGTACAACTAACAATAAGATAGTTTAGGTAGGAGTATGGTTACTTCATCGGTCAAATGTTGCAGAAACGCGTTGGCCAAGAATTTTTTCTCCGTCTTAAATTGGAAAGAAACATGCATAAGCGACACAATGAATAGCGATGTTATGCACTTATGCAATAATACATCTAATCATTTCATCAATCGAACTCTAATTCTGAGTGCGCACCAACAAAATGGTTTCTATTGTCAGAATAGATATTTTACATAGTCCCCTTCTCGCGATAAATGATTTTAAAGTTGCAATGAACACTTCCGTGGTCATATAGACAAATGAATACTGCTACATCTATGTACTTTTATTTTGCTGTGGTTACGAAATTTCAGCTCTTTAATGTAAAATGGACTGCAGTAATCCATAGTCACCAAAGTTAGAAAAAACCCGAATTTGATTTACGCGGACCTTAGATAAATCACTCATCATATATTCCATTTACGGGGCTTAACACGGAAACCTTGAATACATTAGCGTAAGACGTTTCAGATTTGATTCGGCCAATCAATAAGGGAGTATTTTTGCCTCATTGCGTACAATATAGACTGACCACCCGTGTGCAAGTGACGTATATGCGTATCGAGTATGAGTATCTCAATAATGTGATGCGAACGGGACTAAATTATTTAGAACACAAAACGTGTAACCGTTTTATTTTTACAAATTATTTTTATTTTACATGTATGGGTTTGAACAACCGCTAGGTCCGCGATTAGTCGATAATTACAAAAGTTCGATGTCGGCTTTTGGTTCTCTCAGAGCGCGCACGGCACAAAGTCTTTTGTTAAGTAATTAGTTTAACTGGCTTTACGTGATTCTTGTTGGCTTCGGTGGCACTGATTCCTTTTCCTCTTGTCCGTATACTTGTCTCGGTTTGTCACACTGGAGTCCCGTGCGTCTCTATAACCCTGGCTGATCGCCCTCGGGTTGCCGGTCTCTCAGGATGACTTGAGGTAGGTCACCAGATCGTTACACTCCCTTTGCCTTGGTGTTGAATTTGATTGCCTTCTCTTATACTAATTACTCTTACTATGAAGAAGAAGAAGAAAAAGAAGAAAAGTCTCTCGCACCTCGAACCGTCCCATTTATGACTTCGGAAATCGGCAGGAGTTCCCCCCGATTACGCAGAATAATTGCGCACGCACGGAATGGGCCGTACAGAACGGTACCTTTCTGGTATGAAATCGAAACGGTTACAACCGTCTTCATCTAGAAACGAACTCAGTGATTTTAATTTACTTTTAATGAAGTTTTTTCTTCACTCTCTATGCCTGCACTCTGGATTCTACTTTTCAATATACAGGGTGAATCAGAATTCGAGGGAGAAAATTTAAGGGGTGATAGAAGACATGAACACAAGCAACTTTTGTCAAATAATGTATGTGTCGCAACTCAACAGATAAAAAGTGACACGGCATTTTTGCATCGTCACATTTAACGCGCTGACTGCCGCGCGCGTCGTCGATGCCTGACCTGGCGGCGAACGTGTTAAGTAATCACAATAATAAATATTTTATCGGAGTTTTTGCTCACAATGCTGCTGACAGATATGCAATTTCCGAATATCCTCTTTCCTACATAGATTTAATTGGCGCAACACATGTTTTCTGCCCCAAATCTATATTCTCAAGCCGGTCGTATTCGTATTATTTATTGCATGTTGTCTCTCTGACATATTTCATTCGAGGCTTTCACTTTCTGTCACTTAGATTCCGTCAGAAGACACTATCACTTTATCTCTTCCTCTAACTCTATATATCCTCTCGCTTTTCTTTCTCTTCTTCTCACAACTGACTCATAAGCGGGGTGTGTGTCGTTATTGTTCACTCTATCACATTCTTTCCTCTTCTTGTCTTATTGATGTGCTGTCACTTTCATTCTCTCTATACTACATGCATGTTCTTCCCTTTAGTTCACTGGCGATGTAGGGCATGAATTATCTTTCGATGTAGCTTTATTAATTATTTTCGTTATTTTCGTTATTTGACAAATTCATATCTTTTGCTTGCGCCGCGGGTGGTAAATGCTACGGTGTATGCTCGCGCAGTACTGGGGTATCTCCTGCCACCCAGTAGAGAGTACCGGTGTGGGTTTAGTTAGTGAAACCTAACACAATCGGCGACTCCCCCCTGGGTCGCTGATGTCTTTTTCAAGATTCCCCACCGTAACAAAAAAAAAGTATTCGTACTGGCTCAAACGTTGGTCGCGGATAACTGAACTCATAAAAGAATTATTAATGTCAATGTCAAAGTGTCATCGAAATGATGCTACACGTAATTCGCACGACGATACTCTATCATGTATCATTTCTTTACCAATCATTTCATTAACATCAACAAATATTTTTTTATCGACATACCTAATCAACCATTTCCTAGTGAAACTGCTGTTGTAGTAAAATTGTGTAATGTACACATTATACTTACATGTCGCAAGCTAAGAGTGACATCAAAAAATAGAAAAAGCAGACAGATGATTCCGAGTTTCTGTAACGTTTTCACGTGCGTAACGGGTTGAAGAAGTGAACAATTAATTGATTTCTTAATAAAACAGTAAAATAAATGCGGATAAGTAAGTGCTAAATGCAATATGGCAGTGAACGCCAAATGTTTGTAGCAAAACAACTACACTGTCTCCAGTGAAAGCATCATGGAAACACGCATGAAACATCATTCATGAACGAAAGAGGAGTAATAA
Organism: Anoplius nigerrimus; assembly: GCA_914767735.1. Taxonomy (NCBI): domain Eukaryota; kingdom Metazoa; phylum Arthropoda; class Insecta; order Hymenoptera; family Pompilidae; genus Anoplius; species Anoplius nigerrimus. The sequence goes on from OU612078.1 coordinate 13,796,185, forward strand.
CTTGAAGAACGTGAGAGGAAGGTTGCCATAAAACAGCAAGCAAGAAGTTACGATTAGAGAGGTATCAGTGAGAACTAACAGAACAATAAGTGCCGCCAGCGAGATTTTGTAGTTTATCTTATTAACAATAAATATTTTTATATTTTGCGGTAATGTATTTGTCTTAAAATATTGACTGTCATTATTCCTGCTAGTCAATCCCAAAACGCGAACAAATTCGTTGAGACTCGTTGATGCTTAAATAAATATTGCGACCATGTCCCTTAAAATCTCACGAGGTTAAGACCTTACGTCGGTCTGACATGTGCGTTGGATTATCAAATATTTGCTGTTGCCCTCATAAATTGTTGGTACCTCCTTCAAATTCGCCGTTTTTACTTCCTGCAAGCAGACGTACTTGGATAAATTATCTACAATTGCAAATATATAATTAAATTTGCTTGTAGGATGATGGAAGTTGATCTCAAATGGCCAACATGCTACGTGCTAAGTGGAGCGCCTCTTTTTCCACTTCGAGCGTATGCTCCATCGATGTTACCTTTTTTCCACTGAGCTAACGTGCATGACGCTCAACATTGCACAAACTTTTACAATCTTTCCGCCAGATTTGTTACAGAATACTCGTTTATACAGTATATACATTTATACTTTTTTAGTCTTCTTTTTGCAAAGTATCAGTTTCTACGACCTTTTTTATTTGATTACACATACTACATCTGGCGACACACGAACGCCGGGTGTGTAATGTTTTATACGGCAAGCCATTAATATACCTTGCATTTCTACGAAACCGTGGTCACCATCATCAAGTAGGTACCCGCGACTTCTTTGTTGCACTGGAACTGTTTGAAACAAAACAAGTAAAAATGTCCGGTTTAGAAATTTTGTAGCATGAAACCATAGCTGTCAGATTACAGCTATACAGATGTGTAATTAAACGATAACTTGTCACCCATTTATGTCGACATACGCACAAACAAGGCCAATGTTTCAAAATATATAAACATGATTGTGCTGCATGTATTAGGTTGGGGAATAAGTTCGTGGCGTTTTTTATATTTGCTTTGTTTTACACCGATTTTTTTGCTATTTGACAAAGTGTATAATATTCATTCGATAGAGCTATGGGCTGTGTGAATGATCCGTGAGTGAGTGATTATGAAAGTATGAATGTGTGTGTGTGAGTGGCGCAGCGAAACTGTAACACAAAGGCGATACATCGCAGAAAAGCATTAACGACGCATCAGAGAAGGGCCGTGAGGTGAAATTGGGTGGTAAAGGGAGGTATTGGGTTGGGGAATAAGTTCGTAACGTTTTTATCAAAAACTTTAATTCAAACACAAATAAATAATTATATTAGCTTGGGGAATAAGTTTGTAACGTTTTTATATTTGCTTTGTTTTACAACGAATTTTTTGCTGTTTGACAAAGTGTATAATATTCATTTGGGTTGGGGAATAAGTTCGCAGCGTTTTTATTTAAACTTTAATTCAAACAAAAATAAATAATTACATTTTAATTCATTTCATTTTAAATGATTAATTTAATTAAAGTTTTTGATATAAACGCTACGAACTTATTCCCCACATGAAATAAAATACGTGTAAGCAAATAACCCACCTATGTCTATGAAACTTTGGACTTACACCACTTTCATAATCAATGGCTACGCAATATTCAATTTTATATTGAACAAAGCATTGGCATTTTTTAAGCTATTAAATACTAACGCGGATGAAAAAAAAATTAAAGTCATTTTTATTTGAACGACAATTCTCAGCTAGAGAGAAAATATAAACTACTTAAAACTACTGTGTTCTTCTAGGGCAGGATCCACTGACATAAGCCCTATTGATGAGTCCGTGAGTGGAACTGGGACGAAACAATTTTTGGAACACACCATCTTTCTCTATTTAACCTATTGTCTCTTTAGATCAGTCATCAACTCGGCCAGAATTCAATATGACTATTATATAAACTACTTAAAGTTCATAGATTAAAGAAACGACATGATAAATACATATAACACAAATGAAGCTACAAAACATTTATGAAGTGATATGTGTATGTCAAAACAATCGATCCGTTGTCAATTGTTTTCTTTCAGCAACTTTAAAGTATATGATGTTATTAAATTTAGTTTATGTCTGATTGGTCGTAAGTATGATTAGAAATCATCAAATGTTATGATATTATGTTATAAATAATTTTTAAAAACATCATGTTATGAAAAATTTAGGATCCTATAGAACGTCGCGAGCCCCGAATATTTCTATATGTTTGATTAAATAAGGATCGCAAATAAACTTATATGAGTAATTTTCGAACAGAAACATATTCATGTCAAAAGTCGGAATTTGCACACAGGATACAGAAAAGAGTTTTAGACATTTGAAGATTCTATGTTCTGAATGGTAATGCATATCCCAAACAAGTAGAAACTGTTTTGATATTGTATGTATTGAAAATTGCTAGATTTATCACATATAACCTCTGCTTTTAAATAGTAAATCTTTTAGAGATTAATGGACCGAAATATTTCTGTAAGATAAATCTTTAAGACAATTATTGCAGATAAGTTTCGAGCTACGGTAAGTGGGCTACATCCAATTGAAAATATATTTATAAATAGTTCAACAAATATTTTCACAGGGGTAAGTTTAATTCACATTGCAATATAAGCAGAATGACTTTTCCATCGTTTTTCTGAAAGAAGAACACTCTCAAGAAAATACGTTGGGAATTGACATAAACGAAAAATGGAAATTTATCTTAAAATCCTCGAAATCTTGTTACTCAAAGTATCACTCAGTAACGTTGTAAAAGAGATTATTTTAGGTGGTTGATTCTTTATCTCCTCTTTTCATGCATTATGAAGAGGAGCGGAGAAATTGATATTATTGGTCAATCATCTCTGCATTTTCATGGACTTCCCCTAGTGTACCGAATGACCTCCCGCAACTTTTGACGCAGTCTCGACAACTCGGCCAACTCTCAGTTCTATAAATAATTCTACGCACTTCCTAGAGACTTTTGTTCATCGATGCATGAGGCGCTTGGACGACGCGATGCGAGTTTACAAGCTACCTCACCGACCTTTTTCCCCTAGGAGTTTACGCTCTACTGGATTATTGTGCCACCCTGCTTAAGACTGATGTGAGGGTGTTATATCTTGAATAATCTGCGCTCATGGACAATGTTGAACCTTTAACAGTTATAAACGTTGAACATTAAGGTATGTATGAATGCATAAGGGAAATAGAAGCGAATTGGCTAATACATTTGCCAAAAAGTGCGCACGGTTTACAGGGCAGGCAATGTTCAAGTAAATATAGAGATGTTTTAATGTTTCAGTGCGCTATAGGATATCAGAAAGAATAGTGAGAATTTGTAAATACCGCTTCCAAATGGACAGTAACAGGCAATGTGCGTAGAAGAGACAAATGTAGGGCGAAACCATGTTGAAAGATAAAATTGTTCGAATTTCGCCAGAATTACTTTTTATTTCCATAAAACAATATTGCCATGAACGACTGAAATTGTCCAAAAAGTATCGGTACATCGGAGAGACATTCGTATCGTCAGCATCTGAATAACTAACATTACATTGAGGAGGGTCCTTTCTCTAGCACTTAAAGAAAGTAATATTAAAATATGAAACATCAGTAATTGTTTACACACCACTTGCATGAGTCAATAAAAATGATCCAGCACCGCCAATAGTAGCGAAAACTTTAAGGAATCACTTCTCAACCAAAACAAATGTGATGGCTAACAATTGTAATTTGTATGCTTTTAATAGATAAGGACTTTTAGAACGATTTTCTGTGGGTCTATCTTTTCTCCACCGCAAAATTACTTGATTTGGTCGGGTCGAGAGTTTAAAATAAAACAGAAAGGGGTTAAATAAAGAGGTTAGCTTGACGACGGGACAGGTCTCTAATATCGATCGTTGTGCGTCGCTCTATATATATAGACCTCGCCCCACTCTCCACACTCTGATCCCCACTCCGTTATACATGTTCCACCTAGCATCCTATACCCACACAACCATACATGTCACAAGCACAGAATCTTTATGCAGGGTGCGCCATTTCCAAAAAACAGAACATGCAGGATCCAAACAGCTAAGACATATCCAAAATGTAGAAAATATCAGTATTTGTACAGCAGGTGCAGTGTCATATAATAACAGGCTTTGAAAATTCTAATTTCTAAGCGATTTTTCGAAGTTTTACGCTCGGTGAAATTACTCTGAAATGATTCTCGTAGGCACCTGTATGTCGAGAAATTCTAACAGTATTTCAAACAGTAACATGATCTTTTGCATTTCGTTCTGTTGTAAAAGTAGGGATTTAAAAATGTAATTAATAGGTGTAGTCAGTAATGACGAAAACGGAAGTATTTTGATATGTTGAAATGTAGGAAACGTCAAGTTAGAAATGCTTAACTCAAGCAGTAGGCATGACCTGAAGCACCAGGTTTGGTCTCACAAGTATCTGAGTGCATACGTTTTTATGGCCTACATTTGTAATGATTTGTACCACCCATGATCTACATAAAACAATTTGAAAGCATTTCAATTAATTGAATTATTGAAATGAACTATGATGATTAAGAAATGATTCTTTGCGTGTAGTACTGGATTTAATCATTGTTTTAGAAATAGTATTAAAAAAATGTACAGCGTGTGCTCCAAATAATTATTCTTACACCTTTGTATTCTTGATTACGACTATTATCCTCAAATCAGAATTTAAGGTAACAACCAAATAAATAGATGCAGAAAGATTTCTCATCTTGTATACCATTCCCTAACCCGGTTCTATTCAGAATTGGTGATTTGAACAATATAGTAAACTGTCTCATAAAATAAAATAGCGTCATTCACTGTAATTGTAATCACGGAGTTACATATTCCTTAAACATATACACAGTCTAACAAAATATGTATATGGATGTGCGTGTAGTGATTTAATCAGCTGCAAAGCCATTGCGCCAATAATTTGAAGTTTGTTATTCTTTGCTTAGTTATCTATTGTCTAGTCTACTTTAATAGTATTCTTTTAAATTCTTGTACATCGCATTTCGCACACATACTTGTGACAATCAGTCAATATACAACGCACTAATGAGTATATGAAAAATAATGTCATTGCGGTCGTTGCGAGTTAATTATTGAAATTCAGGTTTTACATACCTTTCTTGCTTGTACAATTTAAGTTATGTTGCGAGTAACAACTATTACTAATATGAATTGCATATGCCTATTAATGAATGTTATAGTTTAAATTGCTGAACTGGAGTATAGGAACTTTTATTATATAATACCAAATCTTTAACGTCCGATGTAAATCTTGTTCTTTTAACACGTTATATGTCTAATAAGACTTTGTGGAACCTTTTAATTCGTTTTTGTGATTGCAATCATACCTTGGTTAGAATTACGTAGTAATTATTGTGTATGAACGAAGACATTTCCAGGACAATATTATGTAATAGTTCTTACGTCTACGTTGAAAGAATTGAATTAATTCAGAAATGAATAAGTTAATTAGATATATAACAATACACAAATAATTCATCCACCGATAATATGAAATTGAATTTTACAAATAATTATTTGGAGCGACATAATCGTCATAATGACGTGTCAGTGATCAGTCATAACTATAACTGATGTTTATTATATTCCAGTTGAAGTGCTCTAGTCCTACTTTTCCACCAAAAATGCTTTACCCTGGCTGTACGTAAATGTAATGCAGCCTGGTCTAAACGGCTCAGCCCAGTGCGCCGGCTCCTTCAAAACGTCTTGCTGGTCGCTTGCAGGGGCAAAACCGGCGCTGAGCGAGTGTTGGGGATAGAGAAGGGGGCTGTGGATCGGTCGGCGGCGGTGGTCGGTGGGTGGGCTGGGAGGGTTTCCTAGATGAAGGGGTGAGCGGGGGTGAGATCGTATATGCTCGAAGTGGGGTTGCGTAGCAATATTCTGCAGTTGCGCGCCGACCTCCGGCCAAGACGGATATTTTAGGGGGTTTGTGTTCGAAATACTTGTCAGGGGGGGGGTGTGAACAATTACAATCAAATTTACATTATAGCGGGCCACGAACGACTTTAAAAATTTCCGTTAATATTTACACGTCTATGCGTATTGCATGTGCATTGATGTGTGCAACCAGTATCGCAGAATTGTAAGTGGATATGTGAAATTACGGGACGGTCGAACGACATTGTATTTTTTTCCTCTACCTGTGAGAAACGCCAAAAAGTGCTTGGTGCGAATGTTACTGTTCGATAATTATGTTTTACGCAAATATCATTGCGTTCAATTAATCAGGGTTTATCTTACATTCTGTATGTTTTTCGGAGCCGCGTTGATGTACAAGTTGACGTACAGATCCGACACGGAGAAATATATAAACTCTTAATCATTGTGCAGTGCTTTGAAGCCCTTTATGTACCCTAAATCTTTATTTACTTGATGTATCAATTCGTGTCAATTCTTTTGCAAGTAGGAGGTGGGAGGGGCAGGGGGGTCTTCTATTTGTTATATTAAGAATTGCTAGTTAATGGCGTTGTGTTGTGTAAACAGACATCATGATCAATAAAATGATGTCATCCTTTAAACTGTTTATTTCCTAGCTGCTAAGATCGTCGTATTATATCAGTATCTTATAATATATAATACCTAATATCGAATAATTTTCTGTAGAAACCTTACAATAAAAACAAAAACAAGTTTGAGTGCAAGATCATCGCGTTGTGCGCTTACGATTTTTATAGTAACTGACGTGTGATTTACTTTCTACGACTACATATTTATTTAAATTCGACTATACCGGTGCAAGCTCTAGTGGAATATATATATATATATATACTACACACTCTCATCAACTTTCGGGCTATATAAGGTGTTTAGCAACAAAATGTTTAACTACTTTTTGCACGTTTTTGATACATCATGACTCATTAGTAAAGATTTTTTGTTTCTTAGTACTTAAAACATACTCGTATGACTTGATGTATAGTACGTACACAATCGCATATGATCATAACAAGCGCATTAATTGACAGTATTGAATTTATTCGAGCGTAAGTAAGTGAACCTGTCATACGTGTGCCGGTCCTGAAGAATTTTTGTTTTTCTCAGAGAGAGAGAGCAGAGCGAATATATTCGAATCTTTGTTACGAGTGTTGCGTGAAGAAAAGTGGCAGTTTCAAGAAGACATGGTGGATGTCCGATGATGATGTAAATTTGATCTTCTTGGAAGAATTGTGATGCTGGTCACACTGGCGGATGATTATGGTAATTGTGAATGATTGTATTACAAGGTGCTTAGCCGAATTTTACAAACTGTGCAAACAGACTTAAAACAGTTTAATTTGATGCAACATACTTATTGAAGGTAGCATTAAGGAAAAAAGTTTACACATAATCACATATTTCTTTAATTTTGTTTAAAATATTAAACTATTAACGGATTGACTTTTGAATAAAGTAGGGTGAAATATCTACAATTGTTTAACAGTTGACATTTAAATACGATTTCTTTTGAATCTTGTACAGACTTTTGTCGAATTATTCACACTTATTCAATCTCTTTCACAATACAAATACCTTCTGACTGTAGACATATAAAATAATTTAGGTATGAAAAATGTAAATAAGAATTACTTATATTAATTCCATCTTTCTTGGGTGTACATACTTGTGTTTTTGTCCTGTTTATTCCGCATTTTTTACCTTATTATTATAACGTATGAATGAAAGTGAGTGTCAGTGAATGGTAATTACTGTGAAATAGTTTAATAAAATGAAAATGTGTGATGTGAGTTCCGGGTTTTGCATTGAGTGCTTCAGTGTTCATGGTCACAGATATCAATAAGTTGGATTGAATACAACAAGGTGGTATAATTAACACACAATGTGTGTGCTGCGATATATAAAATGTTAACGTTAACCTAAAGAATATTGTCTACGATATTTGCATCTGCATACGAAGTTTTGTTCTCATCGATAGAAACGTTTCAGTCGGAACACGAATAGCAAGGAAGACTAAAAATTGAATATTTAACTGTTTCAACAAACTGCATTAGATGAAGTTCTCTTTTTATAGACGGCTCGAGTCCTAACAGAGTGTTAAGAGACATTATCATTAGTTGACATAAAATTATTAGGATAGAGTTTGGTCCACTATGTTGACATCGATAAAATTCTATTTAGGCGTTCCGATAATTTAATACCTTTGTGGGTTTCAATTTAAAGGAAATGATGAAAAGAACAGTGATACCTTCTACCTGACGAAGCAAATAAAAATGTTTTACGTTTTGTGTGAAATTTCTTCATTATAGTTAGTGATGACTGCGTTGAAAAACACCACGTACAATGATTTTGGAAAATTAACGCACAGCATACATGGTAGTTCATAACAGTACTAAATCGGAGTGTATTATAACGACCTAGACAGTTGACAAATATTTACGTTTAATGCAGGCAGTCACATATATATTGTATACGAAATCTTATATTAAAAAATGCTCAGAATATGTTTTGTTTGACTATCAATGACATACGCGAGTTATATATTATAATACTATACAGGGTGATTCTAGTAACTGGGCCAAGCTATAACTTTTTTTTTAAACAAATTTAGAATAAAGTCGTAGAGACAAGTTTGTATTAGTCGAAAGGCTCTATCATCCCATGTACTGACCTTTTTCCCAAGTGCGTTAGTGCATGTGCAAAGTGCAGTTGCACTGTTTTTTTCATTAAACCAATTATTTTCTTTTACATAAACGCCTTCCTTAGGCCATTCTGCAATAAAAGTGTATAACGGAAATCATCGAAAAAACAATAGTTTACGAGATATTTCGCTTAGTCGAACTCTTATAACGGATACGTGAACGTTTCGCCGTTAGCTTGCAAACATTTTTAATACGTTTCTTGGTGTTTCTCATTGCACTACTGAGTTGTGCAGTAGTTATGAGTGAACGGTGATGCCTAATTCTTTCCTTGAGGTCGTCTACAGAAACAAAAGGTTGAACGTACACTTTATTTTTTAAACATCCCCACAGGAAAATATCAAGATGATTCAAGTCTGGCGAACGGAACGGCCAAGACGTTGGGCTGTGTTCAATTTCCAATGTCCAAGAAAATCAAATTCGCCCATACGTTTCGGTTAAAAATGTCGTAACTACTCGGGCGTTATGTGCTGGTGCTCCGTCTTGTTGGTAAAATTTAGAGTTTGCTGCAATTTTTGAAAGTAAGTTTGTTTTGGTTGTGGACGATGAGGGTGTTCATTACGATTCATTCCCGCAGTAGTTCCTGAATTCTTATTGCACTTTATTAATAGAACTGGCTCTACAGTAATGCGTAAATGATTGTAAACATACCCTGTGATGGTGATCATTGAGTATGAGATGTTAGTAAACATGATTGCAACGTAACTGAGACCAAAAACGTTTAGGTAATGCAATAGTGAACGGTTTGGGCATCTGTTATGTGAATTCGAGTATAGCGAAGTATCTCGTAAACTATTGTTTTTTCGATGATTTCCCTTATACACTTTTATTACAGAATGGCCTGAGGAACAGGTTTATGTAAAAGAAAATGGGTGGTCCAGTGTAAAAAAAACAGTGCAACTGCGCGTTGCACTTGCACTAATACACTTGAGAAAAAGGTCGCAGCATGAAATAATAGAGCCTTTCGACCAATACAAATTATTTTTCTACGACTTTGTTCTAAAATGTAAAAAAAGAGTTGTAGCATGGCTCAGTTACTAGAATCACTTTGTATACAGTGTACCGATGCGTAAAAAGTTAGAATACACAGAGTGTGCATCTTTTATTAGATTATTAGATGCGTAATCATGAACAAAGTTTACATTATTCTAAAATTATATAGGCAACTACATTGTCTACGGACAACTTTGTGCGCGTGTATTACCATGATTCACTGTAAGTGGCTGTGGTGCTTGCTGAAAGCTTTATGACTGTTTACGAAGTTCTACTTCTTTTATATTTAAAATAATATTCGTGGCTTGGATATCTTGATCAATGCAACTTTAAAGGAAAACTTTTGATTACGATAACATTTATTAAGTTTAACTAATCATATCGCTCTTTTTTCAACATTTACAAATAAATTGCATAAATATGTAACATATTTTTGTTATGATATTGACCGTAATTAAAGAAGGAAATAACCCGTTTCTATATATATTTGTCCAATGTTGTTCGAGTCTAAAATTAATAATCCGTGTTTGTTAATTGTAATACATATCAAACCATTAATAGCTGCAACAGCAGCATAACCCAGTAATTTCTAGAAAAAAATGCAGACCTGTTCATATGTGCATTGTCAATAAAAAAATGGAGCAACTGCAGTTTAAGAACTGTCTATGGAAATTTGATAAATTCACGGATAGAATTTTAAGATTTATATGAATGCACATTTGTACACATTGAGCAGATTCTATATTTCTTTTGGAGTAAATCTGTTTCTATCGATTGTGGTTGTAAATTTTAGTGTTATAGCAACTTATTTGCGGTAAAGACATATTACAAAGTTTGTTTGGCTCCATTGAACATGAAATTGATCTCGTAGGGTTCATCCGCAGTATTTCCACATAAAAGTATTCAACAAAAATTGCAGTGAAATATTTTTCATCGTTATTTTCACCATAACATTTTTATTCTGCGTCTCGAATATCTATTACAAATTATCGTTTTAAGCGAGTAGCAAAATGTAAATTATATATATTAAGAACATAATCTGTATCGTTGCACATAATCTACGAGGTTTCAACATTGGTTCGTCTGGTTTCACGTTTATCGATTAACCTTAAGATTTTCCGATTACTCTGAACAATAGATCAGCCTTTGGACATTAGTATACGACTTTAATCAAACATGTGACTGACCGAAGCAATTTATTGTTTTCAGACTTTTTTATTGACAATGCGATGCAGCGTTGCATTTATAATACGGATATCGCCCCATTTGTACATTTTTCGACATTAATTATTATTTCGGTTCATTTATTTGCAGCATATCACTTGTTTGCATTTGGTGGTTGTAACCATAGCCTAGTGCGATAAATGAACGTAACTACACTACGAATACCATACCAAAAAAATAAAACGCGCATTTTGCGCATGAGACTAATTTTAGTTTTTTGTTTCGCAACAAAAGAACGGTAATAGATCGAAGCATTCTTGCAGGAGATAGCTGACGCCGGCGGCGGTCGTCTACGTCTCCCCCGTGTCCCCGCCCAGATTATCGCCATCGTTCTCATCCTCATCCTAACACTCTTGCCAGCACCTGGCCAGGTTGCATCAGCGTCTTGCGGCCTCGCCGAGCTAACTTGCCGATCAGGAAGGTGTGTGCCCATTGACGCCTACTGTAACGGTGTCAACGATTGCGGCGATGCCAGCGACGAACCACAAATGTGCACACCCTGCAACAGGACTTATCATGGACAAGAGGGTACGTTTACGCCCTTCTATCCCTTCGCCCACACCTCTTTGTTTATATTCATTTATTGCTACCACGATACACTTTTAATTTCTATTTTCTACCAGTATGATTAAATGCACAGGTACGCTGCCCTTCCCCCCCCTGTGCACATGCAATTGTACATTTATTCGTATGCATAAGTACATCGTACATAGGTAAATGTAAATTGTATACTTGCAAATACAGAACAGTAGAACCTCCCATAACACGCTAGATACCTACCTTCCGTGGTATATGAATCTGTGTTGTACGAATCACTTAGATTATCCAAATATATTCATAAGCCGTTTAGAGCCTAAGGCGATTATCTTGCTTGTTATATTTAAAATAGTTTCAGAAATAATCAGGCTCATGACACGAACATGACAAACATTTTTATGGTCGTTAAATTATAAATGTTTTTTTCTTCACAAGGAAGGTATGAAAATGTATTAATATGTAAGTACGTAGCAGAGATAACAGATCTGTACTCCCTCCTAAATGACGTCGGGTTTAACTCTTAGATCGATACGCGAAACGGTAAATAATAATGACAAACTTTCGGTTCAATGAGGCATATCTCTGTAGGGTGATTTGTTAAAGAACGTTTATCGGATCAATGCACTGCACCACCTGTTAAACACGGAATAAGATTGGTGATGGCTTGAGTATATTGTGCTGTGAAACATTTTAATGAATTCGTAAAAATCGACGGTACATCGACAAAACAAATTATATCGACATATTACGTAACGTTTGGATTGAACATTTTTGGTGAAAACTCGATTTTGCTACATGACAATGACACAAAACATACAGAAAACTGTGTCGTGAATATATAAAGAGAGCCCAAGAGAAACAGAAGAAAGAAACTTATAATAATGGCATGACATCCACCGATTTCTGGACCAGAAGCCTATAAAGTTATCATAAAATGAGCGGGACCAAAGTCTCGGAAACAAATGTTGAGGCACTCTTTTGAACCTGTGGATCATTCTACAAATAATAATACATTAAAAACTTATAATACATTAAAAGAGTTGCTCGAGGAAATGCTGGAATTGTGTGCCGCAGTAATACAAAGTAAGGACCGTTGTGTTGATGAACGCAGAATTCAATTTGCATTGCTTAAAAATAACTATTTTTTATATTTTCAGCAATATCAAGCATATATTATTCAATATTGCACAATATTTATACAAAACATTTATTATTTGTTGCCTTTATTGACAAATGCATATGTCTTTGCACGGTGGGTAAATATTTATGGATGGTACTGTATTTGCGTTTCCTTTTCAAAAGTGCCCGAGTTAAGTTTGATTCGCGGAAACAAAGATGCACCTCCATCACAGCTCGGCCTTAAAATGAGACTACACTCTTTGCAGAAGACGATTGGTTCAATCGAAAATATCACGATGTTTGCTTTGTTTTTCCTAAAATTTATCTTTCTGACTGCCAGATATCCAGCGTAGAAACCGGAAAGCTTCACCGGTTTAATCCACTATCGTCTCATATATAAAATATTTATGACTCTTTTTTTCTCATTAGTGGAATCTTGAATAAGACACCAAGGGTGCGTGAGGCGGGCCGTGGGTAGTGTCAGGTTTCGCCGGCTAAACACTACCGGTACTCTCTAGTGTGGGTAATCAACACGCAGTCCAATAACAAAGAAATTATTTAATGGTATTATTGTTATCGAAATTGTAGCTGTGTTTAAGAGAGTAGTTATGTTACCTTTGCAGATTCTCGTGCAATTCAGGTGCTGCTATGGCCTCGATGACAAGATCATACAGGGTGAATCAGATTTCGAGGAAGAAAATTTATGGGGTGATAAAACACATTAATATAAGCAATTTTTGTAAAACAATGTATGCATATATTAGGTCGAGTCATAAATAACTTTCGATGAGACAAACCGAAAGCGAGATGTCCTTCCGAGTTTGATGAAAACCTTTTAAATGGCATACCTCACAATCAACTGTTAACCGCCACCTGGAAAAATTAGGGAAAGTCAGCATGTTAGGGGTATGTGTACCACACAATCTCAGAAAACGGGATAAACAAGATCGCATGTCAATCGCCACAAGTCTACTCTCACGGGTAAAAATCGAGTCATTTAAAACAGTATTATAAAAGGCGATGAAAAATGGGTTATCTCTGACAATATCGTCCGCAAAAGACAGTGGCTTGACAAGGATCAACCACCCCTACCAGATCCGAAAGCAAACACCCACGGCAAAAAGATTTTACTGTGGGTATGGTGAGATTGTCGTGGCATTATTCATTACGAGATCTTGAAATAAAATTTAACGATTACTGCGGACAGATACTTACGTCCAGCAGCTGAAAATGTGCAAAAGAAACACCATGAAAAGCGTCTTGCACTCATCAATCGCAAAACGTCATTCTTTTACACGACAATGCGCAAACACATGCAGCAAGGGTGACTCAAAAAAATTTCTTGAGCTTGGATGGTCTGTTTTACCACACCCACCTTACTCCCCAGACCTTGCCCCAGAGACTTCCACCTTTTCTGTTTATTAAAAAACTTTTTGAATGGTAAAACCATTCCAGTCCAAATCAACCACAGTTTGCAAGGAAGGAATTGATAAACTGCCAGGAAGATGGGAGAAGCTCATACATAATAGTGACGAATACATAACAAATTCATATAATTTTGTTATTCAATGAAAGCCAAATAAATGTCTAATAAAAAAAAAACGGAAGTTACTTATGACTCGACCTAATATAAAAACATATTTAAGGACAAAATGCTTTTTGAAATACCTTCTCTCATTTTTGTGATAATTCTTTAACACGTTTGTCGCCAGGTCAGACACCGACGACGACGCGTGGCAGTCAACGTGTTAAATGTGACGGTAGAAAATTACCCTGTAACTTTTCATCCCTTCCGTTCCATCCATACATTGTATTACAAAAATTGTTTGTATTGACGTGTTCTATCACCCCTTAATTTTTCTTCCTTGAATTCTGATTCACCCTGTATATACCACAATTGAAAGTGCACCCAGACCGTGTTTACGTAGAAGTGTGATTCTATGGTAGACTGATAGTGATAAACTTTTTTTTTTAGAAAAAGGGATCAAAATCGATCCGGATTCTTCCTCTCGATATCTTTACATCTCATCCATCTGATACATCTACAGAAACTACGATCGGTCGTTCATTTGGTTTCTATTGGTAGTATCTATACAGCTCCCACGAGTATGCGATTCAAGCCATTCTAGGATCTGAGAACTCGCTACACGGTGCTGAGGTAAAATACTATGGAACATGCAGTATCCTTACCCAAGGGAGTCGTTAGCAATGTTATACGCTAATGTCGTTCCGCTTTCGAAGGGATACTTTATATTGTAGCTTCAGAGCTGCTTCACAACGGGAAAACTTTTGTTTGTTCCACTCTTCACGCCAGTAGAACATTCTAAGGCCGCATTCATCGTGACTTATAATATTGTAATCGCGATGTCTCGTGTATGGAATCGATTATTGAGATCTATGTCATATTTAATTATTGACCAATAGGGTTGCGTGGATGTAGAAGAATGAATGGTTGAATTTCACATCTAATAGGTTTCATGCGTTATGTAAGATTTCCAGATTTTCGTTTCGTTCTGGCAGATTAAGGGGGGCAGTACAAGTAAATCTTTCAAAAAATCGATTTTTTTTTTGCATATAATGTTAGTATAATGTGTCAAGAATATGTCAGCAAATTTTCAAAACTTAATTCAAAGTATTTCCCATGTTATAACTTAAAAACGTGACCCTCCCATACTGTGCGTTCGGACGCCGTCGAAGTACTGTTGACCGGTCGACTTTGTCTCCAACTCCACATTTCCAAATATTTTCAATCCGTAGAAACACCTTATAGTCTTTAATTATTCTATATGGACTATATACACACTATATGTGGACTATATGGTCCAGGAACATCTCACTAGCCGAAAATTGCTGTACGTAACCAATAATTTATTCATAGTGTGAGCATTGAAAACTTTGAACCGCTTTTTCTCCACTTTCTATTTTTGCGTTTCTTCTAAATTGGCGGGCAGGATTAAACAAAAACTATCCAACCGATTCGAACGATTCAAGGTTCATTCTCTTCAGCATGAAATTCTCTTCTGTGTGAATCTCCAATTTGGTAAAAAACATCTTTTTTACTATTTTTTACAGCAGGTTGAAGCCAAGATTTTATTCCAGGAAACTCACAGATTTCATTTAAAACTGCATAAATTTTTTATTTCGCATTTTTTTTTCGCGTTTTTGACATTCACATAGAAGAGGAACCTCTAATACTAACAAATCGCTTTGGATCTTTTATTTGAGACAAAAATTACGAGCTCCATCTTGCCCGCAAATTGACAGCTACGAGGACGCGGCGCTCTCTTTGGTAGCCAATGAATCCGCCATTTTGTAATATTTTTTCACAAAAAAGTGTTGGTGAGGTCTTCGATAGTACTTTGAAACTTGCTTGCAATTGCGCTAAGATTGCTCATTTCTTTCCTTTAAAAACAAATCGCGAAAAACAGCTCGATTTTGAGCGTTTACTTGTACTGCCCCCCTTAATGCAGCTCACTACATTACTCACGATATGCGATTTTTGATAACCGAGCTCAAACGTTACAAGATTTGATGTTATAGTGTCCAGCTTCAGATATCGTATATTTGAATTTTCTATTGGAGATAGCGGTTTAGCGATTTATTCTTATTCGTATTCTTGAAAAATATATGTAATGCGTAACTTATTTTATCTTGATTTGGAATAAATAACCGAATAGTTTCTCTGTAATAACAAAGACATTTTATTATTTAGATAAAATTTAACAAAATACTTATACTAAATACTTATACTTAACAAAATACTTATTCTAATCACAAACCGCACCTGTAATAACAAAGAAACAACATTCGATGTTATTATTCACTTAGTTTATTTACACTTTTACTCTGGATCGACTTGTGTCTTCTCTCACGTATTTCGCTCTGCGCTGCCCTCTTCCAGGAGCTCTCCGTCTTACCGATCCGATCCCGCGCCATGTTCAGTGCGGTCAAGAATACTTTCCTTACATCTCCCCCCCCTAAGACAAAAGTTTTGGCACAAAGTTTTTTTTTTTTTTTTTTTTTTTGTATAGGGCGGTATAGAGTCACTCGAAGTCATGGCTACGTGCCTTCGTTGCTCTCTGCAATGCTAGGAGCTTGAATGAGTTTAGAGATGTGGAACAGATTTGATTCTGTTTTTTTGTGTCCCGTGTTAATTTCATATATTGATTTTGATATTCTTTTCAAAATCTTGTATGGTCCAATTCTTATTTCGTCCAATTTTTTCCGATTCAGTCGATTCCCATTTTCGACGTATACCATGTCCCCAACGCTGAAATCATAGTCTTTTCTGTTCTTGTCGAATATTGTTTTATTGTATTTATGGTGTCTAATACTGTTTTCTAATGCGGTCTTTCTGTCGTTTTCTAGACTATCTTCATCGTTCTTTTTTCGTAATTCCTTTGGTAATATTGAGGTATCTTCGCCTTGTAGTAAATATTTTGGGCTGAATCCAGTTACTGTGTGTTTAGTCTCATTATATTTTTCTACGCACCTATGTGCTATAGTTGTCCATGCATATTTTTTGTTTTCCTCATTTATTGCGCATCTGATTCTATTTATTAAAGTTTGATTAAGCCTTTCATTTAAGCCATTGGAGAATGGTGTATTAACTGTTGTAAAAATCATTTTAATATTTTCCTTTTCCAAAAAGTCCTTGAAGTCTTTAGAATTTATGCCTGGATATTGATCTGTTAGGAGTGTTTCGATATTATAGTCTCTCAGTACATTCTCTGTTAATTTGATGAAATCGCTTGCGTTTTGTGTTTTCGATGTCAGTATATAAGCAAATCTTGTGAAGTGATCCACTAGAAGGTGTAAGTATTTTTTTGTGGATCGTGAACCCCCGAATCCACCGATCGTATCTATGGAGGCTATTTCGAATGGTTTTCGTGCAGGCCCGAGGTGTGACATTAGGCCAATTTTGTTTTGTCCTCTTGTTTTATTTTTTATACATATTTCGCAATTTTTGCAGGTTTTCTTTAAATTTTCTGATATATTGTCTGCTGTGTAATATGGTAGTATTTTACTTTGCATTTGTTTTATTCCTATGTGGCAGTATTTTTTGTGCGTATTTTCTATAAGCTTTCTACAAAATTCTTCCGATAGAATAATTTTTTCTTTCTTTCCTACTTTTTTGTAATGTAGATTGTCTTTGAAAATTAGTTTGTCTCCATTAGTTTTTATATTTTTATTTTCCTTCTGATCTTCTAAAATATCTTCTATCTTTATAAAATTGACAATTTTTAATTCGTCATTTCCGTCTTCCTGCGGTTCTAATACTGGGTTCCTGCTTAAGCAGTCTGCTTCCAAGTTATCCTTACCTGGACGGTATATTATTTCGAAATCGAACTGTGACAAATAGTAGGTCAGGTCACCCAGTTCTTCATCTGTTCTAGTTTTGATATTCATTTTTTCTAATGGTTTGTGATCTGAAAATACTTTAAATGGTTTACCTATAAGCCAGTGTCGCCAGTATTGTATTGATTCTTTTATTGCCAGACATTCTAAGTAGATGGCTTTCTTTCTTTTTTGTGATTCGTTGAGTTTTTTGGAAAAGTATGCTACTGGTTTTTCGATCTTTGAGTTATCATTTAGTTGTGGCTGTTTTAGTACAGCTCCTATGCCCTGTAAACTTGCGTCTGTGTATATATGGATTGGTAGGTTTGGATCGTAGATAGCTAAGACTGGTTGGGTACAGAGAAGATTTTTCATGTATTCAAAGGCTTTTTGGCATTCCTCAGACCAAATAAATGTTTGTCCTTTTCTTAATAGGTTGTGTAAAGGTTCTAGAATTAGTGAGATTTTGGGAACGTATTCATTGTAGAAATTGATTTTTCCTAAGAACTGTCTGACATTTTTCTGATTCTTCGGTATAGGAAAGTTTCGTATTGAAATCAAGTTATCTTTTATTGGAGAGATCGAGTTGTGTCTTATTATGTGACCTAAGTATTGTACGGAGTCCCACGCAAATGTGCATTTAGAAAGTTTTAGTCTAAAACCTTCTTTCATTATGGCTTCTAGTAAATTCGTTAAATGTCTTATATGTTCTTCAAAAGATTTTGAAAAAATTAATATATCATCTATGTAGTTTATTGTAAAATCTGATAATTTATGTTTTCTTATTATATTGCTCAGAATTCTTTGAAAGATGGCCGGTGCCGTTTTCAATCCAAATGGTAGACAAGTCCATTGGTAATGGCCCTCCTGTGTTACAAATCCCGTTTTTCTTCTGTCTTCGATTCGCAAAGGAATAGACCAAAACGCTGAGTTTATATCAAGTTTGGAAAAGTATTTACAATTTCTTGTTTTTGTTATTAATTCTTCGATAAGCGGGAATGGTTGTGCCTGAGGGACTATTATCTTGTTCAAATCTCTAAAGTCTATACATAATCTCGACCTTTTCTCTTCATCCTTTTTATATGCTAGTGTTATTGGAGCCGCAAACGGGCTATATGATTCCTCAATTAAGTTTCTTTTAAGTAATTCTGAAATCTGTTTCTCTATTTCTTTCTTGTCTTCAATTGTACATTTGTACGGTCGTTTACTACAGTATTTATCTATTATGAGATCAATTCTGGCTTCGTAATCCTTTACTGTGCCTATATCATATTTGTCCTTTGCAAATATGTTTTTATATTTATCAATGAGGTTTTTTATTGTAGTTTCTTTGTCCTGATCTAAGTGATTTGTTAGGATTTCGAAATTGTCTAAATTTACGTGTTCGTTGAAATTTATTTGATATTCCTGTTTTTCTGTGGGATCTGAGTTTTTCTGTTCTACTTCTAATTTCTCATTTTGTATTAACTGGAATTTTTTTATGCAATCTAACCCTATTATAAGGTCTTCTTTAAAATTTTCGTTATTGACTATGAATACATCTATGTATTCTTCTATATTCAGTATTTTTGCTTTTATTGTAATCAGTCCATCTGTTTCATTCACACCATTAACTGATCTCAAATTAACATTTTGAATGGTATTGTTTCTGTATGACTTCAAACGTATCAGTTTTGCATTTATTAGTGTAATATTTGAGCCTGGATCATAGATGCCCGATACCTCTAAAATATCGTTTAATATTACTTTGAGTCTAATTAATGGTGGAATATTTAGTTTTTTGGATCCTTGTTGCTTAGTTCTACTTCTAACACTGCGTTATTAATATGTGTTATTTTGTCTTCTTTATCCTTGAACCAGCATTCAGCTTCAGCATGGAAGCGTGTACCTTTGCCGTTATTTCTACAAATTCCGCATGGTGTCTTTTCAGTTCTTTCTCTATTCGTGTAATTTCTATTCTTCTTTGTTTCAAAATTCTTTTTGTAAACTAAGTGTTCTAATTTTCCTATTTCATGGTGTAGGTCTTCAGTCTTTTCTAATTTTCCTCTATCAATCCTGTCAGCTACAAAATTTGGCAAGCCTGTTGCAATCAAATCTATTAATGTTCCATTGTCAGTGGATTTTCTCACTTCTAATAAAAGTTTTTCTTTTTTTATGGCATATTCTAGTAGGGTGCCTGATTGATATCTATATGACAGTGCATATCTTATTGGCGCCCAGCCTTTACTTGCAAATGTGTCACAAAAATTTTTTCTCCATTCATTCCATTTTTCTTCGATAGTGAGTTTCATTAATGTACAGGTGTACCAATCTATAGCGCTTTTCTCCATGAACGATTTTAGAATTTCAATTTTTTTCCCATCTTCCGAAATATTAAACCGTTCACATTCTTTTTCGAAACTGGTCATCCATTGGTCTGCGTTCGGGTTTTTCCCATTAAATTTTTCGATTGTAAATTCTTTAGCTATTTTGCTAATGTTTTTTTCTTCGGATTTCTCTTGCTGTTTCTCCAGCAATTTTTCTAATAGTTGTATCAATGGTTGTCCTGGAGCATCCACGTTTGTGTTGGTGCTTTCTTCTTCTAAGTATGTGTCCGCGAATTGTAAATTTCCCCCTTCATCTAAGTAGGTTTGTCTCAATTCTTCAGTTAGGTTAATCCATATTCTTCTTGTTTGGCCTCTTTTCGATAGTGAATTTTTTACCTTAGTAAATGCTGATGTTTTCGCTATTTCTTTGTGAAGTTGTGCTGGTTTATAGTTGTCCGGTAACGCGTACGAGCGCCCATCTGGTGTGCTAATTGAGGTTATGGACAGCACACTTGATTTACCATCGCCTGCGATGCCGAGAATCTTGAATGTAAACTGTAATTTGTCCATTGTAAATTCTAACGGGAATGTTGTTTTGTAATGCGTAACTTATTTTATCTTGATTTGGAATAAATAACCGAATAGTTTCTCTGTAATAACAAAGACATTTTATTATTTAGATAAAATTTAACAAAATACTTATACTAAATACTTATACTTAACAAAATACTTATTCTAATCACAAACCGCACCTGTAATAACAAAGAAACAACATTCGATGTTATTATTCACTTAGTTTATTTACACTTTTACTCTGGATCGACTTGTGTCTTCTCTCACGTATTTCGCTCTGCGCTGCCCTCTTCCAGGAGCTCTCCGTCTTACCGATCCGATCCCGCGCCATGTTCAGTGCGGTCAAGAATACTTTCCTTACATATATTCAGGAGATAGTTCTGATTCTCCTAGGTGACCGTGATATAGCATCGTTTCCTCCCAGAACTCAATATTAGGACGTATAATACAGAGTTGTTCAATTACTTATAATCATTCGTAACTAAACCGGACTAACTAGTTAGCAAGTACAGTACCCCGCGTGCAGGACAAATCGGCGTGTCAACTTTGCGATGACAAAACTCAGTAAACCCTCTCAAATGAATTTGATGACTTGTTTTACAGTACGCCGCGTTGGGCTTGTTGTAACGTCGGATACTCAGTGTATGCGCGTTACGCACCCGTGCGATAATTCGTTTTCTCGTGTTATCGCTAACAACCTGAAGGTTCAGTCTGAAACAAGTCACAGTGACTAGGAAGCTAACTCTTTATTGGAAGTGTCTTGATGTGTTGAAGTTGGAGTACAATTTCCAACTGACTAAAATACAAATTTGACTTGACTAATTGTAAGTAAACTTTACACTGCTTAACGAATGGTGGGATGAGTGGGCGGAACTTGTTTTCTATTAGCTAACAAGAACCGTGGTAGGGATGCGAAACCAACTTTTTCATTTCCATTGGAATTTTTAGTCGTTACACGGTTCTTCAGCAATCCATTTAAATTTGTAAGCGAAAGCATCTATATGTTATTCATTTCCTTCGCGGTTTTTGTATTAAAAATAAAAAAAGAATGTAAACAATTAAACTATTATATGAGACCAAGCCATTGTTTCAGTGATCAGAATGGTTTATTTCGAAGACTATGGTATCAAATTGAATCTGTAGACAGATATAGAAAAGTTGGATAATTGACGGAACCAATAGAGTTTCCTATATAAATGTCCTTATTTCCGAGGCTGCAGTAGAAGTTACGCCTTAACAGCCGCAAAAATTATAATTGCATCGTATCGAAATATTTTTATCTTACAGTAAACTTAATATTTTATGAAAACAGTGTACAGTCATACGCATAACCATTCATTATTGAGACCGTGAACGAATTTTTTTGGCAATGGTATATGTGACGTCTTTGAAGTGTGGTATCCCCAAAACTAATTTTTGCTGAGGTATTTTCATTTCTTGTGCAAGATAATTTTGTAGTTACGCAGTAACAATTCATTGAATTCTTTCTAAATTATTCACTACTCTCGCTCTATCTTTTATTTTGCATTCCTGTATTGTGTGCGTGATAAGTTAGTTGATGCAAAAATTATTCACAGGTAGGACGTATAGACTTGACATACCGAGGCCAACTGAAGAGAGACTGCCATTTCTATGTCACCTGACGTTCACCGCCGCTGGACAAGGGTATGGGGAGCTTGTGCAACTATTGTGGGACGCATTTAGTGTTGGGAGACTAGAACCAGGGGAAAGTCTAGGCACCAGCTGCCCTGAAGGATCGGTAAGAATTTTGGAATCGTAAATGGTCACTTAGCTTCGTAAGACAGATAAAAAATGAAGTACCTAATACAATCATAAAATGTAGGTATGTGCGTTGAGCAGAATTTTAGAATAATTGAATTCAAACGTATTATGTTGATGCAAATAAAATGTCGAATTTTTACGAGAATGTATAAGACGGCATATCTTTTTTTAAAAGTTATTTATTCAAAATACGCTGAATATCTTGAAATACACTTTCCCCAGCGAGATTTGAATGCATAAAAACTTGTCTTAAGGGGGTATTCTAGCCTAGAAACTCGATTTTGAGCTGATTTTACGGGCGTAATGAAAAAAACACTAAACATTTTTACTATCCGTTTTTTTTATCAGTTTTTTATTAACATTTGAAAAGTATAAAAATTTATAAAAGTTGAAAAAGAAAATCAAAATTGAAGTCCGTAGACGTCGGCAAAGAGGGGACTCAAAAAAATAAGGTGTCTCCCGGTTGACGAGATTCCAATCCTCTTGGTAATCTGAGACAAAAAATGAAGGTGAATTCTTATTAAACAAGGATGTAGAATTAGTCGGACGTAGCCGATTTGAAAGAAAAATTGTTTTTCACAAAGTGGCGTCTATTTGAAGAAAAACGTCATTTTTCTGCCTCCTTTTTTTAACTTTGGGAATTTTTTAAAAATAGTAAAAATAAAAATTCCAAAAACCTGTACGTGGGGCCAATTCTGATAGTATTAAGAAAGTCTGTACCAAAAGTAAATCGGCGGATTAGAACTTGAGATACCATGTCAAACGTATCGAAAAGAGTAGTTTCGAGAAAAGCGCGTTTAAAGTTTGCAGTCTTATTTCGGGCAGTTTGAGTAGTTTAATGGTATGTTATACTTATATTTTTTCAGTCAGCCATCCTAGCCTCATACAATGTTTCTTTCTCCACCGCAAAAGCTACATTGTTAGCAGATCTTTCAACCATGCGAGCAGTTCTGCCTTCTTTGGAAGCTTTGGAAGCTTGTATCTCGGAGCGGTTGATACCGGACCGGTTTAGTTGGCGCGCCACAAAATTAACTATAACTCCGAAAATAATTCAAATTTTCCTAAATCCTCTTAGAGGCTTCTTCCTAAAGGTCTAAACTTTGAAAATATGACAAAAAATAAAAACGATTTTTTCAAATTTCTGGACTGGAATACCTCTCCCTTAAAGAAATTCTGATATTTAGAATCAATAAACTTTGATACGGAGTTTATCAGAATGTCTTCATTTTCATAGTGCTTAGAGTATAAAAATACTTCTAAATGTTTCGAAAAGTGAAAGCCTGTTGGCAAAAGATCTGATGAATAAGCTGACATTTTAATTCAATTACTTTTTGAAATCCTTTTGCACGACAAATGCGATTCAACCGACCCAGCTTATTTCGCTCGGTTAAATCATGCGGTACCCACTTAACTATATTTTATCGTCTTGCCAATTTTAGAAACGTGACACAATATTATTGTACGACTTTCAGTCTGATGGTATGTTTCCTTGTAGATGCAGTTGGATTCGTTTCAACCAATGCTTTCAGTACATCATTATCGTTGACGCTTTGGGTCTTTTACGCGGTTCCGTTTATAGGAAAAAATTACCAGACCGAAATTTTTCGAACCACACACTGCAATATTCGTTCGATAACAATATTCTCCCCAAATGCTTGGTTTATACAAGAGTAGTCGGTTCAATTCGTACCCCTACAAAATTCAAAACAGATAACAAAAGGGCACACTTTCAAATAAATCTGTTTTATTATAATATGACTCTGACAATGGACAGTACGAACGTAAAAGACGTTATGCCAGAAACGAAAGCATAACGAAAGCAGGGTGGCAAACGTTCAGATGTAAAAAATATCCGATATTTCATATGCACCAAACTAACAAATAAATAAGAGCTCTAAATGAAAGGTGCTTATACATGTGTCTGTCTGTGTGCAGGTGCAATTAGCTGAACTTGGTCGACATTTTACTGGAGGCTCATGGTGCGGCGTCGGCGAGGGACGGGCATCCTATTACAGCGAGACCAGTACCGTTACAGCGTCGATTCGCCTCTTTCACGCGCCTTCGAGCGTTCCATTTGATTTCCGACTTCGGTATCGCTTTGTTTCGCGCAATGAGGCAGTCGCGCGGCTTGGTAAGCCCGAACTGCCTATCGAACGTGGGTCCCCCGTTCCGGGCACTTATTGTTCGCGCAACTTTTACGAGTGCCACCTGAAAAAGTGTCGACTGCAGAGCCCAAATTATCCGGGCGAATATCCGCGAAATGCCTCCTGTTTGATAACATTGCGGCAAAAGGAGGTGCCTACCTGTAAGCACGCGATGATCTCCGTGAGAATCGTAGGACCGCAAATTTCCAGTTTGGGATCGGTCGGTAATTCGACGTTAAGCGTTTGGCAGGACTGCCCACCAGAGAAGGACCGACTTATCTTTCGGGACGGCGCCAGAGAGGAAGATCCGGTTCTGTTGGTATACTGCGGAGGTCCATTGCCCAGGGTCACAGCAAGGGGGTCCAGTATGCAGGTAAGGGAAACATAGACAACACTTCCATTTCCAATTGTTCAAAGTTTGCCATTTGACATCTCCGTGTCATACAGGTATGCTAATAAAATCAGAAATTAAGCGCCATTGCTCTTTCTCTGGTCCGGATTTTTAGGTGGAATTCCGCAGTTCCCCCCTTGCAATCCCATTGGGAGCGTCTGCGTTACGGTTAGAGCTAGATGTGCAAGTAATTTACGTCGATTCGGATGGGCTCGACTACGCGAAGGATTCCCAAGGCTGCCATTTTTTCGTGAACGGGACCAGTAAACGGAGTGGATCCCTTCGCGCACCGCTTCACGCACTGCCTCCAACGTCGAGTTGCACATGGGATATCAAGGGTTCCGTCGGCGACCGTGTCTGGATCTATTTCTCTTCCTATTCCCAACGTGACCTCACTGGTACAATGTCCGGCGAGATTGTAAATGGCAGTGTACAGTCGAATAAGTCAAGGAACTTCGATGCGAAGGAAGCGGCTGGACACGGCGGCGAGAGGGGAAGGGGCAATTCAAAGAACTCTGAAAAGGGCACTGGTGCTGTCGGCAAATTCGGAAAGAACAGCCCTAATTTCGGCGGAAATCTTCATTACAGTGGCAGCGGTGGAATATTTACGGACGTGTCGCCGAGAATATCTGCCACAAATTGTGGAGTGAAGTTAACTTTCTGGGACGGGACTTCGAGCACCGGTGTGCCAATGGAGATACTCTGCGATGACACGCCGAGATTATGCGCGCATGCTGCCTTAAGAAACGCGACCAGGAGTACAAGGCCCTGTACGAAGGAAGAGAGTTATCTCACTGTCACTCCTAGTTTCACCTTAAAGATGGAGACAGTGCTTGGAACGGCATTGCATACCGTCAATTTTCATGTAAGTTGGCAACGGTAGCAATGCTCAAAATGTCAATTCTGCAGTACACTGACACCAATTTCAGTAACGCACCTCAAGATAAATAATGTACACTGTCTTTATAATTCTTTGTCGATAGTAGTACTCTTGCGATGTAAAGCCTACGGCGTTGTGCGCAGTTCCTGATAGACAGGGTGAGCCAGAATTCGAGGGAGAAAATTTAGACGGTGGTAGAACACATGAATACAAGCACTTTTTTTTCCAGCAATGTATGGGCGCAACGCAAGGGGTAAAAAGTTACAGGGTAGTTTTCCACCGTCACATTTAACGCGCTGACTGCCACACGCGTCGTCGATGCTCGACCTAGCCGTACACGTATTAAAGAATTATCACAAGAATGAGAGGAGATATTAAAAAAAAACACTTTATTAACAGGAATGTTATGGATTTATATGTTAAAAAAAAAAGTTAAAGGGTAACACGCTAACTGTCACGCGAATTTATGAGGAAACAACCGTCAGCCACGCGCGTTGCTCAGAACTGCGCTGGTTTTGTGGAATAGCGTACTTCTAAGATTAAAACTTACTCAATGCAGATGCGTAAAAATAACAGGATAATTGTGTCTCGTCATTCAAGACATTTATTAAAGACGATAATCACCAATCCTGTTTTGTCTTGGTTATCGTTTGGCCCGCTACATAATACTTTACTGAAATCGGCCAAATCTGCAAAATCGGCTTATACAAATGATAAATGATATAAAGCTGCATTGAGTAAGTTTTAATCTTACAATTAGAAGTACGCTTGGCATTGCTATACCACAAAACCAGCGCAGTTCTGAACAGCGCGCGTGGCTGACGGTTGTTGCCTCATAAATTGGCATAGCAGTTAGCGTGTTACCCTTAATTTTTTCATTTTTCAGCATATAAATCAAGAATATTAGTGTTAATGAAGTGTATTGTGAAACATCTGCTCTCATTCTTTTGATTATTCTTTAACACGTTCGCCGCCAGGTCAGGCATCGACGACGTGCGCGGCATTGAGCGCGTTAAATGTGACGGTCAAAAATACCGTTATAATACTTTCTATCGCTCGAGTTGCATCCCATATATTATTTGACAAAAGGTGCTTGTATTTATGTGTTCTACCACCCCCTAAATTTTCTCTCTCGAATTCTGACTCACCCTGTATAACAGTTAGATGTAAATTGTTGATCAGTTCTCCTACGATAGTATTTTTATTTAAATGGCAATGTCCGTTCTCAGGCACAATACGAATTCGTGTCAACGGTGCAAGGGGGCGAGCCGTGGGGTGAGGGTCCCTGTAGTAGAGTCTGGCGTCGAGTTCGTAGTGGCGAACTGACGTCGCCGCGAGACGTCCGTCTCTTTGGCCGGGGTGGCTCCTCCCGACTAGACTGCAAATATCGAATCGAGGCCAGTACCGGAGAGAGGATTCGTTTGACCTTGCACAATGTCAGCCTAGGCGAGAACACAGTGTGTTCTAGTGAGCCCGATCCGCATACCGGCCGGCCACGCTGCGTTCACGAGCTCGGCTCCAGAGAGGCGAGACTGATGCTGTACGAAGCTCCTTGGCGCGACATTCGATTGCCAAGGGCGTGTCTCTGTGACAATACCAGCAATCTGCCGCTAATCCATGTCTCCAGTTCTAAAGCGATAGAAATTAGTTTCGTCGTAGACGGCCAATTGCCACACGAGGACTTCGAAACGCTCTTCTTTTATGGCAGTTTCGAATTGGTCAGGGCACCCGAGTGTCCCAGGAAGCAAAGGGTCAGAGGTGAAGGTTAGTAGCCGAGTTTGGCTGTATGTTTCGGAGCGTGTTAAAATAAAATGTCACTAATCAAGATGACCCCTTTCGATATCGAACAATTTATACTTCAGGTGGTGAACTTCGATTTGTGACACCACCATTATCTCGCCCCGACATTTATTGCGAGGGTCTCCCTTGGTTGGTGGAAGCGAGGGAAAATCGGTCACTCTTTGTCCTAACCTGGGGTTGGTTTTTACCAATAGAATCCAGTCAAACGTCAACATCAAAACCAGACATCGAGAATACTGCTAAATGTCCGACAACTAACCGTATTCTGTTGTACAGTGGATGGCCACCGAAATTATTAAAGGTAATATACATATCTATAGGAAACTCTTTGTTTTTGAGTCGTAGCTAAATCCAATTGAAGAATGATTGGGTCAGTACATCGATAAGATCATTGGAATTTTAATACATGGTTTATATTACAATTTCAAGTTTGCAGATCATAGTTTATCCTATGCAAGTTACAGGGTTATTTCATTATGCTCTTAAAATTGTTTTCTTCAACATATTTAATCAGCTATACTCAATAATAGCATATTGTTTAGCAGTTCTTAGTAGTTGCTCCGCGCTTTTTAGAGGATGTACACATTTTGTGTGTATCACTGCAGGGGAGGGAAGTTTGAATAGCGCTAAATTCGACGTACTTAATGAACTGATCTGACATGGTCGTGTGTAAAAGGTTGTCTGCCCAGCGGAACCTGGAGCGCGGGAATTCACGGTACACGTTTTCTCGGAGGAATGGTTACAGAAGGAGCGTGACGAGGACGGTGGACCAATTCTGGGTCCACCGCGACCACCGCTCCTCCTACTCGATTTCGTCGCACGTGAAAGTGGCCAAGCTGCAGCGAGTTGGCTCGAAATCTCAAAGAGTCGCGCTGCTCTTCGCCGACAGCTTCGCTTGCCAGAGAAAAGTTTCGAGTCTGCTGACAACGAGAGTCTCTTTTCCAATGGAGACTGTCCGCACAAGTGTCCCGAATTGGGCGCGTGTATCGCTGCCAGTTTGTGGTGCGACGGACGAATACACTGTCCCTCGGGACACGATGAACAGAATTGTGGGAATGGTGCAAGGTTACTGGGCTTGTTACCGGACGCCATGTGGTTGGCTGTTGCAGGCGTCGCTGGCGTTGTCACAGCATTTGCCTGTTTGTTGGCCATTCTCATCAGCAGGTGAGTCCTTATTGCTTATGCTTAATTCCGTTACTTCTTCCCGTAATTAAGCCAGCTGATTCGTAGAGATTTGATATTGTAGAATATAATCTCAACATCGAATTTTTAGAATCGTCTAATACTCCTCTTGAGACGCATTTGTACATTGAACCCCCGCCTTATTCACGAAGTTCACGCAAAGCTCGGTCTTAAGTAGGTCTGACCGAAATTTTTTTATTATCGTCCCATACCGGTGCGTTACGCATCACCAATTAATAATGAAATTTCTTCCCCCTCTCTGCCCGCAAAACCGTCGATTGGGAAAATTCTTGGTCCAACGTTAGTTGTCTGACAGTATCCCTAGAGAATAGTAATAAACAGATTTTAGTACAACTTTGAGATTACTTTTCAATCGCTCTTTGCATATGCCTTCAGTACGAGTGCCGTGGTTGTTAATTCAGCCGCGAGAGGTCGTTGTAATTAGAACATACTGCGAGTTGAAAAATACAGGCCGGACAAGCCAAGGCTCAACAACTCCCGCAACGAACAGTACAATTTCATGTAATATCCATTAATGATAAAATGCATCTACTAATTACAGAGTTAAAAGTTAGCTACATATACTAAAACCGATATAAAAATTATTCGTTTACAACCCACTTTGCCCACAATTCAGTGGAAGTGAATTGAACATCAAGGAGATAAACAGCGTAACGTTTCGTCTAAACGCATAATATTGATCTGTGTCCGTGGTATGATAATGTTATAGATCGAAGGCACGTACAAAACGACTCCGATACAATGGGACGACGAAGAAGGGGAAGAAGCCTCGAAGAGCACCGACGGAAGAGACGCTATTGGGCGCCGCTTCCTGACAACAACAACCCGGCTTCGTGGAGTACATCCATGTAGACCGGGAAACGACTGTCTAATGTTTTATGACTAAATCGTTAACACATTTCACGAAGCAACCATAACTGTTCACAATAATTATTGAACGACGAAGCGCTCAATTTAAGAGCAAACATTAAAGTAAATCGCACATAAACGTGAAGGACGCGAAGAGGGCTGGCGTAATAGTTCAAAGAATGCTAGGTTATTAATACACTTTCTGTATTTGTGTTGTTCACATGCTATAGGATCTAACGTTTTTATGTAAAATTTCACGGAGAAGTGACATACTAACATATTGCCATTCTATCGATCACTGATTATTACAAAAAACATGTCGTATCTATCAATTTTGCGAGACAATTGACTTCAACATTGTTTACGTTAAGCAACTCAAAGTTTCTTTTGCGAAAACTGTTGTTTGCTTGCTTCCAGAGACATCATTAAACACATCCGATGATTGGTAAAAGAGACTGGTAGAGAAAAAATCACATACGCAGATTCTTCGATCAAAAGATTTAGGAAATTGAAGATGTTTGTAAAACTAAAAGGGAATATATCCTTTCAGTCACTGTACTTGCATAACAGACAGGATGAAATTGATATAACTTTGTCGGTGCGTTTATCGACTAATTCTTAAGGAACCACCATACTCTGTTAGCGTCACATATATTATTCTCTTCTTCCTTCGAGTGCGGCACAATGTGATCTTTTTACTGAGCCAGTCGAAAATGGTCAATTTTGGTACTTACCAGTGGCGTAATACAAGCGTGAGGTGTCTTTTTGTATGTCTCTAGAAATAGAAACACCATTATTCATAATCACTTCGTTGGAATGTATAGAGTAAAGGAACAGTGGGCATTCATGACAGATGACATTTTTCGTGAAAAGGATCAAAGTTTTTTATTACGTTTCATTTTAAACTTTTGTATCTCCGATCCGCGAATTCAAACATGTGGAGAGATCAAGGCGACACATTTCTAGTGCTTTATTTGTCATACCCAATTGTCCGTAAACTCACCATAAGTGAATTCCTGCTGACATTGGAATCATTGCATTATTTTTTACTTCATTCGTTAACCGACATACTTATATCCGCAACAATGATTCTGTTATAAATTAAGATCTGAAGTTATATTATAGAGGACGACGTTTGGATGAGTGAAATATTTTATTGCCTTGTATAAAATGGAACTTGATCTTGCACTTTGTCTTTTGTAAGTAAACCCCTTAATAATTTCGGTATGTAGATTTTCCACCGCCAATATCGTTTTTTGCTTCTAGAATCCCAGTGATGATTCGAAATTCTACGTCGCAAACCAAGTTGATGCCCTCACTTTTTACAAGTCTTAAATTTTAACATGTCAATTTTCTGCCAAAGTAATTATTACTAATAATGTTAATTCATTTCACATTCGTACGCAATTTAATACAGTAAAATGTGTATTTTACCGTCTTGTAATTTCCGGAATACATTTGATACAATCATTTTCCTCCCTTACAATAAGAATTTTAATAAGAAATTTGAGTTATCGGACGATATACGTTAAAATCAACTAAATGTCATTTTGCATCTGTTGGTTAATTAGTTAGACTTATTTCCCTCCTTTCTATGAAAGTTTAGGTAAAAGTATAGCAGAATTATACACACATACGAATTATAATTTCACCATCATGTTGTCACGAATTTCTTATGAATTACATGTAAACATTTATGAAGTACATGTGGCGTTGTAGATCGTTTGCATAATTTTTCTCAGCCATGCGTTTGTTACTGGAAGAGAAATGTTGACCATCAAAGAAGAACACGTGAAAATAAAGAACAGGGGATATTAGATTTATACACGTAGATAATTGAATTAAGTCTTAAAGACGCAACAGTACATACGAGAAAGAAACATTTATCTTCTGTCTTCGTTATATCTTATTTTGTTATTACCTCTTTCCCTTTTTTACTTTTTTAACGGTTAGGGCATGGATCGATAACTATGATAATGGCGTGAGTTTGTATGAGAAATGAGAGAATAAAGAAAATATTGTATAAATTGCGAAAATAAATAACTGTATTGTTGAGTAATCCACGCAATAAATGTATATGTAGAATAACTAAATAAAGTGTTAAGAAATTAGGGGAAAGAGAAGTCAAACTCAAAAGGCTCAACGTTAAAAACATCAAATTTGCCAAAATTAGATAACAAATGAAAAGTTGTCATACGAATAGTGATTTCTTATTTAAGAATATTAATTTGTAGCAAATTCAGTTTATATGTAAATCTGTTATTTCGTCAGATACAAAATTTTAAAAACTGCCAGAAACAAATAATTTTAGAAAATAAGCGTTGCCTTACTACTATTGCTTTTTGATATTGAATTTAAATATTCCAACAATTAAGTATTATTTTTTTCGTATAGATAGTCCTCGGTTTTTTTTACAGAATATAGTACGTTTTACTCATGAATGCTTTTAACACATCTAAATACGTTTAGACAAATTAATACAGACTGTACACTATATTTACGTATAAAATTGTGAGAAAAGTCATGTCAGAGTGTGCACGGTTTCGAGCCGATTTAATTTTGTTGAGAAACATATTTTGCTGCGGATAATAATAATCACGTGAATCAAGGTGATAACATTAAGTGGCCCAATTTGTACATTTCAGTGAGAATGTACACTTTACGAAAGAGGGACGGTAACGGATCTTTTAATTTGTGGTACAAAGAGAAACTAAGTCCGTTCCGTTAATTAAATGCAGTCGATTGATCAGCGAATGAAGGTTTATTGCACCTTGGAAGATAGTTTTAGCTGAACACTTTTATCGATTTATTTTCAGAAACAGTTATATGCAAAAGAATGAAGGCAAAGACAGAAAGGAATTTGAAATGGGACACAGTGAACATACGTAGTCACGTACAGGAATAAAAATAAAAACAAAAGTTTGTGATAGAAGATAAAAAGTTATGCGGTTAATGGATGCGCATTATTAATTAACGGAGAACGGTTTCAAATGAAAGTGTGCACTTAACTAAGAGTTATATGATAAAATCTAAATAGGAATAAAATAGATCGTACACAAAAATAAACGGATATATTCATCCAAAAAATATTCCTCATTACGTAACGAAAAATTAAGATAATTAAGAGTATGGTAATGCAAAATTACTAATATATTGCTTTTTGTTAGTTGCAAAGTGACGTGGCGAACAAGCAAGTAGCAAGTGTGGAAATCAGACATGGGAAACTAATAGTGAACAATGGAGGAACCAAAGATTCTAGAACTTGTTATATTCGTTTAGTCAATCATGATAATAATAATAATTATAATAGTCGCAACTTTAAGTGTAACAATACCGGTAATTAAATGCACATTAAAGAAACTTAAAAATTTCCAAAATGGGAAGAGACGTTACAATTTGATGTAAATTTATATTTTTATTCTTTTTGTCCTTTTTCTGATATAACCGATGAACCATTTATAAACATACATTTGTCTTTACCGATTAATTTATTAGAACGCATCTGAAAGAATGAAAGAGTCATCCGCCATTGCAGAAATTTTGTTGACGTACAGCACATATATTATCTAACTTACCTACTTTTTTACTGTGAGAAGAAACAGAATAGTGGCGAATAATGAATGAAATTCCATAGTTTGCTCATTAGGGGGGAGGGGATGACGCGATACATACAAAAGGTATATTACAAAACGCATAGCAATTATGTGTTAAAAGTTTGTTTTGTACATTTCTACGTCTATTTGTTACTCTTTTATATATATACATATATCGCGAATCTGATATGTGCGACATCACGAACCGTTTGACTCTGAATAACGTAAAAGATATAGTTCCATTAGTTTTGCGAATATACACTTTTCATGGTTTAGTGACTACAGCCCTATAGATCCTACTTAGCTTGTTTAGGATTACCGGGATTATAAGATCACGAAATCGTGATACATAGATTTTTAGTCCCCAAATCGATTTGTGTCAAATATTTTTGTTACTCATTTGTGCTCATTTTACAATTCTTCGGAACAATGTTAAGCTTTTCGAAGAGGTACATGTTTATCAGATACTTTTTTGGAGCGACTTCAAGGATCTAAACGTTGTTCACGAACCAAATTATATATTTGCCCATGTAAAATGATATGTCATAGGAGACGGAATTTACTATTTTAATTATAATACTGTTTCGGACATATAACTTTAACCTACTGACGCATCGCATAGATATTTGAAAGATGTATGTATTCATAATCATTGTCATCTACGTTGATGCAATTGCAAAGTCTGATAATTGTATATGTCGTGTTGGTGAAATGAAAATTCGTACAAACGCTCCGCCGTTGTAATTCGAAGAACATTTTTTGTTGTTTCTATTGAGGTTATAACAGAGATGTGAAATTGGACCGACAGAGAAATGGCAATATGCATCATCTGCTGTAAAAATCTGGATATTCATGAGGCACAATACTGTGGTGCCAAAGACATCTGATTACATTTGTTAAGCCACATGACGCGATTGCACAATGTGCACCTTTATGTAAACAATTATATAAACGTTTTTATAACCAAAAGAACAACGGTTGGGTAAACTAATTTATATTGTTACTTGTGCCAATTTGAATATAACGAAAAAATCTTAATTCACAAATTGTTGGTTCGTGAACTGATGAAAAATTCACAGGACGATCGTTGACAACGATTTTTAAAAAATACATTTGCTGTTAGCTTTTATTATAATTCCCGCAATATGTGTGGGTTGCAACCACTAACAGTTTGGGCGTTGAGGTATAGTTGTTTGGAATCAAGCAAGACACATGTGCGTAACCCCCGTTTAAACAAGTATCTTCTAAACTAGATTGTACGATAGACGATAAAAGGGCGGTATTGAAAATAGTTTCTAAAATTACGTCTTAAAGTTAGTCCACGAAGATAATAGTCTGTAAAGAAACATAAACTCAGAAAGACATACGCATACAGATTTGTAAAAGTATGGAGTTAAGTTTGAAAGACGAGCACCGACATTTATGTGTGTGTGTGTGTGTACGTACGCACGCATACATACGTAGGTATAGTTTATATAGAATAATTTATATTAAATAATTAATCAATGGAACAGAACGAATATGGCGAGTGATTCTCAGAAAATATTCCCGCTGGTACTGTAAACATTGAGTCCATGAATATAGATGTCTAGACATATATTAGAATTATCTCAATGGAAGGGAATTTTCTTTGTATTTTAAAGACCTTAAGAAACTAGTCTTTGTTTGGAAACTATGGCAACAACATGGAAAAATAGAAGGAGCAAGAGAAGTGATGGAAAGAGCAAGGAACCGCAATAAAATATAAATACAACAGCAACAAAAAATATTTTTTAAATTCAAAGTTGTTACACTTTTCCAGGGAATGCATTCAATATGTTCTAATTGTATAATAACAAACAGTACTGAACATATTTATGGTTGCATTCACATATTAATTGTTTTACTGGTTTCAATAGTTATGTATATCTTTAATTATCGCTCATGTTAGAACAATTTTATATTTAAAACAAAATCAAATACTATGTTCCCTTTATTACCACCGCGGCAGATTAGATATTTTCTATCGAAGTTTCTTTGAGAATCAAAAAAAAAAATTAAGGGGGCATGTTTTCCGAAAAAAAAACATTTTTTGTGTATTGTTGTATATTCGTTAAGCCCGCACTTACGTAACTCAAACAATTATGACTCGGTAATTGACTGAAATGTGGCGACTACATATTCTTTGGCTAACATTACTATTATATATAAATTGCGCATTCCACATTTTTAGTGTAAAACCATAAATATCTTCAACACTGTGTATGTATAATGTATAGTTTGTTGTTTATTCATGTGTGATTTACTATATCTGCAAAGAAAAGAAAAAAAAATGGCGATGACCATTTTTCGAAACTATTTCTATAGATCAAATTTCGTTAAGGAGGACGTCGAAAACGTAGAATAATACAGGGTGAATCTTAATTCGAAAGAGAACATTGAAGAGGTGATAAAACACATCGACACAAGCAATTTTTGTAATACAATCTATGGGCGGAACGCAAGGGGTAAAAAATTAGAGGGTAGTTTTCCACCGTCACACTTAACATGCTGACTGCCACGCGCGTCGCCAATGCCTGACATTAGCATTTCATTCTAAACGTAATAAATTTCTGCTACGATAAGACACAGACTGCATCGAGTAAGTTTTAATCTTATTGTTAGAAGTGCGTTTGGCATTGCCATCCCACAAAACCCAGCCCACTTCTGAGCAGCGCGCGTCACCTAACGGATATTTGATCATAATTGCGCGTGGCAATTAGCGTGTTACCTTTTACCTTTTTTTCCTTTGAGCATATAAATCAATAACATTCCTGTTAATAAAATGTTTTATGAAATATCCCCTCTCATTCTTGTGATAATCCATTAACACGCGTTAAATGAGACTGTAGAAAACTACACTGTACCTTTTCACCCTGTGTGTTCAGAAAACACTCCATTAACACTAATATTATTGATTTATATGCTCAAAAATGAAAAGTTTAAGGGTAACACACTAACTGCAATGTAAAACTATTAGGTTTTTGACCGTATTGTTAATGTTAAATGAGCAAGTTTTCGGCGCTTTCGGTCACAGTTGCACTAATTAAGCATTAATTCATTAAATTCATTGTTAATTAATATTTTTGCTTAATTAGTGCAACTGTGACCGAAAGCGCCGAAAACTTGCTCATTTAACACTAACTGCAATGCCAATTTATGAGGAAACAACCGTCAGCCGCGCGCGCTACTCAGAACTGCGCTGGTTTTGTGGGATAGCAATGCCAAGCGTACTTCTAAGATTAAAACTTACTCAATGCAGTTTTATACCATTTATCATTTGTATAAGCCGATTTTGCAGATTTGGCCGATTTCAGTAAAGTATTATGTAGCGGGCCAAACGATAACCAAGACAAAACAGGATTGGTGATTATCGTCTTTAATAAATGTCTTGAATGACGAGACACAATGGTCCTAATATTTTTACGCATCTGCACTGAGTAAGTTTTAATCTTAGAAGTATGTACGCTTGGCATTGTTATCCCACAAAACCAGCGGAGTTCTGAGCAACGCGTGTGGCTGACGGTTGTTTCCTCATAAATTCGCGTGACAGTTAGCGTGTTACCCTTTAACTTTTTTTTTAACATATAAATCCATAACATTCCTGTTAATAACGTGTTTTTTTGAAATATCTCCTCTCATTCTTGTGATAATTCTTTAATACATGTACCGCTAGGTCAAGCATCGACGACACGTGTGGCAGTAAGCGCGTTAAATGTGACGGTGGAAAACTACCCTGTAACTTTTTACCCCTTGCGTTGCGCCCATACGTTGCTCGGAAAAAGTGCTTGTATTCATATGTTCTACCACCCCCCCCCCCAAATTTTCTCCCTCAAATTCAGATTTACCCTGTATATGTCTGCCAAAATTGAAGTACGCGTATATTTAATGAGTAAAATGATAAATTACAAAGTAAAGGGATAATTACGCCCCGGACCAGTAGTATTGATTTATAGAATAAAAATATGGAAAACCGAAAGACAGAAAATATAATGAGAAAAAATGACATGAAAGTGTACGTTGTAGGAAATGGAAGAAAGTTGAAAGGGGAATTTGCCGAGTTGTGAAAAATCATGGATAACTGATATGTAATATTGTTACTATTGACTAATGCAAGAAAAAACAATTGATTACAAATTATGATAATAGATATGTAAGTAGCACCGTGCTAAACGAATATGTATGCACATAACATTCTAATAAATACCGACACACTTCTTTTAGAAAAAAAATGAAATAGCGAGAATATAACTGAGGACATTCCACATCAACTAATTTGAAATTATTTTTATAAAGACAGCAAGTTTAGTGCTAAGTTCAGCGGACTTTCGAGTACGCATAAAATCCAGGAGATTGAAGAAGTATGTGGCTTGTATCGAAGGAGGGTATCGATACGTTTTACCCAGGTTATGCCAATGTGATGATTGTTTGATCAAGACAAAAACCATTTCTTTCACAGGAATTATAAGATTTGCAAATTTCTAAGATATTCTTAGAAATGTCGTATGGCTGGATCTGTTGGACGAATTAAATAAAACGGAATCACAATTTCTTTTCTCGGTCACTGCACGAAACACTTCTACGAAATACATTATTTTTCCATTCATGGTTCTCCTTGCAAGAATGATTCACCTGAAAATATGAGACTTAGAAATTCAGTTTCCCATCTTCAATCCAAGTTTTATTTTTTTTATAACTAGTTATCGTTAATACACTTCATTCACCATGTATTAGTGGTTTTAATTTGAGCAGTGTTTTGAGTTAACTACTGCAAATGTGCATATAATGACAAGGACGTATTATCGTACGTGTTTCAGCTTGATTGCGACAATTTCATGGTTACAAACATATCATAAAGAAATCATTGCATCAACCCACGAATATGCAATTTGTTTGATTGTGTAGAATATTTCTGTCACCGCATAGATACATATTTACTGACATAATGTGCGTCAGTACATCAAGTTAACAATACAAAAATGAAAATGCATTTTATTTCTTTACCAGCTCCACTATCGTTTGTTACTGTTTTCCATAATTATTAAACCGTTAAGACAACCCATTAGCTCAACGAAATGAGACGCCAGTCTTTATTATCCTCTGAATCCTATCGAACCAATCATACCGCTTAGAAAAAAAGACTTTGTCTCTGCGTCTCCCTCGTATCCGCGTTATAAAGAAAATTTAACGTCACTTGTTATTAATGCCGTACGTCTCACAGAAGATACGGAACGCCCGGGACGTGAAACACGTTCCTCGATCACTGATGATCCTGGTCGGTGCTCCGAAAAGGTGAATCAGATTCATGAGCGCCTTGACCGTATGCCTCGTCTTCTGATCCTTAACGGCTTCTATAATAACAAATTTTGTAAACGCATCTACGATTACGAGTATGTTGTAACGTCCGCGTATAGCTCTGTACGATTGCTATACTCAGAACGTCTCTGTCTTTACCAAATGCGAAAAGCTATCTATGGCTTGAAACAAGCCGGCTGCAGTTGGCATCATAAGCAAGAGAACGAGTTAAGGAAATACATATCAGTAGCGAGTGGAGCCGATTCGTGCGCTTATTATCAGGGCCAAGGAAAGGATGTTTTACTAACGCTCGTCTATGTAGACGATATCCTTATCGCTTCTCGTCACTCTGATAAGATCGATCGTCTTAATGGTTATCTGGCAAATGCCGTCGAGGTAAAGGATCTAGGCAGCGTAAACTGTTGTTTAGGCATGGAGTTTGAGCAATCGAAGAATGCTATAATGTTACACCAACGAGGATACATAGCTATACATCTCCTTTGCCGATCCTTATTTAATTTATCACAGGGTGCTGATCGGGGCACACGGCGTAGTTCGAATCAATAAAATAAAAAAATATAAATCAAAAATTCGTTTCGTCCTGGATCTACTGGCGGACTCATCAGTGGGGCTGTGCCAGTAGATCCTGCCTCAGACGAACCTGCTTCTGCCCATGCTCGAATATGCAGCGGCGTAATGAATTGTGTATACAGATGGGGGGAGGTCACTTTCAACACCTCTTATAACGCATCTTTATGTGTCAACTACGAGGGGGTACCCAAAAGTAACCGGAATCGTACTCCCACGCAGTGTGTACTTGAAGTAAAAAGTGGCACCGCTAGGGAAAAGTAGATGGACCTCTTTTGAGTCATTGCATAAAGTGGCGCCCCCCGTTAACGACATATATGGTTTTTATGGCAGTTTTTTGAGAGCTTATGCAGAAAAAGTTTCACACGGAAACATGATACGATCTTACAACCAACGTGCGGCTGTAAAGTTTCGCTTTTTACTTGAGAAGAAAGCAGCGGAATATCTTCTGAACAAAATACACGTGCTCGAGTGGTTTTCTTGATTTAAAAGAGGAGAAATGACGATTGGTGATCGGCCCATTCCGGTCGTCCATCAAATCCACGAACCGAGGACAACGTTATCAAATTCACGATCTGATCAGGGAAGATGGACGGAGAACGATTGATCAACTGAACAATAATCGGGGTTATTTTGCAGTGCTGTCCAACGCATTTTACACAGCAATTTGGGAATACGACGACTAGCCGCTAAATTGGTGCGCTGACTCCTCACCGAAGAGCAAAGGGATCGTCGCGTGGAAGCTGCGCAATGAAGGAGGCATTCGCAGACAATCCACCATTTTTTTTAGCAATTTTATAACAGGCGATGAGTCATGGTGCTATGGGTACGAACCCAAAACAAGTAAAAAGCAAAGCTTTACAGCCGCACGTTGTTTATGAAATCCTATCATGTTTCCGTGTCAAACTTTTACTACATACACTTTCAAAGAACTTCCATAAAAACCATATGCGTCGTCATTGGGGGCGCTACTTGGCACAATGACTCAAAAGAGGTTCATTTACTTCCCCATAGCGGGGCAACCTCGTACTCCAAGTACATGCTGCTTGGGAGTACAGTTCCAGTTACTTTTGGGTACCCCCTAGTCTAAAGGTATGCCGTGTACAAGTTTTATATTATCTTTTATTAAGTTTTTTATAAAACTTATCTCGAGCTTCCTTGTGAATGGG
The DNA here is from genome assembly GCA_914767735.1 of Anoplius nigerrimus. Classification (NCBI taxonomy): domain Eukaryota; kingdom Metazoa; phylum Arthropoda; class Insecta; order Hymenoptera; family Pompilidae; genus Anoplius; species Anoplius nigerrimus. The sequence goes on from OU612078.1 coordinate 13,836,725, forward strand.
ACACCCTGTATAAATCATATATTTTAGAGATCCATCCACTTTCATTCATGAATAAAAAAAAAATACAACGAGCTTCAGTTTTTTAATCCGATGAGACAGTTTATACATGCGATGTTTAAACGATATATTACTAAAGCAGTGACAACAATTCGTGCAGACGATGACATGAAGAACTCCGGAAAGGGGGGGGGGGGGGGATAATGATGGTGTCGCTGGCCTAGAATGACTCGCAATATGAAGGAGTTACTTACGCAAGAACGTCTAGAGATGTAAGAACGCCTGTTCGTGCACACATCGTTACTATTATCGTTATTTCTCAAAAATGGTTTGTTATGAAAGTTCGCAACATTATGACAGTATGTTTGACACGATAACATCTAACTTTCGTGTTCTCCCAAGACAGGATGTCTTCGTCAGAAAAAAAAACTGTAAAAGCACCACCGATGAGCCCTGGAGTCAGAGAAGTTTCACCCACAGGTGACTCTTCTGTTTAACCGTCGCTTGTTGCCTACCCTGTTAACTAGCGTTCTTCTATAAACAGGGAAGGCCAACATTTCAGGGAAATATTCTGCGCAAAACGTAATATTGAGGTTTTTCCACCTGTCAAACCTATAGGTATTGTCGATCCTTTAGTAGAGTAATCATAACCAAAGCAAGGTATTATAAGGAATATGTATTATATGTAATATTATGTATATAAACATAATAACAAAATATAGAGCTACAATTGAGTTACTGAACAGATGTTACACAACAAAGTATGTGTTTTAGAGTGTAATTTATTTATGTGAATAATTTGATATGCTATTAATTTTCTCCATTTGTACTAAAGAAGTGGTTCTCTTTTATTATCCACCTTTTTGCAATATTGTACATTTGTGTGTTTAAGTTGATACTTCCACTACCAATCTGTTTTATCAGTGTACTCACGTCAGACCCGCCAGACTTCGACTGCCAATTCATTTAGTCTGTCGCGAGTAGTCGTTCCCTGCGCATCCAATGAACAGTGCTGAGTGCGGTAGAAATAAATTTATCATCTGCGGGAAATTGTTTCTATATAGAGGTGATCAAAGAATTTAAAGTCTTTAGAATGCTTTTTCTTCTCAATTTCAAAAAGAATTCCAAAATAACGAAACATTTTCTATCCTGAAAACTTTAGTAAGGTTTCGCAATTAGCATTTTTTTAAATTGATTGCATATTACACCTGATAAACCATTCTTTATAGTACTGGTGCTGATTTAAAAAAATGTCCAATATCTGCTTAGATCAGCAAAACTTAGTAAGGCTCTTAGGCTTAGTGTGTTTATTTATGTATTGATCCAAAACAGCGATTCATTTTTCTTAGCTCTACATATTGGATAGTTCACAGCGATGAACAAGTGCAATTCAAGTCAAGTTATAAAGTGAAATACACATTAGGGCAAGGAATATTTTAGGACGCCACGTGATATACATCAGGTACGGTAACTTTAACATTAACACGAGCAACATTTAAGCCCATAATTTTGATGCGGTTGAAACTAACAAACTGAAAATAATATTTTAATTATAAAATATACATGGATCGGATACAATATTGTATTATATTTATATGTGTGTCTGCAAAGCAGGAAAATTTTGTTAGATAATTTACACCACAAAAACTGGTTCAAATATTTGCACCAGAAAGTTATAGTTTTTTATGATGGTGGAATAAAATTAAGTTTCACAGAAATACTACAGGTATTTAAAGTCTTTAAAATATTACATTAACTAGTATTTGTAACTTGATGAAATGCACAACCTTATATCCCTTAATTGATGTACGGATTCTTCTTACATGTAATGGTTAATATGCCTGTACATTGATTTAAACTAATAGTTGCAAATCCAGGTTTTTTAAATACATGATCAAAAGTATCAAATTATACACATTTGTGAAATACACATAAAATTATACGTATTATTTTTTAAACTGCAAATATCCTCGTTACTGTACATGTACAATCCTTAATGATTTGCAGACTTAGATTGTGCTTACCAAGTTCCTTTGGTCGTTGGGATGGCACCTCTTAAGGATACCAGTGGGTAAGCATGTGCAAAATACTATTGTATATTGTTTACAAATTGTATATTACTTTGATTTAATGAAAAAATGTACAGAGTATAAAAATATGAGACGATGATATTGGATCGTAATTAGGACACTAATTGAAGTATGTAGAGCACTGAGACGATAAAGGATAAGAACTCGTCATAAAAAATGGAATTGCGAATAATTTGCACCTTTATTACCGCTAACGACAAATATAAAAAATATAAAAAGGACTCGGCACAAAAATGGTTGAAAATTTGTTATTGATAAGTTTTGTTTGACATTATCAATAATTATTTAATAAACATCGGTTTAAGTAAGGAGTAATGCCTGAAAATATTTAGTACTTTCAGTGTCAACTTTGATGATAAATTATTGGACTGATGTAGATGTAGGCCCGTCGAATTTTCCTTATCTATAGTCTTTAAGAATATAAAGGAATATAAATAGTTCCATTTAAGAATATGTTTTTGCTATAACGTATTCGCATTCAATAAATCTGACTCTATAATAGAAAGGATTTTGATGCCACAATCTACAGTAGACATATTTAGCTGTTTCCATTAAAAGAGAATATCGTATATATGTAAATGTAATCGTGTATGTACATATGTATGTAACTATGTTAAAATGTAAATATCGTATGAATGAAATGCAAATACTGTACTAATTGTTGCAGTATACCATGTCATTTTGTGTTTACAAATATTTAAAGTTCCAGCACGTTCTGTCACTTATATTTATATGTTATCGAACACATTAAAACGATTGATACCATTTTATCACTGTGCTATTATCTTTTCGATACCATGTTTATGTTTTGCGCATTATGAGAAAGTAACGTGTTTACTGAATTCGTACTCTGAATTTGAATTTTTTTTAGCATAAAAATAGCATTACAACAATTATGACGTTTATCAGGCATCATGTGATAAGTACAAACCCGTTTAAATGTGCCTACAGACTGCATGCTGTGTATATGTATACCAGTGAAATATAGAAATTCACATAAACAGCAACAGTAGTTTGCTGCCAAATCTAGCGTGAAGTGAAAGGAAGGTGGCTTTGGAATTTCTTACCTAATCGGTTGTTCTGAGTACAGAGATCATGAACGGTATTCTCCTCACATCTTCTTACTTCTCTTAAACTACAGAGCACAGTGAATTGTCTAATTGCATCGAAGTATACAATTAACTCGATTGACTATAAATATTTATTATATAAACTTACATAAAAACTTCAATGACAAATTCATTTACTGATATAAACCAATGTTTTTGTGCATAAAATCGTCTGTAGAATCTTCCAATTACAAAATCTGTTTCCGTACACCGTTCTTAACACACAGGCTTACTCAAAGAATAAATCATGTAACCATATTGTAATAATTTAAATAGATAGATAAAGCTGAGTAGATTGTTTGTTGTAAGGAATGGTAGGAGTTTAATACAAACGAAAATTACTTGTAAAAATTGATTAATTAACACTTTTTCAACTGATATTTGATTATGTCTGCCAATCTAATCTAATAGCAAGACTTAAGGTTCGGGTACTCAAAACAGCAGCAATTTTTCATTAAAGCTTTTTACATTGCACACGGGACATTCATCGCGTACAAACATGAATTATTACCGGAATCAAATAAAGATAAAGTTTTCCGGGTTAAGTTTAGCGTTGTTTGAATGGTTACATAAACACTTTGCATGGGCAACCGTTTCAATGGAGCACAACAAAATAAAACTCTTACTTATTATCGTATAATATTTTTTAGTAGTGTACACTTTTTATCATTGAACTGCAACAGCTGGTGTCGTCAATCTTATATGTTTCTATAACAAAATTATTCTTTTTAGCTGTATTCGCACGGGTCATTAAACGTTAAGATCAATACGCAGTAGCCCCTCCACTCTAATCAAATCCAATCCGTATATTGGTATTTAAGTTTCTTGAGGTTATCGAATAATTACATACACTGAGATTATGGTTCAAGCATGTATTTATGTTATGACAAACTACATTGGAAACATCAATTTAAAATTATTGCGTATTATTCAAACTAAAAATATTTTTGTTAATCTAAACTTCAAGTAACTACAATGTAAGTAATATTATATTACTCAGGGAAAACGTGTGGTTTTTTGTTATAATGAATGGCGATAGTATTTTGGGCTACTAACAGTGAACTAGTATTATGATGAAGAAATTTTGTTCACGCACGAAATGTAAGTAAAAGCATATGTCTTAAGAATGAAGAACGAGTAGTATTAATAACACTTTCAGAGGAAGTGTGTAAGTCATATCTCATATATTAAATCATCTAACAAATTACAGCAAAGTTTAAGACGAGAAAACAATTGCCGAGTGTGTACACTTGTGTTATGAAAATAAAAACAGATATTGGAATTTAAGATATCCAGAAACAATTGTAGCGCTTGGTTGCATAACTTTATAATGTGTTAAGTGACAATTATTCTTTGCGCTCTTAATAAACGATTAAAGTATGTTTCGATGTGTTACATTTAATTTGATTTTATATAAAGACAATCATATTTTTTGCAACGAGGTAGAAGATAAAACATAATGAATTAGTAATATTATTTCTTCTGTGCTCAATACGATGTATCATTTGTTCACTGAATTACGTAACAGCGATCACTAAAGTTCAAAGAATATCTTCTAAAGTGTGATTGTATTTCCGCACTGGCATGATATAGCAACGTTAATTGGCCGGTGAAAACAAACCAAAGATGAGTAAGCGACGGAATAAAAAATTGCAAAAGAAATCTAGATCGGGAATACGAATTTTGTATAGAATTTAGAATTAAGTGTTACGCTATAATTTGAAGAAATTCTTTTTTCAAAATGGAATAAACAATACTACATAGTAATCACTCCGTGCTTGAATAAAATAAGCGTATAAGCGTATATGATGAAGAAAACAATGCTGACTTCAGTAGAAAGATAAATTTACCTTATCAGTAGCCTGCTTCTGAGGTAAAAAAGGTAATCACACGCATCTTCAAGGCTGTGAAGGTGATTATTACATTTATCTTGCAGTGTGAATTTAACAATAATTGGTTTGATTTTATTAAAAACCGAAAAGTGTGCGCTTTGTCATCCTTCTGTACGTTTTGAATTCTGTAATATAAACCGAAATTAAAACACTATTAGTAAAATATAATTTGATTCTATGTAGAAATATGTTCTTTGTCCATTAAAAAAAATGAAATAGTGTAAAAGATTTTAATACATCGCATATCCATTTCTTCTTTGACACCAACACTCTGTCAAATGGTGAGTTCACGTTAACTGGCTAATTGACAACATTCAGTATATGTTCTGTGTTAAGGATTGAAAGATGACTCTCAGCGCTTTACGTAATGGCTAATAGCGATGACGCGGCAGTTTGGGAAAACACGTGGTAGGGTAATAAGGCAAAGACTTACAACTGATATTTTCCATCTGATTCAAGTCCGTTTTCATTCCCCTGACTGAAATCATCTTGTTATGCCAGCCGTTGAGAGTAATATTGCAAATTCTTCTTACAATTTGCAACACTAGGTTTACTAAACATATAAAAGTGACCCGATCAACTTGTTTTTATCTTGACTTTTGATTCAGTACACAAACTATTTCAGATTTTGATTAGAATGGGTTTCGACGAATACGTAATTAATTGTGCCCTAGTTGATATAGCAATCGTGTCCACATATAGGTATCAATACGACATCTTATGTTACATTTCACATTACTTTGACTACCATTAACACGTTTACGGTACAGTAAATAACGCTGCAAGACGCGTTGTGTGGCTAATTGAAAGGAGAGAAATTTAAGGTTTCTCTATCTCTCTTGATTGCACACTTAACGACGTGTTCAAGTGGTGACGGAAAAGTCTGTGCTGTGTAATTCAGTACGAAAATAGATGCAGGAGCATGTAATTGATCGCGCGTCAATGTGTCAAAAGCAATCTTTCGTTGTGATATTCAGAGATGTTATACATATTCCACCTCAGTTCGTATTCAAACTGTGAATCGTTCATCCACAGTAAAGGATAATGAAGTATCGAAAGTAGTTAACTATTTTTTTTTTCTTTCCCGCCCCCTCCACCATTATTTTTTCATGTATTGTGGGATATGTATGTGTGTGTGTGTGTGTGTGTGTGTGTGTGTGTGTGTGTGTGTGTGTGTACACGGGAAAAGGGATAGCAACGAGCGCTTGGGATGAATGTCGAACCGAGTACATGGGATGCGTGAGTGTGTGCGTCGTGAGTGTGTGAGGCGTGAGGCCTGAGGTGTGACGTATGAATGTTATGTCATGTGTTTTAGTTTTTTGTTTTAAGGATTACGACTGAAGGCAATCGACGACGACGTGACGAGCGGACGGACATTGAACAAAGGACAGTGACCCTTGAGACGCCGAGACGTAACGCCAAAGAGGAAAAGTTTAAGACGCACAAGTTATTAAAAAGAGACAAATTAAGACGTGAAGACGTACAGCGACGACAGAGACGATAGCGACGATTGAGACGACAGTGACGGTGCTGACGAGTGTGACGACAACGACAATAGCGACGACAGGACGTAGACGACGAAGACGACCACACTTCAGACGGGTTGTTTAAAATAAAATATATATGTACTACCAGTTATTGCTTGTATAATAAATAAAATCCTACAGTATTTGTGCAACAAATTAACAACATAATTTTTATATGACTATACGCAAATGCTTGCCGAAAATGGATTTTTCTTCATCAATGAATTGAGAAATATTACTGAAAACTGTTTCAACAATAAACCATTTGTGTTAAAAGTACAATAGCAAAGAAACTCGAGACTTTAGAGGTTTATTGCAAGATAAATAGCTTACGTAAGGTAAATTGTTGAATAATACAATTAAATGTATTTCGATGATTGCGATGGACTATACCAAGATAGTACAGTTTGAGGATTTTTAATAATTTAAGCTGTTGTCTATACGAACTGTACTGTATTTACTGTATTATAGCCAATGATTATAGTATTTGGGAATAAAATTAATTGATATCATAGATAAAAGAGTAAAATGAAAAAGAGAAGCATTTACTGCTAGAAGGCAAGTGTCGCGTAATCTTCAATTCGTTATATATAAAAACAAAATAGAACTATAAGACAAAAATACTAATCCATAGAAGTTACCCATTCTATACTTACGTTGACATCCTACCAAAAGTCGTACACGACAAATTGCAGAGAATTGCTTAGGGTAATAAAAAATTGAAAAACTACTTATGTAACATTTCATCGAAACAGATGTAAAAGCGAAACGCAGAAGCATAATACATTGCGCGAGTCAAGGTGAATAGAACGAGGAATAACGATGTAAGTCTACAATTATAGGTAATAATGGTTCCAGGTTTTCATTATGCTGGGTTCCACTTGAGCACGCATCGCTAAGATACGCATATAGGTATTATGGTTCTCGTCAAAACTGTAATTCTTCTACCCTAATCTTTTATGGAGTATCGTTGTCAAAATTGCAATGCAAAGCCATTGCAGTGACACAAGTACGAATAGTATCTCTTTCCTTTTAAGTGAAATTCATATGTATATCATATAGAATGAAATATATTGTATGTACAGGGTGGCGCAAAAGTAATGTCATAGTTTGAATTGACTGCCATTTTGTTATGAATGAAAAAAAAGAACTCTGTTTTCATCAAAAGTTTACTTGAATGTGTAATTACATTACTTCAAAAAAATTATATCGCTTAAATGGCACCCTCCCGGCGTTTTGCATTATTCCTCGCAAAACATGTGGCTCCAAATTGGCGATTTCTTCTTCAATGTTAGCCTTCAAGCCTTGCAAGGTTCGTGGTTTGTTGTGGTAAACGCGGGATTTTAAAAAGCCTCAAAGGAAGAAGTCTGGTGCTGTTAGATCTGGTGATCAGGACGGCCAGTTCAAATCTCCAAAACGGGAGATCACTCCACCTGGAAATTGGGGTCTTAAAATCTCCATAGTTACCCGAGCTGTGTGAGCTGTTGCTCCGTCCTGTTGAAACCAACAATGATCGAGACCCAATGCAACAACTTGCGGCAAAAAAAAACTCGTTTAGCATCTGCCTATAACGCTCACCATTTACGGTTACGGCGGCGCCATCGGCGTCTTAAAAAAAATAAGGACCAATCACTTTTTCACTGCAAATGCTGCACCAAACAGTTACTTTGAGGGGATTCAAAGGATCTTCTTGCATTACAAACCACGAACCTTGCAAGACTTGAAGGCTAACATTAAAGAAGAAATCGCCAATTTGGAGCCAGATGTTTTGCGAGGAACAATGCAAAACGCCGTAAAACGAGCGCAATTATGCATCAACTCGGGAGGTGGCCATTTGAGCGATATAATTTTTTCGAAGTACTGTAACCAATATTACACATTCAAGTAAACTTTTGATGAAAACAGAGCTCTTTTTTTTTCATTTATATCAAAATGGCAGCCAATTCAACCTATGACATTACTTTTGCGCCACCCATTATAAGTGAGCAAAATATTCTAAGCGTTCAACCGTTCACGTGCCAAATCCTGTCCTCTTTACACATGTACTGTACGTTTACTTTATTGTCACATAATTTATGACAACTACGAATTATTGACGTGTAAATGCAAATAATCTACCTTTCACTATACTTATCTTGCAGAATGACACGATACCAAAACTAAATTCCCAATTACTTTTCAACATATTTTTATTTAAATGTTGCGCCTTGTACTTTTTTTTATACACCACATTTACGTCAATAGAAAATTCAGCTTTAGAGAAATTTTAAGAACACTACATCCTCGAATCAGTAGAACACAAACAGCAAAGCAATCGAAATTATATACCTTAACAATTTGAGCGTGCATTGCTTTTTTATAGTTCGGGATATTATGAAAACAATGTCGCCAAAAGATAGATACAAATATAGTCATCTGGACAGTAAAATGACAAAGCATTTAGTTATTTCATCATTTCTTTCGTCAGTGAAAAATGTACAGAAATATTCAGCACTACATATTGATAAATAACAAAAAATGTTCTTGCACTAACTAAGAATAGTATAGCTTGCGAGCACTTATGCAACAAAAAACTTTTTTTAACGCAACTTGATATTTCGTGTCTACAGAAGTGTCGTTCAAAGTCTGGATTGTATGGGGGATTAACTGGCATATTTCTTCGTACAAATAAAATACTATCAACTTTTCCGTAGACAAACCCAAAAAATCGGGGTATCCACAAAGCGTTGGTTATAGTATTATTATATTTATAAATTACTTTGTCAGGAAAAAGAAACATTTTCAAAGAAGTATATATAAATTGTTCGAATAATAATATTAGAAATACAGCAACATAAGTATAAGCGTACAGAGTTTGATTGTTCTTCTTTCTTCCAGTTACATAATCAATTTAGTTTCAAATTATTTACTTTCAGCGATGTGAAGACGTCGATTGAACTTACAATCAACGATGTTTCATATACGGGTAAGTCACTTAAATATCTATAAAATGTTCGATATGTACACATTAAGCTACCAGGAATTAAGTAATATTTTAATTAGCATCGATAATCAATAACATAATGGTGTACTAAGTATTTTAGCATAGATAGTACAGGTAAACATTAGTTATAGTACATAAACGTATAATGATTAACTTAAATATAACGCAAAATGTAACTTTTAGGCTTCAGGTTGACTTCTGATTTTGGACCTCCGAAATTTTTTAAATGATTTTATTTTTAATTAATTTGCATATATCTATATTTTATTTCAACCCTGTGTTTCAATTCTTTAGCTTAAAATCAATTGGACCTTCTTTTGGTTGAAACTTCCTTTTTATTTAATCAATTTCTTCTACACGTTTCGACACCTTTCGGTGTCCTCATCAGGAGTCTACAAAATTTATTTAATCTCTTATTTAATTTTTTGTGATACATAATAACATTTAAGTCGTGATGAAATATCGATAACATAACATGAATAAAATAAAATAAAATAAAACAAAACAAAAATATAAACCTAAAAATAAAACACCAGAAAAACACTTACATTACTGTTGTTGTTTATAATCCTGAATTATTGACCATTTTTTGGTGTGGACACGGAACAGATCTTCTGTCCTTTTGTCAAATTCACCGTTCTCTCTTCTTGCTTTTACGTCTATCCGTGGCGGACCCCCACTTGCGAGTGGTAAAAAGTGAAATAAAAGAATAAATTAATTTTGTAGACTCCTGATGAGGACACCGAAATGTGTCGAAACATGTAGAAGAAATTGATTAAATAAAAAGGAATTTTCAAGCAAAAGAAGGGCCAATTGATTTTAAACTAAAGATTTTATTTTAATTTCAAATTGTCGTTCACTTTAGCATATTTAAATTGTTATAATTGTTGGATGAATGTTTGAATCGCTATCATATGTGAAAGCAAAGTTTTTGCATAAACTATAGTAGAATACTGGCGTTTACACAAAATTGTGTTATACAAATTACATGCTTCTACAAACTCTAACGAGACAGGTCGCATTGGAATATTCCCAAAAACTCATCGACGTTGTACAAGGTGAATTTAAATCCGTGGGAGAACATTTACGAGATAATAGAAGACATCTACACAAGGAATATTTGTAATAAAATGTATGGGCGGAACGCATGTGGCAAAAAGTTACAGGGTAGTTATCCACCGTCATATTTAACACGCTGACTGCCAAGCACGTCGTAAAAATTACGACACCGCAAAATGTATATAAGAAATGCGCGGTTACTAACCATATCACCACATCCGAGAAAATGTATACTTATGGTATCAGCCATTTCAATAGCTAATTCAGGAGAAAAGATTCAAATAATCTAGTTACGCGTTTCTTTTTAAATATTATATAATATATTGGGTGTCTTTGTAACATGGTAAAGTACACCTTTTGAATATTTTAATAATTTAATAGCTTCTAGCAAAAAAATATACGAATTGTATAAGTACATAGAGAAAAGTTTAATTGAATAGATTGCAACGTACCATTCGTTTAGAATTTGCTTTTGGACATATATCGGCTGGAAAGATGTTTTGGTATTAATCGTACAACCAACCAATCGACCAACCTTCGTAGAGATTATTACTTTTTATCGGAAAAGAATGATCATATATGTTACCAGATAGCTGCAGTGCATATCACTCTCCAGATACGTAAATTTTTTACAATATTCTCGATTTTCTTTCCCCATTCTTGTTACGGCATTTTCCACACTTGAATGGATTCTCGATAATAATAGAGGACTAAATGAAGGTACCGATACAATAACATGTTCCGAAAGCTTATTGGAGCCCTTATTCGTTCTACTTAGGCGTGTATTCCCTCTAACTCTTCCCGCTTCTTTATAACCTCATTTTTACAAACATTTCTCTCTATAGTTTCTTTTCGCTACTTATATTACATCATCTGGCATATTTTAGTAAGGAAATCGAGCTTTTATTGAATTGTCAATTTTCTGAAAATGAAACAGGATCTCTATACATCTGTTTCGGATAACCAAATTATTAAGTTTACATCCTTCGGTAACGAGGTCACATAGAGGATGCTTCGGAACGCACATATGTACTTCTATTGCAGTGCAGAAAAGACATTCAGTTAAACAATACCACTGAAAGTTCAGAGATTCGAACTTATTACAGTAATTTGCGTTCATCAATGTATTAGACGTTGAATGAGGTTCCAGATTAAGTAATATGGTCGCCGTATAAAGTATCTGTTTACGACCATTAACCTACTGGTGTGGATGATTATCAGGGCTGTGTCCCAGCGATAATCACATAGTACATTACACATATTTTCAACTAGATTTTAAAGCGGAGGCCTATTTTCACCCTGTATCTTTATACACTAACATATATACATAACACTTCATTAGTATACTAAAGCCTTGGGATTAAAAGTTACTTACTTCTACTAGCTCTACTTCTACACTTTAGTAAACCCAAGTGGCTCGGTTTTTAAATCGGTCATGATAACATTACATCTATTCTTTCTATACATATATATTGAGAACATCTAAAAATATCATCCGTCCAATGTGTAATTTTTTCTACATGCCTGAATCGTTATCACAGAGTTCGAAGAATTCATCAATACTGAACATTATAATATCAAACACGGACAGTCCGTTCTTTAAATGACAGTGATTGTGAGCAATGAATCATTTTTTAAATGCAGTAGGTTTTATATCACGGACAAGAAAGTGCTTTTCCTGTTTGCTAAAAAATTCCTTGCAATTATTCCATTTGAGACGCACAACAGATCGATTATTGTTTTTACTTATAATGTTTTGCTTTTTATAATGACTTACAACAAAATTATAATTAATAAAAAAAATATACTTAATAAAAATTATAAATTTTTTTATAATGATATAAGTATGTTTTTTCCGTTTTCCGTACAACAGCATGTTTATAGGGTTCTTGAATTGAGTATTTTAGACACCCGCCAAACTTGCACTATAAATCAGCCGTCTAAAAAGAAATGGTAATACTACAGATCTTTCTTTGCTATTCTACTCAGTTGCCGAAGACATACCGCCAGGGACGTCTTTAAACGTTTTCATTCGCGATTACGCAAAACTGCGGGGAACAAAGGCAATGTGCCACGAAGGTGGCTGCGGTGCTTGTATTGTTGCTGCTGAGATCGGCAAGCAAACAATGGCTGTCAACTCTTGTTTGGTTCCCATCCTAATTTGCAATGGGTGCGTATCATGTATACCTTACGTCGTCAATTGTCACTTATTTACTCCTGCTTCTATATTTATCTTTCACGTATTGTGCCGCTATTTAGTTGTTGCTATTTCTTAACAACAAATGAAGTGAAAGCTCGATTCCTTTCTCTAGAGTCTTACAAGATTCGTTGCGATGATTAAAAGTCAAGGAATAAAGTGTAAAAACTTGCCGGTTTTCGTCGTTTGCACCAAACACGTGACAAATAATATCACTTCTAAACAATATTTGACCCAACAAAAAAAAAATGTCTATGAAATATTATATAATGTCTTGCAACTCTCATTTAGAGCAAGTGCTTTTTAAAACAACTCAAATACATACAAATCGAAATAATATGGCGATTACTTAATAGCATTAAAAGAGGAAGGTGTAATCATCGCCAATGTGACACGTAGTTTTTTTCATTGCATAAAGTGTGGAACGTCGTTTTGGAAAATTCACAATAGTTTTGATTTTCTGTCAGATACTTAAAACCAGATATGTCTGTACTAATAAAAGAAACGTCAAGTAGGGATCATAGCCCATAATTTAACTTGTGTGGCTTGTTGCAACATAATGTTGAGAAATCAGTTTGTTGATGTTGACTGGTTAATCTGCCTAGATGGTCGATCAAAACAATTGAAGGTCTGGGAAATAAAAAGACCGGTTATCACAAGTACCAGGCGACTCTAGCTGAAATGAATGGATCACAGTGCGGTTATTGCTCTCCTGGCATGGTAATGAATCTGTATGGGTAAGTTAGTTTGTTTCGACAGAAGATTCAAATGCGGTTATCGAACATTTGTCGAGATATATCGACGAAAGAAAAGACCAATGCCAAAGCATGTATCCTCAATCTATGCCGGACGCCCACAGCATTTACTATTATGTACCTTATTAACCTACATTTATTATTCAAGCTTACTAAAGGATAAGGAGTTAACAATGGCCGAAATTGAAAACTCTTTCGGTAGTAATATATGCCGATGCACTGGTTATCGGCCAATACTGGATGCGTTCAAATCCTTCGCCAAAGACGCTCCATCGAACATGGTCGAACGTGTCCGGGATATTGAGGTGGGGCAGATGATTAATCTTTTAATTCTGAAGTTGTCGGCATAGTACTCAAATAGTCTTAACGTGTCAGTGTTTAAACTTAAATTAACACAATAAAATTAACCTGCAAGAAAAATAATAATCTTATAACAGATATGCAGATGCTGACAAAAAAATCATACGACTAGTTGTTATATCAAAATCTTTACTATAAAGTCGTCTCACTGAAGATTGATGTTTCTAGGAAAGTTACAAAGAAAAAATGTGTCCGAAGAACGGTTTACCGTGCAATTCAATGTCATGCTTGACAAGGAGCAATTCAATGTCATGCTTGACAAGGAGCAATGCAATGAAGGCTATTCATATTAAGTTGAATAACGCTGACTTTCATAAGGTCATATCGATTGATCACCTGTTCGATATTTTCCGACAATATCCTGACGCCAGTTACATCTTAAATGGTGGCAATACTGCTCATGGTAAGCGGAGGGTTGAAAAATGATTTGTCATTCCAGTTATATGTATCAATGCTATTGAGTTGTTCGGAAAGTACTTTCGTTTTTTCTCGACAAGAGAATTTAATTGTATTTTTCCGCACCCAATTTGACACTTAAGCCGCATAATCATTAAGTATATGTTCTGAGAGCTGATATCGCAAGGCTTGTGTGTGAAAAAGTCCAATTGATTCTACGTAGTAGTTTTGTTTGGTGCCCCTTTAAATATGGAGAGCGAAAGGCAACATTTTCGTCATGTTTTACCTTTTAACTATAGAAAAGGTGTGTATGGAGAACATGTGTTGACAGTACGTCAGTGCCAGAACTGGTTTGCAAAATTTCGATCCGGCAATTTTGATGTCGAAGATGCACCACGTTCTGGAAGGCTGGTTGAAGCTGATAAAGACACAGTGAAGCCATTATTTGTTGCAAACCGGCGAATAACAAACCGTGAGATCGCTGAGAGGTTAAATTTATCGAATTCGACCGTCAATTAAATTTGTTTAGGTTTAATCTCAAAGCTCGACATATGGGTTTCGCGTGTTATTACGGAAAAAATTTATGTGTTTGCATTGACGTCTGTGATTTGCTTCTCAAATGTCAAGAAAACGATCAATTTTTGAAACGCATCATCACTGGGGACGAGAAATTACAACAGTTACCTACAACAGCGTTTAATGCAAAAGATCATGGAGTAACAGATGAACCGGCTCAAAGCACTTCAAAAGCAGATATTCATTAAAACAAGATGATGTTATCTGTTTAGTCGATTCCAAAGGAAACGTTTTTTTTTTTTTAGCTTCTACCGGTCAACGCAACAATTGTGAAGTTCGGAGTCTCCTATAGAGAGAATGCGAAAAGAATCGAGGGCAGACGAGCGGTGGCGTAAGGTGCGCGAGCCCTTAGACAAAATTAAGCGCGAAAACATCGAGAGCGGCCGGTGGCCTAGTGAGTATGGAGCCGGCCAGCGGATCCAAAGGTTGCGGGTTTGATTTCCGCACCGGTAGCGATTATTTTTCTCTTCCGATCCTACACGATTAATTCTGAAGTATACTCTTATCAACTGGACAAATTTAATGATTCACTTCAACAGAAAAGACCAGAATTGATAAATGGAAAAGGTGTAGTGACCCGCCGAGATAACGCGAGACTCCAGATATACTCCAGATCTGGCACCTTCTGATTATTATTTGTAGTAGTAGTAGTAGTAGTTTATTCATCGATCCCTTACGGGTTACAATACTTTCCTCCTTCCCCTTCTTCTTATAACTAGTTTCCTTATCCTACCTTACCTTATTCTATTTTACAATTATCCTTAACCTACACCTTCGCCTTCGTTTCGCCCGCTCGCTCTCCTCCCCCTCACCGCACACTCTCCTCTCCTCCCCCTCACCGCACACTCTCCTCTCCTCCCCCTCACCGCACACTCTCCTCACCTGTCCCTCTCCCGCACTCTCTCCATTCTCTCTCTCTCTCTCTCTCTCTCTCTCTCATTCCCGACCTCCGCTTCCGCTACCTCCTCATTCTCTCCCTTCTTCCCAATCATTCCTTCTACTTCACCACTTCTTCCCTGTTTCCTCTCATTTTCCCCTCTCCTACGCTCCTCTCTTTTTCTCCCCTCCTCCAGTTTTACCAACCATTCCTCCCCCCCCCCGTCCCCCGCCCCAATACTTGCCCTATCTTTTCCTTCCACAACCCTCTCTTCCCCTTCTCCCCCTCCCATCCTTCACACCTTTCCCATATATGCTCCCACGTCTCCTTCTCCTCCCCACACAGTCTACATAGTCTTTCTTCCTCTGACCTCCAATACCAACCACTCCTTACCTCATTCCCCAGTCTTGCCCTTGCCAACCTTCTTTTTCTGCTCTCCGACCATTTCCCATTTCTTATGTACTCTGCCTTCCCGTGCTCTCTCAGTACCTTGTACCAACTATTCGTTCTTGATGCCTTTATCCTTTCACCTCTTTCCCTCTTCTGCTCTTCTTTGTCCCTTCTCTCCAGTTCCTCAAATCCTTCCTCTTTACCCACCTCTATCCCTCTTGCCTCCCAGAACTCTTTCCTTTCCTTCTCCCACTTCCCTATCGTCCTACCCCTTCCTTCCCTCTCTTTCAATTCCTCCCAACATCTCCTCGTCAACTCCCCTCCCTTCCCTTCCTTTAATCTTTGCTCAAATCTCCAAGCCCTCCTCCCCATCCTCACCCTCAACTTGTCTCTCCCTGCCTCCTTCCTCATCATATATCCCGGTGTGGTTCTATCCACCCCCATAACCCACCTTAAGAACCTTTCCTGCATCGCCTCTAAACCCCTTCTCTCTCCCCATCCCCACACCTCTGCCCCATAACCCATTACCGGCCACACCAGCGTGTCAAAAAGCCAAATCCTTCTCGTCCAATTCTTTTCCCACAACCTCTTCCCCAGCCCCCACACCTGCCTGATTATTATTTGTTTAGATCTGTACAAAATCTTTTAGATGGTAAAACCTTTACGTCAAATGAGGAGGTCAAAAATTATCACAATTAGTTTTTTGCCAGCAAAGAACAAAAATTTTATGAGCGTGGAATCATGCTGCTGCCAGAAAGATGGCAAAAGATATTGAACCAGAATGGTCTATATATTATATTATTCAATAAAATATTTATTTACTATAAAAAAATCGTCTTTCATTTTCATAAGAAAAAACGAAACGAGTTTCCGAACAACCCAGTATTACGGAAATAAACAAAAAGGTTAAATAAGATGAAAGGAGTTGGTTCATCACTCTAGCATGAAATTACTATTTTTGTTTCACATTACTCAAGTATAGTAAATCAAACATTTAATTACGTTACAGGGTAAAAATAGTAAAAATCTGGTACTTGACAGGAAAACTGAGGTTACACTATCTGGAAAAATAAATTTGACAATAATCTTTACAAAATTTGCCACTATGAACGTGTACTATTCAAAATTATTCAACCTTTCAGCTTGAATTTAGCCACTGATTAAAAAGAAATTACAGTCCCTTCAAGTAGTTTGGCACACTTTTTGATCAAGTGTTCAACAAAATGTGGTGTCAAATCCTCCCTTCTGCTCCAAATATTTCTCAATATACTGAATAGTTGGCAGTCTCTGTTCTTCCCAACTTAGTCTTACCCGAGAAATCTTATAAAATTACATAATACCGAAACAAAAGGATATTATGACTCACATCAGTATTACGTACTGCATGAATTTGCCATTTCTCTCTTTTTTAAAAAGCACTTTACTCCAAACGAAACGCGACAGATTTAAAATTATAGTAATTTATCCCGTCGTGCGATCTTCATTTATTATTTCCATTAATACATATCTGAAGAAGATTTTCACACTCAAGCATTTGTTGTAGCTAATTATTATAGCCTAGTTTTATTTCATAGGGGTTTACAGAATTGGGAAGCCAGATGTGTACGTCGATTTGAACGACATTACGGAATTGCGACGTGTGTATAAAGATGACAGGTCCTTAACTTTGGGTGGTAATGTCACATTAACGGTCGCCAAAGATACTTTTGAAACGTACTCTAAAGACCCTGGATTTGAGTACCTACGTCATCTTGCTCAGCACATCGACCTTATAGCGAGTGTGCCAGTACGAAACGTAAGCCTGCTAAACTATTTGTGCTCATAGCAATTTGTTGCAAACTGACAATTTTGGTTTTCCCGAAAATCTCTTTCCATGCATTAATTGTATCATTATTGATATTAAAGTTGTAGGTCGCCGTATTGTGTGCCATCAACAATTTTTAAGTAATCTTCATTATTCAAAAGTATTCATTAGTTTGATTCATATAGAACAAATCTTACATTTTCAAATGTCAAGGTGCCTTTTGCTTTCGTAAACGATAGGGTGTATTGTTGCTTAGACACACATATAGCCGCGACAAGACTAATTAATTGACGCTTATGTTACCTTGTGCAATGATATTTTGTCTCATATAAACTAATTCACGCGTGTTTATTGAACGTTAATTGATCAGAATATTCGTTATTTTACCCGTAAATTATATTCCGGATCCTCTCTTGAGGCAGTGAACATTGCAAACAATTTCTAAGAGCTTAGCAAAGTTGATATTGCTACGTACATTATGTATAAATATAATGTTATGATTGAATACACAAGTTGAACAATTGATGAGAATTTATTCACAAGAAATAAATACATATTTATTTTATCTTGGCTAATGAACCCTAGTGTCTCAAAAGTTTCGAGAAAGTAAAGCACAATTTTTAAAGAAACTATGTATTCAGAGCAACAAGGGGAAGCGCACTACAAAATCTAATTTCTTCACAGTTCGAGACTCTTCATATATTTTAATTTGATAACATAACAAAATACTATAATAACAAAAATATAAAACTGATTGCACTAAACAATGAACACCTTGTAACGATTTCATACTATACGTTTCAAACGTATTGTTCAAACGTAAAATTTCATGAGACACTTTGTTAATTTTCGTTCTGTTTTCAGATTGGCACATTAGCTGGAAATATGATGATAAAGCACACCCATCGCGAATTTCCGTCGGATCTGTTTCTAATATTTGAAACTGCAGGCGCAGAAATGCATATACGTAAGCGAATTCCTGCTTCTCTATTTCGCTTTCTGCTTAAATTTTGGCCGTTACACAGGCCTTAACCATTTTATTCTTCTCTTTGTCTGTATTTTCAGTCGAGTCACCTGGCAAGAAGATTAGTACGTCAGTATTAGATTTTCTCACCATTGACATGCGCCACAAAATCATCTACAGCATTGTCCTCCCGCGGTTAGACAAGGAATATGAGTACAGGTCGTATAAGGTAAGAGAGGAAATTGAACGAAAGTCATTTTCTTTTTCTATCACTGTCAAATCTGTATGTAAATAATTATTAATATAAAAATAATATATATAATTATAATAATATAAAAATATAATAAATTAACCGCAAATGTTATCGCATTGGATATACATCACACATTTGGCCTAAAAACAACAATTTTCTTGCATCTTATAAATATTAACAAATGTTAGAATGGGTAGGATTGGCATAAACAGTTTTGTTTCACTCGTTATTTTCAATCATCAAGCCAACAATATCTAGCATTCATCAACATAGAATGATATACAGGGTGATTCTAGTAACTGGGCCAAGCTATAACTCTTTTTTAAATTTGAGAACAGAATCGTATTGAAAAAGTTTGTATTAGTTGAAAGGCTCTATCATCCCGTGCACCGATTTTTTTCCCAAGTGCATTAGTGTATGTGCAAAGTGCAGTTGCACTGTTTTTTTTTTTTTTTAATTCAACCACCCATTTTCTTTTACATAAACGCGTTCCTCAGGTCATTCTGTAATAAAACTGTATAAGGGGAATCATCGAAAAAACAACAGTTTACGAGATATTTCGCTTTATTCGAACTCTTATAACAGATACTCGAACGACAATCTGTGGCTCAACTGTTTTGATTCGAAAATACCCGCAATACTTTCTTTTTTAAACTTCCTTTATTTTGGGAATTGCTGGAAGTGTTATCTAATGAGAATATACAGGGTGAATCAGAATTCGAGGGAGAAAATTTAAGGAGTGGTAGAACACACGAATGCAAGCAATTTTTGTCAAAAATGTATGAGCGCAACGCAAGGGGTGAAAAGTTTAGAAACAGGATAGTTTTCCACCGTCACATTTAACGCGCTGCCTGTCACGCGCATCGTCGATCCTGACCTGGCTGTCAATGTGTTAAAGAATCATCACAAGAATTAAAGGAGATATTTTACGCTATCGGGATGATATTTTTATCTTATTCACTGGCGATGAGAGCGCGGTTCTTTGTTTAACCCTTTCTGGTCGAATACAAAGCCTATACATTTAACTTTTCCTACCGTGCCACGTTAACACGTTCAGCGTGGCGTCGGTCCCTGGGGACCGTTAGCGAACTTTCCGTTCGACCGGCGTCAGTCGCTCGGACCGACAGTGAACCTATCGCTTGAGCAGCATCGGTTCCTGGGACTGACACTATCAAGGAAACAAACTAAATGTGTAATTTTAATTAAATTGATTAAAACATTCGAAGCTTTTTGTCGAATAAAATATGGTGCGCAACTCAAGGGATAAAAAGTTGTAGGGTATTTTTGTACCCTCAAATTTAACGCGCTGACGGCCGCATGCGTCATCGATGCCTGACCTGGCGGCGGACGTGTTAAAGAATTATCACAAGAATGAGAGCAGATATTTCACAAAACACTTTATTAACACTAATATTATTGATTTAAGTATATGCCCAAAAATAAAAAGTTTAAAGGTAACACGCTAACTGCTATGCGAATTTTTGAGGAAACAACCGTTAGCCACACACGCTGCTCAGAACTGCGCTAGTTTTGTGGGATATCAATGCCAAGCGTACTTCCAATTGTAAGATTAAAACTTACTGGAGTCTTTTTCAACATTTTCCATCGAAAAAAAGGAAAAGAAGTAGTAGTAGTGGATATATTTGTTTTAATGGATAAATTCATTTTTTTCATTTTAAGTTACACAATTATTGTTTATGCTGAGTCGCACGAATTTCATTTAAAGTATTAGTTTTTTCGGTACTTCCCATTAGTGGATATAACAGTCAAACAAATGAATTGCTGTGGTTTCAATACTGTAATATGGAGTATAAACTTACTTTTCTTCTCGCTCGTGAAATTAAGAGTACACCAGTAAAGATTAGTTATAATTATGAATACTTTCAAACAATTTCACGGATATATTTATGAAATATATATGGATATAAGTAAAATGAATGAATTTTCCATGTTGTCTTGATTTCTCACTCTCTAAATTTAAAATACGGGATTTGTTTATATTTTTTTGCGCGTAGTAATGCGCAGTTAAGGGACAGAGTTGCACTTCCTATGTCCCCCCGCTTGTACATTAGTCAGATAATGGCAATTGTTGACGCTCTTGACATTGCTTGGACGCCATGAGACTTTGCTCAATGGCGCCTATTATCTATAACTGACACTTTATGGCTGCATCGTGACGATAAACTTTTCAATAATATTGTTACCAAAATTGATCGTATCCGACGTTACATCATCCCAAACAATTTGCTGTCTTCTAAGCTGATCATAAAGTTGAGCTCTATCTATTAATGTCGATTTTATCTTTTAGATAATGCCAAGGGCACAAAATGCTCACGCTCATGTTAACGCTGGCTTCTTGTTTAAATTGAATGCTGCTGGAACCGTTTTGTCGAAGCCGAACATAATAATCGGCGGTATAAACGAGGATTTCGTAAGTAATTATGACAACACATTTTTCATTTTTTTAATATGTATAATAGTTGCACAACTCGTGATGATATAAAAAAAATATATTGAGCAGTACTAAAAGATGCAGATGATATTCACCCTATCACTGATTATCAAACCCTACCGACGTTCAAACGAAATTGTAAAAAAATGGTCAAGTTAATATTGATCTGAGAATATAATTTTATGTATTCAAATTAATGTTATTAGTTTACTTATAACCACCTTTTCATCATTGCTGATATAAAAAATTCCCTTACTTTTACTTTAGTGCTTTTAAATCAACGTTTCGTTACTATGAATGCGCTTGCATAAGCATGTATTTGGTTTGGGAGGTTAGGAATATTTCTCAAAATGGAAAAAGTCATTGATTCCAAAATATTTATAATTAATTTTTAATAATAGGTGTTTCATTTCTATATGTAAAAAAAAAATCGACTATCTCACGTCTTTTTCATTTGTTCGCATAACATTTACAATAAAAAATCTTTCTACAAAAAATACTAATTCCCACCAATAACGCTTTTTCTCATTGAATTCATAGCGGTCTATCATGTTTAATTCCCTACAAAAAGGTTTTTCGATCTAAACTTGTTATATTGTTACTTCAATTTAGTATCATGCGACCAACACGGAAAACTATCTCGTGGGGAAAAAATTGACAGACAAAACCGTTCTGAAGACGGCACTCGACAAATTAGACACTGAACTGAATCCAAATCACGTTTTACCGGATTATTCACCGGCATTTCGGAAAACCTTGGCCGAAGGTTTGTTTTACAAGGTAAGAAATTATTAATTTACCCCATACTTTTCTGCGATTGAGGTTAAATGTCTATGTCGACACTTCCCTCAAACATAGTACATTGCAAATAAATCGTAATTTATTAAAAAACCACATTTTATACAGTTTACATTCCATATGCTATGAATTTTGAAAACAGTGATTCGGAAAAAAAGGTAGAGGTTCGTACTTATATACTAAAAGCCATTCTGTTACAATCAGTAGGCCGTATACGTTTAACTAAATGGTTTATTTTGTGCTGAACATAAGTGTTCTCGACATGCATCGGCTTCGAAGGCTCTCACGCAATTGCCTCTGGTCTAAAACTATCAGGCCTAGTAATAATTAATGTCGTTTTCCAATAGATTTTTAAAACTGGTTTATTTAAACAAAACAAAACAAATTAATCAACGACATAGTCGCCGTTGTTTTCAACTACTTGTGCCCAACGCTCAGATAGCATCTTAATCCCTCTATTGTAAAACTCTTGCGATTTTGATTAAAAAAACACGGTCAAGGCGTTTTTAAGGTACTCTTTATTATTGAAATGTTTTCCAAGAAGAAAATTTTGCAAGGAACGAAACAGATGATAATCGGATGGGGCAATATCTGGAGAATATGCAGGTTGTGGGAGAACATCCCATCCCAACTGGCGTAATTTTTCCGCCGTGATTCTTGCAGTATGCGGTCGTGCGTTATCGTGATGAAGAATTACGCCCTTCCGATTAACCAGCTCGGGTTCTTTTTCTCTCAAAGCTCGGTCCTTTCCAATTGTGCACAATACGCTTCACTTGTAATAGTTAGGTTGGTTGGAAAGAGTTCATAATGAATAATTCCTTTAAAATTCCACCAAACACACAACATCAGGTTTTTCGGATGCAAGTCAGGCTTTGGCGTGGACTTTGGCGCTTCGCATTTGTCCAACCATTGTGGCCGTCTCTTCAGATTGACATAAAGCACCCATTTCTCATCTCCAGTAACAATTTGCTCTAAAACTGGCAATCGGTTTTGTCGAGAGAGGAGCGAACTGCAGATTCTGACTCTTTGATTGCGGTTGTTTTCCGTTAATCAATTCATGTGAACCCACTTTTCAAACTTTTGGACCTTGCCAAGTGACCGAAATTGATTGCAAATAGCTTTTTGCGATCAGTTTAAAGCTGTCGCAAGCTCTTGTTGCGTTACTTGAGGATTTTTAACCGAAAGAGCCTGAAGTGCTTCCCTGATCACTTCTACTGACTACTGACCAGAAAACGACACTAAATGTTACTAGACCAAATAATTGACGCCTCGGCCGCGCTTTTGGTGTCGCCTTCGTTACTTCTTCGAGCGACTTACAAATTGGTTCTAATTCTATATGTTTCTTCGTAATTAAGAATTTGTCGTGAGTTTAGTTTGTCCTGAGCGTTCGACCAGACAGTGCAGACCCGAAATATCGCAGTGGCGGTACGATTTTGGAGCGCGAGCTCTCGACTGCTCAACACGATTATGATACTGACAAGAATCTCTGGCCACTCAACAAGCCACTACCAAAGCGAGAGGCCATTCATCAGACATCCGGCGAGGGCCAGTATGCCAACGACATTCCACCATTTCCAGGCGAAGTGTTCTGTGCGTTCGTCATATCGGACATTGCCAGCGGAAAAATTACGAGTGTCGATGCTAAGGATGCCTTGGTTCGTTACTCACAATCAATTCATATATTTTACTTACGAGTACACTTCATTGAATAGCTATGATCAGGAGGAAAATCATGGTGCAGGATGAAATATCAGTGAAGCAGATAAACCCTCTTTCACTTATCAAATCTCCTGCATTCTTATACCACGGGGTTTAGATATTATATGAAGACGTACTATACATTCCTAATTTCTTAAATATTTCTCTCCATCGATCTTATTAAATTACAGTCTATGAAAGGAACAATCGCGTTCTTCACGGCAGCCGATATACCTGGGGCTAACATTTTTATCGCTGGTGCAGCCAAACACCCTTTTTACAGTTCCGACGAACCGGTAAGATAAATTCAAAGTAATTTCGTAGCTTTTCTATTCTTAAAAAAGTTATCTCATACATTGTTTGCCATTTGACCTTATAATGAAATGGTACAGTATTTGTTCGCTATAATAAATAACTATTATTGCTTTTCTGCAGTTATTCGCAGACAAGGAAGTAATTTATGCCGGACAACCAATCGGTGTAATTGTCGCCGAAACTCAAGACGTGGCAAATAAAGCTGCAAAACGTGTGAAGGTAAATTACGTTGATGTCCTGAAAGAGAGACCGTTGTTAACTATCGAAGACGTTATTGAAAAGAACGACAAGACAAGATTGTTACAAACTGTCAACCGCCCAGCGTCGGCTACAGGTGATTTTTATTTCCATTTATCTTTTCTGCATTCAAAACCTTGAAGTCATCGAGTATAGGTTTATTTTAATGTAGAATATATGCGTGACATTTCTGTGCACTGGTATATATATTCGAGAGAGTACGTTCAGAACATCGTGATGGTTGGAACGTTATAATATTACATTTGGGGGGGGGGGGGGCAGTACATGTAAACGCTCAAAATCGAGCTGTTCTTCGCGATTTTTTTTAGAAAGGAAAGAAATGAGCAATCCTTTTGCAATTGCAGACATCTTTAAAAGTACTATTAACACGTTCGTCGCCACGTCACTCGTACTTGGGTGACGGCCCCTGTGGCTATGTTTTCCGGATGACACTCTCCATCGTTCAATTGAAACAGGATTTTGTACGTAGTTTACAATCATTTCCTTTTGTATCACAATAATGACGAGTACGCATATACAAAATAGACAGATTGGACATATTAATAAATGGAAATATGACACTCTCCTTCGTTCAATTGAACCAGGATTTTTGTTGGTAGTTTACAAGAATTTCATTTGTCATCGGGGAAACATAGCCACAGGGGTTACATCCACGTACGACTGATGGGCGACGAACGTGTTAAAGACCACATCAACATTTTTTTGTGAAAAAATATTACAAAGTGGCGGATTTATGGACAACCAAAGAGAGCGTCTCGTCCTCGTAGTTGTCAATTGGCGGACAGGATGCAACTCGTATTTTTCTCTGAAATCAAAAATCCAAAGCGATTTGTTAATATTCTAGGTTCCTTTTCTATGTAAAACCTCAAAAACACGGAAGAAATCGCAAAATAAAAATTTTATGCATTTTTAAACGAAAACTTTGAATTTTCTGGAACAAAATTTGACTTCAACCTGCTGTAAAAAAAAAAGTAAAAAAGATTTTTTTATCAAATTGTAAGTTCACATAGAAGAGAATTTCATGCTGCAGAGAACGAATTTTGAATTTTTACGTAGGTTAAATAGATTTTGTTTACTCCTGGCCGCTAATTAGAAAAAATCGCAAAAATAGAAACTGGAGCAAAAGCGGTTTAAAGTTTTCGATGCGAATACTGTGAATTATTGGTTACATACAGGAATTTTCGGCTAGTCAGCATCTTAGTTTGCATTCATTTTTCCCAGTCTGCTTGCTCTTCAGCCTCCTTGCTGCTGAGTGGGTGCCGGTTGTCCTGTCTTATGATTCGACCCTTATCGGCATTATCCGTGAACATTTAATATTGCTGGCACAAAAGATTGGAAATTGTTTACCGCGTATTATAGTTTTAATGAAACATTAGAAAGAATAACGTAGTTAGACGATTATTTTTTGTGAAGGGGATATCAAAGTAGTCGCGTAGAAACGATGCGGTAACGATGCGTGTTGGCGCTGTGCGAGTGTGCGTGTTTTTTCGTCGCCGGCCACGTTAGGTCACCCAAAAAAAGATGTGACGTCACATTTTCACACAGAATAATATTTTATAGTTGTGTGTGTTCGTATAGAGATTATAATAGTGTAAGAGGTATAATCTCATAAAAAAAACACAGGCTATAGACTGAGTCTGCTGATGCGTATAATGTGGGTACTGAGTCAAAACTTTTTACCTGCATTGTCGCGGAGATACTACCTTAAAAGTTCTTCATTGGAAATCCTTTCGTAAATTAGCCGAATGTGCTGTTCCATTATTTCGTCGATCACTCGAGCTCCATCCTTAGACGTTAACAATTGATTTGTTGGCGCAGCAGCTGTCGGGATCCGCAGGACAGTACTCATGTTTTGGATTATTATTCGTGGAGTACATATGATAGAAAATGGCCGTTACAGCCTTCTTTATGTCCTCGAGGTTCTTGACATTCCTCCGAATACCCAATCCGTAGTATAATGACAATTTGTTCAATAGAGCTTCAGCTCAAATAGAGTCTTTAACATTTCGGAGACGACTGGCTATCCTCTTCTGCATGTGGCCAATACACTTACTTTTTACCACTTGAAAATCGTCACCATACCGATTTATATCTTGTATTTCAAAAACGGGTAGACAGAGTCGACCGCTCAATTATACCTCTGACTCGAACGCAAAGTATAGGAGGGTCACGTTTATATGTTATAACATGAGAAATACTTTGAGTTAGGTTTAAAAAACTTGCTGTCATATTCTTAAAATATTATGCAAAAAAAAAACGACTTTTTGAAAGTTTTACATGTACTGCCCCGTCTTAAGTAACTGTTAGAGCCATTGAAATTATATTAGTAGGACATGGCAAAACTTCAACAATATTCCTGAAATTTTTCATAGGGAGCAATACGAAACACGTGGTGAAAGGTGTTTTTGCGGTTAGCGGCCAATATCATTACACAATGGAACCACAAACTTGTGTTTGCGTACCAATTGAAGATGGGATGGATGTTTATCCGGCTTCACAGTGGATTGACCAGGTCCAGGTCTCAATCGCCATATGTCTCGGGATTAAGAATAACAGGTGAGCGGTTGAACAAGCGATAGTATTTAATAACGCTTTGGTATTATTGGAGACCCATAGGATTACGAAAGCTTTTTTTCGCAAAACCGTGTTTTTATATTCGATAACTGGTAAAGGAAAATAGAATTAGTGGAAGTTCGGTTGAAAAAGTTATGTTACGAAATACCAAACGAATGCAATTTGGCGTTGGTTACAGCCGATTTTATTTCAAATAATGCAAGGTTAAACCTATCATCATTCTATATCACACTTATAGTTACTACTAAGAATTTGCGTGAATTTGATCTTACTTCTTATATTGACAATTTTGTCATGAGCTTTCTGAGTTTAAAGATGAAGAGTCCAAATCGCTTTTGCGGTTACAAATCGATTTCGCAGTCGCTGTTATTCTTTCTCTGTCAAACACACACACTGTCGTCGCTCCAGATGTCTCGTACGCAGAAAGACTTCACCGTCGATCATGGCGGAACACACACCCACGCTCACGTGCACACAACCAACGCCCGTGACGCTTCGCATCCTACAATAGTGTTTCGTTAGTATAACGATAACAGCTTCAATATTTGTGAAAAAGGTGATATCGTTAAAAGCAAAAAAGCGAATAAAGATGGTGCATTCGCGGGAAAAAGTAAATATAGACTAGTGCATACATCAGTACGAAATGTTGACATCGTGAAGCGCAATAAAATAGATTTAAATCCCGATTGAACCATCAAACAGCATAAATGTGACGTGTCGTTCAGCGTTGTGTTATGAAAAGTGCCTCCGTTGACGCGTACTGACAAACAGAGTAACAATATCTTCATAGTGGGTATTCTGTCTTGGTGTTGATATGCAAATCGGCACCATACATGGGCTTATTGGGTAACCATAAACCAATATGTTAGACCTGCAAAGCCGTAAACCAAATAAAACCGCTGAGTACAAGGTCTCCTTACAACCCAACCACAGTAGTATCATCATCGTATACAGTTACAATAAAAAATTTAATGTTTTTAAAATATTTCCAGGTCTAATTTAGTTATTTAATTTGTTTGAAAGCATTTTCTCATCTATTTCTAAATTTTTTTTCGAAAATTGGTTTATTACGATTACAAGTGAGCGAACTAGCTGAAAAGGCATGATTATACATTTCATTTACGATCAAAAACTTCTTATTTTACAAAAACTGTTAGGTTGTATATCGTACACAGTTGCTTATTATATAAGTATTAATCAAATTTTCGAATATTTTTTTGTACGATTTCTTTTATGCGGTCCCTATCCACCGCACAAAAACAGGTTTTACTGTGTAATACAGAAATTAAATGAGGTGTGAGGTGCGTTCAAAGAATGTAATTATGTAGACTGGCTCACTTTTCTTTCTTTTTCTAATCTACAGCCTAAATATACGAGTTCGGCGTCTTGGGGGTGCGTATGGCGCAAAAATTTCTCGCGCAACGCAAATCGCCTGTGCATGTGCTCTTGTCTGTCACAAATTAAACCGACCATCTCGATTCGTCATGTCGATTGAAGACAACATGCAGGCAATCGGCAAACGAAATCCAGCGCGACAGGAATATGAGGTCGGTGTTGATGATGATGGAAAGATACAATATCTCAATTCGAAATTTTGGAGTGACGTTGGGTGCAGTTTCAATGAAATGACAGCTTTTATTGTTGGCCATCACATAACAAGGTAATGCATGCATTAGTGTCATCATATTTGGATGCATGTCTTTTTGTACGTTATACATGGGCCAAATCGGGCACTTTTAAACGTCATCCCATTCAATTTTTTTTCAAAATGTTATATGTTTTTAATACCGATAAAAAACGCGTTCATGAATTTTTTTCACATTTCTCTCACCATCCGTTTCTAACATGCAAACTTTTTTAAAACTTGGGCCCTTTTTTTCAAATGGTCGTAACTTTGCGGAAAATGCACCAATTGGATCGTTCTTGTTTTTCAAAATTTGTGTTTTTGTATGCTCCTTGAAGAAAAAATATGATTTTAATCCAAATTAGTGTCTTCATTGTTAATTTTTAATATAAAGCAAAACATTTTTTCTCTCGAAATACGCCTCCTTCGATTTTATTAAAATTCTCAAAAAAAACTTTGGGTATAAGAATTTTTCAAATTTGTCCATTGACGGTAAATTTTTTGTTCTATTTTTTTTTCTTAATACGAAAATATATATTCTATGAAATCGTATGTTCCATTCTAATGCATAAAGTTTTTTTTCGAGATGTATGTCCCCTGCGACATTTTTGAAAAAATTCTCAAAAAAACTGATGGACACGAGAATTTAAAAAATTTTTTTGGCCGTTGGTAAACTTCCGTTCTTTTTTTTTTTAATAAAAAAATGGGCACAGAATAGATATTTTCGACCGGATGAATTTAAAAAATGCGTGTATCCATCTAAGTATTTATGAGAATATTTTCAAAAAAATCGGAGGGTGCGTACATCTCGAAAGAAAACTGTCTTTGCTTTAAATTAAAAATAAACAATAAAGACACTAATTTGGATTAAAATCATATTGTTTCTTGAACGAGCATGCAAAAACACGAATTTTGAAATAAAGAACAAACCAATTGGTGCATTTTTCGGTAAATAATGAGAATTTTGAAAAAAATAGACACCAAATTTGAGGAAAATTTATATTTCCGAAACGGATGATCAAAAAAATCTGAAAAAAATCGCGAACGCGCTTTTCATCGGTCTTAAAAATATACAATTTTAAATAAAATCGGATGGAGGACGTACAAACGTGGCCGATTTGGCATCTAATGCCCCATATACACCCCTCTTCTACTGATTACAAACTTGGATTGAAATGTACAGCTGTTACGATGCCACTTATTGGACACTTGAGGGATACGAAGCAAAAACTGACTTGCCATCCAACACCTTTTGTCGTGCACCTGGTGAGAGCAATATACACTTTTTCTAAAAAGTCTTTCTACTGTAATTTTGCGTAGTAATACATGGAAAGCAATACAAAAATATATGCTACAATGCTTATCGCCGGAAAGGGTTATACGTGGAATAAACAAAGATAGTCATAAATAATGCATACTATAGTAATAGTCGCTCCTGGTTTCTGTAATTCTTTACCTTTTTCCTTCTAATTTTATGTTTTTTCTCCTACTGAACAGGGTCGACCGAGGGCACAGCAATGACGGAACATATAATGGAACATATTGCTAGAGTATTGAAGAAAGATCCAATGGAAGTGAGGATGCTGAACATGACCGAAAACGATAAGAAAATGTTGCTACCAATGATCGAGGAACTAAAAAGATCGTCAGAATTTGATTCAAGAAAGTTGGCTATTGATAACTTCAACGCCGTAAGTATGACTCAATTTTTGTTCGGTACCGGTTATCGCCCCCGCCTTTACAGACATTCGCTATCAGTACTACTTACTACTTTGTTTGAAATAAATGCCATCTCGTCTATTGTCTACAGCAATACCTACCATCATCATTATACGTATTTAAACTTTACTAATCCTTTACAAACCAATATCCCTTCTCCATCGAAAGTTTCTGCTTCGACACTAACATTTTTCCTACTGCGATATGACAATCCTATCCCTTGCATCACCTACCGAGATAACCACTGTTAGCAGAAGAGAGTACATCGTACAATAACTTTATTTTAGACATAATATTAGTGAAATAGTGTTTGACCACAACACACACAGCACATTATTCAATACAAATTACAGTAATAGACTTGTAATTTGTCGTCAAACGACGATTTTCATCGTATAGCATATCGTCCAAATAAGCTTAGTGTACACAACCCCACGATCAAACACTGAAAGAATGACAATGAAGCGTCCATTCCTTCGACCATTTCCAACGGAGGTGAATCTACATGCAAAAATAAGTCGAAAAAAAACATACCAAAATTTTTTTTAAACGCTCCGTTTTCGAGGAAATCGACTTTGAATTTTCGCCAGGTGCAAGCGCCCTGAAGCATGGCATTGTATATCTATATCTACCGCTTCGCGTCGTCTGCGAGTACGCTTGGGTAGTTATGACGTCACGATAGGCCGCTTCGGTCTCACTGTCGCGTATACCGAGTGTCCCTGCTGGACCTGCTTCGATGTCACGTAATGAGATAAGGCATTGCGCCGCGACGAAGCTGGTTGTACCGACTGGGTTTCGAAAGAGGTACGGTACGTGTTCAAAGTTGGTTGATTTGAATGAATTTATTTTTATACAATGATGAAAACTTGTTGAACGCTGGTTGCTTGGAGAGTGAAGTGAGGTGTGGTGGCTGTCTGTTTTTAAATGTTTCTGAGTATGCGGGAAGGATTCTGATTTGTCAAGGAAGGTGGAGAAGGGGTAGTTTTGAAGCTGTGAAAATTTGAGGTGAGAGGAGGTGGAGGAATGGGTGGCGAAAGTAGCGGTACATCGGGGTGTTTCTGTTTTATGGTAGGGTCGCGGTCGGTCGGCGCGGAGGATGATTAAAGTGTTTTGTAACTATTGTGGGTTTAAGATTATAAAATGTTGAGCGGATTGGGCGTGTGGAGAGGATTAACGGATTGTGGAAGGGACACAAGGGATTAGGTAATGACCGACTGGTCCGGTAATATTTTTGGGAGTGTTATATATGTACATTAGGGTAGTGGGGTGTACGGTGGGACCGGACAGGCGCTCGGATGCGCTTCCACTTACAATTAGTGAAAATTCAAAGTCGATTTTTTCGAAAACAGACTGTTTAAAAAAAAATGATCATTCGTTTTTTCGACTTATTTTTGCATGTAGATTCACCTCCTTTTCGGTTGTACCACCGGTTTGCGACCACCCTGTATAGTTGATTGTTCTGAAGATACTTCGTGTGTCGACGATATAAGTAATGGAACGTTAAGAAAGAACGCTTTACAGTAAAACTTTATTTGTACAATTTATATTCCTTCTTTCTCATGCTTCCACACATTCTCTGTTTGTTCTCTTAGCAAAATCGTTGGAAGAAGAAGGGTATCTCTATGGTTCCCCTTATGTATCCATTGGCGTATTGGGGTCAATTTAATGCAATGGTTTCGATTTACGCAAGAGATGGAACAGTTTCTGTGACACACGGTGGAATTGAATGCGGACAAGGAATACATACAAAGGTGAAAATTCTGTGCGGGATAAATGTTTTTTATTAGTATTGTATTGTATTTATTTATTTATTAGGTGATCCCTTTCGGATTATATCTTATCCTACAGACCCTCCTTTTCTTCCTTTCTCTATCTTATTCTATTTTAATCTAATTTCTCCCACTTTCTGCCTCTTGTCTCCCCTGCTCTCCATCCCCTCCTCCATAACCTCCGCTTCCCTCCATCCTCCTGTTTCTTCTCTGCCTTTCCTTCACTCTGCTCCCTTTTTCCCCACCGCCCCCCCCCCCCCTTCCTTCCTAGCATCACTCTTATTCTCTCCCTCCAGTTCACCCTTTCCTCTTGACCTCCTCCCACACATGCTCCCATGATTCCTCTTTCTCCCCGCATAGTCTGCATTTGCTTTCCGTTTCCTCTTTCCTCTCCTTTCAGCCCCATATTTCCATGCCATACCCCATCACTGTCCAGACCAGCGTATCAAACAATCATACTCTCCTTTTCCAATCCTTTTCCCACAACCTTTTGTTTTGATTAGTATTCATTAAGTAATTTACGCTTTTATTGAAAATCGGTTAATTTATTCCAAACTATGAAAGTGCCATTGCTGGTAGATCAAGCAGCAAAAATTCTGTCTGCGCCATTCGCAAGTTCCTATTCCAAATATTGCCTGCGTCGTTCGCAGATCGCACAAGTGGCAGCGCATATTTTGGGTATCGACCTCGACTTGGTAACTGTGAAGCCAACCAATAATTTGGATGCGCCTAATAACGCCGTCACTGGCGGAAGTGTTACGAGTGACACTTGTTCATATGTAAGTAAAGACTGAAAATGATTAAAGTAACATCATAAGACAACCAAAATAATTTGTGTAATGTATAGCATTTACATTCTTTTTTGTTAGTTTTACAAGTACGACATGTATGCAGCTCGGTCTTTTCAGAAAACTGTTTGGCGACGAATCTTGCAAATACAAACGATAACAAAAAAGGAGTTTACGTAACAAATACTCTATTTGACCCCATTCTCGAATGATAGTAAATTGTTTGAATATTTTGTGACTACGTACATCCACAAGGCCCGTACAGCAATCATACTTGTATCTGCGTCTAGGGCAGGAATTTTTTCAGTATTGTCTACTTTACAATTTAGGTTTCTTTAATTAGGTGTCGTATAGATTTTTTAAAGGCATCAATCAATTGTTTAATGAAATGTTTGAAGAGTTTCAAAAATATGTAATCCATTAGATTTAACAATGTTAATTATTACAAAGACCTCTTATGACTTGCAATGATCACTTATGAAGGTGCTCATATATTGGTGTAATGACAAATAATGCCATTGTAACATGGAGATAAGTATTTTTCATGGATTTCATTCATTTAAAATTATATCTTTGTATTGAACTCTTGCGTTCGCAAGATGTTTCTTTATTATTCCCGTGAAACAATATCTTCAACGCATTATGATAGTTTTTTTTTAATGGAAATGGTCCAATGTAGTGGCTCAAAATCAAAACTTCTTGCAGAAGAATAGCAAAAAAATCGGTGTAAAACAAAGCAAATATAAAAAACGCTACGAACTTATTATCCAACCTAATACATTATTTTAGTTCAATTCACGTAAAATAAATTTATATAATCAAATTATATTTTGATAAATTAGTAAAAACATTGCCAGACTTGATATAGGTAATGAATGTATATTTTTGAATTTACTAATATGCTAACCTTTACTATACTGGGAATAATAGAAAATGGACTTATACCACTTTCACAATAAACGGTCCATTTCTTAATTCAAAATATTTCCACTTTAAAAACATTAGGTACTTACACTTTATTCATTTAGCTTTCCGAACGGTCAGAATTGTTGCAATGGTTTATGACTTACGGCTGATTACTATTGCTGTTTTCAGTGTATTCTAAATTCTTTGCAGACGTTAGTCTCTGCATTCAACAAAAATGAAAAAGTATAATTCTTTACAACGTGTAACAATGACACATAAAAAGAAACATGAATGTTTATAATATAATATACCCACCGAGCTTCGTACAAAATGGCTTCTCTTAATAAATCACAGATTGGAAAAGTAAAACGCACAGTTTTTCAAATTACAAAATTTTGTAAATATATGTATATGGTTTTTCATATAAACAATCTTACAATTG
This sequence comes from Anoplius nigerrimus, assembly GCA_914767735.1. Lineage (NCBI taxonomy): Eukaryota > Metazoa > Arthropoda > Insecta > Hymenoptera > Pompilidae > Anoplius > Anoplius nigerrimus. The sequence goes on from OU612078.1 coordinate 13,871,296, forward strand.
TATGCATAACTGTTTCTGTGAAACATGTTAAATTTAAAGGCCACAATGATGGCATGCAAAGAGCTGCTTAAACGATTGGAACCCATCAGGAAAGAGCTGACAAACCCAACGTGGCAGGAATTGGTCATGGCCGCTCACGAGGCCAACGTCGATCTATGTGCCCGCCATATGTAAGGCTAATTTTTTATCGGATCATTCGATTCTTACCATATCAATCTTAAATTACTTTTCATACGGTATCGTAAAATGTACTATAATTGGAATAGTTCATTTCACGCAATATAATTGTGTCCGTAGAAATTGTGACGTGTTTTGTATACAAGAAAGGAGGCATTTGCGAGGTATTATTAATATTGCCTCTTGCCATCCGTGAATAAGTATATGGCACTTTTTTACTTCACGTATCATGCTCTATATTCTGCAATTACGTCTGATTACATCACACAGTTATTCTATTTGGATAAATCTTCGTCATGGTAGGAATTTTATGAATTCTTTCTTCAAATATCATATATATCTGAACATTTTATGCGTTACATCTATTACACTACTTCAAGCTTCTATTAATAGTTATCATTTAAATAATTGACTCTCATCTTTCTACTCAACAAACTGTCATTTCAGGTTTTCTCTAAAAGATAACGTCTCCATGTATCCGATATACGGCGTAGCAGTGTCGGAAGTTGAGTTGGACGTTTTAACCGGACAACATGTCGTCCGCCGTGTCGACATAATGGAGGATGCGGGCGTCAGTATGAATCCGGAAATCGATCTTGGACAGGTCGAGGGTGCTTTTGTCATGGGTATGGGATATTGGACGTCAGAGGAACTGATTTACGATAAGCAAGTGGGCACATTGACCAACTATAGGACATGGGTAAGGACCGTTGCAATAGACTTGTTATTTTCCTATTTTAAGAAGAAATATTGTATTAAGATAAACTATTGATACTTGTCGCCCTGAGCAGAAATCTGTCCATCTATTTCCATAAAGTATTGTAGAGGTTTCACCCAATTTCTCAGATTAAGGGGGGCAGTACATGTAAACGCTCAAAATTGAGCTGTTTTCGCGATTTTCTTTAGAAAGGAAAGAAATTAGCAATCCTCCTGCAATTGCTGGCAAGTTTAAAAGTAGTATCGAAAACCTCACCAAAATTTTTTTGTCAAAAAATTCTACCAAATGGCGGGTTTATGGGCTATCAAAGAGAGCGTCTCGTTCTCGTAGTTGTCAATTGGCGGGCAGGTAGCAGCTCGTAATTTTTGTCTGAAATCAAAAATCCAAAGTGATTTATTAATGTTATAGGTTGCTGTTCTATGTGAACCTCAAAAAAGCGGAAGAAATCGTGTAATAAAAATTGTATGCAGTCTTAGACGAAAACTGAGTTTCCTGGAACAAAATTTGACTTCAATCTGCTGTAAAAAATAGTAAAAAAAATGTTTTTTATCTGATTGTAGGTTGACATAGAAAAAATTTCATGCTGAAGACAATGAATCTTGAATCGTTCCCATCGATTGAATAGTCTTTGTTTAATCCTGCCCGCCAATTTGAAAAAAACGCAAAAATAGAAAGTGCAGAAAAAGCGATTTAAAGTTTTCGATGCGGATACTATGAATTATTCGTTACTTAAAGCAATTTTCGGCTAGTCAGCTATTCCTGTACAATATAGCAGTTCTCCGTCTTCTTCGTACATCTCGTTTGCATTCCTTTTTCCAGTCTGCTTGATGTTCTAGTCTCCTTGGTACTGAGTGAATGCCGTTAGTCCTGTCTTATGATCCGACGCTTGTCGACATTAGCCGCGAACATTTTACATTACTGGCCAATTTTCAAGCCAAGCGATTCACACTTTTTTTTTAACAAAATTATAACAGGCATCAAGTCATGGGGCTACAGGTACAATCACGAAACAAGAAAAAGCAAAACTTTACAGCTGCACGTTGTTCGTAAGATCCTGCTATCTTTCACACACTCTCAAAGCACTGTCATAAAAACCATATGCGTCGTCATCGGGGGGCGCCACTTGGCACAATAAATCAAAAGACGTCCATCTACTTTGTTTTAGCGGCGCAACCTCGCACACCAAGTACACACTGCGTAATACGATTCCGTTTACTTTTTGGTACCCCCTGATATATTTGATTGGTTTTTTATTTAACACAAATTTGGTTCTAGGTTAGAATATCTAAGGGGATTTTGCGATCCGTATTGCGTTATCTCATGTACATCTCTAAATTTTCCGAAAGATTTTCATTCACTGATATAGGAAAAATCGCACAAATCATTTGCATTTTTGATAACGTTGCGTCGTGCAGTTGCTGCCTCAATTCTTGCAACCAAAAAAAAACAAGCTTTTTATGATTATTATATTTCGCGATAAAAATAATCAATGATCAAAGAAGGCGAAAATGTTTACTTAACAACCGGCCATTTTTTTTTAATAAAAGTACATTGAACAATAATCGTGTGGGTAGGTACAAATAAGTAACTGTTTATATTCGGTCGACACACATTTTTGTTTCTTGAAAAAGTAGACATGAATGATTTTCATAGCAAAATAGTAATTGTCAAATGCGAACCATGTTATAAATTATATTAATATGAATACGTTTTTCTTTTCATACAGAACTATAAACCGCCTGGGGCGAAAGATATCCCACAAGATTTCCGTGTTTCATTCAGAAGAAATACCCCTAATCCAACTGGGGTGTTGAGATCTAAAGGTAAGACTGCTTAATTATGCTATTGCTTAAACCAAGGTAAGAAACGATTGCATGACCCTTCGCGAGTTCCAGTTAATAGACTTCAGCGGTTCGTAATGGAAGTAAAGATTTTTAATTTTCAGGATTTTTAAGTCTAACAGTTTTGCGGTTTCAGTACGTATCAACAATGTAAAACAGTCTCTTGGAAATATAGATATTCATTATTTTATGATTCTATACTATACGTTTTAGTCTATGAGAAAATGCATATTCTTAATTTTTCTTTTTTGTAGAGGCGCATAAAGGGAAAAAATTCGGACTCGGGTGGGTCGAGATTCGAACCCGGGTCTCCCGATTGCTGGTCGGTTGTTCTAACCACTAACCTACCCAAACCCTGATTTAAACTCTTTCCCCTCATTCCTCTTCTTCTGACGCGTTATCCAACCTCTTCCAAGGTATACTACTACTCTTTACACAATCACAATGCCATGGGGGTGACCATCGGTGATCGGTACCGAGTTTGATCGTAGCGCTATGGGGGTCACCGCTGACCGGCAAAGCCAAGATTATTAGAAGCACATAATTCGAGTAAATTTTCGATGTTTTAAAATTTTTCAATATTATCATCGCTAGTAAAATGGTGTGAAGAAATAAATGCAATATCGGACATACAAAAATAATTTTATTTGTTTATGTAACATGCTTAAGTATTATGCGCGCATTTTGCGATGTGTTGTACTGAAACACTCCAAGCAAATGAAAGGTGGATCCAGTCTCCACAGTATGTCACAACATTTTTTGTACAGTTTTTTGCCTTTGTCTTACCAAGTAACTTAGCACTTTTTTCGTAGCACATTTTACAAAATCATCGCACGATTCTAGCTTTGCCCGACATTTTTTAAGTTCATGACGCGGATTTCTCAGTAGACTCGTACGTGAAGAAAGGCAATCATCAGTTTTACTATCTTGGCATTTTGTTAAGTGCATAGCTATTTTTATTCGAAAATCATGGATTTCTATATTTCTGTGACTTATTTGTTTGAACATTCCTAATGCATTCACAATTCAAGCATTTAATAACAATTCTATTGCTAACTTTTTATACCATATTACAGTTCTACTCAATGATGAACTATATGTATGCTATCATTTAATCCGATAAATCAACTGAAGCGTTTCCCAAATTATATTCGACAACTACTTTTGGTTTGTCGCATGAATACCATTTTTTGTTTACAGTCGTCATTTCGTTGAATGTTTAGTGAAAGCATCAACACATCCCTTTTATCATTCCATTTCAGACCTGATACACCATTTTTATTTTGTCTAGCTATGACTATATTACCTGAAAGGGGGAAATATTTACAATAAGGGGATTATTATAAACATATGAGGGCGTGAAAAAGATTGCCAATATCTGGGGCGATTATAGGGCTAAAGATCAATCGATACAAAAGAAAGATAGTGGGTAGGTGTGAGCATTTGAGTGCCCGAGGATTAGGAGATTACGACAAGGACTAACTGGCGGTGGCCGCGACTAACTAATTGTAAGTCGGTCGGTATGACCGTGAGGACCACCGGTAACCGGCACTAACAATAAGTTGGTCCGTGTGGCCGTGAGGGTCACCGGTGACCCGCAGTAAAATTAACGCATTATACGTTATTGTACACTAAATCTTACCCGTTGTGCAAACAATTTCGAAATAATATGTAACGCATAACAAGAAATCCACGTTGGCGCCACGCGCCAATCATGCAAAATCAGTCTGGCACGCAACGTGTTAAATATGTGAGTTTGAAACTTCAAAGTGAAAAATTACTAAAGTTTCATGTATCTGTATTTTAAAGATCAAAATACTTTTTTTTCTTATTTTTGCGATGGGAAATCTTGAAAATGACACCAACAAAAACGGGGGGAACTGATGGTTGTGTCAGTTTACACTGACTAAACTACGACCGGTACTCTTTACTGGGTGGTAAGAGCCGTACATCTTCGTTAACGCTGGTCCGCAGCGCAAATAAAACGAAGGAAAAAGAGCGCACTTAATCGTCACTGAACAAGAACAGGTCGTGTACCGGGTTGTCTTCGCGCGATGTATTCGGAGGACAGGACATCGTGGTGCATCGCGAGCGGAGCCACCGTCGGTGGGGGTGTGATAGAAAATGGAGTCAGAGAGATAGGTGGATAGAGGAGTCGAAGCCCAGGCTGACGATATCTCGCCCAAGTGCCTCCCGTAGATGGAGTGGGCGTAAGATGAAAAAATAAACAAATTAGGCTTTGAGGGCAATGGATGACTCCGTTAGGGCAGAGAGGTCTGGGGCTGACGAGCGTGTTACGGTGTTTACGGATAAATGGATAAACCATACCGCAAAACAAGGAGTACGCAGGTTAAGATCCAGAAACTTAGTTGTTTTCTAAAGTAGACAAGGAGGAAAGAGAACGAAATGTAGACGTCAAAGGGGAACATTAAGGGGGCAGTACATGTAGACGCTTAAATCCGAGCTGAATTCCGCAATTTTTTTTTTAAAGGAAAGAAATGACCAATCCTCCTGAAATTGTGGGCATGTTTTAAAGTGCCATCGAAGATCTCACCAAAATGTTTTTAAGAAAAAATATTACAAAATAGCAGATTTATGGGCTCCCTAAGAGGGCGTCCCATCCTCGTAGTTGTCAATTGGCGGGCAAGATACAGTTCGTAATTTATGTCTGAAATCAAAAATCCAAAGTGACTTGTTAATATGATAACTTCTTCCGTGTGAACCTCAAAAACGCGGAAGAAATCGCGAAATAAAAATATTATACACATTTAAACGGAAACTGTGAGTTTCATGGAACAAAATTTGACTTCAACCTGCTGTAAAAAATAGTAAAAAAATTTTTTTTTATCTGATTGTGTGTTGACATAGAAAAGAATTTCATGCTGAAAAGAATGAAGTTTTTGTTTAATCCTGCCCGCCAATTTGAAAAAAACGCAAAAATACATTGTGCAGAAAAGCGATTTAAAGTTTTCGATGCGGATACTATGAATTATTCGTTACTTACAGCAATTTTCGGCTACTCAGCTATTCCTCGACAATATAGCAGTTCTCCTTCTTCTTCGTACATCTCGTTTGCATTCATTTTTTCCAGTCTGCTTGATGTCCTAGTCTCCTTGGTACTGAGTGAATGCCGTTTGTCCTGTCTTATGATTCGACGCTTGTCGACATTATCCGCGAACATTTTACATTGCTGGCCAATTTTCAAGCCAAGCAATTACATAACCATTGAAATAGATGAATAACCTTCGTTACACAATCCAGTTGCGATAAAGGTAGACAATTCCACATCGTTTTTTTTTCCTGAATTTAGATGTTTTGGGTTCAATCGCCACACGGTCGAATTGAATGGCTCGTTGGAATTTTGCGCATGTCTGCTTAAACAACGCTTTAAAAGTTCTTCATTGCAAAACTTTTCGTAAATTAGCCGAATGTGCTGTTCAATTGTTTTGTTAATCACTCGAGCTCCATCCTTACCCGTTGACAATTCATTTGTTGGGGCATCAGCTGTCGGGATCCGCCGGACAGTACTCATATTTTGAATTATTATCCGTGGAGCACATATGATCGAAAGTGGCCGTTACAGCCTTCTTCATGTCGTCGAGTTTCTTGACATTCCTCCGAATAACCAATCCGTAGTATAATGACAATTTGTTTAATAGAGCTTGGGTTAGTTTGCCTCGTCCAGTTTTGGAATCTTGTTTTTCGGAGACAAAGGGCCATCCTCTTCTGCACGTGACCAATACATTCACGTTTTACCACTTGGAAATCGTTACCATACTGATTTATATCTTGCATTTAAAAAACAGGCAGACAAAGTCGACCAAAATTTATTCAAATAAAAAAATCGATTTTTTTTAAGTATAACACGTACTGCTTCCTTTAACGTATTTTTTTTCATAGATCATAATCTGAGCTCAGGCAAGACTTCAGTTATATTTCGAAAGTGCTGATGGAGGGGTGGAATTCGAGTTAAACAATAAGGGTATCTACTTTAATGTCAGAGCAGTGCGGGCTGCAAACCTGTAGAAACAGTATGTGGCACTACTCTGCCAAGACACGGGCTTTGTTATATTCTGGATTCCTTATTAGGGGGAGAATTTTCGTAGAATACGAAAAGTACTAATGAGACCAACAGATGGACAGAAAAAAAGAATAGGAGACTTCAAGCCCGGTATCAAAATACATGAGTAACAATGAGAGCTGTACTGGAAATAATGGGGATCGTCAATTATTGTTCTCAAGAACAAAATATCTGTTTCATTTACGTCATATGCAACGTTTCACTGTTAATCTTTCCCTACATAAAGTTTTATCTAATATTTGATACTGATTGTGAGTCAACATACTTGCTAAATAATAACCACTTCCAGCGGTCGATACGCGTATTTGCCAGAAAATGAACAAGAAATAATATATTTGGAATAATTATGAAATCAACACAGTAACTTTTAAATAGTAAAACATTAGAGAGGGTTGCAATAAAACATGGGATACATTTAAAACATTACATACGCTATGATTATAACAAGTTTTTGAGAAACAATTGTTTCCCCATGAGTCATATTATGGGGAAGGAAATTCAGAGCACTGATTTCCAATCTTTCGGTTTTTATGATCTGTTCTCTGAAACAATTCGTTCACAATTGATGCAAAACCGTCGAGTCGAGGATCGTTCGAGTGGGGAGGAGAGGTTACCATGTGCGGAAGCGACTGAGTGTCGCGACGTCGGGCTACATACACGTTGTCAGTCTTATTCGAGCAACAAATTATATAACGACCACTTGAACGATTGTTTTCCGTTGGTCAGATAGTTCGACCTGGTAGCGACGAATCATACGACAACGAGTGGATATTCTCTTCGTTACTCTTCAGCCTTGCAGTTATTCGAATTGACGGCCGTACATTGTTCTACTGTAACATTAGTTCCTTCGAATAGGGTGAAAGGCCGGGAAAACGCGCGGCGTTTTCTAGGAACCTATCTACCGTGTTATAGGAAGGTTACCTGTATATGAGGCATTCCATGCCAAATCGGACACTTTCGGACCTCACCCCCTTCAATTTTCTTTTTAATTTTTTATGTTTTTAAGACTGATGAAATACGCGTTCAAGAATTTTTTCAGATTTTTTTGACCATCCGTTTCGAAAATATGAATTTTCTTAAAATTCGGGCTCATTTTTTTCAAATGCTCATAACTTTGCGAAATATGGACCAATTTGATCGTTCTTTTTTCCATAATTTGTGTTTTTGAATGCTCTTTCAAGAAAAAAATATAATTTTTTTCGACATAATTTTTTTCTTTGTTTAATTTTTTTTTCAAGGACAAAATATTTTCTATCTCGAAACACGTCACCTTCGATTTTTTTGAAAAAATTCTCAAATAAACTTTGATGCATGTAAGAACTATGAAAAAATTTCCATCGTGGGGAAACTCTTCGTTCTATCTTTTTTCTTTTTTTGAAAATATCCATTCTCTCAAATCGTTTGTTCCGTTTCAATGAAAAATGTTTTTTTTCGAGATGTATGCCCCGTCCGATTTTTTTAAAAAAATTCTCAAAAATACTTGGATGGATATAAGAACTTTTAAAATTTGTCCGATCGTGGGGAAACGTTTCGTTCTATTTTTTTTCTTTATTCGAAAATATCTATTCTGTCACATGGTATATTCCATTTCAATGGAAAATGTTTTGTATCTCGAAACACGTCACCTTCGATTTTTTTGAAAAAATTCTCAAATAAACTTTGATGCATGTAAGAACTATGAAAAAATTTCCATCGTGGGGAAACTCTTCGTTCTATTTTTTTTCTTTTTTCGAAAATAACCATTCCCTCAAATCGTTTGTTCCGTTTCAATGAAAAATGTTTTTTTCTCGAGATGTATGCCCCGTCCGACTTTTTGGAAAAAATTCTCAAAGAAGCTTTGATGCATGTAAGAACTTAAAAAATTTGTCCGATCGTCGGGAAACTCTTCGTTCCATTTTTTTTCTTTATTTGAAAATATCTATTCTAACAAATCGTATGTTCCGTTACAACGGAAAATGTTTTTTATCTCAAAACATGTCCCCTTCGATTTTTTTGAAAAAATTCTCAAAAATACTTGGATGCATGTAAGAACTAAAAAAAAATTCCCATCGTGGGGAAACTCTCCGTTCTATTTTTTTTCATTATTCGAAACTATCTATTCTGTCACGGATTCTGTTCGTTTTGGTGGTTAAATTGAAATGGAACATACGATTTGTCAGAATAGATATTTTCGAATAAAGAAAAAAAATAGAACGGAGAGTTTCCCCAAGATGGGACATTTTTTTTAGTTCTTACATGGATCAAAGTTTATTTGAGAATTTTTTCAAAAAAATCGAAGGGGACGTTTTGAGATAAAAAACATTTTCCGTTGTAACGGAACATACGATTTGTTAGAATAGATATTTTCAAATAAAGAAAAAAAAATGGAACGAAGAGTTTCCCGACGATCGGACAAATTTTTTAAGTTCTTACATGCATCAAAGCTTCTTTGAGAATTTTTTCCAAAAAATCGGACGGGGCATACATCTCGAAAAAAAAAACATTTTTCATTGAAACGGAACAAACGATTTGAGAGAATGGTTATTTTCGAAAAAAGAAACAAAATAGAACGAAGAGTTTCCCCACGATGGAAATTTTTTCATAGTTCTTACATGCATCAAAGTTTATTTGAGAATTTTTTCAAAAAAATCGAAGGTGACGTGTTTCGAGATACAAAACATTTTCCATTGAAATGGAATATACCATGTGACAGAATAGATATTTTCGAATAAAGAAAAAAAATAGAACGAAACGTTTCCCCACGATCGGACAAATTTTAAAAGTTCTTATATCCATCCAAGTATTTTTGAGAATTTTTTCAAAAAAATCGGACGGGGCATACATCTCGAAAAAAAAACAATTTTCATTGAAACGGAACAAACGATTTGAGAGAATGGATATTTTCAAAAAAAGAGAAAAGATAGAACGAAGAGTTTCCCCACGATGGAAATTTTTTTATAGTTCTTACATGCATCAAAGTTTATTTGAGAATTTTTTCAAAAAAATCGAAGGTGACGTGTTTCGAGATAGAAAATATTTTGTCCTTGAAATAAAAATTAAACAAAGAAAAAAATTATGTCGAAAAAAATTATATTTTTTTCTTGAAAGAGCATTCAAAAACACAAATTGTGAAAAAAAGAACGATCAAATTGGTCCATATTTCGCAAAGTTATGAGCATTTGAAAAAAATGAGCCCGAATTTTAAGAAAATTCATATTTTCGAAAAGGATGGTCAAAAAAATCTGAAAAAATTCTTGAACGCGTATTTCATCAGTCTTAAAAACATAAACAATTTAAAAAAAAATCGAAGGGGGTGAGGTCCGAAAGTGTCCGATTTGGCATGGAATGCCTCATATATATTGGGTCATTGAATAAGTTCTCGCTGTTTTTTCCTCATAATTAAAGTTTAATAAAAACTTTTAGGGGAAAAACCTGTTATTGGAAGTTTTGGCCATCACTGGCCACTACTTTTTCCCATCTCTCCGGCAGCATTTGAATTCCCCTCCGGAAAAACGAAGCGTCCTTTGAGCCAATCCTGGAATCGACCCATTTTTTCGCGTCCTCATAAGAACGGAAGTGCTGGTCCGTCAGGCTATTGCTCATCGACCGAAACAGGTGGTAGTCCGAAGGGGCGATGTCTGGAGAGTATGGCGGGTGGGGTAGAATTTCCCATTTCGGGCTTTGAAGGTATGCCTGAACCGAAGGTCTTTCTTATGTCTTCTCCCAGGCGCACCGCGTCGCGCGGCTTCAGCTGATAGGGGACCGAATAACCCTGTTTCTGGATCATTCCTATTGACTTTAACCGTTTTGAGACAGTTGTGTCGGCAACTCCTAATGACTCTCCTAGTTCCACTAACGTTTGGCACGAGTCCTCAAGGAGTAACGCATCCAGCTCCTCGTCTTTGATTCTTTTTGGCGCCCCAGTGCGTTCTTTATCCTCCAGGTAAAAATGACCGTTTTCGAAGCGCCAATACCAATCTCTGCAGGTTGTTTCCGATAACGCATGCTCTCCGTATGTCTCCTTCAAAATTCTGTGAGCCTCTGCTGCAGATTTCTTTAGAAAAAAATAATGCAGCAAGACTCCCCGCAAAAGCTCTTTTTTCGGAACAAAACTCTCCATTTCTAACTCGATTGCACAGCAAACTGTTTATACGCCAGCGAGACGAAATTCTCGGAATTCCTTACAATGTTATCGCACTACTGAAAAAATGCGCCCCCCCCCCCCCCCCCCCAAAAAAACTGCGCGCAGACAGGACCGGAAACACCATTTGTTCCCAAACAGCGAGAACTTATTCAATGACCCAATACTACTAACCCGCAGGACTAGGCTTGAGGAATTTATCAATGACCAATACGTGATTAGGGCAGCTCTGGTCTTGCTCCAAGTCCTCTCTATCACAAAATGTAGATTGGGGTTTTGCTTGAAGGGAGCCGGTGTCCCATCTTGTTGGAGATACTCTGAAGTACAGACGAATATACTATTAACTAATATACGCTAATATAGACGTAACGGCTTACTTACTCGTAGTAGTCAAACAGACTATGCAGAACTGTTCCCCGAGTCGTTCAACACCCAGATTTGTATACACGGATTCTGAGAGGAGTGGGGGGGGGGGGGGATAAAGAAGCGGGAAAATGTTGTAGCTGGGTACTGTTCTTTGCGGGAAAGTTAGGCGTTGGAGCCTATTTAAGGAGCTGGCCAGAGTGAATCATAGTATGACTTGGCTGTTCCTTTCTTTCTTACCCTAACGGCAGTGGCCTTTTATCTCCAATTAGGGATTAAAACTCAGTGAGAAATATTCAGAAATAATATTCCTATTTACGTTATACTCTCAGGAGATTTGCATGTAACAGGTGAAGGAAAGGTTTTAGCTGCCTCAATTTTTCTTTTGCCGTCTTCCCCACAATGTTATTCCGCATGTGTAAACTTCTCATTTTCAGGATATTAAACATTTTTCTTAGTAATAAAAAAGTATGGTACAATCGAGCACTCAAATCAACTAATTGTAAGATATATAAGCTCTGACCCATTGCGCAATAAGTTAATACTATTTATAACACAGTCCATCTTGTCCAAGAATGAATCATCAAAACTCTTTTGATTAACTATTCACCTTATTTTTTTTTGTCGTATATACTCATGTGCATTAACTACGTAATTATAATTCTAGCCACTGGTGAACCTCCGCTTTGTCTAAGCTGCAGTGTAGCCTTTGCAATTAGAAACGCAATGAATTCAGCTAGACTAGACTCTGGAAACGACGAGGATTGGTACCGAATAGGTATGTTGCTCCACCATGTCAGAATAAACATTCACATACAAACTCAGTATGGAACTTAGATGAATGGCATCTAAACCAAAATATAAATTTATTCGTGCAATGAATGTAGCTGTTTTCTCCCAGGAATAGGATAATTAGAATGTTAGAAATGATGAAACACAAATTGAAGTACATATTGCATATATAGAATTTATTAACAAATGCTTGTATATTGAGCTTGTCTTCTGATTACTATTCTGAGAATTTAATTAAATGTTATATATCGGGCAATGATGTCAAGAAATGTGGCTTATTTAAGTCCGAACTATTACTTGTCATTAAAAGCATTATATCTTGCTACGCCCTCTTGATGTTGCTTTGCTATTCAATTACACAAATCTTGGTACCCACTACTACAATGTAGAAACGATGTGTAATATCATTAAGGCCCGTTCACAATATCGAACAGATTTTAAAACAGCAATTCAATAATATTTGTTGTTTAAACCGGGAAACGTGAAAATACACGACAGAAGTTTATATTAGTCGACTGCTTTTTAGTTTAACTAGTAGTTAGTTTTAGTTTTTTTTAATCCTCTGTGGGCCTTCTTATTTTTTTTAGCATTAATTTTCTCCCAATCATTTCTTCTAAAACTGTTGTATACAAAAATGAATTTATAGCTCACTGCGTTTTAGTTTGTACTAGACGGTCAGATTAATGTCTTGTAATGAACCAGGGAGAAAAAGAAAATTTCTTTGCACGAATGCTTCGGTAAAACATTCAAAGAACACATTGTTGGTTCGAGTAAACGGCCACAGAACTAAAGGTTAAGGATGTTACCCTTTTGCCTCCATCTTCTTTTTAAGTGAACGTGGAGGCGTTCTGGCTTTTATGGTCGTTGTAATGCACATATTTCTGTAGCTTCCATAGGGTATGAATGTAATAGAAATGTACTTTGTGACAGACGATGTGTCATTCTCGTAGTTTCTATAGATTTAGTTTGGTTTTGTACTGTTCACCAAAAAACTCCGCATTTCCCTTTCGTTGTTTAATAGTTACCACTGTCCGTAATTTGTAGGCTTATCTATAATGCCATGCGTGTCTTTGGATCGTTGTTTCTTAAATATGCAACTTTTTTTAATACTACAGACATAAGATTTGTTGTCACGCATAATGGAATGGACTACATTACATCAGTCAACGTTAATTACTGTTAATTGTGTTCTATTCATTGCAGATGGACCTCGGACGACGGAGAAAATTTTAATGCACAGTCTAACAAATCGGAAACTGATGGTGCTGTAAGGAATAAACAATTATTCAGATGTTAACAAAGTTCAATATCAAGTTTATCACGACTAATAAAATTAAAGAAAGAAGGACAAACAAATTAAGACAAATTCTATAGATTCTCTAGTGCACAACGCATAATTTGTAACTGAATTGTTTAATGAAAAATCGTTTTATTTCGAAATATATGCACAACGTGTCACGTTATTATGTATATTAATTCAACGTTGTATGGATTTCCTATTAGGACGCCAATGCCGATAGCACCGAATAGAAGTACCAATTTGTTGTTAAAACTTTCTTAAACTACGTAGTCCCAACGTAAAATAAACTAAGTACACTAAAGAAACAATTTTTTATTGTTTTTTATACAAATAGTTCTGGATACATCAGTGAAATGTAAATTGGTTAAGCCTACTTTTCTTCATAATACGTACGTTCTTCAATAAATATAATCACATTGGTCATTTAACACTATCGTAGAATGATACGTGAAAACATTTGCATACAGGCTAAGGCAGAATAACTCTTTTTAGATTGGACCGAATGACTTTAACTTTTGTAAGAGGTTCAAAGGGTTATATTAGTAAATAATATATACAGAAAAATGGAAACAGTAGTAAATTCATTCCAACATCAGCCAATCTTGACAAGATTTAAGTATAGTGTAAATGACTAAGGCTACAAAATTCTCTTTCTAAAGTTTTATTTTGCGCTCTGGTAAAAAAGTTTTAAGCCACAGTTTTTACTATTTATTCTTGCCAATCACTGATTGCGTGTGTTTAATTCAATGTGCTTGCGTATGTCATGTAGTAGATAAATCTATTCAGTTTTTACAAAAACCATACTTAATTATTTGTTGCAATGTTAATAAAAGTGTTCGGCGTTAAGCATAAATATTTCCGATCGTTGATTTTTGTAACAAATTGCATAATCTTACTTCTTCCCTGATTAGACAATGTACGAAATGTATATTGGAAATACATTTGTAGGTTACATTTTGTACTTCACGCAGCATTTAAATTTTTTCACAATACGACATATATACAATAACCCGTTATCATTCCGAAGTACGTTATAATACCACTGCCGCGTCTTTCGCCCTGTCACTGAGATATTACACCCATTCACCATATCAGATACTATGAATTCTTCTCAATATTTCTACATAGTTGGTGAAAAGGTGAAATCACAAACTTCTCAAAACAGCACAAGTACACTCTCCTCGTGCCGTACTTAAGCGTGACACTCCTGCCAACCAATTGTTCGCCAACAAAGAGTCCACTGTGAACTCTCCAAGCTCTTGTCTCATTCTGATTACTGACTTTGATGCCACTCTTAACATTTAATTTCATTCCAACTTGTAAGACACGCGTGCTATGCATGATATATTTATCTCTCCTGTTCCATTTCATCAGTGGCACTAACACACCTAATACCGAATATCCCCCACCCAACTTCCTCCTGCTCTACCATCAACCGCACAAACGTCTCTTACACCACTCGATTGCAACCAATCATGAACTTACTCTCTCGTCCTTTCCCTCCCTTTACTCCCACCAATCTATGTCCATTCTAAACGCCCACGGACGAGGTAGCAGCGGTTGCCAGTTTACGCTAGTGCGATTAAGCGGGTGCATAGGTCAGGAGAATTTTCGAATGGACAGATTTTCGGGAGATTACATATATCAAATCAAAACATAAACGTCTTTTTCTTTAATGTTTAACTGGAGGGACAATAGATGAAAACAATATTATTTTAAGACTGAGGTAGTTTATTCTCAATCCTTTTCCGCGGACTTCTGATAACATCCACCGCTTTTCTTGTCACTTCAAACAAGATGAGATAAAGAGAAATAAAGTGAAGGAAGGCTAAGTGAATTAACAATTAAATATAAAGAAGATGAAAAAGTAAAAGTGAAAAGACAAGAGAAGACGACAGTGTAATAAAGGAGAAGGAAGATTAAGGAATGATTTAGTCTTTATTGGCCAAGTAAGTGATGGCTTTTATTTTCAAAATTATTTAAGCATCTACCTTTTAAATCATGTATTAAACAATTTTTGTTCGCTTTGCTGCCGAATAGAAATTTCTGGTAAAGAACATTTTACGTTAAAAATAAGTACGATTAAAAAGGTCGAATTGACGAAACAAATTATCTTTTTAATGCACAAGTGGCGAGTGCGCCATCTAACGGTACAAAGTTTAACAAGGGAAAATCGATAAAATGATAAAACCAACGAAGTTCTTTATCTTTATCTAAATTATATTTATAATTTATTAATTGCCGCATCGTTCTCAAGCAATTTCTCAAGTGAGTCATATAGACAAATGATCGGTCCTGAAGTACTTCTTTTTCGTACTGTGACATTTCATATTGTGTTGCATTTTGGACATTGTTTAATTAAACTCATCGTTGATAATGTATGCCATACTAATAGTAAAAAAATCGTTACATACGTCACATGTATTTTGGCTAGGTATATATTAAAACGCTTCGAATTTTCTTGATATTGTGTTAGGCAAGATTACGGAAACAGGCCGCCTGCTTTACTGATCTGTGATTAACAGTAGAAAAGAACGTTTACACGAAACTTACAATTAGATGCTTTAAAGATGACATTATTCAGTGCCAACAGTACCTGTTTTGTATGGAAATAACAAATTGGAAAATATTCGTACCTTCCACTAGAACGAGTTAAAAAGTACACAATAATTTGTAATTTAAAGTTGTTCCACGTGATTACGTATTCATTTCTGCAAGTTAAAATAGTTTTGTATTTTCTATACATGATCCATTTGTAATACCTGTTCCGACGTCAATAACTGGATAATAGAAATTTTTCATTAGAGTTTAGTAATAGACATGTCGAAATATTTTGTAGGAAAATGTAGGCGGCCGCTCCCACTTTTTTTTATCTAATAGAGGACTATGAATCTCTACTATTATTTATATATTATACTATATTATATATTATATATTGATTATTTTGGATAGTCGTAACAAAATGTGGTACATTTTCCTCTGTTATTAAATGAAACAAATGATTTCAAATGTTTATTGTATATGTACACGTGATAAATAGAAACTGTTGTAATAATTTATTGCAATATTGAGTATTAATGCACGCGCGTAAAATATTTTGAGTTGCGCTTAAAAATGTAATTTGCACGACAAATTGACACGTTCTCTTTGTTCCATTCGTCAGGTCTATGTGACTAAAGCATTGTATTTTACGTTCCACAATTCATGTTATCCGCCTGTTATACGAGTTCGAATCGATTGGTTTACATGTCTTCCTTACGTCATTAGGTAATTTAGTTGCATGTAGTACTTAGTATTTCAAACAAAGATGTAATTTCATCAAAACTTGGATATTTTGTCTTTATTCAAATTCAGCATGATGTCTGAATGTAAACATTATAATTTTTTTTTCATACTTCCACTTTATTCTTTGTTCCTATGTACACCAAATATTTACAAATAGATATAACATATAATATGTAACTTTTAGCTCCCGTTACATTTAACGGCAAGCACCAATAGGATATTGTAAACATTATAATGAAGGCGATACATCTCCGTAGCTTTCTTATTTACAGTAATCTATGTCTCTTTTTCTGTTTATTCTGATTTATGTTCCCAGTCTGTAAATGCCTAATTGCTTTAAATGTCCCTTCATTAGATTGTACATTGTTTCCGATAGTAGGGGTGTCCAGGTATTACTGCTAGGGGAGAAATTAATAAATAAAAGAGTAAATAGCTGAAGTAATAAATAACAGTATGGTTGCCCGAGGTGTACACAAATGGCTCTTGTTATATGTCACGTAAGCAACACGCTATTTTTACGAGAAAGTTTGTAATTAATCTAAGGACGCATGTGCGCGAGACCGATGACGCTATTGATGCTTTGATTGTGCATGTAATGTTATAAACACTAGGACAAAGGATTTGGTCACGGAGTGGCGAGAACTTAGGCTCTCTGAAAAGAATACCATTGTCAAGGGACACGACACTTATCCCAGAACCATTGAGTTGAACAGCCTAGAATTATGGATACCTCAAAAATATTTCGAACATATGCATCACACAATATATATAGGTCTGATAGGAACATAATTATGATCGCATTTGTGATTGCTCGGAAGAATTTAAGAGCAAATCATAAACTTTGTCATATACCCCTGGTTAAGACAAAGTTAATCGCTAACACAACTATTCCTTGAATTTGCTCTCTAGCCAATAGTTGCGGTTCAACCATCGATCTTTTTGTATGTAATATCGATTAGTTAATATCGATCTTTTGTAATATCTAAAAATGAGTTAATTACACAGCTTTATACATTATATGCAGACTAACTCTTATTTGTAACAAGTTTTGCTATTTTAGTACCACATTACCGTACCAATGTAAATGTATTAATTTTATTATCAAAGGCGGTTATGCCGTTAATAAATTATTATTATTCTTATTTACTTACAAATTCTTCCGATATGGGAAATAGTTGAATATGCACTTTCTGTTTTAAAAAATAATTCTGAATTCTGTATACCACTGTGTCTATAATATTTTGACAAGATTTGCAAACTCTGTGCTTTGATCATAATTTGCTCCAATATTATCATCATGAAAATTTCGTGTCAATATCGAGTGATACAGGCAGTACGCAAGTTTGATTCTTCCAATGCCACTACTTCGCAGGAAAGAGATTGTTCTTACATAAGTAAGAAAACAAACAAATCATCGTTATGTTACAGTGTCCGGTGTACATCTAAATCTGTTTGTATCACGTCACCTAAATACAAAGAGTAACTTCAATATTCGACACGACCAAATTTATATTTTGTGGCATTACAATTTTATTTGTAAAGAAAAAGAGCATACGTGTTTGCACACAGTATTATAATTTGATAGCTGGTTAACGGTTATACGAATTGTATTTACGTAATTTACAATATTTGTTAAGTGATACTGTTTGAATGAAATAGTGCCTTATTAGAAAACGTTGTGCTATTTTTTTTATACGTAAACAGTGATTTAATATCATAGAGAGTAATGTTCCTATCTTGTCATTTCCCTTAAGCGATCTTATAAATTTCTAACTCAACGTTCCAATGTGTATCGTAAGTTTTCAATGGAATTGAGGTGCGGTAACTGAGGGGATGCAATTATTTTGTACAAAAAAATATTTTTGCACGATAAAAGCTTTATATTTACGGTTCTAAACAAACATTACCTCCGAATTCATAAGCCTAAAAATTACAGAACGTTAAAAAAGTTTCAATATTTCTGCCTTCAAATATTAAGGTAATATTAAAACCAGGCATTATAGCAAGCAAAATAAATTATTTAAGCAATGCTAAAAGTTCCATAGATAATACTATTCTTACTTGGTTCCAGTACCTTATCATTATAATTGGCTATGTATCATATTTGTTCATTATGAACAAAAATAATGCGGTATAATAAAAATGGTGTGTTATCTGAATATTAAACTTACTCGTATATATTATGTGCAATTCGTCAGACAAAACTTGTCATCCTCACAATTCTCGTGGCGATTTTAATTCTCCAATTTGTGCACAAACAATCGTTTAGTGCTCATAGCCGACTCCCACTTTTACACACTGGTTGCGTGTGAACGAACTAGCCGACGAATGTGCGTCAATGCGAGCCTGAACGTTTATACGAATGATATGTGTGTACGTGAACTGCCGCCAATTGCGAACGATTGACGATCATTCTCGTCGTTCAGCGTCGATCACGTGCGTACAGGGTGAATCTAAATTCGACGGAGAAAATTTAAGGAGTGGTAGAACACATCTACATATCCATGAGAGGAAACATTTTAGAAAACATTTTAGAAAAAAAGTTGAAAGGTAACACGCTAACTGCCACGCGAATTTGTGAGGAAATATCGCCAGGACATGGACGCTGCACAGAACTGCTTACTACGATACTTATTACTTATTGTTAGTGTACAGTGGGGCGCGGCGGACGGAAATTCGTACGAGGCGCAGCGAATTTACCGCGACCGGTATCCGGAACATATAAATCAATAGCATTCCTGTTAATAAAATGTTTTCTGAGATATCCCCTCTTCATTCTTGTGATAGTTCTTTAACATGTTAGCCGCCATGTCAAGCACCAGTAATGTGTGTGGCAGTTAGCGCGTTAAATGTAACGGTGGAAAACTATGCTGTAATTTTTCACCCCTTGCGTTCCGTCCATACTTCGTATTGCAGAAATTGCTTATGTAGATGTGTCCTATCACCCGTACATTTAAATTTTTTGGCTTGAATTTTCATTCTCTCTGTATACACTTGCATATGCGGGCCACGTATACCACTTATGCTCTACGGATATTGTAAGTCGCCACAAAATCACAAGATTGTTCTAATGTTAGTCTACGCTGTTATGTTGTGGTAACATGTTCGATAACACTACTTTAACTGCATAAAGCAGACCAATTCTGTTTATTATTGATAAAAATGGTTTAATATGAGGGCATCAAATGCAATTGATTGTAGAATTGTGACCGCACATATTATGTCCATATAATGTTGATAACACAATCGCCTAAATTCGATTGAGTGATTCCTATAGATGCTACTGCAATCAAAGGAAAACACCAGTCTATTGTATCGTCGTGTAGCTCGCACCGTGCCGCAGTCTGATTTCTCAGAGTGAGAAAAATCTTATTTTCACATTAATGAGTGCCTAATAGGTCATTTGAGAACTTGAATCAGGTTTCGACATATTAATGGATCATGCTAGTTAATCTGCACAATACCTAGATAATCTGTAGAATAACTTATCTCTGCACTTTAGCGGTAGCTTATACAATATATTGTGACACGTACCTATTCTATCAATTTCCAACAGCGTATGCCCGCACGTAATTTGTCGTGCAATCATGGTGCAAAAACACATTTTTTATTTATTTTGCTGAATTTATTTACTGAAACCTTATTTACCAGAAGAAGGTTAGAATATAAGAATGAAAGGGTCTGTGGTTTGCCTCACACTGTTCTTAAGATCGCAATTCTGTCAAATGATTGTTACGAATCTCGATCTGAGCGTGAATAGGTAGATTTGGAAATCAGAGTCTCGTATAGGGAAAGACGTAGACTCTTAGGAGGGTGTTAGCCACTTCAGACGCAGGCAGCAGGAAATACCCTTTTGCCGTAGCTGTCGTGGACGAACCAAGGGAGATAGACTCAGAACTCGGACGAGGCTCGACGGTCGTCTAAGTCTACCAAGGCGTGCAAGCGTCCGAATTCGGGATCAGACAAGAGATCTGTCTTCACCGGAAACGTAGCTCGCGGAAGAAAGGATGACTGGTCGGGACGCGGACGAGGCTCGTCACAGACAGGCTCGTCGGTAGCCTCCCCAGTCTTAAGGATAGTAGGAGGGTTTCGATCAAGTTCGCAACATGCGATACGTCTCGAGCGGCTGAAACGTATCTGTGGCTTTTGTCCGTATGTGATGCGTATAGGAGGGTAAAATAATAGAATGCAAGTTCTTCAATAATGAATATATTCTATCGACTTATAATGTACAAGCGAAGGGTCCAAAGAGCGTTCGCGAGGCAGTTTTAGGAATGAAGGTTTTGGTCGGGCTTGGCTAACAAGTCCTGCTCCTCGGGTGACGCCTCGGAGCAGAGGCGGAGACTGGGACTTACGTTTGTGGAACCTAATTCCACCGAGGTGCTTTTGGACAGAGTGTCAGCACTAGAACGTATTCCAGACTAGTCCGATTTGGGGTTGTTCGGGCGCCCTTATATACGGTGGGACCCCGTAGGGTCCGTTCGGGAAAGTCGGCGGTGGTGGGGATGTGTATCCAGTGCTTGTAGATAAGGGGCCGTCTTGCTTGCGAGGGAGACGTAGGCTGGATGCATACGTAACATGATCAAGAAAAGAAGTAGGAACGATATGGCCCATCGGTGATGAGCGAGAGCGGGGGCGGGGATCAAAATATACTAGCGAAAGGTGTAAATAATAAATCTTTATGCTGTTATGTGGGGTTCGGAGTCTCCTATAGAGAGAATGCGAGAGAGGATCGGACAGACGAGAGAACACGCCACCTGTGGGTCACCGATTTTGTTCAAATTTTGCACACAGCTTCTATACCCGAAAATTTTCGACACGTGTTTTGCGAAAAGTGAAACTACTCCCCCATTTTTGAAAAAAACGAGATCAAAAATCAAAATTTTCCGATCGCGCTGAAACTTTATAGGCGTGTTTGAAATTAATTTTTGGAGGGTATGTATATATTTATTTTGCAATTAAGCAATGCTTAAAAAAGCGATCTGTCCTGAAATGCCTTAAAATTAAAGATATTTTCATCGAACTGTCATAGCCGAGCTGGTAAGGTGTTTGCGTTCTAGCCCTCTAGTCCCCAAGCACGCACAACGTAGAGTCTCGTAACGCAATAAATGCACAATGCCGAACACGTCACAACACGTTTAGGCAAAAGCAGGAGTCTGTTAATTTTTACGTGTTCCATGTCTACTCAATCATTACCGAAAAAATTGGTGCGGGTAATTGTTGATGAAATAAAGTATGTATTTTAATGGTGTCTTCGATACTACTTAAATTCCGTTGTTGTTTTAGTAATACCTACTGTTGAATTTTATATACGTTTACGTAAATAATTTGACTTAACCGTA
The DNA here is from genome assembly GCA_914767735.1 of Anoplius nigerrimus. Classification (NCBI taxonomy): domain Eukaryota; kingdom Metazoa; phylum Arthropoda; class Insecta; order Hymenoptera; family Pompilidae; genus Anoplius; species Anoplius nigerrimus. The sequence continues at coordinate 13,893,315 of OU612078.1, forward strand.
AAAATATATGTCGCAAAGCTGGAATACTGGTGTGCAGTGAGGCAGATTAACTTGCAAAGTGTACAAACTATTATTATTGGCTTTCAGAATTTTTTCATTATTTGCGATTGGACCTTTTTTTTTTAACGTTAAGAAAATCTTCGGGAGACTTCTGGTCTCCTTGCGGGGAGGTCAGCGTATGTCAGATTCTTGCTTACTAAAATCCAGACGTTACCCCACGGGGGAGGGTGCCCCCTGAGGGTTTTCGCTCTCGCATTCATCACAACAGCCTCTTCTCCCGGGAGCTGGTTTGGAAGTCCCAGCTCCAATATCCTTCCGGAGCCGCTGCCCTTTTGGGATATATCGGGTGTACGCAAAATCTATTGATATGTTTTAATCGAGTGGATTAGGAGGTTCTGGATTGTTTTCTGCTACTTTATTCGCTGCGAATGGAGGAAAGGTCTGTCTTTTCATTCCGGTGGTTTTCGTGCTTCTCGGCCTAGGGTTTATTCCCGGTGGGTGGCCGCGTTTGATATTGCGTTTCGAAGCTGGATTCGCTCGGACGTCCGTCGGTAAACCGACGGCCAAGCCGAGACTATCTCCTTTTTGGACGCGCAATTGTATAATAAACACTGCCGAAGCAAATACATAATACCACATTATCAGCTCTCAAAAATATTCGGGCACTGCTCTTTTCCGTCAATTATTTAACAAAACACTGCGTTACCAAATATATTTAATATTTTGTTGCATAGCCATTTTGTTCAATGACCTTCTTTAATCGCGTCGGCATGTTATTTATTATATTATTTAAATACTCAATTCTTATACTGTCCAATTCATACTGCAATCTTCCTTTCAGTTCTGTAATTGACGAAATTTTGGTATTCCAAATTTTCCTGTCTAAGTTGTCCCATCAATTGTCGATAAGATTAAAGTCTGAAGCTGTGGCGGAAGATGGAGAACCTTGAGGCATTTATATAGAAAAAATGCTTGTACTATTCGTGCCTTGTGCTTCGAATTATTGTCCTGATAAAATAAAAAAGTCCTTGTAACTCCCATTTTATCAGTACGTGGAATTAAATTGTTCTTAAGGAGGTGCAAAAAAACATTATTGTCCATGATATTGTCAATAAACACAAAAACTCCCACTCTATACGCTGAAATACAGCCCCAGGTCACTACACTACTTACCTCCTCCGTGTTTCATCGAGGCTTTCGTACTTTTAGAGTGGAACTCTTTATGTCCTTTTCTCGACACCATGGTCCTTCCATCAGAATTGTGCAGATTAAATTCCTTCCTTGAAAATATACTCTTTCGCGAAACGGATTGCTTTTTCTGATTCACTACACTAATGAATGATTTCTTTCTAACTAATCTACCATTGTAGCCGGCTTGTATCAGTGTTCGTCAAAATGTTTTAGGAGAAACCCTTTTCCCTAGACCCCTCCAATGCTTCACTCGCTATTTTTGGGACACTGGGATGCGGATATCTCTTATTTTCCGCAAAATTTGCCTTTCCTTTCTTCCAGTTAAAATTTTTGGCAGTTCAGTTTGAGGGATTCACTCGATGCGATCATCTGTATTAAAGCGTCGGATAGTGACCGCGACAGTACTCTTTTTTATGTTAAGTATGTGACTAATTTCTTTACAAGTTTTTCCTTTCTCCTGGTGAATAATGACAGGCTGCCGTATGCTAAACGACATATTTTGGCCTTTGCGACCCGGTTTAACTAAATTCTCATGTGCTACTGCAGATAACTGGAAAAACATTGTTACCTTACTCTTGCCTAAAGGATGTTTACGAACATACATTTTTAGATTCTTCAAATATTGGACCACCAGACACGAAGAAACAGGAAAATGTAATACGTGTTCAAATATTCTTGAGAGCTGGTAATGTGGTGTTATTTGCTTCGATATTGTTTATTATACAATATATGTAAATTGTTTAAATAAGTTCTGCGATTTTTGCAGCATGAATGAGTGGCTTATTGTTAAAAAATATAATATGTACGATTATTTGATATACAACAACAAGGGCATAGGTGAATAAGACGGTTAAATGTGCCCCCAAGCCGATCGAAATTCTGAATGAGCCATTCGATAGCTTATGAAAAAAGAAACATTGTTGTGAATTTTCAACTTTGATCTCGACCGTGGGGGGCGGGTGGTGTAAAATGTACTGTCCGCTTCTCCCACCATTTTCTCGGTATCTAGTGCATAAAAGAATTCGAAAAAAATCAGAGCTATATCTAGCAATGGCGTGCATATTCCAGATTTTTTTTCAGATGTTTTAATAAAAAATCCAATTGGTAAAAAAATAAAAACATCGATTTGATACCGAAGGAGGTCCGGATCAATGCTGCGACGCCCAGTAAGCACCCTCCCCTGAGGAGTAACGTCTGGGTTTTAGTCAGTAGGAATCTGACATGCCCTGGTCTCGCCCCAAAGAGGCCATGAATCTTCCGAAGATTTCCCTGACGAAAAAAAAAAAAAATAAGGTCCGGATCAATGATGCCGTTTTTTTCTGTAATGTAATATTACAATCAACATCTCTCTGATTTTTTCAATCATTTTTGCTCACCAGAAACAGGGTCGGAAAAATGAAAAACTCGTTTTTGCGTCAATTTTTGGGTGTCAGAACACTGTATGAAGTAAACTGTGGTGCAATTTTCGTCACATAACTGTTTTATGTAATGTTTAATGTTATTGATTACATTCTACAGTCGTAATAATGCAAGAAAACTAAATAAGCCGTTTACATACTTTGAAACTGGCCTGTCCTTTTTTCAAAAAATTTAATTAGCTACCTTGATTGTTACATTCTTACATGATCTTTTCATTGTGAAACAAATTTTTACCAATCTGTTTAAAATCATTAAGATCTTGCAACACGAAAATTTCCTGATTAATGAAGTGATAAAAAAGTTTATTTTGAAAATGGCCTAAATCCTATTGTGAGTGTTTAAAATGAGTATGGAAAATATTATGGACTAAAATTGTACTAGCTCACAGGTTTATGTTTTGATTATCAAGACAGCAGTTGAATTATCAGTGTGTAATCGATTTATTATAAACAATTTGATTTCAAACTTCACTTTTGATCCGCTAAGGGATTCATACGGGTATTCCGACATATCCTTGTAATTTTCACCAATCTGACGCATTAGCAGGTACAAACGAAAACCTATGTATAGCTGTATTTGTTAAAATAAACGTTGTTCATCAAGTGACACCATCATCATTTCCCTGAAATCCAACAATGTTAAAAGAAAATGGTTTTAAAATGTTACTTAGTAGTTAACTGGTGTTAGTGTATAACGGGTATGGAGTCTTGGCCGTGATAGCTTGACAGCGATGAATGTCGCTGATAATTGTCACAAAATCTACTGTCTTCATAACCATTTAGCCATCGTGTATTTATTTGGTGTTTCACGTTGTTTTTTTCAACTATGCGTCTATTAGATTTTCACCATACGGTGTATAAATTTCATTTTTAATTCATATTAATACCTGATAATTAGAACCATAAATGTTTACACTCATTTCAATAATGGTATCGTCAATTGAGGGAAATTTTGTTCACATAACCCTTCATAGACCAATTATAATTGCTTAGCAAAAACGGCTTTTTGTCTTTTAGAAATTCCAATAGATGCCATCTGGGTCATGGGGTCGACATCAGAAAACAGATCGGACACCATTCCAGTTCTGAAGTCCAAGGCTCGTATACACGTACTGCTGTACCTGATCCTCGTACAGTTCCTCTTTCAGACCTTCACCGGTCTCTATTTGTATTCCTACGTGGCAAGGGTCGATTCCGATTTACGCGCATTCCAGGATGGCAAGAGAAGGCTAGAAAGGGATCAATTACGCGATGACACGAAATACATGCGCAGGAAAAGGAGCAGCTCGTTGCCAATTGCCAGCGACAACACCGTTTCACCTGTTTCCAGGGTATTTTTAATAAATTTCGGCGATTCTCCTATTTATCATATGAAAGACGCAATAGTAATTTGTGTACAATTGTTCAATCTCTCTCCTCTCTCTCTCTCTCTCTCTCTTTCTTTCTCTTCCTATCACACACTTACTTACAGATCAGGGTCCAATAAAATAAATCCCTACTTTACGCAATTATTCTATTATCTTGTAAGTACGCCAATTTCTTCCGGGGAGGTTGTCTTTTTACGGGAAGAATGTAGAAAGATGAAACAGTAAAAACACTGTCAAATATTTTTCAAATATATTGTTGGTCATGACGCATTATTCAATACCAATTCGTATGTTCTTTGGGACAGAATGATTTTTATTGGTAAGTCGTAAATAAATCTTGTTTATTGTGTTAATACCGAAACATGCATATACGATAAGAAAAAAAAGTTTTTATCATTAGAAAATTGTAAATGTGTTATATAAGTCGTAGTAAGTAATCGAATTAACAATTGGTATCAATTTCTAAATTTTATTCTGTATGCTTTTACAAAATAATATTGTTGACATTTATGGCATTGAAACGGTCACAGGAACACCTTGTTTTCAAGCTACTTTCTATCCTATGTTTGGAACTTCGTCAATGATAAGTTAAGGGTAACTTGCAGAGAAAACCAGGCTAACATGCCTGAAATTAGTATGGATAATCAGATATATAAATGTGAGGGGGAAATATTAATGAATTCAGAAACAAAATGTTGCAAACGATGTTAAAAGTCGAAATATCGTCGATACATGAACCAGCTACAAAACAGCACCAGAGATTTGAATAAACATATTCTGGTGTATTACCACTTCGACTACTGCATAATAACAATGTGTAGCTCTTATTTGGAACGTACATACTAAGTACTGTGCATGGAATATTTCTTGTAGTGTGTTGTGTATTAGTCAGATGTATTTATAGGGCTTAACCGAATAAGACGTTCAAAAGTGCCCCTAAACCAATTAAAATTCCGATTAGGCCATTGGATAGCTTATGAAAAAAGAAATATTTTTGTGAACTTTCAACTTTGTATCTCGATCGTGGGAGGCCGGTGGCGGGTAAAATGTACTGTTTACTTCTCCCACCACTTTCTCATATTCTAATGGATAACAAAAATTGAAAAAAGTCAGAGATACATCTGGTAATGGTGTGCACACCATTGATTTGATACCGAAGGAGGTCCAGATCAGTGATGCCGCTTTTTCCTGTGATGTAATATTACAACTAACGCTTCTCTGACTTTATTTCTAAACTTTTGATTTGGTGCAACAGTGTCGGAATAGTCAATAATCGCGTCTCTAGTCAGTTTTTGCGCGTCAGAACACCGTATGAGGTAAACTTTGATTTCCTTTTTCTCACAAAACTATTTTATAAGATATTAATGTTATTGAGTACACTGAACAATCGTGAGAATGCAAAAAAACTAAATAAATGGAAGAAGTCGCTGTTATAGCGCAGCCTTATATGCCAAAAGATTGAAGATCAAGTCCAGAACGTCACTAGCGCTCCAACAAGGTGTCAATCTTGCAACTCGGAGGAAACTTTTTGTCTGGCTTCGAATCCTGTTAGGTTCATTGTTTTTTGTCTAACATTTTTTCCTTTCTCTGGAGATGAATACGACTAAGTATTATGTAAAATTTTGTACGTCAAAACTGACAGTAATTGTTTTATTAACGCTGCTCTATATTTGGTTTAGGCTCACTAGCTACAAAACTCTATGTCCTATAATGACATATTGGAAGGCGTGGTTGTTTATATTCGAATGATCATTCTACGTCATTTAACTCCCATGGAAATTGATCGTCTGTTCTTTACAAATTTCTGAAAGTAGATCTTTTTTGCGAGTCAAGGAATTCTTTGTTCAAGGTATTTGCTTGACGATTGATTAAAATCGATAATATAAAACACATTGACAATTTGTTAAGGTCCACCGACAAGCACTTTAATGATCGTTGCTATCACATATTTTATGCATGGCCCACCATAAGATTACAGTAGAAGCACGTATTTTTTCTAGTCATAAAATAATGAAAAAAGTTTGCTGTCTTTTTCTGTCTTTCCCTCTTCACAATTGTTCCTTATGCTTAACGATGTAGATTTCAGTGAGTCAGGATGGATTGTTGCAATGGTCGCGCAACGGTGGATAAGCAATTGTTTTCAATGTGTATAATTCCCAAAACATTATTATACATATTAAATATCGAAAAACAGGAACTGGAATTTAAGGAATAAATGACAGGAACTGGAATAATAGGGTTACTGAAAATTGTGTGGTGCGATTAAAATATTTGCTTTGTAATAGTATCAAAAAATACGTCGACAACAAATGATACCTTGTGACTTGCACAGTCGCATCCCTTTACGATATCATGGTACACTGACTCTCCGAAATATTCGGATATGGAGATATATCGAAAATCACGGTTGTGTACCTGGGTTGTTTAGCAAGAATTTGGGTTCGGCATTTTTTCTCGTAATGAACCAATCGTTATTCTAAACAAATGCATGTAATCGATTTAAAAATCTTATTTGCATTATACATAGTATACATTTTTGTCCACGATTGTCTCGATAAAAACTGAATTTCTAACGCCAGAGGTTGAAATACACTCCCAAATCATTGCACTACTTTCACCGTCTTTCACTGTATCTCGCACATTTTTCACAGACTGTTCTGCATTTTGCTCACGCTACACCACAGCCTCTATTTTTCTCAAATTCTGACGTGCTATTGTATAGATCCGTTCTGCTATAGGTTGTAATTCCACTGTTACTATTCACGAAAACCGAGTAAATTATACGCGGAAATGTCCAACATCCATTATTAAGTTCGCCTACAGTTACATACCCAGGCGCGGGTTGATTCCATCCACTTTTTTTTCTACAGATAATAATGTGGTACTGTCAATCGCATTGTTTTTTCTCTCTGTGCGCCCGACCACGAATATGGTTGTACGTCAATTTAAAACTAATTTGTGAACAAATTTTACAAAAAGTAAGTAAAGAACGTACATCCATTTTTCTATGAAATTCCTATCCTTATCTGCAATATTACATTCGAGTACGCGTTATCGAGCATGTGAAACCCAACTATCACGCTAACTGTTATCGTTGGTTCAATGTTTGTCGTTTAATAGTAATTTCCGACCAATGTAACGTTACATTTTTGTATAACCATACTCTTTATTGAGGTGTAATCTGCAATAAACAAATGGGTAGCCAAGAACATGCAGATTTCAATCGTATCAATTTTTACCCACTGGTGGTCTTCCCAATTATTTCATAGGGCGAAACACATAGTGTGATACGTATAAATGTATCACCTGACTACAATATAATGGTCTTTACGAAACGATTTCTCATAGATACAAAGTTATTCCAAAAGTAGGCCTACAACGATATCTCTATAATTATCTTAAGTGTAGGCGCATCCAGGTGGACAGAGTGTACTAAAATTCACTTTTTCTACTAATTCTGATTTATTATTACTCTCGGTCTCGCACGACGCATCTCTCCCTTGTCGTTTCATCGCATGCTTTTTTGAGCCGCATATCGTAACTAACACATGTGGTCCGATATTCGACGCGGCGCCTTCGTTGTTTCATACATTAGTAATAGTTGGTTTGGATTCATTCTTACTGTAAATGTCTTAGGTATAGTCGATGTCTATAAAACGAATAACTTTTAGCGTTCTGATAGCTTGCTGAAACTGTTTCACGTTACCTACTGTATAATATAAGCGTATAGAAAAATTGGTGACTTATTTGAAAAACTTAAAGCCGTATTGAAATCTCTTCAAGGCCTCCACTAAAGCAAAGAATGTGAATCATGACATTCTCTTTGCCAGCCAGGTTCTATAGAGAATGTTTTCATGTTTGCTACAAATAAAAATATTCAAGATGGGCACAGTTACGGCATCTGTATGTATATAGGGTGTACCTGTAATGCTGCAGCAAACCCATAGGATGGTAGGCCTCATGAGGACGAAAAGAAACTACAATGAAACATGGAAAATGCGTGAAAATTGCAAAAATAATAAAAACAGCGAAGCCCCGCATGTTGTATTTTTTTAAAGGAAGTAGCTAGAAGCGTGTAGCTTGGTTTTCTTTCACGTTGACATACCCGTACAGAAAAGGAAAACGAAAATGATGGAGGCCAAGGATTGTGACAGCTGCAGCAGAAGTCCAGGAAACTCCCGGAATCTTTGAGCGTGTCCTTCAGTCGTTCCTCCATTGTCCTACTCTATGCAATAATGTCCGTAGCCGGCACTTTGAACAATTGTTCTAACAGTTCTTCTTACACGAGCTATATTGCACCTATTCTGTGCGATAAATGTTTTCTTTGTTGTTTTCCTGGAATATTTCTTTTTCTTCTCACTTTGTACTTTGCAGGACGCATTTTTGCTGTCTCCAGCCTGTAAACACTATTTGCGATCCCATATTCCGTTGCAGCTTTTGTTCGTGTTTAATGAGTCCTATTATTTCTCCAAGTTTGTTCAAAAATTTCGGATATATCCTCTAGAATTATTTTCACCGTACATTACGTTGAAGGAGCAGAACATATGTCGACAATTTTTGTCTTTTCGTGTTTATCTTATGCGGTTAATCCGGCTGTCGTATCACACGTATCATATTTTAAATTTTAAATTGCTTTATCTGCCCTAATACATATGTTCTACTGCATATACTTTGGAATCAGTTCATATTTTACTGTAGCACATAATTTACATTTATTAACACTGAGTGGTAATTACTACACTGACTAAAGAATGTACACACAACTATTGTTTTTTGATGACAGTGGTAATCGAAAACCCAGTTTAACTTATTTAGGTATTGCAAGAAAGGGTAATAGGTAACCTTGAAATTTTCAAAATCTTTAGTAACACTTACAAAATATATGCCTTAATACTCGTAGTCTTTATTTTTTGCATCCCAAAAATGTTTGCACTTATACCATACAATCAGTCCTTACAGAACAAGAAACAGACAACAATTATCACTACTTAATCTACTTATTGTTAACCTAACTTATCTTATCCTAATTACCTTACGCACCCCCCCCCCCCCCCCTCCTCACCACCCCGCTACCCCTCCCTCAACTCCCTCTGTTCTCTCCCCGCCCCCATATCACTCACTACCTCCTCCCGCCACTCCCTTCTCTCTTCCTCCCACCTCCACTATGTCCCCTCTATCATGATCCTTCCCTCTCCCATCCACACCCTCTTCCCCTTCCTCCTTTCCTCCCACACCTTTTCCACTACCCTCCACCTCATCCTCCTTTCTTCCCATGTACGATCCTTCTCTATCCTTACTCCTCTCCCCCTCACTTTCCATCTCCTCGCCATCACTTCTTCCTTACCCGCCACACTCTTCATTCTTACCACCACCATTCCCCTTTCATCTCCCCCTTCCCTTCCTCTCCTTCCCAGTTCCCTGATTTCCTCCACCTCCCCTTCCACCACCAATTCTCCCATCAATTCCCGTATCTCCTCCCTCCTCTTCTCTGCTCCTCTCCTCAGCCCCTTCACAATCATGTTCCTCCTTCTTCCTTCTCTCTCCTTCTGCTCCTTCCATATTTCTATCTTCCTCAACCTCTCGGCCATCTCTTCCTCCAACCTCTTCTCTCCATTCCTCTCCCCTTTCTCCAGCTTTCCTTTTCTTTCCTCACCTCGCTCTGTCCTCTTCTCCCTCCTTCCTTCTCCTTTCTTCTCCTCTGTCTGCATCTTCCCTTTTCCTTGTTCACCTCGCTCAGTCCTCTCCTCCCTCCTCCGTTCTCCTTTCTTCTCCTCCTCTGTCTCCAGCTTCCCTTTTCCTTCTTCACCTCGCTCTGTCCTCTCCTCCATTCTCCCTTCTCCTGTCTTCTCCTCTGACTCCAGCTTTCTCGCTCTCCCTTCAATTCTCCTTAGCCTCTCCTCCACCCTCCACCTCTCTCTTTCGCCCTCCCCTATTCACCACACACCTCTTTTCATCTCCTTTCCCTCGCACACCTGTCACACACGTCCACACTGTCTCGCCCCGGAAGCGGATGTCCGCCTTAATACTTGTATAAACTTATTAATTGTTAAATAGAATTAAGTAATTTCTTTAATAAGTATTTGACTATGACATACACGATTTGCTCTGTGATTACAATCCTTTCTTGTAATGTGAACTATTAATTATTTTTTATCTTGTTAAACAATTGGTTTATTAGCTTTGGATTAAAATGAATCAAGTCACTCTAAATCTTTAATAGATTCGTGACGAGAAAGAGCACACGAAGGAATCAAAAAAAGTGACAGTTTCACCGACTGCTGTTTCCGGTCCAGCCGTTTCCTCAACTGTTATAGGTGGACCAGATTGGGTTTGGTTAAACGCCGATACCCGAATACAGGTACATACTTATGATTGTGACGAACACTTCGCAATTTGCAACATTCTAAAATCGAAACTGGGTATTCGTATTTGGAACAATTAACAATGCATTAAACAAAACTATTGAAACTCTGGGCAATGGTAAATTAAGTGGAAAGCATGTACTAGGTACGTATTGTACGTTTAACAGTTTACGTAGTGCTGTGACAGTTTTACGGTGCTAACACATTTTAAACTTTTTGAAAGCTTGTCTCCTTCACGTCTATTTCTTTCTGATATTAACAGTCTCGTACTTATTAAATCCTAATTGCATGCAATTATATATTAGTAATATCTACTACTATAGTGCTTCGCAAATAATTATAGAATATTATTGAAGTGTCTGTAATATACGACCTCCGAGAAATTAATGAAATGTTTCCTATCAAAGCAATTATGTATTCTAAAAATGTGATAAACTTTCAAAAACAATAATCCAAAGGGAGGCTTATGTCCCCAAATACTGGAATAGCACAATAACAAGTTTCATAAGCTGATGAAAATATTGTGTTTTAAAAAAATATGCATACAATGCTCGTAGTTGTTAAAATGTATTTAGTGTCCTTTCTTCCTTTGCGCGGTTACTATGAACAAAAACAGTGAACACTACACAAACTAGTTCTTTAATAAACAACATTAAAAAGTGTGCCACATCAGTCACTCTATATGTGAAAAGCGTCTAAAAATTCAGTTTTTCATGTTTTTGGTTAACCCGCATACTGGATACAAGATCTGATCAAATCCAGAGCGATACTCGAAAAAATCACAACACATGTATGTTGTTACCCGGTATACTTATGTATCGTTTTTTCCAACATTGCTTATCTACTACGATGCAACAATACGAGTAAAAGCGTTATCCCCACATTTTAATATTAATAAACCCCATTAATATGGAAATTAAACTGCACCAATGGGGAAAGAGGACGATGGTTGTAACTATATAACTTTTGTATTAAAGATATATTCTAGCCTACTTAACCAGATATTTATATGTTAAAACAAGAATTTTCTTGGTATTTTTTATTGTGACAGTTCGACGCCATTGAGGCTTTCTGCCGTTCGTCAACAAAGTATTGCCCACCGGGACACCCTGGAGCACCCGGAACACCTGGGCCACCTGGAGAAAGAGGACTTCCTGGTCTGCAGGGCATGCCGGGTCCAGAAGGTCCTCCGGGATTACCAGGTCATCCAGGCGTTAGAGGACCGAAGGGCGATACCGGATCCCCAGGTGATTGCCAGGCAATTATCTTAAGAAAAACCTTTAAATTATTTATTCACATGTTGACCGTGCAACGATATACAAGAAATAACAGTATATGTCGTTATTTATTTTACCTTCTCTATTCTAATGTAAATGTAATTATAACAACTAAGTATTAACACTCTCGTGTCACGTACACCCTGCGTTTTTTCTTGCAAGTTGATATCGATTCTAATATGAACGCGTCCAACAGATAAGCTATCCCCACCAAAATCGAGGTTTCCAAATGCGCCTTTAGCTGACCTACTATACAGGGTCAATCAGAATTTGAGGGAAAAAATATAAGCGGTGATATAACACACCGATACAAGCAATTTTTGTAATACAATGTGTGAGCGGAACGCAAACGGCGATAAGTATAATAACAGGGTAATTTTCCACCGTCAGATTTAACGCGTGTTAAGGCAGTAGTTTGGTCTAGAAATTTGACAAAATCGATTTTATTTTCATTTTATAATTTCTTACACTTTTCTTAATACGCTCGTCAAACCCGTTTATTGATATTTCAAATATGAGCAGAGTAATGAAAATTATAAGCAAGCCGCGCGCTCAGATAGCATAACGGTATCAAAACTTTGAACGCGTTTATCTCAGAACTATGTTTTTCAAATCAGCGCCCACGATATCTCGATAACGAATTGACTGGTCGTGCTCAAATTTTGCACATTGTACCTTCGGTAGCCTCTTTCTGAGGACTGGTAGCAGTATTGAATGGAACAATAATTTTGCCCACATTTTATAACTCATTGTTTGGTTAAGGTGTTAGTGGACTGTATTGTTTGTTTAGATGTTAATGTAATGGAAGTGAGCCGGATTCAGGATAAAGAGTCTGGTGACAGCTGTGGGTAAATGAATACACATAATTAAAAAATAAATAAGTTTATTGATCATAAGATGAATAAATAGATCAGTAGTGTGTGATATTGATCATTTCGTGAATATTTATTTTGATCATGTATTGATGATTGATCAGTTACTAAAATAAATAATTTGTTTCACACACATTCTCTTGTGATCATCGTGAGCAACTAAATTAGTCTTTAATTTACCGTGCCGTACGTGTTGTCAGCACGTTGCTGTTGCCAGTCGGTGTGAGAGACGGGCGTAAATCGTCTCTTTGAATTCCGGCGTTGCTCTGATCCGTTTCTGAGCTTTTTCTGATTGACTCAATGATCTGTCCTGAATTTGCCTTTGTATTATTTCTGCTCGTTGCCTGATCTGGTCTTTGTTTACAAAACTTGTTCACACTTCACTCGAACGTTCAGAATAAGATCGTGGTCAGAAGAGTAATGGACGACTTCCTCTTCCCGCTTTCTTCTTGCGAGAAGAAGGAAGTGGCGTGAACATGTGATCATGTATCGATCGATGATTTGTCACCGTATTTGGACACGCGAGAGTCGTGTCCATCTCTGATTGTCGCGTGACAAACTGCCTGCGCGCTCTTTATCGATAATCGCAAGGCGCTCGTGCGTGTGGTATATGTGTGATCCGCGAAGCTGTGAGTGATGCTGCCGCCCGCCATGAGCAGTTTCAATTTTGACCACTCATCGAATACCCGAAATTGTATGAAATATCGTTAATCAAAGTTCAACAGGCCGCCATCTTGCAACAAAATCGTTTTAAGTACTAATTCTGCGACCAGTGCACAGAACACTCATACAAATTAAGTATATATGTATATTTTGTTTCAAATGCATACTACATTATCCACAGTGGGCCTCGATTGAGTCGGTTTTCGGCGGACCATGTTGAAAAAAATAAAAACCTATATGAAAATATTTTAAATAATTTTTTTTTAATATAGATACATTCTCAAAGGAACAATAAATACGTGTGTAAAATTTCACCGAGGCAAATTCAACGGTTTTAAAGTTATTCGAACCCAAAAATGAGCAAAAAATCTCGCTCTAGACCAGACTACTGCCTTAACGGATTATCACAAGAATGAGAGGACATATTTCCGAAACATTTTATTAACAGGAATATTATTGGTTTATATGCTCCAAGAAAGAAAAGTTAAAAGGTAACACACTAGCTGCCACACGAATTTATAAGGAAATATCCGTCAGATCACGCACGCTGCTCAGAACTGCTTACAACTTACTACGTACTTATTGTTAGTGTAGGGTGCGACGGTCGGGAATGCGTGCAAGGCGCAACAACTTTACCGTGACCGGTATCCGTATCAAATAAATCAATAACATTCCTGTTAATGAAATGTTTTTTCAAATATCTCCTTTCATTCTTGTGATCATTTTTGAAGTAGTACCTCCGCATTTGCAAAATTGCAAGAAGTTTTCAAAACCTGGAGTGTAAGTAATTAAATGCATAACACACACGATTTTAAAAATTGGAGACCGTTGACCATACCAAACATGACATAATTGCAATTAAAAATGACATTTTTTGTACATAGAGCATGGGAGAAGCGTGGAAAAATGACACATTTTTTATTTTTGTCACATTGATGCGTTAGAAATATTTTAAAATAACTTAGCGATTATATACTGTCAGACTCGAAAGTTCTGGGGTAAGTGCCGTGTCCTTCGACACAGTCCTCTTTCCAGGGAGCATCCGCTCCCCCTACTCCGTGCCAGATCCTTCATACTAATGTTTCTCACGTTGCGTACGTAATCGAAGCATCAATGACGTCGGGTCATCGGCGTCGCGCACTTGCCTCCTTAGAGCAATCAGCTGTATCCTCAAAAGAATAACGCGTTGTCTTGGTGACATATGTAAGGAGATACGAGCCGGTGGCGGCAATAGCGGCACCTGATGACGTCAGCAGCGGCCGTCGCAGGGGCCCACGTGTACGATAGGCCCTTGGATCGCGGGGAGCGGTGGAGAAGACCTGGCGCGATCGGCAATTGTTGGACGGCGATCGTCTTTTGCGATGTAGCCCGAAGAGGCAGAAATATACTGAATGCGAAAGCATGTACACGTGTAGTAACTTATCCTAAACTCCCACGTTTTATATCTTCGCTTTTTGATTATTTTACAATACGGAAAAGAAATTTAGTTTGCCACAGATCTGTGAACAGTGCGCACCTTTGGGCTATAGGGCCAACAGGAAGAATAATTCTAAAAGATTCCACTATACAAGGGTAACAACGTACGCGATATTCATTTTGTCGTGGGAGTAACAACCGTTACACAACAACGTGTCATAAATGTACAAGATATGTGTGTGGCAACCATTCTACACAAACTCGTACAAACACGTGAACGTTTGCACGAATGAAGATAAAAATGAATTGTAAATAATCAAAAATAATAAAAATATATTTTTTGTACATAGGACTTATTACTCAATATGTATATATGTAGACAGAAACCCAAAACTCAGCGACAGACTGCGATTCCAACTCCTTTGAATTATCCGACAATGTAGATTACCCAGTAGTAGTGTATCCGTGAGACCTTCGAGCTCGAGCAAGCGACCGATGAGTCACATATCGGTGAGGAGCTTGAGCGACTTAAGAATGTATTAGTGAATGTCGGTGTGACGAGTCAGAACTGACTCGGTCTTCGTACTTTATGCGCAGTATACGGAGGGTTAATCATCTCCAAAAAATAAGCGACGTTATCACATTTCCACACAGAATAACATTTCATAGTATGTATGTATTCATATAGAGAATACCATAGTGTTTTGATAACGATCAAGCGAATCGTAGGAGTGCTATTCGCGAAGCACCTTTTCCTCTTTTCATGCGCTAGCACATGCACTAACAATTGTGGAAGCGTCCACTGATGAATTAACGAAGGGAGACTCAGGAAAAGCACTAAGTTTAGTTTTGTAGTCACTTTTATTTCGGTATGCTTTCTGTACAAAGGTCAGACTTATACTGGTCAGATCAGTAAAAATTTCGTGTTATTGGTATCTAATTAGTGAGAGGGGACCGAAAAATCGAGAACACAGGTAAGAGGCTTAAGAAGGAAGAGTGGGAGAAAATAATAGCGAGGAAAGTGCGCGAAGAGTCGCAAGTAAAGTGGAGAAAGAGACAGTAGAGAGAGAGAGAGAGGGAGACAGATAGTGGGACAGTCGAAGCAGGACACGGGTAAACATAACATATTGTGACTGCACGTCGTTGGCCTCAGCCTCAGCTGATCGACACGTTTCGAACAATAGTGTAAGAGGTACAATCACGTAAAAAAAAACATGGGCTATGAGTATATAGCTATAGCTATGAGTACATATAGCTATGAGTATATAATTGAGTCTGCTGATATGTATAACGTAGGTACTAAACCAAAAGTTTTTACGTGGATTGTCGTGGAGGTACTACCTTAAGGGGGGAACCTGATTGCACGGGTAAAAATTTTCGACTTTTTTTTTTTTTTGCTTAATAAGCCCTTATATTTCGCGTCGCACTCGCTACGCTCTATGTTAAAGGCTCGAATAGGATACATTTTTTTAGATACTTATCCTGTCCATCACCTACCGGACCGACGCCCTCGACCTTTCCTGGGTGGTCGTTAACTATGCTGTTCCTCGCCGCCCGTATCGGATTCTCTCGCGCACCGCTTCTGCGGAATCAACACTCGACCCATCACCTTAGTTCGATCAGGAATTTATTCATATACCGCGGTGGGTTATCGGTGTAAGCCAATGTGTAAAAAATCCTGTTTTTAACTACGTATGTACGCCACTGTTGCCGACTCATACGACGCCCGTTCTTGTTTTCCCTCTCCCCATTCCTACTTGCGGAGTGTTTCCGAAACACGACGCGACTCGGCTATATTGAACTGAAACTTCATGTATATACGTAAGTAAGACCGCAAATGTCGAAAATAGTTCGTACATGAGTCAGACTGCCCTTCGACGTGTTTATTCTTCCATTGTACATTGTGCAACACACGCTAAACGAACCGCGCGCCGTTTCACACTCAGAAAATATTGTAGTTTTATACATAATGCTGGATTTTGTTAAAAGTTTAATGATGATACAGTGTTACAAAAATGAGGACGAAAACAAACAATTAATGTCCTGTAACTGTCCTGTGGCATTACGCAACGAACGCTTAATCCCAAGCTTAATCGCCAACGTCGGCCGCCCACGTGCATACACATGTACTCACAAACATTCCACTACTACAATATACTTAAATATTAATGAAATAATAACGAAATCTTTTACTATTAACCATCTTTCTTCCAGCACTATCAGTACATTTATACTGTTGTTTACTCTGATTCCTAAATATTATATATTCCTAGGTTCCGCCAGGGTATTTGCAAGAGCATTTGTATTTCAGTAACTGTGAGTTATAATAATAATGTTGATCTTAGAGGATCACTGTGGAGCTAGAAGTATGACGGAGCTATTTTTGACAGTTGTTGTTAATACAACAACAAGAAATTGATAATAGCGTTGAATTGGCCGAACTAAAGAAACCTACCGTCACAGCTTTCGTGTATATGCAACCTAGTTAAACGTTTCAGTTGAAAAACTTGTTTTAAATGATTAATTGTTCGATATCAAGTTGTAATTGAGAAACGATTGTGGATTTGTTCTTATTCGCCGAACACAGTCTAATACTTTCTTTTAATGGTTCTTTAAGGATTCGATGGGAGAGATGGTGTACCAGGAGAGCCTGGATTGGACGGTATTCCAGGACGAAGTGGACTTGACGGAACACCTGGAATAAATGGAATACCCGGGCTAGATGGTGCTCCTGGAAAATCAGGAAGAAATGGAACAGACGGTAAATTCTGATAAAGCATATTTCGATGACAAAAACCAAAATAAACTCATCAATGGTCAATAGAAGAGTGATCAATACGAACTCAGTCGATGTTTGGAATAACGTTCTAATCTTTCATCTTCTTCGAGAGTAAAAGTATCGGGTTATCTCAAGCTTCTAGAATTTACCGCTGTAATATTTTCGTATATATTATATTTCGCAACGGTTGTAAAGTACGTTATCATGGTATTAATTTGATGGGGAATTTATTAATATATATTCTAGTTTCATCATCTTCAATAATATGGTTTATACGTTACGTTTGTGGTGCCTATTTGTATTTTTCAACCGTGCGTATGTAGGTACATTACAATGACTTAAATTTACAATATCAACGATTTCTTTGAAACATCTTGATATTTAAAGTGAATAGAATATTTTCACCGAAAGATTGTATTGTAAACACTGCATAGTAATTTATATTCTTGTTCAAGCAGTGTGTATGTTTGATAATTATCGATGGTCGACGATTTAGCGCTTGGGAGAAATTAGAATGAAACTAAGCGACATGTGATCTTTAACAACTGACCGATCGCACGTTTTATGCATATATGAAGGGGCAATAAATGCTTCTTTTTAACATTACAATTATCTCATTAGGTAGACCGGGTGCAGCAGGACCTCAAGGACCACCAGGACCTCGAGGTGAGAAACGACTTTTTTTTGTATCGTTTCTTACGTTATTTCACTGTTAGTTCCGAGCCTTATATTCAAAGACAACGTTGGTTTCTAGACGAAAATCAAAGATAAAGAGCGTGAAATAAAATATGGTGTTCTTAATTATATGCTAAAAGGTAATCAATTTAGTAATCTATGAAGAATATTTAGGATGTGTTTCATTAATATCGCATCTGTTGAATAAGTATTGCAAATTAGACGAGTTCGTGCTATAATAAGAACCGCTATTGTTGTGAATGTCAGATTCTTATGAAAGCCATTGATAAAAATCATGATTTTCACTATTGGAAGTGACACACTTTTTATATTGAAATATGAAATATACAAATAATTTAAATTGAATCATGAATACATGTATGGTTTGTTGACTGTTTAAAGTGCAAGTGCGTTGCATACTGTATCAAGCTCTTCTGTAAACTGATACGATGTCGACTTGCATAAGAGATTGCCGGAATGAATGTTAATAAAAGGTAGACTCTGAAAAATATGCGATAGTTTGTTCCTAAAGAGAACACCAACTAAGGATGAAGCAGAATACAGGAATGATATAGTTCTGGTGAAACATCATTCATGTTGAGTAAGTTTAAATCTTAGAAGTACGCTTAGGATTGCTATCTCACAAAACCAGCGCAGTACTGAGCGGCGCGCATTGCTGACGGTTGTTCCCTCATAAATTCGCGTAGCAGTTAGCGTGTTATCCTTCAACTTTTTATTTTTGAGCATGTAAACCAATATATTAGTGTTAATAAAGTGTGTTGTGAAATATCTGCTCTCATTCTTGTGATAATCCTTTAACACGCGTTAAATCTGACGGTGGAAACTACCGTGTAACTTCTCACCCCTCGCATACTGCTCATAGATTGTATTACAAAAATTGTTTGTATTGATGTGTTCTATCACCCCTTAAATTTTCTGCCTCGAATTCTGATTCATCCTATATAGTGTAAGTACACATATTAAAATTGATTATATGCATAAACTACAAATATTTTGGTACTTTAATATAGGAGAAATTGGACCTGCAGGAAGGCCAGGAACACCTGGACAAGATGGCAGACCCGGTGTCACTGCTTGGAAGGTTCACATGGGTGATCGTAATTTGAATGACTTGCTCGTACCGCCTACGATTTTAGGTTAGGAACTAGAACATGTGTATCGGGCATAAAAAGTTGTGGTAATTGTGTTATACAAGGTGTCCCACCTGATGTGACCACGTGAAACATCTGGCTTGTTTTTAATGATAGCCAAAACTGAAACAGGACACATTTGTTTTATCGGAACAAGCTGATATTTTAACACAGTAAAAGTATTTCCAAGATCATATTTTTAATACATCAAGGTTATTGGCATTTTTTTAAACAGAAACTACATGTTTTCGCCGTTATAGCGTTATAACTGAGATCAAAACCAATCCAGCAATCTATGATATTATAACCTTCATGTGATCTTAAGTTTGAAAATGTCAGACATGTTTCCGTTTTATGTACGTGATGATACAATACCGATTTAAAAGCAGATAAAGAGGTATTATTTAATTTAACGAATGTTCAAAATGACGACCTTCAATTTCGATACACGATTGTAATCACTACATGAACGATTGAACACTTCTCTCGATGGTCCCCTGATTAAAATTAGAACATTTGTCCTATATACGCTATTTCATATTGTCCCGTGTTGTGAGAACATCTTCGGATACGGCACCTTTAAGAGTCCTACCAGAAAAGAAATCCAGTGGTGTAAGGTCCGAAGAATGAGCAGGCTAGTCGTGGTACCAAGGCGTTGTGGGTTAGACATCCATCCTGTTGATACCATATCCGGTTTGTTTACACCAATGGAATATCTTCCATTAACATCAACAAGTGAGTTGTAAAAAGCTCGTCTAGCTTTCCCCCGTCACTGTGGCACTAAAAAACAATGAAACAACAACGCGGTCAATAAGTACACCGAACCAAACATATACGCTCCAGGAACGTTGAAAATGTCGCTACCATTTCGGATTTTCGACACACCAGTGATGCATATTATGTCTGTTTAACTGTCCATGATTAGTAGATGTAACTTTATCTGTGAACAGCCCGTTGCAGAAGAAATGTTCGTCTAGTCCAGTAGTCGGCAAACTTATTAGCCAAAGAGCCAAATATGAACATTACAACAATTTAAAAAAAAATTGGGAGCCTAATCTGCTTGTTTAGTAAACTTTTATTACACTAAATAAAACTAAATTTCATACTTAATAAATATTTATTAATGCGAACAATGTGCTTGCATCTTTACGTATTTTGACAACAATATAAAATTTTAATTACCCATCGATCTTTTAATTTAAACAAAAAATTATACACGTTCTCGATTTATAGAAGAATTTTAATTTATCAAAATAGGATGTAATTTTTTTCTTACCAAGTTTTTTTTTAAATGAAAATATTGCGCCTTCCGTGGATATTTGTGTCAGAGCCGCACTTAAGGAGCCAAAGAGCCACATGCGGCTCTGGAGCCGCACTTTGCCGACCACTGGTCTAGTCGTTCTGACTGCTGTGCACTTTAGTGGGAAGCGGGTTCGAGTGAAGACAACAACAGTTTGGTTTGTGGTACTTTATTAAGACGAAGCACACTGTCACATTTTAGTGGGGACGCACATGTGGGTCGCTAGGCCGAAAAGTTCGAGGCGCGAGGCGAGGGAAAGAACCGATGTCCGTTTGTCGGGCGCGCTATCGTAAGCGGCCGAACAATAATGTCTCGCCGACACGATAAAGGGAACACATATCATAGGTTGCAGGATTGGTCTTGACCTCAGCTACAATGCTATAACGGCGAAAACGTGTAGTCTCGTTTAAAAAAGTGCCAATGAATTTGATGTATTGAAAAATATGACCTTGGTGAACTTTTTTTGTGTGTCAAATATCAGCCTCTTTCGACGAAACAAAATAAAACAAATGTGTCCTATTTTATATTTGGCCATTATTAAAGACAAGTAACATATAATATTTCATGAGGTCACGTTAGGTGGGACAATCCTGTATGACTGGTTACATTGTTAATTTCATGAAAGAAGTTTTCATTGACCCGTTAAAATATTCTTAAACAAGCGTGCTTATGCATCACTGATGACAGTAATCGATATTTCTCATGATCAATTCGATATTTTTTATTCATCATTTGTCGGCTTTAGACGATGGTGCACTGCCCCAAAATGGAACTGGCTTAATTACTGTGCGTGAGGGTACCAATGTCAAATTACGATGTGCGTCCAGCGGTCAGCCAACACCCACCGTCCAATGGTCGAAAACCGATGGCACAGTTATACCGATCGGGTCCTGGCATGGTACGAAATCAATTAATTTGATTTCAATTTCCTTCTTTCTAAGAACAATATTACTTTTTAAAGCATCCAAACAACGTTGTTGCAAAAAGTAAACTTTTATTAATTTTGTCGAATAATCAACATTGTGAACGATACGCTATGACTCGATATACGATTTAATTGATGTGTTATTCCATACTTTCAGTGTCATCTATAATTGGACACACATTCAACCTAAGTGTTGTTACGCGAGAGCACATGGGTGAATACACATGTGTAGCCGATAATGGTATTCCCCCAAGGACAAGTAGAAGATTTCGGCTTCAGGTTAAATGTAGGTAGTTATGTATGTGAAAATTAAGAGAAATGGGAAAAAAGTATAGGGGAAGGTAGCCTAATTTGAACCACCCTGATATCCAAAGACTGTTAAAGTCTATGCGATTTTGGATAGGGATCTTGCCATACGTAGATGTAAACGAGGTTAAAACGCTTTGTGGCTACATTGAGAGAAGCGTTATTTGTGTGACTAACAATAAGTAGGAAATTAGTTATTTCGACGTAAGAGTGAAGTCATTAATTCGTCTAATCACAAGTAATTATAATACAACTCTTATTATATAATCACAAAGCTTACTTATTTATCAATAATTTGTAGTAACAATTTTGAGAGGTCATGTTATGTTTAGGTTTCTGTACAATATCAAACACTAAATATTCAATATACCGACGATATTGGACCGGTCCAATTTTGACTGTGACATTTCTTTTATAAGCAAATTAGAATTGAAAAAATATTTTCAGGGTTACAATGTCAAAAAGAGGACACTGTGGACTGTCTGAAACTGATTTACTGTTAACTATTGTCGCATACAAAAATGATAATCACGGTTTGAATGAATGCATTCGTGTGTAAGAAGTTCCTAAAGCAACTATCAAGAGACATGCTAATGACAAAAACTCTGTTCGCAGTAAAGTTAACCCTTTGAACTCGGTTGTCCCCTCTGAGGGGACAACGTAAGTCTAGCATATCACTCGGTTGTCCCCTCTGAGGGGACAGGAAAGTTTATTACCGATTTCGGAGAATTACCTGATTCCACCGCAACTTTTTAAGAAAGATATGTTTTCCTGTAGTTTTGTATTAATATGGCACAAAAAACAAATCAAAATATGATAAAATTATCAAGATGCATGATAAATAAATCAAACGGTTTTACACGTCGAAAGAGAACGTGTGAAGCGCATTCACGGCGGACTATATAATTCTCTAATCCGTTGAGCGATATGTAAAATTAGTGGAACAAAGGTGCACGTGTATGGGTCAATGATATAGGGAAACTTTATAGAAGAAATTTTATCGATAGTGATAGCGATACAAGTAGTGTAAAAGAAAACATCTCATTCAAACATCTCATCAAAATGATAGAAAACAAATTTTGGTTTTTCTTTGTAAATATGTGTTCTTCAATGTTCACAAATACATATAAACCAAACTTCATTACAATGCCTTACTTGGTTCCGAAATATTGTGCTATAGAATATCACGTTTTCGCGAAAAAGTGGCGTCGAGTTGCTGGTAGGTAACGTCCGAAACGGTGCCGAGTGCAAAGGGTTAAAGCATTGGGGAGACCGCCAATGTTTTTTTCAATTGTGGAAAGAATTATTTCTGAGCACATCTTTCACCTTGATGAATGCTTTTTTGGTTTAACAATTCAGGAAGTCAAAAAACAGTCTTTCATTGTTGCAGAAAATTATGACTTACCACATAGTTTTAATAGAGATAGAAAATTGCTGATAAAAACGGTTCTACGCATTTTTGAAACGAAATTCTTATTTTTCGCTTTGGAAACACGAAAAAACCTCAGTGGCGAGCGTCGGAGGCTTTAATAGAGAGAACGGCAATCATTTTTTCGATCTATTGGAACGGATTGTCGATGAGCATTTTACAGTCGAAAGCTAAAATTAAAAGGTTGTTTTGTTGGCAGTGTCGTTAAGAAAGCTAATGGTCCAATTTGGGAAACCGGTTTCCTTATTTGGTCCAATGATACGATTTTTTTTATATTTATTTTTCGCGGTTATAATTGTTTTTTAATATTTAATACATGGTATTATTTTGAAGGTACACTTAGTGAGTTTCTCTTCTACTACTTCATTTTTATTGATACTTTTTATGTATCTCTATATACCGAAACATATATGTATAATTGGCCCAAATTAGGCTACCTTCCCCAATGCGATTAATTACTTACAGAAACTAACACCACGTATATGCAAGGTAAATCACCAAATGAAGGTCAACATAAATCATTTACTTGTTCTATATATTTCTCCCTTTCGACAAAACTGGTTGAAATAATTAGGTGACGTATCTTACATACACAACTCGGTATAGATAGAGAGTTTGCTCAGCATATTTTTCTCCTAACGTTTAATACTCCATTTAATCTGTTTGTAAGTGAAAGTCTATCGAAACGAAACTCGGATTAGGTTGTCCTATTATTTCATTTCGCTATATGTATCAATTTGGCATGATAAATGGTTGACGAAAGAAGTGGGCACGATTAAGCTTTCAACATTACTTTCGTGCAGATGACGTTTCTTCGTTGTTTTTCAGTCCCACCATTCATAAGAATACGAAATCAAATGATCTTGGTCAGAAGTCAAACCACGGCGACGATGGAATGCGAGGTGGAAGCTTTTCCAGAGCCAATTGTCTATTGGGAAAGGGGGGATGGTCGACGATTGAAAACATCGGAAAAATATCGAATGGAAGTATATGATCGGCGAGATATTTACAAGGTACATCGTGCTGTGAATACGCAGTGTTGGCGTATATATTAGGTGTAGGAAAAAGTTCTTTCAATTTTTTGCTGTAAGTTTGAATGAAGTTTTCCTTTATTGAAAATCAATTTTAATCAAGTACATACTGCCCATTATTATCTATGACCTTTTGCCACTTGTCCAGTAATTTCATTATTCCACCGGTGTAGAACCTCTGTTGTTTCCTGGCAAAAAATTTGGCCACACTGTTTTCGACGGATGTTTTGTTGGCCAATTTTTTTTCCATTAAAGAAGTTTTGCATAAACCGATACAAATGGTGGTCGGATGGCGCAAGGTCTGGACTATGGAGTAAATGCACCAAAACTTCGCAACCACATTTGGTCTGTTTTTGTCGAGTCATCAAACATATGTGTGGTCGGGTGTTGTCATGATGGAAGACGACACCCCTTCTATGGGTCAATTCTGACCGCTTGTTTTGAATTGCTTCCTGTAACCAGTCAATAGTTAGTCTGACTTAAATAAATAGTTTGGCCAAATTGTAGCACCTCATAATAAGCCATTCTTTTCCAAGCCCACCATACACACAACATCATCTTATTGGCCGACAATCCAGGTTTCGATGTCGTGTGTGATGATTCACCGGTCTTTTGTCCACGACCTTTGGCGTTTTTTATTCTTATATTTTATTCATTATTCATCGCCTGTCACAACTTGCTTGAGAAATGGTTCGATTTCATTACGTTTTAACAATATTTCACTGATAGAAATTCGATCAGGTAAATAATTTTTTTGCGTTACATCGTGTGGCACCCAAACATCGTGTATTTTTGAGTATGCAGCTTTTTCTTAAATGATTCCAATCTGTTTTCTGATCAATGTTTAGTGTATATGCGATGTTTTGAGTGATTGCATGCCGGTCTAACTCCACCAATTGCAGATTTTCATAGACTTTCTCTGCCCTGGTCGGCCAGAGCGAGGTGCATCTTTTACATTGATATTTCCAGAACGGAATCGATTAAACCAAAGTTGTACGGTACGTTCCAAAACAGCATTCTCATCGTAAACAGCACAGATTTGTGTGCATGTTTTTGCACCGGATTTGCATTTTTAAACGTAAAAAAGCATAACGTAGTGGATTTCTTCGGAAATTTCACTCATTTTCACATGGTTATAACTTTTAACACAGGTACCGAATAATAAAGCGACCAAGAATAAAAATATAAGCTATAATGTCATCTTTTAAACGTGCGTATACTTGACATTCCGTGAGTAGTGTTTCAGGCGATACTATCATCAGCACCATCACTTGACAAAAAACCGAAAGGACTTTTTTCCTACACCTAATACATTTATTTAAAATATTCCAATACAATTTGGAATGTGTTTATTTTAAAGTAATAGGTAATAAACCCTCCTAAATCGAAACGTCTCACATACACTTAACTTACACGTGACATACGACAGGTTTCCGCATACTTTTGTGTATATGTGATGTTTTGTTTCTTTTATGTGAAATGTAAATGAAACATATCATCGCCTCTTTCTGCATTTATGGTTACAGTTTATACGCAAAAAAAAACATTTTCTTACTTAAAAAACCTTGCTAATTAATATGTGAAAGTAACTTATGCTGTCTAACCAATTGTCTCCTGTTTTGTTGCTATTTCAGCTGAAGATGAAACTAAAAGTGAGTAAAATTACGTCAGCCGATCACGGAACCTATCACTGCGTAGTGAAAAACGATATTGACACAACAAAAGGATCCTTTATAGTGGACGGTAATTTTCTTATGTACTTAATAACGGTACGTTAGCAAAAAAAGATTAAATACGCAAACGCATATGTTGCGTCTAAATTAAATGCGTGCACGACACACACACACACACACACACAAAATCAGACATAATATGCGCCCGGCCATTCAATTGCGTCGCATCAACCAGTCGGTGAAATATCAATGATCATCGCGACCATAATGACCTACGCGCGTAGCTACAACGAACCGAGCGATGGCACATAGTCAGCGCTCATACAAATAAAAACATAATAAATAGTAAAATACAATACGCCCCAGCCTGAGATATCGTCGCAATCCGACATATACGTGTGTTCGAGACGACAGCACTACAGTGTAAACCTATGTACACAAGGCAAAACATATTCGAACCATTGATGGTATTCACAACATCGTCAACAATCATAACCTCGGAGCGGGCGCAACCACGACAACAAGACGACCGTCTTTTTCGCAGGACGACGAACGCAGACGAGCGGCCCGATACGCTGAGCGGATAATCGTAAGCAAGCGTCGCGAGCGAAAACACTGAGCGAATATAAAGTATGTTAACAAAGTCATCATTCTCATTGCACATCGTTCAGCGTCATCCATAACGATCGCCGGACCATTTATTGACCACGGACCTACGGGGTTAAAGCGAAGGCGTTCCCGACCGATACAACAATATTTGTTAAATTAAATTCATGCAATTATGAATAATGCTCTCAGTGTCATTTGTATTGGCATTTGTTGAATATGCACAGGCACACTCCATTCGTGTGCTTGAAATAATACTTGTTTTGTCTTCCGTGTGTTGTGTAGATGACATAAAGAATATTGAGAGGTTGAAGATCAGCAGACAGCAGCATGTTGTGTACGGTGATCCAGTACCGAAGAATGTCGATTTCGACGAGTTATGCCCGCCGCAGGAGACGTGTTTGGCGTGCCCCACAGTTAAATGTTCCTACTCCGACTTGGGCAACACCATTCACGTTCGACCACTCGAAAACGTTAGTGTTACCGGACTTCCACCCAGAGTCGCAGGTATATGGATTCTTAAATAACAATTTTAATACACTCTCTTTTTCATTGACATTTGTACGTCTTGAATGACGAAAGAATGAATATTTTTCACTTCCCACGTAATACTGAAAATTGGAAAGAAAAAATATTTTTTTTACGACTACTTAACTGGTAATTAAAAAATGTTTTTTTTTTTTCATAGTTAAATATTGCGAAAATGTTTAGTATAGTATATTCTTAAGTCACTTAGGGTAGTAATTCAGAGACTTACAAGCGAATGCAATCAATGTCGATATGGCTTGCGTAGAGTGCGCAGGAGTTTGGTTAAGAACCCGATGATTCATTTTTCCTGAATCACATGATGCTTTATGCTGGATCTTTAGGACCCAAGGTCCAAAGATAACAAGCGGGGGAAACTCGGTCCAGATTTTGGATACATCACGCGAAGACAATCCGCTACTCTGCCTTTTGTTGCACACTGATAATCAGACGCGGTCTTTTCGTATCTTTGTTTATACCGCGCCGCGGTTTTAGTGTCTGGTGTTCTGTTCAAGATTATACCATTGCCAATAATCAATATATATCAGAGCGTACTAACAAGGGGAGGACCAGGGTTGCGGTTCACCGATTTTGTTCACATTTTGCACAGACCTTCTTTAGCCAAAAATATTGGACACATGTTTTGCCAAAAGTAACAACACTTCCCCATTTTTTAAACATTCGGGGTCAAAAATCAAAAGTGAAAGATACTTACACATTGATTTCGCAAGTAAACAATGTTTAAAAATATGCATTATGGATAAGATCCATAAAAACGGTACAAACTTATTCCCCAAGCTAATATAATTATTGATTTTTGTTTGAATTAATGTTTTTGATGAAAACGCTACGAACTTATTCCCCAACCCAATACCTACCTTTACCACCCAATTTCACCTGACGGCCCTTCTCTGATGCGTCGTTAATGCATTTCTGCGATTCATCGCCTTTGTCTTACAGTTTCGCTGCGCCACTCACACACACATTGTCAGACATTACTCTTGTCATGTTGCATTTCCAATAAAAAAAATGGAAAAAAATGTTTCAACTAAATATTACCCCCTAAAAACGTTTCTCCCTTTTCTTGATCTTGATATTTGCACCTTCGTAGATGCTCTTGCTGTTCTATTACTCTCGCGAGGCATTTTAAAAGACAGAAATACAAACTAAGAGTGTGAACTGAATTCTCGCACAACTTAACAGCGTGGCAGAACTGCTTGAACTGACGAGATTTACGAATTTGGCATAAGAAATTACTAAATTTAATTCTTTGGTCTAGAATAAACCTTTTGTATTCTCATTCTATGGATACAAACACAATAAAACAGGTTCTCAAAGGTATTACGAGTCAGAAAAACAGCTGCTACTCCGATCTACACTCTACATACTTTCAAACGCTCGGAGTCGTCCTTACGAATATGCATTTATCTTCAAGAATATTGGCAGGATTAATTTGAAATTTTCAGAGAATATACTAAATATATGTACATTCCGAAAATGCAACAAAAAAAAAATAGATTTTTTGAAAATTCTGACTAGGTATAAGTAACCCCTTAAGGAAAGCAATACGTGTAAACACTCAAAATCGGGCTATTTTTCGCGATTTCTTTTTAAAGGAAGAAAATGAGCAATCGTCGTGAAATTGTGCGTATGTTTAAAGGTACTATCCAAAATCTCACTTTTCTGTGTGAACAAATATTACAAAACGGCCGATTTATGGGCTACGTAAGAAAGCGTCTCGTTCTCGTAGTTGTCAGTTGGCAGGCATGATGCAGCACGTAATTTTTGTCCAAAATAAAAAATCTGAAGTGATTTGTTAATTTTATAAGTTGTTCTCCTGTCTGAACTTAAAAAACCCAGAAGAAATCGTAAGATCAAAATTTTTTTGGCAGTTTCAAACGAAAACGTGTGAATTTACTGGAATTGAAGAGCGTGCGTTTCGACCTGGATCCGTTCGCGGAGTCTTTAGTAGGGCTATGCCAGGCTATGCCGACAGATCCTTTCTTTTTTACTTTTTTTGTCAGGGAAATCTTCGGAAGACTCCCGGCTTCGATGGGGCGAAGCCGAGGCATGTCAGATTCCTACTGATTAAATCCCAGACGTTACTCCTCAGAGGAGGGTGCTGTACCGGGCGTCGCACAGCGTTCGCCCAGGAGCGTGGGATCATAACGGCATAGTACTCTCGTATATAATAATTATGACACTTCCCTCCTCCGAACTGGGAAGTTGTCGGGCCAGTTCGGTATGCTAAGCTATCTGCCCTCGAAGGTGTGAGGTGTCCGCAAAGAATACGGCAGTCATTAAAGAGATTTTAATTTTAATTTATTATTACGATGCAGTTATTCGAGGTAGAATATAATTTTGCGGACTTCCTGTTTCCCGGGTGGATGGTTAATTGAGATCGCGAGCAGGCACTGGAGTCACATTAGGAGCGATATATCTCTACCAATGGAAGTCATTTATACCATCTAAAGCTTCAGACATTCGATTCACTTGGTTTTTATCGACACTGTAACCAACTGTGCTCGCCATAGAGAAGCTTAACAATATCCTGTTTTTTAATTATTTGACTTCTGCCGTGCTTGCAGATGGCATCATTGAGGCAGTGGGAAAGCCTGTTTTGAAAGGAACTATGGATGATCATTATGGCAGTTGGATGCACGATTCTTCTCCCAGATTGGAAGCCATGTCCGATTTACTTTGGGTGACAAGAAAGAATGAAAGTCCCTACCTTTTTGAATACAAATCGAAGGAACAATACGATAACGGGACGTCGAGAGCAATTAAACTTCCATATCCATTTCAGGTTAGTTCAATTACTTATTTACATATTATTCAGATTACCTGTTATATTGTAAGTACGTTAGACATGTCTGTAAATCGATTTTAATTTGAAAGATGTCATTCAGTAATCTATACAAACTAATAATGTTTGGATATATACGATTGTGTATTTCCACTGGGGGAATACCAATAAGGAAAAAACCAAAACGCGCATTGTTGTACAATTTTTCTCATCATCATGAATAAAAAAGACCAGAAAACTCTTTTCGCTTATGCCTCTTCACCCTTCGAGGACGAGCACTGGGTCACGACATTGCGCTGTTTCGGCAGCGGAAACGCACACCTTCTTACAGGACTAATATTACTAAGGACGGTGTCGCCGGCATCGTCTAATTGTTCCCAAAACGATAATGCACGCATAAGCAATGTAAAAGGTACTTGCATGCATACGAAATGAAGTAATAAAAACGAATCAGTTTAGAATAACGCTTCAAACAATAAACACGCGTACAACAAGAGTAGTTTCATATTCTCTGAACACGTCAACGTTTCATATACTCATAGCTTGCTATGGAAGGTTGTTACACGTATTAACGCATACATACATTGTTTGTATCAGCTTATGGGACCACACCGACTTGATTCTAAAAACCCGTCATCTCATCACGTTGGTTCGAATATGTTTCCTTCTTTCTCTCATTCTTCGTCATTATCCACTTTTAGGGAAATGGGCATGTTGTTTACAATGGTTCATTCTTCTACAATCCGGAGAATCGTTCGACCATGATGCGATACGACCTCTACGCCGGCGGAAGAATTGGTAGTAGCTGTGATCGGGACATATCCAGATGCGAACTCAAATTACCTGGATTAGTTGTCAATGACAACAACTACCTTTACACTCCAAAACATAATTATAACTATGTGGATTTTAATGTTGACGAAAATGGTAAGAAAATGAGGACAAACATCAAACTGAAAGAATACTACGTTTCAAAGAACATGTGCAACAAATAAAAATTGTTTCAATTTTTCACAGGACTCTGGATCATATATGGTCTACGAACAAATCACACTGTAGTTGCGAAAGTTGACGCCGTAACAATGACAATTCAATATGCATGGAATATTAGTATCGACAATCACAAATTCGGTGAAATGTTTATTGCTGGCGGTGTATTATATGCCGTTCATAGCGTTCTGGACGGAATGATGAAAATAAGGTACGAATACATACATATCTATTTGGAATTTATAAATTATTTCTTTACTTTTTAGTACTCGATACACTCTATACAACACGATTTTTATAAGCCTATTATTACAATCAGTTATAAGTAGTGCACTTTCAACATCAGGATTTAATCAAATTAATAATATATAAGGGGCGTTCCATGCCAAATCGGACACTTTTGTACCTTACACCCTTCGACTTTCTTCAAAATTTTATATGTTTTTAAGACCGATGAAAAACGCGTTCGTGAATTTTTCAGATTTTTTTGACCATCCGCATCGGAAATGTGAATTTTCACAACTTCGCGAAAAATGCACCAATTGGATCGTTCTTTTTTTCAAAATTTCTGTTTTTGAATGCTCTTTCAAGAAAGAAATATGATTTTAATCAAAATTATTGTTTTCATTGTTTATTTTTAATTTAAAGCACAAAATGTTTTTTTATCTCTAAACACGCCCCGATCGATTGTTTTGGAAAAATTCTCAAAAATACTTAGATGGATATAAGAACTTTTAAAAATTGTTCGATCGTAGGCAAACTCTTCGTTCTATTTTTTATAAATAAAATATAAATTTTTTATAAAAATTAATTGTTTATAAAGAAAAAAAGTAAGTAATGAGACGTTTGCCCACGATCGGACAAATTTTAAAAGTTCTCATATCCACCTATGTATTTTTGAGAATAAAAAAAAAAAATTGAACGAGGCGTGTTTTGAGATAAAAAACATTTCGTAGTTTAAATGAAATATAAACAATGAAAACAACTGAACCTTTGGTAATGCTTAAGCGAGTTTTATTGAGTATGAAAAAACAGAGTCATTTACATTTCTCACTTACGCCTAATTTATATAAAGAATATATAGGTAATAAATAAGTTATACATAGTTGTATTGATGATTTTATTGATTTGATTTAATTGTCCTGTTTTGACCTCAAAGTCAAGGCTACAAAGATGAATTTTCGTTTGTTCGATGTATTTCAAATTATTATGTAACCATTTGTAACATTACGACTCGTCGAGATATTTCAGAAAACGTTTCATTAACAGGAATGTTATTAAATTGATTTACATGCTCAAGGAAATTGCTTAAAAGAGTTTTCGCCAGCTGTAATGCACACACCTGCGGAATAAGGACTGACGCACATTTGCGGAAGCACTAGACATTTCGCAAATATTGTCCCCAGTAACGACCGTTGAGTGCGAGAACCGACAATTTTATGCAATTTATCATTTGTATAAGCCGATTTCAGTGATTTGGCTGATTTCAATCAAATATTATCTAATGGGCCAAACGATAACCAAGACAAAACAGGATTGGTGCTTATCGTCTTGAATAAATGTTCATTAGCATTTCATTCTAAACGTAATTCTCTTCTGCTACGATGACACGCAATGGTCTTAATATGTTTACACATCTGCATCGAGTAAATTTTAATCTTAGAAGTACACTCGGCATTGCTATCTCACAAAACCAACGCAGTTGTGAGCTGATTCTGATATTTCCCCAAAATCTTGTGATATGTCTTCAACACGTTAACCGCCATGTCAGGCATCGACGACGTGCGTCGCAGTCAGCGTGTTAAATGTGACGGTGGAAAACTACCCCGTAACTCCCCCCCCCCCCCCCTTGCTTGTGTAGATAGATTCTATCAGCCTTTAAATTTTCTCTCACGAATTTAGATTCACCCTGTATATGGCCTCCCACTCGCTAGGGGCCTCGTAAAAAGCCTTATCAGAATCTTAATAAGAGAGGATATGAAACCAAATTTGTATACCACATACCTTTATAGTTGATAACAGAAGGTACCTTATTAGAGATGTTGGAACTTTTCTCCTCCCATCTGTATACATAATTCAACACGGCGCTGCATACTCATGGATGTTGCTGCGAGAATATTGTTTGTACAAAGCGCGATCGCCGCAATTCCTGGTGCACACATGCGTCTATTTATTTTTGACAATGTTTGGATATACCGATCCTCACTTTCGGTCGTCATTCTTGGCCTTGCTGGATCGCTAAACTTTCGGTTTTCTGGAACTTTTCTATGATGTTCCATACAGAAGATTTTGATATCCCTGTTTTTGCGGCTATTTGCTTTAATGAATAACCTTCTTCTGACAATCTAATAACTTGCGAACGCACTTGCACTGAAAGTTCCTGAGATTTGCCTGACATAATGATCATAATGAGGTTTGAAATACAACTAAACGATGTCGAACGCATTTGGGCATAGAAACGTTCTCTTCGACAATTTTCAGATGAAATTTCGCGATACAATAGAAAATTAAGATAGTGTTGAGTAAGAAATGTTCCTAGACACAATACGTGTACCGATAAATACATTAAATCCGCAAAAAAGAACTGAATAGGGCGCAATATTCGTGCCGCTCATATGCCTACCAACAACATCATGTAGGCATTTTGCAAATCATTCATACTATGTTTATAAATGAACCATAGAGAGGCAAGGTATTTGTAAATAAACATGCCTTTTAATATAAATTAAAAAAATTAGTCCGCTAAATATCTTCAGTAGGTGCAAAACTTCACTTTTAGTGAAAATGCAGTAGGTGTCCACATACTTATGGCCGGCAGTATAAGCACGGGTTTAAATATATTTAGAACGATTGAAACCAAATGACATGCATACATGTTCTAAAAGGCAGTACTACAGGCATATTTGAAAAAAAATGTGGTTACGATACGTTCATTTCTGTCAGTTTTATACGTCTTTGGGTATGAAAGAGAACAATGTGCATTTTAGGTATTAATGTTTTTTTTATCAGAATGGTAAAAATGCCACACTAGCAGCAAACAAGATAAGCGCCGTTTATGGCGAAGGTGCTATAGTTGAAAAAACTGTGCGGAAGTGATTTGTTATGATCGAAGCTGGTGATTCTAACCTTAAACAACAAGAACGCCCGGATAAACTCTCCACCACAGATGAAGTTCAGTTTAAAACAGTGATCGAGAATAATCCACGCTATACGACACGTTACGTAAACATGTCAAAATTCACCATCCACGAGTCGTTAAAAACGTCCAAAAATAGCGGATCAGAAGGGCGTCGTGCTTCATCAGGACGATGCGCGGCCTTGTGTGTCTTTGATAATTCGACAAAAATTGTTGGAGCTCGGTTGGGATGTTTTATCTCATCGACCATATGCGCCAGACCTCGCGCACCCTGATTTCCACCTATTTGCATTATTATAAAATTCTCTTAATGGAAAAAACTTCAACTTTTTGGTCGACATAAGAATTCACTTGGAAAAGTTTTCCACGGAAAAGCATAAAACATTCTGGAAGGGCGAAATTTTCAAATTGCCTGAAAGATGAAAAAAGGTTGTAGAACAAAATGGCACCTATACAATTGATTAAGTGTATGCTTTTGAAATCTCCTACGTTTAAGTGTTCCTTTAAAATCGGCACGAACTTTCCGGACAACCCAATATACAGGGTGGCGCAAAAGTAATATCATAGTTTGAATTGGCTGCCATTTTGTTATAAATGAAAAAAAGAGCTCTGTTTTCATTAAAAGTTTAGTTGAATGTGTAATATTGGTTACATTACTTCGAAACAATTATATCCGTCAAATGGTCACCTCCCAAGTTGATGCATAATTGCGCTCGTTTTACGGCGTTTTGCATTGTTCCTCGCAAAACATCTGGCTCCAAATTGGCGATTTCTTCTTCAATGTTAGCCTTCAAGTTTTGCAAGGTTTGTGGTAAGCAACCCTATTAATAAACACAATTGATATTACAATTGCAAGTGAAACAACAGCATAACTTATTGATTGCACTATGCGTGTAACCACGTGTCCTTTATGCTAATTTCACGTATTATACATACTATCCGGAAAATCTTTATCACAAACGTAAAGACGACGTCAACAACTTTGCCTTGAAAGTTTCTGCTAGATACAGTTACATGTTTCAAAGATCTATTCCCTATTTTTATAATACTACAGTAACCGATGTAACGTCAGTGCTACATCCAAGAACGTCATCGTCGTTAAATGTGTTTATAACATTGTACAATAAGACTTCGAAAATTATCTGACACTGAAAATATTCAATGGTTTTAAAATATGTTTAATTTGTTGCTACTCTACACAGGTTGGCATTCGATTTGTACAAAAACACAGCCATCGACGTACATTTGTCGTTTACGAATCCTTACCACAAAACGACCACCGTGAGCTACAATCACAAGACGAAGGTAATTTAACACTAAATGACAGCATCATTTTAATGTTCCATAATATATTGATTCAATTACTTCGAAATTATTCTGGCTATTGTAATACTCACAAGAGGAAAGGGTAGGAAGGGGAGGAGACTCTTTGTCCAAATTAATTAAATGCTGAAATTACAAATATGAATGTATTGCAACGTGCTTCACATTCTATCGCTAACGCCAATACCAGTCTCTCCCTTTCTAAGTTCGAAAGTGTAATATCCTTTTTTTTCACTTTTCAAACGGCAACCTGCCCTTGTTTAGAGCTCTCCCCTTCCAACGTACGTTTCATAACCGCACGTGTTCGCGGCATTCACCGACGATCGCGCCAGTACAAGATCCGGATGATCCACGGCTCGAAGCGTACGCTGTGACAACAAAGAAATCGAGGCAGAGAATTGGCCTAGCGCACAATATGACTTACAATATCAAATTTTGCGGGAAATCTATGAAAGATTTGGAAAGAATATTCGTAGCGCTTTCTACTCTTTCGGTTTTAATAATCTGTACGCGAACGCAAGTTTTGGCCGATATCACGCTGTAATCATTCGCGTTTCGTCATTTGTTCGGCGATTCGCTTTTCGGGCCGCAACAAAGAAGGATTGAGATAGCGAACGTTCGATATTCCGCATGTGTATGCCCTTAGTCCGATTCTTCGTTGTTTTGCCCCATCACGGGTATTTCCATTACGCCCCCTTGCCTAGTTACGAATGAGCATGAGTAACACTGTTTCATGTCATTCGGTTTTTTACTCCCTGCTTGGATGAACGAGGTAATACCACAGTCGTCCAGCAGGGGCGGGACTATCTCCTGACACCCTTTTCGGAGCAGAGAACGGCAGGACTGATCACCGGTCGCTTTCTTTTTTTTTTAATAAACCCACCGCTTAACCACCCCCAGGGGTGGAGGGGGGGGGGGTATCGGAGTTAACTGAATATTTTATTGGGGAGGTTGGGTTAGTAGCGGAGGCCTGGAAGGATGGAATTGGAAGAATGTGTCGGCTAGTATTTCTATTTTCTCTACCTCTATGTAGTAGGTATTGTTGTTATAAGTTAGCGGAGGGATGGAGGGAGGTTTCTTTTTGATAATGTTGTATGAGTTCCAGAGGATGTTGTCTTGCGTTTGGGGATTTTTAACATTTTACTACCATTGTTAATTTTTTATTTCCGAGATTGTGTTTTTCATCCTGATTGTAAGAGGGTTACGAATAAGTCTGCAGTTGCAGTTCTTTAATATTCGCCTCTAGTTCTTCACTTTTATTAGATTGGTTACAACCGTGTTAAGTAGAATCTGGTACCTGTCTTTTAAGATTTTGGTTGAGCAGTGTCGGAACATTATATTGATGTGCGATTGGAGTCTGTTAATTTCTCCATCAATTTGTTGGGGGGGGGGGGGGGGGGGGGGTCGGAAGTTGGGTGTTCAGGTCGTAGTCGTTGGCCAGTTGTCTGTATCTAATCCATTCTGTGACTAGTGTGGTGAATTTGAGAGGGTTGATCGAAACATGAATGGGTAGGTGGCAGGACGAAAAATCATCGATGGTCTTACATGTTGTGCGGTCTGGAAGGTTGGAGAGAAAAATGTCAATGTCGGATGGCCTTTTTCCCAGTTGCCTATATGAATAAGTGTCACTTGCTGTTTTGTAGTATTGATTTCTGTCTAATTGTAAGTGTTTCCTGCATGGTTTGTGTCTGTTTTATTCCAGAAGAAGTGTTTGGTCTTGAGATTGACAACCAGGATGAATTATTTGGATGGATGGAGATAGGAAGCCTGTCGAAGATGTAGGGGAGGAGTTTTTTCGTAGGGGAGAGATATATGGGTCCTAACACTATTCAATGTTAATTGAGTTCTCTAGAGAATTTCTTTGATTTTGATGGAGTTGTGTAGGAGGATGGCTACTGCTCCCCCTGTGCTTGTGGTTCTGTCCGTTTTTTGGATGATGTAGATGGGGATCGAGAGACTACGGCATTGGCTTCCAGCCATGTTTCTTTAATTAGGGGTGTGTGTACGCTTTTTTGCTGTAGAAAATCTTTGAGTTCTGAGAGTTTGGTTCTTATGGTGCATACATTGCATGTTATTATATTTTTGGAAAGTACTATTTAGGGATTCTTGGCTCCAATCTGGTTAACGATGATTATGACTGCCTGTGCTGTCTCTATAATCGTTTTGCATAAAGCGTAGCGCAGTTCTACCAGTTTTAGAATGTGGCGGAATTCGTTTAGGTCTTTAATTGGGACGCTGGAGACTGAAATTGGATGGGGGAGAGGTTGAGCTGTGTCAAGCTATGGGATGTTCTGTGTTGTGTAACCGTTTTTATTTTATAAATTATTTTATGTTACATGTAAAGGTCCGAACAACCATTAGGTTCGCGATTATTGGATTCTAACAAAAAATTCGGTTTCGTTTTATTGATTACTCTAATGCGCGCGCGGCTTAAAGTTTTTTATTAAACGGATTCACTTAATAAGTCTTTACGGGTTGGCATCGTGGCTCGGGTCGCTCCCTGTTCCTTCTCCTCTGCTCCGGATTATTTTCACCGCGTACCATCCTGGAGTCCCGTGCCTCTAAATCGTCCTGGCGGATCGCCTTTGGATGGCCAGTCTCTCAAGGTGCGGCTCGAGGTAGATCGCAAGTTCTGGCGCTCCCCTTGCTTTGACCCTTCGGTGTTGCGTTAGTTTTCCTTGGTGATAGGTAACTTGTAGACTAATTAAGGGGGGCAGTACAAGTAAACGCTCAAAATCGAGCTGTTTTTTGCGATTTTTTTTTTTAAAGGAAAAATGAGCAATCTTCGAGCAATTGCAGGCAAGTTTTAAAGTACTATCGAAGACCTCGCCAACATTTTTTTGTGAAAAGATATTACAAAATGG
Organism: Anoplius nigerrimus; assembly: GCA_914767735.1. NCBI lineage: Eukaryota > Metazoa > Arthropoda > Insecta > Hymenoptera > Pompilidae > Anoplius > Anoplius nigerrimus. The sequence goes on from OU612078.1 coordinate 13,931,400, forward strand.
CGTTTTATGGGCTACCAAAGAGACCGTCTCGTCCTCGTAAAAATAGTAAGAAAGATTTTTTTTACCAAATTGGAGGTTCACATTGAAGAGAATTTCATGCTGAATAGAATGAACCTTGAATCATTCGGATCGGTTGAATAGTTTTTGTTTAATCCTGTCCGCCAATTTGGAATGAACGCAAAAATAGAAAGTGGAGAAAAAGCCGTTCAAAGTCTTCGATGCGGATACTATGAATCGTTGGTCACGTACAGCAATTTTCGACTAGTCAGCTATTCCTGGGCCATATAGTAGTCCTTCTTCTTCTTCGTACATCTTGTTTGCATTCATTTTTTCCAGTCTGCTTGCTGTTCTAGCTTCCTTGCTGCTGAGTGAGTGCCGTTTGTCTTGTCTTATGATTCCTGGTACTAAGGATTCCGGTAATGGGGCCTGTATTTTGTCTGTGTTAATCGTTAGCTACCAGTGTCGCAGGAACCTGTATACCGCGTGCAAATGCGATTGCACGTATTCGACCGATTGTAGAAATTTTTATGATGTGGCATATATGGCCGTATCATCCGCGTAGAGTGCAAGTTCCGACGAAGAATGTTCGGGGATATCATTCATAAGTAAGTTAAAAAGGAGAGGAGCAAGGACAAAGCCCTCAGAGACTCCTGCGCGCGCATGGACGGTCGGTGACGTGTGTTCCTGTAAGTTAACGATTAGATTTCTGTCTGATAGGTACGATTTTAGGGAGCACGATTATGTTCTGGGCGATACCAATGCCGTGTACTTTGAACAAGAAATCCTCGTGCCAGACGGAGTCAAAGGCCTTTCCCAGAGCTAATAGCACCATAACCGTGTCACGCTTGGTGTTCAGATTTTTGGCAATGGTTTGTGGTATCCTTAGACATTGCTGTACCGTGAAATGTCCGACACGAAAACCAAACTGCTGTTTAATGATTATATTCTTCCGATCCAGATAGTTAGAGATATGACAGTGAATGAGTTCTTGAAAGACTTCGGATACAATTGAAAGAAGACCAATAGGGCCGGGTAGCCCCGGGGTTATGGATTGGGATGATCTTATCTTGTCTCCACGTGCTCGGGAAGTAGTTCATTTTATATACATCCCTTGCATACATAATTGTATTGCGTGGATATTTTCCGGTCAGTACGTCCTAACATTCCTACGGATATGCGGTCAGGGCCCGGCGCCATTTTGACCTTCAAGTGCTTGAAGGTTTTATAGACCCAGCTGGGGGACAGAAGTCAAGGATCCCGATGAAGGCGAAGAGTGTGCGTTTCGTCCTGGATCCGTCGGCGGACTCTTCAGTAGGGTGTATGCCGACGGATCCTGCCCTAGACGCTGCTGCCCGGTGTTAGGGCGTCCCGCTAGGCTCGTATATGTAGTGATCGAAGAACGATCGAGCAGTAGCGGGAAAGATGATCGCGGAGTGATGTTCGTGCGACATCTGGTGGCAGAGTAGGGTCGCCACAAAGGTTTCGCCTGGGGAATCTAGGGATTTAATGAAGGAGAGCGGTGTGTTTTGATATTACTATTCTTAATTGCTTTGTATGTGCCCCAAAACAGTTGGGTCCGGTTTATGAAAGCGCGAGAGTAATTCAGGCCAGTATTGATGTCTTAGGTTGGCTATACTGGATCTAATTTCTGTATTAAGGTCTTTAAGCGCGGAGATAACGTGGGAATTTCCTTCAGCTTGTTGCTTCTTGCGGAGCTGGCGCCTTTCGCGAAATAAATCTAGGAGGTAAGGGTCCAGCGTGAATTTATTAGCCGGGGCATCGGTTTGAATCGGAATCTTGTGGGTAGCCTTCTTCCTGCAGGCGTGCAGGGAGGATGCTAGGTCTGTTATTTTATTATCTATGTTATTAATGGAGTTGAAGTGCGACATCATATGAAAGTTCTGGGTGGAATCCCTGTACACCGCACAGGCAGTGTTGTTGGCAAACAACAGGTTATCCTGGTAGAGCGGGCAGTGGACTTTAGTCGGAAGTTCTATGTATGTGATGGGTTTAAGCTTTTGCTCTTGTATGACTGCTGAGGTGACGGTTAGATCGAGTATGGTGAGAACTTTCAAAGCTACGGTAATATGTTTGTCAATAAGGGGTGAGTATGTGTGGAATTGGATTCCTTCTTTGTTGTGTGTGTTCCAGAATGCTGTGTAATTTTCGACATCTCCGAACATTTATTTTTACTTTAATTCGTTATTCGAGATTTTGATATGAAAACTTTTCCCGAATTTTCCTGCGGCTTATTGTATGAATTTCGGTTGTGATACCAGATGTTATTTGGATGGATGGTTGAGGCGTTGTTTGTGTGTTCTGAGTTGTATTCGTCTGGATGGTGGAGGAAGTGTTTTTTTCGTGAAGCATTCCGAGAACAGACCAAATCTATTAGTTATTGGCACGTTATATCTGATATTCATTTTGTCTGGCGCGTGGATTATAGTGGTATGACGCGCATACGTAACTGAGAGGGAATTGGACCTTCTTGGTTATGCGATTGAGCAGACGGTGTCTGTGTGTAGCCTTGGTTTTTTGCCTGCGTGTGGTATATCTGTTGTCCGGAGGATTGAAATGAGTTTCCTTCAGTGTGTTCTTTTTCCCGCCAAAGCGGGGGAAGGGGGGTTTGCTGCCCGTCATGTATACTTTGCTGCACTTACTCGTTTTCGCGATGCTTACTTGTGCATGTTTATTGTTTTGGGCCTGGGGAACCTTGGTCACTTGCGGTCGTTTGTCAATATCGTCTCTGGATGAGTGAGCGCTGCGCTACTGCGCACCATGTGAACTCTTTCGCGTAACTCAGGAGAGCAGGAAGAAATCAAAGAAGAAGCAAAGCCTAAAAGAACATGCATGCTTAAAAATCGCGTTATTTATAATCATTCGTAAAAATGACGTGTCAGTTAAACAATAAATGCGTTGCTATGCCTCAAGATCAGGTCCAAAGACGCAGTAAGTCGTCTCGTTTGTTTTAGACGCTTCAAGATGCGTTCTCAGGATCCGGCGCGTTGTCTTGTTTGTCGCCGTCAGTGCCAGGGAGACAGATAGTTGTCTATCTCTCTTGCTCCTGCGTGTCAAAAAATTCCTGTTGTTACATCAGTATTTTTGTATGATAATGTCGATTATGGATTCGAAAAAAAACGTAAAACTAATTGGATTTAACACGCTATTATATTTTCTCTGCCTCTATTGTTGTCACTCGAAAAACTACCAATATGCCGTGTCGTCCGTCTTCTGCCGTTCCCCACACCAGCAGCACCTTAGTGTTACGGACATCCTTCGCGACGCGTCATTGACCAAAGTTTACGAGTAAAGATCCTTTCAGCCACCGACGGTCTTGTGATTCCTTATATTGCTTATAAGAGAGTGGGAGAGAGAAAGAGAGAGAGAGAGAGAATTTTAACCCCTTTAAAAGCTTTCGCCAAATGTAGTTTTCAATATGATTGGCAGTATGGTATTGTAGGTAGAACTATCAATAGAATCAATTTGTCAAAATATTCTTTCAGTCAAAGAACCATTTGATTTACACTGTAAAAAGTTGCAGTGCTTTTTGCAAAACCACGCAGAAAAATAATGATTTATTATTATTATTATTATTATTATTATTAATAGTAGCAGTATTTATTCTGCCGTTTATGATAAAATTTTTTCGCTTTCCTTTCATTTAATCTATCTTAATCTATCTTAATTTAATAAAGATTTATTAAGTAATGTTGAATCTGTTCGCTGTGTGAATATTTTTTTCAACATTTCGTATATTCGTAAACTACCTACTTTCATCAGTTAAGATTTATAGCAGATCCGTTAATTAAATTATCAGATGCATGGCTCGCAAGGTAATAGTGGTAGAGATCGATATACATCGTGTCAGCACATTGGTGCGTATTTGACAACTGATTGCACGGGTCCCACAGAGGAACCCGCAGACTTGTAACGCCGGCTAGTGGGAGTAGGGTGTAGAGTCATCTTAACAGTGTTGAGCAATGCTTCTATTTTCATAGCTTGCAGACGCTACTATGAGCAATAGGAAGTGTGTAAAGTATACAAGAGCGTGTCATATATTGGAGCCAATTAATGAGGACGACAAATGGCGGACACCGTCGTAGTAGTGATAAAGTTAAAAAAATTAACGTTGACATAATTTTCTGAATCAACATTGTATTTTGTTGGGCAAAAGCGTATGTTTCCTACTAATAAAGTTCATATGAGGGAACATTAACTTAAACGCATGCAACACAGTTGAACAGATTCCAAGACAAATATTAATTTTCACAATCAAATAATAATAGTACATAGTAGGTTTCAGAAAATGAGGACCTATTACAATATGGATTTTGTTGTTACATAAAGCCATGAATATAGAATGATCACTTTACCATAAGGGGTAACGTGCGATATCTGAAGCAGAAATAAAACGTTTTTTTTCATGTGCATCGTTGATGTAGCGTAACAGATTATTATTATAATTTTAAGTGACATTACTGTTTTACAATTCGCACATAACTGAATATAAAGTATGCTTGATAACCCTGCTTCGATTCGCAACAAATGATTTGTTTCAAGTGTTGGCAAAACGGCCTTCAATTCGGAGACGTCCTCAGTAGCATTATTAAAAATGATACGGTTTATTAGTGAGATTGATTTCACTGTAGTTTTGACACTAATGATAGTCGCGCGTAATCCGACATTGTTGTCTTCGTCAAGAACCGAATAAAATAATGTACCCTTATTTGCGGTGCATCTTCCACATTGCAGTTTCAACGTTTACACCTTTTAAACATTTCCTATCCTTGAATGTATAATATTCTCTTAACCCAAAATAGAAAAAGAAAATTCCTTATACATTTCACCTATTGTTTACTAATGCTTATTCCTACAAACATGGAACATTATCGTACCTTATGTTAAACATCCTACATGATCTATGGTAGCGCCATAATGTTTACGCCAAGACCCCGTGCATTGTGTTTTATTCCGTAGCTTTTTCAATGAAATTCGGCCAACCCACACGTACGATTATTTACATCTACTCATTTCTATCAAATGATTAACATATTGATATGCCTTATGACCCATTTACATTTTTATAGCGCACCAATATTAACATCGGTGCCAATCCAATATTTGTCTTGTAAGTTACATAAAGTTTCTAATTCTGTAGGAACTATATGCGTGGAACAAAGGGCATCAGTTGGCTTACCCAATAAAATATCAAGGATTTGCGAATATTACCATCAGAGAGGACTTGCGAAACGATTAGAAGCAACACAAGGACGCAAAGTGTTCCAGTCGTTTGTACAAAGTGCACACAATACCAAAACCTACCTTTGTGTGAGCAATAAAAGAGTATCCCTACAACGAATTTCCTAAAACTTGGTTTTCTCCTCTCTTTGTTCACAATACTCAAAACAAATATTGTGTGCCGAAATATTTGCCGGTATTAGGAATTATAATGATTCACATTTAGATCTTATGAAGAACGTATATGGCAAATTATATACAATATAATAACAGATGATAACAAGTGATTAACCCTACTACTACATTCCGCAACCTTGGTAAAGTGGTTAAACGTAAGATTCCAATATGGTTGCATGTTGCACTTGAATTTATTAATTCAATAATTCATTTAACAGCATAAGCACAGGAAAGAAGAAACTGATTCAGTGTGTGAATTGCTTTCATCCTAATGAAGCCCTGCGAAATCGTTTTTCCTCTTTGCTGTACATAAGAATGTATGCATAGTGGCGAGCAAAAAAAAAAGCACCTCGGAAAAAAATGTGAGTATAAACTCTAATTGATGTGATTTGGAGACTTTGCCCTCCTCCACGCACATTTTGAAAAGTATAATATATTACTGGTCGACGCGTTCACGTATGCTCATGCAACGAAAAAGCAATGGTAAGTAGTGGCGCATATTAAGGCCGACTGACAAGGGGAGGACCAGGATTGTGGGTCACCGATTTTGATGAAATTTGGCACAGACCTTCGTTAGCCGAAAATATTGGACACGTGTTTTGCCAAAAGTGGCACTTCTCCCCCAAATTTTAGATACACGTTTAGAACTGAAAAATATACAATACGTATTATTTTATTTTGCAAAATATGAATGTTTAAAAACTTATATGCGTGTTAAGTATCCTGTAGTTTACAAGGTTTGCATCGAACCGTGCTAGCCGAGTTAGTAAAGCGTGCGAACGCCGCATATTCTGACGAAAATTCAAAGTCGATTTTCTCGAAAACGGAGCGTTTTAAAAAAAATTGTCATACGTTTTTTTCGACTTATTTTTGCATGTAGATTCACCTCCTTTTCGGTTGTACCATCGGATCGGGACCAGCCTGTATAATCCATGAGCACCTTTTAAAAATCGAGCAATGCTTAAACAGGTGGAAAATAAAATTAAATTCTTGTTTGGTATTGTAATCAACCGTTTGGAATTAAGGTCAATTACTGGTTTTGTTTTCTATATTTTGAAATGATTTCAAAATGGTTTATTGAACGTGAATCTATTACAAGTTGTTGGTCTAATAGAAGTAGCGTGTACGCTAGTCGCTTATAGAATGGAATGCCCATGACCGTTTGACGACGATGGGCCGATTCGGGACTCATCTCTTCCCTGGAAAATTCGTCAGAAAAAAAGGGAGAATTACCGCGAGAGAGAAAGGGCGCACGTGCGTCGTAGCGTCGCCGTGTCGAGCGTTTACGGTCGCTGTAACAAAAGACGCACTAGAACCCACTTGAAATGCACGAGTAACACACGTGATCTATTGACGTTTGTTTATTGCTACGCGATACAATTCGTTACATCTGGCCTATGTTCTGTGTCGTGCACGACTTTGAGGTAAGTATACTACGCAACATCTTCCCCCCGTTGAGAGGGTACTGATCAAGTAATGTACGTACGGATTTGTTTATTTTCCATCGAAACGTTTATCATGCGCACCGATGTGTATTTCGCATGTGTTCGATCGCAATACGGCTCGGTATAATAATCGAGTTGCGTCGAAGTATGATCGACAAATTTGGCCGAGACGACGCCTCGTATTCGACTTGGGTCACGATAACGTCTCAGGTTTCCCAGGATCGCGACAACGTCTCAGGTCAAATCGGGTCTCGCCATATCGTAGATTTCGTGTGTAATGATCGCCTGGTTTTTTTTGTGTGATTGTAGAATGCACCTTTTCTGACAACCTGCAAACATATTGTTTAGTATATTCGTTATCTCGTGTCGGTTATTTAATCGGTAACGGGCAAAGATGATTGACAGCTTGTTTAAACTCCCCGGATGCTGTTTTGACGGTCCACTGTGTGCATGGAAGGCCTTTATCCTTGACCAGAACAAGGGTTCCAGCGAGCAGCTTCGGTCCGTCCTTAATCCATTTATGGCGCATTTGGAGTTCGTTCAGATATTCGCGGTTCCAACAGGCCCAAAAATCCTGTCGAACCATTGAAATGTGCTGCCAGGTCGTCAGCCGATTGACTGGAACAGATGTTAAGTCTCCCTCCGGAAGGATCTTCAACAGGTTTGCCAATTATACAGTGCGCAGGCGTAAAGACGAGCAAGTCGTTCGGGTCAGAGGATAAGGAGGTAATGGGTCTGGAATTTAGGATGCGCTCTACTTCGATTATAATAGTATTTAATTCCTCGAACGTGAATAAGGAGTCGCCCACCACTCGTTTGAAGTGGTGTTTGAATAATTTAACGGACGCTTCCCAAAGGCCGCCAAAATGCGGTGCGGCAGGGGGTATGAAGTGCAAGTTGATGCATTTTCGCTCGCGAATCTATTTATTTTATTCGCATGTTCTTCGGAAATGAGTAGAGTGTATAACTCCTTTAATCGACTGTTTGCCCCTACGAAATTAGTACCGTTGTCGAAGTAAATGTGTTCCGGAACTCCGCATCTTGCTGCGAACCGCCGAAGTGCTGCGAGAAAACCTTCAGTCGACAAGTCACTGACGAGCTCGACATGTATCGCCTTTATCGACAAGCACACGAAGACGCACACGTAGACCTTTATCCCCCGACTAGAAATTCTAACTTGGCACATGTGAGGTCCTAATTGGGCTAGCCTAATTTTTCTTTTAGGCCCCAATGGGGTAGCCCTATCAGGTCCGCATTGGATCTGTAACGCGAAATATGAGCGCCTTCCTAATTGGGAAAGGCGTATTAGGGCCGTCTAAGGTTTTGCCAATGACTATCCAATGAGGTCAACCCCATTAGGCCCATATTAGAACAGCTTTATTAGGGTATCATTAGGAGACATGAATAATATTCATATATATATATATAGGAACTTTGCTGGTAGACTTGGGTTGGTTTATTAGCGAATGAAATAAGGCTGTTTTAGTTACAATTTTTTATTTATTAATGAATATTGGAAAAACTATATAATAATAAAAATTAGGGAATTATATAATAAAACAAAGAATTATAATTTATTAAATATCGTTGATATCAATCTTGATATAAGATTGATGCATCGTCATTCGGTTGCATTTTATTCTTCTGGCCTTTAACTCGCCCCCTTCCCAGTCTCTGCAGTGATGTAAGACGTTGGCTACCACTTTTATTACGTCATTGTCCGTCAGGGTATTTTCGGAAAAAGTTGATGAAAGCGATGCTAGAAAAAGAAATCTTATTTGATTTAAATAGTTTTTTTTCATAAATCCTAATTAATTAACGTAAATCTTATAAATAGAAACATGATAATGTACCTTTGATAACATTAAATACATTCGTATTTCGGAAAATGAATAATTTTCCCTCCGATGCTTTCACAGGATTGAACTTTAACGCAAGTTAAAGTTACAATTTTCTGAAGTTGCAATTCCACATTCTTCGTAAATCCTCGAGTCGATGTTTTTTGCCATGACGGATATTTCGGAATTTACAAAATCTGCACACTGTTGATCACTCGATGATAATTTACGCCGCTTACGAAGTCGTTCGACTCTAATTGTAAGACGTGTGAGTTCACGAGCTCTCAGCGCTCGCATATCATCGGAGATCGTCGAGGATAACCAAATAATTATAAATAAACAGCTTATTAGATTACCTACCTTGAATATAATAAATTTCGGTAATGTTATTATTTATTCTTTATTACAGTGGCTTGTATAACAAATATATGGTTTACAAATATCTATGCGTGTCTGTGAATAATGATGACTACTTACTGTGCGACTGCACGCGCTCTGCACGAGTGACGACTCGCTCTGGACGGCCTGAGAAGTCTTTCGGTGCCTTGAGTGGACGCAGCAAAAGAAGGAAAACGGAAGATGTCCGAAAAACAACGTCGAGTGAAATATTAACTTTTGCCACAAGGAAGAAATTGCGGGAAATGGGCAAACGAAATGTTTCAGCGGTTTTGAAAAAAGTTACATAGACACCGCGTCGGGCAACAAAATATAGGAGTGCGTACATTCGTAGCCTACGAAAAACAGAAGAACAATTGCCACCTTTGCAAGCCTGTTCTATATTTGTTGAAGCAAAACAATGATATTCATTACCATCATATTTTATATCGAATAGGTGTATTCCGTCCTGTACGGAACCGTTATAAAGGAAATTTACGCGTGTGGGAGTATACGAACAGATCATAGATATTTATTACCTTTCAAAAGGTGCGTTTCTTGTTTAGCTTATGCAACTTTAAACTGACTGAAATACTTCGGTGGATGGTCTGAGGGATTAAGGGGATATTATTATCTTCAAATCGCTTATTACTTTATAGTGCTTTTAACGCTGCGGCGCGCATAATTGTACCTATAAACGGTCCGCGGGTTTTCGCAACATGGGTGTTCCAATACATCACCGGTTTTGCCTAGCCAGTGAAATTTTATTGGACAAAAAAGAAAGAAATTCTTTTCCATATTGGCCACTGCCATTATTTTAAATATAACTGTAATTTTTTACTGGTCATAAAAACAAAAATTTATTTAAATATTTGAAAAAAATTGTTTTTTTTTTATTGCAAAACTACTTTAAAAATTTAATTATTTCATACTCTAGTAAACTATGTCAATAGAATTTGTCTAAAGTTGAAAAATAATTTTGGCCAGCTAGAACGGTCAAATACCCCACTGTGCGACGCGACGATGGCATCATAAAGCAAATGAATAAACACATCCGAATTTCCAAAATCCATATTCTTGGCCTGAATACTCCCTTCTTTTTCCACTTCGGAACAGTTATTTAATCGCTTGATGTACCTAAATCTAGTAAACTGGCTATACTATTAACACATCCTTAGCATTTACTGGATTTTTGCGTCCCAATTATAAACCTCATAAGATTAATACTATATAAGTATAAAAAATGATATTATTAAAATGAACAATTAAACAATTAATTAAAATACCGATGTACTTTCATACAAGCATGCTTTTACTAGACTGAAAGAAAATGTTATTTACTGATTATACCAAGTATTAACAAACAATGACTTATACGCCCTTTACTATTTCTCTGTCAGTTACTCGTATAATTTAAAGGTATTCCTGATCGATACAAAATACACACGATTATTTATTTACATCTCTTTTATCCGGATATCAGGATTTTCTTCACCACAACTGCACTGCGCAATGGTACCTAATAAAAAAGTTTATTAGATGCTTAGTTATAGTCTTCTGATGACGTATCTGAGCTATAAAGAGTACCAGTAGACCGTTTTTTTATCATTAAGGAAATCTTCGGAAGACTTCTGGCTTCTTTGGGCGGGGGGGGGGGGGGGGGGGGGGGGTGTCAGCATGTATCAGATTCCTACTGACAAAAACAGTAGCAGTAGACCTGCATAGGGATTGGGGAAGAAAGGTAAGCGAAAACGTCGTCAGACATGTCAACAACAGCGCGCCTTTATTAGTGGCAGTGTAAGGCATATCGAGTGCTTAGAGACTAGAGAAATGGGTGCATTACTTTTTTTCACGGTATTTGCGAGACTTTTTTTACTGTTTCATTGTTCTCCCTTTCCCTTGTTTCTCTCTATCAAGTTCATCATTCGTTAACTATACGTGTTGCATTAAAATCTGCGCCATAATTTTTCTCAAAACTCGCTGACAAAAACAAATTGCTTTTAATGTTCTCCTCGCAAAAGGAAAAATGCAAGCTCGCATATACATATATTATACATAGATGTGCATACATACATATGTACGCACGTACACACGCTCACGCACACGCACACGCACATACACATACACACATACATGCATCCATGCATACATGCATACATGCATACATGCATGCATACATACATACATACATACATACATACATACATATATATACATATACAATTGTCACGTCACGCATTTAATCAATCTCTTCAAATATGAAATCTTTTTTTAAGCATTGAGTATGTGTAATATCACGTTACGCGCACGTGTTTTCTGTACCTCTCAATCCTCTTCGCTGAGAACTTTTTAATGCCTTCGATCACCATCTCGACTCACATACCCAGCATAAGTTTCTAAAGATCTCTTAATTGGCGGGACCGATTCTGTTGAAATGTCATGGTTGTGAAAACAGTTTTTCTCATCTCCCGAACTATTGGATGTAAAGAAGGAGAAAAGAGAGAGATAAAGAGAGTGAGAGTGAGAGAGAGAGAGAGAGAGAGAGAGAGAAAGAGAGAGCGGCGGGGGGGGGGGGGGGGGAGAAAACGTACATGCACGCGCTTTATCGTATATACGTTTGTGAGTTTGCCGATTATAACTCTTTTTTTTTAATTTCTTGTTTTTCGTTCACTCCTTCCACTCAAATTGTTCGTCATTTCATAGAGAATAAAAGTAAAATTAAATGTTTGCCCCTTTCGCCTTAATTCAACATTCCTATCCTCTAATGATTATTACAATCGATCGTGAGGACATGCTTAACCGCTAACTTTAAGTATTATGAATTTATCGTTTTCATTCCTCCTAACGATAGATTAACATTATGCATATTCTCTTCTTCATTCAACCATGTTAAACGTAAATAATGTCGTCATAATAATTGAACGCCGTCAAATTTTTTCTGTTACGTCTCAAGTTCAATACGTCGCAGTTCAGCTAATTAATATTTTCTGATGTGTGTACATTGTTTTTATCATTTATAATATTTGCCAGATTAAGAGAGAAACGGAGAGAGAGAAAGAGAGAGAGAGAGAGAGAGAGAGAGAGAGAGAGAGAGAGAGAGAGAAAGGTGAGTATGGTAACGTGGGCCGTATTTTTTCACTGCGTTTTTTTCTGTTACTTATACTTCATTCTATCTTTATCTGTATCTGTGTGTATATACATTACGTTTCAATAAGCATACGTATATGTGTATGTATATTATAGGCAACGCTATATTTGGGGTGTATCTATATATATTTACATATGTGGGGGTTTTGTTATAACTTACGTTTATGTATATGTAATGTATACGACTACTTATAATGTTTTTATTTATGTATACTGTATATATTTGCATATATGTACATATATGCAATTCATATATATATGGGTACACATACAGTTAGAAGATGCGTAGATGTACGGATCCCTGACCAATGGATTGCTGTATATCAGGGTCAACAGCCTTAAACATAAGTGTCTTTTCATTACGTTGTTTGCCTTGAGTTACATATTTACCACTGATCCATAAATTTAGAATACCATATAGACCGGTAAGCTTTTACTTGTCGGAGACGAGCGTTGTCGAAATTATTTAATTTGTCCTTTAGTCCCTGCTCTCCTTTCTCCCTATAATACATGATAATACTTCATGATTCATAGATTGTCGTCTCCCATATGATTGTGTCAATGGGAACGACGAGAATAAAAATTGATTAATTGATTGTTGAATGCTCAATGATCGATAAACAAAAAATTCTCATTAAACGTGCATGTAATGGGTCATCGAGTATGTAAATTGAAAACTGTAACTAATTTGAAGGAAAACGATCAGTATTTTGGTCACTTAAGTACAAGCGTGATATACGTATATGTATTGACTAAATGATGCCCGACCTGCATCCTCTTACATACGAAACATAAAGAACCACCGGTCTATAATTTGTGTATACATTATTTATACGAATGCAAATATGCATATATGTATGCATTATATATACATACGACGCATATAAGACAACAACGATTATAAATATTTATAGTTCCTCTTCCTTTTTTATCCAGCCGTCTCAGCTTGCACTGACATACGATATATGTTCAACAGAAAAAATATATGTACGTCTGTTGTCAATGATTCCAAATTGAAAGCGCTCATATGCAACATACAATGTCAATGGTCAATGGCATATTGTATGTGTATTTAGATACTTGAAGACTATAACTTCCTGGGACATTCCAACGATTATTGTTGTTGTTGTTATCGTCGTACTCATAATAATAATTGCAGTGACAACAACAACAACAACGACGACAGTGATAATAGTATTAATAATAATCATGATGACGATGACACTAATGATAATAATATTAATAACAACAATAAGAATAGTAATGATAATGATAATAGGAATAAGAATTTTCTCCCCTTTTATATTCACTTTAAATAGCTCGAATACAAATGCATCTGTCCTGCCTGCATTTCGTCACATTTCTATTTTTCCCGGGTACGCACAAAGTACTTCGGTTTCCGTTCGTCACCGTTACAGTCATTCAATTATTACAATACCTCCGCATTTTCGTTTTCTGACATATCTGCTTTTCATTAGCACTTAAATACGAAATCATTTTTTCTTAACAGCATATTTCCCTACTCTATTTGGTATTTCTTTCATTTTGGCTTTGTCGCAACAAATGAAACCAGAGAGATGCGCATTTTTCGCACTTTCTTCACTGTATCTATATCTATCGAAATTTTCCTGGCATCTCTCTTCCTCTCCCCCCCCCTCTCTCTCTCTCTCTCTACATGTGTGTGTGCATACATATATATATATATATATATATATATATATATGTAGATGTACGTGTGTCGCGTATATAGGTGGGGGGCGGGGGGCATCTCTGAGCTCACGCCGATGTTTGTATACACGGTAAGTCAGACTTCGAATGAGAAAATTTAAGGGGTGATAGAACACATCAATACAAGCAATTTTTGTAAAACAATGCATGGTTGGAATGCAAGGGGTGAAAAATTAGAGGCTAGTCTTCCACCGTTACATTTAACGCATGACTGCCCCGCACGCCGCCGATGCGTGCATGCCGGTTAACGTCTTAAAGAATTTTCGCAATAATGAGAGGAGATATTTCAGAAAACATTTTATTAACAGGAATGTTATTGTTTTATATACTCCGGGTCCCGTCTGCCGCACCGTACACTAAGTAGTAAGCAGTTTTGAGCAGCGCGTGTGGCCCGACGGATATTTCCTCTTAAATTCGCGTCGCAGTTAGCGTGTAATCCTTTAACTTTTTTTTATTTGAGCATATAAATCAATAATATTCTTAACACATCGCGTGCCAAGCTAATTTTGCGGGTCCGGCGCGTGGCACCAACGTGAATTTCTTATTATGCGTTACATATTTTTTCGAAATTTTTTGCGCAACAGGTAAATTTTAGTATATAAGATCGTATAATGCAATAATTTTACTGGGGGTCACCGGTGATCCCCATGGCGAGGCGGAGCGACTTAGTTTTGGCGACTCCCACGGCCAGACAGATCGACGTCGACCGACAAACGATGATAATAATGAAAAATTTAAAAACATTGAAAATTTACTCGAATTATGTGTTTCTAATAATCTTGGCTCCGCCGGTCACAGGTGACCCCCATGGCCAGACGGAGCGACTCGGTGCCGGTCACCGGTGACCCCCATGGCACGCAACGTGTTAATGATAAAATGTTTTCCGAAATATCTCCTCTTATTCTTCCGATAATTGTTCAACACGCGTTAAATGTGACGGTGGAAAAATACCCGGTAACTATTCACCCCTTGTGTTCCGCCCAAACATTGCATTACAAAAATTACTTGTATTGATGTGTTCTATCACCTCTTAAATTTTTGGCCTCGAATTCTGATTCGCCCTGTATAGTTGTATGTATATAAATACTGTCGAACCAGATGCAAAAGGCCCGTAATGCTGCTGTTGAGTCATGACGGATATTTGGTTCATTACGCGTGACTGCATTTTTAATACTGACTGTCACATCCACGTAAAGTTCTACGTCTTTGATCACACACTGTACAATGCGTTGATATCTGCGATAACGCGTTATTCCACTCGATCTCGATGCATAGGAACATGTCTTCGTCGTTGCCAATCAACCAGTTTTCAGAAGCGCTGATCGCGGCTCATAACCCAAAACATAGATTTGTTGTAAAGTAGGGTTTTAAATTACATCGTTACAAATGTGCGATTATGAGCAGTAAAGAGAGAAAATCGATGGCAATACAGAGACAAGAGCGACTTAGATCTATCGCTCTGTCGCGCCCTCAATACTGCTCGATCCTCTTAATTTATAGGTGCGACCGATTTCACTAATAATACGGAACATCAATATACACTTGTCAGATACAGCGACCACTCTGTTTTCTTTTGATCACACCCCTATTCCTTTGACAATTATGTCGATACCATCAAACTTGGATAAGTAATCTTGTTTTGTTTCATATCACGCAATTTTGAGTACTCTCTTTAGATTATAACTAACTACAGATTATTCATTATGTTATCAGTAGATATTCACTAACCCATCAACGAGCAGTTATTTCGATTACATAATTTTTGTCTTCAACTCGATAATTTTCTTTAATTGAATTTGCATATAAATATCAAAATGGCGTATGAGCTTAGAACGGCAAATATGTATTTGTAAATTCTATGGGTGTTAAGTGGGAACAATAAAACAACACAAGTTTGTGCGCATTTTGAAAACATCTAATTTATACAAACAATCGCTGTTCATAGCCCAACGTTCCGTAGAAAAGTCAGTTTAACTAGCTGAATATTATGACCAACTAAAAAAAGAATTTTATACTTACTTTCTTGTAATTTCATTTAACACGATTACATAATGTGATTTATGAAGATACGGAATAAACTGAACAAGAATAAGCCGTTGATAGGTTGGCCTATAACCTCTTCAAACACAGGGAATAGGTCGCGGTATCACGTAGGGCACTGGAAAAAATGTATACACAATTCGATGAACAGATCAAAAACAACGAGAGTTCAGTTGAATAATTTATTAACTTCTGTTTATCTCATTCGTCAGGTTGGTTGTAGATATAAATGTACGTAGATATAAGATAATACGCATTGATAGGTAAAATAAATTAGAAGGAGAAAATACATTAGTCCAAATTATAAACTACTAATTCTTTCCATTAGAGTGCGTATACACTTTTTTATATACCCGATGTTTGAGTCTATGTTTTCCATTTATTCTTTACTTAACGTTAATGCACAGTGCAAATTTCCTTTTCCATTTGTTTGCACTCTATTCTGGCCGTTGTGTGTCTGTTAACTCTGTCGCAACAATCTCTTTTCGTTTTAATCTGCTTGTGGTTCTCAGTTACATGTTCATCGTATTCAGTTCCTTCGAAATTCTTGA
This sequence comes from Anoplius nigerrimus, assembly GCA_914767735.1. Lineage (NCBI taxonomy): Eukaryota > Metazoa > Arthropoda > Insecta > Hymenoptera > Pompilidae > Anoplius > Anoplius nigerrimus. Next base: position 13,947,939 of record OU612078.1, read on the forward strand.
GATGCGTTTACGTAATACCAATGTTTTGAATCATGTCCATTTTATGATTTTATTTTCCTTCCTGATTCACCCAGTGACAGTGTCGAAATGCTACTTTTCATCTTTGGCATTATGTATTGTTGGACGATATCCGTGTCACAATGATTAGTTCGCAAATATATGGACACATTAAAGTAATGAGTAAAATTGCAATTAAGTTCTATGTCATTAAAATTAACCGCAAAGCAGCGACAGAGATAAAGAGAAAGTGAATGAGGAAAAAAGAGGATTATGGGATGGCAAGCAATGGAGGAAAATTACTAAAAACATTCAACCAACTGGAAACCAAATTACGAGATTCAAGAAATAATATTGATATTGAAACTCAATATTTTATGTTGATTCTATTTACAGTTGCTACTGAAGTTAAGAAAAGTTTCAAACTGTAAGAATTCTGATAGAGAGTATGGATTATCTAAAAAAATGTGAAGCATTATCGCCTAAAGTAAAAAACTATATTTCGACTTGATATAAAAATGATATATTTGAATTCAACAATTTTTTGAAGCGAACCAAAAAGGAGAAAATGTCTATAATAAGAAAATTGCAGGTAATTTTAAAGGATTACAACTCTCGACCAATATGAAATTCCTTCATATAAATAAAAAGTAATATCTATATGTATCAACGTGCGTATTTCGCCCCCTAAAACGAGTTGTTGCTTCTCAATTTTATTCCCAGACGAATGACCACACATGAAAAAAATGGTTATTTTTGTCAAAACTTTTTAATATGAAACAATTATAAATTATTTGACCTCTCCCTCACCTCTCCCATTTCTCTTTGTTTCTGTCAACGATTCCAAACGCAGAACATGTATCTAGCGAATTCGTCGAAAACTGAAAAAAAGACAAGAATAACTTATTTTAATGAGATAATGTTACTATAATGAAACATGTACATTGAACATTTTATACGTAATTCGTCGCTAGAATCAAAGGCAGACTTTAATAGAAGAAGATATAAAGAACGTTTTACTTGTCATTATAACTCTGTCCTATTAATTCGAATATAAGAATGTTCGGATGAATAAAACGAGTAGGTAATAGGAAATCTTATATGTTTTGGGTCGATCGTAAACTTGTAAACAATGAAAAGTATGTTGAATGTAGCGTTAATCTTGCTGAATAAGACGTTATAGATGTTTATCTATTAATTATAATTAATTATGTTTTTTGTTCTGGTTATCCTTTCTAATTTTGTTCATTTTACGCCCTACACATTAATATTTGTATCCTGTTTCTTGCGCTTTTACCGTATGTCCACCTCATCAAACTCTATCTTTCATCTGAGAGAGCATGTTACATTTTTCTTGGTTGCCGTTTAGCAAGATAACTACGTATCCATTGGAGACCATTTTCAATACATGAATATCATATCTGCAGATGACACTCTATTGGGACATATCGTCTTTCGAGGAAGATTTTAGAAATAATTTCGTTTGCAGTAGAAACATATGTAATCTTGGAGAATAGTTTTATTCTCTGCAGATTTGTTTCCATTAATATTATATTGTTTTCTGTTCCATTTTTGGCTATGTCTGCAGAGAATTTATTGTTCCATTAGGAGAACTTTCTTTCGGTTAACTTCCTTTGACATGGCAAGATTAATTAGTAAAACTTCATTGTCAAATGAAGACGTCAATGTTGCTTTTATCAGAAAGTGTGGAACAATATCGACTCGCGGTTTGTCACTTTACAACTTTCCAGATCAGAGGGCAGGCAGGGAATAAGTAGCCAATAATAGCGTAGGGAAATTTCCTCTTGCGGAAACTTTGGTTACTGTGCTGCGCACAAAAAAAATGAATAGTTTAGTAACATCCATAGAACAGATTTATAAATTTGGACACTTCTTCGTCATATTAAGATCTACTGATCGTTTGGCGCAGGCATAATTGGTCGTCTTTTCAGACACGGAGCTATCCGATTGGGACGTAAAGTATTCGCATGTACAAACCTGTATGCTAATTTAACTTTATGTAGCTTACCATGCACAGCCCCATACTCGTTCGTATGATACAAAGATGTTTGGTATCATTTCTAACCAATTACTAAACTAAATTGTGTTAACTTCCCGTATTCTTAATAAACGATATCTGTTCATTCGAAGTGTCGTATATCGCTTGTAAATGTAAAACCTGTTGTTCTTCCCGCATTAATCGTAAGCGAATATTCGTCAATCTAGCGATGTTCTCTGTAATCCAGGAAGAATTGCAGACTATCTAGAGACTTTACGTACAACTGGCATTTAGTTATTGACCAGATAGCAACTATTAAAATTGTTTGAAAATAACAAATGTCCTTCTAGGGACATGCCATGTCATTGGTAGATAACAACTGCCTGTTTACAAACGTTCGATTTCATTTATACAGAATAATTGCTCGTCTAGGGAACCATACAAGCAATAATGAAACAAACAATACTTGCCGGAAATGTTCTACTGATCATCATAGGACAAACCAGCCTCCCTAGGAACTTTTACAGGCACCCGAAGGAGGGCGTAACTTCTTGTATAATTGTGTTCCCTTTTGTGCGGCCGTTAGAATCTCATTTGAATTGTATTATATTGCTGCTTGGTAACTGTTCCATAAAATAAATTTATCTTTGGGTATCGAGCCTACGTTAATGACAGGTCTCAATGGGTACATTTCGGTACCAATCGACAAATATATCCATTGCCGTTAACACTGAAAATTGGTCGAGACTCAATATCTTCTTACTCGGAAACGTTTACAATTCATTTGCGATATATTCATATATCATCTTACAGCATACATTATTTTGTGTTAAACATCCATCTATGAGGTTGGGAGACTCTCTCACGTGAAAAAATCCCAATCCAAGCTTGGATCTGATCTGTTCAAGTCCTCAGACTTTTTTTGCCCACCTATTTGCGTTCAATATCGTTTATTGAAATGCTGTGCAACATAATTTCTGGTTTCCCTACTTTTGCGCTCATAGTATGGAGTTTTCTTTTAATACATTCGCATATCTTCGCCGTCACAATGTAACAATTACTATTCCCACCTCTTCAGTATCATTCAGCTCAAAGCCATATCGGTGTGACTGTAGTAACTCCCTCGTTATTTCATCTCACAATTATTATTCGGTATTTCTCAGTTTACGCTCCTAGCTTTTTTTCGATTGTTTGCATGTTTTTGACTTTTTTTGTTGTCCTTTTAGTTACATATTTATCAACATATATCATTACTTTCAATAGACCTCGATATTCTGTAATATTCCGAAATATTTCCCAACCTTGTATTAATCTCGAGTCTAGCAATTAAAGTCTACTGCGGCAAAACTAGAACGATTTTGGGGACATTTCTGACATTGAGGTTCGCAACGATTTCGATCGAAACGTCTCAAACGATAGCACAGCTTCGCTAACGAATTCTATTCTCCTCTTTCACATGCCGAATAAGTGCTTTCTTCGTTTGGAAGTGGCGTAGAGATATTACTATATAAGAGATACTACTCATTGTTCTTCGCTGTAATAGACCGAGTAAAAACAGTACAACGAATACCACTTTCTTTTCGATAATAAGTACCTTGCCCCAGTGCAATCTCGCGAAGTCTTAAGTAAACCGACGAAACAGATTTATTCTCGTACAGGAAGGACTTCTCTGCATATCAGCAGTTGGATTAAACTGGCCCTAAATCTAGAAATATTTTCTTCCATTTCGAACACACAGGAACTTTTTCATTTGAAATGTTTGTCGAAACTCTTGCGTGCCGACAGACAATCTTGTTTTGCAGTTTGCAATCATATTTTCTTGCGCAAAGTGTTACAATACTCCAATGTATGAGGTTATAACGACTAACATAAAGTTTTTCAAGTGGTTTTTAATTTTAATCTTGTAATTACCCCCCCCCCCCCCCCCCCCTCTCCCCGTCCCTTTCCCGCTGTCAGCATCGGTCAGTTGTCTCTGACATTATGCTTTGAAGAAACTGGGTCTTGTCCGTTTGGCTAAAGGGAAGTATAATGGAATCGTCGAAAAGAGTTTATCAATTTAACTTGACATTGCAGGAATAGAAATCTTGTAATTCAGAAGTAACGAATCTTCCGTTGCGGGTAGATGTAACGAACTGTGTGATCGAGAAACTTTGCCTTCTCCTCCATTTTCATGAATTCGTCTACAGAGACTTTTATACAGTTTCAAAACTGACATACAATGATGCAGCGAATTCTGCAATAAATTTTCTAATTTCTTTCCCTTCTAGATTCCACGCGGATGCACAGACACTCGTTATGAGAGTGTACATAGATATATATATGTATATATATATATATCCGAACAATCAGTTGCTTAGCGCTACTTCGATCTCGCCGAAGCCGAAGTAATCTAGCGCCATCTGAGAACAATAGAACTCTAATGAATAACACGGTTCAATGTTTTTTCAACTGAACAAGCATTCCTTTGACATTTGTAACGTTCGAAAAAAAACAAAAAAACGCCCGTATCTATTCTCACTACACTCTTCTCCCAACGTATATATGGTATAGTTCATGGGGAGTGTACACACGAGGAAATGTCACGTATTACTGCGTCCCGTTTTCATATCTCTCCCTTTGAGATTGAGGAGCATTTAAACCATCGTATCGAAAATCTTGAAGCCCTTGCACTTTCTTGTTTCTTCCCTGACCGGCGTACGTTAGTTTGCCGCGGATAAACATTTTTTAAACTGCCGTCTCCGTATGACTGTGACTGGAGAGCCTCTCGACGTCAATCTCCGGTATGGTAAGCTCGTCCGGTATGTTGTCGGCGTATTCGATGCTGCTCGTCTGCGACAGACGTTTGTTGAACGAGGACTGCTTCCTGAGGACCTCGGCCAGCGTTGTCGTGCTGTGCTCGCCACCGTATCTAGTGTCTAGGCCCTGTCGGAACGCGTTCACTACGCGAATCTGGAAAAGGCAAACAGTCAAAGGCATGTTTCGCGGTTAGTAGGCGATGTCAGACGCTCAAACTCGCTCTACACTCAGACGGATTTGTGTCAAAAGCGAAGATTAACAGATTTCTCAATCGCTCGTGCTATTGAAGACATGATATCAATGACAATTACATTTCAGCGTACAGTTTTTGTTACATCTGGCTGCGTTTCTTCGTTCTGTTGTTTTCGTTATTTTTTCCTTCTTTTTCATGCTCGACACTTGTTGCAATCAACTTCCGAAACCAAACATACCAAACCCTAGTCCATATTGTAACATCATTGTACAGAACACGTTTTCTCCTGTAGGCATGGCATAAGATATATTTTGCTAGTTGATAGTAAATCGCGCGATGTATTCAGGAGATCGGTAGCATTCAAGACATTCCTGCGCAACGATTATGAAAAGGCCATCAATTAAAACAGTTGCAAGATATTTTGACTGTTGGACAATTTGAAGGAATCTGGCCCATCATGCCAAAGGGGAGCCGAAACTGTTTCAGACAGAAAACTATTTATACACTTGAAAGTTGCATAAATTTAATAGATAATTACTTATTATGACGATAATTGCTTATTTACTAAATCAAAAATACTAAATTTGAAAGCACTAGATGATTCTGTATGATCGATCAAACTTTTTTTCATACGGTTATATTAATAAATTCATTTACAGTTATGGAGACGTAAAAATATTTATCAAGAATAAGACCTCCTGAATACGTTTGTCCCTCGTGACGCTAGCTTGTTTTAATTTCTGTACGAATGATTCCATCGATGAATAATTTTTCTTTGAGGGACGATTTTTATAGCAAATTACAAAGCTGAGAAAAGTGTTGTTTGGAAACGGTTGAACGTAAAGAAAGATTATAAACGTACTGAACATCGCATAAGTTCAGATCTGTTTTTTTATAGGCGTCTAGGTTTACGAACGCGTTACTTTCCACAAATTATCACGTTATACACTAGAGTAATTTATCAACGATGCAGCGGCTGGAGAACGACTCACTATGATATTAGGTAAGGTGCAGTGGGGTAAATCCGTTCACGGGGCAAATCCGCACTAGGAATTTATTTATTCGAATGTACGTTGCATTGTACCAACTGTAAGATAGAAATGTTTCTTTGGTTAGTATTCAATGGTTTGGATAGTATTGAACATTAGTGGCCGGTATGTATTCTGTGATTCCCCCGTTTAACTCGTTCGACAAAGTTTGCATTACTAAAAATAATTCCGCTTTTGCCCCATAATATAAGGATATAAGATTCAATCATTTTTAAACAGGTTGGACGGTTTTGCCCCAGTTCCGGGGCAAGTCCGTCCTAGCAGCACTGTTTTTAATTTAATATGAAAATCATACACTTCAGAACATATTTTTAATCCAAATTAATGCAATTTAAAGAATAAACCATGTGCTAAATAAAAACACAAAGATTATCAAGTTTTAGTGCAATGGCTAGAAAATTCATCAGTTTAAAGTAAACTTTACAGTTTCTGGACTGGATTAACCCCAATCCACCTTATATCAAATATGATCATAATGTGATTTTTTTAAATGATATAATCTTGAGGAAAATCATGTGGAAAAGTGCAATGCTTTGAGATAAAATATACTGTTTATAGAAGGTGTAAAGGTATATGAATTAAAATATCTATCGATAGCTGTGTTTTATTACTAGAAAGGAGGTCGTAACAGCACAGTGGAAATAAATATTACTGAACATTATTAATTATGTCTCATGTTTCTCCGTTTTTCTTTACAACCGTTCAAAAACACACTTATTTCAACTCGATAGAACGTTCAGTGGTAAGAAGAAAAAGTGCAGACTGCCTGAATATAATGAAAGGTTTGGATAACAATGTTGTTGATACACTAATTCGCACATATTAATTCTCATGCACGCAGGTCGGTAAATTTGTATGTAATTGCAGAATTATTCGTATTACTCTGATTACCTTGTGGAAGTAATTTGTCAGAAATCAAAGTCATAAATTCTTCACTATTCAAGCAACTATTCCGTTATTTAAATCTTCTTTTTAGATGTCGCCGTTATATTTTAGTATTTACCATTGCTTATTAAATTTAGTAGCATGCTCCACGGAAAATATTATGGAATTTTGTCAAATTCTATTTTTATAAACGTGATAACGGAATTAATAAACTGGTTTCTGAGTAAAATATAATACGTAATAAGTGCTATGGTAATCACCGATGACACTACAGTTCCACACTTCAACCGACAGACAACGATGGGAGAATTAAAACCGGTAACAAATTCTTGCCAATCATATGCATAAATTTTAAGAAGTCTTAAAGGCCAAGCTATTAGGGTTAATAGATAGCGTAAGAAATTGGCTTTATTAATACTTTTAAAAAGGGAGTAACCAGAGTTAAACTTACATAATAGAACAATCTAAAACGGTTAAACCTACATTTAAGGAAACTGTAAACAGAGTTGCGCATGTGCAAATTTTATATGAAAAATAAGACCAATTGCCATGCATGAAACCCAAATATCTAGTATGAAAAAAAAGAATGCAACTCTTCAATAGTTCGACGGTCAAAGTAGTTTGAGTACGATAACAAGGACTGATATTATTCTTGGACGATAGTATAAAACGTGTAAATTGGAACCTAGTATGGATTCATTTTCAACGGTTTTTGAAAGCTTATAGCGTACACGTACGATTGCATTATAAAATAAAATTTATAGTGCGATCAAACGCATGAAACACGCGTTATTTATTCTTAATGGGATACTAACAATAAATAACAATACGACATTTCTTTAATATATGCTTGATATGGAAACGTCTATTGTTTCAAGTGTCCATGGAATGCAGCGAAAACATGATATAAATAAAATATGAACTCAGATATATCTTCGTTTTATGAATGATATTAATATCAGCTTATATATTAATAAACTCTGTTTTATGGATGACATTAATGTCAGCTTAGTATCCCTCCAATTTGTATTAATGTTAGGAATAATATACTGCAATTACATTTATAATCATAGATCTGCGTGCAAAACTGTGATCATGTGATGCAAGGAGTTCCTAAAGATGAATTGCACTTTGGTTATAGTGGCTTTCGAATGTATTGTTGAAATGCAGGTTAGAAGTAATGAAAAGATGGAAACAAGAAGCAGCGAAAAAGACAAGTAACGCAGAATAAATCTGAACATTCAGTAGCAAGCAGTAAGCAACATTTATATTTGATCAGTACAGGAAACATAGATTGTCAACGATATTTTCCAGTTTACTGTCTCGGACGGTCTCCTGTAGTTTAGAGTAAAACATGTCCAATTAGTTTCTCACTTCAATGAAAGAATATGCCAAACTTATATTGTAAACACTCGTTCACTTCTGAAATATGAATAAATTCATTTCATTGATAAAATGCTTTCATTTTCATAAAGCGTATATTAAGGGGTCATTATCAATTTCATGTATACATAATTTTTTCAATACTATATCACAAAATGATTACGAGTTTTTATTCTCTATTAGCAAATGTCTCTTTTCAATTCACCGCCAGAGTTTTTTCCAATACTGACCGGGACCTGCAAATATTGCCATATTAAACACGCCAATCATGCAACCTACCGACAAACGTGTTACGGTCCACTGAATTTCAGTTTAGTTTTACACTATCCCTCGGTACGATCTTTACCGAATTTTATAGCCGCACATTTTCATATAGATCTTTGCTCTTCTAACAAGCTTCAAATCTTTAATGGATGAGCGACAAAAAAAAAAAAAAAACAGATTCAGAAAACCCATCCTGTGCTCGGCTATGTGAAAACTAGTTTAACGAGACTTACCTTTTTCTTCCGCCCTGTTTTATGGCATTTTTACGCAGATTCCTTGCAATAGTTGTAACATTTGTTTCAAAGATAGACAAAAAGTGCTTCTTGCATAGGTTGGCATTTAATTTTTACCAGTGTACGATGACGTTTTGAAAGCGTGGTAAGATCAGGCAAATATGCACGGCAACGTGAACGGAGGTTGCTTGAGTTCACAGGGTTTCCATTGAATGAGCAAGAAAAGTCATAGGGAGGCAAACGGTAACGAAAAATAACAAGAGCGGCTAGCGAAATTCCATTAAAACACATTGAGCGGTAATATCTATGTCATAAGATGTACGCACAAAAACACATAAATATCTAAAAGAACGACAGACACCAGAGATGTTTTGTAAAGGAACAGAAAAGATAGTACATTAAGTAGCAAATTACGATAAGTACCTGTTTTACTATTTTCTTTGATTCTGCCGCATTTGTCAAATAAGTTACATCTTACGCGCTGGTCCTACTGATGCGCCACCACGACGATATTTCCCTTACGCCCCCACGTGAAACTAATTTATTTGCGATTTTTATCCACATACCTCAACATATCGTGAATCAACATTTATACCTGGGGCGGGCGATAATACAAAAAATACCTAGTATATTTGCACTTCATCTCTAATCAGGTTGTTTGGATAATTAGAGTTAAAACTCGTATCGGTTGTGGATATCGAAGTTTTTACATTCACGGCCCCGTGAATCTATTTCTCTCCTCTTTTGTTACAACTATTTCCCCATCAAAGAGAGTTTACAATCCGAATAATACTTATGGATTTAATTAAATCCATTGAATTCATTATAAAGGCTCTTTGGATCATTTGCTCCAGTCCATCATTGTTTCATTGTTCCATTCTTTAGCAGGTTTGCCGTATTCAATTGCACGCAATGCATAGTGTTGAAATAACGTGCAATGAATACGTATGATTAAAAATTCAATTTTTTATATCAAATGAAAATCTATAATCTAATACTATAGGGTGTTCCAAAATTTACGCAAGATTTGAATTTGCCGCCATTTTTGCAGTAAATTGTTGGCAACCTTGAAACAAGAACAATTTGACAGCTGAGAGTATAGGGTTAAGTAATAATGTACTTGGCATATCTATATTTATCGGTAACTGTCGATATTAGCGCCCTCCGCTAGTTTAACTTTCATTGCTGTATTAAAATCTGGAATATTTTTCTAACATGGCGTTCGTACTCCTGTTATTGTAATCTCCATGCTTTTTATACTCACAATCAGATGGGGTTAAGTTTATAAAAAGAAACAAACAACGTTGACCGATGTGTAAACGGCGTTCCAAAAATAGCCGTAAGTACTAAATGACGTAAAAAGCATCAACCAATAAAATATACAATTTTCTATGAACGCATTCCGATTACTTTTGAGGTGTCCATATGTACAAGGTAAACGAAATAATTTTTCTTGTTCTTATTAATGTAATAAAAATGTCATGAAAAATTTCATGTTTTGACTTTTTTCCCACTAATCAGATTATTTAACAGAAAAAATGGTCAGGGAGTCTGCATATTTGTTCAGTGAAATGTGTGAAAGAAAGGCTAACCTCCATCAAACAAGCTCTAACGAACAAAAATGACTTCTTATGGAAGCAATTAAACATAATACAGATTACTATACACGAAAGTTAGTCCATCGTTCAATAAGTACTGTTGCTGTCATAGTCTTTTGCCTAAAGGACATTTGCAGCTAGCATTAACAACTTTCGAATACGAGTATATTGTACGACATTTAACTTGAAATAAGAGCTAAAAAAGGAACCAAAGTCATAGTTGGGGAAATGGAATCTATTTAACGTAAAAGGGGCACAGAACGTGATTCATTCCAGATCATTCGAAAGCGATTGGTACTGGGAAACAAATATCTTTGGCATAAACATATATACATTGGCGAGGAACGACGTACGAAATATACACAGTTAATTAGTGCTTTCAACGTTGTAACGCTGCAAAAAGTTCAAAATTACTTTGAGAAATTATGGAAAGAAAAGAGGTGACGAGAAACTGGATATTAAGTTGCTAAATCTTAATATCATACTGTACCTGATAAAAATATTTCTGGTGAGGGTGTGAATAATTCATTTTGCCCCTAATAAATAAGTGTATATCTATATTAATTACGAGAAATGAAGTGGAGACGACTCGAAATTATATATTGTAATATGTAACACCTAATCTATTAACTCTCTTGCTTCCTCACGTGATCCACCTTCCAACAATGACATTATGGACCACTTTTTTTAATAATTTGCGCTAGTTTCTTTTCCTGAAGCGAAATCGACATTGATGGATGGAAATATTGGAACTCTTAAAACAAACGTACGACGAAAATACTGATGACTGTCTCCGAGATGCATCACGGCACTCTGCCTCTGACAATGAGACGGGTCGAGCGAAGACTAAGTCTTACACAGCCTTTTTGTGCCTACTAACAATAGAGCGCAGTCTTTTAGGCATTCTGGCCTTATTTGTTGTAATTTGCTTTGTTCCTGCAAAATCAAATAATAATACATTGTTACCGCGTCGCCGGTGAGAGCTGCTGCCGGCCAATGCTAACGACAACCCTGATCACCCTGTAGGGAATAGCGGTGATGTTTTAAGGGGGGTAGTACATTATACTATGGATTAGTTATCCTGAGGAATGTTAAAAGCCTCGAGGATATGAAGAAGGCTGTAATGGCCATTTTCTATCATATGTGTTCCACGGATAATAATTCAGAATATGAGTACTGTCCGGCGGATCACGACAGCAGATGCCCCAACAAATGAATTGTCAACGTGTAAGCATTGAGGTCGAGTGATTAACGAAACAATTGAACAGCACATTGGACCAATTTACGAAAGGCTTTCCAGTAAAGAACTTTTGAAGCGTTGTTTAGGCGGACATAAGCAAAATTCCAACGAGTTGTTCAATTCAACTGTGTGGCGATTGAACCCAAAACATCTAAACTCAGGAAAAAAATCGTGGAATTGTCTGCCTACATCGCTACTAGATTGTTTAACGAAGGTTATTCATCTATTTTAATGGTTATGGAATTGCTTGACTTGAAAATTGGCCAGCAATGTAATAGCCCGGTCAGAATAGACGTAAAAATAGTGCTAGGTTTGCAATAATTCGCATAGAGCTGAAAGTTGGTACAGACATTGGGGATATTATTTCAAATAAAATACTAAAAGTCCCCACCGATCCCACATCTGCAAAAAAAGTTATTCAAGGTCAAAGGTAAACAAAATAGTTTTTCCTATTTTTCCGATAAACGGTAAGTTTTATCATGAAAATAGATCAGATAAGAGTTGTAGATCATGAAATTATCTACAAAAATTGTCCTTATTAATTTCGCGTTTTCTTCCGCGTTTTTGAGGTTCACACAGAAGAACTTATAATATTAACAAATCAGTTTGGATTTTTAATTTCAGACGAAAATTACGTGCTGCATCCTGCCCGCCAATGGACAACTACAAGAACGAGACGCTCTCTTAAATAACCCATAAATCCGACATTTCATAATATTTTTTTACAACAAACATTTTGTGAGGTTTTCGATAGTACTTTTAAGCATACTTACAATTTCAGGAGAATTGATCATTTCTTTCCTTTCCAAAAAAAAAACGCGAAGAACCGCTCGATTTTCAGCGTTCACATGTACTGACCCCCTTAATGGGTGAAACCCAACACTACTCGTGGTCCGCTCTTTCAAAACCATCGTGCCTTCAACTCACCACGTAATGAATAGCTAATTGGGCGACAAGTGTTTTATCGTTGCAAAACATATTCGATCGAACTACTGATAATAAAGTCATTTATACTGATCAGGATTCGCAGTTCACTCTCTACATTGAAAAAGTTGCGAGGCTTCCATTAATCTCCATCGAATAGACAGATATATTATATTTGAAATGATTAAGGTGAAATGGGTACGTATACAAAGGTACGTTCATCTAGGCAGACTTTGTTGGCATACTCTCTACACTTTTCGAAGATGAAACTGAAATTGATAGAATGATGGACCATCAGGCAGAATAGATGAGAAGGGAAAAGACTACAGATTGGTATGATAAATTCTAGGCATGTGCTTTCACAACAAGAGAAAATAGCATCAATTAGCGTCCGAAGAACAGAAAACAATAATAATTCTGGCCTATCGTTGCAGATGTGCTCTTGCTACTTCCTTTCCGTTCCTGAGCACCGTCGTGTCCATGCTTGCTTAATAGAATGAGCCGCTTCGCACGAACCGACGCGTACCGTGACTCACAATCAGCGGTGGTCAGGTTACCCTCCAACCGTACCTCTCCAAATTGGGCGAGGTGACGAGCGGGCATGCGAGATGGCGTGCCGTTAGTCTCAAATCCGACGTTTTCCGAGCATAGATAGAAAATAACAAAAATTCTATATCATTTTCCATCGAGTTTAATTATCTTCCATATATTTCGGCCTTAATCTGAGTCCTTTTACATGCCACATCCATTTTCGCCTAGTTTTGAGTCATTTTACTCCACGTCCATTTCCGTCTAAGTTTAGCTCTTTTTCATTCTCTGTTTCATTATTTTTCCGTTCCTTCCATCTCGCTGAAGGGTACTCACAAAATTCAAAACGACGTTTCGTAATCTCCCATCTCACGAACAAAGGATAGGTCAAGACGCGTTGCCCATAGGCTAACTTCGATTCAGAGAATAATACATTATCACTTTCATCTTCACACACTTTAAGCATAAGGTTAATGATAAATAAACATCAAGAAAATTATAAATAGTTTAGCCTTGTACGCGAACCAGAATTGCGGCCGACGAGGCACTCGTGTTGCGTAGCATAGCTCCAGCGGTCCAGGCCATAAGGCATAGACCAGATGCAATAAATTGTGTACCGTAGCTGTAAACAGCGTCAAAGTATCACGTGCGTTACTCGTCCATCCCGACTGGGTTTGAGTGGGTCTTTTATTGCAGCCACCGTAACCGCTCGACACGGCGACTCTGCGACGCACGTGCGCCCTTTTCTCTGTGACGATACTTCTCCTTTCTTTTGACGATTGTCCGGAGAAGGGATGAGTGCCGAATTGCCCCGTCGTTGTCAAGACGGACAAGGGCATATTCATTTTTGTACGAGACTCTGGCAAGACCAGAACATTCATAGAAATATAGATACAACTAGAAGTCGGGCAATTGTCTTGTATTTTACCAATATTCCTTACATATCAGAAGTGGAATACACCCAGTGTCAGTGAACGTGCAGTGTTAAACAAATCAACAAACAAGAAAGAGAAGGAAAAGGAATAACGCAGTTAACCCTTTACACTCGGCACCGTTTCGGACGTTACCTACCAGCAACTCGACGCCACTTTCTCGCGAAAACGTACACCCTGGAATCGTGATATTATATGGCACAATATTTTGCAACCAAGTAAGGCGTTGTAATGAAATATGGTTTATATGTATTTGTGGACATTGAAGAACACGTATTTACAAAGAAGAAGAAAAATTTGTTTTTTATCATTTCCTCCAGTATGGTAAATTCATACGCCTTCTACGGAGATGTTTTTTTTTACAGTACTTGTATCGCTATCACTATCTGTAAAATTTCTTCGTTTTCTTGTTGGTTGGATAATATCATCATCGCTATCATTACTGTCATCTTCTTCTGCTTGAATATTTATTTTGTTAAATCTGTCTGTATAAATGTCTATCTGAAACTCGTCTTCCCTACTGCTTACATTACGAGATTCACTGGTGTTTGGCCGTTTTGTCATTTTTATAAAAAAAAAGAAAAAATACTCATTATAAATTGAAAGGAAGGATAAAGAAATGCTTTGGAAATTACTAATGGTAAATTACGAAATCACAACACTGTCTTATTACTGCAGAGATCTTTACTATTCGACGCTTCAATACGAACTGAGTTCTTGTAAATTTCTTTTGTCAGTTTTCGGATTTCTTTATTATCTTATAAGTTTCTGTATATCATTGAGCCATACTCGTGCACCTTTGTCCCACTAATTCTACAAATCGCTCAACGGTTTAGAGAGTTGTATAGTCCGCCGTGAACGCACTTCGCACGTTCTGTTTCGGCGTGTAAAACCGTTTGATTTATTTATCATGCATCTTGATAATTTTATCATATTTTGATTTGTTTTTTGTGCCATTTTAATAGAAAACTACAGGAAAACATATGTTTCTTAAAAAAATTGCGGTAGAATAAGTTCATTCTCCGTAATCGGTAATAAACTTTCGTGTCCCCCCAGTGAGTACCACCGAGTGATATGCTAGACTTACGTTGTCCCCTCAGAGGGGACAACCGAGTGCAAAGGGTTAACATGGCCGAACCAATCATCTCAAAGGAAGTGTCCATCGATGCGGAGGAGTGCCGTCCACCGCGTTCGCCCACCGACCGCCCTGGAGACGAACGCCGTGAAGATTCGCGTCTTCATCGGCTGATCGAGAGCAAGGCCATTGCATTGCGCCCCCGGTCGTCCATGTGTGATCGAGCAGCGTCGCGTTTAGAGCGACTGGAACGGTTGGTGGAGGAGCTCAGCCAACACTCGTCGTCGCGATCGCCACAGCGCGCCCGTCCAGGGGACGAACTCCTCGTCCCCATTTCGATCCGTCGAAAGACGAGATCAGAATAGAGAACTGGGTTCACCATGCGGACGAGTTGGCAGGAAAGCACGAGTGGGACGACCGATCGGTTATGAGACTGATCGCTACGCACCTACGCGGTCATGCCAGGCAATGGTACGACACACGCCAACGGATACCATCTACCTGGCGCGAAATGAAAGTTTTTTTGGTGGCACAGTTCCGCCGGAACGTGCCATTTAATAAGCTTTTCCGTGAGGCGGCGGTTTACGAAACGAGGCCGGGTTAAGTCCTCGGTGAGTACTGTATCCAAAAAATGAACACGTTATGGAAACTGGAGATCACAATCCCCGATAAGTTTATGGTGGAGCTGGTGATCGGTGGCGTACCGGACGCAAATTTCGCGCGAGCAATCCCGACTGGTCAGCATACTGTCGCGAATGAACTATACGTGTACATGTGCGGCATGAGTGTGATAACCCGGACGCTACCCAGGTGCCAACGCGAAGCAACCGGCCAGGACCACCAGCGTGGACAGTGACGCTGCCATCGACTAAGGTGTGCAACGCAGAAAAGGTACCGGGCGGAAGGGACTGAAGGACGAAGTGCTTTTCGTGCGGACAGTCGGGACATCTGGCGCGAGACAGCCGGCGAAAGGGCGGCTACTGCACTGCCTGTAAAAAGGCCGGCCATCACCGCGAGGAATGCAAGCGAAAAGAGGTAATTAGTATCGACGTTACCAATCGGGGCGACAATGTATACGAATTCTTCGCTAAGATAAATAACCGAAAGGTCAAGAGAGCCTGGTTGATACAGGAAGTGCGTGTACGGTGATACGGCCATCCGTAGCACGGAGACTCGGCGTCGCGACGGAACCCGCGAGGGAGGTGGTTTGTCGGGGTTTTCCGGGATGATCGGTCGGATTTACGTGCACCGTGACGTCGATTATCGTGCAGATCCAGAACGATGGCCCCAGCATACGGTCGTTCATAGTGCCGGATG
This sequence comes from Anoplius nigerrimus, assembly GCA_914767735.1. Classification (NCBI taxonomy): domain Eukaryota; kingdom Metazoa; phylum Arthropoda; class Insecta; order Hymenoptera; family Pompilidae; genus Anoplius; species Anoplius nigerrimus. The sequence continues at coordinate 13,964,352 of OU612078.1, forward strand.
ATTGTTCCCCGTACCGAGCTATCGTGGGGCGGGATTTCCTTCAACAGCAGCACGTTGCAAAGGTTAAAATGGATAGTCGCGTTGTGTTCAAAGAAATTACTGTCGACAAGAAACCGCGATTCTCAGAGATGTTCGAAGTATATTTGTGCGAACCGGCGGAATGTACGAAGTTGAACTTCGGGAACGTGGATGAGATGGCGCGCGCTGCATGCTTAAAGGTAATTGAGGAGATCCGCGATTGCGTATCGACATCCATGCACGACCTCGGGCGTACGGACGCGGCAAGAATTGAAATTCAGTGCTTAACAGATGAGCCTGTTGTGTATCGTCCGTACCGTCTAGCGAAGAACGAGAAAAGGCTCGTCCGAGATATGATACGGGATTTACTAAATAACGGCTTGGTACGCGAGTTCGGCTCACCGTATGCGAGTCCCATTACGTTGGTTAAAAAGAAGACGGGCGATTACCGCATGTGTGTCGACTGTCGGGAGCTCAATGCGATTACAATAAAAGATAAATACCCACTGTCGCTAACAGATGACCAAATAGATAAGCTCGGGGGTCACAGTTATTTTACGGGTCTAGATTTGGCGTCGGGTTACTATTACGAGTTCTTTCGGATGGTTTGACGAACGCTCCGCCGCGTCTCAGCGACTGATGGACAAAACGCTTCGGCCCCTGAAAAATACAATTGCTTTTCCGTACCTAGACGACGTAATAATAACGTCTGCGACCATCGAGGAAGGTACAGAAAGGCTCCGCTTGGTGCTAGAGGCATGTAAAAGAAACGGTCTCACACTAAAACTGGAGAAATGCTCCTTCTTGAAGCATCATATCGATTATTTGGGACGGAAAATTAGCGCACAAGGAGTCAGTCAAGAAAGACAGCGGAAGATCGACGAGGTAGCAAAAATGGGGCGACCACAGTCCGTAAAGCAGATCCGGCAATTTCTGGGACTTGCTAGCTATTTACGCATGTTCGTCAAGAATTTCCGACGATCGCTGAACCCCTCACGCGTCTGACTCGAAAGGATCAACCGTGGCGGGGGTTGGGGCGAGCAGGCGAATGCGTTCCGTGCAATCAAGGACCCGGGGACGACTCGCCCTATAAGTTAAAGGCACCAGTAATTGCCCATGTGCCAGTAGTTGACCACTTTACAGTAAAACGTGAAAAATAAGCTTCTTTAACGCAATGTTGTTTCGCAAGAAGTATGGCAGATGTGCTAAATCCTTTGTGGACGCAATGCTAGCATACTGTTCTTTGAATACGATTGTTTATCATAACTACGGACGATTAATACCATTAATGTCAGGCGCGTTTCTCCATATCGTGGTTTTCTTAATGCTACCACCTAAGGGTCGGTGCGCAGTTGACAGTTAATAACGGTAAAGGTAAAGAAAGACGGGGTCCTCACCGATTTGCATGAAATTTTGCAGAAACATCAATTTTTGCATGAAAACAAGATCTGTAAAAGCAAAAGTTGCCGCTCGCGTCTAATTAAAAAGTTATTAAGCGTTAAAGTTTGTTAAAAAACCTGCCATACCGGCAGCGTGAACGCTATCTGCGCATGCACACTGATGTCTGCGCTTGCGCTCTGACGTCTGCGCATGCGCACGGACAAGCATGCAGACAAAGTGCGCGCATTTGATATGAAATAATATTGAATTGGCGAAGGCTAGGTGTGGGCAAGGCTTCCCTTTCAGAATGTTTAAGAGTTTTCAATCAAACAATGGTTTGAGATGGAATGACCCATATATTATTGATAGATTTTCGAATTACAGACAAAACTAAAGGTTATAAAAAATAGACAAAAAAAAAAACGCAAGACTGCATCGAGATTCGAACCCGGGACCATTAGCTACTACGCTAGCGCTTCTGCTACGCCGCTTCGATGAAAACCGAGTAAATTTTATGAAACTTATCCATAATGCATATTTTTAAAACATTGTTTATTTGCAAAATAAATGTGAAAGTATCTTTTAGGTGGCAATTTTAAAGCGTCTGCAAAATTTCAGGTCGATCGAAAAATTCTGATTTTTGACCTAGTTTTTTTCAAAAATAGGGGAGTGTTGCCACTTTTGGCAAAACACGTGTCGAATATTTTCGGCCAAAGAAGGTCTGTGCAAAATTTGAACGAAATCGGTGACCCACTGGTCCTCCCCTTGTGAGTTGAAACACTCAAATAATCCTGAATGTAGCCTACGTGGACATCACCGAGGCCGACTGGATTGTAGCGGCTCAACTACGGGACGAGCAATTGGCACGGATCGGTGAGATATTATCCTGCAGAGTACAGACTCCGGAGACAAAGCGCTATTTCAAGGAATACGTGCTGAAAGACCAGAAGATCTACTGACGCCTTCCGGACCAGAAGAGGGCATGGGTGGTGCCCAAGGACGCTCGACTGCAGATATGCAGGTTATGCCACGATCATGCCGGACAGTTGAGTACGGAGAAGACGCTCGAGCGAATACAACGGAATTATTGGTTCCCAAGGATGCGCCGTTTCGTCACGAAATATGTAAAGGCATATTTGAATTGTCCCTATTACAAGCATACCGCAGGTAGGAAGGTGTGCAAACTACATACGATCGAGAAGATCTCCGTACTTTTTCACACGCTGCACGTCGATCATGTAGGGCCTTTCGAGACTAGTCGGAGGCACAACAAATATCTGCAAGTGATGGTGGACGCATTTACGAAATTTACCATCATCGAACCAGTAAAGGATCAAAAGACGCGCCACACTCTGAAAGTCCACTCTTTTGAGTCTTGTCCATTTATTCGGAGCACTGACGAGAAATTATTGGCGACCGCGAGACCAGTTTCACACCGCAGAACTTTAAGAGTGTTTTGTGCTACGTACGGTATTGAGCACGTACTAAACGGAGTCGCAACGCCGAGGGTCAATAGAGAATGCGAACGCTACAATAAGACCATTGTAGACGCATTGGCCACAACCGCAGCCCGACAAGATCCCCGGGACTGGGATAAGGAGGTGAAGAAGGTGCAGAGCGCATTGAACACGATGTTCAACCAGGCGATCGCCACGACGCCGATGTGCGCACTTATAGGATGTGACGTCTGGAATGCAGCAGAAGGGCGAGTACTGAGCGCGATCCAGGGAGAAATAGATCGCGTGGATCTGACCGAGTTGCGTCGGAGCATCTCCGACCACATCGCAAAGGATCAACAGGCTCAGAAAGAGCGCTACGACTGGGCTCGACGGGATGCACCAACGTATGCAGTGAGCGATCTGTTGTTGGTACAGATCACCAGTGACCCTGCGACAGGAAGTAGTAATAAACTGCAACCGCGTCACAAGGACCGTTCCGGGTGCGAGCGGTGTTCTTTAACGAGCGTTACGAGATCGAGGATCTGCGAGAAAGCGGTGGGAAGGCGAGGACGGTGGTACCCGCTGACCGCGTAAAACCGTGGATCTCCATCCAGGGGTGTGCGTTGACCGCCTGACGGAGAAGGGGAATGGTCACACAACGTTGTGTGTGTTTCCTTCAACGATGGGCGATGGCTGGCGAACACAGATGGTAATCATAAGTTTCAACCTATATTAATGTATTTTATTTATCTGTACAGAAAGCCAAAGCGGATTGACCGTGCCACTGAGGCTGCGTGGTCGCCATGGGTAACGGTGAAGGACTGCCAGAAAGAGTGAGACGGCAGCGACGTGACGTTCCTGGGCTCAGCATGCGAAGGCGCCGAATTGTTTAATGTGTTCACTGTCGGCAAATGTATGTGGGATTGGAAGAGCTCGCGGCGCGATCAAAGCAAACAAGGTGAATCACACGAGCGGAGGCACAGAGGTCGGTCGAAAGAAAGCGTGAAGGAGGGGGACAGTCATCGTTAGACCGTCGAAGCGAGACGTTGAGCGTATAAGTAGTATTTTTGCTGTAATATCTTCCTAATATATATCGTTTTTGTTTTAATAAACGCTGTGTATCATTGGCCTTCACAACCCAATCCTACATGTATTGTGTGAATATAAATATATTGTCGTTTATTGAACGAGGTGAACATCATTTGCGACCAATGTTGGAAACGCCACGTGGCAGTATGCAGCTGACACTCGCGTACTCATCCCGAGCTATCGAGCGATAATTGCGGATTGACCCTGAAAGGCACAGGGTGCTTGGGTCGAGGACGGCAATCAGAAAGGATGTTCAGTATAGTCCTGGATTGTTGGCGGCTCGTGGTCCGTAGTAGCATCTCAGCTGCGGGAACAACGATTAGTAAGGGTACTGAATATATTTTTGGATTGCGAGCGGCCGTAAGAATCTGGGATCCTGGGTCGGAAGTCGAGCGGTCAGAAAGGGTACTGGGTACGCCTGGGCCGCTGTGTCTGGGCCGGATTGGACGACATGCACGCAGATGGGCTGTGTGCCTTGAGAAGTCGGAGTCGAACATCGAAACGTTACCGAAGAGTACTGGGTACTCAGAGGAGACGGACAGAAAATAGGTAAACTCGGAGGACATGGACAGCCCCTCGACGGTGCTGAAATCGAGTTCTTAGCGACTACCAGGAGCTGGCCGGTGGTGACAATGTTAAGTTCATTATTGGCTCACTGTTAACTGGATAAATTATGTGGTATTACCGAATAATACAATTAATATCCCTTTGTCGTAGCACCGCCTGAGGACAGACAAAAAGTCAGGATTGGCCAAATGTACGCGAACCCGAATTCCGGCCGGCAAGGCACTCATGTTGCGTAGCATATTTCAAGCCGTCCAGGCGATAAGACATAGACCAGATGCAATAAATTGTATACCGTAGCTGTAAACAAGCGTCAAGGGATCACGTGCGTTACTCGCGTATATCCCGAGTGGGTTTGAGTGCGTCCTTTACTGCAGTGACCGTAACCGTTCGACACGGCGACGCTGCAACGCACGTGTGCCCTTTTCTCTGTGGAGATATTTCTCCTTTCTTTTGACGATTTCCCAGAGAAGGGATGAGTGCCGAATTGCCCTGTCGTCGTCAAGACGACACGGGCATATTCATTCTTGTAAGAGACTCTGGCGAGAGCAGACGATTTATAGAGATATATTAGGTTGGGTAATAAGTTCGTAGCGTTTTTTATATTTGCTTTGTTTTACACCGATTTTTTTGCTGTTTGACAAAGTGTATAATATTCATTTGGGTTGGGGAATAAGTTCGTAGCGTTTATATAAAAAAACTTTAATTTAAACAAAAATAAATAATTAAATTTTAATTAATTTCATTTTAATAGATGCAACCTAATAGATGCAACTAGAACTCGGGCAATCGTCTTGTATTTTACCAATATTCCTTACACCCTGATATTTGAAGAATGCATAGACAAAATGTAACCGGAATTATTGGTAATCCGTAGAGATCAAGGGATCAAAAGATTCAATCATTCTCGTATGCTATAATAATCCTCTGCAATTATCGATTGGCTTATGCTAATACTTTCCAGGTTGTCCCATTCGTCGCGCGTTGTACTACTCAATATCAATATATGCAGCTGTCATACCTTTGGTTTTTCGTCCCGTTATTAAATGTGACAAATTGATCAATAATATGCGAAATTTGAAGTTGCCTGTGACTTGGGTAGGTTGTCAAAATGTAATCAATCAGGGACACATTCTTTTCGAGATCATTCGTTCTTGCGCTCGTTACGATATTATTCCTTAGCATTTATATTGTATGTATTAGGGTGTCACATAGTTCCATCGGCACCACACTGCGAATGTTTATAACTGGCTGTGTTTATATAAGCATGCCGGTTTGTCTCTTGACCATTTAGGGCATCGGTTTATGTTGTCCTAGAGCTCCTTTATAGTGCGCTTCCTTAGTGACAAAGTCTGTTTTAACCCTTAGAGTGCCGTATACTTTTTGGCAACACTAATAACGACGTGGGGTCCTCAAGGGACCCCACTTAAAAAAATTGTAGAATTAAAAACAAAAAATGGAGATGTTTAATATATGTATTTATTGACATATTTACGGTATGAAAATATAAAATTAAATTTTATTCTTCTCGCAAAAAAAATTAATACATCAAGACATTCGATACAATTTTTTCTATTACTTCTCTTCTATGATCAGTGCAGATGAACATTCGACATTATAACGTGAAAAAATGCGAGGAACCCGACTTGGTTGGCGTTATCTGCCGATTTATTGCGCGAGAAATGGGTGGACACTAATAGCGGTATGGGATCTCCTGGAGACCCCAGTACGTTTAGAGTTAAAAACAAAATAACAGTAATGTTTTTAGAATAGACATATCATCCACAATACTTGACGATGAAAGTGAGCAAGTACATGGAATATGAAAAATTACAAAAAATTATTTACAAAGTTATTAAGGAAATATGCTTTCTGGGGTCCCTGTAGGACCCCACTCGGCACTCTAAGGGTTAAAAATGTTTTCTACACCGTTCAATATGGATAGCCAAAAGAAGTCTTTGTGGAATACTGCGCTTCCTTAACTTGAAAAAGGTAATGGTAAAATGACACTGCAAATGAGATTTGCACCATTTACGAGAATGGTACTACGACTATTAGGACCGCCTGCAATTGGTTTAACACTTTGGCGACGGATGACGTGAAAACGCGTCATTGAGATTCCTTAACATACTGAATAGAATACTTTTGAGAAATATTGATTCGTTCAAAAATTATAACAGTTATTTCCAACGTAACGCGATTACAAGGGAAGATCCAAAATCGCCTCGTACGCACATTAAACCGGGTCTTCAAATGCCCCGTCGCCAATGTGAGATTTCGGGTGGCAGTTTTGACTTGAAAGACGAGGACGGCAGTGGCCGCCCAACAACGATGGATCCGGACCATATCAAGACTACGCTCGCTGGAAATCCGCGATATTGTGTGTGCGAGATAATAGATGCTAGTAACATCTTTACGACAATGGTACATAAGCAGTTAATCAACATGAGATACGCGGCTCAACGGGCTAATTAACGTTCAGATTTATATTCAGTGAATTGAAATACATGAAAATCATACTTGATCCGAGTCCACCAAAATTTTTTCATCGCCGTGATTGCAGTTTTTCGCATTTTTTTGCCTTTTTTTGAGGTTCTTTTGCATTTTACTCAAATCTGGAAGGTGACCGGGCCAAAGGACTTCAAATTCGGATTCAGCGGGTCGAATTACCTGTCCGTAGGTGGGTCCGGTCAAATGTACAGACAACTTTTGTTTTTTTTGTGTGCCTGTGTAATTAACCGAACAGGACAATAGGCATATCCTGAACAACAAAGGTTACGACTTAAGGTTGCAGTAAAATCAAATTAAAACAAAAAAAAAGTGATGTAAGCACACAGAGACATTGTCATGTTACGCATCGAATTCTTCTACTATTCCTTTACTATTATATGTTGTTACGTGATTAATATTACATGCCTGTTTTTAACCAATTCCGTAGTACCGAATCATCTCTAGTCCGTACATAATTGTTACAAATTACATTTGTATATAGTTGTAGAAACGTGTATCATAATCACCATTTAGCTTATGATCATTAATATGTTCCTCATTTTGTGGCAATATATTATTATCTATAAAACATATTTTAACTGAAATGTTTATAATGATTTGCAGAAATGCACGTGTTTTAAAAGCGCAGATATAATTTGTCTTAGATTGTGTTGCAGTGCGGATTCTCCGACTATTCACTTGAATCGAAAAACATTTGCTTGCGGAATGCAATTTTGTAGTGATGGAAATTGCAGCCTTTTATTTGCTTTCACTCATTTCGCAATTATTTTTCATGCTAAACACTGTATTTTCGCACCACGTTTTTTCTTATCCAAACTCAAAACTTCTCCTTTGCACAAAATACAAAATGGTATATACAATTAACTTGTGCTGCAGTGCAATCACTAAATAATTATATATACTAAACTGTGTTGTGTGTACGATATGTCCACTGACAATGAGTTTAGGTTATGAACAAACGAAACGTAAAAATGCATATATATGAGGCATTCCATGCCCAATCGGACAGTTTTGTATCTCACCCCCATCGATTTTCTTTTCAACATTTTTTATGTTTTTAAGGTCGATAAAAAACGCGTTCACGAATTTTTTCAGATTTTTTTGGCGGTCTGTTTTGGAAATATGAATTTTCTTAAAAATGTACCAATTGGATCGTTCTTTTCTTCAAAATTTGTATTTCTGAATGCTCTTTCAAAAAAAAAAAAAAATGATTTTAATCAAAATTATTTTTTGTATTGTCTATTTTTAATTTAATGCACAAAATGTTTTTTATCTCAAAAAACGCCCCAATCGATTTTTTGAAAAAATTCTCAAAAATACTTCGATGGATATAAGAACTTTGTCGGATTGTAGGCAAACTCCTCGTTTTATTTCTATTCTTTATTTGAATATATCTGTTCTATCATGTCGTACGTTCCGTTTCAATGAAAAATGTTTTTTATCTTAAAACCCGCCCGATCGATTATTTGAAAAAATTCTCAAAGAAGCTTGGATGGATATAAGAACTTTTAAAATTTGTCCAATCGTGGGCAAAGTTTTCGTTATACGAAAATAATTGACAGATTTGACGATTTGAGAGAATAGATATTATCGAATTAAGAAAAAAAATAGAAGGAAGAGTTTGCCCACGATCGAACAATTTTTAAAAGTTCTTATATCCATCAAAGTCTCATTGAGAATTTTTAATAAAAAATCGATCGGAGCGTGTTTTGAGATAAAAAAGATTTTTCATTGAAACGGAACGTACGACTTGATAGAACAGATATTTTCAAATAAAGTAAAAAAATAGAACGAGGAGTTTGCCCACGGTAGAAGAAATTGTAAAAGTTCTTATATCCAACTTAGTGTTTTTAAGAATTAAAAAAAAACGATCGGGGCGTTTTGAGATAAAAAAAACATTTTGTGCTTTAAATTAAAAATAAAAAATAATATTGTTTAAAATCATATTTTTTTCTTGAAAAAGTATTCTAATCACAAATTTTGAAAAAAAGAACGTACCAATTGGTGCATTTTTCACAAAGTTATGAGCAATTTAAGAAAAAAAGCCCAAATTTTAAAAAAATTCATATTTCCAAAACGGACCGTCAAAAAAATCTGAAAGAATTCATAAACGCGTTTTTCATCGACCTTAAAAACATAAAAAATGTTGAAAAAAATCGAATGGAGTGAGGTACAAAAGTGTCTGATTTGGCATGGAATGCGTCATATATTTCGGTATTATACCATATACTTTATTACATATACCTACTTTTCAATTAATAAAACCCAGATTATCAGTAAAAGTTTCTTGTTGTATGTATTCCTTTCTTCGTCAAATGATTGTCGAAATTAATCATTTGTCTAAATCGGCAATTCAAGATTATTTTCAGATTTCGTGAAAAATTTCATACTTTCGTCAGTTTGACGTGCCGTGACAAATTCGTTTTACGTTACACCATTCGAACTGATTTTAAATCGACTGACTAAAAGTAGATAAACATTTTGATGTATATAATCATCACCTGATGTGATAGTATTACATTGTAATTCATTTGTTCGTTAAATGAGCACAAAAATGGAAAATACAGGGTATACCGTAACTGGTGGTTCACGTGGGTAGTGACAATAGGAGAACCAGAGTTGTGGGTCACCGATTTTATTCAAATTTTGCACAGACCTTTAACCGAAAATATTGGACACGTGTTTTGCCAAAAGTGGCAATACCCCCTCATTTTTTAAATCAAAACTTTTCGATCACACTGAAATTTTCCAGACACGTTTCAAATTGCCTCCTAAAAAATTTATTTTACACATTTATTTTGAAAATTAACGATGTTTAAAAATATGCATTACGGGTAAGTTCTATAAAATTTACTCTGTTTTCATCGAAGCAGCGTAGCAGAGTAAGTATGGTACTAGCGTATTGATTCAAGGTCCAGGATTCAAGTTTCCATATGGTATTGTGCTTTATATTGTTTTGTCAAATGCAAGTTTTCCTTTTCCAACCACGATTCCAATATTTTAATATACTTAAAAGCAATAATATTTTATTACATTCCGTCATTTTGCGTTTTTATGTCGGTTGCTACAAGAACATATTGCATATGAGATTTTTCAGATTTGAAGAAAACAATAGAAAGGACTAACCCAAACCTGATTAATTTATTGATGGAATGAAAAAAAGGTTCCGTGGATGGAAGCAGTATACCCAGGTATCATTCGGAATGACAGCAGATTATCTGAACTTTTTGCGAATAACTCTCACTCATGACGTATACTACATTGTGTTGGTCGTGGTTTACATGGATTGCGAGTTCGGATTAACCCTTCCGCTCCGAACGACGGATATATCCGTCATCCACATGATAACCTGCGGAGCCGAACGCCGGATATATCCGACATGCCGACATACGAAAATGTGTCGTATGTACAAAAAACAATAAGAGACCAGAATCTCGAAATCAATGCCAGGAATATGATGTTGGGTTTTGCGTGCATTCGTGTTTTTAAATATACCATAAGGATTTAAATTATTAATCACTATATATTATATATCATGTTTTATTTTTTTACTCTGCATTATATATAATTTCTTCATTTTTTTTAATTGTTAATGAGATTATTTTTACCTATTTAATTTGTTTATATCTTATGTAGATATTATGAATATATTGTCTTAAAGAAAAATTCCTTTTCTCCAAAATACACTATGCGCGCGCAATGTGCACACTTTCGGACTGAACTGCCGTAGCGAAAGGGTTAATGAAGGTAACGAACTACAACATGAAAGCGATTTAGTGAATGATGCAAATCAAGAAAATTTATTGTTAGAACAAGTACACGAGTCAAATCCTGCCTCAAGTATTGAATCTTACTCTACGTGCCCACAGTCCAAGAAAGGAGAAATGTAACATGCCATGTTGACAGAAAAAGTAAAACCTGTAACGTTTCCAAGACTTCATCCGACGTGGAGTTTAAATACATTACAGCTAAAGAAATAGTTTCACATAAAAAGAAACACCCGATTTATAGAGGAGAGGAAGAAATAGCCATGGATAGGACAAATTGTGATAAATGTGCTAAGATCGAACAGTGAACTCGCAATCGTTTGATTGAAGAAAGAGATATTCGTTCGTTTTATGCCAACTAGTAAGTGTAAAGTATTTCTGTGTTTGTAAGAACCAAGTGAATGTTTGGTCCCAGGATTACGCATCACATATCAAAATTGCGTGCTGAACGGAAAAAAGTTCATCCAATGTGTACAAAGTTAGGCAAATATTTTTTTTTTATTTCGTTATTTAGTGTCGCATCAACCACAAGTAAGGGTTATTAGCGACATTTCGATACAGGGGAAAATGTGTGTATATACAAAGAACATATAAAAGGATATATAACATTACATTACATTAGTTTAACTTAGATTAAATGGTATAAGTTAGCCTCTTTCAGGAAGGAAAGAAGGTCATGAATGTTTTTTGTGTTGCTGAAGTTTTGTTTCATTGAGCTTTCAATGTTGAATCGTTGGCGTTCAATTGTGTATTTCGGGCATGTGAAAAATAGGTGTTTGACTGTGTTTTTAGTGTTGCATAGGTTGCATTTAGGGGCAATGTCCCTTGACATAAGGTAATGGTGAGTAACTTTTGTGTGGCCGATTCTCAACCGACTTATAACTATTTGGTCTTTTCTTGTGAGTGGAGGGTTCGTGTTGTTCTTGTAAAAGTTCTCATTAATTTCTAGTATGTGTGGAGGGGCTGATGTTTTCAATTCCTGGATCCAGTGATTCTTTAATTTTTTCTTTTCTCGATTAAGTATATCATTTGGTGGTATACTTTGGATTTGGGGATTTGTTGTGGCGTTGGCACTTTCTTTTGCCATTTGATCCGCTATTTCGTTCATTTTGATTCCGATATGGGACGGTATCCATATAATCGTGACTTGATTTTTATTTTTTCGAGCTGTTGCGTACGTTTCCTGGGTTCTTACAATGATTTCATCTTTGGAAGACGGGTCATTGATGGAGCTGATCGTGCTTTTGGAATCGCAGAAAATAGCGTATCGTTGATTGTAGCCTTCTGTAGTTAATTTCATGGCTTGTTCTATTGCTATTATTTCAGCGGAGGATGCTGATGCTGTTTTTTGGAGTTTTAGTTTTATCGTTGGTGACGGAGAAACGATAGGGCAGCCTGTTCCCTGGGGGGTTTTTGATCCGTCAGTATATATTTGGGTATGGTTTAAGTATTTCTGTAATATGTCTTGAAATAGGTTTATATATGTGTTAGAATTCGTTTCCGATTTCAGGTGGTTTCCCAAGTCGTTGTCTAATGGGATCCGTGGGATGGTCCATGGCGGAATATGGTGTAGTCTTCGTTTCGTTATATTTGTAATATTCATGTTAAATTTCTCCTTGTATTTGTGTAGTCTGTAGTACAGGGGGGCCGGAAGGTTTGGGTGAGCTTCAAATACTGTGTTGTTCCTTGTTGTGAACGTGTTATTGAAGGCCGGGTTTGATGGAGTTGTGGCAATTTGTATGGCTGTTTTGATGCTTAGAAGTTTTCTCCTCTAATGTAGTGGTAGTTCTTCTGTTTCGCTAAGGATGCTAAGGATCGGGCTGGTTCTAAACGCGCCAACTGCTATCCTTAGTCCGATATTGTGAATTGTGTCTAGTTTTTTGGTTAGGCTTCTTTTTGCGGAGTTATAGATTATAGATCCGTAATCCATCTTAGATCTGATAACTGCCATATATGTGTTCAACAAGGTTTTCTGGTCTGATCCCCAATTGTTGGCTGCAATAGTCTTTAAAATATTAAGGCGTTTTACGCATTCAGTTTTCAAATATAAAAGGTGCGGTTTCCATGATAGTCGTGAGTCAAAGATGAGACCTAAAAGTTTAATTTGTGTGGTTTGTTTAAATTGTTGAGTTTTAAGCTGGAGTTTCAGATTAGGGTTTGTGCGACTTCTGTAGAAGGTAATTACTTCAGTCTTGGGGCCTGAGAATTTAAATCCAGTACGTTCTGACCATTTTTGAAGCTTGTTAAGGTTTTCTTGAAGATGATTTTGAGTTGAATTAAAACATTTCCCTTTACATGTAATTGTTAAGTCGTCAGCAAATATGAAGGCCTGGACAGGTGAGGATATTTCAGATGAGATATCATTTATAGCTATTAAGAATAACGTTTACACTCAGTACCGATCCTTGCGGGACACCATTTTCGAGGATTTGGGGAGCAAAGAGGATATTGTTTGACCTTACCCGGATGCTTCTCACTTTCAAGAAATTTTTTTATGAAGTTAAAGATGTTTCCGTGTAGTCCATAATTTCTTAGAATCCGTAAGATGCGATGTCTCCAGACCATATCATAGGCTTTTTCAATATCGAGGCAAACTGCAGTTAAATGTTGTTGGTTAGCAAATGCATCGCATATGTTTGTATCCAAGTTTATTAGATGGTCATAGGTCGAGTGGAAGAGACGGAAACCGCTCTGGTATTTGGCTAGTAGGTTTTGCTCTTCTAGAAACCATCCAAGACGATTATTTATTAGTTTCTCCATTAACTTGCACATGGTATTGGTTAAAGCTATGGGGCGGTAGCTTCCTGGGTTTGTTGGTTCTTTTCCTGGTTTGGGGATTGGTACCACTATTGCTTCGCTCAATTTCTTGGGAAATGTACCTTGACACCAAATGCGGTTGAAGAGAGATATCATATAATTTAAACCCTGGTTGGGGAGGTTGGTAAGTAGGGTGTTTAGTATTTCGTCTGGTCCTGGACTTGTGCTGGTGCATTTCTTAAGGATAGGTGAAAGCTCATTTATGTGGAATGGGATATTCAGTGCGAGGAGAAGTCTGCATAGATTGTTGTTAATGTTGGCGTTGTTATGTGGTTCCGTTAGGTGTTGTTCTTCAGATTTCTTTAACCTGGCGGAATTCTGTCGTATAGTTGGCATCACTCGAGTTGCTTCGGAACGTTTCTGCCAGTAGGTTTACAATTTCTTCCTGGTTTGTGGTTATCATGTTGTTGTTTTGAATGAGCGCAGGAATTATTTGTTGGTGTTTATGGCCATAAATGGCTCTTATTTTTTTCCATACTTCAGATGAGGGTGTGTTGCTGTTTATTGAGGATACATAATTTAGCCAGGATTGTTTTTTTGCTTTGTTTAATAATTTTGCGGGAGATTGCTCTATATTTTTTGAATGTAATAAGTTCATCTAAAGTTTTGTGTTTTTTATATTGGTTAAAAGCATGTTTAGTTTTTCTTAAGGCATTTTCACATTCTTCATTCCACCATGGGTTAAATTTCTTTTTGTGGTATTTGTTTTTTGCTTTCGGGATAGTTTGGTTTGCTGCTTTTTTTATTAAATCTATAAATTTGTCTAATGATTGGTCGATTGTTTTAGGGTTGATTAGGTTGGGGTAATCCAGTGTGGCAATTAGTTCGGAGACGGTTTTCCGGTATTCTGTTCAGTTTGCTTTGTAAAATTTCCACCTTGGGGGGGAGTTGATTGTAGTTCCATTGTTCTGGTGATGAGTTATTCGGATTGGAAAGTGGTCGCTGTCATGGAGATCCCCTATTGTTTCCCATGTTAGAAATTGGGCAATTGAGGGTGTGCAGAGAGACAGGTCTATTGAGCTGAAGGTACCAGACGCTGTGCAAAAGTGGGTTGGATGGTTATTGTTAATTAGAGCTAGATTGGTAGAGTTGATAATTTTTTCCATGGTTTTTCCTCTTTTGTCGTTTTTTTTGTGACCCCCACAGAAAGTTATGGCTGTTAAAATCGCCGACAATAATAAATGGTTTGGGGAGTTGTCGTATTAAATTTTCAATGTCCAATTGGTCGAGTCTTTTCCTGTTGGGGAGGTAGATGTTGCAGATATGTAATGTTTTCGGGGCAGCAATTTTTGTAGTTATTACTTCAGTTTCTCCCTATACCTGTTATTACTTCAAGGTTTGAGTTTAAATGAATTTCTTCGCTGTGGATGTTTTTCTTAATGTATGTACCTACTCCACCACTTGCGTGATTGGTGATTCGGTTTCTTGTGTAACCGTTATAGTTTTTAATTTTGGCATGGTGTTGATTTTTAAAATTAGTTTCCTGTAGGCAGATTGTTTCCGGTTCGTGTTCGTTTATCAAAATTTGTAAATGTTCTCTTCTTGGGTAAAATCCGTTCAAGTTCCATTGATTTATTTGGAGGGGCATATTGGGGTATGTTAATTAGGTTTAATTTGTTTCGACGTCTGATTCTGTAATTTCACTGGAGGAGCTTTCGTCTTGGTTTTCAAAGTTTAGATCTGATTTAATTTTTTTAATTATTCTAGTGCACCTATTTTTTATGCTACGGTTCTTTAAATGGAGGTAGACATCTTTGATGATTTGAATTAGGTCGTCTATGTTATTGGTGTATTCTATTGCAATGTTAAGTGGGTTTGGTGATTTGAATGTGTTCTCCATAAAGCTTTGGAACTGGTCGTAATTTAGTATAAATTTATTGTCGGGGTTATTTATGGTATTCTTAGCAGGTTCCAGTAATTCCCCTATAGGTGGTTGTGTCGGATTGTTGACCATTTCAATTTTAATTTTTTTATTTTTATTTTTATTTTTATTTTTTGATGGGAGTTCTTTGTGGGTGGAGGGGGTCCCATATCACTGGTAGCTGGGTCCGTTTCTAAGCTTTTTGGGCATGGGGTATCATTATTTTTCTTACGTTCAGACATGTCTAGTCGTGATGTATGTTCTTTTGATGAACTGGTGGTGGTTGAGGGATATGGTCGTTTTGCTGTTTGTGTGCGCTCACATATTTCCATTTGCTCTGATTCAATGATTTGGTTGGGTTTCTTGTGTTTTAGGGCAAGAGGAGTCTGTTTGTATAGGTTTGGGTGGTACTGTGTTATCCTGGGTAATATTGTGTTCCTTTTCTGGTTCTTTGTCTGGACAGAGTCTAGCTACGTGGCCTTCTTGTTTACAAATAAAGCAGGTCATAACATCAGTTGACGCGAAAATGCGGTAGGCTGAACCATAGTACTCAATTAGGAATGATTCGGGAACTTTGGCTTTGTCTTCCGGGTTTATATAGACTTGACGTCTAAAGCTTATAGTCCGAGAGCTGGCTACATGGTTAGCAACATACCTCGGTGCAAGCAAAATTTTACATGGAACAGGTTCGATCGTTGCCGGCAAAGCGATAGCCCGATTGTCAGAAGGCGTTTCACATTCACACTGTGAATGTCGGCATTTCACCGACATTTTTCCCGGTGGTAGAAACTCTTTGTGGATGACTCCATGTCGATCAAAAAAGCAAATGAGCATTGACTCCGGCGTCCGGAACGATCGACGTCTTCCACTCTTTCCCTTCCTTTTCGGAACAGTTTCTGCTACTCAAAACCATATCGACCTACCCATGGCACCATCACCGTATGATGCCTCTTTAATCATGTCGTGAGTCTCTTTGTCCGTTTTACCAAGCTTTACACAAAATTTGATCGCGTATTGCTGCTCGAGTAAACGCTCCATGATTCTCTCCGTGACGAGGCGCTTCGACAGGCGTTCAGAATATAAGCAACCTGCTTTTTTCAACGGTCGAGTGCCGACTGCCAATTTTTCCCAGCTTTCCCAATACCCCCCTCCACCGATCCTACCAGCAACAAACCGCCTCTCCTCCGCCCGTTCGTCGAGGAAAGATCCAATCCGATTACTTTCGGAACAGACCATGTATTATTGATAGATTTTGGAATTACTGTCAAAACTAAAAGTTACAAAGAACAGACAAAAAATTACAAAACGCAAAAACCGTACAGAGACTTGAACCCTGAACCTTGAGTTACTAAGCTAGTACCATACTTACTCTGCCACGCCGCTCCGATGGAAACCGAGTAAATTTTATGGAATTTATCCATAACGTGTATTGTTAAGCATTGTTTATTTGCAAAATAAATGTGTGAGTATCTTTTTGGCCCCGATTTTTTTAAAAATGGAAGCCTGTTGCCGCTTTTGGTAAAACACGTTCCGATATTTTCGGGTAAAGAAGGTTTGTGCAGAATTTGAACAAAATCGGTGACTCACAATCCTCGTCCTCCCCTTGTCAGTTTTTCACGTAGAATCAGCCACCGCCCGCTTGTTACGGAATACCCTGTACAATGTGCATAAAAATTTGTATCCAGGAATTTATACTACAAATCCGTGCTGTTATATTTTGTCCTTAACGAAAAGAAATAAACTTAGACAATAGTTGTATAATTCGTTCTATATGTGACTACGTTGATTTGATATCAGTTTCCTGTTGCATATAATCATATTTTGTAAAGGAAACAATGTATTAGATTGGAAAATAAGAAACAGGCGTTTTTGTTTAGTCTGTGTTCAGCTGCGACTGAGAGAAATACCTTGTAACGTGCGCTTGATATTTTTATTTATAAAGTTTAAAGGCATTTGTATCCCATTTTTAATTTAATTTTCTCCGAAACCAGATGGAAACAAAACGCGATTTACATCTATTCGTCTTGTACGATTTCAAATTGAATCATAGCGCAGCTCAAGCTTCGAGGAATATTAATCAGGCATTCGGAGATGGATCCACAATTGAAAAAAATGCTCGATATTCGTTAAGAAATTTTTTTCTGGCAATTTTAATATCGTCAGCGTGCCACGAGGAAGGGAACACTCCAATTGACGAAGATACGCTTTAAAAAATACGGGAAATAATGATAAAGATAAATCGGACGCATTACGAAAAACATATTTATTTATGTTGCGTCACAGATTTGTATGAACACTGTGTAGCCGATATTATGAATAATCTTATTATTTCAAGGGGCGCAAATTCATATACCATTTCATAAAGTAAAAATTATGACGCACCCACCGTATGTAGCAATGTTGAGTGTATAATATAATAGATTGTAAATAGAGAGAAATAGATTTCGGCGTGCATTACAAAGCGCGGCTTACTAGATGAGGAGCGGACCATTGTGACTGAACAATTAAAGATATCGTATTTACGATGTAGGGCTTATGAATAATTTGTAACTTGTGTTACCAGCGTTGATGGCCATGTGTGCGTTTATGTATGTAGGTAAAGAACAGCAGCGAGAAAGCTAAATAGCGGTCGAGCAATCAAACTTGCGGCGCAGAAAATGTAAAACAGGAATGTGTGATAACTTTGAAAATTCAGTGGTTAAAATCGGATGATGTTAAAAAGACAATTACATATGTAATACTTGCAATATAATAAAACTTAGATATTGTAATAACACCAACAAAGTTGTAAAACTAAATTATATGGAATTTAAAATGTGATAAACCGATTGTAGGTGGAGAAAATTATGAGCAAGAATAAGAATACAATTCTTGCAATAATCAACAACAAATTGTATGAAGGAGAAATAATACGCAAAAGAGAACGAAAAGAACTGAAATCTCTCACAGAATTAAAAAAGAAAACACAGAAATCTTCTGATCCAAACTGAAAGCGCATTATAAAGATATGTAAAAGATAGTATATGCTGTGGAGGGGAGTTCGACGTTGCAGAGAGAATATAGAAAAAAAAGTTGGGATACAGATCGTAAATCATCTCAAAGATACTGGAGATAGCCATATTACAATATCTGCCGACGCTGTAATTTATATTTAGATGCGTTGGAGGCAAAGCTGACAATAGTTTTTCTCCATCACTCTGACTTTATGTAATCTCTCTAACTTGAAATAATGTCTAAACTGTACGTATACAAACTAAGTAATTTAGACTGATTCGTTTCGAAAGTAGCAAGTTAAAATCGATTCAATGGAATAGGTAAAACATTTTTCTTGGAAACATTATTCGGGAAATAAACACACACATACAGATTTTGCATTTCATATGGCTAGTTGGTTTTCTATTTAATATTAAAGCCACGGATATTGATATGCTCACAATGACATCACGAAAAAATGTCTCTTCTTCCTCTTGACGCTTGCACAAAACTCACGTTGAACTCACTACTTTTACCAACATTTTCTAGAAATTTGTTCAAAAAATATAATATCGATGAAAATGTACATATAATTCAAAGTCTCAAAACGACGATTTATTATATTTGATCAGGATTTTCTCTAACTGGAGAAGTACAAAGAAAATTATTGATGCATAAGCAAAATACGTTGTACAGCATGTAATTTGACGTAAGCGTTGAAAATCAATGATCCAGAAAAAATCGATGTTAAAGAGGGAAGAAGATTATCAGGGAGCAGGGGCGGTGAAGAAGAAGAGAAGAAGCATGAAGACGAGAGGCAGACAGACAAACAGACAGACAGGCAGATAGATAGGCAGTCAGACAGACAGGCAAGCTGATAGGCAAGCAGATAAATTAATTGAGGAACACAACGTCAGAAAAAGAAATAAAAACAGATAGACATAGGTATAGAGACAGATTGAGAAGAAAAGGGGCGCTTACAGCTTGATCAGTCGAACTCTTGCTGTAGGGTACTGGTATCAAACGTTCCTGCAACTCTCCACCTATCACCTTCAAGAGTAAAGAGGACACACAATTGGCATTGGTTAAAAACGTGACCAAAGAGATTGTTAAAATTGTTTGGACAAGCGCGGTTTTACGGCCACTTGAACGAAAACGAAGAGTGATTTCGACAAGTTGTTAGTAATGGATGTTATGAATGAGTAACTGAAAGTACAGAATACAAGCACATGTCAAATAATGTTGGCGGAAATTATGATGATAAGAGTGATGATATTCTTACAGAATTCGTTACCATTTAAAAGAATGATAATAATGCATCGTCGTAAAAAAAATACACCTTAGGCTTCTTAATATATGACAATGATGATTGTAAGTAGGTATTGATATGATAGTTATGCTGGCCACGTGAGTTAGTTAATGATCGTATCATGTTAACAGCAGTGTAATCGACATAACAACGATGATAATAAATATTATACGTAATATCTCATTTGAAACAAGCGATTAATGTGCCTTTGAAACTGTTGGCAATACTCACGCAGAAGCTTTAAATGGAAGAAGTATCGTTATTAAATCTTCGTTTTACTACACCAGCTTGACATTTTGAATTATTTATATTACTTTTGGGCGGGTTTTTCCGCTATCAACAGTTTCAAAGTTATTTTAATAGTTAGTTTAATTATAATTATTTTATAATAAGTTATCAGATTAGACAACTTATAAACTAAGTAGTTGACCAACGATATCATCTTCTTAGTTAACACATTTATTCTTACGTTGCACAGATGCAATGTTAAGAGAACATTAAGGAAAATAATTTTCTGTAAGTCAAGAGAAAAAAAAATCGACCGAAAATATACAAAAACATGATCTGCCAAATTACAATGGACATAAGTATTGACATCTTAGAAGTGATTTCCGTTCAATCGATACAAACCATGGGAAAGTCAATAACACGATTTAAGTTAGCTTCTTTCGTACGATTATTTTTATACTTAACGTGCCAATGAATTCGAATAATATTTGCTGTAATATGTAAAGATGAAAATAGATAAATTGAGATAGGTTAGATCGATACCATTAGTGCGTAAACTCGAATGTAATTATATAGTGAAAATATGCAAAAAAGTGAAAAGAAAGAGAGAGAGAGAGAGAGAGAGAGAGAGAGAGAGAGAGAGAGAGAGAGAGAGAGAGAGAGAGAGACAGAGAGAGAGAGAGAGAGAGAGAGAGAGGCAGAGAGAGATAGAGAGAGAGAGAGAGAGAGAGGCGAGAAAGGAGGAAGACGATTAGGGAAAGAACGAGATTCTAAATGTCCTTGATTTCACAAAGAAAGAGTACATTACACTGCAAAATGTTCGAAATCACAATGATGAAACAACATCGTGAATCAGAAATTAAGCCACTAATTGCACGGATTATCTTCCGTTGCAGTTTTGATGATAACACAAATTTGGTACAAGGCGGTAACAAATAATTGTTTCCTTTTTGAAATTTCACCCATTAGACAAATAACTCGATGATACATTTTCTAATGGACAAGGTTTCATTTTAATGGTGGGTAACATATTTTGTTTGTTGAGCATTAGACTACAGTGTCTATTATACACCCCCCCCCCCCCCCCCCCCGAAGTTGGTGAGTGTCGCGTCATGTGTTGTACTTACAAATAATTCACAATCTCTACACTCAAATCAACTCAATTTTTTTCCGTTCCTAGACAAAATTAAATTCATTCAAAATTAAAAACATTCTCCGCCTTGTTAAATATTATAAAGGACAGAGGTAAATTGCAAATTAGTTTTAAATATAATTGTATGACAAATGAAATACCCAATTGATTACTAACTGTTGTTTCACAATAAATTATAATCGTTTAATACTTTAGATTTTTGTATTTTATTAAAAAGTCCGAACGACGGAGCGGACACAAACGAAACAGGTCTACCAGGATAAAATAGTAGGGTATGCTGTTTCAACGTCACTGTAAACTTTATTTGTTTTATAATAATTAGTTAGTTAATTATTCAATAGTAATCGTCGATAATCCATAGCTCAATATATCGTTAATTAGTCGCCCGACAAATCAATGATTAGGTACACATTTGATAATAATAATTAATCATAAT
Source organism: Anoplius nigerrimus (assembly GCA_914767735.1). Classification (NCBI taxonomy): domain Eukaryota; kingdom Metazoa; phylum Arthropoda; class Insecta; order Hymenoptera; family Pompilidae; genus Anoplius; species Anoplius nigerrimus. Next base: position 13,985,897 of record OU612078.1, read on the forward strand.
AATAATAATAATAATAATAATAATAATAATAATAAGAATAGTAATAATAATAATAATAATAATAATAATAATAATAATAATAACTCATCCGACAATAGCGTGCAGCTCGTCTAGTTGTTTCTAATATTTTTATTCCGTGATGGCTATCCAATTTGCAACGCAAACATGTGCGTGTGGATGTGAGTGTACTTATTTATGCATGCATGTTTCATGTCGAATGTTCAATGTAAGACATAATCGTTTAGCAGTATATGGCAAAAAGACGAAAAAAATTACTAAAAAAATATATCTGTGTTGAATAAACAAGCCATAATTATACGCGGCAATTAAAAAACAAATGTTGTGCTACTCTTTCCCGCCACGCTGTGAAAAAAAAACAAAGTAAACTGCAGTAAGCACTACTAACACTTGCAAACAAATGTTTCCTTCGATTCTCTTTTTCTTTTTTAAGTACACATTACGTATTTTTGAATGGATTAATCGTACTCCTGGCACGTTTTACTTTATGTTACGATGGATTGCACCGAAAAGAAAAGTAAGTACTCCTACTAAAGTGAAATAATTTCTGCGTTCATAAGTGTTAAATTCGAATTAACAGCCCCGTTAATTGTATGAAAAAGTACATGGTTTCTACCTCCAGAATTGGGAACGACATTAAGATGTTTATAATCAGTCGAATGTTTTCAGAATGTTTGTTATTGTTTAATGCTATTCAATCAACACAGACAATTTTCCATTAATAATTTGTTTCGTTTATTGTTCAAAACGAAGGAAAAATTGTATAAATCCCGGTATGCATGTTTGCGTGCGTATATACGGGGTACCGCACACAATTGACTTGGATGTTCTTTCAAGCATTGTGAGTAAAGAGGGCATTATCAAATTTTCATTCCATTAAAAAGTTGTTCAACATTCTCAGTCTCACTTGCATGTGGCAACCTCTATACAATACTTCACTAGGTTTATGAATCATTTGCAGCGACATCTTTTCGTTTCGTAGCGGTTCCTTTCCATTTGCACTCTTCGCTCGCTTTTGCTTTATAATCAACCATTTAGTTTGGAATACGCTCGCAATCTAGTTTCTCCGTATTTTAGTTAATTAATTCGGCTTCGCTAACGTTTTAGTTACGCATAACAAATTTGTTCTTGTAAACACGTAAATTGACATGTAATTCATGATAACTTCATATCAAGATTGCCTTTGTATGAGTATGTTTTTAATTCTTTCATCTTTATTGATATTTACGCAGATATTTATATTAACAGATTTCTGTGTTATTAAAAGAAATTACACTTAATCATGCGCCTGGGCGAACATTCGTGATAATGATGACGTGGATTGAACGAACCCGCCCGCAATTGTTTCGATTATTGCATATATCATTCTCAAAATTGCACTTAATCGAAATCCCATTAACCCCTTGGTGTTTCTTGTTTCAAGGAGTTTCTTACTCGACGCTATATTCTATCCCCTTTCATAGTCATTTTGTTCAATTTGAAGCCTATACGTCTTCTTCTATACCTCAGTTATTACCTTTGTTTGTACATTACAATTCGTGTATTTTTAATCACCCGCCGTTCCTGTCCAATCTAATTTAAACCATTACATTTCAACGAAAGAGAAGTGAAATTGTTATGTAGTTTGCAGGTAATGATAAAAAAAATCGGGAATGAAAAATACAGACATACAACAATTGATACAAATGATAGTATTTACATAACTATTGACAAAACGATTTGACAACTCTTATGAAAGTTTACAGATTTTGAGAAATGACTGTTTAAAAACATGACAACACAATAAATGATGAATTAGAGAAATAATTTGTTAAAAACGAGTAATTGTAAAATAAGAGGAAGCTGAGATATACCTAAGAGCGTTACACTACCTGCTATCTTAATTGCGCTTGAATAGCGGCAGATGGGTCTCGAAACGTGTCATATAATATAAACTTATTTAACGAAGAACAAACATACGAAAGATAGAAATCTTCACGTTGTTTGTAATTCATATTAAATCTCGTCATAATGAGCAAAAAACGATCCACGAGATTGTAGGACTATGCACATCCGGATAGTTGGAAATAAAAACAGAAACAAATAGATATCAGGAATGAGACAGAGAGATAAGACAAAAACATTAAGTACGTACGCGTTCGTATGCAATAATACGTATATCTGGACGAATCTCGATATAAAACAATCTCGACCCATTATTGAATAATAATCAATCATGAATTTAATTCCTCTAATTAGTCGTCTCAGTGCGGGCATCAGCACCGACTAAATGTCTTCATACTTTGAACAGCGTGTTACATTTAAAGCAAAAAAAAATAACTAATAACGGTATAATCATTTACATTTGTCCGTACAATTTCTGCAAACAAATGTACACATTCCATAAATATTAAGTTACACTTTCATTATCGTCAATATGCCTTGTGATATTGCGTCCTTTTCCACGCGTGTAAATTAATAAACTAATTTAATGATACCTCATTCAGTAATGGGCGCCATATTCTATGCTTTTAGATTCAAATTGTTCACTTCACATAACAATAACTCAGCATCTCCTTAAATAATAATTCAATGTTCGTCGCCGCCATCACCATCTTTCGACGCACAAATAATAGTAATGGTAATAGTAATAATAATAACACATGTACCAATAGCATTGGAAATAATAAGAATAATAATGTGTTATTGACAAAGAAGCGGGGTAAAGGAAAACCAAAAATATGACTAAAAAATGGAAAGTTGAATAAAAGCCTGTAAGCGAAATTGGCAAGGAAGGATAAGAGAAAGGTATTGTAAACGAAAGCAGATAGAAGCAGATTTTCCCACAATAAAACAAAAACACTCGCACCAGATGGTTTTTTATAGAGAAATGAATACAATTCGACTTATCTGGAAATAATTTTTGTCTATGAATGTTGTTTTCGGTCGCGAGTTTACAACAACTGTCTCCGTACAGAAAGTTTAGAAAATCAATATTTTATTTCTATTTGTGTTTAACATTTTTGGATTTTCACGATTGTCTGACATTTTCCAATTTATCAATAATTTCCGGACGTAATAATGTGTAAGAGGGGCATCTGGGGAAGGAAACGAAGTATAGACAGATATATACCATATTTAAGATAAATATTTGTGGCCACAGAGCAGCGTGTACCATTGTTGGGTGTTGCAATTCGAAAAAAGATTATGAAATGTGCAAACGTAATAACGAATAAGACATATCATGGTCACGAAAGAGATACAAATGCAGTGGGTTAATTTTTTAAATATTTTATGAATGTACTTTTTTGTTAGCATAGAAAAGATATAGTGGTATAAAATAAATCTGGAAGAAAGGAAAAAAGGGAATCTGGGAAATAGAAAGAGAAAGGAAAACAGAGACGAGAGGATGTGGGGGGGGGGGGGGGCGCGTAAACACACAAGAAAAGGAAAATAAGACGCAGTTTTTTGGAGAAGATTTTGCGTTCAACGTTGGCAGTGTTAAGTTACTGATCGTTTTGTTATTCATTTAATAAAAAAAATCATAAGTTTTATGAGAGATGAAGTATGTGTAGCAAAAACTTGATGAATGACATGTATACATTAAGTTTGTAATCGATAAGGACTATTTCAAGATTTTTGTAATTGTTAGTTTCCGAAGAAATGTGTGGAGAGCGACATAATAACACAGTTGTAGAAAGTGGAAGGATATATAAAAATTAATAGATTTTAAATATTAACACAAGTTTTTAACTTGCGATGAAAGTATTTTTCCTACATTACTTATAAGATTGCCTATTAGCATGGAAAATGGTGATTTAGAAATGTGCCGTGTAGACGTTTCGAGTATATCGTCAATTTACGCCAATGAGATACGGGGTACGGCAAAATAATTTCCATTTTACAAAATGCAATGACACACATTTTATGAATCAGTTTTTTTTTATTTTTTCTATTACAACGTAGGTACATATCTAAAATTTTGTGATGAAACTTTACTTTTCTTGATTTGAAACTAAACTTTAGATATGTATCTACATTGCAAGAAAAAATTGTTTATGTCTGATTCATAAAACAAGTTTTATTGCGTTTAAAAAGGAAAATTATGTTGCCGCACGTTGTATATATTTGTATTTTTTATGTCTTTCAAAACTTAAAAGATCAAAACTTAAAAGTGAAAGTTATACATGGTAAAACAAACATGAGAAATCATTAAACGCATACTTCGGACATAGAGCGGCAACGGGAAAGAGCAGAAATCAATGATTGTATCAGCGGCATTTTGTACAATTTCTTTTGCTCAAACTCATGTCGTCATAGCAGCATTTTCGAATCGATAGCAAGGAAGGTCAAATGATAACTGAGATTTATTAGTTACATTTGGGCTTGTCTTAATCGTAAGATATTTTATCGCCAAAAATGATGGTTTGTACATATATTAGTAACAGTAATAGTAAGGGATAACAGATGAATGCATAGAAGAATGTTTGCTGTAGAAAATGAGAAGTAAAAACGATTCATAAAGTACTTGTTCCTCCTGAAAGTGTTTTTACGATCACGAGGCGGGGGGGGGGGGGGGGGGCACACACGTTCTATTGCAAGTTAATACAATTGGCAATAATGCGTACTCTTAAAAAAATTTGGAATTAGAATGTATGTCTCTTATCAACTGTTTTTCAATGTAGTAAGGGTTTAAGTGTTCAACGAGCTTTAACCCTCTTGCGACTTTGTTAAATTGTTATTACTTTGTAAATCTTTGTTAAATGTTCTTCTTTTCAAGTTTGATAGATAGTAAGTATATGTTGTTTGGTTGCAAACCTGAACGCTTTTATGTCTGCAAACGTTTCAGGAACTTTTTGGAGAATCACGTAGATACGGAATAAGTAATACAATGTATGAAACACTTTTGAAATAACAGACAGAATAAACAATCGAGAAAGTTATTATTCATACAATATCAGAAATTGTAGAAGCAAAACGTATAGACTCACTACGATTGACAGTTATTTGTGCCTTATAAGTAAACTATGAGAAAGTCTGAGTGAAATATGACAAGATTAGTGAAATGTGGTGCTGATACGCACTTTAATATGACTATAATCAAGGATCAATAGTTCTCCAAACATTATTTGATTACGCATACTGGAACATACTGGTGCTTGTTGATGAAATTACAAGGTATAATAATACCATTATCAGAAAAACAGAGAATGTTGGCAGAACACTCGTTTGAGAAGTCACTACGAACAAATATATTGTCTTACAGAAATTTTATGTACAGAGAGAAAGAAAAATCTGTCTTATAATTTGATAAGTTAACATAACTCTGTGCGGTAAATGTAATTGAGAAAACAATAGTCACTCTTTGTCGCGAAATTATTTGCAAATATGTTCGTGATACACAAAGAAAGAAATACTTTGATACATAAGATTTTTTTTCACCATTATGAGAACTTTATCCAAGCGGTATTGTTAAGAAGAACAATGAAACAGAAATTGTTGAAATATATAATGTTTAGAATAAATTTACACCACAAATGGTCATTAAAAATTCAAAGAAGCTGTAAAATATTCCGTCGTATATCAGAAAAATACTAATTTGACGTGTGCATTTTTTTGTCTACAGGAAATCGATAAAACGAAAGTTTGCAAATAGAATGAAAACCAAAAAAGATTTTCAGGAAGTTGCCTTCCTGAACAGCGGTATACATATTTGAAGAACATCAATAAACGATGAAAAAATTGTTTGTTTATATAAGCCTAATAATGTCGCCAAATAACAAGGTTGTTTCTAAAAGGGACAAACGTCAGAATTTTATGCAAATAGAAAAAGAAACAATAATTGACTTTCAAGTTACTAAATTGGCACAATCTAATTTGAAAGTTTTGTAAGTTTGTAGCAAATATTTAGCATATACATATATGTTAACAAGTTTGTTCTCATATAATAAGGTTATGGGTGTTATATCACACGGATACAAATTGCACAACGTCGAGTGTTTACAAAGATGTTATTACATATGTTCGAAGAGAAAAAAAGAGATGTACGTGAGCACCCATGGTGAGATATGCATTTAGCAATATGTGAAATGGAAAAGAAACAAAGAATAAATTGACATACGCTGTTTAAATAACAGTGGTCCCAAAGAAGTATACATACTTGAATTGTCCCACAAACTGTAATAAGTTCACGCACTACCATAGAAAGCAATATCATCGGCAAAATACCCTCACAGTTCTATCTGCTCACTGCCGCCCAAGAAAAACTGCGTCTACTTTAGAACGATTATGAAAAGAAAGTACAGTTTCATAAATTATTCGACACCTATGATACACGAACCACTTGTATATGTAGATGTGAACGTTTATATCCGCAGTGCATTTTTCTATGGTGTGTTTTCGATATAGTCAAATATTTCGAGGACTTTAAAAGTATAAAAAAGAATTTAGTAGATGACCTGTATGATACAAAGGATATCATCATACAGTGTCATTTACTTTTGAATATATAATATTTGAAGAAACTTTTGTAAGTAGCATGATTATATTGAATCATTTGTTTTCTTATTTATAAGGTAGTAATATTTGTTAAGAAGAATATACGTTTACTTGATATAATGAATGGTTGAAAGTTTCCGTGATCATATTAACGAATAAGTCGGTTACCTAATTTAATGAAATATATATGATATTAGCGCATATTTATTTGTACAGTTAATTAACCAATTCTCATACAGGCTTTCCTCTAAAATTTTAGATGCAATTAAAGATAAGTAAACAAAGCAAAATGCTTTTCCAACCGACTAGTCAACTCTGTTAATAACATGTTTTATGGAATTTGTAATACTTTCCAGAATATTTGACCGTTTACTGCTGAAACACACAGTCTATGTATATATATATGTATGTAGGTAAAAAATGTGGTAGACGATAGAATTAAGTATTACACAGCAAATCAAAAGACCTTAGATACGCGAGTAGTAGTAACAGTAGTAGTAGTGGTAGTGGTAGTGGTAGTAGTAGTAGTAGTAGTAGTAGTAGTAGCAGTAGTAATAGTAGTAGTAATAGTAGTAGTAGTAATAGTAGTAGTAATAGTAGTAGTAGTAGTAGTAGTAATAGTAGTAGTATTAGTAGTAGTGGTAGTAGTGGTAGTAGTGGTAGTAGTGGTAGTAGTGGTAGTAATGATGGTTGTAGCAATGATAGCAGAAAATATATGAGAGCAAAATTAAATGCTAGTCTCATGCACGAGCTTTGTAAGCTGTGGCAATACAATATTACTGGGATTGTTCAGCAGGTAGTGATTGGCGGCTGTGCTGTTAGCGTGGGAGTTCGCGTTTGTACTACTCTGATTGTTATTGGAGCTTAGAGCAGGGGCCCTATTATTGTTATTCACGGTCGAGGAAGATGACGACGAGGACGATGACGTAGAGGTGGACATCGGTATTCTATGCCCGTTGGCCGCTGCCACTGCGCTATTATTAATGACGCCATAATGATTATGGCTGGATCCGCCTGCCACGCTTAGTAGCAATGGCGAGACGGGCGAATTATTCCCGAGGTTCGTCTGCTGTTGTTGCTGCTGCTGTTGCTGCTGGTGTTGCTGTTGAGAGGGATAATATTTCCAGGCGTGGTCGTGATTGTTTGTGGCCGTTAGCCGTTGCCGATAGTTGTCATGCTGCTCTTGACCTGAAGTCGCTTGCTTGAATTGTTGGCTGGGATCCTCATCGATATAGGTAAAGTCCAACAGAGGCCTAGGACCGGTATGACTCCGCGAACTTCGCATACTGTGTAAGCTGTGCAAACTATGTACGGAGCGGCGTTCTTCCAGATCTTCAAGAGTCGACCTGAATGCTCTGATTACTCGCAGCTGCAAAAAACACCAACGAAGGGAACGGAGATCGTTCGAATTTGATGACTGATGCGGGCAAGTTTTTTTTTAAACTGTTCCACGAATCGGGGCAGTAAGAAAGCAGGGAAGAAGGCGAGCCAGGCAAGGTACAGGGCAACACACGCAAGAATGGCGAGCTGTTGTTTCTGTTCACCATTTTGTTTCCTATTATTTGCGCAATACGTCATACCTGTGTTGTACTGTTTAAACAAAAAGGGGGAAAGGGAGTGGGGCATGGGCAGCTACAGTTGCTGTGCTTGGCGTGTCTACTTTCGCTTTATGTTTGTTGACTATCACATTGGCACTGTCCTACGTTACGTGCAATTATTGTATGAAAAATGTACGACTGAAAAGGCGCTACACGCATAGGTGCCTACGCAACGTCGAGACTCACGTTGCAGTGTTGTGTGCGTATCTGGTAAAGCTTTGCTTCTAAGATGATCATTTGGAATAGAGAATATTAAGTCTTGAATTATTAGTATAGCACGTTTTTTTATTCTTGCGCAATTGTGCTTAGACTCAATGTGTTTTTCACGTTCAGCAGGGATAAGTAAAAATACCTAAACATTAATATCATATACGCAAGCTCTGTAATGCCATTTAGGTATTATTGTCCAACAGAAAATGCCTGTATGTCTTTTTAGCAACAATATAAGTTCACTTATATATACAGACAGCAAGAAGACAGATTGAATGTAACGAAATGCACGCCTGTTTACTCCAATTGAACTTATGCGCAGCTTCAGAATGCGCCGCCTGTTTCAACACAGCACTCCATATTTTATTCGATTCTGTTCTCTCGGTTTAGTGTAATTCGTGTTAAGTATTTTGTGTCCCTTTTTTTAAACATTGAACTCTAGCGGAGTGTTTACATCATAATAACAAGCAAAGAAAACTACTTGGCTTAAGTATATTCTTAAATAAACAATCACCTCATAAGGTAAGAAACATCGTCAATTTGCACCTACCCTTATTATATTAAAATCATTCAATATTGTAATTAGTGAATCTTATTATTTGACGCAATAACGCGAAAATAAATAGACAACCATAGGTCTAAGCAAAGGTCAATTACGCGTTGTACTGTACGTTCGAGTATACTGTATATGTTGATGCAGAAAATGCATAATTCCAATAAAAGGTACAGTCGAATAAGGGATCCCAAATCTCTTCAGCCATATTGCACGATCTAAATTCATCATTCGATTGTTTAACAAACAGAGACGAGGTTCGTTGACCAGTTTCCGTAAAAGGGACACTAAATGGCTCACAAATATTTTCGCCAATTTCGAAAATTATATTAGCCCTACGTATATTCTTAACTAACTGTCATCGGGTTAAAAAGCATGAAAAAAATTAGAAAAATAGAGTCAATATTGCATATTTACAAAGGCACATGTAGGAGCACAAGCCCTCGTACATTTCAATAAATCACATCATCTTTTCTCACTCTTTTTTCCGGCTTTCCTTTGTATAAAATATAAATTTGGCACAAATTGGTATTTTTCCAAGTAAACGAATAATCAATTGGAGATTCAATTCGCTTTGAAGCACGTCTGACATCCTTGTCTGACTGTACCCTGTTAATCGTACATTTTTGTTTAGTGTAAATAAGAGTTTTTTATTTTTCGTCTCTAAATTTCCGCAGCAATGCTAGTATCTTATATATTGTCTTTTTTCTGCTCCTTTGCATGTCCACAAAATTTATTTTTCGGATTCTGCGTCCTGTTATTGAAATACTTTATTTGATATAGCATTCACTAATTTTGCATTACCTTTACAATCGCACAATTGAATACTGGGGTTTGTCATCAGTATGATGTCTACATATTATCCATCGGCCGATTAATTTCTTATCCCCTTATAAATCATGGACCATTTATTTATACCCGGAACAGTTTTTGGCACGTATGTAAGTCCAAGTACTTAATTATAGTACGCTCGTACATACTCTGGTCAATAATAGGGATTGTATTTTCAGTTACATCTTTTTAATGTTCTTCGTAGTATTCTCCCTTCAAACTACACTATACGATAACAATATTTACCCAGTTTTAAGTCTGCATAGCGTCCTCGTCCACCGATCATACTCTTAAGAAAATACCTGCTTATCGTCGTGAGTGTGGGCATAAATGTGTGTTTGTCAACTTACAAAACACAGCATTAATTTATCTACAAATTTACGTGCGACAAGGATAAAAAGAAAAAGTAATATAAAACAAAATTAAACTGCCCTTTTTCTATGAATAAATATCTTACTACGCATCTACTGCTTAACGTAAAGTTTTGGTGCGACACGAAAAATAAGCACTTCAGCTGAACATGTACGGTCTCTCTGTTTAGTTGTCCAGGTGTATGTGTTTAATTGTCGTTATAACGTTTCATAGTTTGGCTTCTTACTTGTTATTTCATCTCCCGCGTTGCCTTCTCGCCAAATAGTATTATCCTACTTACATCATCTTGAGATTGTCTTAACCCGAATATAGGTGCTCAAAGAACACGGAATTACTTAAATTACCATAACCTGACTCTTCTATTAAAAATTTAAATAAATATAGGGTGAAGGAATGGTGTGGATATTGGCGAGCCGGGAGCGGCAATCGCTGAAAGATAAATTACATAAAGACTAATCATATTTAAAGTTTCCTTCAATTAAGTATGTCTGTAGTTCTTTCTCAGCAAATAAATTCTTTATCACGCTCTCTCCAACAGTTTTATAATAATATGACAAAAATATATGGTTACCGTCTCTGTTTCTCTATTTTCTGTGTTTCAGGCATTGCAACTATTCTGTGACACGCAAAATGGTCCGCGCAACAGTCCTAGACGTATTTTAAAAAGTTTTCGTGCAGTATGTCGCAATAAATACGATTTCGAAATAAACCTTCCGACGAAAATGTCAAGTGTGAAAATAGATGATGGAAGAAGGAGAGAAAAGAGAGAAAGAAAAAAAGAAAGAACGATGTGAAAAGGGGTGTGCTTAAAATCGAAAAAATGAAAAACAAAGGAGAAAATAATTATATGCAAGTCGCCTCCAATACCTTTAAACTGTCGTTGGGCGATTGCTCCGCATTTTTTAATACAAGAAAGGGCATAAAACAAAAAACTTGGAACATTAGATGGTGCTTAACGACAAGTGTCGTTACTGTTTAATTTATTTTTCATGGAATGAAGGCGTAAATGGAAATAAGAAACCGATAGAGAAAAGTGGCGATGTAAAAAATGTATACGTGGGTCATTCCATGCCAAATCGGCCACTATTTTAGGTCACCTCTTTCGATATTCTCCAAAATTTTATATATTTTTTTGAGATCGATGAAAAACGCGTTTATTAATTTTTTCCGATTTTTTTGACCATCTGCTTCTGAAATATGACCTTTCTCAAAATGTGGGCCCCTATTTTTTTTAAATGTTCATGACTTTGCAAAATGTGGACAAATTGGATCGTTTTTTTTCAAAATGTGTTTTGTTATGCTCTTCCAAGAAAAAATAATGATTTTAGTCCAAAATATTATCTTCATCGTTTATTTTTAATTTAAAGAAAAAAAAATGTTTTTTTTTCAGATATATGCGCCCTTCGATATTTTTGAAAAAGTTTCTCAAAAACACTTACACGGATATAAGAATTTTTTAAATTTGTTCGGTCGTGGATAAACGTTTAAGTAGTTCTATTTTTTTTCTTAATTCGAAAATGTCAATTCTGTCAAATCGTATGTTCTGTCTCCATTTTTCTGGGAACGTAGAGGATAAAACAATTTAAAAAAATCAGGGAGTCATCTAGTAACATCTTATCTCAGGAAAAAGCGGCATTACTGATCTGTAACCCCTTTGGTATAACTCAACGCATTGTGGTCGGAAGGCGCCGCACGGGCACCACGTAGATCGTACCGCAGGTCGGATGTCGCCCGAGCGGCGACAATCGGTGTTTACGTTAGATTTCGTTATCTTCAAGCGATAGGAACGCAGTATTGGTACACGTTACCCTCCTATAACACGGCATCTCATAACACGGTTTCGCTATAACACGATTCGTAAATTGCGGGAACCCTCTTACAACACGGCAACCTATATCACGATTTTCCTCTAATACGATAAGAAAATAGCAAAAACCTTTAGCTTAAGGTTTAATTTCGTTTTTAAGACTCATTTTTGGAAAGTCAAGTTACTGTCCCAAGCTGTTTGCTTAAAAAGGGAAAAGAACGTTTAAGTAGATATTTATTTCTTTAGCAGTAAAGACATGTCTTGAATCGTCTTTTAAAAAGAGAAACAATATCTCATATTGGAAAAAGTCTTACTTCAAATAAAACAGTCAGGGTTAATATTTTTGTTCTTCTCTTCGTTTTGTGTTATACATACATTTAAATTTTTATTAAAAATTAAGTTGCTTATATGGAAAGACGACAAAAAGTCTGTTTTTTATAAGATTTCGGAACGTAACCCCCTTTTTTGCACTAACCCTGGGTCTCATACAACACGGTTTCACACAACACGGCGTTTTCTAGGAACCTATCTACCGTATTATAGGAGGGTTACGTGTACTTGAAAAGGTTCCTTAGCTATTGATGTTCTTTCGTATGAAGTGTCAAGTCATACATCTTAACGGAAGTAAGATAAAATTAGCAAAGGGTCCATCCAAGAGTGTGGCTCTGAAAATGTCTCCGACCTCAGTTGAGACTCGACGATCGTGGCGAAACTATCTGGAAATTTTGTATAATGTGGTTTTGTTCAAAAAGGGATTGCAAAGTTTCGTCTTGCCGAAACACACGAGGTGGAAGACGCGACACGAGTTTTTACTGCGATACATGTCCAGACAAACCAAGAATGCATTTTGGTCGATGTTTCATAAATTACCATACGAAAATAAAATACAGAGATTAGGTTTGCGAAATTATATTCTTAAAGGTATAAATATAGAAAAACTGTCAATATATAACGTTTTTGTAAGATAATTCATGTGTAAGATTATTTTATTGTACCTATAAGGCGCCCGCCTCATTCGCAAACATCGCGTCGATCTGCTACCTTAGCCGGCCGAAAAAGTCGCCGACCGCAAAGGGTTAAATCGTTGTTTTTCTGATTCATTTTTGGGTTTTTATGTAAAAATCTGAAAAAATCTGAATTGCGTGCAGTACTACGAGATGTGGGTCCGATCTTCTTCACATTTTTTTATCCACCATATTCCGAAAAAGTGGTGGGAAAAGCAGATAGTGCGTTTTACCCCGGCCCACTCCCCACGGTTGAGATACAAAGTTGAATATTTACAAAAATGTTTCTTTTTTTTTTATACGCTTCCGAATGGCTTATTCAGAATTTCAATCGATCTTGGGGCAGTTTTGACTGTCTTATTCGACTATGCTCTTTAACCATGGAAGAAAAAATTTAACTTTGTGTGATAAGCTTGTATTAAAAAGACTTTAATTATTGCAACTTCAATTTTAAAACGCTTGAAACAGAATTTCACGATGTAAACAACAGGTAGTTTAAATGGCGTAACATTTACTGATTATCAAAATATTACTACAAAAAGATAGCGATGGCAATACCAACATAAAGAAATATAACCAAATAATATATAGCTGAATGAAAATAAAATTTAGTTCATCATGTCAAAAGATGGTTGTTTAGATGTTTATGATAAAACAGAAATGGCGCGTTCCTTAAAAAAAAAAAACGAATGAATTTCCTACTCAATTAAATAATAAATTAATAAAAACATAATAAAACAAAAAGTATATTGTTTCAACCATATTTCTCATGAAAAAGAATAATCATCCAAGTATACACTTAATAAAAATTGAAACAGAACATACAATTAGACACAATAGAAATTGTCGAATTAAGAAAAAAAAATAAAACTAACTAAACGTTTAACCGCAATCGGACAAATTATAAAAATTCTTATATCTGTGTTTTTTCCGAGAATTTTTTCAAAAATATCGAAGGGGGCATACTTACATTCCGAAAAAACGCATTTTTTTGCTTTGAATTAAAAATAAACGACGAAGACAATAATTTAGACTAGAATCATTTTCTTTAAAGAGCATTAAAAATCACAAATTTTCAAAAAAAGAACGACCCGATTGGTGTATGTGTCGTAAAGTTATGAGCATTTGAAAAAAAGCCCAAATTTTGCGAAAGTTTATATTACAGAAACGGATGGCCAAAAAACATAATGAAATAAAAAAATCTGAAAAAATTAATGAACACAGTTTCCATCGATCTCAAAAACATAAAATGTGGAAAATAATCGAAAGGGGTGACCTAATAATGTGGCCGATTTGGCATGGAATGCCCCACATATACTTATACAGGTTCGTACATTCTATTTGCTGGAAACCTGACGATGTTTTTGACAATTGAAATTTGGAAACAATACTTCACCTGCAATGGGATGTGAAAGGTGATACATACCCTTAATCTATAGAGAAGATACAGGAGAAGAGACATTGGAAGTAATAAATAATATTCGTTTGCCATATGCCTTGAATGTGAACGCGATCAAATTAAACGCCTATTTTATGAAAAATATTATGGAACAAATAGCCGGAATTGCAGTTATTTCGTTTACTATGCGAGATTCGGCACATTCATTCTCCATAATAGACAATAGTTTTTCCACTGATCCGTTAGAAACATTCTGCTAGTACTTATATTTAATGACATTCATAAATATTTTCTTCAAAATTCTATTGCGGGCGATATATTTGTGTACTATTTAAATCAAGAGTTGCCCACCCACGAATGAAGTACTTTTGTAAGTATCTATTCCAAAAGGTTTCTCATCTTTGGAATATAATTAGCTGCACTAAAAACGTACGACACGTAAAGCAAGTTATAATGCAATTCTTTTAGTGGCGGGAAAAGTAAAAGAAAAAAAACGAAACATAAATAAAACTACATGAAAAAATTTAATTTTTTCATCGAATTCACTTTCTTAAAGAATACAGTAATGTAATTCGTTATTTATTTTAAAAGGGAAAATTCTTGAGGTACACGAGTTTTAAACAATAGCGTATCTACATGGCTATTAGATATTGACAATCATGGTGTAATACATTTGTCCACTCTTTTCCGAAAGTTTCTTTTGTATCATATTATTGTGGGATTGGTGGGACAAATACCTGCAGCCCTCCCGATTTCCACGGGTCACCCTTCATGTATTCTGCCTTCCAACAACTTTTCTTTACAAATTTCGTGGGCAATAACCATGATAAATCGGACAAAAACACAAAGTAACACACGACATACACTCGAATTCATTCGCCTACAAACATGATTAGCATATTTCATGTTACGGTAGTATGTGATGTATGAAAAACAACTTTCTGCGCCCAATACAAAGAGACGGAAATAATTTTACCCACACCTGATAAGAATGAATGAAGAGGAAGGAAGCTAAAGTCAGGATTTGCCAAACCACATTGACACATGCACATAAATCTGCAGAAGAAAAATTGACAGAATCAAAGCTCACATTGAAACCGAAAGGAAAGAAAATAGAAACCAAGCGCACACACGCAAACATACACACAAAAGACCAATTAGTTTTTCATATCTTTCTTGTTACTTTCATCACACTAAAAAATGTAATTCATTTGCGCCAACAGCGTTTCTGTTTTGCCATTTTTCATTTTCTCTATCCTCCGTTTTAACTTTGAGAAAGTAAAAGTACTTAATTACAACTTTATGTTTTTTTTTTACCGTTGTTTTGTTTCTACTAGAATTGGAAGACACCATCCGTTATAACTATTAACGCAAAGCTGGAATTGGTGGTATTATCATTTAAACTTTTAAAAATCTGCATGTATACACATCATTTTTATTTGACGCGGGCTAATTTCGGTGCAGACAAAAAGAAAAACAAAGTATGCTCTAGAAACACACAAGTGTAGCACTCATGCCAGTATAAATGTGTGGAAACGTGTTTATGTTTGAGTACATACAAGTCAAGTAATATTGGATACGATATTGGGTGTGTTCTTTTTTCTTGTAATTTATCGTACCCCTCCCCCACTTTGGCCGTTATTTTTGCATTCTTTCGCCCAGTAACAATTCTAACGCTAAGTAAGAAGTAAGTAAGTAAAAATTGTCAACTGTTACCAGAAGTAAACAAAGTGCCTTAGAATTTTTCTAAAGCAAAACTTCGACAAGTCCACGGTTAGCTCTAACTATATTTGCAAAAGATACTGCTAAAGGATATTTGTGATGATGAGTTAATAATTTCATTAATATAAGGACAATGAGCATTATACAATATATTGTTAGAAATCAACCAATGTATGCAAGGTATACGATAAATAACTAGCGGTAACAATAAAAATTGGTTATATGACTGGTAACGTTTAGTGTTTCTGTTTAAAAGATGCTTTATTATTATTATTATTATTATTATTATTATTATTATTATTATTACTATTTTTATTAGTATTACAAATGTAGTTAGCGTTATTATTATTAGGTGTGTATAAGCATATTAATATTTGTGTCTTTCAAAGCGACTTGCCTAAACAAAAGGGCAAAAAGACATTTAAATGGTTAGCGTGAAAAAGATAGAATAAGTTTCTGGATCTTGTCATTTACATCACATCACGTCTGCTTCAGTTTAAGATTATTACAATATTTCATTGTAATGTAGATTTCCTTCCTAGTTAATTTCTTGACTTGCCACCGTTTAATTTGCCTTTTGCTCCCTTTGTCTGTATTTTCCATATTTACAAACACATGACAACACTATAACAACCAATATGCCATATTTATGAAGAATTGAATTATGAGATCATTATTTTCATTTATGAATCTTGACTGGAAAGATGAAGGCATCTTTCATTGTTAATTGTCTTATTAATACAGTAACACAATAAACATACACGTTTGAATGATTTGAATATTTTCGAATTATTTGAATAATCCTCTCTGTATATATTTAACTCACTTTATGACATAAGACATTATGGATTTTAATAACCACAAGGGTACAGTGTAAGGAAAAAGGCGGTTTATGTGTTTTATTGGCAGCAAACAAAACAAATCCATGTCTGTTACAGTAAATGTTAAACCATCATAGTATAAGACAGGGGCGGGGGGGGGGGGGGGGTTTAAACGGTTAAGCTTTTGATTTTTTAATTAATCCGTCATCACGACCCAAGTAATAAAACGTTGTGAGAAAATTATGTGAGTTTTTTTACGTAGCACTTCTCGAACTTTTGCGTTTGTTAATTATTAATTTTGAAATGTTTATGGGTATGTAATGTGTATAATATTAAGAACACAGGTGGTTGAGGTCAGAAAATTAAGGTAGGAAATTTAGGTAATTATTACACAAACGTGTGTGCCAATTGTAAAAACGGGCAATGTTAACCATCATACAAGAGGCAAGAATAATCTAAAATCAGTTTTATTTCCTTGCATTGTCTGCTTGTTTTCGATGTGAACTACGTACTTGTTTGTACTCCGACAGGAATATTGCGGCGATTGGCAAGACTGCCCGCGCCGCAGTTATACCTCAGTCTCCCGAATAGGTTCCGCTGGCTAATAAAACGACAAATTACACCATGAGTCGCTTACACTGCTATTTGCGCATGAGCACTTTGTTCAGCTTTATTTGCTCTTGTATTTCACTACACGCACACTTACATACGCGTCCACACGCGCAGGCTGACATAAAAAACGACACAGTAATGAGTGTGTTGAAAAAATAAGGAAGCATTGCACAGACGGACCAAAACCTTTTTAATATTATTTCTTTATAATACATGCTTTTTATTATTTCTCATTGCAAAATTATATAAAGTTTGCTGCCTTAACACGAGACTTCTTATAACTTTTTTAACACTCACATTGTTATAGTGAATGCGCTTCTCAAGTTTTAGCAAGCAATTTTTGCATACTTCATCAGACATGAACATTTGATATCCTACAGCGTACCAGTGTTCGTATTTGTCATTTCATTACATGTTACGGATTAACTTGATAACCATGATTTTTGCTTTAAAGCCAGAAATTGGACATTGGTAAGCATTGTAGAGTGATTAGCGTGTCTTTTTCTTGCACAACTTTATAGCCACGTGTAATATCCCTCATTTATGTTGAACATTTCTATGATTCTGCTAGTGAAACTAGACACAAGGGAATGCAGAAAGCGGTCAAAAGAATTTTCCCGAAATCGATATGTATTTGTTAGTTCTGATAATAGTGATACGCCAAAGCATTTAAGCGATCCATTAAAGTGCCCAAAACGATTTTCAGACATTTTTGAACAATACACAAGTCATACATAAAAAACATCACAATCAAAAGAATTCTGCAAATGCCGTAAAAACTTTAAATGCTCGTAATTACTTCCTAATATGTTCACAAACGATAAGAACACATTATAAGCGATATCACAGAAAAAATAGAAATCAATAAGGATTCAAGATAGGTATTGCTAAATAACTCAATATTTATGTTTTATTGTTATTTTTAAATGTGATATGTATACTTAGGGTATCCCAGTTTAATATCATAAAATTTGACGTCATTACCGTCCCCGCGTTGTCGATTGTAATATTGTGTTGCAAAAAAACAGCTATCAATATATCACAAAATATAGTTACCTTTCGAAAACCATACAGATAACCGTAGGAAAACGTTTCTACATAATACTGAATGCATGTCCTCGAACTACGTAATTTAGTATCCAATATCCCATATCGATGATCTTAGTTATCACATTGGATCGAAAGAGGTAATGTCTAAACATATTTATTTGAAGAACTCAAATTTTATGTTACTGTGGTATTTTATGATTTTGTAAGATAATTCTGTTAAATGATAAAAAAGAGTTTGGAATCTCGGAATTGACATCAAGATATTTTCTTCCATTATAGCTTACTTGCGCTCGAAATGCTCCACCTTTTACCCATGCCGTGAGGCAAATGTATTCATGTAACTTCTCAGCGAACAACCCTTCGTAGTTCTGGCTTACGGCATATAAAAGAACGTGAGACAGCGGCTCAATCATAAGCAATTTTTGACTGATAACAATTGATAGAATGTTTTAATGATCTCATTTTTCTTAAATTTTTGGTGCCTCTTAAGATTGGCGAATCCTTATAGCGTTTGTAGTGAAAGTATGATTCTATGATTTATTAATCCAAATGAAATACCTTGTTAAAAGTGATTTTTTTTTAACTCAACACTGGAATCAAACATATATATTGGTAGTTGTGGTGTAAAGAAAAGCACTTTAAAAAAAATCACGTTGAACAAGGTATTTCATTTGGATTTTTTTTTTAACTCAACACTGAAATCAAACATATATATTGGTAGTCATGGTGTAAAAGAAATCACTTAAAAAAAATCACTCTAAAAAAGGTATTTCATTTGGATTAATAAATCACAGAATCATACTTTCATTATAAACGATATAAGGATTCGCCAATCTTAAGAGGCGCCAACAATTTAATAAAAACATATATACTACCGTGTCATGCAAACTTGCGTGTGTAATATAGTGGATCGAAGAATATTGGATACTTACGTAGAAGATAAGAACGGCAGACTATATAATTATTTTGCGCCTTTGCCCAAAAATCGTTAGAATTGGTAAACCACGGTAAAAGACTGAAGTTAAAATTTCAAACTGTTTAACAAAATTATAGCAATTGCTTAAACAATAGACACTAACAGATCAAAATTATATAACATTTTTTTCAGTTATGGCAGTAACTAAACAATGTAAAGATGTTCTTTCACGTCCAATTTAATAAATCAATCATTTCAGAACGATCTATACTCGATTATTGACATCAAAGAAATGTATTGAAATCGTTTTCCCACCGTACACCTGCTGCATAAAATGGAGTCACACGGGTTAACACCATACCAAAAAGAAAACAACAAAAAATAACAGCAAGCATTTTCTTAAAACTGATAGTTGGTTAGTTTATGAACCTCACTTCTACGAATTTGCTCCGATTCCTTAATTATACTTTTTTGTCGACATCAAACATATTAACACACAATGCATATTATGACCACAGTTGAACGCAAACGCACGCGCGCGCGTGCTTACACACTCGCTCGCAGCCAGGCAAAAAACGAACAAAAAGAAAATAATTGAATAAAGGGACAACAAAATAGTCACAAAACTTTAAACAAAATAGAGTGAATAAGCAAAACCTAAAACAATACACACACACACACACATACACACACACGCACACACACATATATTCAATAGGTGTATTCGTTTGAGGAATTTAATAATATATCATATGTATTGCAATGTAGAATTAGGCCAAGCTAGAGTTCCACCTTAACCCTTTCGGTCACGAATTATTATCCTTTGATCTAAAAATCCCATTTCTTGTTTATTAAATATTTAGCCCTTTTTTAACCATTTGGCATCATCGGCATAATTCTACTCCCCCCGCATCACGTGTAGCCACATGTCGAAAAATGACGACACGAGATTTCGAAAAATCCTCAGAACGTCGCCATTGAAAAATTCGATAATTTTACACGTTGAACGTATACAGCGGACCCTTATTTATAACTGTGATAAGTTACAGCATTTGGTACGGATTATTTATTCACCTATTGAAAATCGAAAAATCGATCAATTTGGCCGTGTTTCGCACGTTACTGGAACTGCCGAGAACAATCAACTATTTGAGGATATCTTTTTGTTTACGTGCGTCAAATAACAATGTTGCCAATGAAAATACCCTTATAAATGTTCAATAATTAGACCCAGACAATTTAATTGCTGTTTTTTTTTCAAAACTTAGGAACGGCAGGGGGTAGAATGTCATGTCGTCAATTGACGACACTATGACCGAAAGGGTTAAACACGCATACTTGAATTACCTCGTCAATATGTAGTTGAATCTCATTCTGCTACTATACTTATACCTACGGTTCGGTAATCATACTCATGAAACACTATCGTTTCAATGTTTGCAGTTAAAAAATTAATACTCAAGGTGAATATGTGTGTATTACTTTCTTCTATTGTATTGTACGTGTCGCTCTTGTTTGGCCCATCTGAATGTATGAAAGCATGTGTCTGTTATAATGAAATTCACACATGTATACATTTATCTGTGGAATCAACTTCGCCGCACACATAAGCTGAATAAGAACGAAGATTTATCTTGATTCAAAGGAAGTTAAATCGAGGGGAAAAAAAGTTCATTAAAAATCGATGATTTGTTATTCATTCAATAACTCTCTATGCCTGCATAGACGGTTTTAGTAAGAAAGTAGACCATCTGTATGGTAAAATTTGAAGAAAATTAGAATGCTATGCTAGAAAAACAATACGGGGAATGTTTTAATAAAACAAGTAAGAAGGAAAACAATCCAAAAACAATGACATTAACTGGGGGATTTGCATTAAAAAAAATTAATAAAACAAATGATTTTACTTTTGTGAACCATGATATAAAACAACTCGTAAGTACTAAGAAAAACAAAAGTATAGACACATCCGGCCATATAAACAAATTTTTTTCCATTCTCCCATTTTGTAGATATGAATATATTTGAGATAACGCGGCGAATAAAGAGGATAACGAGACAACGATCATGCGACATCATTGCACGTGGGCAGATACGTTTTTGTGGCGCGTTCAAAACACTTAGTAACTCTAATAGTGTATGGACGACTTAACACCATAAACCAAACGAACAAAATACTCGAAAAATCATTTACGTTTTATAGGAATTAAGAAAGAAAGAAAAACAAATTGATAAGTAATATCCTGTTCACTATAGTATCCAATAATGCTTGGCGCTGCCACAACAGACGTCAGTAAAACAGGAAAGAATTGAGGCACAATACATCGGCAAAGTTTGTTCAGGTGTGCGAGCCTTAAGAAACAAAATATATTTCTCCACAAATCATAACGAGAGAACGTAAAGGAAGAAGGCTGATAGTTAAAGCTGGGTGGAAGAAATAGACAAAAAATTAGGAAAGGATTGAGTGTATACCAAAACGGGACAGTCTTTACCATAGAATATAGAAGTTTCCAAAACGTGTACCTTTGTACTGTGGAAATAGTGCTTTTTATAATAATGGAATTTAGGGCAATTTAAACAAAGTTGGTATTTTAGAACGTCTTGAAGTAGACATTCCACTATTTTCGTGCAATGTTGCAAGTACAAGCGAACGCGAACACTACTATCAAGTATTTAATAATTTAGTTTCCAATATGTTATATAATTTCGGGAAAATCTTTGAACACTCTCTCCTGTTTGTTTTGTTTTACTGTACCAAGTAACTAGTACCTTTAATCAGCGGGAAATATCAACTTGCGCAGCAAGTAATTATGTTAGATTTTCGGGACAACTGTTGCCAACTTTCTTTTTTACAATATCAGGCATAAAGTTGACAGTCAAGGTTTTTCATAGTAATGATGCATACCAACATGATTGTCGGGAATCAAATAGTAAAAACAGCAAGTCCTGGCAGTAAATGAAAAAGCAACAGCGTATAATACACATTTATAAATTATAGCGTGATTAACACGTGCCCTCTCAGTTACATGACTCCGATGCTCACACAACAATGAAGATCTAATTCGTTTTACAGCCATACAGGAGTTTAACCAGCAAATGCCGCAATTAAGTACTTCGGGCGCGTATTAACGACCCGTTCTGTTCTTCAACTCGATTTGAATACCTCAAACGTAACCGGAACATATTATCCCTCCGATAATTACCATTGACACATATCATAATGTGGTGCCCTGTATTCATTATCAGATGAATCAAATATACCATCATCGAATGCAAATAATGTACTTTCTGTTTAAAAAAAACTTTTCTTATATGCTTCTTTTAATACGGATATTGAACATTAGATGATACAAATAAAATAAGGATTAAAACAATTTGAAGCCTCGAATCATATACGAGTTAATGACGCAAAGATGCGTTGCACGGTAAATATGCTACAAAGCGAAACAATTTTGAAAACAATACTGTGATATTATCATATTACTTTACCACTTTGTCGGGATGTATAACAAGCGATTTGAGTAATCTCATCTGAGATGTACAGTTTGACAAGCGTAAAGTCAAACCCTTCTTTAACAATACGGTAATTTAATGTACTATTGGATTACACAGGGCATCAGCGTTGTATACGTGCAGTACAAAGGTCAGGGACAATTATATAGACGCGGGATAAAAAAAATAAATCCGCCATAGAATAGAAGCAAGTCAGATCACTGTTGTCCGACTCAATTGTTGGCTCTTTTAACCCTTTCCGGTTGCCAGATTTTGCTGATGGAGCTACCAGCAGGACGGAGTTAAATTAGCGTTTTGCAGTTACCGTTCCGTACGGGATATAAATTCAATACATGAATAATAAAACACACAGAACTTGTTGAAACTGAATTGCAGTGGTTATAGTTTTTTTTCGTTACCGCTAGGTACGTTCGTCATTCCGCGCACCAGACGATCATGAATGACATCATACCACCATAGTGGCCGTACCGCCTTTCATGACGACTTGCGAATGCCGTCATTGTGGTGGCATCGACCGCAAAGGGTTAATGTGCAAATTTGAACGCTTTTATTATTAATACGCCGTTGCCAGATGTAGAAGATTCTTTGTACTTTCAATCTTTGTGTATATACTCCCGCGAAGCTATGACTATTTGATCAATATATATAAATACATATGTATATAACACGGTCGTTCCGCTATTTTCTCTAATATTTTTTATAATAGCAAAAAGGCGCTGTTACGGAGATGAACAGCTCTGTTACCCCGACAATTATTTTGGTATGCACTGTACGTTTGCTAGGTGTCCAAAATATTATTCCCTTTAACGGAATAGATTACTCATATTGCTTACTTGGTAGATTCACAAAATCCAATAGTACCGGCATTACCAATTTTATAGACTATTAAATTTAGGACTAATATGTTTCAAGCGGTTTAGGGAACTTTTTATATAATTTGGATCCAGAAGAGTGTCGCGTTCTGGGACATCGGGAGAAGAAGGTGGAGCGAAGAAGGAATAAAACTGATGAAGTAACAACCTCATAACCGATCGGTTACAAAAAAATTTAAATAAAACGCAGAACGCAAAATACAAATATAATTTGGGTGTGAGATGTAATCTTTATAAACAAATCGAACGGAAAAAGTCTGTAATGCAGCTTAAATGAAATAAAATTCTTGTTTTGTCGGAGGAAATTAATGCACAAATAGATTTCCACTTTATTGAAAAAAATCAGTTTGTGGCCAATTTGGACAAATAAATGAAAGAGAGGCTTTGGAATCGTTAAGCTGAGTCGGAGCGATAAAATCATTTGAAAGATGAAATTAGAAGAAAAGGCAGCAAATAGTTAGAAAAAGACACAGAAAGGGTTAATCATATTATGTAATGAAAATATATGGTCAAAAACAGTGCGGTGTAACACGTTCAGTTTTAAGTCGTTCATGTAGTATGTGACTAACCATATAGTAATCCTGAGAGGGAGATCTGCCTGTCACAGATACATTCTGCACCAGAGTTCTATTGCTCGTCTGAAATATAGGTCACACATACATATTCAGTTTTGTCGTATTAATCAGCTACTTTCGTCGTTGTTTTTTTTTCACTAACACTTTTTATTTCAAATTGTTGTGTCGTATACATTCCCCACCCGCCCAAGCCAAAAATAACATCCCAATAAAGAATATTTGTTAGGGTGCTTAAGGAATGCTGTATCAACTTATTAGTTTAAAACTTTAGGGTCTATTGTCAAAAATTACATAATGGTGAGTAATTTCCTCTTATTCAGAATTGCGGTCTTGTAACGAACTATTCTTTCTGTTCTTTCTTAGAAAGTAACGAGGATAAAAGTAGTATAGATGAAGGCGCCGAAAGGTGAACAAATAAAAATATGAATAAATAACGGGTGCAGAGTAGAAAGGGGAGAAAGGAGGAGAAGAAAGGGGAAGAGAGGAAGAGAGAAAGAGAGAAAGAGAAAGGGGCAGAGGGGGCATATGCGCAAAAAAAATCATGTGACGAGTACAATAAAAATAAATCATAAACGGGATCTTCCAAAGCAAAGAAGAGTATTTGATTTTGATGAACTTACAACACTCCCTACGTTATATATCTTTTAATCTTTCATTTATCTATGCGTATTTTCTGTTTTGTAGCCCGTGGTTACAGATAATCGTGATAACAGACTGCTGAAAAATACGTAAAAAAACCACCAATCGTGGATTTGACTTTAATAGTTTATCGTTGCTTTGAAACCCGATAATAAAAACTGTTGCTGTCCTGTTTCTTATCACAAATTCAGTTCTTTATCATAGACTTGATAATAAAATTTGAGATTAACATTGGTGGACATTTTTGTCCAGTCGAACTTGATTACACGCTCTAATACATTAAAGTATAAGATATTTTAATTACACGTAGGTAATATAATTTCTTACGCTATTTGAATTCAGCTATACATGTAAACGGTATTAAAACCCCCTTAGCATGGATTTACAAAAACCATTTTTAATTATTTACGAAATGCAACATACTTTCAATTTTTAAACAGAATCACAATATAGTCTATTGTATTTTTTAAATTGATCCTTAAAAACACAGTTAAACAGTGCAAGGATATTTTCATTATCAGCTAATACGTCATTATAGTTCTATTTTATTGAAAATTTGGAATGCATTAAATCTTTATGTAGCAGTGCTGTATCAAATTTCCTATATACCATGTTTATTAACAAAAATGGATACGAAATTACGTGTAAGATGACAGGCTAGTTAGATGCCATTTAATTCGTTCGAAGTACTAGAAAAGTATTTCAAATGCACCTTAGTTATGAAACATGTAAGAATACAGTGGGAGAAGTCTAAATCTTTGTTATCATTTTGTAATGTTCTTTCTCGTCAGTCACACAATCGTATCTACTTACACCAAATACGCAGTTCTCCTCGACGGCATCATGTCCGGGGATGAGAAAACGATAGAGAGTAAAAGATAGATAGATAGATAGATAGATAGATAGATAGATAGATAGATAGATAGATAGAGAGAGAGAGAGAGAGAGAGAGAAAGAGAGAGAGAGAGAGAGAGAGAGAGAGAGAGAGAGAGAGAGAGAGAGTAGGCGGACATACTAAGAACGAGGGGGGAGGGCAGGAAGATAGATAAATAGAAAATAGATATTTTTTAATTTAGTCAGGGGCTGCGTGGACCATTTTCGGTTGCATATATGATCATGAAATATTTTGGATGTCGTTTATTCCACCTTTTTGATGTAGCTGTACTCACAGAAACACAAACGATACAACTGAAAGAAAATCTGTGCATCACCAACAATAAATAAGAGTACTGAATTGGGCAAATTCCTTTGGTTGGGGATTGTTTTCTTGATCCGACATCGTTGCAGATAGATCAGATCGTTTTCATCACAAAGATATGGACAATTTAAACACGATAATTTAACCTTAAATCTTGAATTTAAGCATACTTTTAGGAAGTATAACGTAAGTTAACCATTGGGATCCTATAAAGTTTTATACATGTCTCGAAACATATATGTGTTATTCCTGAAAATAAAAAAGCAAAAACCATTTCTGCTTTATTCTCTGATGAGTGCATGTCCCACCAATTTTAATTTTGCCCTTTTCCTTCCTGACACGCCATACAGTTGGGACTGTTTTTAATTTGGAACAGTTTTAAACAAAACACCTGTAAGACTCGAGAACAAATACAGAATTGCTGGAAATATTCCATGTCAATTTCCATAAGAAGAAACATATAGGAAATGAGAAGAGAAACATTTATATTCAATTGTTTTTGCATCAAAGTTGTAGATATAAAATTTGGTGAAATCTTGTGAAGGAAATTACATCTTCTTTTTAATTAATAGAGAAATAATACGTGAGAAATGAAAAAGCGGAAAGAACGAAGTGAAGCGATTACTAGTGAACAATTTTCAGAGAGAAGAGAAAGGTAGAAAAAAAGGAAAAGAGTAAGAAAGTAATAGAATGAGAAACAGTGAAAGACTGATTTTTTTTCAATATCAGGTGTCTCACGCAACTGAGGACAGAATGTACGTTCAAATCGATCCTAGGTTCCCCTTTACATAAAAATTATATTAGACAATAACTGAAAATGTTTTCTTCTTCGTCGCGTTTTTTTCCATTTGTGTTTTTCGAAACTGATGTAGCCAGATATTTGTATTGTTCAGTATCCTAAACTGACCAATGTTTATACAGTTAAGAGATTTGTTGTTAAAACACAACTATTTATTTATTTATTTGACACACGATACTACTATCTTAAAATGTGTAATTATTGATTTTGTAACCAGAAACATTTGTAGTGACTCCATGCAAGACATTTATTCTGAATTGAGCTACTTTAAATAATGTGTATGATCCTGTTTGTGTGAAACACTCACCAGGGGAGGACCAGGGTTGTGGGTCACCGATTTTGTTCAAATTTTGCACAGACCTTGGTTACCCGAAAATATTACACACGTGTTTTGCCAAAAGTGGGAACACTACTCCATTTTTGAAACAATGGAGGCCAATATCAAAATTTTTCGGTTGTGCTGAAATTTAGCAGACGCGTTCGAAATTGTCTCCTAAAAGATCTTACACGTTAATTTGGCAAATAAACAATGTTTAAATATATATGTTACCAATAAGTTCAATAAAATTGACTCGGTTTCCATCGAAACGGCGTAGCAGAAGTAGCAGCGTAAGTATGGTACTAGCGTAGTAACTTAAGGTCCAGGGTTCAAATTTCCATATGGTTTTGCATTTTGTATTTTTTTTTAAATGCCAAATTTCTATTCCCAAGCGCGATTTCAATACTTTCATATACTTAAAAGCAATTACATTTTATGACATTCCATTGTTTTATGAAAAGGTTTCACGTAAAAAGAAACACCAAATTTATAGAAGGGAGGAAGAAGTAGCCGAGGGTAGGACAAGGAGTGACAAATATACTAATATTGAACAGTGAATTCACAATGTTTTGATTCAAGAAAGAAATATTCATGCTCCTGTACCAATTTGTGTAAATTATATCTGTGTGTGCAAGAACCAAGTGGATATTTCGATCCCAGTGTTATGCATCACATATAAAAATTGCCTGCTGAACTGAAAAATGTTCATCCAATGTGTACAAAGTCAGGCAGATTAGTGAAAGTAAAACACGCCGACTATTTAAATCATATGTTCAAACCATATGTGAAGGAGAATAAAAGTTCGGTTCCTTAATCGTAGACTGGTCAAATAGGCCCGAGCGCAAATAATGAAGTGAAAATTCGTAAATTCGAAAAAATGCGAAGATTCGAAATGCCAATAATGATAGTTTGTGCAGTTTGCAAGTTATTTTGTTTCACTGCACACCTGTAAGTCAGGCTTGCGATGTATATTTTTACCGTCATGTCAAATTATTTATTTAAACGTGTACAAAATTCAACAATATTACTAAAACAACAACGGGATTTAACTAACAGCGAAGACGCCATTAAAATGCATTCTTTAATTCACCAACAATTATCCGCACCAATTTTTTCCGTATAGTTTGAATATGCATGGTACGCGTAAAAATGAACAGACTCCCGCACATCATTTTTAAACGTAAGCCAGGTTTGTTTTCCTTAAGATGTCATGCAAACAGTGTGTAGGTACGTCGAAAATACACGTAATTTGGTCGTGGTGCCAACAACATTTTTGTTTAACATGCTCTTGCGATAAATATCATCCAAATAATTGTACATTATATTAATCCTCACAAATGTAATATATATGTTACCGTGAATGACCGAAATTGGAGAATGTCGACTTTCACCGGTGAATGTCGACATTCTCCAGATTTCGGTGTTTCACTGTAACATATATAATATATTATTGATAGATTTTTGAATTACAGTAAAAACTAAAAGTTACAAAAAACAGACAACAAAAAATTACAAAACGCAAAACCGTGGAGACTTGAACCCTGAACCTTGCGTTACTAAGCTAGTACCATACTTACTCTGCCGTGTCGCTCCGATAAAAACGGGGTAAATTTTATGGAATTTATCCATAACGTATATTGTTAAACATTGTTCATTCACAAAATAAATATGTGAGTATCTTTAAGGAGGCCGAAAAATGTTGATTTTGGGCCCCGATTTTTTCAAAAATGGGAGCGTGTTGCCAATATTTCTGAGTAAAGATGGTCTATGCAAAATTTGAACAAAATCGGTGGGCCACAACCTTGATGCTCCCCTTATCAGTAGGGAAACATGATAACGTAACGATGATTAGGGCATTATGTGCTTAAAACATTGCCAGAGAAAGTGAGAAAGTGAGAAAGTGAGAAAGTGAGAAAATGCTTATGCTTACAGGTATGTGAAAATGAAAAATTCAGAATCGTTTTATTAATGGACCACAGGTAACTTTAGATGATAAATAAAAAAAAAACAATTTGATGACAGGGTATACTATCGAGCGGCATTGGAATCGAGACAATACACTGTTTCTTAGATTAATACACGTTATTGTGTCCAAAAACGAAAAAAAATGGAGAGATTCCTTCCATAGACCAAATAACAATCTGCAAAAAAGAAAAGGAGAATCGACAGAAAAATGTATATAACAATAGATCGAATAACATCGTAAATTCAATACGTTACTTCGACAGAAATGGGGAATCAACTTATTAGGTAATTTCTTAGTTTTCATTGTTTCTTTGAGAGAATGTAATATTTTGCACTGGTGACTTTACTTACTATGTAATCACGACGATGGCAAAAGAAACCTGAACAGTTCAACTACACAACCCATGGAGAATTAGTCAAAGGAAATAAGGAAATGAAAACTTAATTGTTTGTAGCAAATAGAAATTCAACTCTCTAGTTTTTAAGAACAAGCTTGGAAATAATTTCGTCACTGGGTTTTATTTTATATGAAAAGCAAAATTAGAAAAATGGATAAAATTAGATAAACGAACTCAAAAAAAATCTCTATAGAGATAACACTGAATATTTTTGAGAGTATCTGCCTTTGTGAAATTTCACATAACTGTCAATTTATGTCTGACAAAGCACCAACGCTATAAAACGCAAAATCCTACATACAACTGATATAAACATAGTGTATTCTTTTGCGACAAACAATATTTTAATTTACATAACTTCAATATGGGTTACATGCTACCAGAATACACGTTGCATTGTCGAAGACAAGTCTTTTTCACACTGGGTAGTATCATTGATGTTATTGAATTTAACGCTATTACCATCTATCTAATTTGCAGTATATTGAGTTTCCATTCGCAGATCTAATTCCGAAGAATACAAATACTTCAGCGTTGGAGAGTTGAAAAAGATGTTAAGCAGATTTGTCTAGAGCAGCAACAACATACGCTCACAAAATATTTGTTGCCTGAAAAAAGAACTAACGGATGTCACAAAAACATCTCCGTGGAAGACACCTGAGTTACCCTGCATCCTGTTTCCGTTCACTATGAAAGTGCACACTTCTAGTCTCTTAAATTCTTCATATTATTAGAATGTTAATGTCAATTCTAATACAAAAGAATCTGTGCACTTGACGAATTTGCGAAAAATAATGCCGCTCCTATAACTGATATATATTGGTGTAAATTAAAAGGCATAATGGAGAATGAACATGATCGTGACAGAGTGAAAAAGAAAAAGAGAGAATAGACAAAGGATCGATAGAAGAGAGGAAAGAGAGAAGACAAAAGGCAGAGTGAGTCAATCACTGAGAGAGAGAGAGAGAGAGAGAGAGGGGCGAAAGAGAGAAAGATGGGGGGCGAGAGAGATAGAGAGAGAGAGAGAGAGAGAGAGAGAAAGAAAGAGAGAGAGAGAGAGAGAGAGGGATAGTTACCTGTGTCTGTAGTCGTGTTAGACCACGGATCCATAGTATTTGTCCTGCACGCGGCTTTTTATCCGAGTCAGGGTCGAATTTCTCGTCTCCTAGATTGATCGCACCGATATCATCCGGCTGGCCGCGGCCCCATCTGTTTTTGAAAACATTAAACCAGTTCGTTTCATCATCAACAATGTCTATCCCTGTGTGTTGTAGTGAAGAAATTTGATTCGGTATTTTTTTTTAATTTAGGTGTACTTTTTTTTTAGCGAGCAATAGCGGGATAGCTTTTGCTCAATTGACAAAATGACCAAACACTTTTATTTATAGAGGGTTCTAGCAAGGTCCGTTGCAATTCATGTCTCTTCTTAGATGACCTTAATGCACGACCCTTCTTCTGCGTCATTGGGGCGGGAGAGTTTCTCTTATCTTTACATAATCTTATCTTGGACATCTCGACGAAAATTTTCTTTCGCTTGGAGTCTTTCTTTGGAAAAATTTCCATCGATGGCTTAGCTACCCATCCTTTATACGTTGGTTTTTGTCAATCGCAGTCGAATGACAATAGGACTTTGCAATTAAGTTTTCCTTTTTTTGGCAAAAATTTTATCCAGCTGACTGGAATTGACTTGACGGAATGTATGTCTTCCTTTTAGTAAAGATTTTAAGTCAATTTCAAATGTTTAATGAAACATACATCTGATACTTAACAAAATTTTCATTTGTGTTGATACGCATCCGGTGGCTTCTATGACATTCAAGGACGATGCATTGCATTCTATTTTGCTTTATAGTGTTTAATATTGTTTTACTTTTGCAATATTTATGTTTTTTTTTTTTTGTTTACCACTTACTTTAGCATCTCCAACAGGTCAATTTTCCCACTCTGTTAACTTTTCTACTTGGATATGAAGCAATGCGCGGTACAAACATAATTTTGCAATTTTTTCTCCCGTACTTCTTTCATCTATTATAGGTAATCAATTTGTTTACACTTTAATGATACTCGACTATATTGATTATATTAAGCAATTTGTTGTTTTCATCGATATTGCAATGATATTTGAAAGAAAGATCGTCGCGAAACAGTTGAATTGCTTATTCTACGAGCACATACCTACTAATTTATGGAGTTCTTCGTTAGTATAATCGAAACTATAAGTAATGTAGGAAGCGGGAGTGAAGGACTTTTGTCTTACGTCGAACAAGTAGCGCCTGTGAAACACCCTCAAAAATAGACAGCATCAAAAGAAAAATATAGGGTTCTTTGTGGTTAAGATGTGCTTAAACTTTAAGATACGGTGCGCTTGTCGGCAATACTGTATCGATGGAACGGTGCGCGCTTGGCCACGGATGGCACAAAACTTGTTCATTACGATTTCCACTACGACATGCCTGGCACTCTAACTGACCACCCGACATCTTCCTTTCTTATTTTTAAACATGCCCAACACAAGCAATAAATGCATTGTGTGGTGGGTACTTTTGCCGACCTTAAGTGCTCCAGGATGAGACCTATGCGCCTACATCTTTGATACGTGTACTATTTAACGACAGATTGAATGTTGTCAGGAAATGTCGTTTGAGCGAAACAAATTAGAAATAAAGCAAATGGCGAGGCCAGTCAGATGATATTAAACGTGTAATGCCATCCAAAATTATGATACCCATGAAAACCACTATAGTGGTACACCGTATCCAAAAATTTAAAGATCAGCTTCTTATTAAGTATTATATGATTACCATTTATTATAAATTACCATCTTTGTATAAATATTGCAACATTAAAAAGGTTGAAGCTTCATTCTGGTTACAAACAATAACTGAAAATAATACAATCCATTCGATTATGAATATCTATTTACGATTATTGTGATTAGTCTATGGAAAATCAGTGTATTCACGCAGATCTTACAAAGAAAAGAATTGCATTCTAAGCTAATCATGTGATCGGCATCAATAATTCTTTTTGAAACTAACACACAGTTTGTTCGACAGACGCTCCCATGTTCACAACAGCCCCCCCCCCCCCCCCCCATTGCAAATAAATTCATATTGCAGGTCATCGACTGTGTACAGAGTTACAGTACATGCTATTGTAAGAAAAATTAAATTAAAAAAAGGGTGAAATATATAGCACATTAAGGAATCGCGTATTGTAAAGATTGTGTATAATACCGCAATGGAAGACTAGTAATGATAAAAATGTGCATATATTATAATAGTATAATTTGCGGTTCTCATGTGGGCAGTGATAGAGGTGATAATGATAATTAGTCGGAAAAAGCTATTAATCTGCTCAATTGTTGCTTCACTGCTGTTAATTGGCGCTGAAAAAGGTGAGAAATGTGGCACTGATAAAAAGTAATGTCAGTGCTAGGAGAAATAGAGAATAAGCAAAAACGAAGATTCAGTTATAATACGTTTGCTGAATACAAACTTTATTTGGTTGTAATGCGGCAAAAATCGTAGCGCAAATAATGAAAGACTGTGAAACAACGTTGTTTTTATGGTGTTGTATTTATGTGAGCAGTAATACTATGATAGATAGCAGAATACGTTTAGTTTTAAACAATTTTACTAGTAAAACTAAAACATATGACATCGAGGGTATAAAATAAATTATCGATATCATAATATACAACGTTGTTTATTAAAAAAACAATAGACTTGTTCTGCGTTCAACATTGAATTCATAATCACGCCTACGTTGATCATTACAATTTCTTGGTTTAAATTATGATAAAAATATTTTATCTTCATGACGGTGTACTATTTTCTCGTAGTGGTGTGCAACTAACTTTCATTTGCTGCTTTGTGTTAGGAAAATGCTTTTTATCAAACGATTATTGCCGCACATCAGTGCATACAAAAATCTAGCCCGTTAAATATATAAAGATCACAGATGCATACAAATAGAAAAAAAAGCAACAGCAGATAAAAATAGTATAAAAGATAGAGAAAAACAGCGCGCGGCCGCATGTGTGTGTGAGTGAGGGTGGAAGGGAAGAAGTGAGAAGGGGAGAGAGAGAGAGAGAGAGAGAGAGAATATATGAGTTGAGAAAGAAATACAGCAAGATTTGCATATATTTATAAAACGACGTAGCTGATAAGTATATAATACATATCGGTGGTTACCAGTCAATGTTAAACATAGCGACGTAAAGAACAACAATACAGTTAATGTTACTGCCTATTGTTTTTTCTCATTTACGCCGCATTCTGTAAACCCATTAACATGATGGATTTTGGTGAAGAAAGATAAGAGCAGAAGAACGTTCGGCCATATATTAATCGATTTCAAATGGCAATCGAATAAAGTTATTCACTGTAAATTAGTAGGATTGTTTTCTGCTAAAAGCGCGCGCTTGTGCAAAAATAAAATGTTAGAGCATTTAATTAATTTATTATAGTTGACTCCCTATTCATATATAATATACAGTAATATATGTATAACAGAATAAGTCTCCAACAAGTATATTGCTGTAACAATGTTTACGCAGATTTGTATAACTGATCCCAAATCGTTCACACCAATTCATTCATCCTCCGTACACCAAAAGCCGAATTCCTTGCACAAACTTATTTTTTGTTCAACATATACGTACATACATTCATAACATACATACACGATAGCATGTGTGCGAACTCTTTATTACACTACGTTCACGAATATATTACATCCCTTACCTGTATTCTTCTTCGCTGGCATATTGTTACCAAATTAGGGAAAGGCTGTTTTAGTTAGTAGAGATATCAATCGACAGTGCAAAATACAAGCGAAATATATTTTCTAAAAGCGAATGCAAAAATGTGCGCTGTGTGTATGTTATAATGAACGATTGATCATGTACGGCTTGTGAAAGAAGAGTGAGCAGGAGAAAGAGAGAGAGGGAGAGAGAGAATGAGTGAGTGAGTGAGTGAGTGAGAGAGAGAGAGAGAAGAGAGAGATTTCGCAAATAGAAATTGATAACATTATTAGCTGTTGTTTTATATAATCGTTTATATGCGACGGAGTCTGTGCTTTGGGGTGCGGCGCGCCCGGCCGTGGTGGTGGTGGGGAGGGGGGGGATATGGAAATTAAGGAATTATTAGTACATTACGCACAAAATATAAAATATTTTATTGAGATCTCTTAATTTGTTAGTTGCTAAAAAGTCATCAGTATGAGATTATATGATACGAAAATAATTTAAATATATTCAATTTCATTTTGAGAATCCCTGAAACATAATGAATTTTCTGGTTCGCTAAACATTCAAATGCAGAAAAACATGAAGATTCTATGGAAATTTGAACTCCAAAATTAATACTAAGGATAAACTTTTAAGCGAAACTCAATTAACTGATTTTCAACTCCGTTGCTATAGATATATAATATACATACAATAGGTGTTTTACCTGCGTACTATGTTACCGCATGTTAGTCTTCGATAACCTGTATCGTCTACTCATCTTACTGCTGTTTCGTCATATAACGATGATACAACACATTATGCATACGCATAAATGCATCAGTGTGTGAGGAATTTAATCACATTTGTATAGTTATAGAAGGATACACTTGCGCATGTACATTTGAAAAGAGCTTCAGATCGGTAAAAATCACCGAAAATTCAAAAGATGTGATACTAAAAATTATAATATTATTATAGTGGAACAGATAGCAATGTTTAGAAAAAAATCAAATTAGAACAAAACACATTTAATTGGCATAGAAAAAAAAATTCGTTCTAGAACGATCTGCATTAACAATTGCATCCCGTGCTTGTATGCTTGTATATTATATGTTTTGTATAAATGCTTGATCGCAATAATTTTCGACGGCCTGCATGATCACAGCATAACGACATTGCATTAAACTAAAGAAGATTATGATAACTATTAAACATTTTTATTTGGTAGGTTTTTCACCGACTGGCCACGAGTATTATACGGGGTGGTTTCGATCCGGTGGTACAACCGAAAAGAAGGTGAATCTGCATGCAAAAATAAGTCGAAAAAAACGTATAAAAATTTTGTTTTAAACGCTCCATTTTTGAGAAAATCGACTTTGAATTTTCGCAAAGTGCAAGCGCACCCGAGTGCGGCGCGATATACCGGGTGCGCTGTAGAAATCTTGGTCGCGGCGCGATGGCTTATCTCATTGCGTGGCATCGAAGCAGGCCCGCCGGCAGGGACATCCGGTATACGCGGCAGTGAGACCGAAGCGACCTATCGTGACGTCATAGCTGCCCGAACGTACTCGCAGCGACGCAAAGCGATAGATGTAGATATACAATGCCATGCTTTAGGGGGGCGCTTGCACCTGACGAAAATACAAAGTCGATTTTCTCGAAAACGAAACGTTTAAAAAAAAATTGTCATACGTTTTTTTTCGACTTATTTTTGCATGTAAATTCACATCGTTTTCGAATGTACCACCGGATCGAAACCATCCTGTATATCAGAGTAGTTGATGTATTGCAACCGATTGTAGTAAACAACACATTTTTATAATGCATGTTATACAACATTATGTAAAACCAGACCAGAAGAAAACCCAGAAATGTGAATTACGCGGCTGGATCACAAAGTAATATTTCCGGAATCCCCCTCACTATTAACAGACCCTGTTCCAAATACCATTATGTACAGGTTGAGAAGAAAAGTTCTTTTCGAAACACGAAGTATACAACATCGTTGAGATATACATACAACGGAAAATGTACAACGTAACCAATTAAAATAAACAAATATGGGATATCAGTAAGGTAAAATGAAAATGTATACATAAGATTAAAGATAATATGGACCGTTTACTTTGAAAGTGGTGTAAGACAATTTAAAAAAATGAAATAGCACAAAAATAAGAAGTTTACATTAAATCAATAAGAAATTATGTAACATCTCATTTAAAAAAAATAAACTTACATTACCTTCAAAATAAGCGGCCCATATGTATAGTACCAAAAAAGTAATAAACAACCAATCCAGAAATTTATGTGCATATGTGTATATATAGGTGCGAGCTATAGCAAATAGAAAAAAAGACGATGTAGGACTTAAAGAGAAGAAAAGCATTGAAGCAAAATAAATAAATAGACGAAAATATGAATACATGCGAATATAAGTTGGTACATGGGTTGACATTACACGCCACAAGCCTCGTGAGGAAATTTCACATATTGAAACACTAGTTACAGGAAAATGATTTCCTTACAGACTTACTTAAACAAATATTTATATTCATGGAGGTGAACAAGAAAAGGGGAAACCTGAGAAATACCTTTACATAAACTAAGTAAACAGTAAGAAAAGCAACCGGCAATAAGTACTAACTAGGCTAATATGGAATATTGTTAAATAGAAGGGGGATCGGGGATAGTAAAGAGACGATTGGAATTAATACTGGCTTATTTCAACCAAAAAATAAATTGATTAACTAAGCTTCATAGAAATATTCCATAAATAAAACAGCTGCTAAATGGTTAATCACAATCGTTACCTCTAAGTCAACTAAATAATTTTATTCTTAATCTGCACATGTAAACGCGACGTAAACTCAGCTTTATTTGTATTTTCTTTTTCGTTTTCTGATGCAGCTCCACTTTTATTAATTTTTTTTTTCAAGTTGCGGATTTACGCTTATAACATATTGAACCGATTTGCGCAGAAAATTAGTGTAGATAAGACCGGAGAAATGTTCTATGTACAAACAAGTACATAGAAATTCTGATATGCACCAAAATAATCATACAAAAACTATGTTTTCTAAATCACCTCTTTAGTCGTGTTACGACGAACGTAATAACTTAAATAATGTCCTATCTGGCGATAGGGTAGGGTATCGAATAACATATTGCATTTCGTATATATACTATATCAATAATATATATATAATAATATATCCGAAAAAACAATATTATTCCTAATTTTTTTGGACTGCTCAGCAAAATGGATGCCGGCGCAACGCTCTTGGAGGTTTATTAATAATGTGCAAAAAAATTCGAATAAGCACGATCGAGCACGTATAGGTATTTTGTTATTGTAAACACAATATCTTTACTAAAGTTTCGCAAAGCCAGCAGTATTTAGTTAATTTTTGGGAATTGAACATCATCGACATGGGCTTCAATATGAAAGATGGCGGACCCATATTGCATAGAATATTTGACGGTTCATTTTGTTACTTCCGACATAGCAACAGAAAATGAAATATAATTTATCAACGGTAACACTTTTTTTAAGGTTCAAATGCTATTAAACCTCCTTGCTATTATGCGGTCGCTGAAATGTATATAACATCATGCTGCACAACACAATTTAGCCGACCATTGGAGACTACTGTTGACTTACATTTGTTTGTAGATTATTAACAATTACAGAATAGCTTTTTTTACATAATGAAATGTGCAGACAAACGACAAACCTTTCAATATCTTTGTACCGCACTATCAACTAATATTATTACATTGGTCGAACTACTCTTAATTTTATATGTAAGGGCAGAAGTCGTAAGTTCGAAATTTATTCATATTGTGCGTATGGGAATAGCGATCTGATAAATTAGACTATAGCCCATACGAAAGTTCGAACAGAGAAAAAACACAGCAATATTGCCTCTTTTCCTACATATGTGGTCTCCAATCATGTACAATACAAAGTATGGACATAGAGATTCAGGCAAAAAAAGAGAAGAGAAAAGGGAGGGTGGAGCGAACTAGCTTCTCCCAAATTGTGAATTATATTAACAACCAGCCATTACAATTTGGCCAATTAACTATTACGTACCCCATACATGTATCATTATTTGCAATTTTTCAACAATCTTTTTCCATTTTCTTCTAGATGTGATGAATAGTAATCTATCAAAGCGTTCATTTGACAAGAATGCACCAATCTTTTCTTCCGCCGTTTCATTTTCTCGGCTTTCATATTAAAATAGATAGCATTCCAATAATTCCCTTTTACGACAATGGCACTGTCGGTCTTAGACCATTTTGGAAAATTAAATTCTCGAATACTTCCATAATTTAAAGATGTTTAAAAGTAAATATTTGAAATGGGGTAAAGTGGGAAAAGGATAAATTGTGACTGAATATCAAGTTATGCTCGTACAGGTACCCCAAGAGTCATCCTCCGAGACGTTCGCATCATACTTTTGTCTATCAGCCATAACATGCATTAATGTAGAGCAATTACTACACACATACACATTTTTCTGGACTTCGTGACACCGTCTCCAACCTTTGTTTAACGATTATAGCAAATAAATTATCTATCTTGAACGGAAATATGTTTTGCGGTGAAATCTGGAGAGAATATAAGAAAATTGCTTGCCGAGTAGATTCAATACCGCGGACATTGAATGAGCAGCAGACATTGTAAATAAGAGGCGAAATAATAAAGTAGTCAAATTAATAGCCATGATAATAACAGTAACGTTGACATAGTGCTGGCCGATGCGGCAAATAGTTCAAACGTATTCGGATGAAATTTCAGCAATTTACTGATCCGGAAAAAATTATGTACAACGCGCGTAAAAGCGAGAGAACGAGCAGTCCAGTGTATTAAAAATATATGGTGAATATATCATATTCGTCCTGTAATTATATCGGATTTAAGCCAAAGTCGAATTTGTTGAACAAACGACTCTAAAGAAAGTGTTATTCTACCAAACTTAATGCATGTGCGGAGATGTAAGATATGCGCGCATATGGGTTAGTAAACAGAAATTTCGATAAATAATATACTTTTATACTTTCTCTACCGTTCCAGGCTTATACTTTGCCCACATCTTTGTGATTAAGCACTCTGTTAGTTCTTTCTTTTATTGATTGCTGGGTTGGCGTGGAGAAAAACTTACGAAAGTATTTTCGGAATCTTGCGTGTAGGAATTGTCGTGACTATTTGGCCCCACAGTAGCGTGCCGAAGCCAAAGAACAGGCACCACATCCACTGATCAAGGCTGAGGGCCTTTGTGCTGAACGCCATCTTGCCGTAATGAATGATGAACACCTGTGTTTCCGCCGTAGCGGGATAACCAGAAAAAAAGACACTGTTAGCTGCATGAGAGTACGAATAGTTTCGAAAGAGTCTTTCATTTACTATTCATAAAGAGAAGCATTTATTATTCACTTCTTCGACGCTATGACTGAGATACGTACACATTTATCTGTATTAAAATATATGCGATGCTTACACACATTTTAAAAAATTCTTTGAAATACCATAGCGATCCTTATAATCTGATCGTAACAGCGACCTGGTTTACTTACACAGAAAAGGAACGAACGTTAAATTAGAAAGCTGAATGTGGAATATTAGAGAATACAGTTAATCGGCACACTAGCACCTTCGCTCCGCGATCTGTTAGGCTTTATCTCTGTGTTGTAAAATAATTAATTCTCTGTATGGAATACAATTTTTCCGTACCTAAAAGCAACGTGTCCGTATACGTTAAATTCTAGACAATGATTAGATTTCTTTCTCATCATCTTGACTCTGATTCTCATTATCTCGGTAACAATGCTGTGGTGTTTGATATCAATTAATGTAGAAGTGAGAAGTGCAAAATAACAAAGAATTGCACATGATTCGATTAATACAAAGTGACCAACGTTTGTGTAGATAATTTCTGGGCAAAACAAGGAAGCGGATCTTTTGATGCGTTAAGAACAAGCAATAAAAATAGCACTTCATTTTCATATTTATGTGGGATGTGCAAGAGAGGTAAGATAGGGGAGAAAGAAATTATACGCACAAAATACTACGTGAAGGTCACCGTGTTGCCGCCAGTTCGCCAGTGACGGGTGAACAAGATAGATTTAAGTGCGTGCAATTGTAATTTCTGTATTCGATTTTACAACTATATTTCATTATCAAAAAAACGACACTGATCTATATTCCGAAACATCCCACATTTATTAACCCTCTTAAGTTAAGCAGTTATTGAGAATGTGCCGAAAAAGGATCTAGCATAAATATCGATTAAGATTGTACACAACTGTAGTTTTCTTTATTTCATATACAATTAAAACGGTTAAAGTCAAATAGCGATATGTTGCGCATGCAAGGGCACCTGTTCATAAGCTTCAGTTAACACGACCATTGTAGACATATAATGTACAATAGACGTTTTTATTTAAGTCGGAACGATTAGTACTTCGTATTCTAATCGTAAATGAGTGCATTAGGAGTTCTAATCATATAATAGTCTAGTTTTCTCAATTGTCTGAAAAGTGGTGATTGCGTTGCAAACCGTTGTATGCATTTACAACAGGAAAAGAGATCTATTACCTACTTTGGCTTTTGAGTTGATTTGAGAAGACGATTAGTGTAAATTGAAATATCTGTTAAGTCACTCAGACGTATTTCCGAAAGATACATCTACGGTTCTACATGCACAGCGTATGCATAATCAAAACGATTGTTAAGTATTAATTGTTATGCAAAATGTATGTATAATGCAAACGTCGATCAGTTTCTACCAGATACAGTATTAAAGTAAAGTTCAAATAGGCATAATTGATCATGCCCAATGTTGGTCAAATTTAGTGAACCGTTTGCTAATTCTTATTCAGGACGGGCACAGACTCACGTAGTTCAGAAAACTGCGAGAGAAAACCTGCAAAGTTTAGCTCTTTCCATGATTTGGTCAGTACGCAAGAAATTGTGTTATACATGGGAATCATGTGTTAAAATATGCCCAGAATTGCATTTGTTCGTCTAGATTCCCTGAAGAACGGAGCTAAGAAATGAATCGCACTAATAGAAGTGTTGATATAAGTACTAAACAATAAGATCGGTAACGAAATACTAACTAATCAGTATAATACTAACTTGTGAAAGGCATGTGCCGATCCAGATTGAATAAAATATGGGGTTGGTGAATATTCCTTGGAAGACGTTACGCTGGCCGTGGATCTTCCTCGCGTTAAATTCGTTGAACAGAGTCATCATGACAAATGTATTAAATATGACAGTGAAATGCTGAGTCGGGCCACCGCCAGCGGCAGCAACACCCCGACCTGTCTCGATGTCCAACATCCTGTCGCCTAAAATCATTATTAATCGTTTGCATTGCATTTATAGTGTTCTATTAGATAATCCCTAATTTTTTAAATTATACTTTGCGGATGAACGTCAATTATCGCCAATTGTTCATAAACAACTTGTTCCTCCTGTTTCATACAGCATATTTAGTCTAGCCTAGTCTCAAATTTTGTGCAACGCTTTCTTCACTCACCGACAAACAGCAGCATAAATATGACGGTTAATTGGTAAACTGCTTGTCCCAGTATATTTTTCATCATCGTCCTCGATATAAGCGGCTTTGTGCGTCCGTACGGTTTCCTGAGTAGTAGATCCGGTGTGGGTAGTTCGGTCGCAAGTGCAAGGCTGGCAAGCGTGTCCATGATGAGATTTACCCATAACATCTGTACCGCCTTCAGTGGTGAATCCTGAACGGCGCATGCGCCGATGAATGCAACAATCACAGCGACCACATTGACTGTGAGTTGAAACTGTAGGAACTTGGCGATACTGTCGTACACGTTTCTGCCCCACATTACAGCTTTGACAATTGACGAGAAATTGTCGTCCGTCAGTATAATATCGGATGCTTCCTTAGCGACATCAGTTCCAGCGATCCCCATCGCAAAACCAACGTCAGCCTTTTTAAGTGCAGGGCCGTCATTTGTCCCATCGCCGGTTACAGCGACGACTTCACGACTGGCAGTCGCTTTACTGTCAATGATACCCTTAACAAGGGTATATTTGTCGGTTGGTGAGGAGCGTGCGAGAACGCGCAGCTTCGGCCAGACCTTGTCTAGCAAATGTTGTTGGACTTCGCCGTTAGCGTCGCGAATGCGTCGATTGAATTCTTGGCCCTCCAATATGAGAAAGTCTTCGTTCGGTTTGAGTATGCCGCATTTTAGGGCAATCGAACGGGCCGTATTTATATTGTCGCCAGTCACCATGCGCACTGTGATGCCAGCTTTTTGACATTTGCGAATCGCGTCGGGCACCTCGGGCCGCACCGGGTCCTCAATACCAACAATGCACAGGCAGGTCAGATTGTTCACGAGGTTATCCTCGTCGTCCCAGTTTGGCTCGTTGTCGATGTGTACCTAAACAGCAAAGCTGTGGTCTAGATTCCATAACGAGAGTTTGCGCGCTTCTGTATCTTCAATTTGGCTAGCAAGACAGATTTCGGAAATCCAAAAATAACGAATAGAATTGATCGGTGATCAGACTAGTAGGTCCACTGCCCTTATATAAACCCAATACATTATGGTCATCTAAAACTATTTAGACTCATAAATATACGCTCATGTTTCAGCTTCTCTCGGAATTGGCATTTGACGGTCTAAGCGAATGATTCATTTGATTACACCATACTTCAAATTGTATTACCTATTGACAGCGTCGTTTCCTCACCTGCAACTATTAGGTCATTAAGTATGAAATGTCCGATTACCTAAAGCCTCAAGTTTGATACCAGATATCTCCGATATTTGACATTAATCATCCTTATTTTTTTTTGCATTTAGAAGAGACACCATCTGGCTTTCAGATGCACTCTTTTCTTTTTAATAGTCTATCGTATTATCGTCTGGAGGTTAAATATTGTAAGCCATGGATAAGAGAAAAATGCGAGTTATTGTCGAATTATGAGTTCCGTCGTGGAACTAATGCAACGCAGACAAGCCGAAATGTTAATGAAGTGTTTGGCAAGGATGTGGCTAACCAACGTACAGTACGTCGATGGTTCGAAAAATTCTGACCTGGAGATTTTGATCTTTAAAATGAAGCACGCGGGCGGGCTGAGAACAAGGTGGATGACGACCAACTGAAAGCTATAGTGGAAGCAAATCCATCTGAAACGACGCGTGAAGTAGCAGCAAGGTTTGAAGTTACCATCCCAACAATATTAAGTCATCTGAAAGCAATCGGAAAAGTAAAGAAGCTGGATAGGTGGGTTCCGCATGAGTTGAGCGAGCGTCAGCAACGGAACCGCTTCGAGGCTTGCTGTTCTTTGGTATCAAGACTAAAAGGTGATCCATTTTTGCACCGGATAGTCACGTGCGATGAAAAGTGGATACTTTTTGATAATCGCAAACGTTCGGCACAATGGTTGGACAAAGGTGAAGCGCCAAAACACACCCTAAAGCCGAGTAGACACAAAAAAAAACGAATGGTGTCTGTTTGGTGGTCCAGTGCGGGTGTATAGACTATAGTTTTATACGACCTGGGCAATCGATAACGGCGGACCTCTACTGTGAACAGTTAGAAGAAATGATGAGGCAGCTGCAAATTAAGCAGCCGAGATTGGTCAACAGGGACAGACCAATCCTCCTGCAGGACAACGCTCCACCGCACATTGCAAGATCGAAGTTACTTAAACTACAGGAATTGGACCCGGAAACACTTTGTCACCCACCGTACTCGCCAGATGTCGCGCCAACCGATTACCATTTTTTCCGAGTTTTGGACAATTGTTTCCAAGGAAAAATATTTAATTCCCAACATGCGGTGGAAAATGCCTTTCGCGATTTTATCACCAGCTGCTTTTCAGATTTTTTCGCTA
Source organism: Anoplius nigerrimus (assembly GCA_914767735.1). Lineage (NCBI taxonomy): Eukaryota > Metazoa > Arthropoda > Insecta > Hymenoptera > Pompilidae > Anoplius > Anoplius nigerrimus. The sequence continues at coordinate 14,030,196 of OU612078.1, forward strand.
GCGGTATTAATAAGCTGTCGTTAAAATGGCAATGTTGTATTGATAGTTTAGGTGCATATTTTGATTCATTATATTATTTCTTGCCCGAGATATAATAAACCAAACTTTCGGTCTCAAATTGGACGTTTCATACTTAATGACCCAATAACTCTTTATCTCGTAACAACTACTTTTATTTGACGAAACAATCTGCTGCATTTAACCCATTGCGGTCGATGCCGCCACTGTGGCGGCATTCGGAAATCGTCGTAGAAGCTGGGCCGCCGCCCTGGCGGCATGACCGCTTGGCCCGCGGCACAGCGAACAGGGCTACCTTTAACGAAAGAAAACAATCTTCCCGATGCTAAATTCAAATGTTTAGATAATCTGACAGATACCTGTTACATTGCAATCGTACGAATTTCAAGAAATTCCGTGGAAATTCTAAATTTTAGAAGTACGCTTGGCATCACTATTCCACTAAACCAGCGCAGTTCTGAGCAGCGCGCGTGCCTGCCGGTTGTTTCCTCATAAATTCGCATAGCAGTTAGCGTGTTACCCGTAAATTTTTTATTTTTGAGCATATAAATCAATAATATTAGTGTTAATAAAGTGTTTTGTGAAATATCTGCTCCAATTCTTGTCATAATTCTTTAACACGTTCGCCGCCAGGTCAGTCAGCGCGTTAAATGTGACGGTGCAAAAATGCCCTGTAGCTTTTTATCCACTGAGTTGCGACCCATATATTATTTGACAAAAAGTGCTTGTATTCATGTGTTCTACCACCCCTCAATTTTTTTCCCTTGAATTCTGGCTCACCCTGTATATGTATATTTCTCTGTGTATTTACACATTTTTTGCTTCAAATTAAAAATAAACAATGAAAACAATAATTTCGATTAAAATCATATTCTTTTCTTGAAAGAGCATTTAAAAACACAATTTGTGAAAAAATAATGATCCAATTGGTTCATTATCCGCAAAGTTATGAGCATTTGGAAAAAAAAGAGCCCTAATTTTAGGAAAATTCATATTTCCGAAATGGATGGTCAAAAAAATCTGAAAAAATTCATAAACGCGTTTTTCATCGGTCTTAAAAGCATATAAAATTTTGAGAAAAATCGAAGGGGTGACGTACAAAAGTGTCCGATTTAGCATGGAATGCACCATATATAATATATGTATAATATACGAACTAATGAATGTAATTTCTGATTTTTTTTTTATGTTGACGAATGAAGACCTAGTTTTGAATAAATAGTGTAGTGAAACCAGAAATTAACCCCCTTTTCCCATGTATTCTATTAATGAATGCTATAGCATTCACGTCTTCCCAGTTGAAACATTTTATCTGTATTGTCGTGGATGCTATAGCATTCATTGTATATAACAATTAAAATACGATAATCTGACTACCCTTATAAACTGTGTCTAATCAAATTTCGGATGTCACGACCAATTTAAGAATAAAACGACTGTCAATTTTTGTACCTCGCCGAAACTTTTACTGTCCGCGAACGTGTTAAGATTACTGCTGACGAAAATAGAGCCGAGGATAATTACATTCTATTCTGAGTTCAATAAATAGTTTCATAATTTCAAAGTTCAATGATTCTAATTTACACCTTTCTTTACTATATTTTACGAAAAAGGTAGAGATATTAATACATATATATTTCCTATTTATTGTTACTAAAATTTAATAAAAATTAATTTCCAGGGGGCGCCAAGTAATATTTTTTCCAGAAAGGGGGAGGTAGGACAAAAAAGTTTGGGAACCACTGGTATAGATGGAAAAATTCCAAGAACAAGAGCGACGACGAAGTAGTCAAGATTGTATAACCATTTTGATATGACAAGGTCGTAGACAAACATGTTTGTGTTGTACAAATGCAAGTTTCGCAAATACGATTCTACTATATGAACCAATTACAACGTAACCGTACCCACATTTTTGGCGGAGTACAGAAGGTCTACTTCATTGTAATACGTTTTAGCATGATCAGATTATAAAAATCGTATGTAATTTAATGTTACGCTAAAAAATCTCAAAACCAGATGCAAAACATCAATTGATAATGACACAGATATGCAACAACTGTGAGCGATTATAGTTGTCGGTAGTATCGAAAACGTTGAAGAAATAAAGTGGCCACACTGTATTGATACAATTATTATACCTTGTACACTGTAAGGAATAACCGTAAAGGTACTAATATTTTCGTGTCATTATAATAAACGGGCATTCCAATCTTTTTCCATTATAATTATATATTATCACGCATCGTGTGTAAATATTTCATGCATTTTCTTAATTGTTAACTGAACTGATATATATATATGTCAAACCTGTGCTGGTTCTCATCCTACTTTTACGAATGGTTAAAGTATTTTTTCTACAACAGATTTATCTTAACGCGTTGATCGCCCAGCGCGAATCGATAGAGTTTCGCCGTGGTCCCAAATCCCAGACTTGAAGTGTAAGCAGCGCGATAAGGTGCAAGAGCGATACAATGCAATAAAGCAGTCGGTCACATAACGTCGTCATCATTGAATCTTCCGTTCATATATTAGGTTGGTGCGTATGAAATGTCGGATTTTTACGAGAATATATAAGACTGCAAATATCTTTTTTCAAAAGTTACTTATTTATTCAAAATACGCTCAATTTGCTGGAATATATTTTCCCCAACGAGATTTGAATGCATAAATACTTGTCTTAAAGAAATTCTGATATTTAGAATCAGTAAACTTTGATACGGAGTTGGTTACAAAATTTCACATTTTAATTCAATTACTTTTGAAATCCTTCTGCACGACATATGCGATTCAACCGATCCAGCTTATTTCGCTCGGCTAGTTCATGCGGTACCCACTTATCTATTTTTTTTCATCTTGCCAATTTCAGAAACGTGTCGCAATATTATTGACTTTCACGTAAGATCGACTTTCAGTCTGATGGTATGTTTCCGTGCATATACGGTTGGATTCGTTTCAACCAATGCTTTCAGTAGGTCATTATCGTTGACGTTTTGGGTCGTCTACTCGGTTCGGTTTATAGGAAAAAATTAACAAACCAAAATTTTTCGAACTGCAATATTCGTTCTATAACAATATTCTCCCCAAATGCCTGGTTTATACTGGGTGTACCATTTGCAGCATTATTGCCAAGTTTATGCTCATATAAAAAGACTACATGAATTTTGGTTCAAAACAGATAACAAAAGGGCACACTTTTAAATAAATCTGTTTTAATATAACATGACTCTGGCAATGGACAGTACGGCCGTAAAAGACGTTATGCCAAGAACGAAAGCATAACGAAAGCAGGGAGGCAAACGTTCAGATGTAAAGAAAATCCGACATTTCATATCCACCAACCTAATATTTTTTATTTATTTTATGTTTACTCAATTTATTTTCTTGTATTATATTTCATAATATATTTGTCATATTTCAATTTTTGTATATTTCTAAATTGTTAATTTTATATATGTGTACTGGTCATTATTGTGACACAAATGAAATTATTGTAAACTACCTACAAAATTCTGTTTCAATTGAACGAAGAAGAGTGTCGTCCGTGAACGGAAGGGAAGGAGACCCTACGGAAACATAGCCGCCACCTAACCCCGGATGACGGGTAGGTTTCCGTAGGGGCTCCGTCATCCAAGCACGGGTGACGGGGCCCCCGGGGACATCTATCTGTCATCCAAGTACGGGTGACGTGGCGTTTAACGTGTTAAGGGGTATAGATGAACAAATGTGAAGAATAACGTGTGAAAATTTAAATCTGGCCTATTTTTCTTATGTTGATGAAAGGGGCACATTCTTCGCCCAGTATTTACTTTTTCTTTCGCTATAATACGCATCTGTGCAATAACATCTGGAGAAGCATACCAGGCTATGGAATAGTGGTGCAGAATAAAGAAATATGCACATTGTATGGTGGCATACACGCAATAAACAAGAGTTGCAGTTCAAAACAGATATCATTCAAAACTAACATCCTTTCCCTATACTAGATGTATTGTATTTGAAATCTGTAATTAATATACAAAATCATAGTGGTGCTCATTTCTCTACCAATTCTTTAGAAATAAACTTAAATAAGAAAACATTTATAATTATACGCCACTACCAAATTGTACAGACAAGTAAAAAGTCTGGGGATTCAACAAACTTTGCCGCATACCGTTGTTATCAGATTAGACTACATCTTTTTATGATGACGGTGGACTGACTCCGTGGAAAATATGACAGTGTACAATATACGACTGGGAGGTAATTTAAGGCAAATGTAAGAAAAAAGATGAGTGAGTTTGTAACCCGAAAGAGAACAACTAAAGACATACAATATGCGACTGGGGACTGATCCTGCGAAAAATATTTAGGCGAAATAGATAACCGAAAGTTTGGGCAAAAGAAATGTAGTCACATACCTGATTTATTTCCGCTTTTCCAGGAACGAAGTCGCGATACGCGATGGAGATTGTGCGCAGCCCGTTGCACGCCATTGGCTCGATTACGTTTGTTACTAGCCGTGCCTGCATGTCGCGCGTGAACGTTTCCAAATGACCTTCGCGTCCATATATAAAGGCACATCTGGAAGGCAGACGGGACAGAACACACAGTAAGATTTGGAATTCGAAATTACTAAAGACGAATGATTTAATAGAATAACTAGAGATATAGTCACATTACTGTTCGAATGGATATACTTGTCACTTTCGATTCCAAGCAAATCGTTGACTATCCTACAAGTTTAAGGATGTTCACAAAAAGTGAAAAACAATACCACAATACCAACTTACGGTGATTTGTTCATTTTACAGGAATTCGCAGTCCTCGGTTAGCAAAACGAGAACTTATACAGGCTGAGTCAGAATTCGAGGTAGGAAACTTAAGGGGTGATAGAACACATCAATACAAGCAATTTTTGTAAAACAATGTATGGGCGGAACGCAAGGGTTGAAAAGTTACAGGTTAGTTTGCTACATTAGCATTATTAACATAGTCCAAATTATCGGAGCAAAAATGGGAAAATTTGAACATTTTGAGTACTTCGTAAAATATTACATAATGATATCACAATTTTGAGAAGTACAAAAAAAAAAATCTGGAAAACTTACAACGACTGATATTGGCACTAATCTCGGTATTCAAGTTGTAATAAAAATGGTTACAAACTTTAGATCAGATTTAAAAGCAGCTACAAAAGATCTAGTTTCACAAATATTACCTGCCTTACATTTCGAATCAAGATTACATTCTCACCATAAATATAAAAGTTAAACAACAGACATTTGCTGCATTCTGCAGTCCTTCGGTACAAAATAATATAATTTTCTTTTAATAACATAGGTTTTTATATTACATAAATAAATTTACGTACGAAAACCAGCGGAAACGCTGGTTAAATTATTACACAAAATTGTTCAAAGCATAAGCGTGGCATAGTTTTTGAGAACTCTTCGCAACAACAGACATTCATAATGGGGGTATACATTCTGGACGTATGTCCATATTACAAAAGATTATACATCTTGTTGACACACTCCGCCAATGAAGTCAAAGAATGGTGATTTGGTAACACATAATGCACAAATGTAGTCGGAAATCAAAGAACGAATATCTTGTCTGGTTATGCCCACAATTTTTTCTCTAAAGAGTGTTTGCGTTTAGACGTAACGCACCCACTTCCAATCGACGCCAGAATCACCATTCCTTTGCACGAAAAATTAAAGCAGATACAAAATAAATGAGCAAAGTGTCTGAATATAAAATTAAACCATTCTTACTTTTGAACTTATTGGGCAAGAAATATTAAGGTTTAATATTTTAATATGTGGACAACATTTTGCAATAAACAAAAGATGTTTGACTTTTATAGTTATGATGTAAACGACGTGTCACCTAGAGAACAAATTATTATATCCAATATTCGTTCTTGGAGAAAGATCTATCGGAAAATGCTATTAACATCGTTATAATTTGTAATTAATTAAACTAAATCACAGCAAGAGCCCCCAAACCAAACTGGCTCGCGAACAAAATGGAAAGAAGACACCAGGCCGCAATATCAAGACTAAGAATTGAGCACACAAAACTCACCCACAGCTATCTGATCACAAAACAGCCCCCACCCCAGTGCGAAGTATTATATATAATAAGAAAATTTCAGTGGAACATATACTGCTGGACTGCCCAAAATATAGCGTTTCCCGTCGTCAACATAAGTTGAAGCCGATCCTGGGTGATAACTTTACAGACAACTTAGCAACCGACCGAATAATACTTTTCCTTAAAGATACTGGTCTAATCAACGAAATTTTGTAAAAGGTTCCAATAGTTACTGGTGGTCGCTAATAACCGGTAGCAGTTGATGCGACGTAAAATAAACGTAATAAAAACAAAACTAAATCGTCTTTCTCTCTTTTTGTAATGAAATTCTGTTTCACCAAACGATGGTCGTGTGGTGCCAAAATTGCATGACTGCAAAATCCTACTGTGAAGCACAACTAACTTCTCAGAGACGATTACCGGGCATTACTGCATTAAGGGGTCTGGCCACCATGTGATTTTTTTTTCATTTTTTTTTTATTGTGTTATAATAATCTTTGAAATGTTACGCATCATTTAATCCATAGTTGGTACTGAAACTCGTAAAATTGCTAAAGTTACAGGTATTTCTCGGTAGGAAGGTCGAACCGCTGCGAGCGGTCGACCGCGCGGCTCGATTAGTGTATGCAACTCGCACGGTTCAGCACGTGCAGCTGTCCTATTGTGTCCTTTGTATGGGTTAGTAGAATTGTTTATTCGAATCCATACGAAGAAAAAGTGATGAAAAAAGAATGCGTAGGTCATGTGCAGAAAAGGATGGGCACACGACTTCGTAAAATCAAAAAAGAAAATAAAGGTCCTGCTGGCAAAGGAAAGCTAACCGATAAACTAATTAACGAGCTAACAGTATATTACGGTCTCGCTAGTCGAAGGTTCACTAACTCTAAAGACGAAATGAAGAAAGCTATTGGGGCAACATTCAAGCAGAAGAGCTCGACCGACGAAATCCCGCAGCATGAAAATTGTCGTCCGGGAGAAGACTCGTGGTGCTCTTGGCAAATATCAAAAGTGATTGGCACTTTGGATGAATATCTACACAAGAATCCTCTGCCTTGAATTGTTCAAGATGCCATTCGACCTGTTTATGAGAACCTCACTTAAGATGAATTGTTAGAACGGTGCGAAGGAGGCTTCACGCAAAACGCCAACGAAAGCGTCAACTCCGTCATCTGGTCAATGGCTCCAAAAACGAGTTCCAGCGGTGCGAAAACCGTCGAAATTGACAGTTACATTGCTATCAGCACTTTCAACGATGGGTACAACAGTATTTTGCTGATGATGAAGCTCATGGATCTAAGCATCGGAGATCTTAGAGCACGCCAAGCACGTAGATCTTCTCAAAAAGAGGCACAGGATGCTCAAACAGCTGCCGAAGAGGACATGTATGGACCAGGAATCGCTGATTGAAGGTAAGACTCACAAAAACCGCGCCGTCAGCCGAATAACCGCACCTTTACTTTCTTTTGCGATTATCTCGAAACTATATTTTTCGAAACGGTACCGCGTAAATCTCGTAAACTATCGGTCCGATTGCTGTGATTTTTGAACACAGTACTTTTAGATACATTATCTAAAGCGTAAAGTGGGATTTTTGCGATTACTTGATTAGTTTTTTTTTAATGACGTTTTTTCTCGTGAAGTTTCGGTGAAAATCGTGAAAAAAATTCTTCGGCTCACCATAATTCCCCTAATGTAAAAAAAAAAAAGTTTCCCCACGTTACGCTCTTGCAATACGATCCAGGAATAAGCTAATTTTTTTCTTTCAGATGCAAAATGAAGCAGGTAGTGGCGGTACCGCCCACCTGCGTTTCGTACCGAGGGCCTTCGAACGAAACGCCGGAATTTTTTATTTTTTTATCACAAAATTTTTTTCATTTGTTCACTAAACCGTTTTCTAGTATGTGAGAAAAAATAAAAATATTTTGTACTATATTTTCGCGTTTATGACATTTTTAAGAATAGTACTCATCTGGCGAGCGCACATGGTGGCCAGACCCCTTAAAGTCGTTCCAGAGATAGTGAATAGATTCCGAAAATGTATGAGGATATGACTACCTAGAAGTTAAGTAGACGTTCATATGTTTGTCTGCTCACGAAGAGGATAAAAAAAGACATGTCAATAACGACAGCAACAAGAACAACGAGAAGAGCAACGACAATGACGACACTGTCATTACTATTGCAATAAGAAGACTTTCTAATATTAGGTTTGGAATATTCGCCAACGTTACGAACTTCACCAAGAATTGAAAATTCCTAGTACCACGGTAGCATCAAGAGCGGTGTTCTAATAAAAGAATGATAAACTAAGTTCAAGTTTATCAGATGTTCTTTATCTATTTGAGAATTATTCTAATTGATCAATAAAATGTTTTCAACATCTTTTCTGATTGACAAACATTGATTTGTGATTATGAAGCGAGGGAAGTGAAGTGCAACTGTCACGACAGCATCACGATCTTCGACCATATAGTACGGAGCTACTGCTACAAAAGCTACTGATCGCGCGAAGTTCGGTAGTTGGAGGGTCTTATCGGCCCTTATGAGAGCCATAAATTATTAATGGGGACAATTTTGCGTATCGCCTAATAAGTAAAAAAAAACCTTCAACCCACGAGAATTAGACGTGGTCTTCCCTTTTTCCCTTAAATAAAATATTTATGATTTTTCCATGTACCAAAACATATTAAAAAGAACAGCTGTAGTACCTATTATAATATGTTAAATTGCCTGCTATCATCTGTTCACTGAATGTTTAGACTTGCCGAGCTCAGCTCGCTTGCCAGGAAAAAGAGTCCCCACTCTGGACATCGCGGCAACAGCCTTCATAACTTAAATGTTATAAATGTGAACTATGTAATATGATATGTCACAATAAAGTTTTATTTCTTGTGATTATTCCTTGTTACCGATGTAAAATTCATTATGTTCATTTGTTGAGAAGCTATTAGTGTCGAAAGTAAACATTCAATGTTTTTATACTTTAGTTTTTTTAAATGATTGAAACGCCAAGAAATCAATTAATCGTTTACAACTTCTGCATCCTAAATTGAAACTGCCTGGAATGATATGTTGAAATTAAGCCTAATATTTTTATGACGTTTTGCAATCAGAATTGTCCCGATATCTTAATTCGTCAAACAGTTATTGCTGTAAATGTGTTAAGAAAAAGTAAAACTTGATTTACTTCTTCTTCTTTCCTAAGCTTTTGCGGGACAAATAAACGATCAGAATGGATAATCCGTGTACGTATCTACGGATGCACTAAGTTTGAAGGAAATCGGTCTTCGACGATTTTGGAAGACTGAATTCGGGCTCGAAGCATGAGCGAACATTTGGTTGCGATCTGGCGAGAATACGCGTGGCCGTCGAAATCTCGTGTTTTGCTTCTCCGATCGCGTTTGACATATCATGCAAAGTTGCCCCTTCCCGATTTCGGCCGAATTTAGACGAACGGAACCGAAATCAGAATGACCGGGTGAGCATGTACTCAACGGAAGTTATACTTTCAGCCACTGTCCCCGGCGGCGCGCGTATCGAGCCTAGCGCTGTTGCCAAATTAGCGTTTTCACGCAAGCCAGCGTTCCGCGTTAAATGGTAGACCCTGTATATGAACCGCTCAAGCTATAGTGTAGTCCGTAACCAACATCTCTCATGCCAAAGTTACGGGTAAGCAGTAATGCGCAAACGCATACAAACAATGGGCAACAGCAGTCGGGAAAAGCGCGAATTCAAATTTCGATGGGATGCCGAACTACTACGATCAGTAGCTTTTGAGATTTGTAGACATAGAAAAAGGAAATTATTTCTTATAAGTCAAAATAGTTGTCCGTAATAAAAAAAATAGTTATATTTCAGGGTACTTATTACTTTTTGTTGTATTAATCCTATCTCTGCTAAATTAATTTATTATTAACTAAATATTATTATCATACGTAAACCTATTAATTAATAATAATCATACGTACCTATTAAATAATAATATCATACGTAATATCAGAAATACAAAAAAACTTTTTTTCCGTAGAAATACATTATTGATGCATACACATATAAAGAATAAGCTTGGTCAATTTGTTATCATTGCAGACATGTTTTCGTGTATCTAACAGCATTTGTAACTTTATAACTGTATAATATAACTTAGTTTTTCGAACAACGCATTAGAATAGGTTATGGCTGAGTCGACACATGCCGTCAGCCGTGTTGTCATAGCCTGTCATCACCTGTCATCGAGACGGAATTTTGCTATAGTTTTCGAATTCGACGCATGCGCATTAGTGTCAACTCTCACTTTCGGTACGGAGATGTTGGTTACGCTCCGCTCAGTGTATAAAGAGTAGGCTTGAACGGTCCATATACTATATGGTCGAAGATCACGATAGAAATGTTAGTACATCCATGCAAAACGAGCGAGCTGTATCGTTTACTGCCTTGACAATACGGCCCATCAAAGTTTCTTTGAGCATTTTTTCAAGAAAATTGATCGGGGCATGTTTCGATATGAAAAAACATTTTGTGCTTTAAATTAAAAATAAACAATGAAAACAATAATTTCGATTAAAATCATATTTTTTCTTGAAAGAGCATTCAAAAACACTGATTTTGAAGAAACGAACAATCCAATTGGTGCATTTATCGCAAAGTTATGACCATTCGAAAAAAAAAGCCTACTAAAAAAGCCTAAAAAAAAAATTTTAAGAAAATTGATGTTTCCGAAACAGATGGTTAAAACAATCTGAAAAAATTCATGAACGCATTTTTCATTGGTCTGAAAAACGTATAAAATTTTGGAAAAAATCAAAGGGTTGAGGTACAAAAGTGTCCTATTTGGCATGAAATGCCTCATATAGAATATAATAAAAGTTTTATAATCAGAGTAATTGAGAAGACAGTAAAAACATAAGAATATGATATAAGATGTATCGAATTGACGGTGATACTTACTTCTTCATGATGATCTCGGAGGCGCCCTTGGTAAATAATCGGTATCCACCACCGTCTCTAGGCACAACAGTGGACATGCTCTTGCGAACGCTGTTGAATGTGTAGACGCGGGTAAAGGTCTCCTCAGGGTGGTCGTCGCGCACCGTTTGGTAATTCTTACCGAGCGCGAGCACAAATCCGAGTAAGGCACATTCGGTTTTATTGCCGACTTGCATCGGTAGCTCTGTTGGATCCTATCAATAAAAAGCAAAGAGAAACGAAAGAATATAATGAGAAGAAAATCAAGGAGATAAAATCACCATTCGTTTAACCCTTTGCACTCGGCACCGTTTCGGCCGTTACCCTACCAGCACAACTCGGCGCCATTTTTTCGCAAGAACGTACACACCCTGGAATCGTGATATTCTATAGCAAATTATATTCAATATTTTGGAACCAAGTAAGGCATTGTAATGAAATTTGGTTTATATGTATTTGTGGACATTGAAGAACACATATTCACAAAGAAAAATCAAAATTTGTTTTCTTTAATTTTCTACAGTATGGTAAATTGATACGTCTTCCACGGAGATGTTTTCCTTTACACTCTTGTATCGCTATCACTATCTATAAAAGTTCTTCTATAAAGTTTCCCTATATCATTGACCCATACACGTGCACCTTTGTTCCACTAATTCTACATATCGCTCAACGGATTAGAGAATTGTATAGTCCATCGTGAACGCACTTCGCACGTTCGCTTTCGACGTGTAAAACCGTTTGATTTATTTATCATGCATCTTGATCATTTTATCATATTTTGATTTGTTTTTTGTGCCATTTTAATAGAAAACTACAGAAAAACATATGTTTCTTAAAAAATTGCGGTGGAATAAGTTGATTCTCCGTAATCGGTAATAAACTTTCATGTCCCCTCAGAGGGGACAACCAAGTGATATGCTAGACTTACGTTGTCCCCTTAGAGGGGGCAACCGAGTGCAAAGTGGGACACCGATTTTGTTTAAATTTTGCACAGACCTTCTTTAGCCGATTGTTCACGTATTTTGCCAAAAATGACAGCACCCCTCCATTTTTTAAAAACTCGAGGTAAAAAAACAAAAGTTATGGTTCCTGTTGACCTTTTGCAGACGTGTTTAAAACTGCCCCGTAATAGATACTTACACATTTATTTTGCAAATAAACAATGTTTAAAAGTATACATTATCGATAAATTCTTCAAAATTTCCTTGGTTTCCATGGAAATGGCATAGCAGAGTAAGTATGGCACTACCCTAGTAGTCTTATGGTCCGGGGTTCAAATCTCCATAGGGTTTTGTGTTTTATAGTACTTTTTGTTCAAAAGCAAATTTTTATTATCAAGCGCGTTTGAAGAACGTTAATATCATTGAAATTAAGTATAATTTATCATATTCAATAATTTCGTCGTTGCTTGATGTTAACTCCTGTAAGAACATACATGGGAGTATCCATATTTGGAGAAAAAAAATAGAAAGCAACAACCCGGACCCGATTCATCAATTGGTGTAATAAAACAACGGTTTCCCGATTCGACGCGGTATATCGACGTATCATTCAGAATATGAACAGATTATCGAAATTAGCTGCTAACAACTGTCACTCATAACGTGTGTCTCGTGGTGAAAGTTTCAAGGTGAAAGTAGCAAAAGTTTATATTCACTGGTGTGCTTTAGTGCAAATTCTAGGAGGAAGAAAAACAAATTTTTGTGTTTAAAGAAAGTGCTGGGTGAGTACCATTATTCCTAGAAAAGTTAACATCGAAATCTTGGTTGTATTTCTTACAATGAAAATATTAGAGCAATAATGATAATAGCTGAATTTATAAAATCTGTCTGACAGTTATTTCAGTGACATCAAAAATGGATCAACATTCTACTAGTGTATGTGCTAATGAGGTTTTTGGCTTCACTCACGACATTGCAAGTATTACAAAACAGGAACAGTCAAACGCCGTATTGGTGATACTGTGAGCCGCACGATTTCATATGGTACGCAACTACTTGTAAAAGAATTATATAATCGTTTTATTGGTATGGATTGCGAATTTTAGTTCACTGAGACTGACTAATTACAATATGAAAGCGATACAGTGAGCGGTGCAAATCAAGAAAATTTATTCTTAGTAGAAGTGCACGAGTTGATACCTTCCTCAAGTAGTGAATCTCATTCTGCGTCACCACCATCCAAAAAAGAAAAAATGCAACACGCTATGTTGACGGAAAAAGTAAAACCTGGAACGGTTGCAAAACTCCATCTAACATGGGGTTTGAAAACGTTTCAGATAAAGAAAGGGTTTCACATAAAAAGAGACACCAAATTTATAGAGCGGAGGAAGAAATAACCAAGGGTGGCACAAAGTGCGATAAATATGCTAACAGCGAACTCAAGCTGAACTGAAAAATGTAAATGACTATTTAAATCATATTTTCAAACTATATATGAAGAAGAATAAAGGTTCGGTTTTTGATTCGTGGACTCGTCAAATAGGTCCAAGCGCATGTAATGAGAAATTTCGGAATGCCAATAATGATAGTTTGTGCACTTTGCAAGTTATTCAGCCTTACAGCACACCGGTATGTCAGGCATGCAATACATATTATTACCATCAAGTCAAGTTATTTATTTAAACGTATACAAAATTCAATAATATTCAATCAATTCATAAAAATATTGCGAAAACATCGCGTAATGTTAATTATTGTTGCACAGAGAAACGAGAAAAAATTATGAAAAAAAGAAAGTACCTAACAGGATTCGAACCCAGGCAAAAAGTTTCTCTGACGTAAAAGATTGGCACCTTGACGCAGCGCTAGCGACGTTCTTCACTTAATCTTCTTTCTTTTACTATAGGATGTAAGGCTACACGGTAACATGGATTTTTTTCCAATTATCTAGTTTTCTTGCATTCTTAGGACTGTTCAATATACTCAATAACATTAAATATCCTATAAATTAGTTATATGACAAAAACTAAACCAAGGTTTACCTCATACGGTGTTCTGAGACGCAAGAACTGGATAGAGACGCGAGTTTTCATTTTTCCGACACTGTTACACCAAACTAAAACTTGAAAAAAATCAGAGAAACGTTCATTGTAATATTACACCATAGGAAAAACCGGCATCTCTGATATGGACCTTTTTTTTTTTCATCTATCGTCAAGGAAATCTTCGGAAGACTCTCGTCTTTGATAGGGCGAAGCCGAGGCATGTCAGAGTCTTACTGACTAAAACCCAGACGTTACTCCTCAGAGGAGGGTGCTGTACTGGTCGTCGCACGGCGTCCGCCCAGGAGCGTTTGATCATAACGGCATAGTACTCTCGTATATACTCAATCATGACACTCCCCTCCTCCGAACTGGGAAGCTGTCGGTCCAGTTCGGTATTGCCCTGCTAACTACTCTTGAGGGTGTGGAGAATTTCTTAACAAATTAAGGCTTTTCTAAAAACAATTCGGGGGTTGCGGATATGAGTTTGTTCAGTGGAGTATCGATGTTAACCAAGGAAGAATATATTTTTCGGACTTCCGGTTTCCCGGGTTGTTGGATGGGAGCGCGAGTAAACTTTTGTCTCATGGCGGAAAGTCATTTCACCTTTGGTTGGTTAGTTAGTTGGTGGTTGGTTGGTTATTTGACTGACGCAGGCCCTGGTCGACCGTACCTTGGCTACGTTCTTTTGTTCTAAACGGGGGATATTCGACGGGTTAATTCCACCGTGAATCTATTGTAATTTAAAAGTTTGCTTCAACAAAACAGACTGTCACCTTATCCGGATCGCTACCACCGATCTGTCTCTGATATGGACCTCCTTCAGTATCGAATCAATGTTTTTCTGACTAATTTTTTGGTTTTTATGTTTTTTCAGTTGAATTTTTTATATAAAAATCTGAAAAAAATCTGAAACGTGCGCACCATTACTTACCAGATGAATCGCTGATTTTCTTAAATTTCTTTTATCCAATAGATTCCGAGAAAATGGTGGGAGGAGCGCACAGTACATTTTACCCTCCCCCGCCCCCCACGGTCGAGATACAAAGTTGAAAATTCACAAAAATGTTTCTTTTTTCATAAACTATCGAATGGCCCATTCAGAATTTCAATCGGTTTAGGTGCACTTTTGATCGTCTTATTCGGCTATGCCCTTTCATAGATAGTCACAGCGAAATAAGTAGTGTAAAAGAAAACATCACCGTAGAAACATGTATCAATTTACCATACTGTATAAAATTATAAGAAACAACTTTTTACTTGTTTTGTAATTATGTGTTCTTGAATATCCAAAAATACATATAAAACAAACTTTATTACAATTCCTCACTTGGTTCCGAAGTTGTACTTACACAATATCATGATTCCAGGATGTACGTTTTCGCGAGAAAGTGGCGTCGAGTTACTGGTAGATAACGACCGAAACGGTGCCGAGTGCAAAGGATTAATTTAAATATCTTACTGGTATTGTAGCAACACAAAATTCTTTGAATGCTTCTTCGACTCATACATCAATAGGCCTGATTAAATAAACTTTTAGAACTTTACACTTTGGCAGATCTCAATAAAATAAGGTGATTGAAACTGTGGACGTTATTCAATGAGTCGGGCATTAATTTGACAGCGTGAAATGAATTACGAGCAATATTATAATCAATGCTAGCGGATCCAGCACGAAGAGTGCATATCTATCATAATTTCAAAGACCTACGTATATAAAAGCTAATAAATATTTCAATCATTACACAACATAATTTTTTCTCGTATGACTTCCTTATATTCAGAACGTAAACGCACACGTGAATTTAAACGACATTCATGTGCAGAGATGGTTAATATCGTGCTTGCAAACGAGGGTACTTTGTCACGAATATTATTCAAACAATTCAACACACAGACCTCACATGCAAAAAATATTTGACACTGTCTCTAAAAAAGGATTCTTTCTGATAAGCCAGCGAATAACGTATTGGAACAATTTTCGGTGTAGGAACTCAGTTGACGTCTTTATAGGGTTATACATTTTTAACGCGACAAGGGCAACATAACTGTTAATTTTTTCGTGTGAAATAAACAACAACAAACAATTGTCCACTTATTGGATATATTAGCACAGCCTTGTAACATTCCACTTTTGAAACATCTCAATACTAATGCCATCAGGCCCCAATTGCGGTTTTTAACTTATATGGCGCATATTTCGCACATGTTTGTAACTCCTTTTTGTACAGCTTGCAACAAATTTGAGGTCCATTTTCTTGTTAATGACACAAATTCTGAACAAATTTGTATGTGAATTGAAACGTGTATTGAAGTATTACCACAATTGGATGCGCGCTATTGCGAGTGCTATGCAAAATTCGTAAAACTACCACAGCAAACTTTAACAACTGGAAACATTTGTAGACAATAAAAATAACAACATAAAATGAAACTGAGATTATTTGTTTCGTGAAGAACCATTGCATATGCTATACCGATCTGAGTTGCTGATTATCTCGTCATACGATAAAAGTAATTTCAAACTACTGTGCAAATACTGCCAAATATACACTAACAGCGTATCTAATATTTACTTAAAGATGCCCATTATTCTGAATTTTTATAAATTCTATTGTACGATTTTAGATTTATCATATTTCACTAGATCGGTCTAATGCAATTCGAAACAACTATGGTACATATTGTTTATCTTTTAACGTAAGTCAGATTATTTTTGTTGGAACTGTTTATATGCGTTTTCTATAGAACAAGTCTGTCATAAGAATAGAAACGACTTTGAATGGTCATATTTCAGTCAAATATCACGTTTAAGTTAATATGTTTTCAGTTTATTTTGAATCAAACAAAAATTTGTATAATTTCAGACATGAATAACAACAACAAATAATTTATAAGAAACGCAACAGCTTGTATTCGAAAGCTTGATTAAACAACATGAAGGCAAACCCACATAACATGACCTTCTTAAATATCTGCATCATTTTGCTTAATAGGAGTGGACACGAGCGGACAAAAATGTTTCGTTCACAGTGGCAAACCCTATGATCCAGTTGGATATATTTGCATATAATGTTTTATTTGAAAGATTTTTGCAAAATTTTAATATAATCGGAGAATGTTGCCTTGTGAAACTCTTTGTAAAATTAAAACAAAATTCGCACCTCACCAAAAATTTATATTTTCCATCGTTAATCAAGAACGTTTACTGTTACACTCCGAAATAAGCTGCGCACAACTGGCGAAGCATTGGAATTTTCTCATTGGTGGTGTAATAATGTGTTTGCGCATAACTTGTAGCAATAAAAATGCTAATTACGATGGCAATTATGACAATGCAAGCAACAGCAATAACAACAATAATACAAATATTGACATCACAAGCAAAACAACTAACTGTAATTAGTAAGTAATAGTGGTTGTAATCGTTGAACGTTACTATATTTACTATTTCATAATTGCTTACCTGCGAGGGCATTACTCTGGAAGTATATGCTGAATTGATCGAAATAGCTTGCACGATCAAATCTCCAATCTGCTCCGGTATATCGCCGAATGTCGGAATTGTTTTGCTCATCTTCTCACAAATGTAGGATTGAACAACAGTCATACGATTTGTTGTCAGTGTACCGGTCTTGTCGGAACAGATTGCTGTCGCATTTCCCATTGTTTCACAAGCATCAAGATGTCGCACCAAATTGTTGTCTTTCATCATTTTCTGCAACGGAAAGCATATCAGTTTAAGCCACACTGACATTGTAAAGGAGAACAACTTGTCTGTAAAGTATTAATAACTGTGATTCCTGCCAACAAACAGTACGAAAAGTTTATTTTCCCGTATACATATAGCTGAAGCACTGGATATTTTTGCTACCTATTGTTAATCGTATCAGCTAATCGACATTTATGACAACACCGTTGACCATTATAGAGGAACAATTAACACGATATAAACAGTCGAAAGAAATGGTGAATTCAGCCTTGCACAGTTGATAACATCAATATTCCCTAATATTTTAACATTAGACTTCGTTCGATCATAAATGCCGACACAATATTTAAATCTTACATGAAATTGAGATTCAGATAAACCACATTGTAACTAGAGATCCGGTGATAAAACATGCATGAAGACGCATATACAAAGACGAGAACATTTAAGGATTGGGATTAATAGGTTTTATTTGCTTCTTATGTTGTGTGTGAATGGAAATACGCCCTGATCTTTACGTACGTCCAATTTTGAAAATCAACAATATCCAATGGTCCAAAATTTAAAGTTTAGAGATAAACCATTGTTTTACCGTATATGAGATATCGATAATGTATACTGCAACAGATATGCGAGTGTGCACGTAGCTTTTTGACCAGAAGATACCTTGTACCCAAAAGTAACCGGCATCGTACATCCACGTAGCGTGTACTTGCAGTACAAGATTGCCCAGCTAGGGCGAAATACATGGACTTCTTTTGAGTCATTATGCCAAGTAGTGCCCCGATGACAGCGCATATGGTTTTTATGACAGTCTTTTGAAAGTAAATGTAGTAAAAGTTTGATACGAAAACATGCCACGATCTTACGAACAACGTGTGGCTGTAATGTTTTGCGTTTTACTCGGGAAGAACGCAGCTGAAACCTTTGTAATCATGCAATCAGCTTCCCATGAACATCTCCTGAGCAAAACACAATGTGCGAGTCGTTTCCTCGATCTAAAGGAGGAGAAACGACGATTCGTGATCGGCCCACTCCGGTCGTCCATCAAGTGCGCAAACCGAAGACAACGTTAGCAAAATCCACGGTCTGATCACGGAAGATCGTCGAAGAACGATCAACCATCTAGAGTAATTATCCAGGTTGTCCTGGTGCACTGTTCAGCGCATTTTGCACAGCAATGTAGGATTGTGACGAGTGGCCGCTAAAGTGTTCCAGACTCCTCACTGAAGAACAAACGGATTTTCGCGTGAAAGCTTGCCGCCCAATGAAGGAGACATTCGCAGACAATCTACAATTTTTTAGCAAAAATATAACAGGCCACGAGCCATGGTGCTATAGATACAATCCCGAAACAAAACAGCAATCATAATTTGCATCTTCCTGAGTAAAAAGAAAGACATTACAGTCGCAAGTTGTTCGTACGATCTTGCCATGTTTCCGTGTCAAACATTTACTACGTGAACTTTTAAAGAACTGCCATAAAAACTATATGCGTCGTCATCGGTGGGCGCTACGTGACAAAATGACTGAAAAGAGGTCTATCTACTTTCCCTAAGCGGCGCAACCTCGTACTCCAAGTACACGCAGCGTGGGAGTACGATTCCAGTTACTTTTGGGTACTCCCTCGTATAACCACATACCTACTATTATTTTAAGTTCGTAGACAAAGTAATTACTTATTGAGTCTTACTGGATCACTCATAAGTTGTAACCAAGTGTCGTTACATTTGTCCTTAATTTGATATAAATTACTATAATTCCTACAGTTCTGGCATCACAACATAAGTGCTCTATACGTCAATGCCAACGTTTTGAGCAGCAATGCGATGCATTACAATTACAGGTGGGGCGTGCAGAAAGAGAGCTGACTCACAAGAGGTGGACCAGGGTTGTGGGTCACCGATTTTGTTCGAATTTTATACAGACCTTCTTGAGTCGAAAATATTGAACACGTGTTTTGTCAAAAGTGGTAACACTCCCCCATTTAAAAAAAAAACGAGTTAAAAATCCATTTATTTTATCGCGCTGAAATTTTGCAGACGAGTTTGAAATTGCCTCCTAAAAAATTCTTACAGATTTATTTTGCAAATAAACAATGCTTAAAAATATACATTATGAATATGTTCTATAAAATTTACTCGGTTTTTATTTCATGGCATAAATCTACATACGGTTTTGTGTTTTGTATTTTTTCTGTTTCCAAATGCAAATTCCCTTTTTCAAGCACGGCGTCAATACTTTAATATACTTAAAAGCAATTACATTTTATTACATTCCATCATTTTGCCAACGTTTTTGCGTTGCTTTCTACAAGAACAATATTATATATAGGAATATCCAGGTTTGAAGAAAAAAAAGAGAAATAACCCGAACCTGATTAATTTATTGATCTAATAAAAAAACGGTCCCTTGGATAGAAGCGTTATACCCAGGTATCATACGGAATGAGAATAGATTATCTGAACTTCTTGCTAATAACTGTCACTCATTACGTATCTCATGGTGTTGGTCGTGGTTGATATGGATTGCGAGTTCGGTTTGATGAAGGTGACGAAATACAACATGGATATACTAAACGATGAAAATTAAAAAAATTTATTGTTCGTAAAAGTGCACAAGATGATACCTTCCTCAAGTAGTGAATCTTATTCTGCGTTTCCACCATCCAAGAAAGGAAAAATGCAACACGTCACGTTGACGGAAAAAGTAAAAACTGTAACGCTTGCAAAACTCCATCCAACGTGGAGTTTAAAAACGTTACAGATAAAGAAAGGGTTTCACATAAAAACAAACACCAAAATAGAGCGGAGGAAGAAATAGCCAAGGGTGGGACAAAGTGCAATAAATCTGCTAACATGGAACAGTGAACTCCCAATCGTTCGATTGGAACAAGAGATATTCGTGCTTTTGTGTCAACTTGTGTAAATTATTTCTGTGTTTGCAAGAACCAAGTGGATGGTTTGATCCCAGGTTTATGCATCACATATCAAAATTGCCTGCTGAACTGAAAAATGTTCAACCAATGTGTACAAAGTCAGGCAAATTAATGAAAGTAAAACACGTTGACTATTTAAATCATATTTTCAAACCGTATGTGAAGGAGAATAAAGGATCGCTTGCTGATTCGTGACTGGTCAAGTAGCTTCGAGCGCATGTAATGGGAAATTTGTGAATGTCAATAATGATAGTTTGTGCACTTTGACAGTTATTTCGTTTCACTACACATCAGTATGTCAGGCTTGCGATGTATATTTTTACCGTTAAGTCAAATTATTCATTTAAATGTATACAAAATTCAACAATATTACTAAAATAACAACAGGATTTAAGTACTCGCAAAGGTGCCATTAAAATGTATTCTTTAATTCATCAACAATTACCGGTACAAATTTTTTCGGTAATGATTGAATTTGCATGGTAAGTACGCGAAAAATTAATACACTGCCGCATTTTTTTTTTAAATGTAAGCCAGGTTTGTTTTTCTGAAGATGTCATGCAAACAGTGTGTACGTGGAAAATACACGTAATTTGGTCGCGGTGCCGACAAAATTTTTATTTAACATGTTCTTGCGATAAATATCATCCACATAGTTGTACATCATATTATTCTCTATAAATGTAATATATATATTACTGATAAATTTTGGAATTATAGTCAAAACAAAAAGTTAAAAAAAATAGCCAACAAAAAATTACAAAACGCAAAACCGTATGAAGCCTTGAACCGTGACCTGTGCATTAGTACCATACTTACTCTGCTACACCGCTTCGAGAGTAAATTTTATGGAACTTATCGATAACGTATATATTTTTATATTGTTTATTTGCAAAATAAATGTGCGAGTATCTTTTAGGAGGCAATTTCAAACACGTCTGCAAAAATGCAGAACGATCGATAAATTTGGATTTTTGGTCCCGATTTTTTAAAAATGAGGGAGTGTTGCCACTTGGCACAGCACGTGTCTAATATTTTCGGCTAAAGAAGGTCTGTGCAAAATTTAAATTAAGATTCTCGAATAGAGTGTACTGCATTCCATTGTGATACTGATGTTCGCGGCCGGTTTTACCCGCGATAACCTTATTATTCTACCTTCTGTCTTGTAGGCCATCCTACTTCGAACCAATGTTTATCTATTACCACCAACCCTTTAACATGTGTAAACAGAGCAAGGTAGAATAATACCTAGAAGAAATTCGCGCGGGGCATTGGAAGGTATACTATTCTGCAACCTTGTGCTATTAGAATTTATTAGGGACCCGTAGAGCATTTTTTGTTTTTATTTGCGACCGAAGTTTATGTTTATATGCGTCAACACCAAATTTTGTTCAACCATTCGTTCGGTTGTTCGACCGCATTCTAATTCCTTTACCCAAAATACAATAAGCTCCATACAGTTGGTTTGTAATATTTATTCAAATAAGAAATTAATCGTGCAGCGTTAATCATTCAGCAATATATTGACATTTATCAAAGAGTGCTTTTACCAGTATACCGTTGTCATTGTATAGAAAAAGGTACATTGTACCCTATGTTATCCACAGGCACTTACAAGAGAAAATAATAAGAGATTCAATGGTTTCTACTTGAGGAAATACAGCATAACGAATAGAAGGAAAGGCACTTTTTCCCCTATTTTATTTTTTTTCTGGCTGTGAGACACTTACATACTTATTGGAAGCCATATTGAAGAAAGAAACTTTCAATATTGTAAATTGCAATGCATAACATTTGCTCGATAATGAAACTCTTCAGCGACTGCCCCGCACATGATCATATGTGAATTAACATAAATCATCTTGAGCACGAGCACAGGGTGTTATGGACTTACCTTTACGGAATAAGCCAGGGACAATGTAACAGCTAACGGTAGTCCCTCTGGCACTGCAACCACCAGTACGGTAACACCAATGATGAGGTGCCTGACAAGATCTCCCGCATATGTATTCTTCCACGGTTTGCCCTCTATGACGAACGTCGTTACGCAGAATTGTATGACTAGAATGACCACTGTCAATACAGCGATCGTCGAACCAGCGTAACCAATCTGGATTGCCAATTTGGTGAGCTTCGCTTGCAGGACACTTTTTTCTTTCTTCCCAGTTTCCGCTGCGTGACCGCTGCCACTGCCCGTTCCACCACCGCCATGGTGATTCTCACCATCGTGTTTGCCCATAGCATGACTGTTGCCCGTTATTTCGGACTCGTCGCCTTTTTTTGACGTTGGCACGACAAGTCAGAGGAGAAGAGAGAACGACAGAAAAGCGGAAGACACGTTTTTGTCAGATGAGAATCACACTTGTTAAAAATATTCTCTTTTCTACATATAAAACTAGTTTCAGGAAATGAGATTAGAGGAATTGATAATTATAAATGTAGGATCGTTTAATTTTAAGAGTTGTGTAATTGGTAACGTTTGTAACGGCACTGTATTAATTAAACCTGATATTTTTTTTTTAGGAAGCCTCAGAATCGCAGGTGTTAATGACAGGCATGAGATTCTACGTACACGACCCGCTAAGACAGCGCTTATACATGATATGTGATATGATACTTGAAATTTTTATTCAAATTAAACCGCGAAGATTGGGCAAGCAGTGTTAACGCTGAGTAGTTTTAAGTAATAGATTACGCCATTCTGATCAGAGGAACTGAATACGCATTAGATTAGTTAAAAATGTTTGATCTTTCCTATTGTAATGTTACAGATTAGATCAACGTATAATGATAAAATGAAGTAATGTTGAAGTTCAATTTGAACAGGCACCACAAAAAACAACCTCACTATGTAATCCAAATGGAAGTATTGCGTAACCATTTACACAGCGTAATGTGTGCATATAATATTATTCATGTGTTGCGCAAATTTTAAATAAAAACTCTTATGCCAAAAACACGGAAAAGGATAACATCCAAATAAACGTTAATCCATATTTACCGACATTATGAATTTCAATCCATTGACAATAGTACATATATCTAAATCATTACACGTTAAATCAAATACGGTATATGTATTATGCTTACGAAAAATAATTAATTACTTTGAATTGTTTAAATTGTAAAATTTCTTGGAAGAAGTGGACAACCAGGCAGTAGATAGTTTAACGAATTAAAAGAATTATCCATAAAAGAATAACGTATGTTCCGATGAAAATTTTGTTTTGACAAATTAGTCTTTGAAGATACAATTTTCATTATCTGAATGTACTAAAATTGCAAATCAATATGTCTCAATCAACAGAAGATTTAATTTTTTTTTTGCGACGTATAGTGGCTTGTAGAATGACTTTCTGTTATGTCGTGCGGTCTATCACGTTGCATACTAAACCTCTATATTGCAAGCAAATTCGACCAAATTTTTACCAGTTGATTTAAAATTAAATAGCTATTTAATTGCCATGAAGATTGTTTTGCATAGCGTATCTAGGTTGTATTCAGATCCGAAAAATACATCTTTAAACGTACGTTGCATATCATGCGAGTTAAACGACTATATACGCACATTACAAATAAATTATATAAGTTTGTTAAGTATCACATTTCAAGTGAGCCAATTTAGTGTACAAACGGTAAAGACGCAAAGCTAAGAGCCATTCAAATCAATACTCAAAAGCAAAAATGAGAAAATTCCAAACGGAATAATTGTAAAGATTTACGTGAGAAGAATGTTTGTAAGCATACAGCAAGGACATTAAGAAGCAACCATATACAAATTAAGAATTAGTACGCCTGTATAGAGCTAATAAAAGTAAATATTTGAAATTCCTTGAAATGGTATCTTCCGGATTTATATCCCAGATAACTTCTGCTTCGAGTATCGAACACCGTATGCTTAATAGACATTTTTATATTATTTGGCCAGTCTAGTTAAGAACCCGAACCCCTTCCCTCTACAATATTTAGTGAAAGGGCAAGCGGTCACCTCATTACATACTTGCTTTTAATAATATTCCGTGAAGATGCCGTGCACAAAGCGGGAAGAATTTCACATTCTCATATTGTCCGCAAGCGCAATCTCAAGATGCATCAACCCGACAAAATTGTTAGAATTAGGTTACAATGAGATTAATGAATAAATCAAGGGATCTAAATGCTTTCCGCGTTACAACTATTTTGCAAGTAGATCTCATAAACTACAACGTTACTTTAAGTTGTAAAGGTATTTAAACAAAGTCCTTCTGCAGTCAAAAGTAACTAGATGTAGCTAGGAAAATATAGGGAGAAAAGCAACACAAAGACCAAAAACGACGGGCGGTGCGCATCACATATTGTCGAATTTGTATAAATGATCTGTTCCAGATAACTGTGGATTAAAGAATGCAAACGAGGATGCGCCGTCTGTTCTTTCGTATACTGATGATGAGAGCAAAGTGTATCTGGGTTCTGAGTAATTTTTACTACAAAAAATCGTAAATAAAAAATGATGCGTTAACTGATATTAATAATTAAAAAATTTTACTATGTATATTCACATATATTTTTAAGAATAAGGCGGAGAAAATAGGAAAGAGAAACATATTGTATTGCCTTCATGCGAATAGAACATTATTGGCCATATATTGCAACCACGTAGTTATTAATAGCAAATACAGAAAGTAAAACTTATTATATATTGACTAGTACTCGAAAAATAGAGGAGTCTTTCACTGACGGTCACGGGGAAAACAGCTACCAAACGTAGAATTCAGTATTCCCGATATTAATATTTCTTGATATTACTCAATTTTCAATTATCCGTTACTAGAACCAATTGATAACATCAGTGCACACCTATCTCTTGATTAATGGCCGTCCATTGGAGAAGACAGTTCCATTCCTTAATATAATGATATTAATAGTTCTTAAAGTTCTTAAAATATTTGTAACTGATGCGTGAGTAATGTCACTTTTGAACCTTTAATGGTAAAATCACTGTGTGTGTGTCTGGACCCTGTATGCCGTTTATACGATAATATAATCAATAAACATAATGAGTATTTATTCTGGATAGTATAAATTGCCATAAATCTTCTATTCGCAGTTTATGAAGCAATTTGTGAATTTCTTGGAAGAAAGAAAAGTGTACGAGACATTGAACATTCGTCACTTTGTGTTAATGTTGTCAAGGGTGTCGAACGACAGATGATTTGCATGGGGTACAAATGCAGAAGAAGAGGCACAAATAAACAGAATGAAAAAGAGGGAAAGATAAAGAAAGGCAGAGTGTGAGCGGTGGGGGGCAGCAGGAGAAAGATAGTAAAGCATCGAATGACAAAAGAATAATGAAACAAGTGATTCAACATGTGTAAATATTTTGCCAACATAAGCGCACCAAAATTGTCAATTAAAAATTTAAATGGTGAATTTAAAACCGGCTAAAGATTTGGCAATACAATATAGAGAATAACAGCTGATGGCATAACAATGCCTGTCTGTTTGTCAATGAAAATTTGTCCAAATAGAACATATCAGAAATATAGAATTATATTTGAATTACCATTATACTTTTTCTTTCCCGTAACCTTATCGAACAATATCATAGTCTCTTACTGATACCGTTGGTATACTATTCTAATCAACATTTAAACGGAAACCCGCATTTTTGTAAATGTCTACTGTGTTGTATCTGCTGACCAAACTGCAATATGTTCTCATTAAATTACATTAATCAGTACATAAATAACTAAAGGCACCTGTATTACGAAATCAAGGGTAAGAGTATTGCCTTTTTGAACGAAGTACAGGCATTGTTCAACATTTTCTAAGTGTCTGATGCGAAACAGAGGAAGATTCGGCAATCAAAATGTTGGTCATCTGTTTATCAAGCATTTGTGAAGAATGCGTATATGAAGCTCGTTCAACAATATCCGTTCAACAATATCGTTCAATAATATGAAGTACTCGGGAAATATATTAGGCCAAATAACATAATAAAAGCTACTACTATCACACTAACTCGAGCATTGCACCCAAAAAAGGAAAGTGGGGGATACGCCATGTGTGGTAAAATGCTGTGTTACTTCATGGATTGTACATGTGCATAGCTACATATGCAACTCAAAAATATGCAGATATACTGATTGATGGGAAATTAAAATGGTAATAGTCACACGGCGTCAGTTTGCGACAATACATATTGTTTCCTATAAAGCGAAAACAAAAGGTAATATGAAGCGGACAAAATAAAGAGAGGCGGAACAGAAGAAGTAGAAGAAAAAGAACGAAAAATGTCATTGCTGTGCTACGATAGAAAAATGTCAAGGAAATATATGTATATATACATATGTTTACACATGTGTATGGATACGGATGAACAAGTTTTTTCCGCATTTTTCTTTTCACTGTCTCATTTCGCTTTTTTTTCTTTCTGTGTTTATAATCTGTTTCTGTAATCAATGTGTAATCACCTGGTAATGATTTCTTCTTCCGCTGCTTTTTAGCCTCTAGAGGAGAAAAAAATGCATGCAAAAACAAAAAGTTCCATTAGCATACATGTCGCACAATGTCGAGTCAACAGGGGGGGGGGGGGGGGGGGGGGGGGGGGGGGTGTCAAATTGGCATAAATCGTCGGATTAATTTTGTAATATTACCCCTACTTGTGAACCCCCCCCCCCCCCTAGCACCACCCGTTTTTACAAATTTCCTAATACCGTTCCAAAGTTTGGAAGAAAACTCGAGTTTGAAAGATTATCGACATTCAGAGAGTGTGAATAGATCAGACGTAACTAACCCTCGTGAACTGTAATTGGATAATCAATATTAGTATACTAATATTTTAATACTTCAATATAACTCTTCAAATTAAATTTTAATCTAATTGTGGATCATATATCCATACAGTATGAAAGAATAAGGGGTCATTTTACAAAAAATATACGCAAATTTAACATCCCTCCAATTCTTATGTTAATATGATAAGGATAAGCGCTGAAAAAGTTTGACAACTAAAATATTAAACAATTGAAAACTGAAGCATGTAAAAACTACAATTTATGAAAATATAACTACTGATAACATATAACATAAAATTCAACGTCGGAAAATTGAAATATAGCAAGTATGAAAAATATAAATTTTTTAGGATACAATTTTTAAATACGGCACGTATTGATAATGGCACAATTCAGTATTAAAAAACTACGGGTCTTCACATTACAATACGTGAAGCGTTGAAAATTGTATCATTAATAAGAAAAAGTTAGAAGTAATGAAAATCACAGAACAAAATGTTTGTAAAATACGACACTCTATATAATTTATTAGTATAAAAATACATATCCCGATAACTGAAAATGACAAGATCGTCTATTGTTAAATTGGAAATTACGAAATTACTAAATACAAAACATAACCTGCTATTGAACATTTAATTACATTTCAGAAGATATATTTGATAGTATAGAGAAATTCCAGGATGTAGGGACAGAATACTACTAAGAAAAGTAAACTTAAATGTCGAAAGTAACGTGGTTACTATTTCTTTACATTAAGTTTTTGGATACTATTAATGCATTAGTATTAAACACAATTGTTCTACACTTTCGAAAAGCAAATAATTCAATACAGAAATGCTTCGGGTTATTGTTTTCATTCCCTGTTGTGATAGAAGGAAAGGGAAATCTATTAAATTTTCTAAACAGTTCTACAGAAAATAATTGTAAGAGATAACGTAGTAAAATATTAATCTTCATAAAGACAAATACTAGGGGCAGAAAATATGCTGCTAAGGACAGTATGTGTTACAAAACAAAGCATTCTTTGTATCCACAAACATATACAAGATTTAGCAACTGTAACTTTCGTGCAGTAAGTACGTATGTATATATGAAGTTGCACAGATAATTAATGAAAAAGAGATCGCAGGAAATTCTTTTCCATTGGGTTATCTTAGTTTTGTTTACATGAAGTTAGAAAAATAAGTTTTTGTTTTTCAACAGGAAAAGCGGCACACTGCAGGAGAATGCTAAACTATAAAACAACAGACAAGATTGAACTCCCTTGAGGAAAGGCAAATATCTACATACATATATGCATCAAGCTATATGTATGCATTAATTAATTACGCTTCACAAAGATCTACAAACGAACACAAGAAAACTGCTAGTGTGCGGGAGAGGGAGGGGGGTGGTTGTGGTGTTTGGCAGGGAATAGATACTATCACATATTGCTAAGGAACATTAAACCTTAATTCATTGGCAATCTAAGATTCCTTTTGTCGCGCTGATTTTTTCAGTAATTCTGTGGTAATAGAAATCTTGATTAAATCGTGATACAAATAAACTGAAACTTAGCTCGATTTCAATACTTTGTATTCATCCTCAAAAATGGTGTAATCAACAGGTTCCTACGAAGGTTCTAACATGTAAACAAGTTGGTCAATAAGACAAAATAGTTATAAAACTAGAATGTTAGTAATTGTAACGCGTAAGTACAGGTAAAAGTGTCAAAGTGATATTTAGAGAGGGATATCGGTAAAAAGATATTTTGTTGCATCGGTTGGAGCAGGTATATTTGCAATCTATGTATTGACATACCCTTTTTCATTTTCTTAATTTCTTGCTCCTGTTGGTCAACGGCTGCACCGAGGAGTGTGAAAATGATACCCGCCTGAGAATTGACACCCACAGCGGTTACCAACATCTTGCCAGAACCCTCCATCACATGTGTACCTTTTGTTGTTGCAGCAGAGTTAAACAAAAACTCAGTTATCATAGAGCATTTTTTCGATTGTTGGTTATGAAGATATACCTATCCTCCGATTTACACTGAAGGTAGATTCCTTAGAAAACGGTGTAAATCGAAATTATAGAATTGTATAAGTAAAATCGGGTAAATCGAAAACAAACTAAAATACGCAGAAGTCCTTTATTTCACCGGAAAATAAAACTAAACACTCATATCGTAAAAAAAAATAACCGTCTACTTATAAAATGAATTATATAAAGCTATGTTTATGAAATTAATTTTACATATAGAAACAAGAAAATAAAATTACAAAGTTGAACTACAAATTTTGTTATTGTTACTACTTTCGCACACTGCGTACAGAAAATATCAGAAAACATATAGAGATACGTTTTGAATCGTAACAGTAAAATCCCTAAAATTTTAATAAAATTATAAAAACGCTAGAAAAACTATAATTGTTTATGCATACGAACGGAAGTTTGATTGTAGATACAAAATGGGAGATACCCATTTTTATGGAATTTTTTTTTAAATGGAATTAAAAAATCACAACAAATACAAGCGCCAATTTTATCAAGTGAACCAAATTAAAATATGCCAGCAGAAAATGTTTCATTTTTAAAAGCCATGTTTTAAAAACCATGTAAATGTGAAATCCCGTAAATAAAGTACCGTGTAAATCGGCGGATGGGGGTGGATACTTTAAATAATTGTTCGACAGGAAAATGTAGAAAGCAGTTGATTCAATTGCAATTCATTGGTAATTGGAAACGTTATTTACATACTAAGAATGTGCTTGAGGATAACATGAAAAAAAAACAGTAGTTCTATTTGATATCCGGCCGTAAATTGTAATAACGGGAAACTAAATAGACAATTGAGAAAAGTCGCTATGTCCACTTCTAGAACCATTGCGATAGTAGGCAACGTACGAATATAGTAGCGCTAAAGTTTTTTTACCTGAGAGTACCATGGGGTCAAAGGATTCCCCTTTCTTAACATGGTCTGATTCTCCAGTTAAACTAGACTCGTCAATTTTGAGATCATTACTTTGTATAAGTATACCGTCAGCTGGCAGTAGATCACCATATTTGATCTGAGAAAGAAAGAACATATTATGGATGACTTTCGGTCATGACACATATGATAATGTAGTTATACTATGTTAATCTAATATTATTGGTAAACGTCTCGATTACCTGGCAGATATCACCGACAACTATATCTGACACGGATATTTGCTTGACCTCTCCTTGCCTAATGACAGAGAACTTGTGCTCGCCCTCGATTCGATTCTGAAGACCGCGAAATTGTCGTTCCTTCGAATAGTCATTAAACGCCGTCACTACCACAACCACGATCACTGAGATCAGGATAGCAAGGCCCTCAATCCATCCGTACTTTGCTTCGTCTTCGTCGATGAGCGCTAAAAGAAAGTAATAGTCATGTTAGAAAAGAATTTAAGGAAGTTAAAAGGGACAGAATAACTTGCAGAAAGTCAAAAACAATACATACAGGAGTCACTATCAGACACTGTGGGCGGTAAATCTTTCATTCTTGCGGCAGACATTAGAAATTGGGAATTGAAAAAGATATATTAGCAAATGTGTTTCAACGTTAATACAATTTAATAATAACCTGCTAAATAGATTCTATACGCACTGTATACTAAAAAGTCTAATATACAAGGTGGCGCAAAAGTAATGTCACAGTTTGAATTGGCTGCCATTTTGTTATAAATGAAAAAAAAAAGAGTTCTGTTTTCATCAAAAGTTTACTTGAATGTGTAATATTGGTTACATTACTTCAAAAAAATTATATCGGTCAAATGGCCACCTCCCGAGTTGATGCATAATTGCGCTCGTTTTACGACGTTTTGCATTATTCCTCGCAAAACATCTGTCTCCAAATTGGCGATTTCTTCTTCAATGTTAGCCTTCAAATCTTGCAAGGTTCGTGGATTGTAATAGCAAGAAGATCTTTTGCATTCCCTCAAAGTGACAGTTTGGTGCGGCATTTGCAGTGAAAAAGTGATTGGTCCTTATTTTTTTGAAGACGCCGATGGCGCCGCCGTAACCGTAAATGATGAGCGTTATAGGCAGATGCTAAACGAGTTTTTTTTTTGCCGCAAGTTGTTGCATTGGGTCTCGATCATTGTTGGTTTCAACAGGACGGAGCAATCGCTCACACAGGTCGGGTAACTATGGAGATTTTAAGACACCAATTTCCAGGTCGAATGATCTCCCGTTTTGGAGATTTGAACTGGCCGTCCAGATCACCAGATCTAACAGCACCAGACTTCTTCCTTTGGGGCTTTTTAAAATCACGCGTTTACCACAACAAACCACGAACCTTGCAAGACTTGAAGGCTAACATTGAAGAAGAAATCGCCAATTTGGAACCAGATGTTTTGCGAGAAACAATGCACAACGCCGTAAAACGAGCGCAATTATGCATCAACTCGGGAGGTGGCCATTTGAACGATATAATTTTTTCGAAGTAATGTAAACAATATAACACATTTAAGTAAACTTTTGATGAAAACAAAACTCTTTTTTTTTCATTTATAACAAAATGGCAGCCAATTCAAACTGTGACATTACTTTTGCGCCACCTTGTAAATGGACCAACGCAATATTTCTATACAAATCAAAGATCACGACTACAGCTCTGCGTAAAGGCTGTACAACATATGGTGACGTACATGCTTTTAAATTTTATCAAGATAACGATCCCAAAAACAAGGCACGCATTATGTAAGAATTTTTATTATATCGCTATCCAAAAATTCTCCATCCGTCCTCACAATTCAATCTTAATCCGATTAAAAGTTTATGCGACGGATTGGTTCGAAAAATTCGTCAACAACCAATATATTAAAAAAAAAAACGATTAAGGCCTTCAACAAGAATTGGCACGTATACCTGAATATTTAAAAAATCAATATGTAATACGGCAAAGAAATTAAGACATGTTATAAAAAAAAAATGGTTATGACACCAAATATTAAATATATGTTTGGATTTTATTTGACAGATATTTTCTGAAGTGTCCGAATACTTTTGTAACCCGAAAATACAACATGGTTTGGCGTATCATTTGTTAACACTTTGCGGTCGATGCCACGCCACAGTGACGGCATTCGCAAATTGTCGTAAAAGTCGATGCCGCCGCTGTGGCGGCATGATCGCATGGCGCGCCACACGGCGAAAAAGATCACCTCTAACGAAACAAAACTATCCTCCCGATGTTAGATTCAAATGTTTAGGTCAACTGACAGATATCTGTTACATCGCAATTGTACCAGTTTCAAGGAATTTGATGTGTTTTAATCTCCATTCATTGGCTATAAATCTCGTACGGAAAAGTAACTGCCGAATGCTAAACTTGCGCCGAGCTGCAGGTACTCCGAGCAGCGAAGTATGCCTACCGTATGGAGACTGGAACCCTGGACCTTGAGTTACTACGGTAGTACCATACATACTCTACTACGCCGCTTCGGTGAAGATCGAATAAATTTTCTACAACTTATCCATAATGTATATTTTTAAACATTGTTTATTTGCAAAATAAATGCGTAAGTATAAGATTCAGCACGATCAAAACATTTTTATTTTTGGCCTTGATTTTTTCATAAATGGAGTACTTAGTGTTCACACTTTTAGCAAAACACGTGTGCAATATCTTCGGGTAAAGAAGGTCTGTGCAAAATTGGAACAAAATCGGTAACCCACAATCCTGGCCCTCCCCTTGTCAAACATAGAATACGAATTGTACATGTATATGGGGCATTCCATGCTAAGACGGACACTTTTGTACCTACCCCCTTCGATTTTTTTCAAAATTTTATATGTTTATAAAACCGTTGAAAAACGCGTTCATGAATTTTTTGACATTTTTTTTACCATTCGTTTCTGCAATATGAATTTTCTTAAAATTTGCTCTCTTTTTTTTTCAAATGCTGACAACTGCGAAAAATGCACCAATTGGATCGTCCTTTTTTTTTAAATTTGTGTTTTTGAATGCTCTTTCAAGAAAAAAATATGATTTTAATCGAAATTATCGTTTTCATTGTTTATTTTTAATTTAAAGCACAAAATGTTTTTTGTCTGAAAACACGCCCCGATCGATTTTTTTTGAAAAGATTCTCAAACAAGCTTTGATGGATGTAAGAACTTCTAAAATTCGTCCGATCGTGGGGAAACTCTCCATGCTATTTTTTTTTCTTTATTCGAAAAAAGTTCTTACATCCATCAAAGTTTGTTTGAGAATTTTTTCAAAAAGAATCAATCGGGGCGTGTTTTGAGATAAAAAACATTTTGTGCTTTAAATTAAAAATATACAATGAAAACAATAATCTCGATTAAAATCATATTCTTTTCTTGAAAGAGCATTCAAAAATGCAAATTTTGAAAGAAATGAATGATCCAATTGATGCATTTTTCGCAAAGTTATGAGCATTTGCAAAAAAAGAGCCCAAATTTTAAGAATATTCATATTTCCGAAACGGATGATCAAAAATATCTGAAAAAATTCATGGACGCGTTTTTCATCGGTCTTCAAAACATATAAAATTTTGAAAAAAAAGTCGAAGGGGTTGAGGTACAAAAATGTCCGATTTGGCATGGAATGCCCCATATACAGGTTAATTACAAGTTACCATAGAGTAATTTATAAAACATAGAGACGAGAAATAGGATTGCAATACCAGCGTAAATGCAGTGAATTTGTAAGAGATCTCCATTCATATATAAGGTTGATATACAGTTCAGTTTGAAGTGCCGGACACATATAGGTTTCACTTGGTGCATAATCCGGGTATGTATAGCCTTTTTCTAATATAAATCCCGAATGTTCTACTTCTAACCGACGTTCAGACAAAGAGGAAAATAACGCCAAAAATAGCCCCCCCCCACACACATGGATTCGGTTTTCATCATACCCACAGGTTTTCAACAGTATTCTGAAATATCCAATTAAACATTAGTCTTACTTGCATTAAGTAGAAAATAGTAATGAACAATAAACAATTGTTGCGGGTGGAAGGTGTTTCTAAAGGATATTGAGTATTTCATATTCCATCGATTGAACAAAGGATTGCGAAAAGATACTTATCTTGAAGGTTTTTACAATAATATAGTTGATATTGTGTAGATATGACATTTTTATTTTCAGCTTTGCAAAAGCAAATAAAAAAAAGTAATAAAGAAAGAGAAACTGAATTACTTTTCTTTGGTTTATGTGAATTGAAACGCTTAATGATTAGAAGAGGCAATTGTCGCTCAATTGTGTAGTTGCTTGCAAGGACAGTTGATTATGTTCAACTTGGCAAATATGTACATAATTTTTAGAGGATTACTTATTTCATACAATACCAGGCATTTTGTGCCCATTCGCATACTTAAAGTTACCACAAACACCATGTTGCTATAATACATTAAGGGGGTAATCTAGTCCAGAAATTTGAAAAAATCGATTTTCTTTTTTTTTTCATATTTTCAAAGTTTAGACCTTTAAGAAGAAACCTCCAAGGGGATTTACGGAAATTCGAATTAGTTTCGGAGTTATAGTTAATTTTGTGACGCGCCAACTAAACCGGTCCGGTATCAACCGCTCCAAGATACAAGCTTTCGAAGCTTCCATAGAAGGCAGAACTGCTCGCATGGCTGAAAGATCTGCTAACAATGTAGCTTTTGTGGTGGAGGAAGGAACATTGTATGAGGATGGGATGGCTGATTGAAAAAATGTAAGTATAACATGCCATTAAACCACTCAGACTGCCCGAAATGAGACTGCAAACTTTAAACGCGTTTTTCTCGAAACAACTTTTTTCGATACAGTTGACATGATATCTCAAGTTCTAATGCACCGATTTACTTGAAACTTGGTACGGACTTTCTTAATACTATCAAAATTGGCCCCACGTAGGGGTTCTTGGAATTTTTTATTTTTACTTTTTTTAAAAATTCCCAAAGTTAAAAATAGGAGGCAGAAAAATGACCTTTTTCTTCAAATAGACGCCATTTTGTGAAAATATTTTTTTTCAAATCGATTACGTCCGATTAATTCTACATCCTTGTTTAATAAGAATTCACCTTAATTTTTTGTCTCAGATTACCAGGAGGATTGGAATCTCGTCAACCAGAAAACACCTGCCTTTTTTTAGTCCCCCACTTTGCCGGCCTCTACCGACTTCAATTTTGAATTTTTTTTCAACTTTTATACATTTTTATACTTTTCAAATATTAATAAAAAAAACTGATATATTGTAAAAACGGATAGTAAAAATGTTTACTGTTTTTTTTATTACGCCCGGAAAATTACCTCAAAATCGAGTCTCTGGACTAGAATACGCCTAAAAGAAATAACTAGCTCTTTCCTCGCATTTTGATTTTATTCAATGGATACAATGCGATTATATTCCCTTTCATCATCTCCTTAATAACTTGCGTTGTAGGACTGGAAGTATTCGGATCTTCAGATACATTAAGTTTCGCTTCCAACACATTATTGCGTGTAGATAATACAATCGCAATTGTCAATTACAAACTAAGCAAAATACTCA
Organism: Anoplius nigerrimus; assembly: GCA_914767735.1. Taxonomy (NCBI): domain Eukaryota; kingdom Metazoa; phylum Arthropoda; class Insecta; order Hymenoptera; family Pompilidae; genus Anoplius; species Anoplius nigerrimus. The sequence continues at coordinate 14,066,197 of OU612078.1, forward strand.
GATGGTTTGGTTCATATTTTGATTAAAACGTACGAAAAATTTCGTGTGATATAATTTGATCATCCAAAAATTATATTTCGACTGATTTGGTACTTAATCCACGACATAATATAGTTGAGAACTCACTGTACTCATTGGAAATTATCTGCCTTTGTTGCCCGATTGTTAACAATAAATTAAAGTAAACTGTTTGGAACGGATAGATAAGCATATTTTAGGAAACAACAAATGAGAAATTAAATGCCACGTTATTACAAGTAACAATAAGATGCCGTGTTCCTATTTCTGTCGACACGTCAACCAGCTGAAATATGAAAACAGTACAGTCGACGTTAGGTATTGTGTTTTCGAGGTCACAGATCACCTTTGAAGTTCACCGAACATAGGAAAGAATGCCGGAAACAAAAGACAACAATAAAACGAAAATCGGCGCAAACCAGAGATTAACACGTTCTGTCTCAAAATGATTTGCCACGTCACTCCGTTCAGAGGAGCGGGTCGTACCCCCCACCCCCCAACCCACTCGCTAATCAGCCAAACCCCCCGTTACGGTCTTTAACCATTTGCATCCCAAATAGCGTGATGACTCTGGTTAGATTTTAAGTTGAAAAGTTTCAGGACAGTTGAACGGTTTGGAAAACCGATGATTTACTCCCACCTTGTCGAAGGAGCGAGTTCAAGTTTCTCGGTGCACATAACATATTACAAATTGAAAATATTTTTAATCTTATAATGACAGCAACAGTTAAAACGGCATTTTTTTGATACAAAATAAGACGAGCGATATAGCGCCGATTGGCATTTTGCGACACAGGATAAGACAAGCGCTGTCGTACCGCTTAGTTCTTCTTGCAATCGATTGAAACAAACGTCATCGCGCTGTTCGTTACTTTTTGACCATGTTATTTTCAATGACTACTTGGACTTAAATGGTTAAAAAAACTTGCACTTGCTGAAGATTTTGCAAAATTCATAATGCGTCAAAAATCAGAGCCTGATAGCATAATCAAAAATATGCCTAGAAGCATAATCAGAGTTAAATATATTAACGTGACATCGCGTATACCTTTACGGCCCCGCTGAAATTAATATAACATAAACTGTCGTCAAATTAATAGTGTAAGCATCGGCTATAATAAAGTATTAATAATATCAAACAATTGTTGATACAGTTAATTCCAAGGAAACACATAATTAGAAGAAATCATTTTCCCGCAGTGTAATCACATCACGCAACGTCAATACGTATTATTCACTTGAGACTACTATACGGCTTTTCAACCTTTCCAGAATTTCCACGTGGCATTGGACATATTAAAGTAGCAAATAAAAAGAGCTTATCAATAATTATGTAAAAAATTATTCAGTCTTAGTTGTCTATAAACTGTGTTAGTTACATGTTGATAATATCGTATTTTATAAAAATAAAACCAAATTACGATGTCATAGTGAACGTATTTACTGGAAAAGCGTACCGCTTAGGCTGTTATTATTGCATTAAATAAATGACGGCAAACTAAGATTATAATTAAATGAAAAGAACAATTTGAAAAACAAAATTTTGTCGTAACAATGCACCGCGACAGATTATTTATGCGTATCATGGCGTCAGATACACTATTTTGTGTCACACGTGACAGAATGTATAATTACGTTGAAAAGGTATTAAAAAAATGTATTAGATTCCTGTAACAGAGTGGCACGCGAAGACGTATGTAATTGCCATGGTAGGAACCAGTACCGATCCCTTATCGTATGACAATTGTGTATTAAGAATTGGTACCATTGCATTTTTGCTCATATTTTCGCATCATGTCTTTAGTTTAAGAATCGTTGAATAGCAGTGCAATTAATAAAAGTTGGAGGAGTAAGAGTGAAATTTCCCTAGCACGCGTTCAAGTTACACGGTAACGATTAACACGTTGCGTGCCACGCTGATTTTGCGTGTCCGCCGCGTCTGGCCAACGTGAATTTCTTATTATGCCTTACATATTTTTTCGAAATTTTTTGCGCAACAGGTAAATTTTAGTATATAAGAGCGTATAATGCAATAATTTTTTTTTTGGGGTCACCGGTGACCCCCATGGCCAAACGGAGCGACTTAGTTTTGGTGACTGGTGACCCCCACTACCAGACGGACCGACGTCGACCGACAAACGATGATAATATTGAAAAATTTTAAAAACATTGAAAATTCACTCGAATTATGTGTTCTAATAATCTTGGCTCCGCCGGTCACCGGTGACCCCCATGGCCAGACGGAGCGACTCGGTGCCGGTCACCGGTGACCCCCATGGCACGCAACGTGTTAATAACCCGGACATGATTCATTCATTAGTGTACTAAAATAACGGTCCGTTGATTGGATGCGGTGTACGCAAATATAATTCGGAATAAGAATATATATTACCTGAACTTCTTGGCAATAACTGTAACTCACGACTTATATCTCGTGGTGAAAACATCAAGGTGAAAGTGCCAACAATTTGTATTCACTGGTGTGATATAGTGCAAATTCCAGGAGGAAGAAAACAAACTTTTGTGTTTAAAAAAAGTGCTGGGTGAGTACCATTATTTCTACAAAAATTAATATCGAAATTTTAGTTGTGTTTCTTACAACGAAAATATTAGAGCATTAATGATATATAGTGAAATGTTTTACAAAATCTATATGACAGTAATTTCAGTGACATCAAACATGGATCAACCATCGACTAATGCTTCTGCTAACGAAGGTTTTGGCATCGCTCACAGCAGTACAAAACCCACAAAGCAGGAACTGACAGACGCCGTGTTTAATTTTGCAGAAATTCTACGTGATTAAAGTATTATTCATGATACCCTGAGTCCCACAGTTTCATATCATGCGCAATTACTTGCAAAAGAATTGTACAATCATTTTGTTCATATGGATAGCGAGTTCGAGTTTATTGAACGTGACGAATTACAATACAAAAATGATGTAGTAAGTAATGCAAGTCAAGAAAATTTATTATTAGAAGAAGTGCACGAGTTGATACCTTCCTCTGGTAATGAATCCTATTCTGCGTCTCCGCCATCCAAGAAAGGAAAAATGCAACACGTCTGGTTGAGAGAAAAAGTAAAATCTGTAACGGTTGCAAGACTATCCAACATGGAGTTTGCAAACATTACAGAACAGGGGAGGGTTTCACTTAAAAAGGAAAGACAAAATTTCTAGATGGAAGAAAGAAGTAGCCAAGGGTGGGACAAAATGTAACAAATATGCTCACATCGAAAAGTGTACTTGCGATCGCTTCATTGAAGCAAGAGATGGTTTACATTTTACCGCGTCGCATTATTGAATGGTGAAATTTAAAGAGCGACACCGTATTTGTCAACGCCAAATGACAAAATACGTTTTAATGAAAACAATAAGATCAGTTGAAGAAATTGTGGTGTCCGCCAGGATTTTTCAGCACCAGGTGAGTAGTGTTATACCACAATATTGTCCCGATTTTGTTATTGATACTGATCAGACGAGATCTGAATTCCGCGTGAGCATTCGTCGTAGTTTATCTCATCAGGGAGAAAAGACGACTGAAGTTGCGTATAAAAGATTTGCACAGAATAACACATTCATATACAGCGCAGTATTGTATAATACTGTCTGGAAAATTATTACCGAAAGTATTTCTGTGTTTGCAAGAACCAAGTGGATATTTTGGACCGAGGGTTATGCATCACATATTACAATTGATTGGTCAACTGAAAAATGCTCATGTAACACGTACAAAGTCGGGAAAATTAACAAAATTAAAGCATGCCGAATATGTAAATCGTATTTTAAAACCGTATGTAAAAAAAAATTTGGTTCTGTTTTCGATTCATGGACTGGTCAAGTAGATCGTAGCGTATATAACGAAACATTTCTGAATGAAAATAACGATAGTTTGTGTATTTTGCAAGCTATTCCATCCCACTGCACACCGGTGTGCCAACCTTGAGGTGTATCGTTTTACCGTGAAGTTAAATTATTTATTAAACGTATCCAAAACTCAACTTAATTATTAGAAGAACAACGGGATTTACGTAGCCGTGAAGACGCCATTAAAATACATTCATTTATTCATCAACACCCGCGCCAATTTTCTCGGAAACGATAGAATATGCATGGTACGCGTCGAAAATAATAAACTCGCGCAGATATTATTTAAACGTAAGACAGGTTAGTTTTTCTGAAGATGTCATACAAACAGTATCCATCCATCGAAGTATTTTTGAGAATTCTTTCAAAAAAATCGATCGGGGCGTGTTTTTAGATAAAAAATATTTTGACATAAGGTGTTGATCGGGGCAACACGGCGTCGATACGATCCAAACAATACAAAAATATAAATCAAAAATTCAAAAAATTCGTTTCGTCCTGGATCTACTGGCGGACTCACCAGTGGGGCTATGCCAGTAGATCCTGCCCCAGACGAACCTACTTCTGCCCATGCTCGCGTTCCTCCTATTGAGGTAAGCGAAGTCTCCCTAGTGCGAGAAAAATAAAATTAAAAGTGATCGAAAAGCCCTCTAGCGGCTCGCACTAGAGCAAAAATATTTTGTGCTTAACAATTAAAATAAACAATAAAAAAACTTGATTAAAATCCTATTTTTTTCTTGAAAGAGCATCCAAAAACACAAATTTTGAAAAAAAGAACGATCAAATTGGTCCATTTTTCGCAAAGTTATGAGCATTTGCAAAAATTAGCCCGAATTTTAAGAAAATTCATATTTTCGAAACGGATGGTCAAAAAAATCTGGAAAAATTCATGAACGCGTATTTCATCAGTCTTAAAAACATAAAAAATTAAAAAAAAAATCGAAGGGGGTGAGGTCCGAAAATGTCCGATTTGGCATGGAATGCCTCATATACTATTAGGATATATAATAAATAAAACTGAAGATCATAACAGTAACGTTAATCCGATTACTCTTCAATTTTACCTATTTCCAGTACTGTCCACTCATTTTTGTCCCCGACTGTACATATATATATAGTATTCATAGATTTTAGAATTTTTTTAGAATAGTCAAAACTGAAAGTTATAAAAATGGGCAAAAAAAACGCAAAACCGCATCGTACCATACTCTACTACGTCGCTTCGATGAAAGCCAAGTAAATTTTATACAACTATTCCACAATGTACATTTTTAAACATTATTTATTTGCAAAATAAATGTGTAAGTATTTTTTAGGAGACAATTTTAAACGCGTCTGCAAAATTTTAGTGCGATCGAAAAATTTTGATTTTTGTCTTCGCTTTTGTCAAAAATGGAGGTGTTCCCAATTTTAGCAAAACATGTGTCCAATATTTTCGGCTAAAGAAAGTCTGCGCAAAATTTGAACAAAATCGGTGACCCACAACCCTGGTCCTCCCCTTGTAAGTAACAGTTCTAATTTTCCCGTACGCTCGAAACAGCAAGCTTCCTTGACTTGTCTATGTACAATGCGGCACCTCCTTCTCGCTTCCTCAAATATTATCCCTTTCCATTATTACATCTTAGAGTTTTACATCCATTTTAAATACAATTTTTCCAATAGGAAGCGCTTTTCGTTGCTGAACATTCGACAGCCCAACCGTGTAATTTGTGTGATATATCACTGCTTTTATAGTAACTTTTATAGTAACTTATAACTATACTAATTTCTGCACAAACGTGTATGGAATAAGCTAGAAAAGAACTGCTAACAGAAACAACTTTTGCTAGTATTGATGGATACATCGGGCGCGCGTGATACGACCGCCAGAGCCTAGCACCGGATAAATGCGGCGGGCAGTGAACGACCCCGGGACCTACCGTCGGATAATTTCGGCGAGCACGAAGGGACCGGATCGCTAGGGCCTAACGCCGACAATAGCCGTTTTCCTTGCAAACCAATTTCTGCTTAAGCAGCGGCAACGTTCATTTAAACCAAAACGACAGATCAAATTGTTACATTCGTGTATTAACGATGCGGTTGAGGCTCGGGGATGGGGATAAAAAATTGTAAGAAGGGTTTCAGCAATATCGGAGACAGCAGTTGACCGCGAACAGCCTGACGATAGAGGTGTCGAATAAAGTGTAATTCTCCAGTTACTGCAAAGTTTCCGTTATTGTGATGCGAGAAATGAGCTCAAATTTTAGACGAAAAATATACTGGTATGTCCGTACATCTTTGAAGAAGCGTACCCATCAAGCCGCGCACAACGACGTTAGACAGCTGTAAGCCATAACTCAGAATGCCGGAGATTGTGTACGCGCTCTGTCTACATTTTCGGCGCGGGACCCCGTTTAATGGAATCGCTTAGGCGGAGCGGACCGCCGTAGCGAAAGGGTTAATTCAGATAAAATGCCGCTCTTGAATAGAAACTTTGGAACCATCGATGGCCATTGTTTGATTAATTATAGCGCTCAATGACATTTCTTGATGAATCTTCGCCAAAGACTCATGGATTATGGATGCCATGTATTGTTCTATCCCCTACTTTCTCCAAGTCTTGCTCCCTCAAAAATTATGTTAATCAAGTTAATCAACAAATTCTCCCATCCTTGCAAAATTCGTTAATAAATATCGAAGTCAATTTCTCGGAGACTATAAAAGACCATTAACGAGCGATTAATTAATGTGAACCTTCAATCGCTACAATTCACGTAGCTTTTTATACTGGGTCGTCCTGAAAGTTCGTGCCGATTATAAAGGAAAATTAAAAAGCAGGAGATTTAATATTTAGTATACACTTAGTAAATTATATAAGTGCCATTTTGTTCCTTTCCACCTTGCTTCATCATTCAGGCAACTTACAAGTTCCGACTTTCCAGAATATCTTAGGTTTTTCAATGAAAAACTTTGCTATTTGATTTTTTATGCCGACCAAAGGGTTGAAGTTTTTTCCACTAAGGGGGGCAGTACATATAAACCGTTTAACAAATCGTTTTTTGTTTTCATGAAATGTTAGTACAATGTGTTAAGAATATGTCAGCAAATTTTCTAAACTTAATTCAAAGTATTTCTCATGTTATAACGTATGAACGTGACCCTCCTATACTTTGCGTTCGAGTCAGAGGTATAGTTGAGCGGTCGACTTTGTCTACCTGTTTTGTAACTACAAGATATACTTAAATCGGTATGGTAACAATTTTCAAGTGATAAAAAGTGAGTGTATTAGCCACGTGCAGAAGAGGATGGCCAATTGTCTCTGAAAAGTTAAAAAAAGATCCCAAACTTACTGGAAGGGGCAAACTAACCGAAGCTCTATTGAACAAATTGTCATTATACTAACGGATTAGTTATTCGGAGAAATGTCAAGAGCCTCGAGGATATGAAGAAGGCTGCAACGGCCACTTTCTATCATATGTGCTCCACGTATAATAATCCACAATATGAGTACTGTCCGGTGGGTCCCGACAGCTGATGCCCCAACAAATTGTCAAGGTTGAAGCATGGAGCTCGAGTTATTAACGAAAAAAATTGAACAGCACATCCGGCTAATTTATGAAAGGCTTTCCAACAAAGAACTTTTAACGCGTTATTTAAGCAGACATATGCAAAATTCCAACAATTTGTTCAATTCGACTGTGTGGCAATTGAACCCAAAACATCTAAACTCAGGAAAATAAATCATGAAATTGTCTGCGTACATCGCTACTGGATTGTTTAACGAAGGTTATACATCTATTTTAATAGTTAAGTGATTGCTTGACTTGAAAATTGCCCAGCAATGTAAAATATTCCCGGAAAATGCCGACAAGCATGGAATCATGACACAGGACAAACGGCACTCACTCAGGAGCAAGGAGGCTAGAACAGCAAGCAGTCTAGAAAAAATTAATTCAAACGAGATGTACGAAGAAGAAGAAGGTCTACAATATGGTCCAGGAATAGCTTACTAGCCGAAAATTGCTGTAAGTAACCGATAATTCATAGTATCCGCATCGAAAACTTTAAACCGCTTTTTCTCGACTTTCTATTTTTGCGTTTCTTCTAAATTTGCGAGCAAGATTAAATAAAAACTATTCAACCGATCGGAACGATTCAAAGTTGATTCCCGTCAGCATGAAATTGTCTTCTATGTGAACCTACAATTAGGTAAAAAAATATTTTTTACTATTTTTTACAGCAGGTTGAAGTCGAATTTTGTTCCAGGAAACTCACAATTTTCGTTTAAAACTGCATACAATTTTTATTTCGCGAGTTCTTCCGTGTTTTTGAGGTTCACATAGAAGAAGAACCTATAATATTAACAAATCACTTTGGGTTTTTGATTTCATACAAAAATTACGAGCTGCATCCTGCTCGCGAATTGACAACTACGAAGACGAAACGCTCTTTTAGGGAGCCTGTAAATCCACCATTTTGTAATATTTTTTCACAAAACAAATTTGGTGAGGTCTGCGATACTACTTTCAAACATGTTTACAATTTCAGAAGGATTGCTCATTTCTGTCCGTTCAAAAAAAAATCGCGACAACAGCTCGATTTTGAGCGTTTACATGTACTGCCCCCCTTAAGGGAATTTTTTAATGATTCAAATAGATGAAAATCCAAGGGCGCAATGTCTGGTGAATATTGTGAATGAAGTAGAACATGCCAACCAGGCTCCAACAACGTTTGCCGAGTTATGAAAGACACATGAGACCGCGCATTGTCCTAATGAAAGACATTTTTGTTCAATCGCTGTATTTTTGCGTTGTCTAATTGGGAACAATAGTTCATAATACAGGATGCCTGCCACCAGACACAGAGCATGTCCTTCTTTGAATGAAGACCGACTTTTGGATTTTTTTTCGCTCAACATTATTATAAATAATCCATTCTTCATCCCCGGTCACTACTTGCTTTAAAAATGGTGTCTCCTCGTTGCGTTTATAGAGCAAGTCGCAAATGGAAATGCGACCCATTAGATTTTTCCCCGTTACATCGTGGGGAACCCATTCATCAAAACGGTTTATGTAGTTAAGCTTCGCAAAATGCTCGTGGATGATTGATTTTGTCATACTGTTTCTGCTAATTTACCTGGCGTATAGCGTGGGTTATTCTTGATCAGTGTTTTAACACTCCGACTATCAAACTTAGTGCGATCGTGCCGGGGTCGTTCTGGCCCACACACACATTTCACTACCAATCCGTGACGGCTCGAGCGAGCTGCTCGTCGGCCCACTTCAAACGATCTTTTATGCGTTATCGCTTTGAGAACAATTGACCAACGCCGCGCCTGCCCAAGTAGCGAACGTCTTGTTAGAATGTGTGCGTTTCCGCAGCCAAGACATCCCGGTACCGTGATCCAGGCAGGGTAGTCGGAGGGTTAATTTGATTGTCATCTGTGGTGTAGGGCCTACCCGGGTGTTCCTGATCTTTAAGGTTGAAATTACCAGCTTTAAATCTAGCTAACCACTTCCGCACAGTTCTTTCAACTATAGCACCTTCGCCATAAACAGCGCATATCTTGATTGCTGCCTGTGAGGCGTTTTTGCCTTTCCAAGGAAAAAAAGTATTTAATGCCCATAATGCTCTTTGTTGTCGTCCATATTTAACCCTCCGACGGCCGCACGTCGACGGCCAGGACAGAGTCAGTTTGACTCGTCACACAGATTTTCACTAAAACATACTTAAGTCGCTCGAGCTCCTCACCGATATGTGACTCATCAAACGCTTGCTCGAGCCGAAAGTCTCACGGATACACTACTACTGGGTAATCTACATTGTCGGATAATTCAAAGGAGTTGGAACAGCGGACTGTCGCGGAGTTTCGGGTTTCTGTCTACATACATTGAGCATATAATAAGCCTATGTTCAAAAAATATAATTTTATTATTTTTGATTTTGTACAATTCATTTTTAACTTCATTCGTGCAACCGTTCACGTAATTGTACGAGTTTGTGCAGAATGGTTACCACACACATATCTCGTACATTTATGACAGGTTGTTGAGTAACGGTTGTTACTTCCACGACAAACTCAATATCGCGTACGTTGTTACACTTGTACAGTGGAATTTTTTAGAATTATTCTTCCCGTTGACCCTTTAGCCCAAAGGTGCGCACTGTTCACAGATCTGTGGCGAACTGAATTTGTTTTCCGCACTACACCGCATGTTTCAGAATGTGGTGGGGCAGCGTTAAGCCGGATGTCGTCGCCGCGCGAAAGCGATACGCACACTCTCATGTCTTTCGGCGAACGCCGTCAGCTATGAGAGTGTATGCGTTACCGCTCTCGCATTGCGAGTCAAAGTGACTCCGTCCTGGCTTGCGGAGGGTTAAAGGCGTGTAAAACTGACAAAACGTATGTATCGTGACCAAATTGTTGACCAAACAGGTATGCCGAAACTACCGTCTTTTACAATATGTACATATGTCTTTTGGTTTCGTTCTCATATATTGAGACCTTACTTCACCTACCAAAAATTGGCACGAACTTTCCGAACAACCCAATAATATATTTGCTCAGAGAAGTAGTTACTGTTACTCGTAAATAATATAATGTTCCAGATTAGTCGGCACTCTTGCACGGGAATATGCTGACATTAACAATTAGACTAATTGCTCTAAGCCAAGCTGTATGTCAAGCGTTTGTTGCGCTTCATTAGTACCCCATAACAATAACGATCAATACGATGTCAATAATTTAATGACAACGAAATCTTTGTAGAATTTTTGTGTTGCGTACCATGTATTACAATATAAGATTTATGATTAAGATATTATTAAGATTAATGAGAAGATCCTATATTAGACTTGATAAGTTCTGTTTTATGTTTATTTTGCTTATGTGCGTGCGGGGCATACACTTCGCAACAAGCGGAGCTAATCTTTTCGCAACCACTCGTATTGGGAAAGCGTGACTGTCTCAAAGTGCACAATGCCAGGAATTTTTAAAATAATCGTGTTATACTTCCACCTTTGTATTGTGTACCAAATACACACTATAGTACATATAATAATAAATTGTCTACAATGAATACTTAAACGAGATTGCTATTAAAAATAATAGCAAAGTGTCGTTAGCTTATCCCTCGGATGCCGTTATGGAAACCAATCGTTGTTACTAAGTTCGTATGTTAAAAAGAAATGTTATTCTAACAATAATTCATAGTGCAAAATTGTGGACTATGTTGTACGAATGTATTGTGCCGTGCGACTCACTTTCCCATAACTATTCGAGTGTAAATGTAATTTGACATTCATTGTTATTTCTTTTGCTCATCTTTCTGCAAATTCTTATATTATCTGACTATTTAAATGTTCGCTTTTAGATTTTCGTTTTTTTCTTCGCTTATTTTTTGCTCTTTACAAGTTTTGCATACCTTAGTAGCACGAATGATCATTGGAACCCTTTCGAAATTTACGTATTTTTCTGCAGTTCTCGAAACAAGACCCTAACGCAAGTTTTAAATACACGAAAGTTGGATCGAACCGTTTGATAGCTTATAAAAAAAGCAACTGTGTGAATTTTCAACTTTGTATCTCGAGCGTGGGGGGGTGGAAAGGGTAAAATGTACTGTCCGCTTCTCCCACCATTTTTTCATAATTCAGTGGATAAAAAAGTTGACAAAAACCAGAGTTACACCTGGGAATGGTGCGCACATTTCAATTCTTTTTTCATTTTTTCACATCAAAAATCTAATTACTAGGAACAAAAACCCAAGAAACAATAAAAACATTGGCTTGCATATGTCTTACATTTATATTATGGCTATTTGGACAATGATGACAACTGCATTGTCAATCATTATATTTACCCTGTTTCTGCCCATGGTTGCAATAAGCAACAGCGCAATTAGTAAGAAACTTCCACACTACCAATAACACGATACGAAAATATAAACGTTACTTCGCTAATAATTAAATTTGAGTCAACAACACAAAGTACTGAGAATAATGATTGAATGGAACATGTTATATGTTTAAAAATGTATCACGGGCGTTGTCTAGCATTCCAAACATTAGAGGCGTTTGCCGTCGGCCAATATGACAACCGTAAAGAATACATTTTTTCAATGAAATATTCGGCGAGTAATTTAACAACGTTCAGCAAATGGCACGCAAAAACACATGGTCACACTTACGTTGATCTTCGTCCGCAGGATGGTAAAAACTGAGACCAAGCGAAACCAAGGCGGCAATTTCCAAGATAATCAACGTAACATCCTGCAAAGCCTCCCAGACCAACTGCATAAACGTTTTTGGCGGCTTCGGAGGGATCATATTTGAACCAAACGTATCTCGCCTGTGCTGTATATCTGCCGCTGAGCCGCTCAAACCTGCCAGTTACAATAAATAAAAGTAAACTACAATTACTACGACACATCTTTAGGGAAATCTTACAAAACAGTGGGAACAACTTTCTTCTCGTGATTACCTTGTCACGAACCCACCATATCGTTAGAATAACTGATTTGATTGTGTATTTCATGTAATTATCCCGCAGTCGTAATAAGAATTTCTTACATAGTAGAAAGAAGTATAGAACAAGGGAAACAATGTTCGCTTCTGCCGTAAAAGAAGCGTTGTAAAATTGCGGAAAGACGCTTCTCAATTATGGCCAAAAGTTAAAATAAATGAAGATCAAGTGAAGCAAGATTCAAAGAACAGATATCCTAAAAAATACGAGGCGAGTCACTTATGAAGCATTCTCAGAAAATCGAAGAAAAGGAAAGAAAAGTATAATCCTATGTGCCTCCGGCAGGGAAATGACATGATATCTTATTGGCTAACCTTCACTAGGTGATGTGTACAGCTTCTTGCAGATCTCCTGCACTCCGCCGTGTGAGTTTAGCTTTGTCACCCCCTCGCGTCCTCTGAGCTCCATAAGCTCGCGAAGTTGCTTAAGGGTGACACCATATTGGGCTGGACGTCCGTCGATCGTCGCCATCGTGAACGTGTGAATCCAACGCTACCTTTGGTACTCTACAAATCTGTCGACCACCTCCGCCAGCACCACCACTTTCCACAGCACCACTTTTTTCACCCTAACCAACACCACCGGCACTACCGCCGCCACCACCGCCGCCACCCACACCACCACCACCACCTCCACCTCTTCCTCCTGCTCCACCACCACCGCAACCACAACTACCACCAACACCAATACCACGTCCTCCCCGTCCTCTTCCTCCTCCTCCCCCTCCTCCTTCTTCTTCTTCTTCTTCTTCTTCTCCACCACCACCACTACCACCTTCACCACCCTCAACAACACAATCACCACTGCCTCCACCACCTCCTTTTCTCCTTCTTCCGTTTCCTCGTCTTCTCCTTCCTTCTGTTTTCCCGCTACCACCACCGCCACCCCCGCCGCCGCCGCCGCTTCCGCTGCCGCTACCGCCGCCGCTGCCGATGCCACCGCCGCCGCCCTTTGACGTTATTTGGTGGAACAGCAACGTCGCACTGTGGCCCTGTTCCGCTCTCACGACGTTATGTCTCACTTCCGATCCTTAGAACTTCAATGTGGTAGGCCGCCAACTCACCGAAGGTTTGACAACTGGAAACAAAACAAATAACACAAATAATGATAAGATCAAATATGAGATACATGGTAATGTCAATCATTTATTCATTTACGTATACCCGATCGGGATGTAAGAAGGTCCATCACATCCAAACTAATCTCGTCTATTTACATTCTTGTATTCATCAAATTCACATATCTCAAATTACAAATCATAAACTGGCAATTGTTAGCTCTTTAATCCTTCTGACTAATCTCTAATTTAATATAGAGGAACGCATATGTGTAAATAACTTAAAGTATAAAATATCTCCCTCATACAAATTGTAAATTTTGTCATATTGGCAGAGCACCTATTAACCCTTTCGCGACGGCGGTTCCGCTCCGCGTAAGCGACTCCACTGAACGGGGCGCCGCGCCGCAAATCTACACAGAGCGCGTGCACAGTCCCCGGCGTTCCGAGTTATGGCTTACGCCTGACTATCGTCGTTGTGCGCCGCTTGATGGGTATGCGTCTTAAAAGATGAAAAAGAAAAGTTGGAATGTAGTGTGGTGTAATTTTTGAATTCAAAAGAACTAGATAGATGGGTGTTTTAGATGAAAGAAAGAATGCAAAGTAGGTGATTGGCTGCAATCGTTACTTTCACTAAACGGAGCAGATTGTAAAGATGAATAAATAAGGCTGCAAAATAGTAGAATGAAGGAGGGTTTTCAAAGGGTAAACACTTACGGGATCAGAAAGGGTCGGGACTGATAGAATTTGGTTCACAACAACCACGGCTATCGCCGGCGTTAGGCCCAGGCGGTCTCTCCGCGCGCAACGGATATATCCGGCGGTAGGCTGTGGCCGGTCGTTTCGGATATATCCGGCGCTCGTCGCGAAAGGGTTAAATGATCTTGATAGATTCCGCGAAATAAGACCAAATCTGAAATCCATTTTCTCCAATTTAAATTCAATTTTAACAAAAAAACAGTATATCAATAGAAGTGTCTTTGCGAATATTCATAGGATTTGTAACATTTAAATTCTACATCCAAAGTCAAATAATATTTGTTTAGCAGAGCAATCTTTGATAATTCTTTGATACCATCGGGTCGCCACTTGATGCAATGACTCAAAAGAGGTTCAGCTATTTCCCCCTAGCGGCGCAACCTCGTACCCCAAGTACACACTGCGTGGAAGTACAATTCCGATTACTTTTGGGTACTCCCTCGTACATCGTTGGGTATGCGATGACGCCTTACTATTCACGTCGCGGGAAAAGTCACTGTGTCTAACAGTGTTCAGGATTGGAGTCGGGTTGTGCGCCGCAGAGACAGGTTCTCACTTCCAACCGTGACGGCAATGCCTGTTTCGATACAGGGAGCAGGCTTGGCTCCGTTTGGTTATCTGTATACTTCGATAGCTCGTGCTGTACGTAGGCCAATTGAATCCCTGTGACGCGCAACCCAAATGTTCATGCTCCGCTAATTATATTCATTTAGGCTAAGATCAGCCCCCCCCCCCCCCCCCTTTCTGGGTTTCATAGCGCTGGCAGGACGCTCGGTCCTGCCACGAGCCCTCTCGTCGCTCTGCCTTCTATGAGGACGGAGCATTCTCGCGTCTCTCGCGAACATTTGTATTCGTCGCAGTTCTCTCTGTAACGCTCTCTGTAACTCTTCTCTGTACCCCGGTCCGCTCTGTATCACGCGTCAACGAGTCTCTTTCTGTTCTTACTGCGTCTCGCGCATTTCTTTGTTCAGGTTATTAAAGTGTTTTAAATCAAGAACAACTATTCCATAACCCACGTGTTCTCCACCAGACTCTAAACCTCATCCTTCTTCTCCCGTTCACTCGACACCACTTCCAATCGGGAGCGAATCGGCATCTGTGCTTCGCGGCTCGCTCTCAGTGTAGTCGCGAACAAACAGTCTGTCACAAAATAAATGTATAAAACGTTATATATGGTTTAATTTACTTGCAAAAAATTGTTTTTAGATTTAATTTTTTGTTGTAGTTCATACTGGTTGGTGTCGAGACTGCGTATGCAGTAATACGATAATATAAAAAATCGACATGCGGAATTGTCGTAAGAACGTCATCGCAGGGTTTATTATCGCAGCTGTAGGAGTAGAAAAATCTCCTTATTTTTCAAGAAAAAATCTAGCCTTCAAGTTTTCTGCGTTAGTTTTATGACGTTTTTTCCGTGCAAAGCACTGATTAACCCTCCGACTACCGTGCCTGGATCACGGTACCGGGATGTCTTGGCTACGGAAACGCACACATTCTAACAAGACGTTCGCTACTTGGACCGGTGTCACCGGCGCGGCGTTGATCAATTGTTCTCAAAGCGATAAAGCATAAGAGATCTTTCGAAGTGAGCTGACGTCATCGGGCGAGCCGTCCGCTCAAGCCGTCACGGATTGGTATTAGTGAACTGTCTGTGAGCGGCCAAAAGTGACCCAGGCACGATCGCGCTAAGTTTGGCAGTCGGAGGGTTAAGAGTTCAATCAGGTGAAAATGGGTGACATACAGATTCTAAGAAAGGGGTTGTTTGGTAAGATTGAATACATTACAATACTGAATGAATAGATTCTGTGAAAGACATGTAACGATGGCGGTATCTAACAGTAGAGGTCAGGTTGCCGTGAAAGGGAATCTGAATGACATAAGCCGACGATGACGCCATTTACTTTTATGCCTATTGGTAATGACATACATCCCACTAATAAATTGTAGTAATTGTACACGTATAAAGAGAATGAAGAGGATTTGATACACTTAAATGCCCATCTATACACAACATACTTAATGGATCAAATGCTCGTCTATACCAGTATTCTTAATAAATACAATTTAGTTGTTAGAAATTGAAAAGGGAATAACTTGTAGTTATGATTAGTTATAAAAACTTCATTGTTGGCTAATTTTATTTTTTATTTTAATGAACAGTTTACGCTTTATTTGTAACGTGAAGTTTATTTAGCATTACAAGCTGAAAGGGCATAGATGAATAAGATAGTGAAATGTGCCCCCAAACCGATTGAAATTCTGAATGGGCCATTCGATAGCTTATGAAAAAAAAACATTTTTGTGAATTTTCAACTTTGTATCTCCACCGTGGGGGGGGCGGGGGGGAGGGCAAAATGTACTGTTCGTTTCTCCTACCATTTTCTTGGAATCTATTGGATACAAAAAATTGAAAAAATTCAGAGATACATCTGGTGATGGTGCGCTCATTTTATATTTTTTTCAGATTTTTATATAAAAAATCGAACTGGAAAAAAAATAAAAACCGAAAAGTGAGTCAGAAAAACATTAATTTGACAACGAAGGAGGTCCGGATCATTGATGCCGCTTTTTCCTGTGATGTAATATTAGAACTAACGTCTCTCTGATTTTTTTCATAATTTTTGATCTGGTGGAACAGTGTCGGAAAAATCAAAAACCGCGTCTCTGATCAGTTTTTGCCGGTCAGAACACCGTATGAGGTAAACTTTGGTTTCCTTTTTGTCACATTACTATTTCATAGGATATTTAATGATACGATAAAATTTGAAAAAATTAGTTAAACCTCTCAGGACGAGCAGTTGATGATCACGACATTGCGCTGTCTTTGCAGCATGCACAGGCATTCTTACAGGACCGATGGTACTTAGGCCGCTGCCGCCGGTGTTGATCAATTGTTCCCAAAGCGAAAGCGCACACATACGAAAGGTTCTTGCATGAATACAAAATGAACATTGAGACGGATTAGTCAGTACGACGCTTCAAACGGTAAACGCGTGTACGACGAAAGTAGCTCCATGTTCCTCGAATATATGTAAGGAAAGTATTCTTGACCGCACTGAACATGGCGCGGGATCGGATCGGTAAGACGGAGAGCTCCTGGAAGAGGGCAGCGCAGAGCGAAATACGTGAGAGAAGACACAAGTCGATCCAGAGTAAAAGTGTAAATAAACTAAGTGAATAATAACATCGAATGTTGTTTCTTTGTTATTACAGGTGCGGTTTGTGATTAGAATAAGTATTTTGTTAAGTATAAGTATTTAGTATAAGTATTTTGTTAAATTTTATCTAAATAATAAAATGTCTTTGTTATTACAGAGAAACTATTCGGTTATTTATTCCAAATCAAGATAAAATAAGTTACGCATTACAAAACAACATTCCCGTTAGAATTCACAATGGACAAATTACAGTTTACATTCAAGATTCTCGGCATCGCAGGCGATGGTAAATCAAGTGTGCTGTCCATAACCTCAATTAGCACACCAGATGGGCGCTCGTACGCGTTACCGGACAAGTATAAACCAGCACAACTTCACAAAGAAATAGCGAAAACATCAGCATTTACTAAGGTAAAAAATTCACTATCGAAAAGAGGCCAAACAAGAAGAATATGGATTAACCTAACTGAAGAATTGAGACAAACCTACTTAGATGAAGGGGGAAATTTACAATTCGCGGACACATACTTAGAAGAAGAAAGCACCAACACAAACGTGGATGCTCCAGGACAACCATTGATACAACTATTAGAAAAATTGCTGGAGAAACAGCAAGAGAAATCCGAAGAAAAAAACATTAGCAAAATAGCTAAAGAATTTACAATCGAAAAATTTAATGGGAAAAACCCGAACGCAGACCAATGGATGACCAGTTTCGAAAAAGAATGTGAACGGTTTAATATTTCGGAAGATGGGAAAAAAATTGAAATTCTAAAATCGTTCATGGAGAAAAGCGCTATAGATTGGTACACCTGTACATTAATGAAACTCACTATCGAAGAAAAATGGAATGAATGGAGAAAAAATTTTTGTGACACATTTGCAAGTAAAGGCTGGGCGCCAATAAGATATGCACTGTCATATAGATATCAATCAGGCACCCTACTAGAATATGCCATAAAAAAAGAAAAACTTTTATTAGAAGTGAGAAAATCCACTGACAATGGAACATTAATAGATTTGATTGCAACAGGCTTGCCAAATTTTGTAGCTGACAGGATTGATAGAGGAAAATTAGAAAAGACTGAAGACCTACACCATGAAATAGGAAAATTAGAACACTTAGTTTACAAAAAGAATTTTGAAACAAAGAAGAATAGAAATTACACGAATAGAGAAAGAACTGAAAAGACACCATGCGACACATAGCAATGGCATGTTACATCTCATGTAACACAAAGCAAATATTTAAGTTATCAGAACTAATATATGTTAATGTGTGTTGTTAGTAACAACAAAATACTTGTTTATTCGTGCAAAGGAAGGGTCTTAAATATCTCAAAACAGAATGTATATATGGTCAACTACTTTTATAATCACTGACACGTGAAATTTTTGTGATAAATGACGATATATGTTCCGGAAATGTAATAAACTGGTAATTAGATTGTTGATTTAATTGTTGGTCATTATATATGTATAATCATCATTAATTTTGGTAAATATGAGAAACTATTGAATATGTATCAAATTAATCGGAGAGTTTATGTAAATTCCAACTTGTAATGGCGAATGTGATAAAAATCCGTAACTTTACCAAATTACGCGTAACTAATAATACAATTATAATCTGATAAACCAATAATCTAATAATAAAAAAATTTTTCCTACTTAGGTGTTTCATTTGATAAGACATCTTAGTCCGTTATTAACATTTCATTCAGACTGTATCCATGTGGCTGAAAATAACCATATACTGTGTTTTTAATTACAAATTATAAAAGATTGTTACGTACGGCCCCTCGCGTCGCAGTGCCCAACGAAAATCTTTTCATGTTGATGTCGTATAGTTGACAGGTTATCGTAGGCGTATTACAAGATATTCATCACATTTACGAAATTTAGTGGTGACTATATACAATAACCGGTAATTATCAAGCTTACAAAACTATTTACTTTTAGTGTAGCATATGTAACATTTTAGCTCAAGATCAAATTGCTTCAGTTGAAAAACATGTGACTGCTCAAGAAGTTTAAGCTTGACCGATATTTAATATAATAGATGTCTACATTAGCCATATTGATACAAACTGTGTTTATTAAGACTACTCTCAATGAAAATAATAATTCACTCGCGTATATGAGTAGACACGCTAAAAATATACAGATTCCGGATAATTCAATGGCAGCAACTTACAATTAGCCAAAACGTCATGTACCACAAAACAACTATAGTATAGATAAAGTAACAGTATGGTACACGGCCTATTCAAAAGGCTATCACGGCTATAAACAGTTCTCAATCGACTGACATCATGCCGAAATGCGGTCATCGCCTTCGGCTCGCTAATTACGTCAACTTCCGGTTTGTGAGACCTTCCTCCTCTCTTTTATCGTCACTCGGCGCCTACATATATATGCATTCATATGCATACAGAGATGTATATGTATATGTTTACGTTGTGCTGCGTGCACGTGCGCGTGCATGTGTACATATGATTACGTGATGCCAAGCGGAAAGACTGTTTGAACGAGCAGTTTCTCATGAAATCATTGGCGTGAAAAAAAAGCGTCGAGTGAAAGTTACTCCTTCTTTAATACTTTAACAGTTTTGAATGTAATTATTTATGAAGGAATATAATTCCACAACAAAAACTCTTTGCAGAAATACACTGAAACTAGAATCTCTTTCTTCGCTTAAAGCGGATTGCTATTGTATACAATCCATTACCTGTGCTTCCCATTGGTCATGCACAAATGGTCAATATTGCAAAAACAATATTTTTAATATGATAATAATTTAATTTTTACATTTAATTTATTCTTTATTCTCTCATATCTATAAGCTCTTTATTCGCTTAACTACTAATGCCATTTCATTTTTGATTTCATCCCGGCACAACATTAAAATGAATTTTTAAAACCTTAATGATTCCTTTTACCTTGACATACGCAACATATCTTTAATCAACGATGAGCCAATGTTCTCTTTGTATTGTAACATTTACGTCAGTGTTTAATTTAAACATGCAATACGCAAACATGTATGTAGGAGGACAACTCACACGTGTAGAAGCCACTGTTAACTATGTATTTCTGAAAACGGAAAACAATGTCAGTTTTCTTCGAAGCAAGTTTTCTATCATCTTAACCCATTCGAGACCGATTGCACACCGTATGTGCAATGGATTTCCGAGGCTATAAGACGGCCTGCACACCGTGTGTGCAATAACAGTAATGTGGAATTATCATTTATTCTGAGTAAACTAGTCGTCGAAATAAGATTTTTCTGGAACTAAAGAAATCTGTAAAGTACAGGAAAACAAAATTTGGCATTGGTTTTACTGTGTACCAAAAAATCTAAAAATTATCTGAAGCCTTTCTTACATGTAAAGTACTATGAATACGCATGCAGCGAAGGCTTAAGATAATAAGTTTCGTTTAGGCTGTATGAATAGAAGGCGATACGCAGGCTGTGTAGGCTTAAGATAATTAAGATAAAGTTTTTCTTTTCTTTGACCCATCATTATCGATGTATTTTCATTTTACCTTACATTGCACACATGGTGTTCAATCCGCTCCTCGCAATAAGAATTTTCCGAGGAGCGAGCTGCACACCCTCTGTGCAATGATCTTATTTGAATTCACTTACGAATTGGGTGATTTCCATAGTATACATGTTTTTTTTATTAAAAATGAACAATATAAAGAAAAAAAAAATTTCGCCCCTGGGGACTGTGTTCGAAAAAAATCGTCGTCTCGGATGGGTTAAACAGGCAAAAGAGAAGAAAAGAAGAGCAGCAGACGAAGGGAACAAGATCGAAGAGTGTGAGAACACACACGCGAGGGCGCGCGGGCGCGCACTCGCACACACTCTTACACAATTTCACAGTAACTACAAGCAGCACGACGGAACTGTAGCGCGTGCCGCAAGCCTTTTGAATCAGATGACCTTCTGTCCCCCACTCCACACGTTCCACCCCTCCATTCTCACCGACGGTTTATATCGACGATGCTGTCTTCGCGCGCGTGTGCTGTGTGAGCACGGGCGTGTACGTGGGTATTGATGTACGTACCTATGTATGCTTTATTTGCTTTGCCATTATATTTATCGCCAAATAAAGTCAGTTAGAGATTTTTGCCGACTGTATCATCATTTTCACCAGTTATTCACAAATGAGCGAAGGCAATAGATGCGTTTCTATGTGGACTGCGGCAAGGCGTGTTCTATCATTGTGCGAGAACGTCGCACGTGGTGCGTCATGAGAAAATTTAGTACCCATTCGTTTTAAATGCAATGGTCGCTGTGTCACTCACGTAAAGTGGCATCCTGTTCTTCCAATAGACCATGTCATCAGATAACACCCATGTATTGAATGTATCATTAATTGAGATTTGCATATTGAAAAATATTTAGAATGCAGAATACATACATTGTTTCTCCTCTTGTATTCACTTACATTACTGAAAATATTGTAAATTATACAGTGCTACTTATTTGTGTTTCTTTGTGCTTTTTGGCGATATTTGTGGCCTGCAGAAGTCATACGTTCGAATGAAATCAGGAAATATTTTAAATTTCTTAGTATTAATCAATCATCATATTGCGTAAGTAGAAACAAATATTCGATAAGGGGGTTAATAAAGAGTACATGCAATCGTCAGATTTACGGTAGATAAAACTTTAAACGCTCATGGCCATTGACAAATTAATTTCAATACTACGTTGCATTGATATTTTATATACAGTTTCTAGTGCCTCATATCACATGTTCTATGTACTAGTTTTCTATTTACAATTTCATAGTCATATTAAAAAAAGTTCATAGTGATTATTAGCCAACCAAATATATTTCCAACGGAATCTTTTAATACTCTGCAATCATTTTTTCTTTGAATGATGAATACCTAAAGCGTTAATCTTCTTCTTTACGGACTACCGTAACTACTCAACATTACATAATGCGACCCTAAAGCTATCCCTTCGACAGTTTCTACAAAAAGGGCATAGCCGGGTAAGATAGTGAAATGTGCCCCCAAACCGATTGAAATTCTGAATGAGCCATTCGATAGCTTATGAAAAAAGAAACATTTTTGTGAATTTTCAACTTTGTATCTCGACCGTGGGGGGCGGGGGGGTGTAAAATGTACTGTCCGCTTCTCCCATCATCTTCTCGGAATCTAGGGCACAAAAAAATTCGAAAAAAATCAGAAGTGTTTCTAGTAATGGCGCGTATATTCCAGATTTTTTTCAGATTTTTAAACAAAAAATTCAATTGACAAAAAATTAAAAACCGAAAATTCAATCAGAAAAAAATCGATTTGATACCGAAGGAGGTCCGGATCAGTGATGCCGCTTTTTTCTGTAATGTAATATTACAATCAACATCTCCCTGATTTTTTTTATAATTTTTGCTCACCAGCAACAGTGTCGGAAAAATGAAAAACCCGTTTTTTCGTCAGTTTTTGGGTGTCAGAACAACATATGAGAAAAACTTTGGTTCAATTTTTGTCACATAACTGTTTTATGTAATGTTTAATGTTATTGATTACATTCCACAGTCATAATAATGCAAGAAAACTAAATAAATGGAAGAACTCGATGTCACAATGTATGCCTTATGTTCTGAAAAGTTGAAGATCAACCTAACATCGTTGGTAGCGACACGCGTAAGGTGACAGTCTGTTTTGTCGAAGCAAACTTTTTCTTTGGGTTCGAATCCTGTTAGGTGCCTTTTTTTTCATCGTTTTTTTGTTCTTTCTCTGTGCAACAATAGTTAATTTTTACTGTCAGATGATTTCACAATGTTTTTGTCAACATTTTAATGTTGTAATAAATATGCACGTGCCTTCAAACCGCCTTCCATGTTTCCGTTATTCTTGCCATATATTTTGGCAGTTACAATGACAAAAATGTGTTGCACACAGAAAGTCATCTGACATTAAATATTAAGTATTGTTGAATAGAGAAAGGACAAAAAAACGATGAAAAAAAAGGCACCTAACAGGATACGAACCCAAAGAAAACGTTTGCTTCAACAAAACAGACTGTCACCTTACGCGTGTCGCTACCAACGATGTTTGGTTGATCTTCAATTTTTCAGAACATAAGGCATACATTGTGACATCGAGTTCTTCCATTTATTTAGTTTTCTTGCATTATTATGACTGTGGAATGTAATCAATAACATTAAACATTACATTAAACAGTTATGTGACAAAAATTGAACCAAAGTTTTTCTCATATGTTGTTCTGACACCCAAAAACTGACGAAAAAACGGGTTTTTCATTTTTCCGACACTGTTGCTGGTGAGCAAAAATTATAAAAAAAATCAGGGAGTTGTTGATTGTAATGTTACATTACAGAAAAAAGCGGCATCACTGATCCGGACCTCCTTCGGTATCAAATCGATTTTTTTCTGATTGAATTTTCGGTTTTTAATTTTTTGTCAATTGAATTTTTTGTTTAAAAATCTGAAAAAAATCTGGAATATACGCGCCATTACTAGAAACACCTCTGATTTTTTTCGAATTTTTTTGTGCCCTAGATTCCGAGAAGATGATGGGAGAAGCAGACAGTACATTTTACACTCCCCCGCCCCCCACGGTCGAGATACAAAGTTGAAAATTCACAAAAATGTTTCTTTTTTCATAAGCTATCGAATGGCTCATTCAGAATTTCGATCGGTTTGGGGGCACATTTCACTATCTTACCCGGCTATGCCCTTTCTGTTCTTCCTTCCGCGAAACAGTTGGACATTGTTATATTGCCTTTGATACGCTCAACTGTAAGGATCTAAAATGTCGGTTGCGACAACAACAACAAAGTTTATTTCCAACATACGCCGTAACTCTGTGTACGATTATACGAGATTACAACGCCAATCGTATATTAACGAAAGGATTGAATATTATTTAAGACATAATTATTTTAAACGCATAAAGGATCGTTGTAGTTATATCACCCGTACTTTGTCTTAATACAATTGAAATGAATGACAAACTTAATCTATAAGTAACGCTAGTATTTAGAAGCTCATTTATACTTCTACAACTGATGAAGAATATACTACATAAAAAACAGTCGCCAATAAGGTCTGCACGATTTGTAGAAAGCCACGCAACTTAACTTTTTCGACAACGACATATGGAGGTAATGTAGTTTCAATAAAGGTTCAATATAATATTCTATACTTTTGAAGATTCCAATGAAGTTCCATATACTTTGACATAGCCGAATACATGTCCAGCGCATTAAGATGATATAATTACTCTTTAACTTAAATGTTAGGTGACAATCGGGCAGTCGACGAGCTCAGGACATTCACCGAAACATTACAAAGTATTCCAGCTTTTCATTGTACCTGAACGAAACCCATGACATCATAACTTTTGAAAAAGAGCAAAACGAACCCCCTTCTACGTGAACTCCAACTGTTTGAAAAATAATTGATCAGTTAAAGACTTTTTGCCGTTCGCTGCTTTAGGATGAATGAGCATCAAGAGAGCTTTTAGATTAAACGAAAGTCTAGTGTTTCAGCAGATGTAAACAAAATGTACGTACAGATTTTGATAACCGACACAAATCGCAATATAATATCCAATTTTTATTATCACATCTCTTCCTTATGTTAACTGTCATGTATTGTAACCGCACTAGTGGAAAACGTGAGTTATTAAATAAATAATCTAATTTACGAAAAAAACGCGGTAAATGAAGTAAGATATTCCAAAATAAATATCATCTGCAAAGTGCAAATCAGAATGCCAACATATGTTTATTACCTCTTTAATAGCTCATCGCATCATATTGCGGATGCTAGTGCCCTAAAAGATAATAAACGTTTTAAAATGACCTATGTATGAATGCGTTAAATTATCTAATGACAAAATATATAAAAAGCAATAGTTTGAGATAAAGACAATGAACGTTCCCGTGCCTTGTTTGCTGTACTTAATTAACTCAAATTTATATCTGAAATATCGATTGAAAACACGAGACATGACAAAACGCTTTATAATGACAATGCTTTCTTAAATAAGCTTTGTTTCGAATAACTGTAACACACTTCTCAGGCACCAAGCAACACATTTTGCGCATTGTTCATTTGGAATACATAAGTAAAACAATAATCGTATCTTAAATATCAAAATCAATCGATAATATAATATCACTAAATCGCCGAATTGATGCTGGCTGAGATTCTTGAAAGGGATGCCCACGCTTGACGTATTTGCCACAATCTTTAATTGTTTGTACAGAACAGCACGAATATTAATATAATGATGAAATTTTCATAGTGAAAATTGCTGACATAAAAATTCCACTGGGACACTGCGCTAAATTTTATTTCAATCCTTCAATTTTACATTGTTCATAGTGGGTGTAAGTACACTTCAACAAAAAGAAGTGTGCGAATATGTACAAACCAATTTGTCTTGAATTACGTGTACGTTTAATCAGTGTCATTATTATTCAGGTTTTTCTAAACGGTCCTAGTTTAATGTTCATAAAACTCCAAATATTAATTGTAAACCCAAACTAGCCCTATTTTGGCAAGCGGTTTTGTTTTTCGAGATTTATCACTTTGGGCTTTATCAGTATATCATCGCTTTCGGTTTTTCCTTCCAGTTTTGCTAACTGCGCTCTAAAATCTTCTAACAATCTTTCGTATCGCAACAGGTGCATAACCACCTTTTAATTTTAACTGATTACTGAATGTACAATAATAGCGAATTTGGACAATTATGTTAAAGTAATATCTGCAACAAATGCCTCAACGAGTTTTATTTTCATAATGTTGAGTATCCTTTGTGCATTTTCTCAAAACGTTTCGTGCAATAGAACGCGAACCTCAATGTCACTCTAAGAACAGTTACAAAATGTTAACTATTTAGTGTCCACAAATACAGCGCATTATTTTATCAAACAGGTACTAATCTTAAACATCGGTCCGGTACTGCGCGTAAAATAGCACACATCAGAATGAAACTCTTTTCGTAACCGTGTTAAGATAGAAATATAAATATATATTTACTTAATACAAGAAGAGTATTTGATAGCCATTGAATCTGTAGTATGATAAACTTCGATTAATGTATTAATGGTATTATAAATATGACAGATGAATATATAAAAAAAGAACGGACAAAAGTACGTAAATTGCAAAAATATTTTTTGCAAGACGCAAATTCATTATAAACTAGGAATTGTAACTCTATCCGTTAGAATTATAATTGATATTCTGTCAATGAACGTCTTGAAAACATTATTATTACATGCCCCCGAGACAAAAACTTGATTAAAGATGTATGTATTTCATTTTCGTCACAAGGTTGATTCACCTATGAAAAATCGTCCAGTCTTTTCTCCATGTGCTCAAAAGAATTTGCTTCGGACAATTGTTATACTGGAAAATCCAGCAAAGTAATACGTCTTCTTCCTAACGTGGCAGCGTCTTCACTCCTAAAATGTTTGTACATCCTCAGACTATGCTATTGTCCATTCTCATAAGCAAACAACGCCCTTCATGATAAAATGACAGGGCACTCACTGTATTGTATTTTGACCGCTAAAAAGAGCATGTGAAATCAGTCAAAATTCCGATATCATTTAAAGGGTGTAACCGATAAGATGGTCAAAAGTGCCACTGAACCAAATTAGATTTTTAATGAAGCATTCGACAGCTATAAAGAATAATTATTTCTGTGAAGTTTCACAATTATATCGCGACCATGGGGATGGAAGCGGGTAAAATGAAACACCAGATTTTTCCACGGTTATCTCGAAACCTAGGGAATAATGAAATTTGCTTGAAATCTGGTGACGGTGCACACATTTAATGTTTTTTAGACTTTTACAGAAAAATTCAACTAGTTCAAAAGCAAAAACCAAAAAACGTCGGCGTAACACTGAAGGAATTGCGGATCACCGATGCTGCTTTTTCCCGAGATTATAGATTTCTAATCACAATTTCCTGACTATTCATGAGTTTGTTTTTAGTGGGACATTGTTGGAAAAATCAAAAAATTGTTCCCTTGTCAGTTTTTACGTTTCAGAACAACATATGCAGCAAAATTTCATTAATTTTATGTCACATAAGAGCGACTGTCATATCTAAAACTACCTAACAATATTCGAAACCAAGAAAAGAGTTTAGAGCCGTCCACCAAATTGACACCTTCCTGAAACACTAGCGACGTACTTGGCACAATCTTTAACCCCTTAATGCACGGTTTCTTTGAAATAAAACGGCAAAAAAAAAAAATTTTTTTGATGTGCAACACACACTTGAGAACATCGTCTTGGCAAAAAAATAAAAAAAATAAAAAATTCATCAATATTTTTATTTTAACTTTGAATTTTCATCCACATTGCAGAAAAGAGCGGAACAGATAAGTGTATCTTTATAGACAGTCAGTTATTTTGTGATTACAGAAAATAAAATTGGATATATTGGATTTTCAAATTATTATTATTATTATTATTATTATTATATTTTATTTTGTATTATATTTTAGTACAATATGTATTGAAAAATGAGCGATTCAAAATCCGAATATGAATACGCAAATTTGTCGGAAAGCGGTTCAGAAGAAAGTGATAATTATAGTAGTGATTCTAAAGATAGTTCAGAAGAAGATACAGCCGTTGATTGGAAGGAAATAAGCAATGTCCAACCAAATTCATCTTCTCAAAAGATTCCATTTGATATCGCTCCTGATTCAACTTTTCTTTTGGTGAACAATTTTGATATACTGCGCTTCTGTTCCATGGAAAAAGGCTATATTTTATTCTCGAATAAATAAGTGTTATAGCTGACAATCCTATGTGAATGATAAATATCAATAAAACGATTTTTTTTTCTTAGCTTTCACATTGTTATTTTCAATTCTCGATTATATGTGAGTGTGAAAATTATAGCAGCATCACATACAACGCCGGACGAATATACTCGGGTCTGCACGGTTTGGCCGGTTTAGCGCGAACGAATATACTCGGGTCTGCACGTTAAGGGGTTAATACTTTAGAACATGAAGCCACACTATAACATCAATTTCCGTAATTTTATTTATTTTTCTGCATTCTTACAATTATTTAACGTATCATTTAACATCCAATATTCCATTAAACAGTTATGTGGCAAAAAATGTTTAATACTTTGCCGGATATGTTATTCTGAAACACAAAAATTGACTAGAAAAAATAATTGTTTATTTTTTCAACATTAATCCGCTAAAGCCAAATATATGAAAAATAATCAGAAATACGTTATAAAGAAATTACAATTTTAAGGAAAAGCAGTATTCGTGATTCTTTCAATATCAAAATGTTGTTTTTCTAATTGTTACTTGATTTGTGTTTTTGCACTAGTTTAATTTTCCCGTTAAAAATTTGAAAAATAATTAAATACGTGCACTATGACCAGACGTAATTCGGATTTTTTTTAAAACTCTCATATCCACCAAGTATAGAAATACTGGAAGGAAAACCTGGTGTTTCAATCTTTCCCTCAGTCGGGATACAACTATAAAACTTCACATAAGTGGTTCTTTTTTTATAACCTATCGAATGGCTCATACGAAATGGAATTCAATACACAACCGAATACTTAATAATGCAACACACATAGAACATGGTCGCTAATGACCTTGTAGTCGATACGACGTAAAATCGTTAATATTATATATATACATATAAAAAATTTAATTTGATTTATAAGCACTTTTATATATAAAGGTTTGGCTGTTCCGATTGTTCATTTTATAGTCGCAAAGGTGCGAGAGCCAACATCAACGACTTCCAAAACATTTGGACACTAATAACTGTTCAACGAATTAAATATCAAGTTGATTCCAGTTTCGAACAATTGTGAAAAGCGTAAGTTTTATTTTAAAATATGATATTGCAATAACTTTACATGTACCATTGAGGAATTATAACTGATCTATTGAATATTAAAATATGAAATAATAGCGCAATATCTTAAAAATTCTAATAATAATATGTTTGAGTCGCAGCGTAGATAGAAAGTGGAACATCTTGACAAAAGCAAAGGTATGACCCAACGAAGGATGTCGGCAATTGGTAAGAGGATCTGAACACTTCTTAAGTGTTGACAATAAAATAATTGCTTTCATAACAAATATTTTTCATCACAGTCAGCGTAATTTATCCGCCTCATCCGTCATATCTTTAACATATAACGAGAGAAAAGTTTTAAATCCCCATGTCACCTTCATGAATTGATCGAATCAATGAATAAAAGGTGTACAACAATAGTTGCTGTAAACGGTACAGTGATACAACATTACATAGGTATAATTGTAGTGTAACTGTATCCAACCTGATCAACAATCCAATTGTTCTAAAAAGATAATTGATATGCGCATTAAACACTAGCCTTGGTCTGATACTTTCGCATATTTCAATTTAACATTTTGACAAAAACTTCGAGTTACAAAATGTGAAACAGATGTCTACTAGTGAGTATTTTTGTCTGCAACAGCCGACATTTGTACACGACACGAAATGTTCACCAGCACAAGTGCAATCAAACAGAAATTTCATAGTCCTAAATTCATCGACTAAAATGTTCACTTCGATATACACATTGCAGCTTATAAATTGACTAGAACATTTGACTTCACATACTTCATTGTATGTATGAATTTGCGGTGATCGAAAAGGCAATTACTGCATTTTTAAATTGTATTGTATCTTTCAAACAATGCAATTTCATGGCATGAAAACAATCGAAAGAAATCTACATATGCAGAAAAGTTTCCGTAACAAACACAATTATGAGATTATTATGGGAAGTAACAATAAATACAAGAACTTTTCTAATTCTCTTAAATGTATAATTTATACATAATTTATGCGCACCCCAAGTATTCTTGTGATACGTATTAGAACACCAAAGATAGTTTACGAATAAATATGCTTATTGTCGCCTGAATAATAAAAATGTCACCGTACGTTTGACTTGTTATTTGATCCTGAAAGCAAAACGGCTTTACGGCATTTGTTTTAATTATTCATAACATAAGAGATATACAAGACGTAAGAAACAGTCAAAGTCACAAAATTTGCACCTGCCATCAAATTTTAGTTAAAAAGCCATAAAATTAAGGAAAAAAATGTTTCCGTACTTATCAATACACCAAACGTGAGATACCCGATTCAAGTATATTTACATCTACACCATAGCAGAAGTCAGAAAACAGTTTATAATAATGTACATTGGTGAATCTTTGTGTTGATCAGCAGATCTTTAAATACATTCTCGACGAACAGAATATATTTCTTTTAAGAAAAAATAGACAAGCTCTAGTTCTTATAATGGATGGCGCAAAAGTAATGTCATAGTTTGAATTGGCTGCCATTTTGTTATAAATGAAAAAAAAAATGAGCTCTGTTTTCATCAAAAGTTTACTTGAATGTGTAATATTGGTTACAGTACTTCGAAAAAATTATATCGCTCAAATGGCCACCTCCCGAGTTGATGCATAACTGCGCTCGTTTTACAGCGTTTTGCATTGTTCCTCGCAAAACATCTGGCTCCAAATTGGCGATTTCTTTTTCAATGTTAGCCTTCAAGTCTTGCAAAGTTCGTGGTTTGTAATGCAAGAAGATCCTTTGCATCCCCTCAAAGTGACTGTTTGGTGCGGCATTTGCAGTGAAAAAGTGATTGGTCCTTATTTTTTTTAAGACGCAGTCTTACAAAAACAAGTTGTTGCATTGGGTCTCGATCATTGTTGGTTTCAACAGGACGGAGCAACAACTCACACAGCTCGGGTAACTATGGAGATTTTAAGACCCCAATTTCCAGGTGGAGTAATCTCCCGTTTTGGAGATTTGAACTGGCCGTCCAGATCACCAGATCTAACAGCACCAGACTTCTTCCTTTGGGGCTTTTTAAAATCTCGCGTTTACCACAACAAACCACGAACCTTGCAAGACTTGAAGGCTAACATTGAAGAAGAAATCGCCAATTTGGAACCAGATGTTTTGCGAGAAACAATGCACAACGCCGTAAAACGAGCGCAATTATGCATCAACTCGGGAGGTGGCCATTTGAGCGATATAATTTTTTCGAAGTAATGTAACCAATATTACACATTCTAGTAAACTTTTGATGAAAACAGAGCTCTTTTTTTTCATTTATAACAAAATGGCAGCCAATTCAAACTATGACATTACGTTTGCGCCACCCTGTATATGTCCTTTTGCTTTTTCCCGCCCATGATATATTTAACAAAAAAATTCTGATAATTTCGCACAAGGGAAATATGGTTAGTGTGTACCTAGATGATATTATAGTAGTAAACGAATATTGGCATTTTTAGGATCTATGGTGCTTTTACGGGGCCACGTTATTAATTATATTATGTTTCTTAAAATATACGTAGGTTATTGTTAGGCTTTTCATAAATGTGACATTATCACACTCGATATAACATGTTTAATTGTGTTAATGCATGTCGATTTTATTCCTACATAATATATTTATGGAAGCTTAATTGTGCGCATAAATATTTCATAACCATTACATTTAGCCGGATTATATGGCTCACACTACTTCATACGAGAATGGGCTATACATGCAGATCAATTTTAAAACTATACATTTCGGTTTGGTGCCATGTTTTAGTTAAACGATACAAGGCATATTGTCACATTTCAAAATACATTATCCCACTGTTTGTAAACAATTTATATAAAAGACTCAAATTATTTGGTAACTGTTAATCAGATCACGTTCTTGTTGTTCTGAGAATTGTGTTTGGTAGGTAACAAAGCATGTTCACAACCACATTAACACTATAGGTACATTAGTTGTAATATGCCATTTCTTATTATCGAATATATCAAATGTAATTAACTGCCGAAAAATTTTATATTTTTATATGAAACGTACACTTTGTTTACAACGAACAACTTTGAATTATAAATCCCTGTCTGAAACAAACTATGTACGAAGTACCTAATTACTCCTGACGTTGTTTAAGTTATGTATTCCTATTACGTTAACTGTCACACAAGACCCTTCCTTCCACTCACTAAACGACTGACACCCCCAAGTCCATAAAATTCCGCCACGATGCAGTATACAAACAGGAAGAAACAGTATTTTGCATTACACCTAATGATTGAATAGTCTTTCCCAGTTTTCATCTTGTATTGATTTCTATTCCATTTTTTTATACAATCTTTCTAGATATTGAAAGCCTGTTCAATTGACGTTTACATACTTTCAGATCAATGTAAGAAATCATGACAGCAAAAAATTACTCATCTATTCAGTGCATCCAACAAGTACAATGTAGAATTATAGAATTTCAATATAAGG
The DNA here is from genome assembly GCA_914767735.1 of Anoplius nigerrimus. Classification (NCBI taxonomy): domain Eukaryota; kingdom Metazoa; phylum Arthropoda; class Insecta; order Hymenoptera; family Pompilidae; genus Anoplius; species Anoplius nigerrimus. The sequence goes on from OU612078.1 coordinate 14,098,914, forward strand.
AATTGACAACGAACACGTGGCAGTGACTAGCAGGGTTATTAAACACAACGATTTTTTAACGATATAGAACGATAAATCTACAGATTAATAAAAAAAAGACGAATGCAACTACAGGTTACATTTGATACATATATTATAATATACTATTTCAATGAATATCAACAATACGATATGGAAAAAAATAAAGGAGTGAGAGAGAGGGAGAGGGAGAGAGAGAGAGACCGAGATATGTTTAAACTTAATTCGTTGAAATAATAATTAAAATTGAATGTGTAGGATTTACATCAGAAGTTTTGCAATAACCTGAGCAAGAAGCAATATTTCTTAGAAAAATCTAGAGTGAAAAGAACACATAAATTACTTTTTAATAGATTGCCATTTATTCAATCAAGTGCAAATTAACGGTTGATGTATTTTTTAATCGATAAAACAAATTATGACCAATTCTTATTCAAAATGCGTAAAAAATTCTTAAATGGGACTGATAATGAATATTTAACTTTTATTGTTAAATAACAAACCTAACTGATAATAATTTAGAGAAACGGACAGAAAGCAAAATTGTATTAGAATATATAAATTACGCGGTTCAAGGGAAAGTGCAATGAAACTATTCGTATCCATGGAGCCCCTTGGTTACCGTTCCATATAACTGAATACTGGGCACTATACCGCAAACATAGGAAGTATTAAAGCAGATAAAAAGAAAGTACAAATTCTAAGTACAATATAAACAACATTATTGAAACTTTGTAAACTCGACGGATTTCAATATTTAAATGACTGAAAAATCCTGAATGTTGTAATACAATTGAAGATGTAACATAATGTCTTATTAGTTTGGAAGAATTGGAAACAAATCATTTTCCAGCGAGAAAATGTTGGGACAGTAATTCCGAATATATTTGAGAAATAGCAGGCTGGAATAAGCAAATTTCTTATTTAATTATTCGCAAAATACAACACAATGGATGTAGAAATATGTATGCAAAAGACTAATGTATTTTTCTCTATTCCTCATGTCTTTCTGTTGAAAGTTTGTTCGCGTATTGTTTACACCGGTATTATAAGATGTTAAATTCTTATACCTATCCGCAAATATGCCTAACTTGAACTGTTTGAATAACTCTAGTAATAGCATTTTGTACATTTTTAAGAGTTTACTGTTGTCCCCCGAGTTCTCTACGTCCTGTTACAAGAGAAAAACCTGTCCTTTCGTGTGGATGTGTATGAGAATATAATTATGGATTAATACAATAGTTTACGAATATCTTTTCTCTCCTGATAATCAACTAAGACTTTACCTACTAAGATATATTGGTACAAACTTGAGAATATTAGCCAGGAAGTACATAAACAGTTACAAACTTTAATTACCAAATCCAATAATCATTAAGCGCATAATTTACGTTACTTCTTTATTCCCCGTTTTATAAGTTTCGTGTTACACTTGTTTAAATCTCAAGTGATTACTAGTAGACAATTCGCATGTGCAATTGTGACTCACAGACAAGAATCACAAGATACGGTGTCATTATCTACTTCGTTATCGTATACTTAATCTTCCATTCCATTTTGTTTTGTCGCACACATGTACCAGTTCTAATTTAGCTCGCATACGCACATCTACGTGCACACCCTAGTACTTCCACTACTGGGAACACGTGGAAAGCATTTGCAGCGATCAAGTAAAGAACATTTTCGAGAACAATCACATGTGAAAGTATAAAAAAAAACGAACATAACTAGTTGATACTTAAAGAAATTGAAACAATCTACGAATAACAAGCTACTACAGAGAGTGATACGTATTTATGACATGTATCCTAAACAGATGGAATATACAACGTATACGCTTTCCACTACGATGTTACGATATGTTAAGATTCACCTTTCTTTTTCGCTCAAGGGACATGCTTTTAAATCTAAAGCTAAGGCACATATATAATTTGAGTAACAACAATTTACGTAATCTGTAAAGGGGACGCGAAATGAAAGAAAAAGCAGGGAGCAAATAGTAACTGATTTTTTATGTCGGAAAGAAAGGAAATGGTAGGAATACACCGAACAGCAAATATACATACAGCGCTTGGCGTAATTCATCAAAACAAACCAGACAAAGTTTATTACAATCTACGCATCGTATTGCAATGAAGCGAAGAAAATGAAAATAATTTTGCATAAAGGAGCAGACAACGTGTTTGTACTACCAACCGACATCTTTCCTCGATGAGTCGTTAACGTCACCCGACGAACAAATATAGGCACAAGATCGAAAAACGACAAAACAGTCGTGAAGAATGACACGCGCGATAAGACTGTTCGATAAGAGAAAACCCCGCCACGCCGACGCACCGAGTAGGATTAGTTTTTCGTCGACAAATTCAAAATATAATTCAAGTTGAACAAGCCAGTAAATTACTTTTACCTTTCTTCTGGAAACATGTTAAATCGTATGTTATAGATTATCAGATTGGGTAAACAGCATGACATCGCAATTTAAATTGATATTTTAAACATCTTAGTATATTTACACAAATAATGTTATTTTCCATCTCTATACCTTTCTATACCTTACTTGGATTGAATAAGTTAGAAGCATAATTTACACATCGCACCATGAAAATTAGGTATAGACATTAAATACTAATAAATTCATGGCGAGATTTTTCTTACTCGTGCAAGCGTTTAGGAATTTGGTAAACTTAAGCTACACCCTAGTGAATACCACGTTCTGCATTCTTTGCAATATCAGAAAGCTTATTAATCAAGTGTTCAGCAAGATTTGACTACGGTCAAACGGTATATAAAACGCAACATGTCGAATGATGTTTTTTTTAAAATGGTGTTCATTTCTCGCCGTGAGCTAAAGAATATTTACTCGAAAGGCATAACAGATGCTGAAATTAATTAACTATGTCCATCCAATGTAATGTAGCATGTAGCATTGAATTTGGGCTTTTGAATACGGACTAAATGTAGTCTTAAGTTTAAAAAATGTAAACTTAAAAAACATCACATTTTTCAAATAATTTCCTCTCAAAAACACAATTCTAAAAGAACACCATGAGAAGTACCAAACGATGCACTAGCTGATATATTTTTAAATTTCACCCTCGTCTGCTATCAGACCCGGCTCAGATCTCGCTGTTGCCTAAAAATAGTTTTCTCTCTCTCGCTCTCGCTCTCTCCCTCTCCCTGACTTCTGCTCTGTTCCATGAAGAATTCACTCACAATGTCTTGACTTTCGACCAGGCTATGTCTCCAAAGTATTGTTCCAAAACTGAGGTAAAAGGTATTATCGCACACTCAAAATCAATTTATAAAGTAAGCAAGTTTCATATCCAATAAATCACACAACTGAAATATTGAAGATGAGATTTGACCAATTTCAATGAAGAATATGATACATACAAAATACATACAACAAATTAAACCATTTAGTCAATCGTATTGAATACTACACATGAATACTCGTATAAACGTTACATTAATTAAAAGTAAGGAATGTGAAAAGCAGTCGCCAGTTCCATTAAGAGGAATAAATGAAAGTATAAGTTTATGTAATAAGAAAGTTTGTGATGTAACCCAAATTGTCACCAACAAAGTTTTTTTTATGAATATCCAAATTTTGTCGATTGTTTTGACAACAATGTCTTATATTATTGATACAAATACATCCCTTGAACTTTAATTAAATTATCCAGAATGGGCTCGATAATAAGCGTATGGCATTGTATCAGATCTTAGCTTAACAGTGTTAATTAAAACACCTAATTTCTTTACTTCTGTTAAGTTGTAAAGATTCTTCAGCAAATCGACATCAGACTTCCAGAGCAAAAAAATATAATTAGAAATTTAATATTAACCTATAAACAAAAGCCGATCTAAAGCATAATATGACATAGTCTTTAAGGAGCTCTATAAATTGTAAAGTTACTGTCCTAACTGTGTATGAAACTAAGTACATAGTTGAATATCAATATTAGTATAAACAAACCATTTTGAGTATCTCAAATGTTTTAAGAATTATAACAGTTGTGAGTTCCCGTACCTGCTAATTATAGCTTAAAGGATAGATAGTTATAAGAATGAGACCAAATTTATTTTTAGTGTTTCCAAAAAATGAAGAGAAGTTTTTGAAGTAATCTTGTGCAAAAAAAATCTGACCAAAAAAAGTAATGTATGAGAGTTATGACAAAAAACTAAATTGTATGTAACATATAAGCCAACAACCTTCAAAATTAGTACTGTAGTAGTTTTATCTGGAGTAGAAAGATTTGGAACAATCTGTACACACTGACAATGTTGTCCACAATTCATTTGAGAACAAGACAAATTGTAATACTTGCTATCTACAACTGGCACATAAACTTGCACAGTACAAACATAATTGTACTTTGAGTTTTAAGATAAAGTACATCATTTAAGGTCATAGATTCATGTTAGTATACATCTTTTAGTTATAATAGGTCACTAAAGTGTTTCCTTTTTGAGCATACAGAAGACGTAAAAATGTATATACTATTTTAATGCCTTGAAGGATTATAGCTTTGATATCAGTGCTGCAATAGTTAAGAGATTAATTGCACCAGAATAATTGAATGTTTATATGGTTTCCAGATGTAAATTGATCATCAGAAAGAAAAGTTAACATTTAATTCAAGGTATCTTCTTGTATAGCCTTTAAAGGTGAATAATTCAAACCATGTTTTCTGCCAATTTCATAACATATATACAAATATAAAGGAAATACACTTTTATATATTTATATAATTTTTACTCAACATAAGAAACCTAAATGTCGTAGACACCCTGTGGCGGACCACGTTTGCTTGTTCACCTGTCAAGAATCCAGCAAACAGGAGTGGAAACAGAAGTAGTGATAAATTTAAGTTCAAGACTTCCTGCATGTTAAAACAAATTCTGAAGTCATATTCACCCAAGTATTCCACTTTTCTGGCACAAGACAAGTTGTCCCAATCACTTCTCAATCCTTTCCATATGTCTTCAGAATAATACAGTTTAGTAGAAATGTACATTGAACACGCACGTCCCCATCTTTTTCTTCACAAATACGTCTTGCAGACAAATCTTATGCAATAGATTCTTTGAAATTTTTTACTTTCACATTAAAATTCGTACAGGTTCTTATTAGTACAAAATTCTTTCTTTCTTTTGCAATGCACGTTGTATCAAGATCAGTTGTTTTCTGAGAACATGTTTCAGGAACATTGGCGCATTGATGATATATATGCCTTGTATTTAACCAAACCTTAAAAAAAGGAGCGCAGGTCATTGTTTTAACGTTTCATTTTTCTTTCCTTTATTAAGTTCTAATGTCATGATGTCAGGTAATATACCATCAACAAATGAATGTAAACAATTACTTGATCTTACTTATTAAATTGATATATGTTACAAATTTAGTAATTCAAGGATCTTCTATATATCAGATTTGTAATGAAACCATATATCTGACAGCGGATACAGTGATACTTGGAATCTAAATACTTTTTGTGCCAAACATGAGAAGTATGACTATTGTCCTGTCTACAATATTACTACACTCATGTTTTTCTCTTAAGCCTTTAAATTATCCTTTTCTTCAACATGAAATGTTTCAAACCAATATAAGTTATATATTTTTTCTGTTGCACAATATTCTGACTATACTAATTCTTTGACTAGTAAATATCATTGACACAATTTAACTTTTTCATTGAAACATTTTTCAACAAATCATTCTCTGTGCCTACCTTTACGCGCATGCAGACGACAACGAAAATCACAAACCTTGCCGAAAAATGTGTCAAATACTTGAAGTCTATGAAATTACAAAATTCGATTCCCAGCTTATCAGAGTATGTAAATTTCATTTCCACGAAACTATGTGGTTCCAGTTACTAAACCTACCTATTTTGCACGACAAAGAACTAACCTAAAATGTAGATCTTCCCGAGAAACACATATAGCCATGTATATAATCACTCACACAAACAATCTGCTCGAAATATCCTACCTTCAGCGCAGTGCCCTTTTGCCACATTAGTCAAATTGTTCATAGTAGAAAACGGGAATAAGGAAGTATCAACAAATGGTGGGTAAAATTAATACTATAGAGTGCTAGAATGGGTGATATTGTTTTGCGTTACCTGTACGGTGTTCCAGTGTGGGTTCGAAACCGTGCGTGTGTAGGAGGGTGTATGGTGTAAGTGTACGTGTTGTGTGTGTGTAAGTGTGTGTGTGTGTGTGTGTGTGTGTAGGGGAGGGGTATAGGAACGGGACGACACGTATATGGGACCGTAAGATCGACACGATAATCGCAATACACTAATTCACTGGGCGACGGTCGCCAATCGACTGACGGCAGTCCAGTACAATCGGCCAGTGCCACCGCGCATTCTCCTGCGCGATGGAATACTGCGCATCATCGGAGACCGAAGTGTTCTGATAGAGGAGCGCGCGGATTCACCTTTTTCTAGAGCGCACCCGGCTTTGGTGAATGTCATACGTGCCGATAAAAGAATGCGTGTACGTGGAATGCGTATTTCCCCTACTTCGGCGTGCATGCATATTTGCATCCTTGTATTCTTGTATATTTATAGTAAAACTGGAAGCTTAACGATTATTCATAGCTCTTTGAACATAAACGTGGTACATAATCATGAATATATTGAACGACTTGATGTGACAAAAAAATAAGTTTTGTAATTCAATTATTGGCAGCTTCGCTATTTCATGTGGTCCATGTTTTCTGTAACTTGATTAAAATGACAATTACTTAGTGTCTTATTTATTCCATAATGTAGGTTCTGTATATTACTTGAAAGAAACAGTTAATAGTACAAATCGTTTGTAGAAAAATATCGCGGATTACAAACTACGATTCTTACCACTTGACAGAGGTTTCGCGCGGTTGCGCGCGTTTCGGTTTCCCCACACCTAGGACAGATGCGCTTATGTGCGCGCCCGCAGTTTCATCGATTTCGTTGAGTTGTACATGCAATACGCGTATGCAATTGCTTACATTTATTCAAACCTCTGCCACGTGGGTATTCATGTCCTAAACCAGGGGTGGGGAACCTATTTTCTGCCAAGGGCCATTTGGAAATTTATAACATCATTCGCGGGCCAGATAAATAATAATAATAGTTTTTTTAGTTTTTATTGTTCAACAAAAAATATATATATTATAAATAAACGAATAAAAAAATAAACGAACATAAAATATATCCATTTTTAAAAATAATTAACTCATCCTAAATGACTTCGCGGGCCGTATGCGGCCCGCGGGCCGGAGGTTCCCCACCCCTGTCCTAAACCATCTCGGGATTCAATTTACTTCAATTTTAATATCGAAAACAAATCTTCTGTATTTCGTCAACAACAATAATAAATATGTACTTTATCTTTGAATTGGATAAGTTAGATAACTGTGTAAGAAACAGATTATGCCAAACTCAGAATACTTTATATTTTATTTTAACTTAATTAAAAATATCATTTTATGTTCATGACAACATGTAATACAGTTTAAATTGTCCTGCTGAAATATTTAATTAAATCGCTTATAAAATTATATTCGAGCAAGGAAACAGATAAATCAAAATTTCATGCTTATGTAAGTAATTATATTTCGAAAATTGTTAATTCAAATCCAATTTTTGGAAAATATATCTAACGGTAATTCAGGACGGGTAAAAGTAATTTTTTCATGCATTTTCTAGTCAAAATATCTATTTTTCTGTAGAAAAGTTTGATGGGCAGGCTTAAAAATTCGAAATCGTAGAAGGGAATTAATTATGTTTGGCTTCACCTGACGGCCCGCAACATGCGACCGACAAATCCTTCGGTATTCCCCACCTTTTCCCTCTTTTCAAATGATTTTTATCACGCAACCGTGGTATCGTATTCGCGGGTCTTCACTATGCATTAATTCCCTCGAAGGGCTTAATTTGACTGTGAGTTGACCTATTACGAGAAGGTGTACGTGTCCGTGTACGCATTTACACGATTGACACTGCTATACAATTCTTTTATTACATTTCTTTATACCTTGTACTTATTGAAATTAAAATGTTTTAAGTATTTCGAATTGCATGGTAGGTATGCCAAGGCACGTCACCTGCCATTCATAATCATACGGACGGAGTAGATTTAGTATTCCACATTAATAAACATTCTCTCACTGGCATTCACACGCCGATAGGCAAAACTGGTATCACAGTGGCCACAAAGTACTGGCCTTTTGATGACCTTGTGTTTATACATTGTTACACCCCGTAACAAGAATACTTATGATAATAATAATTTGATATACGGACCCACAATTTGATCTAATATTATTAAACGTCCTTTATTACTTTCGAAACTTGCTCTAAATGTCGAAGAAATGTTTGTTCTTAGGCGAATATTTACTATTTATGTGTGTAAATAACACTCATAAATCGTTCGATTTCTACAGCTTTGAATGTTTTCTAACATGGAGACATTTATCAGCCGCAAACATGGAATGGCTACCGTTGGTGAGCTTACAAATCCAGCATGTTATATGCCTGAATTTCTCAAGAGTTCTGCTATACATAGTCTTCAATTAATACACATCCCTCACTTAAAGAAGACAAATAAGAGAATACGTTTAGTATATAAATATGTATTAGTGTTTTCCAGGTTTTGGCATATGAAAAACATATCGAACATTTACACAACGATTTCAAAAACGGTCACAATACATATACGTTACTTACATGGGGGTGTATATCGCGAGATTGAATAATATAGAGACTGAAGCGACCTTGAAGGCAGAAATATGTACAGTGTCGATATTACAATATATGTATAAAGTAACGCGTCTATAGACACATCCATGTGGCATGTCTTACGGATTGATCCGCTTAGCCAAGCGGTATTAAGAAATATGCCAATTTACATTGTTCCACTTTAATTATTCTGTGTTCCTGTCTCGCATTTTTTCCGTGCTTTTTTGTAGTTATTTGCACTATTTTATAGTTATTGCTTTTTTATTCAAATAAACAATTTATTAAATTAAGTAAAATATTGAATTTAATGTTACACAATAATAACGGTTACGGACCTTAAAATAAAATGAATGGTATAAAAGCATATTAGTCTTTCAATTGATCAACTGGAAAGATAAATAAGTGACTGTCATATACAAAACTGTATTACTTAATGTGTTTATTAAAAAAAGGCTTTTTTTTTAACTCCGAAGCTGTCCCTCTGGTCAAAATCTAATACAAATGACACTATAGTGTAGCTTGTGATGTAAAATGAATTTTAAACCACATGAAATTAAACTATATTATTATACAATATACCACCATTATTGAAGCAACTCCACAAACGTTGGAAAAAGTTAATGTAACCTTAATAGTCATTATAAAACATTCGTAACATAAATACGTATAAATAATGTAATAAATCTAATCTTTAAAGACTTTAATTATTTCTGCAAATTATCACAAAAATACGACATAATGTTGCAAACTATTGTCAATACCAATTTGACACTCAATTAACGATTAAATTAGTAAATGATATCCGCTATTTCGAAAATAGGTTTCCATACCAGTAATGATTAAATATATTTTTTATTTCAAATATTTAAAAAATTTATTTATTTTAATAAAGTCTATAAGGTCCGTATGATTCGATATCATCAATCCACATCAATATTACCAGGTAAGAAGACAGAAACAAATCTCCCTGGAACTTTTACAAAAATACTACGCTAGCGTATTATCGGGTGTTAAAGAATCTGACCACTGCTGTACTTAGAAGAAGAGAATTCTGTTTTTCCCACCACCTTTTGGATTCAGATACGTACTGACGTACCAAATGTCCACATTCTTTAATTTCCATAAACCAGGCGCTAAAAAATAAAAGAGTCAAGTGCACATGAGACACTATCTGCACATAAGATTCATTGGAACTTTATTAGAAATGTTAATCCTAACAAATACCTCTGACTCATGTAAACCACATTGCATCTCGGTGATAAAAGAAAAAGAATCGTAAAAGTAAAGGTATTATAATTTCATTCTCATTGCAATTACTATTTTTGCAAAAATTAAAAAATTTGCAAGTTTCGCAAGAGGCCTTTACATACATCGGTTTCTTTCACAATAATTCAAATGCAACGTAAAATTGTGAATGAACACAAACAATTAATTACGTTCCCGAAATCACAGTGAAATAAAACACAACATAGAAATATAATATAAATATAGGAAATTTCAAACATGAAATGAATGAAAGATAGATAATGAGTGAGTTGTTTATGCAGGCGGTACCAACACTGCTAGTATTGGGTTGGTATCTAAGGGATTGCGGATTGTGCCGATAGATGGTCTTTACACTTTCGTTTGTTTCGTTAACGTGTTCAAAGCACCTAATCTATATTTTTTTTATTGTTGTTTGTACTTCTACCTATAATTTAGTACAAAAATTATGTCGATTAGTTATTTAGTTTTGTTTTTATCTCAATTTAAAAATGGAAGACAACACGTGCATTTCAGACATATTTTATCGTATTATCTCCGAAAAGGCGAGAATGCATCGCAAGCGCAAAATAAGTTATGTGCCGTATATGGGAATAAAACCTTGAAAGAAAGGCAGTGTCAAAATTGGTTTGCCAGATTTCGTTCTGGTGATTTTTCACTGAAAAATGCTCAACGATCTGGCCGTCCAGTTGAACTCGATGAGAACCATATCAAAGCCACTATCGATTCAAATCGTCATAGCACATCATGTGATATTGCAGAGAAACTTAATGTACCGCATACATGCATTAAAAAAAAAAATAAATAAATAAATGTTGAGTCTTCCTTTTTATTTAAAAACCGCAATCACTTAGTTGCCAACCCAATACTTTCATGAAAAATTCATTTTTATATAATGGTTGACCGGATTCCAATGAAATTAAAATTTTAATAAATAGAAGATAGAACTCTTTAGTCCGGTTCGGAACATAGCGGAAGGGAACGTATGCAAAATTGGCGACAATTATCCAAGTCAGATTTAATAAAAATTCAGTACACGTGTACAGATGGAAGCGTTTATGCAAAGAGAAAGAAAATTAAAAATTTAATGAAGCACTTGACGGTGATAACGTTTGAATAAAATGAGATTTAAGAATGATTCCAGTGCTAATAAAATATTCCAGAAATTGTGCTTCACTTTGACAAACTATTAAACGTCAAATCCTCATTTACACCGCAAAGGGAGTAAACTTTCTTCTCATTTGTAACATATCAGAAATTGATGGACCTGTAAAAATCGCAAAATGATATCCCTCAATTTAATATAAAAATTTGTTATCTACAATTCTTTATCTAGCTAACTCAGACTATTCTTTTATGTATCTTGCAAACGTAAAAAACACAACGTGGAGTCACTGTTAATATAAAATACATAACACCTTTGAGAAACGACTTAGGTTACCGATAGATACGATTCAGTGTAAAGTAGCTTTTAAAACAACTAAAAACGTCCTATGTTAGTTTTAATTGAATTCAGCTTTCTTCTTTTTCTCATTGTCTTTTTTTGTTCGGTGGGTAGCAAATAATACAATAACTTGCACGTTGCCAACGCTCAAAATGAAATATGCAGTGGAATGACGATAAGATTATATGAGAAATAAAATGTTTTTTTTTAATATTATGTTTAATGTTTATTAGCATCTGTTTTACTTACGATATATTAAGTTTTTCTCTGTTCCGTATAGCAATTAATCTTTGCCTAATCATAGGCCACTTTTAGGTCTTAATGAGCGTCTCTGAAGAAGTCTCGTGATGACAAATCCATATAACGAATTTACTGTATACATTTTCGTCTGGATTCAATAAGGTCCACACTCATACGGAACCAGATCGATATTGTGTGGTTGTAACCCGCTGGTTCTACTTTTTTCGGCAGACTAATTATGTGTGGGTAATACTTCACTTGCAATTCCAAACTGTATCGCGTTACAATAACTGTGACTTTTCCTGCTCTTGCATAGCAGACATTGATTAGCATATATTATGTATCATGTTATGCATAATGGTTTTCTAAAAGTTGCACATAAACTGTTTCTTTATCCCATTGGACGTGACGACATTGACGAAGATTTGGCATGTAAGTACCTAGGTTTACCACATTATGTAACAAATTATTTATTGCATGTTTGACTGGCCAGCGCATTTCCATTTTAGACTTAGATTAAAGGTTAGACCATTCAACGAGTGGAATATGACTGCGCCAAAAATGTATCAAAAGCACCATGCATTTTTTATTGCACCGTGTAGTAAATGATGTTAAATAGAATTAGATGAAACGTCAAATTCTGATGATCGAATGGCCTTAAGCCCAGAAATGTAGATTTTGTCGACGAAAACAAGAGGTAAGCAAAGAAGGTTTCTTCAATTGTTAGTTCTCATCCATGACAACAACTTATTTGCATAGTTGGAAAAGATGGCTTTTAAATGTATGCCTCGACGAAGTGGGATACATCATCGAAAAGTGCTCTTCTTCAATCGGGAGTCGAACGCCTGTCCAGGTTCCCACTAGATATACAATATATTCAGCGACGTCTAAGTAGCTGTTGCTACAAGCCCATAATAGGAAATACAGCCACCTTAGATGTAGTATGCTCTTCGTATTGAGGTTCTACAGGCGTTCGAGGAAAAATTCAATTATGAATTTGAGGGTTACCTGGCGGCGAGCATTAAACAATCCGTCTGCAGCGCCTTCAACATTTTTAGTCTACACTCATCAGCCTAAATTCACAGTCACTCTCACTTTGTCGGCCTACACCTCGTTTGTATATAACAGTGTATTTTATGAAATACGTGCATCTACTTAAACTCTCAAGATATGTGCGACGGCACGACAAACAACTTGTTCTTCACTGTCGTGATGTCAACATTGACATTGAACCTGTGCATTGCCCAGCTTGTAACGTATTGGTATGCATATTATACTTAGATATTTATTAATGTAAAATAAGGTTGCACCAACCGGTTATTGACCGCTTTTGGCGAATTCGGTCAGTGTTATACTTGTTTATATTCACCAAAAACACAATATTACACATCTGTCAATGACGGTCAATAATATATTTTTTAAATATAGATATTGCATTTTGCATTTGTGCTCTGTTTCTCATTGGAGTAATTTACCGTGTTAGTGCATACTATGCGACCTTTAACTCATGACAATACCATTTTCTTTTACTATTTCCCTGTTTTGACTAGTATCGACTATTATCGATATTTTGCGCTGACTGTATCTCAATATGCCGTAATTCTATTTAATGACAGTGTTGATAGTCTTACTATGTAATCATGCGTGTATCTTCAGAAAATGAGTTATTGTCACCTTTATGTCATTGGCATATGATATGTTTTTTTCTTCAGAGAGAGGGCTTTTAATCGATATTTTATACATCATAACAGTTTCATATTTGACGGTCAGGTCGATTCTTATGTTGACTTAATTGTTATCAGTTCAACGTGTCAATTTCTTGGCGCAAGGGGTGGTGTGTTCCGCGAATCATGTTTCATTAATTGAATTCCTTTTATTCAATTTCATTTGATTGATATTATCTTTTTAAATCAATGACTGAGAATAAATATTTTATTGGTGTAGCTGTGTTACTTGAGTAGAATGGGCGATAAGAGGAAAGTGGATTCAACGGAAATTGATGGAAACCTATGAGTACTATAGGGAATGGGATATCGTAGTAGAATATAGAAGTTACACAATAAACAAAACTAAACCTGAAAGGTAATCTTCTCAAATCCTAAAACATTTAAAAAGTAAGTATCAACACTATATATAAAGTTTCTGCCTATGTGTATCTAGTCAGTAAAAACATTCTTATATTTTGCAGTTCATACTTTGACGCGTAACGTAATTAGGAAAATATTTGATAAAATGTACGGACTGTTCGAACGTAGGTTGTACGATTAAGAAGATAACACATACAATATTAGATTATTGTAATGCTGTTAATTGTAAAGTATACAGTTTGTAGGATCACAATTACTCAATCTGGAACGTGTGTAAGGTGAAGACAAATCAAATGTTGAAAGTAGCGAAAGATAGAAACATTTGATATCTCTTTGCCGACAGTGTAATAAACATATTTGATAGATTAACATGGCGGAGCTAAACGTACAACACGTCTTGCCAGCTGAGCGGTGAGCGTGGTAACAAAATATCTAAAGAAAATGAAAAATTCTTTGCTATCACTTCGTTTATTTTGCTGAGATAATATTACAATTTGTGGACATACGTTTAAGCGCTCACGAAGACGGAATATTGATAGTTTCATAAATACTCACTCTTAAAGCTATATTAAAAAACTCTAATCATAAATATAAAGCAAATGTACCCTAAATAATGTTAACGATCGCACAAGAGAAAATATGCATTGTCCCCTTGCAGTTATTCATCTTTTATCTACTCTTTTGTTACACCATAACGGAATGGCCCCACTTTAAAGAAAACGAAAAATTATTCCGCAAGCCATGGATCCTGAAGGATGTTCGCAGGGGCAGCGTGTCCCGTATTGATCGAGTACTGCATCCCCACCATCATGCCAGAACCCTGCCAATCTCACCCCACCGCTGACGACAAGCCTTTCCTGCCCTACGCAAACTCCCACCATTCGGTACCTTCTTCTCTCTTCCCACCCCTATCCCACCCGCTCTTTGCAAACCTAAACCATGCCACGTTATACGTCTACACTGTTTTTATGTCACGGCGTAATAAAATAATTTGTTTAGTCTGGTCTAAAGGCACAACGCTTTTCATTTACTATATGTCATAATGCAAGTTAACTAAAAAGTCACATTACTTAAAATGTTACCCGTAAGAGGAAGACTTCATATTGTATCATCATTACATTAATTATGTTAAAAGTGATTTGACATTTAAGTAAACGAAGATTCTATAAAAAAAAATGCTTAATGTAAGTACTATTTTCTATGAATTTTAAATGTCACATTTATATTGTTACAATGATACTCGTCTACGTTAATGCGAATGGTTATGTACAGCATATCTAAATGCGCAAAAATGAATGCGTAGTGATGGTGTATCGCATCTGCATATATGCGCATATCATTTACCTTACCGAGAACTTATTTTGTTCGCTTTATTGGATAATCCATACAGCCGCGACAACCCACAAGTAAACCAGCTGTGGCATTTGGTAGTATCTACTTACGCAGGTTGTCTGTTATCATGCTTCACGTTCTATAAAGAGAATGGCCCAACCAATCTTGCTATCCTGAATTATTTCCTAATTATTACTGTTCCACACGAGAATTAAATTATATCAAATGGGGCATGTTTCGATGATAACACAAGTTCATCCGCGTGCGGACGTATAATGGTAATTTTCTTGTAATGGAACTAGGTATTTTGTATTACATCGGTGGTAGTAGCGAGTTAATCATAAAAGTGAAATAATCTATTAGCGTCAATAGGGTAACAGGTCACGAAATATTGAAAATCAAACAAATAATGACACCATTGCTGCCGTATTAAGAAGTTTACTACACGTTGGACAGTCATTACTCTATTAATTTAAAAGACATCAATCAAATGTGTAGAAAATAAATTAAACATAACTAACATCGAACTGTAGTAACTGGTATTAGAGAGAAAAATTAACTTAAAAACGAAAGATAAAAAGTTTACCTGTGTATCAGGTTTACATATATACTCACACATGAAACGATAGCACCCAAACATGCCTTACTCAATACTATTGAGCACTCGTCTGAAACATTTTTCACTGTCAGTAATAATGAGCGTGTTACATATTACACATATATATTATATATATTTATATATACATATATATGCAGAATCGATGGAAGTTTCATCAAGTTTTCACATCTATATATTTCTTATAGTTCATCGGTATAAATGTTTGTATGTACGTATATATGAGTAACTCGTTCAAGCGAGCATGGCATTGCGATCGTGCAACAGACTTCGGCAACTGTCCTACTGATTCGGCTACTTTTTTAAACCTTCCCTTTGGCACTGCTCTGGATACGTAATTTAAGCATGCATATATGTACTGTATAGCCGATATGTTGAACAATTTAATGGAAATACAGCAATGAGCCTGGTGTAACCCCACCGAGTATACAATCGATGAAAAGGATCTCGTCGTAGGACATTTTATATTTTGACTACTCTTCCTTTCAGTAGACTGAATTAATGGCCACCTTCAACTGGGCGCACACACATATTATACGTGTATATGCTCGTAATTGTATCTCCATTGTATCTCCAAGTATCTCCATTGTATGTTAAACATTCGACAAACTGTAATCAATTCTCTCATTTAGACTTGACTCATTTACAGTGAAATTATAAACAAATTAACCAACATCGTTATATGATTTTGATGTTGACTATCTTCCCAATTGGTACCGTATGCATCTATCTCCATCGACAGTTGCATTAACATTGTGTTTGTACATGTTATTGGAACGATGCTTCCACTAGTGGCTATAATAATACATTTTAATTGTCGTCAGTTTTTCAACTTCTCTCTTTCCCGAACGCCGTGAACTGTTTGCTAAAAACAATTAGACATCGCTTACAGTAGATATTTAATCCTCTTACAAACCAACATTTAATAAGTCCGTGTAATTGATATCACAATCCGAATTTATATAAACGTTTTAATGCTGGCCATAGACAATATTGTTGATAGGTGACGCATATATTTTTCTTCGTAAACTGAATCAAACTCATATTTGTAGCATTATATAACAATGTTTTTGTGAGTCGGCTTTAAATTCTTCATACCTTTTTTATCATCACAGTACATTCCCTCTCATTATCTTTAACTTTCTCACTTCAACTACTCCCGTTCCAATTCCCGGTACGTCCGACTCACCCTACATTCTCCACCCCCAACCTATATTCATTCGTCCGATTTGGACTGGTTTGAAACGAGGATTCCTAACCTACTAGAAGTGTGGCAGCACTGGTAGGATGATAACGCGATGACGACATCGACCCAATACACAACGCGCCCGCGCTCTTGTCCATGTTTGTGAATCAATATCGATATACAGTGTGTAAACGAAATCATACATACATTCAGTGACACTTGCCTAATTCCTAATTCAAAAATGAAATGTGAACCTGAAGTAAATTTGTTTACCTTAATTGACTGAACAAAGCTGAAAACAAAAAACGCAACTGTAAATTATTTAGTTTCAGTTATTTGTTTATTTTCCTTCTGGGTAACGAAATACTGCTTTGACATCCTCGGCCTATTCTTATTAAAAAAATTTCGTATTTTTAATTCTACTGCAGTTTTTGCTGTTGCATTGTCTGTATTGTAGAATAACGACATCCACTGCCAACACAAAAGTTGCACAAGGTGTGAACCAAATTTTCCCCAACCAGGCATAAATACTTAACGTTGATTTCCCTTGACAAATATGAACGACTGTTCTTTGTGTGGCGTCAGTTGTCTTCGAAGTGCGTAAGACATTCTTTCTTTTAAACTGTGTGAATTATCGAGGGAACGGATTTTAATATCCCATTGAACCTAAAAATGTGAGTGAGCGATTAGTTAAAGCTCAAAATTACTCAAAGGGAAGAAGACTATGCGATTTGAAGAAACGGGTGGACTCAAAGAGACTTGCAGGAAGGGAGGCCAACGGTTAAAGAGAATCAGTTCACGTGATTTCTGACCTTTCCTCCGGTTGAACGTACTCAACATATTGATTCTCTAGATTGGGGGAGTGCTCCATGAAAATTACAGTTTCCCCGAATTCTCCAAGTTGATGGCAATTTGATACTACATGTATATGTACTCGTAATAACACATGCACTACACGAAATATGGCAAAAGCGATGTCGAAGTCAATGTTTTGAAATAAGTGAGAAGGCATAAGCCTCGAAGTCAAAACTGATAATGGGAATGAACAGGCGGTTACACGTTTTTGTCTTTATTCCCATAGCATTCATACAGAGAATAATAAGAGATGTGCAAAGGACATTTATGTCCCTTTGTTTTTATCTGTTGTTATTAAGGACAAGTTCGCTGTAGAAAATTTAATATAAAATCGTTTAGACTCCAGGATATTCATAGGAAAGGTAGAAATGTAGGATTATAAACAAATATTCGTAAGCCAACATTTTTAATTAACTGATATAAAATATTTACCTTCTGCGCAATATCAAGAATATGGTTTTTTAATTAAAAAAATACACTGATAATTATTCGAGCCAGGCATGGGGTAGTATGTTTTCTCACACCTATAAGACGTACAGAATTAAATTTATAAACTAGTAAAATGCAGCTAAATGTCGCGCTGCAACTGTTTTTCGACATTGTCACCTGAGTAAATCAAGTATCTATCTGTTATCAAATGCAAGACAATTTAATGTAGCTTGGTTACTTCCACAGAAATCGGAAGGGTTCAGGCAGGTTGTGGTGATTGTACTGTTACTGGCGCCCCGTTAATAAGCTCAGAAAACCTGTCGGATAGATAGATACTTTACAACGGGAACAACTAGTCGAACCTTGAACTCGATCGATTAACGATAAATTCCGAGCAAAAATAGCATTCCCGATGGACAGATAGTGTCTGTTCATAGCTGCAGAGCTTTGAAGCGTTCGGCTAGTGAGCGTGTGCCAGGGAAAATCAAACAATTTCCATTAAAAAAAATTTGTTTTTGCCACATTAGGTCATTCTAATAGGGTTAGATAAAGCATTAACAACTTTTTGCACAATATTATAACTCAAATGCTTTCCAAAACATTTATTTCCTGCACAATTCTTCTGATCATTATCGCTGATCTGCGTAACCAATTTCTGTTGTCATACCTCTACTTGGAAATCAAGTATCGTATAATTATTTATTTGTAAATATTTTTCTTTATAACATTATCACGAAATAGGTTAAAAATGTCGAGCATACCGTGAGTTGTACTGCCCGAACCAGATATTTAGGCCCGTTAGAAGGCCATGCACGTAATCTCGCATAAGCGTACGTCTTACATAAAGAGCTCGATGCTAAGAATATATCGGGCGTTAGAACCGAAACCGCGTGCAAATCATGTCAGGAGACTGAGCCCTTGACGCGAATTTAAAGTGCGATACGCAGTGGCAACCTTAACCAATGTTCAGGGTGGAGCATTTAACATCGCAG
Organism: Anoplius nigerrimus; assembly: GCA_914767735.1. Classification (NCBI taxonomy): domain Eukaryota; kingdom Metazoa; phylum Arthropoda; class Insecta; order Hymenoptera; family Pompilidae; genus Anoplius; species Anoplius nigerrimus. Next base: position 14,118,120 of record OU612078.1, read on the forward strand.
ATTACAAAGTTTTTGATGCTAATATCTTATTATAAAACAGTACTTGAAAGCTTCTAATAATTATATCTTTATATGACGTGTAGATTTTATGACTGATGTAGCATTATGTACTTAGATGTGTATGTGACCTAGAAGTCTGCAACATTTTTGTTTTTAATTAGTACACTGTCCATCTATCCACAACATTTTGCGTTTATTGATATGTAGTAAGTTAGTATCTAGCGTTATTTAAGATCTATGTTTGCCATTTTAATTTTACATACATCAATAGATGTCAAAAAATTATTATTCAAGTGTCGATGAAATAAAATTAAGTCGCTTACACATTGTGTAAATAACACACATTCCTTCCGGATATTGCGGATGCGGAACAACTTTTTGACGATTATTAAACTGCGTCTGACATTAAAAAATATTGAAATATAAGATCAAAAGGGACAAATAATTAATCCTGAAGCTTTCCAATAATTATTGTAAGATCAACGCGATACACGCGTCATTGAGAAAATATTGTTTCTGTCAGTTTTGTCTAGTAAGTTTTAATCATTCTTGCATTGCTTCATCCAAAACGAAAAATTTTTATATTCCAATTCACATTCACGCGGTTTTCTCCCATCGGTCTAGAGTAGAATACCAAAATGTGATCACATTTTTGCGTCACTCTATATACAGTGTAGTCCTGTAAATATCGGCATAACTTTGAGGTTAAATTCCGTAAACTGAAATCGTAAAAAACATTCTGGGAATATATTTCGTATGACCTTGATTCCAAATTATACCCGTCTTTACATGAAATCTGTTATTTAATCATGTTCACAGAAACAATTCGTTGTGACCATTCTGAATTTAAATAAAGACTTTTAAACATCGCATGAAAGATTGTGTGACTCGTTCAAAAGTACAAGACGCTATTTGTACTTGCCGACAGGACTCATGAGAATGGGGATTGAATTTCTTTAACATCGATTACTAGTCCGTTGTATGCGAGAGACTTTAGAGAAACTCTTCAATACAAATTCAGTGGTTTAAGATCAGGTGCACGTGCAAATTAGAGAAAGCGTTACTTCCGGGCAATTGGAGAAAGCAGATGAGGGAGTCAAGAATTATTAGAAGACCGAAATATCGAATATATATTTAGATAAAATTTGTTTTCATATTTTAGCGAATTGTGTCCATACCCGATATTATTACCCAAATTTTCCGTAATATATCCAGTCTGTACGTACGTAACTAATAGAATGTTAAAAATGAATAACATCGGCATTTATCATCCATTTCCGTATAACGTTGCATCTATTAAACCCCGATTACTGCTAAGATACACCTGAATTATTGCATCAATAATACAAAAACAATAATTATATATCGCAAATGAAATGCGTAGAATCGATAAATAGAACTACTATAGCAATAAGCAAACTTTCTTTATGTTAGGAATGAATCTAAACATGTATTTTTTTCTTAAACAGTTTTAGTTCTTTATCATTCTACATCCTCACATTAACGATTATATTTACCTTACCTTTTTACCCTAAACTAAATCGTGGTCTTGAAGATGGGCATGCTTGGATAAAATGCAAATTATGCGCCCCAAGGTGAAGGAAGGACTCGTATGAAATAGAGTCCCCACAGATATGCGATAAATAAGGCGCCACCGACGATGTGATCGTGTCAGCGCCATATTGGATTTCCAGCGCATTGTCATATATTAATTAGTCGCCCCATTTCCGAGCCGCAGCCATACCGTTAAAAATAGGAAAACATGTTAGCCGTGCACTGTTAGCGAATGAGTTCTACAGGGTGTTACGGTTTAAGCAGCGATTAAGAGCCGAAGAAATAATTTTGGGTTACTCATACCATTTTGCAGGAAAACAGACGCATTTATCTGACAGCCATTGTGACCATAACTTTTACGTTTTAAATTACTTAATATTATGATTTACAATTCTCACTAATGTGCTATAAACCATTTAATTGAGAAATATCCAGTTGAGTAATTCTTCACCTATATAACGAGCAATTTAAATATTAAGTAAAATGAATAGAAGGGTTTATTTCGCTCCATGTAACATAAAAGCTTGATACTTATTTAATTTTCGTACTTTCAATAATCAACCTTGATCATGATCATTTTCATGCACCTTTAATCTTAGTCTGCTAACATCATCAGTTTAGCATAATTCGGAACTCCATACTGTTCTTCGGAATTTGATGACTCCAATAACCGGAAGGTAGCAGTCAGTTTTTCTAGGAACGTACTTTCAATATTGAGAGGGTATAAGTTAATTGAATATTGGTATATATTTCATGTGAATTGCAGTTATTATACTTTTGAGTTGACTCCTGTTTAACATTGCATTTATTAATATTAAATTCTAATCCTTTGTTGTTTATACAACTAATAATTAAAAGTTGCTTGTATGCTCACATTTTACAAAACTGGGCTAAATTATAACCTGCAAATAGAAGACGGTAAAACAAATTTTTGTTTCCATATCAACAAACATTTTTTTAGTAATTTATCTTTACTTCAAGAACAGACATGTTCCAAATGCTTCAAAGTTACCTTGCTCTGATACTATAATTATATATAATGACTGCATCATGTTCTACGAGCGGACGCAAGTCTGTTGAGCTTACACTTCTGTTGTGCGCATCTAGTCAGCGTTTGGTTGTTTTGAGCCCGGTGGGTTCACACAGAACAAGCAGATATAATATGGCTGACGCTGCGTTCACGATTCAAAGCATTTATAACGGGTGACTGAATTATGATGTCTATAAATTTGCGTTTAATAGAATTTAATTATGTTAAAATTGTCCAAAAATTGCGAGGTTTTAAATTTTATAAACTTAAGCATATTCTAACTACGTTACGTTTATATTTTCATCTTTAATACGATGACGATTAATGTCGCTTTAATTATCAATTAGAGAAGAATTGCCCAATACATACCCACCGTCTAAATTCAATCTCTTAATCATTTTGATATCAAACTTTTGTAAATAGTTTTGAATGATGAATGACGAGCATGCTTGTCGGCAGCGTTATATGGAGTTTCTTGATAATTTTAGGTGAATAAAAAAACTCAAGTAAGTTTGTCATCAATTTCAAAGTTACAAATTTCAACTTCTTAGATTAGAAATTTCATCATAATCGCGATTTGCATTTATTGTACGACTAATTTATAATAACTTATAGGGCCCAGTAAACACAACTTAATACAAAACATATGCTTTGAAGAAGGAAGGAGAAGTCGTAAAGTTAGGTACACTCTAGAAATGTAGAAGGTATCAATTCAGAAATAAAATCCGAATAATATATAATTATTACCAATAGGGACATCAGTTAATAGATCAATTACAGAATGTGGTAAGAGTATGATTATATAAGTCACTGTAACACACGCAAAACAATTATATAATTCTTCTTTTCTTTTTTATGTAACTCGTAACCGCAGAAACAACTTGAACAAATACAAAGCAATAATAGAGATTCTCTGTATTATCAGGATACTTATGCGACTCCGATCCGGCACTCTTCCAATAGAAAACAACGATTTTGTGCATATTTGATTTGTGAAAATATATTTCGTGTGTTGAAATGCGAAAAATGGACATGAAGATCACTTCTTTAAACACCCCCCCCCCCCCCCCCCCGCCCCGCTACCGCCGAAGACGAGATACTTAAAAAAAAACATTTATTTGGCATAAGAATCAAATGAGTTTAAAGGCAGTCTACAGTCCCTTATATGAACATGCTATTTATCGCACGTTCGATTTTTACAATGAAAGGTTGCAAAGCTATGCAAAATGTTATATTAAATACAAGTAAGTCGTGGCAGATTTGTGCGACACGACGAAATAACCGATAACGGGAAAAATAAAAAGACGGAACGACAGAGACTAGTTTAGGTTATTTAGTCACTCAGAACTAGTCGAATGATAGGTAACATTGGAATTATTAAAGTCAAATATGATCTTTTTGCGCTAAAAAGGCTAAATTATATGGTAAGCTAACATATTTATTACTCTAAATCTCGATTTGGCACTTTGTATTAAAACATCAAAAAGTATTTTATAATATTCATATTATATACATCTAAAATATATATAAAATTTGTATAGCTTATCCGTATATCTTATTGGAAATATATTTTCTTTCTATATTATCCAGTCTTTATGTTTTATACACTTCAAGCCAATAATTTTGTGTGTCTTGCTTTTGCCAACCGTGGAACCATTTCATAAATCATCCTTAATATGGCGACCATTATAATTTTTCATGAAATAGACATTTTTTCACGAGATATGTAGATGTACACTTAATGAACAACTTAACTTATTTATTAATCATAACCACAAATTCAGGAATACTAATTATTTTGTGAACTGAGAGATCAGCAGTTTGTGAACATTTTGTGCTTGCTTTCGAACTTTGTCAAGCATTGAATTTCGTATCCTCTAATTGTAAGCCTTACCATCTTCCATTTATCGTCGTTGTCTCTACGAGTTTCAAATTGCCTTTGTCTACATGTTTATCGATTTATGGTTCCGTTTTGACCTCTTCCTACCTGCATTCACCTTCCGACCACTGTTCATCATCTAACATCTATCAACACCATTTTCCTAGGTATATGTCAAAAACGTGGTCGGAGTAATATTTTCGCTCCACGAATTGATTGTCACAATTGAAACACGTAAGAGCTTAGTAACCTTAAAGTACTGAAATATACATTTCTTATAACAGTACCTATTTCAATCATCTAAGCTTTCCACTTTGCGAACAATCTTTTTTATTCTAACCCTTATTTATTATATTTTATATTACTTTCATTTTTGTAATATTTTATGTTAGAACTTAACGGGCCGATACATTTGACACTTTCAAAAACTTCATATTTTTTGTGCATAAAATGTTAGTATAACATATATATCACCAAATTTTTAAAACCTAGTTCAAAGTATTTTTCATGTTATATGTAACTTATAAGCATGACCCTCCCATACTTTGCGTTCGAGCGCCAACAGAAGTACAGTTCAGCGGTCGACATTGTCTACCTGTCCCTATGTTCAAATATTTCCAATGCGCAGAAACACATTATAGTCTTTAATCATTCCTTCAGAAAAGCATCCATAATAACTGTAAAATATCCCAATCATCATCTCTTCAACACTCCGATGAACCATCATTACTGACTTATTTTACGATGGAGAATTCTTCAGAAAAACAATCAACCATCATCATCGACCTACCGCGACCCTGTCACAAACCACAAACACACCTGATGTACCTGAGGCTTCTGGCGAAAATTTGAAACTTATTAAACACTTTACACAACAACATTCAGAAGTCCAAGAGTATGTAAAACCAATATTTGATGATTTATCCCGGGATGATTTGCTCGAAAGATGTTTTGGTGGCCATACGCAGAGTGCAAATGAGAGTTTCAACTCGACCGTTTAGCGTTTTTCTCCTAATAACATTCAGGGCCGATAATCAATGAAAATCTTTGAAATTGTCGCCTATACACTACCTCGATTTTTCATTGAAGGATATACATCCCTTTTGCAAGTCAAGAACAATTGGGATATAATAATTGACTGATACTGCAAATTATACGCAGATAAATTATTATACAGGGTGATTCTAGTAACTGGGCCAAGCTATAACTCTTGTTTGAATAAATTTAGAACAAAATCGTAGAGGAAGTTTGTATGAGTCGAAAGGCTCTATCATCCCAAGGACCGACTTTTTTTCCAAGTGCATTAGTGCATGTGCAAAGTGCAATTGCACTGATTTTTTAATTGAGCCACCAATTTTCTTGTACATAACGCGCTCCTCAGGCCCTTCTGCAATAAAAGTGTATAAGGAAAATCATCGACAAAAACACTAGTTTACGAGATATTTCGCTTTATTCGAACTCTTATAACAGATGCCCAAACCGTTCAATATCGTATTACCTAAACGTTTTTCGTTCCAGTTACATTTCAATCAAGTTTACTAACACCTAATATTCAAAGATCACCATCATCGCTCGCGAGATACGTTAAAAAGAACTCGATTTTGCCGATTTTTTTTTACAACAAGAGAAAGCACATTTACGAATAATGGTATGTCCAATAGGCATAATGGATAGGAATTGTATATGGAAAATCCACATTTGAGGAGAAGTACAAACAACAAATTGCGTTACAGCATTAACGCGTGGAGTGGAATATTCAATATGTGTCTTGTCGGGCCGTACATTTTACCTGACATTTTAAACGGTGTCCGATATCGGCAATTTGTACAATTTACGGTACCCACTCTACTCGACGATATTCCATTATAATCAGGCTAAATCTGACATACTACGAGCAAGACGGAGCACCAGCACATGACGCCCGAGTAGGTACCACATTTTTAACCGAAACGTACGGGCAAAATTGGTTTGGTACCCACAGCCCACCGTCTTGGCCGACCCGTTCGTCAGACTTAAATCGTCTTGATTTTTTCCTGTAGGGACACTTAAAAAATGAAGAGTACGCGCAACCTTTTGTTTCTGTAGATGACTTGAAAGAGAGAATTCGGCGTCACTGTTCACTCATAACTATTACACAACGAAATAGTGTAATGAAAAACACCAAGAAAGGTATTAAAAGTGTTTGCAAGCTAAGGATGAAACATTCGTGTATCTGTTATAAGAGTTCGTATAAAGCGAAATATCTCGTAAACTATTGTTTTTTCGATGATTTCCCCTATACCCTTTTATTGCAGAATGGCCTAAGAAACGCGTTTATGTAAAAGAAAATGGACGGTTCAATTAAAAAAAAACAGTGCAACTGCACTTTGCACATGCACTGATGCATTTGGGAAAAAGGTCAGTGCATGGGATGATAGAGCCTTTCGACTAATAGAAACTTTTCCTCTACGATTTTGTTCTAAATTTATTTAAAAAAGAGTTATAGTTTGGCCCAGTTACTAGAACCACTACGTAGATGGACAGAGTGCTACGAGAAAATCGTTGCAGCTTGTCAACGACTAAAGAAGCTCATCAAGCACGTCAAGAAGAACTTCTTGAGGAAAATGAATTCTACGAGGGTACCGAAGAATTATTATACGAGTATGAGGCTGGAATGGCTAACTAATCGGTAAGTCATTACAATCATTGAAATTTCATTGACCCAAAATTTAAACGATAAGTTAAAAAGTTCTTGACCAGTCGCGTTGAAATTCAGCACACATTTTTTCTGAATAGTATTAGTTTCTGTGATTCTGTTTTGAAAAAATTGTTTCGAAAGATTTGTTGAAAAATTACCTTTTCGAAGCAAAAACACTTGAAAAATGTGGCTTAAAATTAAAGTTCGTGGTATACAGTGCTTCATTTTGCGAATATTAATTTTTTTCTTAATTTTTTTAGGTCCACTGAGAAACTATAACAATAATAAACATACACCATTTTATGTTGTATTTTAGATCAATACCAGTCTGTACTATCTACGCCAATCGACAACTCTTGCTGCAACCTTCCCGTAAGACTGAACTGAAAATCGGCCATTTGACAAGATTAAAAAACCAAATTTTTTTTTGTAATATTTAAAGATGTAAGTAAACCATATGCCAAGTTTAAAAAGTATAGAATGAATAGTTCTCAAACAAAAAAAAAATGTATTAAACTCGACTAAAATACGCGGGTCTATATGTATCGCCTCCTTAAGAAAATCTCCGAATAGTTTTATTTTCTAATGTGATAACATCAAATATATAAATGAGTCGTTTATTTTGAAAGTGACCTAAGTCCATTGAGATATTGAAGAGTTTGCATTTCAATGAATCTATAAATATGCGTATAGGATACAAAGAGAGTTAATTATATAGTTCCTATTAAAACAAATATAACTAGATTTGTTACCAAACTTGAAAGAGCTCAAGTTCGTTCAATATAATTAAAAATGCTTCAAATCGAAAAAACAATACTTAATTTATTTTACATTTCTTTGTAATACTTCAAAAATATAATTTAGGCAATTCAGGAAATCTTCTAACTAAATAAATTACATAACAATTTACTACCCACCTACAATTTTTGTATTGGGGGATTTGGAGAAGTCATGGTGCTCCGATAACATACATCATAGTAAGTAACCCAACGTGGTAATAGATCGATAATTTTAATCTCAGCATTATAAGGCTTAATTAATATATTTTACAAATTTTTATATGGTCTATTTCACAAAAAACATTGGCAGCACTTTTTTAAACCAAATTATTGTTTCTTCGTTAGAATTCTTTGCCCCTTGAAACGTCGACCTCCAAAAATCTTGTTGACATAAATTCCTCTTATTTAATTTAATTTAGAATAAAGTTATTAGCTTTCTGGCATATTTTGATAACAATATAACAATCTTGCAGAAGAAACAATAATTTATTGATATTTGAATATCCGTACTTACGGACATTATCAATAATGGATTGAACTGGACTTAGGCCACATTCAAAGTAATGGCTTTAATTAGTGGAGTAAATGCGATTTATGATAAACTTTAGTGAGAAAATATTCTTAACAAAGCTTTAATCTTAGCTAACGTCATTGATTTCTTGTCAGTGACTATAAGTGATATTTGGTGATCACTTTTCAAAGTGAGACTGTCTATTTTATCCTTTATTTGCCGTAGGATCACCTCTCAACAAAAAATAATAGATAAAAATATATCAAATAGTTTATTAAGCCCCAGCGTTCCAACATTTATATTATTTATTAATCTTCCCATGAAATAAGATGAAATTCCTTAAAAAAAATGTTTGTAAATCACTTCTGACACATATTGGATACCCTGCTCAGGAAGATAACACTGTTTTAGTTGAAATAGGCCGAAAAATGTTTAAGAAATGAACTTTTGATAAAACATCATTAAAACGTATTAGTCTTATTTTAGTACATGTAGCACCTTCAGCACATTCTTGTAAAAAAAAAACTGCCGCATCGACTAATGTACTACGAAGTATAAAATGTACTTTAAAAATAGGGTTTACTCTCCTCGACCCGTCCAACTTCTTTCTCGAATATATTGATTACGGTAAATTATACATTTATGTAAATGAAGACGATAATACCGGATCACCCATCTTTTATAACAAGTAACAAGATTCAAATCAGTTAGACTTGTATGCTGTATTGAAATGTACACAGATGTGTTGCTATTAGTAGTAATGTCATAACTCTGGAACGCACACACGGACACAAGGAACATACATATAACACGGGTCACAACAATAATATATTCATTTCATACATAATCATTATATGGTCCGTTTATTTTGAAAAAAGTTTATGTACATTTATAAAAAAAGTAAAACATCACACTTTGTGAATAATGTAGTGTAATTTTGTTATTATTTGATATCTAAATAAAAACAAAATGGGCTTACCACACTTTCAAAATAAACGGTCCGGGTAGTTCTATTAATTGAGATTTTACGGTATTTCGTTATATTGTTACTACTTTAGCAATAAGTTGTTCAATAACGTCGTTAAAGGTAAACATGCGACAGTCATATACTGCTGATATACACACACACAATACCTGTGCATTAAGGAAAGCAATAATTGCAATGAAAGAAAATGAAATGGTTATAAAACAAATAAAAAAAAAAAAAATATGTACTTTCATTCAGAAGAAAGTGAAGTTATATTTTGTCTACAGATATTTGCCACACATTTTTGCTAACAAGTACAGAAAGAGAAATAAAATCACACAAATGAAAAATATATCTGATATATCGTAAAAAAATAAATGAAGATGATCGATTTCATAAATATGTCCTAGAGCGCGTTGTATATAGACATGTAACTAATTGAATCTATACGCATTGGCATGTCTGAAACTTAGTAATCCTATACATTTCCCGGCTCGCGGAAAGAAGACGAAATCCAGTTACCATTTATGGAAAATCGACAAAAGAAATAGCATATCAGAGTCATCTTAGATCGTGTAAAGTCATTTAAGGATAAGTACGACCGAAATCATGTAGGTTCATCTCCTGTTCCCACATGTTTATATGATTATCAGTAACTTGTGTACGGCCAAAGAAAGGCATGTATATTTATGGATGCGCCTGTATGTGTATCAATCAGGGAAAGAAAATGAAAAGGACATAAAAAAAGGCGAGCTCATATGATCCGACTTACAAACATATAAGAACATTCTTACAACATCAAATTCAAACATGAATTTTATGTAGTCCAACTGATACATTTTCATTAGTTTTTATCCAAATTCTTAGAAAGATTGATTTCTAATACAATCATATCCGATTCACACTATGCACATGGTTCTCTACGTCAGACAATTGCAGTATTACGCTCAGCAATTTACATTTGCACACTTACCATCGGCGCGTCAACCGACATAGAAGGCAATCAAAGAATCTTTCAAAGGGTACATAAGATATATGGTAGTGCCACAGGGTGGTATAGATAGAAAAGGGAAGTGAAAGGGGGTAAAAGTGCTTAGTACCACTGGCCGTTGCACGGCGCTCGCTGACAATTCGTATTATTGATCGGGATAAGAAACACCTAGGTGGTCGAGCCTGACCGAGTTCGGTGTTGCCAAGGGTGGGGGAGAGCGGTGAAAGGGGATTGCAAAGTGGATGGAGGGCGCTGTCGGCGCCAACTAACCGACCCCCTTGACGCTGTTGAATTTCTGCAGTCTGGAGAAGCAGTTACTGATTTCAGAATGGGAAGCAAGGAAGAAAGAGGACACATGGAATGTTTATGGATTTAGTTAAATGGAAGTATGATTTAGGGACGAACGAAACGATAATGTAATTAGTGGAATATTTTTAATTCGTCGCAGAAACATACATTTGTCATTTGAGAGTCATGCAACTGGAAGAGAGAAGTTTTATTATCTCTTAGTTATTGAATTGAAGATTATAGACCTGAACAAATGCCATGTTTGATGATTGAAAACTCGTTTTCGTACGTTGACAGCTTCATGTAAATCCGTAACAATTTAAGAGTAAATATATAGTGTAATATATATTTAAAAAGCGAATTATATAAAATACATTTAATTAATGGTCGCATATACGATATATTGCCGAATTTAGATTTGAAGCGGTTATGTCCAGATATCTTTCGATTCCCACACGTCCTTCCTGATGTTGCAACATGTCGTTTTTCATTCTACCGCTACTAGTAAGTAATGTTATATGCTGTTTAATTGCTACTAAATAATGTTGTATTACGCCCCTGCCCCCTTCCCCGGACCTATCACTATAGTCAATTTCACGAAATTTGGCTCCGAAGTCCGAAGTGGGCTGATTACGGGAATAAGATCTGGGCATTAAAAGCGGGACAGTTCAACGTGGTCAAAATTAAAGCACGCGACCTCACGTCGTACCTCTATCCATCCCCTTTTTTTCTCATTTGGCAAAGCTGCATCAAGAATGTTAAAAGTCTCTTACACTTATAGCGCATAACGTAGGCGATACGTTAATTACCAACGTCATTATCATAATATGCAGAGATCAAAACGGATAGTCTATGAAGTACTTCTGTGTTCATGAAACGCAAAGGGGATGAGAAAAAATAAAGAAAGGGGTTTAAGCCTATTCTTTTTTTCCCTGACACCGATTTTCCACGCCGGTCGACTTCTGACCTTTCGCGAACGAGCAATTTAATTAACCCGGCAAACGGGAGCGTATCGATTCGGATACTGTCTTCTACTCTTCCATTATTATCAGCTTGAACTGCATTGACTTGGATGGACAAAGATACGTATTGGAAAACAAATGAAAGAGTATACAATGCGATTTAAATTATTATTTTTCGGATAAATTATAAATTAATGAGAAATATTGAGAATTCGTACAAACCATAATCATTGCTGCAAAATATAATTAGCTTTGATAAATTAAAAGGATAATGACCACTATGAATTTCACGGAATGAAAATATGTTTCTTACAAAATCACTTCAACGAGCTATTGAAAACCGTACATTCTACAAGTATTCGTCGCCAAATATATCAGTTCCAGCGCCGCCACAGTGAAAATAATCCGCTAACGAATTTAGGCAAGAAATCGTCAGGAAATTTGTGTTAGTGATCATGAGTGGTAAAAAAATGGTGCACGTGGCAGCCGCTTAATCCGAGGCCGACTGTGGTTTATTTCGGTTCGCGCGCCTATGAAGGAAAACAGACGGTACAGTAAGAGAGAAGTGGAGCGAGAGAGTAAGAGAATATGGATGTATATCCATTTTCCCCAGAAGAGCATCAAAACGAACTTAACATTATTGCTATGCTCCCGGGAAGTGTTTCTCGCTACAATCATCGAATAATTCTACTGTCTTCCTTTGCAACAACCTTCAATGAACGCCACCCTCTTAAACAACTCTCTTCCTAACCACTACTCAAACGACCCTGACTTTATTTGAGTCATATCGACTAACCGTGCCAGATGACCGATGTTTTCACGCTTTCCCGTAATTTCGCCATGCAGACAATGTAAAAGACCGCTTTTTTTATCCTCTTTATTAATAGGTCTTGTAACGCTCTACCTCCACCACTTCACAGTCAGGGATATACCCTAGATGTCGTTGGGTATTTGCGTGCGTTACATCTTATATAAATGAAATTGGATGAATGCTTTCTTCACATACAAAAAGAATACTATTGGAAATGACGTATCGGTCGGCAGAAACACTTGCAACTAATTTTTCCGATAAAAGCTTTCTTCCCCGTTTTCTTGTGTAACTACAATTTGTTAAATTTATCTTAAAAACCGAAGTGTCTGTACAATATGTGATCTCATGTAAATACAGAAGCAAAAGGATTTTTACAATTGTGCATTGAAGTTATTTGATATGAAAAGTGTTTACTTCCCGGTTCCGGGCCGCTTTCAATTAAACACACATTCCACTAAAACATTCTCGACCAAAATAAGTCACTCAATTTGCAACTCACATTAATCATTAATTTTCTATTTTCGCCTGATGTTCATGAAAAATCACGATGTAATAATTTCCTTTATTTACAACGCGAAGATATTACTTACCGGAAATATCAGGAACTGTCAGGGGTTCTGCTCGTGGATGTTGTTCCAAGGTAGAATTGAAGTAAAAATCCCAACCAGGCAACAGAATGCGAAAAATCACCGTGCAATGGGAAGAACAAAACAAAAAAATGAGGTTGAGCATGAAACTCTCAATGAAAAATTTGTGCAATCTTCGTAGCAAAAGTCACTGATTTGTTTCGCTTTCGTGTCCTTGTAATCTGCAAATTTTTATACTGATTTTATGTGTAACTTTTTTAACACGCAAGCGCATAAGCGTGCACCTGGCAAACCGCGCACGCGCGCCCTGATACGTATTCATGCACACATATTCGTTGAGGGTGAGAAAATTTGATCAACGGAAAGACTGAATACTTCGGTTTCATACACTTTATTCAATCGATCGAGATGAAGTAGAAGGGCGTTAATCGACATAGGTTGGACAATTAATTGTGCCGATGCATAGTTTCTGATTTTATGATGATGAGTGAGAAAAAGCTTGACACGCTTTCTTACATCTCAGTGCAAACCTAATTTGGTAGTAACTTTTAAATGATACAGTTATACTATTTAAGCTGTTCCTATAAATTGTAATACATGTGTTTCTTATTCATGCTTGTATGACCACCGCATTATTTACTACTGTCGAACAATATGAACTCATTAAGCATATCGAACACTCACTGCCTCGCGAAAACTCGTTTATGATGTGACACATTCATATAGGCAGAGATACATTTTGCATCGATGCGATTAACTGCGGGCCGTATATCGATCCAATGTTGTTACTCTTCCCAATGAGTGCCGTAGGTGTGAGAAACATTAAACTGCATTTTCATTTACGTCACACAATATTACTGATTTCGATTAAGCTACCTCACTTTAGGTGATATTAACAGGTTTCGAGGTCTGTGAATATTATTTTTAGATGCGTCTTGGAAAGGAACAGAAACTTGTTTTCGCGACTATTACAATTGTGCGGAAATATTGCTTTAGTTTTGTATACAGTAACGATTATCAATATCTTTTCGTTAGTTGTTATTAATGCGTTTCTTTATAATAACAGTTTTCATTGTTAAGTATAATTAGATAATTTGCCGAATATTCACCTAATAATTGGAAATTTATTTATGATTTTCTATTATTATTTTTTACTTCCCCAAAATTATGTAGAAAATTGGTAAAATCTGCTTTTATATTTTCTTCTAAGTTCTCCCATTATGCGTTTTTTTTCACACCGTTACTTTGTACTAAATACAGATTATTGTATTACTGATGGTCAGAAATATACGTTGGTAAAAAGAAATTAAAAATTTGTCATTCCTGCATATTTTCCAATCAGTGTTGCATTTTTTATTTTGAGGGCCGTTTGAATATTTGTTCCTTGATCAATTAGAAAGTTTCTCTTTAATTCCCCATAATATTATAACAAGTCTTGGTATCAAGTACAATTAAAATCCTATTCTTTTTCATGTAATAATTCGCAACATTTTATCTAATAATCTAATTATACATTTCAATTTATCTTCGAACAGAGGAACACCAATATTTCCTTTAGCGTAACAAGACGTACGATTATCGAGCTTCCTCCTTCAAAACGGTCGAAACTAAACACTATCCATTGTTGGAACATTTAGTTTTCATGAATTAAAATCATTCTATTCAAGCTATTTTCACATTCATACATAAAGAATTTAAATGTTCCTCTAATTTCTGAAACTGTACATTTCGTCTCTCGGAATACATTAAAGTTAGTTTGTATTCAACTATTCCCATAATCAGGTCGCAGAAAAGTTAAATAGCCCTACGTTCACGTCCACCAGCCTTAGTCTCTTTAACGATTGACAATCCATTTTTGCTGTTATACTCCTAATATATGTGACTGTTCCCCGATATTTTCACCACTTCTCGCTTGTTCTGTTTAACCCTTCTACATTTCTATACTACTCCCCCTTTGGAGCAGAATAATTTGGTATTTTCATTCGAACGCCCCTCCCCCCTCCTCCATGCCGCATACTTCCTTTGACTTCTCTCAAATATCGAACAAACTTCAAATAAATCTAAATCTCCTCTTTCCGCTTTTCTCACCCTCCAATCCTTATTTTCCATCCCCCTCTCACACACTTACACACTTCAGTCCGTTTAAGAAATGATCTAATCAACGCAACGTTTCGTTTTTTAACCGTCAAACATCCCATCTACCTGATTTATTTCCATTTCAATGTATTCATTTTACGAGGTTGGTTGTTAAACTCTGGCAGACAGGAATCAGCAAAAACACAGTATATGTCGTCTTTCCCTCCGCCCACTCCCTCTCTTGCCCATGCGTTTATTTATTTTCCAGGATACCCTTCACCGTTTTTTCTATTCTCATAGTGCGCTTCTTTCTTTTTAATCTATATTACTAATATAAACCGGGCAGCGGCGGGGTTGGAGCTGCTTCGCGCGAGGCGGCACGACTGAACGACTGACGACAGAACTTCCGAAACTACCGTGAACGACGAAACATAAGGTGATTATTGACGAACAACGGTAGATGTCGGTAGTGGTTGAGGCTGACCAAAGTAGGGGACAGTCGCCAAAAAGGTCGGTAGAGATGATATTCGATGGACAAACGCCTAACGAATGGCGGAATTCGGTAGACTTCGTCAAGGGTCGATGAAAACCGGGAAATGTCGGAATATTTCGACGAGAATCGCTGAATATCTCTTCATGTGGATGCTCACTATTCGATAAAGTTCGGTAAACTTCGGTAAAGCTCGTTATGATTCGACAGATTTCGAAGTAACTCGACGGAAAGCGGTAATATTCGGGTCGGTTCGGGAAAAGACGACATGACTCGGTAAACTCCGTAAAACGTCAGAGAAGTTCAATAAATTGGCTGAAAATGTAATAGAAATTAGCATGATAAAATAAACTTTGTAATAAATCAAGAGATGGTAGCTTACGCCGTCGAAAGGTGATAAAATGTAAGAGTGTACAATATACTATTGTGAAATCTAATGTTGCATGAGACAACATACAAATTTTACTTACAAATAAATTAGAACGAAATTCTTGATCCTATCATGATACCACAGACGAGATAGGGATAGACATTGCACCTTATGGGACTTCGTGTCCACGCTGAAAAATACCGACAGCGCAAAAATATCGCGCAATTCGGAGCGCACTCTATACTTTATGACGGTCAACCGTAGAACTAAACCGAGCGCCACAACATTTCTTTGTGTGCGTCGTATGCATGTACGGCTTGTTACTTTCTGCGTGAATCTATTTTTAACATAGCGAAGGTAACATGTTTCGTGGTTTCCTTGACTGGAGATTTTCGATGGTCCAGCCCAGCGCCTTCAGGAGATTTGACAACGCACG
This sequence comes from Anoplius nigerrimus, assembly GCA_914767735.1. NCBI lineage: Eukaryota > Metazoa > Arthropoda > Insecta > Hymenoptera > Pompilidae > Anoplius > Anoplius nigerrimus. The sequence continues at coordinate 14,134,528 of OU612078.1, forward strand.
CGCCGAAGCGAACACCTACAGGTGGATAGGGTGGTCAAAACTGCACCCAAGCCAAATAAAATTGTAAAATAACCATTCGATAGATTATGGAAAAATACTAATTTTTGGCATGCTTCAACCATATACAGCGACTAGGACGGTAGTGGGAGGAATTGAAAAAAAACAGTAATTTCTCCTTGTTTTTTCGAAAATGAGGAGGTGAAAAAATTTGGAAAAAATCAAGCGTGTGTCCAGATACGAAGTACATACCAGGTTCCACACCAACGGCTCTAAGACAGGGAACTGCGGGATGTAGGGCTGAATCTAAATTCAAGGAAGAAATTTTAAGCAGTGATAAAACACATCAACACATGTATAGGCAAAACGCAAGGGGTAAAATGTTACAGGGTAGTTTTCTACCGTCGCGTTTAACGCGCTGATTGCCACGCGCGCTGCCGATGCTTCACATGGCGGTTAACGCGCTAAAGAATTATCACAAGAATGAGAGGAGAAATTTGAGAAAACATTTTATTAATAGGAATGTTATTGATTTCTATGCTCCGGATAACGGTCACGGTAAAGTGCTGTGCATCGTACGCATTCCCCTCCGCCGCACCGTACACTAATTGTAAGTAGTAAACAGTAAGCAGTTCTGAGCAGCGCGCGTGGGGTGACGGATATTTCCTCATAAATTCGCGTGATAGTTAGCGTGTTGCCGTTGAATTTTTTTTCTTCGAGCATATAAATTAATAACATTCCTGTTAATAAAATGTTTTACAATTACATCTCCGAATGCCTGATTAATGTTTCTCGAAGCTTGAGCTGCGCAATGATTCAATCTGAACTCGTAAAATAAAATAATATTGGGGATACAAACATGAAAAAATTTTACGAAATGAGTAAGAAGAATACCTTTAAACTTTATAAATAAAAATATCGAGCACATGTTAAAATGTATCTCTCTCAGTCGCAACTGAACGCAGCCTACACAAAAACGCCCGTTTCATAGTTTCCAGCCTAATATTACAAAACTTGCTCGTGTAGATGTGTTCTATCACCCCTTACATTTTCTTCCTCAAATGTAGATTCACCCTAAACATCTGTCGCGCTGGTAGTCGCGTACGTCGGCTTTTACATACGCGAGGAAGCGATGGTAGTCAAGCACATCTCTAATACTTTGCAACGCAACGGAATTAAAGGCATTGACGATACCGAGACTGATCATCAAGGTCACTGTGCCTCTAGGTGTCACCGTATTGGTGAATTCCCCAAGTTTTAGAATTCATCCACCGTCGACCGCCACGTTTCCCTGAAATCAAATTGACTGCCGTGTAGGTCGTGGCTGGTCGTGGCGGATTATATCCTATAGAGAATATATACCCTATAGGGCTATAAACATTTGTTGTCTGTGAGACTTTCTCAGCCTCCGGCGATTTGTTTTTGTCGTTCGCCATCAGTCGGCAGAAGTACTGAGATAGCTGCCTCTGACTCTTGCCTTCATGTGGCGAAAAATCTCTATTACTTTTGATAGTATTTTTCGTTGCAACGTTGGTTTAGAGATTCTAGACGCTTCTTAATTGCTTGAAAATATGTATTTCGTTAGTCTTAAGATAAGGACGTGGTTTATTTGCGTTAATTGTTCTTCGTTAATGGGGTTAAAGAGCGGTCGGCCTCACCGTCGTCCCTATCTCCTCTCGGTCGCTTATTGTTAGCATATCTCAATTGTTTGTTTACAAATTCTGCAAACATTAAATAATGATCAGATTTTTTTAATCTTAAACACCATGGAATTAAGGAATGAGAAAATGAGCAAGGCATCCAATGGTTGTTAATTTTTGTAGGCATTGACAGCAATACACACGTTCACTAAGGTAACTATTGACGACAAAACGATTACAATCAAACTCCTGTAATATTAAATATTAGTCTGGTCAAAATAGACATTTCAATTCACAATAATTCGCATAGAGCTAAAAGTTGGTACAGACCTTAGGGATATTATTACAAATAAAATTCTAAAAGTCCCCAACGATCCTACATCTGCAAAAAATGTTATTCAGAGTCAAAGGTTAAAAAAACTGTTTTTTTCTATTTTTCCGGTAAACGGTAAGTTTCATCATAAAAATAGATCAGACAAAAGATGTAGATCATGAAATTATCTACCATTATTGTAAATTTAAATGTTTATTTTGACCGGACTACTATACGTATATTTGTAAATTCATTGAAACGCAAACCCTTAAATATCTCGATTTGAAAATAAATGGACTTAGGCCACTTTCAAAAGAAACGGTTCATTTATCGCAACCAACTGAGTTTTATTGCATCTGTACAGTTATCATATTCATTGTTTATGCTACAGTTTACAATCAGTCAAAATGTGAATTTGGTTGGCAGACATATTGAGAGTCATTTATTATTGGTAGAAACAGTTTCTGAACCTGCATAAACGCCAACGGATGGACGGAATACTATGTACAGTCAGTCGCGTACTCAGGATATGGTTGATGCAGTCAATTACAACTGATTACAACCGACGCATGAAGATATTTCAACTTGTTCGATAGTAACTTGAATACACGGTCTGTTGTTATACAGTATCTTTGATATTTCAAAAAATTACTTTGAATAAGATGTTTATGACAACGTTATTTGTACCTGTGTTGTGTCTTTCTTGCTGTTTACATACATATGTCTAATATATAACCTCAAAATTATCCCGCAGGCTTGCTCAAGAAAATATCGAGATGAATTTACAAAGAGTTTTGATACGATCTTTACGGTTGATGTTTACACGTCAGTTCAGACACGGGAGCACACAACCAGTTAAAACATTTGATCCTGAACAGGCGAATGTTGAACCGGAATTTGTGGAAGAAATTATACAAATACCCTCCGAAAAGCTACGAACGGGTAACCTGAAAAATGCGCATCGTAGGTAATGAGAAGGTTAATATAATTGCTACCATAAGTGCATTTGAAAATAACGCTATATTTTAAAAACGTTTCTGATAAACTAGTTGAAATTTGTAATACTATAACTTCTTGTCATTTTTATTATTGCTTTCATTTTAAGAACGTATAAAGCTATTTTTATATACCAATAATGCAAAAGGGCAGAATCCTCAAAAATGTAATTTTTGAGGTAATCGAAATCGGTCTGCATACATTATCTTGCACAAAATAACACTCAATATTTTTTAATGTAAGACCAATTATCACTTGCAGTTTTTGGTATCCTGGTGACCCATTTCCATTGTATATACTGTCAATTCCACAGTTATGAAAAATATGTATCCTATAATATTATTTTAATGGACAGTTCACCTTAGTGATAATTATATTTTTAAATGCAGGATATTAATGGGACAGAAGCCTTATGATGGAAATGTTGCACAATTTCATAACACAGTAAAATATAAAAGAAGGTTGCTAGGTCAATATGGAATTGAAGCTTCTGGGGTTGCTGCTGGCATAGCATGGCCAACGATAGAAGATGTTGCGGTAACAAAGGAATATGAGAATGTGGCATATCCCAAAACACTTCATGAACAATGGCATGAGATGGAAAAACAAGACAGGAAGATGAAGGAAGATATTCGCCTCAGGTATATGTTGTCCCTGTATTAGGCTATATTTACTTTAGGTTTAACCATTAAAATCTTAAGTGCTTAAGCACCGTGTCTGAAGAAAAACTGTTGTGGATTATTGAGACAGAAAAATTACTAGAATTTCTAAACATTGCTAAATAGGACATATGACGATATGAGCTTTTTCTTTTGTTAATCCTGTACATATTATCAAGGAATTTGACTCTACGTAGAGCTTTACATAGTAGTTTTGACAATACGTAGAGCTTTGATGAAGAATATTGATATCACAAACATGTTCGTAAATATACTGCTGGAATAAAAGTATTTTGTTATGTGTTGTATTATCTTTTGGGCTGCTACGTATAATAATTTTATATTTGTAAATAATACATAGAATCAGCAACATGAGCAATGAAATATTTATTGACATAGAATTAAATTCTAATTGTTAACTGTTAATTTAGCAATCTGCCTATGTGTAATAATGATAGTTTTTAATATAACACGCATACAATTTAGTATGGAAGTTGAATCCTTATTAAAAATGGTAAATGTATTTAATTCAGTGTGTAGATTATGAACTCTTATGTAAAACATATGAGATTGTGTTTTGCAACTGCAAACATAAGTCAGGTAAACTGTATTATACGTAATATATTAACCATAAAAATTCCATTTTATTACTGATGTTATATAGCAAATATTTTCTGTTTCGCAACTTAGCCTTTGTCTGTTACTAGTGTTCACTATTATAGATACGTCTGACGAAAGTACATTAGATTCTTAGTTACGTCTATTTCACAGAGAAGCAGAGTTGGAATCAAACATGTTAAAAGCTGAAAAATGGAAGAACGAGCTGTTTGAGAAACTACAAAAAAAGGCACAAGCAATTGAAGAGGCACAGAAGAAGAAAGAAATTATGGTGGCAGAAGTTAGACGGCACTTTGGGTATTGCATTTCTACTAAAGATGAGGAATTCAAGAAAGTGCTACAACAAAAAGAGGAAGAAGAAAGGCAGAGACGTAAGGATGACAGGAAAAGGATGAAGAAGGAGCAGAGAGAAGATTCCTTGCGAAAAATGAAGGGCGCTTTGCGCGATGATACAATTCAGCAAGCAAGAAACAAGAATGGAATGGAAGATATTACAGGTATAATAACAAAATCGCCCGGTGACATGGAAAATTAAAAATCTTATATCGTTTATGATCGTACGATACACGGCACTAATACCTAGTACTTGTCGAGCTTTATTACATTCGGACATCGAATTTATCGTACTGTTGCAGCCAATGTTAAAGAAGTCTGCCTAAGACAATTTGTAAATAAAATTGATGTAATAGAAAAACACGTCTTTATTTATTTCAAACATTAATATTAATATGCAAAAGAGAAGATTGTGCCTGTTTGCTTTGGATTATAAGGAATAGTTTTCTGTATTTTTTACATTCTTCATAAACTCACTTTTTCTTTTACACTTCTTTGATGATATTATCAGTTTTTTTTAAAACCGTAGCAATGGTATGTATTGGACACTATATTTTTTCTTATGTTTTGTTGTAAGCAAGTTATTTTGCTTGCTTGGTCTAATCCATTTAAATGTTCCATCCTTTAAAATGTTTTAAAATCTCTTTTGTGATTTTTTAATATGAGCATAAATAACTCAGTCGTTTAATGTAAGTAATATGTATGGGGCATTCCATGACAAATCAGGCAGTTTTGTGCATCACTCCCTTCGATTTTTTGAAAATTTTATCTGTTTTTAAGACCGATGAAACACGCATTGATTAATTTTTTCAGATTTCTTGACAACCCGTTTCGGAAATATAAACTTTCTTAAAATTTGAGGTTTTTTTCAAATGCTCATAACTTTGCGAAAAATGCACTAATTGGATTGTTTTTTTTAAATTTGTGTGCGGATGCTCTTTCAAGAAAAAATGTGACTTTAATCTAAATTATTGTTCTCATTGTTTATTTTAATTTAAAGCAAAAAAGTTTTTTTTCCTGGAAATATGCCCCTTTCGATTTTTTTGAAAAAATTCTCAAAACACTTACAAGGGTAGGACCAGGGTTGTGGGTTACCAATTTTGTTCCAATTTTGCACAGACCTTCATTAGCCGAAAATATTGGATACGTATTTCGCCAAAAGTTGCTACACCCCCATTTTTTAAAAAATCGAGGTCAAAAATTAAAATTTTTCGACGCATTGAAATTTTGCAGACGCTTTCAAAATTACCTTCTAAAAGGTACTTACACATTTATGTTGCAAATAAACAATGTTTAAAAATATTCGTTATCGATAATTCAATAAAATTTACTCTCTTTTCATCGAAGCGGCGCAGCAGAGTAAGTATGGTACTAGCGTTGTAGCTGACGGTCCGGGGTTCCAATCTCGATGCGGTTTTGCGTTTTTTTTTTGTCTATTTTTTATAACTTTTAGTTCCGACTGTAATTCCAAATTCTATCAATAATATATATATTACATTTATGGAGATTAATATGATGTACAACTATTTGGATGATATTTATCGTAAGAGCATGTTAAGCAAAAATTTTGTCGGCACTACGACCATTTTATAAATGACTGTATTTTCCACGTACACACTGCATGACATGTTCAAAAAAACAAACCCACCTTCATTTAAAAAAAATTATTCAAACATTACCGAAAAGATTGACAGGGATAATTGTTGATGAATTAAAAAATGCATTTTAATGGCGACTTTGCTACTGCTTAAATCCTGCTGTTCTTTTAGTAATATTGTTGAATTTTGTTCACGTTTAAATAAATAATTTGATATGACCGTAAAAATATACATCGCAAAGCTGACATTCCGGTGTCCAGTGAGGCGGAATAACTTGGAAAGTGCACAAACTATCATTATTGGCATTCAGAGTTTTCTCATTATTATTTGCGCTCGGACCTACTTGACCAGTCCACGAGTCACGAACCGAACCTTTATTCTTCTTCACATATGGTTTCAAAGCATGATTTAAATAGTCAGCGTGTGTTACTTTCATCAATTTGCCTGACTTTGTACACATTAGATGAACTTTTTTCCGTACAGCAGGCAATTTTGATATGTGATGTGTAATCCTGGTATCAAAACATCCCCTTACTTCTTACAAACACAGAAATACTTTACACAAGTTGGCATAAAAGATTAAATATCTGTTTCTTCAATCAAACGATTGCGAGTTCACGCAGTGGATTTCTGAGCAGCGCGCGTGGCTCACGATTGTTTCCTAATAAATTCGCGTAGCAGTTAGCGTGTTACCCTTAAACTTTTGATTTTTGAGTATACAGGGTGGTTTCGATCCCATGGTACAACCGAAAAGGAGGTGAATCTACATGCAAAAATAAGGAAAACAGAACGTATAAAAAATTTTTTTAAACGCTTCGTTTTCGAGAAAAACGACTGAATTTTTGTCAGGTGCAAGCGCCCTGAAGCATGGCATTGTATATCTATATCTATCGCTTTGCGTCGCTGCGAGTACGTTCGGGCAGCTATGACGTCACGATAGGCCGCTTCGGTCCCACTGTCGTGTATACCGAATGCCCCTGTCGGGCCTGCTTCGATGCCACGCAATGAGATAAGCCATCGCGCCGCGACCAAGATTCCTACAGCGCACCCGGTATATCGCGCCGCGCTCGCGTGCGCTTGCACTTTGCGAAAATGAAAGTAGTTTTTATCGAAAACGGAGCGTTTAAAAAAAAATTTTCATACGTTCTGTTTTACTTATTTTTGCATGTAGATTCACCTCCTTTTCGGTTGTACCATCAGATCGAAACCACCCTGTATAAATCAATAATATTAGTGTTAATAAAGTGTGTTATGAAATATCTGCGTTAAATTTTGTGATAATTCTTTAACACGTCCGCTGCCAGGTGTGGCATCGACGACGCGCGCGGCAGTCAGCACGTTAAATGTGACGGTGCAAAAATAACTTGTAACTTTCTATGGCTTGAGTTGCGCACCATATATTATTTGACAAAAAGTGCTTGTATTCATGTGTTCTACCACCCCCCAAAATTTTCTCCCTTGAATTCTGACTCACCCTATATATTTAAGATGATTGCTATAACAAGAACCACGTATTAGCTTCACAATTCTGGACAACCCGGTTGATTGGTGGAATCGGTGGGAGAAAAAAAAGTTCACAATTCTGAAAATAGGCCGATAAAAATCAATAACTATAAATAACATCTGAACATTATGCATGCAGTATTAAATATTATATTTTGTCACTAATACAAAAAATGTTACACATACATCTGTTCTCGTAATTAACAGACTAGTCACAATCAGGAAACAATTATTTTTAATTTGGCTGACATTAATATCACCCCCCCCCCCCCCCAGTGTTCCATACCCGCATTATTCAAATATAAGAGATTGCATTAAACACTATCAGATTCTTTATTATTTACTCAGCCACGGGTAATTTACCAATTCAATTTCTTTTCTTGCAATCGAGATCGTAGTTACATTCTTAGCATGTGGGAAGTTAAAGTGGCTGTTATTACTTTTTGCCGTATCGATTGTAACCATAATGTTCCTAGAGCTTCCACTTTCTGTGTCGTTCTCTGTAACCTCATACGTAAAGTCGTTACAGAATTTTATATTAGTATTTCTATCAATATTAGAACTTATAAGCTGATAACTCTCAACCTGTTATTAGCATTTTGATTCTTGTAGAGATTATTATTGGCGTTGTTGTTTTTATTGATATTGAAATCATGTGTGATTCTGGTAACAATTTGCTTGCCAGTTTTATAGGGGTGTTGAAAGTTCTCACTAAATCGATTTTTATACTGATTACCATATTGGACGGAACTAATGCTTTGAACGTTATACTTCATTGTATATACTTTAATAGCCTGGTTATTAATTCCACTCTTACCAGAGTCATGCCGGTTATTTGTTTTCAAAGAAATGGTGCCATCCATGATAAAGTAAATGATCGTAACCTTGTGCTTACCATTACTGCATATTCGTACTTTATTATATTTTGCAGCACAATTCAAATCAGCATTAAGGTCAACTTTTCGAGAATGAGCATAAAAATCGTTACTGTCACACTCAGGCTGATTGATGACTGCATAGATATCCTTAATATTACCTATTCCATGGTTTATATTAAAGTTGTAATTGCCACCTTTGTATGTTTTACCATGATTCTTAATATTATTCTCATTAGCATTGTATATTTTAGAAACACTAATATTTCCAATTTTTGTTGTGTTAATAATTTGGATGCCACCTATGACCTGATTAACAAGGCTGCTTTGAAACCGGTTTATTACTATAAACTGTACTCTGTTCAATTGTCAGGCTGACTGGATCTGAGACGTTGTTGCAGATGGCGTAGTCAGTTCATAAAACTGAAAGCTTAGATCTTCACCGAACAATGTATCTTGTGTTATCATCTCGTGCTCAACCATGTTCAAACCCAGTGTTGTTGGATTTAGATCTGTAACTAGGTAACCCTCACTCAATAATCCACATTCCTCAGCGACTACCTCCTTTGAAACAGGATTCAGGAAATCTGTACACAAAAGAAATGAATTTTTGTACAATGAACAAATTCATTTTTCTTTACCTGTTCTGTTTAACACGTTGCGTGCCATGGGGGTCATCGGTGACCGGCACCGAGTCGCTCCGTTTGGCCATGGGGGTCACCGGTGACCCCAAAAAAATTAATGCATTATACGCTCTTATATACTAAAATTTACCTGTTGTGCAAAAAATTTCGAAGAAATATGTAAGGTATAATAAGAAATTCACGTTGGCCAGACGCGGCGGACACGCAAAATCAGCGTGGCACGCAACGTGTTAAAGTGGATAATAACATAATCATGATTAATTTATAACATTTCACTTAAACACAAAGACATAATAACATCAAGAAATTACTTCTATCTTCAAATATGTTTTACTCTGTTTTAGAAGAAACATCTTACAATCCATGTATATCTTACAAATGCGGACATGCTTGTGAATATTTAGAATAACATTTAACATTTCTATTGAAACCATTTATTTTCATTTGTCTAGGCACACTGCTCACATCTCTGTGAATTGCTATATGTATATTATTTTGTGCATCTGCATTATGCTAAATTGTGAGTGTCTTTTGCTGCACTTAACACGTTGAGCGCGGCGTCGGTCCCTAGGGACCATCAGCGGCCTTTCCGTTCGGCCAGCGTCAGTCCCTCGGACCGACAGTGAACTTATCGGCTTGGGCAGCAAAAGTTGAAATACATAGCACAATCTTTGCATAAAAAAATACAAGCACAAAAAATAATAAAATACTTTTTGGGGATTCATCAAAGGTAAATTGTAAGTACTATAAGGCATACTGAATGACTTTGAGAGACACCTACAAACTTTGTAATTTGAATTTGTATTGAAATGGATTGCATGGCTAAACATAAAACTCATGTTTATACACATCCAAGAAAATGGTTTTGCGTCATTTTGTTGTTTGTGATTTTAATATTGACATAATGGCACTTTTCATTTCAATTATCTTGGCAGCTGGTGTCATTTAAATGGTACAAAAACAATAATTGACAATGTACGAAGTTTGTTTAATGAAATCCTATTTTGACTGAATGTAGACAAATTTTGTTACATAAGGCGTTTTTGCTTTAAGAAAATGTTTAGTAAAATAGGTTGGTAAAATTTCCTAACTAATGCATTCAAAAATTTTTCAATCTAGGGATTGTTTTAATTCTTTTCACTGTGACGCACATATTTATTTTCTCATCATGATCGTAAAATCGGCAGTTTAGATATTTCTTAGTTTACCACTCTCTTTCACTGAGCCATTAATGTTTGTTTGTTCCTGATGACTTCTCACATCATGTTCTCCATTATCTGTGACCATCATGGGAACCAGATACTGTACTTCAACCTGTTTTTTAATTCCACTCAAGATTTGTTCTGCACAGTGTTCCAAGCTCACTGAGTGTATCATATTATCTGGTCCATTACTTGCTGGCTGTGGAATTATACTAGCTGTTGCCACTTCAACTTCGTCCATGAATCTCAAATGACTGAAAAAAAGATCAATCATACAGCTTTAAAAAGTTGTAGTAAATGTATAAATAATGTATGAGTACCCTTTGCGATTAGGCACATGGTAACACCAACAAAATAAAAATTATGAACTTAAATTATAAATCGATCGATAAATTATAAATTATAAATCGAGATCACATGGGATGACTCTGGCCAGTATTTGAAATAATTCTTTTCTTTTGAATCAAAAAACGTTTAAAGGAGAACCTGGTTAAGAGAATTTTGGATTATAAGAAATGTGATACCTTAATACACTGTTATGAATCATGATTTGACCTCAAATTCAACTTTGTTGTCTGGCATTTTCTAACGTAACTATTAAAAATGGATATGTCCATATGTAGAACAAGACATTTTCAGGTTTTCAACATAGTATAATCTCAATACATTAAGTGGAATATTTAAATGGATAACTTGAAGGTTTTCATATTCTGTGGTATACACAAATCAAGCTTAGCACAGAAGCACCGTTACATATATGGGGGACATATGTAATACCAGAATGTTTTATTGAATTATTCAATATGATTACTGAAGTCAATATATGTAAATTTTTTTTACATTTTACGCAGTACAAGAAAACGTAATTGACCGTTTTTTTTTCAAATGCACCATGCCAACTATTTAATCTGAACTTATTTGTAGGTGTAGTTTTTAATACTATTAAATAGTAGTTGGTTGTTGTGTGTATACTGATTTGTGTACCTGCTTTCTGATACACATAATAGGAAGTATAAAGTAAGAATGATTAACCATATTGAGATTATAATGTATTAGTGTATTGAGCAAATAAAAACGAATAGAGTTTTTACTTTTAGTGAAAGTAGCTGATCAGAAGTTGTAAAAACTAGCTTCGCTGGTTTATTCTCGTGGGAGAAACATTTGACAAGGAATTATTTGTTATACCATATAAGTTAAATGATTATAACAACGAGCAATTATTTTTATCAAAAACAAGCAAGCATGAATTTAATATATAGTCTTCCTGACGATAATTCAGCCAAATAAGGATGTGGGATTATTCAAAAAGCAAGTACTTATGCAAAACTGGTAGACCTATTAAGTCTTGAATATTATTGAAACATGAAAGTGACCATAACTTTAAGGTATGATCAAATGGAACGCACGGACATAGAGTAATTACCAAGGGCCATTTCCGCTAGTTCCATGATTCTCTTCGTTGTTTTTGTTACACGATCGGTAAACGGAGCTAGTCGTTGCGTTTCCGATTATTGAGCGGGGCTTTGTATCGCTTGGATTGGCAATCGCCCACAAATGTCCAGCGCCGTGTGGTGCTTTTGAGCCCTTTCGAAAGTGCGGGTTTATTGAAAGATTATGCCGTACAGAATTCTTCCAACGGTCATCGTTGCTTTTGTAATAGGGAAAGTGTTCACTATAATGAAAATCAAAGAGAATAATTTCAAATTAGTTCTCCTACATTCCATGTAAGCGATTATTCTACGTTCGAGTATGAAATAATTCCATACTTAAACTTGTTTTAAAAAACTATGCACAAACTTTTATTTCTAAATAAAATGGTCCACTTTCAGTACCTGTCACAATTTTGCATTCTCTTTGTCAACAGTGTTAGGCAATGTATGTCGAACAATCATTATATAGTTCTGGATATCTTTTGATTTATACTCTACTAAAAAGCAGACAAGAATATTTAGAATAACAACAGATTAGAAACAAGAATAACTGTATTTGCAGAAAAAGTAAACTATCGATAATCATATGTGATTGTGTTATTTTATAATAGTCAATGTAGCGAGACATTTCATATTGTTTTTGTTTTTGTTTCAAACATATTACGGCTCTATTACATTAAATGGTACACAATGGTATTTTTAATTAGTGCTCCACCAGCCCAAGTTATAAACCATTAGCCGTGCTTTCGCCGTCTCTATGGATACTGAACATTGAGGTAACTTCTCTGACACCACTTGCTGAAAACACTTCAAGACAAAAGGATCGATAGGCCGTATAAACCATTGGTCAATACTAAGATTTCCATTAATAAGAGATTAATGATATCAAAGAAAAATTGAAATGACTGCCTTTCGCAGGTGAAAAACTTTTCGATGTGTACGGATAATGGTGTTTTTATATGGTGATGGAACAATTAATATAATAAATTTCAGCATACGTAATATTATTTAAAAAGAAGATTAATGTAATCACTTTCGTGCTTAGTACGCGTTCACGTACAGAAATAACGCAACATCCCTCGTAATGGCGTAGGGTGGATTTATGATCGTGTTTTTCCTATAATTTATGTTGTCTCTTTTACTAGGTGGAAACGCATATTTTCTTTATGTACTCGGGAAACGTATGTTATCATTAATATGGATGGAAACGTCTAGAAGATAGGTCTAGGCAAATATAAAACGCAAAGTTTGACCCTCCACATTTCTTTCGTTGAGTCGACAACACTGGTCGATTGTTGCGGCATCATATGGAAATTAAATATCACATGAATAAACCACTTACACCGCGTTATGTGTGTAAACCATGTGTATAAATTATTGATATCTGATTTTTTTTTAAATATGGACTTACACCACTTTCAAAATAAACGGTCCATATATGGAAGACTATGTGGTTATTACATTGGATATTACTGCCTATATAGCTTCTTTAGGGCATTGAAACATTAATAAACAAATTCTGTTTTACGCCAATGTTCAATATTGGTCAGAATTTGATATCAGAAAATCATTTAACTCTATTATATCATTTCAGAGGGTTTGAAACAGAAATAATCATAATTATTATTGTGTCAAATCTCCAACGTAAAAAATCATCGAGACATTACATTTTTCGAGCTATCTACATCCGTGGGAGACCATGTATACAATTGTATGTGAAAAATGAGACATAATGCAATAATAGAAAATTAAACATTCCTGTACATATACAATATGGAAAAATGGAAAAAGAAGAGTTATAAAAAGTACTGAGGATTAGGCCATTTCAGTTACTGTAGCGTAAATTAAACGTAAAAATCTTCGCTTATATGATACGCGTTCGAGAATTTTTTATTTCAGTTGTCGTGTAACTTTTACGGACCCATATGTATATGCATACGCAAATATGCCTGTGCATGTGTATTGGTTGACGAGCGGGACACGGTGAGGAGTGGAGAGTCCCTTCGGTTGGTACAGATTGGTACAACTGGCCCCTTTATCTTGGTACCGACCAGTACCGGCCGTCGTACCAGCCCCCACCCCGCCAATCTACATACTAACCCTCCTGCGAACAACAGGGGCAATTTGCTGCCTTTCACCTGTTCAATACTCCTCGGCCGTTACAAGAATTTCTACGTACGGGCACGAAAACGTAAACATACGATTGGAACATTTTAATTCTTCTTTTTTTTTCAAATTCCAGTTTCGTCAGGTCGCAAAAATCACAAAGAGAACATACTTTCAAAACAAAGAATGTGGCAAAAGAATATAGCTTTACGAAGACAGCGTGAAGAACACACTGTCGTTGAAATCGCTACACGTATATCATCGATAGTGATAAGATGATGTCGCACGACATCTTTATGATAAGTTTAAACTAAACAAATGGTTTTGCACTTACGAAATCCATTGATAAATAGCAGAAACAGTGAGTTCTCCTTTCTCTTGCAACGCGTGTTCGATTAGCTCGGTGTACGTAAACGGCGGCTTTTTTGGTCTGTCACATCGCATTTTGTCGTTGAAACGTCGGTCGTTAGTAATATTTTGTTGTCGACCACACATACCAGCACTAGTAGTATCTTCTGTCGTATTTATCACGCTTTCTGCCGGCATGTGTCCTAACCATTGACGTACTGCGTTGTCAGCATACATAAAATTCTTATTTAACTTACTACCCTTGTTGCTGTTCCCTGGTAAACATAAGACAAGAAACAAAGAATTACCTGTTCAGTTTTTAGTTTCAGAAGAAGGAAAAACCTGGGGTAAACAAAGAAGAAAGAACAAATGTTTTTATTTGAGGGCGATGTAATAATTTTACTGTGTGGTAGGTAATCCTAAAAGTCTTGTGATAAACATACACATCTACCATTAGAGAAGAGCGAGACAGCACGCGCGTAGAAGCGTAGGAAAATGTGTGTGTGTGTGTGTGTGTGGAAAGGGGGGGGGGGGGGTGGATTGGATTGAAACATTGCGCTACTGATGCATTAATCGCTAAATATGTATTTAAAATCATTTACAAAGTGAATCAATGATCAAGCATGCATTATCGACCCATACTACTTACTCACCAAAAACTATTTCTGTTCCTTTTACCGCGCCCCGATCATCGGCAGCTTCAATCAAAGAATCAAGCTTAAAATCCAATAACCACGATAGATTTCCATTATCCTGATCCATTTCCTGTTCTCGATTAGTTTCTTTGGTGCCATTTAATTCTGCTCTCTTAGTGATGTTCTCCCTATCAAGTGACTCATCATAGCCATCCGCATTACTGATCCTACCAAATTCCCGTTCATGTCCATCATCATTGTCATCTTTATTAGTGTCCACCAATGGTTCTGGTTTTTCGTTATTTTTCGACCCATTCGAATGTTCCAGTGTTAGGAACGTAGGCGATCGACGGTACCGATTCTCGTTCACCTCATTGATCATCGTCCACGCGCAACGGGCAGTGTCAACGTCATCATTATCCATAAACAAAACGCCGAGTCGATTAACTGGGTCGATCTTTTCGTTCCCGGACGAATTTGAATAAACCATCGTCGTCTCGTTCGCCATTGGAGGGCTATAATAATTGGCAGAAAAATCTGAATCAGATGGTTGATCATCAACGACGACGACAACCGTCGGAATGTTCAGCGGAGATTGTTCTTGCTCATTTTGCGATTGGTGTTGAGACTGCGGAGTGTATACAATTTGACGCCCCGTTGCCATTTGGTCTTGAACGTAACGTTTGCGCGCATTGCTTGAAAACAGAAAATCATCACAGAGACTAAGGTCGATGTCGACAATGTCGTCGAAGTTCATTTTACGTTTTGACGTTGTGGCTGCGCTGTTGATCGTCGACGACGGACCGATCATTGTATTATGACACAAAAACACGCACAAACACACAAATCCGTAACTAGTTACACATACGTACACACATGCACAAAAACAAAATTTTGTCGCTCCAATATTTTTTGCTTCTTTTATCCGTTCTTGAGATGGAAAATGTTAGGAGACTTTCGGCCGTCAAATCTTAGTCTGTTAATACGACGCAATCCTGAAAATAAGTTATAGGATTATTAGAGTTGTTATTTTTCTGGGATTATAGATTGTCTCCTGCTTGCTAACACTTAACATTTGTTCTATTCTACCCAAATAACATGTGAATCATAATTCACTAATAAACTAAGAGTGTCAATGTCATTAGAAAGAGACTGCGGAGTACATGTATTATATCATTCTTCTTCACTAATCATTCCCTTGATCTTCTAATTGTCGAAAGCTTGATCGAATCAAGTAAAACTCTTAATACATTGGCATCCTGTTGTGTTATAACTATTGTTGAGTCTAACGGATTAGGTTAAAATGTAACTTGTAATTTATACGAGTTTTTTATTTTGTGTGATAAATTTGTGCTAAACATATATAATATGAAACAACTTACAAAAATAAAGGACCAATAGTTTTTGACCTGATTGTTGATTGATTTCGACATTTTAGCGTCAATTATAAGTTACATACTTTGTGGATTTAGTATTTTTCTTTTATTAAAACAATATTTTATTGTCAGATAACAATTTTACAACTCTAATTGCTTTGAAAAAACGATGTGGTGTTATGTTTCATACACGCAGTTACTTCAACATAATTATCACAGGTCCTTTCTGATCGTGTATGCCTGTAAATCTTGAACTCGAATTATTTTAATTGGTTATGCTTGTCATAAAATAATTATATTATTTATACAACATGTATTTTACGGAAGTTTGAAGGTCGAAAGATAATGTGTAAATACGTTGCAGTTAAGGAACAATGTTCTGGTATAATAAAATTTAGTGGTCGAAAATAATATAAATTCGCCTTTTAGAATCACGCTCTTGAAAATAAGGCATATTTCAACCATATACATTCAACTACTACAAGCAATGATATTTGCAAAAGTGGAAATGTGCAACACATTTAAACTACAGAAATGATACGCAGAAAGCGTAGCACTAATCATAGATCGAAGTCGAAGTGAAACTAAAACATCATTTATTGTGAGCAAATGGTAAGCGGTGGAATACAAAAATATCTGCCAAAAGTGTGTTAAAACGTGTACAATTTGGTACCTGCAGATTGAAATATGTGTAAGATTATCGGTGATATTTATCGGAGACGGCAAATCTACACTTTAGACCAGGGCTTCTTAAACTTTTGTCATTCACGACCTCATTTATGATTGCGAGTTTCTTGACGACCCCATACAAATATAAAAGTCGGTGGAGATAGTTCAAAACCTTCAACAAATGCGCGTGTCTAGACGCTGCAAGTCCACTGTATTCCGCCAACTCTAGTGATGTTATAAAATGGTATATATTATATATAAATATTTGACATTAAAATCTCTCGCGACCGCAGAATTTTGCTACGCGACCCCAAATGGGGTCGCGACCCATAGTTTAAGAAGCCCTGCTTTAGACTATGAACATCTTATGTTAGTCAATACGGATTTGAAATGGTAAAATTAATCTTAGGTTCACTGAGCAGCACATGCTTATTTCTTTGCTAAGCTATTGCATATTGTATCGTGTTAAGGAGGTGAAACTATTACAATGGAAGCTGCCTCACCAATTAGCTTAATCGCACTTTCAGGGATGAGAGAATGTGTATTTTCTTCGCTTTGTACGTTTAAATTTGTTAAGTTTCCATCACGTTCAATACCTCCAGTAACTTTCATATAAGGAAGAAGAAATGAAGTGCATGTCTGTACGAAAGAAAGTGTAATTTAATCATATTGCGAAGTTTAGCAATGATTTAAATTACAGTTGTGTATTCACCCATTAATTTTTATCCTCTATTTCCATTTGTCCATCTCTGTTCCGTTTATTAGAGGGGAAGAAAAAGCTCATCACGTTCTTTCAACTCTTAATAACCAGGTTAACTCACCTTTGCAATGTGCCGACGAACATCAGAAGGGGGTCGAAGACACGGAAGTACAATCGTAACACGTGTTTATCCCGTACACAAACTGTTTATTCCCGCATCAATGACGTTTTATCACTTTCGCTAATAATACCTCGCCATGAAACTTTTACTTTTTAAGATACGTTTGCTTAAAATTAGCACGTTCAAAGCAAACGCGGAACTTTGTGGTTTGCATTTGTCAATTCACTTCAGCATTTTCTTTTTGTCTAGCAGTCTTTTGAGCAGAAGCAGGCAACTTCGTTCCGCTTGTGGCAGAATATGTACACTCAGAAACATGTACAATTGGGAAAAGGACATGTAGTAGAAGACAAGCTCTTTTGGTTGTAACTCTTGTGTTGTTGTTCGTTCTAAAGTGCTCAAATTTAAATTTCACGAGGAAAGGTGCTTAAATTGAAGATTCCAAGAATAACAAAATTCTTCTTTGTTATCTTGAGTGGTAGAGAAATGGACGAATTGTTGACCCTACTTGAAAACAGACTTTAACGAGGCGACAAATACAGTCGGGCGTCTGTTCTCACGTCGGAGACGGCGTGAGGCCTTTTGATCGTGCTACCTTGTTTCGCGCTTCGACTGTCGACCATTCTTGGCGTAGCACGTACCTGTGTGCGTGTGCGCGCGCAACTATAGTACATCTGACACGTAATTGGGGCTGCTGAAAATTCGTCTGCTGGGTTTTCAGAAAGTTGATTGATATCCATAATCAAGTATGTATGTACATTAGTTGTCTTGTTGTAAAATGACACACAAGATATTTTTCTAGATATCACTCAAAGGCGAGTTAAAAGGGGATAACAAAATTATATCAGATTTTAAACTTTCGGTAAGGCTAGTATTAGCTTAGATCCCCTGCTTATGGCGCTGTATAAAGCTAAGTAAATTAAATAAGGAGACGACAGAAGAAAAGGTTACAACGTAGATTGCCTTGTCAAAAACGCAAATTGCGGCACGTATAGGTTTATGCTTTGAAAAACATTTGTAATACACAGTTATAACTCTAAAACTGAAGTAATACGGATTCCAACTTTACACAAAAATATTGTAGCTTAGTCTCAACATTTAAATTATAATAAATACAAAATATAAGAACATATTTAATAGTCTATTAATCATTGTATATTGTTCAGACATTGAAATCATGATACGCACTACATAACATTTGTAGCCATTTTGCGACAGGGGCAACCCTTTATATGAGTCCTACCTCAACATTTGAAACGTAGTATGTATGTAAGTATGTATATATTTATATAGTATTAATATTTACATATTTAATGGTAACTTCAGTCCACAGCTTTCAATCTGTGTTAAGTCACTGACGCACTGACTGTTATCCGTGTGGGAGGCTGGTGCACATCTGATATCTGTGTGCAGACATTGGTCATTGCGATTGTGTACATTTCTACAATATTTTTACTTTACGATACTACTTATCTTGGTCAAGTTAAGTTCACCAAGTATAATTTTAGCACTTTAAGAAAATAGTGCTTGATGGAGAATACATTGCAAAAACTTCTAATTGAGTTAAAAAAATTAAGTATTTCACATTTGGGAAGAGTATATGCCTTGGTTAAGATATAGTGAAATGGCAAGGACACTTACGTCAAAAAGCAGGAGAAATTGTTAGTATTTTTGTTACTTAAAATTTGTTATATATTGATAAAATATACATGTGTATAAAAACAGGAATAATATATTTACTACCGCAGTAATTAATGTAATAATGCACACATCTGTGTCCAGAAGCATACATATGATAAATTATTCTATTGTCGTTTAAGACGTTAGATTTATCACCTGTGTGTCGGGCAAGAGTACCAACATTTTGAAAGAATTGCCCTGGCACTTTTGTGTAATGATGCCGGACAAAATTACATACCAAAAATATAAGCAATATAAGCAACAATGGCTTAATAGCAAATTTGAATAACATAAATTAATAACCGTTCAATATAACAAATACTTCCCCTATTTTAATTCTTGTTATTATTTATAATCAAAATTGGATTAACACAATATATATCTTAAACGATATTTACATTTTCGTGATTCAAATGAAATGATTTTTACCATTGTCTAAATATGAAACTAGTGTAAGCCCATTTACCGCCGGTAAATATATGAGGCATTCCATGCCAAATCGGACACTTTTGTACCTCACCCCCTTCGATTTTTTTCAACATTTTTTATTTTTTTAAGGTTGATCAAAAACGCGTTCATGAATTTTTTCAGATTTTTTTGACGGTCCGTTTTGGAAATATGAATTTTCTTAAAATTCGGGCTCTTTTTTTTCAGATGCTCATAACTTTGTGAAAAATGCACCAATTGGATCGTTCTTTTTTTCAAAATTTGTGTTTTTGAATGATCTTTCAAGAAAAAAATTTGGTTTTAACCAAAAAAATTTTTTTTATTGTTTATTTTTAATTTAATATTCAGAAAATATTAGATCTGGATATTCGGAGAATATAGAACAGATATTCAAAACATATAAAACAGATATTTAAAACATATAAAATAAATATTCAAATCATATAAAATAGATATTTAAAAAATATGTATTTAATATTCAAATAATATTAAATAATATTTGAATTTAAAAAAAATAAGAAAAATTGAGAGCAGGGATTATTCACTATGTATTTGGTAACATTATGTTTTTAATTGCTTCATCCGTTGTACGTGATCTGGCCATGTAACACAACTGAAATTTTTTTACACTTGACGGGATTTGAACTCGGGATCCCGCTGTTGGTGCGTACTGCGTTTTCCTGCTGCGCTAAAGGGACCTATTGTTAAAGGGGTCACTTAAACCTTAATATTAATTGGTCAGATAATTACAACCACAATCCGAACAGCTGGTAGATTAAAGTAATTGAGTCATACGCTTAGAATTCTATGAAGACAGTATTAGTAGATAAAATGTTGACGTAAAAGAGAGAGCGTTTAATAGATTCAATATTGCCTCTTTTTCGTACGTTCCTGGGCTTTCACACGATATCCGGCGACTCCTCACCAAATTTAACATTTATGTTCTGCAAAAAATCCCGAGTTTTCCCGAAAATCAAAGATTTGCTTCCTATTGCACAACAATCACACGTCATTTATCGGTTTCCCCGCTTGTACTGCGCTTCTTTGCCACACGAATTAAGTTATTTGCCAGCTTAAGACTAGGATTGGTGAACATAAAAGAAACATTTATTCTCTTGTCATAGAGGAAGATCATATAGGTAATAGGTTTCACTTTTGAAATACTTTTAAAGTGGATATCACGGGGCGACAAAGTACATGGTTTTCTTAGAGCGTTTGAAGAAGCGATGGAACAAAATGGGGGGGGGGGGGGGCACCTTGCTACATACAGGGTGAGCCAGAATTTGTGAGAGAAAATTTAGGGGTGGTAGAACACTTGAATACAAGCACTTTTTGTCCAATAATATATGAGGCGCAACTCAACGGATAGAAATTTACAGGGTATTTTTGCACCGTCACATTTAACGCGCTGACTGCCGAGCGCGTCGTCGATGCCTGACCTGGCGGCGAACGTGTTAAAGAATTACCACAAGAATGAGAGCAGATATTTCACAAAGTTATTTATATAGATATATCAATCATAGATATATCACAAGATATTTCACAAGTTTCTTATTCCAGTAATGAAGTAGTTTCTTCATTACTCCTAAACAGCACAGATGCATATAATCAAGAGCAAAATGTTCTATTACATTTAATTGGCTTATATTTAATATTGGAGTTCTATGCTCATTTTAATGATGATTTATATCAATAAAATTGTCAAAATCACAATGTGTTCGTGCACCAGCATTATGGTTTTCATGTATAATTCGGTGACTATAACATGTACCTTGTTCTGTGCATCTTTCGCAACCGTGTAAACTTGTGTGTCCTTTAATATTTTTTAAAAAAGCTCTCGCGGGTGCATCGCATGTGAAGCAAATTATAAGGACTTTGAATGTAATATTATTACAGAAAATTCCATTTTTCAAAACATCGTTCAATTCGCGCGTACATTCATCCAAGTAATCAGGCAACCGAAAAAAAAAATGCAATCGAAAAGGGAGATACAATATAATTATTTAAAACTAATTTGCATAAAATAGGCCAAAATTGTTTGTTCGAATTCTTTGAAATTGGGATACCGTCAATATTAAGAATTAATTTTATTGTAAAACTTTTTTCAGTTCTAGAAATACATCTTCTGCTTGTAATAAAGTTATTATTTGCTTCTTTATGCCAAAATATTTAAGTTGTGCTGCGGTTTTATTTTTACTTAAACACGATACAATATGAGATGATCGCTCAGTTTTTAATAAAGTACGAGCATCACGAAATTTTTTTTTAAAGATCGGCTTTCGGTGATAGTCCTATCCGATAGAGCGCGTCAAAAGCTGCAAAAAAGTGTATGATCATCATAGGTTTTGATGAGCGGTTCAAAAGTTACAGGCGAAATAAATGTTTAAGTAGTATTGATCGAGCATTGATCCGACGCGCTTAAACAAGTCGATGGTTTATGGCTGTAACTCCGAAACTAATGCGAATTTTGACCAACGACAAACGGCTCGCTGACTTATTATTGATCCCCTACGAGATAGCAAAAAAAAGTCAACTTCGATTTTTTGACCCAAAAAAATGGTAAGGCTAACCCCTTGCCGTTTTTTTGAGCCAAAAAATGAAAGTCGCCGGATTGAATCGCGCTTTTGCATAGTGGTAGGGGGTCAATAACGACTCAGCCAGCCGTTTTCCGTTCCCCGATATTTGCCTTATTTTCGGAGTTACAGCTACTCAAACATTGACTTGAAACATCAAAAAATTTTTTTTTAGATCGACTTTCGCCGATAGTCCTATCCGATCGAGCGCGTCAAAAGCTGCAAAAAAGTATATGATTATCATAGGTTTCGATCAGCGGTTCAAAAGTTACAGGCGAAATAAGTGTTTAAGTAGTATTGATCGAGCATTGATCCGAAGCGCTTAAACAAGTCGATGCTTTTTGGCTGTAACCTCGAAACTAATGCGAATTTTCACCAACGACAAACGGTTCTCTGACTTATTATTATCTGACAATATTAAACATTAACTTGCATAAAAATAAGGTCTGCAAAAGCCGCATTTTGACCTAACACTCGCATTTTTCTGACCTAACACTCACATTTTTCTGACCTAACACTCGCATATTTCTGACCTAACACTCGTATTTTGACCTAACACTCGCATTTTTCTGACCTAACACTCGTATTTTGACCTAACTTTCTCAAAATTGATCTCATTAAATTTCTACGTGTTCTACGTTGCTTTTCGGTTTTTTCATTTACCATTGATGATACTTACCGTATATTTTATGGCTTCTAGCTATTCCTATGGCGTTGTTCACCAAAATGAAATATTACAACAGTGCTGCAGTTTCTTCTATGGTGTTTTACAATGAAATGGAGTTCCTTATGATTCGAAATGAATAGAACAGTGTCTGGCCTTTTGAATTGATTCTTTTACGACAGAAAAAGGTATGATTTCAGCCAGGGATATTGAATCTATGGGATCTTATGACAAAGTAATTAGAGAACACAAAATTTCGTTCAATACATATATTGTAAGGAAAAATAGTATACAGTAAAAAATGTTTCTTACATATTTATAATCAAATTTCTATACAATTGTTGTTATTTTCGCATACACGCTACATACATAATACTCAGACCACATATATACATACGTACAATTTCTTACATAATAATTATCTTGAATAATTTAATATTAATATAGTCGCAAATTTAAACAAGTAATACACTAAAAACACACAGATGGCGCGACATGTACTGCCCGGGAGGTGCTGCCCCCGGTGTCAAACTCGTGAACACTGTCGAAAACTGAGTGGGTTCCGACTATACCGTACAGATGGCACGACGTGTACTGCCCAGCAGGTACTGCCCCCTGTAGCGAAGTCGGCGAACTGCGTCGACAGGCGAATGTGTTCGCCAATTCAATATTACAACTTTTTAATTAGACGAGAGCGCACTTTTTGGCTTTTACAGATCTTATTTTTATGCAAAAATTGATGTTTCTGCAAAGTTTCATGCAAATCGGTGATGAGCACGTCTTTCTTTTCCTTTACCTGCGTGCTCAGTTACAACGGCGCTAAGTGACGCTATAAATGTCATATACAGATATATGTATGTAAGCGACATTTAGGATTCTCTAAGCGCATAAACGTGACATCTTTCACCTGCTGGTACAATATTCTCATCTATTTGTCTTGTTGAGAAAAATTCTCTTTTCATGAGATTCAACTTAGGCTATGTGTGACAATACATCCAGTTACTCTTTTCTTCGTCACTGTTTCAACGTTTAAAACAGCAAATGAGCAAATTTTTATTTTCTTCGTAAAAAGGTTTAACTAGTAATCCAAATACAAAGCATGTATACATATATTTTTATGGTATTTTTTATGTATTAGTAAAAAAAAGGAGTAGAGTAGATGAGGTTTCATTAACTTTTAAAAATATGACAAGGCGTTACACTGGTGTACGATGCGAGACTACTCGTTGCGGTAGTAAATCACAGACTGAGAAATGAAAAATCCGTAATGCACGTCGTAGTATGATACATATCGCGGATGTAAAAGAATATTTTTTTTAATGACGTGATAAAATTATCCAATATAGTGGCTATTGTTCTTAGCAGGAGTGACACGATGTTTCTCGTCAATGCAACGATCATCGTATGTTTCACCTGCCAGGAGTGTACACTGATGTGATTTATATGAGCAACATGTGAAAGCATTTGCTACACTATTGCTGCGCATTATTCTCATGAATGACCTAAGGGCCACAGTTTTGTGGCATACGCTTCGCTTACAACATACGTAAATATCATTAGAACTTGACGTAAACATTGAGAGGAACCTAAGAAAATATCTGTTGAATCTTGGTAGTAACATCAGGCGGTAGTTCTACGTAAACGGCATTCCAATCATTCGGAAAGTCTCGTTGGGCGGATTTTATGAACTCCATTACCAAATTTTTGGATTCTGCAATAGAATAATACGAATAGCGTCAATAAAAGTAAACAAAAGACTCAACTATTATAACGTACCGTCATCTGTAGTCTCGCCTTTGTATAATACACTGACAGCTACGTTTAGCAAGGTACCGATATACGACTGCAACTGATCGTAACCGGCTTGGTAAAGAGTAAGGATACTTCTAAAAACAGCCTTGTTCTCCTCGAAGTCTTCTTTGAGTGGGAGTTGATTAACGAACACTGGGAAAACCTGGTATAGAGGTAAATCTGAGTACCTAGTAATAATCAGTCTAGCTATTGCCCCTGCGACATTGTCGCGGGTCCCAGCGTGAGTCTCTTTAGCTATCACTTTTGAAAATGCTTCCCAGATATGATTGTAGTACCTGTTACGGTGAAATTAAGGAAAATACGCAATTCATTGCCATACAAGTGTCAACAGAAAATAGTCTAGGATAATGACATGTTTTATATCGGAACTGAGGTAACAAAGGATACATAGTCACAGCGTCTTTGCCGTGCAGAGCCATTTCTCCAATTCCGTAAATTGCGTTATTACGAATTTCATCACTAGGATCATTAGTTAATTTCAGAAAAGTGGGAAGAAGCTGTGGCACAAAAGCAGTTGACGTATGTTTAAGTCCTCCGATACATTCCGCGATCGTACCGACGGCAAATGACCTTTGAGCGTCAGATTTATTTTTTTTCTGTAAAAGGTTTGTTTCAGTAACAGTTGTTTCAACGTAGAATACTATTTTACTTTCACTTACCAATCGATCTAACAGCATCGGTAACACTGATGGGAAATAGAGAGCAAAGCTTTCTGGGTCAAGTGCTTTTCCAAAATTAGATAAAACTTCGCCGGCGCACTCAACCAGCAATTCGTCCTGTTCGGCTTCACTTTCCACGCTATCAGGGTCTTCTTGGTCCTGGCACTCTGTTTTACCTAGAAAAACAATTGAGAAAGGCATACACTACGTTCAGAAATAGCAATAACTATGAAGTGATAGAAGATTAAATTTTACCTTGCATAACGTCTTTCACACAATTCATTATAGCATCTTTGTGTCCCTCGCCTAACAGAACATCAGACTTTATGTGCTTCAAAAGTTCTGCATATGCATCTAAACCGCTAATCGCAACAGATCGTTCATCGTCTAGTCTTATTAACTCTGATAACTTTGGAACAAATACAGAGAGCGCTTTCAATAACGCCTCTTTTCCCACGTTTGTATTAATCTTCGCCAAAATAATACAAAATTGTACGAGTGCCTCTATAGTTGCTTTACGGATATGCTCTTGTGGATAGTTACTTAATTTGAAAGTTTCCTCAAAGGACTTTTCAAGATATGGTAAAAACGCTTCTCTGAAAAATAATTAAGCGTTCAGTGCATTTTCTAGATTAACTAAACTGAGTCAATCTATAATTGCGGTGGTCTTACTCAGTATATTCAGCGATTTCTTTTAAAGCCAGAACGGCTTCCTCTTTTTCTTCGATATAAGAATTTTCGACACTGTAGCCTGCTACGTCGTCAGCATCATCGTCGTCTTCATTGTCCGTAATTTCAATGTCTTCTTCGTCGTCGTTTTCATTTTCGCTAAGATCTTCGTAAATCGGAAAAGCTGTAGTTTCGTCTTCTTTAAAGTGAGGCTGTAAAATACATGGAAAAAATAAGTAAACATTTCTTCAATCCCTGATCGTTCTTACTTTATACCTACCACTATGCCTTCAGAACTCTGTATGCTATTTATCATATATTCAACGATTTCCGGTAAGACAGCTGCCATCTCTTTTTTCATAACTGTACTGATTGAGGCAAACAACCCATACACGGATTTCTTCAAATCTGGGTCCTCTGTCTCTCTTAATAACTTCAGTCCAAAATCGAGGGATCTTGTCGCCAGGGGTGCGAAGTTTGCTTCACCAATAGTTTTAGCAAGAACTCCGAGGGTATCTAAAATTTCAATCCATGAAAATTACAGACGTCTATCATCGTGAAGCAGATGTCCATCGCGCTTCATAAACGCTTACCAACTGCCTGGATCTGAAGGCACATTGTCTCATCGGTTTGCTTCTCGGTAAGATACTTGTCAAGAATGGCGATAATTCTTTCGAAATACGGCATCATGTGTTCTTTACTGGCACAAGCCGCAGAACCAATTGCACTAAGAGCGAGCTCTCCCACATGCACTGGAGCATCTGAGCTTAATACTTCAAATAGCTTCTCCATGAGAATTGGTAAATACGGCAGAAAGCTTTCGTTAAGATTCTCGCAAAACATTTCAAGGGCATAGAACATGCGATCGACAGACGGCGGTTCTTTTTTCTCCACCTTTATTTGTGCACAAATGTGACCGAAGTATTCAAATAAGACGGGGAGCAAGTCCGCTGAGTATTGCGAGATGTCAGGCTGAAGATGCTCTGAGAATTGTCCGAGTGCGAACAGAGCAGCGTTGCGTACAACCCGAGAATTGTCGGTAATACCCTGACAAATACATCGTAACAAAGTTTCGAGATATTTTGTTCGAATGTATTCTGAGCAACCTTCGGCCAAAACGGCCATAGCCAAATATGATGCTTTCTTGGCGTATATATCATTACCTTGAAGACCAGGTTCAATATGTCGCAACTGTACCAAAAAAATCCAAAGTATTATCATGCAACTTATATGAGACTGCAGTCAAAGATATTTTTCGTGCTAAAGTTCCGTACCAGGTATGGAATCAATTTTTCCGGTGGCAAATGTAGTGCCAATGAATCTAATGTCTGAGTGGCACAAGTTATGGGCGAGTTGTCTTCATTGTCATCAGTAAAGAGACTCATAGTCTCCTCGTCATTATCGTCTTCAGGTCGTACAGACATAAGACCAAATAGCATGTCTGTAAATCAGAATTACATATAAGGTTTTACAAGATAATATGTTATTAAATGAGCAAAATACATTGGAGATACTTGCCTACAATAGGTTCAACCAACTTGTGTTTAACAATGGATTTCTTTTTCGTCCTAGCTAACCAGCCGATAAAACCAATTGCCTTAACTCTAAGTGCATCATCCAAAGATGTATTATTAGCTATAGCAAGGCACATTTCGACGAGCGATTTAACGTGAGGTGCTATTACAGCAATGGCATCTTCGCATAACTCGTCTAATAATTCAAAGGCTTCTGTTGCTTTTTCTTGGTCGGATAATGTAAGAGCTTGAATTGCATTCATCACTCGGGGCATCATTTGATGATAACTATTTACCATCTGTAATAACAATATATTTATTAATATAAATTACTTGTCATATAACCAGTAAAAAGTTAGAGTGTTACGCCTTACCATTTGATTATCTCCAACTAAGGGGACAAGGTTTCGCATAGTTTGCAGAACATAATAAGCGACAATATGTCCTAAGTCTGGCAAACTATTTAATGTCTGTCCAAGAAGAGCAACAAGAGACTCTGCATGAGTGGCATAAGCATCTGGTGCTACTTCTGTCATGACTGACAAAGTATACATGCCTAACTAAGACAAAATAAAAATACAGTAAATAGTGCAGAAGGTATGTTTGACTTATATCTATACCACTTACTTCCTTGTCGACCAAGTTTTCACTGGTAACCAATTGTTGTACAAATTGTAAAATTTCTGGCCAACCATTGTTTGGCAGTTCATGCTTGACAATAACACCGATTAACTGAGCTATTGCATTTCTTACAAACTTTTCTGGTTCATTTACCAAACACTAGTGTAAATATTAAGAAATATTAAAAATAAGTAAAACTAAGAATGTTGAATAAAGAAGTAGTTCTTACCCGTAAAATTACTGACTTAAACTCCGTTCGAATTTGCTCAGGTAATTTTGACCAATGTTTTGCTTTACTGTATTTTTTTCTAAGAAGAACAGCTGCATATTGTCTTACCTACAAATTTATTTGGTATATGTCATATGTGTATTGTACTGTACTATTGTACTGTCATATTGTACGTATTGTACTGTCATATTGCAATATAACAGAACCTAGGACTGATTATATCTGAATTATCAAATACAAACCATTGGTTTATTTGATGACACAACTAGCTGATATAAAGCTGGGACACTTTCTGGTTTCTTTAAGACATCTCTGAGCTCTGCAGTACCCTGTATAAAAAGGTTTCAGTAGAAACATTGACAAAGATAACATAGGACATACATACTAATAAAATATTAAGCCGAGTGAAATTTAACTCTTAGTGGAATTTTATATTTACTACTACATTGTTAAAAAAGCTGTGGGAACAATCACATCATAAATTGCTGCTGCTGAAATTAGGATCTTATCGTAATTTATCTGACATGCATTCCTTGAGTTGTAAGGTTAACAACAGTGACATAATACATTAATTGGTTAGCGAATTATTTCGCCGGAAGGCATATTAAGAGAACCATACGATGGCATTGAACTTCGAAACGTCAGTTTCGTCATCAATTGTGACTGAATAACATAAGGATGGAATAAAAAATTTGAAGACTTTTATAAGATGTTGAGCACGTGTCTCGTGCCTCCTTTCAGTTCACAATCATTTAGCAATTACGATATGTTTGTGCGAACCTGTTGTATGACAGCATTATCGGCAACAAGTAGCTTCAACAGAATGTCCTCCATGATTGATGTTAAATGAACGACAAATTATTTCTTTACAGGATAATGCGTGTTAACGAAAAACCGGGTGTCCACCAACGGGCTATTATGACCTGTTGGTGACGTCCATATGGTAGCTCACTGCGCATGCGTTTCAGACAGGTACGATCCATCTAAAAAATGCCGTTTCTTTTCATTCGGACGCACTTTCATTATGATATATAAAACATCTCTTATTTTACTTTGCACGTACTTGTTTACTACGAGAATAAACAAATTTGTCTTTAATTAGTTCAATTCACTCACCGTATTAACCTAGAATACTTACATACTTATACCGGACGCGCTTAATAATCCAGAATAAAATTCATTTAAAGTAATGTGACAGTAAAAATTGCATTGAGCGCTATCACCGATATGAGTAAAGTAAACTGATATTGTAGTTCTGATTTTAAATTAGATCGTTTTCACTCACATATTGCATTTCTAATTTTTGACAGATGATATTTGAGTTTGCTAGAATGGAATTTCCAACTGATGAACACTCAACCGACCGCGCGTCAACATTGACTATGTATAGGGGCGCCAACTACGATACATGTTACCGACCGAGGGTAATTTTAGAGCATTTTTTTGGACGAAAACTGATATATTGGCTACTGGTAATTAAATTCTGTGGATATGGAAGGAAACATATATTTTTTAGCGCCAATCAATACTCCGGAATATTTTGCTGTCACAGATTTATTTTGTACTCGTTCTCGCATGCTGCCGTTTATCAGTCTGATCAATTTATTCGATTATTCCACTTATTTGTATAAATCAAGGTCGATAACAGTACACAGCATTGATGCATAGCAGATTGATATGTAGTTACATAACAAAACTTATTGTTAGTATAAATCAAACAAATCTGTTCATCACTCTCGAACATTCGATTGTCTTATCCGCGTTCAACCAGTTCCTCTGTTTTTCTCGTGAAAGGCTGATACTTGTCGAAGCGTCGCCCGAATCCAATTTCATTGGCTCCGAGTTGACTTTAAACCCGGTCGAATTGGCTTGAGTCCAACCAGACTGTGTCACTAACTGTGTCTCAGATGCTGAAAGACTGCGTCCCAGCATCCCTTTCGACCACCATTGCTCAACACTCTTTGCCCTTCCCTGTCACAACTTGACTAGCCTTTTCTCCAATCTTAGGATTATTCCAGAAAGTGAATAGGAAGGCAGAATTACGATCATTTCTGCAAAGTAGTCCAGAGTGTTTCAGAATAGCAAGACACTTCCAAGAATAAGGTACTAGAATCGTCAGTTAGAGTACGGTCAGCAATAAGTCGTGATAATGTTTTATTAAAGCAAGATAAAAATAGTGTAGAAAATTATGGATTAAAATAGTTAGGAATACTTAGGCGTGTGTTAAAACGATTTATTAAATAAAATAGTAAAAAAGAACGAACTTGATCATTTTCATTTAATGTATTATGCGCCGTTTTCAATCACATAAACTCTTAATTATCGCTGACTCATTGCTTTTTCCCGACTCACTGTCTTCGCTTGTGACTACTCCATACACTATGTCCTCGCAACTTAAGATTAGGCACTCCTTTATGCAAACCCTGACTTTCTTTCTCTTTCTCTCACTCTCTCTCTCTTTCTGTCCCTCTCTAAAAGGTCACTCCCTCCCTTGCGCTCTAACTCTGCCATATTTTTGCAATGACTCATTGGTCTATCGCGTCTGTAAGGCCACACGATACCCGAAAATCTTACTGCGAACAGTTAGTCCTTTGTAGGAAACACATCGTGAGCATATGCGCACTGTATAGCATTTGCTTACTACTAAAGCCGACTACTACGACTAACAATAAGTGTCGTCCAGGTCTCATTGTAGTAAAAGAGAGATATTGACAAACATGAAATGTCTTGTTGTAACATTCGCACACATGTGCATGAATGTAGAGATGTCATCGAGAGTTTCGATGTTCGCCTATGAGAACGTGTGCAACGTTAACCGAAGTTGCCGTTTCAGCGCTTAAGAAAGATACTTTATCAGTTGCCACCGAACGCCTCCTCCGCACGTGCACATCCAGTACCATTTATGTTTGCGTTACTTTGAACGCGGCGTAAACGAGTTGATTGCGTTTTGAACAAACTTTCGCTGTTCGCGGAAATTGCAATAAGGTAATACGGCGGCGGTAAACGCGTTTGCCGGCACGGTCACTTAACCGAAATTTGACATGTGAAAGTCCGAATAGTTTCCCATCGATCGGGAAACTTCGAACGCGCAACGTATCGCCAAATCCTGACACACTGCTTCCGATGACCGCCAGTACAAATGGCCAGTTAAGCACGGCCATTTTCCTGTTAGCCGGCGACTTCATTAACACGATCGTTAGTCAAGCTTAATCATAAAGTACGGCTGCGAATAGGCAATGAAATTTGCCGGGGTAAAATTGGAATAGTTTTTCGCAAACGAGAAAGTTCGAGCGTGAATTGTCTCGCCAATGCGGCCACATGCGAGAGTGCGAATAACTAAACGAACGCAGTCATTTGGCTATCAGACTTTATCCACCCAGTCGCTAGACATGCACGATTACGAAGCATCGATTCCGAGTAGGCAATGAAAGACAAAGTAATGTTTGTATAGCTCTCCTTGGCCGATAATCATAGTATTGAAATTATTGGCCGATTTGGTCACGTAAAATAGGAAATAAGGATACGGTGGTGCGTTCCAAAAATTCGTTTCGTCCCGGATCTTACCGGCGGACTCTTCAGTAGGGCTATGCCAGTAGATCCTGCCCTAGACGAACACATTTTTGCCCATGCATTTTGCCGTTTGGCCGATAATGTTCAAGCTCGAGCTGATCGCCAATCGTCACATCACTCCCGTCGTACGTCAACTGCGAACAAGCAAACATGAACGCGGCCATTTCGCGGCCGTTCCGCTGTCAGCTGGCGACTTCATTAGCCCTGTCCGCGAGTCAAGCTCAATCATAACGTACCGCCGCACGTGCCGCAGATGGTAGGAATTGTTCTCATTACACGGTTAGATTACGGGCCCGGCAGACAATCGTGTTCGCGGGATTCCATCCGCCACACCGACGACGTTCAATGGGCACGTCCGACGCTCGTCCGAAGTTACGACTTCGAGGACGCTCAAAGGCACCCAAATCTCACCGGCGCGACAGGGTTGACGCTCGCGAGCACATCCCCACTTCATCATTCATCGTATTAATTTCGTCGTCGGCCGTCGGCCGTCGGCCGTCGACCGCGCAAGAGTAGCCGTCCCGCCGTCCCACGGAGAATGTTAGGCTGACAAGCACTTTTTTCCCACCCTCGCGCGGCCGTCAGTCGAAAGATTATCGACGAGATCGGCGACGAAAGGGCAGGCCGCTCCTGCCGTTGATAAACGATTCGGCTCGCGCGAGTCGATTCATTCGTTCGATATCGAAGTCGGCGAAGCCCGTGGCGCGGGCACGTTTCCCCATAGTCTCATAAGACAGGAATCCATCTTAATGGTGTACCTTACGTGGGATATCGCTTTACCTATGACATAACCACCCCATCGGTGTCGTTATTATCCTCCATCCATCTTATCCCCCTTCCGTAGTCACTTCAACCCCCTCCACCACTCCACCCTTCGTCCGCCCCCTCCCGCCCTTCGTGCCAGCGACCTCCAGGTCGTGTCTGTACATCGGCTCACATGCACGAGCACACTCTCGCGTGTTCCTTACATTAGTCCGACGTCTAAAGGGTGAGACGAGTATTATGGATTGAAAGTGTTAAGCTACTTATAGGAAACCGCGTCGTCGGGACGCAGGCATCTGCTCATCAGGTATCAAGAAGTTTAGCGCGGCAAGAACGTAAGCGATAGGGTGGACGAGGCACACTTTGGCGGATGAGGCGGGAGTAAACTTGCCGTTTCGTAGCCGATTCTTCGGGGAATATTTTAATGGGATCTGATAAGCGAGCGTCGAGATCACACTAGACACGATGGGCGGAATGAGCGGAAGGTGCGGCTAGGAACGAGACGGTTCAATTTTATCCAGCTGGGAACGCGCTGGGAATATGTTATCGGCCGCCGATCGATAGTAACGTCTGCCAAACAATACCGTGATCGAAGGAACGATCATAGAAACGTCGCTTCGGGGCAGAATTTTAATGAGCGCCTCTCATGTGCGTTTTTGAGGGGACTTAGAATGTGTCGGGGTGAGGGAGGAGCAGGATGGAGAAGAGACGAATGCGTATCGAAGCCTGAATGGCAAACATCGGTTCGGCATAATCGGTTACGTCGGTGGGCCGTCTAAGCGTTACCGATAATCATTCCGTTTGATGCAGTAACCGTACGTGGCCGAACTATCCGTTGTAGTTAGTCGATATGCCGCCACTCCTATCTCGACTGCTCTTTGATGATCACTTACCAGAGATAATGCCGGTACCTCGCTTATTCGGATCCATTCTGCGTAAAATAGCCGTACGCCCATTCCTATTTAATCCCCCTCCCCGATAATTCATTCAGTGGCCTTGCAGACTGCACAGCTCGCCCGGCAAGAGACACGCGTGCGCGAGATGTATATTTATGACTCGATTACCTACGTTTCGGCAAATGTTAAATTACATCCGCGGGCCGAGTGGAAATCGGAGAATCCAGCTCGTCCCCGTTTCGAAGCGGCGAAGAAACGGAAAGACGAGCCGAGCCCACCCGCCTGTTTCGCATTACCGGTCGTCTCTCTGCGGGGTGTGAGAAAAAAGTGGGGCGACAATGAGCCGAGGTAACGGAACGAAGTACGTCCTTGAGCGGACGGGGCGACCGATCCTCACGGTGCGCACATCGCGATATCATTGGTGCCATTTTCCGGAGTAATTCAAATGTCCGAATTGACGCTTCGAACTTCGAGATGAGTTTCCAAGAACTGAGCAAAATCCTGAGGCGCGGAGAGGGAAGATTCAGCCGCGGCGGGGAAAGTGAGACGGAACGGCTGTCGACGCTTGGGAACCTGAGGTGGTGTGAGTGAGTGAGGGAGTGAGAGAGCGAGCGGACGAGCGAGAGTGAAACAGAGAGAGAGAGAGAGAGAGAGAGAGAGAGAGAGGAGATCAGCGGATCCATTGTGAGGAAAATAATAGGAGCTCGCCAAACGCCGCTGTTCCGTAATATCGTGTACACAGAGCGCAATACAATCGGCGGGGATATTCCAATGACATAATTAAAAGTTGTCAAGAGTCATGACTGCACCGCGACTGCGGCGCTCACACTCCCGCGGGAACAATTTAAAACTGATTTCTCGCTGCGATATCAGAAAGTTAGGTGAAATCGTGTTAAGTGGTTTTAATTACTTAGAAAACTTGGACAGCTCCCGGAAGTTTCTACGTCGCTCAACGGGAGAGTGGATGCGCCTGAGAATGCCGCCGGGATTCCGCCCAGTACCGCCCCAATCCGTCTCCTCCGACCTAGCCACCCTCCACCCCCCCTCCCCCCTCTCCCTATCACCCTCCGCACGCCTCATCCTTTTTACCCTCGGGCCAACCAATTACACTTCCATCTGATCGATCGAGAGATTCCTACAATTAAAGAAACTTTATTACCGCCCCCCGAACCTGACACGCACCCAACTTTGGTAGACCGCGCAGAACAGCACTCTTAAGTAGCGCCATCCTGTCAGTCACCTCCGTCAAGCATTTTCGTTACCTCAAGCGGCAACTTCCTGCCGTACGCAAAAGCCGCGCGCGTCCCTTTAACCGGATGGGCGTTTAATTAAATTTGGAGGAACTCTTAACTACGAAAACCGGCGAGTGATGAGAGCAGGTGGAGGAAGGAGGAGAAAAAAAATCATGTGCCAGCTCAGTTTCACTTCAGTTTCGCTTCATGGTCAGCGCAAGGTTATCAGCCTTCCGTGTTGCCAACGCTGCGCCGAGGAATTCGATAAACGCAGTTTCCCTCGAAGCACGCGCAGGCGGGGAAAACAATCGGAAGGAGCGAATTTGCCGATTGGCGCAGACCTTTAGGTCGCGGGGTCAAAGGTGCGATTATGGGCCATTGCCGGATTACATCTCCTCTGCGTTTTTCCATCGTAGGCTTTGAGCAAGGGTGCATATCGAGCCCGCGAGAACAGCGTCTATTTTCTGCGATCAAGATCGTAATACTGCAGGAGTCGTAAGGGTAGTAGGTATGTAGCAGCGATAGCGGACCTTCTCGAGAAGTGTGCGAAATTTTGTTGATTATATCTTTTAGTACTTGTTCGTGGATCATTAAGTGAGTTGCGTCACTTAGAAAGGAGGGAGGGTGGTTAAAAACTACTTTAAATATTTACGAAAATTTAAGTTTATAAAAATCAACGAGTGATGACTGGTATATATACCTAGTATGCGAATAAAAATAAAATCGATCAAACCGGAAAAACACGATCGGTGTCCTTTAACGTCGGAATAGTGACGACGCGTGCCGGGTCGGATTTCGAAGTGGGACTCATATCAGACGAACGAGATTGCGGCGATGACGGAACGCGCGTTGGCAATATGCAAATTGAACGCGTCGAATTTAATATGGCGCCGTAAACGTGCGACCTGATTTGAAAAAAGCGCCGGGTGCGTATTGTTAATTTTGATGGGAAAACCGCGTTGTTGCTCTCCTGCTGTCGCTGTAATATCCGCTGTCGCTCTCCATTTTTTGTGCAGGTGATAGGTTGCGTTGGCTGATTTTTTGCCAAAATTTCCACGGTGGAACTTTTTTATCCTCTTTTGCATTCGATCGATGTGTAGGTCGACAGAGGTAAATATTTTTATACCTGCGGTTTATATAGATTTTTTGAAACATTAATTGCTCGTTAGGCGGAAGAATTTCAATTTACCTGTAAATTGTTAACCGCTAAACTATTTAAATTGGTAAGATGCACAACTTGTGAACATGACGTAATAAATCAACTTCAGATTTCAAGTCCACAAACGTGTTTAGAATTAACGCCGGGCCCATTCTATTTGTTTATCATCAGGTTTGCCCCGGTGCGTTTCGATCTATTGAATTATAGAGTCAATTATTACGCTGATAGTAGTAGTAGTAAATTTAGTGAGCAGGACCAGCAGGTTACGATTTGATTGACGCGTACATATGCGCACACGTTCATTTATTGGATGTCCCAACTATCATTAATATTGATGCATCCCGTAGAACAAATACCTGTGCATATATGTGCCTGCAAGGAAATGATGTTTGACGTTGTGATTAACGAAATACCTACAGGCATTTCCACACCCGCTCACACTGTAGCGAACGGGAGAGCATATTTAAAAAAATCTTTCCACAATTGCGACAGCATGCATTTCCAATTCTTCTCCCTGCTGCACACGATGCGCGATATAAACATTGCCCGAACGCAATAATAAAATATCGCTTTGTCAATTGCTTTCGCGCCCTCAATTATAAATGAGTATAGATACGATGCGCCGGCAAATAAAAACTCGTTGCCAACAGGTTTTACCCAATATCTAAACTTTGCCGCGTTGCAAAATGCATTGCGGGACTATCGCCGGCAGATTGAATTTCCATTAACGATCAGCGGCAATACGTCAACCCTGTCGATGAGAACTCTCGACGCCCGACGTGTTGGCTAGGAGTAAAACAGCAGATGTGACGCGCAACCTTCTCAGTTCTGGAAGTAGACGAGTGCTGAACGATTGGTTTAATTGAGGCCCGGAAGGGTAGTGTGTGTTACAGACACGAACGTGCGCAGATGATGGATAGCGAAGATCCAACGGCGAAGTATTTGTAACCTGCTCTTTTACCTTCCCTACCTGCGACATTG
This sequence comes from Anoplius nigerrimus, assembly GCA_914767735.1. Classification (NCBI taxonomy): domain Eukaryota; kingdom Metazoa; phylum Arthropoda; class Insecta; order Hymenoptera; family Pompilidae; genus Anoplius; species Anoplius nigerrimus. Next base: position 14,171,756 of record OU612078.1, read on the forward strand.
ACTGTCGCAAAGCACCGGCGTACAATGAGTCATTCAAATGCAGCCTGCGATCGTCGTAGCAGGGCAGAGTATCTCACAGCTGGGGTCATAGTAATCTTTATCATTTCCTCGGCCTTTATCGGCGAACGTTACGTCATCGACTGATTCATGTTCAGAGACACTGGGAAACTGCTAAGTTCTAAGAGGATCATTGGCCGTGTCAGGTAAACAGGGAATATTCGAAAGGATAGGTACCAGTTGGGGTATGTTGTAACGATGACGAAGGGAGGGAGTAAAAGGAAGGGAAAGAGAAAGAGATAGAAAGAGAGAGAGAGAGAGAGAGAGAGAGAGCGAGAGAGAGAGAGAAATTCGCGACGTTGGTTTATGCGACAGCGGTGGTCGCAGCGTCGTTTATAATGAGACGACACCATCAAATCTGGGCAGCGTACAGTTGTTGCTCGAGGGGGATGTATCAGATGCCGGCAACGGCGCCGGGCGTCGTCCGGAAAAATTCATTGCCAGAATTATTCATTCCTAATGCGAGTCTCAGGTTCGTCCGTTTGTCGAGAGGTACGCGACAGAGCGTACTGCGCTGGCTATCCTACCAAGAATCACTTTTTTTCTCCTTCTCCCCAGGCGCGCGGCAGAGGAATTAAACCGCAACAACGATCCCTCTAAAGTTACGTCTTCCGGAGTGGCACTTTGTCCGCGCGTCAAAGATAAAGTCGGGCAGTCCGTTTCCTGGCGATACATAATTCGTCGACACCGTAGGCAGCGTCCTTTTCGCGACGAGAATATTTCCTTATCGAGTCGAGCGCCCTTTTGTGCCGATGACAGCCAGAAGGGCCCGATGGAAGAGGAGGGACGAAGGATCGATCGATCGAAAATGTATGGATTTCGCTTGGGGGCCAGCTCCGGTCGAAAGTAGCGCTTTAAGAAATCTAAACGGAATTGAATTTATGCGCGGCCTCCTGAATCCTCGAGGAGCGGGATCCTCGTCGCCGAATGAACTCATTCGTGCCTGTCTCGCTTGAAACCGCACTCCTCGTCGTCTCCTCGCTACGACGGAAATACATAATTCAAGGGAATATTTGAATAGTGTTTTACACTGGTTGCCAGTTGTACTTGGACGGTACTTTGCCAGAAGCTCTCGGACGGATCCGTAAGTAGGTGCTAATGCTCTTATCGCTAATAATTTCACATCATTGGGTCAGGTTGAAATCTACGGAGATTCGGTAACGTGTAGCCAGTGTCGGTTCTCTCTCGGCGAGTATCGTCAATCTGCCGGCTATGCCGGCAACATGCATATTACGCAAGTTATATACCAAGTTTCTGGTAAAGCCTCGAATCTTATGAAGTCAAGTCCAAAGTCTCCGGATAACATCCTTCACAATAGCGGTTGGAGATCAAGGAAGGGACAGGGATGATAGTGCGGGAACTGCAAAGAAGGGGTGGAGGGGTGGAGGGGGGGTGAGTTTTGAATGTGAGAGAAGCGAAGAGAGAGTGAGGTAGAGAGAGAGAGGGCGAAATGGAGAAACGGAGAGATACAAGGGCACAAATTAAGGGTGGCGTTTGAAAGTGGAGCGCAATTAATGCCCCTTTGGCGATCAGCTACTTTGCTGGGATAGGTCAATTAGGTTCATGATCGTAACTCGAATGATTCTTGAACGCTAACTCTGCTTAGCGCGCGCCCGTGCGGTCGAGATGGCGAGCGATAAATTCGCAAGCACTATAGATTCATTATCATAATTGCAATTAAAAGTTGTTAAATTTGAATATCAATTGGGGCAGGAAGTGACGCTACAGTCGGTCCTCGCGGCTCATGAAAATGCATTGCAGCATGATTTGAATATCATAATAGCACGATGATATAATTGTTTTTATATTCGGGCAAAGCTGCGTTGTCGCAAACTTTTTCCCTGAAATGTCTCAGTGACGTTTAGTGCATTAGCGATCCTGTACCAAGTTGAACACGGATCGGCGCACAAACAAAATTTGTCGTCCACGACGTTGCCTGGAAAGGTAAAGGTAAGTGGCAACTTAGAAAACGTTTGGGGATAATTTACAAGTAATGTATTTAGCAGTCTGACCGTTATTTAATAAAGAAAAATATATTAATGATACGATAAAATAGAAATACATAATTTGTGAAATACGTAATTCGTGTATGTACCAACTCAAAAAACACTGATTTTTAAATAAAACAACAATTGTTAGTAATCTCATGAACTGAGTGTGTTTGAAACACGGAAATGCATTATATAGATGAATTCCTCAGTTCTGCTTCGTAATTGAAGGTTTTGTCGCCTTGGTAACGTGACGCGTCGGTAAGTAAGTGCTGCGTCGGCAAGCGTCGGTAAGGATTATTTTCTTCACCGATTGTGTCTCTATCCCGTTTCTTCAGAAGCACATATTTATTAGCTTAACTGTCAGGCATTAGTGTATGTATATGCTAAACATACTATAATGCATTAAAAATCTATTTTGATCAACAATAATATCTCTAAAGGAATATAACCTCTAGTGGTGTAGCGTAGTTGAAGTAATTACACCAGTGTTGCCAACTGTACAGTTAGTTAGTACTATATAAATTTTCTTAACCTATTGTTGTTGATAAAAGTACATGAAACGCATTGATGCCGCTGCTAAAACGGGAATTGATTGAATCTTTTCAAAATTAACAAAATCTAATATTACTGATATAGTGATTTCATCAATGCATTACCATTGATAATTACGCGCATATGGGTAATAATAACACAATTTTTTTTTCTCGCAGTTACTGCACATGACTATTTTGCGTTGTAGAAAAAATAACATTTTTCTGTAGTTTGAGCATTCTGGTCGCTTTTTTGTAATAACACTATTGTATTTTGGACTTTCACGTGCAAAAGATCAATATTCAAGGATAATACCGGCAGAAAAGCAACATTTATTCACCTAAATCGGTTCGAAGCCGATAAGATTTTCATATCGAACTCGATCCGATATTTTAGGAACAGTGGCACCGAGTGGGGCAGTATGATTCGTGCACAGTTTCTGCGGGGGTAGTTGGCAATAGTGTTTCTTTGGCGCTCTGCACAGCTGTTTGCATCAGTTTGCATTCAGTGACTGTTGAGTACGTAATCCCTCTTGTGAAGATGCAGAAATGAAGAAGAAATAGGTTCGGACAATTTGACATCGGGTTTTGAACGTATCGTGTGAAAAATAATGCGATAATACTCTGACACAAGCGCACGATATGTAAGTATTCTTAGACCGTTCTGTTCAAGTTACCTTTAACCTTGTACTGTCATAAAGTTCATGTACTTCGAATCTGAAAAAGGTTACATTTATAGTTCTGTACTGACAATGAGCAGTTTTCTCAATTATTTTGAGTGTATTTGAGACAGTGTTAGCATAGTAAATCTTTCAATACAAGTATAAATATGCACATAAGATATTCTGAATAAAGATAAAACACAAAATAGTGATGCGAAATGTAAAATAACTGTTTGTCAAGTTACCTTATTTCATTGATACATTACTTGACCCTTTTGATTAGCAGCTCTGCGCATATGCTGGTACTATATTTCATGGAAGCATTATACTGTGGATCTGAACAATGGCTAGGTGTGTGCTCTTCAACCGAACCATCAACGCTATTATTGTAAATCAGCCGTTTATTGGGAATCAAAGGGTAAGTGTTAATTTATATTTAGATATATCAGAAGATAGCTTAATAATGCATCATCATGTTAACGCCACCTGACAAATGAGATTGACGCTTCATTGTATGAGCATGCTGTTCATGAATTCTTCTAACACTTGCGTTTCTACATTAAGAATTTCTTATAACCGTAGCTTGCATCTTTTAATGATTGTCTGTTAGAGAATTATAGAAATTTGTTCCATTTGGCTTGTCACATTCAATTATAATATGACGTAATACAATTTTGTCATTCATGTTTAATAGTTTGGTTCAACAAATACAATATAAACAGTAAAACCTGCTCATAGAGTAAAAAAGCAGTAAAGGAATTGATAGCACATTTATGTCTTGACTCTAATTGTGATTCAATCTTTAATTTTGTTATCCTATTAAGCGTAGGAAATGATTCATACTATGTAATAATATACAAAAATGTATATTATTAATACAAGAATGAAAGAATTATTTCGGTGTTACTAAAATGAGAGAAAAATTCCGATACGTGTACACGTATAATGTTGCTTGGTAACGTCGACTCCATTTTACGAAGCCGATCTAAAAATAGCATACTGAAACGTGATAAGAGGTTATCTTGCAAATGTCCTCGTCTGTACATCCGGTTGGCAACAGCGTAGGAAATTTTCTCTCCTGATTGGTCCCCCACCACCGAGATTGTTATCAAAGGGGTCTGAAATATGTACCGTACGCTCTTTTGTGCTTATTTACGCCCTACTCAGTCGGTATAATCTCTACTGTCGGTAAGGTAGCTTACTCTCTATATGCTTATCCCTGCCGGTTTTCTGTGGTGTCTGACGCTGGCGAAACGGTTTATTTTAACGGCTCTCTATACTACTCCAACTTATAACTAGATCTAGAAAAGAAATATTAACGATTTTGCGAAAAGTTCCAACAAAAACGATAACTGTTCATGTTAAAACGATCCAGCATCCGCGTGATATGCCACTTAACCTAGACGATCTCTGAAGTCTGTTGGGGGACCGATAGTCTAGTATCGTTCGTATAGATGGCGGTTCGTACATTGTGTTTTTCATTGTATATGCCGGTTGAAGCAATTCTAGAAGTCAGGTTTTCGCTGGTGGCCACAAATTAATCACAACCTCAATTACGAAAGTGCCTTCGATCTTATCACAAGTTATGCGTTTAGATATACTATATGATACTAATAAGTTTCGCAAATTTCGTTGCTTTTGGGCAAATTGAAAACCATGAAAACATGTATGTCGGGATACAATGTGCAGTAATTTATGCTCTAAAACAACAGCGCGGAAAATTGTGATATTTAAATTTTAGTTTTAAATTTGTACACTATTTTTGTTTTATTCGCCTTTTTCGACACGGTGTAAATTACTAATATATTTGCATCTCACTTTGGCTTGCATGGGTACGAACAATGGCTTGCATGCTTAGAGTTTTTGTTGGTTATGTGCATTCTGTCGGCCATTTTGTGCCGAATGTCGGCCATCTTATGTCTTATTACTCAGCCATTGGGTGTGGCATCCCAAATGCATATCCTTCAGTGTCCCTGTCGGTACATAGCCGACAATAATTTCCTACGATACCGACATCACCCATTTCAGATATCTAAAGGGTACCACTCATATAAACAGAACTGGTGTAACAAATTTTAACAAATCATTGTATACGACAAAGAATTCATGTGGTAAAGGTAAAGAAAGAAGTGCTCCTCACCGATTTGCATGAAACTTCGTGTAATTATAAATTTTTGCACAACAATAAGATCTGTAAATGCCAAAAAGCGCGCTCTCGTCTAATTAAAAAGTTATTAACCCATTTGCATCCGTAAGCGGAATAATCCGCATATGTCAATTGTTACGTATCACCAATCGCGGAAAAATCCGCTCGCGTAGATGTTCACTTATCACCAACCGATGTATAACGTACGCTAGACATTCAGATCGTTGATGCAAATTGGTTAAGCGTTAAAGTTTCGTTAAAAAACCTGCCTTACCGACAGCGCGAACGACACCTGCCCAAGCGCACGGACAATCGCCCTTTTGCTATCTTTCATGGGGTCAAAAATAGGCCAGAGAGCCGTTTCCCGTTGGTCGAAATTCGCCTTAGTTTCGGAGTTACAGGTGTTTTTTTCAAATCGTGAAAATCGTAACGGGTCAACTGAGCAGACATCAGTGTGCATGCGCAGATGTCGTTCGCGCTGTCGGTAAGGTAGGTTTTTTAACGAAACTTTAACGCTTAATAACTTTTTAATTAGACGAGAACGCGCTTTTTGGCTTTTACTGATCTTATTTTTGTGCAAAAATTAACCGTTACACCAAGTTTCATGCAAATCGATGAGGCGCACGTCTTTCTTTACCTTTATCGTTTCAAGAAACTCGCTTCTCATTATATTATTTTTTGATCGAATATTGTTGCATGTTCATACGTGTATGTTCAAAGTTTGTTTGGCCCAGACATGTTTGGTTTTTTTGACCAGTTTTTGTTTTTTCTGAAATATATGTCGTAACGCTCAGTCACGTTGTTCATATAATCGGCCGTTTAACTAGCACCGTTGTAAAATCAATATTGTGACCGTTATTTTCTATTGTACACGGTAGTAGCAAATAGTCACGTGGTTGCATACGTGGCGCCCTCTTCTGGGACGAAAAGTATAACCCGACAGATGGCGCGTATCTTCTCCAACTTCATGACACTTGTAAATGATTAAAACATCATTCATTCAATCTTATGAATATTGAAATATATTTTCCGACGAATTATAATTAATTCAGACAGTATTGTTGCTTTATCTCAGTCTTATTACCTTGCAAGGAATTGTCATTTCAGGAAATTTTGATTATATCGTTTACAGAAGAGTTGCGCGCGCATCACATAGTTGTTGAATAATATATTACTGTCCGTCGGTATACTAGCGTTCCTCATACGGTAAGTAAGGCGCCCATTACGTGTTTGTCCATCTCTTTTTCAGGCTAGCCCGGACAACGAATTTTTGCAGATTAAACCTGAACCACTAGAAACTGTCAACGATGATCACCAAGCGAATGTTTCGAGAACATCTACGGAATTCAATAATAATGATAACCAGAAGGTCTCGTCGAGCGCGGCACCGGTTAAGTCAACCCACAATTTACACGATAAAGAGAATGCATTTGCTGGTGGGACGCGCGACACGGAAGAAAATGGCGGATCAAATGATTTTGAAGAAAAACGTTTGAGAAAGCGCAACCGTTCTCCCGTCGAAAGTGGAACGCCAAGTAAGAGAAACAAGGCAGAAACGACGGGTACGCGTGAAATTGCATCCAGTGAAGACAAAAGAAGGAGGCGCAAGCGGAAAAACAAAAATATCAAAAATCTAGACAAAAAAATGGCCGCCTATTTCACGCCATACAGAATTCAAGAGGACGCTGCGAATACACTGTTTTCGAATGACGCATTGTTCGCCTGCGACATATGCTCAATAACATTTGAGACTTCCCAACAATTGCAAGATCACAAGTCTATGTACGCGTACATGCCGTCGAAGTACGAATGTCGTGTGTGTCCCACGAGATTTAATACCCACGGTTTTTTGATGGAGCACGTGCGCTGCTTTCACGCAAATATTCCGCGAACTGATTACCGCAGGCTGAGACTAGCTTGCAGCGGTTGCAATAAGAGTTTCTATTCGAAGCACGCCCTTCAACCACATATCTTTCATAATAACCATCAAGATGGCGGTGAGCAAAATGCTGAAGAGTCGCATGAAGAATCCGTTGTTTCGATCACCTCCGCGTCGACTATAAGTATCGATAGTGAGAATCTCGATTCTGAGAAGGCGACGGAAAAACGTGATCGTCCGGAGAGGAATTCGCTTAGTACGCCATCGAAGAAAATGCGCCAAATGATGTTGACCGACTATTTTCCAACTTCCCCGATTTCTCCCAAACCGGAACCTATTAGCCCTGCTAAGATAACGAATTTTAGGAAGAGTAGTTCCTCGGGCTCGGAGCCAACGATTGTTTACACGACCGCTTTGGTTCATCGATCGGCTACTCCCGATCAAGATCGACGTTTACCGAGTACGCCTCTGGCATCTAGTACGCCGCAAGGTGTAACTCGCCCTCGATCGAGGATGTTAAGACGCAGGCTCACAAGCTTCAGTAATAGACCAAAGACTGGTTTGAACGTGCCGACGATGAAAACGAAAAATGTGAGCGCTGACTCGCAAACGATTGATGACGGGATAGAGACTGTTTCGGGAGCAGATAGCGCTTCGAGTAAAGATAGTTCTGTTGAAATTGTCATGGATGCAACGCCACGAGCAAGTACCGTTACTACGACGAATCGCCGAAAAAACAGGGAATCTCAAGGAAGAACTCGACCGAGGAAGTGTAGAGTGGGACGCTCCTCGAAGAAAATAATTGAAGAAAGACTTAGAGAGTGTTTCATGTGTAAAGACTTGTCAGTTCTCGTTACAAGATACGATGCGAAAGCAAGTATTGCAAATGTATCATCGGACGTAACCGTATCTGACATAATCGTGCACAACAGTGATAAATCAAACCTAACCGAACCTAACGTGAGTGCGTCAAACGTAACCGAAACTAACATAACCGTGTCAAATGTCACGGAATCCAACGTTAATGCAGCCGATGTGACCGTGCCTAACATAAGTGCCACCAACATAATCCAACCTAACATAAATACACCTCACGCAACCCAATCCAATATAAACATACCTGACACGATTCAACCTAAAACGAACGCATCTGCTGTGACCAAAATTGACATAGACACATCAAACGTAAACGTACCTACCGTAGGTACACTTGATGTAATCACGACTGTCACAACCCAGTCTGACGTAATCGAATCTGACAGCACCCAACCTAGCACCAAAGCATCTAACATAGCGCAACCTAACGTGAGTGCGCCAGTGATAGATAAATTTGACAGAAGTTTGCCTGACAGAAGTTTACCTGACAGAAGTCCACCTGACAGAAGTCCACCTGCTAGAACTCCACCTGCTAGAACCGTATCTTACATACGCGAACCTAAAGTACCTAATACAAGCACATCCAAAGTAATTGTTCCCGATACAATGGCATCGGAGGTAACCGCAAGGTCGTCGGAGGGCTCAGAGATTGTAGATCCATCAGCAGTCGCCCAGCTGCCAAGCAGTCCCCAGAAAACCAGCAGTCGCGTCAGGAAACAAGGAGTCGTCTTAAAGAGTTTGAAAGTTTGTGTAGAAAGGCTGTCGCCAGCTGAACTAAGCAAACATATCGGAAAGCATCAGTCTTCCGAGACTGGACAGAACAGCAACAATCTGTACAAGTGCAAGATTTGTGACATGGAGTTCAACATGAAGAGGAATCGACGGAAACACGTGAAGCAGGCTCACACGGCTTACATGTCGGTCTTGTGTAAATCGCGTACCGACGACAAAGCAAAATTGGTGGCACACTATCTCCAAGACCACTCGTCGTCTGTTCGGTCCGAATGCTGCGTGTGCCAACAAAGCTTTCCGACTCGGCGAGACTTGAAGCGCCATCTATTTGTCCACTGCATCCGGATCCAAACGACCCAGAGGGGGGCGCTGGTGTCGTACACCGAAATGCGTTGCGACGGCACCGTGAAGAAGTACAAATGCACCGCGTGCGGTAAAATCTTCAAAATGTTTTCGGCGCTGAAGGAGCATCGCAGTACGTGCGCCTTATGGGAAAAAATGACAGAGAACAATGGATTCAGCCTGGTTACAACACCCACCAAGGTGGGTAGGGTAAGACTGAGACGTACAAATAAAACTGTTCCCCCTGTCGCTGATGCTTCGGATCACGGCGGTTCTCAACCGAGCAGTGAAAAAGACGCGAATGTCGCTTCCGTGGAAAATGAAACCGCAGGCAAAAAAAAAACTTCGACGAGTCCATGCTTGCCCGATAATAGAGAAGTGGACGCTGAGCCACGGCCATCGACGTCAAGTTCACAGGAGACCTTGGGCTCCAATATCGAAGCTGTCAGCGATCTGGGGATCAACAGTAATGGCGATCCGAATGTATCATATCCATGCGCTATATGTGGACTCCAGTTTCAAACGATGAAAAGTTTATGGAATCACAAGCGCACGTATTTGTCGATGCCTACGGACCTGTGCAGCATTTGCGGTACTGCTTTTCCGTCAAAGAGATTCTTACGGATGCACATAGCCAATGCTCACAAGAGCCAAGCCAGCAGCGATTACTGCCTTCACTGTAGATACTGTGGACAAGCCTTTGTCAAGAGGGCCACCTTGCGGATGCACGAGGCTCACTTTCACAGTACGGAACAGGGTAGGAACGCAATCGCTGGCCGGACTTCAGATCAGGATAACGCCCCAAATTTCAGCACGATGTGCACCACGTGCCATATTATCTTTACGGATTACGATCGACTCGTCGAACATAATACGTATTACTACGGCGGTCACGTTTTCCCATGTACCTTCTGTGATCAGAGCTTTAAGGGCATGTACATGCTCCATCATCACAACAAGATGGCGCACTACCCCAAGGATGTCCAAAGCACGTACGAATTTCGATGTGATATCTGTAACGAAGGTTTCAAGAACGAGTCGCACTATTTCGCTCACAAGGCTCACGTGCACTGGATCAATTCTGTGCCTTTGGCGAATGATGAGAAACGTCAGGAGATCAACAATGCTGACGACCGTAGAGTCCACGCTTGTCCTAACTGTCATTTGAACTTTCCGAGTCGAGAGGACCTACTGTTGCACCAAGCGGAGTTTTCGAATCAAGGCAGCTTCGCGTGCGACACGTGCGAGAGGCAATGTCACACGTTGGAGGCTCTGATAACACATCGGTCCTTGACACACGATGATGGTGTCGGTACGCGCTACAGATGTCCTACCTGCAACGAAGGTCTGCCGACGGAGTTCAAGCTGTTGTGCCATCAGGAACACTTTCACCGGAATACGGTGGTGCCAACGAACAGGTTGGGGAAGCATAGTTGGCAGCTTTTTAAAACGATCGACGCTCCTAGCTTGGAGCATCAGAAACGAGGGGATCAAGTCTCGACAGCTGCTCCGGGGGTACCAACGGATGGGTCGGTGCCAAATGCAATGATTTCGGCGAAAAGGTTAGAAGAGTTAAATGGATGTGCCCCAATCGAAAAGGATATTTCTGTCGTGGAGAACGGACAGCAAGATGCTGTTGCCGACGCAGGTCAATCTCCGTCGAAGGTCAAACTGGTACAGTGCACTATTTGTAACGCATTGTATAATAGTGTGAAGTCGTATAGGCGACACAGGATGCAATATATGACGAAGGGGAACTTCCAGTGCAAATTGTGCCCGAGACGATTTATACTTATATCAACCCTTAAAGAACACATGGCCAAGCACAATGTCAATATGCAGTGGCAACATAAATGTCCAGTTTGTAACGAGGGATTTAAAACCGCCAGGCTTATGTCTATGCATATTCTTCATCTTCATCCCAGTGTCGGTAATCAATCAGATCAGGGTGACGTTGAAAACCTACATGACATTGAATACTTATCATCGTCATCAGATTTCACAGAGGACCAACATAGCGATATCACTTTCGTGGCTACGGAAACCGAGAACCAATCAAATCTCAATTCGGAAGTTCTAGATGACGGTACTCTTCGATTTGCGACTGATCCTCTGATTATCGACGAGCAAAATAATGATAAAAATACCGCACGCAATTTTGCTGATTCGAATACAATTAACCACAATGCCAATGATAATAATGCTACTGATCACTTGGCTACGAATCGCGAATCTATTGCCCTCGAAACTGCTGATCCCATAGCTGCTGACACCAATTCTTCCAAGTTCAGCAGTACCGTTGGCGATATCGTTAATCAGAATACTGCTAGTAAACAAGATGCTATCAAGAAGCCTACTATTCAGGAAACGGTTGATCGTACGACCACAAGTTCGAAATCAATTAATTACATATGTACGATATACAAATCTACTGCTCCAAAGAGAGTTCCTCAGCAGACTGTTGATCAGGAGACTGCGAACCAGAATTTCGCTCTTCAGAAGACTATTGACCATGGAGCTGCTATGCTGAAAGTATTATTGTCCACTGATCAGGAAAGTGCGGCTGACAAGATCTTTAATCAAAGGAGTACTGGCCACGACACTGTAGATGGAAGAGTCCTTAATCATAATGTTCAGAATATTATTCTTCAGCGGACTATTCATCAAAAGAATACAGTTTACAAAGTTTTAAGTGGGCTGGGCGCTGATCAGAGTGTTGCTAACCAAAAGGCTACTGTTCCGAAGATTATTGATCTGGAAACTGATAATCAGAATCCTATTAATAAAAATGTTGTTGACCAGAAGGCTGTTGACCAGCAGTCTGCTGTTCAGAAGGCTGTTGCCCAGAAGATTGCTGTTCAGAAGATTGCTCTTCTGAAAATTACTGATCAGAAGATTGCTCTTCTGAAAATTACTGATCAGAAATCTGCTACACAGAAGGTTATTAATCTAAAGATTGTTGACCAGATGTCTGCTGTTCAGAATGCTGTTGACCAGAATGCTGCTGTTCAGAAGATTGCTCTTCTGAAAATTACTGATCAGAAATTTGCTAATCAGAAGGTTATTAATCAAAAGGTTGTTGACCAGACGCCAGCTGTTCAGAAAGCTGTTGACCAGAAGGCTGTTGTTCAGAAGTCTGCTGACCACACGGCTGCTGTTCAGAAGGCTGTTGATGAGACGGCTGCTGTTCAGAAAGCTGTTGACCAGAAGGCTGCTGTTCAGAAGTCTGCTGACCACACGGCTGCTGTTCAGAAGGCTGTTGATGAGACGGCTGCTGTTCAGAAAGCTGTTGTCCAGAAGGCTGTTGGCCAGAAGGCTACTGGTCAGAACGCAGTTGACGAGAAGGCTGCTGTTCAGAAGGCCGTTGATGAGAAGGCTGCTGTTCAGAAAACTGTTGACCAGAAGGTTGCTGTTCAGATGGCTGCTGGTCAGAACGCAGTTGACCAGAAGGCTGCTATTCAGAACGCTGTTAGCCAGAAGCCTGCTGTTCGGAAGGCTCTTAACCAGAAGACTACTATTCAGAAAGCTGTTGACCAGAAGGCTGCTGTTCAGAAGGCTGCTGACCACAAGGCTGCTGTTCAGAAGGCTGTTGATGAGACGGCTGCTGTTCAGAAAGCTGTTGTTCAGAAGGCTGTTGGCCAGAAGGCTACTGGTCAGAACGCAGTTGACGAGAAGGCTGCTATTCAGAAGGCCGTTGATGAGAAGGCTGCTGTTCAGAAAACTGTTAACCAGGAGGTTGCTGTTCATATGGCTGCTGGTCAGAACGCAGTTGACCAGAAGGCTGCTGCTATTCAGGACGCTGTTTGCCAGAAGCCAACTGTTCGGAAGGCTGTTGACCAGACGGCTGCTGTTCAGAACGCTGTTGGCCAGAAGCCTGCTGTTCGGAAGGCTCTTGACCAGAAGACTACTGTTCAGAAAGCTGTTGACCAGAAGGCTGCGGTTCAGGACGCTGTTGGCTATAAGGCTGCTGTTCAGAAGACTGCAGTTCAGAAGATCACTGATCAGAACACTGCGGCGCAGAGGATCGTTGGTGAAAGGAATACTGATCACAACACTACACATGGTAAGATCGTTGATCAGAAGGCTGTTCAGAAAATTACTGTTCAAAAGACTACTGATCAGAAAGTTGGGGCCCCGAAGACCACTAATAAAACAAATACAGATCACAATATTGTAGATGAGACCATCGTTGATCAGAACGATGCTAATCAGAAGGCTACTGTTGAGAAGGTTATTGATCACGTGGCTGCTGGTCTGAAGATTGCTCTTCAGAAGACGACTGATAAAAAAACTGTAGATCGGAAGACCGTGGGTCAGAAACTTTCTAATCAGAAGAGTGTGGATGAGAACGCATTCAGTCAGAAGATCGCGGATCAGAAGGCTGTTAACCAAACGGCTGCCGCCCAGGAGGCTACTGTTCAGAAGATTGCCCATCAAAAAACTACCGGTCAGAAAACTGTGGGGGGCAAGACTGACCACTACAGAACTACGTCTCCTAAGCCTACTAATTATAGCAATACGGATAAAAAAACTATTAATCTGGGGACTGCTGCTCAAAAGACGAGTTCGAAGACTATTGATCAGAGTTTAATGAATCTCAAAGCTACTGGTAGCAAGACTACTCGGACAATTACATGTAAGAAAACTTTTGACCCCAAAGCTTGTGATTCTAATGCGAGGAATCCTCAATCCACTCATAACACGACTAGTGATCAGCCGAAAGAGATACCGCTGGTATGTCTTGACGATTCTGATGATGAGGTAGAAGAGCCGTCGACTAGCGCTGCAACAACTTTGTTGAAACAAGAATCCACCTTGCCAATTGACGTACCTACCGAATTATTAGAACTTTCATGCGGTTTTTGCCCGGCGAAATATCAGAATGTCACTGATTTGCAGACACATTTAGCTGTTCAACATCGCGATTCTAACAAGCAAATCGTACCGATGGGTGAGATATGCATACCCACGCAATCTATTCCATGTGTTTTGTGCAACTCGAAATTTTCTACCCAATCTGCCTTCAAAAAGCACTTGCTCACCGTTCACTTGCCTTGCATTCGTATCATGTCGAACGAGTCCGCCAAATCTTCATCGGCAAGAGTCGTCTATCGCCTACAGAAGACATCTGCGACTATCTCGTACCTACCGAATGTAAATAATGCATCAACTTCTTCGACAACCTCAAATACCGTGACGGCCAGTACTAGCGAAAAATTAGTGACGATTAATTCGGACAAAAGTCCGCGAATCGCAAAGTTGAAGGTGAGATCTATCGTAGATATAGCAGCGAACATCACGAAAGATAAGAAGTCCCCGTTACCACCCGTAGGCAAGAATAAGATCATTCGTTTATTAAAGGTAAACAATACGAATAATACCTGTGTCAGTGGTCAGCCCCTGCGAATAACAAATTCTGCAAACGTGACGCCACGAACATGACTGATACTGATAGCGCTTGAAATCAGTTTGATATTATTTTATAATGCTAGGTTTAGACAGTTTTCCACATTTTTTAATGCAAAGTACATACCGTCGATAAGAAATGAAAGATACTTTTGTAAAATGATGAAGTACGTTACTGAATTGTTCGTTAATGTGTTTAGCGCAACGATTGTTATGTTTGATACATGAGGCAGCACTAATGCCATGTTCACGTTGTAGCATATGTCTTTCTCTTCTTTTCTTTGACATTAATTCCACGAATCTGCGGGTCACTTGCCATGATCAACTCGTCCTTAAACTAAGAGTTCTACAAGATTCGAGCGAAGCAATATTTTAATTTGGGTGTATAGGATTTAAAACGATTATCATCGTATAATAATGTTCATTGCAATAAAAATTATGTTTCTTTATTGTTTAATTTTTTTGTATCACATACATTTGCGAATAGTTTATCATACAAAAGCATTGTCCAGTATTTTATTATGGTATTTCGATATATATATATACAGGGTCTACCATTTAACGCGGAACGCTCGCTTGGGAGAAAACGCTAAATGGCAACAGCGCTAGACTCGATACGCTCAAGAGTGTCGGTAGCGCCAGCGCACTGTCCCCGGCGACGCGTGTATCGAGTCGCAAGCGAGCGTTCCGCGTTAAATGGTAGACCCTGTATATGTATATATATGTACATAGGTATGAATTCATAAAAATATCAAAGTTAAAATTATAATAATCATAAGAGAAGGATGATAAGTGAGAACTTCGTGTACTTTATATGTAACTCGAACAACATGTATAAAGTGTTCGATAATATGCCATATGTCATTTCAATGGAAGGTCACGAGAATGCTAAACGATGTGCTGATTGCAATGTCCTTTTATTGTAATGATAATTACCAATATGTTAATGTAATACAATTACATTCTAACTAATTGAAATGGTTCAAATCGTATTTATGATTGAACAGAACATTGTGGAATTGTTAGTTCAGTTGTCCTACTCAGGTTTTCATTTATATATAATAATTTTTTAATTATAATGTTACGTCGTAATGAAATTCGAAACTCGCAAAATGACAAATTTACGAGTGCACCGATAATCGTGAAAAGCGCTCATGTCCAGAATGCTCTGTGCCTAATTTTTAAATGTGGCCGTCGATCACAGTACGTACTATTGAGATTCTTAAATCTATGTTTTAGCGTTCGGCACTAAAAATGTACAGCTCTGTATGGAAAAGAATTGACGCGAACGCGAGATCCATCCACGATTTTACGTCGAGATACAAAGTATGCAGTACCTTTAATTTCATAGCCAATACATGCAGAGCGTTTTGGAAATACGCTTGTTATTCCCGCAAACAAAATCCTGACATTGTGTATTTTATATTGTTACACCGAAAATAAAGAGAAAATCAAGAACTATCCGCTGTCCCACATCTCTTATGTAGGGACACGTATCTGCGTACCTGGAATGAAATGTACAACTGAAGAACGGAAAATGATCAACTCAACTTGTATCATCGTCCGAATCGGCAACGGTAGGTATTCACCGACCAGTTATAAGTGTACATGCGGAAATTGCATAACCACCGTGGCCATGAAGGCAGACATCGAAGTTGGCCTGATCATGTCTACACTTTAGCGTTGTGCTAAACAACAGAACGCAATCGGCTTTCCGGGCACAGGCTTACCCGATTCGCCGTGCCGTACACATCCTGCGCTTTCGCACCCTACTTTCGGCGGTAAGTAAAGTCGTTTCGATCGATCCCCCGATTTTTGCGAAGACCCGCTAAACCTATCAGCGCGCGGCCCGGCGTCGGTGGGGGCCGCACGCCTGCAAAGCCCGGCACGGAGTCCGAGAGACTTTTATTGCATCACCTGACTCGGCCGACACGGATTTTCACTACGCCTCTTCGGCACCGTCCAACAGTTACTGCGGCCGCGCTCGTAAAAGTCTTATAACGGTTTAAGGACGCACTTCCGGGGCCAGCGGGGTGGATCACTTCCGCTCCGCCCTGGCAACATCTGTCGCGGCATGATTGACTTCCTGAAAAAACGCAGCCCTACCTCGGACGCCTAATACCCGCCGTCCTCAACGACAATGGACGGCAACGAGCCTTTCTCGTTCCGTTCGTACAGCAGAATGAGCGTTAGCTCGATATACGTGCGTCCGTTCGATATATTTTCTGTTTCCCTCTCCCTCTTTCCTTCTCGCTCTCGCTATCGCCTCGCCGAAGATTCGCCGAGATGAAAAATTGGCCCGAACGTTCTGCGTCGATTCCGCGTCGGGCCAATTAGCGGGCCGACTGTTTGTGTCTCCTAATTACGTGCGAGCGGGCGCGGGCAACTTTTACTTTTTAACTGGATTACGCGAAATCAATAACGAGTGGCCGGGCAGAGCCGCGAAATGCGCGCAGCGCACAAGCGCGCCTCTGACCCTTTTCCCCCCATAACGAGTCGCGCATTTCAATTAAAAGTATAAATTTCCGCGACGCCGTTGCACCGGGTTAATAGATGATCTACGCTAATGGCAGTTGTCAGGCGCAATTATCGGGCGGCGAGCATCGGATTCCGATTTGTCCGCCGATACGCTCGTCACCGCTAAAAACAAACTTTATCGCGGACGTTAATCCGCCAGGTGATTAATTTCACCGATCCGCGTCGCTCGGAGTCAGCGTCAGTCATCCGATCGCAGCCGAGGATCGTCCTTTCCTCCGCTCGAGGACGACCTCGTCCGCTTTCGACGCGCCGTTTTTACGCCCGAGCGAATAATTGACCCCTCGCATCCGTCGTCGGAGAGGACCTTCTGTTCGCCGGACGCGAGCGGAGCGGATTCCGCGCCGACCGGGGGAGACAGTCGATTATATTACGTTTCAATGGCATTAGGACGAGTTAACTAGAATTCAATTTCAAAACAGGAGCCGCCGGCTCGTACGAGCCGACGGCTCCCAACCCATGAATTACAAATCGGAATAGCCTTTGAGCTCGCCGCGTACAGTCTGGCCACGCGCGGAAACGGCGCAATATCAATATTACACGCCGTGGTCCGACAAAGCGCTCTAATCTCGTTCGACGTTATTAGCCCTCGACGCGTACACGGCCGCTGGGATAAGACGTATCAAAGGCTGTCTCACCTATCGGTCAGGTAATAATATTGGGCGAAATCTGGCGCGATTTCTCTGGACGTACAGTCGCGTTTTCTCCGTCTTGGGCTGGAGTTTCGGTGAACTCGATGTGAGTCGAAAGGAAACTTTCTTAGATTCCGAGACTGTCTTGGCTCTGTAAGTTACCGCTAATGCCGCCAGGCGGCGGCGAGTCAAAAGCATTGACGATGGATCCAGGCTTCGTCTGCTAACGGCAGATCGTTGATCGTTTTCCGCGAGTTTGCCGACCGAGTGTCTCGATCGCCAGGATGCGGTCTTCTTCGAGCATTGCGAGAGGTACGTGTACGTAGTGGCTCGTGGTGGTAGGTAATAAGCGGAGGATACTTGAGCGTTATTAATGGTACTCTTACAACTTCTGCGGATACTTCTTTGCGGACCCAGCTAGAGTGCCGGAGCGTTACTTCACTCCTAAGTGATATGTTCGACCTGCGATTTTTTAGACGACATTTTTTGCTTCGGTTAATAACTGTATTGTTCGGCGCAGCGCTGGAAGTTGGCCGGCCAAAGTACGCGCGTTTATCCGCGAAACTTCGGTGGACAAGTGCAAACAGTGCGCCAAGTTGGAAATTTGACATTGTAGCTCTTTGCGTCGAGCTGATCCCTGCGAATGTGCATCCGGCTTCCTGCTAATACGTCAGAATCGAAGCCACCCCGATCTTGGTAGCGACCGACTGGCACGTAATATTCCCTTACGACACGGTTTAACGAAAATCAATTCTGCGGCTCGCTCCGGCGGCCATTCGGAATGCCGAAGCGTTAACCTATTTAGGGCGAGCGAGGCGTGTAAGTGCGCTAAAAAGAGTAAACTTTCTCGCGAACGGTTATGCGCCGTGAAAGACGCAGACCTTCTTTTTTTGCCGCGCCCCAGCCGCAGTTGCTCAAAATGATTTGTTTATTTGAAAGGGCGAGCTGTAAATGGGTTAAGCGGTACTTAACCGGATGTTTTCCGCGGCCCCCCGGCGACACGGGAGACGTAAGCACAACTATTCAGGGACGCAACTACGAGTATTACTTTGGCCCCGGCAACTTAAAATTGGAACACTCCCGGCGTCCTTTCAAGACACGGCGGCCTCGTAATTTTCGGTGATGAGATCCGACCGTATCCCCCGAGTTTAGTCGTTCCGGGTCGAGGTAGGTCTAATGGAAACTCGAACATGGTTCGATTACCTTCGCCGGTAAGCCTCTTATGGGTATGGTGAACGCCATAGTCTCGTCGGGGACAGGGCAGGAGAGTGGGGGGGGGGGGTGGCTGGATTTTAAGAAAAGAATAAGGAGTTAAACGAAGGAAGAACGAAATAAGTTCGAAGAGGCTCGTAGGAGACACCGCGGCAGGTAAAAGGGAGGGTCCTTGACAGGATCATGAGGGACGAAAGGAAGGTGGAAGGGAGCCAAAAGCCATAGTCTCGTGGAGCAAAGCTTCATTCGGAGCACCGTCCTTACTCTTCCGCGATGCTTATATCCGGTGACCTCGTTAAAGGTACGTACGTTATTGTATTAGCTGTGTCGTTCTCTCATTTGCGCTTTGCCGAAGTGACCTCAAGATCTGTGCTCGCGATTATTGAAGATATTGTAGGATCGGGACAGAAAAATTAACGCTACCGGTGCGGGAATCGAACCCGCAACCTTTGGATCCGCAGGCCGGCGCCATACACACTAGGCCACCGGCGCTCTCTATTGTGTGTCACTTAATTCTGGCTAAGGGCCTCTCGCGCACCTTACGCCATCTCTCGCGTCTGTCCCCTCCGATCCTTCCCATAGTTCTTTTTCTTATAGGAGATTCCAAACCCCACAATATTATACTTCAAGTCGGTGTGCGTCGATAGGCTTCGTCAATTGTCTCGAGATTGAAGATGGCGGCGAAGGTGTTGAGCGAAACAGCGGGCGGACCATTCCGTCCACGGCCGGTCGGTTTTTCTTAGGACCGAAGTCTTGGTCCTGACCGAGCTTATCTCGTCTCATCCATCTTGGTCGCACGCCTCTTTATCAGGCGGCACTCATACCCGGAGCCTGGCCGCGGGGTACAACACGAAGAGCCTCAGGTACACCGGGAGGAAGACCCCTAGGGACATTAATAACCTCACACTAAGCTGGATGAAAGGGTTGGAAGGGCACCGCAGGCGATGGGAATGAAAGAAGCGGGAAATGGGCACGGACGAGAGAGGAGAACGGAAGGGGTCCGAAGAGAAAAGATCGGCTCGCAAGAAGCGAAGAACCATACCCATTCCCACCTCTGCCTGTTCTCTCGCCTAGCCAGTCAAC
Source organism: Anoplius nigerrimus (assembly GCA_914767735.1). Classification (NCBI taxonomy): domain Eukaryota; kingdom Metazoa; phylum Arthropoda; class Insecta; order Hymenoptera; family Pompilidae; genus Anoplius; species Anoplius nigerrimus. Next base: position 14,191,839 of record OU612078.1, read on the forward strand.
CCGCTTTCCGGAGCTACGCACGTTATTCTTGCATGAACATGTCGTACGCAGCTTCCTCCGCCCCGTCTTAGACACGGGAATCCGGTCGAAAATCGACACGGCTGCAAGCTTGACGCGTAAACGCCGAGTAGACCAGTCAAGGAGGATGGAAGAAGATATTAAAAGTGATTTAAGCGCGCCGCGCGACATAATGCGGAGAGCAGTAGAATAAAAAGCGCGTGACAGGTATATATCGTGTACTTGTTTGCTGCTCAAATGACAGTTTTATCTGTTTTCTCATACTCCGGTAGTACGGACGTTTAACAGAGCACTTTCGAGCATAGCGAAAGCTGCCGCACCATGGCAGTACATTGCCTATTGATTGCACATTGAGGTTGTATGGAGTGACGCTGTAAAACAGTGGAAGGCAGTTGCGATTAAGCGAGCAATTTATTACTTACACAATGTACGAGATTATCTCGATCAGACGGTAATGAAACGAAAGTGTTAAATAGCCATTAATCCCGATTTTCGTGAGAGATCTCTGTCCGCATGGCGCGGATTGATCGAGGTCCGTGCAATCGGATCTGGGGAATCAGCGAGGTTTATATACTTCGTCAGTGTTGCCATAGCTGCGTTGCAGATATCGAACCGTCGTTCATATCGCATGCATAATGATGAAACGGTTTATCTCTTGTCGTCGGAGTTGCCGTGAGTTATAATTCCGAGCCGCAAAGGAACAGGCAACTCTCACGAACACGTTTCGCGCAGGCCATAGAATGGATGCCTGTTTTGTAACATCAACGTTCGCAACGTACGTCCGTCAGATCCTCCGCATTCAATACAACCGGATGAACATATTCCGATTGAATCCGTTGCCCATATGCCTGAGTTATTAACGCCGAACATTAATTAAAAAAACCACCCTACTGAGGAGATGCAAATGCAGCTGCGACTCACGCGCGTTCGCGCGCGCACAATAGCCTGCGAAGCCGAAAACTGAAATTATAACTCGGTACGATTGTGACAGCCGAGCCTTCAGCCGCTTTAATACCGGCCCGTAATGAAAAATCGTGGCAATACCTCAAAATCCGGTATTGCCCCGGATTGGCCAAAACAATTTATCAAAGGTGCCCACTGTCGAGATCAAACCAGATTCGGACTGTATTATCTCGACGCACGTTGCATTTTGCGTGCCACGTTTTACATCCTCCGCCCTCCTATATACAACCCCGGTCACCCTCACCCTCGCGCGCTTTTTTTCACCCACTTTTTCCCGTGGAATAAAATTCAGGGGGCCACCGATTTGAATAAAACTTTCAACGGCATTCAACTTTTTCTCCGTTCCTCAGCGAGGCGTGACGTAAAATCGATGCGTCTCCGTGCATTAAGCACGGAGACGGAGGCGAACCGCCGCGAATGTTAATAGTCTCACTCTTTGTCTTGAATATGGGCCGAACGCCGGTGGAAGCGACTGCCGGCCGTTATTTAAGCATTCCATTCAATCAGTATGGCAATTTAACCGGGCGGAGCGGAATATCGTTAGTTGAGCCAATGATGTCAACGTATCGGACTTTCGGTCTCGGTACGTGCGAGAATGCGCGTGTCAATGCTCTTGCCAATGCGTGTGTCAACGCGCACTAGCCCGCGCGCGCGCGCGCGCGGTCGCGCTGAACGTATCGACGATCCCGTAAATGTCAGGGAGTACACAATTCGACGTAATCGTCCAAAGTGATCTCGTTTGCCCGATCAAAGGTGCAGTCAGTCAGCCGAAACGTCGCGTCATCCTCATCGCTCCCATACGCGGAACCGGATAGAGGGTGGGGGTGGAGGTAATAAACCGTGTGAATCATTGTCGGCAAGCGACTAGGCGCGCGAAACATATAGTTTCTTTTCCCCCCTCCTCAATTCCCTAACCAGATTAGCTACCCTCTCTTTTTTCGAGCCTGTCTGATAAATACCGGACGAGTGGCCGTCAGCGTGGGCGAGCTGGGAGTTTCGGGGCGAAAAGTTTCGTACCGCCGCCGTTAAGAGAGCGGAGAGATCGGGAAAATATGCTCCCAAGGCTGTCGGCCGCGACGCAGCCGGCAGTCACTGTCCAACTAAGTAGAACAAGCCCCGGGAGAGGCTGTTTACGAAAACTTTTTCACCTCAGCGCAGCGTCGAGTTCGAGCGTCGCGTCGCTCGGCTAAATAGAACCGGGCGTTACCTTTTTCACCTGCGGGCCGACTGACAACCCCGACGTGGGGGCGGCACCAGGACGTTCGCCATGATTTCTGCGACGAGCCGAGCTGGCCCGTCGGCGCCGATCGGATGGCCCGATAACGCGAGACGACGAAATAATTGCGCGAAAAACGGCTCGCGATCGTTATGACGCTCACCGATCTTCGTCCGGAACGCGTTCGGAACGCGTTCGGATGCGAGAGAGCGTCAGTTTCGACGCGGCTGGCGACAAAAGCGGCCTTTTGATTGCGCAACTGCCGTCGGTGGATGCCGCTTGCGGACGCCGTCGGTGGATGTCGCCAGGTACAATGATGTTCGGCGCGGCGGGTGTAGGTAGGACGACACGACGGTGTCGGGCCGCTAGGCGGATAGAAAAACTGCGATAACAATCCCTTCTAAATAGGATCGTCGCTGTAAACTGCAACCGGCGCGAGACGAGATTCGCGCGGTGGCGAATGGCTGACTGGCGGGCAGGGGGGTGAGACCGGATCGGGGCGAGCATGGCGGGGTGAGCTCGGCAGACGGCAAAACAAAAGCGAGGAGCGAGACGGGAGGGGGGGGGGCGGAGGTGGAAAACAATCGAAGGATAAGATAAAGGTGATCTTTTGTCTTCCGACGTCGGACAAATCTAACTTGTTCCCGACACCGGCAACGACTCCGCGCCCTTCCCGTCCCTCGCCCTCGTGCGACCTCCCTCCCGGCCTCCCGCCACCCCCACGTCAACCCCCTCCCGCCGTGGAATTTGCAACGCATCCGCACCGCGTTGCATTGATTGCGCCCCGAAGCGAATTGCATCCGCAGTCACGGCGATCCGCGTCGGGAGAACAGCGGGATTCAATGTTGAAATTGATGACGTCCCGGGTACAGTCAATGGCAGTTCATTGCCACTCAAAAATCGAATCAGCGTACAGCCTTTGATGGATTTCCTGTTGTCGCGACGAGTAAGAATTTGCCTATAGTTTCGTAGTCGGGGTTCAAAGACGCACGAAACACACGGGATAAGATGGTTCTATGCAGATGTTACGCTTAATGAAGTATTGACATGCGCATTACTGAGGACTCATTAATTGAGAAAAAAAATTTTTTATGAGTTGGATTGAATTTGTGTTATTGTTAAGTTAATGAAAGTTATTATTTATTTTTAGTAATGACGCCGATTGTTTGATTATTTAAGTTTCTATTACCTGTGTTTAGAATGTAAAAAGCACTGTACGTGTGCAGTTCAAATGAGCTGTTAATTGCAAATGGGAAATATTAATTGATCGAATTGACAGTAACCAAGTCCGAAGTGGCAACAGACTTCCATTATTGCCGGTGGAGAGGTTGAGCTCTTCCACTGAATGCATGGGAAGCGAGTGGAAGAAGAAGAAGCTGGGGTCGGTAAGGTCCCGGAGAGGTCTCGGAAGGGGAAATAAATTTTTCCGGGATTAATTGAGCGAGCTTGTCATAATCCTGAACCATTTATAATAGTAATGGGTGCAAGGCAGGCGGACGGTTCGATTTATCACGAATACCAGAAATTTAAAGTTCTCGAGACTTTGCTCGGCACGATGAAATTATTTACCTTAGTTCCTCACTTTCGAATTCGGAAGTCTCTTTCTTCCTCGGCCTTTCGAGTTCGAATTTACTGTCCAGCATAATTGCGAAAAGAAAAGCTTTTTCTGCCGTGCCCTATGCAAGCCAGGTATTCGATGGTAGGAAAGCTGATTTTCAGCCCCGTAATAATCTGTAAACTGTCACTGAAGCGACATCTCGCGACCTTGTTTCCAATTACATAACTCGTACTGGTGACATCTGTCGAGCGTAACCTTACCGCCCGGCGCGATACGCGGATATGTTGCACGAAGTGTGAAATATAAATGAGTCGTCCAATTAGCTAATGATCGGATGGCTCGAGATTAAGAAATAATTCCAATTCCCGGGACACACTCCTCCTTTCACGGGCCGGCCTCATTGACGGCCGTTAGTCTATCGGAAATATTTGTTTCGCTTCGCGGCTGAATGCGGGACCGGTGACAATAGACACGGGGGACGAAGCCGTAGACGGGGCGAATTTCGCTCCCGATAATTCCGCTAAATATTCCAGGCTCGCGCGGCCGCGCGTGCGCAGTGAGCGAGATTGATTCGTCAGTGAATGCGCGTCGGCGGAAAATCAGCCCGTAAACACAGCGATGGATCGTAAAAGTGTATCGCGTATTCGTCCGCGATCTTGATGTACATCGGGTGTGCGACAAGTTTCGAGCCGAAACGAAGACACATCTACGCCCGGAGGACGCGAAGCCGGTGGAGGCGGATGGCGTCGGCGTGTGCGGTCGGGTCGAATTTACAAGCGGCCTCGCATATTTTTAAGAGCTCGGATTTACGGGGTCGCGGTCGCATCCGCACTCTCGAAAGCTCAAACTTTGTCAAATATATTAAAAGCTGTCTCCTCGCCTCGTGCCCGGTGTCGCCGGTCCCGACAAAGATATTTCAACTCGTCCTTTCCTCCTCCCCCCCCCCCCCCTACGCCCCCTATCCCCTCCTCCTTGTCTCCTCCTTTTCTCCGGAGGACACCGTTCTGTACACATTCTGTGCTTCGCGCTCGGGTATGTGCTCGTCTGGCTGCATAGGCGTAGTCTCAAGAATCTCCGAGTCCCACTCGACGCCGGCGAGCGTGACGCGAGACATCGTTATCATTGACTCGATGCCATGCGCGCCCTGACAGCCGTGGGATTGAATGAAAACTGTTCGCAGGGACGGCCGTCGACGACATTAAAATCGAGGTCTGTGACGGACAGCGGATTCGAACGGACGCGCACAAATTGTGCCGAATGTGATATGGGGATCGGCGGGCGTAACAGTCGTCTCGGTTTCGCCGAAATTCGAGAACAACGAGACGTAGGGCCGACAGTGGGTCTCACGTACGATCCTATGTGAACGTCCTGGCGAGGAAATAGGGACGGGGTAGGTAGGGCGCCTATGTGAGCGCGGGTGTATATGAGAAACGGAGAGCGGTAGAAAGAAAGGAGTGGCTACATTGGCGGAATAGCAATATCTACCTTTCTACCTCCCGACACTGTGTCTACAGGCTTTCCAACGGACGACTCTGTTTCTCTCTCTCTCTCTCTCTCTCTCTCTCTCTCTTCCCTTCTCTTTTCTCCCACTGCTTCTCTCCGTCTTCAGTCCTCATCCTTCGTCGCTGCTCTCGCACCGCCATATTTTCGGACACACGAGTTTATACTTCACATTACGTAGCGGTTGTTCCATTGAGGTGCAAAGCAGGTAACCGGAAAGAAATCACGATTCATGGTAGTTTTTACCTACTCTGCCGCTTCCTGGCTGCCACTAACTCGCCACTCTCACGTGCGATTCGACCCGAACCCCTTCTCCGTCCTTCGCTCTTTTATTATTGTTCTTCGCACTTTGCCTTCAACTCGGCTTAACCCGTTTCCCTCTCCGTCTGTCGCCCCATTCTTACCGCCCTGATAAGGGTACCTTCTGGAATACCGGGCTTCTTTGCCACCCCCTCCACCCTCCAGCCGAGTCACTTCGTTTATCTCGCGGGCGGAACGTCGTTAGTCCTCCGGTGCGAAGCGAAGATTGATGAAGCGTATAAGAGTGACGCTCGAAAACGAGTTCTCTGCTCTTTTTGCTTCGCATCAACTCTACCTCCCTCCCTCCCTCCCTCTCGCCATTCGGCCCCTCGGCAGCGCGCAGTGTCTCTCCACTCGGCAATCTCTCATAATTGACGGTTCCGTTTCACTCCCTACTCACGATTCCCAACGACGATCCGGCGGTCGACGACTGAAATCACGCTAATCGCTCATGCGATTTTCCATCGACCCCAGCCGTAATTTACATTTTTCACAACGAAATGACTGCCCTCGCTGCTCGCTCACCGGCTAAAACCTATTCCGTCCGGAACACGCGCGATGAATCTATTATTCCCACTCGAGCCGCGTTACAAATACGAAACATGACGATGTTTCCGAAATAATACGAATTAGCATAATTTCGCTGCGGCTCGGATTATAGTAACAACAAATGCGTGTCCGGCAACCGGCGGCGCGGTGCGATAATTTTAGAATCGACCGATTATACGTGACTATGTCAGCCGTTCGCTGTTCGTGGGAAGGGGGCGTAGCGGTGGTGAGGGTTCGAATTTGAAATCTGTCAAGTGACTGAATGAGCGTAATCAGGACCGCCGAAAATCGCTTTTCGCGCTTCGCCGTGTGTCGATGCGCGCGCGCGCACTGGTACGACGTTGACCATTCAGCGTGCAAGTTTCCAGATTTGAATGTGCGCCAGTCGTGCACGGTTACTGGGAAGCCAAAATGGAGGAGGGTAGAGAGTGAGAGGAAGAGGGAGGAGAAGGAGGCGAGTCAGGAGAGGCAAAATTGCCGAGGTGAAACGAGAAGCTTATCGGTGTAAAGCTATTACCTGTACGGTTCTAGGCCCGGCAATACGGATGCTCGTGAACGGTCCTCGAGGCAAGCCGTTCTCTTCAGGCTCCTCCGGCCCAATTCGAAGGTTGCGGTGCTCGCAGAGCTATTCGCTCGCTGCGTCGGTGTAGGTGGCCGCCTCTCGTCGGCCGCTCCTTCGATCCGCATCTTCGAAAGATGTCCTGTTTACGGAGTAGACGCGGGGAGGAGGGGCCGCGACGCGAGAGGATCGTCGTCTTCCTTCCGGTGCTCGTTGGCTGCCTGCGCGGAGAAAGGAGCCTTGGCCGGCGAGTTAAAAAGTTAAGGAGGATAGAGGACTCGCTCCCGGAGACGTCGCGAACGCGGACAGAAGGAAGACGAGGACGCGGGAGAGGCCGAGGAGTAATCGGTCCGAGTAGCAGTTAGTCCAGGACAATGAGACTCGGGACAACTTTCCGTCGATTCTCTGTTCGCTGAGAGCCCCTACCGTGGAACTTTTCTACGCTCTTGCGGAGGACGCGCGCGCGCGCGCGTTATGCATAGGCGGCTTAATTCGGCGATCGAGGACGAACGCCTCGGCTCGAACTGATTAGCTCCGCTGATCTCGCGGCGGTGGGCGATATGTAAATTCGGTAAAACTTTCGTCAGCCGCAACAGCGCTCTGGCAAGTTCAAGCCCCCTTAGTCGCGCGGAGGATTGGTAAGTTCTGATAGTTCGGGAAGCCGGTGGCGGGCTAGCTGAGAATTTGGCGGAGTGAGTCGGTTCGGTGGAATGCGGCCCTGTCGAAGGAACCCCACCTACGTATACGCCACCCTAGGCGCACACGGGTTGGCGCATATGTACGGCGAAATTAATAATCACGGCTTGAATCTGTCGCTGGCGCTCGGGGTGGAGCGGGGTTGGGGTGGGGGGGTGCCTCCTGGCCGTCTGATAAATTTGATGCGCTTAAGGGGAAGTCCGAAACTGTGACGCGTTACCCCCTGCCCCTTCCCCTTCCCCCTCCCGGATGCATCGCGGTGCGCGACCACCGCCAGTTGTAACGAAGCTTTCGACAATGGCAGTTTGAAACCGTCGCCTTAGGCGAGACCCCTTAAGTTCCTGCCAACTTTGCCCGCCGCCGTAGCCGCCGCCGATGACGCCGACGCCGTTTTCGGAATTTCACGCTTCGTAACGCGATAGGAGTCGCGAACGAATGGCTAATTTTCTTCGAGTACGGTATGCGGAATGAAAATTTCCGGGCGCCGATAAAAATTAGTTGCGAGTCTTGGCTGGCGAGGGTTGAGACTGATGGGGGTTGCATGTGTGTCGCTGGCGGGTGAGGGGGTGCAATTGAAAGAGTCGGAGGGAAGTTGAAGGGTGCGTCGGGTCGCGTAATTAACTTGACTCGACTAAATAAATTCGGTCCGCGCAAGGAGATACAAATTTGCGATGCACTTACATGAACCTTCGGGGCGGAACGCAAGGGTGGCATACTTCGAAAGGTCGAGGGTTACGCGGAGCGGGGTCATTCGGGATACTTTGGCCCTTTCGTTGCCGATGGTGAAGGGAGGCGCGGTGGACGTTGCGGCGGAGATTATATATTACGTCGATTATTTTAATATATTCCGTCTACCTTTCGCGTTAAACTCAAAATGTTATTATGATGCGGTCGATATTGTATCTAGGCTTCCGCGTTTTACAAAGAGCGTAATTAACTGGCCAGCTTTGCGGGACGCACAAAGTGAAGTGTATTTCAGCTGATGCAAATAGTATGAATTTTGAAGCAGAAACACAATAATGCATGACTCTATAGAGTTCAGGGACTGATGGGATTTTGGTTAAATTTCGGAACTTTAATTTATCGCCGAACTGGAAAGGGGCAGAAGGTAAGTGGGTCCTAGCAATCGAGGAATCATTCTGACGGATTACGGTACGTGCACTTTTTATACGACAAAGGAGTCTCTGTCAAAGACCAGTCAGCGATTTCTTCACTTAGCCGAGCAGTCTTTCTCGGTAGCTTGCGATCGGGTATAAAAATGTACTGTCGTAAAAATGATGGCTGGAAAATAACGAGAGAATGCAATCCAACTGTTCAATATAATTATCATATTCCAATTCTCTTTTGATTTCGATCGCATAGCAATATAGATCCCAATAGATTTTCGGGGCTCACGGAACAATTATTTTTTTATTATCGTGAACTTTAGCGTAAATGAACGCCGAGTTGTCCCCGGGATTTTCCGGTCGGCCGGCAAGAACTATTACAGATTTTAAGTAGGGCGCAGTCTTAATGATGCAGTGCCGCTACAAAGAAATTAGCGACCGAAGAGAATGGCGCCTGCCGGATAAGAGAAACGGAATTTCAATGCACTTTCGTCGAGCTGCAGGGCGCAATGAGGAACCCTTCCGCGGTACAAGTTTCAAATTATCGCCGTAGGTGCGACGGGTATATAAGTCGTCGGCAAGTTTGTTCCCGTCGAACCTTATCTGCCACGGTTCCGAAACGTCACAGCCTGAAACGCGACGACGACCGCTTTGAGGAGAAGCGAAGCGTCTCACGCGCTCGGTATAACGAACCCTTTTACAGCGTCCACTTAACTTGTATATTTTCCTTCGGTCGCACGGTAAGTGTTTTCTCTCCGTCTATCAGGTCTCATCGTTCCACCCCTCCGCTCCCGGCCTTCCGCGATCGCGACGAATACCGAATGCAAGTTGCGCAACTCGAGGGAGCAAGGAGTAAACTCTCCATTCGCCGCGGTCGATATAATCAATTATTGAATTAACTTATTAATTAACTATCCAAGTTTGAGGGTATCGCGGCATCGACATGTCGGTCCGGAACTCTGCATGGCAAATCCGAGGCGCTTACAGAAGTGGGAAACTACGATGCATTCGGTCCGAAACACGACAGTGACGAGGGGCGGGACCCGTGAGGGAGAAAGTGAGCGGCTGAGAGAGCAGAAGAGAGAGAGAGAGAGAGAGAGAGGGAGTGAGAGAGGGGGGAAGAGGATGGTAGTGGCGTTGGGCAGAGAGGTACGGAAAGAGAGGGAGGGAAAGGTCGGAGCGAGGGAGAGGAAGAGATGGCGAGGCGGCAGAGGAATCCAGCCACCGCAGTAGCAACGAAGCTTTCTACGGTGGCAGTTTCAAACCATCGCCCTCGGGGCTTGAATAAGTTACCGGCAACTTTGTTCTTGCCGTAGCCTTACCGGAAACGTTTCCAGAATTTCGCGTCGCGTATGCTCCAGAAACGACGTCGAAGTAGCGCGACGGAATGCAATACAAACGTTAATTATCCCCTTTATACTCCGTGCGAGCGGAGCGACAGAGACAGGAAGGAAAGGATAGAGATGGAGAGAGAAAGGGAGAGAGAGAGAGAGAGAGAGAGGGAGAGGGAGAGGAGAGCATGCGCGCACGTAGTTGCACGTGTGCTCTTTCACTACAGCCATTCTTTTTTCCTCTACCCTGCTTAACCGTGCGGCCCGAGCGCGTGAATTAACGCAGGCTCATCCCGAGCGCGTAGATTCACACACACGAGCTCTCGTTGCCTGGTTGGCGTCCGCGGTAAAGTTTCGCGACAGGACACTAATTCCGACTTCGCTGTCGCCTTAGCGCGCGATTTCAATTATCCTCGCCGTGCCGGCGTCCCGGAGATATACGATCGTGCGAGGACGGGGGCGGTAAAAATGAAATTCTTACCTACGGCCGACTCCTTCGGAGTCTTCGCCTGGGGAAAACTGCGCTGGCGAGTTCGTGCGTGTCGTACGCGGAGGCTGGGATAAGTGGCGGAGAAGGAGAATTTTCTTCGCGCAGATGTTGCCGGCCTGGGTCATAAAAGCTGGAGAGTCTTAATACTCGGTCGACGCGCAGTGGCGCGAGCCCGAAAAATCGGGTCGGGGAATGTTTTATCGCAGCTGGATTCTGCTCGGCCGAGAGCTGACGGGGACTGTTCGGCAGATCCGCGGATGTGAGGAGGTGGCGCGATGAAAAGCGAGGAGAGGCGACGAGAAGCGAGGCAGAAGCTGCGTTATGAGCGCGAACGAGGCGTAACTCGCGCCCGGCATCGTCAGAAACTCGTTTGGGGGACATCTCGGTTATCCCACGGCATCTAACCGCGTATCCGTCACGGCTTTATATCTCCGATCGTCCGCACGATCGATCCCGGGCCGGAAGCCCGCCCCGATTTGGCGGATGTCGCGGGGAAAAGATTTCGCCATGGCGCCGTTTTAATCCGGAAAAGGCTGCCTTGCGGCATCTTTCGCCTAATGGCGGCCTGCGATTCAATTTTTTTGTTACGATTATGGGGGGGGGGGGGGGGAGCGACGAAATCGATTTTCCCCGATCAGGTTGGGACGGATTGTTTCCTCTTCCGTCCGTCGGAATGAGGGTGGCACGTGTGGGAGTTTGTTTGATTCCGTTCGATTTTGTTTGGTTCGCCGGACGGTTTGCACTGCTTACAAGGAGAGAGTTGGGATCGTTATCCTTCCGTTTAATACCTTCCGATTACGTTGGAGCACGTACTACATTACTAAAACTAATTTGGCCTTCGTCTCTTCCCCGCTACTTTCAGCGCGGTTTTACATGCGGGATTACAGAAATCATTGTGCGAGATCTTGGAAATTTTGACTGAGGCGAGCCGGGAATATAATGTAAACGGTAGATACGCAATTCAGCTCCGCTCTACCGGCAAACCAAGATTTATTTGCGCTACATCGCCGCACAAGTCTCGACGTCGTAGGACACTGACCGAAAGCTGAATCCACTCACTCGCGCATCGCCGATAGACTCCGAGAGCATAATTTAATTATGTTCGCGTAGAAGTATAATAAAGGGTAGAAGCGCGCTCACAGAAGGACTGCCTTTTAGTCGAAACCGCGGAAAGGAACTCCAAAAATTCCTCGCAGCGCGGAGCAGGAGAGCGAGCACCCTCAAGTCCGTCTTCGCCGTCGGAAATGGGGAATAATATTCCCTATAACGATTCGCTAATGAAAGCGGTGCGGTACTTGCAACGGGTATGGCCTGTAACTAGCTCTCCGAGCTGAGCATGTGCCGGTGCGCATTACAAGCCGTACCTCGTACCGTCTCTTCTTCAGCTCGTTTCCCGTTCATTTCGCCGCCCTCTCTCGCTCTCCGCCTTCGTCACTCCTTCACCCCACCCCCCTCACCCTCTATCCCCCTTCTATCCCCTTTCTCTGGCCCTCACGCTCCCTCTCCCACTCTCCTTCCCCATTCCCGGATAGATTACGCGGTCTCGCGTCTACGCCATGCCGAGAGTATCATCGAGCATGACAAGGAGTGCCTTTCAGGCAAGAGCGACGAGGGCCACGCGTTGCATTCTAATCTTCGCTTTTAAAACGCTCGCTTGACTTCTGAAGAACACGTCGCCGCTGTATTTCATTTTCCCTTACGCCGGCGACATCGCTCCTTCCGGCAACTTCCTACTCGGATTAAGCCACTCCGCAGAGTTTAACCGCGCTGAAAGTATCTCCCGCCAGGACGGGCTGAGGGGGGAGTCGCAGAAGGGGTCGGCGGGAGGTAAGAAAATGCAGGGAGGTCGCCAAAGTTGACGTTGCGCGCCATCAGACGGGCAAACTGTCGTCGCCGAGTGAAAGCTGTTGGCGGATGGGAAAGCTTCCGACGATTCGTCGATCGCCATGAGTTCGTCAATGGATCTTGACAGAACGTAATCGTTCGGCGTCAGGGCTCATTCTCCGACACATTAATGCGTCGCCGTCAGGGTCCCGGATTATATCGTTCTGATTGCGGACTCCGTCGCGCAGGGCATTGACGGCGAGTGTGGAGGACAGTGGCCGAGACTCGACGAAATGAGGAAACGAAGTAACGGTTAAGCTGAAAGCGGGGAGAATCGCGACGGGTCCAGGGGAGATAAATCAGTACTTCTTCGCCGGGACAATTTCTCAACGCTCCACCCAGGTCTGCTACCGGGAGCGAATGACCTACGTCCGGGTGAATCGCTGGGGCTGGGAACGAAGAGATGGAGGTACGAGGTGGACGAGGGGTCGCCGGGGATGGTAAGAATCGTGTCCGCGCCCGACGCTGAGCCATTTGAAGATTACAAAGAGACCCGATACGCCGTGGCAATGGGCCGCGCAAAGGACAGCGACGAGCGCTTTGCATTCTTCACAGAACTGGCAAACGACTCGCGCTCAGCTACGCTTCTCGGAACGATCGATCATTAATATACCCCATAAAGTGCCATAAGGCATGCTTTTCGGCGGCAGCGTCGAGTTCGCAGCCGCTCGCATTCTAATTAATTCGATGCACCATTTTCGCTCATCCTGCCTTTCGCTTCTCAATAAATGTCTGCGAGCCAGCCAGCCTCTTTAGCGGCGGTTGTTCTTTTCCCGCGAAACTCCGCGCTGAGCACAACTTTCGGGCCAACTTCGCGGTACGTGATTAATTAGAAGAATTTGCGGATATAACGGGGGATTAAGCTTTCTTCCGTTATCATCCTTCTTAATAAGGATATCGATCGGGCCGAACGGATATTACTGTGGCGCAAGTATGCGAGCCCATTAATATCCGCGCCGAAGACGTATAAACGCGGAAGATAGGGAAGGTGGGAGGATCGTCGATGCGCGTCCTCCATCTTTCCTGCCAATCGGCGAAAGTCGAGACTGGGAGTTGGCAATCAAATCGGAATACTTGGCAGCATCGATTTCATTCGCGTCGGAGCCGACTGACGCTCGCCGATGTTTGCACTCTTTCTTCCGCATTCTGTAGCCTTGGCGGTATATCGAGCCACTGAGGTCCGGGGATACGTTTGAATGGACGTGGGGATTTACAACACGACCGCGCACATCTGCAAATAGTCTGTTTTTTCGCCGCCTCCCATCGCTAAACTCCGGCCGGAAGTTCGCGGCCCGATCGAGAACTTTCCGCAGCGATCCGCGATCGTGTTTGTTCCCTTCCTCGAGCCGTCGCATTATTTCGACGCCCCCGCACTCGTCGCGACCCCTCCGCCCGCGAAAGTGTCGATAGTCGCGCAAATAAGACGACGGACACGAGTGTCTGGCATATAACGCTCGCCAGTCACCCCTCGGCCGACTCAGGGTTCCGCGAACGTTAGATATCGTGTTTGTTTCCCGGTCCGCTCGCCTTCCGGCGAAATACTTGTCCTCCCACGCGGCAGTGCAATGCACCGTGCCTGCAGCTGCGAACTATATTTATCCGGTTTTCGGTCGATATTGGCGGCAGGCAACCCTGCCCACCCCCGTCCGGACAGAAAGGGCTGGACGTATTGCGGCGTCGGAATTACAGCGTCGGCGGCTCGCACGAGAGGGTAGACTGACGTGGGGGAGGCCAAAGAATCAGGGGGGGCTGATGCGTGAGAGAAGGGGCGAAGGGAGAAAGGCCGGAGGACGTGGGCCGAGTGTCGAACGGGGGACGGTGGTAGGCAGACGAGTAAATGTGAGAAAAATCCTGGCCGTCGCCACTCGCCGAGACGCGAACAATGAGATGTCGCTGATAGCCTCGGGACTTGGCTACGAACGAAGGACGTACGTGAGTCCTCGAAGAGGAAATTTGTTCGTTAGCCTTGATCGTCGGTAGACCGAGCCACGGTACGTAAGGAGGTAATCAGATGTGTACAGTTAGGCTAATGCTCCGCTCGGTCTGCTTCTTCTTAGAATTAGCGTGCCGCCGTCGGTTCTCGGAATCGTGCGGTTGATGGAAATAATCAGGCGAGCGAAGGGGTGGCCTGAGCGGGCTGAGAGGGCCGGAGGGAGGGAAGTGCGACAAATAGCGGGCCGGGGTGGAAGAGGTTGAGGTGGGCGGGGAGTCGGGGGAGGTAAACACGTAGAATGGGAGGGAAAGGTGGAAAGACGTCGTGCGGGAACGGAGAAAGGAGCGTCGGTCGGAGGAAGGTAGGAAGACGTTATTGGATCGGATCGACAGATGAGCTTCTGCTCGAGCGAATCGTGCAAGTCGACCGGAAATAGCCGCAGGACTAGTGACGACGTCCCGGCGACGCCGACGGAGGAGTCTTTATTAGTCGTAAATCGATCGGGTCGCGAGAGAAGAAGGAAGAGGAGTCGATGTCCCCGAGAGTTGTTTCATAACTTCCGTACAGCCTCTGTGTGTACCTGTTCATAACCGAGCTCTGCGTCCTTAGCTGTCTCTGCCTCTCTGTCGGTCGCTCACTCAGTCGATCCCTCCTGCGCTTGCCGCGGAAATAATCGCGCGAAAGTGACGTTATTACGCTCTCGGGCAGCAAACGAGTTTTTGCCTGACAAACGGACTGACGTTGAATCATCGGAAAGCTAGCGAGCGAAGCGGTCATCCCTCGATGGCCTGATCTTTATTACCGCGTTTAACGATTGGACCGAGGGAAGAGTTGACCGCAGGATGATTTTTACAAAATTGCGCCGCTACCGTGCCACATTGCCCGATTGTGGAGCGCATATTATCTTCCGAGAGACCTGCGCGCTAATCATCCCTGTTTTCGAATGGCAATAATGTCCGGCCGTTCCGCGCGGATTTATCAGCGGAATCGTTATAAGTCCGGACGCGAATGTTCGTTCATTAATATTTAAATGGCCGATTTGTGCGGCTACGCTTTATTGCGCGGTTAAGTGTTTTTTTTGGCCTCGTACGTTTCGGATTTTTACGATTTTCGAGTTGGAGGGCGGTGTCTATGATTTGTCGATGCGAACTTTCTAGTCGGTTTTATCGCGCTCGCGGTTTTTAACGCCTCGCCGTAGATTCGGTGGGAAATGGAGTTTCGGAAATAAGGGGCGGGGAAGTCACTTAGAGGGAACGATTAAAACTTGTTACGCAGTGGCATTCGGTAATACGGAGAATTTATTAGATAAAATGGAAATTTAACAAAGCTCTGCAGCTAGACCATTTCGAGAATTCCGCGTAAAGCGAGTTAAGCAATTCGACTGCTGCGCCACGATTTCGTAGCGATTGTTATAACTATCGGATAACAATCTTAAGTGCATAGACCGCATTTTGTGCTCCAGCTTACGCTTCATAGATAGGGGGAAATGTTACTCGCGATAATAATCAATATCAAAATTTCGTTGCAGCTCTATTATTCCCATTTATTATTAAATCTCTATTATTCCACCCATGATAATGTTCGAAGTGGAATGTTACGCCATTTTGAAAAGTTGAAAACATTGAATCAGTTCACACACCTTTTAAAACTATGTATTACTAACTGAAGAAAGAAGAAATATATGTTTGAGACGTGGCGCGATGCGAAATATGTACGGAATTTAAATCGGTTTGTTGTTAACATTAATAATTCATTATGCTTCGCTATTGCGCTATGTTGGCGATTTGAAATAATTATATGTGACCAGATTGACTAATTTGATCGCCAATAATCATCGACAACTAGCGTCGTATTATGTATAGCGCGGTGTTGACCTGGCACGCTAACAATACTGATCCTTTGACGAACGGGGTGCTTCATAACGTTGAGAGAACAGCCACTATTAATGCGTTGCTTGCTCAGATTCGACAAAATCACCACGAAATTCGCGGGATGATCTATAATACAGTAATTCCATTTGCGACATGCCGGTATAACAGGATGATAGTCCGAAATGCAGCAGATAGATAAACACTTCTTTGTCATAGGCATACGTCTTTCGAATAAAGTTGTAATCATTCATTCAATTTTAAAACATATATAAGATTTTGTTTTAAAAACCGATTAAGCATGAACAGTTACCGTAAGCATACCGTAATTTTATACGGTTTGAACATTACTTTCGTAAATTATGTCAAACATTGTAATTATATAGTACAATAATCGTTACAACACATATGTTTGTCATCTGTGGTTGTAACGTGATATCTTATTACTCAGTGGGGTTTAAAGTAAATCCCTTTCAATTTGATGTTTAATTCTACGGCAAATTGGCATAGTCGGACGATAACATTTCAAATTGGTTCCGCGCTAGGGTTTCGTTACCATCATTACCCGTAAGGGTGTAATTGCGGCAACAGTACGAATTAGAATCGTTGTGTCAATCAGATTTGATCATTGAGTCTGTCGGAGTAATTGCAAATCTGTGGAAAGTCGTTCTCACAAAATGGTAAAAACAATTCGTATTAGCCTTAAGCGAACAGTCGAGAGATAACAGAGCACTGAAATCAGAGTAGAAGATTGACCGAGAAACGAATGGAGATGACCTCGTAGAAATTATCCTATAATTCTTCGGTTCTCGAATCATGGCGTTTGCCCTTTCAACCTCATCTTTCGGCCCCCTCCCCTCCGTCCTTTCACGAAGCCACTGGCTTAATGGAAATGATGAAGTGAAAAGGTAGACGAAGAGGACAGCGTTATTGCGCTGTTCGACGAGAGAATTTTTATGGGCACAATCGGTTTCACTCCGTCGGAAATAGTCGTCCCATACCAAATGACACTGTTCTTGACGTTTGCGCGTGAAACATCCACTCGTTCGAGCCCGATCGAAGAGGGGAACAATTATATTCTCACGGCGGTGAGAATATTGTACACCGGGCATTTTAACCGATGGCATTTTTGTGTTACAGGGACACAACTCGCCGTAAGAATAGTTCGTTCGATCGGTATGCCGCGCCGAATGTTCGTTATAGCCGTCATAGCGTCGGCCGTTAACAATTTTCCACCGAACTGACCGACAACAAAGATTGCTCAGAGTCCGTAACACCGTCACTAAATTTCGATACCCACGAACGCTGTTTACAGTAATTACATTACACGACCAGCGCCGATAAATAGCCCCGTGATTGCGTTAATGCAACAACCGGCTGCCCGTAGAATTACGCCGCGCTATGTTAGGTCGACACTTTTTCCGTGACCGAGGAATCCCGCTTATGGGGAAAAATGTGGCATTCGAGGGTGACGGTCCGACGAATCAAAGGGGGGCACGACGAATAATTCTTCCCTCTCGCCGAGATCAATCTTCGTACGGGCGCGTCACTCGGGTTAGAAATCCGATGACGAGAAATGCCGGCATGGACGCGAGCCAAGAAAAGCTGAGCAACAAAACGCGGAGGGCTCCTGATCGAATTGAGGCCGGGCGAGAGTGAGGGTAGATAAAGCGAGCCGGGCAGGGGGGGGGGGAAGACAACGGGAAAATGAGGATGCCACGAACGTCGCCGAGATCAAGGACAAGCCGGCTAATCGACAGCAGTTACGGGCCATAAAGTGTTCGGCGCCGAAAATCGTTTGCCGATCGGCCGCCGCGGATCGATCCGATTCAAATTGCGTTTCCAGGCACGGAACGCCCTCCTGCCGACGGTAGAGGGGGGGCGACGAAAAAAAAAAGTGGACAAAATAAAGGCGCATGGTTATGACGAGGAAGGCCCGGGTGGCAGCGTGCCCATCAGACTGGAAGCGATTAAACCCGATAAGACGGATCGATAGATGAATTTAAGTTCACTCGACTTGCGATCTTAATCGTATCCGGGCATGGGTGATATTAATCGTATCCGGCTGCGCGACCTCCCCTTGAAAGACTCGTTAAGGGAGGATGAGGAGATGCATTATCAACCCGTGCTTCGCCAAGCGCTGTCAGCTTTAAGAACGGAGTGGGTCTACGACGTCGAGGTCGACGACGGCGGCGTCGGCGGCAGCGGCAACGGCGGCGGCGACGACCGAGACGAGGAGAAAGAGTAGGTGTAGGAGGAGGAGGGGGAGAGGGGCAAGTGGAAATAGGAGAAGGCGAGGGAGGGGGGTCGCGTGAAAGAGGAAGGAAAAGAAGAACAAGAAGCGCACTTCTCGAGCTAGATACACGACGACGTCCTTTTGTCCCACCTCCCCCCTCGCCAGCGACAACTTTTAGAGGACAGAATGATCGAGGCCTGCCCTAAAACCCGCCATCTCGCGACATCGGTCTCGCAACGGGATCGAGAGATCGTCCCTTCGCTCGAATCTTCCGCGTCGTTGCCTCGGTTATTTTTCAGTGTTCCCGGCTTTATAAGCGCAAGCTGCGAAGGCAGCCGATATCGATCTGCGCTCGACACACTCGCTCGTCTTCCCCGAAGCGCGGTCATAGCACGTAAATCGAATATTCCGTTTGGAACCGTATCTTAATTCAGCGTCGCTCTCGACGTCGCGTCGCGTCGCTTCGTTGTCTAAATTCGGAGACTCCCGAGACGCGTTAAGCTGTCAATCGGCCGAAAACAGCCTTCCCCTTGATCAAGCGATTCGCACGTCACGGCGTCGGCGTCCGCAATTACTCGCTGGGTCAATATTAATTTCCGAGTGCCAAAGAGCGAGGCGAAACTTATTCGCCTTTGAAGATCGTTTGACTGAGTCGTCAATAGGTAGCGGCGTAAAATTGTGCCGACGGATAATGTGTTAAAGAATGTTTGCGTGTAGGGGAAATAAGTTATTCGGAGGCAGGTTTCCGACGTTGATCGGATCGAGGGATCAAGCGGAAAATCCGCGCTCATTTATCGGAGCGTGGCCGGCCTGTAGCCTTATTTGGAAGTCTTTGAAGCGACGGCGGGTCGTCGATTGCCGTTTCATCGTTGAATTTCCCACGGTGCGGAAAAGTTGTCGGGCAAGTCGGGGAAAACTGCCGGCCGATACGTGTCCGGCGAAACAAATCTGAACAACTTTAAATTCACCGGTCACGCGCAAATGCCGAGTTTGGCCTCGGTGCCAGATAAGGTCAGCTTTACGGCGAGAGGAGCGGAAAGTATAATTCAGGAGTACGGGCGTCGCTCTGTTTGAGTTCGCCGAGACAGACGTCAGACAATCGGGCTCAACTTTTTTCGAACGTGCGGACGATCGGCCTCCGGCCTCGTATCGGTCCCGGTCAATGCTACCTACTACCCTCCGCGTTCCCTTTTGTCCCGCTGCCACTGCGGAAGTCTACTCGGAATATCGTCGAGCTAAGTGCAGCGGACGAGAAGGTTACTGCGGGGGATGGCTCGTTTCGCCGTAGCGCCAAAGTGAACGAGATCGAATTTACAAAGGGAAGCTGCGCGCGCGGCCAGCGAGATACGCCTTGATCAACGCGGGTATTTCGCCAATTAGGGACATTAGATGTCTCGATAATTCCGACCAAATTCCTCGCCCCTCCGCGCCAGCTGTCGGCGGAAACCTCTTGCGCGCAGAGTTATTCGCATTCTGTCGGAGCGTTGCCAGCGAGATCCTGCAATGGCGAGGTCCGGGTGCGCGGGGGTGGGGGGTGTGGCAAACGGCGAAATTGCGAGTAATTAGTCGGCCGAGCATTCTTTAACGAAGTTTCGATAGAGACGGGGGCCGGTAAATGGTGATCGAAGGCCATCCGTGCCGAGGATTGCCGACGATGACGATACCCTCTCTCCATCGATAAACTTCCATTGCCCTTACCGCTCGCTCGCTCGCTCGCTCGCTTGCACCTCATTTTCACTTCCTCCGCCTTCGCCACTTTCCGAAGAGCACCTAGAATATTGACGAGCCGAGTGACGATCCGCCAAGCCGCTTGGCGCACGAACGGCTGAGGCATAGCCCACTTTGCCCGCCTATAGCTTTCTCTATTTTAAGCGGCCCCCCCTCCCCCCCCCCCCCCGCTATATCGATACACGACGGAAGTAATATCACCCCGTGTTGCCTGCTGCCGTCAGGCAAATTGAGAGTTATGCATTTCTCGCGCCCTTACGAACTCTCGAGCCCTCTCTTTCCCCGCCATTCTCCACTTCTCGCGCGTATCCCTTGCCTCTCCCTATCTCTCCCCCTCCCCCCTTCAGGCCGCCTCCATCCTTTCTCGCCCACCCTCTGCCACCCTACCACTCTCCGTCCCGTGCACACAATTGCGTCCAGGTGCGCTCGTTGCACGTGCGCACGTTTTGCATGGCCGGGTAATACGTGTCGGCTGATCCGGAAAAGCCGTACGTCTTACCATCGCAGAACAGTGCGAGATATTGCGTTTCGGGAAGATTTAACTTCCAATGCACCGCGACTACCGCTCCTTCGCCGTCTCCTTACGGCTCTTTGCGCGGGAGTAAAGTTGGAGTTTATACGGCAACCCGTCGATATTGCCCATTTTCTGGCGCGCCGCGTCATTCGAGCGATTGACACGAACGCTCGCGGCTGGCTGTAGCTAATTTTCACTGTTGCGCGTGGAGGGGGTGAGGGGAGGCTGGGCTGCTCTCATGCAGGTGCATGCCTTCCTTGGCTCGCGTTTCTTCTCCTTCCTTCTTCTCCTGGCTGCTCCGAGGCGCGGTCGAAACTTCGGGAGAGACCTGCGTGGGAGGACGGATGAGGATGATGTATTATCGTCTGAGTCGGGTCTCCCCCAAGACGGATCACGGTTTTATATACAACTTATCGCGTTGACGATCTACCGAGCGAGACTGATCGCATTAGAGGGAGGAGCGCAAGCAGAGTACATAACGCGGAATAATGCTTTCATTTGTCGGCGGGAGAGCTTGCGGAGACGATATCGAATGTACGATCGCGGATTGTCAATGTTCGCGGGAACGGTGTCAGGTACGTATGCGTTGCGGGTAGGTCGGTGAGTGCTACGATTCTTCATCACCGACAGCGCATCGGAGACTAATAACTCAGAGTTTTCGGTAAGCTGAATTATGCATATGATATTTATTGCCGAGCCGTGAATACGATTTTATCGTCTACGTTCTTTCGCGTAAAGAGAGGGCGCATTAGAGGTCTCGCAAATCCGGGCCCATACTTTACGGCGGGATTCCTTGTAACGCAATAGATTCTGTGGGCAAACATATTTGCAACGGCGGATGGGTATTGACTGGCTCGGAAAGCGTTTTGAAGTTTAGGACCGTTCGAATGCTTCCATAATAACTCGGCTGCTCCGAATGCAGAGAATGCACGGTTGTAATGCAGTGCATAAAATGTGTAACTGCGCAAGCAAAGTTATCGCGTTGACAGCGGGATGTAGGATGGTAGTCGTAAGGAGGAGTTTTTAGCGAACGTAACGATCGCTCCTCTTTTGTGCGCGTACTTGTCACGAAGCTTCTTGTGATTGATTCCACGCTTTGCGTCAACACGCGAAATTTTACACTTTGATACTCACTCCTTTATGTTCCATCTCCCACGCTTCGCTATACATTACTCGCGCGTCATCCCGTACGTCCACGTCCTCATATTTTTCTCACGACACGGGAGCCTGATTTTCAAAGAATCTACGCAACTAGAATTTCAGTCAGCCCCCGCGCCATCATTTGTTTCGCGGAAAATAAGGACTCTAACAAATGATACTAAGCGGCGCAGTTGCCAAGACCAACGTAGTGGCAAAACAAGGCGGAGCTGATTAATGGAAACGAGACGTGCCAATAAGCGCTGCCTTACTCTTGTTCCGTCGAATATAAGATCGCTGGAACAGGCCCAATTATACAGGGCATCCCTTTTATCGTGACAGCCCTAAATATCTCGGCCGTTCTCTCGGACATGAAGAAAGAGTCGGGGCGAGCAAAACATGATTTACCCCCAAACGCACGAATAGCAATATACTACATTTTTCAACCAATTCGTTCCGCCAAAACTGTTTTCATCATAATAAAATACGGGCGGAACATGTAACAGAATCACTATTGGCCATATATCAGCCAGTTTATTGCCAATCGGGACATTCGATTCGGACGTAACAAATCCGCGCGTTAAAAGTTAGCCGCCCGATCGCGGCTAGTTATTGGCTTTGGCCGCGTTCGAAATGTGATTATCAACTTTCGCACCGCATTAGCCTTCGCGCAGTATTAAAACCGATGCGACGAGCGTGAGCGCCGAGATTCGTCGACGAGTCCTTATTTACGACGCTCCGGATTGGGTTCGCGAAAAGTTCTCGAACGTAAAGAGATGATAATAAAGGGTGCGCGCCTCGAGCAGAGGCCTTGAGCAGAGGCCTCGGGGCGAGCGAAGGGATACGTGCACTCAGGTCTGCAGCTATCGGGGCCGATAACGTGTATGGTAACACGTCGGAGTAGGTGGGCGGGAGTGGGAGGTGGGCGGTGGTAGAGGGAAAATCAGGAGCCCGAAGACGACAAAGCTCGAGAGAGACGGGAAGGCGCGCGGAGGAGGAAGACGGCGAAAACCGAAGTATTACATAGCACGAGGAGAAACTCTTTCATCTTATCAAGGACAGCGCGCCGCGCACGGTATCAAAGACGTCCCTTTCGCGAAAATATTTCGACTACTTCGGGAAGGTAAAATGCACGATGGGAAAGTTCCACGGCGAACGGCGAGCGTCGAATGAAGTGCCGACGTCGGGGGATGATTCGAGATATTTCGAGGCGGAATTGGAACGCCGTAAATTTTTCATCAATTTTCGGAACTTTCGGCAGCCGGGATAGAGCTGCGCCGATGGTAGGGAGATATTGTTTCAGATTTTCGCTGGGGGCGGCGGTCGGTAATAATGCATCGGGGAATGGAGCTCGGTGAAGTGCCGATTTTTCTGTCGACCTGACCGCCTTCGTGATTAATTGAGTCTGCGCACGCGGGATAATTCTGCTTGGTGGCTGTTAGATGCGATTATATAATCGCTTGTTCGTTTTTGCAAACTTTAGTAAGTATCGTAACTAGCTGCGCCACTCGTCTTGATTATTTGCAGATATTTGAATATAGTTATTTGTCTGAGGGCAGTCGTTACATGAGTAGAGTGTACAATGTTACGTTTCATTTCAGTTACGGTAAATGTACCTACAAATGGACATTTGAATAAAAAATGCAAAATGTTCGTGCGCGAATATTTTGCAACAAAAAAAGGTAGGCCATGAATGTTCAACAAGTGTAAGCGTAAACAAATTGGTCTGATCGTTTTAATGCGCAAAAACATTTAACCGGCATGCAATAATAATTTGTACGCTGGATGCTTGTAACTTGAACAGATTCGGCTTCTGAACGTTGATTATATTCTCTGTGGATTTCTTACAGCACGACAGTTTGTAAACAGGTCTGTTTACTGCAACGATTTTTTGCTCAGTTCACTGATAGCAAGCAAATTTCATTTTGCACGGTGCAGGGCACATTACCTCTGCAAAAAAATTATGGGAGCTGACCGTAATGAAAAGTTCTGCAATATTTATATAGCGACACAAGTGTCAATCTCTAGCGCTTTTTCATGTCTTTACTTTCGTCGTCGCATTACCATTCGCATTTTAATTATTTTAATCCGAGCATAATTGCCGCTGCTTTTTCCGAATTAAAAAACGTTTCTGCTGCACTTTTCCAAATTAATATCACCCAAAGAGTATCGTTCGCAGCGGATTACAAAGAGCACATTGTTCACCGCCGGTAAATATATATCAAGCGCAATATTTAAATCCGCAAACCGTCGTACATAACAACACCTGCAACATACCTACATATTGTTTTCGCCGTGCATTATCCTAGCGTAAATCCGCAATTTGATTTAACGCTCGGTGCACTATGATACACTGTAACAGTTAATAAGCTATACAATGTATCCATTAGACGTTCTTTACATCGTATTCAGCGGTTAAACAGCGCCTGTTATGTTCTTCCTACCGATGCGGGGATAATTAAGTTATCGATTACACGCATCCCGCACACTGCGCCCTTGCCGTCATAACAAATAGCCCGTGTAACCTTGAGCGATCCACAACCCTAGAGAAAAAACATAGTCGACGTACCGCTCGCTGCCGAAACAGTACAACGGGTCGCTTCTACCTTGCTCCATCCGCGCTAATGATCGAGGACAAACGATTCGTAGATGACGATCGGCTCCGATGGCGCATAGACGTAATGTACTCCCGGCGGATGATGACAAGCGACTTCGATTGTTGACCGACTGGAAGCCGTAATTGGAAGCGACGCCGATATGACGATGTAGACTGATGATACCCGTCGGCGGAGATGTTTCGGCCTCGTCCGATCCCGAAAACGGCTTTCAAGGCGGACAAGGTGTACACTGACGCGTCGGTAGCCGAGGCCGACGGCCAATTTCTTCCCGTCCGCAAATTATCCTGTCCGCCGATGAGCCGGGCGACGCTGACGATCGTTCGCGGCAGCTCAACTCTTCGGCAACCGGCGATTAGCGGAGAACGTACGCTTTCCGATTACGGACCGTGGCCGAGGGCGATAAACGGTATCAATGACGGGCTCTCGTTGACCAAACAGCCCGCGGAGTGCTGCGTGCACGGCAATTTGATCGAGAGGCCAATTGCCCTCGCGCCACGGTCAATCTTTTTGCGTAATGGCCGCGCGTTTTATACCGCGCTCCCGTTTATACGTTCAATTTTCGTCCGCTCGCCCGGCCTCCCATGTGTCTTCCTCCGCTTTGACGGCGAACATTTTTTTTCCCCCTTTTATTCTACCCCCCCCCCCCCCCTTGTTTTCATACCCAGCGATCGCTGTTTGAGTTACTTTGCAAGCGAAAAATTTTTAGCGTACAGCTCCTCGCGGCGGACTTCGATGTTTTTCTGCCGAGTCTCTCTCTATCCGTCCCTCTGGCTCTGTCATTCTTTCTTTGCGTACGTACGCTGCTGCTTTACGCTGGCGCGCTGTTCCGTCCTGCATCGTTAACCGGGAACTGAGCGCTCGTCGTAACGGACGCGAAACGTAAGGGGTCCAATTATTCTCGTCATTCCGTCGGATTCTCGCGATATCTGCACGCGTCTCGCCGCATCTTGCCGAGTGCGCGTCTATCTGTTTGCACTCGGTGTCAACGTGAACCGTCGAACTTTTCGACGAAGGAGCGTATCCGGGCGAATTGCGCTTCTACGGGAGGGGGTGGCGGCGATATGTTTCAGGGGTGGAGAAGGGGTGGAAGGAGGGTGGGTGTAACGATTCGCGGAGCAATCGTAATCCTGCCGTACTCGCGCGCCGCATGATTCGGTGGATCGTCGGGTAGCTTCAGATTATGAAATGGGCCGGGGGTGAGGGGATATAAGGAGGGGCGGCAAAGGATGAAGAGACGAAGATTGAGGATGGAGAATGGCGGCGGTGCCGGCGGGGGCGCGTTCGGCGTCGCAAGATATACACGCGTGATAAACGCGGAAACGAAGATGTTTCCAATTTTTGGACAGCGGAACTTTAAAGTCGCCTGGAGATCGGCCAAGAGCGCTGCTATCCCATCCTGCCGCAGGATTACCTAGCGAGAGGAGCCGGCAAGCAAACGATACTTCTTTCCCGTTACCGTGAACCCCTCTGCCCGGCTGCCCTCTTGTATCCACCAGACAACCGTTTCGTCCGCGGTGTCTCTGTTCCGGGTTAAGTAAAAGAGAACGAGAATGGAGGGGGGGGGGGGGTGGGCAAGGAGATTTTATTTATCACTGTCGCCAGAGGAAGTTGTAGGTGTTTCCTTCCCAGCGGTACCTTCTGTGTCGCGCGCCACTTGATTGTCTTAATAAAGTGGACCCGCGTTTACTATTGAAGCGCTTTCCATTACATTGTTAAGACAGACATTCTACATTGACGGCCTTTTCCGCGCAGAACGGCAGAACGCACTGTCGTAAGGGATGCGCTTTTCGTTACTCGATCAATCCGATGTCGCTGAATGACGTCATTGACGGGTGTGGACGCCGTTACGCGTTGATTTTCGGGGATATATCGGCAGACACTCGGAACACGCGGAATTTATGATATAGGTACCATAAAGCTGTCGTCTGGGAGAGTGTACTTTCATAAGATTACGGGATGATGGAAGACTACTTTCGTCCTTTCGTAGTAATACTTTTTATCGGTCAATAGTCTGGCCATCTATATGGGCGATCTGTCAATGATTACAATACCCCGTACGCCCCTCGCATAACAAATGCATGCCGCAGAATGTTTAGGTGGATAGTAGAAAAAAAAGTGAGCCCGTGAAACCGATATTTGACTTTCGCCGTAGCACGTCGTTGAGGGGGGAAAATCGAATATACCGCGTACAACTTGACGCGCTGCGTGCTGCGGCGAAGCGATTTAACGTTGCGCGGTGATAATTTGCAGTTCGGTTTTGTCATTCGATCCGGCGGCGAGAATGGCGGTTAAATGTAATTTATTCGACGCGAATGTCAGGCTAAGCTTCTCGAATTGCTCCGGCTTGACCGGGCACGCGTCTAGCCGCGAATTTCTGCCGGAAGAGCTCTTGACGACTGTCGGCGAATCTAAATGACGAGCGGGAGAGAGTGAGTGAGTGAGTGAGTGAGAGAGAGAGAGAGAGAGAGAGAGAGAGAGACTGAGTCAGACAGAGAAAATCAACCTCTCATTCCGAAGTGCATTCTCGCGGAAAATCGTAGCTCCGCCTGTCGTCGTCAGGCACAAAGGAACTAAAAACGTCAACGCACGACATAACGGGATCCAAACGAGATCCGAGGGACATCGGGCAGCTTCCACCGCCTCTTCTCAGGCGTGACCCCGTTTCTCAAAAAACTTTCGCCCATGCCCGACTGCCGACGGAATACCGAAGCGCGCTCGGTCTCGTCGACGACGACCGCAAGATACACCGCGCTCAGCCTCCAATCTGTTTCGGGGGCGAATATCGTGACCAGTTCGCCTTGCCGTAAATTAAAAAAGACCCTCTACGATGCGCGCGCGCGCGCGCGCGCGCCCGCACGAGCGCGGTGTCGTGCATCCGCCGGCGTCGAGACTCCCAGAAAACTTTTCACTTCCCAGAGCCCGCCGGACGCGTGTGTGCCGCTTCCTCGAGCTGGCGAACGCGGCAGGCAGCCGCGGGAGCATGAGGAACGATTGGGGGAGGGTGGGGGAGGGGTGAGTTCGCGGGAGAGTACACTCGTTGTTGCCGGCAGGGATAAGCAGGCGAAAACGCCGACTCGCAGGAGGAACTCGCGAGGTGACAGGGTGCGGGCGACGCTGGCGATCGTTATCGAAAGTAATTCGACGGATATTCCGTCGCTCGTGCCCTCTCACCCCCCCCTCGCCTCGCCACCCTCCCCGCCAGTCAGCCGACACTGTATCCCCGAACTACTCGAGGTACGTGAAGGGTTTAGATAACGGCACGCCGGAGAGTTACTCCAAACTTTCTCACTTCCCTTCTTCGAGGCCGGTCGTGCCGCGGACTTCTCGCCTTCCTTTTTCCACCCTCATCCCCGACAATTCTGGCGTCCTCTCGCTTCCACCCGCCGCAAATCAGCCTCTCCAGGCTTTCGCGCCAGCCGAGGAAGCATCGTGCGCCTTTCTTGCACGTCCACCTCTAGCCCCCCTACCCTCCTTCACCCTCTACACCTTCCCTCGACCCCTCCCTCCCACTCCCCCACCACTCCGCATCGCGCCTCCTCGCCTTTCACCCTCGTCGACCCCCTTTCCCGGCAGCCGCGAACTTTCGAGCGACAGTTTGACAAAATGCAGATTTCCTTCGTTTCCCTGACAACGATCGGTTTTTCTGCTTCTTCCGCCTTACTCACCCTATCCCCGACACCCCCTTGTCGACCCCTTCGCGAGCCCTAGCACGCGTCTCAGGTTACTATACGTCGTCGCCAGCGTCGCTTTTCCTCCTCGGCCTGGCATCTTTCATGCCTCCTCGTTCGATGTCCTTTTTCACTCCCTCTCGACTCTCGTTCTTGCACGCGCGACTAAGCGTCCAGTATCTTCTCCCTCTCCATCTCTCTCTCTCTCTTTCCTTCTCTGACTTTCTCCTATCGTAGCCCACGTCGCGACTTGCTCTTTTTTTATCGTTACAGGCCACGAGATTCTTTCGTTGATCAGTGTCCTATTCGGCTCTTCGTCTATCGGAGTCTGTTCGAGAGTCGGAACTTTCTTCCTGAACCTGCGGCTGCCAGTCGGGGCTCTGGCAGGTGTCCGTATCGATGCTCGGCGCAAAGCCGCGTTTAGCGCACGCGTGCCTGCACGGCACGGAGCCGCGGATAAGCGTAAGTGCACTTTTCCACCGGCAGACAGTTTTATCCACATCGAGAAGTCAGTTGCGTGGCAACTACCGCCTCCGGCGAGCATCATCGCCGGTGGCGTCGTTCAACGAGCGCGGATATATACATGCCCCACGTACGTACATACATGCATACGTACCTATCGCCGCGAGCGTTTCTAATACCGAAGTCCGTTCGTACGGCGCGTGATCCGCGGATTTAGGTTGTAAAACAAGCCCTTTCTACGAGGCCGGCTTATCAAGGTCCTACCTCTCCCGGCCCTCCGTCTTTCAACCGTCTAACCGCCACTGCGTAAGCCCTGCCAGCCATCACCTCCAACCTTCAACCTTCCTGCACTCTTCCTCTTTTCCCGACTGTCTCACCTCTCCGCTCCCGCTTCACTCTCCCATTTCCTCTTCCACGTCAGTTCGAACGGACCGACTTTCACCGCGTGCGTTCGACCGAATGATCACGAGCGGCATGCTAATGCACCGGGAGGATGAATTAAATTGGATCAGAGAGACCGTGCCGTCGCGGCCATTCACGGAAATTGTCGACGAAATGAAAAGTCTTAAGTGTGCCAATATGGTTACCCCTTGCCCCGTTCAATTTCGCGCCTGACACTTAACTTTCGATACGACGTCGCTCGCCCTTTTTAGCGTAATAAGGGCGGAACTTTATGCACGGATCTCGGCGAGCGTGTCTGTGGATGTATGCACGAGCGTGCGGAGTCTGGATGTACGCGTGGGGGCGTGCATTCGAAGTGGAAGGAGAATAGGAAGTGCGGGGGCGAGTGCACGGAATTAATTATCGATCGGTCAATTTGGAACACAATAGTCGTTGAGCTTTAACATCATCCCGCGCATTACTATGTATTTCCCGATGCCCTTTCAAGGCGTGGGTGCGGAGAGAAGAGCGTACGAAAATTCGGTCATTGGGGTATTACGACGGGCAATTATGCGTGGAATAAATAATTTATTCGCTCGCCTAGCGCGGACTTAAGGGCCATGAATTTCGGATCGATCTTCAGGCTGTGCTAGTGATTGCTGCCCGATGGGAGGGGAGGAGGGATTAGGATTTTCGGTTAGAATTTTTTGAGGCCGAATCTGACGGTGATACATCATCATCGCTGATCGTTTATTAAATCCAGTGCGGACGGGCGAGTTTAAAGATGACGAACGAGTGAGATGTTTCTCTCTCGTTTGCGGGGAGTAAGTACAAGGGCGAGTACGATTTTGAGTGAGTTTAGAAATAGAATTAAACGGGCGTCGTAAAATCGTCGTTAACAGTTCACTACACCTACTCCGGGCGGATTTCGGAATAGTCGATTTTTAGTGCCCCAATAAATTGCCGTCCGACGGGGTGGAGCAGAATGATTACAAATTTGGATTGGGAAATTTGGAAAGTGATTTCAGCGGAGTTAATGAGCCGTTTCGGATCGATGATGCTCCGCCGCGTGGAAAATCGCCCGGGGAAAAGAGTCCCCAGGCTTTTGCGCCATAAAACTTTTTTTTTTTTTTTGGTAGGCTAAATCCACGATGTGTTTCGAATTGTAAGCGTAACCCCAGCGCGATATCCTTCGCCGATGGAATATTGAACGAGCGAATTGGAAGCTATGGTCATAAGCAGGATTAGCTTGTCAACCGGCCGATAATTATCGGCAGTATGTGACCAATGTTCCTAATTGCAGGTTCAAAAATTGCCAGATAAATCAATACAGGAAATAAAACTAAATTTAACATTCCACTACGTCTATAATTATTTATACAAGTTAATGTCAATAACCCAATATCATTCGCTGACACATGGATTGATTGTCGTTTGCTGACATTTGATTTATTTTTGGCGCCCGACAGATTGAACAGGGCAATATAAGTATCCTTTTATATATGAACGTCGAGCAATTTTCTGTTGTGTTTTTTCGTTTTTATCGGCAGCTAAATTCAATCATCGATCGGATGTACATAAATACGTCTTCAGCCGGCGTGTGCCCGAACTACGCGTGCGCGACATAGACAAGCGTGTCCCGAACCAATTTGTCAGGACAAAAATTCGAGGAGAGTGAGAATGGGGAGGCGAGCCGCGGGGTGGGGAGGGGAGTCTGGGTCGCATGAGAAACGAGCCGGCGTAAATTAATGTAGCTCGCTCTAGGTTTTCGGTCGAAGCTTTGAGAGTGTCACCTTTGGGGTGTAGCAAACGTGGGTGGTAGCTTGGCCGGGAAAGGGGTACCCGACGGGGCGAGACGGTAGGGGAGGGGGCGGGGGGGGGGGGGGAGGCCGACAGGAACGGTAGGTTAAGCCTTGACGGATGCTTTTAAAGTAAAGTAAAAAAAAGTGCTTCCGTGAAGTATCTCCCTTTCACGGTGGATAAATCCCGCACGCGCTGTAGGAACCCTGAAAAGAGATAAGCGTTCGCGCACGAGAAAAGGGATCTTTTATTTTTTTTTCCCATCCCTCTCCCTCCTCCCTCCTCCTCTACCGCCCCCTCTCAATCTTCCTCCTCCTTTTTTTTTTTTTTTGAAGCGACATCGTCGGCGGACGGCCAGCGCAACTTCTCACCTCATCTCCCTCTCCCCGTCTTTCTCTCTCCCCCCTACCAACTCCCGGTCCTACGTCTTTCTTCTACTCCCCTTTCCCGCTTTCACTGCGACGAGACCCGAGTCCATCTTCTACCGTCACCTTATCCCGACGTCCTCTCCCACCTTATCTCTCCGCGGCCAGCATCGCATCTCCCTCACTCCCACGCCTTTCTTCCCACCGTCTCGGTCTCAGTCTCGCTCGCCTCTCCTCATAAATAATAAATGGCTAAATGGGGGTCCGCCAGACAGGCGGTACATTTAGTCTGAACCTTCCCGCCGCCCCGGATGTAAAGTGTTCCCATACACCGTGGAGGCCCGCTGGGTGTACGCGCGGAGGAAGGATTAAAGACGTCTGCTTCCGTCTGTCTTTGTCTGTCACCCGTCTGTCTTCGATGAATCGTCTTCCAACGTTCCGCCCATTATCGTCGCCGTCCTCTCAGCTCACTTCGCGCTACGTCACTCCTGTTCCTGCCTACGACGTCCTGCGTTGCTCCGAGCGGTGGCCACCCTACAGCTGATCGCAGCGAAGAAGAGCTCGGAACGTGGAACAGGTCGCCCGAGAAGTCCGATGGCGAAAGATGAGCGTGGAATTTTCCGACGATCGGCCCCCATCGAGCGAAACACGAACGGGGCAATTTTATAATGATCTTCTCGCAGGTCGTACGGCAGCGGAATTCGAAACGGGCAATTTGCTCGGTGATCTCAACACCCTTTGTTAATGGACGACTAAATCCCGCTTCATCGTTTTATACCGATTACGTCCGGTTAGCCCCGTAATTTGTCGGCGATACGAAAATTTGCCTGGCAGTGGCCGATCATCCGGATGATTTTTTCAGCGTCGCGAATTAGTAGCCGTCGAACGATACGATCGACAGTTCATTTTGGCAGTGCGTTTCATTAAAAACTTACGGGCAACGAATGCGCAACATTGATATGCGTGCGCTCCGGTAGAATGACGAAATATCAACCCCATCCCCTCATACCCTGCCTGTTTGTAGCCCGCCCTTTTTGCCTCCTGCGCGGAACGCGTATTAATCATGTTCCTGATGATTTTTTCATTTCACGCTCGGGCAGAGATGGGAATATCCAACCGAGCGTGACCAGATGGATCATTTAAAAAGTCAGCCCTCCCGGTAACTCAGTACCTGTCGAAATTCGATTTCACGGAACCGTAAGCCAGTAAACTCGGTATCCTCTTCGATCTCGGTTTTACAGGCCCGTAATCCAGAATGGGCAGCGTCGGAATTGTAGAAGCTAGCGGCACCGTCGGTTTTCGTGCTCGATTCTTCTTCATCCGTTTCGATTCGCACCGTGATCGAAGATAGTAACAAGCGACGACCATTAGGTAGTAAATTAACTCGACGGCGCTTAGCAACGATCCACCCAGAAAGAGGCCAATGATGCTGCCGAACGATACTGGAAATATACAGGCGTTAGGCGACCTTCAATTCGTCTCGCTGCACCGTTACGATTTTGTCAGATACTCAGTGGCTTTGTTCTGCGGATCGATAACGTTTCGGACGTAACGACCTGGAATAGCGTGAAACGATTATTAAGCTTTTACATTGCAGTGTGACGTTAAAAGTAAAACAGATCGGTGTTTTTAGTGACGCGCGGTATAGATATTTGCGTAACATGCAACTTGAACAACATCCTCTTCCCTACTGCAGATTTAGTGGTGTGCTAAGGTGCCATCATATTCGCTGTCTTTCTTTTACTCAGCTCCGCAAAGTATACCGAGACTGTTGATATAAACTCTCCACCCACGAGGAGCGGAGTTTGATTTACGATCGTTCTTGATAATGTAAAGTGTCGTGAATTATGGTGCGTACTTTGGCTCATCTACCTCAAGGCATTACTAAACTTTCGTATATTTCTATGAAACATTTCGCCTTTATGACCCTGATACTTTCCCAATAATAATTTCTGGCCATTAAGATTTTAATAATTCGATCAATGGGGTTTGTTCTCGAAGTTAATAACGTCGCGTTCCAAATATGAAAATCACTTTCAGCGTATTTATGGACTGCAATTTGACATGAAACCTTCACTAGCACGTCACTTTTCATACTCAGAAACTTTCCAGTCTTCATCTTGCAATTTCAATAATGCAACTCATGCAGGAATGTAATTGTATCAACTTCTAATACACACAACAGATTACACAAAAATCTCTAGAAAATGCACATCATCTGATCAGCCATTATGTGTATAACTCCTAAATTCAAAATGCGTAACGCTTACAAAATATTAACCGTTTCACTGTATACAATTTAGAAACGCAAAGACTAACACGGTTAACGCTTGAGCGTCAAATTCCAAACGGTTCTAGTTCAAATCTATGATCGGACGTTACGTCCATCCGTTAGAAGCCATTAACTGCACGAGTGATACGTTACCAAGGAGGTCGAGCCTGGTGAAGACAATGTCGGTCTTGTACCGGAAACTCGTCTGTCCCGCAAAGTGGACATCAAGTTCAATGTTGTCCCGCCTCTGTATAGGAACGGTAGCGATCTGCGAGTTGTAGATGTAATACTCGCATTCTGGCGGACAGTCGCACAGCATTGCCGGATTCTTCCCGACGATACTCTCGTCCGTGAGTACGTAATAATCGTTGAAAATATCTTCACCGCCGGGGCAGACCGGAAAAACGGATAAGTGTGAAAAGAGGGGAGTGGGGGGGGGGGGGGGTGCAGAAAAATGAGAATAATGCGAACGACAGTGAGTGGGCAATGTTTACGGGCGTTACATGAGATTTCGCTTTTTTTTGGCGAACAAGGACGTAAGGATCGTGGGTTAGCGTGGCTGGGATTAGCCATTTGCCTGCCTTCTCTAAGTGAGCCACGAATATGGCGGCAGTCGCATACATTATTTACAATTCAATTCAAGACGCCCCGAGCGGTTCGTGGGACGCGCACCTGGGGCGACTTTACCTCCTTCCGCGGTATTGACCATGACCCCCCGATTATGGTAACTAGGATCGTTATTAATCCTTCATTTATCACGGCGACCTAACCTCCGCTGACGGATTTTAATGCGCCACGTTCAATATTAACGTTTTGCGGTTCTTCTGACGCGTCCGACTACCGCCGACTCGATCGATATCGCGCTCATTGGGGATTAATGAAAATTGGCGAAGTTTCCCGGGAAATGTTTAAGCAGTCCTTCAATTTTTCAGCTTTTAATTTCGGGCGTTGCTACGCGCTGACAAACGATCCGATGCCGGATTGACGGTGATCGACGTTAACCATTCGACGTCTAATGTATTACTGAGAACGGAGACATGTAGGTGGGATGTACGGAGTCTGTCAAGTGTGAACGAACAATTAGCTTACGATGTCTGTCGCTAGTTTACGACCTTGAATTCAGGGTCGTCGAGCATTTGGCACGTGCGGATATAAATTTATTATGGAATAAGGTGGAGCGGCGAAGTAGGACAATATGACTGCGTAAGTTGATACTATTCCCACGACGGATACTTGAGGGACCTTGTTACATCGTTGCCCTTGACAGCATCGTTACTCGTAAAACAGTAACGATCCGCCGGTAGATCAAGGTATTCACGAGTTAGGATACCTCTCCCAGCGATATGCCTACAGACTTTATGACGCACATTGTTCGTTGTTTATAATCGGGCCGATCGCTCTCGGATACGTCCTTCTTAAAAAGCATCCATAATTTACGCCCTCTGTATAGAGTTTTACATTCACTCACTCGCGGAAGAATAGCTGTGCCTCCGCACGGCTCTGACTTTATACGACACTTTCCCTTAATGTTACGACCTTGACGATAATCGCGTCCGATAATATTGTCATGATCGCGTGCTCCAGATATTCCCTTAACACTAGGACTACCGACGTTTCCTACTTATATTTTCATTTAACTTACCCGAATGATACAAGTCAATGCGTTTGAACTTACAAAATGGTAAACAATTAATCATTTATCTATTTTAATGAATGCTCAAAAATATTTCAAAGGAAATGATTCATTAGAGAAAAATCACGTTTAAGATACGGTCAGACTAGTAACTTTGGTCAGTTGTTCTAATGTTAAAGCACATAATTACTTCACGAATCCGCTAACACGTGAATCGAACGCAAAACATTCGTTCGTTAAATTAATTCCTAAAATAAATGCGGCAACAAAAGATAGTTT
This sequence comes from Anoplius nigerrimus, assembly GCA_914767735.1. Classification (NCBI taxonomy): domain Eukaryota; kingdom Metazoa; phylum Arthropoda; class Insecta; order Hymenoptera; family Pompilidae; genus Anoplius; species Anoplius nigerrimus. The sequence continues at coordinate 14,226,903 of OU612078.1, forward strand.
CTCATCGGAAATGAATGAGACCGTCAATAAAGCAAGCCAATTTGTACGTTAAGCCCAATCTTGTTAACTCCGACTGACTACTCACCATTGTACTCGGCCAGGCACAAGAAATCCTGCACGCCGCATTCCCGTTGTCCATAGGGTAGCTCGTAGACTCGATAGATATTGAGAGCCTCGATAATGGAGTCGAGGTTGGCCACGTGCGCGGTCGAGGGGAAAAGAAAGGACGGATTGCATCCGCAGTACTTAATGACGTACGATCGTTTACACAAGGATATGCATGTCTCCTGATTATAGATGCCGGTCTCCTCGTACTTGCACGGTATCCTGATCTCGTCGAGCTCGAGGACGCGCTGGGTCGCGTATCCGGAAATGCAATCTAACGATACGCTGAGGGACGAGCCCGCTGGCATCATCGTTCCACTGTTTGGCCACACCCGCGGTCCGCTTATCATCAGGGTGACGCCACCCTTCTCAACTGCGGCATTCACAATGCAAGCCTTGATCAACGACCTGATACGTCAGTAATATACCACCCTCAATAAATCCCTATCGCGCGCCTGTCAGCATTAAGAAGTCCAGTTTTATACAGTGCGTAGTCCCGTACAAGCACATTTGCCGGCTAGAATTATCGGGTTTGCTTCGACGGCTAATTAATTATATATAACGCCTGCCGAGGTACGCGTGGCACAAAAACACGCATTTCAAACAAAACATTTCAGATTTCGCAAGCAAAAATGTTATTGAGTGTATATTGTTCTCTCGCGTTTCATGAATCGTGCTGTTTTTGATGACGGGTCCGTAGATTTTAGTACTAATAATGATTAGCCGCCAGCGTCATTCCGCATACAAGTTGGGAGCTAAACTGTTGGGTACTGATACAGATAACACGCAAACACGATACCCCTTCCGATTCCGATCCCGGCATTATCTCGGCGCGTTGAACCTGTTACGTTCACTCGACGAGCGCGATAAATAATTCAGCCAATTAAATGTTTGCCACGTCGCGGACGCCTGTTTAGCAAACTCAATTAAATTTTTTCCCCGCCCCTCTCGCGACTCCGTTAATACTTCATCGTGTAACCTGCCATGCGGTCGACGTCGGTAATAATTCTGCGCGTGCGAATATCATTGTTACTGCCAATTATTACCGTACAGGAACGTGGGCGTGAGTAAATAATGCAGGGCTCAGGCTGAATAAAAATTTCAAGACTTCGGTCAACCGCGCACAGCCTGATCGCGATGTTATTTACCTGCTGTGTTGTTCCTGCCACGAGAGAATCGGTACGATTGAAGCGGGCGTCGTTTCGAAAAATTAAATGATTCCTCGCCGGCGAGCGAATGAAAATGGCGAGGGTAATCATTTATTCAGTCGAGTTACACGAAACAATTTTCTCTTTACCCCGGTTAAGGGCTTCGTAAACAGCGTTTGCGGTTACATACTCCCATTCGGCCGAATTGTGGGAGGGATTTGTATTTTCTACCTTTTATCCCGAATAAACTGTGAACTCGGTGAAACTGGTAAAGTTTTCGTCGACCGCAATTGGCCAAGAGTAAGTAGCTCCTCACTCACTTATTTCACTAGTAAGATTGTGAGTTGTCGGACCGCAGTATGTAATTCCCTCTGTTTTATTCCTTCGTGTAGCCCGTAAAACGCTGAGCACAGTTCTTTTGTCGTATCTGGTACCAGTAAATCTGTGAGTAGCGGGTTAACCAAAAACAGGCAACTTGCGCGAATTTGATTTGGATCGGGTCTGGACATTGTTCGTCGGGACCACGGAGAACCGAAAAATACGTTATCCGGTAGTGCTCCCCTAAAATTCATTTCTGCATAGTGGAGCCAACAGTTCACCTAATCCTGTTCAGCTTTTAAAACGCTTTATACACGTACCCGTCTATACGATGCTCGCGTTATACCGGACGCGTTCTCCGAACCGAAATTAACCATTTTAGCGGAAAAATGCTTTATCTTCGTCGGGTCGTAATTTTTGCTGATACGCCATTGAATGCGTCATTTAACAACGGGACACCGCGAGCGGCCGATATTTTAGAACGAATCGCCGATTCGTTAACTCGTAATAAAGACACGAATCGATTCCCGTGTCTGCCGAAGAACAAATGAGCGCGCCCGAATAATTGAACGAACAACAGAGAATTTGTGACTCCCATCGTTTTTTATCCGAAAGTAACCATATCGATCAATTCGGCTATCAATCCCGCGGCTTTGCAAAATTAAAGCGCTCTACACGTCCACCCGACATCTGCGCGTCTACGCTTCCGCACACATACGTGGCTGCACATCTACACGTTCACGTTTCTTGCCGGCTAGATTCGAGCCCGCGAGCGGGAAGGGCGCGACAAATTGACTGGTCTGCGGTAAAATTGCGCGAAATTCGTCCGCGGAAAATTTCAAAGTGAATGAACCGCCGCGGACGGCGTGTAGTAGAACGTTGAGCCCGGTCGTTACTGAAGCGCGCAATATCCAGCAATATGGTGTCAGTTCCACTACGAACGACTGTCATCATTAAGCGCTTGCGGTGGCCGCGCTGGCTGCCGGTTAATACCTTCTAGGCCATAGAGCTGATCCATCCCGCAAGTAATCAAAAACCGACACGGCACTATATAACGGCCTCACGACTTATTACTGACAGATTCGCGGTTAAAGCAGGACGCCTCTTAGTCTCGATGCCGAACTCGCGGATAACGGACGTCGCGCTCATCAACCGGATGAGTCGCAATGCTATATGATCGTGTCCGCCTCTGACGTCCGCGCGACGTCCTTTCTCTGATCATCGTTAAGTGGACCGCTTCCAGGCGTAATGGATAGAATGATTGCCAGTGGGATAATGTTCGGACCGATTTGACCGAATTTTGATACGTCTGTACCGGGCGGAAAATAAAGATCCTATCATACGTACGAACATGTTCGAGTGAACGACTACAAGGACCTTAGATAATCAGCGCTTTCGCCTACAGGAGTTCTTAAAAGAGAGTGCTATATTAGAGCCGTGATCATATTCATCTTCAATGAATCCGTGATACTCATAATTAATCAACTTTCACTCTGCATTCCCCATTAATATCGACTCCGGAATACGATCATCCACGCAATACCAATTAGAGCAAAAGGCACAAAGATAAATCAATATACCCGTTAAACTTCGTCCTCATCGCATCCTAATTCAGCGAGTCGTCCTCGCTCGTCCGTCCGACAACAAATCCCGACGCCGAAGTCGTCGAAACGAAGGGGGGCCCGGCCAATCAAAGTTGCTCGAAATTCGAGCCGCGTGAATCAGGAGGATCGCGCGAAGTTGGCAATTTGACGGGCCGTGCACCCATCGACTCGCCGGTGATACGCGCCTTCGTCTTCCTGATTTGCGGCACCCAACCCCCCCACCCACCCTCTCCACGATCCGGCGCGAAACTTGAATCTGCCCCCCACCCCCTCCGCAAATCCCCACCAGATCCTGATAGCACGGAGAGTTCACGAATTCCCGCGGCAGTCGTTTCGAGCCAAAACTATGCGCTCCCCGGTATAAAAGCGCAGCTCCCGCGATAAGACCGCGAACGTGCCCGGTCGTATGTTCCAGTCAAAGAGCGACGACTTCGCAGCGTTAACATTCCGTAGAAGGATTCACGTCCTTCGGATAGCGGCTACGGTCCTTTCGAACTTCGGCGTCGCTAACGACTGGGGCCCAATGGCAAATCGATAAAAATTTTCACGTACACGAGCCGTCGCACACGTAGTCAGCTCCCTCCACCTCTCCGCATCCGGCCCTTCCGGCGGCGCAGTGGGGCTCATTCATTTGTCATTCGCTCGTCGTGCGCTCGTTACATTCCACGCCGTTTATGTACATTCGCCGGAGCCCCGCGGCGAGATCCGAGATGATAAATCACCGGACGGGCCTGGAGGAAGGGAGGAGGTTTTTCGACGGGACGACCGGGCGTAACGTGATTTCTTGGTTGATAGAAGATCCGCGGCGAGTGTCTATTATATAAAAAGACAGGTGTCCATTGTTTGTATCTGTCCGCGAGGCCGGTGACGATGTCGTCGTCGACGGCGGCGGGTGGGGGGAAAAAAATCAGAGAGCCGAAGAAGGATCGCGTCGTGACCGAGACAAATAGCCTCGAATTTATCCAGAAATGGCGCGGGTAACGAATTTGTGCCCGGGAGAGTTTGCGTTCGGACGGAGGGAAGCGGAAGGCGCGCGCGGATATGTCAACGGCGATGGATTTGGCGGAAAATGTTTCTGAACCTCTTGAGCCTAGGTTCCCGAATTCTGTGGAGTGGGGGAGGCGGTGGAATGATTTGCGTAAGGATGTGCATTCGGGGTACTGGCATCGTAAAGATCGGGTAAATGCTCTGGGCGAGGACGTTCGTTCCGACTGGTCATGAATTCGAATGCGCGCGGTAATAATAAGCGATACTGGGAACGACGCGAAATTGAAAGCGTACGCAAACAGGGAGCCACGAAGAGTATCCTACCATCTCCCAAGCGAAACTGACGTATTTAACGGCATCGTACCGGAGCATATTTCCGTTTGAACGACAAATCCTGGGAATGACAAGCGTCCCGCGGCCATTGTCATCGCCGGCAGGAAGCGGGCAACGAGAATTTACCGTAAGTAGGGGCCGTTACAAAATTCGCCGGAAAACAGTCGACCGCCGCTGTAAAAACGGGTAGGACAATGAAAGCACAGGTTGAAAAGACTTTGCGGACGAGCGCGAGGTAAAATGAAATTGTCCTGTCCGGCAGCTCGAAATATATCCGAATGAAGCCTTAACGCGGTACCGACGCACCTTCGCCAGGCTAGCGTTACATCCTTCCAGCCGACGAAAGGAACTCTGTCCTTCGAAGTAACCCGAATGTAACACTGATTGCGCGCCGTCTGCCAGGACGAAGTCCTGGAAAGGGCGAGTGGCGACATAATTGAATCCTGTTGCGCAACGCGAATTTCACGGAGTCGACCTGCCGCTCGCGTCAGTTCGCGTAGGTCCGCGTCGGTTGGCATCGGTGGTTCGCATCGGTTGGCGTCGGTTGGCGCCGATTCTCAGCACTTTCGAGATTCACTCACTTACCCGATTCCGGTGGCTTGGTAGCATTGTTAAGATGAATCGTGACTTTGACACCGCTCCAGTCGCCGTAGCTGGATACCCTGCGTGGCCTTGGCTCGTCGTCGCTGATCCCCGGAGCGGGCTCGGCGAGCTCCGAGTTGAACGAGTAGCAGAATCCGTACTCGGTCTTCTGCAGCTCGAATATGTCGCAGCAATTGCGATTCGCATTACGCCACCAGCAGTGGGAGAACATGTCGTGGCAGCTGGGCGTCAGCTCGCGGAGTACCTGCGTGACGTTGACACCTATCGTTGGGAAAGAGACTTGTGAAAACAGTCCCTGTCTCCGGCGATGGAGCTCGATTTCCGGCTACGTGACCTGGGGCTGCCCGATCGAGAACGTGGCCTGTCCCTTCAGCACGAGACGCTAATAATATTACCTAAAGACGTACGTTGGGGCCAGAGAGGAAAGAAGCTCAAAGGAATGCAGGTCTAATTTGCTGAGGATTATGGCTGTCACGTATTGTTGGCAGGACAAGCGAGGAGTGTCACAGATTGGATCGGATCGACTGATATGAACGGTATTAGCATTGGATCTCTTCCGTTCCGGTTCATTTCCGTTCGGCTTCCAACTGCTCGCGTGCTCGCTTCGTTGAAGGTTGATGGAATTATCAGTTTTAACGTGCTCTTAAATTCGACCTGTGGCAGGGACTGATCATTATGGCCGGATCTCGAAGTTAATGATCTTGGCTGGCGATTAACGTTGTTCTCGGGTTCGTAGAGGGATTAATCGCCGCCGCTGATTGTCGGAGTTGGATTTACGAAAGTTCGAAGGTTGCGCCGCTAAAGTTTCCCGCTCGCCGGCGCTGAGATATCGGAGGAACGGACGCTTACGAATAAGACATATTGTGTATCGCGTATTCCGCTCCTTACCCCGATAGCATCCGAACGCGAAACACGCGACTTGACGTGAGCACCTACCCCGACGTCGTGTGCGCCTTACGAGTCCGCTTATGTACTCGCGTGTAACGAGTGAATTTTCGCGGAGAACGATCGAGATTACGGGAGCGGGAAAACGGCGGAGATTAAATCCTTACCAGGAAAACATTTCCAAACGGCCTCTAACCTCCGATACTTCCGCGGCCCCTCGACTCCTTCTCCCCCTTCCGGTGGAGAGCTTGTAACGCGACCGATCCTACGCCGGGAAAACATGAGAACTCCTCGGCGAGCTCCGAGCGAAACGTCTACCAGTTTGTCTTCCAATCGCGAGGGCCGCGATAAAATCATCGAGGTTGACCGAAAGTAGCTCGGTAAACGTTTTCCTTAGTGCCGAGATTCGCTAGTTTGTCGGTAAACTCTCGGGTCACCGGAACGTCGCCCGAGGGCCGAATCGGTCGAACGTTCACGAGAACGAGATGAAGCCCGGCACGAATAGGGAGAGGGAGAAGGATAGCGCCAGGAGGAGGATAAAAGGAGGGGAAAGAGAATGAGGGGGGAGCTTGGCGAAGGTAAAGCAAGCATCGGGCAGTCCGGACGGGAGAGGAAAATTTCGTTTTCGACGCACCGGCCAGGCCTCGAAGGTCTCGATCCTTGAGGAAGGTAAGCTCGTCGAAGTCGCCGAAGGTGATGGTGGACAGTTTGACCAGCATCAGCCGGAAAGTCTCGATCGTCGCGGCGTCGGTGGTGTCGTTCGGCAAGATCCTCCTCTCGATCTCTGACACCTTGCGCCAGTCGATCCTGTCATTCGGGCAGACTGTCACGCTGGGGAACGGTACGCCGGAGATCTTGTAGTTCGTCGAATCGATGCTGACGGACGTGGGCGCGGCCTGAAAATATTGTTCGGACGCAATTTGCATACACGCCTCCCCCCCTCCATCCGCGCCCGCCGAGAGGTATTATATGCCGCTAATGGAGATGGAGTTTTTTCCCCCTGTATAGGCGGCGTCGAGTTTCTAATTACGGTCTACAAATTGCGACGGGCATTCAGCGTGCAACAATGGAGAGGGACGGGAAAGGGAGGAAGCGGAATGTTTCCCTTTTTCTTTATTTCCTCCCCCTCCTCGCCTCTTTCATTTTTTGTTCTGTTTCGCAAAGCCACGAGGATCGTGAATCTTTGAAAGCGGCTTCGCGAGCTTTGCGTCGCGATCTTATCGCGGATTCTTGTTTTTGACAGCGGTTCGGACGTCAGTTAGCTTTCTACTTGTTCGGAGGACTGATCGGGATCGAGGTGTTCCCTATTCGAGCTGGGAGCGGAATCAAATGCGTCTCCTTCGATATGCCTGCGCAGTGATTAAGTTGAACGTACGGCGTTAAGGCGAACTCTGGTCAATTAATAGGCGTGATCGACAATGGGAACGAAATGGCACGTTCATTCCGCTCTCCCGAACTGCCATTTTCGCGGAACGGCAGTCGGCTCTCAAATATTTACATTATCGGATCTTTCGGCCATTGTGGCCCCTCGATATCGAACTCCCCGACGCCCAGGACTGGGCGCGCAGGATTTGTGTCCCGCACGTCGCATGTATACAGTGCCGGGAATATTCCGTACGGTGGCTCGTATATATATCATAGAACATACATAATACGCAATCTCCGTAATATAGAGTGGGCGCAGCCGAATCTAGATAGCGGGCATCTCTACATTATCACGTCAACCACGCGCCCGGGTCTGCTCCACATGCGATGCAAGACGGTCACTCTTGACCCGGGTTGCGCACGTGATCGCCGCCATATCTGCGTCCCCTCCTGAGCTGGGCAAAGTCGCGTCGGCGAGTGTCGTCGCGAAATTACCTGAAACTGCCTGCCGAGGATATAGATTACGTTGCTGGCGACGATCAGGAAGACGAGGAACAAGGCCAGCCAGAACAATCGCTCGAGCCTGTGAAGGTCCGGGTCGACGACGTACTTCAATCCGTGGAGCGTGGTGTGGGTGCAGAAATGCTCGAGCGTTGGAAGCAGACTCCCGAAGCGTTTGATTTGCCGCTTCTTATGCGCATTCGACTTGATCTTCGCGAACATCTCGCTCCGCCTGGCCTGGCTCCCGACTGGCTGGAAAGGCGAAATATTGAGAAGACAGAGTTAAAGGGAGAAATAGCGGTGAAAGTCTAGCTCGATACAAACAATTTAAGTATAAATAAATAATAAATAAATATAACAGCCGGACATTTTCCTATCGAAACTTCAATCGAGATCGACTGAGAACAATATACCTAATACGAATCATCCTTGTTTCCTGCAATATTTATACAATACAGATAAAATTATATAAAACTTTTTCTTTCGTCTGTTCCATCTCAGTTAATGATGGATCCACTTTGTTATTCGGACTACTTTCGTAAACAGGAGCGCGTATTCGTCGAGCCTAATTCGTCTCTCGGTCGACTACGTACCACTTTGTCTGGGGCCTTTTCAGTCAAGGTCGGACACTCTTTTCCAGTTGACCGTAGCAGATTGCTCGCGAAGCGGAAGAAGAGCCTCTTGCGGATCTCGGAAGCTGTGTTGCGGCGAGACGATGAAGACGCGCCGTGGTTGCTGGGCCGTATTAGTATGCAGAAACGGGTTGGTTCGCCGGTGCCGGGGTTGTTATCGGTGGCGAACGTGCCCACGAAGGGTAGCTAGCGCGCATAAACTCGGGGAAGGCGACGAGAGCGTAGGCAAGGATGCGTTTATTCCGCGCCGGGAGCTCAAATTCGCCATTCAACCTCTGCCGATGGTTCCAGATCGAGAGGATGACGACCTGAAGGACCGTATCTCCTGCTTACCGAGCACGCTGTAAAGTCGGAGTGTACGTCACTTTCGAGCCGCCGCCGAACGATTCGCGAGATTTCTCCGTCGGCCGAGGAATCTCACATTCTGTCTTCGAGCACCGCTGGAATCACGAGAAGCTGGATTTTCAAATTAGCCTTAGGGAGAACGGGATTCATGAGTGGTTGAAGTGATTTTCGGTGGGCTGTTCGGCATCGCGTTCAGGGGCGTAATTTTATTAATTATGAAGGGCGAAGGTATGAATACGAATTAGATTTAGGGCTTATAGTGGGTGATTCTGACGTTGGGATAAAGTCGTAAAGCGCGTGGGGTGTATAGGATTTAATATTTGATATTGGGCCGCTGTGCAATTTTGAAGGTTTATTTTGGCAAAAGGTGGGGATGTTTGTTCGTGTGCCACGAAAAAATTCAGACTGGGCGAATTGTAAACGCGATAATGTGCAAGATTATGTAATTAAGGAGTCTGTACGCGTACTTGGAGGATTTCCAAGTTAACGCAGCAGAGTGTTACTCTATGTTTTCGACTTAAGCGTGTTTCCTTCAGGCATAATCTGCTTTTCAATTGGCTGGCCACTATCATTCTGTAATTCGAATAGAAGCACAATTCCTTGTTCAGTGTGGCGTGAACATGTAGGGAGATGGTTTTAAGCTTGTATTTGTTCAGGATTGCGGACTACATAATGTATGAACTTAAGGGCCGATGAAGATGGGATCTGAGCTGATTTCGGTGTTTTTTTTTCATTTAGACCCACCCTACCACTCGTGCCATCTGTCTAGAGAACATATTAAGGAAATATAGAACATTGGTGTGCGAAGTTTACTCATAAAGTGCAAGTTCGGATGAGTAGTTTTTCATCCGAAAGTTTCGAAAGAGAGACCCTTTCCCGTACCTGGCCGACCTGAGAAACCTAAAACGTTACACGTTTTTACGAACACTTTACTTGTAAAACTGATTCATGCCCGGTGGCATTTTACAAGCACCGCTTCAAAAAATACTCGCATTACGCGAACCTTCCAGGTTTGCCGGAGTCGCAATTTGCAAATGCGATACCAAACACGTCGCACTCGTAAATAGGGAAGAAAATTACGGCGGAACGCATACATTTGTTTTAACGCCGACGTGTGCGAAGAAATGAGAGAGACTGTTAATGAAAATTGCTACCGCGTTAAACCGTCTGCAAATTAGCGCGGGTAGAATATCAGGGGTCCGTCTACGAACCTCGCCTGACGCGTGCACACTTTTACAGCCCCGACCCTTTATTCCCGTCCGCGGCAGATACGATTTTAAGGGACCGTAAAATCTACAATGCAAAGGGATCAATTTCATGCTAATCAAACAAGTTGCACTGATAGTACCCGCCCGACCGCGGCCCCGACCGAGGTCAGTGTGCGTTGAATAGCTGCAACGGGGGAACGGAATGGAAACGAAATAAGAAACAATGGTCGGGAAGCGGATGAAAAACGCGGCTGAAATACGCAATAGGAGGAGAGCGAGGATCCCTGTAAACGGTGCTCTTCCATATCGTCGTATAATGAATCGCCGCTCTTTTGTACGCGACATACGCTCGTAAGAGATGAGAACATAATGCCATATATTATTTTTACACCTCCGCGCAAAGTGCCGGCCGCTTCGCGGACAAAGCGATGGCGAGATTAAACGCGGCAACCGCCGAGCATGGTTAACGTTTATTCTACATTGGCCGTCGAAAGCCGCCATTCAGCGATTTAGTCACTTCATTGAGGCCGTCAGCCGTGGCGGCAAGGCGACGAGCCATCCTACGAACCTGCCCGCGTGTCCGTGTGTACGCCTGTAGTGGGTAGGTACGCTCTCTAAAATATGAATATACGACTTTTGCGCAGAGTCACAATTGCGCCGGCGTAATCCGGCCGGATTTTAGTGCGACTCAGGAGAAGCTCCCTTTACGCGGGACTTTAATGCCATTCAGAAGAGAGTAACGGGACGCCGGAACAACCGACGGGGCTTTAATGTTTTATCAGTTTAACCACGTGGCATGGGCATGGGAGAGAGAACGGGACAGGGAGGAAGAGAGAGAAAGAGAGAGAGAGAGAGAGAGAGAGAGAGAGAGAGAAAGAGAAAGAGAGGAAGACGGACGCGAGAACCGCTCGGCAAATCGGCGTGCGCTTTGAGCCGAACCGTTGACTTCTTATCGGCTCTGCGTAGCATGAGAACCCGACAATTCCCTCGAAACTCCTGCCTTCAAAGCACAAAGGTCTTTTTCGCCGCGGATACGATGATTTGCGCGAGCATTCGGTTCTCTCTGCGCGAGTCTTGCATCATCACAAACCCTGACTCTATCATTTCATGAGGCACTCTAGGTAGGTAGCTAGGTAGGTAGGTAGCCAGATAGGTAGGCGCACATAGCTATATACCGGCCTCGTATTCATATCCGTGAAACTGTAATACGGAACATATACGACGAAACGTACGTTAAATCCGCGACATTAATTCCCTTTCCGGGCGTAGTTTACCCACACCGCGCAAGGTGTGCTTCAATCACAAATTTTACCTATACGTTCACGCTAGTTCGAATTTGCATACTATTACGTCGCACGGCCAGCCGGTCGCAGCTTGCTGCCATTAAGTCAGAAAATGTATTTTATTAAGGAAACCGAGTTATCCGGCTGGCCCGATTTGCATACCGGACTGGCTGCAAAGCCGATCGGTCCCGGCGAGTGGCGCCCCGAGTTTCACCTGAGATCTTATCAACTCTCTGAAGCGGGTCATATTTGGAGAGTGTCCCGTCGTCGGGCTCGCAGATCGCATTGCGAACGGCGGGCCTCGGCGGAAGACAGTGGAGAGAGCGACAAGTGGCAAGGCAAATGGTCGATGGGCGGCGTGGTTCGCGTTAAGGCAATGACATCGTCTCGACTCCGGGACACATTAGTATGCTGAAGCGCCGGGACAGGCTGTCTCCGGCCGTTGCTGATGACAAACGCGGCCGCTCGGTCCGCCGGGTCCACCGGGTCCGCCGTTCGTGTAAGTGCGAAAGGTCCGATCGTCGGACGATCGTTCTCGCAAAATCGTCGAGAGCTTCTCCTTCGTCCTCTAATTGCCAACCCATTCCATACCCCACCCCCTCCCCCCCTCCGCCTCGTTTGAATCCTCATTCTCCGGCCTTCTCCTTTTTCCGCATTTACACGATCGGCCCCACTGCGAGAGCATTCGAACGACCGATATGGCGCCTTAATTGACGCCGTTCAAGGCGCGGGCCAATGCGATGCAAATAAGGAGAGCTGCCGGCGAGTGCGGATTCGAGACTAGCCGGGAGCAAATTATCAAATACTCCTGTGTTTGTCGCGCGGCAATGACGAGGCGTATTATGGCGTATTAGAGTGCGGCCGCTGGGAAGGGTGGGCTGGGGTGGAGGGAAATGCTCGTTTCCTCGGGCTCGTCGAGAGGGAGAGGGCAAACGAGCGTAACGGGAGCGGGTTGCATTTATTTCGCGGATCCTGTTCCCCGCGAATCTTGTTCGGCCAGGAAGGAAAATAAGGGAAAAGACGGGCCGCGGGACTTCGTCGAGGGATGGTCGGCACAAATGGGGAAATTTTTAATAGTCAATTAGACGATGAATGAAGCCATTCACGGGCGGCCGCTAAATCATGACTCCTGTCACAGAATAGGAGTCCGTCCGCGCAACGCCTGTCGATATACCTATGTATCCGCGCGCGTCAAATGTTTGTATGCCTGCGGACGTCTGTATCGAATGGGGGCGTTGGGTCTGTGAATCCGTGGCTCCGCATGTGTCTTAGCGACGATAACCGGTTATTGACAGGACATTGTGTCCCGAGGAATCGTAAACTTGGTACGCCAAAGATTGGATACGATGATCTGGGTAACAGTAATCGGTGCGATATAATTCTGTCGCTACTCGGCTTCCGTTTTGCAACGGGCGACGGGGGAAATTACGCAGTCAGCGGCACATATTCCCTTCCTGTTTGGCATTTAGCCCAATTTCGCCAGGTTCGCAACGCCGATCGTCAATGCCGCGCGGAAACTTTTTACGCGATTACGCTTGATTCGATCAGCGTTCAACAGACATAAAAACCTGATTTCGGCCGTTGAAAGGCAGAGAGCATTTTCACGAGCCGGGCGCGCGCACCGCAAAACTTCACTCCGCGCATCGCATCGCTCGGTACATATCTGTCAGACATACATCAATCTCTGCGCGAAATCCTCGCCATATTCCGCCGTCATCAAGGACTGACACTGACAACGGTCGAGAGATATCTTCGAGGTTGGTCAAACTTTTGTGCGAATGATATAGGCCAGCTCATCGAGCGTTCGTTGTGCTCTCCCTCTCTCTCTCTCTCTCTCTTTCTCTCCCTCGCTCTCTCCTCTTTTCTTCCTCTCGCTCCGTACCTTTTTCTCCTCGCAACGCTCGGCGGCGTATTAGTATGCAGAAACGCGGAGGGTCGCTTGCCCTCGGAGTCGTTACAGATGACGAACGTGCCGCCGGGAAGCATGTAAGCTCTCCCGAGGAAGCGGAGACGGATGCAAGGATGCGTTTATTCCGCGCCACGAACTCAAATTCGCTATTCAGCTGCGGCTGGTTGGGCCCCGACGTTCCTCGGGAAGGTCGATCGACTATAAGAGGCGACTATCCGCAGCTGAATGCGGAGGGAGTAATACTCGTAACCGTTACGTTCTGTCCCACCGGTTGTCCGGGTTAGTCGCGCGTGTGCGTCCTCTTCGCCACACCGTATCTGGGCAAGTCCTTCTACCCAGTCGGCATTCTTTCGAGCGGAGATAATAACCTCGCATTCAGATTCGGTTATAGCCAAGCGGCGCTTGCTCGAGCGCGCGCGAGTTTGGCGCACCGAATGGCGAGTAAGTATTGACAACGGAAAAAGCAAGACCAGACGTATTGATTCTTAATTTTAATTTGCGACGATTCTTACATCCTTCGAAGTTGATGGAAAATGGCGTACTTATTGTAATCGTGAATGGTTCGTAACGTTAAGCGTACGATGAATGGAAGAAGACGATACCTCGTTCAATGATACATGCGTCGAATGTAATGGCATATATGTATTGAGAAGACGAGAGCTTTCGTTCGACTATTACACCGGTCTTCGGGACGAGATTCCTCTGTCATCTTCAATCGTCGTCTTTCAACAGAAAGCCCCGACTTCTTTCTCGTCTGCCTCGCGTTAGACCTTTCAGAAGGTACTTTCAGACCGCCGATTCGGTCCTCGAGACTCGAACTCTCAATTCGGTTCTTGAAAGTCTACGCAGGCACGTTCGCGAAAACAATGGGCTTTATTCCCCGCCGTGGCCATCACTGCAGAGGGCACGGCAGTTAGTTAGAAGATGACTGCACCATTCACCGGCGACTATTCTACGAAACTGTCCTGTACAACGTCCAGAACGACTGCAGAGCGGGCTAAATTATATTCGGAGTTAGTTAATGTTCTTTACCGCTTAATGGGCTCTGTCAAGGTTCCTCTTAATGCGTAAATAACTCTAGTCCGTACAGTATCATACATAATCGCTCACATCCTCCCCCCCCCCCCCCCCCCCCCCCCCCCCCCCCCCCTCTCCACCGCCACCCCTCGGACTTCCCATACACGTCCGCGACGCGTACGATATATCACGTACTTCCAATACGTTGTATATTGAACAACATACATACATGCACATTTCTATTGTGAGGCCGCAAGACAGTTTGATTGCTGAGCAATTAATAACGGCGTGATTAATACCGAAAGGGCATTACGGTAATGCAGTCGGAATATTAATAGGCAACGTACAGGTAATATTCATTCGTTCGTTGATATAACTCACATCAAGAGCGCATTAATTCGATGGGTATTTCATTTGTCGTTTCTACGCCCGGCTTCTGTCGAAATGATCGTCGATCGAACGTCACACGAATCGAACTCATTTCGGCGGACCTCTTTCGAAGTTTAACCGCCGCCGGCGGCAACTATCCCCAAATGTCTCGTCGAATTTTTGCCCCACTGTCAGTGAATTACTACGAGTGACGTCATTTTGGTCGCGCGCGCGCGCGTGCGCTCGGTCGCTCGCTTCTTGCTTCCCGGCTATTTCCGTCCACTCTAACTTTCCTCCCCAACACGCCTGACAAATTGCCGGCAACCGGGTAGAAATGAATAGTGTTAAAAAGAAGCATTGCTCAAAATGATCAATTAAACTTGGGCTCTGTTTGCGTCCGAGATAAAACGTTCGGTTATTAATGCATTTACCGGTGATATTGTTACACAAACGGTCTGCAAACGATGATTTCACGGATATTTACGGAATTGCACGTACCGCGATGTAAATTTTCCGGGATATTGCAAAACTTAGGAATTTATCGTTTAATTCGGCTAGCTGATTTATGAATTATTAAGCATATTGAATCGCTTGTTGAAATACTATGGCGAAAGATACGGGGAAGCGCGCGCGGAAACGGAAATATAAAATATAAAATATAAAATATAAAATATCGAAGTACCCAAGTTTGCATTCCTGTAACAATTCCTGTTCATGATGCGCGGCTCCCGCATTATACCCTGTTACCGAACTTTTCTTCGCCAACCGACAGTCTATAAGTCCGGCAGTCATAAATCTTAGCTCCGAACGTGCAAAATCCGTAGAGTCGACTCTATATACAACGTCGTATCACGATTACGTTAGAGGTCACCTGGCCTCTGCTTTTCGCTCGCCGCTGAAAAAGTCAGCAGAGAGTGGAAGAACGTAATGAAGATTGGATAACGGTTCAAGGACCGACACTCCTCTCCGACCGGCTCCCGTAATTAAAGGTGTGCGAATAAAAACGCGCGTAATCCGGGCAAATTGGACGGGATCAAAGTAGACGTCTGCTCTCTTTGCGCATAACAATGCATTAATTGTACTCGATGAATGTTCACTGTCAAAGTGTTTCCACCGGCGCATACCTCGCGGCAGCCATGTTCCTCGCTAAGCCGAAATTAAATGCGAAGAGCATATCGGCCTTTCTGCGAAACTTCCAAGACGCAGTACGAAAGCAGCTGAAGAAGAAGAAAAGGCGAGGGAAATTAATGCTCGGCCGGGCGCGAAGAATTTTTGCGAATAAATGTAATGAAGTTAGGGGAACGAGGAAAAATTGCCGAGGCAGAGGCGAGATGCGTTGCGAGGATGAAACGTCGATATTAAACGTAAATAATGCAGACACCTAAATGCATGTAGTGCGATACGCTCGTCCAGTGCCGTCGGAGAAACGGCCAATATGACAATAAAATATTCCCATCGATGTAGAGTTACCTATGCTTCGTGGACAAGTCGGTTCGTAAGTAACATAACGGAACTGGGCAAAACAGTCGGCGGTTTCAAAACAGGATATGATATTGTTCGAACCGCATCTGTAGTATAAGTAAGTGCACTGAACTACGCTGGCAGAGTTTACGATGATCAGAGTGGGAAGTGAGAGGGTCGACGCGTTTTAGGTGAAAACGAACGATGCTGAGGAGAGCTTAGGGGTGCAGAAATTGGGGAAAGGGAAACGGAAATACCTGAACGTGCGACGTACCAGTCTGGATCTCCAGCTAAATGGGAAAGCACCCTGTCCTGTCCCGACGCGTCGAATGTTGAAATCAAACTGGGTTGTCCTCCGGCCGCGAAGCACGACGAAGAAAACAATAACGACCGGAGGTTCGCCTCGATCTGGCGGCGAACCATTCTCATTCCCGCTCCACCTTTTTCCTTCACCCCGCCCCGGTATCGGCGGATCTGTGCAAATAAAATCGAATCAATTACGCGGCCCCAAGGTACGCCGGAGTCGGAACGTTCGGTGGGGATGATGATGATGGAGGGGCAGAGGGTGGTACGCGGTAAGGGCGCGGGACATATTTGAACGTACGGCCAAAGTGATCAAGATAACTCGCTTAGCGTGATTGTTGGGCAAACAGCATCGACACGAACGAGATGCCGGCTGGCGGATAATGAAGAAGGCCCAGGGGGGGGGGGGGGGGGGGGGGGGTACGCACGATACCGTCCTGTGCTTCTGATTGCATCGCCGGGATTATTTGAATCGAGAAATCTGCGCACCCGGCTCCTTTCCTCTCTCTCTCTCTCGCCCTCTACCTCACTTCGATTCTCCATCCTCCACCGCCCCACTCGTCTTCAGACTCGACGTTTCCTCGGATTGTTTGCTCTCTGTTTTCCTGCCTTCTCGCTCCTCATTGCGAACGTTAGATTTTTATCGTATTTTAGCTACCCCATTCTCTTCGATTCGAGCCGACGATCGCCGACGGACGACGGTCCTCTTTGTTAAGCGGAAGATATATCGGCGTCCCCCTCCCGGATTGAGAGATAAGAATAATAACTATCAGCCGGCCGGGATCGATACGGGGCCACCGTGTACCCGCGCTTGAATATTACATGAGCGATGAGTGCGCGTTTCTGAAAAATTTTTTCTCCAATTTTACGGCGCCCGCGGGATAAACTTTTCCCACCGTTTTGACGAGGATGCGCGCACGGCGGACCGAGGATGTTCCGGTGGGGCCGGGGGGAAAAATAGAAAGCTTCGCATCCCGCACTGCCGGCAAAGTGAATGTATTCTAATACAAAAAAATACTGAGAGACGGCACTTTTCAATTTTTATTCTTCCCTCGGCTCACCTTCTCGCGTTACTATTCCTACCTGCGCCGCTCGTCTCTGTATTCTGATAGCTACGTTCATATATTTATACAGTAAAAAAAATACATCCTCCCGGAAGCGTATCTTCCTTAAGTAAAATTTGTATTTATCTTTCCGATAAAACCCCTCTGCCGGCCGGCACGATCGAAAATAATAAAATAATAACCAGCGCGTCGCGGCGGGAGAGGTGGGGGGTAGTGAAGGTACTTAACGAATCGTGAAATCAATGGAATTCGAAAGCGACGCACTAGAATATTAATATCCTCGACATTAATGCTTTATGAATCGCTAATTGCGGGCAGAGACTCATTACTACTTTACTTCCCGAAATCTGGCCGTTATTGGAAATGTAAATGGCCGCGACTATGTCGGGGCCGATGCGCGTTTTTAGCGGATCGGTAATCGACGGTACTCTCCGTCGAACGTTCGGACCGAGCTGGCGAGGCGAGCTACCGGGATTATTAGACACCTCGGCCGATATCGGGGCTGCTGTAAGGGTAGGGAAACACGATAGACATACGGCGCTAATGCCCACCGCGTCTGCTAGCAATGCCACCGGTATAGCTTTGGTGGTCGAGTAACACTCGCGCGAATCGGATGCAATTTCAATGCTGGCGAATAATGAAGGAGGCCCTTGGGGGGCTGAAGCACGGCACCGACGTGCGGTTTTGATTGCATCATCAGAATAATTCGGACGAGAAATCAGTAGCGTCGATTCGCTGAAATAACGTTCCGCGAGTAAACGATCGACCAGAAAGCACTTGACTTCATTCATATTTCATCGGACTCATTGTCCGATCTGCCGGAGCGTTGAGTTGAGTTGCGAGCGTGAGAGCGGGCGGTGGGGGCTGGTGGGTGGAGAGGGGTGGGAACGCATTCTGGTTTTGAGCGCGAACGCAACGAAAAGTCTCGCGATGATCGTTCGGGGAAGTCTCTAGTGCCCGCCGTTGTTCGCTCACGGCTAATTCAGTTTCGTGTATCGGCCGAAACGCGTGCGGCCGAATAATGTGGGTCAACACCGAGCGCGCCGACTAAATCGAGTCCTCACAATTTCAACTGATGATCAGTCTTCATCATCTTGATCGGACGCGTTATCATAATCAGGCTGAAGCAGGTTAAAAATAACGCATTTCTCACACACGACCAATCGAACAATTGCATTCTTGGCGCTATGATCGTATAATGTTTTTCCACTGCAATCCTTTCATTCTTAATTCCAGCGAAATATATATGCTAAAGGTTCTGCTAATTAATACGGAGATGATTGCCTAGGGAAATTGCATAGAGTTAAGGGATGCGTTGGAATGTCTTGCATTAAAATGGGCAACGAGGACAAAGTATATGAATGAGCGGAAGGAAAGGAACGAGGCGAACGAATAAGATCGAAGTGGGAGTGAGAGAGACAAAATGGAAGAATGAGGGAAGAGAGGGAGACGACGGCATCTATCAACGGCTAACGAAGGAATTTTTCAAGCGGCCTTAGGACGTCCGATCTCGGCGTGATCATAATTTTAACTAAACGTCGCTTGCACGCGGCATGTCAGTGTCATGAAACGCCGAAGAAACTGTCCCGACGCTTAAGACGCCGGTTTTACGTCACCTTGGAAAGGTCGATCCACCCCCGGCGCCGAATTATATAAGGTCTGCTCCTTATCCGCAACCCTGCAGCTTCGGGCCCATCAGGCTCGAAGGGTGGGACAAAGGAAAGGCTTAGAGTGCGATATCTGCGTCTTCCCGAACTTTTAAAGTACGGAGTCGGGATGACCGGAATGCGAAATGACACTTCTCAAACTTTGACTTGCCGAGCATTCGCCGCGCAACCTTTTGCGCACGTCGATGCCCCTCTCAACTTCAATCTTCCGAAATACCTATCATCTCCTACTTTTCCTCCTGTCCTTTTGCTCTCGCTTCCGCTCGAGGGCCACTCGATTCGCGGCGAACTTTTTTCCAGCCTAGCACGCTCTTCCGCGCAGGGCTATCAGCGTTATTTTTAATTTTCAATGTTGTGCCTTCCGCATTTTTCGGAGTTGCAATCGTTGAATTAAGCTTAATATGAAAATGCGTTGAAAGCAACGCCTCCCCGCTTTTCTCTTTAAACCCGCTCGCGCGTTCCTCGAGGATTTCAGGAAACGTCCAAAAATTTCGCGCGGGCATTCACGCTGTTTCTTCTCATCGGATGGAGTAGGTTTTTCTGGGGCTAACGCACTGCGCTCGTATCCTTTTATTAAAAAGTTGACGGCTCGAAGGTAGGGAGGGTCAATGAAACGGTGTAACAAGGTTCAGGATCTTGAAAAAATTTCAGCTTTAATCCGCGTCGAAAAGCTGAACGTCGCGTTGTTGACCGCGCAGGATTACATTGTCAGGAAGAATGATCCGCCTTGCTGCAGTAAACGTGACGCTCCAATTTTTCTCTCTCGCAAATGGACGTATTCATTACGCGCGAAATTTCATTAGCGGCCGGCGCGATCTACCGAAATATTCCGACGACGTTAAAAATGTGACCAGCTACGGTCGGCGTAGGCTAACGAAAAAAAAAAGCGAGAACGAGTCGGCTCGAGAGAGAGAGAGAAAGAGAGAGAGAGAGGGGTGAGGGACAAAGTGAGGCTGAAAAAAGAGGAAAAGCGGGGAAAACTGGCGAGGGAGAGAAGCAGAGGAACGAAATGTATGCCGGAAGGACGAATGGCGAGATCGAAACTCGATCTGGCCGCCGTATCGGAATCTCGATTCCCGTTGAAAGTTTACCGTCGTGGACCGTACTGCAATACGATCTTGACGGATCTGCCCATTTCTCGTTACGCCATCGGAATAATTCGAAGGAAAAATCGCTGGGCGTCGATTGCGACGGAAGCACGGTGTCAGGATAAACGATCAGCCGTATTTGGCTTCCTGTTCCCTCCCCGCCATTTTTCTCTCCCTTTTTTTTTATTTCCCCCCCTTTCTCCCTCCCTCTCCGCCTCTCTCTCTCTCTCTCCCTCTTGTGTACTCGCGCACTCAGCCGTATTTATTACGGCCAGGATTTTCATCACGTGCGCCGCACGATTTGCCAAAATAGCTCTCAGGTTGCTCGAATCTCTGGAGGTGGCAAGAAATGATGGAGGAGCGAAGATTGTCAGCGATAATGAGTTGGAAATGTGCTCGGAAGACGGAGTGGGAGGAAAAAGTTTGCGATCTTCGATTTAATCGAAGCAGAGAAATTGGTTAGTTTCCTCCGCCTTGTGAATTTTTCAGCGTTGCGCCTCGTCAACTCTTATGTTGCGCAGGGAAGAGGAACACTTTGCAACCGGCACGAAAATAGCTCATCCTTCGAGATATGCATGGAGTCTCAAGAAGGAACTCGAGCCAATGAAACGTTTCTATTTCACTTTCTTACACGTAGTACAATATTATTGTAAACTTTACGCGTTGAAATATCTTTGCTCGATCCTGTACGATAAAACGTTATTGTTGGGTATAACAGAAATAGTTCAATTTAATACTTTAACACGCATGAACCACTCCGGTTTCTAATCTCTCGGTTAGCCTCCACTTTTCATGCGAAATTACTTACTGTGCAGAGCGCTCAAACGTTTCAATGTCATCGCGTCTGTCGGAAGATTGCATCCTCGGAGAGACAACATGAGAAGCGAAGAATAAACACGGCTGCGCATGAGAGCCGAAATCAAGATTCCGCTCCCCTCGCATCGAAAACTGGCAGTCGTTGATTTGACAAAACCGGGGAACCATGACAAATGATCCACTCGCTCCCGACTTCACGTTCCTTCTTTTACCCGGCAAAAATCGCTCTATGCTTGTGATCTCTCCGCATATCCCTGCGTTCTTCTATGCTGCTCTTGTTTCGGCTGCGCGTCAGACACCCTTGAATACAAAACGGACGTAGACGGATAGACGGAGCCGGCGGACAGATAATGCCGAGAGTCGGAAGAAGCTTAGGAGGGAAAAAGTGAAGGAGTCGAATTGGCGCGCTGGAACATCGCGTCGAACGTAATGCGAGATTGAAGACGAGGCCTGTCTGCGTCAGGACGTCGAACTCGTCGTGAGTTTGAGGCTCGTCGAACCTCGGCTGCGATCGCAGAGATCGTTGGCAGGAATCAGCGGCCCTCGGGCCGTCTAAATAAGCGCACAATCAATCACCGTACTGCCGCATCTAGATATGTAACGTTAGGCGTGCACGCGCGCGCGCGCGCGCTCGCGCATGATAAGGGTAATTTATGAAGCCGAACATCGTCGCAGGCACTCTGGCCGATTTCGGCCGATCTCTCGATTCGAGCCGACTATTTCGAGCCGACGATTTCGAGCCGACCATTCGAGCCGACGATTTCGAGCCGACAATCTCGGCCGCGGGCGCAAACGATGCAATTAACGACGCGGCGGCCGCTGATTAAAGCGGCGATTTTAAGCGGCGATCGTAGCTGCCTACGTACGTCGTTATCGGTCACGATCAATTGACACCTCCGAGAGAGCAATCCGCGTGCGACCGGCCTCGTAATTGGACCTGATTGAATCCGAGATAATTGCAATTAGAATTGCGTCTTTGCGAGCATTCGTTTGGCAGCCGCCCTCTTCCCTCGCCGATCCCGTCGCACTCGAACCCGTCGGCACTTCCTCTTTAGGCCGTCCTCTCGTCTCGACGCCCCAACCACCTCCCCCTCCGCCTCCTAGCTCCCTTACCGCTTTATTTTCACATCGACCGGTAACTCCTCTCTCTTTCGAACTCGCTCCCCTCTCGGTATCTCTCGCTCTCCACCTCAAGGCAGTTCGCGTCATTTTATCTCTTCGCCGGAAACACGCGTACTCGATGCGCTCGCAGTTATGATTGTAGTAAACTCCATTGCGAGGAAGCAGTTAAGGCGCAATTTCGCGGAGGCAATTGCCGTTGCATTACGCACGCTGAATGGTTAAAGTTTAATGGGAGGGGCCCACTTGCGAAGACTAAGACGTCGGTGGGGCCGAGAGGTAAGGAGGCGAGCGCGGCGAATGAGAAAAAAAGTGCTTGCCCGTAATTCCCGCGGGCCGAAAACCGTCGTCGGCGACGATTAACCGACCGACGACGCGCAGATATCGTCCGCACCGCGACGCAATTAAGTCGTGTGACTGCGAGCGTCGGACTGCGTTAACGAGGCTGACGCTCGCGAATTCGCGGCGGCAAGGAGCGCTAATAAAGACTGCCGACTGGCCGGAGAAAGGGTGGATAGAGTTGAACTGGCAAAGGGGTGGGTGCAAAAGAGTTTGAGAGCACGTCGTTACACTCGCATTTCGCAGAGCCGCCTCGTCGATATGCGAACGAACGTGCGAACGAACCGGCGAACGGTCGCGCATGCAATTTCGCGCCGATGCGCGCAGCTTCCTGTGACCTCCGCTGCTCGGATTACGATCGGTGAGTAAGGGAGATTGGGGGGAGGAGGAGAAGGGGAGCGAGAGGACGAGCTGGAAAATGTGTTCCGCGAACAGTCTCATCCGTTGGCAGACACTTTCCGACGCGTTTCGGTTCACTTTCTCGCGAGGAGAGCGACGTAATCGATGGCGGACGACTAAAGTTCGAGCATGAATGGGGGGGGACGAGATTTCGATGCTGAAATCGGCAGATATCGAGGCCTTCGTCGGAAATTACCGGACGAACTATCGCGAGAATCTTCCGAGGCTTTCCTATTCGAGCCGGTCGTTCCTCAGCACGGCAGCCGGGGGTAGCAGTAGAAAGGGGTTGAGTTGAGAGTGGGTGAGACACGAAACGAGAAAAAGCGGGGGGGCGAGCGGGAGGGAAACTCGGAAGAAAAGACCTAATAAGAGTGTAATTCGACTTTTGCCAAGCTACTCAGCGGAATGCCAATTAGCTAATCGTCGTAATGACTCGAGTGAAAAGGAAATTCAAAGCAGCGGAAAAATAATAAGTAATGGAGACGGAGGGAAGAGTCATGACTCGTTGTCTTGCGACGGGGCGCAGTACGCTCGACAATCGAATACAGATGATAATTGCAACCTAATAATTCGTGAAACTGGGAACAATGATATAAATCGCTAAATGTAACGGTAAAGCTATTTAGCGTGGGCGCTTAAGCTGACAATAGGTACGTTGTAGGGAAAACGATTTTGTAAATGCGCACGTACTATCTGCAATTATAGCAAATATTGGCTACTGTCGTTAACAACCCACGTTTCAATGAATGCGCGCGCACGCCAGCGGAGTTGCACGCAGTTACACGGATTTGAAAATCAATTTTTCGCGCTTATTCGCGTACACGGCCTGGACAGACGTTATTTGCGAGCATTCCAGGACAAAGGGAATTTTCAAACACGGAATATTAGCGCAACGGGGAATACGAGTAAAGGATTTAATTTTATTAATTGGACATGTTGCTGCATGGACGTCGCTGTCATGCATCGTGTAAGGGACCCCTGTTATTAACGATCCATAACCAACTGACCGTAGTGGTTCTATGAAAGAACAGATTTTGACGCATCCTGTCCTTTTCACTCCCTCCGTCTAGCAGGGTGCTTGGAAACGAATTTCTGCCGTCTTGGGAGAGAGAGAGAGAGAGAGAGAGAGAGAGAGAGAGAGAAGGAGTGAGAACGCTCCCACGAAGGAGTGAACGAACCAAGTGAGAGAAGGACGGTTGGAAAAAGCAATGACGAAATCGACGGCGATCGAGACTCTTACCGGAAATTACCGTCCAACTGCCGCGCGATCTTAAAGTCGTTCCTATTCGAATTTCCTATTTCCTCCGCGAAAGTAGAGTACTTACCGACGCACATTCACGAATCGTGGCCTGGCTGATAAGTCGGGCGAGCGAAAGAGAAAGAGTCGCTCGTGCGTTACGGAATCTGGCTCCCGCGAATCGTCCTTGTGTACCGTCGATGGACGCGTGGAGGATCGGAGTGTGATTTCGGACGTCCGACAATTAAATAAATTTCCCACCCCGATGTAACGGGCAAACCGAATCATGTGTACCGAAACGAAAATAATTTAACGCACAAGGGCAGAGGAAGGGAGAGGGGGGTGGGGCGGCGAGTGGAAACAAACGAATTGCGCCGGACGAGAAAAATTTATGGAATTTAATACGCTGCGCGTGCGGGGGTGGGTCGTTCGGGAGAGGTGCACAAATGTTTCGCCTGCATAATGTATGCGCCCTTTTCTTTCGCGCCCGTGTACTGCCGCTCGGTATGCGTTCATCATTTCGGCCGGCCCGGCGGTGTAAGGATGTTTTAAATTGAACGTGGACGGATATTGCCCGATGGGGAGCGCGAATAAATATACAATTTAAGCGCTTGCGCCTCGGCTAAATGCGATCGCAATATTCGGGCGGATGAGAGTTTCGTAGGGCCCGAATTATATTTCGCTCGCCGGTACGGCGCGCCAACTTATCTGGCAAACGGCGAGCGGAGAGGAAGGCAGCCAGTTTCCACATGTTACTCGCGAGCGGTAATCCGCTTTACGTCAACCCCCCCTATGCTGAGATCGTTTGTTAGCTTGTTTGGTCGATAAATGGACATTGTCGTTGTACACGCAAATACGTGCACAGACGTGGCCGCAGAGTAGGCGAGCGGGTGGTATTGATTGAGCGCTTAATTAAAAACCCTGTCAAAGAGTTCGGAAGAGTCTGCGGCGTCCAATGCTGTTTCTCGTATCTGGAGGTTCGCATTGTTCCTTCCTTGCATTTTCAATATTACCCATTTTCATTGGAACCTTTGTTCGGCAGAATTTCTTCAGCAACATGAGGTACTAAAACGCGTTGAGAGGACATAGCTGTGTCGCGTTAACGATTTCCAATACGATTCCTACCGCTGTAAATGAATGTACAAGCAGTATAAAAAAAATTGAACTTCTGAAACAATAAAAACTTTGTAGCGGCTTAAGACAGGCCGTTGCTTCAAAGCGAAAACATGTAAATATAATGTATATCAGGGCTGAAAGAAGGATTCATCGTACCACTCGATAGGACACCAAGTCAAAGAGATTACGATGTGTGATAGGTTGATAATGTTCTGTAGTATTCGTAAAGTAAATTACACTTTTCCATTGGCAGTCGACCGAGCAACACCTCGGAACTTCGTTTCCTCCACCGTTAACCGTTTCTCCTGCATATCCGCAACATCGTGAGCATCGTCGACAATGGCTGATAAAGCCGATTCCGACAAGCGCCTCATCTTTTTGTACCGGGAATCGTGGATTTCCATTGTGGGTTCAACTGCGGGTACGGCGAAACGGAACGATTGAAGATTGTAGGTCGAGAGCCGTTGCGCCGAGGCTAAATAAACTGAATGTCTGGTCAGGCATAACCCGTGAAGCCCGACAGACGGCGTCGTCGGCTGTCCGTTTCTGGTTCTTTCTTCGTCCGCGCGAGATTACTTCCCGTCCCTTTGAGCAGGCCCTCTTCGCCTTACAGGCCCTCTCCTTCATTTCGTCTGTCTGCTAGCGCGCCGTCTATTTCACCCTGTCCATCCCCCACCCGCCGTGATGCCTCTTCCCGCTCCGGGGCCAGACATTAAATCGAGGCGGTGCATCGTCGTTAACGTTTTCGAAACCTTTCTCGGTTCCGTCTACAAATTTCCCGATAAACCTCGCTTCACACGAATCTGCTTAACGCCGAGCGAACCGGTCGAATCGATATCGTCGGTAAAACGAAAATTCCGGTGGCAGAGGCCTCGGCCGTGGGGGAGAAAGATTACGCGAGGGCCAGATGGAAAGAGGAACATGGGGAGGGGCAGATAGAGGGAGGGAGGAAGATGGGGTGAACGAAGGAGGGAAAGTTCGAGACAGACGGAGAGGGAAGAACGAGGCCAGAGGGGGTTGAAACTCGAAGGGGAGAGTCCCTCCCCCCCCCCTTCCTCCTCGAAGGATTCGTTTCTTCCACTTAAATCTTTAGCCGAAGGAACAAAACTCACGGATTCCTGAGCTGCTCGCCGAGTTTGACCTGGCCCGGATCCGGCGAAAACTTTGTCAGCACTCGCGATGCCTATAACCTAGCTGAGTCCGGGGCTGAAAAAGCGAAATCCGACTGTCATAGCAAATTCTTCCCGAAAATCGTCGGATTTATCGAGGGGAAAGAACGTGGCTCGCCTCGCTGCGAACGGCATCCGACGTATCTGTGTCGGTCCGTTAAACTCTGTTAGGTCGAGGAACGTGCGTCGGACAGACGCTCGCAGACTATGCGTCCGGGGGTTAGAGGTTTTGTCGCTGCTCAAAAACTTTCGCCCTTATGGGGTATCGATGAACGGACGTAAATCCGTCGCGAGCGCGCTCGGCGCGAGAGAGTATCGCGAGGCGAGAAGTTGCCAGTTCGAAATTCGCGCCAGAACGTAGATCGGATAAGCGCGCGAAGGTGGGACGAATAGAGTCGGCCATAAACGGCACTTCGCTTCGAATGCCAACGTCTCAAAGGCACTCCCGAAGATGCATCGCAGTTGTTATTGCATCATATCCCGTATCTCGGGAAAGTTATCGATCGCCGACGCTGAAATCAGCTCAATACGTTCGTCGCGCGCGAAGACGGCCGGGAGGGAAGCGTTAAGGGTCGTCTGGAGTTTCTTCTGCCTCGGCAGAGAAGTGGCGGGCTTTCCGCGGGCGCGAGGCGAGAATAACATAAAACTTGTTTAGGGGCAGGCGAATAAAGCCGGGGGAATAAAAAGCTGCGGCGTGTGTGGGTGCTTTGGCCGGGTTCGGGTCCGATGCCGGAGCGGTACACCGACTCGGATGCCGGCAAAAGAAGTCGAGGCTGAGGAAACCTGCTCGGATGCCGAGAGACGCCTTCAAGAGGATACGGAGTGAGGCGGGGGGGGGGGGGGGGGGGCTTGCGGGGGTGGGAGAGCCAGTCGATAGAGAGAGGATGCTATCGTCCTTTATAAGTTTCGGCGGCTTACGACCGCCCGCGTCGCGGCTGTTTTCGCGGAGGGGCACCGCGGATTTAAAGTTACACCTCCGAGAGTTCGACCGTGCGAGAATATCTGTATCGCGGTCGCTTGCCTACTCGAAAAACTTCTTCCTCCATTACATTTTTTTCCTTCCCCCCCCGGCCGACGTACCGAAACTTGGCGTCTCCCTCCCTTGCCTCTCCGCGTCCTCCGCTCGACCCCTGCTACCAGTTCCTTCGCCGCCTCACCACCCCCCCACGTCCCTTGCCTATCCCTTCACGAAGACACCCAGTAATCCGTTGATATACGCGAAACTTTCGTCGACGATGCCGTCGACAAAGCTACGTGCTACGTGCCGACGTCGAGAAAAGATGCTGTCCTCCCGTCTCGCTTTCCACGCCCTCTCTCGCTTTCTCTACACTGCCCTCTCCCCGCTTTTCCTTCTCCTTGGCTTTCTCCGCTCGTACTTCCACCTGTACCTTCCATTACCCCTTACACACCGACATAGCACCCGCAGGCGGATTCTTCCTCCCTCCCACGCACTCTCGCCACCCTCCCTCCCCATTCCGCCCACCCTTGTCCCCGCGCTCTATCTCTCTCTCTCTCTCTCGGTCGTTTTTTACTTCGTGCTCGGCCAAAGTGTAACGCGAGGAGCCATTTACGCTTTCCCTGCGACTCGTCGGTCGCAGAGGTTTCTCTTTCACGAGCGTTTTCGCGGAAACCGCCGTCTCTTCCCTCGAGCTCCTTCCTCCCCCTCCCCACCCCCTCCTCTCCCTCCCTCTGTCACTATCCTGCAGCGTGCAGTCCTTCCTTACCTCTGGAAACAGGGGGAGCCTCGCGCTCGTACGAACGGAATTTGAGAGCGAGAAAGCGGTATTCGCGACCTTCCTGGCAGGAATAAATTTTCCCGTCACACGGACAGCACGTTCTCCCGGCTCTCGAGCGCCTTTATAAGCCTTTATGAACCTTCTTGAACCCTTATGAACCTTTATGAGCCGCCTCCGGCATGACGGCGCGCGGAATAATTCGATAGCAAACTGCGAGTTGAGGCGAAGACGATTCTGAAGCGGCGCCCGCCTCCTTTGAACGACGTCTGCGAGGGCTCCTCATCGTTTTCTCACGCTAATAAAGGCCATGGCGGACAAAAAAGCCTGTATCGTTGACGAGCGATGGGGCGTCGAGTTGAGCGGAAAATGTGCTGCCAGTGCAGCTTCATTTGCATCGACGAGACTACCCCGGATTCCGTCGATGTCAACTTCGAGGCCCGGAGGAAATAAGAGAGCGAGGATAACGTCGTGGCTTTAACCTATTCCGTCAACTGCCTTACTCTTGTTATGTCACCGCGAATCTAGAACTCTGCAGTTCAGAAATCCCGCTATCGCTTTCCGATGAACGTGTAGAGTATCGATTAAAAATGTTGGAAGAAGGCGAGGGAGTGGAAAGCGAGAGGCGAAAAGAGGAAAGAAATTGAAAAGAGTCAAATGGTTGCGACAGCAAGATGGGATCGAACGGCGGAAAAGGTGGGCGAGAGTTGTTCGGCAGTTTTTGGATTTAATTTTGCTGACAGATTTATGGATTAATAGTCCCTCGAATATCAGAGCTTGCGCGCGCTCTCCGCGTACCCGGCGCGGAATAATTGAAACGCGTTTAAGTCGTATATCTTTCCGTTGTTCCGGTGGTAATTCGTGACACTTCGCTTCACGAAGTTACGCCGGCGGCTTTATGAATATACAGCAGTCAGTGACGGAATAATAATGTCGTATCCCGCCGTCCTATCGGAACGACACGGACATAGACAGGGAGAGAGAGAGAGAGAGAGAGAGAGAGAGAGATACAGAGAGTAGAAGGAGAGAGAGGAGGGTAGAGTCAATGACGTTACGATACGGGAATGACAGATGCGACCGGCCGAGCTTGCGGAAGTTTCATTGCGCGCAATCCGCCATCCAGCATTTACAATTTAACCCTTTCGATCCATCCGGTTCGTGCGTCCCTCACCTACACAATCAAAGCGTTCCTCCCACCTCGTCGTAGAACTGCACGCCACCGGTACATTGCCGTATTTACAACGTATCTGTCGCCCGCCCACTTACTCCAAACTTTCCACCCCTGCAATTACGTGCCGAAGAGTGCTCTCCCTCGCAACAAAAAAAAAAACGTACGTCGAGGTGGGCGTTTTTAGGCGCGTCGTTATTACGCTTCCGCCGATCGTTCGACGAAGGCTCACTCCATTGTTTCCCGATCCCGCCCGCAGCGTCGCGTCACCCGGCACGGAAGTACGAATCGATAAAACCGTTCTAAGCAGCGAGGCCGTCGCACGAACTTCCCTCCCCCTCCCCCCTCCACCTCCCCGACGTCCTCGCATCCCGATCTTCGTGCCTCGGCATGCAGCCCGGTGCATCGTCTTCGAGCCCTGCACGTTCGCTTTGCCGGCAATCAATCACGGCCCGCGTTCGCCCCGCGACCAGACGAGACGACGACGACGACGACGACGTCGGTAATCTTGCAGCGCAATAAATTAATAATTACGGGGAATCCGCGTCGAAACGCTAACGTCCCCGGGTTCTGGGCTCTTTGTCAGGCCCGGCGCGGAGTCCAATGCCGTCGGTGCAGCTGGCAACTATGACGGATGCGACGTGGCACGGGCGACGTCGCCGTCTGTACAAGGCTACGCCTTGCTCCCCTCGCCGTCGGAGTGTTGGCTGATTAATCCGTAGCAAATTAATCGAGAAACTATAGAAGCTCATTCTGCCGCGGGCGAAGTTAGTTTCTCGGTCTGGCGCCAGACGGTGAGAGACCGTCTTTCTCCATCTTCCCACTGCTCTCCTTCTCACCTTTCTTCCTCCCTCTCTCCCTCTCTCCCTCTCTCTCTCCAGTCGACTCTCGTTTCCTCGGCTTCCGGTTCCGTTCGTCGCCGCGAAACACGGCGTGCACTCCCGGATTACACGCGCCCGAGTCTAGTCGGATTATACGAAAGTTCGAAGATCCGAGCCGAGCGCGCCCTTCGGCGCACGAGTTCCAGTCGAAAAACAGACTCTGCGGTCGGTCGCACGCGATCGAATTATCCCGAAGCCAGCGGTCGCGACGCGCGGGCGTCTCGCTCCGAAGTCTGCGAGCGGAATGCACTTTTTTCCGAGGACGCGCGCGCGCGCCAAACGCCACCGGCGACAGACGGGAGTGACGAAATTTTGCGAGCCTTCGCCGCCGGCAAATCGATGATAACTCACCGCCGCCGCCGACAAATACCCTCTCAGATACCATTATCAATCCCTCGATACTCCCGGAGAATTTCGCTCCTCGTGGGAAGAGACAGCGACTTTCTATTCATGCGAAACGATAGAAAATCGCTCCTGTAAGCTTCGCCTCGGCGGAGAATGCTGCGGGAGTCGCTCGCGCAGAGAAATCTGAACGGGAAATGTAATAGAACGTCCGATGAGAATATTCGCCCCCTCGCGTAACAAAGATTTATTTTAGTTCCTGCGCGTAAATAGAGTAAAAGGTGTTTAAAAGTACGCGGAATATAGTTGATAGCGGAATGATTCATACGAGTTTCAGGTACAATTTTTTCCGCACGAAGTTGAACGTAATTAATGCAGTGGGTCGTTACATGCGTTCCGAGATTTTACTCAAGCAATGTGTTCGATTGAGTTCCGCGTAACTCGACGGCCAAAAGCGAGGGGTATTAAAACCATAAGGTCACGAATGTTCAAGGTTGGTGGCCGCCGTATTCACATTCTTCTCGTACGGGCGGCAGACTGTGGCAACATTAAATGAGTTAGAATTTGAATTGATGGAGCACGTGCCGAATAGTCGGGGTCGCGCACCCCCGGAGACTCTGCCATTTGATTCGGCGCAAGTGCAGAACGTAGAAACTCGTAAAGCGACTGTTCGCAGCTTAAACGTTACACAGAATTAAAAGGCCGACCCCAATTACTATTAATTTGACTCCGAACATTGCGCAAAACTTGCGCACGTGCAACCCTTAATCGAGCACACTGTTTTCACCCACATTGAAGCAACGTCTTCGTCACAAAAAGTCCGAACTAAGCCGAAAACTTTCCTACGCCATTTCCCGCTCTGAACCGCCGCATTTCCATTATAGTAAATACCGTGTGCCTGCACGCGCGTACACAGTTTCGCGATTCGTCGCGGCAATATCGTGCGGTCCGTGACGGCTCTTACAGTTTATATAACGGAAAGTCTGAACGGCATATTATCTGTAATGGGCAGACCATTTACGAAAGCTCGCCCGTATTCGAAAACAAGCGACGGCCGCACTGTGGCGACTGTTCTCCATACAAGAGCTAATTCGTGCCGAACGCCAGTACGTGCCTTAATTGTCGAGCGAGTGGCGAACGCGGACCGATTGTATCTGGCCGGTCTTTTGCCCGTAGAGGGAGAGAGCTATTGAGAGAGGTGGAGTGGATGAGGGATGGGTGAGTGAGTGAGGGGGGGGGGGGGCTGAACGAGAGACAGACAGACGGGCAGAGTGAGAGAGAGAGAGAGAGAGAGAGAGAGAGAGAGAGAGAGAGAGAGAGAGAGAGAGAGAGATAGTGGCACTCGGTCGCGCGGCATTCGTCATCGTTGCTCGTCGGGCGCCGTAACCGCGTCCTCGGATTTTGTCGGTACATTGGCGTCGCGGCGCGGCGCGCAAAATCAATATGCAATTCGCGAAACGTAGTTCGCGGCCTCGAATACAATTGCATCCGCCTCATCCGCCCTCCAGCCCCTACCCCAGCCGCCCTCACCCCTTGACGCCGCCCTCATCTCTTTCCGATCCGCGGTACATACTCCCTTCTCCGTCCGTCACACCTTCCAATCCGTTCTCTCAGCTGCACATTTCTCTCTTCTCCCCTCCTCTCCTCTCCCCCGCTCTCTCCCTCTCTCTTTCTCTCTCTCTCTCAGTCTCTCTGGCTCCGACTCGGTCGGCCTTACTTCGTCGCCCACTGCGGCCTTTCTCTTTCTTCTCCGCTCCCGTACCCTCTCCAATTTTCCACCCCTCCGGCTTTCCGCCAGCGGAGAGAACGATGCCGCCACCCAATTTTTCCATCACCCTCCCTCGTTCAGCTTCTCTTTCCGTTTGTCTGCTCATCCTACTCCTCCCCCGTTCTTCCTCTATTTGCTTCTACTTCTTTCTCTTTCTCTCTCTCTCTCTCTCTCTCTCTCTCTCCCTCCTCTTTCGCCGTGCCACCCCTCTTTTTTCCACGAATATTGGATTTGGAGGCGGAATGTCCAATGTGATCCGATTTATCCGACCCTCGGTTAGTTTTCTCGGGCAGGCAGGTGACGTGACGTAAGCCGCCAGCCGATTTGACGCGTATTGCGCGAATCCGAAATTATACCTACCCTACTCCGCTGTACATGTCTGGCCGCGACGTGTCCGATTTTTCTCACCCTCCGTCCCCGACTCCCATCGTCCCGCATCTGCGAGCCGTCTCCGCGCACTGTCGTCGCTGGCCAAGCTTCGGCTCCTCTTTGACTCCCTCCTCTCCAACTCTTTTCCTTCCGCCCTCCTCCCAACCTCCTCCCTACGTCGCGATGATTCCGGCGGGACGGAAAAGTACCTCGTCACGACTCAAAGGCGGGGCGGACGGCAGCGGCGCGACGAGAAGCGACGAGGATGATCGCCCGGGCTCGCGTCGCTAATTAATAGAACTCTGAAAGCGGTGTTAATTAGCTGCCGGGACGAATTTTATTGCGGCAAAACGCATTTGGCCGCGCTTTATCGAGCACGATGCGCGCGAATGCTTCTCAAATTATCATTTCCACCCCGTTTCAAGGTAAAACGAGTTCAACGGAGAAAGATAGGAATACTGGAGAGAGAGAGAGAGAGAGAGAGAGAGGGGATGGGAAAAAGTGGAAAAAAGCTGGAAGGTGCAAAATTGCCGGGATTAATAAATATTCGTCGGGCGTTAGGTACTTTATGCCTCTCGACGCGGCGCCGGCAGTGAGAAGTGCGGCATTCCGTGCGGCCGCACGACCGCCGCACGAATAAACGTCCCATCCCGAATCCGACGACAATTCCCGAATGACTCCTCGCCGAATGGCGAAACAGCGAATTGATACATAGGGAAAGGTGCCGTCGCGGAAAGTTATACGCGATTGGAAAATGAATTTTCCGGATCAGTCCCGCCGATGGGAGCGCATAATTCCAGATATATATGTCTGCCTGCCTGCCTGCCGCCGGTTTGCCTACTCTCTCTGCCTACCCCCCGCCCCTTCTCCACCATCCCTTGCCAACATCGCGCACGTTTTCGAGCTCTAATTCACGCCCGTCCGCATTACCCATAAACCCATGATTCCGAGCGATCTGCGCAGCGTCGACGCGTCTCGATGAGCGCCCGCTCGCTTTCGCCGGCCACTTTTGTTTCGTCCAATTTGACGGGACCGTAATTAACGTCCTCGTTGCTGCGAAAAGCGTGCGTTCGAAAGCGCGAGCATTAAAGCAAGTAGCTTGACATGTGCCCGGGATGAATCGGTCGTCATACGGCCGTGCATTCGCTTTTCGACGGCTCGCTTCTCTCGACTTCCATTGTTAGAAGTCACGATTCAGCTTTGACGATGTTTCGCTTGTATCGTTTGGAACGGTACCTGAACAAGGGGGAAACTGATGGGGGGGTAGAGTTTTTTCGCCGAGGCAGTGCGTTTTCAGGATGCTTCAACTTTCGCCGGAAGGACGTAAAGTTCGTAACGTCGATTTAACGCGCCAGCAGAAAGCTTCACCTTTCATAATTATGTTGACGCAAGTTGCGAGCCCGATATCACAGACCGTTTCTTTGAAACGTTTCGATTCGCGCTGCCCCCCCGCACGGGCCTTTGAAAGTCCCTTAACAAGCGGAAAGCGCGAACTGATGCCTCTTGTGTACACTTACGAGCGTGCCTTTGAACGAAATCGGTATGAAATAATTGCGGCCTGCTCGGCACACGCTCCTCGGTCGGATCGCCTTATTCCGGACGCGACCGCGTAAGTCCGCCTACATCACGTCCGCCCCCCTTTTAGTGCTAATTTGCCTCCGTGTGTGCTGCCCGTCTGCGCTCTCGGCGCTAATTTCTGTTTGCCCGTACGTCCGTCTCGCGGACGCGCGCACGATATATATATATATATATGCACGCTTGCCGTCGATGCACGCGTGCAGGGCCAGCCTGACGTCCGCATTCGCTCGCTCGGACGTCGACGTCAGTCGTAAGCTTCCCATTGCCGGCGGGCTGTATTTATTCGTCCCCGACGGATCCACGTCAAGCAGTACGATTATTTCGGTCGAGCAAACGGGCGCGCGCGCGCGGCCACTCAAATTTTTATCGCATATTTATCGCGCATAATTTCATTGTAGAATTTCGCTGACGCTTTGTTCGTTGCGGCGCGCGAGAGGGCTCCCGTAGGTGGGAGGAAGAGATCGAGGGTGAGAACGAAGTGTAGGTGGGAGGAAATGGACGTCGTATATTGCGCCCGGACTCGGCGAGCCGCGTCCGCTCGCTCGATACAAATGATTTTTCAGACCGAAAATTCCGCAAGCCGATTTTCCCGCGAGCGCGACGAGGCTCGGATCGAAGAGGGAATCACGCGCATGCCGCGCGCGCGGCCTCGAGAATCGCAGAGGGGTGAGGAGGGCGAGAGTGGGAGAGAGGGTGGGGGTCGCGGAAAATTATACGGGGATCGAAAATGAATTTTCCGGATCAGCCTGCCAGCGAAAACGCGTAATTCCCGATATATCTGCGCCTCGCGGCCGCGCTGGACGCCGGCTAGCGGCTACACGCCCGACGTACCGCGCATGCGCGCGCGCGCGCCCCTCGAATCCGTGCGTTCGTGTGCGTAAACTGTAAATCCGTGATTTCGGCCGAGCGATATTTATCCGGTGTCTACACGCGCCGGCGTGCGCGAGTGTGTCCCACACCGATACACGGCCTCGTGCACACGGACGCGCAGCCGAGCGTCGCACACTGAGCTGCACGCGTGCCTGCACGGCAATCTACGCGAACGAATGACGGTGGTAACGCGTGGGACTCCAATTTGCAACGATCAGATACGTATCTGGCATACCGTGCCGCGCGCCATCGCGGTTTACGTTGGTCGCGCGTAGAGCGGGTGGGGGGGGGGGGGGGCAGTAGAGTCGAGGAGATATGACTGTTTGAACTTAATAAGAATTTTAATTGAATTAAATAAACGCGCCCGCTGGCCAAGCGTCGGCAGAGTCGCTGGCGGCCGTTGTTCGCGCGAGTTGCACGGAACGGCCGATATTTCCACGGCCTTCCGAGCAGGCTGGCTTGTCATTGGCCGCACTACTCGTCGCTCTGACCGCTGTCAAACGATCGCTTCCCTCGCGTACGGCGAGTTTACTCGCTCCTAGTCGCCCTCGTCAGCTCGCCGGCCATCGCATAAGCGCTGAGAGTTGACGATCCGCGAGCGGAGATTTCCCGTGATCGAGGCGGAATCCGCGGTCAAGGCGGTCGATAAAATTCTCCCCGCCTAACCTAATGGATCCAATTTCGCGAGCTAATGAAGCAGCCGCGGAATCGCGCCGCTCGTAATGAGCGGAAAATTAAAGGCCCAAAGCGCTATGCCTCCTGGCCGTAAATTACGGCTGGGAGGAGCGGAGAAGTTGGGAGTGGGGGGGGGGGGGGGGCAGGATCGGAGGTCGGAGGTGTGGGTCGTAACTTTCTCGCTAGGAGTTCCGTTTCGGCTTCTATCTGAGGGTATTATTCCTTTCTAATCAGCCGGCGAGTAGGTTCGCGGCGAATTTGGCAAGATATCGGAGGAGCGTATAGAAAGTTCCGCGGGCCCCGTAATTGCTGATATCGTCTCGCGTTTGAGAAAGGTCGGACGGGCAAGTTAGACACAAGCCTAACTGTGGCCGCTCTCGAAAGCCCACGGGGATACGCGACCCCGTCCGTAAATATTGCAGGTACGCTCGGACGCTAATTCTTTTCAGGTAATTCCGCATATTTTCGTGCGTGAGACAACGGTATTACCGGTATTTATGCCACTTTTTTGCTGCGCATTCTGCTTGTCCCTGCGGCGGGATTAAAAAGTGTTCACCGCAGGCGTGCGTCGCTGCTCGGAAAAAACATACGGCTAGAGTAAGAGAAAGTTCAATGTAAGGGTGAGTAAAATAGAGGAAGTATAAATATTCTAAGCAGCCGACGATGCTTGCTGAAAAAAGGAACGATGGCTAATTTCCAAGATAAAACGGGTTAATCGCGCCAAAGCGGCGGGCTATTTTTTCCCCGCACGTTAGCGAAGCTATAAACGCTTGTAAATACCGGATTTTTATCTAGAGCACATTCGCCGCTCTCCATACGAAGCGCTGTAGGCTGTCCGCTAATAAGACCGTTACAATAAAGAATGACAAATTATGCACATCGAGTCGCTCGTTGCCGCGTGAAAAAATGTCACAAGAAGCAAAGAGCTTAATCCGTGCTACAGAAACAAGTGTTTCGAAACAGAAACGCTAAAGCACCCACATGTTACTTCCCTGAAGCCCATCTATTTTTCACAACGCAACGTATTTCATCGTTGGGAAAAGGATCGTTACACGATGTGAGAGAAGAAATCCTGAACGCAAAAAAAAATCGGTCAAAAACTGTAACAAGCCGAGAACAGAGGGGCTCGCACGCAGCTACACCGTTGATTTGCGTTCGCCGCTGCTATCCATTCGTTTCCATTTATCGGCGCTAAACGAT
This sequence comes from Anoplius nigerrimus, assembly GCA_914767735.1. Taxonomy (NCBI): domain Eukaryota; kingdom Metazoa; phylum Arthropoda; class Insecta; order Hymenoptera; family Pompilidae; genus Anoplius; species Anoplius nigerrimus. The sequence continues at coordinate 14,263,877 of OU612078.1, forward strand.
CACTTTAGCGCCTATATTAATTCGCGCTCCGGGTGATAAGTGACGCGCGGGCCATTTAATCCGTTACCACTTAGAGGAGCAAACGAACGGTGCGCGGATCGCTGACGAAACAGCAGAATCACGCGGGGCGCTCGCTCGCTGGCGCGCGCGCGCGCGCGCGCGCAATGAGTGCAAAATTAACGGCCGCGGTCGTTACATAATGCTCGTAAATTACGGGCCCGGAAAGGGCGCGCGAGTGAACGCGCGCGTGAATCTGCAGGAGAGTGGGCGAGATGGTGCGGACGCGCGCGCGCGCGCGCGCACACTCGCGATTTCTGCCCCTCACTGAGCGAGATGGCGCTGGAGCTGGCGTTCGTTCCTGTTTATCCGCGCTAAACGATCGTTTCCATCCTTATGAATTAATGGGATCCGTAGCGGCGCCAGTGGCGTCGCGTGCGATGCGTCGAAAATAAGGGAAAAGCGATGCGGGAGGTGCGAAGCCGAGGATTAGCCGGTAATCGCATTGCACTCTGTTCGATCGTGCGGCTCGACAAAGTTTCTGCCCTGATCTTACGATCGTGAAAAACGAGTCGTTTGCTTCCGCTCGCTTCAGCTAAACTGTTTCTGCTTCTGCGAAGTGATGGGATCGACAGTGTTTGAGGCGGATGAAAAAAGTTGAAAAAGTAACGAGTAATGTGCGGAACTGTCGATTAGTCGGAAATCACTTTATGTCTCATCGCTATTCAGCGAAATGAGAATTTTGGCTTTTTGACGGTTTCGTATACGAAATCTAGAAACTCTCAGATATCGTTGGGCGTCCTATGCTTTCCACCTTTTAAAAATTCCAGGAAAGAAACATTACGAACGTTTTTGAGCCCGCAAAGCATATGCGTCCCAGAACAGCTTACCGTACATTGTTTTTTCTTATCTAGGGTGCATATTAAAGTAACAAAGCGCATTTTGTTGCCCTTAGATCTTTCCGTTGAGCACTGTTGCCGCTACCGCAAGTTACAATGTTCGCATGGACCACATAAGGGCTTCTCTGCGCTGTTCGCGCCATTACGTTTCGCAAACTTTAACCTGTACAGACTTTTCATTTTCCGATTTATTATGTTATTTATGCTATACGCGTATGTACTTCCCACTTTTTCCAATACAAACGTTACATAAATGCAATAGTTTAATTTTATTATTATCTGCTCCTTCTCTCCGGCAACGCCCGCATCCTTTCAAACCCGAATCGAAACGTACATTCCCCTACAAGCCCACTGAATACAAAGGAACAATCTCCAATTTCAGTAGTCAGTATTTCCCCGTAAAGTCCATCATTCCTTCAATCACCTTATGTATCACTTCATCAAATGCCTTGTTCGTTCCTCGTCTTCCGTTTCAATCGCCTTTCCGCGATACCGCGCGCAAAGAGGCCTCGCAGCTTTGTTTTATCAGCGCTAAACGTTCCTTTCCCGTCCACATTAATTGACGAATTCGAAAGGACGTCAGCGGCGAAGCTTGCCGGGCATCGAAAGTATCAGAAAGGCAACGCGGGAGGTGCGAAGCCGGCGATTAATCGGCGACCACTTCGTACCCCATTCGATCTTCACGAGGCTCGGGCAAAAATTCAGCGTCGAAGCCGGCGCTGACGATAAAAAGAGCCGAGCCCAATGAGCCCGATAATTACGTCGCATCGGATGGCCCCACGCGAGAGGCAGCCTCGTTCCTTTATCCGTGCAAAACGATTACTTCCGCTTAAACGTCCGAATTGCCGAGCGTGCGAGCCGACGCGAAGGACAGCTCTACGGATCGGAAAAAAACCAGGGCGGAAGGGGTGGGAGGGGGGGGGGGGGGCGAGGGGAAGTGAGATTAATCGGTGGCGGTAGCCAATGAGGGGAAATTGAAAGAGGCGTAATGAGGACGATAATTGCGCCTCGTCGGGACTGGCTGGCCAACGCTCGGAAATGAATATATGCGGGAAGCTGGACATCTTTCCGGCGAAAGTTGTACTATATATTCGCGGACGGCGCCTCGGCTTAATTGTTGGCCAGTGAGAACACGGCGGTGAAAATGCAGAGTTCGGTAAGCCTTGCGCGGGTGTTTTCAAGGCGATCATGCTCGATGGCCGGGCTTAACAGCGAGGCGTGCTGTCCCGGCGACTTGATGGATTTTCGACTGCGCTTGTACCTGTAATGATTTTGAATCGGTCATTGTTGGCCAGCGAAATTGCACAGTTGTTTATTTCAGGAGTGAAATTAACCGTTTTGCCCGTGATGCTTGCCAACGATTTGGGTTTAGCGTACGTTTCAAGTGACTACGCATCAGCATTGACGTGTAATTAGAACGTCATGTAACGATATGTACATTTGCCGATAACATACCTGGCCGCGCTTGTACACACGGACACGTTGCTTAACAAGCTGTTTAAACTGTCGACGGTTTGAAAAAAGGCGATCGGGCCATTTTACACCGTGACTTATGCTTCTCGCGTGCAAGCGCTGTAATTCAGCCCGATAATAATTCACGGGCTTTGACGAATTTTCCCGAAAGTCCGATTAATGTAGAGGCGGTGGGGAATTTGTCGCGTTAAAATTGATAAGAACCGAGCGGAACGGGATAAGTATGGTGCTCGATGGGATGGGCGTCAGATATCGGCGCTGGCTGTATATCATTTTGAATTATAAACGCGGAAGGGATTACTAATTGCACTTCGCGCGGCCAGATGAGCCCGGTGGAAAGTTTAGAAAATGCGACGGGAAGCGGTAAGCCGAATTAAACCGTGCAGTGTATTGTGGTACTCGACCGGCCACAGGTAACAGAAAAGTTTAATACCATCTCTCTACACTTCCCCATTCCTACTTCCGGTTCCTGCCGCCTAGCATATAGGTCGAGCAACTCCACCTTCTTCGCTCCTTCTCTTCATCTTCCAGCCTCGCCCTCCCTCCGTTTCGCGCAGCTCATCCTTGCGTCTCTCTCTCTCTCTCGCTCATCCTCTCGCCCGCCCTCTCGCATACACTCACCGCGCCTCTTGCCGCGGAATAAGTGTTGAGCAGGCACGATAAATTTATATCCGCAGACGCATCACCGTTGAATCATGCCGGCGAGGCATCCTCCGTTCCTCCCGCCCGTTATGAATCCTTGTCCCGACTTCGATATTGGCGCATCGCTTTGCTCCTCGCAACACGGAAGAAAGATGCGGCGCGACTCGCTCTGACAGGGTTAAGAGAAAAGTTTCGTAAAACACATTTCCCACTTTCCTACCCCCCCCGTACCTCATCCCTCCTGCCACCTCCTCCTATTCTACGCGCGGAGGTTCTCCTTTTCAATATTCGTCTCCGGCGTCGCGTACGTAGCACTTCTTTTCCGCTCGGTCGACTCTGCCGGCCGACAGCGGAGCGAACGTAAATTACTCATTCCACCGACAAGACGGCAGATCGATTTTGCCCGTCCGCTGTAAATTTGTTTAGCCCCGACGGGCCCGGCGACCGCAGCCCATTACGCCGAATCCTCGGGAGCGATGCGCGACGGATAATTGCGAAAGTAACGCGTCGGGAATAAATCAGAAGATAATTAGCGGCGATAAACACGCGTGGCGCCCGATCGCAAAAGGTGTCGCGCGTACTGTTGGCCGACATCGAACTGACCGGCGATATCCGGGAAATCACAGCGATTCACGCCATTTCAAACGAGACGGACGTCCGAACGGGGAGGGCTTGGTGGCAGAGGGGAAAGATAAACAAGGGAAAAAAATATGAGAGAAGTTATCGCCGCCGTCGCTCCCGGTACAAGCGGCTTCTATTTATCGGGATAAACTGTTTGCGCATAACGCGGATTTGTCCGCGCGAAAGCTCATAATTTGCTTCGGCGTAATGCAATATGAACTGGCAATAAATTTTCGCCTCCCAACGCTAGAGTTTAACCTTTTTTTTCCCCACGTCCGTTCCCTTTTTTTAATTCGCGCTGACCCGCGGTCGAGAGTAATCATATTAGTAGGGGCCGTGCGCGAGTGTTGCGAGGAAGGCTCGTGTCAACGAGCTAAATCGGCGGAGATCGGATAGGCCAAGATCTAACGGGATATGAGCCTCTTAATCTGACGACGAGCCGAGTGTTAATTCTTTTTCGACCGCTCGACCCACTTCAACCTGATTGTGCGATCAATCATCATACTTCCGCGGCGTCTGGGAGTCTTAGCGTTAATTCCGAAAAAAGCGCGCCGAATGCGGAACGATGAGAATAAATGTTACCCATCCCTCATTCCCGCCGACGTTCTCAAATTGTACGAGAATTAAAGTGATAGAATGGATAATCGCAGACGGGGCCGAGAGAGAGAGAGAGAGAGAGAGAGATAGAGAGAGGGAGAGAATACGGGCACGATAAAAGTAAATACAGGCCTATGGATATTCATTACATCGACCGTTTCGACGGCGAGCGCATTATCAGCCGGCACGTCGAATTAGCGGACATTAACGCGCTTAATTATATCGGCGCAATTAATATTAATTAAGTGACACGGACGTTACCGCGCGAGTTCGCTCGCGAAGCTTCTGCGCGGAACTTATTATTGGCTCGTCCGCTCTGCTTCTCGCCTCTTTCGACATTCTTCCTTTTTTTTCCCCCCCCACTCCCGCTCGGCAGGGGAAGTCTCTTTATCCCCTGGGAACGCAGTCGATGCCGAAATGAGCCCGACAAATTGCGCTCCCGTCGATGTAAGCGCGAATCGTACAACGTTTCCGCTGCCACGCTGATCGATAACGGTCCACTCTAAATTTCCGTACTGGCGGCATCTTCCTTTTCCCGTCGCGCCGCGAGCGTTATTATGATTGCAGCTGCACCCGGTCGTATGAGAATGCGGAAGGAACGGGTCAGTCAATAATCGGTGTCGATTCCGTTACGATGTCCGGATATCGCGTGGCAGGAGTTTGGCTCGCGATATCGGTGACGCTGCTTTCGAAATCGGTGTCTCATTACGGCTGCGATTTAATGCCAGATAGCGAATCCGAAAGTTATATTATGCTCGTGCGAGGCTCGTTGTACATTAATTTCGGAGATATTGTGGCGCACCGCGTTATCGGTCGCGGACTTTTGTATACGAATGAATACAGTCAGATGGGGGTTGAATAAATAGTTCAGCTTCAGAGTCTTTGCGAGCTCGGTGCGCTATTTTTCAAACGTACGCTGCCGAAAATTAGCTGCGAACCTGCTGCCGTGGGAGGCCGTAAATCTTAACGGGTGTTTGAGATACAGCCGTTTTCAATTATACAGGTCAACGTAGTCCCCACTTGGCAGTTTCTTCAGCGCTCCCGCTTCACCGACCTTCCTTAATTCTTATGCTATTTCAAGAAAATGTACAGGGGATCATACCTGTGGAAGGAAAGGACGTGAATACGAATTTTGAGGTCGCTCCGTTGAATGGTCTTTGAATTATGACGGTCAACACAGAAAGGGAAGAAGGGAAAGACCGCGGACGGTCCTATTATTCATTTTTCAAAGTTCATACGCCTGTACATGGCTCGTTAACCATTTGAAAGAGAATTTTTTACCTTTTCTCACGTATACGGACAACCGCAGGTGAGCTTAACAGAAAAACGCTCATGCCATTTAGATAATGCAGGAAAAAGGCGCAGTTAACGGACCGCTGCGGTCGAGACACGGAAATGTGAATACAAGATTTCTATTCGTCCGCGCATATGCGAACACTCGTTTATTTCAAATATTTTAATGTTGCCGGATGCTAAAAGCAAAGTTTCCATCAGCTACAACGAGGTTCAGGAACGAGAGCTACCTTAACGTAAAAATAAAAGATCGTATTCGAAAAAGATACGAATAAAGTTGCGGCGCGACAAAAAGACGAAGGAAAGGCGTCTGTAAAAGTTCACTAACAAGTATGTATAACAAGTTCAGATGCGCGAGTTTTGGAAGGAGTAAAGCAACTGTCCAGGATAGAAGTTCTGCGCCGTCATTTTTTTTCAACTTGACAACTGACAAACGCATTTATGTATAACTCGATCCTTCGAATTCGCCCGCGGCAAAATTTTGAATTATTTGCGCGTAAAACGCAGTAGAACCCATCTAAGATTCGTCGCAGATGAAGATGGAGAAGTAAAACATTCCATTCCTCTCGAACAAACCGTTAATGGAACATCTACCATTACCCACAGTAGTAAAGAGTCGCATTAGTCAGTCGAGGTCCGAGCCAAGCAACTTGTCTACTCCTTACAGACAAAAATTGTCGACCCAAAACTAGTCCTACGACATCGCCATTACACAGGGCGCCGATTACGTCCAAGAAAATTCACCTGGCAAACTGCTTCCGCGCTACTATCTCCCGGAAAGCAAAGGTCAATGGATCGACAGTAGTAAAGACTTACCATAGCCAGTCCGCACCTGCGTCGGAGGACCCAACGGACTCGTGCGAGAAGAGCTGATCGAAGCAGGACGTGGCAGCAGAATTTACCGCGCTGGGAGAAGAAGACGTCCGGCCCGAAGTCGAGGTATTACCGGACGAACGAGGGGAGGAAATGAAGCGGGGGCGTATACGGGTGAAAGAGGCGAAGAGTCGCGGAATGCGTCCTATAAATTGCATGATCGCGAGCCGATCAGTACGCGTATCGCGGGATGAAATGGCAAAGCTCGCCGGCCGCTTTCCCGAGCAGCTGTAAACCGCGACAGACCGATTGCTGACCCAGGGGAGGACAAAGGGTGGTGGCCGCGGAGGCCGGCGGTGGTTGCCACTGGACGCCCGGTGGCGAGGGGACGCGAGAGGGGGGTGGCGCGAAAGGATAGGCAAGCTCACGGAACGGCGTTTAAGAGGGAGCGAGGTTTTACGGGGCACTAGCAGGCAGACGGTACAGCTTTAGAATTGGATATATTTGCCGGTACAGAAACCCGGCTCCAATATGTTTATTGGCCATGAAAGCTCGACAAGGGGAATAAAAGTCATTCAGGTGGGCGAGGAGCGGACCGGGGCGACCGGAGGGGGACGGATGGGAAAAGTGAGATGGGGGGGGAAAAGGCACTCGTTTACATCGCGATAAACAGAGCGCAGAACGCCCTGCGGAAGGAGGAGTGGATGGTGTTATGGAAAGGGAGGCCGGCGGATTGGGGTGGCCGAGGGGGGTGGGAGTCGGAGAGGTGTGGGCTATTTGCCTCGAGACACGGCGAGAGACTGCGTTACCTCGAGATAATCGAATCCGCGGAATTTATGTCGAGCGATTAAATGTAAAAATCCTCTCCCCTGGGAGCGTACTCCCCTTACTCCCGCTATCGATCCCTCTCGAGGGACGAACGGCTGGATATTTCCATTCCCCTCGAAGCAATACGATAAAATTCACGATTTAAGGGATAGGCGAGTGGATTGCATAAGCGTTCGCGCGAGCGCGATCTCGTTCGCTCCTTCGGCAGCGTCGAGCGAAATTTTCGTCATTGACTCACAGACATATGAGAATTGTTATACTTTTGACGCGAATCATACCGCCCCCCCTCCTGCTCCCCTACCCCAGCCAGCCCCTTCCGCGTCGCGTGCATTATCCCTAACAGGAACGAACGAGAAATTTTCGCTGCGAGAGTGTATCAAAGGCGAGAGGGGGGAAGAAAAGAAATAGAATAAAAGTGGGAGGAGGAGGAGGAGGAAAAAAAGGGGCGCGCGGAAGAGAGCGCGAGCTATCTGTCTACTTGCCTTTAGTTAATGAACAGTCGGCGAGTGAGCTCGCAGAGATCTCACCCGGGAAAAGGATGGGCAAGGAAATCGAGTTAGGCGGGCAACGGGACTATTGATCTTTAAAAGCGAGCACTGAAGGGATCACTTTTCGAAATGACGACCCGGCTCTCCCGTTCATTCTGCCTTTCTCTTTCTTGCTCCTCATTCCACCCCCCTCCATCTTCCCTCTCCTTTTCCCTCTCCTCTTCCCGCTACTCCTGCCTCCGTTCCCCTAACGGTTAATCCTTCCTCGAGCAGGCGGTAGAGATCGAAGAGAGTCGAGCGGAGGGTGAGACTCGCCGTCGGTTTTGCCACGAAAACGAACACATTTTTGTCGCCCCCTCGAAAGAGCGGGGTGGCCAGGTCAGAATTTGTCATCGGGCGAGTGGCAATTTAATTGTCCGCTTACAGGAGGTGCGCGCCATCGCTTTAATCCCCGCTCAACTTTATCGATCTTCGAAGAAATAAACCTACCGCCTTACGAACCGTGGAAAATTTGCCCGACCTCGCTCGCCGACTGGCTCGCGCCTAATCGGCAGCATCGGACCGCGGCTGGCGGCTAAAAAAGGTGGCCACATTTACCGCCTGCGGCGACCGCTCGCGACCCCTTCGACGTCGAGCGGGGAATTTACTATTAATCGAGCGAGTCGAGACCATTGGGCGATGTATTGATCCTCGCGAGTGGCTATAAACGTGCTCCTTCAAGATGACGCTCAAATATGCGTATCAGGAGCGAGATTGTAAACACAAACATCCCGCTGCCGAGATAACGATCAAATATGTGCGCCCGAACGGGTCTATAAACATTCTTTCCGACGAGGTAACGACGGCCGCGCGGCCGGATGCGCGCACGCGCGCGCTCGCGAGCGCGATTCCGACGTCCTCGAGCACTAGAGCGCGAGACTAAAGTGTTCCGCCTAGCTTTTTTCCCTACTTCCGCCAGCGTCCCGAGGACGGCTCCGGATCTCGTAGTTAATGATCGTCGGAGTGTGAACTTACACGGATCCGATGTAGCGAGCGAGAGCGTGGCGAGAGGGGGCGAGATAGAGGCGGGCACGGGGAAAGAAGCGGGAGGAAGAAAGGAAAAGGACTTGGCAGGGAATTAAGTTAGACGCTAGCGAGGACTATTAATCTTTAAAGGAGCCGAGGAGGTCCTCGACGACGAACGGGACAATCCATCGCGACGGAGTAACACGGCGCCATTTCGCCATGGACACCCCTTCCTCTCCCCACCCACCCGCCCCTCTCTCCATGCCACCTGAAGGTGGCAAAGCGAAATTGTATTACGATTCTTGACGTGTCCCGCGGATGAGCGGCGAGAGTTGTTTCATTTGGCCGGCCCTTCAAGTTTCGCCGGGCGGAAGCTCGCGCGCCTCGGGCCCGACCTCGGCGCCGGGAGGAGAAGCTGGCCAGAGGATCCCGGCCAGAGGATCCCGGTTAGATGAGGATCGAGGCTCGGAGTTAATGAACGTCGGCCGGAGTGAATTTACACGAGTCCGCCGCGACTGAGGGCCCCCACTCGAGCTGGTATCGCGCTAACGGCACTATTAATCTTCAGGCTCGAACGAAATCCGAACGGGCGAGCCCGCCTTCGAGGACGGAGGGGTGGTAGGGGACGGGGAGGGGTAAGATAAAATTTTCGACTCCCGGATCATCCCCGCGGGAGAACTTACGATCCGGCCCTTTTATCGCGACCGTCCGTGGGGCAGGTGGCTGGATGAGGCGAATGAGGTGGGGTTGAGGTAGGAGAGGGACGGGGGGTGAGCGGAAGTGAAGAGGGGAGGTTGGCCGGGAAGAAGGGCACCACGTCGCGCCGAGCGTACGAACCAAATTGCTTTGCAGTTTTTGGCGGAATCTTATTCCGCCCCGTTTCGCTTCTACGCCGTTTTCTTATCCGGCCTTCTTCTGGGCACCCTCCGCGCCACTCATCCCTCGGCTGTTTCATCCCTTAGACGGGAGCAATGTTGCTCTTCGACGAGCGGGAAAACTTTCCAGCCGCAAGAAAGTGTCGAAAGGGTCTCGGGGATGGGCCGGGGAAGATCGCGGTTAATGAACGGGCGGCTAGTGAACTTCCGCAAAATCAGGAGAATGGAAAATGCCTCCCGCGAATGGGGGTCTCCGTTAATGAACCGGGGTCTATTAATCTCTGAATTACGATGCTCGAGTTTGTATATGGGTAGGGTGTGACGTAAGGTAGTACGGTGAGGTCTGCCGTGTAATACGTTCGAATGAGCATCGGATGGATAATAGACGGCTGGTTGAGAAATTTCAAGAACCAAAGGCGATGATCAGTATCGTCTGCCGTTCGGTACTAATTCCGTGAGCGTCTGTTTAGACTAACCAATAACATGGGCGCTTCATAATTTTCACGTCGCAAACATCGGTTTATCCTGCGCTTAGATAGGTCAAACAGTTTTATTTTACGATCGAGCAAAGTTTGAGCAGTAAGTCTATCGTTACATGTGCATTACACTGTATTGTTAATGACGCCATTACGATTATCGTTACGTCGAATATCGTTTACAGGTTACCTTCGAAAATATGCACGCGCGTAGATACCGCAATTTAATTTCATTACCGTTTAATAATGTGATTTCGGTCGGCTGAGCGCTAGCCGCGACCGCTCGCGCAAATCCCGCCGATAAAGCTAAAAATGATCACGCAAACGATTTCGCCCCGGCCAGACTCCCGCGAAAGTAACGACGTAATCGTTCATCCTTAAAAGCGTCACGTTCCCGCCCCAACGAGGTAAGGATCCAGATTTTCCCCTGGCCGAGAAACTTAAGCTGATTTAGCGATGAGAACTAACGCTTCCCGGAAGCTTTCGAGCGGCACGCGCGCAAAACGAAATTGCTTTGTTTTTGGCGGGCACGTAAGATGATTGCGTTCGACAAGGGGGCAAGAACTTTCTGACGTCCAAGTGCCGAAAACAATCGGGCGGGAGGCGGCAATAATCTCACGCTCTGCGAGCCATCGAGGAGCAAACTTTGCCCGGGGACAATGGGGCCGCGGGAATAAATTAAATTAGCGGCGAAACTATTAACGTTTCGAATGACGGGGACGGACTCTGCATTTTGAAATAACGCTAAAATTAACTTCGAGGCGGCACTTCGGGTTCTCATCGCGAATGACGGGGGGGTTCAGGAAAGTTTAGTCGTATCATTTTTCCTCTCCCTCCCTTGTCCCCACTTCCGTCCCTCAGCTCCTACCATCCGCTTCCGCGTCTATCCGTTTTCCTCCCACTATCTGTCCGTTTCCCATTCTCGCTTCTGTCGTCCCTGACTCGCGGCAACAAGCCGTATCGCCGTACGGTTCCGCGCGCGATGAAGGAACTATTCAGTTCGGAAGAGGTCACGCGCAGCTTGCTCCCTGAATAATAAAGTTAAGTGCCCCGCGCATTTAATTACGAGCCAACGGCGCGCACTTTTACACACTCGCTCCGCTCGAATCGCTTCTAACTCGACAATCGCGACCAGTCACTCGCGTTAAGTGCCGTTGCGGTCCTCATAGCGAAATACTTCAGAGAATGAATACCTCTCGCCGAGATCTGGAAATGGATTAAAATGTCCCTTTCGCGAGCTGATCCTGAGAGATCAGAAAAAAATGGTCAGAAAATCTCCGCGGTGGATCATTTTCACTGAATCCGAATGATCAAGCTACATTGATCACAAATCTCGTATAAATATTCTACTCTTACAAAAATGTTTTCACTTCATCTAGTTGGCCACGCAGCGATTCAAATCGCAAGATGTGCGATACAATAAATCCGGCTTCGCTCCTCAGCGACTGTCTGCGACGTCTGGAAGTAAATTGTATGAAGAAAGAAAGGAGAAGCGCTCACAAGCGTTGTCTATTACAGAGACAATATCTCGGTAGGAACGATTTTGCCGGGGGAAACAATTCGACGTGGTAACCGAGAAATGTCCGTAAGACAAAGTGAAACATAATTTCGCGTAAAACAGTTCGAACGAAGCAAAGTCGCAATTCACTTCTCATCAGGAAGAGTACGGGAAAGGTTCTTGCGGACGCTGGCGCGAGCGGGCGTTCCTGAGGGCTAAATTGTTTTACAGTCTACGGCGTACCGGCGTCGACGGACGAGCAGGCTATTCCCTCGTACAAGGCCGAAGTTTCTCAGCCATGCTGAAGTGTCAAGGAGGTCCGCGAAGGATAACCGACGATCCGGCGGTTAATGAACATTGGCGAGCGAGCGAACAGAAGCCCCCGCAGACGGCTGGAAGAACGGACGAAGTTAAGTGGTAACGAGACGATTAATCTTTAAAAGCATCAGCCCGACTACCGGCCGGAATGCCACTCACCGAAATAACGTTAAGGCCGACAAGAGGCGGACAGTCGGCGGGCTACGCGGGACAAATTAATTCAATCCGGCGGCAAATCCGACGCTCAGCCCGAGAGGGAACTCCATCAATTGATCGTCATAATGTTCAGCTCGCGAATCCTCTATCCGGGAAAGTGCGCCCGGCGGCTGTGGTAGGCGGACTCCGTTACGGGAGCAGCGGCGGCGGCGGCTGGATGAGCGAATTGTTTTACAGTTTTCGTCTGTTGCCGAGCTCGCGAACGGCCAAGTTATTCCATCGAACGGAGGAAGAAAGTTTCGCCACGACCGCAGGAGAGTGTCGGCGGATGGCGAGAGGGGGGGAAAGTAGAGGGAGACAAGTAGGAAGACGTCAAGGACGAAAAAGGGAGAGGGAGAGAGAGAGGGAGCGAAAGAGGAGGCAAGGAGAACAAGAAGAGACAGAGACAGAGACAGGGAGAGAGGAAAGGTCCACCCACGGATGGCAACGATCTCTCGTAGTTAATGAACATTGGCGAGTGAACTTGCACAAATTCGGGAGAAGGAAGGCAGAGCAAATTGAGTGAGGCGGCAACGGGACTATTGATCCGACTCCTCTCCCGCCACCCTACCAGCCACCACTTTTGCCACCCCTTTTGCCACCCCTCACCCCCTCCACCCTCACTCCCTTCTGGCCCCGCGAAATCCGGCTGCACCCTTCTCCTCCTCGCCCTCTCCCTCTCCTCCGTCTCGATCTTGCCGGCAGCTAGACGAAAAATTCCGTCTGCCAGCCGCCCCTGAGGAAACGCATTAAACGGGGAGGGAAGGGGATGGAGAGGAGGGGAATGGGAGGGGGTTGGTTTGCGTCCGGCGTCTGAGAACGGGGGTGGGCCGAAGCGCTGCATTTCCACGGGACAATTATGTTTGTCTTGCGGACGCGATAAATTAAATTTCGCGCGCGACGCCGATGGAGAAAACGTTCGCGTCGTTAAGCGTTCTTCCTTCCGCTCTCCTCCTCCTCCTCCTCCTCCTCGTCGTCGTCGTTAACCTCTCGGTCAGCCCGACGGGATACTCGTTCGGCAACGATAATTGCAAACCGCGGCGTGCTCGCATTACTAATAACCGCCCGGACAAATAACAATAACGTGTGCGATTTTAATGCCATCCAAGATGCAAATGCGTTTATAATTTACAGTTAATTTCCAACGCGCCGCGCTCGCATTTCGTCCCTCGCGCGCGCGAGTCCGGGGTTCATTTTGCCTCACCCCTATTCTTTCCCCTCTTTCACTCGCTCTCTCTCCTTTGTTCTCCTCTCGCTCTCTATCTCTCTCTCTCTCTCTCTCTCTCAGTCTCTGTTTCGCCCCGAACCAGCCTCGGCCGCTGTTCAATTATTGTGCCGGGCCACCTTTTAAAACGCGCGAATTTTCGCAAATAATGCGCCACACAGCCGATTGCCGATTATCCGATTAGTGTCAAAGGGGGCGAGTTTAAAAAAAAAAGGAAGGGAGAAGGGAAAGGGGAGGAAACTCACACCGCGCCAGACGCGTCCCGCGACGAGTGGGTGCCACGAGTGGGTCTTTGCGCGAAAGTGTGCGAGGGCCACGGCAGGCGTGTCGGACCCACTTGCCGCTGGCTGCGCCGGCACTCGGCGCGCCATATTATTTTGATGAAAGTCTATTCGCCGTAATTGCGGTGCAGATTAGCGTAAAGGTTAAACAAGAACGAATTGGGCTACGAGGCAGTGGCGAGAGAGCCAATACTCGCGGCAATTCGACAAAGGGCCACCCACTCTCACCCTCCGCCTCTTATTCCCCCACCCCACCCCCCACCCCTTCGTGCCACAGCTCCATTTTCCGTCTCCACATCCCTTCTTTCGCCTTCTCATTCGCACCGTAATGCTCTCTCGTCCGCTGTCTGCCTTCTGTTTTACAAAAAGCCGACCGTACTTGGCGCTAATTTAAATTCGCCCCGCGACACACGGGAAATCGCACCGCTCCCCATTGGCATTGACATTTCGTGACGCGTGCGTTGCGTCGGGCATGCACATGAGGAATGTCGGGATAAAAAAAAAAAAGAGATAGAACCGGGGTGGAGATAAAGCGCTTCCGGACTTTGACCCAGTGAAGCTCGTTCCGATGCGTGACTACGCGTATCGTTAAATGCATTCCCTCGTACTTCCTCGAGTCAGAGCTCGGCGCTAATTATAAAGTTAGCGCGGAGCTAATGAAACATCGGTCTAACGATCGAAAATGAGGCTTTGGCGCGCGGCGTAACGTTGCAGGCTCTCTCGAACGATACTTACTAAATTAACGATTGCCTTCGAAAAAGTTGTTGCATTTGGGTCAGTGCCTGACGAGCGCGAACGCGCGAACTCCGCGAGCGTGGAGTTGAAGGTCGATCCTCGCGATGCGGGATGAAGCTTACGTTAAACTTTACATTCCGCGTCGCGTTTTCGGGATTAAGGCGGATTTAAGAATTAAGACGCCATTTACGAACATGCGCGGAAACGCACGCAAGAAGAGGCTAAATCACGGAGCCATTCACGGTCGCTGTGGCTATCGTCGTTATGCGAAATGTAAATCGTCCCGGTACCGTGCTGAGGTCGGCGAGAGAGGCGAGGGCAGCGGGAAGGGCGAGGGAAAAAAAGGATTAATAATTTGACGCGGTAGCTAACGGTGTTTGCGCGAGCTACCAACATCGCCACGTCTGTCCGCCTAAACTCACCCCTTGAGCCACCCTCAGCCCCCTCCTCCGCAAACCCCAAGTTTTCCGCCACTTTTATTCCCAGGCTATCTCCGCCGCTAACAGTATAAATTCCTGTAATATTCATTTTTTCTCCCCCCATTTTTTTTTTGAAGGAGGGCTGAGCGTAGGACCTTTTCGTCGTGGAAAGTTCGCATTTTTCACCGGCGGTAAACTAATAGCCAGCGATTTATTCATTCGCCCGGCCACGCACGAACTTACGATGCACGAGGCTTGCAGACAGACTTTCTGCGCGGTAGGTGAGAGATTCTGTGCCCGTGTGTGTGTGTGTGCGAAAGAGGGCAGAAGCAGAAGGAAGAGAGGAGAAGAGAAAGAGAGTGAAAAACAGAAAAAGAGAAAGAGAAGTATGGAAGCGTAACAGTTGGCCTCAACGTACTTATCCGCGAGAGAAATATCGAAGGCCGTGCATATTTAACGCGACGAGAAGTTCGCGCCGCTGGTCGCCACTCCTCTTTTCTCCCGGCAGGTGAAGCACCGGAAGCGGTCGCCGGGATCTTCCGCATCGAAAACGGCCGTATTTACGACGCGCCGCCGTTTCGCGCGGATCAGAACGGAAACGCCGGGGTATTGCATTCGTCGTCCTCGTCCCCGACGCCGAGCGGCGAGAGTCAAGAGCCACTTTCAATCGAAACAAGATCTGAATATAAATTGCATGGGCACGTACTGGGTACTCGTAAGCATTTCGGATCGTATTCGGCCCGAGAATCGCGGCTCGCTTCCCCGTATTGTCGCTCACGTTGCGCGCGTGTCGGTGTGCGTACACGTACGAGAACTTCGCGCCAGCGTGTGGCACATCATAGCAGGGGCGCACCTGTGTGCTTACATTTTTCGCTCGCCGAGTTATCAGAATCGGGTCCATAAATTCGAATTGCTCCTTTGTCTACGGCGCGTCGCGGAGAAAAATGCCGGGCGAGTAATAAAACGCGCGCGCGCGGCGGCGCACAATGGAATATTTCGGCGGAAGCTGCATCGGCGAACGGAACGACGATCGGACTCGTCCGCCAGCCTCGGGGAAGAACATTTTTCCCGTAATGAGAGGATGTGCGACGTTGGGGGGGGGGGGGGGGCGGGTCGGACGTTGCAGAAGATCCGATTGATTCGTTCAGATGCCGGGACGGTTCAAATGACGGCGAACAAGGCACGACCCGTCATTCCATTCACGTAACGTGCGAAAGGAACGTGGGCACGATCGTATTTTACCGGAAACGCACGTAAATTGTGGCACGACGATCGGATACGGCCGTGTTATCTTTAAATGACGAGCGTCATGTTCTACGCGCCGATGACTGCCGTGATGGACTGCGTCAGGTATTTTTCGTTGTGAGATGATTGGATCTTTATGCTATATGCCTCGTAAGCCGCGACCGATGACCTAATATTTATGCGAACGCTTTGATACTATAATGTGCCGATAAATATTTATATTTTGCGGAAAATACGTGTGTACGGGAGGATAAGTAATTTAGGTCGCTAGCCATGTATACGGTAACTAAATTCTGGTTAACAACCGAAATGTACGCACCACTTAGCGCTACGATTTTAATTATTGTATCGAATAATTGAATGTTATAATATCGTAATATTATGTAAATTGCGGCAAATGTTAAATTTCACTTTTTATACCCCTGGTCCGGGGCCAGGGACATAATATGAGAAAATATATTTTTGGTAAATGTATCTGTATCGATGTTAATGTTTTGTCACATAGCTTTGCAATGTTGCGTAAACCTTGATAATTGATACAACACATGGCACATATATATATATATGCATGGCATATGTTTTGCTTTTAAAAGCAGATCTCCGGCTGACATGGCGAACTGGGATTAAGATGCGATCAGGCATCTGTTTGAGTAAGATTTTGAGCAATTGTTGCCCACTGTATACGTAACGTTACGCACGTCTTCGCATGCAACAACTGGGAATTGGATTTCCACCCCAATGCACGTCTGACGATGTGGAAACTAAATGCCGCAACGCTATTCTCATCGTCACACACATGCACAGGTGACGTAATAATTTCTGTAAATACATAGTAAACGTAGCCTACCTTCAATTGCAATGCATATAATAAATTAACCGCGTAATTTTAGCAAATTATTGCGAACTGCACTGTAATAACATAACTATTTATCTTTGGACCATGTAATCGCACGTAATGGTATTTGGTATTGCTACTGCATGTTTCACAATAATGTGCTGTCAATAATTGACGTTCGACATAACATGTAGTTGTCGATGCCTTTTAACTTCTGGACAGCATCGACTTTCGTCAGCAGATTTCTAAGCAGAATCACCATCTCGGGCCAAACTTCAAGCAATGCAGAGCCAACTCTAACAGTGCAGTTTGAAACAAAATCACTAGCAACCGAGGCACGTGTGCTCCTGGAATCATGGATTTCAGTTTACTTCAAAGCAACGTAATCACGGCGCAACATTTTGTACACGGCTCGTGTTTGTTTCACCGGAGTTGAATTCAATTGAATTTCAATGCTCGGTTAACATGATTCTATTTAAAATTCAGAGAAAACTGTTTCAGAACTTGCATCCGGCAAAACGGAATAATTGCCAGGAGTGACCTGCCGCCGACGTTATTTCCGGGATTTGACTTACTCTTACGTGCTTTACCTGCGGATGTACCGAACTTTACTTAAAACTCAGCAATCTCAAATTTATTCCGCGAACGAACCGCGAACACGTACTGTTTCAGAATGCAAACTTCGAGACGGAAATCTCGCAAGAACATAATTAGCCTCCCGCGGATAGCATTAGCACCCCGCCGGAAGTGTTACCTCAATGCAAATGGCGCTTAATTCCTTCAGTTTGCCGAAAAGTCATGCTTCCCCGCTTAAAGCGGCGGAGGTAAACGTTATTTGAGCGAACGATTAATCGGCGAATCGAACCTCGACTCTCCGCCTCCGCAATCACCATTAGCATCTTCTCCCGTGTATTCTCTCGCGTTTGCACATTTTACCCCTACTTTTTGCCCTCCCCTCCGTCTCTCCCGGCAGTCGTCCGTTATCCGGCATTTATCAACGAGGGCGAGGAATTCGATAAATCCGTGCATCACTCTTTAAGGACTCGCACGACTCGGGGGCAGGCGTGCGGGCGCGGTATCTTTGTTTAAACGAATGGAACTACCCAATCAGAGCTAATGCGCCGGGGCGTGCATACAAAGTGGGGAAAGTACCCGGTGTCGTTTCGAGTTGCCCGGCGAAACTCGCTGGATCGGAAGGTGCGAAGGAACGTTGCGGGAATTTCTTATTGTCGGGAGTCGGAGTCGTACGTCTGCGAAGGGGCTCTGCCATTCTGAGATCTTCTTTTTCCGGCCCGAGCGAGTCCGTGTAAATCAGTTTGACGATGAATCAGCCGGACGGGACTGTCGACTGGAAAGGAAGACCGTAGGCGAGGAAGGACGGACGAAAGAAGTTTGCTAAGAGAGGTAGAGATGCGGAGGACGACCGGATGCTCGATGCCCATCACAATGTTTAACGATAAAACAATGATTCAAATTGTTAATCCTTCCGCAGATTACAGTTGTCCACGTTGAGATGTGTGCTAAAGATGACTGTCCGTCCAAGTATTGCGGCGAATAATAGTTTCGGCCGAATGCGGTGTAGCTGAATATGCCTGAGCGGATCGATATTTTCGTTAACAATAGTTTCGTTTCAATGCGGTGTACATAGTTTTTTTTATAAATAACGATATATCCATCGACAGCGGCGTTACGACTGGAAGTGCACCGGAAGCGCGGTACATTGTTTCGGGATCATTTATTCCGACAAAGCGTTTCGGAACGCGCATCATTCCCGTCCGTACACTCATTCATGCCCAGTCATTTACCTCGAGCCGAAACTTGCGCGTAAAAGGCCGACACAGATGCTGCACTCAGCGGCGGAGTGATTCGCGACTTAACAACCGGACTCGAGACGGCTCGCGAATCGACGCGCCATCTTTCGCGCCATCTTTCGCGCTCCGGGCGTCGAGTTCGACTCACCGGCGTTCTATCAATTATTTCGCGTCCCGGCGCGCGGAAAGTTGCACGTCCATTGTAAAACATTGTCAGCGGACAAAAATTGGCGCCGCGTCGCCCCCGGTAAGCGGAGATGCTCGCCGGATGCCGGTGCGTGTCGATCACGGATCGGGGGCCCGGCATAAATATCGTCCGCGACGAACGACGAGAAGCGACGCCGGGCGCAGATAAATCTCGCACCGCTTATTTTTCTTCGTCCCCGTTAAAAGTATTTGTCACGGCGAGCGGTGCGCGCCGGCGAAAAATCGACGAAAAATCGTCGACGCCGAGCTCGGCTCCCTGTCCCCGTCCGGAGCCGCTCCATTTGACTTCATTAATCATAGAACGTCGCTTCAAATATTCCGCGCGACCGTTCTCCACCGAAAACTTCGCCTCGGACTCCTTCGGGCGGAAAATACAAAAATACATTAGCCGCGCCGGGGAGATTCTCCCATCGGCGTCGAATCTTCCTACTTCCCATTCCGTTTTCTCCCAGCCCCCTCCCCTCCTCTCCCCTCCCTTCCCCTACCCTCACTCGTTCACCCCTCTCCTCGGCACTCGCCTTCGTTTCAGCTTTCTTTCCTCATCCTTCCACTCCTCCTACGTCCTCCGAATCGACTACGCTAAGAATCACCATGACGAAAGTTCGAAAGGGGGTGGTTCGGAGGTGGGAGCCGACTGGATTCCATCAGGCGAAATACAGGCGTAGCGTTGAATAAGCAACGAGCAACCGTCTCTGACCAGAAAAACGCGGACATAAATCTTGCAGGGCCCACCCCACCCGACTCGCATTAAATACGTTCGTCTCTCGAATCGACGCGACGGGACCGAAAAATACGATCCTTCAGGGTCGCTCCGACGTGAGATAAGCGGAGAGCAGCTCGACGATTCGCGATGCCCAAGTGGGCTAAAGCGGGGGCTCGAGGTAAGTAGGACTGTTGAGAACCGTCGTCGCCTCATTAGCGTTAAATGGAATTTCTCGTTGCCTGATCGATAGTCATTTAGGCTGCCCCGCGATATTGGCCGAGCGCGACGTGTGCAAATGGGGGCAGCTTCGAAAATATGGCCTATCAGACAGCTATTTCCCCGTTAGTTTGCGTTTCCTATACGACTCTGTGAGACGGGAAGAAGAAACTCTGATGGAGACGATATACAGAACAATCGTACCTCGAAGCCGTTCAACCGACGCGACGCCGAATGTCAAGGCAAATAGAATTGCGGTGACTAATTCTCATGACCTCTAATGTTAAACGTTGTTATGTACCTACTGCCCAATCGGCAACCAGTTACACTATCACGTAGGCTCGTTTACACAATGACCGAGAGGACCTGGTGTAACATTTTCAAATAAGGTTACAATGAGATTACTCTGTTCCCATCGAACGTAGATAATCCTCATACCTTGATCCACGCAGAAATCTCAAAAGCAGCGCATGGACAGGAACGAACGTAATCCAATCCGCGCGACCGTAACCGTTTGGGGCAGCCGACTGCGCCGGAATGAAAATTCTCAAGACAGGCAAGATCGTCGAGGACACTCTCGGCGTCGTTAGTGTTAAATAGAATTCCTCCTGCCCTAATCAATGGCCATTTGCGCAACCCCGCACGATCGGCCCGGGCACGATGCAGGCAAAGCTGTTGAGCGAGTCCAGGCCACCGAGTTCTCGAATTTGTCCCACAATAGGATTTTCCTTTCCGCATCGGGGGACGATCGTCTCGTAAGTTGGACTAAAAATCAGCGAGGCAATGTGCTGGGATTCGAATCTTAGAAGGGGCGCTCTGGCATAGGTAGACGGCATAGAGAAGAGAGACGAGATGGAGAGAGAAAGAGAGAGACGAGAGTGAGAGGGAGTGAGAGCGAGGGGGGAGGGGAGGGGAGGGCTGAAGGAGCCCACTTGACTCCATCAACCGCAATAGAGCGTGGCGCTGAGTAAGCATCGGAAATCGATAACGCAATCTGCCCACCGTCGCACAAACGTTTTGGCGTGACAGCGGTCGACTGATATGAGCCGCCGAATGTGACAAACGTTCATAATGCATGCAGATTCGCGGCTGCCGAGCGGGACGGAGTCCGGGGGTCGGGGGCAGTAGGCGCAAGAAGGAGAACGTTGGCGGGGGTGGCGAGAGGAGGGGAGGCAGGATCGAAGGAAGAAAGGGAAATCATGCCGAAGCGCTGGGATGGGAGAAAATTTGAACACGATTGATAGGGAAGGATGGAGGCAGCCAGGATTGACGGACGGAGAAACGGCGCTGCCGTGTAAGAGGGAGACGAATCGACGGTCGGGGATGAGGGTGGGAAGAGAAACGTTTCGCGGTCGAAATAAATGGGCGCCATCGGTCTCCATCGGAATGACTACTTTTGCCCGGCGGGCATTGTTCATTAACTTTCCGGCCGTCGATTAATTGCGCGAACCTGTCGGCAGGGGTGACGCGCAAAAAAGGCAGCTGCGAACGAGACGGCCGAGCAGCAGAGGAGGGGGGGGGGGGGAATCAATTGAATGTAGAAAAAAGGGCGGCGAAGTGTGATTTGCATTAGCGGGACGAGACGATGAGGACGGGAAGTGTTGGCCGAAAGGAGGCGCGGAATAGACCTCCGAGCTTCTTTCGCTCTCTCGTTTTCATCCATCATCCCCTCTCCACCCCCTAGCCGCGCGCGCGCCTCGACCTCTCTAACTCTCCTCGTCCCACGATCCGCCCGATTCGATTAGTCCCACTGACGCGGGGGTCTGTCGGGGACACGGGAGCGTGCGGCGAGTGCAATCGCGAAAGGTGAAATACTAACGATTAAGCCCGGCCTCGAACATCGTTGTCCGAAGCCTGTCGATGGGATTAGATCGACCGGCCGCCGCTTTTGCAAGCGCGGTCGGTTACCCGATCGCCGTGAGCATGATCGGGGAACCACTGACAAGTCAGAAGACATCGATCGAAGGGGATCGGGAGGTGGGGTGGTCAAAGAATTCCGACGAGGATTAATCTGTTGAGCCCTCTCTGCCGGGGCTGCCGGCCCGAATCGACCGTTTTGCGCTGGCTGAGGCGCGTCGATACTTGAAATTCATTATTGTTCGCTAAATTGTCGGAAATGATTGGCAAGCTAATTAGCATGTCGTTAACAGTGGGAACGACATGTCAAACGTCAATTCGGGAAAACGTAATTACCGTGTGTGTCTGATGCGCAATAATGACGATATCGAATTACCTGACTGGCCGGCACCGCACGAGTCTCTCTCATTTTGTAAACGTTGAAGGTGTTACGTGCTTTTTTTTTTTTGCACCTCGAGGCTCAAACGTATTAGGCCGCATCGGAGTCGGAAAATTGCCGTTCTCGTTTACCGCGCAATTTTGAAGGCTGGCCTATTACGGACGCGTTGCTGCGGTCGGAAAAATCTCATGAATTTAAAGGATGAGTCCTCCTTGCCATTCTTTTGACTCTCATTCGTCCGGCCACTTTGTCGCCCCCTCGGGTTGAATTTTATTGCGCCGCTGCCGTCCGTTGGGCGCCGACTTTTGTTTTGCCGCCGCTCCAATGTTCAAATTGCATATGGTACCCGGGCAAATTATGGACAAAGCGTCGGCCAATGCGGTTGCTTGTGTAGCGACGAAGCTATCCAAACTGGGAAAACGTTGTTACCGATGTATGACCAGTAGAGCAGGTTAATACAATAAACTTCGCCGACATTCTGGCTAAAATGAACGGTTCCTTACTCGCCAGGACATTCGGCTATATCGGGGGGGGGATAAGTTTTCTAAATTGGAACTCTTATGAACTTTTATGCTCGGACGAAGCTCGGCATTCGTCGGGAAAGTCACGTGCAAATTGTCGAAATCCGATATGACATTCCGGCTGTAAGTGGAATCGAGATCATCTCTTCATAAACGGTCGCTTCTAGATCCTGCCGCTTAACCTCCAACTTCCGCTCAAGTTGGTCGTATTTATCGGTAATTCGACTTCTATTGCCAGGTTCTCATTCGCATCGCTGAATGAATCGCTCGACCGCTTTCGAGCGCGATCCCTCCATTATATTTTCCTTTTTTTCTTATCGATTCAAGGATTTTCGTCCTTGATTCCAAGCGAAGCACCCGTAGGACACGACCTACTTCCCGAAACTATCGTTTGCGCGCTTTTAACTCGCGCGCCCCGGTAATTTCAGGACAAACACATCTCAAGATATGAACTAAAACCGCGTTGGTACGAGACGCGAAGGATGAAAATTCCGCAATTTTATATAACAGAAAAGTTTGGATGAATTTAACGGAAGACAACGTTTCCGGAGTCATTTCTATGCAAAAGCTAAAGTCTGGAATGAAAAAAGACAAACACGCGAGTAGCACGCGAAGGATACTGGTATTTATGTTAAACGTTCACCTTATAATGTACATTCTTGGCGAAGTGAATAGGTAAGAGGACAGCAACGTGCTTTCTACAAATTATTACTCTTATTCGACGTACAGTTTCAGAACGTAAACATGCAATCGATGCATTTGCGATTACTGTAAGAAGAATGAAAAGCGGGAGCGTTCGGCTTTGTGTCCATTGTTACGTTCACATTTATTCCACAATCGTAAGCCGTCTATTACTCCTTTGTCAGGCGATTAATCGAGTACAGAGCAGTCAAACAGAGTCGACGGTGCCTCGAAATCGAACGTGTTCATCGTAAATACGAGCTCGGTTCGTACAACGTCTCGATAGTAGACAGCCTTCTCCAAAGCATTATCGGCCGTACGTCGCGAGGATAAAATTACTGAGCGAAATGGGAATGCATTGAATTTCTTGCCAATAATAAATTTGAGCCAACTGCCGCGAAAGTTACGCGGAGCCACGGCGGCGGGTTCGCGCATTTGCGAAACGCTGCGGTATAATAACGAATCAACTGCTGCTTTGGACATTATTTTAATAAAGCTCATTGCGAGACTAAACGTTTAGCGAATGCCGACGAAATAACCTCGCGTTTTCACTACATCCCGCGCTTTCGGCTTCATTTTAATAAAACGTAGGGTTGCTTTGGCCACCCCCGTGTTCCGGGAAGTAAGAGTGTTCGCGAAAGTCTATGTTAATAAACGCCACTGGTATTTGCGGTGAGATCGGGGCAAGGCAGGCAGCGCTGAAGTTTGTTGTGAGAGTGGGGAGGGCAATCGGCGGAAAAGTTTCGAGAGAGCGACAGAGTGGATAGAAAGAGTGG
Source organism: Anoplius nigerrimus (assembly GCA_914767735.1). Lineage (NCBI taxonomy): Eukaryota > Metazoa > Arthropoda > Insecta > Hymenoptera > Pompilidae > Anoplius > Anoplius nigerrimus. The sequence continues at coordinate 14,287,786 of OU612078.1, forward strand.
GATATGAGGAGAAACAGGGATCCTTATCTACGCGCATTCGCATCGTTTATCGGCATTACCTCGGATCGAAGTGAATGGTGCGACCGAGTAACCCCAACTACTCTACGAAAATAATCATCCTCAACAGTTGACTGACACAGGGGAAACCTGTGGCAACCGTAGAATTTTACGTCTTCGCCGTATTACACCTTGAAAAATCCCCAAGGACGGCGCGCTCAAAATATCGCAGCAAGAGGTTTCTACTCCGGCAACCAGATCCAATTCCGATGGTAAAAAGCGATCTACATCGAAAATTTTCTTGCACTCCCCGCCGCGAAACGTACGAACGAACACGATACAGCGTGGTTTATATATCAAAAGACCGAAGCGCAGTCGGATGGCAAAGCTCATCCTCGGTCGAATGCGTTCGCCATTACAAAGTGCATTAATATAATTTCTCGATCCGATCCGATAGCGCTCGGACGCAAAGAGAGAGAGAGAGAAAGACAGAGAGAGAGGGGTGTGGGGTGAGAGAGAGAGAGAGAGAGAGAGAGAGAGAGAGAGCTTAGTTCGTGGAACTCGTCGGATATCGATCAAAAGTTCCGAGGCAATCTGTTCCGTTGTGCGAGGCGTATCGTTTATGTCATGAACTTCGCGGTATGTAGACTCGGATCCCGAAGTTTATCGGAGGAGTATTGCATTGCGAGCGTGACTCTCGACCTCGTCCGGCCTCTCAGCCCCTCCCGCCCTCGGCTTCGAGCCGGGTAAACGGTCGTAGGGATGAGACTCGGCAAGGATGAGAGACGAAGTGGGCCGCGCACGCCCCGGTCAAGGAGCCGCTCGGAATCTCGCGACCTCCGCGTAAGATGATATCGTCCCGCGCCCGATCCCCCGCCGAATATTTGCCTCGGCGAATAATTGAATTAGTTGCAATTAGGCGCGATACCGATCGTCGACCGGCGAAACATATCTATCCAGCGAGCTGGCAAATGGCCGGGAAATTAAACTCGCACGGAACCCGCCGGCACACCGACGGCCTGCCGTCCGTATATGCGCGGCACAGTCTGACTCCTACGGCTGCAAGTCGACCGGAAACTCTCACGTACACGTCCCTATTCTCTTTCCTTTTGCACTCCTGGCCGACGCAACACAATTACACTGTCGGTACGTAGGTAGGTAGAGACGTAGGTAGAGGCGAGCGTCGAGTTTAACGCGGAGCGAAGCCTGGATCTTGCTCTCTGTCGTTGGCGCGAGCGCGCCGATTGAGGGGAAGGGGCGAGTGGGAGGGGAGGCAAACGTGAATAAATCGCCGCACCCCTGACGTGGCCATGTGTGAGGCGGCGGTGATTTACAGCGTTGGCCGCCATAATTTCGTCTGCTCAAATATCGTCCTGCGGGATTGACCCGTCGGCGCGCATGGTCAGGCACGCACATTGCCGCAGCTTTGAAGGGGAGGAGGAGGAGGAGGAGGAGGAGGAGGAGGAGGAGGAGGAGGAGGAGGAGGAGGAGGGAGGAGGGGGTAGGAATAGTAAAATTTTGCAGTAAAAATCTGGCCGAGGCCGCTCTCGGCTCTCGCTGGCGCGGATTTGAAGGAAAGGTTGACGCGAACGGCGAACTATTCCGCGGAAGTTCGCGGCGTTCGACGGTCTGCGCTCGTTCGGAATTTTAAATCAGCGCACCCGATTTCGCATGCAATTTCCGATGCGAAACGATACAGACGCCGCGGAATTTGTTTGCCGGGCGCAAGTAGGCAGCGGCCCAATGCGAATTGACTTTTACCACTCGTCACTTCGCTTTCTCTCCGTCTCTCTATTTCTTTCCCACAGTCTCCCTCCGTCAGCTCGACCGATTGTATAATCGAAAGGGACGCTCTTCTAATCCTGCGAGGCCGAGCTTGGGGATCCTTTCGCAAAAATGCTGACTCCGCAAAAAGAGGCGAAGGGGTTGAGTCGCCGAAACGCGCCCCGACGAAACTTTAATATCCAAGGAATTTCACTGCCCGACCCACCTCTTCCCACCCCTCGCCTCCCACCACCCACGCTCGCCGCCCGCCGTAGGGCTGAAAATTGGCGCGTCAATTTGTAACTCCCGAGAAGAAGCTCAAATCCCTTTAGCCCGTGTCAAACATTCCGTTCCAGGCCGTAATTTCGTGGGTGGGGGATACGGTGTAACCGTGTGCAAACAGCGCCGCTCACACTGGCGCCGGCTACAATTTCGCCTGCACAAATATCGCCCCGCCAAATAACACCGTGGCAAGTTTACGCAGTGCCCAGCGGCAACGGCAGTAACACGTGCCGGGCTAAGAAAACATGCGACAAAAAATCGCCACAGCCGGATCGTGCCCCGAAATATTGATATTTTAGAAGCGCAATCGAACCTGTCCCCCCTCCCACCTCTCGCACCTCTCTTACAGTTCAGCCTCGCCGCTCGCCGTCCGGCTTCGACGCACGGACACCCAGTAGATTCGGGTCTCACCTCTCGCTCCGACGCTCGTTATCTCTTTCGCAGATCGGCGAGCGGTGCGCGACACTCGAATGCGTTTCGGGCAATCAAATATGAAAGTGGGACATCGAACTCGCCCGTCGGACAGTTCGATCTCTCGATGTAATTTCGGCGCGGAGCGCGTAGCTATGTGTGCCGACTGCCGGATGAGCGCGGTTTGACAAAAAATCTTGCCCCGTTTGCGCAGCAGTGACATTGTTGAACGAGCGCTAACGCTCGCGGAAGATTTGCAATAACAATTTTAACCTTCACTGTAAACAGTGCCGTTTAATTGTCCGTGCCCGAAGCGCAAATTGCGCGAGCGTCCGGTTATACGGACCCCTGTTCCGCTCCGTGATGGGAGGGAAATTGCTCTGACATTTTTTGACGGACGAATCGCATTTTTGTTTGCCTTTCGCCGGGGCTAGATAATACGGCACTCGGGACGCGACGGTTTATGGTATTTTTCAAGAAGCGGGCCCGCCAGAGGTGTCGACGCTTTTTCGTAGAGACGTTCGTTCGCGGCGGTATATTAGGGGGGGAATTAATTTTCGTCTATTTTCCGTGCTTACCGGCAATCACGGAATGTAGAATGGAAGGAGTCAATGTCCCCACGGGTCCTTGAGCAAAGTTAAGTTTCAATATTGCGCTCGAGTCGAATTCATGACATCGGTATGGACGATTACGCGATCGCGTCTACATCAATCGTCCCCACGGAAGCCACACTGACTATCTTAATAACGGCGATAAAGAGTTGAACCAGTTCCCCGAGCTTGCCGGCAGATTTTATTATTCCAAACTTCCGTATCAATAGGGCGAGTTCGACGTGGATTTCGAGGAGTTCCCCGTTCGCGCGCAAAAGGGCATAGCCGGGTAAGATAGTGAAATGTGCCCCCAAACCGATCGAAATTCTGAATGAGCCATTCGATAGCTTATGAAAAAAGAAACATTTTTGTGAATTTTCAACTTTGTATCTCGACCGTGGGGGGCGGGGGGGTGTAAAATGTACTGTCCGCTTCTCCCACCATCTTGTCGGAATCTAGGGCACAAAAAAATTCGAAAAAAATCAGAGGTGTTTCTAGTAATGGCGCGTATATTCCAGATTTTTTTCAGATTTTTAAACAAAAAATTTAATTGACAAAAAATTAAAAACCGAAAATTCAATCAGAAAAAAATCGATTTGATACCGAAGGAGGTCCGGATCAGTGATGCCGCTTTTTTCTGTAATGTAATATTACAATCAACATCTCTCTGATTTTTTTTATAATTTTTGCTCACCAGCAACAGTGTCGGAAAAATGAAAAACCCGTTTTTTCGTCAGTTTTTGGGTGTCAGAACAACATATGAGAAAAACTTTGGTTCAATTTTTGTCACATAACTGTTTTATGTAATGTTTAATGTTATTGATTACATTCCACAGTCATAATAATGCAAGAAAACTAAATAAATTGAAGAACTCGATGTCACAATGTATGCCTTATGTTCTGAAAAGTTGAAGATCAACCTAACATCGTTGGTAGCGACACGCGTAAGGTGACAGTCTGTTTTGTCGAAGCAAACTTTTTCTTTGGGTTCGAATCCTGTTAGGTGCCTTTTTTTTCATCGTTTTTTTGTTCTTTCTCTGTGCAACAATAGTTAATATTTACTGTCAGATGATTTCACAATATTTTTGTCAACATTTTAATGTTGTAATAAATATGCACGTGCCTTCAAACCGCCTTTCATGTTTCCGTTATTCTTGCCATATATTTTGGCAGTTACAATGACAAAAATGTGTTGCACACAGAATGTCATCTGACATTAAATATTAACTATTGTTGAATAGAGAAAGGACAAAAAAACGATGAAAAAAAGGCACCTAACAGGATACGAACCCAAAGAAAAAGTTTGCTTCGACAAAACAGACTGTCACCTTACGCGTGGCGCTACCAACGATGTTTGGTTGATCGTCAATTTTTCAGAACATAAGGCATACATTGTGACATCGAGTTCTTCCATTTATTTAGTTTTCTTGCATTATTATGACTGCGGAATGTAATCAATAACATTAAACATTACATAAAACAGTTATGTGACAAAAATTGAACCAAAGTTTTTCTCATATGTTGTTCTGACACCCAAAAACTGACGAAAAAACGGGTTTTTCATTTTTCCGACACTGTTGCTGGTGAGCAAAAATTATAAAAAAAATCAGAGAGATGTTGATTGTAATATTACATTACAGAAAAAAGCGGCATCACTGATCCGGACCTCCTTCGGTATCAAATCGATTTTTTTCTGATTGAATTTTCGGTTTTTAATTTTTTGTCAATTGAATTTTTTGTTTAAAAATCTGAAAAAAATCTGGAATATGCGCGCCATTACTAGAAACACCTCTAATTTTTTTCGAATTTTTTTGTGCCCTAGATTCCGACAAGATGGTGGGAGAAGCGGACAGTACATTTTACACCCCCCCGCCCCCACGGTCGAGATACAAAGTTGAAAATTCACAAAAATGTTTCTTTTTTCATAAGCTATCGAATGGCTCATTGAGAATCTCGATCGGTTTGGGGGCACATTTCACTATCTTACCCGGCTATGCCCTTTCACTTCCAATTGAAAGTTAAACAGAGCGGGCCCGCGTAGCCGCCTGTAAACGATGTCAATTACTTTAAAATGACTACCATAATTTGGTAATTCGAATGGCGGAGCCGGCGTCATAAACGGTCGTGCGCAGAGCGAAAGCTGCCTGCACGGATTATGCGTCAGCGGCACGTGACGTTTATGAAAATCCCTGATTGAAATTCGACAATGGCCGCCCGCACGATCGGGGGACACATCCCGAAAAAGCGCGCGCATTATCGTCTGAATCACGATCCGCCGCCCGTAATCAGCATATTTTTCCCACCCTACCCCCCCGTCATCGCGCTTATGATAATCGTCCACCGAGCGGCATTCACTTCAACAATAAACGATATTCCGCGATAAATGCGTAACTCGAGGAGACGCAGATTATAAACAGTGGCCGATATAAATACCGAAGTGTTTTGAACTCTATCGTACGTCGTATCGTATAATCAGTATTGCTTCTGAATTGTGATATGTGAACTGAAACGGATGATTCGTCGTGAATAAATTGCCTCCGCCGTGCGCATCCCTGCCTCTTCGAAGCGCCGCCGGCGCAAAGTAAACAGATTCGGAACAGAACAGCGACCGATCCTGCGCTCGGAAGCGCCATGGCGCGCAGAATTTCGCGTCATCGTCGAAACATGGAAAGTCGAACGAGTATTCGGCGAACGGTTAAGCGTACTTACGCTCGTTCGTTATAGCGTAACTGGGTCCGGATCCGCCGAATACAGTATGCAGCTCGCTGTCTCATACGGCGTGCCGACGTTACACCCACCATTATGATTTTGCTACATTGTACGGCGCTTCGGCGTTCCTTGGAATTCCGGGCGTATGTGCGGAACGCGTTGTCGGACATTGTTTTGGCCGGCATTCTACGCCTGCCGTTTGTCCGTAACGTATCGCGACGGCCAATTCAGCGACGCGCCAGTCTCTCCCACGCGCCTGATCCGACACCATATGTATTATATATTTGTAGAATGATACGAGCGGCACAAAAATTGACCCGTCCTCAACTGAGCACATCCGCTCGCTCATTCTCGCAGATCATCTATGTGTTCAGGTTACATACTTTTTGTAATATAATTGTTTATTTAACAATTAATAGGTATACAAAAAGCTTAATAAAGTCGATAATAACAATCTTTAGTGCGTACTGCGTGGCTGCTTGAAACTAACTGAGCATCGAAAAACCACAGTACGGGCATCAACGGCTTCACTGCAGCAATGTAGGTGTTTCTTGCACGGAAACTGTTCTGGAAATATCGTTGCTCTCCAACACTATGATCGTTATCAGTACTCGTAACCTTATCAAGGAGACACAGAAATGGATCAATCTGTCATCTCCTCGTCGTCAACCTCATATTTCCCACCTTCAGCCACCCAATCGAAATTCTGTCTCGTAACCGTGCGCAAGCAACGCGATTTGCGCGGTACGGATTTCATTGGTCGACTTCGAGCAGGCGGGCAAAAAACCTGCTTGCCCAAAAATTCAGTCACGCGGACAATGTATAACAGGAATGCGGCCGACGCGTGAAATCGCCATGAAAATTCCGTCCGCCGGAAGCGTCCGATCGCCGAGGCGGAACGTAGGTGCGAAAGGGGTGGAGGGTGGAGAGACTGTTTGAGAGGGTCGTGGCTCGAGGAGGTGAGCGGCGGGGCGAGGTGTTGGTTAGGGGATAGATCGATATAAGGACCCCGGTCTTGCGCTTAATTAACGAACGTCGCCGTCGCTATGACCGCACCACGTAATTAACTGGGTGTTGCGCCAACTGTTTACACGTGCCCACGAGAAAACACGTCGTCTTTCTCTTCTTTTATTCGCTCTTTCTTGTTTTGTTCGGTACCCCCTTTGCCTCGGGGGCAAGAGAAACCCCTGTCGAGAGCCAAAGGGGTCGGTGGCGAGACGAAGGACGGCGGCGGCAGGAACGATGGAGAGGAGGGTTGGAGGGCGGGGGGGGGGGGGGGGGGGGGGTGTCGACTGTGGATCTTTGTGACGGCGTAAAGGTACCCGCGGTCGTTCTATGCTTCGCGCCGACAAACAGGAACGCCCACGCAGAGAATATCGCCGGGCCGAGCAGGAAATTTACCCGGCGATCCTCGAAAGTGTTATGGAAATTTTCGATCGCCAGCGACGACGCTCCTTTGCGTTCGGCTGAGCGCGGCTGGAAAATGATCGACCGGCTCCGCCTGTGCAAATGTACAGGTAAGTCGTTCGTCGCTGGGAGCGTGAGGGAACTGCTACTTTATCGTTCCGTTCTTATTGTTAGCCACGCTATTGCTGACTGAATCTACGCTTGTCTGGGATGTCTTGGTATTTTGCGGGGTAGGAGGCTGGAGGTAATAATTGTAACGGAGAAACGATCGCGTTACGAGTCTGCGGACCGCGAGCGGAGAGACGTAAGTTGGCGAGAAACGATGCAAATTGGAAAATTCATCGGAAGCCTATTCGCGTCAGCTACGTTTTGCGAAGCCAAGGCCGGACATCGTATCCGTCGCTCCTTTGAGGCGGCAGAGTCAAAAGAAGCGTGTGGCGTAATTGAATTTTTTTTCCACCTCACGCGGCCGGCGAGGGAGTCAACGCCGGCGTTACGATAAACATGGTTGCGCCGACGATATTTTCTAATTACCGGAACGGCGCTACGTTGTCTCGTCGACTATTCACTTCGCTCATACTGTTATAGAGCGGTGAATATAAAAAAGGCAATAGAAAAAAAAAACAAGCAAGCCGTCAGCCGTCAAGTTCCGTTGCCGAACGAAAATTCCGTTTCATGCCGGTTCGCATGCATGAACCTTTCAGTGTTTACAGTGAAAATAGGTTGATGGGGGGGCAAATATTGAACGCGAACCAAGTGCGGTAACAAAGACAATTTTGTTTCGCTCGAGCGAATCGGTTTGCTGCGAGCCAATCGAGTGGCGGCTTACATCGTCGAACGTGCAGTTCGCGTACGTCAGTGCCCGCCGCCTTCGTTTCATTGCGGTCCACATAATTACAATTACGTGTCCTCGACGAAGGGTAGAGGGAGGGATGGCCGGCTCGCATCGCTCGGGAAATCGTAACGAGGCAAAGCTGTCCTGCGAACCGAGGAGCCAATGCGGGAACCGCGCGATGAAAATCCTTCGGCGAATGTATTTTCTTCGATAATTGAAGGAGGCTCTCCCCCCCCCCCCCCCCCCCCCCCCCCCCCGCACTCCCCTTCCACCGCTCAGAATAGGAGGATCGCCCGACGGGGCGAATCATGCCGGCGCTCTTTGCAAACCTGAAACTGAAAAGTAATTAAACTCTATCTCCGGAGCAATTACATTTCCCCCCTTCCCTTTATTTTTAATCTGCCGGAGTTTATCGAGCGCGAGCATCGAGAAAGTCGGATGACAAAACGAGAAGAAATATAGAGTTGCCGAATGCGAGCGCGGGCCGCGACCGCCCGTTCGCAGAATGCGAAATCGTGTAATCGACACGGAACGTTAAATGTATCGGGGAAATATTGAATATTTATGTATTAACGTGCCGTCGATGGCCATACACGAATATTCGTCCGCGGCGAACGGCCGATAGACACGTTCGGAGATTAAATTCTGCCCTTTGTGCCACTTCGATATCTGATTTCCTTGAGAAAAAAAAAGAAGAGTAAGAGTACGGTCTAACTTCCTGTAATCTGTGCGCAGATTGTATCGGCGTGTTACATTAAAATTCAGTTTCAGCATTACAAACAGGCCTTCCGTTTAACTTGTAATTAGCGAAGTGTACTTTCGGAACTTCTTTGACGCATTAACTCATTTTGAAGAACAGCAATATCAGTCTCGAATAAAACGAGCATCCGAGCATCAGAGGCGAAAAACAGAGACGTCGGAATAAGGAACTTCTTAGAGTTTACGATCCCATTTTTGCATCTACCCGCGTTCCTAATTAATTCTTCGAGATTTGTTGGCGACGGAATGCGTAACGGAAAAGTTTTGAAGGACGTTCCATTGGCGCGGATTCGTTGATCAGCGCGCAAGGCATCGCGAGGGTTTAATGAAGATTTTCACTCGAACCGTTATTTACCGTTCATACTTTTCCGACATCTCCCGTCGACTCGCCTCGTTATAGGGAGGTAAACAGTTTAACCATGACGCTGTAGGGCGTTCGGCGTACTAAAAATGTTAATCAACCTTATCGGGACGCCGACCTTGTTAAATCAAGCGAGGGAGATAGAGATAGAAAGTTTCGATAACAAAGCTTCACATGCTCGGCACTGTCTATATTAACCGAGGGAAAGCATTTGAATACCAAACGGGTACGTTCATAGTAGCGCGAATACGTAGTAGCTTTGCATAAAAATTATATTGAGTATCGTCGATAGAACTTCACCTCCATAGCCGCTCTTTTTTTTTCCCCTCGATAAATCAATCGACTTCGCCCGCGATGAGGAACATTTTAATTGCTACCGGCGATACATTATTTCCCCCCATTCGCTCCGCTGACGCGAGGAGCATAGAAAAAATCGCTCCATTATGATTGATACAAATCGATCGAAGAGATCGCGTCAGCGCGGACCGCTGAGGCGCAAAAACGATCGTCGAACGTAACGGGCGCACGATTTGCCATTCGTCGTGTCCGCGGAAGCTCGATCGCAAATTAGTTTGGCCACTCTTTTTTCCAACCCTCCCCTACCCGTCCCCTCCTCCGCGCCATTTGACCTGGCGACTTTTGCCGTGCCGCGCAGTTACTTTTCGGCCAAGGCAATTAAGCACCGGCTCATATCGGCGTAAAATTCATGACCGCTTAAAACTGCCCCCTCCCCCGTTCTCTCGCGACCGACCACCGAAGCTATAGGCGAATACATAATTTCATTTGCAATTAGTCAAATGTAGTTTTTGAAAGCGGCCGTCACCGACGAGTTAATTCATCATGCCGAATTAAGAGTAGCGTTTCGAAATGACGTGCGAGCCGGCCGGCCAGAGTGGGCAAAGCGTTAATCAATATTATCGAGGCATCGGGACTAGTTAAATCAAGTGAGAGCGGGGAGATGGAGAGAGATAGGGCACTCGGAGGATAATGCTCGTCGAGTCCGTCCTGCCCCCGCTGTGTATTAACGAGAGAAAAGCATTCGAATATCAGCGGCGCCCGATCGGGCTAATAATAGGCCTCGGCGGGCTCGCGTATTTATTCGACGGCTCGAACGAGAACTCGAGATATCAGCGACGAATTGGTCAGGCCACGACTGTTGACTCTACGAAAGTTTCGGCGCGTTCCTCCCCTGCCCGTGGCACGTCGTGCAAATAGACCTACTCACCCCACCGTGCTTCCCCCGTTCCTAGCTACGAAGCGCGATATCGCGGATATAACGAGCCGATTTTCGGACTCCCTCTCTCTCTCTCTCCCCGTTCTCTCTCTCCTCCTTCTCTCTCTATCTCTGTTACTCTCTTACACTCGGCTTCTCTTGGCCTCATTCGCCCCCTCCGCAGTCCGGCCATTTCTTCGTCTCTGCCTCTCGCTTCTCCTCTTTCGGTCGAGCACCGGCCCCGTTCTTAGCCAGCTAGGCGGCGGTAGGCGGTAATAATTAAAACCTTATCGCGGAAATTGGCGCGATGCCATGGCCGTGGATATTGCAGTTTTTGTCGAAACGTAGGTGAAAACGGACAGGGGGAAACGGCGAAGTATGAAGCGGGGGAGGAAGACTAGGCGGATAGGACTGGAAGGGAGGTGCTCGAGGCAAGCGAGAGGGATGAAATGAGAGTGTTAGGTGGAGAGAGAGCGGTCATTTCAGAATATGAGAGGAAAAGCATGAGCGAATTGGGCGGAGAGAGAAAGAGAGAGTGCGGAGAAGCGGAGTGGAAGGGAAAGAGAAGATGAGAGGAGGAAAAGTAGAGACAGACTCGAATAAATTGCTTTAATTAAATAACCCCCTTTTCGAAAATTGGTTTCGTGCTTGGTGAAGCGCTAACTGCCGTACCTTTCACACGGGGGCCACCGTTTTATGAGAACCAAGCTCCGCGAGGAGCATCGAGCAGCCCTGTCTTTTTCTCTCTCAGCTCGCTTCCTCTCATCCTCTCTCCTCTCTCCTCTCCGCCGCTCACTCTCTCCCTCTCTCCCGCGGTGCGTGTACGCTATCCAGATTTGATGGCATTACGCCGCCCGTACTCAAACACTCAATGTTGATTTTTCTCATACAAAATCATTGAGCGCCTCGCATACCGATTGTAAATGTAAATGCACGTCATTTCTCCTTCTCCCCCCCTCGGCCTCCCCGCGCTAAATTCTTCGAATTACGTATTCAACGCTTTGCGTAATCCACACGGCAAACCGGTTATATAAAGGTCGCACATACAGATCTTTGCTTTCGGCTACTTTGCGAATTGATCGATCGCTCGTGCCGTAAGGCAGCCGACCGAACATATGCATGCATGAATGGCTCGAATCGGTACGTATTCTCTTTTGGCGAGTCGACGGCATCGAACCTGGCCGTTGTACGCGTATCGCGCTCAGCTCAGCTCGTTCGACGATTTCGTTCCCGAAGATACTAACGCCTGCCGTTCGTCCCCCAGGTCGCCGGCGTCGTCCTATCCGGCAAACCGGAAGGCGAATAAAAACAACGTCGAGTCGGCTCCCCGTCGATTACGCCCTCCGTCTTGCTCGCTTTTTCCACCCTCGTCCCGTTAAAAATATATATATCCCCCGAGGGATAGTCGACTCGGCATGTTAATCGACGCTAAGTCCGCCGAGGCTAAATCGGGGGTTTCCACTCGCTTCGGCCTCGCGCCGCTTCGCTCCGGCCGCTGTAATCTTTCGCGAGGCCAGTCGGCGGCGCCCTGTCCCGATTTTTGTCTAACTCATTATTAAAGGCATCGGGGCTCATCGCCTTATCAGGATTTGTCCGGCCGCCCGACTAGGCATCCGGGATTTGGCTTTTGCGCTTATCGGCGCAGGCGATTAAAATTGTTTCGCCACGTCCGGGCAAAAAGTCGGATGAGGCGGCCCGCGAGTATAAATCTGTGCCGGGACGTAGATCGACTCCGGTGCCGTCCATATATCTCGGTTCATCGAGTCGGATCGTGACGCTGCGCGACGTGCGAACGTTGCACGCTTGCAGGCGGCGCCGCGTGTAAAAACGACTGTGCGTGCGCGCGTCGAGCGATTGAAAGTTGAGCGAGAGTCCCGGGCAAGGATCCCGTAAACCCTGTTGCCCATCGCCGAAACAACCGCTTAACTGGAGATGACGGATAAATGCGCGTAATACCCGGTCGCGTCTATCCGTTCTGTCGATATCCGCGACGAGAGCTGCAGTTCGTTTTGGGAACAGTTTATGGATTCCTCGAACGACTCGTGTGTGCGCACACCGACGCGCATATCGACGCACCGATGTCAGAAGGGTGGGCTTGATTATTGACAGGGCCTCCGCTCGGGGGCCTGGCGAGCGAACGGATGCCTAGGCCGAAGTCTGAGTAACTGGCCAAAGACAGCGTATTTAACGCCTCGGATATGGATCGTCGATATAGGAGCGTAAACAGTTATCTCGTTGCGCTGCAGGTATCGCTCTTTTTCGTACTCCGGCACGTTCGGCGCTTATTTTATTCACTGCGTCGACGTCACGAGTCACGGATGCGCGCGGATTTTTCAATCGCTTCCCGTCCGGACCGATATGCAAAAAAATCCTGCCGCGGCTCAGGTGCGCGAGTGGTAGAAGGTACGACTGTAAAATGTGTACCGGGCGCGTATGGACGATCAACTTTCAATGGCTCGTTGGTGCGTAAGCTCGAATCTGCGCCCCGTCCGGGCACGTCCCCGACAACTCGTAATATAGTTTTTCATGTCCCGAGAGTGTTGCCGTTTTTCACGATACAGGGTTAACACTTCGCGCGCGCGGAAAGTTAAGCGCGAGCGATGGATTTATAACGCACCCGACGATACGGCAGTGGCCCCGCATCTAGTTTTCCCCTCTGCCACAGTGGGAACGGGGGGGTGCGGAGGGCAACGAAGCAAGGGAAGGAACGGTTTGCGGCACAGTTCGACGCGGAGCGAGGCACGGGGGTGCGGCGGAGAAATGTTTGCCCCCTGTATTTTGCGAACGCGCCGGGACAATTAATTTTTCAACCTCGACGAAAATGACCGGAAGCGCCGATTGTTGCACGCTCGCGCGTTCGTCCGGGAAGGGGGAGGGGTGGCGGCCGGGGGTGGTTAAAACAAGAGTAATGGAAAAGCGCCGGTCAACGCTCGGCGCACGTTTGCGACTGGCGCGAATGTTAAATTCGTCCTTTTTAATGGCGGTTTTAATCGCCGACCCGCTTTAGGCCGACATTTTTATTTAATTTCCATTTAATACCCTTCGCTATTTGAGCGGCCCGACGAACAAACACGCTGGCGGAATCCCCGAGTTCCTAGATGGTCGGTCCGATTCGCCAGCGAGAGAGTGACAGAGAGAGGGAGACAGAGAGAGGGAGACAGAGAGAGTGAGAGAGCACGTTTGGTGCCATGCTCGATATTTGCGCTCGCCAGATGTGTAAGTTGATAGAGCAAATATATGTCGTCCTGATGAGGAGGGGTCCTTACGCAAAGGATGGACAGAGCGCTGACATTTGCCAAGGGGATCTTACATCGTTTAACCCCTCGGCCGATCGAAAATGGACGTGGCATGATGGGTGGGAGGCGGGTGATAAAATCCGACGCACGTGTTTAAATAGAAGCCGTGATCGATGACCGCCGATTGCTTCAGCGCGAATGTCGACGTTATCGTCGAGCAACAGGGACAAATTAATAAATTTGTCTTTGTCAAGCAGCTCCGGCGCCCACTATCGTGCACCGGAATCTTTTATTTTTCCCTATATGCTCCCTTTCCCTTTTTACGCTGTCAGTCCTTCCTTACTTCCTGCAGCGATATTCTTCCTTGTTTACTGACCACAAAACAAATCTAAGTCGAGGTAGCTCAGAGTAAAATAAATTTGTTTTAATCGCTTAATTCCAACGCGATAAAGATTAAAATACGGAGTTTATTCAATTTTTCGAAATTTTTTATGCAAAAACGCTGAAAAATTCGCGCGTATTTATACGGTTTATCCCTTGGTTCGTGCAAGGGGGTATCAATTTAAAACTCTATATTTGTCCCATTTTTACATAATCTGGCATGAGCCGATGATATCAGAGATCCGTGCCGCGAAAATTATTGTCAGTTAATTTCAATACCGTCAGCAACGTTAGCGCGGGAAAGTGATTCCGGAAGTGCTTACGCGCCGCATATGATTTCCCACGCTCAGATCTGCGACGCCAAAGTTACGACAGTCCATGGAAGCGGCAAGGGACTCGCCCAAGTTACCCCGTCGAGATTACGAACGAATTACAAGATATCAGGTGGCATTATGGAGGGAAGCCGTTAATTATCGAGTACCAATACTCAGTATCCAGCCGTAGGACCGCGGCATGATCCCGGGCCAGTTAAGGGGGGACTAAATCGAGTTTAAAAGCTCTCGCGGAAAACCAGTTGTTTTCCACCGAACGGCCTCTGGCCTACTTAAGAGCCACTTAACACCTCGGGCGATACCTAACGACGAGCGGGTACACCGTAGTCTGAAGCCTTTTAGCCACCATCTTTTCCCCTCTCCAACTTATTAAACTTGCCACCGACTCGGCCGACGACTCGCGGCCCATACGTACACCGTCCACGACTTTCACTGTCCCTCCTCAACCTCCGCCCCCTCCCACTCCTCCTCTCTGTCCCACCCATTCTTCACCTCACTCGTTTCTTCCCACGACAGACGATGAACGCGCTTTTCCGAACAGCCGCAAGACTCGCGCCGGAGGAATCTCGTTACTTCGGAAGAGCCATAAATCCACGTCGGTTTTGAAAGGTTCGGAAATTGGGATCGAGCACGAGGGCCGGGCACGTGTGTATGCACCGGCTAGGCGAGCCGGGGCGGGCGTCTATATTCGCCCGCGATGCTGGAAGTGCATACGAGCGGCCGTTTCTACCTGTGTGCATGGATTCCCATGTTTGCATCCAGCCGCGCGCATTTCTCAGTCGCACGTGTTCCCGCGAAAGGAACGGCCGTGCATGCATGCATGTACCCCACACCCCTTCCCACCCCATCTGGCCACCCCCTCTATCACCGAGGAGCGGACTCTCCGTTCCTCTCGCTCGGCCCGTCACTCGCCCCCGTCCTCTCGCTCTTCCATCTCTGGCCAGCACGTATGCCGAGCTTTCTTCTCCGAACTCGCTGCGGGGTCCGCGAGCGCAGACCGTGTCGGCACTATCGATCCCGATCTCGGCTATCCGCGACTCGAATAGACGTTTATATAAACGACGGCCCATGCGAACTGTACATATATCTCTGCCGATGCTCCGCGAACCGTGGCCGCAGTATGTCCTTTGACAGTCCGTAATCGCATTGGCGGCGCTCGCCTGGCACAAAGAACGCACGCCATCGGCTGCCTATTATACACCGCCGTCGGTAATTAATGGCAGGACAACAGAAGATTCCCTCCTCACGGCGTCGGCCGGCATATTTCATCCCGGCGACAGTCGCAAATATTTGCCGCGATGGAAAATATTGTTACGGCAAACAGGCGGGATAACGTTTTTGTCTCCGCGCCATCGATCAGCGCGACCTGGCCGAGCGTATTGTTTTGCGGCCTACTACGATTTCCCGGTGCGCCCAAGTTAGGCGCACCGACGGTGTGCGCACCGACGCCGGAAACGCGTCAGGTGTACAATCCGAGGGTCAACGATTGTAACGAGTCCGGTCGGAATGATGTGCGTCGCTCGTTTTTATGAAACGAGACAGAGGCTCGCGAGCGGGAAAATAAAATATTTTTCCATGATATTGAAAAGCTTCAAATTGGCGTGCAATCAGCTGGCTTGAGCCGCTTCTCTCTTTATCGTCGGGCCCGAGGGCCGATTTAATGCTCTCCACGTTTGGCAGAGCGGAACTGCGTATTACATCGTATTGTTACTAATAATGCGACATTTACACAGCGCGCGCGCGCGCGCGCGCGCGAGCGGCCTCTCTGGCCATTGAAAGCGATCCGCGACGAGAGGGAATAAAAATAAAGAGTCGGTTGAAACGAGAAAGGGAGAGATGGAGCGTTCGAGATCAAAATTACGGCCATATTAACGCGAGCGGCACTCACACAATGACGTCCGGATGAAAGACATATTGTTGTGCATTGACAAACGCCGTCGGTAGCGCGGCCATGGTTCTGGTTATATAAAAAATAGACGTTTCGCATTCACGAACATTCAGTTTCACTATATCGGGAACAATTAAAGGCATTATCATGAACTCGGCAGTTGGGCAGCGTGCGTTATAAACCGGGCAGCCTATAAATATGACGTACGAGTGCTCGCTCGATCGCGTATTTGTCGCTTTTCACCCCTCCTCCCCCTCTACCCAACTACATCCTCTCACAATTCTATCGGTGAACGTTGACGGTACGCAAAATAAAAATAGAAAGTAAAACACAGGCAGGCAAACGTTTCCCGTGCCGTGCATCGCTCGTACAACATATCGAACGCCATGGAACGATAAGGCTTCTGTCCCGTACTCGTCGTAACACAGATTTCGCATGGGATGCGCGGGGCCATCTAATCTATAAGCACCGTAATAGATTACCGCCGTCCGGGGCGCGCAAACTGTATATTGTTCGCATTAAGCTCATTCCATCGTCGGCGGTCCGGCGAACTGGGTCGGCGAAATAAAAATAAAGTGGGAAAGAGAAGGGCCATTACCGTAGGATGCATCGGCCACTTCGACGGGTTCACGGCGATAATCTCGTACATTTCGAGGAGGGTGTTCCACGGGGTGTCACGACAAAACTCGCGCGACGTAACCGGAGCAATATCGATCCGGGATTCGCCGGTCTTCCGCAAATCGAATGCACGTACGTGCGCCCTCACGACAACCGATGTTCCATTCGTGACGATGCGCGCATTTGTCAGGCGGCGAACAGGGTAGGAGGGCCGAAAGGGTGGCCCCCGCGGTGGAGTGGGGTAGTGCGCGGAAAAAGGTTCGCCTCGCCAGGGAATTTACGGTCCCGGTGTGTCCTTACGCTTACCCAAGGCCATTCTTCCTTATCATTGTCTGTCGTTCTCCATCCCGCTCGCGCTACCTCGCGCTCGACCCGTCTATCCTTTAAGATACCATCCAGGAGCAGAGAAAAGGACAGAGAGAGATAGTGAGTGAGAGAGAGAGAGAGAGAGCCAGAGTGGAAGGAAAGAAGAGGTGGAGAATTCGAGAAAGAAATACAGGACCTTTTAGGCTCCACCGTCATAGTGAAACTCCCACTCTTCTTCTCTCCCTCCATCTTCCTGTCTGTCTATCCGCCGCTACGCTTTCCTTTCCGTCCATTTCCCCCCCGGCCTTTATTTTTCCTTCCCATTCGCGCTCGTTCGTCTTCCTGGGATTTATCGGCGTCCTCGATCAAAACGCATCGATGTACATCCGGCTCGAAAATTTCGAATAACCGCCATTTTAAAATTCATGCTGACCCGACCGCATGCCGGATCCTACGGTTTTCGTTCAACCCGGCCCGCCACTGTCCGTTCTATCCGGTACCCGGCTCATGGCGCGTTCGATAGGGGTGGCCAGATGGAGCTCGATCAAATTGTTAATTATCGGTTGCCGAAAGTTTATATATAACGTGTCATTCAATTAGTGCGGTCGGCTTTGATTAAAGCGAGGTCATTAGCGCTAATTTAATAGCATGCGCTTTGAGAATCGTCCGGTGTAGACAATTCGGGGAATGAGGGGTGCAGTTTTTTCTACACGTTCTCATGCCTCTATTTCGCAACGGAGAAGGGAAAAGTGTGTACGAGCATAAATTGGCGAGCGATGGGAAAAACGGGAATCCGGCCGTGCGTAGAGAGCGTTTTCTTTATCGAAGCTTAGCGATATCGAAAGAATCGATCCCCCCGCATTTACGAGCTTCAATCCAGCCTCACTCAAACTGATCATACATTCATGCGCCAGCGCTACTTATCCATACGGCGTCGCTCTGAGAAGAAGCAGGTATCCAGTCTGAGCTGAATAAAAAAAAGAAAGGGAGGTAAGAGAGAAGCGAGTCCGAAAAAGAGATTCTTATCGGAATCAGTTCAGATTCCTCGAAGATAAACATTTATTATCCGCGCTGGCGGCGGGGCGAGCGAAACGGAATGAGTGGAAAAGGAACGACCACGGCTTCCTTATCGTCCTGTCTCGGAGTCCCGAGGAAGGTGTACATTATCTTGACCGTTTGCGACGCTATCGGGACAGTGACGTAGGAAAGAAATTACTCGCCAGATTCGTACGTCTCTTCTCGCGGAAGGGAGTCGCTCGTCGCGAATCCGTTACGACCGGAAGCGGATGAGATCGCGCGCGACGAAGTCTCGGGGGGCCACCGGGACGTCGAGATGATTTTCGCGGGAGAGCAAGGGTAAGTTTTCGGGGAGAAGTCGGCAAAGTGCTCGGAAAGTGCGCACGCTCGCAAGTTGACGGAGGTCGGTCGGAAGTCTTCGTCGTCAACGGCTGCCAAGATTTCGGGCTGGAACATATGGCAGCCTCGGAAGATAGATTCGCGCGGAACAGCAGGCGGCTAGGCACCTCTCGTAACAAAAAATCGCTCTCAGTCCCTTTTCGGCTCGTTCCTCGTTACGCACCTCGCATGTTTTTGAGAGAATTCGCCAAAGCGAGAGCGGCTCTTGCGGGTTGGCAGAGATCAGTCAAGAGTCTTCTTCATCAACGACCGCCGGCAGCCAGGATGGAATATTCGGCAATCTTGCCGGATAAAACCTCGTGGTAAGAGCGGGCGGTTAGGTCGTACCGAAAACTGCTCACGGCCCTTTTTCAAGCGTTCCCCTTTACGCATCAGCCGCGCAGCGTAAGTTCGCGGGATAATTTGACGAAGACTTCGTTAAGCGCTTCCGCAGCTTGACGAAGAGCAGTCGAAACTCTTCTGCCTGATCGGCAGGATTTCGGAATCAGCTTGCGTCCGCTAGCCCTGCCGGATAAATGTCGGAGGAAAGATCAGGTCGCAGGTAGGTTGCTCGAGAGGCCGCCCTCGACCCTTTTTGGGCCGTTCCTCTTTACGCACCCCTCGGCTGTAAATTAAAGGGGAACAAACGTCATTTTCCCCGGGAGCGAAGTTCGCCCGCTATCGGCCGCTCGGTAGGAAACTTTTCGATCATTCCGGAGATTTCGGGCGGGGATTTTGTTAAGTGCGCGCCTCTCGAGGAGGCGAGGAGAGAGAGATTAGGAAAGATTGCGGCCGCCATCTTCCGGGCGCCGAACTCGAAGAGAAGTCCGACGCTGTGATTTGATTTTCGATAGATACAATTTGTTGAACGAGCAATTTTTCACCGACTTCGCCGCCGTCGGTATACAGCTCGTTAGACAGGGTGGAAAATTGTTTCGAGATTGGATTCTTCAAAATGTTCGTATCGTCGACCCGTGTCATTCTGTCAAAAGTATTTTTCGGGATAGATTTAAATTCAGACACTGTCACGACGTCCATCGACATCGAACGGGAATGTCCTCCTTTATTGCAATTTCTTTCGCTTACCGGGCCAAGCGACGTGCAAATTAGTCGCATATCCGGTCGTGTCACTGGCAGAGTGTCTCCATTATCGAAGTGAAAAGGAGATGAGGAAGAAGACACGTCTTCCCGATTGCCGAGAATGAATCACCCTCTCATTCCGTTTCTGTTCTCCGCCCAGGCCGCCACCCCGCTCCCCCTTCGCCCTCCCTCTTTTTCTCTATCTATCTATCTGTCTATCTATCTTATTGCCCTTCTCCCTCTCACTCCCACCCAGCCGTCCGTTCCTCTTTCTCCCATTACCTCCTCCCCTTTTTCTATATTTCACTTTCCTCCGGCCCCATTCCGCCACCCAGCCCTCCCATTCGAAATGTTCCTCTTTTCCTCGCCGACATGACGTAAACTGCTCGAGATTTTTGCAAAGTGTTTGAGAAGTGCTCGCATCCGCGGCTCGAAGGATGTAGAAAAAGGCGTCCCGCGGGAATTCAGGGATAGAAGCTCCTGTTCCTGCGCTAAGCCCTGGCCATTCCTCCTTATCATTGTCTGGCCCCCGCCAGAGCTGCGGAGCAAAATCTTTAAAGTACACCGATGGTCCCCGCCGCCTCGGACCAAATATTTAAAGTAAGATACACCGAGGGTGCCAGGGTCGCGATAACGGTCTTTGTGCCGTCAATCGGAGGCGGAGGACGAGGCGGCGACGGAGAGAGGAGGGGGGAGGTCGAGAGAGGGTGGGTTAGGAAGGGAGCAAATCGTTTGCCGTCTTTGCCAGCGACCCGGGCACCTCTTTCTCGCAGTGCCAGGGAGAAGAGCTTGCGCTTCCTCGCATTCGGTAGGAAGAAAGTAACGATCGCGGCGAGAGCAAAGCGCGCCGAGCCAGAAACGGGAGACATAGAGGTATCATAAGTGCCTCATTCTCTCGAGGAGATACGAAATGTTCCGCGCTGTATCGCATTCGCCAGATTGCGTCGGACTGTTTATATCAACCGCTCCCCTCGCAGGATTTCCACCCAACAGCCGTCTCGGCGGCTTTCGATCCGGGTGCCACGCAATTTTGGCCTTTTTGCCGGGAATCGGCCGGGAAGAGTGCCGGCAGGATTACCGATGACAGTGCGGAGTAACTCGATTAGCGCCGGTGATAAATATAATGGACGGTAATTGGGTAACAGTAGACGCCGGTAATTAAGTAATAGTAATGCATTGTATTACAACGCGGACGTCGTTAGCCGACGCTCGCTCGCGATTGCCACGCTCGTGCCACGGTTAATTTTCTACGGTGTCGACCTGCGACCGGGGTCGCTGTCGCCATTACAATCGGATTATAATATGTTGCAGATTCTGTATTTACGCTTTGTTGCGCACAATGAATTGCCGATGTTTTCGGCCTCGCGGAATGAGAGAGCGAACGGGGAGGACTGAGGGCGTGCTGGTATTGCGAAGCACGGAGCAAATGTAACGCGTGCTCTGTTTTTCTCTTCAATTACGGCTCTTCGGGAGGGCATTTGTCGGTGTATCTGAAAGGAACGTGCAGCAGGGAGGAAGTATTCGAGCACGGAATAGGAAGGTATGCCGACATGCGCGCCATGTGAATGGAATTAATGTTGAGGCTATCGTTAGCTGAGGGATGGTGAAGTAATTTTCAGAGGGCAAAAGGTACCGCTCGAAAGATGCAGAGCTGGAGAGTTTGAAATATTTATATATCATTCTCGAAGGAAACGTTTGCGAATATAAAATGATGTCACGGTCGCCACTTAAGAATGAAAAGCTTGGAATCAGATACGCGAAAAAGTTTTATTGAAATGCGGTATAGTTCCTCGGAAAGTTGCTGTATCACTTGAATGGACGATAAAAGGTAGAAAGAGAAGGCGCGTGGAAATTGCTAGTACGGCATAACGGTGTGTCCTTGCGCTTACTTAAGGCCACTCTTCCTTATCATTGTTTGCAGCCAAGCACCGGAGCGAAACCTTTAAAGTTCTCAGTACACCCCACTTAGTTGGCCCATGGATTTGAGAATGACTTTGCACAATGTTCAGGTTTAGCGACATAACAGCCGTTGTCACGGTCCTCTCTCGACAGGGCTGTCGCATCTATGCCGCCGTTTCTCCACCAATAACTTTTTACGCCAAAACAAAGTTAACAAACTTATCCCACAATTATCTTCAAAGTATAATAAAGCTGAGAAAAAGTGTAACTCATAAACAGTTATTACGTACAGCCAAGACAGAAAACAAGGCAAGTTCGGAATGCCCAGAAACTTTGCATCCTTTTTACGCGTTCGCAGGATCAATAGTCAAAACGTAGGCAGTATAAACAAGCGCTCATCGTCGAAAGTACCGAAATTAATATTCCATTCGCGCCGTGTCTCCCGTCAACGTCGACCGGCTACGCTGACTTGCCGCGCCGACTGTACGAATTGTGTGCGAAGGGAGCAGCTGACATTTTGAGGCCAATACAGTCTCTGGCCATCCTCTGCTCTACCGATAGCACGGGACATTTACCCTCTCACTCTCCATTTCGATTCATCACAGTCGATACTCCGCTCGATTCGCCGTACGTTCGATTTCACCCTCATAACGTGTCCATCGGGTCGACATAACGCGCGCGCGTTACGCGCATGTTACGATGGGATAGGGAATACGTTTCGACGCCGGGGCTAAAGTAAACAGGCGGGCGTGTCAATATCGGCGCGGAGTCGTTTGACAGCGCAAAGGAGTTTGTCCTTTTACCCGTAGAGAGCCGAACTGCGACACGCGAAGCTTCGCGCGCGACGGATCTTTTTTTTTTTACCTCTCTCATCCCCCTCCCACCCTCTCTCTCTCTCTCGCACTCGGTACCTCTGACGTCCTCGAAATGAAATCTGTCCACTTCGTTCCGTCACTGGAGAGGCTCCCCTTTTTTCCGCTGTGATAAGTGGATTGCCGCCACTGGTGCTGCTGTGCTGCTACTGGCGCCGTTTGCTGCTTGCACTGTCGATGCTGCTGCTGCTGTTGCTGCTACCGCTGCTGCTGTTGCTACTCGTTCCTGTACGCGGCTCATCGAAAAAGGGTCCATCGGTCGGATCTATTTAACGGCGCGCGCGCTCGAGTCACACGCGAAAGAGTCATACAGGGAGGCAGATGGAGAGAGTGATGTGAGGAAACAGACGAAATGGGACTGTTGCGTTCGGGATAGAGATGAAACAGTGCGGCTGCTGGCTCGAAAGGGCACGGCCGAGTAAGACGGTCAAAAGTGTCCCGAAAGCGATTGAAACTCTGAATGAGACGTTCGATGGCTTATCAAACAATAAACATTTTGTGAATCTTTTACTTTGTATCTTGACCGTGGAGGGCGGAGGAGAGTAAAGTGTATGCTTCTTCTTCTATTTTCTTGGAATCTAATGGATAACAGCATTCGGACAAAATCAGAGCTATATCTGATAGTACTGCGCACATTTTAGGTTTCTTTCAAATTTTTGCGTAGAAAATCCAACTAGCGGGAAAAAAATACCAAAATATTGTTTTTCCACAATTTTTTCGCAATTTTCTGACTTTGTTCTTCACTGTATCTTCGAAACTATTAGGTATTCGGAACTTTGCTTCCGACCAACTTTCAGGGTGAGCTAAAGTCTATTGGATAGGGTCAATATAAATCAAAAATAAGAACAACAATTTTTTGTCGTGTTTTTGCGATTAGAGAGCCAGAGATCAGCCAGTTAAACATGTATTAAATGAGAGCAGTAATGCTCTTTTGCCTTCCAAACTCCCGAAAATATCGTAAATTATCCATAATAATGAGATGTAATAACGTAATACGATATGAATTAGTGTAAAATAATGCGAAATACGTTAATCCACGTAGATATTGAAAGAATCATTATCTGGGTATTTGAAAGGTGTTATCGTGTTTTAATAGGGTCACATTATACCAAAATACCCTCTATTGTCGGCCCAATGGCATATTACTGTCAGATGTGTTCACAATATATTTGTCAATATTTTTAACTGTAAAACACGTGCACCTGCCTTGTATATAACATCCACTAGATATCGGGAAAATGGTAGGAAAAGTGGACCGTACATTTTACTGCCACCCCCAACGGTCGGGGTACAAAATTGAACATTCACAAAAATGTTTCTTTTTTGATAAGCTATCGAATGGCTCATTCAGAATTTCAATTGATTTAGGTGCACGCTTTACTGCCCTTTACGGAAACCTTTCGATGGGCACGTTGAGAGTCGTGAGACCACTTGCAGAAAAAACAAATTCTGGCCCGAACTCTGCGAACTCTCTCCGGCTGGAGTGGGGAACGACGCCTGATGAAAATCGGCCACTACCGACGGGGAGGAAGGTATTTTGGGGTGACGTCTTGCGTGCGGGGCGGGAATGATTTTTGCGGTGGGCAGCAATTGCGAAAGTCGAGGGCGTGGAATTCGACGGCGCTCGCCTCTCGTCCTGGCAAAGAGACGCCACCGGCAGAAATCTCGTAAGTTACGGTTCACCGAATGCAGCGTACGCCGGACAGAGAACGAGCCCGAGAGTCGGCGACGAGGAGGAGAATACCAAAATAGACCTGGAGAGAGTAAGAGAAAGCGTGGCAAGAGGAAAAAGGAAGGAAACAGTGGAATGGGGGTGTAGGTTTGAGAGAGCAAGAAGGAAGAAAAGGAGAAAGAGAGCGGAGCAGGAAGTAAGTGGGAAAAAAAGTAGCCAGAGAAGGCAGAAGGAGGAAAATATTGAAGAATTTGAAGGGGAAACGATGAGGAAAGAAAAGCGACGGAGTGAGCGCAACGAAACTGAAGTAAGGGAAAGAACCGAGGAAAGGAAAGTAAGAGTGAGAGGTATTAAAATCCATGATACCGAGAAGGAGAGAGGGAACAAACGGTAGCCCGAGAGAGAAAAGGGAAAAGAGGAAAAGACTTCGCGTCCGGACCGAGAAAGAAAATGAATGGGCGAATAGAAAGTATGATAAAACGGATAAGAGAAGAGAAGGTACAAAGAGGAAAATATTGAAGAGATCAGGGAGAAAGCAGCGAAGAAGGAAGAAAAACGAATCGCTGCGTGGGAGTGATTGAGTGAGAAGGGTGAAAAATGGAAAGCGAAAGAGGACAAAATGACGCGGGAGCGAATGCGGCGCTAGAGAGAAAGGGCCAAAGGCGAAGATAGGCGAGGATAGGCGAAAATAGACGAGGAAACGAGAGGCGGAGGAAGAGGAGAAGGGCGGAAAATGAGGGAGAACGAAATTGGTAGAGGCGAAGTGCATGTGCGGAAGTTCACGTGAGCCGTTCACGTGACCACGAAAGTAATCCCCGAACAATGTTTCCGTCCATGGCGGACTGCCGAACCAACGCTGTATCCCGTCGAACAGGGCGACTTTCCTAATACGGCGTAAAATGAGAGCTGTGTGCGAGTTTACGTCCGCGTGTCGGACTTTTTTTCTGGCCCACGCTGCAAGTTCGCGCGATCCGGGTTACGATTCCGTGGGTTGAACAAAAAATAATACCACCGACACCCTGACAGAGACACTACCGGCGTGAAGCCGTACGTCAGCTATCGATTCCGAGGCTCGATTTAACGGTTACGAAATTATTGTCGGCGTGAGGACCGATATGAAAATTCTAAACGATCGCTCGAAGCGCGAGAAGTGTCTCAACACGAGCGTAATATTATCCTCTCGGCAATTGTTCGATTTCGCGCTGGTGCACCTTTGTGCCCTCAATTTGGAAAATGATAAAATATATCGCGCCCGCGACGGCTGGGGCAGGAATAATTGCGAGGATCGAGCGCTCGTTCTTGCGTCAGGTTGATTTGCTTCCGAGTTCGCGTCAGCGTTCGCATATCGTTCAGGACGCACAAAGGGTCACACAGTCGCTGCCTGTACGCGTCGAGCGTAATTTGCTGCACGTCCGCGCTGCAATGTCTCGAGTGCAGGGGCAAAATTCACTCAGCCATCTGCGTTTTGAGACTCGTATCGTATCGCTTACGCGTCTGCGAGCAATCGATCAGCTAGCTGCCGAGTGGCGATATTGCGAAATCTTCGCCGTAGCCTCGTTTCCATTTAACGTCTACGTGCCTGACGAAGGACGAAGGAGCCGCCGGGAAAGAGAAAGGATATCGAAGGAAAGGATCGTGAACGTGATGCAGCTCGCGGCACGCAGAGGGTCGCCTCGTAGGGGGGGTAGATCGTCCAGGTCTCCCATTTCCCAGCCGGCGTGCCTTGGCAAATTTTAAATTCTGATGACGCCACCTCGCCGGCCTCTATCTCGGATCTGCCGTCGATGAAGAATCTGGCGCGAAGAAGCTCGCCACCCCTCGGGACAACGAATTCAGACGCACATGGCCTCGACAACGTGCGGCAAAAGAAACGACGACCTGGAGGGAGAGTCTACGATGCCATCCAGGAACGGTTTCCTTCCCGGTCCATTGGGCACGTAGAGACTCGCACGGAGTGTATTGTGCCGTTCATTCGAGCTTCCTTCGCCACGACGACATTCTCTCTCTCTCTCACCCTCTCTCTTTCCCTTACTCCCCAGCTTCGACATTTTCTCTCATCAGACGGCAGACAGTCATACGATTCGTCCTTTTCTTTTTGTTTACCCTATTGCGTTGCAGCGTTGATGGACTGCTGGGTGTTGTTTGAAGCGGAGTGGGGCTTCTTTCTGATCGGCCGGCATTGTACGCGTTGTCAATGCAGTTTTTGCCGTTCTCTCAACTTTCTGCGCGACGAATTACGGCGCGGACAGGGGGGTTGATGTTCGGGTCTTTAAAGAATGAGGCTTAGCTTGTGTATTTTTCATATAAAACTTTTATTAATGCACATCGGTGCCGTAGACGAGTATTAAATATATCGGTCGAATGTTGATAAGTCAGCCTTCCCTTTACGAACTTGCCTTTCTGTACATATTGTAAGTGCAGATACCCACGTCGTACTTCGCATACTCCGTATATCCCTGCATTAGACTCTACAATTTGTAGACCTTAAACTACGCAAACTTTCTAACGTACATCACGAAAATTAAACACTTAAGATATTGCGCTGTTAATAACTAATTTACGTGTCTAGTGTGTACAGGGTGTACGTACATACGGGGGCGTCTATATATTACCGCGCAGCCCAGCTTAAAGACGGCGCCGTTGCCTGTCCGCAATCCAATAAATCGATGTCAAACAGTCCGCATGCATCGGACACAATATCGAGCGGCTAAAGAATTCAGTATCTCAAATAGGCACCGTCCATCGCCGGCGCACAATTCCAACAAGCTCGCCCGATTTATCCGGCGAGCTCGCCACGACGGACGTTCATTCCGTGACGTCGTTCAACTCCTGTACATTATACCCCGTGCGTGGCCTTAACATTTCGCCCTTAAACTACCATCCATATTTTCCACTCCTCGAAAGTATCATTTTCAGCGCCGTCGACTCGCTCAGCACTGCTGAGGCACGCGAGAATTTCCGACCACGTAGTTACGATCGTCGCTTTTCATCGCGTCCATTCTTCGTCGCCTCTGCCTCTTCTCAGCGCCCTCGAAAATCCCACCAATTTTCAACCGGTCACGCTGGAAAAATGGAACCCTATAGAAGCCTCGCCCCACCCGGCAAGGTACACAATTTTAATCGTTCGATCAACGATCCTCCCCCCTCTCCACCGGCGCGTCGCTTCAAAGTTCGCGGACAGGTAGCCCCGAAAGAAGCGATTAGTCGAGAAGTGCGAGAAGCGTGAGAAGCAAACGAAATCCGCACTCTTATTTCCGTCGGTCGTACGTCGTGGCAACGACTGTTTCATAGCGTCCTCGCGATCGTTATTATCGCGATAACGTTCGCGGGCGCGACTCGATCGGCCGCGCGCACAATGCGATTCCACGGATCGTAAAATATCGCCGCGGTCAGAGAGATTTAACCGAAGGGGTGCACTATCCGCACTTGATGGCGTCGGCGACTGTCTTCGGGACGCTGAGTGCCACTATTTCCCGCGCATCGCGCGCTTCGAATGGCTTCTCGCGTCGTACGCCCGACGAGAGAGCCAGCCAGAACTTTCTGCGAATCGGAGGATTACGATAAACGGTACACGAGCTCGTTCTCCACCGACGGCGGTTACTCTTTGTTAGCGCTTTCAAATTACCCTTCATCGCGGCGGTAGCCTCTTACCGTCGCTCCGCTCCCATATTCTCTTTCGAGGCGGATAATAAAGGATAGGCCCCGCTTTATTAATACTTACTCCCTCCCACCCTCGGCAGCAGTCGACGCCGAAAGAGAGCGCAAAATCCCGGCAAGCGAAGTGCGCGCAAAGCCGTGAATCCGCGCCGAGAGCATAACGCAGTCTCTATAAAAGTTAAACACAACTATATCACCGCGATCGTATCGTAAAGTCCGTCGAATGCAGAGGCCGAGCGGGCTCGCTCGCTCGCTCGCTCGCGCGCGTGGCGTAAAACCAGATCACTGAGCATGCATTGGCGCGCTCATTCTTTAATGGAACCGACGGCCAGACAGCCAGCGCGTTATCGCCGGGCGCGACAATAAAATTGGCGAAACGAACGGAATAACGGCTCTCTCGCGCTCGGAGGCAATTTAAATTTTCGCAAGCAGCCGCTCGGCCTGCCTCGCGACCCGCCGGAGCCAAAGCGCGACAAATTTCACTGTCGTTACCGTCGACTCTTTTCATCCCTCTCCTTCTCTCCTCCACCTCCTCCACCTCCTCCTCCCCCCATCATCACCCTTCGCCGCGACTGCCTCCTGTCTCATGGAAATCAGCGACGAGTGGCTCTGTCGTCCCTTTGAAAGGCCTCCGCCCCGTCGAGACTCGCCGGCCAGAGGAGAAGGTCGCCCATACGTACCTACCTTTGCGACTGGCAGGACACGCGTCACAATGGACGGCTCTCGCCTCGTAATACGGTCCTAAAGCGAATTTGCATGGTAGCTACGGTCTCTGAAAAGCGGCCGGCCGCACGTCCAACGTTACCCAGGCCAGTCAGCGACGCAAGCAGAAGAGTATCGGTTACTGGCGTCCCACTCCTACGAGGCCAGGCTTGGCCAGGCAGACCGGGCAGACCAGGCAGACCAGGCAGACCAGCCAGCCGGACCAGGTCCGGGGTTATTCGTTTAGCGACGAGCGTTGCGAGCCGACGCGCTCCCTTCTGAAGGACATGCCTTCCATCCGTGCTCGCGGAAGCGCCTGTAATTTCAGGAACGGCGAGGATATCGGGAGGGCAGCGTAATGAAATTCGACTCCCCTACGCCCCCCCTGACTTTACGCCATTGTTGCGCCGGGCGATCGCGCCGCGAACGAGGATCGCTGATAAAGTTTATCGACGGCGGGAGCTAATGAAAATGTTGAGCGAACGAGCCGGGCGAGTATTTATAGGCACCGGGATAAAGAGATGAGCAGGCGATGGGGAAGTTTGCGGAGCTATAAAGAGGGGGGTGGTGGAAAAAAGGGGGGGCAAAAATTGGCACAATGGCCGAGGGAACAATGGGGGCATCCTTCAATACGGCGCGTATCTAATATCGGGGAGGATTGAAGAATCTATGATAACGAGCGGGGTTGTATCGCGAGCGTTGCCTTCCAGTATGGCGGTGGACGTGTGACGAGAGGTAAGCGAAGCGAAGGAGGCGAGCTGAGGGTTGAACGAGGGGGAGAAAACGCAATGAGAGGACAAAGGAAGCAGCGAAGGGCGAGAGGGAAGGAAGGAAGGAAGGAAGTAGGGGAGGAACGGCGGAAGGAAAACGCGGAAAGACAGACGGAAAGCCGGTCGGTAACTAATTTAAGAAAGTGCTCGTACCCAACCAGACGTATCGAATGCTGTTTCCTCTTTCTTCCTCCTTCCGGTCAGCGTTTCTGACCACTTTGTTCTCTCGTTTTTTCCCTCTTTTTCCTCCGACCACCCGCCGCCTCTCCCTCGACCCCGCCTTACTGCTCTCACGAGGGCACCTCCATCGGCGGAAGTAGATTCAGAGGACCCGCATCGTAAAGTCAATGAGAGTCCCTCTGTCCTCTACATTTTTCAAGACCCCCGGATTGAAGCCGCGATAAATAACTGCGAGCCGCGGACCACTCGTGTACGTACCTGTCCGTTCGACTTCCTTCTAAACACTCGTAAACGACACCTACCTATACTCATCGGCCACGAACATTCCGTTCATCCTTCCGCTCAGCGTCCCGTACTTCGTTCGGAAACCGAGAGATCGCCCAATAAGGGGGGGAAAGTAAAAAAATAAGTACATGTACGGCGCAAGGTTGATTTATCGCGATCGTTGAGTTCGACCATGCATGACAAGCGGGAAAATTGTTGAGGGCACCGGCTGCCGCGGAGCAACTCTCGGCAACGAGCTCATCGGACGCGCATAGTCGGACAGGCGGATGTCCGTCGATCGGGAAGAAGATTTTACGAGGCATCCCCGTGCGGCGGAAAAATAACGAACGTTTTACCGGTGCACTCCGGGTTAATACGACTGGCCGTACGGCGGTCGCGGATTTATTAGAAATTTCGATCGGTCGGAGGAAGTGGCCCGCGCGCGCCTCTATATGACCCCCATCTGCCGGCCGACGCGGACTTTGTCGATGCTCCGGCGGCCTGATCGTAAATACGTAGGTGGTACTACCCGATAGTAAAGCTCGAGGAACCAATCGAGGTAAGCGATCTCCTCGAACAGAAAATTCCGCCAACGGTAAAATCGTATTCCGCAATCTCCACCCGGGGGTACTTTCTTATTCCCCGACAAAGCTGTACGATATTTCACCGAGGTTACCCCCTCGATCGGCTTCAATGGATCCATTCGGACGATATACAGGGGCCGAGTGCCGGGCGTCCAATGAGTGCCGGCTGTCCCGGCCTTATGAGAGCGCTGGCCACGGCAACGATTACGGGACCATCGCCCGACGGCACCGACGTAATTACATTCGCCCGAGTCAAATGTCGCGGAATTATCTGCCCCGCCCCAACCCGGCTTTATGCCCCGGAACGATCGTCCGGGCGAACGTTGTTCCAGCTGACCGTGATCGTCTTCATTTTTCTCGCTCCCACGCTCCGAACAGCGAAGCTGACCCATTCGTTGTTCCGACGACTACGGCTTTCATCATTCTACCGACACTCGTCATTCTCGACAGCGTAATGATCCGATAACGGATACGCGGAGATGTACGAGTGCGCGATCGTACATGAATCGTGCTGGAATCGTACGCGAGCGAGAAGGCTGCCAGGTTACTCTAGAATAGCAATGACGAGTAGAGGGTGATGCACGGGAAATTATAGAGGCAGATATATGTTGAGGGAGGCGGGAGATGCGGATCCAGAAGTGTGGCGGGGCCAGGAGATATGGAGATTTGGAAATGTATAAATTTAGACGTGTACGGACATCTGGAGATGTGTAGACGCGGGTACGTATTTGAATATACATAGGTTTGGGGACGCACAAAGGCGCCGGCGAGAGCGAGGTAACGCGGATATTCATCTTCGACAGTGAATGAGCCCAGATACGGGAATGATGGAGCAGCCAGACGATCCTTTACACATTTCGGGCCACCGACTGTTTCTCTCCGACTCGGTTCGCTTCGATTCGATTCCCGGGGTCGCGCCGGAAATGGAGATTAGCCGATTGTTTAGCCATCCGCATTAAATGCGCCGAAGTAGGTCGAGTAGAATTCGCCGAGAGGGCGAGTGAGTGAGCGACAGAGGGAGAGGGTAAGAGAGCAAGAGGGAGAGAGAGACAGAGAGAGAGAGGACGCTTAGAATTTCATCCTCTCTCCGCACCTCTCGCACTTCATTTTCAATCTTTCACTCCGGGCGCCCGCTCTCGACGAGAAATATTAGACTGGCGTATAATCGCGAATTATGCCAAGGCTCCTCTGCGCGTCGTCTTTCCCTTCGCGGCGCGCGAGCTTAACATTTTTGTCATAATTCATGCCACTGCTCGGAATATATGTAATTACCGCGCTGCGATACGCTTCTCAAATGAAATTCTTAAAATTGGGCACGGCGCTTCTCATGCTAATGACTCGCGCGAGAGAAACGTCGTAATTTTTTCAAAGCTCCCCCGCTTTCGCGGGAGGAGGATCATGAATTTTGAGAGGACTGCCCGAAGGAAGAGGCGAAGCGGCAACGAGCGCAACGAATGGAAGCAATGAACGAGAGAGAGGGAGAGGGAGGGAGAAAGAGGGGGGGGGGGGGCGAAAAGGCGGAAAAATAAAGAGAGCCGGACCCGGCGTGAGTCGAACAAAAAAGAGCGAAAAAGCGGGCGGAAACGGGGATGGGGAGAAAGACACGGCCAAACAGAATTGGTGCTTCGATTCGAAATAGGGAACGAACCGTCTAACGACCGCATCTCCCGGGGGAACGCGCGAGGATACAGGGAGCGGGACGTCAAATAAAGCGCGCAAGAAAGTGCCGCCGACCGGCGGAGTGTACGTGCGCGCCAGGATAAAAGTAGGAGTAAAGAGGGAGATAGAGGAAGTAGGGGCGGAGCTTTCACGATAAGAGGACCGAGGGGTGTACGACGCGGGAGTAATTTCTAACGAGCCGCGGGCTTCCCTGTCTCGCCGGAACGCAACGCGGCTACGTCGGATGCATTATCAGCCGACGTCGGTGGGAGGCGAAACTTTCCCCACGATCGTCCGGTTAACAAATAAGAATCAGCGGGGCAAACTCGAAGTCGGGCCGGTCGGATTAAGGACGGGGGCGTGGAGCGCAGAGATTGAAGCAGAGTGGGAAGAGGAGCAGGGGGTGGGGGGAGGCAGCGGTGGAAGAGAAAGGGGTTGGAGATTGGCGACTTGTAACTTTCGAGGCGCGTGCCATCGACTGGCGAGGAGGATACCTCGAGGACTGGAAAGGGTGTAGACGAGTAACGACCACTCTCGAAAGGCCGCGTCCGAGGGAGGGAAGAAATCCGGAGTGCGCGATAGAAGAAGCTGCCGAGTTGGAGAGGGGAGGAGGCCTCAATCTGAAAACTTTCTTTATGGCTCGACGGTACGCCGAATCGTAAAATCGCGAATCAACCGTCGACGGCACGAAGGAGAGCTACGTAGAGACTTGTAGATTGGGGTAAAAAAAAAAAATGGCGGCGGAGGAGGAAGAGGGGATGGGAGTCACTTTTTCGTGGCGATATCGTGGCCGCGTGCAAGGATCGGTAAAAGATGCGAGTCGGATGTACATACATATACATACATATATATGACAGAGAGAGGGAGAGAGAAAGAGAGAGTGGCGACGGAGCGGAAAGGGCTGAAAAAGGAGCAGTCCGACAGCGAAATAAAAAACGCGCCTTACTTGAATGCATACGTCGGCCGCGGAAAAGTTCGGCCATTGAATGGGCAACGTAACGACCGAAAATTTCCCGAATTATTTTCGGCGTGCATTCGACTGCACGGAGAGGAAGCCGCCTAACCATGAATTCGGTGCGCAACGAAGTAAACTGTTATTGAGACCGCGTACGTGCCCGACTCTCGCGACCTTCCCACCTCCCCGCTTCCATTATCTCTCCCTTTCTTTCGCCAGCTACTTTCATCCCCATCCGCCGTGCTTCCGATCCTCCGCGCGCCGGCTTTAAACTCCGACGCGAGAATCTCCCGGCACAAAACTTCCAATGCTCGCGCGGATATTAACAAGTTGCCCCGCTGAGAATTAGAAGCGGCGAATTAAATGGGTAATCTATACAGCGGGCGGTGCGGACGAGTAAGAAAGTGAAAAAAATTCAGGACGAGAGAGAGAGGAAAAATCGTGCGACTGAGCGAGACTGTTAAAAGGATGAATCTTGCTAATTGTTTCCGTCTGCAAACTCTCTGACTGGCGATCGGAAAGTTGAATGACAACATTATCCGTCCGACAACTCTGAGGTTGTGCGATGCACGCCTGACGATCGAGAAAATGGGACGAGGTCGTAAGACAGGAGCAAGCTCGCGCGTGGCCAGTCGATACTCGTCGAAAGAAAAACCCAATATACGAACGTCCGATACATTTCCAGCGGCAGGAGTCGCGAAGTACTCCGCATTCGCGCGGCATTGTAGACAGGAAATTAAAAATACGCTCGCGCAGAGAGTGCCCTCCCCCGCTCGTCGGCAAACGGATGAAATATCATTATCGTCGCGGACCGGATGAAAGTTCGAGTTAGAATTCGATGCAGCGCTCAACGACGGTCGACACCGAACGAAGCCCAAGGAAGCTTTTCGTACGGAACGCTTCGCCGGCGCGAACACTCGACGACTCTTTCTCTTCTCCTTTCGCTCGGCTCCCCCTTGCGCGGATATTAACCGGCGCCACTACAGAGAATTATAAACAGGAAATTAAATCGTGATCTTCCGTAACCAGCGCGGCGAGAGAATATAAAGTTTCCCTTAAACGCGCGGAAGAGGCTACGGCTGCGGGGTAAGAAGAGGATGAGAAGAAGGAGAAGGGGGAGGAGTAGAAGAAGAAGAAGAGGGGGGGCTGTATGCCTCTCTCGTTGAATCAGCGGAATAACGAGCGGGAATTCTGAAATTACATACGTGTTTTCGTCCGTGTGTCGAGGGAGGGGAGGAGGATCCGCCGAGAAACATCCTCACTCGTCCGAATACAGGTATCTCACCCTTCCTCCTTTTTGCCTCCGGCTCTGACCCGCTTCTCCTGCACGAGCGAACTCCTTATCCATCCTCCTCGAACTACTCCTCCACCTCCGCCAGCTCCATTCGAAGTATCGCGGCGAGCGCGCATAACGAGCGATATAAAAAAAAAGTAGGAGTGAAGAAGAGCACCGCGGGAAGGGGCGTTCGGGGGGGTGGGGGGTGGTGGACGGGGGGCTGAGGCAAGTTGAACGTAAATCAGAGTACGGCAGAGAGGAGGATGCGCATAAAAGAAATGCGCTGGCCGCACGCGAGCATCGCAGCTGGGAGTGAGGCTGACGCATCAATCCGCTCGCTTTGCGTGCGCCTCCGCTTTTGTCAATAAAAGAATATTGAAACTCGAACAATGGCCAGATAATGCGCGTCGGCGGGGACGCGCGTCCGAGGGACGGTTCCGTAAATAAAAGCCGCTCCGCAGGCGAGATTCCATGCGTGGGACGTGCCTTAATAAATAATATACCGTGAGCGTACGTTGTCAGTCAGTCGCTGCAGGAGCCGAATATTTTTTTTTTATTACGCTCCGCTCTACGTTCTGGGGGTCTCTTACTCCCTGTCGCCGGCTATCGCCCCCCCCCCCCCCTCTCTGTCTCTCTGCGACAATTAAACGAAGGAGGGGTGGAATGGAAATGGAAACGGACGGCCGGTAAAGGAAAATGTCGGATCGAAGAGACGAGTCGATGATTTGCGTCGGAAGATCTACGTCTACGTCGTTCGGGCATGGATAAAAACGAGACTTTTGCTTAATACAAAAGCTATTTTTTTTATTCTTTAATCTCATATCAGTCGTGAAAAATCCTTCGCTACATCCAAAGTACGTACGACATGTGCAGAATTGAATACATTACGTTATACACGGTAATACAAATCGTATTGCTCAATCGTTCGGAACATCGCGCGTGTATGTGTGTGAGTGTGTGTATGTATGTATGCATGTACGTTTCCTCTCATTATCCTTCTTCTTCCTCCGTTCCTTCCTCGTTTCTTCGCCTGTATATATTTATATCGAAGGAGAAATTCTGTACGTGTGTATACGTATTTTTACTGTGAGTATACGTGCGCGTTAGAGAATCGTAACTCGCCCGTAGCGAGTTTTACAGTCGCCAATGGTGAAACAGGGCGGTGGACGGGGAGCAGGTGGCAAGGGGAGGGAGCAAGGGGAGGCTGTGAAGGGGGATGGTCAGGGGGTAGGTCGGAGATCGATTCGGGAAAGTTCTTGGCCCTCGGTTTCCTCGGATGTGCTTTCCGTTCTTTTCATCGTTTTGTCTCTTCTTCTTCCCTCCCTCCCTCTCTCTCTCTCTCTCTCTCTCTTTCTCTCTCTGCGCGGTGATGCTTTTTTCCTCGTTCTTTCCCTCCCTACTCTGTCGTCTCTCTCCTGCCGAACAATTATGGTCCTCGTAACCGTACGCGACTCGCCACGTGCCAGAAAGTTCGCAGCGGAACGGTAGGGTGGTCAGGGGGTGGTCGGTGGGCGATGGGTGGCGGTACCGCACACGTGGGAATTTCCGTGCGAATTCCATTGCTGAATTTCCGGTGGCATGGGTTGCCCGCGAAACGAATTACTTCGCGCGACTAACAGGAAACGTAAGGGGGCGCTATATGCGCCCGGTGTCGGTCTTTAGAAACGGTCGGAATTTAAATTGCGACCCGCCGACTGAATGACACCTGTTTGAAATTGATGAAATAGCTCTGATGAGAGAATCTCGTTACTAGAGAGTCCGTCGCTTTGCGCGCCCGCGGAAGCCGTTCTCGATCGACTCTGCAACCCGTGTCCGAGATTAAATGACACCGACACGGCTATTCGTCTTTATCCCTCTTTCTTTCCCTATAAATATACTTTGCCCGGTGTCAGTGCTGTATCCGGAAATGTTTGATGCGCGGCGCGTGTTACTCTCGGCCCGTTGCTCATGACAGCCGAGGCCTCTGTGATTTGGATTGATTTGATGAGACGTAATGTGAGTTACGTTAATGAGGGGTTTGCTAAGGAACTCAGATTCGGTGTAGTATAAAAGTCCTTTTATACGTTAAATACATTGTAATCGAAATATTCTTAATCCAAACGACCGACTAATATTACATGAAGAACACACATTGTTAAGCAATGAAGTTCGAAAGATATAACATTGTCATATTTTAATAAAATTAATCAGACTCCATCAGTTACGGCAATAAACGACGTTGTCCTAGCAAAGCCGGTGGTACGAAATGCTTCCTCGATCTAACGCCGCGTGCACGCCCAATTTTCATAAACTTACATAAGCCTACACGTTTTCCACTTTGTCGCGGCTTGCTTCGTCAGGTAGTGGTCGAACCATCATCACCATATGTCTAGCTACCCGACGGAGGTTCCGAATCGTTTCGAGCGCCGAAAAGCGAATTTTCGCCGGTGCGATTCGCGAACCCGTCTTCGTCTCTGAAATGCACGTAGCTTCCGATGTTTGCGTTTCGACGATGATTCCGCAACGTCGAGCGTGATCTTCCGATACGCAGATAGAGATGCCGTGGGTTGGCAGCGAACGAGCGACGCGAAAGATAAGCGAGGCCGGAGATACGTAGCCGTACGTAGCCGTACGTAGTCGTACGTAGCTTCGCGTGGTCGTACGTTGGTACGTAGGTAGGTAGGTAGTTAGGTGGGTAGGTACGTGACTAGGTACGTGGGCAGGGAGTGGAAGGGAAACAAGAGGGCGGGAATGGGAAAAACGGGAAATATGGGCATCGGGAAGAACGATCCGTGGCGTTAGTGGAAGTTACCGTGACACACGGGACAGAGAGGTTTATTCAGTCTTCCGGAAATGAGAACGAACGCAACGTCTGAACGGACGCGCATCTCATCCGACGCAATCGCAGGATATACCTATTCGTGTGCCTACGAACGATGTGACGCTCTAATGACCGGGATCTCTATACAACTTTCCTGCTCCCCCCTCCATTCCACCCCCTCGTTTTCTTTCCACGCGTCTGTTCCTTCCGTATTTACTCTACCGATCTCTCTCGCCATTTTCCCCTTTGCATCCACCAGTTCACTCTTTCCTAACAACTCCGTATATATTTTCCCTCACTTCCTTTTTTGCCTTTCTCTCCCCCCCCCCCCTCCCCCTTCTCCGCAGCCCTGCATTTAGGTCCATACAGCGAACTATCGAGAGCATATTCACGGCAGCCTGTTGTGATCGTGGTTAGGGGCAGTCGGAAAAACTGAAAACTGAACAAGAACCGAGTGGGATGCCGAGGGGGGGTAGGTGGGCGGAGAGAAAAAGTGGAACTGGCACAAAGGGATGATGCTTTGGCTAGGGAGCATTCTATCGACCGAGAGTTGCCGATATCGCATGATTTCCGATATCGCGGCCAGCAAGTATTTCGCTTTTTCCGAACGCGCGCTCCGACACGCCGATCTTCTCGCGTTCGTGCACGCACCCTCTCCACGGCGACATCGGGAAACATATTTTTTTCCCTCCCCATTCTTCCCATTCGCTTCAGTTTTGCTCCACGTCGTTACGCGCCGAACGCCGATCGTAAACAAAATGCGGCCGGCACGGTAAAGTTACGCTAATTTCGCGAGCAAGTAGCGCGCAATTTCGATTCAGCCCGCGAAGGAAAACGATACGGGACGAGGCAGGGTGGCAGGGGGAGCGGAAGAGTGCACAGCATTCTCGTTTTCAGCGGGATCGCGCGCGCGCGCGCGCTCGTGTATCCCGGCGTCGCAAACGTCGCCACGTCCGCGTCGCGGATCCCGGCGAAATTTGTTTTATTAATCCCGTCGGTAACGGATATGAGTTTCGGTTTTTCGCGAAAAATATGTCCGGTCGTCCCGCTGCCTCCCCCGCGCGCGCGGACGCTGGTGGGCAAGCGCCATAACGGCGAACGAAAGGGGGAAAAAAAGGCGGATAATAAAATTTACATACATTCATAATCCTTTCGCGGAGTATCGCGGTCGGGTTCGGAGCGTAAACGTTGCGCGCTCGCGTGGGCGTTTCTAGGATCGTGACCGAAAATGTAACGGGCACTCAGCCTCCGTGGGCCGCAGTTGTAATTAGTGCGTCCCGCTGAACGAGGAAAAAGCGTGGGGACGAGTGACAGGGTAGGGCCGGGAGGGTCGGGGAGCGGCAGGGCTTGGGAGGTCAGGATGAGGGCCAGGGGGAAATTGAAGGCGGATGAGGAGAAACAAAAGCGATGGGAGAGAGAGGAGGCGAGGGTAGGCCGGCAGGAAATGCGTTCGCCCATATATACCTTGGGCTACCGCAAACGACTGAACGCAGCTTGGCGTACGTATGACCGCGCATCAAAATAAAAACTACTGAGCGCCGCCTTTACTTCGGCCACATATCCCGCTACTGTTTTTGCTCCTGTTACTTCTCGCCGTTACCCTTTTTATTTTTCGCGCGCGTAAGCCTACGTACTCCTCTCTCTTTCTCTCTCTGACCCTGTATCTATCTATCTGTTTATCTGTCTGTCGTGCATTTATGCGCTGTAAATTTCTGTCCCTTTTCTCCCGCTGTCCTCGAGCATTTATTTCCATCGCAGTTATCCGCGGACGTTGCTCTCTTTTTTCCCCACCGTCTCCCGCTCTCACCCTTTCTGTCACTCTTTTTCTCCCCCGGCACGTCGTCAGTCTCGAATCAGCGTACCGAAAACAGATACGCGCGGGCAGACAATCATTTCGCGCCATTGTTAACCGGACGGACGATAAAACACCGAGCGGCATTAGCGTGAAATAATTAAATTCTCGCGCGCCAATAATCGTCGTTTATACTCCCTAATAATTATTACGGCCCGATGCCGCGCAATAACTTATCGTTATCCGTCGACGATTGTGTAGGAACATTTTAGCCCGATTGTGAATAATCCTTTGTATTGCGTTAAATCGACTGCCGTGTGAGGGAAAGAATGTGCTCGCGCGCGCGCGCGCGCGCACGTACGAGGGGGAGACCGGAGAGTTGCGCATAAAATAATAAATCAATTAGATCGCATTACACAGTCCGTCGCCGTGTAAAAGACCGCACGCGTCTCTGTCAGCGCGCTGTTCATCGTCATTTAAACCCGTATGACGACACGCACCGATCACACGCGTGTTCGACGAACTGTGTAACGGAAGGACGCTTTGTACACAGAGAAGTCGATAGGCGAAGAAGGATGTAACGCCGGCTACGAGAAATAACGACGCGTACCGAAAGTATATGATTCATGCCCACCTGCGGGACCGTAATATTCGATGGCTCGAAAATCTTTGCAAATCGCTTGAAAAACAGTCCTCGTGCTCTCTGTCAGGCCAGATGTTTTTCATTCGAGCGGTTAAAATATTGCATAAGATCGCACGGACGAGTTTGACGCGCACGGCGGGCGAAAAAAAGAATTGCACTCTTTGCCGTTGAGATTGAACAATTCGTCTGTCAGGTGTAAATTTATGATCGGCCGGCACGTTTGCTTTCCCGTAAAACGTTCTCGAAAGGTAGAAGGAGGTACGTTCGGATCACGGCTCGAGTACACTCGTCGTTTTGCAACGAGAAAGTATTATCAACTCTCGCTCTTTTGCCGGAAGTTGCTCTTACGTACTGAACATAAAAAGGTATGCTCAATGTTGTAATGAAAGAAAGTAATTTAAAAGTATACGAAGAACAATAGATCGTATACGTTACACGCGGCTATAATATAATTCAAATAAAACGATCGTATGATCGTTATGGAGTTTTATAAAAGTCATCCGGACATTGACGGAAGACACCGAGAAATTATACTGCTGTCTTGCTGGCAAGGATATAAAAAAATGTGACATTTTCCTGACGTAGCAGGGTAATTCCGTTTTCCGCTGGGAAGGAACGGCTCAGTTCTTCACAATACTCCCGACGAGTGAAAAGGTAACGTGCATGTGGGGGATTATTAAAGTAAAAGTCACTGCCGCGCAGCTAACAATTCCCCGGCTAACATTCCTCTCGCATAGAATATCCCGTTGCGCGGGCTCACCCCAGCAATCGAAATTTTTAATTAATTTAATATAACCAAAGTATACGACTGGTAATTATATTTGCCGTGCGAAATTCACTTGACTCGATCGCGCGGCCTCGGGAGAACATACGTTCGCGAATTCAATTTCCGGGCAGAAACGAAATCGTCCGCAACATTATGCCGATCGTGTAATTTCTTTCCGCAGTAAACTCACTACGGGATATAACCGAGGGCGTACGCGGCACGTGAAATATTGTAATTCAGCGCGAATATGTTCAAAAGCGCAAATTTTATGCCGTCGGTCAAAAATCTCGGCTTCTCGTACAGAGAATTTCTTTATGAACTGCAATTCAACTCTGACAATGTTCTCTCCAGGAGAAATACAAGAGAAGTATGAAAATGATGAAACTAAAATGTGCGAACCTTTTTCTTTCTTACACTCCGTTCAAATTTGTAACTTTATCTCACAAAAACTTTTCG
Source organism: Anoplius nigerrimus (assembly GCA_914767735.1). Classification (NCBI taxonomy): domain Eukaryota; kingdom Metazoa; phylum Arthropoda; class Insecta; order Hymenoptera; family Pompilidae; genus Anoplius; species Anoplius nigerrimus. The sequence goes on from OU612078.1 coordinate 14,328,297, forward strand.
ACCGCTCCTGTTCACATTCTTAAAATGCGCTGTAAGTCGATGGAGAATATTTTGCACTCGTTTGCGCTCGATTCGTCCGCCCAAAATATCGCGTGATACCGTCAGAGTAATTTAACCTGTCCTGCAAGGAACATTGTTCGCTTCTCGAGCGCAAAAATCAGAATTACCCGACCTTTTCGTTTACAGGGACCGACGAGTCCGTTAAGTTTAAAAACGAATGATGCCGACATACGTGTAATTCCTTCTTCGTCAAAGCGAACGGACACACGCCTCGTCGACTCGCTTGATTCGAGCGTCACACTTTCACAGAAGCTTCGACGTATACGCAAGGAGATCATTAAAGTAAGTCACATCGTAAGACAGGCAACCCCGTGAGCGTCATCTTTGGCCTCGTAAAAGGAATCCGACATTCGGAGCGGAGAATATAAAATCTCCCTCTCAGACCTCCGCTCTCACAGTACGTTTAGTCCGTGCAAAAGAGAGACCGGAAAATACGTGGAAGGCGGAACGTACATAGGACGGAGCAAGAAACATAAAGAGAGAGAGGGTGAAAGAGAGAGAGAAAGTGAAGAATATGGAAAGAGAGAGGACAGTAGCTCGTGATCGTCGTCGAACAAATTCGCAATCGTCGAGCGCAAAGTCATACCCGTAAACCAAAAGCACCGTCGCGACTCTCGATTACTCATACGCGCCTGTGACGTGTGAGTGTGTCTGACAGCGAGTCCGTCCGTGTAGATGTAGTCCGTGGGAAAGCGTACGCTCGTCCGTACACGCGGCACGTGCACACACACACATACGCTGCCGTACGCTCACCACCCCCATCCGCCTTCGCACGTACGTCACCGACGCATTATGCATTCTGCGCGCACGTCAACGTGTGCGCCCACGCACTCGCATGTGTCCGTGTGCAGGGATGCGCGTACGGGGTTGGGGGGGAGAAAGTCGTAACGCGACTTGACGGCTTTCTTCTGCACCGTCGGCCTCTGTCTAATGGAAACTGAAATCGCGAAGAACGCACGGAGAGGCTGTTTTTGGGGGAGGGGGGGGGGGGGGGGGGGGAGGTAGGTGATGTTTGGTGGAAGTTGAGGGAAGGGGGTCTCGGAGGCTGGCGACGGAGGGCGAGAGTGGAAGAGAAGGGGTTCTTCGTGGCACAGCTCGTACCATACGGAGTTACAAACATTTATTGCGCGTTGTACATGTAACCGCGAATTTTTGTACCACGCCGCTTATACCCTGTAATACACGGTCGAAATTACCATTCGCGTCTCTACGTGTAAAGACTACACTGTTCGACGTCACTGTGCCCGTGTCCATTCCGCGTGCGTTAACGCGCCTACGTCGAGCCGCACACTGTCCGGACTTTATGATGCGAGCCAACTCGGCAGGACGAGCCCAGGCCGAAACGTCCTCGGTACCGTTAACTTTACCCACCCTTGGGACTCATCTGCCGCGCGCACGGTCAATATACACATTACATAGATAGATTCTAGCGTTACGGCGAAAGAGGGTGGACAAGGGAGGGGGAGGTGGTTGAGGGCAGTACGGTATATAGGGTTTTATACCGCGTCGGTCTCGTCCGGCAATCTCGATAGTTTATATCAGCCATATAAATTATATCGATTGCGTAATAGCGAAACTGCGCTCGACGCACCCCATATCGTATCGGCCCCCGTCTACGGGGTCGCAAATATTCACACGGATCGGCGGTGGCAAGTTGAGCGAAGGGCGTCAGAATTTGGCAGTAGAAGCGGCATCATACAGGCCAGACACTGCGCGCGTCCGTGTACGTATGTAATGTCTGTACGCTCTCAGCCGACGTGCTCGCGTTACGTGCACATGTGTACGTGTGTAAGACGCCTATCTATTCTTAAAGTTAACGAGACGTGCAAATGGTCGTGAAGGACGTCCAAGTGAAACTTGGGCGAACACCGATGCGCGCGACATCATCCTCTGTTCGAATTCGATGCTTGGACTTCGAAGCGATGCGAGAACGAGCGCCGGTTACTGGCCTGTAATTAGATTTGAACAACTTTGCGTACCGAACGGGATGTTGACAGTGGCGATATTTTATGACTGAACTGTATCGAGCAGTTTCGGAACTTAAACGGAATCGTTGAGCGTCGGCTTGTGTACGTTGAAAAGTGTTGCGGAGGAAGTAATTGTATTATAGTTCGTTAGATCGATCACTCTTCCCGGATTGGAGCGCGATGATATTTTTAAAAGATGTGACGCCACAAATGAAAGCTTCTCAAACGATCATCCGTGTGCCTAGTTCACCCTTTACAGCTCGTTGACATTTGGTATTTCCCGATTTTGATCGATAAAATAGCTTGTCAAATCGCTGTCCCCGCAACTCAGATTTTTCGCGATAATATGTCACAACAGCATTTTTTTAACTAGTTGATTGTGTTTGAGTCACGCTGTTCGCTTAATGCGCGCGTTACACGCCTTTAGCGCGGTTTCCTTTATCAGTTAGGTATGCCGTTGCGTAGGTGCGCAACATTTGTTACTCATCAAAGGGTACGCGGTGTATATTTAAAAAAAATTCTGCCGACAACTGTGACATTTCAAAGGAAACCGATACTGTCACGGGAGAGCGATGTTGTTTTCCACGCTCAGTTCATTGATCAACGCGCGGCGTACAAAGGATATTCCGCAAATTCCAATTCGACAACTGTGAGCTTGGAGAGACGGGTCGGACGTCGAGGTTTGTTCAATTTTCACTAATATCAGATCGGCAAAGTACGGCTTCCAAGTAGCCGACGTGCATCGTTCCAGCTCGGCAGACTGGAAGACAAACAGTTCTCGAAATCCGGCTGCTCGCATCAGCGACAAGAAACACGCGGACCATCCTTGGCGACCTTTGACACTACCCTTCGCAGTGCGCTTTCCTCTCACCCTCTCTCTCTCTCTCTCTCTCTTTCCCTCTCTTTCCCTCACACACACTCTACCTCTCGCTCTTTCTCTTACTCTTCCTCTCTTTCTCTCTCTCTCACACACACATGGCATCCGTCCGTCTAGCACACTCAACATCGCACTTCCTCTCCCACGTTTACGATATTTCCTTCTAGTTCTATATTTACTCCATGTTATTACGGTAGGTTATTGCGCGAATCTTCGAGTAGGTTGATTCCTCCTTGCTGATCGTTTCCCCATGTCGAGGGAGTCCATGCATCCACGTTAATTCGGTCCATGAAACGCGCGTACTCGCGCGCTGCTCGGCCATCTTTATCTCACCACTCGGACGCCGAATATCGAGTTTAAGCACTACACCGAGTCCCGGCAGCCACAACGAAACTCCCTTATACGATTAAGTGATTACACACTCGAATTTCGACGATGCTTCGCTCAATCGTCGACCATCCCATCCAGGTAACACACAACTCGCGTGGGCTCGAAGACACGTTTAAAAAATATCTACTTTCACTGGTTAAAGTGTATTTAACCACGCCCATATGTATACCTTTTATGCACGTGATGTATATATATATATATATATTTATTTATTTATTTATTTTTGTTGTCATCATTTATATATATATGTATATATATATATATATATATATATAGATGTATGTATAGTTCCAACAGTTTCTGTACATCAGGTTATTTTATTCTTTTGGCTGGCCCCGACGCTGTTAGAGTCGCACAATTCGCCAGTCTTAAACACCGAATTAACATTATTATCACTACAGCAGAATTACTACACCCGTGCCGCCGAAGTTTCTGACCGCGCGAGGATTCAGTCCGATCTCTCTCGCGCCGACGAAATGGTAAACTTTAGTTTAACGATACAATTTATAAGCCTAAAGTGTTAATTATCGGGCGGGGAGGGGTGGATAAGTGAAGGAGACCGTGGGATGAGGGTGGGAGGTTAAGATTGGGAGATGGGTTAGGGTTGAGTTTGAGCATATAATCGCGTACGGATCCTTTCGGGACAAGTTGCGCGCACGTTCCTGTCGGATGAGAGAGGCGAAGCGGAGGTACGACATACGTACCCCTCTCCTCCCTGCCACCCCTGCCCAGCCCCATCCCCTCTCTGTTTAAACGTCGTTACCTCATGCCTCGAGCATTGTCCTTCGAGGAGCGTCGGCTCTCGTTAATTCTTAATAACCTCGCCGTAATTGTCGTGGCAAACTTCCCGCCCGGAAGTCACGACGATCCTGTAATTACGTCTCCTTCTCGCCCCTTCTGCTCCCCTTGCCTCACTCTCTCTCTCTCTCTCTCTCTCTCTCTCTCTCTCTCTCTCTCTCTCTCTCTCACTCTCTCTACGTCTCTCTCTCTCTTTTGCACGCTCACTACCTCTCTCTCTGACTCACTCTCACACTCTCTCCTCTGTCGCTCTCTCACTCTCTGTCTCTCTCATCAGCGCATTTCGGGAATTTCGGGCATTTCGGGCACGAGCATCTTACTGGAGCCGGTAGTCATATTATATATAGATATACACCTACATACACAGATACATAGATACAGTGCACACATATAACGTTCCGTACCTATATACGTGGGGGGTAAGATATACATTAGATATATACGGATGCGGATACATATATGTGTGCCAGTATACATATGTATATTTTCCGTATTGAGCATCGAGTCACCTGGTCCGGAGATTTCTAGACTATCGATCGCCCGTGTGCGTGCTGACCCCGATGACTATTCAGCGCGGACGATTATTCCTCGGTCGGGTCGCGCGCTCGCGCGCTCGCGCCCTCTCCTTCGGCCGATCGCCGGGGGGACGTGGCTCTGACAAGAAATTATTATCCCGCAGATACGTCGTCGCGGCCTCTCGTCGCTGCCACTCCCCCCTCCTTCCTCCTACACTCCCTCACTGCCTCCTAGCCGGCCCACCTCCTTTGGGAAGGCTCGCGCGCCCGATTAATCTATTACCGGGGTGCATCGGCGAGCCAGAGACTCTGTCCTTTGTTCGGCGGGAGCGGCCCGGGCTATACTTCTCCGACGACGTCTCGGCCGTTCACGACGGCGACGACAACGAGGCCGTGCCCCGTTCCGCAAGCCAGCCAGCCAGCCAGCAGCCCAGCCAGCCATCTCGGACGTCCTTGTTCTGCCAATCACGTCCTGGACCGTGTTATCGCGAGATTAATCTCCCCGCTAGCGTGGCAGACAAAGATGGGCGGCGATGCCGAGATATATGTGTGGCTGTATGTGTGTGGGTGTCTCTCTCTCCCGCTCACTGTCCGTGTGCCTCGCAGGCTCCTTCGGACGTGACGTTTCTGCTAGCCCGGGGAGCCCAATCCGAAGACGAAGGGCGAGTCCGGGGTGTCCTTCCGGTCCGGGGACAACAGACTGCCTGGCCAGCTTATTGGCGGCAGGTGGATGAAGAAGTAGGACGAGCAGCGCGCTCGATCCGTTCCCCCCAGACGCTTCGAACGACGACGTCGATCCTCTCGAGGTCGTCGGGACGCTGGGTGCTGGGCTAGGCTGTTCCTGACGGTAGATCGGCAGTGCGTCAACGCTCATCGCGTTCCTTCCTCGTCCGCCGTCCGAGCCGAGTTCATACGTCCATCGCGTCGCCTACGTAGCCTTCGTCGGGGCTCTCCGGGTGATGGGGCGGCTGATGATCATCGGCCCTGGCGGCGGCTGCCGCGGCCGCCTCGCGAGCCGTCTTGCTGAGGAGCGACCTCGGCGACAGTGGCGTCGTCTCGCCCCTGTAGGCGGCCGGGGGCGAGGGTATGAACGGCACGTCGGGGAATACGGCGACCGGTGAGACTACCGGCGATACCGGCAGCTGCTGCTGAATCGGCTGCTCGACCGGCTGATGGGCCGTCTGATGGCTGGTCTGATGGCTGGTCTGATGGCTGGTCTGATGGGCCGTCTGATGGGCCGTCTGATGGCTGGCCTGATGGGCCGGCTGATGGCTCGTCGGCTGATGGGCCGGATAGGGATAGCCCTCGGCGGTGTACCTGGCGTCGGTGCGCGGCAGGACGGGATCGTAGCCGGTCGATCTGGCCAGGAACTCGGCCTCCCTCGAGTATCTGGCAGGCGGTGCGACCGCCGAGCCCTCCGTCATCCGCTGCCTCAGGCGTGGCAGGGTGCTGGCCGTGTTGAACGGGATCTTGGGCAGGCCGAAGTTGAGAGGGTAGCCGTCCTGGTCGAGATAGCTCAGCTGGGGTAGGTTCGGCGGGCGAAGGTCGGGCGGCTGCATGGGGTAGCCGGAGTCGTACTCGAGGATCTGACGCTCGCCGACCGGCTGGTGGCGGTAGAGCTGGCTGTAGCCGACGTCGGGCGTCGACTCGGGGACCTCGTTGATCAGGTCGGGCTCGGTCAGGTACTTGGAGACGGGACTCCCGTAGGACTCGCTCAGGCCCCGATGCTCGCGGCGCTCGAGAGTCGCTGCCCGATTGATCTCCCGCTCGGTGTACGACACTATCTGCTGGTGCTCGAAGCCGATCAGACTCCCGTTGCCCTTCCGACAGGGGATGCTCGTGGTCGTGTCCTTGGTTATGGGCAGGACAGACTTGTTCTGGGAGACGAGCGCTTTCGAGTTTCGCTTGCGGTCGCGACGACGCTTTCGCACGCAGAAGACGATGCTGCCCACCAGGCAGCCCAAGGCCAAGAGGGTGCCGACGAGGGCGCCGGCGGCGATGGCGGCCACGTATCCGGAGCCAGGATGGTCGAAGGGCGGTTCCACGGTCGGCTTCTCGCGGAAGAGGACCTTCAGCGAGAGGTTTGCCTCCGCCGATCCTGCGCCATTTTCCGCCACACAGGTGTACGTACCCTCGTCAATGGCCTCGATCGAGTAAACGTAGAGAGTGCTGCTCATGTTGGTTACGCCGCGCTGCTTGTAGATGTACCTGGAACAGACAGCGGTGTAAGAAGTTCTACGAGCTGGGGCTCTGAGATAGGTGCTGGGTCATTGTGTTGGACGCGTCGTGCGCAGCCATGGACCTACACGAGGGTAGGGAGTTTTGAGTATTTCTAGTCTGCAGTTCGTTGATCAACAAACGGTGCGGGTTGATTTTGCTAATTGATAAATTAAATTTTCGTTCGAACGTGCCACTGACATTTGTCCATAGAGAGGATACGTTCGTCGGTTGCGGGGAAAATATGTTCAAACGTTTTAGTGCCGCCAATCAACGGTGAATTGGCGTATTAAAAGGTTTATCGTAGGACGGTGACATTTCTCTGTACGTTCGGAATTAATATTTTTGCTTGCCGCACGATAATATGTGAAATGTGCATTTACCAGTTGCGCAAATAGAGCACGCCGTCCCCTTTTAATTGATAATGTTTATTCGATACGCCACATATAACCTGGCATTCAGTAATTTTGCCAACTAATGCCTTGTTATTGTTTACCGCACTAAGCGCGTAGCGCTGTTCCACATCCGCGCTCGGCGAAGTAGTTGAAGTTTTTATTTCCAACAAGCGCCTAACGCTGTTAAACGGCCAACGAACTTGCAATATTTAACGGATCGCGAAATTGAAATTGTCCGGGAGATAAATCGCGTCGGCGGTTAAGTCAAGTTAGTAAAATATTCAGCGCGACAAGACCGACCGGGGACGTTCCGCTCGCCGGCGAATACCTGCTGAAAAATAAAGGCTACTTTTTTCCTCCGAACGTCGAGGACATGCCTTTTTAATTAACAACCTGGGACATTCCAACGAATTCGGGATTAGCCGACGAGAGGAAAAACGCCAGTAAGATACGAATCTGCCAATTTTCACCGGAAACAAGGTCTTATCACTCGACACTGGACTCAGAAAACTCTCGGGCTCACTGATCATCTCCGAGCCATTACCGACAAATCCGATCGCGAGTAATAGATCTCACCTGGGCAAGGTCGAGTAACTGAAGGTCATCGAGTCATTTTCGTTCTGCAGATCGCAGGGCTCTCCGTTGAAGTACCATGTGACCTTCGCCGCTGGTATGGCGTGGACGTCGCACTTCAGAGTGACGTTGCCACTCTCGTAGACCTCGAGGTGCTCCTGCATCTCGAGCTGGGGCAGGCAGGCGAGTTCGTTGACCTTGACCACCTTGATCTGCCTGCCCCTGAGCTTCGGGGGTGCGTCGCAGATCGGCTCGGACTCCTGAGGTGCGGCCGGTGCTGATTCCTTCAGCCAGGCCTGCATGGTGCGCAGTCGGCAGTCGCACAGCCAGGGATTGTTGTGCAGAGTGAGGCCACGCAGGCTGCCGCCAAGTGGCAGCGTGAGGTCGGGCACGTGCGTCAGTCGGTTCCCGTCCAATCTGAGCCACTCGAGCAGCCGCATGCTGTTGAACGCACCCTGCTCGACGACTTCGAGCCGACACTGGCTCAGTTCCAGGTTCGTCAAGTGCACCAGATGCTGAAAGGCGTCCCGGCGGACCTCTTTGATCGGATTCCCGTTTAGGGTCAGTCTCATTAGGTTCGGGTAAGAGGAGAAGGTGTCGCTCGGCACTTCGTCGATCAGATTCTCCGAGAGGTCGAGCTCGACGAGGCCGACGAGACCGACGAACGCCCTCGACGCTATTCGGCTGATGTGCGATCTGCCCAGGTAAAGTCGCTGGAGATTGATCAGCTTTAGCGCGAGGAAACACTCCGGCGGCAGACTGACCAGATGATTATCCGACAAGTCCAGCACCTGCGTCTCCTCCCTGGCGCCCTGCGGCAGACCCTTCAGGTCGCGATTCGCGCACTCCACCCACTCTTTCCCACCTTTCCACTTGCACGTACACATACTCGGGCAGCCGGCCACCATCGTCGTCCACGCCATTACCATCGTCATCGTCCCGAGCAGAGCGCCCCTCCACCACCAGGCTCTTACGCTCGTGCACATGCTGTCTCATCGGGGGACGTACACTCGATCTATCCGACTATCGCATCTTTCGTCTCGCGCGGCACATTCTACCTCGCCACTGTCCAACCGATCCCCTTTCCACGATTGGCGTCCCAATGGCAGTAGCTGGACCCGTTCCTACAAGGCATCAATGCTGCTGATAAGCGCAGCTGAGGAGCCTGTCGCGGTCCGCCTCCCTCTGAAAAATAACAGAGAATTCACATTAATCCGCGAGCTTCGCTGTCGCCGCTGTGCGGCAAGTTTTATTAATTTTACGGTTCGATTCAGAATGAAAATTTCCTCGTTAAGCACGGCGGACGATAATCTGTTTTACGGCAAAGGGCAGCGCACAGACGGGCGGAGCGCTACTTTATTATAAATTTTGCATTGTGCGCATAAATTCCATCAATTTTTTCAACGGGCCCCCGCGCAAAGGCTCTCATCGCGTTTGAACGCGCGAGCTGCGCGATTCGCGTTCGTGACGGTCGGTTAATAATATTTTTGACAGTCTGCCATTGCGTGCGAATATCGAGTGGTTCGACGTTTGCGGCGAGAAGGTAAGTAGAGTTCCCACCTGAACAGTCGCAGCGAACGCAACAATTGTTAACATTCCGATCATCCTGATTCCTTATCCACTTTATTAAATAACGAAACTTCGTTTTTAGCAAAAGAACGAGCGAATCGAAGCACTTGAACTCGGCTTAAAATCAACTGGCTTTAATTAATCACGCAAACGCAATTTTTCACCATCTTCCTTTTCCTACCTCCGTATGCCTCATTATACAATAAACGCGGCGTTTCCACCTCGCCGCCGATCTCTAGAATCGTTCGCGAGCGCCAGGATCGTCTGAGCACGAGTCACGAACAGAGCGGCCCTAAATTCGATACACTCCCCTCCCCGTTCCTCCGATCAGAGATTCGCAGCGGGTCGGGCTCCAGGGCCCGAATCGAAACATTCCTCTCGAAGGTCTTATGGAAAAATCTTCTCCTCGCCCCGTCGACGGTGGAAAAAGCCCTAAAACCGTGGCAAGGTGGCCCCCAGGGGCGCGAAGACGCAGGGGTGTCGCCTGCTGAGACCAGAAGAGGCCAAAAGAGGCCAGAAGCGTCCCGCGGAAAGAGACTTCAGGCGAAGAACGTGTGAGAGAGAGAGAGAGAGAGAGAGAGAGAGAGAGAGAGAGAAGCTGAGAGCGATCGGACTCGAACGGAGTGGGATGAAAGCGGATAATAAATTCCATAGAGATAGAAGCGTGTAAGTGTACGTCTGTTTGGCCGGGAAGGTATGCGTGTGTGTCCCGAAGGCGAAGACGTCGGCGCGAGGGAAACACTCTCGGAGGCCGATATCAGGATATCGGAATATCGAGCGCATGCGGTTCGGCATGCAAAACCCACGGTTTTTCGTGGCTTTATCCGTCGCGCCGTCGAACGAGCCACTCTCTCGCGGAATGCAAAGCGAGGGACCCCCCAGCTCGGATATTGCCGGCTGAACATTCCTAATCCGACGGTGTACGTATATGCCCATTTCACTGTTTCACGTTGGACCTTTTCCAGGGGTTAGGGTACGTTTAATCGGGCCGCCGGACGGACGACCGGCAAGGACGTGCCTGCCGAGATCGCATACCGATGCCGAGGAGTCACTTTTCTTCGACCTTCCCCCTCCCAGCCGCTTCTCAATTCGGCCAGAGACATGCTAATTCCGCCTCGACCCGCTCGGAGGGCGGCTGTATACTTTATTTTTCTTTTTTTTTACCGCCTCTCGGATTAGCTTAGCCCGGAGAGCGGCGGGAGAATTGTTTTCTGAACGCATATCGATGTGTGCAGAGTCAGCTTTACGTATTCGGGGAGAAACGTGATAATCTTTCCGGCTGATTCGAGGCCGATGGAGAGATACTTTGTTCTGCGGATGTTTTCCCAAGTGAGCGGAAAGGTTGAGGGAGGAGCATTTTGTGAGGCTTCCGTATGATTGGATGGTTGTTATGAGAGTGCGAGGTGCGCGGTATATTTTCTGGGGTCTTCCTAATCCGTCGGAGAGATTAGTAGGAAATGGTACGATTGCGAAAGTGTTATGGGATGATGTGACGAAACCATGGTGTGGGAAGCTGGAGGTGATGGATAATAAGGCGAGTTGTAACTATTATTGTAACTATATTTGCGAGCTCTGCAAACTAAACTACACCGCACGTTCATGTCCTAAACTACTCCACGCTAGTTTGCGCTAAGCTACGTTGACTGTACCGATCCGACGATACCGACTGCACCTAACACACGGTTCAACACTGCTCTTTTCGACAGTTTATACAACTTTGGCCATCTTAGCACGATCGCCTCAATCCACGATTCGGATACCTTTGTCTTCTTGACAATTGAAATGTCCTATCTTTAACCGTGAGTACCATTCAAACAGTGTGTATTATTTCAGTTATACGCGCACAGTTCCTTTTCGAAGGAAAGAAAAAATATCAAAACACGATACTTTAAAAAATATCGCATATATTAAACATCGGTATAGTTAGAGACGTCCATTCAAAATTATTCATAAATAATATGTTAATTGGTTATGTTGCGGCCAAAACATGTCATTATTGCGATGTAAATGTACGCATGGGCATCACCACGCCCATACCGTTAATTACCAAAACAACACGCTGATCAAAAGTCCGCTTTTCATTCCCGCCGTTTCTTACACGAGCTCATTTTAATATCCGCACCCCCACCGGCATAACATCGTTCCGGAAATATTTAATTACAACCAATTATCGTTCGAAGTAAGAAAAACACGGTAGCGCTGAAACGAGGGAAGTAAGGGTCGCGCGGGTCAGGCCGGAGGTAGAAACGAAACAAAGGGGGACAATGAGAAACGAAAAGCGAGAAAGCTCGGATAGGGAAGGAAACGGGAGAGGAGAATTTCGTTAAAGACATTCGCAGAATTCGAAGGCGCTGGCACACGGCGGCATCCCGGGTACTTCAGACTGTCGGGAAGAAGGCTACCGAAGACTAGGATATCTTCAGTCTCAACTTACAATACCCCTTTAAGATCGTCGTCGAGCGTAGACGACATTGAGGAGAGTGCGAGTGGTATTCGAGCCGAGAAAGAGGAGAATAACCCCCAGCCGGCTGAAGGTGAGGAACGGAAGAGCTGAACGAGACAGTCGGAGGACAGGGTGGCGGATGAGTGGCGACGAAGAGAGTGAAAAAGGTGATAATAATCGGAAGAAAGAGGCGGATCAATAAGCATATGACGAAAATGATGATAGAAGAGGCGACAGGCGATTATTGCATGGCGAGATTGTATAAGGTGGAAGAGACAGTATGAAAGACGGAAGGCTGGGTCGAAATGAGGGGGTGGCGTAGTGGCACCCGACAACGGTGAATGAAGCTGAGCAGACAGAATTAGGGGGAGGCGGGGATGAAGAGAGGGTGAGAAGAGGGCTAGAAAGTAAGAAATAGAGATCATAATAACGGACGGTGAGGATGCATAAGATTGCAACTAGTAAAGTAAGACAAAGAGCGCTAAGCGTAATCAGCGAGAAGGTGGGGTGGCGAAGGGTGCCGAGGGGGCGGGAAGAGAGGGTCGAGCCCTCTCATCGATCCAACCTGGCAAACGAGCGAAATCGGGTGCTCTCTATTCTCTATCTCACTCCACTCTGCCAACTTCTTCTTTAACCCTTGTCCCGTCTCCCCGCAGGCTCTTCGTCCCCTCCCGCAACCCCTTTTACCATTTCTTTTCACCCCTTTCGCCGTCTCCCCGTCTCTTTTCATCGCTTAGACGCTGTCTCGTTCACACTTTCGCTGTCTTTCCTCGTTTCTGGCTCTACCCTCCTTCCATTCTCTTTCCTTCTCTCTCTCTCTCTCTCTCTCTCTCTCTTCTTCTTCTTCTTCGCCTTTTCAGACGTCATTCGTCTCACTCGTCCAGACTCACGCCGCCGAAAGTCGCGATATTCTTCCAGTCTGGCCCACCCTCGGCGCGCAAACAGAAATCTCCCCCGGTTGCCGCTGACAGACGACGGGCCGAAGACGATCCGATTGTAGGAAAAACATCTGATTCCCTACAGAGCTGAGGGCATTGTTTGAATTCGAGAAAAAAGTTCTGCCGAGTCTATTGCTCGTTAACTTTTCGCCGCTATCGATTTTGCGCGGCGACCGGCCAGGCGTGCTGCGTCCAAATGGGGTAATGAAGAGAGTTATCAAAAGGAGAGGAGGGTGAAACAGGGCGGGGAGGAGGGAGGCGGGGCGAGCGACAGGGAAAAGGGGGAGGAAAATACAGATTGCCCTCCAAACGACTCGATCGCCGATGGTTTTAAACGATCGGCCTGTCCCTACTTGACGAGCCATATGGATCATCTAACCGTTCCAATTCGACGGGCTGACAGTCTGGAATAGCCATTTTTTTCCTCTTTCAATTTTTTCCACCTTTTTTTTTTTTTGCAATCCGCTTCAACGGAGCGCAAAATTACGCGCGCCAACATCGATCAGCGGCGAATCGGCGCGACGAATTTTTTTCGATCCTTAACCCTGGCCCACCCTCGTTCGCCGACGTCTATTCATTTTCAATTTTTCCTCCCGCCCTCTCTCGGCCACCCATTTCCGCCGCCTCGGCTCTCCCTCCCCGCCCGATACAACAGCCTGATATTCCCGTTATCCGTGGCACCTAGCCCCGGTGCCGGTCGGGTCACGTAATCGAGGAATTCCGAAAATGAGAGAGTCGACCGCGCCGCCGGGAGGAGAGTCGTTCTCAACGAGTTACCGCGTCTATTTATTCGCCAGGTAATCGTTTTAATCTGGCGACAGCCACCAGACGTTTCTTAATTAAGGAACACCGTCGGGCAACCCTTCTCTCCTGCAATCCTCTCGCTACCACCCTCTCCTCATCCCCCTCCTCTCGCCCCCCCCCTCTCTCTCTCTCTCTCTGCTATCATCGCCCTTACTTCTTTCTCCCACTCTTTCGCTCCCTCTCGGAACAATTAAGCTGTTGAATTTTTTATCAGCGGTCTCGTACACCGGCGCGCTGCCCTGATGGGATCAGGCCAACCCCCCGACCTCATCCGCGCAACGAGCTAAACGGTTTCGACGGTACCTCTTTTTTTCCTTCTCTCTCTCTCTCTCTCTCTCTCTCCCCCCCGTAGCAGCGATTCGCTCTGTCGGAGCATAAAATTAGAAAATACACCGCACATAATCGATCGGCAGGGCTACACTGTCTGCCACCCCTCGCGCGCAGGCCGTCCGGGGGCTGATCGACGTGAGCGAACGATAGACGAACTCGGAAGGACCCTCGTTCCTTCCGCGTCCCTTCTCGGCAACAAAAAAAGGAAAGGAGAAGAAAAAAGTAGCCCTAGCTCCTCGGGGCGCTTCGGCCACTGGGGCTCGCGATGGCCGAAGGCGAGGAGGTTCGATCGTCGGCGAATGGCCCCGGGCTATCGGCAAGTTGAATTGCCGATAATGGCCATGCCGGAAACAACCGCGAAACCGTCGTTGATAACCGTCGAACGAATGGCACCCGGGCACACACGCTACCGTACACGGTAGGTAGGTATACGTAGGTGCATTAACGTACACGTCGGCACGCTCCGCGGCAGAAACTGCGGAGCCCGAAAATTGCTTCGAACTTTCAACTGCCCGGCCGAATATAATCCCGGGCCGGACGAGCGTTGCCTGCTACGGCAACTACTGCCGTTGCTCGCGATTACTAGTGTTGCTGCCCCGGTATCGTCGCCGGTGCCCGGTGCCTCCTATCTGGGAACATCGCCAATCGTCGGTAATGACCCGCACCCTCCCCGACCCACCCCACCTCATCACCATTCAGCTACATGTCTCCACATACGCGTAGACGTACATCGCGGCCAACTCGGCCGCTCGTGGCGCTTAATAATTAACGTTTGCGCGGGCAAACAGTCTGGAGGAGCGGAGATTATTTTACGTGCGACGCCGGAGCTCGATAACGTTCGCTTTGTTATGAGAGGTCGATGCCGGCGAGAGCGGCGTGGGCCTTTCCTCGGCCGAGGCTTGGGGGGCGAAGGAAAGGACGGAGGGCGAAATTTAAAGGAACGCCCACGGACTCCTCGCGAGGGCAAACTGGAAATATCGACGGGGTAATCTGTCTGGGCTTACGAAAATGCCGGTTGTAAATCGACGATTTACAACCTATGTCGAAGCCAGTCGGGGTCGCCACCCGGCTAAAGGCAAAGGTGCAGGAGGGCGGTCGTATTTATCTGTCGGATTGATGTTGCAGATAACATCGGCTGATAAATTTGCGACACGGCGGGCGGCCAACGGCAAACGTATCGTTTGCGGTGAGACGTATTCATCACCGGCACTGTCTGAGAGAGTCTCATTTGAATAAATAACGGCGCGATACTGAGCTCCCAGTCAATGCGACGGACATGCACTGCCTGCATGACCCGGAATTTTAAGCGAACGGCGATTTAAGTCGAAAAATGGAGGA
The DNA here is from genome assembly GCA_914767735.1 of Anoplius nigerrimus. Classification (NCBI taxonomy): domain Eukaryota; kingdom Metazoa; phylum Arthropoda; class Insecta; order Hymenoptera; family Pompilidae; genus Anoplius; species Anoplius nigerrimus. The sequence goes on from OU612078.1 coordinate 14,343,511, forward strand.
AGACCGAACAGTACGCCGGCTCTCTACCGCTCTGTGAATTTCATTAAAACGATATGAATCACGACGCCAACGCGGAAGAGCAGGTCAAACGAAAGTAACGATCATCGACATACATCACCTCCCGCAATTTGAGGAAGTGGCAGGATTCGTATATCAGTCGGTTGAACGTTAAATCGAATCCGGGAAACCGAGAAAAAGAGATGGTGAGAGAGAGGGAGGAGGAGAGAGAGAGAGAGAGAGAGAGAGAGAGAGAGAGAGAGAGAGCACTGGTTCCCATTATAACGGTGCATAAATGGTTCGTTTGGCCACTCCGGCGGGTTACGACCGTCGTGAATAAAAGTCATCCGCGCCGGCAACCTTCGGACTGGCCCTAATGCGGGCAAATAAAGTTATAGTCCACTTAATCGAAGCGGCTTACGACCCGCCCGCATCTTACATAGGCGTACAATCGAGTGAACGTATCCAACAGGCTGACTCGCTCCGTCGGGCCATAAAATTACCGAATGCCAACATCGATCGGGGCCAACGCGAAGCTTCTCTCTCTCTCTCCCTCTCTCTTTCTCTTTCCCTCATTTCATCTTGGTCTTTTAGGGCGCGAAAGGGTCCCAGGGCCGACTCTCGAGCGGCGCCGTGAAACATAGCCCTATTACGAGCGCCGTTGGACCCTTCTGCGTATAGAATCGCCAAGTAGTCCACCCACTCCAGCCCAGTCTGGCCACCTTCTTCTTTTCGTCTCCTTCGCTCGCCCGCTCAATCTTTACCTCTTTGTCTCTTTCGCCACCCTCCCACCCCCCTCCCACCACCGAGTCAGCGAGAACATCATCCGCCGACGGTTGACGTCCAGGGCATTAAGGTAGATGCGTATATTATCGCTTACCGAGGAAACGGCGACGATGTGAAATTTCTGCGGACCCCGGCTGGGCCAGCTTGGGATCATCCGCTGGAAAGCTAACGAGGTTTTTATTCTCTGCCATCCCTCCCCCGATGCCCTATATCCGATGTTCCGAAGTAGGAGGACGAAGGAGACGGAGAAGAAGGAGAGAACGGCGATTTCTGGCATTTCGCGGCAATGATTCTTGGCCGGAGGAGACGACGCGGTGATTTATTATCCTTATTATTATCAACGCCGACCACGCGAAGCTTTTCCGCGGACTGGGCAAGAGGAGAGAAACGGGGAGGAAGAGGTAGGGGGAGGGGGAGGGGGGCGGTGGAGGATATACGCTGGAATGCTCGTATAGTTTTTGTTCCTCGGTCACGTTGCTACGGTATTTCTAATATGAGCTATCAGTATACGTTAAGAGAAATAAAGTAATTCCATTAGAGAGCTTTTCTTGCCTTCGGTTTTTACGTTCACCTTAAGGCATGCCTTAAGGTATGCCCACTTTTTTTCCACCGTGAATGATCAAACGGCGGTTTAAGTAACCAGGTTACATAAGACGTTTTTATATTGAGGGCATAAGAGAAACATTGCATTCGCGCTGAGAGAAATTCTTCCAAGAAAAGTGGGAAGCAAGTTTCTACGTTCAAGAGGCGACGTAAAGAATAAAACGTAGCACGCAATTTGGCTGTTTACACGCCGGCGCGTTATCCTTATCGAAACACGCTGCGACCTTTCCCTCCGATTACAAATAGAAAATACGTCGTACGTACGCGAGAGACAGAACTTCTTATCAGCGATCCGCTGAAATATTTGTCATCCCCCGGCGTCCGTTAAACCGACTCGCCTCACATTTCTCCCTGTCGCGAAAAGCGCAAACTGTCATTTCGTCAGGGAAGGGAACGAGTTCTCCGCCGCTACCATTTAACAAAGTACAGCGGAGTCGACTCGGCTTATGGCAGGCGCGCACGATCGGCCGGATACGGCCGCCCGGTTTGAATCGAGAATTTCATAATGGCGAGTAATTTCGCGATAGCCCGCCGCGTCCCGTGTCGCGAGCGCGCGTCCGCGAAAAAAAGAAGGAAGTTTATGGCGACTGACAGGGACGTAGCGAGGGTGTGCGAGGAGGTGCGAGGAGGCGCGCGAGGGGGGTGCGAACTCGCGCACCCCCGCGCTCACATTCAGAATTTCTGGCAGACGCGCATCCACATAGGATGAGAATGCCGGCTGGGAAGAATACACGCGCTCCATTCGTTTGCGGCCTCTCTCATTCGTCTCTTTTTCCCACCTCAACCAACCGTCGCAGTCGTTCCGCTTTTTTCGCCCCCTACCCGCTGTCCCTGTCACTCTCACTCATTCCATCCACCCACTCCTTCCCCCCCTCCGTCTACTTTTTTCAACTCGTTTCCTTTTTCTCCCTCCTTTTTTTCGTAACGTACCTCGGTGTCGTCTGCCTCGAACACGGCTCTCTAGCATCGTCGTCGCTTTACGACTGCAGCTTCGCACTCGTCGGCGCTACATCCAGCCTCCCACCCTCACCTCATTGCCGCCTCTTTCGGCCGTTACCTTTCTCCGCCCCCCCCTCCGCACTCCCCCCCCCCCCCCTCTCTCTCTCTCTCTCTCTCTCTCTCTCCGGCTCGCTTTTCCATTTCACGCGAGCACCCGCGTGTCATCCGCCGCCCGCCGCCTAACGACAATTTCAGTCTCTTGTCAACTGCAACCGCGATAAACTCCGCTTTAACGACGCGGCGCGCCCGTATTGTCCTGCCGTTAGAAAAACGACGACGGGGAAGGCGCGTCTGCGAAAGTTAACTCCCGCCGTGAATATTTTCAGCCCGACATAATACGCCCGATGAGGAGCGTCGGTCGTCCTCGCCGTCGTCGGCGCCGAACTGCGCCGTTGCCTCGGAATATTCGGAGACAAACGACGCTGGCAGCTCGCCTCTGATCCGGCAGCGTTTCGCCGGCGTTCTGCCACCGTACTCTGCGTGGATTTCGCGAGTGTCTCGCGAACATTTCGCGAGCGCGAGAGGCGCAGTTCGTTTTGATGCATCGATCCCTTGAGGACGAGCTGCACGCTCGCTGACGCGAGTGCATCCTCAGATATGCATCGCGTGTAACTTAATGCGCGTCGGGCAGGGTCTAAACAATGCGCCGGCTGGATGATATCAATTTCACGGTTGGGCCCGGGAATTTTCGGTCTTCACCGCCAAGCTCGCGCCGCTAACGCTCGATTCACTCGACGCGACGATGCACGTCCCGTTAGACGGAAGCCAGATGTCTGTGTGTCGAGGCGACGAGACGGCGTCGGCTGTAAAGAGACACCGCACAGAATGCGATGAAGGTACGGCGGAGAGGGTGAGAGAAAGAGTCTCGGTACTTGTTGACTAACATGTCGCGTTTTTGAGAATTCCGCAGCGGTAAATCGAAAAGCAGCGCGCGTCTGGGGAGGACAGAATAATTTCAGAGAGAGTTGCCGGAAGAATGTGTAGAGGTAGCGGAGCGCTTAACAGCACTGTCATCCCATCGCGCAGCGAAACATTTCTAATTATCTAGCCACTGATTGCTTCACATTCGTCGGCCGCATCCATATCAGAGCGTACGTCGCTTGCAGCCGCGCTTTGACGGAAGTTCGCGCGGCTTTCGCTCGACGAGCGGAAAAACGGATATTTTGCTATCGCGGCCGGCGTCGTTTTGCAATGCCACTTCGAAGCCGAAGCGACCTATCGGCGTCGACGCACGTCAAAGTTCAATTCTCAAACACGGGGTCGCCGACTCTGCCGAGAGGCGCGGAAGGTGGGGAAGGGCGAGGGGGGGGAATCGGTAGAAAAGGGATAAAGTGGGCGCAAGCGTGGGGACGGGGAGGGACGCTGAAAGGGTAGGAGACAGAGCGACGGGCAGAGAGACGGACGAAGACAAAGAGAGCGAGGCGTAACAAAAAGTGAAAAGGGAGGAGAGGAGAGAAACGGGATAGACGGCGTTAGCCGTGCCGGACGAGGTTTCGATGGTCCGTCGATCAAAGGTCGGGCCACTCCCTTCGTCGCAGTCGATTTCGGGTCGACGACGCCCGATGCTTTATTTTCCTTTCTCCTCCTCCGGAGCGTTTCTTTTCCTTCCCGTCCGCCCCCGTCGTTGCTATTTCAAGCTGGGGCGTCGGCCGCGCATCCGCGATGACACGGCGCCTCCACTTTGCAACAGCAGCCCTCTACCACTCACCCCCAATCACCTCTCCGCCTTCCTCGGCCACCAACCTCGCGTACTTCCCCTCCCCCTCTTTAACTCCTTGCCCGACGACAATGCACGACGACAATACGCGACGTCTCCGGTCCACTCGAGTATACGACCGAACGGCACCCATCCCATTCTCCTCCGACGGCAACTTCCGAGACCAGCCCCCCCCATCCTCCCCGCGCACCCTCTTCTCGGGCCATAGTCGTACGAAGGACGCAACGGTCACGCTGTGCGTACCGGCGGAACGAAATAAAATGGCAGAGAAGTGGCCGCGAGTTAGGAGAGTATTATGCCAGAGCTTGTACCGACATGCATACAGTTCCGCAACCTCGTGAGAGAGTGGCACCCTTCGGATGTCCGTAAGCATCTACCCAGCAGACTAACCCACCCCATCGAACATATTGGGCCGTAGCCGCGAATTCGATTCTGCCGATCAGCCGCGGAGCCTGAAACGCGCGTGAATGAACGGGATTAAGCTAGTTTGTAATCTGATGTAACTGGTCTTTCTTTCGTTTGATAGCTTTAGGGTAATACGCGTTGTTTAGATTACGTACCTATAGTACGAAATGCTATGGATTCGGTACGTAGGTGGGTAGGTATAATAATTCTTATTGTTCCCGCTTGAAGCGTAATATTTGATGCGGGCTTATCGTGTGGGTTTATAACTCCTGTATACGTACACAGGCGGCGGATTACTGTGATGTAACCCAGTTTATTGCATAGATTGTTCACTACGCTTCGATCGCCAGTAGCAATTATGGACTCTGTGCGGCAACTCGTAAAATCCGTTGCCCTATTTTTCCCCGCTCTCTGCCTCACCCCCCCCCCCCCTCATTTCCCCTACCATCTCTCGCGGCGAATATGACGCCGTACACGTAAAGTGTGTATTATCGTTCGCCGGATAGCGTACAATTTAGGCGTCGTTACAGGAAGGAATACGATACTTCGCCGATGCGCCGTTATTCCTTCGTCCGAGTCACTTTGCCCGACGCTAACGGCGGAACGAAAATTGAGCCGAAAGCTATTTTGCACTTTTACGAAGCCGGAATGCAGAGTGCGGTTTTACGAGAGGGGCGGCGATCGAATGTTAATTGAGGCGTGCGGCAGCGATCGGTGCCTCGCCTTGTATCGGGAACAGCGTAATTCCGATGCGACGTGTAACGCTTCAACTCACTCGAGGAGATTCCGAGCGTTCGGCAAGAGGCAGAGAGCCTCGACCCGAAAGCTTCTTATCCGGAACGCTCTTTTATCGACCCCGTTCGAGACGCTCTGCGAGCGATTTACGAACGGGCCGACATACCGCGATAACCTGCAGGCCTCTTTCCCCCTCCCCCCTCCTTACCCTGCCCGCCCCCGTTTCCCTGCCATCCACCATCCGAGTAACGCACGAACCGTGACCGTTTCCGCGCCCTGCAATCGGCGCTAGACGTCTGCGAGGCGAGTTATTCGAAGAATGTTCCAAAGTGTCCTGGAAATAAGGCCAGCGCCGACAACATGCGCCTTTTACCGTTTGTACGAAAGAATTTCCTTCGCGGAACTGCCTCCTTCGCCTTTGGCCGGCTCCCGCTTTAGGACTGCGCCCCGAATGAATATTACAAGCTCTCCGCATTCCGACGTTGGCTGCAGGCCGTCCGGCGAAAACACGCGCGCTCGCAAGAAGGGTGTGTATACCTTCTGTGTACGTAGAGTCCCGGGGAGCGGGCCCCTGGCGCGTTTCAGAAACACGTTAAATGGTCGGTAATAATGACGGGGACGACGTCGTGATGAAGGGCCACCGTCAAATCTCGACCGTGTACCGAGCCTATTCCCAGTTCAAAGGCATCGCTAATGCAGACACGCGAGACATTCAAATCGTCCATCCCCCCCCCCCCCACCGCGCCCCCGGAATAGGGTAATGCGGCCTGAAATATTCGCCGTGCCAAACGAGAAACGTCGGCGTAGAGCGCTTAATGAGTTCGCCCTCTACCTCGCTCTCTCTCTCTCTCTCTCGCTCTGTCTCTCGCTCTGTCTCTCGCAATCCCTCCTCGCCGCCCTCCATCGCAGACTGGCCCCGAATTTATTTAACCGCGTCACGTCGAGTTAAGATAACGCCTTGATCCCGGCGCGGTTACTTTACGATGGGGCTATTTCACCCCCGTCGCCTCGATGGGCAACAATGCGATTATCTCGACGACCGATCGCAACACGCGCCCTTAACACCTCCGCGTTCGCCTACCGACTCCCACCACCCACACTCGTCCTCTTCCACCCCCTCCTCCCTCCACCGTCGCTTCCTCTGGCGCACTTCTGCCATCATCCTCTATCTTCCCTCCGTGACCCTCCTAGTTGGCTCGGCTTGTGACTAGCGAGGGGCATGGGTCTGTTGCGAGTACGATAACGGGCCGATTCCGTTTCCCTCTTCGCACCGACCCTCTCGCTGTCCTCGGTTCTCTAGCTGCCTCTCTCATCGCCTCACCCCCCCCCCCCCCCTTCCACTTGCTCCTCTCAGCGATCCTCCTCTCAGTTCTCCAACGCTGTGTCCTCCGCTGCTCTCAGCTACGCTCTTCCGGGCACGATCCTCTCCTTCACGCTCTCCGTCCTTCCTTCCCTCCTTCTCCACTTCCCCCCTCACTATCTGCCTCTCTCTCAACCCTTTTTGCCCCCTCGCCCCCTCCCACCGCAGTCACAGTCCGTCCGCGTCCTCCGTCTCACTTCGCGTCCCACTCCATTTCCTTCCTTTTTGTCTAACCGTATCCCGGATCCTTTCTCGCCCCTTTTTGCTCCCGCCTTACACACTCTCGCTTTTCCACCGTTCCAGCCCCGCATCCACCTCTCTTCGAACCCACCCCCTCCGTGCCCTCTGCATAGAAATGCCCGGGACACGCAATCGAGCGGACTTAGTAGACTCATTTAGAGGGCACTTTAGCCGGGGCGGCAAAAAAGGCTCGACGCCTCTTACGGGTTAGAGGATCCATGACCTCGAGCCGATTTGCAAATCGAGCGAGTCCGCCGACGCTTCCTTAATCCGGGCAGGCGGATAAAACGGCGAAAAAGGTGACGGACGTTCGAGCGAGCGCGTGCCAAGACGCGATGTCCTATCTCCCTCTCTTTCTCTCTCTCCCTCTTCCTTCTCGCCCCGTCTTTTTTCCGTCGCGCACATTGCGGCACATTTATCCGAGCCGAAGGAGGTGGGGTAGGATCGTTTACCGAGAGCGACGAGACTACTCACTGGCGCCCCCGGAGTAATTGACGATCCTGTCGGCGAGCGCGGAAATACTGCAGCGGCCCCGGCTAGCCCGGACGATGTCAAAGCAATTTCGATGCGGCACGGAAGCAGAAAATAGCGCTCCGCGAATTTAATCGCCGCGACGAACCGGTGAACCTTACTCACGGGAACGTTTTTAATTACTCCGCGCCCGTTTTTGCCGCGCGCGCGGACCTCTCCTACGAGCGATCCGTATTGATAACGCGGACGCTTTTGGCGCTGGGATGTGCATCGTTCGCGATCGCGCATTCATACGCGCTGGCCAAATTGAATAGTTTCGGGGCTGGGAAAAGTGGGCGGTGGGAGTTTGGGGGTACGGTCGTAAATAGGCGGCTCAAAGTGTCACCGCATCTCTGCCAGTGACACACATCCTTGGCGGGGGTGAAGGGGGGCGCGTTAACTTTGTGCCTGCCTGGGCAGCGGCGCGGTAAATCGACCGGCACAAAGTGTCCCGATGTCGGTAGCCATTGGAATATTACTACAATCGCGCGGTATAATGTCGCTGACAGTGTGTCCAAGATAGAGGGACTCCGCCCGGCTGCCCTTATGCAGCGCCGCCGGGCCGACGGCAGGTAGTCGGCTCGACAATCTGTTTCGAGCTCAAGGATTTTCCGCCGGTTTCAGCTCGTACTTTGCCCTCTTTGGAGCATCGCCTGTCCGGATCGGCGACGCGCTTCCTCCACTTTGCGTTGGCCATCCCTTTTGCCACTGTTCGTTCCAATTTACCGTCCTACCTTCCTCCCCCCCTGCCCCGCGTCCCTGTGTTCCCGACTTTCTCTGCAATTTCGCGTCCTATCTGGTCCCTTTTCTGCCCTCTCTTCCTCCCTCTCCGTCTCTCCCCCGCATACACTTTTCGGTGGCTATCGCATTCGGTTCTGCTTCTCCGCACGTTTACCCCGATGAGAACGCCAGTGGCGCACAACAAACGACGTACGATCCATTCCCGTTGCTACATTGTCCAGGATTTCCTTCAATGGAACGCAACGTCCGCTTTTATATCACCACTTTCTTCGCTGCCGCTTCCTCCGGTCTGCGTTATACACGCCTTTCTCGAAGCATCCCCCTTGTCAGTCTACTTCTACGCGCGCCGAACGTCGCGTCTTTCATCCTTTCATCCCCTACCCCCGTCGACGCCAAACCCATCTCCCGTTTACTCACCCCACCCTTTCCCTCCCCCTTCCTCCCCCCATCACCCCCGTTGCGCAATTCGACTCGCTAAAGACGGCCAGTCAGAATTTTTCCCAACTTTACATGTTTCACGGCGGAGGACACGTCGCTCACGGCATTCGCCGGAAATTGAAAAGACCCCGCGAGACAGGATTGAGCTTTCGCAGCTTAATGCGATGTAAAACCGTGTAAGCTCTGCCTCTTATTCCACGGGCCGGCTCACAGACGTTGGACAAAAGGTACGCTCGTTTCGTGCTCGGCAGGAATGTGAAGGATTAAAAAAGATGAAGGACTCTTCCCGTAATGCGGCATGAAATCGCGCGCGGTCTCCAGCCCACCTCCTCCTCCTTCTCCTCCCCCTGCCCACCCTTCATTCTCCTCCCATTTTATCTCCGCTGACAAATCGCGAGATAACGAGCTTCGCCGCTTTCGGACCTCACCTGTACGCTCGGCGTCGGAAGGCGTCTTGCGGGGCAATTTACCGTTTTCTTGGGATAAAAAGAATGCCAGGATCGGCGGTTGCCGCTGCCCATCCGTGTGTGGAGCCTGACGCGGCATAGGGTGGGGAAAAAAAAAGCGAGTGAAAGAGAGTAAGGGAGGTACGCGCGCGCGCTAGCATCTTCCGCACACGTTTTCACGCTTTGTAAACTCGACAAAGAAAAAATAGGAGGTCGAGTTAAAAATAATCAAGCGGGTAGCGCGGCCGACGCCCAGCGACGATATATGAAAGCGTATAGGGCCGGTAATGGTGAATCTCTTTTGATAAATAGCGCAATAACGAAACGCTCTCCAGTTCATGGATTTTTCCAGCTCCTCTCGCGGGGCTCGTACTACAATCCCTTCTTCGAGCCAATTTTCCACGCTTTTCTTATGGGAATCTCGAGGTCGTCGGCTGTCCTGAACGACGACGGGATTTCTTCGCTTTGCGTTTCCACCCCCTCCCCCCTCCTCCTCCTCCTCCTCCTCCTCCCGCCTACGACCTTTCTACTTCTCCTGCTCCTTTACCTCATCCTCCTACGCCAACAACCCTTTCCAACGTCTCATTCTCGCTGTACCACCTGAGGACCCCATTGATACTCAGGGCGCAGGACAGAAGCGGTTCACCTTTTCTCGAGTGGGTACAAGACGACCTTCGCATTTCTTTCATCGCGGCCTGAACGTACGCTGCACGGAGCCTCGACTCGGAGAAACGGACGAATCGAATGTTCGCTCTGTTACGGTACGATACGACTCTTGGGTCAGGTCGAACGATCTTCGTTCAATTGGATGAGGTGTCGTTAAAGTCCTCTTCCTTTATCCCGATAGTGGTATTCACGATATCTACGTCCGCGATTAATATATTGGTCGGACTGTGACGCGTTCAGGTGTGAAAGAGGTCGAATTAATTATTACATTGTAGGTATAACGAGACGATGACAAAAGCGTGTGTTAGTTACACGTGACCGTAACGAGGAAAATAATTATAGCACCGGGTACAAGGAAGTTTAACAGACGTTAGACCGAACTCTCTGTACTTTGTATAAGATGCGACACATTCCCGGTCGAAGTAAATAGATCGTCCGGTTATTAAGTAGAGGCAGCAGGCACTCGTCACGACGTAATTAGAACGAGGTGCTCGACCACGAGAACTCTATCCGACACTACGGAGCACATTACGTGTCAGTCTTCCACCTAATTGTCGAAGGTTTAATCAGCCGAAATATCCTGTTCATCGGCTCCTTCCCTTCATCAGTGCGCATCGTCCCCGTCCTGCCCTCATCCTGTCTGGCATTTCACTCCGAGGTAACATCGCCCAAATTCACCGTCATCGGTAGTCCATCGATGCTTGTCAGACAATATACGATCCGCTCACTCTTGCATTGTACAGGATCTTGGTTCAATGGCGAACGTATAGGATCTCCGCTTTGTGCCTGGGCGCGGAACAAACGACGAAGATGAGGACGAGAACGACGGGATCCCGAAGCTGAGCATCCTAGAGCCGAGTATCCTGTTCGCGCGCAGAGAGATAGGTCGGCGAAGGGAAGATAGGGTAGATGGAAGCGAATAACGTTGGGAGCAAAAGAAGGAAGGCAGAGGAGCGAGCCGGGAAGAAGGCGACGAAGGGATTGGAAGGTAAAAGGAGGCGAAGGGCAGGTCAGAGGGCAGAGCTGAGGGCAGAACTAAGGGCAGAGCTGGAGGGCAGTGCTGAGGGCAGAGCCGGGAGCAGAGCCGAGAGCAGAGAGCAGGCGGAAAAGATGGGGCGAAGGCAAGGATGGGTGGAGCGTTAAGAGGCTGAAAGCTTGCGGTCAAAAAACAGCCACTACACCGGTACGCCAGCATTCAGCCGTTACACGTCGATCTCATTCTGAATTACCAAAGCAGCCGCGCTCGAGCGACCCGTGAATGAGCTCTGCGAACCAGACTCCGGCTGATTACCAAGATTCTAATTTGGCTGAGTAGATCACGTGTGGGCGGTGCGGCTCGTAAGGCGGGCTCATTCTTGCCAGCGAATGCTCGCCAGAGATCCCTGCCGCCGGTAAGCTTACCCTTTCTATGGCGGTGGGCTAAAAAGATCAGCAGTTTCAGGGAGGGGGGAGACGGAGGGTGGAGCCGGAAAGGAAGAGGCGAACGGATGCGGCCCCTCCGACAAGTGCACTCTCATCGCCTTTGAATATTAAGCGGGACTATCTCGCGCACCCCTCGAACCGATGATTCCCTGCATCTTCATAAACTCGACTTTCTTCCTGCCGAGAGTGCGCGGCTAACGCTCTCCATCGCCTGACCCGGATTAGTTTCATATGCCGAATCGTGCCAACGAGCATTGCTCGAGACCGGTGACCTAACTGTCGATACGACAGGACGGTGATAACGAACGTATCACTCGAACATGGGTGTAACTCTGAGAGAGGAAAATTTCTGACGGACCATTAGTCGAACGACAGTGTGCGGCATTGGAAAGTTCCGCTAACGAATTCGCACGTAAAGTAGGCCTTCCGCCGATGTAATGGCAGCGAAATCTGAGTAGTCGCAGGCGTAAGCATCCATACCCTTACGGCTCCCTTCAGCGTACTCTCGCGTCCCGGGTTACAGCGCACTCGACGATGTGCCGACAAACAGACGAAGTTCGACATTACATATCGAGAGCGGCAATACCAATTACTCCGCGCACTTCAATTAAGAGGGCGCCGGCAATTACAACTCTACCGATGTTTGTTCTTGACCCAACGTCAATTGGCTGTTCCGGCACAGCTCCCTGGGCAGTACACTGATATATAGCGCCGCCATCGTAAGAACGAACAGTCACCTCCTCTGTGTAAGTTGGCCGAACGATGGAAAAGAATGCGCTGTATCATGAGACCCGAACCAATGGACTCTGATTACTTTTTTTCTCAAGATCGTTTTGATCACACATTTTAGTATGATTGAAGCAGAGATTAAACTTCACGAAACTCGCATAAGCGAAACAATCATTTTCTAGCAGCTTCCCACCTTCTGATACTTCACAGCTTGGCGGACAGAATGATAGTCAGTATGAATTGCAAGCGATGTATGTCTGATTGACTAACGCTATTATCATTTCAGTTTTGTGACGCCTGTTTTACACCGGCGAGCGGATGGAACGTTGTCGGCAAGAGCCGGAAGAGTATCATGGCTCAATTCGCGCGTACGTTTGTGTATAATGTTAGAAGGCATAGCGCGCCTCGTTGCATATCAACGGACTCCTTACGAGGTGGAGATACCTCCGTAAACAGAAAACGTCGCTCGTAAAAGGACAACGATGATGCCAGCTATTTGCACCTAGTAATGGAAGCTATCCACCGACGTGGCTGCGGTCTTCGTCTTCCGGTGGAAGGGATCTCCCTGGAAGGCGCCTCTCACTCCCGGGAGGAGAGATTTTTATCGGCCGAGCGAAGGGCCAATCTAACGAAGCGCGAGGGGGAGGGAAAGGGAGGAGAAGGGAGCAGAAGGGAGGAGAGGAGAGAGAGGAGTCATAGATAACGGACATCGCGAGCATCGCTACAATGTCCGCCACGGATAGTGCATGTTTATGGACGAGTCTTGCCGTGGCTCGTTACCGTCTTTCCTTCCCACTTTTTATGGTCTCGCTCACTCGATTTTATGATGAGGGCGACGTCGAGTGGGTGGAATTGGGCGGAAGTGCGTGGAGATGCCGGAATTCATTGGGTAATTATTCTGGTACACGTTATGTTATTAAAGCAGGTTATACCATCCATATCGCCTACGATCGAATAGAGATACTCCATCATCCTATCATAGCACTCACGTAAACCTGACTTCTCCTCGTCTACAATTTGAGAAGTAAATCTCGAAATTGGCATATATGCCAATATTTGATCGTGATCTTGTACTCGTCCGCAATTTGAGAAGTAAATCCCGAAAAAGTCATATGTCCCAATCACCTCACAGCTCTCCTGCTCTCGCTCGTTGATCCTCACAATCACCAATCCGAGGCAAAAGTACCCAAAACACTGAACAGATCGTCCAGGGTAGAATCCGCCGACCTATCTGAGTGGAAACGATTTTTCACCTTATAAGTCCTATCATGTAAGTATTTATTGTCCCGATCATTCTTCCCCTTACCTTCGCGACGAGGAACAGTGGCGAGTAACAGATAGGCAGGAAGAGGTTGGCGAGTCGCATTGTACTTCGCGGCTTCTTCGGTCTCGGAACAGTGGAAGGATGCGGAGTCGCAAGTTCGAGAGGAGTCTCGAGCAGTCTGTCGCGGGCGGCCTCGAGGAAGGCCGATATCGCGTTTAGCGTCGTCGCCCCCGCGATTGTTTTCCGTCAACAAAGAGCCCCGCGAATAAGTTACTTCGGCGCCGAGCAGGGCGATGACTTCGCCCCATTCAGGCCGGGCGACGCGGCCCGTGACGCTGCATGAATCCGTAATCACGCGTGTGTCACGAGCCCGGCAAACCAGCCGCGGCCAGAGCGAGAAACTCGGATCGAGCGAGTTTCCCACCCAAACTTCCCGCGACGCCTTTAACATTTCAGGAACAATATTTGGCGAGAGCCCAGAACGTTACAGTCGGGCAAATTGAATCGGCGAGATGGTATTTGACATCGAGTATCGCCGATCGTGCCTGCATTTCGCCAAGCTATTAGCGATCGTAATCCCATTACGATAATTGGATCCGACGCCCTCTCTGTCCGGGTCCCGGAATTCGGGCGAATTTTTCACTCCCCGTGTTTTTCGGACTTCGATGTACTCAGCGCAAGGAGAACGGGTATTATTATCTTGCCCGCCGCGTGAATCTGTGAAACGTGATTACGACGGATAGTCGGAGAATGATAACTCGTCGGCGAAGGTTTGAGCAGGTATTACGGAATGGATAAAACGAACGTAACGCAGCCGTTAACCTAATTCCGTCATACTATGATTGTTATATTAATTTTTTATTGCACTTGGTACTGTTATGGCGGTAGTGAAATAGAAATTTAGTCGGATGTAGTTCCACGGCGTTAATTGTACTTTAACCGCATCACGCGTCATGCAAGATGTACAGCATGAATATTATTCTGAACGCAGACTTACCCTGTGCCCGTGTACGAGTACAGAAACCGATGTATTATATATAAATATGGCTAGCGCGCAGACGTTTACGGACTGTAACATCTTGTTTGATAAATATTCATCGAGACTACGTATAAAATTATTTGCGCCACTCAAAGGCACACGTTTTAGACTGACTAAAAGTGAACAATGACTAAAGTGCTTGGAAAATGCAGGTAGATGTATGTATATTCTGCAAATAGATTACGCTGTTTGTTCAAAAATTTTAATTGCATATCTTTTGGTCTTAGACCGAAGGGCGCCGTGAGAGGTAATGTTTCAAAATGTTTGAATTATATCGCTTGAATGCACGATTAAATATAGCGAACATTTGCAATAACCCACGTATTACCCTGCATATTACTTCTGTTACACTAGGCACACTATTGCACCAGTACTCAAACGCGATATACGTACACTTAATTGCTTTTAACGCTGTTACACTAAAGTTTAATATGTTATTTAGATATTATGTACGTTGAGCAGAATAGCGTAGAGTACTCGTAATAAATTCATTTCCAATATCGTCAGTCAAACTATTACAACAAATTTATCCGGTGGTTTATCGGCAACTACATCGTAAGGGATATTATTCGGGCAATAGGGAAAAGTTTGTCGTGCCGGCGTAGGTCAGAGGTCAAGCGAGGCAGGTTCGGTGATCGTGAGAAATTATACCGGGCGTACTAAAAATTTAGTCACCCGGGAAATTTCGTCTTGCCAGAGGCCGTCGCTTAAATTTTGCCTCGCCTCCGTAAGAATCTCAGCTCGCGTATTAAAATATAGCGTTCTAAGCGCTTCTTTGATTTATAACCACTTTGGGCCAGGAGTCGGGAGTGGTTTTCGTCCCGTGCACAAGGCGAGAAACTTTCTGCGCCGGGCGTGGATGGCTCATGTACACACATCGTCTGACGAGATACGACCTTTCCTCGCTGAAAACTTCTCCACCTCCTTGGCCGAAGTGCACGAGCGCGCGCGCGCGCGCGCGTATGTCGCTGTGACAGAACGAAGGTGAGTGGGTGCACGGCATCTCGGAATGGTATGTGTGCCCACGAAGAGGACCGGAAGGAGCAAGATGTTCGTAACAAGCCGAATTCGGATGTGGCGGAAAAATCGTTTCCCGTGCTTTGGGAAATTCGCCGGCACTGTGGCGAAGATAAACTTTTTCGGGATTGCAGCCGGGAATCTGATCGCGGGCGAGAGTACATGCGCGTGCACTGCTCGGATTTAATGGTCATGAACACCTGTACGTTAATGGTCGTTTGCGGCACCAGTTATGACACGAGGGAGAAATTGAGCGTGTGCCGAGCATTCGGCGAATGTTAAATGCACCCACGAAGGGCAGGCGTTGAACCTTCGAGGACGGTAAAATCGAATTACATCGCGGACGGATTTACGGAAGATACTTCGCCGATTTTGCTTTTAATATCTATTCGAGAAGTTTCTCGAGAGCTTTCGCAAATAAGAGTTTGAAGCCGCGGTTAAGGGCGCGGTTTCTTCAGATCTGACTCGCGTCCGCGTTGCACTTCCCTCTTTCGCTTCTCGTCCAACCTCGTTTCATGGACGTCACTGGTCGAAAACTCTGTTCTCTTGCCATCCGCACGTTACAGCGGCGCGACTAGTATCAGATTCCCAGGCTGGCTGTCGGATCGGGGAGAGGGCCCAGAAATGAAGCCGTGGCTGGCTTAGCGGAAACGCGTTTAAACTTTCAATGGACGCGATAGTTTGTAACGCAACCGTCGCCGATCGACGTCAAATATCGGTCGCTCGCACCGTGCAGCTACCGACAGCCAGCACTGTTCCGCCAACGACGCTCAATAACTTCGACCGGCCCAGAGATTAAACCATTCTCGCCGAGTTCCAATTTGCCCCCGTCCGCCGTACTCCGGCTGCAAAAGCGACCGACTGCCGCCAATCGGAGGCCGAGAAAAAGGGCCGACCGACGGGCTCCGTCCGAACGGAAACTCACGTTAAAGATTACACGACATTTCCGCCTCGCGACCTCGGCTGCGCGAATAAATGTTTGCGCCCGCTCTGCGGAAGGGAAAGATGTTAAGGCGAGGAAGAGCTGGGGGAGGGAAGGAGGGGAGAGGGTGGAAGGTTCCGCGCGAACGGCACCGTCAACGAAAAATATTCCATTTGCCATGCGCGACGTACGGCGCGGGCCGTGCATGACGTTGCATCGCGATAAAATATTAATCCGAGCGAGGGCGACCCTCGCGTCGCCGACTCGGCGCGGACGGAAGGAGTCCGCGCGAAAAGGGTGCCTGGCATTCTGCGGGTAGGAAAAAAGGAGGACAGAGGGCGGGGAGTTCGACTCGTAGCCGGGCGCGCCATTGTAACGGGGGAATAATTAAAAGCGTCGGTCGGCCTCAATGGGAACCTTTCAATCGGGCCCCCGGTCGGGCCGTCGGCAGGGGCCGCCTACGATGACCGCGAGGAAAAAAAGTGCAGCCGCAGCGGCCCGGCGAACAATACTTTCGCCGGTTAATAAGCGGGTAAGATAATCGAGCAATTTCGTTAGACCGAAATTGGGTCGCCGGCGGGTGTGCGGCCGCCCGTACTCGCTGGATCGACAAAATTTCATCTCAGCGTGCATTCGCTCGACGAACGGTCGGGGCTGCCGTCGCCGCGCGGAACCCTGGTAGGCGGGCGAAAGAGGGAGAGAGAGGGAGGAAGAGAACAGGAGCGGGATGAAAATCTGCTTAAAAAGTCGAGAGAGAGCGAGGGAATGGAAGATATGGGAGGAAAGAACGTGGAACGGGTAACCCGTACGCTCGCTTCTTCCTTCACCCTCCGTGCAGCCCCCATCTATCTCTTTTTCCATCCTCTCCCCCTCCTTCTATCTCTCTCCACCCCTCTCTCTCTCTTCCTATCTCCTGCCCCCCGCTTTCGTCCTGCCGCCCGATGAATAAAATTGGCAAAAAGCCGAGCCTTACCGAAAGCGGAGCGTCGGCGAGATAGACAGGGATAATAATGTGTGAGGAAAAAAGAGGGAGGTTGAAGAGAAAAAGGTTTTATATGATTATTTCACCGAGCCGCACGGTTAGCGGCACACGCTGCGTCCCATTTAAATACATGATTGCGAGATTTTTCCTCCACACCACCCAACCTCCTCCGGTTCCACGCCTTCTTCAGGACGTCGCGCGTGTGGATAAGTCCACACGTGCCTCCTCTCGACCCGCGCGCATATGTACCCTCGAACGCGCGCTCGCGCGCACCGACACACGGCCGTAGTTACGTAATGCGCACTGGCGTGCATATTCAGCCAGCACATAGGATTCCGTGGGCGGCGTTTATGTATGAAGTCGACGGTTGCCGTTAGCCGTCCTCAAAGTCGCAAATCGAATAACCTATACACGCTCCCCTTTGCCAGGAAAAACCTCGGGATTCTTCGTCGTGCGCTGCGGCGAGTGCCGAGGTGAACACGCCGGCGGTTCTTCACGGTTCGTTTCACCGTTCCTTATCAAAAGGCCGGCGCAACAATAAGCAATCTAATACCCGCCCGATGCGCGCCAGAATTATTTACGTGCTACAATCTAACTTCACGGTTCGCTAATCGGGAAAGCGCGTCAGCGACGACGCTCTCGCGAGATCTCGGTCCGTGAAAGAAGTCGAGCCTCGGCCAGGTAGGAGAGGACGCCGGACGAAGTAATTGCCAAACAACATCCGGAACGTCTTCCCCGCGTTTTTTCCATTTCCCGCCTCTGCCACCCCCTTCGACACCCGCGTGCGCTCGCTCTCGGGAATGCAAATCTCATTACGTCCGAACGCACGCGCATAGTGCCCTTCAAAAGCGTCGCCTTGGCAAGAACCTTACCCCCCACCCCTTCTCTGCCCTCACCCCGGTTCGCCGGCGCTCATTCGCTAATTGCATTCGTAAGAATTCACTTAGGACAATTAAATAAGCCGAGTAGCTGATAGCAAATACCGCGCTCGTTCTCGGGCTCGTCCGGCGTCGCGCTTACAAACTAACTTCCGCCATTTTTCCGCGGACATTCCGACGTTTATAACGTCGTTCCGCCACGGATTCCGGGCGAAGGGGAAATAGTAAAATTGCGTCACTCTCGCGCGCCCTCGTAATCGCGCCACTTTCGACGAGAGGTGTCGGTATTCGATGGAAGAACATCCGGAATATTCGACGACAAAGGTCGAAGGAGAGTGTCCTTGGGGGCTCGGCGGGGACTGAATTAGGCAGAGACTACGTCGAAGTGGTACGTAAAACTCGATACGGCCTGACCCTATCCGAAGTTTTTTTGCGCGAGCGTAAAGGAGCTTTCGCGAGTTCCTGCGGCAAGGAAGCTATCGCGCTTGCCGATCTTCGGATAGAATCGACGAAGTTGGCGGCTGGCAGTGTGGCAGGAGGATACCTGCGTCGGGATCGTTCGCTGTCGTGTGCAGCACGTTTACGAGGGCTAGTTACGACCACGGTGGCGAGCCGCTGGCTTAGATACGAACCAAAAGACCTTTTAATATCTTAATGGAGCGTACGTCTGCCTTGGCCGATGAATAAATTGGAGTGCGTTCTCGAGTGGAGCGGAGAGAGTACGCAGAACGGAATACTGGCCATGTGGGGAAGGTAAGTGAAATGCCATGGAAAGGCACGACGGGTGATACCTAATAAGATGTGTGTGTATGTGTGGTGGAGTGGACGATAGAACGCTGATGGTGGATTCTGACCCTCCGCGGCATTCACCGAGGAATGCAGAATCAAAGGGAGTCGGAATGTGAGTGATCGGAAAAGCAATTGTTGTTGCGTTATCAAATCGGGGCAGGATTAATGCGGAGGAGTGTGTTAATAGGAAGGGAGGGTTGTCGGGGAAGGGAATTTACACCCCAGCGGAAACGTAAATTGTGATTCCACGGTGAGCAAACAGAGCCAGGCCCGGTGCCTTAACTACGGCACGAAAACAACGGAGTGCCGAGTATTAAGAAATTTGGAGAGTATCACCGACCGACAAACGAGGAAGGTGGTGCCTGTTAAAGACAAGCTGAGCGAGGAGGTTGAGTATAATGGAGCGAAGGAGACAGTTATGAACGGGGACAGGGCCAGCGAGGCAGGAGGGGTGGTGAGAGGGAAGGAAGGCAAAGAAAGTGAAAGAGGCGGGGTAGGGAGGAAGAGCAAAGGAAGACATGGAAGGTGGGGGAGGAGGGGGGTGGAGGGGATGGAGAAAAGGAGGGAAGGAGCCAGCAAAGCCGCTGAGGCGTGAGGGAATGTAAGAAGGATAAGGACGGTGTTAAACGAGAGGGTAGGTGGACCGGAGCAGAGGCGCCGGGAATAATCTCATTGAGTCGTTCGAAGTTCGAGCCAGGATCGGTTTGCATATTAAACAAGTGGAATTGCCCTCGCTAAAGGGAGTAAATGAAGCACGTTTTCTACATTAACTAAACACACCAGACCCGGGAACCGGCGGCTGGGTGTCGGCGACGACGAAAGACAGAAGGGGTGAGAGAGGGTAGCTCGAAGCTGGGAAGAAGGCCAGACAGCGGTAGGGAAGAGGGAGGGACAGAGAGAGAGAGAGAGAGAGAGGGATAGAGAGAGGGCCTGAGAGAGGGCGTCTCCTTTAATTCAATTCCTTCCCCTTTGCCACTTTCGCTCGTTTGGAGTCGTCTCCCTAGCTAGGCGCCTTAGAATCTCGAAAGTTTCGACTAACTCGACGGTGCGCGACTTTGCCGTGTATTTCTTAGCGCGGGAACCGATCCTGAAAATTTCATCTTCCCCCCTGTCGAGCACGGGGATCCGCGCGATTTGTCGAATATTCGGCCCCGTCGCGCTGCCCCGAAATTCGACGGAAACTCCCCTTCTCAACTATCCTCTTACCGTTCGCCCGAGCGCCTTTCATCCCCCCCTCACCCACCCCACCCCACCCCTCACCACTCGTCTCATCCTCCGTCCCACTATTTTCTCCTCGTCCCACCGTCATCCTCGCGCAAGGCGATGTCTTCCCAATTGTAAAGTGCGCCTTTCCGACATCGCTGCTATTTCACGGTCTATGAATAATCTCCGTCGAGGCGGATCGCAAATATTCGCGGCTCCCTCGGACAAGCAAACGTTCTTATTTGATCGCGCGAGAAACTGCGGAGGCGGTATCGGGAAGCCGAGGGGCGGTAAGACTTTGCCGAGCAAAGACGCTCTCGTTCGTTACCGTCGACGACTTTAGCTCCCCTTTTGACTCATCTTCGGCGCGCCGAACTGGGTACCGGAGAACGGACATCAATCTTCCAGCGTGCCGCGTCTGTGATGTCGCGCGGACGAAACGATTAAGACGGGCCGCGACTGACTGAGCTTCGAGTAGGAAAAGAAAAGACAGAGAGAGAGAGAGAGAGAGAGAGAGAGAGAGAGAGAGAGAGCCGTCACGAGAAGAAGTGGCCGCGATAATAAGGCAGAGAACAGTTCTTCTTCTTCTTTCATCCGAAATGAGACGTGGTTAGGCGAGGAACAATACCCCGCGCAATATTCAGCCAGGTGGTGAGGATTTAATACCTTCCGCGCAATTAAGGAGGCAGCGTGTCGTATAACCGCATAATGAGAAATGTTCATTAGAGGGCCGCGCTCAGCATTCGTCAAAGCGGCCAATATAGAATAAAAGTCGGTCAGGCCGTGGCAGTGGGTCGGTGAGCGAGAGTGCGCTGGCCTCCGGTAGGAAGAGCGCGCTGGAGAGTGTAACGACACGGCGGGTCCTCCAGAGAATGGATCGGGAAATAGCCGGGCCGGGTAACCGTGTCCGGAAGTATCGGAAAGTGGCTCGGCACCGGAGGCCGCCGCGACGCGGTCACGTTCGAACGAAGACGAATCGCTCGGGGCCACCTCCCAATAACCGCATTAACGGCCTCGAAACCGACGCTTTCGTTTTCCCACCCCCGCTTATTTTCAGCCTGTCGCGAAGCCGGAAGCGGCGCGAGACTACTGCACTCTCCGCCCGCATCAGCTTCTTCTCGAGCAATTTTTATTCCGACGCTACTCTGTCTTTCGATCGCCCCCACCTCTATCGTCTCTCATATTACCTTTCTCGACAGCTCTCTCTCTCTCTCACTCTCTCCATTTTTTGTCTCCTTCCGCTCCCATTGCCTTTCTACTACTTTTTACCCCTATTTCTTTCGACCTCTCTCTCTCTCCCTCTCGCTGGCTCTTTTCTTTTTATCGACATTTTTTCCTCAAGTTCGCTCGTCCCTGGCCGCCATCCTTTTCGCCCACAAACGGCGGCCCCTTCAATCTTTTCCGTTCTTAAACTGCCTTTCTCCAACGCACGCACTGGAAGAGTCGCTCGGCCGACTGCTTCGACCTTCTTTCCTTTCTTCGGCCGGCAACAGGAGTCGTCGCAGAAAGCGGCCGAGGCACGCGGCGCACAATGAATGTGCGGACAACTCTGTCCATCACGCTTCGCCAGGGTAAGAAAGAAGCGCGACTCGATGAGGGGCGGGGCCGGCTGGAAAGAAAGCGCGGAAGACTGCCGCGAAAAAGGTCTCCCTCCTTGGCGAGGGTGAGGGACATTGGCCGGAGAAGAGACAGAAACAGAAAGAAAGAGAGACAGAGAGGGAGAGAACGAACCCGGAAGTCGGTGAGGGACACGCAGTGGGAAGAAAAATCTTCCTCGGTCCCTGCCTGTCTGTTACTCATTTTTCCGGGGCTCCCCTGAATTATTCATGACTTTGTCAACGTCACTTGCCAACAGCCCGCTACCCTACCCCTAGCGTGCTTCGACCCTTCCCGCTATATTTTTACAACATTATTCCGCCGAACGTGCATTCCGCCGATTCCAGTCGTAGCTCGCCAGCGCGCGCGCGCGCGCCGGGCGCCGCGAATTTTTCTATAACATGCAAAGCGTCGCGACGTATTTATGCATGCATTATGCGCACGCCGAACGACGTGGGGGACGAAAATGGCAGCCGACGCGGAAAATATCGGGTGAAAGTAAAACTTCCCTCCCCCGTACCTCCTGCGAATCGATGTCTATTCAGGTCGAAATAATAGGCGTCCGACGCGAGGGACTTTTTTTTTATCTACGCAAAACTCTCCCTGACTCACCCCCCCTCCACTCCCTCTCCCCCAACACCTCCTCCTGCTAACTTACCGCCCGCGGCGAGCAGGACAATGCGCGGGTGGTCGCATACGCGGATGAGCGCGCGTGCATGCACGTCGAGGGGTGGCTGGCGGAGGTAGGGGATGGATGCACACGTCTGACGCTGGCAGCCGTTAAAGGCTAATAAACTGCGCCGTGGCCAGATGGCACGGAAATGACGCGTTCCGACGAAGTGCATTATGAACTTGGCGATCGTGCCGATCAATTGACCATCCGGGTAAGAGGGTCGATGTTAAGCGTTTCTCGATATCGAATCGTCCCGGCACTCTCGACCGGTCCGCCGAACCTCGTCGTCGACGTCGCGGCGCTCGTCGTCGTCGACCGTCCCCGAACGACGCCGGAATATTCGAGATCTCCGCGCAATGCCGAACAACGGGGGCACTCCCTGATTTTCGAGGGAATAACTGCGGGCAGGAGGGGGGGGCCTCCGCGGGCAGGCCGGTCGGGAAAGGACGTGAGAGAAAACCGCACACCTTTCATGGGCGCGCGTAACGGGCCCCAGAATCCGTAGGTGGCGGCCGCTCGTAAACTCACACATGAATATGCGCGCCGGAGGAGTCGTATGCGCGGCCACGCGTCACGGACGGGGAGACAAACGTACACAGCCGCGCGGCCTTTTGTACGAGCCCACGCAAACGTTTCATTTCTGGTCTCACCATTGAAGCAAATGCGAAAAGCTCTCCTTCTCCTTCCACCTCCCCCGCTGGCCCCGCCCCTCTTGTCCTTCCGCTTTCTCGCAATCCCCTGCCAGGCCGTTTCTCTCCGCGCGTTGTTGACGTGTTTGTTTCATCCTCTTTCATTCTCGCCCCCTCCCTCCTCCCTCTCTTTCTCTCTCTCTCTCTCCGTCGTATTCTGTCTATTTATCACTCTGCCTCTCTGTCCGTCTCTCGTTCTTAGCCCCGCTTCTCTTTTTGCCCATCATTGTCCGTTTTCGTCGCTTTCCATTCTATCGCAAGCGATACGCGTCTCGCGCCACTCCTATCCTTTACTCTCCCAATTGTAGCCCGTCCCAGCCGTCCTAGCCGTCACCTTTTCACGATTTGTCTCCTACCCAGCCCCCGGGGCACACGCGCCATTCCCCGTCGAATGTTTGCCCGACGTGAGTAACGGCACCTGTCCGCCGATGTAAAGTACCTACTAGGGGCGCATAAGCGGCAAAGTGCCGGGACGCTTTTTGCCCGTGAGTTACTTACTCGAGCGCGGTGTAACATTATCGCCGAAATATTTCGCGATTCCGGCACAGCTACCGTAGGGCACCGGGCACGTTCGTGAGAAATTTTTGTCGTCCAGGACGTACTCCCGCCCGCTCGAGACTCATTTCGCCGTCGGCTCGATAAACGCCGGCTTTATCGGCCGAATTATCGGGCACGTAACGGAGCCTGGGCAAAATTACAAAACAGTATTTGCGCATGTAACGCCCCGGAGCTTTCTCTCCTTCTCTCCCACTTTCTCTCTCTCTCTCTCTCTCTATCTCTCTCTGTCTCCGTCTCTTCGTATAGAACTGCCAGGAACGTTCGTAGAGCGTAATACTCTCCGCCTGAGCGGCTGGAGGAGCGTAATGCTCGTGCGATATGGCCCGATTCCTTATCGTGCCCGCCGGCTCTGTCGCGGATTAAAAAAGAGGAGAGTTCGCATTTCTGAGAGAGTCTACCTTGTTGGGCTCCGGTTTCGAGCGAGAGATGCGATCTCACGCACTTGGGATTCGATTAGCGTGAAGCGCTCGCCGGATTGGGCGGCACAAAAAGCTGGAGTGGCGTCTGCTTATACGGCGGCCCTATGGTCGACCTATACTACTTAATCGATCGCGGAGTTCGTATACGTACGATCTAGATAGAGAGTCATAAGTTGAGTGCGCGTAAACGACGATGCACGACGTTGTATTTTATCGTACATAAATATTGTACAGTATACGAAATAAGTGTTGTGTCTGCAAATTTATTCGCGTCTACAGACATACGATTGAGATTATATACTTGGTCGGATGCGTTACTTATGAAATCGATATGTGGATGTAAGCGACTGCAAGCGTGAGCTTGAGATATGCGTCAGCGAAAGCTGATTTTGCAATATGGGGCACGGAAGATGTAGAGGACGCAGCTTGCAGGACTAACAATAAGTCTAAAAAAGCTGTCGCGCGCACGCCCAATTATGCATTGCCGGACGAAAAACAATACACAGCTTCGCGTCCACTTTCGCGCGGATTTGAATTCCATGGCTATTTTTCAATATTCATCGCGTCTACGCGATCGTTCATGCTTTAGACCCATACGTCCATTTAACAATTTTATTGCCGCGCAGATTACCCATGCGCCCGCTCAATGTTTACAAATCGTTCCCATTTTTGCGTGCGACCACTTTCCCGGATGCGATGTAATATTCCTACCGCAATATCTACTCGACACAGTTTGTTTTTTCAAAGCTGCTGACGCAGATTTATGAAAAAAACGCTCAACATCCGGACGGCATTCTCGACCTGTACGCGCTGCCATCCGCGTATCAATGACGCATCGGAAGAATAGGGAAAGCCGTCATGCCGGGCTGTTGTTTTTTTTTATACAAGCGTGTCCCGGAAATCGAGCCATTTTTCGAGAATTTCCCACCCTTCCGACCGTCACCGCGATCGGCGCCGAGAGGCGAAAAATCGTCATAAACGTTTCTCCGCCATCTTTCGACATCACTCGACTACAACTTTTCCGCGCGAATAGAAAGTCTGCATGCGGCCGATACACTCGGCATATACGACGCACTCCGTCGCTCTCCTCGCGGAAGATAGAACTACAATATTCCCATGGATTTTATATCCTCCGACCGATAGCGCGACTTCCGCATGGATTATTTCCATATTCGCGCGGCACTTGCGAACTACCGAGCCTGTATTTTTCCATATTCGCCCGCTGTGCGTCCTCCTGCCCCACCCCCGACCCCCGCTTTTTTCGTCCCGAATACGAAATTAATACGTGGCGACGATTATTCCTGAATTATCTATACCGCGCGGCCCGAATGGCCGAGCGGCAATAAAGACGCAAATGAAATTCGGTCGGACGCATATTAAGGTGAACGCAGTCAACATTTTCCGCCCGTTTAATCTTGTCGGAGGCCGACTCGTACGTTAAGAGCGGCGTTCGCAAACCCCGTTCGATCTGCGACCCGCGGCGGAAAACGGCCTGATCGGATTTAGACGAGAGACGGGCGAAATGGCGGGTAAAAAAATGTGAAGCCGGATAAACGGTATCTTCGGCGCGATGCGAATGACAGAGCCGCGATTATGACCTCGAACAATGGAAACGTTCATTTGCCGCGGTGGGGTAATACGGCGGCGATCGAAAGTTTGGCGAAGCTAACGCGAGAGATACGGCCGGGCAGTATCGGCGACGCAGGCCGTGATCGCGACCGTCTATACGGATTATTTCGGGATGCGTCGGCGCGATACTTGCCAGCGATCTCCTGCAGTGGCCTTCCAGCCCTGCATCGCTCTCTGTTATTCGGCTACGAGCCTATACCGGCTCGCCGCCCCTTTTTGCCGCCCTTTTTGCCGCCGGCCGCGCGCTGTAACGCTATCGGCGAACTAGCCACTCGACGTAGTCCGATTGTCGAAAGCCGCCGGCAAGCCGATTTGCGAAAAACTTTTGTCCCCCCCGCACGCTGTGCCCGAGTTATTCCATTGTCGGTCAAGTGGCCAATCGAACCGGCACCCCCTCCCCCGAATCGCTGCACGCCGACTTTGTGCGGACGGAATGCGCGCACCCCGGCCATCGCGAGGATCGACGCTGCGTCGATGTGTGTTCGGCTCGCGCCACCGCGTCGGCAAGCAGCAAAAGTTTCGCGACCGGAAGCGGAGCGAACGAGACAGAGGGAAGTGACGATTCCGTGCGCCGGAAGAGAGAAAGATAGCGAGTTCGCTAGTGAGCGTGGTGGAAAAGCGAAACCGTGTAACGGCACTTGAATGTTTCGCATATTTCGAGGAACTTTATTTACTGTCCGCTATCGCAGCGAACGTGATAACCGAAATCGGCGAGTAGCAAAAGGACGCGGTTGGCGCGCGCTTTTTTTTCTGCCCCCCCCCCCCCCCCCCCCTGCCATGTACACCGCTCTCAGCGTTAGCTCCGTCCCGCTCATGTACGCTGGCCTACCTCTCCATATCCATCCCGCTACGGTCGACCTCCGCGCGGTCCGCGGCTTCGCAGAAATAACGTATTCTCATTTCAACGTCCATTGCGCGAGTTCATTCAATTTCCTTGCAAACTGCTGCGAGCTCGAATAACAAGAAATGCAAGGCAGTTGGCCGAGATCAGCGAGCAGACGGAGGGCAGTCCGAGTCGAGGCGGGAAATCCTGCAAGTTCGGGTCTCTCGGCTGAAAAATTCAATTCCTCCCGACGTAGGATCGGACGGCATCCTGTCGAAGCGGCATCCTGTCGACAGGGCAGCCCGTCGCACGGCAATTAGGATCCATTTGGATGCGTCGACCTGCGCGCTCCTTCCCGTGGGCGAACAATCGATGCGTTCGAACGTACTTTGATCTTTCCGGTCGCGTCTTCAGCGACGCTCGAACGCTCGGCGTGCGCCATTAAAAAGTTTCGATACGGGGATCGTAACTCGTCGAAGTACTCCTTCGGATGGGGAGCGAGAATGAGTCATGGGTCTGGGCCGCTCGTTTTGTACCGGGGCATGCGAAATCGAGCCTTTCCACGAATCATTTCGAAACGTTATCGCGCCGTGCGCGAAGTTCCGAGAGCGAATTTAAAACTCACGCTACCTCGCTTTATGCTCTCTTTGCAGCGCGTTACCGGGCTGTTTCAATTTTTCTTCCCTCTCACTCTTTCTCTCTTTCTCCCCCTCTCTCTCTCCCTCTCTCTCTTTTTTACTGTCAGAGTCAATACATGGATTTGCGTTGGAGAGCCACTATTAGATCGCTGTTCCACGATGTATACGAATTGTTATGCTTTTGTGAAATATTCACGGATATATGAGGCATGTATCATTTAATCATTATTCTCCGTACGGGAGCACGGAGCGCATCGGTTCTATAAACGTGTACCAATCGATCATTCGATGTTTATCGTGTTAATCTATGCATTATTAAACAAGCTCGCGGTTAATTACCGGTAACAATATTTATTGAATCAGATTTTGCGGCACAATATCGGAAATGTACTGCGTTCGTATAAGGGACGCGCGCCCGTATTAGAAATAAGCGTCACTTTCGACGGGGGGTGTAAAATGGGAATTGTACCTGTTTGCGGGTAAAAGTTTCGTCGACGTGGCATACTGCTCGAACGGCGGTCACTGACCGGGGCTTTCAATATTGGCTATGCGTGAAACTATGTTGCTTGATACTCTCGCACGGCACCAGGGCTCTTTGCGATTGAGCATAACTTTCGGTATCGCGATGGATTGTGCTGGCCGGAGCGCTCGTAATTGAGGGCTTTACTGCGGTTGTGTGTTGATACTGATCTTTGGTTTCCGGTTTTGCTTACGACTAAACTACTGCAGAATTCTAATTGGTTGTTTAAGGCGTTGCGTGGGGTTAGTTCGGTCAGATCTGCAATTGGCTGGCAGGGCGGGCCGTTAAGGTATGTTGTTTGCTCTCAAGAATCTATTCCCGCCTTGATAACTTCGTGCCTCCGCGTCTGCACAGATATTGTGAACAAATAACCCTGCGCTGCGAAGATATTCCGCACTCAGGTGTACCTCACTCGCCTCGCAATACATAAAATGGCATGCGGCAATTAATAAATAGCTCTCTCCGAGCGTGCGCAAGAAGCCCCGCGCTGATGATAGTCAAACCGTAATTCGGCACCTTAGCTTCGGCCCATTTAACGTCTCGAGACGAGCCGAAGCGTACGTGACGCCCGGTGGAACGCGGAACATTCGACATTCGGCAAATAACATGTTACCGAAAGGAAATAACCCCCGGGCACGTAAACAAAATGGAAGGCGCAACGCTGACTGGGATGACCGGTGGAAACGGGCGAGCGTTACAAGAACTTCGGCGAAACGTATTTAACTTGACGCCATTCTCCCGACGGGCACCGGGGCATCAGTCAACGTCAGGGTAGCGATCGCAAAACACTCGCCTTGAAGTATGCCGAACGATGCTCGGGACGGTAAGGGAAGGGAAGCAGCCACTGGCAGCGGCCACGCTCCTCCCCCCGGCTCGATCCCAATGACAACTAACAGGGAAATAATTAACAGCGATGCGTCTCGTTGTTCGCGGATAATCAAGTCGTTAATGCGGTTTCGCTCCGGCGACGAAGTAATTTCGCAATGCTGCGCCGTTGATCTAGCCAAGAACTTTTCCCCGTGCGTCCCGCCCCCTCCGCCCACCCTCCGGCCCCATCGTCGCGGATGCACGCGCGAGAGCGCGCCTGGGCGAAACGGCGCTGAAACAGGAGCTGAAAAGAGGAAGGGACGAAGAGGGGCGCGCGCGCGCGGGAGGGATGAGGTGGGCTGGAGGGAGAGAGACGAGAAGACGAGGAAAAGGATGCCGGGCGAACGGCGAGGCAGCGAGCGCGTTTGCACGTACGCAGCTTAGTGCACGGTTGCACTTACGTGCAAGATGCATGCTAAAGTACTTTTCAAGTTTCTGCAGACGTAGCTAACGTTATACGCCCGCGTGGCCCAGTGCGGTAATACTCGGCACGGATACGTGAGAGGAGTGGGGGAGAGCGAGTCTCGAGGAGGCGCAGGGCGATGAAGAGGGGGCGGAGGGGGGGGGGGGTGGAGAAGGAGGAGAAGCAGGCAGGGAGGAGAAGCGTCTCGCGAGCCGAGCGGCGCGAGGAGCAGGGGGTGGTGGGCTGCGACGGGTAAGAAAGGACGTAGAAGAGAGGGGTAGCCCAGCTATGCGGTTGCTTACATTATTAATCCTCGCGAAATGTTACCGGGGGTACAATTGTGCGCCCGCCGCCCCGGAACTCTCGCAACAATGTTCCGGGCGCCCCACCGAACACGGCTCAGACAGTTTTATCGCTTAAGACCCCTCCGCCCCCCTCCCACGCCCCCTCCGGAGCATGGCTTACGCCTCGGCGCCAAGCTGAAGGAGATCGCCTGCGTTATTACCTGCCTTAAGAGAACGGCGCCCGAAATTAGAGTCCCGACGGGCCTCTTTTTACGATTCGCGTGCGGACGCGAGGAAATGAGAGGGGTGGGATACAACTCTTTCTTTTTTTTTTCTTTTTTTTTTGGCACAAGCTTGTACGGAGTGTGCCTTTTCTCAGCGCGGCAATTTGCTAATTCCTGCCAGGGGTCGTGCGAGCGACTGCTGTACTTCGACGTAATTCGCCTGTATTGTTCGCGTACAATTATTTTGTCATTAGCGGCAATTGTAAAGTTTCGCGCCGACGCTTTCAAAGGGAATTAATGTGTCACTTTAAACTGTTGCGAGAAAATGCTTTACTGTCGTATTGAAAAATATTTCAGAGCATTACCCCGTTCAATGGTCACGTCCAGTGCTTTATTCATTATGTTAATCCGGTCGCGCCGTATGTCGATGAGCGTAATTACGATCCTTAATGGAAAGACTTTCCGTCGCTTTAGCGCGATCCCGTGATGTCGTTCGTGAGGCAACGTCAACGGCAGAGTGTCGATTTCAATGGAAAGCGGCGAAAACGACGGACCCGATAAGACATATTAGACGTCGCCTATTTGTGCACCTACTACGCGTTTATCATTAGTTTAATCCCATACGGACGCTGATATCGGATTTCGAGTCCGACGCGTTGACTCTTTTGATCGATGCTTCCCACTCGTTCCGCCGCGTTTTAATGGAGTTTCCTTGCAGCGAAGCGGCGGCCGTTCCGCCGACGTAACCGCCGCGGCGTCGGGGGAAAAAAAATTCGCATCCAGGTGTACGGGGCAGACCACCGTTGCACTTTTAATTTCGACTTACCTCGCCGAGAATAGAGATTACCGGCGTAATAAAGAGACTTGAGAGAATATTACGCGAAATTAAACACCTGCTTCTTACAACTCCGATCCTCGTACCTACCTAACGCCGTACGTAGCGCTTACATGCGAAGATGTATCAGCGGGAGCGTATGTGAATGAGGTAAGGGAGGGACGGGACGAGAGGAGATTGTCGGGAATGCGGCGCAGCCATTTTCATGATACGTCGACGTCCGCAATATTGAGATGCATCGGGCTCTCATTTCGGCATATATCGATTATTTTCGCCGACGGGAACCTCCTCATCGGGCAACTCGGCGTCTACTGCCAATTTTTCCTACTTCCATATCGATAGGATGGTCATAAAAAGCGTACGTGCCTGTTAGCCCCCTTGGCGAGAGGACAATGACTCCGGCGATATTCCTGCGTACCGTAAATAATCCGAAGAGGAGAAAAAAGGGGGAATCTTGGCACGACACGCTCCCGCATAACTTTCGTCGCCGCGCGCAACCTTTGTGTACCATCTTCTGGCCGCGAAGTAAGCCGAGTGAGGGCAGACAGTGAGACGAGAGAAGTAAGAGAAGTGAGAAAAGCAGGAGTGAGAAAAGGGATCGGTGGGATGAAAAAAAGGAGGAGAGAATTTCCCCCGCTCCTCGACCGCATTTTGATGCGGCCACTTTTTTCCAACTCGTTTCCTCGTCACGTCTTGAGGCGGGCATAAAAAAAATTTCTCCTCTCGCGACACTGGCACCGACGAGAAGCGGTCGAAATTTTTGCCTCCCACCCCACAAACCGGCGCCTCCGTATTTCCAGGCCGTGGCAAGGCCGAATTTCGGTCTCACGTAATTTAATGTAACCTTATCAACCCCCCAGCCCCTTCTCTCTCCCCCCCTCCTGCATCCAGCCAGTATTTCGCCCTGTTTACCGTCAAATTACCCGCAGGATCTGACTAGCGGGATAAGCACGGCAGAAATCCGAAAAGGATCGTCGTGCGTAATAAGCCTCGGGATTTCGTTTGGTCTCGCGGGACGCAGAAAAAATTGCGCGCCTTCGCGCGTAATTTAATGCGACCTTCTTCTCGGGCGAGCGCGGGAGCGTTCGTTGTGACGTCATGCGTGAGAGCGTTCGTCCTCAAGCGTGTCCGCTCGTTTCGTCCGCTTTGCGAGGCTAACTCTCGCCCCGGACGGTACGGACGCCGCTGTCGTTTTTGGCCACGATTGTCCGACGCCGGACCGCGGATAAGAATTCCAGCGGCGTCTGGCCGAGCTGAATATTAAAGAACGTTTCCCTTATCTTAACTCGGCGGGCGTGTACCAGCGCCGGGCCGAGGAGAAAGGGAAACGTGCCGCCACTCTTTTTTCCGAAAGTTCCAGCGCGCATGTGTGCACCTGTGTCTGTAAAGCTGAGAGCGTGAGCGTTGGATACGGCGGACGTTAGCCTCTGAGAGCGCACGAATTTTTCGGGGGAAAATGTGTCAAACCGACTTTTTCATTGCGGCCGTTGGCTAGGTAAATTTTGCTGAAGATTTGATCAAAAATCTTTGACGGGACAAAGTTTTGCCTTCACGCTCGCGATAAGTAAATGCGCAGAATTCAGCTACCGAACGTTATATTTGCGCAAATCGTAAGGAAGAAATAGCTGAACATTGTAGAAGTAAAAATACAACGGTTTATTTTCCATCCTTCGTCTCGTCCGCTGTACTTTACCTACGGCAACAATTATACATTTTTGAGACTAGCACCGAAATCCTGACAGTGATTTTCATTTGTGACTCAAGCGCCTGACCGCGTTTCGGATAAATGTAAAATTCATCCTCGCCGCGATTATGAGAAACGGTAAGGGAATTAGCATGAAGAGTTGAAATAGGTCGCTCGGAAGGAGAAAAGTCTGACGTTTAATTCTTGCTTTCGTCCAAGTTTCTTTTTTCCTTATCCCGCATTTATTTAAGAAGCATCTCTTCCCCAGCCGCGCTTTATCATCGTCCTCTCTCTCTCTCTCTCTCTCTCTCTCTCTCTCCCTCCCTCCCCCTCTCCTTCTTGCACGCTCTATTCTGACCAACTGCTGAACCCGGGGCGGTACAGGGGTGGGGTGCCGCGTACTACCACCGTTAAGGAAAAGTGTCCGCAGTATGTTCGCACAAGCGCTTGGCATGAAAGCGCGTGCGGCGGGCCAGTCGAACTTTCGAAAAAGGCCGTAGAGCCAGCGCGTCGTACCCGTTGCGTTGGGAACAAAAAAGGGCGACGAAAGAATGGCGAACCTTCTCTCACGCCATTCCTCAAACGTTCTCTCGCGCGCTATTCCCACCGAAAGTTTCCGCGCCAAAACCTCGGACAGAATTCCGGTCCTAAAGCTGATAGCGCTGACGCATAAAGGGAAATAACTTCGATGACGCGCGTAACAGTTGCACTTGCACTCACCCTCTTGTCCCACCTCCGCCCGACACTTTCCGCTCCCCTCTCTCGCCCTCTGGCGCGCCGAAACAACATTCGTTGCTCATTTTTCCGGACGCGGCGTTTTGCGCTAGCAGCCAAAGAGCGTGTTCCCTCATAAATCCGGCGCGCCGGGCATACTTTATATCGCAAGAAACATTTTTCCGCGGTGCTTTATCACCCCGGACTCTCCCTCCCCCACCCGCTCCTTCCCACCCCCATCTCCTTCCACTCCTCTTCCCTGCGATTCTCGCTGAGAGTATCGTAGACGCGACCGTTAAAGAAAAGTGCACGTGAGATACGCCCACCCGAAAGTGCTTCTCGCAAGCCGCCCTGGTAAGAACGTTCGGTCAAAGTTTTTGAGAGAGCGTGTACGAGCGAATACGACTCAATAGCGACACGGCGGGAGAGAGAGAGAGAGAGAGAGAGAGTGAGAGGTTACGGAGGGGTGGGAAAAAAAGGGCATAGATACGTGTACGCGATGTTGCGCGAGCCTCGAGTAACGACACGAATCTCCGCAACGGTGCATGCCCTCTTTCATTCGAATGAAAAGTTTCCTCGTAACTAACCATCAGTGCTGCACGAGATCATCGGCTCGCATGGCTGTTTCAACGAACCTCACTGGTTGCCCATCTCCCTCTCTCCCTCTCTCTCCCTCTCTCTCTCTCTCTAGTGCCTGGGCAGAGTGCGTCGGTTGCGGTGCATGCAGCGTGCTCGCACACGGCAAAGTCCGCAGACGGGAAAGCTCGCACACGGGCCGCGGGTACTCTGCATTTTAGATTAGCTCAAAGTCGACGGACGCGAGAGAAGGCAGGCGCCTGTTGGGCGATAAGAGCATTAACCGATAGGGTAATAAGGCGAGGCCACGCAAAGCTTGACCTCTTCTATCGTCTCCTTCCCTGTGAGTTACTTCCTCCTTCCTGACCCCCATTCCTGCCTTTCCCTTCGTCACGTTCTTCCTCCACTCTCTCCTACATCCTCTCTCTCTCTCTCTCTCTCTCTCTCGCAGGCACTATGAACCTCCCCTTCCCACGCTCACCTTACTTCAGGCCGATTCTCTGCCCTCCGCAATTCTCTCTCGCTTCCATTGCGCCGGCGAGCGCTGAGAAATGTGGCTCGAAATAAAACCGACGTGTAAATTAACCGAGAAAGGACGTAGAAAGGAGTACAGGTGGGCCACGGATGGAAGGAGACGGCACGGGCGACAGAGGTGGACGAATGAAAAGGTGGCCTGCTATTTGCGAAACTATTGTGCGAACCGGCGAGCGAGAAGGCTTGCTGCCAGGGGCGGACACCATCTTGCTAACTGGCAGCCACTGCCACATTCGATCTTTTCGTGTCCCCACCCACGTCCAGCTTTGCTCCACCGTTCGTTGATAGCCGACCTTCGAAATTCGCCGTCATTGTCCCAATCGTACACGTGGCAATAATTGTTCTGTCCAGGCCGCGCCAAGTTTCTTTACATCGCGCTGACGAACGACTTAGTCGCTTTCATTACCTTTCACGATCGCGACCTTCAATCGTCCCCTCTACACTCCACCTTCTTCGATTTTTGACTTCCATTCTGTACGCCGCCTTCGACCGCCGGAGCCAAAGATTTCGAAAAGGCTTTCTCTAACTGAAGTAATCGCATCGAAGCTGATCGTTTGTTCCTTCCACTGGGACGTCCCTGCGAGAGGTTCAACAGTGTTTGTTACGGAGAAATTGATAACCAGGTAGGTACTCGTGTCAGGAAATGGCAATTTTCTGCGAGATTGGTCCTGTACACAGAGCCGCCGATAAAACTTCGACTCTCCTTGCGCCGTTCCTTTTTCCGCCTCCTTCCTGTTTCTATCTATCCCTTTTATATCTATGTACTCGCCCCGGTCCCCCGCCTTTATCTCGCTCCTACTCCAACTTCACTCCATTTAACGCTCATTTTCTCTCTTTCCGCCCCTCCCCCACCGCGATTTTTCCCTTTTCACCCTTTTTCCACTTCATTTTTTCTACCCTTTTTCTTCTTCACGGAGTACAATCGGTGACCTCTTATTTCAGAAAAAGAAGTCGGGCACCGTTCTCTGTTTGTCCGCGTATTCTTACATCGTAACTGTCGCCCGGGTACGTAGAGCGCACTCTCCAGAATGGACCGAGTGAGAGCAAGTTCTTGCGCGAACAACATTCGGAGTAACTATTAATTGAGCATTTTTCACTTTCCCGGCGAGAAAGTCGCGATAATATGCGCACGTTCAACCGGAGTCAATTCCCCGACGGTGAAACCCGTCGAAGCTTTCAATTTTTCTTTGCCTGAGAGGCAAACCGATAGCTTTATGCGAGCTAAAGTCACGAGCAGAGGCAACAAACGCGGAACTCCATTTGCACAAAGAGAGCGAGAAAGAAAGAGGACGAGAGGGACAGTGAGTGCGAGAGAGAGAGAGAGAGAGAGAGAGAGAGAGAGAGAGAAAGGGAAGGGAAAGAAGGAGAGATGGAAAGTGAGAGAGTGCGCGTAACCTACTTCCATTCAGTTTTCGATAAAACGGAGGCCCAGCAGGGAGAGCGAGGTTAAAAAGGACGAAACACGAGCTCGCTGTGCTAATGACGATTAATAACTCCAGGGATGCGGCATGCAAAAGAATTAATTATACGGATTGCAGCGGGAGTCGATGCCGTATAAAAGGCAGTGACGCTCAGCGCGTATCGGTAGTATCGACGTGGTCGGGTTTTCATGATTTCCTCCGATTTCTCCCCGATTTCACCCGATTCTCATATGATTTTTCACCCCAGGGACAAGACTCGCCTCGTTAAGCCTCGCAGCTCTCGCCCGGTGGAATTTCTGCCGCCAATGAGCAGCGCAAAATTAGCGCTGAGCTAGAGATTTTCCGGGCCGACCTTCCTCCCGATATCCTTATCGCCCCGAACTGAGAGGATCTCGCGGAGTTGGGAAAAATTTAATGGCGAGAAAATCTACCGGGCCGAACGGGTGCTTTACGATGCTTAGCGCTAGATTTTCCAGGCAATACATTATCCGCTGCTCGTACAGCGAGGATAGACGTTCCATTTGGCGCCTCGCTATCAGGCATCGCTTTAAGCCTAGCCGAGATTTCTTTCCTTCCCTTTCGCCCAAAAGGCTGGCATGCGCACATTCTCGCCACCCCGCAACCTGTAATAAATACTCGGCGGGTTATCATTACGGAAGAGACGCATTCGACAGTTGCCGGGGCGGAGGGCTGTTTGCGAGCGCAATTACGGCCAGCTTTGTTTGCGTAATTAAAACATTTTAAAGCAATGTCGAAAGTTTGTTAAAGCGCCGAACAAAAGCGGGACAAAGAGCAATTAAGAGAATAGACAGCGGCGCCCTAAAACGGGAGGGCGAAAGGCGGGAAGCGGGAGAAAGAAGCGAGAGGGAGGGCGGGTAAAAAAAAGGGGAGCGAGGAAAGTTCTCTCACTCTTTGACTCTTTTATACGCACTAAGGCGGTAAATTGCGACCGAGCGTACATTGAGGGTAAGGACACCGGAATGATACCGTCGGCCCCGCTAACGGGGAAGAAAAATTTCGACGGCCGGAAAATTCGTTGCCTCTCGATTAAAAGGCCTGACGCTCGGCAGGGGAGGGCGACGGCGGAGGGGGTGGCGAAAATTTGAATGGCCAAACGAGAAAAGGAACTTCGCCTCTCGCGTACGAGAGCGCTCGGCCGCCGGAGCGGCGTTATTGGCAAAATTTTACGAACACTGCTCACGTACTTCGAGCGCAAGATCCGAATATCGGACTCCTGCGCTATTTCGCGCTCTCAACTTTTTTACGAGTTCCGCTTGACGACCGAATAAAGATTATCCGTGTCGTCGGCGGTAATTAATGTCTGGATAGCCCGTGACAGGGGCGGAGGAGGAGGGGGCGGACGGGGTTAGAGGGTGGAAATACTCAGCTCGCTGGAGAGATAACGGCCGCGACGAGACGGCCAGACTACGGCAAAGAGTTGTCATCGTGACGAACTTATCGTCTACGTAAATTCCGGCCGCGGAACGTTGCTCGCCGGGCTGCGATAAACTCGCGTAAAGCTCAATAGCCACGCTCTTCGGGCGGGGTGCGGGCTCTTACCTCGCAGGGCATCCGGCTCGAAACCTTTGCGTGCCGCACGATTTATGCCCGCTATAACGGCGCCAGCTGTAAATTTTGCCGCGAAGCACGTTATTGTTTCGCTAAATTGCGAAAAAGGCCCGGGCGCGCGCCCCGTCGGCCATTCTTCCTGACGTAATTTGCGGCCAGCTAGGCGTCGGATTAAGCTCCGCGGTGACACTCGATGATCGTTACGGTCGGATTGCCGCGATAAGGAACACTTCGTACGGAAGTGAGGACCGGTTGGTATCTTGAGACGTACTTGCGCGTAAGCGATCGTTAAATCAAGCGCTACGCAGGTAGAGTGTTATCCGGATCTCTAAGTAAGTATAATTCCATTGCATATATGCCGCACACGCACGGTATGTTAACGCGCGGCTATTGACTCGTTAGGAAGTTCGGAGCTTCTTAAGTGGAAGTTGCGCGCTCGATGTTATCGGTATTTCTGCGGGAGATGTCAGGACGCTGTTCGAGCTTTCGGAATGTAGTTATGTTGCGGTGAAGGAAAATTGTGAATGGTACTTGGCACCAGATTGGAATACTTGCTACGTTTCATCAGAATAAAACGTGCATACAATATTTAGAAAATACCACGTGATATTCGACACTCTTCACATTTTTTCGGAGTGCATGTTATCAACCTAGATTTACAATCAGGATTCGCTATATCGGGATTACAGCTTTATTCTTTTCATCCCGTAAAATGCCAGAGGACCTCAAATTTTGGAAACAAACATTTAGCGTAAATCGAGTGCATAACTGTTTTTACCTCAATTCTCTTAATGCGATATACGTACAAAATTAGCGTCGACAGAACAAGCGTAGCAGAAATGAACAACAACAGCGACGTCGACATAAACCATCTTCACAGTCCCGGCAATAAAGCTTGCCGTTCACGATGATGCTCGTAAAACTCAAGCTCGAAATTACCAAATTAATGTTTTATCGGCGGAGAATTGAAAAATGACACGCAATCACGATCCTGAGAGTACAAGTACAATTGTTAAAATGTAAGTGGTATAACGACACGCGTGGCACGATCGTATCTGGTCAGCAGTTAAAATGCACGACATCTATATACCTATATATATCTCTGTACTTTATGTGTGACGTCCGTATATACGTGTATGTACGCTACTGGTCAACGTTCTTTCCACTCTATGCATATTCGTACGGTGTCTCTCGATGACCATTAGTTTATTACAAACTTTTATCACGACACTGCGGCACGTATCACGTGCAAATTATTATTCCTCTAAATCGTGCCGTGTAATATTTAGAGAGTTTATTCCAGTGCCGCAATCACGAACAGCAACGAGCGTTGATTGAAATGCCTCGGCCGACGGTCGGTGCTGGCTTAATGGGCGCAAATTAAAAATTAACGGCCCCGACATCAGATATCGCTGGAAATTTTTGTCACGTTCATTGACGCTCGGCGGCATGACAGCTATTTCAATACATTATCAATCGCTGCCACTACACGTCAAATGCCGTGTAATATGAAATGCTCCGTGAAATATTGATAGCGTCAATGGCAATGTGTTACCGCTCTCATCCTGACTTTTTCATCAGGAGAGAATAATGAAAATTTCGAAAAATGAACATTCATCGGACTCCCACGATCAGCATACACGGCCATCGTCGAGCAACGTCATAGCGAAAAAGAAGAATTTCGAATCAGCGTACAATCCCGCTCCCATACCGATCGCGGAGCAAAGTTTCCCATTCCCAGCGTCGATTCGCAAATCACAGTGCGAGGGCATAATTCGCGCGGGAAACATTACCGTTCCCGAAACTGTAGTAGAAAATCCCACGATTATCTCCCCCAACGGCGACGGTCGAGCGAGCGATCCGAGATCTCGAAATTGGCCCGAGCCCGGCACTCAGAATTTCTACGGAAAGATTAACAAAGCGAGCCGTAATAACCCACAGCAGTGTCGTAACCTATGATCATAACGCGACGGGTCTGATCTGGTAAGCTTCCTTTTTACGGTTTGACGGCTAACGTTACAGGTCCGGCGTTCGAACAGGCCAGAGCGGCGGAGGAGGCGGAGTAGGGGTAACAGGAGGAGAGGGGAACCGTATCTACGCCAGTAGTTAAGCCGTACGATATGCGCATGGCTGACCGCGTAAACGTTAATTCCACTGTGCACGCGCTAGGCACTTAACGATTATTGCGTCGCTATAAGCTCTCGCGGCCGCGAACGAAGTAAGAGGTCGGCGCAAATTAATGGACCTTTCCCCCTCCCCCTCCCTCTCGCGGTCCGGCCGTCGGCTGATAGAATCAATAGGGCAAGACGCCGCGTGCGAGTCGAGCGTTTCTACGTCAAGCCTGGCGTGCGTTCGCTGTTCCGACGACGATCAAGGCTCCTTTGCCAAAGATCGCCGTCACGTAATTAGTTCGTTGCCGGAGTATCGTTGGCCAGCGATCGGTGCGTCAATATGAGCGCTGTCCGCGTCGGACGGCGTCGCTTAACGTCGACAGCTTTATCTCGCGTCACAGCGCTGCTTTGCGCTTGCTTATCCTTTTTTTTTTTCGTCGCGGCTTTGTTTACGGCTCGCCCCGACACGATCCTTAGCAGAACGACACGTTGACGTTTGTCGGCGCGACGATGCTTTACAATGTAGTGAAACTGTCGCGTGCGCGTGGGCGGGACGAGGGTAAAAGTTGTTTTACGTCAGGCAGCAGGTACTTCTCATTTTGCGTACCTGCGGATAGTTTGGGGAATGACCTGGGAACGGGGCTTGGTGGATGTGTGTCGTCGGGAAGAGGGCGATAAAGTTGATACGGATATGCCTGTGAACGCTGGCTTATAGAGAAGAAACGGCACGCTAGAGGGGAATGTAGCGTGGAACAAGTTATTTAGAAAATTTACCTTACTTGGCAAGCGATCAGTGCGAGGGTTTATACCGTATCTACGTCGGGTGTACGAGTTGAAAGAACGGACAAGTACTGCAGAGGCATGGGGATAAAACTGTAAAGCACTCGAAGCGACATGGCGAGAATAGAGTCATTTTGAATGGAAGCCATGCACGCCGCGTGCGCGCGCGCGTGCACATTTCGCCCTATAGAAGGCCTATCCATTATACAATATCGCCGGCGTACAGCTAATATCATAAACTCTCTAGTTCGAACGACCGGGCGCATTATGGGGCAAGTTTATATGAGAACGGTGTTCGTAATGGGATTGACATCATCGGAGCCGGACATTGTGGAAACTCGCGAGAACAGCGGTCACTTCGTAACCTATAATTACGTTCGCGGCGAATACCGATAGCCCCCGTGTCCCAGACTTCCTTTTTGCGCCCGCTTACGTCGGTTAACGTCGTCCTCGTCCTCCTCGTAGTTCGACGTGGGGTGCGCCCCGGGTCGCGAGCACTTGCTCAGTGGCTCACAGTAGTAAAACCGCGCGATATGCTCGAACATTTCCTCCTCGACGCCGAGAGACGCTGCGAATTAATGAGTTCTCTCCGCCCCCCGCCAACTCGACTCACGTGCACGCGCGAACACATCCGACCTACTCTCAATCTCCAGTCTCGTCCGACGAAGATTCATGCAATCGATATCGAACCCGCGGCGAGCGCTCGTGTTCGTTAACGTTCGGCAATTAGAAGATTGTCGTGGGCCGGGCCTAGCGTGCGCAGGGACCGTCGACGATCGTGCGCGATGATGCCAACTAGCACGTCGCAAAATTATAATCGGCGGACGGCTGGGTAGGGTCGTGAGTGGCCCGGCGCTGAAAGCTGCCCTTCTTATTGAGCCGGTCGATCCGTGTGAGTGGGCGGACATTCCGCTGGCCTATCTGGCTGCAGGGCTCGCTCTCGATTACATAAGAGGGGTAGCCGGTATGCGCGCGAGAGAAGTAAGAGATCGGTAATGATTTGTTCCAGCACGCGAGCACGCATGCACGCCCGGCCCAGTTCGACCATGTTCCAGCCTCGCTTTTTTTTCCCCTCCCGTTTCTCTTCTTACGCGATCGTTAAGACCGGATGGAATTTATAGTCGCGGTAATTATGGTTTTAACGCTCGGCGGAAATCGTTCCTCGAACGTGAGAGGGCTTTGATGCTATTTTTTCTCCTTCCCTCCTTTTTCTCCCGATAAAGAAACGTTCAAGGGAGGAAGAGTTATGAATTACTGTATCGTCGGGTTAGGTTTTACTGGGAGCGCACGAATGATACTGACAGTGTAATTCTCGAGGACGGTCGCTGTTATGATCGCGACCGTATTAAAGTTCACGTTTGCACACTAGCTTCGTAAGGGGGACGTTACTTACGCAAGAACCGCAGATAAAGTCCACATTCTTCCGTAATAAAGGTCGTACGAACCTCGGGCATACCGACCACTCTCCCTCTAAAGGACATGGCACAACGATTAGGCTTGCCCGGTCGTTTAAAGCGCACGAGCCGCGCGCTATTCGATTCTATCGCCGGTCAGCTTCTCGATCGCCGGGAATAAGAAAGGCAAAACTCAAGAATGCACCGCGGCCTTCGAGGAGGATCGCAGAATGAGGGCCGTAAGTCTTAACGCGCCGGTCAGACGACGTCGGCGTCGTCCGCCGTAAGTAGCTCGTGTCGGCCATTTACGTACAGATCCTATCCTATCGGCTTATTAAGTTGCTACCGTCGAGAGCAGACTGGCTGGGCGCAGAGCTGTACTATAATTTCCCGGGTTATACCGTAGTTTAGATGGTACTAAAGCCACCTTCCTACCCCTTCCCACCTCGTGCCGGCCCCCAGCAACCCCGGGAGCCGCAAAGCGAGTGGATAAGTAAGAGGGGCCATGAGGGGCCGGGTGGCAAGAGAAAGAGGGACCTCTCCCTCTCTCTCTCTCTCTCTCTCTCTCTCTCTGTCTGTATCTCTCTATCTCTCTCTTTCTACCACCTGCCGACTCCTAGCCGATAGAGATGGCGAGATAAATTGTTTGGCGGGCGGGCTCGCCGCTTAAAAGTTCCGCGATATTTCCACTGTTAGTTAAAATTAGTGGAGTTCCCGAACGAAATTCAGATAATGCTATCTTTTCGACCGACCGCGGGAGGCCATTCTTCCTCCACCTTACTTCTACTCTTCCCTACGCTGTAGGACGACTGGCCCTCTCCCTCTCTCTCTCTCTCTCTGTCTCTCTGTCTCTCTGTCTCGCTACTAAGAGTTCTACCGATCCTCTATCCTCTGTATCTATTCCCTCGTACCGCTTCGTTTTCAAAGCGTTCATCCTCCTCTTTGTCCGACTTCCGTTTATGTCGCACTGTTTGTCCTCTTTTACGCTCCTGTTTTTCAGCCGGATCTTGTCCGGATCTACGCTTATTCGATTCAAAACGTTTCCTCTTTTATGCGCCGTTCTCTCTCCCTATACCTATATATAAGCAGACCTATATATGGATACATGTATAGAGATATATTTATATACATCTGTCTCTCACTGTAGGAGATTTCACGGTGTTGGCTGTCCTCCCCCCGCTTCCGTCGTCGCTCGCAGCTCTCTCCGCGTTCGATCGTGGCAGAGGCCACCGCACCATCGGGAATTAAACGACCCTTAATTACGGCTGACCAGCCGACGATTAAACTTCGCTAATTATCGTTGCGATGACGTCGGCCGCGATAAAGGCTGGATAGACGTGCTCCCGGCGTCAAGTTAATATACCGGGTGGTGGGGATCTGATCGACGAGTACGATGAGCCTCGGGGAGAGATAAGACGGGAGGAAATTGTCGAGGGAGCACTTTTCCCTTCCGCCTTGCCACTTCGACTTTGGCGGGTACAAAAAACAGGTGGGTGGGATAGCAGTGGTAGTGGTGGTCGAAAAAGAGGCGAACGTTGTTCTAATTTCCGAATCTGCCGATCGGTTCACGGTGATTCAGTCGGGACACGTTCGACGATCGTTTGGCGATCGAGGCCGAGATCCGCGTCGACAGCGTGAACACAGAAACGGTGGGATGAAAATTTGTCAGTCGGCGGACACGGTCACGTTTATTTTGATATCGTTTCGCCATCCTGCGTCCAATTCTTTACCGTCGGCTACGACGTGAATAAAAATGAAGCGTTACGCACTCCTGTTTTTTCCCGTTTCGACAGCATTTGGCGGAGCCATCTTTGTCGTTTTATACGGGGAAAACCGATAACGGTCCATTTCGTTTGATGCACTGCTGACTAGTAACGGATTGATAGTTAAACTGCGACACTCCTCTCTGCCCGCCCTCCCCCACCCTCCTTCGTCACCCCCGCCTGGTGCGAATACGATACGTACGTATTCGGGCAACATTATAACCGCTTGCAATCACTTACTAATTCAGCGGTTTTCAGGACCGTCAGGTATTACGGCTATTATTGACTAGGGGGAGCCGGTTTCGATATTGATTTAGTCCGCCCGTTATCGTCCCCCTGTCGTTCTTCATTTTCGCAAATAAATGAAATACCGCGTACTCTGCCCATCGTCAACGTTTGCAATATTTAAAGAAAGTTTATTTGCCGATGTACGCGGCCGTATCTCTGACTTTGAATAACTCTCGATGCGAATCGCTCTACCGGTGGGATGAAAGCATTTTAACATATCGTTACGCAGTCACCGTTTCACTGAAATTGCGTCGCCCTATGGTAACAATTTATTACCTTCTCAATCCCATTCTACTCCGATTCTTTAGAATTTATCCGATTAGAACGGCCGTTCGCGAAATACGCAGCGAAATGATACATTATCGTCGGGTAAAAGCCTCGACGTGCAAAGGAGAACATATTTTTCGTTTTCCGGCGAGGCAGCGCAATTTGAATATCCGATATTTTGATTTTGCCGTACCGCATTTCGGCTGCGGTCGATTGATGGCACCGTGTTTTCCGATTTAATGAGAAGCGGGGTAACAATCGATTGCGTTCGAAATAATCGCACGCCGACTGTTGCCCGATTACCGCGGTAGAACATTTTGCATCGATGTTCCTCACTCGGCCGCCGGCGTTGTCGAATTTCGTCGCTTCCCAACGTCCGCGGTCGTTAACCTTTTAAGCACGGATTTTAATGCCGAGAAAAACCGGAGTGGAAAACAGTGAGGCGACCGAGTGGATAGGGTGAAAAAAATACATGGTCACTCGTCAC
This sequence comes from Anoplius nigerrimus, assembly GCA_914767735.1. Taxonomy (NCBI): domain Eukaryota; kingdom Metazoa; phylum Arthropoda; class Insecta; order Hymenoptera; family Pompilidae; genus Anoplius; species Anoplius nigerrimus. The sequence continues at coordinate 14,387,145 of OU612078.1, forward strand.
TAGTGTTCAGGTGCTCGCGCGCGCGCGCTCTGTAGAATTAATAATACGTCGAAAAGTGGCGGCCGGCCGAAATTAATCGAATGAAACGTTCGCGTTTCCTTGAAACGAAATTTATTATTACGGCACCGAAATTGCTTCGACAAATTATTCGGATACAACTCCGGGCATGCCGATAACGTCCTTCCAATGAGCGGGTTTACTTTCATCGTGATTAATTGATTCAATTTGCGTTTCATTTCATATTGGCTTTTTCCGCTCATTTACGCTTTTTCGGCCGACCGTCCCTGACTTTTTCGTGCACGATCGCCGCGCCATCGTTCGCTTCCGTTCCCGGGATTTTATTACCGCCCCCGTGACGAGGAGCGAGCGATCCCGGCGACGGAGAATGTGACTTCGGCGAAGAGTTAATGAAATTTAAGATAAAGCCCCCCTAACTCCGTGCCGGCGAATATCGTCCCCGGTTTAAGGAATCGAGCGAGGCCGGCGCCTGGGACGAGCCGATATTTCGCGGAAAGTTCGCCACATTCCGCGAACGTCAAAACTGTCCTGATAGAATTTTAATAGCCCACCCCCCACCATCGAACCGTCCGCAAAATCTTTCCCTCGCCCGACTAAGCCAAGTACGCCAGCGTTAACAAAAAAAATGATCAATGTTTCGCAAGGCGAACTACTTGGAAGAAAGGCAAGATAGGGAGAGAGGAAGAGGGGGAGGGAGAAAAAGAGGACGGAAGAATGACTGGCATTGAGTGATCCGCGAAAGAGAGCCGAATATAGAAAGCTCGCGTAGATCAATGCGTACGAATTCATTTTCCAGCGACGGATCGTCAGAGGATGCTTCAGAGAGAAGGGGAACCCGATAAATGGGTTAGGTGTAATCAACCAGATTCCAATTCAACTTCGCTAATTACCGTCGCGGTGACGTCGACCTCGGCCGATAGTGGCCGATCGAGCTAATACTCCATTTGGGTCAGCGACTTGGCCGCCCGGAAGGGACAGTCGAAAAAAGTCGGCCAGCCGGTCAGCGAGACGTGTGCGACCGCGAACTATAAATCGGGTCACGCTCGATCTTACCAACTCATTTCCGAGGATTCCGGGGGATCCGACGTCGGCGTGAGTCCGAAGTTTCCCGGAAGTTCGGGAAATTTAAAGCGTCCGCGAAATTCGCGGTCGCCGTACGTTCTTGGCGGAGTAGTTTTTCGTAAGAAGAAAGTAAACTGAATGCGAGGGGATTCCACGGTGTGCGCAGAATGTGACCGGGGTAGCTTGACGTCTCTCTGTAAATACGACGAAGCGACAGACGGCGCTGGATATGCACGCGTCCGTTTTGTAAACTGTTTCAAGCGGTACGCATTGCACACGGATTAAGAAATGGCCCTCGGCTATGCGGAGGACGAATCTTCGCGATGTCGTCTGAAGGCAGAAATTCTAAGCTGACGCGAGTACCTACGAACGCTTGCTTTGCATTTAGCGTCACATGCCCGGCACCGACGCGCTTGAAATAATAATGACGCGACGCTCGTAATTATCGAGCTAATCTTGATACGGTTTCGAGTCACTCTGTCGGGCTCAAGACGCGTTGACCCAATTCCGCGAATAATTTCTGTAAGGTCACGAGTCCGACATCCGACGGTTCTCATATATAATAAACATTCGGACGGATTCTGCGCGGAAGGAAGCGCGATGAAGCTAAGAAATCCACCGTGAAAGGCAAATATTTCCGGCAACCGACATTCATCCAGTCAGGCCATTAAATTCGTCGATTCGCTCGCGTGCCGCATTTCCCACTACTTAGCTTTCGGTTCGAACGCGATGAGACGCCGAAAATAGGCAAGAGCCCGGGATCCATTTTCGCGGCCAGCGCGAAAATCCGCCGGCGAAAGCGTTCCGATCCAAGATTGAATCTAAATATCAGGTCGAGCCGCGAGCCGCGTGTGAAGAATCGATGCATCGCGATCCGCACGAGCGGCGAGAATCAAAATTCCGCATTTTCTCTGCACGCTGATCGGAGTCGGAGCGGCAGGTAGGGCAAGGCGAGTGCTGGGAAGGAGACGGGAGGGTGGCCTCTCGCGCTTACAGAAACGATTCCGGAACAGTCTCCCTTCCGCGGCTGTCGACTCTCGAGCGGATTTCCTCTTTGCCACTTTCGATATCCGATCCCGCCTACGCTCGGCAGGCGAAATAATCTCACCGCCGCAGCAGCCAGTCCTACTGCCGCTGCAGACTCCGGAAAAGATTCTCTCTCTCTCTCTCTTTTCCGTTCTCACACCTCACCCTTCCGTGCCCTCGTCCGCGACCTTCTACCTCTGACCTCAAATCCGCGGCAACGAGATCGACACATTTACCAGGTCCCGAGCCTACAACCGTCAGTCTGAGCTCCCTAAACAAGCGAACAATGCTCAGCCTGGCTAATTCATCCAATTTTGCCGCGCACGCGCCTCCATTGAGTGCGTAAAGCCATCTTTGACGCGGCCGAACAATGGGAGATCTTCGAAGGCGCACAGGCTTCTGCCCGTGTAGCCGGTCAACGTAACTCGGCGAGAAATGGGGAAAGGCGATTAGCCGCGACAGGCAGCCTAATAGGGCGCCGCACGGAACTCTGCACCTGATGCGCGTCAATCCGCGCGCGTAATTTGCCGGGCTAGCGCCGGCGTCCATTTTTAATGCGACGCTCGGCGTGCAAAAGCGCCCAGGGTGCCTCGGCGTCGGCGATGGAATTTATTTTTGTACAGACGTCAGGCACTTACCTCGTGACGCGAACGATGACGACGGACTCTCCGGCGAGGGCTTCTGTTTCGGTCCAATCCGCTTCAAAGAGCCCCCTTCAACGGGAATCTGGAACATAAATATAGACGATGCAATTAGACGTAATAGGATGATCCGCTCGCGATACATCGGGATCCGGGGCTGTGCGCATGTACGCGCGCCTCCGCACACTTCGAACGGTACGATCGTGTACATTGCCCGGCAAATCCCTGTTATCGCTCGGCGAGCGAAATGCGAGTGTCGGAAAGAGCGAGGAAAGTAGGTGGAGGATGGAACGCGTGGCCGTCGAAGGTAACGCTCGAATGGGAAGCTACGAATGTACCGTGCCGCGTCTATCGCGAGCGCTGTAAACGAGACTGGGCGGCAGATCGGAGGCAGATCGGAGGCAGATCGGAGGCAGGCAATGCGGAAGGGCAGGGGTGAAAGGGCAGATTAGCGGGCGGATGGTTAACGGGTCGGGAACGGGGGATGAAGAGCGACATTATCGAAAAAGAGAGTGCGGCTCAGGAGAGAATTTCTGTCACGGCAGCGCGAACGGATTTTCAATTGAATTTGCCTCCGGTCACGGGAGACCAGCGATATTATATCGCGGTCTTCCCTCATTTGCGCGCCTCGAGGATCCCATTTCCGACCTTTCTCTCGCCCTCGCCTTCGTCGTCTCCCTCGTCTTCCTCGTCTTCCTCGTCGTAGGCACAAACGAGGATGCTGACGACGGAGGAAGGATCGTAGGCGCGGAAACGGGACGAGTCGGGCCGAGGGTAAGAGACCTCATTTGTCACGGCCTGTTGTGCATTGGCGTTTTCCAATTCGCGTGTAATCCGTATCCGAGGCGTGCGCGGGCGGGTAAAAAATGGCGCCGATCGGATGAAGCGAAAAATGGAGCGGGCGTGGCGAGAGGTAAGGTGAGTCATCGCTCGGGACGCGGCCCGTCTGGATGCGTCCAGGAGGCTGGATTTTGCGAGGGGTCGACTACCGTGGGTTGCTACTGACATTTATTTCGGATTACGTAGCTGCGGGGCGCTGGGCAACGATCTCTCGCGAGCGGATCTCGAACCTAAAGCCGAGCGCGGCTCCACGCCGGTGCTGGCCAGAGACAAATTGCTTGGAATATTACCAATGCGTCGGGAATCCCTTTCTTTCACTCCGCCTTCTCTCTTTTCCATCCCGTTCCCCTTTTTTTTTCCACCTCCCGTCACAGCGGCAATGCCGGAAAGACAGAAAAGTTCGGGCGTAACGAATGTCCGTGGTAATTATACGCGGGACGCGTTCGAAGCAATCGATATTAATAATAATGTATGGGGACTGATGAATTATATAATTTGCTGATATAGAGCCGTGTATTGGAAAGCACGATGATTGATAAGATGGCGATTTTAAAACGGCACGGTTGTTCATCAGAATTTATCGTTGCGATATAAATGCTGCGCTTTGATTTAACGATATTGGGGGCCGTATTTGCTTTCGGATGATCAAGGCGAATAAGATCACGCTAGTGCAGGCGTACGGCCTTCCGATCGCACGTAATCGTGAAGCCACGAGCTATTAAAAGATGCAAGGGTGTTTTATAGCCCAGCACGCAAGAGTATTATAGGCCCAAGTGTATTCACCCAGCAAACTGAACCTTCAGCTGCCGATTGATTGGTTCTGACCCAGTCGCGGTAACGAAACGTAATTCCGCTATTGTCATCCTTCTATCAGTAACAAACCTTAACACGTGACACTCGAAATATTCTGACTCAGGCGCTACATCTGCAAAAATTTGCATGCGCAAGCCATACATTGAACGATCAAAGCCTACACGAGAAATATTCAGCTCCATTGGTCAGATCGCTCGGAATACCAAAGGGAACATTGAAATTATTCTTTGGACGGAATCTGCAGGCATCAGCTATTTGTCCATTCCATCGGTTCGACGAAATAAAAAGGAACGCCGGCGAATACCTGTGTAAATCGAAACCGCGAAAGCGTCCGTCGAAATAAAGTCGGGCAGTGTCGAACATTGACTCTCGCCGAGGTTCCCATCGCACGGCGGCCGTTCGGGTGACGCGCAATGTCGCGTAAATTTACGCGACATTCTTCTAACGAGGCGCATCGGTTTTACATACAAATCACGATTCACGAACGGACGAAACAACAAAAACGACAAAAAGCCCGACAGCCCCTCTCCCTCAACCTGATCCCCACCTCCCTCTCCCTCATCGCCCTCCGCCTCCTCCACCACCTCCTCCTCCTCCTCCTCGACTGTTCTACGCCGTTCGCCGGGCGAAACGAACGCGCTCGTTATTCATGCCGATCGATCGTCGATAAATTTATTTTCTCATTTACACGAGGCCCCCCTGACTGATTCGTAATTACGAGGTCCCGATCGGGTATCGTTAATATTTACGCCACCGGCGGCGCTTAATCGATCGAATAAATTTTGCGTGCGACGAATTTTCAATACCGTACCAACCCCCCTCCCCCCTGTCCTGACCCTCCCCCGGCCTCTCGCGAATCATTCAATACCGCCTCCCCGCCCCACCGTCTATCAGGAATGAGGAGAAAGGCCGAGGAGGGAGTAAGCGGGGTGGCTGCGGGTGGTAATGTTATCGATCGACGGAAATGTGACCGCCGCGAACGGAAATATCGGAGAGAGCGTTGCCGGCGATAACCTCGGCGAGTCTCAGCAGGCAAGCTCGCGCCGCGTGCAAAAATGAATTGCTTGCAGAATTTGACGACTCCTCCTCCCCCACTCTCCGCCCCCCCCCCCCCCAGCCGCGCTCGCCCCGACAGCCCGCCACCCCCTTTCGACCTCGTTTACGTGCTTCCGCGGCCCAGCACGACCTCCCGGGTAATCGGGAATGCATGTCGCCGGTGGTGAGCTACTCGAGTTGGAAACGTTTTCCATCGCTCGCGAGAGTGGAAGTCACGATAGAACCAACGGTCCTCGAAATGATTTACGTGATCCGAGCTTTATCGCGAGTTTATGGTGCGTGCAGCCGAGCGTGCCTTTTTAAAAAGGGCGTATGCGCCATTTTCGCGCTGCACCCCTTCTTTCGCATCGTTCTTTCCCTTTCTCTCCTGTCTCTCTCTGCTCTCACTCTCTCTATCTGTCTTTTCGACTCCGACTCCCGTCGAACGTCTGACCGCCGAATCGTTCTCGCTTCAGAAATGTCCGTACCTCTGTCCGCATTTGCGTCCACCCTTCCCACTCTTCTTGCCGAGCGCATTTCTATTTCGATCCTCCACCCCACCTCCCCCTCGCCGTTACCTTTTCCCCTTTCCCGCCTCATGCGCCGTTCGGTTCTTCCGCGTCTCGCTCTATTTCGTTTTTCCACCCTTTTCGCTCCCCTCTTTGCTCCCCGCTTCGCTCGGCTCTCTCGTGTAATTAACAATGTCTCCACATACGCCGGTGCCATTGCGGTCGTGGTGCGAGCGAGCGAGCGAGCGAGCGAGCCGGCGAACGCGCTCGTAAGCGAGACCGGGAGGTGGAGGAAAAAAAATAACCGGGTCCAGGGAGAGGACCTTTTAATGAAGTCTACCGGCATGTGCATGCATCCAACTGGGATCAACTCATGCATCCACGAGAGATAAAGTCGACCTTCCCATTTCCATCCGCCCTCGCCATTTACTTTTAACTTTCCCACCCATCCTACTTTGCCTCCTCTGATCATGCGTCCGGTCATTGATCCGAATTACACGAGCGAATCGAACCTCGTTCTACGTACGACGGGCGCTTCAATGGTCGCGCTGAGACAGTAAAATTTTAAAGCCTTCGGATTGAATGTACGATGCCTCGACCGCGCGAAACGCTCCGTTGCCCGCGCCGTCAGAAATTTGCATGTAGATCGCTTAGTATTGACCGTCGAATCTAATATTTAACGCGCATTTTTGCCGACCGAGAGGCGCCGCGCGACGCCCGGCGCGCGGCAACGCGCCGCTGCAAATTTCCGATCGAGTTAATATTGAAATTGTAAAATCCACTCAATGCAGCCGCGTCGGGGCGGCGAAGGAAAATGGTAAAATTGTGTCGAATAAATATAGTGCGCGGCTATATTTAATAAGAAGCAATTCGGGTCGCCGGCGATCCCCTGAATTATGCATCCGCCTTTTAATCAGATATTAAACAGTCTCTCGCCCCTCCTCGTCCCCCGCCCTCACACCGCCCCCTCCGTCGCAGCAGTCGCACTTAATCGATTTCGCTAATCTGTCTTCATTATTCCTTCGCACCTTTTTCGTCGCGTTTCATTATCGCCCGCTCGCAACTCGAGTTTCGGTCATGCAACGGGCCTACGAGCAACTTCGGTTGCCCATCATAGTCTCTCGGCCGCAGACTTCGCGGCGAAAGAAACTTCGTAACGACTTCCCCACCCCCCCCCCCCCCCCCGTTCCGACGTTGGCCGCCCCGTGCCGCCTCATTTTTCATCCGGCGCGCGATTCTAGTTAAAATTCCGTCCGCGTCATTTCTTACGTTCCGTCATGCGAATCGCTTACTTTTGCTATTACCGCCAATTAAGTTAATGAACTTTGTCTCCGCGCGCCCGTTTTTTTCCCACCCCACCTGTACCGCCCCCGTCTGTCCTCCCACCCATCTGAAGCCACCGCCTGATTAACATTGTCGCCCCGGCAACTGCATCCTCTGCCGGAGAAATCGAGGATTCACAGTTACAATAAATGCGACTCTTTCCATCCTCATAATTAACGCCGGCGCCCTATCGGATGCCCGCTCCCTTCGCTCCTCGCCGACAGTGAAAACTGCCGGTAGTCAGGGAAAACATTTTAATGAAGTCCGTCGCGACGCGAGCTCGCATGCAGTCGGAGCCAACTCATGCGTGCATACGCGATAGAGTCGTACTTGTCGTGTCTCCGCTCCCTCTCATCCTGTCTTGCGCTTTTTTATTCGTTTACCCTCTCCCCCACCCGCTCTCCCACCACTCGTTTTCTCCCTCTTCCCTCGGCCTCCTCCCGTTTTGCCGACTCTTTTCACCTGCCGCCACCTAGCTACCCCCCTACCTCTCCCACTCTTTTTTTGTCTCTCCTCTTTCGCTCGGCTAGTCGTTCGCTGCATTTTGCTCTCGCCCCCCGACGTCCCTGTAGTGTTTCAGCCACCGATCTCAACATTCTCTCGTTCCTGGTGCCACCTGATAACAACGCTTCCCAGTCCAGCGCCCACGTTCCCCAGGCCAGCGTCATCCGTCGGTATAAAAGTTTAAAGCGAATCTTTTGTTTGCCCCCCTCACCCGGCCCACCCCTCGCAGTCGGCATCCTCGCAATTCCGCCCTCTTTTGCCGTTTAATCGGGACGTCGATTTATAACCGGACGGGAGTTAAAAAATAATTGCGCCGAAAGGGTTGCCGGGGAGGCTGCGAGCGGAGTCAAACGATTTTGTTCCATTCTCCTTGATTGCGTGTCGTCGTCGTCGTCGTCGTCGGCCCGATGTCGGGCGAAGCCGGCGAAGGGTGGAGCGGAAGGGAGAAAAGGGGGGAAGAAAGGGCAGGATGAAAAATCGAGACGATCCGTATGGGTCACTCGTAGTTACGGTGATTTTTTCCGGAGACATTTAAGTCTTAAACGGCGCGCCAAGACGGACGAACTTCTCTCATCGGTCGGCCAGCGAGCTTTGTCCTTGTCGCTCTCTAATTAACAATTTACAGAGGGATCCGCTCTCATTTTTACCATTCCCGTTACAGGCTCGAAAGCTCTGTCGTCGGATACGTCCCGGCGTATGCGCGAGCAATATAACTGTGAGAGAGCACGACGTCCGAGCTGGGGAAAAAAAATTGGCCATCGCTGACAATTGTCACATGAAATGCGGGCCAGGAAAAATTGGTCGCCGGGATCAATTTGCGAAATGGCGGATACGGCAAACATGCCCGAAAGTGAAAATACATAGACGGTGAACGAAGAGAGCAAATGAAAAAACAAAGCGACAGGAGGGTGGGAGGGGAGTAAACAGAATGTCGCGCGCATCTCGAGAGGGTCGAATTGTCAAACGCGAGCCTGACACACGCCGTTCAACGGAGAGCTCCTCGTAGCGAGCTTCCGGAGAATTGAAAATGTATCGGCGCGCTGCTCGAGATGGTGAAAGAGTGGGAATCAATTTTCCAAATCAGGTGAAATAATTGAGCGCACGCGCGCAAGTGATGCGCGAAAGTCGAGTCGGCGCAAGACTGCCGTCGGTCGGGAGGCTGGATATCTTTTGTTCGAGGCCGCGGATTCTAAGGCTTTTAACGTCAGCCGCGTCCGTCGTTCCTCCGGGACAACAGAAGCTTTCTTCGCTTCGTCACTATCCCACTTCAGTCCTCGCCCGCCGTCCCCTGTTGCTTTTTACATAACCACGCGAAGAGATCGACCGTGTGGCACTCGTCGTCCCACGAGAAAGTAAAGTGCGCGCACGACCTCGATATTTCTCTCTTTCTTCCCACTCTTACTTCCATTCTCCTCTCTCTCTCTCTCTCCTCCTCCTCCTCCTCCTCCTTCCCTTCTATCCTCCCCGTTCGCCGCTTCCCGTCTTGGTTTCACAGCGGGAGATTCCCTTTCTCCGACCACCCGCTCTATCCGCCCTCTGCCTCTTTCGTCATTCTGCGGAAAACTAAAAAGGCGCGGGTGAATTACGGCGAGCCCAGCGAGACTCGTCGACGGCGTTTAAAGAAAAACCCCAGGTGTATCTCGTTGAGCCTCGAATGGCCGGTGGGCTAAGACGAGAGGGGGCCAGAGCGGGCGGGCGGGGTGCCAGTAGGTGGGCGAGCATGCCAAGGTAAGGAAGTGGCGAGGAGGCGAGAGGATGAAAGGGGGGCGAGAAGGAGACAGCTGGGGAAGAAAGGAGGGTGCACGAGACGTGCGGTTAGATGAATGCCGAGTTTTATTCCGGTACCCGGGGAGAGCCGCACGGGCGTGTAACTCACCGCTGTATACTCCGAGTCTCGAGTGCATTCAGCGCCGGCAAGAAAGTAAGAAACTCAGCTTTAATTGCGCCGATGAATTCGCACGCCGGCGATCGTTAGGCAACTAGAACTGCCTGCGGGTGGTGAGGGGGAGAGAGAGAGAGACAGAGAGAAAGAAAGTCTTTCTCCTCCTCCCACCTCCTCACCAGCTGCGATCGCATCTTCTTCCCTTCGTCTTACTCGCGCACGCTACGGCCGGCCTCGTCCGTCCTCCTCCGCCGCATCCGGCGGACAGTGATTAATTCCGGCAATAAACTATTAATTAATGTCGAGGCGAAGCGACGCGTCCCGTCGGCCGGGAATGTTCTTTCGTTAGTTATTGCGAGCGGTGGAAAAAAATTCCGCAGAACTTTCGACGAGCGGACACTCTCCTTCCGCGTCGCCGCAGTCAGCGCGGCAGCTCGCAGTTTTCAGTCGACGACGCGAGTCGGGACTGAAATATGTTCCCGGTAATTTTACGAGTGCTACGCGATCTGCACCCCCCCTCCGACCACCCCCGACTATCCCGAACCACCACGGCGACACACCGATTAACACTCGTCGCGTCTCGCGGCTTCCCGCTGGCGAGCATTAAATTACGCCGAACTTATTATACATTATGCCAATGTCAGCGGAGACATTTTTCCATTCACTATTTTTTTTCTCCCCTTCCCTTTCCCATACCACCCTCCCCTTTTGAAAAGCCATTTCAGCGAGATTAGACCGGAGGTTTGCGCGACGATTCATTTACGCGGGCGTAATTTGAGGTCGCGAGCAATACGCTCGTTACGAATCAGAAATATTTTCGTTACGAGGCAATTTGCGCGCTCTTCCGCGCTCGCGCATCACAATCGCGAGTGTGGGCGCGTCCCACGTATATAAAAGCCTGAGTCTCGCGTGACCCGGCGCTCTCGGCAGGCTTAAAGGAATTAATCAAACACTACAAATTTCTGCCCCCGGGTCTCGGTAATAATTTATTTGCCTGATACGGCAGAACTCGTTTTGTGTCTCCTAAATAGTGGACGACAAAGGCTTAATGAAATGTCTCGAGAGACGTCAGCGGGAGAGTTATGAGCTCGAAACTCTCCCCGGGTATTGTTTCTCTCCGTGTGCACGACGGCCAACGATTACAGAAACGAGAGGACTGGAGGGTGAGAGAATCAGAGAAGGAGCGAATGAGAGGGGGGGGGGGGGGGGTGGCGGGGGGCTGGGGTCTGGGGATAGAGCAGACTGAAACGGGAGAAGCGAAAGAAGCGTAGAGAGAGAGAGAGAGTAAAAGTGAGGGAGTACCGCAGATAGAAGGGCAAGCCTGCTCCATTTCCCTCGGTGATGCGAAGATCCGACGATCTTTTAATTACGCTAAGCAACACAACCTTTCCTTTCTCCTCTTTTTTAACGAGACTTTCGAGGATGTGACCGACAGCTTAACGACTTCTCATCAGTCTGGGGCCGGGAAAAAAAGTGCGGCAACTTCGTTCGAAACTTTGCTTCATTTTATGCCTCCCTCTATCTTGGCCGCGACTCCCTCTCATCCTCTGCATCGTTTAGCCGGCCGTTCTCCGCGTTTTCTTTAACCCGGCGCCGTTCGAATGATCATTAAGCGGAATAAACGCGCTAAATCCCATAGAAACAAGCCTAAGGTCCCTTATTGCGCTCGCCTCGCTCAAACCGTCGGCAAACGTCGAGCCGTACGTACACTTCGTTTCATCAACCCTCGCCCACTCACTCTCTACCTCTTCACCCCATCCATCCCCTCACCCCTTTCATGCCGCAGACTCGTTATCCATTGTCGACAGCGATCCTGAACATATCGGTCTAAACGCCGCGCGTCTTTCGTCGGCTCCGGCGTATTTCATAAAAATAGCTGCCAGTTACCGGGGGCCAGGGCACACAGGAGGAACTCCATAACCACCCCGCCACCCCCTCCAGCCGTACGGCCCCTCGCCTTGCCGTATTTTACGGAGTCAGGGAGGCGGAAGCGGGGAAGAAGGAAAAACGAGCGAAAGCGACCAAAGGGAAATGGATCGACGGAGGCTGCTACGTTTCTTTCTTTCCCGCCGTCCGTAGAATGGGACTCGGGAAACGGATAAGGAAGGGAGAGAGAGAAAGAGTGAGAGAGAGGCTGGCCAAGCGGAGAAAGTCGGGAGGGAGGTGCGGAACGGTCCGTCTTGCGAATCGAGCACTTTCTCAACGTGGCGTCTAGCAAAAGAGTTCCTCTTTCGGCGAGAAATTTTTGCGACCGCTTCGATTGCCGGAGCGCGACGATTAAACCTCGTGGATCTCTCGTAAAAGTGGCTGCCAGTTACGGGCACGTAACCCGCGGTTCATCGACCGTTTTATTTCACCGAGGGCGGCGCGCCGAGTGGAAAAAGGCGAAACGAGTGGCGAGGATAGGGAATAGATCGGCGGAGAAGGGCTGCATTTCTCTTTCCTCTCTCTCTCTCTCACTCCCTGTCAGTGCTCAACTTGATCCTGTTACCTTACTTCGTGCCGTAATACGGCGATCAAGTATTGCGAGACGTGAGATTCGAGGCGGTAGTTGATCGCTTATTGAACGCAACTGGGCGAGACACGTAAATAATGCTTGGAAGCGAAAATTCCAGCGTACGCATGCGGGTAGACATACTGACCCTTTCTCTAGACTCTGTATCGGGGCTTGCACAGTTTCACCGTTTGAGATCTGTATCTTCGGACCGTCCGCTCGAGACCTAACAGATGCTCGGTACTTGTCATTAATTTGAGAACGGCCTCTACTGCCCATCATGTATCCTTTTCTTCGGATATAATTGGCCGGCCTATTACGCGGGCCGAATTTATGACGTTCCGAATGAAAGAGTGGACGCGGTATTTGAAAAGAGTCGGCATAAAGATATAACAGGGGCATGTATCATAAAGCACCGTCAACGGTAGCAAAACTATCCGCGGCGCGGATGAATTGTTGGCGGAAGAACAAAAGGCAAATGACGAATTGTCCCGAACAAGAAATATAATCCCTTTTGCCGAGCGTTCGCAGTTTCCATCGCGGCTTAAACCGACGGCTTCAATCTCCGTTAGCGGAGCTCGCCGCTACGCGAACGACCCGCCGTATATCAGTGTTTAAGATAAAAATCCAGGCGATGGCGGCGCGAATAAGACGAATGCGCCCTAAACTTCGCCAAGAGTCAAGAAAAGGCAAAAAGCTCGAACCGATGCTCCGCATATCCCGTAAGGCACGGCGAGCATGCGCCCTACGCCGCGGCCCTAACTTTGAACCTTCCCATCCGCCGACAAGCATCGCATACTCGTCGCGAAGTGGAGAGCCCTGTCCGCTATCAAATTTTCTTCGCCCCGCGAACGGAGACGGATGAGGAAAAAAATCTCGCGAATGCAGACGCGAGAGGGAAATAATTTACGATACCCTCGACATCCATTTCCGCGCGGCCGCGCCTCTCGCATACCTTCCGCCGACCTCAAATCCGTTTCAACAACGAAAGCGCGACATAGCTGGTATCATCATGAAACGATTTTTCCTGCGCCCGACACTCAACCGCCATCCCATTTCGCCGAAGTGTGTCGCACGTTGTTAGGCCATTGTTGCCCTACTCGTTGTCGCCGACCGAGGCCGGGCACGCGAAATAGAAGCGGGACAACTCAAGGTGAGACACGAATCCGAAACGAATCCGAAACGAATCCGAAACGAATCGAGCTACTTACTCGAGGCTACGAACGTTGGATCGCGAGTAGGGTGGATCAGCGGGTGTCGATCTTCTCCCAATCGCGGAACCCGATGCCTGGCGCTTTCTATCGCACAATGGCGGACGCGGAGAAAGAGACTAGGAAGCGGAAAGTGGGAAGCGTTCGGAGATGAGAAGGTGGCTCGCCCCTATCGGGCACGAGATGGCTCGCGCTCACGCGAGCTCGGCCAGACGCGCGGAAAAGATTATTTCGATCGGGGGTACGATTGCGGGCCTCCGATTCGTCGAGGATAGTCTCATCGAACGCGAATGGACGGTCCATCGAGCGCTCGAGTGACATATCGCGCTTCGTCGTGCATGCGGGCATTAATTATTGAAATGGAGGAGAATATTATCGCTGGCCATCGTGCGATCTGTGAAAGTAATCGGTGCGCATTATGGCCGCCTGCTTGAGGTCGCTTCCCATCCTGCGGGCTCTTTAGACTCTTTCGACTCTTCCGACGGAGCTACGAAACATTTTTAACGGCCTGCGCAGCAAGGAAAGACAGACTACGAGTGCTCCCAGAAGAGCATTAAGCTTGTCTCTTTTTATTGAACTGGGAAGCAGTTTAAGACAATTATTCTTTAATTCATAGTCGGCCATTAATTAGAACTGTAAATTTCGTGCCGCAGTTGTATGTTGTACGTAGTTATTAAGTGACTTTGAGGCGAGCACCTAAACATATTCTGTCTCTGAGAGGAAGCGAGTACCAATTACCGACGTGGGAAAGAGGGTAATCCTAGCACTATATCTCTCTCTCTCTCTCTCTCTCTCTCTCTCTCTCTCTCTCTCTCTCTCTCTCTCTCTCTCTCTCTCTCTTCTCTCTGCTCCACGCGCACTCGTACATGATCCAGCCGTTGCCAGACTAGCAGAACAGGAAACAGAAAATGGCGAAATGGGCAGACACGAACGAAGGAAATAGATCGACGAGCAGCGCCGTTCCTTTTCCCCTCGCCATCTTTGTTAAACAGTAATAGCGAAACCCCATTCGCTATCCGGTCTTTCTTCGCAGTGAAATGAGAACAAGTGAGAGAGAGAGAGAGAGAGAGAGGCTGAGTACTGTCGAATAGGGGTGGGGAGGGTGGGGGAATTAGAAGGACAGCTTAAAGGGGGACTGGCAAAGGTGGGGGCAGTCTCGGAGAAATTGAGAGGAAGAGGAAAAGGGACTTAGAAAGAGAGTCCAAAGGAACGGGTAAGAAGTGAAAAACGGTGAAAAAGGGTAATTCTAAAAAATGGAGGGGCGGAGGAAGAGGTATTTAGACGTGAAACCCCAAAGGCAGAGTGGAAAATAGGAATGACGAGAGAAAGGAACCCAGAAGAACCATGAGCAGAGAGAGTGCGAGATTTAGGAAAGCCAGCTAACCAAGGGATGACAAAACCGGAGACAAAAGGGGCCAAGAATAAAAATAAATAAGCCGGAAGAGGAAGGACTTTTTGCAAGAGCCAAAAATAGAGGCGAGCCAGCTGAAAAAGAAAGGTAAAGAGAGCGCAGAGGAATGAGATGCGGCGAGAAGGATTCGAAAAGGAACCCTAAAGGGGTGAGAAGCGGTGGGCTAAAAAAAAAAGAAAATAAAGGAGACGAGAAAAGAGACGAAGCCTCTGAAAAATGGGGAAGGGATGAAAAATTGGGGAGAAAAAAGCCTACGGGAGAAATGCAAGCGGGCGAGGGTGGAGAGGAAGGAAAAAGGCAAGGGAGATGAACGTCAGGCGGAAGGAAGGAGGAAGAGAGCATTTCGCGTGCGGGGGAGGGGAGTGAGTGCTGTCTACTCGTGTCTGCCGGATCGAGTCCGCTGAATCGTGGTCCACTCGCTCGTGTCGACCGGGTCGTGCCTAGCGGGCTGGCTCTTACCGAAAAATAAATTTGCAGTCATTCCGATTTCGTGGACTGGCGTCAGACGACGCCGCTCGCCGTCAAGGGCCGACGCCGAATCGCCGACACGTCGGGCGTTTCCGTAATCTTGCCTGCTTAAACCGGTCGTGTGTATTGCCGTTTCACGGGACGGCGAAGGAGGGGGTGGGTAGGGGGTGGAGAGGTGCTGAAAGTGTAAAAAGAGCCGGTCTACTGGCCAGGACCGATAAGAGGAGATTGACGAGTAGGGTCATGTTCCCTCCCTCCCTCCCGCCACTTTTACGGCTCTACGTTACACATCGACAAGCCGAGTACGCGCCGAGGTTTGAGCCATTTTCCGGCGGAAAGGGCGCGCGAAACGTAAATCAGCTAGCCAGAACGAATTGAGTCTGTTTGGCCGGTGTCCGCGAGGAAATAATCCGGGGTGGATGGGATCGGGAAAAAAGAGCTGCGCGTAATGAACGGCAGATGGGATTATGGAAGCACGCACGATGCCAGTTTTCAGAACTGTTCCGATGTACGCCGATAATCTCCGAGGCAGTGGAAGAGTTTTACTTACAAGCTCGATATAAGCGCTTGAGAGATAACGCGGAATTCTTTGGAGGGTGCGCTATGGAATTGTGGGTGACATTAAGCTGTGAACTGGGCAAACATTCGGTGTGGGCTCAAGTGACGGTTCAGGGTGTGAGAGGTCATAAATATGCGAATCTATAAGTACGCGGCCTGCTCGAGCGGCGTTACACGTCAATTACACGCTGTCGTCGTTACCTGATTTCATTACATGTTAATTAAACCGGAGGTAATAAAGTGGAAGCACTAGATCTTGGTTAATAATATCCGTATGATAAAAACACTTGTTTAATAAATAACCCGTTGAGCGCCTAAACGTTAACGTAGTCTCGCGCCATTTATGAGCCGATTCACTGCGTTTCGTCGTGAAAATGAAGAAAAACGCTTTTGCAAAAACTTCCGTAACACAGCGAGCAAAAGAAGCAATGGGACGGATCCGCTGATAGAATTTGATAAAGATGCACGATCTTCGATTCCCGATATCAATCTTCCTGCCGGAGGGAAAGGATAAGCAGTCATTAGTGGCTGACTTGCAAAGAATGATGCGTGAAACTGAGCGAGAGCCCATCGGAACAAAGAGGAGACACAAAAGAAAGATCGGTAGGCGACGAAAAAAGTTAACTTTGCCTTGAGATCAATTTGTTCCGCCTATATTTCACGTTACGTACGGCGGCCCCGTATATAATTTTATCGCCGTGGAAGACGTGAATTAAACGATACCCGCGAATTCTCGAGACTGCACATACTTTGGCCTTCATATAGATTCAGCGCCGTCGGCGGAGACACTTAACTTTAATTATATTTGCGATACGGCGAGCGGAGGCGGTTCGTCGACTAAAATTGCCGCGAGCCGCTCGAGAACGGTGTAGAAGGAGTCTCCGAAAGAGGGAAAATCTTTCTGCGCCACTTTTTACGTCTCCATTCCTCCATCTGCATTGTTCCGACAAATGCGGGATTAATGCCGACGTTAAACAGTTGACGTCGAAGCGCAAATGCCGTCGAACGGGTGCAACGTACATCGATTATTCACGCTGATAATGTCAGTTTTTCCTACCCTCTTTCTCTCTCTCTCTTTCTCTCTCACTCGTTCTGTGTGTCTTTCTCTCTCTCTCTCCCACCTACGAAACGTCAAGTCACCATTTGTGCGCTTTGCGTTCAAAAAGTATTTTTGACGTCGCTTCCCGATGTCGGAGCTTAGGCCAGCGTACTTGTCTGATTTCGCGTAAAACACAGAAACGGATTTTCAGACAGCGTACGGACGTGTAGCTCGCCGCCGTATGCACCGAATCTCAAACGCATTCAGCAGCAGAAGCAGCAGTAGCAGCAGCAGCAGCAGCAACGGCAACGGCAACGGCAACGGCAACGGCAACGGCAACGGCAACGGCAACGGCAGCAGCCGCAGCGGCAACCGTTGGAAATTACGAAGGAAAAGAAAAAACTCGGCTTTAATTGCACCACTGAATACGCAAGCTGGTGATCGTTGTAGAGCTCAAGTGCCGCGAGAAGAACGGGAATGGAGAAAGGAGGGGGGAGGAGGAGGAGCGAAAAGAAGAAAACGAAAAACCAGAGGGGAAAGGGTGGCTTCCGGGAAGAGAACGAAACGGAATCTCTCATCTTTGCTTCTTCTTTCCGGATTAGGTCCGACACTCTTACGGACGACGATTAATTCCGTAAACAAACTTAATTAATACCAAATGAAAGAGAGAGAGAGAGAGAGAGAGAGATACAGAGAGCGAAGGAGAATATCCATCGACAATCCTTACGCTTACCCACCCCATTATGGCCGTGGATGGAAAAATTGGACTCTCTAAGGGTACTTTTTTATGCACGCCCCGCAGGTCGCCCGGATATGTTAATTAGCTCGATATTATGCAGTATCGAGCGGCAGAGCGGTTATTGACTGTCGCCGTCGCTGAGAGGCGTACGTTACGTCGAGTAACGGTAAACATTATCCTAAACACGGCTACACGGATGCGATGATATCGCTCAATACTTTCGGACAACAGCCCCGAGCGGCGCGACGTTATTGAAAATGTACACGACGCGCTCCCGACGACTCCATTGCCCATTAATCGGTCTCGCGACAGCCTGTTTCTACCGTGAGTAAAGCAACCTACTGGCAGCGGTGAGAAGGTTAGAAAAATGGTAAGCACTCGAGGCCACTTACGGCGCGGCGAGCTCAAACGAAGGCGAACAATCGCGATGCGGGGTGCACGGCGTATATTGAAGATATAAAACACTGTCGCATCAGGGTAAAAGGTTTCATTGTATTGATAGCCGGTGCCTCCCGCGACCTTATAGCGGTAGACCGCGGCCGCGGACACATGTCACGGTCGTAGGACTGGCGAGATGGAAAAGAGAACTCCCAGCGGCGGCGTTGGCGGTCGCGGCTGCTCTGTGGGAGCAAAAAGGGGGGAACCGGCAACAAAAAAAAAAAAGAGTATCCCGCTTGAAAAATGTTCCGCGAAACAATCCCTCGGCGCAGCCCGAGTGGGAGAGAAAGCGGGGCAGGGTGAAAGGGACGGAACTCGACAGAGAGAAAGAGCGATAGAGTGACTGAGTGAGTGTACGATAGAGACAGAGATAGAAAGAGAGGGAGAGAAAGAGAGAGAGAGAGAGTCAACAATGGGGTATTTACTTTGACGGTGGGTTACCGCTCACGTAGAGCGAACTGCCGGGTGTAGCCACTCTTTTTTTCGTAACTTCACCCGAGCGCGGCACTGCCCATCAATCACCCGATAATGGCAGGCTCTCTGTTTTTATTCGTACCTATATACGACCCCGACCACGACCACCCCTCGATTCGCCGCCCTTTCCACAACTACCCCCTTCGCTCCCTCCACAGCCCTGCCGGCGGCGCACACTCATCGCCGTCCTCTCTGCTTTCTTCCTTCCGCCCTTCGCCCTTCTCCTACTCCTCCCTCGACCTCCTCCTCCTTCTCCAGCACCTCCTCGTCGCGCGTCAGCTCCCTCTTCAAGCCCGGGCGAAACACATTTTTCCACCTTCGCCTAATCGGTGACCGTACAAAATGTAAGAGGGCGAACGAGACGATGGGCGCGGAATGGATGTAGGAAGGAGCGGGAGGGAGGGGGAGGGGGAGGGGGGCAGGAAAAAATATTCGTTGTACGACAGCCACGCAAGGGGCGTACAAGGATAAATTTACGGGCACCCGCCGAGTCCCGAAGGCTAATTGACAGCGATAAAGTGTAACGATCGAACAAGAAGCTTGAGCGAACGCGCGCGCGCGCGCGCACCGTCGAGAGTAAACTTCTCTAATCGCCCGGAATGACAATTAGTCACCCGGCTCTTTTACGGTAAAGAATACAATTTCTGCAATTAGCGCGGCAGTCGTCAACCTGATTGGCAGCAGCTGCGCGGAATGCAATTTATTGGGCGTCGATAAGCGAGGGTAATGGGGGTTGCTGGACGGGGAAAGCAGGCGTCGAAATGTCAAAAGAAAGGAATAAATGAAAATGTTTTCGGGCGTTTGCTCGCGGAATGGGAGTGACGAGAGAAGATCGAAGCTCGCTGAATAATGCAATAATGACGCGGCGCGAAGAACGGGGGCGACTTTTTCTTTTTTTTGCCCAGGCCGATCTCGATTATGGTATTCGTTTGCTTTTTCAGTTCGTTGATGCGGCTCTTCTTTGCCGCTTAATCGCCGGAAGTCCGACTTGGCGCATAATGCTCCCCGTCAGATGGGAGGCAGACAATGGTCGCGGAGTCGGATAGAATAACAGGTGCCGATTAAAGTAACGGCGAACATTGTATCATGCACTTTCGGAGTAGCAGACGGCGTAAAAAAAGTTGCACGGCAAATAACGGCATAATGCACGAGTACAGTTACGAAAAACAGATCGCGTAAATACGAATTTCGTCGTTCGCCCCCGACGCAGGTTGTAATGAAACGGAAGAACATAATGGAAAATGTGCATAATGTACCTCGCTATCAATCCCATAACAATTTTCGTACTTTCTCCATCCATCGCTTACCCGTTGCGAAACATTCGATTTCGATAAAAAGATCTCGAGCCGGCGTCGAATATTTCACGGGAGCGTCAGGCCGACGAACGTTCTGCCAGCTTGACGTTTAACCAGTCAACACGAAGACTGCACAATATCATAACGTATTACCTAAAAAAAAGCCTTCATACTCACAATATCACATTGCAAGTAAAACCTTTCGCGCGTATCCCAAAAATCATTGATCAAAGTCGGCGCGTCGGCGGAGACGCGTAGGCTTTCATTTACAATTTTTCATTCGACAAGCTTCGATATTCACGCGCTCCCAAATCGAAAAAAGTGAAGGGAGTGGGGGGGTCGCAAACGAGGAAAGGACTTAACGTGCGTTCGAGACTCATATGTTTGACGAGGCACATGGGCGTGGATCGGTTAGGCGGGAAAATAACTCGTGTTAACGGGATTCGCCGACCGATGCGAGCTCCCTTTTTTCCCACGCGTCGACCTTCGCGGCTTTTGCGGGGAAACATGTTTTTCGGTGGCCAGATGGCAAGGCAGCGAGAAAGGTTTCGGTTAGGGCGAGCGAAAAATATTTTTCTGTTCCGCGCGCGGCAGCGTAAAGCGAGGATCGTCGGACGTCGGCTGAATAATGCGCCGGAGGACAATGACCGAAGGTTAATAAGTTTTTAATAGTCGCGTAGCCCCTTGTTTTTGCCGATCTTGCGGCCTTTTTTTCACGATAATTGAATGTCTTCCGGCGATGCGCGCCGAGGGAAACTTTGAGGCGGTCGAGCGATTAATTCGAAAAAGAATTGCGTCTTAGCCGGGAATTAAAGAGGATCCTTTATCGGCCGCTCTTTGTTGTTCGCCTGGATGGCGTGTTGCGTTCAGCGGGTACGACGTTTAATGAGGCGGTGGGATATGATAATTATGGTCGCGTCAGTTCTCCGCGCAAAGTTGCGGCGAGCGGCGCGATTGATGAATGCGAATGTATCGTGGCACGAAGTGGCGGCTCCTGGCGGCGGTAGAGCACGTATGTTTATGAGCGGATGCGTACTTTTTGTTCCAAAGTTGCGGAATCCGTCATCGAGTATGCGAGCAGGAGTCGAAACAGTGCCGAGTCAAAAGCGAGCTGAAATTTCACTGCCGGAGAGACAGCGTAGTCGAACTGACGATATATCAATGTCAACGAAATCGCCCGAATTCGCGTGGCCCTCATTTCGAATTAGGAGCTTGTTAGAAATTTCCATGAATAAATTCGCGTAATTACGAACTAAAAGTGGCATTTGCCCGGTATTACGTCTCTAATAGAGCGTCGAAATTTGAATTTCAGCAAAAAGCCGCTCTCTCGGGCAAAGAATTCGGTCAAAGGGGAGGATTCCGGAAAAAACAAGTGCACGTTCGGATAAAGCGCTTTTAGAGAAGGACGAAACGCGTACGGTGTGCACTATTAAAACGGAAGCGGTAAAAATTGTCCCTCCGATTCGCGGGGCGTCGAAACTTTTGCCGCGCAGAAGTGCGAGGCGAGGGAAATGCAAAAATCTGTCGCCAAGAAGCGGGCGTTAAGCTTTTCGAAAAACTTAGCCAGCGCACAGAACGAACCCTGCCCAATGAAGTTAGAAGCAGGTATGCGTAATGAGACAGCTCGGGCGGAAGAGTGCGAAAGCCGACGGCCGCCCGACCGTCATTCTCTACAATAAAATCACAGTTTACACGCGCCATCCGCAGATTCCCGACTACGGAATACGGGAAAAGGAAGCCGCGACTGCAGTTTGACAGTCGACCCGTGAAACCCTCGGCATGCGCCGACATATTATGGACTTTCGCGCTTCGTGCACCGGGCGAGAGTTCAACAAATCCCGACTCTGAACGCATCGAAACTCCGGCGTAATCCGATGTAGCTACACGCCGTAGAAATGACATTGGCGTACTAGCGCGCCGAATGTACGTGTGCGCGCGCGCGTGTTTGCCCACGGAGCTTCTTGTGTGCACGCGTATCAAGAAGCTTTGAGCTCAATCGCGTGTGACGTGTAACAGTAACACGCAAATAGGGGAAAGTTGCCAAAATCGTACTACTTAAGCAAATTTGTATAAAACACGAAACTGGAAATGTTATATATAAAAGTAACAATTTCAAATGATAGTGTGATGCTTATTTAATCATTTTATAATATAACAAGTGAATAAAAAAGTTTATTGTTGATGTAAATTACACTTTTTGAAAACATTGAAAAAGTACGATTTTAGCAACCGGTATCCTAAATCGTACCTTTATAATTGTCGTGTTCTATCATGCTTCTATCATAAAATATCATGCCCCTAGTATCTTCTAGTAAGTATCATGCCTCTGTAATAAAAAATATGGTTTGGATATTCTCTTTGTGATATATTTATGCAGTTTTATACATTAAAAAATACTTTAAAATGTGTCTACAAAAAATGTTAATTAACAACATTTTTACATTGAGAATATGTTCAACCAGTTGATCTTCCACATCTTCAGTTAATGTTGTGAAATTTCTATTCTTTTTTCTTTACGATAACGATCTTTTTAATGTACACTCAAGATGTCTTCTGAAAGTAGGTTTTGGTATGTTGAACCGCTTACAACACTCATTAAATCCATATTTCTTACAAGGAAAAATATTTGAAAATATTTGGAAGTTGCAGTGTCTGCATAAGACATAAAAATCCTACCAATTGCATAAATCCTACCGGTACGATTTTAGAGACCGCACAGAGGTACGATTTAGGAAACTGTACAATATTTATTAAATTGGCGGTTATTGTAAGAGTAAGATATTTAACCAATAATTTGAAGTAGTAAATATGTAACCTTGATACACAAGCTTGTACTAAACATATATATAGAAACAATTATGTTATTTTCATAGGCATAATGCTTAGCTAAAGTTGACAAAATATTACATCAAGGTTACCTGAGTTTTAAACTCAGCTATTATTCGCACATCAGACACGCACACGTGTAAATTTTTGGTTTTGTAACGAACACGTTAAACTTAGTATCAAAATATACCGCTAGATAGCATTTTTGATTTATATTTAAGGAAAACTGCATGAGGTACGATTTAGGTGACCGGTACGATATATGCAACTCTCCCCTACATAGGTCCGCGGAGCCCGGCGAGCCGGTAACACACATGACGTTCCCCATATTTTTAAATATACCGTATCGTCGTACTTTCTGGCGCACAACGGCGATATATGGCGCGCGCGCTAGAGTCATATGTATTTCCAGAGAAACGGATCTGCCGATGCGAGAGTCGAGAGCTTGATACGTACGTATTCGGCTGCCTCGCGTAGGCGCTATACAAATGTAGCCTTCGTACGTACGTCTTGTAAACTAAACTCATAGAACACTGCGAAGCGCGCTCTTCCTCGCGTATAGCACTCAAAGCGCGAGCTCGCTGACGTCTTCATTTGCCTTCATTGTCTCAGATCTGGACAAGGAGTAATCCCCGAGACATAATTACTCCGCAGCGTCGACGTTCATCCCATTCAGCGACGCGAAGAAGCACGCCCGTGACTCGAAGAAACTGTTCGGCATATTCAATGCCGGCGCCCCGCTATCATTGCGGTTTCGCCATGATAATTTCATCCCCGGGCCACCCCCGCATGCACGCCATATTTCTACGCCGTTGATTCTCGGCGACGTCTCTTGAAACCGCACTCGCAACATCAACGTAATTCCATTGTAGCCCGTTAGACTGTCGGTGGGGGTGACATATGCATGGGCTCACCCTGAATTAAACGTCATGTCTTGACGGTATATAATTACCCTGGCACCGTAATTACGCCTTCGCCGTTCGACGCGCGTTCGACGGGGAGCCGAAAAATTTAATTGACGCGGACAATGGCAAGCCTTTGGTGCCCGCGCATCGTCGCCGCGTCTAATTACGGTATTGCCCCGATGTAAATACAGGGAGCGTTGCGGATTGATAAGCGGGCGGGATATTTAAAGTTCGAAAGTTCAAATTGTGTTGTGGCCGGATGTGAAACTTGAGCCGCTTAATCGTTGTACAGAGATGGGGGGGGGGGGGGGGGGGGGGGGGGTGAGAGGGTGTGTGGATGGGTGTAGGGGCAGTCAGGTGGGATACGTACGCAATTAACATTAATGATGGCAAGAGGACGTTAAAATGGTGCCTGGATTACTCGAAGCAATTTGAATCGAAGGGAAGATAAATGCTCGTAGCTATATGGGAGTTAATAATATGATCCGTTGAATTTATCTGCGGCTAGAAGGAAATTACTTGTTATCCTTCAGGAATAATCATTGTCGTATATGAGAGAAAGTATCAACAAGTGTAACTTGTTGTAAGTACGTGCGAATCGATGACATGAAATTACATGAATTAAATATAAAATGTATTCCAAAGCATTTAAATCTGTGATTAACTTTTAACAGATCAATTTTGATTAAGGAAGCTTGGAGATTATTGTCTATACAAAGCGGTGCTCGCCAGAGAATGGATTTGTCTGCATAGATAAAAGATATAACTAGGTCAAAGAGTCAGACCTAATAAGACTGAAGTAACAAAAAGGATGGTGCAAGGAGAACGGGGTTTGTGTACTCTGAATAAAATCCAAACTCCGCAAAATAAGTTTGTAACGGTAACAATCGTAAACGTAATTTTCATTTTCCGTTTCTCCCTTTGGAATCCACTTGATAGCTGCATTCAACCGCGACTTGTTTACGTGTATACGTTCACACAGAGGAAACGAACCGTATTACACCGAAAGCCAACAGTTGCTCATGCATTATCCTGCAAACGAAGAAAATAATTCTTCGCGTTTAATTTACTTTTTAACCGCATCAGACAAACTAGCGAAATAAACAGTGGGCGACATATTTTTCCCCACAATGCATTCCAATATAAATTGATACTGATGTATCGCAGCCCTGGACTGCCATGCGCAATCACCATTTTCCCACGTTTGGAGTGAATGTAAGTGTAAAGTAAACAATTCTGTATAGAAGATCATTCCGTATGCATAGAAGGTACATGCGTAGAAGGTACATACTTGTCTATCAATAGATTATTTCAAGGAGCCGTAAAATGATTCTTCGTAAGCTGCGCACGCCGCGCAAGGGAGATCGTAAAAAGTGGAAGAAAACGATTCTTGCTCACTCGTCGGTAAGTAAGGAAAAACGCGATACCGCGAAGTATACTTTCGAGACATAAAATGCCGTGCAACGAAACCAGACACTTCGGTGGCCGGATTAAAAAGGTGAAAAAAGGCGCCGGGGGAGTCGGACATAATCCGTTATACGCCCAGAATGATAAAACTACGTTGACAAGGTATTCCCGGTTTACACCAGAAAGGGATGAAGTTTACACTGGATGTGACAGCTTGGATGACTTCGCCATTACTTACACACGACGACGTCTTACGTATTTACTTTGTTATTTTCCTTTGTCGCGACGGGTCGAATAATCCGTTCAGCGAACGGAAAAGAATTGTTATCTAACTTTCTGATGAAAGCAACCTGAATGGAATCGGCGACCGTGCTCGCAGATGGATCGATATGGCGACTCGTTGACTTTCTTCAACAACATAGGAGAGGTGCGCAACTGTGCAGGGGCATATATTTTACGACAGAGTACGATCTCCTCCTCAAAGTCCTCAAGATAATCGGATGAAGTTGTCTGGAAGCGGAAAAAATCTTTCATACGACAAAAAGCCGCGCCACACAAGCCTGTAAAGAGACGAAAGAAAAAAAAACATTTGCATCTACATTGACCTGAAATCTTCACGACTATCCTAAAATCTGCTAAAGTGGAACCGTATATGCAGAGCACCGCGCCATAACATCCGATATTAAATTAAGCCAGCTCGCCGAAATAAGCTGTAATTCTCTTAAACGTTCTGCGTGTCATAAAATCATGATAACCAAGCCGTAAAATCTATTCTCCGCGACCGTTGCTAAGTGCCAACTATCCGTGACCGAATCAGTTTAAGCAGCCCCGACGAGCGGCCGGTTATCGCGTACAACGAGACAGACAGAAATTAGACCACCCCCTCCCTCCCTCCCCCCCCCCCCCCCCCCCCCCCCCTGTAAAACAATTAGCGCACAAAAAGGCGAACCGCGGTTCCCCTTACGCGTTAACAGTCACGAAGCCGATTAGCCAAACGACATTCCGCGACTCTCTCCAAACATGCCCCGGCCTTGTACCTCGGCGACGCTTACCCGTCATTCCCAGTCGGAGAAATAATCCTGGACCCTAATTATTCCTCTAAAACTAAGTGAATATTCGCGGGCCGAGAGCGTTCCGCGTCATTCCCCCGTATCGCCCCTCCCCCACCCCTTTACTCTACTCTACCCTACTCTACCCTACTCTACCATACTCTCTACCCTACTCTACTCTAGAACCCGACGCCGGGTTTCATTCGGTGCGACGCGCGCAATTACGTGCGCACACTCGACGCCGCGGAACTTTCCCGTGGAGCCCGTCGAGTTACTCGTTAATTTCTCGCGTTTCACGATCGGGCAAACAATCGGGCCGGATCGTATCGCGAGGGGGGGTAGATCCCGCCGTCTAAATCCGGCCGCCTCCTCCGAGGCACATCCTACGACCGACTCCTGAAAATCGTTCCTTCTCCCAAGGCAGCTTTGCGTCGCGCGGGAATCCCAAGCGAAATCCGAGCGAGGCCGACGACGAAATTACACGGACGCCGCGTCCGGATTCCGACGGCGGGCACTCGCCACCGCGCGAGCTGCGTACTAGTTCGCGGGAACTCGTGCGAACTCGTGCGAATTCGTTCGAACTCGCGGCCAACCGCGCGACAGATACGCAGCGCGCAGAGACGCTCGCTCAAAGGGAAAATGAAGGCCGACTGCGAGAGATTCGTCTCTCGCGACGTCGCACCGCATCCCGGCAAGAAATAAAGGAGCCTCTCCCGTTAATTGCTTCGCCGAATTAAACGTAGGTACATTCGACGAGGGCGTCGCGTGCCGTGCCGAGACCAACGTCGACGGAGGGATTGCGCGTAGGAGGGCCATTAAATTGGCGAAGCGTGTAGCCGATAACGAAGAGCAGTCTCCGCGAGGATCGCATTAACGTATCCCGCACGCTGTGGGCCGGCCAAAAATATCCTGGTGCCTCAATGAATCCTCGTGATTTATTCCCAACACTCGACCAGCCTCGATTTCCTCATTACCGCCCCGAACACATAACGCTCGCGTATATACCTACTTTTGGGCGAAATCTCTTTTTTCCCCTCTCTTCCCGAAACGGGTGGCGCTGAAAAACTAATAGGATGACGCACGGCAGGACGAAAGTTTCGGCATTTAAAATCGCGCGTATTCGAACGGCAGGGCATAGCCGCGACGGAATGTTTGCCCGAAGAGTTTCAACCGCGCGGAAAATTCGGTTTCATCGAACTATATCCCACTGCGCGCATTTGTGCCGAATAGGTGAGCCTCAATCAATCTGTTGGCACTGGAAAAAAAGAAGAGAGAAAGAAAAAGCGAAATGCGGCATAATCCGGAGGAAATATTCCCGCTGGCACGATGGAATATCGGTCTGAGCCCTCTCGCTCGAACGACGTCTCCGCACAGGAGTACGCACGGGTAATACCGATCTTTCTCCGCGGAAGATCAATTTCCGGCGAGTCCCTACGTGCCTCTTATTTATGCTGCGGGGTACCGCGAGATTTTTCTGGAGCGTCGTCAACTTCCCGGCAATAGAGTTCGGCGAAAGCCGGACTAAAGGCGCGTCGGAATTCACCGTAATCCGATGAAGTCGGGAACGCGGAAACGGCATTCGAATGTATGTACATCCGTATAATACATATATCCATATACGGTCTCATATATATGTATAGATGGAGATTCAGGAGGCGGACTGGTAGCGCGAAAGCCCGAGCCGAGCCCCGTTCGAGCGTTCAAGACAGAGAGACGGAAGGGCAGAGAGAAAGAGAGAGGCAGAGAGGAGAGAGAGGAGAGAGAGAGGGGGTAGGGAGAGAAAGAGAGCGGACAGAGCGCAAGTCTAACAGAGCGGAGGAGGATTTAAATTGCGACGACGGGCGGCCACCTATAGACGTATCGGTTAAATTACGGGACACTCGGAACATCGTTGCCGGGAGTCCGAGTAACGGTAGCCACTCTTCGTGTCGACGTTATACCGTCCAGCACGCTAGAGCGGCCCTGCCAATATCGTAGCTACATCGTTGCACAGTACGTACGCCATACGTTCGCGCCGGCCTCCTGACTGCAACCGTGCAAGCTAACAGATTTACTGGAGTACGACACATTGACGTCGATGAGACCGGAGACGGCGAAGGGGGATGGGAAAGGTTGGGCCTGGCGGTTATGAAACTCCGAAACTGGCTGGAATCGACTAGTAACTTAATTGGCGGTTACCACTCGTCTCCGTCGTAATCTCCGTCACTCTCTCGATATCGTCGGCGCTGCGGACGGGTCCTGAGGAAATTTATGCTCGCTCGGAAAGGATTCCGGCATCGGAAGCCGGGCAAAATGACGTGACGCGAGGTGCCGGTGTATTCAATTACCGTTCGCGTTGTGTGCGAGCGCCGGGAGAGGGTGCTCACCCCCCGTTTTTTTACAGCCTAGACCGCCGCAGGCCCTTGTCAATAGACTCTCCGCGAAGTTCCAAGTTAATTGGGAGGGGAACATAGTTCGTTTCATCGAGTTGCGTAAGCGGCGGAGTTAGGATCGTGAGCAGGGAAAAATATAATCGTTGCCTTGTATACCCGATTGACACCGTTCTCAACTGCCAGCGCGTAGTTTAGAAGGCAATTATGACAAGATTCGCGTGATTGATACGAGCTATTGAGCGTAGTAAAGGGGAGAGATCGACGATAAGTCATCATTCCGGTTGAAATAAAACGGCTGGTAGAAAGGCCGTGACAGTGAGTTAGATTGAACCCGTATCGTCGTATTGAGCCAACATTTAGGTAGACTTCTGTAGGGCGCTCGGAGCGGCATACACGTCGGGTCATTATGCGTTTGTTTAATACACCGGCCCAGTATCTCGTTCCCCCATCTCCCTTCCTCATTCAGCGCGTACACACGCTTCCGTTTGACTCCCTCTGGCGCAGGGTAGGCGCGACCTCTCTGTCTTTCCTGCCCTCTCTACGGCCGATGTACCGATGATTCGAAGTGAATTCAATACCCAGGGCACTGTGTTACAGAATGAAAATAAACTAATTAACCCGTCGGGACAGGCATCGTATTTCCACCGGAAATTCGACAACGAATTTCTACGTAGAGCCGCGGTGATCGAACGGGAATCATTAACAGTCGGCCACGGGCGAAATAGATTTTTTTTTTCCCCCCCGCCATTCCTCTTTTTCTGACCGTAACAAAGTCGGACCGCGCGCGGCGCAGGTGGACAACGAAATGCCCGCACGAGGGTAAAAAACGATCGCTCTGACTCGGAGTACCTTGGACAGCGCGATGTCGTGCGCGCGAACGAGGCGCCGTTCCGCGGCGAGACAAACGAGAAATCGGAAACTTTATCAAACGAATACCGCTCAATTTACAAAGCAACGCTCGCGAGTATCTCGTCGCCGCCGAATATCTCCGAACGATCGGCCAAAGAAAATCGCGCCGAAATCGTCGAAATCCTTCGCGCCATCGATGAGTTTTGACCTCTCGCGGTACAGTCGTCGTACGATTCTAGATTCAACGGTATGCGCACTGTTTTTGACTCGAATGTCAATTATACGGGCTATGATTTCCGCATTGGAATCCATTATCTCATTTGCGCACGAGCGAGATTATGGATCAGCGAATACGATTATGCGAAACGCAAATCCGTATCTCCCGATATCGAATGATCCGATATGTCGATCCGACCGCATGCCGAATCAAAATTATTCGGCTTTCGATGAGCAGCGGATGCGACTGTTGATTTTCGCCATTGGTAACGCGAATGTCTTCGACGATCGAAAACGACTGCACTCTTGCTCCGCGCTCGAAATAACGTTAATGTCGGACAAGTTATAGAATCTTCGTCCGCGGCGCGCCGAGCGAGTACACTCCTGTGTACGACTGAAATTGCCAAAGTAATTAGCGCGGCGAAATAAGCTCGGTGTACATGGCCCGGCCCGGAAATTCGCCGTCGAATTTCCGTACCGCGATGGCGCCGAAACGATATCGTTTACGGTTTCCTGCATGGCAAGCGAGCTAACAGTCGAGCTAGCGCCAGCGACAGAACGCTCGTGCGCGCGCGCGCGGGCGCTCTCGTGCACCCTCACGATTATATTGTGTCCCTTGTTCCCACTTCTGTAACGACCTCTGTAAACGGCGCCAGTTTACAGAGCGTGCCCGTCTCTTTCGCCACTCACAACTCGCGCCCCCACATAATTTCCGCTAATCCCGTCAAGGAAACGTTCCGCTCCGCTCGCCAGAGACTTTCGGTGTGGGCCTCGCGCTGGCGAACGGCAGGAAAACTTGGCGACCGCTGGCTGGACCGACAAAAAGTGCTCACCTAGTGTCTCCCGGTGCCATCCTGGCCAACGGGCCTCGGCCGTGTGCACGCGCACGCCCGTGAATTCGCGCAACCAGCTAAATTGCACTATCGATTGGCGCGAACCGGCGAGCTTCCTAAGCGTCGGCCAGCTGGCCAAGTGTGCGGCGATTCTCCTGTTTTTCGGTATAATGCGGAAATCGTACCGTGCATTCGGTGCGTCGCAACGACCGTCGGCCTGTGTCCGTGCTCCGTGCATTTTATCCGGCGAGACGATTCGAAGGCCGTCCGCCCGCGCCGAACACAATGCGCCCGCAAATGCAAAACACGAAGGGCAAGCCTGCGGTGACACAGGAACACGCCCACGCGGCCAATGTCAACGCGCAATTTTTTACTATCTCCTCCTCTCTCTCTTTTCCGAACTTTTTTTCCGCCTCCCTCCCATCGTTCCTGCCCCAGCCGAGCGTATGTCTGAGGAAAAGGTCACGTGCCTTTGAAGCCGAAATTCCATTGGCCGACGCCGAGGACGACTCGCGGGAATGTGTCGTTCGGCAAAAAAAAGGATCCGGGTGTAACGTACATGTACGTCAGGTGTCAAATGGTGGAAATTCGACAAGCGAATTTCTGCGTTCGTCGTGTCGGCCACACTGTATAGGTGGGTAGGTACGAGGTACCTATACTTCGCTTACGATTGCGCCTATGTCTGCCAGACGGTCTGTCGGGGTGACGCGGACTCGCTCATTCTTCCCTTCGGCCATTCGCATGCAACGGATCCGGCCGACAATTGGAAAACGTCGCTTGCCGAATTTAAGCGGCAAAGGAAAGTGGCCGCGTCTGACGCGCGAAATTTCGAGGCTGCCGTGCATATGCGGCTGTTTCGGGACGGATAGAAGTCACGTCTCGCGGGTGGCCTTTGAGGAGGAAATCCTATCAGGTGAAGCCACCTTCGGGGCTGTCGTGAGAATCCTCGTGCGTGCCATGTCGCATAAACTAGACCACCATGATCGGCGGATGCCGGCGTCGAGCCGTCCAAAGGCACGGCGTTCAACGCTTTTTATTCCCAATGCAATATAAAAAGAGTCGATAGGTCGAAGATGTCGCAGAGAGTGGAGTAAGAATCCTCGATGTTTTCGAGAAGATTTCGTCCCTGTCGTGGAATAAAATTTCGGTCGAGGCGGCATATTTTTGCGCCGTACTGTATACAGTGCGACAATTATGTATTAAGACTGCCTCTAGAAAACACAATTAAAACACGATATCTGCTAATTTTTCGGTATATTTATTCGAAATATTCCCCTCCTGATTCAATACAGTTGTTGCATCGATTTAATAGTGATTCAAACGCGTGTTCTAGCTCATTTTTCGGAATTTCCTCCAGTGCCCACGTCGAAGCCCGTTGTATGGTTTGAATTTCGTCAAAAAAGCATTCTTTCAACTATAATTTCAGTTTCGGGAACAAAGAGAAGTCGCACGGTGCCTAATCAGGTGAATACGTCGGATGATTCAACACACAAACCTGATTCCGAGCCAAAAATTGACGAACAATGAGTGCTGTGTGTCTCGGTGCATTATCGTGCAACAGAGTTCGTTCAATGTGTGTGGAACAAATTTTGCACAGGCCTTTGTTTTGCCCAAATCCTCGTGAAGAGTGAGTCGGATAGTTTCTCTGTTGATGTTTAAGGCCTTTTCCATAATTTTCAGTGAAGCAATGCGGTCTTCTGCAATAAAATCACGAACTTTCTGGATCATTTCCGGCGTCCGAACTGAAATTGGCCTTCCTTCTTTTATTTCATCTTCCAGCGACTCTCTGCCATCCACAAAACGTTTATGCCATATAAAAACATTTGATCTTGATGAACAAGCATCGCCATACGCTTGCTGCATCATTCGGAATGTTTCTGATGCACTTTTTGCGTGGAATTTAATGACCGCTCTCTGCTCGATGTTAAAATTTCAACATCAAACGAAAACGTGTTTTGCAAAATGAATTTTAATAAATATTAAATGTCAACCAAATGTCATGAAATTTTTACAGCTAGTAGAGGAAGGTTGAAGCTTCAAAACGCATGTGCTCGCACCTAGATGGCGCGCTTGGTTGCTGAGATATAATTCGAGTCTTAATACATAATTGTCGCACTGTGTATGTAGACGCGCTCGATTAAATCTGCTAACGTAAATACGGGAGTGAGCAGATAATTGGAACTTGTACATCATTATTTGAAATATCGAAATTGTTTGACAGCGAGAAGCTATTATCTGCAGATAGTGGAATCAAATGACCCGTCAGTAAACGATGTTCTCCGACAAAGCGTGAAGCGGAGAAACAAATGTAAATTTTCCAAAATTTCAACGAAATAATCCATTCTACTGCGATGCGTGAAAATGTCCATAACGATGGGAGGTATGCCGAGGGGAATAATGCGAGAAACGAGGAAGCCGTCGAATTTTTAAATTCGCTCATTTCCGCTATCTGGCGCCCAACAAGTTTATCGAGCCACGCCTCGGGCGTAACACGATTCCCACGCTTAGGAAACGTTCTCGACTCGTCTCAAACATCGGAACCACCCCCCCCCCCCCCGTACACGGTCGTAGAATCGCAGGGAGACCGATAATTGCCACTCCCGCTACCACGGACTCCTTCTCATCTTTAATGTACTCGGAACGATTATGGGCGGCGACTCCGCGTCGCGTCACATGACAACTCGAATCTACCCGGGATCGATTTTATCATCGCGCCCTCCCCGCTGGATCGTCCCCCCCCCCCCTCCCGCCAATTTCTTCAGCTCCCAACTTGCTCCCGACTTACGGAACGCCATTTGTCTCGGACTCTGACGTCCGAGCGACGCCGCGCGTCCCGAAACTTTTCCCGAACAAAGCGCGCCCCGTCGAACTCCCAGTCACACGTCTGATTCCAGACTCGATGCGATTCAAATTACCATTTATACGCCGTTAACAGTCGGACAGAGAACGGCCAGATGAAATTCGCTGTCGAGTTTTCGTAAGCGCTCTCGCCATTTAAATAATGCAGCGCATACCCGGGAAGTACATATTCGTAAGTACGAAAGGCAGTGTAATGGAATCGTAGAAAGAACATTCGAAGCTCCTATTACTCCCATTTTGGCAGTCAAGCGGACGTTAACGCGGTTAAACGTTCGTGAAACGCATTGAACTGCGCTAATAACAGCTCCTAACCTGTCACGCGACAACCGGGTCGGAATTGACCCATGCGCCATCGACAAACTCTTCCAACGACGAGACGCCGTGCTGAGAATTAGATCCGTACACCGTGCGCGCCCGGTGGAGAGCTCTAAACGATTTAATGAATGCGTCGTCTCGTCCTGAATGACTTTGGGGCGAGTTTTTACGGCAGCTGCGGGGTTTTCATTTGCGCGGCGTCGCTCGCGAAACTAAATCTTCCACTTTTCGTCGCTTCGGCGATCCCGACGGCGGTGTTCAACGACGATGGGCCCACGCCGTCGGCTTCCTGCTACTTCCTTCCGCAGCTTCCGCAGTCGTCCGCAGTCGTCCGCGCCGTAGGAAGGCTAAGGACGTCGTGGGACGACTTACTCGCCGGGCTTTAACGCTGCTAGGGAGCGCGGAGAAGGATTTCCCGGGATTTCGACTGGCCCGCACTTCGGCCTGCCGACGTCCTTTCGATTACCCGCTCGAATGAGAGGATCATCCCGTGAGTTATCTGCGCCTTCACGAGACGAGACGGAACGCCACCGGTGCCCGACCTCCGCAGTATCCGATTGACCCTCTTCCTCCCCCTCCACCCTCCGCCCTCCGCCCTTCGCCTCGCTTGGCGAAGGAATTTTTCGTTAATCGACCGGATTCAGGCCGCCGCCGACGTCGCTCTCGACTTCCGAGCCCATTTTCGGAGAGGAAAACGACGCGTGAGAGGACGATTAATTATTTTCCGGCTGCGACGAGGAGGGTGGTAATCCCGGTTTTTTGTCTTCGTCGGCAGGGTCGACGAGTTCGGACGGTCGGGAAGCTTTAAATCATTCTCTTAGGCCGCGGACTCGAGGAAGTGGGCCAGTGGCAGTCGTCGGCGACGTTGACGGAGACGGTCGATGATTTCTCAAAGGGAGTCTGAGGGGTACGCTCGGGAAAGTTGTATTGACCCTGAAGGGGTTGCTAATGCGCGGCATACAACTGATTGGGTACAGAAGTAAGACGTAAGTTGGGAAACTGCCAAGTAAACTTGACACGCTTCGATTTCTCGGGGCAAATCGTCTTAATAGGATGTAATAACGCGCTGTCGATCGGAAATATATTCCTAAAGTCGTTGATACGTGTTATTTTTGTCTATACTGGCAGCGACACGAGCGATCTTGAAAATTGGTCCATCTTGTTCCGTAACGAAATTTCGCAGCCCGCCGTACGTATACGCACGTGCCAGAATATCTCTCATCCAAACAATGGCTACACGTTAATCTCCGGCCCCACCCTCCGGAAGCCGAAAGCGGTCAGAAATAATACTGCCATCCTGGCTAAAGTCAGTGACGACTAGCCTAACAATAACAGAGCGACGACACGAAACAAGCGGCAATCATCCGTCGCACTCGCGCACACCCGTACGTGCGCCCCATGTGAACGCACGTTTACGCACGGCAGAGCAGTGCGGCGCCAAGTTGCACGTACCAAGAGACAAACAGAAATTCTGCAGGACAGCAGGTCAGTCAGCGCCACAGGGTTAACCGAATTAACTTACTCCGTGCCTGGCGTTGACTTGTTCAAATATTTGAATCCTCTCCATGCGCCCGCTCTCGCGCGCGTGCGCGCACGCTCCCGCTCTCGAGCTCTCCGTGTCGGCGAGGGTTCGCGATCGTGAGCGAGGCCGACAATGGACACGTTCCTCGTCTCGTCTCGGCAAACGCGGCCTCGCCAGGAAAAATACGGCCGCGAACGAGGCTCTACACTTCCGCTCGGCGGGAAGAGGTTCGAGTCGAGGCACGATTAACGA
Organism: Anoplius nigerrimus; assembly: GCA_914767735.1. NCBI lineage: Eukaryota > Metazoa > Arthropoda > Insecta > Hymenoptera > Pompilidae > Anoplius > Anoplius nigerrimus. The sequence continues at coordinate 14,422,330 of OU612078.1, forward strand.
TTTCGATCACGTAGCGCGCCTCGATCGTTGCAGTAAATAAGCGTCCGGCTGTTCGGGATCCCGGAATGGTCCGCGGAAGAACTTAGAGTCCGTTAACGGAGAAGAAGTGTTATTGTCTCTCGGGGAATTAGTGGCGACTTAATGCAGACAATTTTCACGGTACGTTTGCCCGCGCGCCCCGCGAGGGAACGGAGGCGGACTCTGACGGCTATCCGAGCCTCCGTACCTACCTCCGCCACCGCCGCCTCCTTCGGGGGACTTTGGGGAGGTGGCCTCTACCGCGCCGTCTCGTATTTCCGGCTCTTTAGCCTCTTTAAGTTCCGGGCGCGCGCAAAAACCGCAGCGCGCCGTGCGCCGGGGATAAATCCTGATTCATCGCGGCTGCACGCAGCTCGCTTCTCTTGCGTAAATCTGACGCGATTCTCGCCGGAACGCTAGCATGCATTTTTAAGACACTGCCTTCTGGTAATGGGCGGACTCAAAATGCACGCGAGCACTCTTTCCCTCCCCTAGACGCCCTCACTCCCTCCCTCTCTCTCTCTCTCTCTCTCTCTCTCTCACTCTCTTCCGCGCGCTCGTCTCCTGCCCGTCTTCTGTTCGTTCCTCCTTCTGCTTGCCGAGCCAGCGATAGAGGCAAAGAACGAGCAGACGGTGGTGGTGAGGTAGGAGGTGAAGGAGGAGGGAGAAAAATGTCTTTTCCAAGAGACGCCACGGACGTCAGGCTCTCGTGGAAATGAGGAAGATGAAATTCCTCGGCACAGAGACCAACCGAGAGTAACGCGGGTGTACACTTTAAAATACGTTCCTAATGCGTTCCTCTCGGCGAAAAGGAGGAAATTAAAGTTTCGCGATGCGGCGCTACATCGGAGTCATAACGAGCCCACGCATGCGTGCTCCAGCGAACGACTGTTGTACAGTAGGCAGGTATGTCTCGTACGTACGGGGCGTGCGTATATTGAATCGCGTTAGCCTGCGTTTGGCTTCTTTCGTAACCAGCGACGCTCACTCTCTGCCCGCTGACTCGAAAGGGCGCACAATTGTTATATTTCGGTACGCTGCTCGCAGCGCGGTCGTTACCGTAAAAAGTATGCCATATTAGCCATTAAAGCTGTGACCTAAGCCGAGAGTCGTCCATCAGTCGTTCCGTTAACGATTCTACGGAGCAACGCTAACTGCACAAGTAGCGATTATCTTCTCCACCGATGCCCGCCGCTGACGTTCTCAACCGTTTGATATACGTCCGATATACCCGTTGTCAGCGGGCCACGCTCAACTCCGAATTAATTCGAGCGCGACTAACAACGGTACACGATCAGCTTCCTTTATGACCCCTCGCCCATTCCTTTCTCCCGGATTATCGGCCGAAATCGCGCAAAGTTGCTCCGCACCGTTCGAAACGTATAATATCGATATCTACAGATGAATCCATCACTTCTGCCGCGTCCGCTCCTACTTTTGCAATCGCTTCTGGTACAAGCATTTCCTTTTTCACCGCGTTCTCAATATCGTACGTATTTTGTACGTTCGTCAGGCACTGAACAAGTCTCCCCCGTCCTTCCCCTCTCTCTCTTTCTTCTTTCCCCCGGATTCCGTTCTGCCTTCACGTTCGCTGTTTTCCTCGCTCCGTTCTCGTTTCCCTTACCGCCCACCCCATCCACTGTCGCACCCTCCGCCTTTCCCGTCAGTCCCACTTTTTCATTCTACCGATCCAAATCCCCCCCACCCACCCTTCGATTCCCCCTATTTTCGCCTACCGGATCAATCTTCAGAATGCAACCATCGCAAGTCGTGCATGACGCTCTCGCGTCGATTCCATGAATCGTACCTCGCGAAAGAAATCCACGCTCGAGAGAGCGATATATTTTCATCTCGCCATCCGGTATCGTCCACGCGTGACTCGTCACGGCGTTGCACTCGACTGGAAGAGGAAAATTGCGAATGCCCCGTAGACGAGGTTGGTGGGAAGGGGGATGCGCGCGGCGACGAGCGCCCCGCGGACTCGGCGCGAGAGCGCAAAACGCCTCGCTTCGACGACACCGCGATTATTCCCGACAGACGCCATGCATCAAAACTATGAATTCCGGCACGGCGAGTAGCTGCGCTTGTCCCCAGGAGGGCAAGCGCGACTCTTTTCGTCTTCCCACGGCAGCCTTCTCTTGCCGTCCCAAAGTACCTACAGCCCTTCAGGCCCTATCGCTTACGCCTCGTCCTGTAACTGTCGTCCGTTTCGGCTGTACGCCCCTATCCTGGCTTTGCAACAGCTCGCGTTCTTCCCAGCTCCGAGCGAATCTTCCACGTGGATGTATGAACGTCATCCGCACGCGGATTCTCGGGCAGGGGCGAAGGGAAGTAACCGGAGACCCGAGATGGAAAGGGACAAGACTAAAGACGTGAGAAAGGTAGCGGGATATATACCTATATATATATATATACCTATATGTATATCAAGAGAGAGGGAGGAACAAAGAGGGATAAAGTTGCACTGTGTGCACTTCATATCTATGCATGAGTCGGTAGCCACGTGTGACACGCTCCTCCGGCATGTCGCATGAACGGCCTCTGCGGGAACACTGGCGCACGAGAAAGTAAACGTGAGCGCGAGAAGTGTTGTACGTACACTCGGATAAACGCACACCGTGGCGCCGACTCACGTGTACTCGGCCCCGTGCACACAGCGAACGTCCCGTGCGTTACATACACATCAGCTGGACGTGCAGTTCGCCTATTTCGGTACGTGGCTACGGTACATCCCTTCCTACCGACGAATGTGCGTCCCTGTACGTGAACCCTTGTACGCGACCCTGTACGTGCGTAGTCGAACAGGGAGAACGGAGGAGAGCGTCCGCGCGCGCGCGCGCTCAAAATGTCGAGGAAGGGAGCAAAAGAGTGCGAGTAACTGAGAGGAAGCTACACAGAAAGAGAGGGAGAGAGAGAGAGAGGGGAAGGTACAGAGGGCGAGGAACACAGAAAGAGAGAGACGAGGGAGGAGGGGGGTAGTCGTGTGTGTCTATGAAGGGTAGTTAGCTGGCGCCCGGTGGTTGCGGCGTTGGGGTGTGTGGTGGTGAGCCGGGATCGATCCAGGGACCACGGCATCATCCTCTAACCCTCAACGACCGACTCAACCCAGCCCTGCGTCTCCACTTCCACAGAGCCTCACTTCCAACCCCATTGCACCCCCGCTTTCTGCAGCCCCTTCTCCCCTTTGGCCCACGTCCCCTCGCCACGTGAATCTCTCTCGCTCCCTACCCACCTCCCTCCCAGCCTCTCGCTCCTACCCTCTCGGTTGCGCGCCTGCTCCGTCTGCCTCTCTTGCCCACCTACACCCCCCGTCTATCCCACCCCCGCGCTGTTCCCCAATCGCCGTCGCCTTATGGAACTCCTCTATCACGGACAAATAAGGCCTGCATACCGGGCACACGGAGCATGCCGCAAGTGCACACGTCCTTCTTACACCGACCGATCTTCCTCCTCTCTCCTTGTCTCGCTTCATTCCACCCTTCATTCCCTCCCCATCCCATTCTCCAGCGACCCTAGCACCCTCCGGCTAGCCCCGTCTTTCGGCCAGCCTCGTCTCACCTATCTACCTGTCGGTTTCTCTCTCTCTCTCTCTCTCTCTCTCTCTCTCTCTCGCTCGCTCGCGCTCTCTCTGTGTCTCTCTCCATCTCCGTCTCTCCCTCTCTCTCTCTCTCTCGTCAGCAACATGTCGCAGATAGAACTGTCGCTGGAATCGAAGATAGCTCGGCCGGATAAGTGGCAGACAAGACGGTGGTCCGACCAGCCGATGCGCAGCTTGATAAGAAGTACATTATTCTCGACGATATGAAACAACGTAACAGGTTAAAATAGAGCAGTGCCCGGATTCGCGGGTAGATAATTCGAGCCAGTTGCTTCTGAGCTGGTTAATTTAATAATTGTTGAATGTGATGCTGTTTGTCATTTTTACAGAGCATTTCTATGTTACGTAAACTTTCCGAGTCTTGGTCACAATGTCGTGTAGTGGCAAGAAAGTGTGACAGAGCAATACGAGCAACATTTGCAAATAACGGTGTCTTAAATATCACACGAATCCATGAAATCATGTTAAAAAGCCAGTACAAACTCGGTGCGCGCTCTAATCCAATCAGAATGCGCACGGCGAGGCAACGATCAGAGCGCGTAATGATAAATGGTAAACAAGGAATAATTAAAATTTTAGTAAAATCGTCTCACGCGTTTGTTCTGATCCGCGCTTGGACTCCTTCGTTAACTTTCGCGCGCAACTTTTTACATTGGACGCTGGCTTTGTCGCGCGCAAAGTACCGCGTTTCAAGTAATTAGTCCGTTCGCCGTGACACGCGTAATTTGATTAAACGCGTGCCCGTCTTTTTACTTTCGTCCAAAATCCACGAGCCGCGCGCGCGCGCCCGCGCACGTACCATAAAGTCGGAATGAAAGCTGCAGACATATAGGCTATGTGCATGCATCCGAAATGCATCACAATTGCGAATCCCACCCCGTACGCGAACGCGCGTGCGGCTCTTATTAGTGAAAGGATTAAAATATCGCGGCAGAGAACTCGGCTGACGCACGACAAGCGCCGGACTTATGCTACTGTTTCATCACTGTGTACGGCGAACGCTTTGTCTCCACCAAAGCGTACCGAGCCGAGTGCGTGTCATGTTCCCAAAGTGAGAAACACGTTTCCAGCTGCCTCTTCCAGTTTGCATGCTCCTCAGAGAGGCGATCTTTCAAGAGATCGCAGCGAAAAATGCTTCAAGTGAAGCGGAACCGGATAGGAAGCGTCTCGCGTTTCACGAAACTAAACAGAGAAATTCGGAATAATCGATCCTTCGCCGGGAGAATAATTGTCGAGAAAGGAATATGTTCTCAAGCACTCGCGTAGCTCGATCGACGCTCAAAATATGTACGGTGATCAAATAACTCAGTGATCTAGTCTTGTCACCTGTCATTAGCGACTATCTTGATACGGTTTGTAACTTGTTATAAGGAAAGACTGATATTTCATATATTGTTGTATGTTTATTTCTCCGTTGAGAATGTATGTACTATAGTGAAACAATCGTTATCTAAATACTATGTGAATTTCTGCTATATGTGTTATTAATTGGTGTGTCGCAGACTAAACTAATGAATAATTTCCGGTACGATATTAGCAGGGAAAGAAGGTAAAGAAGCAGAAACGGGAAGAATCCTTAGGATTGATCACTCGTGCATGGTTCGTGTACGACAAAGGTGTGAGAAATGAAATATGCAAATTTGCTATATGCAAGAGGTCACAACACATGTATAATACTTATCGACGTCTAACGTGTTATACTCGACTCTCCCAATGTTCAATGAAGAAATAGGCATCAGCTCGTGCATCATTACCATTCAATGACTTTTTCTTTGCACTCAACTACCTCGCCCCCAAAAGATCACCTGCGTTCACAGTGAACCTTCGATTGGAAGCTCGACAAGGCCGCGGATAAATGACTTCAAAATTTCGCAACAAATCCTACCCAGTTGAATATCGTGCGAATCCGCCAGGTGTAGAGGAGCCCGTTGCTTCGTTCGCGAAGAAGGCTAAAGAGATTACTCGATGGCACTGGCGTGTCAAAACGATTAATAGCCCGGCATAATCGACAATACTATTCTCGTTCCTTTTGAACGTCTTCGAGGTAACCGTCCCATTGAAGACGAGGGACAAGTTCTCGAACGACCGATTATTCAAGCTGATCTGGGTAAGAAAAATATTCATCGACGCACGCCGCTCGCTGCGATAAAGAGGAGGAGTAGGAGGAGGAGGAGGAGGAGGAGGAGGAGGTGGTGGAGGAGTAGGTGGAGGGTAGACTTAGATCGCGCCGGTTGTCGAGGCGAAAAGAGACGTCAAAGGGGGGTAATAGGTGGAACGGTGGAAGAAGACGATCGCGACGTCGTTCTTTGATCATCGCCGGTTGTCTCCGCGTCCTCTCTGTCGTCGCAGACGAGACGGCCGCGCCCGCGCGCGCGTACCGTCGCGAGCGGGGGAGAGATGAATAATCCCTTTTGCGGATCTTTCATCCGTTCGCGGAATAACATGGAGTCACTTCCATGCACCGCCTTGAGGTTCCGCTTCCGAGAGAACCCCCCGAGAACTTATCCTCCCCGTTCAAGCGGGTGCATTTAATTGGATGGTAACGACCGGCGCGATTCTCAGATTCAACGGTATCGTTGCCTCTCCCTTTCTTTCTCTCTCTCTCTCTCTCTTTCTCTCCCTCTCGGTCCAGCTCTCGCATTTTACCGGCACCCCCAACCCTGTGGCCCCAACTGTAATTCTTAACAAGCAACCTCCAGTCCAACGCCCAGGCTCATGGATTTCAGTTCCTCAACTTCTCTCACCTCGTTAGGCACTTCCTCTTCTTTCTCTCGACGGGCGCGGTTCCGCGATCGTTAAACGAAGTTTGTCTTCGCTCGGCGAGCGAATTTCGAATAAATAATTGGAATAGAAGAGTGGGGGCGAGCGAGGGAGAGGGCCGGGGCGCGATATTCCGTGATAGCTCTCGCCCGAACTAAGGACGACGAAAATTATCCTCGCCGGACCGGACTGTAGATCAACTGGAACGTCGTAATTATTTTCGCTCCGATGCGGCGAGTTTTACGGGGGTGGAAATTTCCGCGTAAATCCCGGCAGCGCCGTTAGCCTGCATTTAATGCACTACGCGGCCCGTATCGCGAAGAAGGGACATCTAATCGTAAATAGCGGTATCTATATACCGCGGTAGCCGCGTACGCCATTTGCTATTTTCCGACGTCGTTCGCTCAGTCGAATTCCGACTGGCGGCCAGCTGCGCCGAGTGACGAAATCGAATCGTCCAATCGCCGACAGTACTCGACCGAATCTATATCCAACCCCCGCGCTCCGCCTCTCCCATCCATTTCCATATAATCCAGAGGCATCGCCTTATAGAGGTTCTACATCAGGGGATAATAAGGCTCGCATGCCAGGCACGAAGAGTATGGCATGTCGTTAAACGACCTCCTCGACTTCCCTTAAGAATTTTCCCTCTTCCCAAGAGCATACCCCTCCCCCACTACCCGCCTTTGCCCAGCTCACTTTCATCCGGCACGACCTCTTCAGCGGAGGAGAGAAGACGAGAGAGGAGCACCTGCACTCGAGTTGGCGCGATAACGATTCCGCCGTTGGAAAGATGATTGTCGATGTGATCACGTCGTTCTTATTCGCGATCATCAATCGCATTCGATCTCGTGTCTCCGGGAAGCCTTCGAGCCTCCCCCGTGCCAGTCCGACGGCACCCCGTCGACTCTATTAAATTCTGTGCGCGCATTTTCGAAACGTGATCGCGCGTAAACGGCGGGAATCGATTGTGTTTCTTCGCTGACGCGCTGTAAAGCTCCGATTTCGTCGGACGTGACGGCATTGTGCGTGCACGGCGTATCGCCGATATTAGAATAAACGGATAATTGCCCCTCGTCCGAATATAATAGACGTCACATTCGCGCCGAATTAAATCCAGTTGTCGGCGTACCGCTTAACGGAACGGACGGCCCGAATAATACGTCGGCGATGTGTCATTTTGCGCGCGCATACCGGATTTTCCGCTTTTACACGAGTTAATGTGCGCCGAGAATGGCGAATTATGCGAGTTACCGGCATGACGCGCGTGCGAATAAATATTGATCAAAAATTTGAATGATACAGTAATACACTCGCAAAAAGATATTAATAACAGCGTGGGCACGTTCTTGATATACTTACACACTGACAAATACGCGGATGTAATATCTATATTTTTGGCCGGGATAAATGACTCCGCCGAAAAAAATGATGTAATCGACGCTGCGTCTGGTGGTGCGAAAGAAGCTATTTCGATTAAACCTTCGACACGAACACCCGTGGCAAATATTTCGCGGCGTATAATACACCCCCCCACTCTCCCCCAGTTGCCGTTTTACGACGCGGTTCGATGCCGAACGTAACCAGAGCACGTTAGCGTCATTTTTTAAATACGCTCCATCTCGGAATTTTTCATCACATGCCTGTCAGGGGTTAATATCCGACGCGCACGATCGCTGGCGTGCGCCGGATGAAACTCCGAAATGCAACCTCCAGAGACACCCTGCCATCGGCCAGCCACCCTGATCACTCGGAAACTGACTCGCAAGCGTCTGACAGCTGCGTCGAGTTAACAGTGCCGCGAAATGACTATCAAGACGGACACTGGCCAGTCATTAAGCCAACCTTACGGACGAATGGTCGCACTCGGCTGCAAATAGCCTCGGCTAACGAACGACCTCGAGCAGCGACGCAAAGCGGCAGCAACAAACACAACTTTTTCAACTCGCACTTTGTCCCGCGGCTTGTTCGGGTCTTAATTTAAAAAGTACGAGCTCCCCGGGAATTTCGGGCTTGGAATATCTTGGGGAAATTTATGCGACCGACACCCGGAAACAGCCGGTACGCGAAATGACGGTCACGAGGAGGATACCGTGCAGGACGATGACCTCGAATACGGCGTTATACCGAGCCATGCACGACATGCAAGTACAGGCGCACGGACCCGCCACATACCGAAGCGTCCCCGCGCCCTCCTGCTCGGCGAGCCTCCCCAGAATTAATTGCCTCCGGCAAATTAATTTATCAAAGATGATTTAAAAGGCAGATACGCGGCATTAATTTAAAGTTAAGCCGAACGACGCCGGAGAATCTCCCGATCTCCGTGCGGACTGCGCGGATATCCTATACGCTGCGCCGGGTTCTTAATCCGGACCGTTCTGCCAAAAAGTTCGGCCAACTTCCGCGTAAATACGTCGCTCGGCGAAAAATGATGTCGCCCCATGATTTAGCGCCAGATGACGTTTCCCTAATGTTTGTAATGGCCGTTTCGGAGCCCCGCGGTCTAATACATTCGGCTACGGGCCACATAAATAAAGGCGTCATTTTTCGGCCGGTTGCGGGACACAGATTTTTTACGCACGTCGTAAATGTCTGCTATCCACGTACTTGAATGTGAAGTTACGCGCGTCTGTCGCCGAGAAGCGGGGAAGTGACGTGTGCGCGAGAACGACAGGTACGGGAGACGTTTGTAGCGGGTACTCGATCCGAAATCCCGTAGCTCCGCAAACAGATTCGTCCCTCTGTGAATGCCGAGATTTTCCCCCGCCGCCCTCCTAATTTATGAATGACGATTCCGGCGACGTACACGTGACATTGATTTAAACTCTCGCCGCAAGTGCATTCTGCGGTCGGCGCGCTGCTGTCTTCGATTCACCGCAGTCCGCCGTGGCGAACTTTCGGCCAACTTTTCCGCAAACGTAGTCCGACGAACAAGTGTCGTTGACGCGGAAACACCTGCGCGGCCGAGGGGCGAGCCAAACAATTATGCCGACGACGCTGGCGACGACGTTGGCGACGATCATCTCGAATTTCCCGCTTCCGACAGTGTTATCCTCTCGTCCGACGCGCCGAAAGGATTGTCTGGCCGGAATGCAGAGAAAGATGTCGAGAAAGACCGCGGGGAAAGGCCGCGGGGAAAGGCGGCTGGAAAGGCGGCCTCGCGGGCAGCTCCGCAGAATTAATTACTGGCCCGAAATTCATTTGTCAAAGGTGAGTAATGCCGTGTTATACCGTCGAGCGCAAGATTCCTGAACGCCTTTATAAATGGCCTCTCTAGCTAGCCGAGCAGGAAGAGGAGAAAAAGAGGGAGAGAGTGAGAGAGGTGAGGAAGGGAGAGAAAAACAGAGAGAGAATGTGCGCTCGGTACTTCTTCTTCCCCTTTTTCTTATCCGGACGCTTCGTAGTCCAATTATATAGCTTAGTGTTCGATGCTGCCGCGGACGTTTGTTCGCCATGCCAATTAAGTAATGAGAACAACAGCATCGAACGCCCGACAAACATCAAAGGGTGTCTCATGTACATACTTCGCCATTGATTTCAGCCTTGGTACATCCACTCTGACACTAACAGCAAAACCGTTCTGGCCCTTTATGCTTCTCGTTCGCACTTAGTCTCTCTCTCCCTCTTCCTCTCTCTCTCTCTCTCTCTCTCTATCTCTCCCTCTCTCACCCTCACCCTCCGAATCCGGCTGTTTATTATCGGTCATACAAGCGCCGGTGGCGTGCGGTGCGATGTACGTAGCTCTGGCCATGTACGCCCGGTATCAGTGACGGGCTCAGCCGATCTTCGAAACTTGATAGTCCAGAAATTAACGCAAGTATCAGTGGCCTGTCTGAGCGCGAGGATATCCGTTTTAACGAATACGCTCGAGCGCAATAGCCGCTCGCATCTGGGTCGACCGTAAAGCAGCGATTCCCCAGCAGATAATATCAACAAAACGTAAGCCGCCACTCGCCTTAACGTTTGCCGATATGACGCAGTCATAAATTTTGTCGCCGGCTGTACCCGGCCCCGAGTTCCGTAAATTGCGGACATTTAGCGGAAACCTGCGGCGAGCCCTGGCTGACAACGATGTAAGGGCGTGGGTGGAAAGCGTTCATGCACGGACGTGTCGCGATAAAGGCGAGAGGCAAGAAATCGTCACTTCATTTTTCATCCCGAAACGTCTCGCGAGCGATCGCCTCGGGGAGGAGGAAAGGGGGTGGGAAGGGTTTATTTTTGGCCTGGCGTGCACGCGTCGGTGAAACTCAACAGACCCTGTCTAATGTAACGACTGCTGGCTCGATTTTGAATTGTTGCGTCGAGGCGACGGAAGGAAGAGAAGAGCAAGCTGGTCGACAGCGGAAACACACTTGGCCAGACGAGGATACTGGAGGAACGATACTGTCGATTACAGTAATTACGCGTCACGCGCCGGAGTGTCGTGTGAATGAACCGTATAATAATCGACAGCTTGACATGAAAAGGGATTATCAACTTGTTATACGCGAAGAATAGTGCGTCTGTGGTCATAGAGACAAAGTTATCCGCCTGCTTCCTGGAATATGATTTCACCACTAAAACAATAAAATACCATTATCTCAAAAATCTCGCTCAAACCAACCAAAGGTGTACTACAAAACTCAAGGAAAACTTAATTAAAAATTCCATCTCTGGCGAAAGGGGAAACTAGTCGAGAGTCGAAACTAAACCTTTGTCTCGTTCCAACAATTTGCCAATCGAGCGTCACCAATTTCCGCGTAAGACAGATAAAAAGTTTTAATGATCGATCCCCAGGCCGAAATCCGATAACTCTGGGCTCACCGTGCAAATCTTCGTAACGGTAGATTGGAAAATAACAGGGAACGAAAGCGGGGCTCGGAAAAGTGGGCTAGGGGTGGGCGGGAATATCGCGGCAGCGTGAAATCGCGGGACGAATGGGTGATCCGACGCGTCAAAGCCAGGCGAAGCGATAAACGTCACGCCAGTCAAGCGGCTGACCCCCAACGGCCGGGGTCATCGTTGCGTCGAGATCGATCAATGATCGCGTTATCGGGACGCGATGATGTTGACGTTAACGCTGACCTCGTCTGTCGTCGTACGGCGGAAACGCAAGATCTTTATCCCCCTGTCGATGCTCGCGGAAGGGTTGAAGGGAAACCCAAGATTGGAACCTTCGCAGGCCGACCTCTGCGTTCCGTTGCCCGCACGATACGTACGTATTTCCGATGGCCTTGACGCATGCGTGATATACTTGGCGCGCGCATTTTCCTGCGGACGCCTCGAACGAGGATGGAGAGATAGAGAGAATTTACCGTTCGCGCGAATACGATCGGGGCGAGGATGGGACGATGATCGCCGAATGAACGCCGATCGAAATTCTGTACAGAATGATCGCGAGCGTTTCTCAATTTAGCGCGATTTGTACGAACGTTTTCAGAGTCGGCCGACGCGCTCCCGGGGAATGGGGGTCGGTGTTATTGAACTTTTTCCGGCCGCGATCGATTCCGGCGTTCATAGCCGACTTCGCGCGCGATTGAATCGGTGACTGCGCAACAAATATAATTTTAAATATTTTACAGGGCTCTTTCGTTCGGCACACTTGCGGGTGAGCGGGAATTACGGCCAATTCGCACGCGAGGGAGAACTTTCGAGTGGCCGTGCACTCGGCGAATGTATTATTACCGCGGCCAATCAGGATTAACTTTAACGGTATTTTGCGTCGGTGGTAACAGGAATTTTCCAAGAATTTGCGAGAGCGGCGGCGAAGCAGGGAAAAATCTGGAGCGTGGACCCCCCCTGCCGTTCGACGTATTAACTCGAAACACAATATTCCGTAAAAATCATTAACCCGCTCCGCCCCCGAGTGTGCCCCGCACCAAAATTATCCCCCGACGCGGCCGGGCCATATTGAGTGTAATTATCTCGCGGAGAGGACCCTTCCCCCTTTTTCCCCGACTATTAAATTACGCGGAAAATACTTGCGCGCGATACATTTTCCGGAGGGAGAGTCGGGGCGGCAACAAATTGCTCCGCGGCAAAGGGTCGTTTCAAGATTTAACATTTTCCGGGGGACGCCTTGATAATGAGAATTTTAGCTTACGGACGTATTAATAAAGGCCCGACGGTGCCTTTTAGACTCTACGTTTTTCCCTTCCCGCTGTTTAACGGCCGCGCTTTGTTACCCCGCCTCACATCGCAGGCCACGTGTACGCCTGACGAAGAAAATTCCATAAACGTCGCCGAGGTGCTTATCCGCTCTTTACGTAATCCAATAAGAACTCGTCGAAAGCCGACTGAACAATAAATCTTTTCAATCTCTCGCCCGCTCATTAGGAAAAACATCGAGCCGTGGCGAGCGACGCGCGCACATCCGCCGGAAGGAGGCGTATCGCAAATTACATTGTTCCCCACCCGCTCTATATAATTCCGCAATTTACGATTCCGTAGTCTATCCTCGAATGCGCGAGACGGCATTGATTCACGTTTATTCTCCGCGGCCAAAGGTTACACTCGCATGCCTGGGCTAAAAGGAGATGGCCGCTTCTGCTGGAATGGCGAGGGATGGCGGAGGGATGGCGGAGGGATGGCGGAGGGGTCGCTGTGCGGAAAACTGGGAAATATTGTCCCGTTAACGTAGTATTGTCAGGGCTTTAAAGTTCCGACGCGATTGTCGCCTAGTTTACCCGACGCGCGATTCGTGCCCGCAATAAAGAACCCCTCCCCTGTGTCGCAATCTGCGAGTCTCCTCCCGTATTCTCGGCGCTCGCGAGGGAACGGGTCTCAAGGAAAACGAAACTCGCCGAGGACAAATGTTTCCTTTAGGCGCCATCCGATGAATCCGACATGAAGGCAGCGTCAGACTTCGTGACCGAATCCGAGACTCGTGCAAAGCCCCTCTTTTTCCGCGGCCGCGCCGGTGGTTGAATCCACCGAAACAGTCGTCGGGTTTCCGCGACCGGATCTAAATGATAAACTCCGAAGTACGGGGGAGCGAAACAAAGTAGAGAGCGAACGCGGCTTCGAAAATTTGAGGCAACGCTGGCGCGTCACGCGAAATTTAATCCACGGAGAGAATGGATTCTTTCCACCCCCTCCTGTATTTTCATTACCCCCTTTCGCGGCCGACACGAATCTATCCTCTCCTACCTTCGACCCAACGGAATGGTCAGAACTCGCTGATCGAGTAGGTATTCGGCCTATCCGCACGCAAACTTTTCGCCCCGTCCGCGGATGTCAGTCGATCTGACATGTATCGGACGCTTGCGGGCAAAGCGTATTCGCAATTTTTTCACGACCTCCCTGCTTGCGCCGAGGGGCAGATAAGTGTTTACGTAACATTTACGCGACAATGTTGTTTCTCTGCGCGCATTATTCCGTTAAAAAAGCTTTCCGTCATGCCAGACTCCGAGCTACGAACCTAACAACGGGTACAGCGGCAAGATAAAACGGGATTGCGACAAAATTCAGCGAAAATCAATAGCGCGTATGTTAAGGTAAAAAAAAAAAAAAAAAATGTCCAGCGACGGCATTTCATTGGACAGCACGACGGACATAAAAAGCAACTGGGCAGGAGCGCTGTCTCCGTAGAAATCCCATCAGACGTTTTCATCAAGCTTGGTACAGTCTGCACTTATTGGAACGTGTCATTAAAAAAGATGAAGGGGCGTCGGGCGGATACATTCTTTTTTTTACCCCCGCAGAAAGTAGAGTTCCGCATAATTTGTCGATCCCCGAGCGTGACGTCTTATCATCCGTGTCGGCACACAGAATTCAATATGCCGCGGATGGGAACGAGATGCGGAAGGCAGGGGCGGCACACAACGTGCTCCACGGTCAACGGAGTCTCATTAAACGGACGAGCGGCTCGAAATCCTACGTCAGATTCCTTGTATCCGCGCCTGACGTACCCGTAATCCGTTCGAACGATACGTCACGTACGTCGGGAGCGCGCTGATTCCAAATGAAAAAGTTCCCGAAAAAGCCGAAGTAAGCGCATCGTCGAAAATTCATTGCGGCGTGCGCGCGATACTGGGGTTGGAGTAAAAAATAAAAAAAAAACAGAAAGAGCGGGGAAAAAGGGAATGGAGAAAAAAAAACCCGTGCCAATTTGTCGCGTCGCGGGAAAAACGCAGCGCCTCGCGTCTAAGCGCACGGAATTGAATGCGTCGACGGGCGCGAATCAAATGGGACGATGTATATGCGAGGAGAGCACGACGATCGCGGGAGTCTCATTAAAGAGATCGAGGCGCGAAATCGTACGTCTCGTTTCGTCGCATCCTACAGAGAGCCGAAGAGAGGAAGTGAGAGACACAGATAGGGAGAGATTGAATGCGCGCGTGTGTGTGTTCGCAACGTTGCGCGCGGTTTGAGTAGAATCGACACTCCATCGGCGTCTCGTAATAAATTTGTCAAATAAACAGGCGGCACGTCGACTCGAAATGAACCGTGACAACACACGTCGGTTGCCGATGTAATTGCAATCGGTTCCCTATAATTCGTTCGCGCGCTCCGCCTCCCCACCTCCTTGTCTGAAGCACTGTCTACAGCAAATTTTATCCGACGCAAATATTTCCGCGCAATTAAATAAGGCCGACAGGCGAGATAATTACATCTAGTGCGATTCCTGCGGCAAAATCCCCTCATTACGAATACGGAGTTAATGATTTTTGCCGCACTATTTTGTCGAGTTTCCCTCTTTCCCCCATCCCTCTCTCCCTCTCTCCCGCCCTCCCCCTCCTCTCAATCCTGACGTTAACAGCCATCGCCGAATGCGTCGTAATGAGAATAATGGCGTGGCCTTCGGCGACGGCATGTAATTGATATACCGAATGTCGATAAATTAATCGTCCGCCCGAGCTACCCTGCAAAATCGAAAAAGCAATCGGACAAATGTATCGCAGTAAAATGATATAGAGTCGTCGATTCGTCGCGAGTCGCGTGTGTCGAGTTAGCCGATCGAAGATGGAACGGGAAAAGCTAAGCAGATCGCGCTGACGCGACGAATTGAACGATTAACGTGGGCGTGATAGGATAATGGCGGAGTTTCGATCTTACCTTCCAGCTCCAGCCGGCAGTCCCGTTACTTATTTGCGCGCCCGTATAGCAATCGTTCGCAGCACGTGCCGAGTTTCTACGTGCGGTTTTCGCGGGCGGACTCCCGCGTTAGCCGAGCTTGTTACGCACCGTTTCCCACGACCGCACAGCCTCGCTCCCTTGTAATTTGCAGATTTACCTCCGCTTTATTCGCCGTCGGGACGTCTTGCGAAGGCCGCGAAGGGGAAGCGGTTACTTAAAACGCTTACGCGGCGGGCCTTTGATCGAGCGCGAGCGGCAGATTTGCGAAAGGGTCGTTCGTTATTTTCGCTGATCAAATGAGGGCTCGCTCGGTCATTCAATCTCGCGTATACATATTCGCCGCTATATACGGAGACGCAACGGTACACCTAGTACATGTATCATCGACCATGGGGATATATATGTATCGCGGTGGAACCCTTTAATCCGATTATCGATCCTCCCCCAATTCGAAGTAAATATGTCTATCGCCCCGGAATCTATGCATTCAGATTCGCCGCGATCGGTATGTAGAAGCTCAAAATCCTATCGATCCCATATCCCCATTCATGTATATATAGATATATATAGCTATATATAGCTACGCTACATATTGTACCATAAAATTAAACTTATTGTAATAAAAGCGTACAGTCTCTCTTACAGTTCATATTCGTACCAATTCACGTCTCCATATCTCGTAGTAAGCACTGCTTTCCATACACGCGTACAGAATGAAAAGCTCCATCAGTCGAGAGCAGCGACGTCATGGAGATACCGAGTACCGTCGAAGAGAGTAGCGGACGCACGCGAGCCATCAACGGCCAACAAGTTTGTCAACTAATTAACGGAAGGCGTCGGTGAACGAGGCAAATGACATCGTGCACACGATGTCGCGGCACGATCTCCGCACATTATGGCCACTAGCCCCGTACGGTTTCACTCTCGCGACAACGCGGAACAACAGCCATTACGAGATTCCGAGCGGCCGCGATGACGTCATCAAGTGCACGAATCGGTCTACTCCATTGCAGACGCTGCTCGTTTTCACGCACGGGGTACGCACGTGGGTAGGGCGCTGCATAGGGGACCGAGGACTGGCGGCGAGTGCTGTTGACAGACTTATATTTTCCAGTCAATCCATTTCCCCTACTGCGGGAACCGCGACGTGCGTCTGCCGGGGGCGTTTTGTCCAGCTAGCGCGGGCATTTCTCGATCTCCAGAAACGTCACGGTCCGTTTACCGCTGCCCACGGACGCCCTTTGTCATCGGTCGCCAAGGAAGGGAACGTAACCGTGCGCCCCCCACCACCGCTCTCTCTCTCTCTCTCTCTCCACCTATGTGTGTACACTCAGGCGCGCGTAAGGCGATAAGTCATCCGAACTTTCGGCAAAGTTCGGCCGGGATAGCGAGCCCAGCCGAACGGAGGGCCGAGGGAAGCTGAGTCGGGCGTAAACGCGCTCTTTCTTATGCCGCTCGCATCGTTACGGCGTCATGTGGTTATCGACTAATCGCGCGAGCGAGGATCCCGTGACAGCCGGTGTCGCCTCGGAGGATTTCGTAAGGAGAAGTCAAGTGCGGCTAAGTGCTTTTCATCTAGGGGGGACGAGAGTCCGCGGAATTGTTCGTAGACGGTAACCGATACGCACTTAATCCGACATACTCTAATGCTTTTATTAATCTAAAATGCTTTGGGAGGTTAGAATGCGTCGGGAGGATGCACGGGTGTAAGGAGCGCGCACTCTGTTTAATGGCACTTCTTGAGGGTTCTGGCTTTCGGTGCTGTATGGTTATCGAGTAATGATGAGAGGAATTCATGTCGCGACAGCTGCTGTCGCGAACAATGGCTTCGTGAGAAGCCAAGCGTGGGTAAGTGGTTTTGGTCTAGGAAGAGTGAAAGACTGCGGAATTGATCGTAAACGGTGACCGATATTCGCTTTTTCCTGCACCGCAATATGTACGCTGTGCTCATGTTTCAAATGCTTTCGCAAGCAAGAAGGATGAATCCATATATCGTGAATCTGTGATAAGTGGAGCTGGGTGAGAGGCTGTTTCTTATGCTACCTGCTTCGTTATAGCTTTATGCTGTTATCAATTAATCGTGAAAGCTTCGATGCTGCGACAGCTGGTCCCGGAAACGTCGACGTTGTAAGGAGAAGTCAACCGAAGTTAAGTACTGTGTGACCTGAGAGCAGTCAGAGGCCAAGGAATTGACCATGTAACCGATAACCAACATTTGCCTGTTCCCCTGTCAACGACCTCGCCTGTCTACCAAGATCTATAGGACTAGCGATAACAATCCCTTTTGTTAATATATGATAAATTTGTACAAACTTTCTTATGGACCAACTCGTAGAGAATTATGTAGAGCACTTGCCAACATAACCTTACAACGTTATATATTATACATATATTATACATATATTTCGTAACAGATCTTTAACATAATAAACATAACGTCGTCAGCGTAAACCCAAGTAATGGGTAGCTGCAAATTTTCAACGCAATTTAATTGAAGTTTGTCGACGGTCGAACTTACCAGAACTGGCCACGGCAAGTTGCAAAGCGTCATTATTATTTTCCGCACAGTCTTCTAAGATTACGTTCCGCAGGCACTTATTGAAAAACTATTTCGGTCAATGAATTGGAAACAGAGTCACTATCGAATAAAGTGCACCACACTACAAAATCCAGAAAATTATGCGAATATTTCAGAACTTCGTAAAGACGTCACAGTACTTTTAAACAATATCCCGACCACTAGCGACACCGAACGGCACGATATCCCGACCACTAGCGACACCGAACGGCACGATATTTAATTAAAAATCGAGATTCGAGAATTTTTTAAAACTAAACTCTGACGTACAAGACACAACATTCTCAGATTCAATCAAGTTTAAAATCTACACAAACTGAGCTGTACAAAATACAACCTTGATCCTCACCGCAAACAAGCGGTAGACGAGCATGCCAACGAAAAGCAATACAGGCTATTGCGCGGGAGTGATCGGCGCATCCTTAATCAGAAGTAAAAACAGAACGGCGAAGAATGAGTCCGCAAAGGAGCATGGAATGTAAGACAAGTCTTTATCGATTTCGTCTCCCGGACTCTTCAGTTTTTCATCTGGAACCCGTGAATTACTCATCCCGCATTGTCTCAGCCCGTGCCCCGGTCCACTCGGCAAGAGACCCACTCTGTAAAGCAGTGCGCCAGCAGCACTCGACCTTTATGATCCCCCGGGGTTTCACGCAATCTCGGAAGAACACAAATGCGCCGCGGCTATTACGTACCGACGAATCCCTATTAGCCCAGGGTTCTTATATTTTTTTCCGTCTCTCCCGTTTCCGGCGACACGCCGTCCACCCTCTCTCTCTCTCTCTCTCTCACTCTCTCTTTCCCTCTTGCTTTCACCTGTCCCTCTCACGATGTTTCGCTCGCGTGTCCCAGTTCGCGTGCGGTTCTCGGTCCCGTTTACGGCCCGTTAACGCGCACGCGTCCCTTCATTGTAATTTGCAGTCAAGCTACTCCGTACGTCGCCGACGATAACTCACCGAAACTTCCGCCGAAGCGTTACGGAGAGCCAGATCCGAAGTGGGGGCGGAGGGGGAGGGAGGGTGGATGTGGTACAGGGCTTACGGACGAATCGGGCATGCGGAAAACCGAAGCGAGCCCGTTCGATCGGCCACCGGGAGTCGGAATGGTGCTCGGCCACTTCGAAGGCCGGCCCGTAACAAGTTTGTCAAGTAATTACGCCGGGGGTGCAGCGAGGAATGAGACACGGCGTCGTGTGCACGGCCCACTTGACGCGCCCTGGCCCTTCGCCTAATAACGTCACTCAGCCCGGCCTGCCGAGCGAGAAAAATAACTACCCCTGACTACGCCGGACACGGTGTCATTGTCCTGTGCATCGTCGCGTTGCCGGGCCTGAAAGCGGAGCGGATTTTCGGCACCGGTGGTAGCTGTAATTTCGAGGCCGTGGATTATTAAGTGGCTCTGCCATTCCGGTTTTTGCAGCTCTCGAGTCGGTTGCTCCCAGAAGTCGAGTGCATCGGAACAGGGGCGCTGTAGCAGCGGCTGCGCGATTGAAATAATCTTAGCTCCGGCTTCATGGGCCGTAAAGTGGACGGTAATGTGGTTTTTGTGTCGCCCGAAGTAGCCAATTTGCCCGACGACGAGGTTGATAACGGAGGATGCGACCTCACAGTGAGAATCTATCCGAGCGGGGGACACGTAACCGCGCGAATAAATAGGGTTTCGACGATTCCGAGGAGATAAAGGGGAGAGGCGTGCTCGTTGGGCGGAGAGAAAAAAAAACGAGCGGTGCATTCTGAAATGGCACGGCTCAAATTCCGTGCCGGCGGAGCGTTGATAACTCATCAAACGCGGCCGTGATTATGTACGGGAGTAACGACAGCCTGCCGGTGCGGGCTGGAAAATATTACGGAATGCGAGTCTCTCTCTTCCAGCGTCAGGTTTACGAGCGCCGGTAATTTCGTCGTGCAACGATTGTTTTTCACTGTTGCCCTTCCTCTCGCACGCCACGGCAATCATTTGTCTCGTGTGCACGCGCTCTATATTCATGCGCCCCGGCGCTGTTTCATTGTAAGCGGGCACGTACGGAGCCGTTCCCGAAGCCATTCGCCTAATGAGCTCCGAAGAAGTCATGAATCCTGGCCGCCGCAGATCTGGCACGGATAACCGAAAGAGATACCACCCTTAGCCGGTGCGCGTACGATAATGCACGCCGCCTTAGCTTCCGGGCAATGCGAAAGTCGTATGCAGCCGTAACTTCGATACATCAGCTACGGCCACCGATAATGCCGAACGTAAAGTACACTCGTGGCGGCCGATGGCGGCACGCAGAACTTCCGCAGATCATAATTTACGAGGAGCGGGCACACGCGCGCGATATTGGCGCGCAAAGTTATTTCGTTGCGTGTAAGCACGTCGATTCGATTGGCCCATTGCGTCATTACTCCGGGCGAGATATAATCTAATTCCGTTTGTTCGCCTTCTCGCATCTTTTACGATAGCCGATAAACGCGGATTACGCGACGGTTATTGCCGGAGTGGCTTAAGCAGAGGCGATAATAAAATTGCTCGGCCGCTGCCCTCATTAGGCCGTATGACGTAGATCGAAACTCCCGACTAATTACATTAAGTACTCCCAATTTTCTACTTACGAAAATGGTTCAAGTGTAGATCGTAAACGAATTGCTATAGTCATACGCCTCATTACTCTGAGTGGGGATAAATAATGAACTCTGTTCCCCCGATTTGTTTTCTCGTTTTTTACTCGGACCACTTTCATAATCACCGGCACGCACACCGCCATTACCATATTCGCTGTAACGACAGGCGAATACTTTTTTTAGCGGCAGCGTATGTCGGGCTTAATACCGAGCGGCCCTCGGATTTTCGAGCGGCGTCGTTGAAAATGCGACATCTCGTTATCTCGGCAAGCACTAACGGTCCCTGTCGTCCCTGCGCAAATGGTTTTCTATTAACGGCATTGAAATGAGATTACAGACAGGCGGCAGGAACTTACGTATTCCTTACTGTCCGCTTCGCGCACGCAATAGTAATCATTCGCTTTGCACTCTCGACGAGTAACGTCGACCATGGCATTTCACTTCCGAGTTCCGTGTAGAGTGCCGTTCCGAACCCATTCGGCTAATGAGCCCAGAAGAACTCGATGGAGCTAACTACCGGTACGTAGAGGATATCGCACACTGGTACAAGCTCGACACACGGCGTCGGCCCATATCCTTGCGAGTCCTTGCCGACGACAACGGCGCGGAAAGATGAAGTCGCCGTCGTCATAAAACTCGGGAACATCCGCGAAACTGTTCAATTAGCCGTATTACCGGATTCGCCGACTCCGGGCTACGCTAATTGAAAATGCATTAATCGCGCCAGGACGCGTCCCTCCGTATTTCACTTTAATGACCTTGGTCATCACCGGTTGCTCGCTGATTAAAGCGCGCAACTCCTCTCCGCGGCGCGGAACGCAATTACTTAATGAGTTCGAAAAGGGCACGTTTCCTTCGGAAATGCCCTAAGTCGTGTCTGACGAGTGACGATTTTAATTGAATCGACGTCAACGGGCTATGGCCAAATACCCCGACTGCAATTGCGCACCGTGGAATGTACTCGACCTACGCCACCGAAGCCGCCTATCTTACGTAAGTGCGCGCCGGAATAATTTTCTTCGCGGAAACTCGCGAGGCGGACTCATATATTTCAATTGTTGCCCTACTTTTCGAGTTTTACGGAGAGGCGAGGAGACAGCGGTTCCGCAAATAGGTATTCCCGGATTTAAACTTCCGCTTTCCAGACTCCGCCTTCGGCGGTCCAACTTATACACGGTACTTAGGCATCGCGGTAATTATTTTTTGAACCCCAATCCGTGAATTCGAAGGCCGTCGCTGGTCGGGTCGAGCTCGCATCACGGAAGAGGGACAATATTTTCGAAGGTTACGTCCCGTGACCGAGTAACGATAACGTGGCAGGTGCACGGGTCATCCTCGTTGGCTCGAGGAGGAGATTATCTGGCTGCGAGTGACAGTCTTAGATTTTCCACTCTGTTTCCCCGCGCCCTCGTAATTATTATTCGTTTTGCGCACGGTCCTCGGGACGGATTCGCTCAGCCAAGATTACTCACGCTCCGTTTCTCCCACTGGCAATATAGTGTTTCATTGCGATATGCGAGTAGTTGCGGGATTTCATGGTCGTAATGGGGAATGGGGAGGGGATGAGAAGTGGTTGGGGAAGGGTGTGGGGAACGCAATGTGGACTCGGCTGGAGGAGAAGAGACAACCAAAGAGCGTTGTTCGACTTGCTGACGACTGCAGAGGACGCTCGTGGGAGAGCGGGCGCTGGCGTAGCAAGTTTGTCAAGTAATTACGCGTGTCGGAAATGAAATGAGACATCGTCTACACCCCTTCAACCCTCGACGGTTCCAGCGTCGGACCGTCGCTGTTTCGCGTCAATCTCTTCTGCGGCCTCGCTCGCGCCGTAAATCTCTCTCGCTCGCTCTACTCCATTCCTTCCGCTTCCTCCTCTTTCCACTCTTTGTCCGCGTGCCCGACCGATCTATCTGTCTATCCGGATATCTCGCCTCATATCTCCCGCTCCTTGTATACCCCGCGTCTATTCGTCTGAGGCGAACCATTTTTGACTCTCCACTTTGTCTTCGGTCGCATTCGGCGTCGGTCGTCGCGTTCTTTTGAAACGCGACAAGCGAGCATGCCCGAATGCTAGCTGGGACCGACACTTGTGCGAGAACAGTCGGGTACCTTATCCTTCAAGAAAGCGAGGCAAAGAAAGACGGTAGGAGAGGGGTGGATGGGGGGAAAAGTGGAGGGACGCAAAGCGGGCCGGGACAAATATCGGAAATATTCCCTCGCGCTTAGCCGCGTAGCCTCGATGCAGTAACGAAGTATGGTATACTATGATACCAAGAGAATCCACTACAAGTCCGGGGGGTGCGGTTATTGTGGTTTCACGAAGTCGTGAGGTTTCCCTCTGTTGCGACAACGCCCACGCACGTTATATTCCCTCGTTCTCGACAGATCACCGTCCTTATTACCATACTGCAACTACATCAAAGTGACATGAATGATTCAGTACAAGCGGTAATTTCTGATCGCTTGCAAATTAGGAGTCGATCAAAATTAGAAGCACAGGTCGACCATCTAATCGGCGGAATACATAGGCGGATATCTGCTCCGATCGAACCACCGCAGAGAGGAAGAGGGAGAGGAGAGAAGCAGACGGATGCGAAATGGCAGGGATAGGGATGGAGTCAGAGATAGATATAGAAGATGAGAGGAAGACGGAGAGAGGGAGGGGGCTGGAGAGAGAGAGAGAGAGAGAGAGAGAGAAGCGCGCGAGCCTCTGTCGACAACCATTCAATTGAGATTGTTGGTACGTACACAAGCCAGTGACGAAAGCGGAGATCTCAAATTATGCAAGTGTGCAATTAACACACTGTAAGCGGTTTGTCGATACGCGTTAACGCCTCGCCCGCGCCCGCACCCCTGGTATCGAAACCGAAACGTTTTGCAGGTAAAATTAATCGTCTCGCCCGAGTGATCGATGCCACTGAAAGCTGTGACTTAGACAAACTACCCCACGACCGAGCCTGGCTGCTTCGCGCCAGACTCGGCAATCGGCAAATCAACCCCGTCGCGCTCCGTATACCAATTTCGTGCCGAGCACCCGAAATATCCGCGAACCTCGCACGCGCCAGTTTACAACAACACTCAACCCTTGCTCCGTAACCAGGCCGACCAGCAGTCACTGCTACTGGAAGCCAAGTACCGAGGAAGGGGCCCGGTATCGAGAATCTCCCCGAAATATTTACGCAAATCTGCCCCGTCGCTCTCGACATACCAATTTCGGTGCCGTTCAACTAGAATATTCGCAAAAATTGTACGCGTTAAATAAAAAAAGACTGAAGACAAATCCTGACCCAATCGACGAATAGTATCGGAAGTCGAGTGCCGCGGAAGAGGCCGAGGCGGGGCGAGGAAAAAAAAGTCTCGCGAAAATATTTACACGGCCGCGCTAATGCGCGCAGCGGTCGGGCTTTGGCGCGGGAAATTGCATGAAATTTCGAATTAACCGGACTCAACGAACCACTCCGCCGTAGTTCGCGCCCCGCGCGAAGCAAAAATTGTCCGGCGCAAAGGGACTGCATCAGGTGCGCTCTCGAGCGAGCGAACGTGCGTACGCGGATAGGTAGGTACGCACGTAGGTAGGTAGGTCGGTAGGAAGGTAGGAAGGTAGGGTGATACCAAACGAGAGTCGGACCGACCGAACGAGCGGGACGACGAGTGAATTCAATCATAAAATCGTGAATGTTTGAATAGAGGCCCGGGTGGCATCGATCGGCTCGCAATAGTGTCTACGGGTTCGGCGTGATTATCGAGAGTGGAGGGGGAGGGGGTTAGCCGCCAATAGGGAGAGGGCGTCGGTCGAATAAATTATCTCGTTGTGTTTGCCCGGACATTCTCCCGGTTCGGAGTGAAGCGGCGCTCGTCATAGGTCGATCGGGCGCAATAAATCCGTCGGCTAATCACCCCGACCGGACATCGTTCTTGTCCGGCGGGTGCACGCGCGCGAGATCGATAACAGTGCCCGTAAAAAGACGAACTGTCCGGATTGGTTTTTCCGCTCCCGCCTTGCGAGCCCGCCGTCATTTTGTCTCGGTCAACGCCGACCGACGCTCGCGGATAAAATTCCATCGATACGTCATGTTCGACGTTATGAGGAGCAGGCGGCCAGGGAGGGGCTGGACGGAGGGGTAAGAGTAGACGGACGTCGCTCTGTTTGCCTCGAGGGCTTAATGGAACTTGTCGGCGGGGGTCGGCTGCGATTAAAGAAGTGATTAAATACTTTACGCCGGATCGGGGAGGACATTGATGACAAAGCCGAGGGACAATGTTGTTCTTCGAGTTAAAAAGTAAACGAATTGAGAGCGAACAGGAAATTTGTACTGGCCATGCTCTTATACGTAACTGGAAGGTCGGAATTTGACGAGGGTTGAGGTGAGAGTAAATAAATCCCATGTGGATGGCGGTATATTTTTAGCGCGGAAATAGGCGTATGGATAACGGTGGAAAGTGAGTGGACGGGGGAATAGAATTGTTCGAAGCGTGTTTTACTACGGCTAACACTGCCGTCAGACGCCTCGAATGGCTATAAAACTATCGTTTCAAACAACAGTCCGTAGCTTTCTTGTCCGAGCGATACTGTCGGATTTGGCGATACAAAAATCCGATTACCTTCAACTTTCTCGCGGAGGTTCATTCCACTTCGGATCGTCAGTATTCTTTTAGCTCCCTTTTTCGCTGCCAGACTTCCCGTTAACAAAGGGGAAAGTACCTCTGTTGTGCACATTCCCAAGGAACAAAGTAAAAAGCCAATACTAGTTGGAAAAACAGGTTGAATTCCTATTATTCAATACTACCGGCTCGCTACACGACTGGATAATTATAAGACAAAGCGAATGTCTGCGCCGATGTAACAGCGACGTCGATGCGAACTTCCATCTATCGAGAGTATAAACATGACGGAAAATCATTTACATTGCCGTCTTCAAAAAGGATCAAAGAACCTTGCCAAAGTGTCTTCTCGGAAGAGAACAAGGGGAATGCCTTACACTTTTACAAAATTGTACCTTCCAGACGTCACACACGGCGCAGATGATGAGAAAATTGCTGCCGAGTCTTGGGCGCATCAGGGAGGGTTTCAATAGCGACAATATTGAAATTTGCCGTGCGAAATGAAATTTATCGGTTAAAGGGATCCGAAATTACCGAGAAATACAACGCGCGTTTGACAGAACGTTTCGCATTAAATCACCGTAACGGACTGTTAATCCCCTAAAAAAGCCTAGGGCACGGACAAAAACACGAGAACGCGCATTACGGGAATGTTGCGGGAATTAAACCTGAATCGGATATTTCGTATAAATTGACATTGGGCTAATCGTAAGTCTGTCCGGATTGGGCCCGGGCACCGCTAATTCCAAGAATATGTGGGATATAAATCGCCGGCGCACAATCAAAGTACATCTCGATGCAACATCAGTAACACGGCTCTCACCGTCCGTGTACCATCGCCGTGCCAGAATTTCAGAACAATTACCATTTCCACCTTGTTGCGTACGGTCGTACCATTCCGTACGTTCTGCACAGTACCGGTATCGAGCGCAGTAAATCTTGTATCTTGACGTCTCCCACCCTTTCGTCTGTGCTTCGCTCTCCGCACGCTCTCCGCCCCTCTGCCCCCTTTCTCTCTCACTCACTCTCTCTCTCTCTCTCTCCCACCCTCTCATTCCTCGTACGAGCCATCGCTCTCGCCCCCTCAAACCCTAATCTCTCCTCTCTTTCAGCGGCGGCGTCTCTCTCGCAATTCTCCGTCTAGTGTGCGACGCAACATCCGCGCAGCGGGCGCGGAAAGAAACAAAAGCGGCGTCCGCGTCGTCGCTCTGGGATATTCCTTTTATACGGAATACGGATGGGGGCGAAATACGTCCGCCGGGTCCGTTCTCTTTCCCTTCGACGGGTCTACGCGATGCAATCGATTGCAGCGCCGGGCTGTCGGCGTAACTTTTATGCGCCTCGGTACATAACGCGCGCTCCTACGCGGGCTCTGTGCCACTCGAGCGAGAACGATAGCGCGGGCGCACCAACACACACACGCACACACACACACACACAGGGACGAGCGCCTACACGGTCATCCCCCTCGGCAGTCCGCCGTATGCTGAGGGTTGGAAAACGTCGAGCGTAACGCCGGAGATAGAACGAGGCGGGGCCGAAGAATAAGCCGGGACACTCGGCGGGCGTCGTTCGAGCCCCTATGAACAGCTTTACGCAGATTCGACTCGCCTAAAACGTCTCTCGCTCCCCCCACCCTTCCCATTCATCAGCAGAAGCCATCGCTAACCCCGCCGGTCGTAAGGTCGCGCGTCGGTCGTCGAGCAATGAGCAACGCACGAACGAACGAAATAGGGCACGGACGATGAGCGAACGATGAAGCAATGTAGCAGAGGGAGGAGGAGGGGGGGGGGGGGGAAAGGGAAACAGAAATATCTCTCGCATCGACAAATTCATATCGCGAATCATCGAGGAACTTCCGGACGCTCGTTCGCCACTCGCTTTTTTTCGCCGCTGGTAAGCCGTGTGCGTGAGAGTCGCCCCCCTCTCGATCGCTCCACCGCGTTCGCCGTGGTAGGCGTCACGGATGTGTGTAGGCCGTGGCATGAAAATCGGAAAGCGCTGTTTCGCGGGCAACGCCGTATCGCGATGGAGAGACCGCCGCATTTACCCCCGGCATTCCAGTTTTATTTTCATTCGCACCCGTGTAGCGCCCTCCGAGCGGAACCTGTCGACGTTTTTAAACGTTCCCATGATAGGCACGCACCTGCAATCCGAAAACAGCCGCGGTAACCGGCGTACTCTCCAGGTGCTGCACGAAAATGGTGGGGCCGTGGGAGGGGGCGGTGAGGGGAGGAAGCTGGGGGTGAGAACGGATAGCGTGAACGAGGGTGCAAACGGAAATGGCGAATCGAATATGATACCGTGGGTAGCGAGTGCGCGGTTTGGGATGGCCGGGTGTAAAAGTTGTGAAAATTACTTTTATTTCGTTCCTTCCCTTCAATACGTCGAGCGTACACGTTTGACATCAGACAACTATCTCTCTACCTCTCTCTCTCTCTCTCTCACTCTGACTCGGGCTCACTCCGAATCCCCATTTCCCGTCGCATTCTCGTTACGGTCTCTTTCTGTCGCGCCCTCGTTACGTTCCGCCGTCCTCGTCGCGCTTTGAATACGATGAAATGACATCATATTGCAACGTGAGTAAACAAGCGTCGCTTGTTTATCACGGGGGGCGACCCTCTCCGGCTCGGGCGGAGAATGAAAAAAAGAGAAGGAGCGACAAAAAAGAAGGGAAAAATCTCCGAGTGTTCGTCTCTTTCGCCCGGCGACGCCGACTGCTACGTCGACTGCCATGTCGACTGCTACGTCGACTGCTACGCCGGCGTCAGCGATGCGCATAGCTTTTGCATGAGCTGTGAAAGGGTTTTTCCCTTTTTCCCGTCCCTGACGATGCGCGCCGGGTAGCCAAAAAAAGGAAAGGAAGAGGGGCGCGCGGGGCAGAAATGAGGGAAGGAGGAGGGGGAGCGCGCGACGAGAGGGCGAAGCGAAAATTAATTCGCGTGTTTGCGAAATAATAACGCCGGGATTTATGGCGGACAGAATGGGACCGCGCGCTGTTTTGTACGGAGGCGCGCGACGATTATCCCCGGGATTATTTCGTGATATGACAAACGATAGGTTAATCGACGATTCTGTGTTCCGAGGGCGAAAGGGCCGTCGGTGGAGGCCCCGGGCGCTGGTAAACCGGGCAAAACTGTGCACTTATTGTTGGAAGGCATCGAACGAACAGTATGCAGCCCCGCGAGGCGGGCCGCAAAACCCGAATTTGTCGCACGCCACTTAAACTTCCAAATATTTGTGTTTCGTTCGAACGCAATTGTTACAATCCGCTCGCAACGCGCGCCGTTCGTCGCGAAATAACGATGCGACCGACAAGAAGCCAGGGGTTGGATGAGGTTGATCTTGGAAAAGTTCTAAATTAACGGTGGGAGGTTATAAAAGTGATAGGGGTGAGGGGAGGGTCGCTCGGGAGATGAAACAATTTGACAGCTGAAAACGTCGAACGAAACTGCTGCCGGCGTCATTTTGCGCTGGCTTTTGCCCGTCAAGTGCCCAAGCGTGCTGCGGAGTGTGTATTCTCCGCTGATGAAATTTCGTGCGCGAAATCAGTACCGTTTGCCCCGATGCGCCGATGTCACGGGAAAGTACGCCGATACGAGCCGAGTTACGAGAACTTTACTACGTGTCCTGATAAATTCACTCGATGGGACCGAAAGAGTAAGGGAGCTCCGCGGCAAACTGAATAAAAACAGAAATTTACGGCCCAGCGCGTGCGCTCAGCTCTTTTGTTACGCGGAACGCCAAACAGAAGGAGACAATATAATTTATGTTAAAAAATTGACGCTGAGCGTAAACTAAAATTGGGTTCCTGATTTACGGGAATACTTTCGCTACGTAATTTCCTTACTGCCCCGCGCATGAATTATTATCGTCGGCAACGAGTTAGCGGTCGTAAAAAATGGCGATCACCGTGAAGAAAGGAACGTGGATTCGAGCCGATAAAGATCAACATATTCGCGTGAGTTGAATGAAACGCGCGGATGTAATACGGAATGAATGTAATCTAAGTTCGATGAGAAGCAACAAGAAGCTGTAGCCAAGGGATGAGAAGGGAGGGGTCGATTAATCGTACGCTTGCAAATGAAGCAAAATTAACGACGACATTTTGACTTTATCGTTTGCACGGGGAGGTTATAGACGTTGAGGAAAGTACGCATGCGCCCTGCTCGGTCGAGAATTTCCTACCGAGCATCGAGGCAAGCCGCGACGATTTGTTGCTCAGGCTTCGTCGGCGACGCGAGCTAACGTATGCGCATGTTGTACACGTACACTCGGCAAGAGAGTTTCCGATGCTTTAGAGTGCACATAATTAAATCACTCGTTCACGATGGCTTCGCGAACGTTCGCGAGCGCGCATGGATCCGCACGATTATTGATGCATGCGAGCGGCGCTGCCAGAAATGGAAAGTCATCGAACGGGTAAATTCCCGCAATCCTAAAATGGCAAAGGCAGCGAAGTCGACAGCGGCCCTGAATCATCGGCGAGCGTTAAGTGCTGCGGCTTGTAATCTGCGCGCCCATCGAGAAATCGCGCGCACAGTCGGCGCAGAGTGTCAAATCGCACGGAGATAATACGTTCGGCTTTTTGCCAAGAGATCCGACTCTCGGGATGAAAAAATAAATGACATTCGCTCGACAACTTCCGATAGGTACGTATGTATTTCCAATGGTTGGATAACGATCGACCCATTCCCTTCTGCCCTCTACCATTCTCTCCGCCATC
This sequence comes from Anoplius nigerrimus, assembly GCA_914767735.1. Taxonomy (NCBI): domain Eukaryota; kingdom Metazoa; phylum Arthropoda; class Insecta; order Hymenoptera; family Pompilidae; genus Anoplius; species Anoplius nigerrimus. The sequence continues at coordinate 14,452,263 of OU612078.1, forward strand.
AGCCGAAAAGAATTCCTAAACCGGTCAAAAATGAAATCCGGGCGTCACGTTCGTGAACGTGCAATTTTGCACGTTACGAAATTACCTCAAATCAACGGACTTTCGAATTGAGCGGGGGGGCGATCGGAGATTGATCGAAATTTTCGTCGGGCGAGCGCCGCCAGATCAGACGATATCGGACTAGGTCGCAATCAATTTCCTCGATATCATAAAATCACTCCGCTCGGCGTGGAGTCCCGAGCATACCGTTCATTTTTTCTACAAAACGACGGGGCCTTTGACGCACGGCTTAATTACGGATGCACGACAAACGATAGCAGTCAATTAACAATCCCCACCCATCCTCCCTCTCTCTCTCTCTCTCTCTCTCTTTCTCTCTATCTCCTCTCCCTCTCATTCTATCCGCCCCTCTCGCGTACACGCGAGGCGGAAAAAAAGTCGGCGCTATTCCCAGCGCTGACCGCAAAGCGGAACCCGGTGAAATATCCCGCGACGCATCCAATGGACGAGCATTAACAACGCGCTCCGAGTCTGACTTTGCCGTTAACAGAACTCCGGATGAAATAGTAGGGGGGCCGCAGCTCGGAATTTCGTATATACGCTCGCGCACACAAGAGAGCGCGCGCGCGCGCTCTTTCGTTGGCTCACGCACACACGCGACCCCGTCCGTGCGACAATTCGCTCACCGCCGCGGCTCCATCGATACGGCATATTAACGTCGAAACCTACGACGGGCTCCATCGCCCTCGAGTTTGTCCGAACTTTAAAGCACCGCCGATTAATTCGCTCGCTCGCGAGAGGGTGGTATAATTGATATAAATCCACGGTCCCCGCGTCCTTCGGCGTTCCAATTTTGAATTGAACGCCTCCCGCCTGCTCGGCGAAAGACCTCCGCCCACGTAGCTAACGTCGAGTGCCTCGTCGATGGCCGAATAAGAGAATGGCCAGCAGCAATTTTGGCGAGAGACTTTCAAACGTTGGCCGGCCTGAATTCCGTTTCATTCGTTCGACGTCTCGTCCGACTGCCTCCGACGCACGCATCAGTCTGCCGACGAGATGTAGCGGTCGAAATGCAGGCTTCCGCGAAAATTCGATATGGATACGTAGCGAGAGGGTAATCGTTTTTGAAAATGGCGGGCAGGTGCCTGCTCGGGGTTGGAGTGGGAATTGCTACCTCGAAATCGCATCGAGGCCAATCGCGATGCTCGAGCAACGATAAATCGCCGACACTAAAGTAAATACTTTTGGTGGAAAATTGGCGCACGGCGACTTTCTGCGTGTTTTTATTTTTTTTGTTGATTATTTATGACGCGACGCGATGCGCCATTACGGCATTCGGTAATATAATATGCATCATAGTCGTTGCGCGTAACGGTCGGCGAACGGGATTCGGTGAGGTCAAAAGTGTTTCGGCGCATTGCCCTCTCCCCGTCAACCCCTTCCACCCCTATTCTACCTCACGGGCGATATTGTCCATATACATCGATATCGCTTCACGTTTAACGCCGAGGCATTTTTAGCGTAAAACATCCGACAACAAAAATATTCGCACCGCACCCTCGCCACTTTATACCCTTTGGCTCAAAAATCAAAAATATGTAATCCCTGCGCATACGCGATCATTTTCGATCGTAGGATTACCTCCCCGGCATTAAGACTGAAGAGATAAAGGGGGCAACGAAAAAGGGGCAGGGAGGAAATAACAACTCGGTATAATCAAGCCGACAATAGAGTCAATTCTCTTTTCCCATCGGCGTATGTATGACGACTGCGAAAAAGTGGGAAACGACGGGCAACCGTGATAGGTCGAACTTTCCTCGTCCCAGGCTGCGAACAAAGGTTTATAAAACGAATGGCGGTCCCCGGCTCGCAATGAAATCAATCAAGTCGCTTTAATAACAATATGCGGTTCGCGCGGCCCGCGTCGGCTATATCGGCGGCCCGTGTCAATCTTCCGGCGCGTTGAAACATATAGCCATTTCAATTTTCCACTACTTGCCCGGTGCGTGAGTTGCGATAACATGCCGAAATTCAGTCCTGTCGGTCAGTTCGCGGGGAGTCGATCGGCGCCGGCGGAGAAGAGGGTGGGATGGAGGGCGTAGATTGCAAATTAGCTTAAGCCGGTTTTGATAGGGTTTACGGTGGCCGCGCCTTGCGGAAGGTGACGGTAGGCCAAGCCGGGATGGGGTCGGGCATGAGCCCGGGGTGGAAGAAAACGCGGCCACCACATGCGCAGTACGCGACGGAGCCGCACACCGACTACCGGCACCCGGAACAAAACAATGGAAACCGCTGTACCTGGGGACGAGGATCGGGGCCGCTATTAAACGCTCAAGTGATTTCCTCCTGTACGAGCGCGGATCACTCTACGTGTATGCGCGTGCGCGCGCGTGCGTGTGTGTGCACGCATCCGGCCGGCCAGACTGCCCCTGTCCGCCTGACGACGACACCCGAGGATCATCCCCGCCGAGGGGCATTAACAAGGAGCGGCCCGCAAATAAAACCCTCCCGTGCTCGCCTCCGCGCGGCTGGGACTCGTAATTTTTTAAACGCGCCACGCTCCAAACAGCCGTCCGAGCTCTTTGAGGCAGTAAAAGGCAGGCGGCGGTTTACGGCGAGCGTCGAGTGACGGATCGCGACGAAAGTCGAGCCCGACGCCCGGGCTTGCAAGATCCGAGGGTTCGTTGCTCGCGTCTCTCGTCCACACCTACCTTCCTCTGCCCGTGCATCTGCCCGTGCATCCGCCTGTGTCTGTGTATCCCGGCGTTCGCGCTCTCGTTCGAGCCCCGCGCCTAAGACTCATATTATATTCCAGCGGCCAACACCCCCCGACGCGCCTCTCTGTTTACAATGCACAAGCACGCCGTCCGGCTATCCATTCACACTAGACATAATGCACTTTGATACACTGTATCGGACTCAATATCCCAGTCTTAATTGCATACCGGCGGGCGTGCAATATCCACGCGTGTTCGCTCATCAATTAGAGGCGTGACATTTATTGCGCCTTGCTATTATTTGCACCGCAAGCATGGCCGAGCGACGGATCGTTTCGCTGCCGTTGCTGCCTCGAAGAATCGACGGCAGATTGGAAATGATCGCTGATCAAATAAGCTCATCCTACCCTGGGCTGACCGGCTAGGTGGGCAGTAACCCTGCGGGCGAGCAGGGTCGGGGAGGTAAAGTGAATTTGCAAATTAGCTTAAGCCGCGTTCGATAGAGTGCATTATACGGCGGGTATACGGTAAGCGGCGAGAAAAGGAAGAGAGGCGGTCTCGTACGGACGCGGACCGCCGCCTTCATTGCCCACTCCTGTCCACCCTTTTGCGAGCCCTGGCCACCCTCGCGCTGCCCACCCCCCCTCCCCTGCCGGCCCTCGTAGAACATCGTACACAAAACAATAGAAACCGCGAGCGTCGAGCTGCCGTTACTCAGCGCTAAAACCGGAACGAGGATCCGTGGCAGCATGCTATTAAACGCTTAAATGCTTCCTCCCGCTTCTCTAGCTGCCCCTCGACACCCTCTCTTCTCTCCTTTTGCCACCCCTCGGCCGTTGGCTCACCTTTCCTGTAACGGGCTACATACGAACGTAGGGCTAGCCGCTAAAGAGCGTGCGAGAAAGAAGTTTCGAGATGAGAGGAAGCCGGAGGTAGAGTCGAGCCTGATTGTATACGATGTGAGAGAGAGAGAGAGAGAGAGAGAGATGGATAGAGGGTGCAGGGTCGGGAATGTGGTTACTCCATAAATGATGCATCGTTGAGGGGTGGTAGTGACTTAAAGAGGACACACATCGGCGGGCGCGTATTTGTGTTACACGGAATTCGGAAAGCGCCCGCTGATTCCTAAGCAGCCAGGCAACGGCCTAGTATGCCGGGCTACAAATCTTCGCCTCGGGGAACAAACTATTTAAACGGCGGCTTCGTTTCTGGGGTCAGGAGTGTACGTCGTAAATCCTTGTGGGCGCCGCGCGCGCCACTAGAGAGGGAGAGAGAGAGAGAGAGAGAGATACGTCGAGGTATCCATCGGCGTATTAAACGCACGTTATTCAAACAGCCGGCAACGCGATAAAATTAATCCACCGCAGCCCGAGTACGCGAAGCGATGGTGTGCTGTAAATTATTTGATCATCGCACCCGAGGTCGAAAGCGTCCTTGAAAGAACTCGGATAAGCGCGAATCGAGTCTGTACGAAGGCCACGTACACGGTGTTCACTTAACAGGCACGCGGACGTTCTGAGATCGAGCAGGATCGAGTGCTCGACAGGGCAAGGCGAGAAGAGCGATCGAAAGGGAAGTTCTCGAAAAAGGGCACCGTTAAGAGATCCGCGATAGAGCGAGGAAATACGATCGTGGTCGGAAACGAGATTCCGAAATACACAGTCCCGGTTTGGCCAAAAAAGTTCGGCCGAACGATGCGCGAGAGGAGAGTTTAAAGGCGCGCTCGCCGAAAGTTCTCATTTCGCAGCTGCACTTTATTTAAACGTTGCGAACCGGAGGAAAATAATCGTTCCCGGCGAAAGCGTGCACGCGCGCCCCGCCGCCGTTTCAGCCGTGAGTTACTGCCGGGAAGTGCGGCGAAGATAAGAGTCGGGGAATTCTCGAATAATGTCCCGAAATCCGCGCCTCTCGCGAAAAGTGTCCTTCCATCGCGAGGCAGGCCGCCGAACGATCGCGGGCCAAGGTGAAATCGAGGATTTCATCTCCTGGGTCATGAAGGTGGCTCGTACGTTCTGCCTAACCTGGATCGTTCGCGTTCAAGAAGGTTGAAGAGGGTAAGCGCGATCCGGTAGGAAGAGGTACGTTCAGCCATCTTCATCGGCAAATTAATTGCGCGTTATTCTTCGGCGAAGGCTGTAAAATGAATCATATGCCCGGGAACGAGAGCGTACGCACGCGTATGTACACACATAGGCGCACGTTCGTGTAGGTAAGTATAAATTGCGCACGCTCATATTCCGACGCAAAGTACGAATCTATGAGCATAATTAAAATATCACTCTCGCTCTGGAGAATTTTACGCTGAAATACATCACAATAAATTCTCGCGATTTTCAAAGAATGAATAAAAGTCGTCGACGATTAAATTCTTTCTCTCGCGGACGCGTATCTGCGATGACGTATAAAGATGGCCCCGAAGAGTGGGAAAATATTTTAATTCCGCGCGGCGCCCAGCGAAGAAATCGTTAACGAAGAGACGCGATTCTCGCGGGCGGACATTTATGCGAAAGTTTGCCGTGCAGGAGCGAGTATCTGGATTTCAATAAAATAAAGCTAATCGCACTTAAATGCCCCGGTCTTGCAGCAGGCAGCCGGAATGCACTTTGTACATTAGCCGAAAGATAAACGGTCGGTCGCTCGCTGGCCGACCCGCGGATTTTAATTCGTGCGAGATCAAGCTTGGTCTCGCAAGGCCGAAGCGCGAGAGTCTCTCTCCCCTCGGCATCCGGTTTAGCGCCTTCCACTTCCGGACGGCGAGTCCTTGAGCGACGTTCGAATACCGAAACCTCGACGGCCGACGTATAAATCGTCATGCATCGGTGCGCATCGTTTGATAGCGCGATTACATTTGCTCTCCGTTAGCTCTCCTTCGTTTAATCGTCTCGCTTCTCTGTGGCAACGCTCCAGTTTCGGCGCGTAGCTGGAATAGCGAAGCGTAGCCCGGCGCGTTCTCCTTTCCTCTCTGCCTTTTGAACGCTTTGACTTGACCGGTCACAGTAAGTCGGCACATAACGCTGACGAGCGTCGATTCGTACGATGGTACGAACTCCCGCTAGTACAATTTCGCGATACGTCCGGTTGTTTGCGGTGGCTCATTCCTCCGGAAACCATTTTGTTTCGTACGTCGACTTAACGTTACGTACGTTCAACCTGCCGTACGCCACCCATGAAACGAATACCGATGTTCAATATAAAACAATCACCGCCGGAAATGAGTATATTGTTTATAGGTATTTTGGGAACAAGAAACCGTCGCTGATCGCGATAAGATGCGATATACCGCCGCGGACGTATTCGAGTTCATAGCTGGCAGCGATAATATTTTACGCTCCGACGCCAGGCGAAATTAGAGCGCGAAGGGAGATACGATCCGATATGCAAAAAGCGTACGCGTCCCGAGCCCTTTTGCGCCTTCCGATCGATACTTGAAAACTCGCTGATCGCTTTCCGCCCGCTTGACTGTTCATTATTAGCAGGGGTCGTCGGACGGATAAGTGACGGACGGAGATTATTCAGCGTTTTGAGTGAGGCGGATTCGTTCGAAAGTTGTTCCGCTCGGAATGTAGACACATTTTCGCGCGCATGCGCCCCGCCAATACCGCGTACCCTCATTATATGTTAACGGGCTGACGAGACGTAACACCCACTCACCCCCTCCACTCCCCCTTAGCTCGCATGATTCTCCAGCAACTATCCCGGCGTTCCTATTCCGGGCTTACTCGCCGTTAAGAGCGAGGACACCGTTGGTTGCCAAGTGTGCACGGTATACATTTCGCGGGATAGACGGCAAAGAAAATCTCGGCCTCTATTTAATCGCACGCTCTCGCGGTATCTATTAACATTATTCCGTAACCGGCAATGTTAATATTGTTCTTCCTTCGAATGTTAAAGTCGGTACACCTAGGGGCACCGCAGGACTCCTGAGCGATGTTTGACTTTGCGCTGGGCGCCCCTTTAAAAACACTCGAACGCCCGCAATGGTAGTTAATCGCCATTCACCCGCTTCCCACGATCATTTCATTTCAAGACATTGATTATTCAATCGCAAGGAATAATATTTCATTCCATTTCATCTGTTTTTATTCCGTAATTTGCGTTTAACTTCTGGAATCTAATTATGAAAGTGAAGGGGGGGGTAGGGTACTTGACGGGGATTGAGATTAAAAATTTCGAGCCTCTCCCGGGATCTGCGGCGCTCTAATTATCAGAGGCCGCCGATACCATCCCGATCAGATGTTTACCTTCCCGCTGTACCGAAAAGCATCCCCCCCACTCCCCTTCGTCTTCTTATCCGCAACACTCCCGTGCGCCGACAGTTACTCGGCGGCCGAGCGTATTGCGTTCATTAGGTCGGGCACGGGGTTGTAGTGCTCGTATCAGCTAACGAACGCCGTTTGCGAAATTACTCACCCCAGCGCTCCTCAGTCACTCTGCTCTCCCCCAGACGGCGACAGCCAAGAATCGTCGAGAACGTCTCCGGCCGGAGTCGGCAGCCCAGAAGACGTCGGCGCCCAGCGTCGTCAAGGCGAGCCTATGAATATTACCAAAATGTAAATGGACGCGATGGGCAGGTCGGAAGGGGAGGCTGCCCGGACGAAAGGAGGGCAACGCCGACAGACCCCCGGAGTCGTACTCGCGAAATGGGGGATGAAGTCGTTCATCGGGGCGCAAGCCGTCAAGTCGGCAAGGGGGCAGGAAAGAATGCCGCGAACGAGATTCAGCGGCCCTACTGACGGAGGGGTGGAGAGGGGAAGGGAGGGGAAGGGAGGGTCGAAGAGGCAAGGGCTGGCAAGAAGGGGAAGGAAGGGGAAAGATCTCGGCCCCGTTTCTCGCTCACCGACGACACACTGCACGTAAACAATTTAGCCGGCATTGAGGGAGGCGTCGTCGGCCGCTCCATTCGCAGACATCTTTTCCATTAAAGCAATTTGAGCTTGCCCAACCTCTCGAGCGTGCGGCCAACGGGAGGAAGCGGCGCTCGGCTCTGAAAGCGATAATTCCGGGCCGTCCCTCATTACGTCTTAACGGAATTGACGGGAGGACTGAACAGCCCGCTCCGTCGGCCTCAGTCTCCCGAGTCCTGACCGTCCGCACCCTGCCCCACCCCCGTCTCCTTCATTCCCGCGCTGTTTGCCGCACCTATTTGCACGGTGTCAAGACGTAATCCCGCGAGGGAGCTCCTCATAGGGATTTTAATAATTCAGAGGAGCCAGCCGTCTCCTTCGTCCCGCGGGCCGACCTCTCGCCGAGGAACGGGAGCTCAGCTTTTTTTCGCGTCGAGGGACCGAATTGCGAGGGTGCCGAATTTACTTTTGCCACGCCGATTCTTTCGGGACCCGTTCCGCGAATGGCTTAATGGGCGCGGGGTAAATTGGAGGGACACACTGTATTGACTGAAGCGCGAACGATCGTCGGGATCGAAGTGGGGAACACAGCTAGTAGGAGGATGGAGGGTAGGGGGAGGGGGGGGGGGAGCTGCCATTAGCATGGTTAGTGGAGCATTAACTTTACGGCGTGCAAAGATAGGAGAAGTTACAAGCGTTTTTGTCGAAGCGGAGCGAGCGCGCGCGCGCGCGCGCGCACTGAGCGTATAATCCGAAAAGCAGCGCCGACAAGTTAAACTGAGATAACTCCGGCGAGTTCAACGATTTCGCTCCCGCGGACGGATTAGATAACTCGAACGACACGGATAACTCCGAAAGTTTCGACTCCGAAACAGACTTGGTCAAATGAAACGGCGCGAAATTTCGCCCGTATCCCCCCCCGCGCGATCCGCGACGCCAGCCAGCCAGGAACGACGACGACGGCCGTTTAATTCTATTAACGGTGACAAACTGTTGACATTGGAAGTTGTAACTTCGGAATTATAGTTCGCGCTCCCTTGCAATTCCGGGGGAAAGTCCGTGCCGCGAGGAGTGGGGACACGCGCCCGGACGAGGCTTGTTTTTGGGCCACCCGATATCATCCGCATCGGCCAGCTCCTTCGCCGCGAGTGCAAATTGGCTGAAACGGCACAGAGAAATACTTCCGACGACGTTCTTACCGGCGCCCGCGACTCTCGTACCGTCGGCGTCGGCGTCGGCGTCGGCCTCTCAAATTAAATACAGGCTTAACGGCGGTGGGCGGAGGTTGGGCCTCGATTAAAAAGTCGAGGCCGCGAATGGCCGGGATGGCCAAATATTTTTATCGCCGCGCGCGGTGTAATTAAACGAGAGTCGGCGCAATTACGCGAGCGACGTCTGTGCGCCGGAAGCGACGCTATTTGACTTGGGCACCGACGCCTGTTGCCAATTTGGACTTTGATCTCCTGGCGGACCGGCGCCTATGAATATTACCGAAATGTAAATCAGTCCAATCGGCAGCGTAACGCGGCGCTGACACGGTAACGAGAGAGTGACGGTGAGAGGGGAAACGATGGTAGGGGGCGGGCAGGGAAGAGGAGCGGAGGTGAGGGAAGGGGGGGTGAGCTACAATGATAGGAAAGGAGGATTCAATCTGTGAGGGTGACGCCCAAGGAGTATGACATCGAGAAGAGCAAGGGGACGCCACTCAAAGACTTCGGCGAAAGGAGGTTAAGGGCCGAAGGAATAATAAGAGACAAGCAAATGAGCTAGAAGAGCTCGAAAGTTCTCGTTGTCAAACGAAAACTATTCAGCGGAATGACAAATAGTAATTGTGCCGCTCGATTCTAGGGACAGTTTTAAGAGGGGGCAGGCCGAGCGATAGGGTGGCGCGGTGGCAGAGGGTGGCCGAGTGGAAGGGAAGAGGCTTGGGGTGGTGACTCCGGGTGAACGTGCGAAGAAAAGAAAGCTCGGAGCGAGGCAGCCATCCGGGAGAATACATCACGAAGCAATCTCACCGGAATCGAAGAGCCGAAACGAGGCCGAGGGATTCTTTGATGCTCGGGCGGGTCGACGCGCTTTAATATGTTCCCGCGGCATGATTCATCGTTACCGCCGCCAACTTCCGCGGATGCACAATGGAGTAAGCGCGCTGCTCATCCGATGCCGGACGATCCGTGGAACGTACGCCCGGGAGATATCAGGCAGATTGAATTAGCCGAGAAACCTCGCCCTTTCTCTACGGCAGAACGGCCGTTAACATCGCTGGATAAACGCCAAGTGCTATCGACCGAATAAGATCCAAGAGTTTTCGAATGATGATCCATTGCGCGAATCATTCCCCTTTATACCGTCCTCTACTTTGGCACACTGTACAGAGAAGGAGTGGGGAGAGGAAAAGAAAAAGATGTCGGCGTATCAAGGTTACTGGCTTCGCTCGAGTATACGGTCGACAAAGTCAAGAAATCATCGCTGACGAACGAAGAGTCAGGGAAGGGTAAAAAAATTGAATGAAAAAGGCGGAGAGGGGGAAATATGAGAGGCGGCCGAGGAGAATGAGCGGTAGAACGAGGAAATGAGTAACGGATATCCAGTTTGCCAGCGAGCGATCACCGCAAATTCTTTCAAGGGAGGAGGCAGCGATCGTCGATAAAGACTCGATGTCGGCAATGGAGAAATAACCCGCGCATTGCTACGTTCTCGTTCTAACGGGATCGTTCCATACAATCCACCCCGTTCTCTCCGCCTGCCTTCGTTCTTTAAGAGGGTCTTATTATGTGGCGAGTTGAAACGTATCCGTTCACTTTAATGGACGGGTATAGGATGGGAGTAGGGCGCGAGGGAGGGTGGGGAGGAGGATGGTAGATAGTTTATGAGATCCAAGCGGGTGGAGTGAGATGTGAGGAGAGGGATGAACGCGTGCAGCACTGCGGGAAGAGAAATGTGAAGGAAAGGGCGAGGAAAGGGACCCGACGATGACGACTGCGAGTGAGACGTAACGTCCGTCGTCTCAAATATTGAAACGTCCGTGGACAACGACGCGCAGCGTCAAATTGTCATTTTCCAGGGCCGGCAATGCGATAGATATGGTAATCACGCGCAAAGCAGCCCGGACGTATGCACGCACGCCGGCACGCCGGCACGCACGCAAACAGGCACGTATGTATGTACGCGCCATGATCAGAGTCCATAAACTGGGGGATGCACAATCCATCGGCAGAATTGACGTGTCGAAACCCACGGCGCCTCGTGAGCACGCTCACTCACGCGTGCCACTCGGGCGCGCACTTACACGCGCTGGCCATCAATGGCAATGCATCATTTTGATAATGGCTCAAAGCAATCGCGCACTTCATTCGCGAGTAATACTCGATATTATAACGTGGGTCGTGCAGAGTCCGACAGAGAGAGAGAGAGAGAGAGAGAGAGAGAGAGAGATGTATAGCCCGCACGGATTCCAGATTTGACCGCGGAACCTCACCTAATTTCCAACTGGCCATTCTAAGCGGAGAGCGATGTCAAAGATTCACCGAGGCCAATGACGCAATCGAATCATACGTTCGCGTGCACTCTCTCCCGTTCGCGGTAATCGCAGTTCCGCCTGCGACGAAGAAATAGTCGGCTTCCCAGCTCGCATCCTCTTTATCCGCCGTCAATGCGATGAAAAGCAATTTGCGTCCGACGATAAACTTCCCATTCGACTCGTCGGAGTTAATAATGAAATTGAGTTACGCGCTCGCGTGCGTCGCGCGCCATTCGTTACGGGCCAACTCTTTCTGCGCCGAGGATCGAGAGCGCATTGTACTCCCCACACTCCGACGTCGTCAATGCGATCGACACAGTTTCTATCAACATAAAAAAGTCATCCGCAGAATGCGGTAACCGAATGAAGCCACGACCCCTCCATTCGCCGTCATACGATCTGCAAATTTAAGACGACAGCGCCCTTAAGAGGAGTGCATCTTGTATTTTTCAAGCGCCTACGGGAAGTCAGCGGAATTGACACGATTCACGCCGATCGGCGAACCTTCCCGATTCATCGATAATGAAGTCGAAGCACACATCCACCCCCCCCCCCCCACCACCCCCCTAGCCCTGCCTTCCATCCTCCCTGCCTGCTCAGGACGTCCTCCTTAAAAGGAGAGCGCGCTGCTGCACTTTGCATACTCCACGCTCCCGGGCGAACGCAATCGAAAACAATTTACGTCGATCGAAAAAGTTTCTGCATTATGCATCGAGCGTGGCTCGTGGGTCGCGGCCGCGTTCCCGGCAAATGACTAGAATGTGACAACGTCGCCGGTGAAATCCTGCCGGATCGGATTCCGTCGTCTCGCTAAGCTCATCCCCCGTTGCGCGCTCACGAAGTCTCGCCTTTCGGTGAAGCGCGGAGCGGAACGGAGGGGGGGGGGGGGGGAAAGAGTGCTTAACGATCCCCGAAGTGAGCTTAGGATCCGGCCTACGGCCTAACGTAATAATCGATACTGCACCCGGACGTCCGGAAGGGGGCGAAGGACGATTTGCCGCGGCAGCAAAACGAATCCGGAATTCCGCGAAAGGATCCGAGTCAGCAGACGGCGGGATAAAGTCAGCGCCGTCCCAGAAATCGCGAGGATGCCCGTTGCTTCTGATAGTTTCATCCCTCCGGCCCTCCACCCCCTTGCGACAGTTTCATCCCCTCGACCCGAAGCGGACCCCTGCCGGACGCTGCGGGCACGATCGTCCAATAACAATTGTTTTTCCGACGATTCGCCGAGCTGTTTCGGCATTTTAGTCGGCGAGCCTGGGAAAAATTCGCAATCTCGAGGGTGAGCGGGGGTCGAGGGCGGGGGGGAACAACGGCAGGAAGTCGAGAATTTTTCCCGGAAGACACGACCGTTCGAGCGTGGCGAGATCGACGAAATCCCGAATGGCGAGCGATCGGCTAGAATGACAATTAGATTGATGGATAGACAAACAAGTTGGCAAGCGAGCGAAATAGATTGGTAGCTCGATACGAAGAGTCGAATAAATACGCGGATAGATGAACCGACGGATGGGCAGCTCCACGGACAGATAGATAGAATATACAGATAGGTAAATGAAGAGTGAGCCAGATAAATGGCTAGACGAGCAGATGGAGATACAAATGCGCGACCGGATGAAAAAGGTAGACAGAGACACGGCAAAAATTGCGAGGGGGCAGGGAGAGGACAGGGAGGTTGGGTGTAGAGGAAGGTGGGAAAAAAAAGAGCGTCAGCCAGGCTGAGCTGACGATGGCGGCTGCAAAAAGGATTCCGAGCAGTGCTCAGTCGTTATAGTCCATCGGAGGCATAAAATAGAAAATCCGCCGCTGGCCCCGGCCAGATTTATAGCCAGAATTAACGGCCGAAATTGCGGAAGTGACGCGGCGGCGAATCCCGGCGTTGCGGGCTAACTCCCACTCGATGTCCATAATTTCATCTCCATTATGAGCCGCGATCGGCCGCGATTCGGCGCGCATCGGGCAAGAAACGCGAGGACGAAGGTTGTTGCAAATCGGTGCAGATCTTTCCCTCTTCGAATTTCTGTCTCTCTGCTTGCCGAACAGCTTCGAGGTAGAACACCGTTTATCGGTACACGATCCACCCCTCTCGTCGCTATTCAATCCTAAGCCCAGCCTGCGGGTTCCGCCACCTCGATTCCTCCGACTGACAAAGCTTCCTGCGTCCAAACGCGGAGAGAATCGGCGCGAGGAAAAATTATTGTTTTGAGCCAGGCCGAGTTCATCCGCGGACAACAACTGTATTATTCGCCGATCGGAAGCGAGGACGGAAAGGTTCGACAATCCCGCAACATTGAAAACTCTCCCCGTTATATTTCAGTTTCGCGCCCAGTGGCACTCCTACGCATTACTCGGGAGGCAGAAGGGGGGGGGGGAGAGTAGGGGAAGCCGGTGGAAATGAACGAGGCGGAGAATTAGCGGAAGTGACACGGGAGAAAATCCAGTATGCTCGACCGACCCTGGGATTCCCGCCGCTCTCCCTGTCCATAATTTCATTCCGTATTGGGGCTGACGCCGCTTAGCCGATTTGCGTCATAAATTTATCCCGGCGTGATTTACCGATTGCCGGCGACCTTTTTCCATCGGCGAACTCTGGCCAGCGTTTACTTCGACGATTTTCGTTCGCTCCCCTACCATCGGCGCTGACCCTCTCGCATCGTTCTGATAACCCTCCCTAACTCGGCGGCCGACGGAAGGGGGAATGAGGGGTGGGGGGGAGTGACGGTAGTTATAAATGCACGGATACGCAAAACGCAGGGAACAATCGCGTATATCGGGCGCATAAGCGTCACCGGCAGTATATCGACGAGGCATTTGTCGATGCGGCGCGCGTGTTTCGCACACGCGGCGCGAGGACATATCCGGTTATTGCCAGTACGCTAATCAATTAGGGAAACGCTATCCGCCAACGATCAGAGGGAAGTGCTCGTGTGTTTCTCGACAACCGTTTAAACGCTGCTCGACCCTACCAGCTTGTAGAGAGGGAGTCGATGCTGCCTGCTAGCGAGACACAGAGGATGCAGGAAAAGAGGGGGACGTGAGAAAGAGGATAGAGAGAGGGAGAGGGGGAGAGAGAGACAGAGAGAGAGAGATGTTGGGTGAGAGTCCAGGGGTTCATAGCCGGTTGTTATCCGACAGCCCAATTAGGTATTTCAGCGGCAAAGCTACGCATACGTGTATTCCGAATGGTGCTTAATCGCTCGCTCGTATGACAAGCGACGTTCTTTTTTCCGTGTCGTTGTCTGTCTCGCTTTAATCCTGTCATCGCTATGAGCGCTTATGAACACCTGACAGGTTTGTCCCTGGTACGTTAAGCACACGCACATGAGCACCCGACGTACACGTGTTTGGCCACGCTCCGGACGCGCTTAGCGGAGCCAAATGCTTGTTCACGTGTAAGTCATTTCGCCATCGCTCTAACGATCCCTGCACTTTTTCGATGCCATTGCGAACGCTCGCAGAGCCATTACGGGCCGACGGACGTGTGTCGCACCGGTATTCTTCGTTGCTGAAGGGTTCGTGTCTGGAGGAAGTGAAATCCGCTGTTTCCATTTTTTCCCTTTTCGTGGAACGCTCGGCGGGCCGAGAGCTTTTGCGACCGGATCAGTTTATCATATGTCGCCTCTTGGAATGACATACAACGATAGTACGGGAGAAAATATTGGCTGTCTGATTATGATACAGTGGAATGGCACCGTTTCCGTGTGCATGTGTGAGTGTGTGAAGAAAACGTGGTTGGGCTTCGAGTGCGATCTCGCTTACGTAAGCGTTTGAAGTGTTCCCAATGGCCGCTTGGCACTCGGCGAATTTCATAAGTCATCGACCATTACGGGTCAATTTTGATAGGTTCAGAACGATAATGAGAACTGTGCCTTATCAGATCGATCGTTAAAAGTGAAATCGTGTCTCGACTCGCAGATTACACCCAGAGAGTCAATGTTCAAGTCCGACATTTCCCGCGAAAGTAACACTTTAACACCAATCCAGAACGAAATTACATGTTCAGTCCGAAAAAACCTCTACTTCAAGAATATCGTCCAACACTCCCTAATCAGACCCTCGACTCGTCTCACAATCGGCCGAAATGCAACGATCGCTGACGTTAAACGTGACGCGCAATCGTTATCGAGTGCAACGGCGCGCGAAATCGCATTGTAGTCGAAAAAGTAGTTGCGCGCTCGCACCGAGTCCCGTCGAGTGCCATAATCACGGGGGTGGGTGGGGGTGGGGGGCACAAAGCTTTTCGAAGATTTCACGCATGAACGGGAGGTACTAATCGATCCTTTGCGCCGGGCGCATCGAATATGAGAGATAGATTAATCGGGACCCTGCGAGACCGCCAATCAGCGCACTGTTGTCCTCATAATCGGCCGTTACTCGTCGAGGGTCCAATTAAACGTCTTCACAACGAAGCGGGGCCGGGCGCGCTCGGTCAATCGGCTTCATCGCTCCGCTTCACACGAGCGCAATCCGAAACGCACTTCAGCACGCTCGAGTCGGAATGCCGGTCACTGCGACCGGGCGCACAAGTGTTTCGTCGCACGGAAATAACTGACCCGACGGGCACCGCAGGATACATAACGACGTTTCGCGAACGTCCGTCTATTCCACGGGAATTCCCGTTTAGAGTGTCTTATGGCGCGCGTCGGCGTCAGATGTAGGCCATCGGGGCCATCGTAATGGCCGTCGAAATGCGTTCGCTCGCGAATGCGACGCAATCGGGACTGGGTGAGAAAACTGTATGACGAAACGGCGGAAGAAGCGGCGATACCGACGTTTAATGTCGGCCGACGTACCGTACATCGATTCGACCCCTTTTGATAGACCTCGGGATTCGCACCCTAAGCGTCGCTCGGACGAAATAAAGTTTGGTTATTTCCTGATTGGAGGACGGCCCGCGGCGAGAGTCCGCTCGCGCGTCGAGTGCCGCTCCTCGAGTTTTTCCATCGGGAGATCGTGCGTGTATGCATGTGTACGTACGGTGTGTATGTAGGGACTGTGTTGATCGTGGAAGGACGAATCTTACGGCACGGAGGGCCGGATAATAGCTTGATTGTCGCTCGCAGGCACAGTTAAATCTGCATAAGCAGAATTCGGGGAAGGTAAACGGTCGGTATTGGCGCAAGGCTTTTTTGAAAAATGTTATCCGCCACGGTGTCAGTTATCCTTCGATATTTGTCGCCGCAGGGCTACGCCGAAATTGCTACGCGTTTACGGGCACGATCCACCGCTTTCTTTGACTATCGAATGGATGTTCGTTTTTTTTTTTTTTTTGAGAAAAAAGCACGGTTTGCGTCCGCACGCACAGCGGCTAAAAGACAAATTCGAATTTGCTCGCTGAACGTACAGCGACCGGCAATAAAATCAGTCCCTACGGCGATTTTAAGGGAAATACCGGAAAAAACGGAAAAAGATATCGCTACTCGAAAGCTGAACTTTCTTTTGAGATAAACAAACTCCGAAAGAACCTTTTCTTGATTCTCCGCTACGGCGGATCCGCTTACCTACTCGCGGCGAATCGGAAAATTCGACCGTTCGGGGTAACAGTTTTGCGAGCGGAAACACTTTTCAGTGTCCCGGCGACGATATTCATAACAACGGGGCCCGCGGTACCTGGCGGATAGGATTGTATGGATTTTCTCGTTCATCGGCGAAGAAAATTCATTAAACGGAATTCCTGTTCATCGAGAAGCTTCCGGTCGAAATTGGATTCGATCGAGTAATCCCCCGGTCGCGGGCCCCCTTTATTCCCTCCGTCGTCGGATAGTGCTGGGCGCAAAGGTACGTAGGGAGGGCTCCTCTCGATCGGGATGAATGAAACTCCCAGGATTAGCCGCAACGGAAGTCAATATCCCCGGCTCGTTTCGAGAGTTACACCCGGGACGCGATGAATGCGCAAGAAGGACGAGGGCGGCGAAACAGTTTCGTCCCATCATTATCGTTCGGCGCTAATATCCTAAGTGTTCTTATTGTCCAGTCGTAACGGGGCGCAATTATACAACCTCCATGGAACAATTTCAATACGCTTAGGCTAATTGCGAACCGTAAACAATGCCGTTCAAACATTCGCCGCGTACGCGGACGAATCTGCCTACCGCCCGCTGTATGCATATTCTATACATGGGCTTATGTCCGTGCGAGTGCTCTCTCATCGCGTGCGAACGGGTAACCAGATACATTTCGATATTAATTATTCTAATATCCTAATACCTCGGTTTATTCCCGCATCAATGTTTTATCGGCAAACAGTGTGCCTATCGTCGGTATTTGACCAATGACGCGCCTGCACGTGAGATCAATCTGCGCACAATGGCAATGAAGTCAGAAATGCGCGACATTCTCGTACGAGTCGCACCCTACATCTTGAACGAGAATAGTCAACTCGCCCTTACTGAGCGTACTTTTGACCGACCTACGGTGCGCACCGATTTATAGGAAATAATTCGGCGAGCGGAGCGAACGGTTTATGCGCGAGGTCGGTGCGCGTTTAGGAATCAACTACGAAGATATTCGGTCTGTTCTTAGTACTGGGATCGAAGTAGTCGTATCTAACGCCGAATCACCGGGGGAAATGGCCAACGACGAAGTTCCCCCCGAAATTTCCTACGGCGCCAGGACGTCGCGCTCTTCATCCCCCTTGCTTCCACTCTCCCCCCTTCGTGCGCCACCCCCTCGTTCCGTTCCACTCGCCCTCCTTTCGCGACCTGCCCGTAGCCATCGTTGCTCCTTTATTTCGGGAATGTCGCCCGAGCGTCGAAAGAGGCATCCCGGAAAAATATTCCTATCGAATAAATCGTTCGAAGGATGGTGGGGAGAGGGGCGGAGTGGGGGAGAATTACGGAAACGCATAAAACGTACAGTTTATCTAGCGGTGAGTGATCGTAAGTTCGCGAACGGCGCGCTTCGGAAGCGGAAAATTGCCGGGGCGATCGGTTATACATACATTTATCGGTTATCGGCAATCGTTAGTAGGTACGTGCCGGTTGCATGGAAAAGTAATGTTCGGCGAGGAGGAATCGTCGTAAGATTACCTCGTTAAAATCGGAGTAATGGAGTGGCCGAAAATCGGGAAAAGTTCGGAAAATGCGAGCGCCGCACCGCGATCCTTTCTGTCCGCATATAATGAGACGTCCAATGTATTTCCAGTAGCAGTCTATTCAGATTCGAAAATTGCGCTTGTTGACGCACGTGACTGACTGATAGAATGATCGTTTCCCTCCGAGCGCCGTTAAACTTTTCCACGCCTGTTTCTGCTCTTGCCGATGATCGAACGAGCTCGCGGATTAACATTTGAACTCAGCTCGAAAGGAGCCTCGTCAGAGATCAGTGAATGCAGCCGAATCCAGGCCGCCGTTGCCATTGAGTCGGTCGCTCGCGGACAGGAAAAATCGGGCAAAATCGGGAGAAACGGCACAGTGCCGATCAATTTTATCATACGAACAGCGGCGGTCCCGATAACCCAGTCCGCATTCCGGATCCATCAGCTGATTGTCGAGAAAAGTGGCCGGGCAAAGCCCACGTTCTCTCCATCAGTCACCCGCGCGACTCCATTATTCCCGGATTGGCATTCAGACGGCGAAAGAAACGTCGGGGCCTACTTTTCGGACGTCCGTCCATTCCTGCCCCCGGTATTCCAACGTTCTCCCACTCGCGCAACCGTGTAATCTATCACGTAGCCGCGCGATCGAGAAAAATCATTCGACCCTAATGAGAAATCACGGGGACAGCGATGAATCGCGGCCGCGGCAATTTTTCACGCTCGCCAAGCGTCAGAAAGTGGGACGCAATTCTGCGGAGACAAGAAAGTAATTTTATCCGGACAGTGTAAGGGGGTCGTCGTCGTCGTCGTACGTCGTCGTCCTCGTCCTTGCCGTCGACGCCGTCGTTGGAATAACAGGGGGAGGCCGTCTTCTTCACGCAACTTTAGCCCGTCAACAGAGGCTGACATGCAGGCCCGCGGGCTTCGCTTTAGAAGCCGCGTTCCGTGATAAAGCCCTTGAGCCACGTGACTCCGGCAACTCTTTACGCTCCACGCAAGATCGAGACAAGGAACCAGGCAGCGACGACCTACGTTCATCCCGCTGAATAAATTTGTCGACCTCGCCGTTTAGCCAACTCGAATACTCGCCGATGGGAACTTCGCGGTCCTTCGCCGTCAACTTCTGCCAGCCTGTTTAATCTGAATTCGACCAGAACTGTCCGTGGCTGAAGTACGCACCGTTCGTTCTTGTTTGCACCCTTGCTGAGAAGTGTCCTCAGCTGAAATGTGCAGACAGAGACAACGCAGGCGGCGTAATAATCGCGGTAACCCCCCTCGTTCGCCGTCGAGCTTACACGCACTCGCGAGCGCTCCTTACACATTATGAATGGCGCAAATAATCGGCTTTGCCCGCCGGAGCTTCCGCTCGGTCTCGAAGGAGGTACACGTATCGATGGCCCGTGCGGGACATTACTCTTCCGCGGCGGACTGCCAGGGGGGGTGCGACATTGGCGCGGGGGTTGGTTTTATTCGAAGTTATAATCGATGTGCTCTCAAGGTGAACTCCACGCTCGATGGCGTACAATCAGAGTTTACGTAAAAGTTGATCCGTAAACACGTCCCGCTCGAGGCGAGCGTAGGGAGGTGGGCTGTTAGAGCTCAATATTTACGGTCTTCGCGTGAAGGTGTACACTTTACATGATCCCGTTTTGTCCCGTGATGAGCTTCGAAACGTTCGCAAACTGAAACAGCCGTCTTACCCGTCGCCCGACCATGGTCCCCAATGGAAGGACAAACACGCAAATAAATGAGCGTGCGATAATTCGAGTCAATAAAATGGGCCGCCTACATCGGGCGAATTTACATCAGCGCAGATGTTCGAGCAAACAGGATTACGCGGAATCGGGAGAATAAACATAATCGTAATTTCCGGGCGGTCTCGCGTAAATTTCGCATGCATTCTCCCGGAGCCATATGGACTCGCCACTCTATTCGGGGCAAGCGGCGGGGGGATTGGTCAAGAGGCGAGGCCGGCGCTCGCGGGATGGGGAATCTCAAAGGAGCGCAGGAAAAAGGCGGTCGCCGAGGCTTGGCTATGGAAAAATTTCATCTCCAGTTACGACGTTCGATATAAGCTCTCCTGCGCTTTCCCACGTTCGAGAGCTTTCCCGAGTTATTCCAAACTATTTCGTCCACCTCTCGTCCCTCCAATGTCCACTCTGACCTCAACCCCCCTGCCCACCTCTTCCTCTAAGCGAGTCGGCATTCGTCTCTGGCCACGTTTCAGCCTGGCTTCCCGGCCGAATTCTGTCCGCGAAGTAGCACCACATAACCGTCCGGTCACGCGTTACTCTCTGCCCGCAATCGCACCGGAGTGGACAAAGTCCGACGAGCTCGGAGAAGTTTCGAGCGAGAAAGCTATCCGTCTTCGGAAACATTTGCCATGACTGCGGTATGCCCCTGCCACGGTCGGAACGTTCCCACCTTCGACGGAACCGTAGGCCGCCACTGCCTTACGATAGTCGTGCTCTAAACGACGCCGTGCACTGTTACGAGAATTGTGCAAAAAAAAATAAAATAAAATTCGAGCGAAGCCAAGCTGGTCTCAGGGTAGATTTCCTCGTCTGGCAGGGTGTCGCGATTTATGTGCCGCGAAGCGACGTCATCGTAAAATTCTGTCCGGCACCGAGGAACAGCCGACCGCGGCTCGTCGAGTTAAGAACCGCGACGTCTTACAAACGTCTTTTATTACCGCCTCCGTCGCTTGCAAGAAAGCGGACGGAACCGTCGGGGTATAAAGGTACGCAGGGTCGTGCGCGCCTGAGAGTCGGAAGGGGCGGGCACAGACGCCGAGATCGATCTAGTTCGAATTGATAATCGCCACCCATTCCAGTTAGCCAAGGATGCAGCGTGAAGTCTGTTTGCCTTCGGTCTGTCTGCCCGTTATCTCCGAATTCGACGAAGCCCCTCGTCTCAGCCGCTCTCTCGCCGACCATCCCCGTACCCCTAGCACCCCCTGCTCACCCCTACTTGACCCCCGCACAGCTCTCCGCGGCCGGGAAGAGCCAGCCACCGTCTCTCGTCGGCAGTCTATATCTGCCGATCTCCCAATCCCACCGAGCGCGTCTCGACCGCCACTAAATAGAATCCTCGGTTGCACTCCGCTCGGAACTATGTGCCGTCTCTCGATACTCTGCCTCGCCCTCCTCGCGCTACATATGCATGCACACTTCTCCGGGAAACTCAATATAGTCCGCAGAACGATTTACCGCAAGCGCCGACGGAGGCAAATAGCGTCCGACGGACCGGCGCGAAACTTCGTTAGGGGGCTTGCCCGGACTCGAAAAATGCTAACCTCTTCGATATCGGCTTACTTCCGCGAAGTTAAACTCCCCGTAACGTCGGACTCGACCTTATTTTTCGGCCGACTCTCCCCTGCGGTCGCCCTCAGACTCGCGCGGCTCGCCGAACTTCGAAACGATGAATATTTTAGCGCCCACTTTTTTCCGCGGGAATTAAGAAGCGCCGCGTTCGGCGGGGAAACAAAAAGTGGCTCATCCTTCGCTCGGTAACAGGCCACATTCCGACAACCTTTTAATATTCGACCACCTACCACCGCCCGCCCATCCTCACCTCGAATCCACGAGGTTCTATCTGCGGCCCGCAACGGCGAACTTCGACGATCGCGCATACCTATTGACTATCGATACGGAATTAATGAATAAACACAGATTTTTCCCAATTCGCCCCCCCCCCCAACCCCCTCACCTGCCGTACCCACCCTCCTCCTGACCCGGTCCCGCTCTTTTTGCCCGAACGCGATATATTCGCCCGAACAATTTCGCAATACCGACGCGTCGGCTGCCGCCGCTGTTCGCAGGAGAGAATAATACGCGGGCGTCTGTGTTTGTGGGTATGCTCCTGTAAATGCAGGGCAAGCAGGCACGCACACGGCTGTCCCGGATCGCTCGTACATCCTGCATACACGCCCAATGTCGCCCCGATCGAGCGGCGGTCTGTTTTACGCCAGCCGCCAATCGTAGTGTTATCCGGTAAATTGACGGAATGCGAGAGGCGCGGAGAACGGACATCAAAGAGGCGCCGTAAAGCGTCTGTCTTTCTGACCAGGGCCCTGTCCGTCGACGCTCAGAGCGGCAAGAACAAAGCGTGTGTCCGACTTCCGCGATAACGGTAACCGCGCGTCATTCCGCGCACCTCGTTCGTGTTCTGCTCGTCACTCGTGTGTCTAGAGACGATCGTTAGCTGAGGATAAAGGGCTGACACGTAAATTAATGCGGAATAGGCCGGATGGATAGGTATCCCTCCGACCACCCACCACTCATCCCACCCACGGCACGGAGACAGTTCTCTATCAAGCGTCGCAAGGAATGCGTTACCGCTTGTCGGAAGATTTATTACCGACATCCTCTTCGAGAAATAATGACGCGGAACGGTACGCGCAGCGAACTGTCGAACGTGGATAAAAATCGTTCCGTCCGCTCTCGGCGCCCCGTTGGAAGCGATCGAAGCTCTTTGAACTTCCGACGATGAGTCGGAGGGAGTTTCATAATCGTGGGGGGGGCGGGGGGCGCATTTGCATTGCTTATCCGTGGAAGTCGTTTCGGCGGCGCACGTTTCGATCGTGGCACAGCCGGGTCACATGACTGCGCCGTGAAACTAGACGAGGCGGGACAAAGGAGAGAAAACGGCAGAAGCGACTGGTGCAAGCGTCGTTCTCGATTGATTGACACTGTTCGTCTGGCGGGCACGCGGCGGCGGCGACGGCGGCGGTGGGATAAACGTCGAAAGGCGCGTGACTAAACGGCCCGTGGAACAAAAGAAGCCAATTATTTCTACGGCTGTCCTGGGCAAAGTTCCCCGGGCTAAGGCCACGTTCCCCATGCTGATGGGAAATCGCTATATAATCCCGTAAGCCGCACGACGTTACGACCGCCCGTAGAGCTCGTCCCTCAGGAAACACAAAACAGCCAATATCTCGGGAATAGTCGCCCCTGACGAATCGATATGTCGCGCGCACAGTTTCCGACACGCAGCTTCCTACGCCTTCTCCAAATCATTCCCCCATGAAATCAACTCAACGGCCCAATGGCGAACTACGCGCCAGGGGGTGGGGGCGGGAAGGGGGAGAGTGGGGGGGGGGGGGGGGGGTTGGCGAGTCCCAGCTAAATATTGATTCCGATGCGAAACTTTCTCTCCGGATTGCGAAGGGGCGCAATGTTCAACTCCCCCTCCACTTTAGGTTAGCACGCGTCTTCCTTTTTTCCAAATCGACCCCGACGCTTTTATGCCTTTCCGTTCTTTACGATTTCGCCAATCTTTTTATACCATTTTATATCTCTCTACACCTTTTTCGGTATGGTCGGTTATCTTTTTCGGGAATAAAATTATCGTAGGAGCTTTATGCCTCTTCGTTCGCCGTATCGCGCCCCGTACGCTGTTTATCCTTCACTCGGCATTTTTCGGTAGACTCTCTCTCTCTACGGGGGCGATGTCGGTATTAGGATTTTACGCCTTTTCGTTTTTTATCTCGGCCGCGTAAAGCCTGCGGATGGAGGGCGCTCGTGATTGACGCGCATCTCCGACGCTATCAGCCTTCGGATGACTCTTATCCCGAAAAGAAGCGTTACAATCGCGTCGGCGCATGATTGGGAGGGATAAATGAGCGTGGCGTGTACACCTATTTCGGGAAAAATGTCGCCTTCGGTTACCGGGACGCGATTGGCCGTCTCGCGGCGGACGCGCGCGCGGGGGCGCGTGACAAATTTACAGCGAACGGAGCGAAATTGCAGCTGAAAGGGCTCGAAAACGGTTTGTGAAGAGTCCCCGAAGCGACTGATTTCGGCGCCCGAAGGGCGAGAAACGTGAGAGACGTATTTCGGGGAGCATTTTCCCTCGCCCGGCGTTTCGTTACGTTTACGACGACTTGTAGCAACAACAGCAATATCGTATTCGCGCAACATTTGCTCCGCCGCCGTTCGTTTCCACGTACTTGAGCAAGCGGGCTGCAGGGTAGGAGGGGGAGAGAGGTGGATGAGGCCGGGTTTGGGGGTGGGGGCAGGAAGCCGAAACGGAGCGAGAGGAGGGCAGAGGAAAGAATAGGGGCGCAAACGGTAATCGTCTTTGGAAGTATCTCGACGCCCGGAAGAGAATTAAGGTAGGCAATGGCAGAAGTCCACCTTACTTAACACCTCTAAATGAAAGTGGCCTGGAGGCACGTGGCCAGGACGGGAGTTTCAAAGGGGAAAGGAGGAGGATAGAGAGAGATAGAGAGTGAAAAGCATAGCAGGAGGTAGGTAGGTAGGTAGGTAGGTAGGTAGAGGTGAAGCTCGGAGAAAGATGACGCCGTCGGAAGTTTACTTCCGCGAGAGAGTGTTTGAGAAAAGCACTCGACAGAACGAGGGGATCAGGGCTGCACGCGAGAGAGAGAGAGAGAGAGAGAGAGAGAGAGAGAGAGAGAGACAGAGAGCGGGCACGCTCGCTGTAGAGGAAAAATAATTTGCATATGCATATTTCAGATTCAACCGGCTCCGCCGCCCATTCTCCTCCGGGGCCCCCTTTCACCGGCGCGCGTCCACAGGCGACAGGAAGAAAGGGAGAAAGTGTGCTGTCGCTTGGCGAGCGTCGATGGACCACCGACACCGAGCCACTCTCGCGTGTCTCTCGGCGCGTGCACGCGTGCGCGCTCGCGTGCGCGACTCCACTTAACGTATTCCGTCGGCCGTGCCGCGCGCGTGTCTCTTCGCATACACGTCTTCTTCGCTTACAAGCCCGTCTGAAGTAGTTCCCCGAACCATAAGCCATCTCAAAAGCGCGTCACGAATTATGAAAGACTGCTCGTATATGAAAGTCAGAGAGGGAGGGAGAGAGAGAGAGAGAGAGAGAGTGGCGCTCGATGCTTTTCTAAATTGCAGAGGAGCCTGCGCTAAATAGTGAACGGGCCACGCCTACGAACGGAAAAGCTTCTGCTGCGTACTTCACTGCTGTCCGACTCCTTGAAGCGAATTTCTCGACGACTCCGACACGAGCGGAATCGTGCGAGACGACCATAACGATTGGCGAAATGTGCCGTGCTTTCCGCCTGAATCCCCGAGTCGGAAGGGCTCGCGTGAAGTCGGGACAATTTTTCGCCTATAATCTTGCCCCGCCGCCGTAACTGGGGATAATGTAAGATTTCGTCCCGGATTAGATGTGTAATTCGGTGGATGACGTGAGTTACGCGCCACGATTTACGACGCAGCTAATGTCTGTATTGCGTTGCATGCACGGAGTGTGTTGGGTTTAACTTTTTTGCCCGGAGAATAATACATCGGCGCGAAGGGAGATAAATTATAACTATTCTTGTTACGATGGAATGGAAGCCTTGTCGAGAAGTAGTTAGGAGCAATTAAACGCCAAGAATAACAGTAACAATAATAATGAAATTTAATACTTTCCATACTTCCGTATTAATGCTTCTTCACACTTTTATCGATAAAACGAACGCAAGTATAAAAATCGCATACTCTTAAACCGAATCATACGCGATTGAACGAAAGATTCATATCACACAGCCAGTAAAATATACCATCAAGTACGATTTGAAGGCTCACAACAAATATTGGCGATCGTTGCCTTTCCCCCTTTCTCGTCTTCCCTGGAGCTTCGTATTTAGCTTCACTTATTAATTCAGAAACATTATTTCGAATTATTCATACGCCCTCCGCGGTCGACGCAAAAATCGTTATTATTCAAATTCTCATTTATAGAGCGCGAGCATTGCATAACGTTGGAAGCGGACGTTTCGGTCGTGGTGGGGGTGGTGGGGGTGGTGGGGGTGCAATAGCTTTCCTTACAATATTCACATTTATTGTTGAAAGGCAGGAACGCGTGGGAAGAGACCGGTATGGCGCAGTCGCGAAAATACGCGCATCCAACGTCCGTGGAATTGCCGTTGCCGAGTAAGAGGCGAGTGGTAAGAGTCTACGTTAAGGCCGACACTCGCCCAACGACGGCAATAACGTATACCTGTCGCACGTGTCCTCGTGCATATTTGCGCGCGCCCTTTCTGAGGCAGTTCTTTTAAAATCACGGACCGCTCTCGGAGCGTCGCGAATTATGAAAGGCATGAACGTGTATGAAACTCAGCTACCTCCGCTCAATGCTCCTCTGAATTGCAAACCAGCTAGAAAGTAGCAACGGACGACGCCTGGGCGAACCGATTTCGAAGGTCCGCCGAATTAACATTTCCACTTTGAAGCTGCGAGAAATATCGCCGCCGGCACGGCGATTCTTACGGACGAATATGAAGGAACCGGCCATGCCTCATCGAATTTCGACTGAGCGTCAAAACCTGATATTCCAATGAAGTAAATAAAAGTATCGATTGTACTTCTGCGTAGTCCGAGTTGTCAGTCCAATTAAGGTAGAAGCTGAAAACCGTACGCTTTCTCGAAAACGAAGGAAAACTGATATGTTTGCCTTCGTCGTCGAGATAACTTTAAAAGTCACACATCGGACGCTCGCTAATTAGGTGAGATGTGTCTATAAAATCCTACTCTGTCTTCTCCGCAGAGATACATCATGTATGCTATCTTGAACGTCCCCAGCGTCTCGCCACCTTCTGTCGATATGCGAAGTCAACTGAGATCGTGGCGTGAATCGTAAGGCCTCGCGCAATCGCTGTCGCTCGACACTCCGAGCTTACAAAAGCAGCTGCATAAGCAGTGACAGCTGTGTATTACACGCCGTCGAAATTACGTCGGCGCCCAGTCGAAGGCGTCGTTCTCAGCTTCTTGCCCGGCGTCGTTCGGAGCTTCGTTTTCGGCGTCGTTTTTGGCATCGTTTTCGGCATCGTTTTCGGCATCGTTTCCGGCATCGTTTTCGGCGTCGCTTTGGGCGTCGCTTTCGGCGGCATTTCGAGCGGACACACTGGGTTTGCCGTGCGAGCGATAAAAGATCGTGTCGTAAGCCGGAGCGTTGCGCAAACGAAGGTGGAAGCAGATAGGCGAGCTTCCCCGATAAAGGCCGTGCCGGAAGTGTTTCGTTGCGCACTGTCGTTGCAGACTTCCGGCCGCCCCGAGCTGCCTCGAGAGCTCGCGAGGGCTCGCGCGCGCGCGCACGCCACGCAGCAAACAATTTTATCTCAAAGCCGCTCCTCTTTTAAACATTGTTGCTTTGTCGGCCGGCTTACCGCTGACGGTGGGGCCATCGGGTGGAAAGTCAAGCAGTCGCACGGCCGATGACACCGAAAAATGGGACTCGCTCTTTGCCTGCTTATGCAAACGGAAGCGGGGCTGCCTGTGAAATCGCCGGAAACGGGCCAATGGCGTTGGACAAGTGCACGGATACATATTGATTTTCGTAGGGCCGCGACTTCTGAGAATAGCGACGCTCGGCGCTGCTTCTTGGGATTGAAATACTTTTTGCCTTCGATCGGTTCGGAAAGGGGCAGCTATCGTCGACACACAAAGATGGAACAATCGAAGTTCGATGAATTATTTGGATACATTGTGTGACAATGCAGTATTGTAACTGATCGTCTGTGTGATATGCAAGCAAAAGGTTGATCCCGGTTAAACGAAAATGTTTGATACCACTTTCCGAGTCCGACCTTTCGAGTCCACGTAGCTCAAAGTAAGCGTACGGGCATAATATTATTTGCAAGTGTACTGCCATGAAAAGTACCGAGTAACGCGAGAGGACGTTCGCAACGTTTTATTTCCTCCCCGTCACGACACTGCTTTACGCACATTTCGCTGTTCGCTAAGTCGTCAGAATTCCGCAGAACAGACACGCTATACACGACGAGATCCTTCTAATGGTAAACGTTGCGCGTCTAAAAGCGTCCCTCAAATTAGCGAATCGACGTGGCCGCTACTCGCCAACGGTACCGAAAACAATTCAACTACAACGCAGTCGTAAACAGGCGCCATAAATTTCTTCCACCCAAATTTACACCCCCCGCCCCTCCCGTCAACCCCGCACTCTCACGACCTCACGTCAATTCGATCCTTTATGCCGAATGTTTGCACGCTCCCCAGCCATACACCGTATATCGTAATTAACGATAGAACTCTTGATGGTAATTCGAAACTTTGTCGAAGCGTAGGTAATGCATTTTGAATTACGTTAATGAATCAAACTGCGCGTCGAACGTTTTAATCGCCGTCCCTCGATGCCAGACGCAACGTGTACGCTCACGATCGCCCACACGCTCACGCACACGTTACGCTCGCGCACGCATCGTCGACCATACACGTAAGTGTACATAGGCTCATCCATACGTACCGATGGCCGGGCGGAGAAACGTATATACGCATATTCCATCGATCGATTGGCGGTCTTCACAAGAGGAAAGGTGAGGGTAGAGGAGGAGCGGGAGGGGGTGGGGGGGGGATGTGGAGGAGAGGCTAGAGGTTGCAGAGGCACTGCTGGCTCTCTCGCTTAAACTTTAAGCTCTGCTTATACCGTCAATCACTCAATCAGGCACCCGGATTTCGAAGTTAAATCCTACTTAAATTTTAAGTAAGAAAGCTCGGGATAGTCTTCCGGCGAGAATGTACGAACGAATTCGAGGCCCCAAAGTGATAATCGCACTGTGACAGCTAGACCCCACTTGACTCCTCCCATCGCGTCTTCTAACCCTCGAAGTCGTCCACGGCTCGGCCCTATCCCTATTCTTCCCGCGAGCCCTGCCGACTTCGCCCCCCCCCCCTCTCCAGCCAGCACGAGCCATCGTCGTTCACCTCTTTACTGCTAATTTACGGATGGCCGTTTTTTGCCCCGCCTCTTATTTCTTTCGCGATCGGCGTCGCAAATAACGAGTTTGCCCTTGGACTTTTTCAAATGGATCGCAAACTTCTTCGAAGAGAAAGGGGGCCGCCCACCCCCTTTCGGTTCGCCTGCCCTCCCACGGTCGGTCGAGCCAGACCCATGTAAAAGTTTTATCAAAACGGCCACTCGAGGGATGGCGCGCTGCCTTTTTAGGGGGAAAGTGCTGAATCGTAGGAAAAAGGAACGAACGGAATGACCGGTCCGCTAAAAGCTTTACGAGTATCCGCGCTCCTCATGTAAATTACCGAACGCGCGCATGCCGACCGCCGAGGCACGTAAGCGCGCGTAAGAGCGGCGCAGGTGGAGATATTCGAATCGAAAATTAAAATCCAATTAAGAGGAGGATGTTGGACGAAGGAAGCGCCGCGAAGGCAAAGAGGGGAAAAAAAGAATTGAAATAAATCGGTCCGCGAAGTGGGAACGCACCGTTAGCGGATGACGTCACGAAAATTTCTCTCATTCCCGAGGTCGGCGTGTCGCGGGTAAAGCCCGAAATATTTCTGGATTGTCGAATAATCGTAAAATTCATAGGCGATCGGTGGAGAAAGAGAGCGGGGGACCGATACAAGCCGAGCGGAACAACGAAGGAACGAGAGTGATGAATGTATCGAATATCGTATTATTAGCGGTTCCCAAAGAGGAAAAAAGAGAGCTCGATGGAAGGAGGCGAGGCGGGGAGGTGCCGGGAGGAGAAACGGACGGAAGTGGGAGGTGGTGCGGCAGGGGGTGACGGGATGGGGTTGGCTCGCGCGGGGTCACTACCATTTTATCTTCCGAATCTTCCGTAAAAGAGTTTAAATCCACATTTATTGCCCGTCCCGTTATCGTGCCGCGTAAAGCTTTCCCAAGGAAAAGTATATATCGTTTGATTTATGTACCGGCACGCTCTGGCACCCGACGGGGCCGCCCGTCTATGATGCTGATGCGCCAAGGTGCGCCACCGATAATGGCGACGGCGTAATGGTGAAAGGATCGTTCGCCGGCATTATCTCTCTCGCGCACCACCGACGATCCACACCGGCAAAATCCGAATGTTATAATCGGCAGCGTGGACGAGCGTCGCTACGAACGTCGCGTAAAGGTCGTCCGACGTTGCCGGGCCTGGGAGTCGGCGAGCTCGAGAGTCGGTCAGGGGGAAAGGCGCGAGATGGAGGAGAACGGGGAGGAGGAGGAAGAGGAGGGAGGTGAAACTTCGGAATCCCGGTGGAAAACTGGAAAAATCACGCCGGAACGAGAGTTTAATCGTTTCGGTAACCGTTCGCCTTTCCGCTCGTGCTTCTACTTTCGATACGTTTCGCCCCGCTGCTGCCGATTGTTCCCGAACGTGAGAGACAAAAAAGGCGGACAAGCGGGGGGGGGGGGGGTGACGAAGCTAACGCGGAGAGTGACGTACAGAGGCGCGAACGGGCTCGAGGATTCAGTGGACGGAAGGTCGAGAATTATGGTGCGTTTCGACGTTTTGCCTGCAACGCGAGCGGTGACGATCATCGAAGTCAGTGGAAATCACTGATTCGCGTCGCATTCAGCGTACGTTCATTCAATTTTTCCGTCTCGGCTCGCGATCGACGGCCGAGCTTGAACGAGCGCCAGTGCAAATAAGCCGAACCGCAAAAGTGGGTCGCGTTTAACGTTACGTCGCCGGCGACACGCGAACTGCGGGTTAAATTGATTACTAATTTCCTGCGTTCGCCAATGTTCGGCCGGCCGCCCCGGATATTTCGGGATCAGGGGGAAAAATGTCGGGTATCGACTTGGCGGAGGCTCGTCGAGGCTCGATGACGGGGCTGATGTCGAGGCTGATGCCGAGGCCGGGTGCCGAGCCGATAACCGGGCACCATTTCCGCGGGGATGAAAGTGGAACGGTCGGTCGGTCTGGCTGGTAATTAGGCGGATACCGCCTTCGAGCGTGGCGTGCCGCTCAACAAAAGGAGGGAATAAAAGGCGTGAGTGGGGGTGGACGGGGGGGGGGGCCTCGTCGATAAACGTCGCGTCCTGCGGGCAGCGCTAAATTCACGCCGCACGCCGGAGGCCGGAGGCCGGAGGATTCGGCTTAACATACGGCGCACAATGCGTTAAATTGCATGTGCCTTTGTAGCCGCTCGTCACGCACGTTGCGCCGGAGTTCCGATTGTTCGATACAGGAAGCGCACTATGCTTCCGTCACATTGCCCCGTCTTTCCGGTCTATTTTCTGACGTTTTTTCATTAGCTCGACGTTCATCGCGTAACGAACATCGCGGCAATCGACAATACCTGCCCGCGGTCGCCGAGGAGTGTACCGGAACAGGGACAACGAAAAATCGCTCGAGCCCAGCGACGGCCAGCAAACGAGATCATCTGACTTCCAAAACCGGTCCTAAATTCCGTGGCCATTCTTCTCCGCCGGACTCGCGCTCGCACTTTTCTCTCCCTCTCGCAGGGCACGACGCGAACACAGCGCGCTGGGAGTACAGCGGCGGGAATACGGCATGGCGAGTGGAGCGACGGGAATACAAGGACGGGAAATGCAGCGTCGGGAGCGTAGAACGAGAGGCCGAGTTAGAACGTCAAGAATACGGCGGCTCGAAGCCACCGCCGGACGAATAATATTCGCATGCAGATATTTCGTTTTCATAAGGGGAATGCCCCGTAAAGCGGAAAAATGCGACCGCACTCGTAAAGTGGACGCCCGCCGAGTAATGGGCTAATAAAGAGTTATTCGAGATAAAAAGTTTAGAGTCTCCCGTGTTCCCAGTGTCCGGCATGGGGGCAGAGGGAGCAGGGGGAGCGTGGGGAAGGAGGGAGAGGTAGAGAGAGGCCACTGGTTGGTCTTAAAGTTCCCGATGCTATAGCAGGCGTATACGGCCGCCGACACTATAAACACTCGAGGCATCTTAAGCCGCCATCGAAAGAGATTTCGTCCGCTGGCGAGGGTAAACCAGTCGTCCTTTCCATCGCCTTTCCCGCCCGCTTTCTCGGCAGGGCTTTCTCGCCAGGGCTTTCTCACCGGCTTTCCCGCCGACTGTCCCGACATTCCCACCTAACCGCCCCTCGCCCACCCTTATTCTGGCGAGAGAACGCGTGATTTACACGCGACCGCTGCCGAATTTACATCTGAAAGAACGAGCACGTGCGAGAAAGGGTTACGAGGCAACTCGAGGTAACAATGGATATTTATGCCGCCCCGTATTTTCGCCACTCTTTTCCCCGAACAGCGCCAGCAGCCGGTAGGCACGTCGGAGGTTTGCCCGTTTACACAGCTCTGGCCAACAGTTCTGGCCCTCGCCTCTGACTGCTGCTGTTCCTGCTGCTCCTACTGCCGCCGCCGCTGCTGCTGCTGCTGCTGCTGCTGCTGCTGCTGCTGCTGCTGCTCCTGCTGGGCGACGAGCTTTTTTCGGGAGCCGAAATTAAGACGTATGAAATTCACTGCACGCCCGACCGCACACGCCAAAGATTTACGTCCGGCCGTGCGCGCTCGTCCGACGACGAACAAAGTGAAAACGCAAACGTCCGCTTGTCGCGAGCCGTTCAAACGACGCTGACGCGTCGAATATTGTTTTTCCGAACCCCGCTACGTGGAAGGCGATATTTCATTGGACTCGGAGACGCTGGTTACGGGGGAGGCGAGGGAATAATGTAATATCGCGGAACGGCGACTCGTATTTCTCGACGCATTGTGCCGTTTTTGTACGTGTCGCTAATGGCGCGCGCGGACCGCACAATCGACGCAGGGATCCCTTAATTGTTGAAAACAACGTTGGATGGCTGCGGTGTTTTGGGGCCGCCTCGCGCGCTCATTACACTCGACGTCACTGCGCGCTTCGACAGTGACGATCGACGATTCGCTTTATTGCAATCGTCCGTCAATAGCACTCGGTTATTAACTACGGCAATGAAACAATGGGTTCGCCTCGCCGGCAAACAGTGTATACGAATTGACTCTTGAAAAACGGTCATTATTCGCCGAAAATTCACTTTAAACACTTTGGCCCCGCTGAATGCGCTCGTCGGGACGGTGAAACAATGGCAGCGAGTCACAGTCGACATCGTTTAAGCGTAATTGCCCTGCGTAAGAAACGGTCTCGTCTCCCTAGCCGTCGATCGAACGAGGGACTAATGCAAACTTCGACCTTGAAAATCTGACGCCTTTCGCGCGCACCTAAGCGGCCATTCGTCGCGTCGGATTTTTCCCCATCGTCACACGGCGGCGATAAAAGAAAACACCTTATCCGTCGCCAACAAAGAACTCGGCATCCAACGCCCACCGTCACTACAAGAAACAGCCCGCTTCTCCTTGGATTCGCGAGCTTCGTTAAGGCCTTCACGTTCCATTTCCATTCGCCACTTCGCGCAAACTATATTCTCATTTAAAGCGGGGACTTACGCCGCCGCTCGCCATAAAATCCATAAATAATTCATGGTAAATCTTTAGCGAAATTCCATTCGTCACGAGGCAAAGGAGTGGCAGCCCTTCGCGGCTCTCCGTCTTTGTCGGCAGTCTGGCGTACAGCCACTGTCTCGCAAAGCGTGTCTCTCGCAACTGTGTCCTCGCAGCTGCTACCACTACAAGCACGCAACGGCGACCTGTGCGGAACGAACGTCGGCAGATATGTCAGAGGCGGCCACAAATTGTCGACTACCCCCCTCGCGGCGTTGCAGCGGCGACGCGCGCGCGCGCGCGCGCGCGAAGGGGCCGCGTTTTTAAGGGAAAGCTTTAAAGGCGATATATATAACGCGAAATTAGGTAGCGTGTTTTTTTCATGAAATACCGACTGTTATATACCAACGTGACAATGAGCCGGGGCGCGTTACAGCAGGCGAGCGCACTGCTAACGGCGCCCAGTTTAATGTAGCGCGCATGTAAATACGACCCTATCTCTCGCCACTCTTTTTTTTCCTCTCGCTCTTCTACCTTCCCTCCCCCGCCCCACCCTCCAGGCGGCAAAACCCCCCTCTCGACCCGGCCCGCCATCGCATCGGCGTTACAGGCGAAACGGTCTGCCGGGCGTGACAAATAATTTAACGTTGTTTGAGCGGCGTAAATCTGACGACCCCTTCGACGACCTTTTCGGCGTCGAGCGGCCCGACAAGCCGCCATTTTCGTATCGAGCCTTGCAATCGTGACGAAATTAGCATGCGACCGGCCCGCGGTTGATAACGTAACCGCGTACGTTACAGCTCGTAACGTTTGACCCGACTGCTCGGCCGGAGGCGAGTGAATAAAAAACGGCCGACGAAAAAAAAAAATTTTGCCAGTCAGGGTCGACACTTCCGAGCGCCGCGATCAGCGCAGGTGGAAAACGATGAAAATCGAGAGGATTAAATCGGTACAGCGGCCGATCGAAGTCTCGGTCGGAGGCTGGGGCGTTATGAATATCCTGCGATTAACGGGTGTCAATAGTTGGCCGCATAATATTCCCCCCTCTCCCCTCGACAGCCGTGCCCGGTCAGTTAGGTCAGGGTGTGCCTGTCCGGCGCTGATCGATTCCTATTTATAACGAGCCCGTAGACATGTCACGACGTTTGACCGCACATGACCCGAAACTATTTATTGCGCCGACGGCCGCGCAACGAGTGCTCGAAGCCGGGCGAGATGGAAGGGCCTGGGGTGAAAAAGTTTCGGAACAACAGCAGGCAGCCCTCGCGTCGATTCGCCCGGAGAAAAAGTCGGTCCCCGACAAAACGCCGACGACGAGTGTCCTTCGCCGTTTACAACGCACTCTGCCTAACGACGCGTTCTCCGCCCCCTCGTCCCCCTTCGAACCTCCGTCGTCTGCGCCGCACACGCACGTTCCGCCCCCCTTGAGCGTCGACACGCTCGCATCCGACCGAATGCGCCGTCGGAAGGAAGACGAGTGTCCCAGTTCCGCGGGTGCGGGATGAAATTTTCAAAAGCGCTTCCTTCTCAGATTCCGGACTCGGCAGCTGACGGACGATAGGTAGGAGGGTAGCAAGTGTTTTCCGAGCAGAGATGTCAAAGGCAGCGGATGGCGATCCGTTGAAATCGGGCAAGACGCGTAATGCGGGCGTCGCACACAGCGTCGAGGATGGAATTCGCTCGGCAAGCCGGGAGAAGTGCGCGTGCGCGCGCGGTCTGCCTCGAGCGTGTCGGACGTACACGTCGAACGGCGTGGGACCCTGAAGACGCTCGAATGGACGGTTGAAGAAAAAAGCGTCGCTGTTACCCCGATCGATCTACCCTTTTCAGCGTGCGTACGAGCGAGGATGGGTTGAAAACGACCTGGCCGAGTGCTGCGACGACCGCAACGACGATGGGAGCGACGACGGGAGCGACGACGGGAGCGACGGCGGGGACGAGGAAAAGAATGACGAGAGGAGCGACAAGGGGGAAACGAGGAATGAAACGACGAGGGCGTCGCAGCCATCAGCGCCGACGGCGACACTTCTCCGCGGCCTCATCTCGTTTGTTTACGTTGCATCTTTTTGCAGGTGCGAGAGCGAGTGCCAAGAGAGAATGTAGGACGAAAGTTCGCCGTTGCGAGCGTAAACTCCGGACCGGGGTTTTATCCGTTCTCGATTATCGACTGCAGCACCTACGGAAGGCAGCCGCGTCGCCGGTAGAATCGGCGAACGTCTGCCCCGGATCTTTTTCTCATTTTAGCCGGCGAACGGGAACTCTGACGAAAGTCCTCAAACGGCTTTCAAACAGGGAGAAGAGCCCGAGGTGGAACCCGTTGCCGTCTTCTCTCGTACGCCCGGCGAACGGGATTCGTAAGGGAGGAAAGTGTGTACTTATGTCTGGCCGTGTATGCGCCACTATGAGAGTGTATGCGTGTCGCGTACAGTGCGCGGAGAAACGCGGAAACTTTCGCGTGCGTTCTCACACTCTCCGGGCAACTTATTCCGCGGAAAACAGATGGGCGAATATACGGCGAGAAAGAGGCTTACGAGGCAAATTGGCAATCAAGATACGCCGTAGGCACGCCTGAGTTTTCCGGGATACCGCTCACTGTCTCTCACCCCCGCCTGTCTCTTCCACCTGTCTACCCCGCCTGTCTACCCCTCAATTCGTTTCCAGTAACTATATGCACGCCTGCGACTTGCACTCGCTCTGTCAATTGTTTCCGCGGAATATCACTCGAAACGAAAGCGTATTGTGCTAGTTAGCGTTCCGTAGCTGAATGGGGGTGAAGAGAGGGGGAGAGAATGTCCGGAAGGGGTGGGGGGAGGGTGCGAGAGGAGAGAACAATGAAAGCTCTCGCGTATGTATATTCCTTCCTTCGACTAGTTTTTTATATCGTTTTATTAACCCGACGGATAAAAATTACAATGGCGAAATGCAGACGGGCAAATATTCGACGGCCAGGTGAGCGGGCTAAAATAGGGAGGGAAAAATGTAATAGCGGGATAAAAGCCCAAACTGCTGAATAATTGCCGGAATTTTTCCCATGGCTGATTGCTATCTGTTCAATTAATTGCGTTCGGTATAACCTGACTCAATAACAAATGCATGGCGACCGGTCATTGAGGCACGATCGAGCACGAAATTTTGACGGATGAATCGAACATTTTACTCCGGGGTAGAGTAGATTCGGCTGCAGGGGGGATGATCGGAATAAAAATGCCACCGGCTGCCTTGCATATTGGCCGTCATTATTGGTTATTCGATGCCGAACGGATTTGATGTTTATACACAGGCAACCGGAGAGTCTAATAAGAAACGATACCGTAAGCGTAACTTACACACTCGCGTGGAGCTACACGGACGACTATTTATCGAGCTCGACTCTCGAGCTTTGCTCGACGGTCAAAGCCTCCGCCGTCGTACGGCGTGAATTCATCTGTGCCTTTTCCAATATCTACTTCATTCCTATCTCGGCGAAGTAAGTTATCGAACCGATCGCCTGAGCGCCGAGCGATTCATTAACGGACACGCGCGGCATACGATGGAGGAAGATCGGAAGGCATCGTTCGCACCGCCGTGGTCCGCTACACGTTAACGTCGAGCATATGAATATTTACCGAGCGCGAGGCTCAGAGAGGGCGGGCAGGGGTAGCAGCGGGGGCGGAGGGCCAATCAAGAAACTTTACGACGGAATCGTAGCTTTCATCGCGGCACGGCTCGTTTATCGGATTTTTTTCTCCGCCGGCCAGAGTTTATGACTTCCCTCGCCCATTGTCTCTGCATCTATTTCTCGATTGTCCGACTCCCCCACCCGCGCTCGTTCCCGCGGCCCGATGTATCGCTCGTCGACAGCGGCAAATGAATAATTAAAACAAACAGCCGACTGAATATTCATCGACACCCGCCAACCAAGTAACTTCGCTGCGGAATAAGTAATCGGCCCGTCATCACGGTCACTGGTTCACTCGGCTACCCTTCGAGCACCCCCATCGTCGATCGAGAGACATCGAGAGAGACGTCGAGAGACGTCGAGAGTCAGTCCTCGTAGGCCGTTCGTGCAGCTTAGCGCGGTGGCAAGCTTATCGCGCCGTTTGTCGCCCGCTCGCCATTTTCATCCTCGCCGAACGTTATCCGACGCTCTCTCTCTCTCTCTCTCTCTCTCTCTCTCTCTCTCTCTCTCTCTCTCTCTCTCTCTCTCCGGGAAACGATAGCTCAGCATTGCCAACGGACAATGGGCCGAGGTAATTTCGGCAGTCCGACGTTTTTCTCTACTCCCTCGCCCCCCTCCCGCCTAGCATCATCCGACCCTCGGCGAAACGACTTTTCACGGCGCGAGTCGGCGAGCGGATATTTGTCGGAGGCGAGGCCGGCAATCAAAGAACTTTGCTCCCCGAATGGACCATCCTTGCAAAATTACGTTCGGAGGATTCGAGGTGTAGGCACCGACGTTCGCCTTGCCTCCTTCCTTCCTTCCTCTCCGTCTTCCTCCCGCCGACTCGCCGTCTAATTGCCCTGATAGATCGAGCCGTCGTCGCACCAGAACCATTAATTTCGTTTAATCGACTACTCTTCTTCTCGTTCCGTGCCGCGAACGGGCGAGAGTAGGACGGAGAGCGAGCGGGGATGAAAGAGTGAGCAGCTGGGCTGCTCGATCACTCTCTTCCCCCCACCCCCCTCCCCCAATCCACCCCCCGCCGTTCTCCCTTTTCCGTTACTTTTCCCACGGAAGCTGCCCCGCTGCATACGTTGCCCAATTTCCCTTCCCTTTTCAT
This sequence comes from Anoplius nigerrimus, assembly GCA_914767735.1. Classification (NCBI taxonomy): domain Eukaryota; kingdom Metazoa; phylum Arthropoda; class Insecta; order Hymenoptera; family Pompilidae; genus Anoplius; species Anoplius nigerrimus. The sequence goes on from OU612078.1 coordinate 14,490,269, forward strand.
CATCACTGACCGATTCGAAGCGGCGCTCAACTTTTTTGTCGAACCTTCCCCCTTTCCACCTAAAAGTTCCACGTTCGACTTTTTTCTCTCTTCTCCCGGGACATTGGGCGGAGGGATGTGTACACTTTGACGAGAAGAAATGTGTCTCGCGGCATTAGGGCGGAGGATGGGCGGAGAGGTGGGAGAGACGTTTTTGGCCGAAGAGGAACGCGAGGTTAATTTATAGTAGGTGAAGGAGGTCGGTGAGAATGGTACGGGGAAAGGATATGAAATCCATAGTTGAGCGGTGTGCAAATTCGTTCAAACACGCTAATACGCCCCGCCCAAATATTTTTGTTCACCCGCGGCGACTTCGCGGACGTTAAATGAATTCGAGGTTGACCTGATTAAAGCGGACGCGGTCGTGCCGAATTTGAGGGAAAAAGTTGCATGACACGGTATCCCCCCGTTCACAGGATAAGCGCACGTCGGCTGTCACAGGCTTTCCCAGGCTTTTCCGGGTAACCTTTTATGCGGGTTAAAAGGCTTCTAGCAGCGAGCCGTTAAAGTAACACTCGGCGAACGGTATCGCTGCGAATCTTTGAAAGACGAAAGGGCGCGAATCGCGTATCGCGGCAGACGGCGTACAGTAACCTCGACGTCTTGGCAGCACTTCACCAGCAATCTGCACGATCGTCGCTCGATCGATAATAGAAACGACACTCGTTCCACTTACCGTGGAGAAAAACTTTTAACGGCCCATTTTCACCGTTCTCCTCCGTACTCCGCTCTCTCCCTCAACCGCTTTATCCCTCGCTTTTCCCCTCCGTCGCGCATCCACTTCGCAGGCTGCACAACGATCTCGGCGATTATCCACAAAAGCCTCCAGCCGCGGAAAATCTTCGCTCCTGGATCACTGGTTCGAAATACCCGCGAGTTCGTCACGTCGGACAATCCTGAATGATCCCACCGAGAACGAGCACTTCTCCGTTCGCACTGCTCCTTCTTCAGTCTCCCGTTTCACCGTACAGATTGACAGATAGAGAGAGAGACGGAGATAGATGGAGAGAGAGGAAGAGAAAGAAAGAGGGTGACAGTCACGCAACCGGAGTCGCAGGCACGAAAAAGCGCGACTCTCGATCAGCACGCGCGAACCGACCGAACCTGACGTTCGTCCCGCGGGACGTGCGAGCACAACACGCCGTCGTCAAGCGAAACGGCGCGACACGCATCTCCGTCGAGGGGGCATCCGCGGATCGCGACGATCGACGGCAGCGGGCGAAACGAAAGAAAAAAGGGGGAAAGAAGAGCGGAAGTAGAAGAAGAGCGAAAAACAAAGCGCGTGAGCGAGGAAAGGAGAAGAGACGGCGGGGGAGGGGAGCGCAAAGCGAAACTCGTCCTCTGCGCCCTTTTCATCCACCACCTCGTTGTCGCGCGACGTTCGTACTCCGCGACATTGTCCCCCGCTTCGTCAACATTTCTCTTGATCTCGCCCGTTAGATCGGAAAAAAAGGGCTCGCGGAGGAGCGACGACGGAAATCCCGAGCTCAGCGTTCGCGTAGCGACTGGCGCCCGACACCTCCACCCTTCCGACAACACCCCAACCCCTCGTGCCCGTGCGTCGAAGCGAGACGGAGTCGGACTGTGGGTAGGCGCGATTGAGAGGGCTGCCGCGAGTGGCGCTGCTGCCGGGACGCGCGGAGCCGGCAGGAGGGGGTGCGCGCGAGAGGCCGCCTGGTGGGGGGCAGCTGATAGCTCGCTCGGGGAGCGGAGGGGAGGGAAGACTCGCTGCTAGGAGGAGCGCGCGAGGCACGGCGCGCCATCGCCGCGCTAGGCGCGGGGAGTGGTGGGGAGTGGTGGGGCGGCAGGAGGCGAGCGAGGGGAGCGAAGCCACCGACCCCCACCGCCGACGCGCGCTCCGCGCTTCTCTCGCTCCACCGTAAGCCTGTCCTCGTCCTGCGCCTTCTCCACCACACGCGCCGTGGCCACAACTCCGTGGAATCCCCAAAGCGCACGCGCTCGGCCCTAGATTTCGTCTCGCCTCCTGATTTTTCGTAATAAAAACGTTTGTCTTGCCGAGTAGCTCGGCTCACATATCTCTCGCCACGCGTCACACACTGCACACGAGATGCCCCCGTCGTTCTCCCCTTTCGCCCGCTCTTATCTCCTTCTCGCTTTCGTTGTTAACGGTGTCTCTCGCTGCCCCGACGTTATCCTCCGCCTTCCGCGCCACCCCACCGTCGCCGATCTCCACCCCGTCCGCTCTCCTCGCCGTTTCGTATTTTCCCTGCACTTCTTTCCCTATTTTATTTGCCTCCCTCCTTCTCGCTTTTGCCCGAAACCCTCGGTCCTGCGTCGTCTCCTCGTCGGTTCAACTTTCTCCGCTCTGACGCTACGCTCACCCCGCGCTCGCACCCCCTCCGACGCTTTCGCGGGCATAACGCGCAAACATTACCCCCACTCGGCGAAAGGCGAAAGGACGATATGATGTTCTTTCGTCTGGGCTTCTAGACTCGTGCCTGAGATAAAATTGAGAGCGAACGGTACGGATGGAGTGTATACACGGTGAAAAGAACCGCTCGGGCAGGGTGACGAACGACTTGGCGGGGTACGTGTCCGATATAAAGGAACGACAGCCCCTCGCATTAAACGCTAAAAAATTGTCTGCCCGCCTGCGACTTCTACTCCCTCCTGTGTTAACATCCCGTTACGACACCGTCCTGTTACGGAACGATGTCCTTTTTCATGCATAAAGCGACCCGGAGAAGTATGACCTCCGGAACGACAAACGATTGAACGAAATCGGCCGACACTCGGAGGCTGCCTTTGATGTTCCCGTCGAATTAGTCTTCGAGGCCGAAATCGTCCGTTCGACTCAAAGGGATCCCGGAGCGTAAGACACTCGTTATAACGATCCACGTGACCTTCCCAGATTAAGTTTCATGCGCGGCGGCGGGAGAGTAATACCTCCATATTTATCAAGGCTCGACAGAGCGACGCGATAAACTGGCCCATCGCGCGGAGGGGAGCGAAGATAAGAAGCTCGTCTCCGCCGTCAATTAGTCCAAGTTGGATGGCAGAAGAACGGCACGATATCTTTCTTAACAATGTCTGCGGCGAGGGCGCGAGTAGGCTTTCACCCTGCCGCTTCCTTCCTGCTCTCCCGCATTCAGGGTCCCTCTCACGAACCGCCCACCCCTTGTGCATCGACATCCAGCGAATCTCTACACAAAGCCACCTCTCAATTTGCCCAGCCACCGTCACTCCGCTGTACCGCGGCTACGCGTACCAACCTTTCGGCTCTCATCTAATTTTTGCACGTCCCTTTCACTCGACGTCATAATTTCCGACGCTACCCCTTCACCTCCGCGCCATCCGCCTTCGCCTTATAAATTGCGCAAGTTAAACATCTACGAATTGAATTTTTCAGCCCCTCGCTATGAGCGCAAACAACAACGGCAGCTTGGCAGAACGGCGAGCGGCGTGCGGGATAAGGACGGGCGGGTCGTGTCGGGCGTACGCAGCTCTCTGTTTAATAGAATTTAATGAAATTTCTCATACGTTCTATTTTCGCTGCTCACTTTCGACAGGAACAATTGCTTCTCCGACCAACGAACGGGGGGCGCGCGTCTATATCGTGGCGGGCGCACGCCGAGTTTTCAATTAATTTTACAGGAAGCGCGAAAAGGGACCGGTCGGGCCAGGTACGTACCAAACCGCCCCCGTATATTTTATTTCACCCATGTAATTTCTCTCCCACTCTTCTCGCTCTCGGACACACACGGGCACACTCTTCCTCGCACAACCCTCTGTATACACCCTCGACTCGCACACACGCATACACATGCCGCTCTGTCTCCTAATATGACCCTGCTCTTTCACCCTGCTCCTCCATCCCAACCGCGTCCAGCCCTCCCGAACGGTGGGGTAGGTAAGACAGACGGTATAGCCGGCGGCGAATTACCAAGTCAAATACGACGAGAGGCGCATTCGTAGGATCGCGGTGGATTAAAGTGTCAAGCAGGGCCGTATTGGCCGAAAGCGTCGAGGCCCTGTTCGCGGTACCGGTGGAGACGAAGAAGCGGGAGCTGGCGTGGGAGGTGAAAGACGAAGAGGAGGAGGAGGAGGAGGAGGAGGAGGAAGAGGAGGTGGGAAGGGGTGACTTCATTCGACGCGTAAATTATGTAGACGTCGGTGCACAGGCGCTGTTATCGACGAAAATCGGGTCACAGCGCGAGCACCGACGGCATCGCCGACAGCACCAGACGAAGGAAGGACGAGGGGGAGGGGAGAATATAGAAGGATGAGGAAGAAGGAGCCGAAGGTGCGCGTATAAATGTGCCCTTAATATTAACCTCTTTCGGTGTACAACGACCTGCGCGATGACTCGCGCGAGAGAGGTACGCTGGCGATAGATTGCGTCTTCTTTTTCAAAATCCACGATCTAACTCGATCTAGCGTCAGCCTCGATCTCGTTCCATCGAAATCGGAGAGAGACTTCTATGCGGCAGCGAGGGCGGTTTTTTTTTTGGGCAGAGGAGGAAGGGGTGGAAATAGAATCGACGCTGCGGACACGAGCGGGAGGCTGCGGAAGTCTCGCGGGGCCAGCAGGACGGCAGGACCTTCGTAAGGGAGCCGGTGCCAAAGGATGCGTGAGGGTATGGATTGGAAAATTTGCAGCGTGCCAAAAATTTCGATAGAGATGACGTGGGCGCGCGCGCGCGCACGCGCTCCGTAGAGTGGCTGTGCGGTCGGGTTAGTGCGTTAATGGCGTCGTGTTTGGCAAATAAACATGCCCTTCCGTCCGTCTCTTCCTGTCCCTTTCCCCTCCCTTCGTCCTCTCACTCTCACTCTCTCTCTCTCCCTCTCGCTGTCTCACTATCACTGCCTCCCTCAATAACTGCACAGTTCCGTCTCGCTCCCTCCACCTTTCCGACGCTGGCTGCGCGCATTGTTTCTATAATACGTACATGAAACGTCCTGTCCATTAACAAAGTGTCAGAAGCAGCGGCTCACGTTAGGTACGGGACATTAGAGTAGGAATAAAACGCGGCGCCGTCATTGGCGAGCTTTTGTTTTTTATCAACGTCAATTCCGCGTCGTAACAATTTGCCGAGTCAATTTAACTCGAAGCGGGCAAAATCGATGCGCGGAATGTATGCGAAGAAGTCATTAGGGGTTGGGAGGGATGGGGTTGGCTGGCGTGCGTCGATCGGCAACATTTATGCGATGCCTAGCGCGTACAATCGTGCCACCTGCGGGCAAAAATTTATTCTAGATTTCGTTTGAAGCTTACGTCGCCGTAAGTGGGAATAAATATTTCAATATTTGTGCGAGTCTCGTTTCGAACAGTTTTGCGCCTCGTTCCCCGTCTGTTCAATGATGAAAATGTTACTCTCGCGGCATGGCAGGTACATTAATCGAAGCCAGGGCGGCCTGCAATGTCATAAACGACGTATATGAAATGCATACGCCAGCGTCCCTCGGCATCCATGGAAATTCGAGTAAATTCCCGTGCGACGCTGGGCATTCCGATTTCTTCCTTCCCTTCTTTTTTTTTTTTTTGGGTTGTTTGTTCCTAATTTAAAGGACCGGCTGCCGACACGGAGGGCTACTCAAAGCGTTCTAAAAATGTTCCGTTATGTTTACTGCACTTCGGATATGAGGGCGTACCGTGAATATATCTGAAGGCGCCATTGGCTAAGAGCCTGCATGTTTTTCAGTACTATTGGAGCGTCGGACGATGGACAGCTTTATTCGCGAAGAGTCGGAAAACTCAAAGCTGTTAAAGGATATAACAACTTGCTGCCAGTGCAAGAAACATCGGATCGAGCCAAATAACTTTCATTCCGCTTCCGCGTTTGAACCTTTGATGAAAAAGGTCTTTTTTCCGTACCAAAAATTGTTGCCTTGTGCGAGTAATAAAGCCAAGTTTCCAACCCCTTTGTGTAAGTAATAATGTCGTATGCCAGACAAACGCGAACTAAACGATTGTTCTTGCAAAACGCGCAATTATTGTGTCCGCATCATGCGTATGAATATCTATTAACATTTATGAAGTTATATTTGCTCCCACTTTCTATATTAACTCATTAATATCGCTTAATAAATTTTAATATTTCCCGAGTCAAAAACAGCCCGATTATTATTTCACGCGCAAAATCGGGTCCACTTTAGCACGCACGAGGTGCGCCAAATAGGACGTTGCCAGGAAATACTGTTCATTAAACTTGTTCGAGGGACAACTTTTTCATCCAGCGGAAACATACTTTTCGCTGAGTAAAGAAAATATATTCGTAGAGGGGCAAAAGAAATTGGGACGCTCGGTCAAATAAGCATCCTTTATCGCCACGCTTGCCGGAGCGTCTGTAAGATTAATCGTATTTTTACCGTCGCGCCCTTCGGCAGCGCAGGACAAATATCGTTGCGCAGACCCTCGCGTGGGCCACCCTTTCCTCGAAACGTGGCCCACTGCCGTCGCCTCTTATGATTTTCCTTTCTCTTTTTTCTTCAATAACCATCCCCCGGACGAAAGCGCGCGTTTCAGCTTCAAAGGAAACGTGGAGCGGCACACGCGCGCGCCTTTTAACAGCCTTTTGATCGTAAACTGAGCACAATCGGGGTTGATTGCTTCTCGCCAAAGGAAGCTAGTTTTACATTTCACAATGAACGGACGTCGTCAAATTGCATGGGACAAGGGATACGCCCCGACAGCGGGAGGACACTCATTCGTCGTCCCTTCCGTCCCTCCCTCACCCACACCGCCCTTTCTCCCACCTTTCCTTTTTTTCGCCGAGCCGGAAGACGAAGGACTCCGTTCTCCATCGACCATTTCCGTCCGCGCATCACGATCATTTTTCAAACAGCCCGTAACTCACGCCCGCCGAGCGTAATTTACACAACGTTCTCCAGCACGAGCATGAGAGAGAGAGAGAGAGAGAGAGAGGGAAATGGAGAGAGAAAGAAAGAGAGAGAGAGAGAGAGAGAGAGAGAGAGAGAGAGAGAGAGAGAGAGAGAGAGAGAAGGAGGCAGAAGAAGAAAATTTCGCGTCGCTAATTCTATCGCGTTTCATAGAGGGTTTGAGAAGGGGGACGAGGAAATGCGATTTTCCTCGCAATCTCGCGAATGCTAATTCCCGGCGACCACTTTGTCTAGCAAAGGATGAGCTCTCGTCCGTTGAAAACATTACATTCATTCTCGCGACTCGAATGTAAGTCAATTTCACTCTGAGCCGTCGCCGCTTAATGGAACCCGACAGTTGATTGTTTTACGCGGATCGACATGTTTTCATCTTCCAGGCCGGATGACGGTAATCCGAACGTATCTCCGGTAGGTTGGACGAGGTAAAGGTCGTATTCATACCCGTCACGCGTCTATATTTCATATTGTTTACCGTTCGCCTCGTTCGATCGAAAGGCAACGCGTGCAGATTGATGACGAAAAATTGATATACCTTTTCGAATCGTCTTCCTTCGCCACTTACGTCGCTCGCCGTTTAACTGACGGATCAGTCCGCTCGACTATAGGTGGGCGTAGTCCTTTGTGGATAAAGTCCGGGCGAGTGCAATGCGATTATACAGGAAAATGCTGCGGGACCCCGGGACACGATGCTCAGGCGGCCAGAACGAAACTTGACTTTATGCCCATGCACCGCGACGACACAGGTACTATGTCCAGCTTGGATGGCGTTAGGTTCACAACGAACAACCGTCTCCACCGCGTGCGGACGGTACATGCATAATATGGAAACTTTATAGTGCGCGGACTTTGCTACGTGAAACTTATGCTCCGCGAAGGCTGCGATACGTTCTTTTTTTTTTTCGCCGAAAGAGGTGGAGAGGTTGGGAGTTTTTCAGTTTCAGCGTCGTTTCCGTTGGTCGGAAGACTAAGATATCCTTCGAGCGTAATTACAGCTTCGTTCATTGTGTTAATGTTAAATGGCTGGAATGCGTCGTAATCGTATTTTCGTGCGAGTTAAAGTGGCAGAGGTATTCTTAAGTTGCAAGAGTTTCCGTCTAATTTATATCTACATGTTCCTTAATTAATGTTAATTATACATGTTATATTACGTAATATGTGTCGCTCAGTTGCTGATGCTTATAATTACAGGTAAAATATAATATTATGATTAGGGTGGGGGAGGTAGGGTAAATGTTTGAGGTGGTTAGCCGTAGCATCGGAAAAACACCGCGTTTTTTCCGCCACGAAAATTCCGCTGCTACATCCCGGGTTACGTGGTGGCTTTTTTGGTCGTGGGGTAGAATCGTGGTTGCGTTATTTCAGTTTCCGCAATATAATACTTTATTCATTTTTGGTTAGGATTCCTCTAACCGAAGCGAGGTTTTTCTACTGACTGGTCAAGACAGAATGCCACATGCTATGTACAGGTGATTCTTAAATATACTTAGCAGTAGGTCTACGGGTGTACGTGTGCATGCGTGTATATGTATAGGCAGGGTGTGCAGCTACCTCAGGGCCCAGACGCAGGGTCACGTTATCAGGTCCTGATTCAGGACAGTTCTCCGGCCGTGGGAAGGGTCTCATGTTTGTGTCGGTAACCATTATATGTGTCCATGCTATAATAATTATGTGGTAACGTGCCAATGGCGATAGCATAATATTATAACCTATATTTATATAAATATATAAACATACTTGACATGGCCGACGTGTGTTTACGGGAGCGCTTCAGATCCGTAGCACCTTATTCTCCAGTTCAGCAAGCGTGAAACGTTCTAGTCGAGTCGAGACTAAATAGTTCAACTACTTTTGTTGAACGCATATTGCACGATGTAACCCAGGTCTATGTATAACGTACGATCGTAACTCGTACTTTTCATTACCTGCAGAACAGGCGCAATGTATGCGAAGCTGGACATTATCGTTCGAAGGCGTAATTCGCACCGTGAGCAAGGCACACTGAACCGAAATCCAGGAGAAAAATCGCGCCCCACAATTTGCAGCGACACCCAGCGTCATTCGAGCTGGCCACTGCGCGCCATTAAAAAAGTCACCGTCGGGACAATGCAGGCATTGTTAAATTAAATCCCGGCACGCTGATTGTCCGCAAGGGGCTGTCACTAGCATAAAGCAACGTTTCCCTTCGCGGACGTTCTCCCCCCCCCCCCCCTCTCTTTACGCCCTTCTCCCACACGTGCTCGTCCACGCACCATCGCCGGTCTTAAAGAAACATACGTCGCTCGGAGAACTTTACGACAGCTTCGAGCGCTCTCCTCCGGAACACGAATTTCAGAACGTTAATAAAGCAATCCTCTCGGCTTACGGGCTGCGCCTATCCTCTTTTTTCCTCCGTCCCGTCTGCCCCCCGCCTTTCGTCTACCTATTTGCCTCCGCCACGCTCGCCTGGCTGTCACGCCGCAGGGATTTAATTGAATTTTGTGACAAACGCGAAAATAATATCTGCCGGCAGGTCGACGAGAGCGGGGCCGAGGACGTCTGCACTTTGCAAAATCAAGGCGGGCATAGTTTGCGGCCTGCACGCCCGGCGAAGGTATTACGTAGGTGGCGGCGCCTCGTTGATCAATACGATGCAAAAGCCCAGGGTGCCGAGTGCATTATCGCGCCTATTAGCTCGGCCGATCGTGAATTTGTACCTATGAACGAGACTAAATAGCGGTCGGGAAAATGATCGCGCGCTAACTAGTTCGGCCGCCGCAAATCGCGCCCGTGAAATCGAACGAGGCCTCCACGCTGTATAACGGACACCAGCAGCGGAAGCTCGTTCGTTGTCTTAAATACGAGCCCCTCCTGCATGACGAACGGGGCAAACATACGATGCCGCGCGCGGATAGTTGCGCGTACTTACCTAGCTGTGCGTCGGTAAATATTAAAGTGACTCAGCCGTCAGTCACCGTTGCGGATGGTCTGAGGCAATTGTCGGCGTTGTTTAGCATCGTTGTGCGTCGCTCTGTATTATGAAACAGTTCGATGAAGTCAGGGGGCGGGGGGGAGGGTTAAAATTACACCGTTAAGCGGCCGCGATGATTTCAGAGCTGAGCGGAATTGAGCTTCAGCGACTTTTGACGTCGATCGCTAAGGTCGCCGTAAGCGTGGCAAAGTTGTGTTTTCCGCAAAGGCAAATTCGTGGCTCTCTGTTGTGACACCAGGTAGCGGTTCGAGCAAATATTTGGCAGTTGTGCATGAAATGGCTTACGACGCTGCCGTAGTCGCTGGTACGTACGGCGATATCGTTCGTAAGCGGCATTAATACAAATAGGAAGGAACGTTAGCGTACTCCGCGGGTCGCGGCTAATGTCGTTTGAAGATAAAACGGGGCTTTTAACTTCTTTTGCTCGGCGAACGTTGCTCTCGCTGCGAGCGCGAGAGACGCTCAACCTGCATGCAACCTTCAACCTTAAATACGCGGAAGCGATATAGACGGAATAAGAAGAGGCATTCGTCGCTTTAAATCATTTTAATTCCCATCGCACAATACACGAGCATGTCTAGCGCCATTCGCGGCAGTGGAGAGACCCAATGGAAAATGTTATGGTTATTTTATTTCATTCCGGTCGATCCCAGGAACGTAAACTGATACTCACATGCAGATACTTTATAATCGTTGTTTGCAATACCGATCGAGGAGACCCGCAAAGTTCGTCGTTCCCGCGGGCGCAAAAGTAATTCCGTGCATGGGATAGGGGAAATTCGTTAGTTCGCTGGCCATTGCGGGATACAATCGGGAGTCGAAAAGAGAGGGAAACTCGTTATTCCATCGGTACCGCACAATTACCGGCAAATCTGTCAGAGATCGCTGCGTCTGCCGTTGGGCAGACATTAAAGAGGCATAATAATTCGCGTACCGAAGCACTTTCGTATTATCGGTATATTACGCGAAACAAGAATGGCGCGTCGGTGAGCGGGTTGATGAGACGATGGGTGGAGAGAGCGGGGAGGAAGGGGGATGGGGGGGTGGAAGGAGAGGGTGAAATTGATATATTGTGACGGTAAACGGATGTTGCCCGGCCGGTTAAGCGGGAGAGATGCGGATCTGGCCGCGTTGCTCTCGTCGGGCGAGCGTCAGACTGAGGTTTCGACTGGGCGAGAGCTACGAGGGAAAATGAAGTAGCAATCGGATGTAATTAGTTGTTTTGCTAACTTTAATAAGCGCGGCGTAGTTCGAAACTCGTTTTCCGGCGGCGCTGCTAAAGCGTCTCTTGTTCGTTAACGAAACGCGATTATAATTACGAAAAGTACGGATTAATTCTTAATCTCGTCGCCGGGCATGCCGGGATCTCTCTCTCTCATGCCGGCTCAAGATTTTTAATCCTGCCTCCCGAACCCCTCTCCCATCTCCCCCCCCCCCCCCCTCCTCCTGCACCCTCAAAAGCCGTCGCCCCCGGGATTAGCCGCGGCGAATCGCCCCAAAATTGGGGGGCGGAAAAAATTCTTATCGAGCAATTTTTTTGCGAGCGAAGGAGCAATAGAGTCGGCTATTACGGCGGTCAGTCGCTCGGCGGCGAGAATGAAACTGGGTCGACGAACAAAGGTGGGCCAGGAGGGAGGGGGTGTGGGGCGACTGCTGATTCTCAACTCTCATCCTGTTTTTCCGGCATGTCGCTCGCAAAATTTTGCAAGCGGCGCGCGGCGCGCGAAGATTACTGCGAGCATCGAACGGAGTTAGCTATTTCTTTAATTCTAATTAGCGACCGTAACTTCGAAACTCGTTACGCGTGACGGAACTTTGATGTCGCTCATCCGTTAACCGAAACGTGATTACGAGCGCGAGCCTGATGCAGCTTGTTTATCCCGGCTCACGGCCAAGAATCTCGGTCCGGGCCGATTTCCTTTTTTTCAAAGAGACAGACTCGATACCGGAGGGTGGTGGGACGGGGTGGAGACGAATGGGAGGGGGGGGGGGGGGGGGGTGAGGTGGGTGGGAGGCAGAAAATAATGTAGAAACGTTCGCGTTTCGCAATGCTCCGCCCGACTACGCTGAGTGCGGGCAAAGTTTCGGCATTCAAGTTGCGCATGAAAACAATGCGCGAATCGAATACAGTCGGCCGTTTCCCCAACTCTAATGGACGCCGTAAATTCGAAACTTGTTTTCGTCGGCGGCACGAGGCCGCTTATCCATTAACGGTTATAGCGTCCGTCGAGAACGACGGAATTAGTTCGGTATTTCGCGTGCGAGACGGGGCCCTTCGGTATCCGCCTAAAAACATTCCGCAGTGCCGATGGACTCCGAACAATGCCGACTTCACGCTCGGACGCGGGGCGCGCGTGTCACACCGGTGCCCTTCTGCGAATTCCCAGCCCTTCGTTCGGTCACGCTCGGCACATAATCGTCCTTGAATCCGTGCGGTAGCGAATCGAACGGAAAAAGAAGCTTCCGTTACGACCGTCCGATTCTTTACCTCCGCTTTGCCTGGCCAGGCCAGGGCCGCTCGTCGTCGATGGCAAAGGATGCGATATTTCTGCCAAATCCGATCAGCCATCTTTTCAGCTGCCAACTGTACCCACCGCTCGCTCAAAACGCTTCGGCGGAGGAGATGCTCGAAATCGTCGAGCTTCGTTCGGCGCGACACGCTCGAGAGCGCTCCTCAATTAACGAGAGGCGATTACGTTCTCGAAATTGCGAAAATTAATTCTCTCTCCCGGTGCCGTTCGCGCGACGAATATGGTGTGTCCCGGCCAAAGGAATTTGGGAAAAGGCAATGAGGCAGGCGCGACTCCGAGTACGATTCGCTCGCCTCCGCGGAGACTGGCGAATAATTAAGATCAGTCCCGCCCCTGCATGTCGGTAATGACGTAACTTCCGAGGATCTGAAATAGAAATGACATCGACTAAGCGAATTTGACTATGAAACGAGACCCCACCCCCACTACCTACCTCTCGCCCACCCCAGTAGGGATGCCAGTCGTGCCTGTCCTCTGTGTCGCGACCTTCTCGAAGAAGTCGGCGTGTCCGGGATCAAAGAATGACTACGGGAGGCCAGCGCGCCGCTTTCAGATATTTTATTCGCACTCATCGGCACCGCTGGAGTTCCATCCTCGAGGAGGGATCGATCCGTTTTCAGATATCGAGTGGCTGTTTATTATCGGCATCGGATGTAAATGTCGACGGGCGGAAGGCGGAAGTCGGTGGGTAGGAGGGAAAAAAAAGGGTAATTGGTGGCCGAACGGAAAAGGTAGTCTGAAGGATGTGAGATGGGGAGGGGTCTTGGGGAGGTTGTAGACGGATGGCGGGGGAGGACGTGGCACCTCTAGGCCGCGCCGCCGCCGCCGCCGCCGGGGGCGGATAAGGGAGGGTAGTGGTAATGCGACGGGATTAGCATATTCATACGTTCCCGACGTAACTCTCGCGATGTAATTCGTACGTTTCCAGCAGAAATTCATCGTCGACGTCCGAGGGACCGGGTAAGCGAGACGGTTAGCGAGGGGTAGGGAGAGGGGAGAGGGCGAGTGGGAGAGAGCGAGAAGCAGCTAGAACGAGAAAAAGGGGGAAAGACGTTAAAAGCGTCGAAGAAAATTGCCGGAGAACGGTACAATTATGTACGTGCGCCTTTCAGCTGCAAATTTCAAAGTGAATTCGAAACCACCCCGACTGTCGCCCCGCCACTCTCCGCCAGCCCTTCCTAGCCCCCCAATCCCTCTCGGGGTGGACTGCATCGTAAGACGACTGTCCTACCCTTCCACGACCTCCCTTTGTGCATCTCGGCGCGCGCCATCGGCGTCGAGAATTTCCGCGACGTTTAAATTTCGTTCCCATTGTCACCAATAATAACGGACAGGCCCGCGGAATGTCCGTGATGTTCCGTGGCCGGAGTCTTTTGAGCCTGGATTTCAAAGCGGCTCAAGCGATCGGCGTCGACTGAATCGAACCTATCTTCCACCTTTGTCTACCTTCCGAGTGTCCGGGACTCGAACGTTGCAGGAGCTGGAGAAATTTTCATAACATCCCCCACCTCGCCGCTTGACGCGCACCGATCGGTTCCCACTGTTTGCTCCAGCTACAGTCACGGACAGTGGCCAGTCAGCTGACTATCAACCCTAGGTGCCGAGGATTCGCATATCCTGGCGACTCCACGCAAATCCTGCACTTTTCATCCCTTCCGCGATGCACTTATCCTTAGATATCGCGCTCCTGAATTTATCGACCTCCGTATCGTTACAAGATCCGTATGATGTATGTCCAAAAACACGCGAGCGTTTAATTCTACTCTGCGGAAGGTCGGGAATCGTATGGGGAGGGCAGTCCGCGTATGCTAGGTTCGCTTTGCATAAAAATTAGCACGGTCCTTCTTCCCAGGTCTCTGCGAAGGGCCCATTTTGCGGAAGAAGTTATTCGTAATCCGCTTCCGTTATAGGCCGCGCGACGCGCTATATCATCTAGCGGGCAGTTTCGTTGTCACGCTCGAAGCATCGGACAGGTAGACGTCGGCAGATTCTAATTGTTCTACCTAAGCAATTTCGCTCGTGCGGCAACACGGGAACACGCATACTCATCGGTCGACTAGCAAATGAAAAAAGGGAATGCGGCCAGAGCGTCACTCGGCACGCCACGATCAAGGAGAGAGGGAGGATGGAGAGGGGAGGGGGGAGGGGGCGAGTCCGGAGGGTGCGGCAACAAGAAAGTGCGGGCATTCGGGTTCGTGCGGCAATGCCGATTTTGCATAAAATATTCAGTTCCCCGCGCCGGCTCCTCGCTCTTATCAAGCGTTATTCCCCGGAAGGAATTATCGGCTCTCGTTTTTATTACATTCCATCACGCGTACCGCCGTAATCGCTGCTATTGCCAGTATAAGTTAGCGCTCCGAATGCATAATGAACGCACGCGTCCCGATTAATTTCCCTCGATCGTCTTAACGTCGTTTAAAACGCTCTCAAGGTAAAATCGGGCTCGCTTCGGAACTCTCTCGGGCCGGGAGGCGGAAAAGCTGAGGCAAAGGTGCGGTGAAGGGGAGGGGTGGTGGGGAAGGCCTGCGGACATCGCGCGCGACGTGTCAGGATCAGAAGGTAGCGGAAGAGAAGGTAAGCGCGGACATTCATATTCGCCGTGTGGCCGCATTACGTAACGGCCTCTTTTTCCCCGGCCGCTCGCCGCCCATTCTTGTTCAGCGTCACATCCAGCCAACGTTAATGGGAATAATAAGGGGAAAAGCGTAGGCATTTATATTCGCGGGCCAACGCTCTCGTACGAAGCACGCTCCTATCGCGTACGTTCTACAACGACACATCGTGTCCTCTACTGTACGCTAGAAATAAATAACGCGGTAGAAATAATTCGCTTTGACTCTCGTCGTTGTTGCGCGATCCTCAGCCTGGTCAAGCACCGTATCTCGCTATTTGGCACGACGCAGGACTCTGCACTTAGGAAGATGACCGGTCCTACGTTCTTTTTGACATGTTTACTTTGTCTATTCAAAATGTTATTTGAATGATCCTATACTCGTCATACGAAAGATTATATGAAGGGATTCTGCGCAGTTTGAAAAGTAAGAAGGAAGCGAAAGAAAAATGGGAAGAGAAAATCATCCTTGGTATTGGTTACCCATGCGAAGCTCATCTTAGGAAAGGGTGACAAGGAAAGAATCTATGGAAATGGTAAGGTTAAGACGGAGGTATCATGAACTATAGTCAACTATGAGCATGCGTATTTATGATTAAGTGCAAATTACTGTGTACCAAGGGTTACGACACATGTCGCCGAATCTCGCGTACTTCGCCAATACACAGCTGGCAAGGCGTCCTACAGAAAGGATCGCACTCTGCTCGAATCTCGAGATTCGCCAGCGATCGTGTCCTTCCCTTGTTTACATTCTCCGAGGAGAGCCGACGACGCCGATGCAGCGAGGCGCGCCGCAGATTTTTACGGCGCCCCGTACTGCGGCCGCGAGAACAACAAACGACGACGACGGCAGAGTCCGGCGGACAGTAATTTTCCAGGATTTACCGGCTCTCCGTTTCTCCGATAACCCGAGAGGTCCCGGGCACTCCATCCCATTTCCCGATACTCCCTGGGTCCCTCCCGGCCAAAAGCCTCGTCGTCGCACTCGTTCTCTTCCACGTCATCCCCTGGCTCCTCTTTTTCTACTTCCTCTTCTTTCCCGCCTCCTCGACTCACGATTCTTCACTGCGACGCGTCTCATCCTGTTCGCCGAACCCTGGAAGCGAACACCGGGAAGAATTTGAAAGAACGGCGGAGAAGAGGTGAACGGTGTAAGATTGGGAGGAAGAAAGAAAGGGATGGAGAATGGGAGGGAAGAGAAAGGGTGGCGAGAGGCTCCAGCTGACCGGAAGCGGCGAGTAGACCTTGGAAAACTCGGTATCCAGGTCACACCTCGAGGCACCGTGTGGGAGTGTGGAATTTGCCGCGGTGACAGGGATCGGGGGAGTCCTGGAATGAGACGAGACAGTCGGCGTCCCCGCGGTGTCTAATTTCAAGAACGGTTCGTGCCAGGAGATGCGACTAACGATAAGCCCTGAATCCCTGATACGCTCCCGCTGCCAGCGCGACGGGACCCCTATCCGGGATTTGACAGTGCAAACCTACCGCGAACGAGCAGTCGTGCTCTATGTGGTTAAACGTCTTTCCTTCCACTGTCCTTCTTTCGTTCTTGGCGTAGGCGTGCTTACGCCGACGATAGAGAGGCGTGAAAGCAGCTGTCTCGCAGCTTGTTACAAAAAGAAGGGCCTTCCGAAAACAGCGCTGGCGCGTTAAATTACTGAACTCCATCTAATATAGCAGTTGGTAGGTTGGCTGGGTGTGGCGTTGGGGATAATCAATGTGATCGGGAGGTCAGACAATTTAACGGACATATATATATTCAATATACAGCGTAATAGTATAAAATGGGCTACAACGATTATTATGGTGTGAGACTGACTCGCTTAAAGTACGCAATATATACCACACGCACGTCAGGTATTCCAAGTTCGTCTATAGTAACAATAAGGAGTGTATCTCATATTCTCACCCAATCGCCGTGAATAGTGCACAGTTCGCGGGCAATACGTTTCTCCAGCAACCTTGCAAAGCGTCCTAAGAGTTTCAGATTAAAAACCTTCGTACCTCCAACATCCTACACGGCCAGTTACACCGAACAGCGTCGCCCTGGAAGAAGCTATCGACGAAAATTAAATCATACTCCAGCCAATCCACCCCGCCCACTCAACGAGCGTTACGTCGAGCGCCCGGATCGTCGCTCCATCCTCAACCCCCCTTCCTTCTCAGCAATTCTCCGCCGGTACCTTACGTCACCTTCCTACCCCCTTCCGAGAAAAGCCGCCCACGCTTACGTAAGAGGTTAGCCCCGCGTTACAGGCGGCGCGATCGGCTGAGACTCACGTAATGCCCCGCGCCTCGCCCTGTAATTAGATACTTAACCCCACGAACGCCGCGAACGAATACGCATCCGTGATCCCGGTCCTTATTACAGGACGAAATTTCCATTCCACGCCCACCACCCCGTTCGATTCCGCAGGACACCCTCGAGCCTCACCCCCTGCGCGGAGCGCCGAATGCGAGCCACGTAACTCCGCGGCAAATTACGTTCGGATACGAGACGCGACATGCCGCATTACGGGCCAAAGACGTCGGATTAACGCCCCCGTACTCACGCGCAGACTGACGATCCTTTGTTACAGCCACGAGCAGCCCTCCCTTCCCCGCCCCGCCCTTTCAGGAATCGCGCGCGCGCTCGAATCTGCACGATGCGCTCGGGTTTGTAGCGCGCGAGTTTCGCCCCGGTAATCCCGGAACAGGAATCGACGGTCTGTAAAGAGAAACGCTACTCTTCGCTCGACTCCGGTTTCTGCCCGATACCGGTGTTAGTTGTCGATTTAACGATGGGTTACATGCGACCCACGCAGCGTTCCCACCGTCTGGATGCGTCGCACGGAGCGTGAGGGTAGGGAGCGAAGGACGTTCGGTTTTGTCGGTGGTCGCGCGTCAGTATCAGATGTGGGATCTTTCGGATTTTATGAACCGGCAAAGGATCGTCGGTATCCTTTGTCAATCGACGAGCTGTTACGCGGTCGATGCCTTGTTTTCATTATCCCCGCATCGGATGTCCTCACTGCTGGAAACGAACGAGGTGTACCGGCTGTATCGGATATACCTGTATATATATATATACACATATATAGAGGGAGGAAAGGAAATATGTTATTTTCGCGGATAATTCCGTTACCTCTCTTATTACGCGCTCGAGGCGGGACAATAGCTGCCTTCCGTTCATTAATAAGTCTCAAAGGTCCCGCGCACGGACATGACCCATGTAATCCGGCACAATTGCCGATATTGTATGGAGGAGGGGCGTGCACGCGCGCGCGCAAGGAGGGTGTTTACGTTACATACATAACGCCGTACATGGACGCATTCAGTGGCTTTGTCACGTCACCTGGCCGACAATGCCATTTCTATGATTAGATACTTGACGTCGTGTGCGGTGCCGATCGATTGCCCGCCGCTATCGATTTCCTTAACTCGAATTGAATGGACGTTTGATTTATCGCGGGCTCGATATCGGCTCGAGTCGCTGGCTCGCCGACCACTGTGGCTTTTCTATGGCGCGGATAAGGGAGGATAGATTATACCTGTTTATAGCCACTCGGCGCCGACTCTTCGATTCGTCACTCGAAAGTCGGGCGTTACGATCTGACTGCTGCAGGAGACATCTGCAATTCTCCACTTTTCCGTATGAAGAAAAGAATGCCTTACACTTCGACAATGGGCCCCATTGAAATTTATGCAGCGGGAGAAATTGTTGAGAAGACTGAACAGTCAACGGACCCATTCGCAAGTGGATCATGTGAATATACGTACATCAAGTGAACATACGTTTCAGGCTCAAAGAGAATAAAACTTTTTTTTCGCCTTTTTCTATCCTCGTGCCTTTACATAAAAATGACCATCCTTACACTTAAAACGTTTCCTCGCTGTCGATCGCGAGCAGAAAAATATTTGCCAGGCAATGGTGTACATTCATTTACGCGCGGCGTGTCAAAAGTGTGCCCGGCGTTGCGTACCAACGATCAGCGATCGATGACCAACGATCCTGTTCGACGATTCTGGCCGAGTCATATCGGCACCCTCACCACCCCTCTGTGGCCACTTTGCTCGGTAATACGCGCATACGTACCCTGATTTTATCACGCTGTCCACTGTGCCATGATCACTTCCGCAATTACACATTTAATGCTGGGGTAATGACTATTGGGTCATCAATGGGTAATCTAGACCCTCCTCTGATGAATGGGGGTGTAACGGACGAACGAACGTGTCACAAATCGATGTACAACGCGCGAATCGAACCGTGCTTGTCAATATTAGCTGTTTATTTCAGCGTATCTCTGACGCCGCGGCAATGCCTCATTTCATTACACAAGGACGGTTGTTGATGCGAAACTAAATTGCCGCAAGAACACGGTAGCCCGTTACGCCGGCCGCGCTCAAAAGCCTTTAAAGGTCAATGACTGGAATATGAGAAAATCCACGCCCACGCGAGCCGCGTATCGTTTGTTGCCGTAAAACTTCTTTTATCATATTTAAAACTCCGCTACGGTTTACCGTGGGGGTAGTTGCAAAATTAAATTTACAGAAGGCCAGGTTATATAGATTTACCAATTATTCAAGCTTTCCCGCACCGAGCCAACCAATTCTAACGATCGATAAATAGAACGTAGGTATGTACCGTATCTGGATGAAAATCACGGATCTATCGCTGAACAGCGTACACGGACCTTCACGCTCGATTTTGACGTTCGGTACTCATTTAAGACACGCAGGTCAAACTTGACATGCGGCTCGCGAGCAACCCGTGATCGACAGCGTCCGATACGAAAATCCGACAACGGCGACGAGAAATTCGATTCCGAAATTCGGCTCCGGCGCGGAAAGGCGTGCCAGAAAGATGCATTTGCATAATCGCACGGTACGTAATAACGGCTGGCAGACGAGAGCGTAATTGTATTTACAGGAACGAGCCGCGGACGCGTGTCGCGGCCTCTGTCACGCGAGCGGGCGCCGACGGGGCTGTTTCCGTAATTAGATATTATATCGGATTGATATTATATCGCGAACGGGGAGATTATGTTTCGTAATTGGATAGCGTCCTGCGCGGAAGGATTTGCATTCTTGAGTGGATTCGACCGAGATGGACGTATGGCGCGCGCGCGCGCACCGAATTGCAGACATTCGCTGGGAAACTGCCCGCCGGCATTACATCATAAAGACAGCGGATTAACATCTGCGCTTAAATCCTGCCGACGCCCTCTCGTTATGCGAGCGCAGACATTCGGCCGGGACCGTGCTCGTCTCTCCTCTATCTCAGGGCGCTCGTTACCTCGACCTTCCTGTTGCCGGCTGATGGGTCAATGATCGGGCTCTGTTATTTGACCCTGTTATTCGACGCTGTTATTTCGGCATACCTGCGAGCAGCTATCGCTCTATGCAAAATATATTGAATCCGTGCCACGCTCTGTGCATTCGCGATGCTCGCGGGTTATAATGACATTCTGCCCTTTAATGCAATTATTTAGCGTGTAACTACACTCGTCCTTGAGGCCCTTTGACGAATTAATGACAAGACGCCGCTGTCATGTAAATATTACTACGGGGAACGTGACGAATTAACATGTTACGCTTCAACATGCGGTATTAAATTCTGCCGTTTACTTTTATTATTCCTCGAGTCATGCCACTTATACTCGTTCGACTTGACACGTGATCGCACGATGAATATACCACTGAAAAATGAAACAATAATGTTTAATAACCGATATAAAATTTCAATTCCAGTATAATCGATTTTTTACTTATAATTGCTCGGATAACTTATTACCCTTCGAATGGCATATTGTTTTTCGGAATTGTCCTAGTCAATTCGCCGACGGGTTTGTGAGTGAAATTGATGTTGCAGAGGGAATGGTAAATATCTAAACGTATAAAGGGCCTCGTCGTGGGGCGACATACCATGGACAGACGCGTGTGAAACGGAACGTCAGGGAATCCGTGCGAGCGGACAGGCGTTAATCCGCCCGCCTGTGTCCCGACGCAAGTATATTCCTGACACACGTGGCATACATCGACTGCCACGACAGAAACGCACGTCGACGTCGCCCGAAATGGAAACGTTCGCACTCCGAGCGAGCGCGGCTGAACGCGGAACGAGGGAGGAGATAGGCGAACACTTTTCGGAAGTGGTCAAACGGAATGCGTAACGGGCCAGTATAATAATCGTTAGAAGGACGTAACGTCGATGCCGCGTTGACGCAGCAAACATTTCCAGCGCGCGCGCGAAAATCCGATCTCCAGCTTTGGTCGCCGCGAATTTCTCTCTGTACTTTGCCACGGCGCTTTAATACATACGGGGAGGCTCGTTGATATTCGACGCGTTACGAACTTGCAGTCGATGCAGCGCGCGCGCGCTACGACCGGATAACCAGAAGCGAACGTCGGGTCGCAATACAGGAACAGGCCGAAACGCGATATTTACCGGTAATCCGATACAATGTACGGAACGTAATAACCGTAAAATGTCGCGCGCTAAGATATCGGCGCGACGACGCGCGCTCGTCAGTCGACGCTAATCAAATGTTTGCACGGCAGGTAAACTCGATTCCATCTTCGACGAGAAAGGGGGGAAATAACTCGGGCGGAGGTCCTGCCGTTGTTTGAAGAAATTTCTTAATTTCCGCGAATCGCGAGTCTAGCGACGAGGCCGTGCGAGCAGCGAGCGAACAAAGCGTGGGTTCATAAATTCGTGCCAATACTTACCGTTGCGACTGGCGCGAATCCGTTGCACCGGAAAGGTAAGCGAGTCCCGTGCCTCTTTAAATGCCGCCGCGGCACGTTTCCCTCGATACGAGGGGGCGAACAAAGGCGTTTGCCAGGCTCGGCGAAAAATGCGGCGCGACGGACGGTGGGCAATTTTGATATCGCGAGAGGCGCCCTTTCCGCCTTTCGCGGGCGAGCTCTGCCATTCAAGCTGCCGGCAACTCTTCAAGATGATCCCGACGATACGTGCTCGCGAATGTCAATCAGGCAAATCGAGCGTCGAACCTGACGCTAAGCCGGCTCCATTACGGGCCACGTTACTTTTCCGATCGTACACGCTCGCCGACGTAGCTTTGACGATGAAGAATCGCTGACAAGGCTACTTTAAATATTCGACCCGAGCACCTGAGAGGGTCCATCTTTGCCCCGGCTTCCGCGAAACTTCCCCTCTTTCGCGTACCTATCGCCTGTGTTCGTGCTTCAACCCTCCCCCCCGTCTTCAGCCACCCCACCTTATGCGCGTCCTCTCACAGAACTCGGCCTTCGCTCAACGAAAGTACGACATGAAATATTTGCAAGCCGGCCCCATTTATGAAAATGCACTGGCAACCGTTCCCATTGCAGGATCGCTGCCCGAATGTTTGCCGATGGTCGATACAAATGTTATATCTGGCCCGTTTCCCTGCAGATGATAGAAGCGTAGAAGCGGGGCAAGTGGAATTACACAGGCTTTGTCTACCGGCGGACGAGCGACCAAGTCTATTGTACACCGTAAACTGCATATGCACTGACTCGCGCTTAATATTCGAAAACGATGACGCCCGCGACACCGTTACCGCAGAGATGCGGTTGTCGGTAATCGTATTAATTATTTACGCCTTTTTTAACGCGCTCAAACATTCATTCCAATTATCCGCCGCCTAATTGATATGTTCCGATAATGACGGTGTGAACGTAGCTTAAATACTTCAGCTCAGGAACATTGCACGGTACAGTGATACGTAGAAAATAGGTTAAACACTCCGCTTCCAGATAATCGGCCTAGTGATGTAATTGATTTACTACCGTGAATAAGCTGCAAAGCGCAGGCACGTTAGCTGCTCCAGCGTTGTAATGACGTTGAAGTGTTCTTCAGTTTATTGCCCGCGATTGTAAGAGCCGCATGAGTTTAAAGAACAAAAAAGAACTTTCTCCCATGCTCTGACGCGACCTACTCTAAATCTCGTATAGGCTCGCAGCGCAAAAAAAGAAACAAAGCAACGCCGTTAAGTTAATTCTGAGAAGCCCAATTGACGAAACAACACAAATGCGATTATTGTCGGTGTACACAGATTTCAGATTTAACGCAGAATCTGCCCATTCGTTTCGACGCCGAGAATTACTGAATACATACCACCGGCCAGTCTCTTTGAAGGGATTATCCTTTCGAAAGGTCACTCCATTGCGTGATTCGCAAATATTCAAACGCACAGATGCGAAACGCTCGACCGATTAATATAGCTCGCATTTACAGAAGTCTGATACACCAGACTACCGTTCGCTTCTCATACCTTCCACTTAAAATCTGCTATGAAAGACAATCGTGTAATCAATTATTCTGTTAATCCATTGTTCGACTTAGCCGTGCTCTTCATTCAAGATGCTGAAGTCTCCGATTCCAAGCGCG
Organism: Anoplius nigerrimus; assembly: GCA_914767735.1. Classification (NCBI taxonomy): domain Eukaryota; kingdom Metazoa; phylum Arthropoda; class Insecta; order Hymenoptera; family Pompilidae; genus Anoplius; species Anoplius nigerrimus. The sequence continues at coordinate 14,513,656 of OU612078.1, forward strand.
AGCAAGGCCTAACACATTCCCTTGGGAATCCAAAAGCCTCGTGATTTTTATCGCGACTAGGTCATAAAAACGCATCCGCACCTCTGTGCAATATTCGGAACGTAGCCAAAACGCATTAAGCCAAACGTTCGCTTCAAGCTTTTCCCATCGACGCTGCGAACGTGCGTGCATACGCAACGGCAGGATTTAAAGCGGATAATTCTCTAGGTCACCGAAATCGAGCATCCTCCACCCCAGTTTTGATCTACCCACCCGCAGGCATCCTTTTTTACATCTGCCGGCGACAGGATCCGCTCAAATCCTTTCCCGTTCACCGATCAATCACAACGTTTCGCTTCTGACGCTACCTTCGAAAAAGCGTTCTATAAATTCGTTAAAGAACATCATAACTCGAAAGCGTCGTCGTTTCGCCGAGCGTGCGCCGACAAAAGGAATTCGTAACGCGCCTCGTGAAACTTACGTCTGACAGTTTGCTAGCGAGCGTCTGCCTCCACGGCATCCTCCCTCCTCGCGAGTGGATCTCCGCTGTCACGTAGATGTGACTCTCCGTTCGTAAACGAGGACCGTGAAAACCGCACGATGACTCAAAACTGCGGAATGGCTGGTCGGCAAAAAAAAAGTGGGCAGCATAGAAGAGCGTTTGGCGAATATTCGCCAAAGGAGAGGAGGCCAAATTCGGGAGGACCCGAGGTTCGTTCGACGGGCAGATCTGAGGGTGGTATCGCGTGTCGTTTGTTACGACGCGAATTGCGCGATACATCCTGAGCACACCGCTGCCTGGGCGTCGTCGTCAATTCCATTGAAGATGTCGTAATCCGATTGAAGGTCTCGTAATCCCATTGAAAGCCACGTAAAACGCCATGTACGACAGGCGTGTCGCACGTCAAATCGCAGGTTACGTCTCCACCACTCCCGCGAAGGTCTATGGAGCTATCCCCTGACTATCCAGAAGCGACTCGACACGTCGCTGGCCCAGAACACTGCTTCAGCTCGCAAATTTCTCAGGACATTAATCTATCAGGCGTCGAAATGACAATGCACGCCTCAGGAGCGTCGGCCGGATAGCGTATCTCGGCTAATTTGATCAAGTATCAACTGCGCATCCACGGCGTATAAGAAACTGTGGCAACAGACTGATCTTACGCTTGTGCCCCGTCAATACTTTCGAGGACTATACGGGCTCGACGTGCGACCGGTTCGAAACACTGGCTGAGCTCGCGAATTTCTACAGACATTAATCCATCATGTGCCAAAATGACAATGGACGCGTCAGGCGCGAGGGGTGTGTCTGTGGGGCATCTTGATTAATTTAATCGAGTATCAACTGGGCGTGATTCAGTGAGATGGGAAGAAAGTGTAGTAACAGCCTGATTATGTCAACAATAGGAAGGCGATATAATCTTGTCATTCCTTTCTAGGAATGCTCGCAGAAGCTGCTCAATTCACCGCTGATGTGGAACACTGCCTGAGGTGGCAAATTTCTGAGGGCATTAATCTATCATGCGTCGAAATCACAATGCAGGTGTCAGAATAGTAGGGGACAAGCTGTATCGGATTAATTCAGTCGAGTATTGAGTCAGCATTAATTGATGATGAGATTGCGTCTCGAATAGTCCTCTGCGAGTATTCATTGCGACGTCCCTGTTTTTCCAGGACTAATAAGGAACTACGTAACGCGTCCCGAGTGAAAAAAAATTGCACGAGCTAGATTCTAAGGGCATTGATCCATTACGGCACGCAAGCACAGTGCGCATATTAGAAACATGAGCGGCCAGGTGTCCCAGCTTTATTCAATCGAGCGTTTTACTCGACATGACGGCAGTGAGAAATTGTTGCGTGTAACAATCTGCGATCTCTTAAAGGCTTGCCGACTTTTTCCAGACAAAGGGAGGCCACGCAGTGCTGAAGGTCACTCTCGTGCTTTATAAGACAATCGCAACTTTTTTGCCGCTCGTCATTTTAGCCGGTAACGTAATATCTTTGCCTGGGGAAAGCTACAAAAGGAAATGGGTAATGACGGCCCTCAACGAACGGTATCAACTATCACGTCATAAATATTTCGTGGCCAGAGTAGCCTATCAGGGTACAGCGCCAGTGAAAGAAGAAAGTACACAATTTTTTCGTAACTTTCACTTAGGGAAATATACGCTGTCCCCAGTGGGGTGGTATTTCTGCATAAAGTAAGTAATTTCGTCGAAGCCGTAACAGAATCGAGCGTGTCGCGCTCGGAATATATACTTACATCGACTTCTAATTTGAAATGGCCACTGACCACCGGTAAATATCTTTAACTTATCTTCCCTGCGGTCTATGGCCCTTGTCCAAGGGCCACTTCAACGTGGTAGCAAACGGGAGCACTGCTGCGGGTGCCAAATTTTTTCAAGCATTAATATCAACCCATCACGACGCTCATCGAAGCTCTAATACCGATCGTACATCCCGTCTAATGTGCATACCGTGAGAATACAGGCAAAACAGGTCACATGTAGGTCAACATTGAGCACGCGTATCAAAGTCCCGATTCCCGATTCGCAGCGCACTTCGCCGAGCTCGGCTGTACTTACCCAAATTACAAAGAATTATTACGCGGAATATATTAAATAAATATGTATGGAATCGTACAAAAGCTGATGACCAGCGCCCGTAATTTGATTAAATGGGTCCGGGCAGCATATTTCTCGCTTGGAATCAATCCAGCGCTCTGACAGCCCGCAAAACGGTGCAGCGTCCCCGAAATTTTAAGGGTATCGACATTAGCCAAATTAAAATATCGACTGCACGGTAGGTGGGGAAGCGTCGTTCGTCGGGCCGGTAACACGGTTACGCGAACGTGCGCGCGATCCGCATCGGCCGCATGCAGGGCCGGCAATTGCATCAAAAAGTTACGGCGACCAATAATCGCCGCCATGTCATGCTCGACACTGACCGTCGCTACTTCAACAGGGAGAGTCCAGCCGACGAAGACCGTGCTCAAACGGGCACACGGGATCGACGGCCAGTTCGCATCCTGCCTCGAACGACCTAACCCAGCAAGCTTCCTATGTCACTTTCGGTCAGATCGAATCGATCGCTTAAGCCGTCCGTACGCTAATTTCGTAATTCATTTGCATACTTAACGCGAGCCGCGGTGGCGCCTGGCAAAGTTGAAAGGTTACAGGAAGACGGTACGGAGGGTGGATAAGTCCAGAATGACGGAACAGAGGGAGCATGGACGGAGAAGAAATAAACAGGGAGGAAACAGTGGGAGAATGACAGGAAACGGCTGAGAGAACGAAGAGAGAGCCGGTGCACCGCTGTGAAGCGGGCCATAAATAAATTAAGCGATCTCGCGAGGCGAGCTTACGGAAACAAATCCCGGGGATTGGGGGGGTAGACTTTCGAACGGTATACGTAAACGGGAAATTAGCCGGCTGGATTTCGGGGGAGGGAGAGCCAGGCGTCGCGGGAGTCGTCGACAGAACGCCGGAAGTGGCAGCAGACGTTGCGCGAGAGGTTGCCTCCATTCTTCTTTTTTTCGCGACCCCGTCGTGCATCTCTCTCCGGACCCTTTCGCTCCCGCGAACGCGAAGATCGATATGGACCGGCCGATACTTCCCCGTTCGCCGGTATAACGTTCATTTCTGAGACGCTGTCGAGGGTTAATTTATCACGGCGAAGCACCTGAAGTTTTGCCCCGCTCCTCTTTCCACCCCCTCAGCGCACTCCCTCCCTCTCTCTCACACGTCTTAACACAATTCCTATCCGTTCGACTTTGTCTCCCCCCTTCCCTTCCACGTCCCTCTCCTCTTCACTCTCTCCCTCTTACTTCGGCGAGAAGCTCCCGAGAGTTCGGGGAAAGTTCCCGCCGGCAATGTTTCTCCGGGATAAGAAAATTCGAGTGGCCGAGGCGGGGATTAAAAATAAAAGCGGCCGGAACGGTATGGCCTACACGGTGGCGTGATGAAACGGGTCCTTCGGGCCGCTCATAGCGGCGGCGAATGCCTTCGGCGAGATCGCCGGCAAGCCCCGGAATGGAAGGCCAGCGAAATGCGGCGTCGTTGTATCGCTGACGATTCGACCTATTCCGTCCCGGGGGGATACTTCCGGCCGGGCCGAAAACTCGCACGTACCGAGAATAATCTCGGCGACCGGCATCGGAAGACGCCGAGCGGGTGCGCGCCCGCTCGCTTTTTCCACCTTGCGCACCCCGGCACGATAGGTATGATCGACGGGTTGGACGTTGCACGGATTTCAATTACCGGAAACAACCGACAATGGGAGGCAATACAATGGGCAAATTATTCATTATGTCCCCATTGCAAGGAGGGAATTCGGTATGCCTCGCTTTCGGAGTGGCATGCAATATTGCCACCTCTGGAAACAACTGTTCAATAGGCACTTACAGCCAATGTTCTCATCTCCCTCTGTCTCTGTCTCTCTCTTTCTCACATACATACATACATACACACTCTCTCTATGCCCCCTCTCTCTATTCCGGCGTACGAAGCCAGTTTCATTAATGTTCAATTTTCCCCGCCTTAGGAAGGGTTAAGATGCTCGCCACCGGCTGCTCCCTAGCAAGCCTCGGCGGACCGTTCTGTCGACATTAGAGCGCATTAATTCGCCATATGCTATTCCGTGGGAATCGATATCGCTGCCTCGCTTAACGTCGCTTCGCGAGGCGGACGCTCAAGCCGCGCCACTCACGATTTTTGCGTATTCCACTCCGGCGCCGTACAAAAGCGCCGTTCAACTTTATCCCGGGCAGCAACCTTTTTTCTCCCTTCGCCGGCGTTCCCTCGAAACAGCTGCATTCCCGCGAATACACAGAGGGGCGAAATTTCCCTTGAATTGAAACGTTGCGCTAAAACGCGCCACTCGCCCGACTTATCAGTTTGCTGCCGGGCAGCGATGTATGGCCTGAGCGCATAAATCTTGCCTGTGCGTGATCAATAGCATACGCGCTAATAGGCTAATTATGTCAACATTATGGGGGCTCGTTCGTCATAAATATCTATCGCGCGCGTGCGGAAGTCTGCGAACGTCAATTTCGAAAAATACTCCATTATCGAAGCGGCAGAAGCATTTGATCGTCAGCGAACGTTTCGACATCGACGATTATGGCATCGAGCTCGTAGGTTAGTAAAGGAGAGGTGCCGGGGGGGTGACTGTACAATGGCAAGCGGATGTGCAAACAACTTCTCACGCAACAGACGGTGTCCGCGAGGTGTATTTTCGATCGGCCATGACCGTCTCGGAAGTAAACAACGCGGACGCGACGGCCCACGACCGAAATTCCCGCGCTTTCGCTTTTGGCGAAACATTCCTCCCGCGCGGCGAGAGATCTCTAAAACGTATCGCAAACATTTACTCTTTCCGGCCGCCGGGCGCAGTACATTCGGCCGATGCATATACAAAATTGTTTTCGCTGGCGCGGACGGCTACGCGAACAACCGAACTGGGAGGAAAAGAGAGACAGAGGGTCGTAGAGAGAAATAGAAAGACAGAAAGAGAGAGAGAGAGAGAGACAGAGAGAGAGAGAGAGAGAAGGAGACCAATTTGCACGCATGCCGAGCAGCATACCGTAATCGCAATGTACATATACGTGTATACACATCTACATATATGTATATATAAGTAGGTACATCCGAGCCCTCAGACAGCGTCGGGAAATTAAGCGAACGGCCTCAAGGGCGACGTTAGGACTTCAAACTTTTGGCGGGAAACTTTTCCACGGGCATTGTGCTTAGATTTATCTCTTCCAAAGTGCCGAACTGCCTTCGAGAGCGCCGCGGCCAGAAATAAATTATTGCCGCTCGTGACCAGTGTACAAACATTGTGGTCGAGATAAAGAGTTGAAGGGGGTAGGAGGGAGAGAGAGAGAGGGCGCCAGACGGCGGGGGTCGGAGGATTGGAAGGAGAAGAAAAATGGAGAGAAACAAAAAGCGGGGAGAAGGGAAAGGAGGGAAAGTGAGGGTGAGACGGGAGAGTACGAGAAAAAGCGCGAATAGAGAGAGAAGAAAGTGAGAGGAGGAAAGATCTCGTGCCTCGTCGACGATCGTGACGCACTCTCAACATTCTTTCCTTTAATTATTCCGCAAATGACCCCCCTCTCCTGCCTCCTAGCTTCCGACTGTTCTACGCCCCTTCGCATTCTGGCCGAAGCCGTTTGCATGGCGAAAGTCGTTTCGAACGTTAAAATTCTGGTGACCACCCCAATTCGATGAATCTTTCTCTCTCTCTCTCTCTCTTTCTCTCTAGCTCCAGTAAAATTCCATGGAATTTTACCGTTCTCCCAAAGTACTAAGAAATACTTCAGCTGCTACTAACCTAGTATATCTTTACAGCCAAATCATGATGTAAAAAAGTAAGACATCGTTACACGTTATATAGTAGAAAGTACACTTACCGTCAGTAGTTGAATTATACAACAGTTGGCCCACAGTTGCTTCAGCACTTCGCGCAGTAGCTCGTTTAATAGCACGCAAAACGGATTTACATAATAAAATCGTTTGCCAGCTTCTATGATAATTCAATAGATTCCACGCAATATATATATAATAGCACGAATCGTCTTCGTATCCGTCATTTCTCGGCCCTTCGCACGTGTGAAGATCGTCGGAAGAATATGAATTCGGTACGATGAGATAGTCGATTGCGCGATATCGTCGAATCCGATATCGACGTTATAAGAACGATGTACGAGCAATTCATGAGCTCCCGTAATCCAACTTCCTTCGCAAATTAACCGTCCCATCCCCCTGCGACCCTTTCCAATGCGGCCACTCCCGCACCCTCCCTCTCCCGCCGTTCGTTCCTCTCGCGAAAGGTAATCGGCCAGTCATTCTTTCCTAATCGAGGAAAGATCGCTGCCACGTTCGAAATGCAGTCGGACTTTAACCGGATGACTCTTTCTCGCCGACGATCCGCGACTGTTCCGCCGTAAGTGAATTGTCCCGCCCGCTTGAAACATCCCTGGCCGCGATCGGCGGCGTTAGGCAAATTCACTTTTTCCGCCCGGTCCGGCGTCGATTCGAATTTTAAGAAAAAGTTCCGGACGAGAAACGACGTCGACGGAAATTCGCCGGCTCGCGCCCAGCGTCGTTTCGGAACGACGGTCGTACCGTTCCTCCCCCCAGTATCCGATAATTCGCGTAATTCCTCGTAACCGTGGAAAAGAGTTGATTATTTCGAACGCCGAACAATTACCCGTAATAGAGTTGGCAAAAAGAATGGAAGGGATAAAGGAAGCGGACGCCGAGGCACAATGGCATCTCTATCTTCCGCCCGTTGAGATTAAGTGAATCCAACGAAATTCAGCTCCAGCCCACTCCCCCACTCCCCCACCTCCCAACCCCCCGCCTTTTATCTCTCCTGCCCATCTCCCCGCTCGCCCACCTGTTTTCCGTCAACACTGGGTGTACGTCGAAAGTCAGAACCAAATTAGATTTCGTCTTTGCATCGAGAGTTTGCTGACCTCTTCCCCTCATCCCCCTCTCTCTCCCCCCCTCCCTCTGTCCCTCTCTCTCTCTCGTCCTCGCTCTCGATGCAGCGTTTATTCAGCAACTTTTCAAGGGATACAAAAAAGTGCAGAGGGCATGGGTGAATGGACGCTTACGAGTTATTGTAAACAGGCGGCAAAGGGCGCTTGGAAAATCCATCGTCATTGGACGCTCTGCGAGTCTCGAGAATTCGTTCCGGATCGAACTCACACCTTGATGCCGATTCTCTGCGCGTCGGTCTGGAACTTGACTTTGTACTTGCCGTCGGGATCGTACTTATTCGACAACTTGTCCCAGACTTCGGGACGCTGAAACGAGAAAGAATTCAGTGAGACCTCCATCCAGCCCTGCCAACCCCACCCCTCCCCCCTCTGCGCCTTACATACTTAAAAGGAAAGCGCGATGGCATCGTTGCGTATATCTCAAACGAGCGCGACGAACGAACTCGCGACCGAAGTTACGAACTTGGGTAAAACGGAACCGACCTCCCTAATTGACGTTAAATTGTCCTTCGTACCTTCTACCGGATCCTCCCAATCTACCCCAACTCAACGTCTGCCGACGATCACGGCACGATCGACATTCCAAATGAACCGAGTCGAACCAGCTGGAAATGACAATCTTTCGGTGCCCGGGGAAGATCACCCCTCAACTTAACCCCGACAAATCCAGTGCTCCGACATCTCGTAGCCGTGCCGCGACGCGGCGGCTTCAATTACCGTCCGAATATTATCTCGCGTTCCCGCCGAAGAAGCCCGAGCGAACATATTCGCGGAGAGTCAGCCTCCCGCCAGATGACGATCGAATATTCTATAAGCTGAACCGACGCGAACGATGCCCGACAGGCTGAAAATCGTTAGACGGCACGCTACCCGACGCACCGTACGCGCCAAATTATCTCCGCGCGAAACTTTGCCGTGCTTTTCGGACACAGTTCGCACACGCAGAGCGTCGTTGCGGGATGCGCGACCGACGCCGAAAAATACGTTTCAAAATGTTGCGCGCGTGCAACGCTAGGCCAGCCGACCGGGCGGGGAGAGAGGGTGCAGAGGAGAGGTGGGGAGGGTGGCGTGAGGAATGGAAGGAGGGGACCGTGTGAGTTCGGGGGCGGCAAAGGGGGTTAGACCGTGGCTGGTCGTCTGTGAAAGTCAAACTAGTTTCCGCGGCAGTTAAACTGGATCGACGTATTTCCAGGGTCGTAGCGCAATATACTCCTCCCCACCCTTCCTTGTCCTCCTACCACTGTTACCCCCCCCCCTCGGTCATTCGCTCTCAGTCTCTCTCTCTCTCTCTCTCTCTCTCTCTCTCTCTCTCTCTCTCTCCTCTCTCACTCAGGTTGGAGCAGCTCGTGAGCACGCCTCCGGATCTACGGTCCTCGACGTTCTCCAACGCCTCCGGACAAACGGAGCTAGGCAAACGCAGCGACACGCAACTCATTGCGTCCGCGCTTAATTAGCCCGGCAAAGTGACGGGCACGCTTAGCCGGGGTGAACGTACCTCGTTGACTAGAAACCGGATAACCCGCTCGCTGCCCATCTTCTGCTTCTCGCTGCATTTTCTGCAGTTGTTCTCCAGCGCGTCCGGCAACGATTCTGCGGAAAGATCGAAGTGTCAGTTTCAATCGGCATGCATGCCATGTGCGGCACACGTACGTTTCGCAAAAACAGATCAACGGTGCTAAACGGAACTGTTACGTCTGCTGCGTACGACCGCGAGTGATTGGCAGGCGTCGGACAACCGCTAATCGTGGGACTAATTGGAACGTTGCGTGTTCCCAAGCGTAAGAGATGCCCGCCAAGTATGGAATCTCGGTCGTGAGACGTGGAAGATCGGGGGAATTTTTTGACGAGCGTCAACTGCTCACGTACGCGCCGATTATTATCGGCGGTAAATGAAAATTGTTGCTGATACTTTCGAATGAGAGGGACAGTGCGATTGAGTAAGCGGCGTGCCCGAAGTTCCTGCGCCTGAAGAATCTCTCATTTCGAAGTTTCTTCTTGACAGGAGAGTTGGAAAAAGGAAGGGTAGGTGCGCAGTGATGGGAGAAGAGAGCTCCGCAGAGGGAACGGAGAAGGAGGGTGGAACACCGACAAAGAATTTACAGGACAGATTGTTTTTCAAACAAGGCGGGGGGAGCGGGGTGTGGGTGGGGGGAGAGTATCCGTGGCCCCGCGACGGAAGCTGGAGCGAAGCTACGTTGCGCTCCGCGTAGCGTGGCCAAATTGGAGGACGGCTTAATTAGACGGGAATCTCGATTCGATTAGCGAGTTCGATGAAAGATAGATACGTCCGTGCGGAAAGTAAGAACAAAGAATGTCGCCGCCAGAGTCGGGTGGCGAGGGGGAGGGGCAGGTCCGATACAGTATTAAAAAGTTTCCCCTACGTGAGACGACTGGACGAGTCGGTCCGCTAGAAAGACGAGCCGAAAGCACTTGGAGAAATTGACCGGTTCGTTATTAAGCCGCGCTTACGCAAACGCTACCCGCGCGACCCTTTGAACTGGGCTCGACTCCCACAATCCGGCGTCAGCCAGTTTACGCCCAGACTCCTTTTAACAGTCAGTTCTCCTTGCAACCTTCCCCCTACTCACCATCCTTCTCAGTCGTTCCTCGATCCACCCGTACTCCTCGCGGTATTACAGTGCGAACGGCGAGAATTCGGCGCTGAGGCATGGCGAGGGGCATGAATATGGAAATGAGCGCAACTTACGTCGGGGCAGCGAGTTTCACCCATTGGCTCGGCAGTATATTCGGCCAAATTTAATCATCTATTCAGCCGCGGCGTGAGCGGCCGGGCAAAAAGCAGAATTGAATTCTGTCCGCGGGACGTTCGTACAATCGACGTCGTTGGGCAGGTCCAATTCCTCGACCGGCCGCGATTCGGGCTACTTCGGATTTTCGAAAAATCTAATTGACGCCTGCGTCCGTCGGAAAGAGAGGCGAAGGGGGTGGTCGGAGGCGGGCGACCGATGGGAGTATGTACTCGTAAATAGTCGCGTGGCCCGGCTGCTCTCTTTCTCTCTTTCTTTTTCTCTCTCTCTCTCTCTCTCTCTACCTATCTGTCTATCTCCTTCTCTCCCGTAACTCGAACTGCCCGGTAAATCGTCCTCTGTCGTTGCCGCCGGAAGCCAATTGCATCGAATTGTCGCACGTGCGTCGGCACTTGCATCGACGAAAAATTGTTTTTCCCCCTTACGCTCGCCGCCCTCCTATCCGTCCCCCTATCCTTTCCCCTATACTTTCACCCCGTATGCTCCCCCCCTGTACTTCCACCCCGCACTTTCCCTCGTCCTTTTCCCTGCTGCTCGCGACGCGCTATACATATAGCCGCCGGCAACGTCGATCGTCGCCGAGTTCTTTAGAAGGGGCGGACTTCATAACGTCTGTTATTTCAGCGAATATATGGGGGGTTCTTTCCTGCACCTTCCCTCCGCTCCGTCGACGTCTCTCTCAACCCCTCTGTCCCACTTCTCTCTCTCTCTTTCTCTCTCCCACGTCAAGCCTCGCTGTCCGCTGTTCGCTTGACGTTTTTTCGCCCGGCCGTCATTTGCACCACCTGCCCTGGTCAGCGCTGCGTACGGTCGGGCCATATCGCTCGTGAATTTTCTGAGAAGCGCCAGCTGTGTACTGTGGACTGCGCCGGGAAGGATGCAATGTGACGGCTGGCTTCGATTCGGCTTCTGTTTCGATACTTCGCGTCCGCCGTGTGACGTAAGCTCGCGAACCGCTTTCGGCGGCGCACAGACATGATTTTCGCACGTTCGCAAATTGCGTCTGTCGCAATCAGCGACGCAGAGTCGGTCGTGCATGAGCGAACGGGACGGAAAAGATCTTGAGGCGAGATGTCTGCGCGAAGCTGCGAGAGCGAGAGGCACGCGTGAGGCACGCGTGAGGCGCGCGTGTTCCTAATGAAACGACCTCTTCCATCGTTAGCCGTCAGATGAGAGGATGAGAGGTTGGCGCCATTAGTGCCAAGGACGATTTTCCGTCGACGCGCGACCGACGCGCTAGAAAGCGTGGAAAAGGTCGTTACCGTCCTCTCATTTCGGTGGAAAGGTCGGCGCGCATTTATTGTACCCGCGGGTCGCTCCTCCGACGTGGACGACGGTGGACGTCTTAATTAAATCGAAGATTACATCTTCGGCCGCGGGTGGCTGACGCGTTCTTATCGGCGATCAGGGTGTCGCAACGGATGACAAATGTGACGCAATGTCCGGCGGAAAGTGGCCGTACTCGACGCTGCCGACCGCACTTTTGTCGGATCCCGCCACTGCGGCACTTGCGACACGCGGACCGTACAGAGGTATAGAGAATGAAAAACTTTCCGGCCGAACGATTTTACGAGCTTGTGTCATTTAAGCGGCAACGCTCCAGCGAATTTCACATCGTTTCGGAGTACTTAAGGAAGCGTCGGGCAACATTTTTACGTTCGAGTGATTTTCGATTCGCGCTTACGTACCGCGGCTTCTTCTGAAATCTTTATTCGTCGAAGCCGGTGATCGATGCACACGAGAGCTACATCGATCGAGAAGAAACTATAACCGAGAAGTCTACTTCGCAACTCTGATCGTCCGATGAATGAATGTTCCCGAAGTCGGGATGACGAACGCTGGGAATGGGACTGATCTCGAGTATGCGGGAATCAATTATGTCGGGGCTTAAACACTTTACGAGATCGCCGATCGATCATCGATTAGGTCGATTCCCGTCGTCCGTTGTTCTCAGCCCGTTCGCCCGGCGCAATTTCAGCGCTCCGACGTAGCCTCGCGACCTGGGCGTGACTGGTAAGTAAACGTTTCAAGTAAACGTGCCCGATCCAAAATTCGTCCCCCCCCCCCCCCCTCCCCCCCTCCAATGTTTGATCCCAATAGGACGCGGATGTAAATTCGGCACGGCGGAACGCTTCCCTCCGTAAATACGTTTGGCGGAAAACACACATAAAAATGCCGCTCTCGCTACCTTCGCATGACAGCTGACGTATATGAGGAATCCGAACGGGACAAGCTGAATAAGTTTAGAAAAAGATTGTCTCCCTCAGCAATATATACATGAAATACATATATATACATTGAGAGACAAAGGGAAGGAGCAACTCGAATCCTGTGAGACCTGTTTCCCTGGCACGCGATGAAACGCTGGAAAACAGTCGAAAAATCGCTAAGGGCAATAATGAGTCAGCTGCTTGCCGGGCGAGACCGAGTTTCTCTGATATTCGGAGAGCAGCGTTCCATCGCGGTTCCCGGGCAAGAAACACGATCCGCCAAAGACGACGAGGGACGCCGTAGATCGAGTAAGGTCTGAGGTCCGGAACTTCGACCTGTCTCGAGTCTCTCTCCGAGAGGCGAAACTGGGCAACAACCCTTCCCCCGTAGCCCCTTTGCCGCCGTCGAGCCGCAAAAATTCGACAATTCGCCTACTTTTTCGGCCTACTTCCTCCCGACTTTGACCAAGACCCACGTTCAATATTTGACAGCGTTGCAGCGGGCGTGCAGCAACAGCCGCTCGACGAAGTTTCCATCAGCGGCGGCCGGACTTTGAGGAAGAACGGAGCGAACGAGAGCGGGGACGTTGAAGAAGGAGGGAGTACGGAAAATGAGATAGATTGAAATTGGGAGAGGAAGGAGTGGGAGGGGAGGGAGAGTGGTAGGTAAGGGCGAAATGGAGAGAGAGGCAGAGAGGAAGACGGACGGGAACGAGGCGGGCTGGGGGAAATGAGGAGGAGAACGGTGGACCAAGATGGAGAGCAAGGCGGAAACAGAAATAAGGACGACAAAGACAGGAGGAAGTAGGCAAGGACTGTGGGCGAGGGCGAGGGCGAGGGCGAGGGCGAGGGCGATGGCGAGGGGGAGCTGGGGGGATGCGGGGGGGTATCGCTTATTGGATCTGGAGAATAGAGGTCCCTTAGGACCGAGTAACGGAGAACGTTACAGTGTCTCTACAATAAAGCAGAGCGGCGAGTCGGGGACGTGGAGACGAAGAAAGAACATCCAGATACGTACACACGACGAATCCGCACCCCTACATTTCCCAGCCGCCCCCGCCAGTATTCGTACGTAGTCGCGCGAACGCGCATGCACATATAGTTACACAGCTGGCAGGAAGATAGAGGAAATGAAAGATATAGCGTCGGAGGGGGTAAATAGATGTGGTGGAGGAAGGGGGATTGAAGGGCGGCGGGAAAGCTGAAAGGGCAGAGAGGGTGGCGGCGCAGGGAAACTTGTATCGCCGTGGAGAAAAATAGACAGCCGCCGGGAAGGGCAAGGGTGCGGGCCGCTGTACGTAATGGAGATGACTGTGGAGGAGCAATTAAGGGGGATGGAGAGCTGCGAACGATAGTAGAAGGAACCCGCTACCGACTGTCGGAGCCTGTACGTATGGATGTAGTACGGTAGGTATGTAGTCTGCAACGTGATATCAGGATCTTTCGCTGCAGCACCCAGCCTGCTGCCTTCTGCGAATGTTAGTACACCTCTGCGTACGTGTGTGTGTGTGTGTGTGTGTGTGTGTTGGAACGGCATTACAAACTTATATCAGATTGCGGCCACCGAGATAGAGACACAGCACCCGACGCATTGGTATGTGCATTTTCCCGTACGCGCCGACGAGTGTAGCGCGCGCACGCCAGCGTCCGTACATCATCCGCGACGTTCGGAACCGGTATCCGAGTCGATAGCGACCGACGTCCGTCCGTAGAACGGTAACCTCGTGTGCCGTGTCGTGCAAGGCACACACTTCCACGACGTCGCGACTTATGTCAGGGTCGGTCGGCGACGTTTGCGGCTTGTGCCCCCGTGACAGTGTGCATTCCCGTTCGAAAGTTCGTACGCTCTCTGCCGGCGTACTCCCACTTACAAATTAGCCATGTTAGTGGCACTTCCGACGTCCCGTATACGCCGACCGCTCGCCGGCTGCCTCCTCCTATGCGCCTGTATATAGGTAGTAGCTTGCCCGGCTGCTGTATAAGTCAGCCTTTGACGACACGACGCGCACGGCCGTGTCGGGGGTGCCCTTTAAGGCAGAAGGCAGGAAGGCAGGAAGGCAGCAGGCTGGATGGTAGCAGGCGGGAAGGCAGCAGGCTGGGAGCCTCTTCTTCGCGTATGACCGCGCGCGCGCGCCCCTCTTCCACTTTATTTCGACTTTCAAATCAGCCAGCGGGTGATACTCGACGCTGCCTGGCACTGATACGATTCCGACGGACGAAACGTACGTACAGCTTCCGCCGACGGAGCTTCCGCCGACGGAGCGATGTCGCGCACACGACCTGCCCGCTTCCGCACTAACTTGCCCCGCCGCCCTCCGAGGGCAGCCATCGCTAGCTCCAACGCTCGAAAAACCCGTGGACACTCAAAAGTCTACTCACTCTTCAGCTCCTTGCCGTCCGGCGTGCAATTGCCGGCCTCCAGGAGGCAGTTGACGTAGTTGTTGAGGAGCCGATCGCTTCGCAGGATGGCGTCGATGTCGATGTTGTCATACCTGGTCGTGTACTTGTCGACGGCGAGGGCGCAAGCCAGTACGGCGAGGAAAACAGCGGCGACCTACATTTCATTGTGCAATGCAAAAGCGCAAATCTTTTAGAACTCCGCAAGGAGTATCCTCGGGCTAAGAAGCGCGCCTCGGCGCGCTTACAAAGGGAGAAAGAGACGGAGAGGGGTAGAAGTGAAGAATGTGTGTTTGTGACAGAGAGAGGGAGAGAGAGAGAGAGAGAGAAAGAGAGTGAAAGGAGAGCGAAACGCAGAGGGGGAAGCAAGTGGACCGGAAGAGTGGATTCAGAGTAGCGAGAACGATTCAGTGAGAAGCGGGCATTTCAGTGGGTGAAGGATATAATTGGGCTTCAAACGGTATCACTCAACGAGTCGCGGTCGGGTATTGTGCTCCGCAATTTCTACCTCTCGTCGAATAAATGATACCCTTGATTGACTCGCAATGTCGCACTCGCGTCGTTCGCATCGATATTGCTGTCAGATCATTTCTCGCGCATGATCGTTTCGACGCCGTAACTCCAGATGCGAAAACTGGCCGCTTTACCCGCGTGTCGGACGGAAACCTTCGACTATGACGAGCTCATCCTTGGGCCGTATCGCGCGCGTTCCTACGTCGGACGGAATATTGACCCCCTTTAGCACCGATGCTTATCCTTGAAAGCTGCGACGTCAACACGCAAAGCCCCATAAGCGACACACCGGCGCGAGACCTCACTTCTCCCGTGCAACTCTTCTTTACTTTTTATTTCCTCGCAACTTGCGAGCAGTGAGATTCTTCCCTCCTGGGCAAAAAGTGGCCCAAGGCCACAGGGGTGGCTAGCCAAGAGGGACATTTACACGGTTGTACGTGGGTACCGGGCGGGAGGCAGAAGTTTCATGCGTGCGTAAATTACAATCTGCGCCTTCTCTTTCCTCTTCTCACTTTCCGCCAGTCCCTCTCCTTCTTTCTCTACGCACCTATATATCCGACACTCTCTATCTCTCTCTCTGTCTCTCTCTCGGGTCTGTTCGGCCGTTCCTTCATCCCGCTCGAACTGGATGAAAAATTAACAAACTGCCTGCCCTTGAGTCATGAAAATTCTTTCGCGGATGCGATATGAGTAACCTTCGCGGAGGAAACGCGGCCAGTTTCTACGTCGTTCTCAGACAGCCGCGGAAAACTTCAGTCTCGCAAATATCAAAGAGTATACGCGATCCGCAGCGTTAATTACGGTTGAATTGTTTCGCTGCAACGGCGAAATCATGCGAGAAATTTCTGGTATGGACGATCCAAAGGCCGCGCACGATGTTTCCGAGATTATACTTTAAAAACAGTCAATCCCGATCCGAGTCGTAAAATCGTTAGAGCACCGGATATTGACGAATCCTTTATTCGGAGCGCGGTGGAAATCGAAAAGGCGTAAAACGACGACGAATTAGCCGGAAATCTTTTCGCCTCCCGAGACGTGAAATTGCTCGGCGCCCACTTAGCTCGAAAGACGAAGAACTACTTTGAGAGCTACGCCGAATGAATATATGAATGTGCATACTGATGAGTCCGGTGAGATTCGAAGTTGCAAATCGAAAGGAATAAAATTATCTCATATTTCGACGAAAACTTTTCCTTTGACCGTTCAAAGCCGACGAGTAATATTCGCAGCTTTCGAAAAAGGTTCTAAAAATAAGAATGAATGAGAACTCCTTTGCCGACGCACTGATATGGACTGTTTCAAACTTAACGAAACTGTTACGGGCGATTATTTAAACGGTTACGGAACCGGTTGAATCATCGACGGGCAAACTCTTCGCGAAAGGCGCGAAGGACTAAAAGGAAGTACATACGTTTCCCGCCCAGGCAAAGTTGTGAAAACCAGATTGACTCTAGATACGCGTGCAGAAAAACTCAAGAATTACGCAATCCTTTCCCCACCGTTCTCGCCGCGGCTGCCTTGTCGCCCGCCGATACTTCCTAACGCCTTTCACTCTTTCAAACAAATTTCACCTCGTTCCGTTTGCGCCGCCTGACTCCTGCAACAGCTTCTCGCAAGCAATAAACACACTTCCACCGGGCGGAGTATTTACCGCAGGAACTCGCCGAACGAACGGACAACAGAGTGCACTTTCGAAGACTTGCCTAATTTTATCTTGAACACGCGTACAGCGCGCGCGCACGCTCCCACTTCCACCGCTGGCTAACACAAGCCTGCTTCTCCTACACTCCCTCACATCCATATATCCTTTATTCCCCAGGTACATGCAGGCTCTGTACGTGCGTATAACTGTCTAGATACGCACGGACATGGATATTGAGGGAGAAACGGGTAGAAAGAGAGAAGAAGATATACGGGAGCGTAATGTAAAGTGAAAGAGCCTCATTCTCCGTAGCTACGACTTTAAATGGTCTCTCGCGGCGTTAACGACTTCCAACGTTCCCCGACGAGGCATTATTCTCCGACGTGTCAGCCCCGGGGCGCGCTGCGAAATTTTTGGCCGAACGATAACGCGCGAGACAGACGAAGCCACTCGCTGCACTCCGCTCGCTGCACTCCACTCGTTGCAGTCCGCTCGCTCGATTTGGTACGAAGTGCATCGCGCTGTTCGCCGCGACTTCGACGGAATATTTTACCGACCGACGTGCCGATCCAGTCTCGGCCGAATGTGCATACGTAATTGTTCACCTTCGCCTCCTTGCGAATGTCGACACGCCGACCGTACTGTCGTTTGACCGCGCTCGAACGTTCTGCGGTTTGAATCGATCGAGCGAGGAACGGATCGGGCCCTCAAAATTCGTAGAATCTGTCGCCGCCAATTACGTCAGATTACGATCTAAACGATGAGTTCGAGAAATTGGCGGGAATACGCGTAGAAAGTCGGGCAAAATCGTAGGAGTCGGCGTAGATAAGGGCTTGGCGGTGGCATCGGGAGCTGAACGAGAGTGCAGAAGCAGCTCTGCGGAATATTGGCGAACGTCCTCGAGATTGCGAGAACCTCGCGGGTGGCCGAGAAAGTGGCGGTGCGTTTCGATTCCGAACGACGCGTACGGAACAGTCGCGAAATCCGGTAACGGAACGAATCGAGAAGCTACTCAGCCGAGAACGTCCCAGAAGGAAGAGTTCGTCGCGGCTTGGCGAAAGTCCCGGAGGTGACGATTAAAAACGTAACGAACGTCCGTCAAGCAGGGAATTTATCCGTCCGTCAAGCGTCCGAATTACGACTCGGTTTTCGAATCCACCAGATTTACGAATGTAGAAAAAAAAAGGGTCGCGAAGGCGAGCAAGTTGAGAATTGAGAGTTCGAAGGTACGTCGCGGATGAGAATGAGTGTAAGGCGGGTCGCATTAGGTGTGCGAAATGACAGGGGGATAATGGCGAGTAGGAGCGGCGATGGACAAAGGCGGCGGTCGAAAGTTGGCGCGAAATTGCGAGTTGAGAGGAAAGGACGAAGGATGGCGAAGAATGGCGAAGGGTGGGCGAAGGGTTACGTAGGGTGGCGAAGGATGGCCAAAGCGGCGGCGAAAGTTAGCGCGTGCGACTCCTCGTGGAAGAGGAGTCTCGAAAGAGCAGTGGCCAGCCTGGCACCGCGATAAGTAATGTTAGAGTAGGAACGAGCGGCGGGAAAGGACTCGGTCTTACCTTCATGCTCGTTGCGTGTCGCGCGGAGGAGCGGAGTTGGGCAACTGATGCTGGCCGCAGCGCGGATCAGGTGTTTTATACCCGGCTTGCTGGATCGGCAGGAGCCGAATTCGTCGAATCGCCCGTCACAAGGCGTCTGCGGAGACGCTTTCAGCGTCGAGTCGCGCGCCGAGTCAGCGTCGAGTCCGCGCCACTTGCCATCCTCCTCGGGCCGAGAATTGAATAACTGCATCGAAAAACTTCCTCCTGACACCGGAACGCCGAGGACGAGCGTGACATTCTGCACGCTTTACGCACGGCCATTGTAACGCTTGCCACGACGAACGAATTACAGAACCACGGAAGTCGAGTACGAACGACAACGTCGGTCGAATCGAGTAGGTATGTATTAACTATGAAAAAGGTAAGGTTGTCGCGAGATCATCGATATCGATGTCGATAATCCGAAGTTTCGTTCGCCGCAAGAGTACCGCGATACGGATTCACACGGGTGACTGGCAGGTCGATCGTTTAGGAGCCAAGGTCGAGAAGCATCGAGAACGACGACGTCCCGTACGCCGAGCAGCGTCGCTTTTCGCCGGGTTAATGATCTGTAGTTTCGACGGAAAAAGATTTCCGAATGGGTTGCTCTCGCCTTACTAAAGGTCGATAACGATGACGCCGAGCAGAAGGCTCATCCTGAGGGAGAGGACCGAGGGGGGAAAAATTGCCGAGGAAGCTCCCGTCGACGAAGATAGGAGACGAAGATGCTTACGCTCTCGCGAACTTCCTGAAAAGCGAGGGGGGAGTCGAAGGCACGCCAAGGGGAGTGGTGGGCGGGAAAATTCCTTTTTCCGCGTGAGTGGAAAACTTGGAATAGGAGCGCGGACGAATTCTTTAGCGGCGAGCCTGTGTGCGCACTTCGATTGCACTAACCCGCGCGCCTACCGCGCATGCCGGGCAACTCGAAGGATTATTAGCTAAACTAATTTGTTCCCATTAACGAGTCGCCCCTCGTCGATTCGACGAATGAGACTCTTTGCCGCTCGTTCGTTAGCGTCGTGTACACACCGGCCCGCGGAGCGACGGGGACAGCTAGCCACGAGGGACGAGAGAAGGAGAGGAAGATAACAGAGAGGAAGATGACAAAGAAGGATGGACGCTGACAAGTGCGCATACTAGATCTTCGTCGATCCAAGAATTTTCCATTAATACACCCCGTACCCCGACGACGCTTTTATTCCGAACGACACTTGTGCTCGGCTCAACTACCATTTTTCCGAACTCCTCCGCCTCCCTCCGCTTCCTACACCCTATCCTTCTCCCCCAATGGACCTTTGCGAGGGATCGCATGACAAAATACATACAAATCCCGGCATCGGACTCGGAGGCAATCGATAATCTCCGGCTGGAAACGTCTGCGACGTCTACAAACTGCATCGTTAATATCGCCGCGCAATCCCGACAAAAGCCACATTCAACCTTTCTGAATGATTCACCGGCCAAATTCCCCGGCCCGCTGACGAGTCGGCAAACGTAATTAGACGTCACTTATTAATTCCATTTGCGAAACGCGTGCCGCGGACGTTAACGCGTGCCAACGTTTGTTGCGATACGAGATTCGCGAGCCGGAGCGCGGAAGCTGGCCGAGGTCGATAATTAAACGAGGCGTAGGAGGCGAAGGGTAAAGACAGAAAGAGTCGTGGGGGGGGGGGGGGGAAGGAGGACAAAAACAAGTGAGGATTCGGCTCCGACGAAGGAAGCTTTTAGGATAATCGATCCTTACGTAACGCGCGTTTGATACCTGGACGCGATACGATCGCAAAATTCGCCAGCGATCCCCGCTGGCGGCATCTGACGTCAACGAAAAAAAGGCAGCCGAAGCGAACGCTAATGCATATACATACCCTGTCCGAAAATTAAAATGCGCCGACACACGCGGAATGAATTTACTTATCGGAAACCAATGAGGCATCAATTCCCGGCGACCCGTTTCGCCGATCTAAAGATCATTCCGTGACGCGCTTAGCATAAATCACCGTTAACGTCCGTCGAGGTTGATCTCTCACTCACCGGGCACAGAATGATGCCCGGGAACAGGGACTCCGAAATTACCGCCTTCTCCCACTCGTAAATTATATCCTCAGCCCGAGGCGGCCGATCGATCTAGAAATATTTCTCGTCAAACAGTAATTCCGAAGTAAACGTATCGTCAAACGTTCGGCCAATCCGTCCCGAATGCCGAATCTTCGTTAATCGTACGGCACGCGAATCGTTTGTTGAAGGAGTCTGGGAACCGAAGCGTGACAACGTCGGGCTCCGCGAAGGGGAAAAAAGTGTCGTAAAGCGAACAAAAAGAAATTGGAAGCGCGGACGTGCGCGCGAATAGAATGGCCTATGGGCCGTTTCTCTTGGAATCTTCTTCATTTCGTCACGCGGATGAGCCTTGTGCCGTGCATTTGTTTAGCATAAATCACGGTTTAAAACCCCATCTCGATCTTTGACTGAGAGTCGACTCCGAGAATAATGACGTTCGCTCTCCTAACGCACGCTGCGCGCAAAATGTCGGACGAAAGGCTCGAGAGATCGGAAACTTCGGCTCGCGGACGATTTTCATTTCACTTTTTGCACGGGCCTTACTTCGAAGCCGCCAAATTATTCGATTTCCCGCGTTAATGCAAACTGCAATTTTTGAGCGTAAACGAAAGTGGAAAAGGCACTGACTGTTTGCCGCAGCTGTTTTTCGAACGGGCGAACGATTAATTGAGCGGCGAATCGACATTACGAATAGATGAACGTCACTTCCTCGGAATGAAGCAGAATTAATGGCGACTGGAGGCGGACAAGTTTTTTATTATACAATTGTTAGGATCCTTTGGTAGAAATATATCTTTATTTTGTGCAGACGGTTAATTTGCTACGCTTTGTCGAACGTTAAAAAGGCTATTTCTGTTTATCGAGATATTTGTTTCAATTATAGTGCCATGTATGCATGTGAATACGCGCCTGCGAGTGCGAAATGGGTCATGATATAAAATGTACTTTTTAATATCTGTACGCATGAAATCGTGATGGGAAATACGTACTGCGAAACGGCGATTTATACCGATTCATTGGTATGCATACATACGCAGACGATGCACTCAATGCTGAAGGTGCGGCCAAAGATGTGTAGAACCAGACATTCAAATCTTTCTGTTTGATCATGAATCTGACATTGTTGACCGAGGATTCGAGTCAACATTTCAAAGATAAACGTAGTCGATAACTAACTAAAATTCTAAGTCGCTTTCGATGAGATGGATTTGACGATCGTTAAATTTACCAGTCGTCTCAATAATTAAATTTGAAATGCGTGCGACAGAAACTCTTTAAATTGCGTCTCCAAATCAGCGTAAAAATCGTGTATTATAAATTGTGTGCCAAGTTTATATTTTCAATACGTCACGTCACTATGCAATCGAACCGAAATCGTTCTGTGATCGTGTAATAATGAAATTTATAATACACATGTCATGGCCAATTTTCGCTTGTGAATTAATTAATGTAAACATTCAAAATTCCGTATTTGACCAGTACGCCGTTAACGCTTACCGAAAGTTTTCGGCTTTCGGTTTTCGTCATTTTCACTCATTTTAGGAAATAATTATTCGCTTTGGACGTCCCATATTTCCCGCTACTGCAAAAAGTTTAGGCGGGTGTAAATATCAGCGAATAAGTGACGACGAGCTCTGTAAACTAGAATTCAAAAAGTTCTCTTCCCATTCAATCTCGACTAACGAATAGCATGGGTGGGACGGCTAACCATTTAAATTAAAAGTCGATTGGAAACAAATGAAATCAGCAGGTTCGTTGTGCGAAATTAATCTTCTATCCTTCATCATTTTCCTGAAATAGATGTTTGTACAGAGTTGCCTGTAACGTTTCACGGACTTTACTGCAATGTTTTATTTTAGTTTCATTATTTTTCTTGCGAACTGTTGACACGTTTTATTCCAGTGTTGCAGTGAATCCACCGTTGAAGGTTTATTCTCGGAGTAGTGAAGAAATAAAGACTCATACGACTAGCCTACCACTTTGTATTTAGCAGCAACCTTGCACGTTTTATTCCATTTTGTATACCGTGCACAAGCTACGTAAATATATCTCTTCGGGATCTAGCATAAAGCGTGTATGTTAATCAGATTATGTCACGCATTGTATATATTACGAAACTTTTTCTGGCAGACCCAGATGAGCCAGGCTTTTTATATTTATACCCTTTACCTGCATTCACACATGGCAACCGTGTTATTTATTACCTGTATATATTTTCAATTTCCGATTTTATCATCTCTGCCGTTAATTTTATTCGTATAATGATCTATCGAAACAGTATGAACATACGTTTTACGCGGCCTGGCAAAATATTTACAGAAAAAATTGTAAATATTTATAAGCGAACAACCTATCGATACTATAAGTTAATTCATCGACATCTATCTTACCAATTCTAACTTAGCTACATATCCTAACGATTCTACCGTCACAGCGACGATACGGGCGATACTTTTCCTTAATGCTGAAACACTGTTCATCGAACAGTGAATCCAAATTCAGACGCGTCAAGAAAGGAACAAAGGGTACAGACGCGGAAAAAAACCATTACACTCGAGTAGCACCATCCGAACGGGATGTCGTACTTGTCAGACAGGCACGTCATTCGTCCCGCACTTGTCACCGAGTCTGAAAAGAACCTCGGTACCCTCTCAAAATGCCAAATGAAATTCAAACTGATCGACGACCGCCAACCTGACGTGCCCTGCCCGCATCGAAAGCCGTCCGATTTTTTTTCGCCTGGACATCGACGTTTTTTTGCTCATCATAAGCCACGCTTCCAAAGACATCGTGAATTTGTTTAGCATAAATCGGGCGGATTGGGTTAAAAGCCGATCGATCAGCGTTCGCGGGCGAAGAGAGTGGAAGGCAAAGACGGAAGGTGAGAAAGGACGACAAAGTACGCGACGAAGACCGGAGATACACGATCGGCCCTGAACGACGAATTGTCGTGACGTAGATCGCGGATCGTTGAATATTTTCTCGTTTTCGCGGCGTTCGTTTTGTTCGGCCATGGAAGCTGTTACGCTCGCGCTCGAATGTATCCGCGCGTAATGAACGCCGTTGGCCGTCTTATTCTCGTCGGTTCACGAATTTATTGTGTAGCGGGCCCTTTAAAACTGCCCGAGGTCAGTACAACGAGCGTCCCGACGCTGAAAACATGCAGCCTCGCCTCGATTCCTATCCATTCGTCGCTCGAACTTAATCTAAAAAGGCGAAAGTTTGCCGACGACTCGACTCAGGGTACAATGACATTGTGCTTAACGTCGGCCGATGAAATGAAATCTCAAACTCCGCTCGTATCGAATCAGGCAAAATTGTGGAAGGCACCGCATTGTCTCCCTCTTAAGGCGGAATCGAAGTCCGCGGAACGACAATGCTAGTAAACTCGCTGATACATTATTTACCATTGCTTGTACTAAATTTTAAGTGTTTGCGAACGTGAAACGGAGAGGAGGCGGAAATAGTATTGAAAAGGTTAACCTTGCACAGAGAAAAACATCACTGACTCACCGTTCGCGATACCTCATTATGTCCACTCGTCTTTTAACGTAAATTGAACAGTTAATTTTTTTGCCTCACTCAACGACCAAAGTTCATGGCTCCTCAACCCTGAAAACAAATATTGCTCTGCTGACATGTTGCTTTCCCGCCTGCGTCAGAGCGCATACTTAATATCCCACGCACGGAAAACGTCCATCTACTCATCGAATGTCGACAAACCACATTCAACGCAAAATACGATGAAAAGAAACCGCTGACCCTTAAAAATTCACCCGCGCGTCAATCACCCACTCTTGCCCTAAACTTGTCCTCCCTACAAATAGATTACTCTCCAGTACATCTTCTCATCTTTGCCAGGCCGATCCGAGCATTGAACTTAATTTCCGGCCCCCTCGTTTATTGACACCTGGCGCGCAACAACTGGCGGACGGTCGGTGAAAATCACGGTCCGCAACGTCGGCTTCCCATTCTTCGGGGGCCGCGTTCCGCGGACATTTTAATGCTTTTCCGCAGGGTCGGACAGTGTCGAATGACGCCGGAACCGCTTCATTGTCCACCCTCGTCCGGCGGACGCGGCGTCAGGGAATTGCCGCTCTTGTTACATATGCGCTGCGCATCCGAAGTTTGCCCGAGCGCTGTCATTATCGCCCGCGATTATGCATATTCAGATAAGCAATCAACACCATTGAGGCAGCGGGGCAAGGATCATAGACTGAAATAGACGTACGGGGACCCCGAATAGGGACGGGAGGGGGGGGGGAGGAGGAGGAGTGGAGAGGTGAAGAGAGATGGTGTGCCGTGAACGGAACATGCGGAGAGAGGAACGGGGAGAGGAACGGAGAGAGGGATGAAGAGAAGGTCGACCGTAGGAAGAGGATAGGAGGATAGGAGGATGGGAGGAAGGACCGAAGAGAGAGATTTGCTGGCCAAGCTCCGGTATGCGTGCCGGTATGTGCATGCGCATAGCAATACGTGCCTCCGGGGCAGGAAAAAACTTGGCCGGTAATGCGGGATTAATGCGCAATTTGCAAATCGGTCTCAGTTTCCGGCCGGCCGAGCACCGTATTGAGTGAGCGATCGAGGATTTATTCGTGGCAAGCGGCAGGCCTCGCGTCTCCCTCTTCTCCGAGTGCGTTATGTGCACCAGCGAACGTCATGCGAATCCTTCCGCCCGGCAATCTCGTCCTTTTCCATTCATATCCTGCGCATCTTCGAATACTCCAAAATGCACTGCGACGAATCGGTAGAACGGGGTGTGAAACGCGAAGACGTTGAAAAGTTTAATTTTCCCGACACAATGGCAGATTAGATTTAATTGCAGATATCGTCCATCGTGGGAGATTACATTGTTCTACATTACTGTTGCGATTTGTTTTTCCAGATCCCACCCTGCCGCTTGTCGAACACCCAATAACTCTTTTTGCAGTTCACCTTGTCACTCGAATGGACTCTATCTTCGAGCGACCGCTCCTTAGACTTCCAACAGAACAAACGGGTATCGCGTGCAATCCGGACCGTTTCAATGTCCTACTCTGACAAACGCGCGTTGCAAATCTTTGACAACGTCGCACAGATGACTCTGACCATGCCATTTGCATATTTGTACATCAATCATCGGAACGTCTCTGCATTTGTACATGCTCGACGATCGGAATCGCGTCGCGCCGGTTGTAGCAAGGTTGTGCTCCAATTAACCTTGAAAGCGCAACGATTACAGCTGACCATGTCCCAGACAGGAGGTCAGACGTTCGGGCCCCTCGCGCGATGTAATCTTCCTTACATGGAGTTCGCCGCAACGATTTGCGGAGCGTAATGGGCGAAAGCCGTATTACGGAGTCACGTCGCGCGAACGCATAATCGCCAATTTTTCCCTCACCGTCCGGCTTTGAGAGAGGATCGAGGCAGATGTGGGACGTCAGAGGTGGCGGCGGAATAAGAAGAGTGCCTCGCCAGCGCCGTACGGCCAGGGGTTGACGCTGAACAAGCGGGGAGGAGGACGGAGGACGGAGGACGGAGGACGGAGGACGGAGGACGGAGGACGGTGAGCGGGAAGAAGGAGAGGAAGAAGATGAGTGGCCGTAGCCGAGGAAGCTGAGCACGGAATATATAATGTTTTAATTTCGCGGAAAATCTGATGATGTAATTTCAGGAGTAGGGCGACGCCCAGCAATTGTTTCAGCCGGCTTTCACTCCTACATTATTCATGAATCCTTCCACTCCTTTTTTTTCTCTCCACTCGCCGTCGCTACCTTCCATCCCTTTCCTTCGAGCGATGCGCAGCCGGAAAGGACCTCCTGTGCCCTCTTCGTATCCGCCTCCCCCTTCTTTCCGCGGTCGGCACCTATTTATCCCTCCCCCTGTATGTACGTCCTCTACACCCTCACCTCCCACCCCCTCCCACTTCCATCCCACCTCCATCCCCTAGCCGTCGTTGCCTCTCGCACGAAGCTCAAGGTGCTTCTGGCAAACGCTGCCTGTCCACCCTTCGAGACTTCCGTCGCTCCAGCCTTATTTTCTTCCATCGGCGGCCATCGGGAAGTAGCTTCGAGGCTTGCGCCCGGCAGGAAGAGGGTTAAGAAAATCGACGGGCACCCTCTGTCGGGCGCGGACAAAAAAGAAGAGCGTAAAGAATATCCTGCCGCTCGGCTGCGGGAATTATGAAAGGGGATGAACGCGGCGCGAGAATAAAGTGTGCGATCTGTAAGATGAGTGGAGGGGTGGGAAAGGATGGCGTGGATTAAAGAGGGGTATCCCGATACCTTCCTTTTATCTTGGCCTCGCTATGGCAAGGCGTATTTAATGCGCAACCGGACGAGCAAAGAATCATCGGCTGTGTAAACAGTAGTTCGTCGCTGGGATTTGCCGACTTGAAAGTGTAAATGGGTAAGGTTTCGCTTGCACGCGAGCGTACAGAGTGAATTATCTGTCTTTGATGAAAAGGGAGCTCAGTATTTTTATATCATTATCGCTTGAGTAAGCGGTCACGACTTGGTTCCATCGGTCTATAAAAATTGGCTAATAGTACGCTTGCTTTTAATAGTACCGCGACTCTGTATTAGCATGGAATGCATGGCGCTTCAATTAGGAATGCCGTGTGAGAAAAATTCTTACGCTGGGGTGGCCATCGACAAAACCATTCAACAGGAATGCTCACGCCTAGCGCACGCATTGCGCGTCCGAATTTCGATTTGACATGCAATGGAATATTAGCCGCGTAGCAAAATCGCGGTTCAACGCAGAGCAAAAGCCGATCGAAGCATTCTGCAGCAAAATTATGACAATTAAGGTAATTAAAATGGCCCGCGGATAATTTGAATTTGCTAACGCGACCGCATCCGCAATCGATGTCCATGCATATGTATATACATAGAGGTACGCATCAGTCCGCATCACACACAAGCGCGCGCGTCGTGTGGCCAACGGAATTGGTGCCAATCATTTTTGGCCGATGAAAACTAATAATTAGCCAAACAGTTTAGTCAGTCCTGGACGGGAGACGCTTTGATTGGCGGCCCTCATTATCGCGAACCAATCGGGAAATAAATTTCACCGGAAGAATTATACAATGAGTCAGTCGCTTTCAGTCGCTTTAGCGATGACTGCCAAAATGAAAGACAGGGACGTTTTGCCAAGTACGATTGTTACACATAACGCCTAACAAAGCGGTAGAAGACAGATAGGAAAGAAAGGAGTGGTAGAAAGCATGAGAGAGGGAAAAAGAGCGAAAGTAATACAAAACTCTGTATCCTGGCTGCTTACCAGGAAAGGCCCATGCAAAATTACTGCGTACCCCCCTCCCTTGGGATTAAACCAAATCACGGTAAGCTCAAGGTACGAGGTGTCATCTTTTCACCGCCCGTTGAACCCCGCGAACTTTGAGACGTGAACATGTTCGCACACCGTCTGCACGGCAGTGTTGGGACATAGCATGCATGGACGCAACTCTCTTTACATGGCTGAGGTCCGCGTACCGAAGGAACACGAGAGTCAACCGCCGCTTACGAGCTGACCTGGTTGCTTCGACAAACACGAGTCTGCTGCGTTCACAAATGTTACCACGATTTTTCCGTCGTACGGGTGACTTAGTAAGAGTGAGATAGGCATACTTCAATGCCTCCGAGCATGCATCTCATCAGATTTTGTTCTAAGAACGTGCTTCCCCACCAATAACGGCAATTATTAAACATCAGGCGTTGTTAGTGTATTAGAATCAAAATATCTGGTATATTTTGACATTTATTACAAATTAACATGTAAACAGACGATTGGAAATCTGCATAATAACGGTTGATTTAAAGAAATCGAAATTTTTCAAGTAATGTTGGGAAAGGAGAGTCGTTATGTCGCGATCATTAAATATTTAAATTGCGGGAACAGCATTCACTATACCTAATTCATACGTGTTAAAAATCTGTAGCGTCTTTTAAGCTACACGACATCGATATCAAGAACATAAATATGTGGCACGACGCGCGCATTATAACGTTGATATTGTTATTATTACAAACGCGTGTTAGTTTAGTGTCCTTACAGAATGTTTAGGCTTCAGCATACACTATTAAACATTTATTTACGAACCTTACACATATCTATAAGTACATATACAACTACTATCGAAAAGCGTATGGTTCAATGAAGATTCATTAGTAGAAGAGATCCACGGTAGTAAAAGAAACTAGTAATACAAAAATATCACAATGATAGAATTTATTCTTGTTAGAAAATATATAATCTGCGATGAAATAATAATTATATACAGGCTACAAAAAATCATTACTTTCCTAGTGAGATCAAGTGATGTGACATCAGTTACAGCTCTGTAATACAGAAATATATACATTATTACTATTAATCTATACCACAATTAACCAAGATAGTATATGCATTGTAAAGATTCAGATAGCAAATACAGTTAGAAATCATGGCGCTCAGACATATTTGTGGTAGTACAATTCATCATGTACATCAGCTAAACTTAACCAAATTATTAAAAATTTAAAAAAACAATTACCTTTTAAATAAATAATCCAATATTGCAGAAATGCACTGTTGTAGAATACCTGCAAATAATAAGTTTGAATAAGAAAACAAATAAAAATTTCCAACTATAATCTAGTATTTAAGTTTATGATCAGATAGCAAATACTATTAATAATCACGGCACTCAGAGATCTTGGTGTTTATACATTTCATCATATTAATCTTATGAGACCACAATCTGAAATAATGAAATTATACTTACTTTCTCAAAACCGGTCCATGCAATTAACACACATATGATTCTGTAACATTAATAATTATGTTCTTATTGCATCATGTTAAACTGTCAAAAAGTAATATTATCCATAATTGCATCAGATTAGCAAATACAATAATTAATCATGGCACTCAGAGATCTTAGTGGTAAAATACGTCATCATATAATTTTTAGCGGTAATCTAATAAAAAGACTACATGGAGATATTTACCTGCGAATTATTTTAATTGCATTGATGCACTCATCATCCAACTTGTTGCGGATTTCAGTAGCCTTAGCTGCTAAGGGCATCAAAAAACATCAAACTGTAATTTGTAAAAATAACAATTAGTATATAGTAACAACAACTTCAAAGATATATCAAATTAATATGGTGTCAGATAGCAAATACTGGTAATGATCACGGCACTCAGAGATCTTGGTGTTTACACATTTCATCATATTAATCTTAAAGCACAACAATCTGAATAATGAAATTATACTTACTTTCTAAAAACCAGTCCATGCAATTGGCGCACATATGATTCTGAAACGTTAATAATTATGTTGTTATTGCATCATGTTAAACTGTCAAAAAGTAATATTATCCATAATTGCATCAGATTAGCAAATACAATAATTAATCATGGCACTCAGAGATCTTAGTGGTAAAATACGTCATCATATAATTTTTAGCGATAATCTAATAAAAAGACTACATGTAGATATTTACCTGCAAATTATTTTAATTGCATTGATGCACTCATCATCCAACTTGTTGCGGATTTCAGTAGCGTTAGCTGCTAAGGGCATCAAAAAGCATCAAACTGTAATTTGTAAAAATAACAGTTAGTATATAGTAACAACAACTTCAAAGATATATCAAATTAATATGGTGTCAGATAGCAAATACTGGTAATGATCACGGCACTCAGAGATCTTGGTGTGTATACATTTCATCATATTAATCTTAAAGCACAACAATATGAAATAATGAAATTATACTTACTTCCTAAAAACCGGTTCATGCAATTGGCGCACATATGATTCTGAAACATTAAAAATTATGTTGTTATTGCATCATGTTAAACTGTCAAAAAGTAATATTATCCATAATCGCATCAGATTAGCAAATACAATAATTAATCATAGCACTCAGAGATCTTAGTGGTAAAATACGTCATCATGTAATTTTTAGCAATAATGTAAACAAAAAGACTATATGAAGGTATTTACCTGCAATGTATTTTAATTTCATTGATGCATTCATCATCCAACTTGTTCAGTCTTGAGTAGTCTCGGGTGCCAAGGCCATCAAAAAGCATCAAACTGTTAGTTGAAAACATAATAGTTAGTATCTAGTAGTAACAGCAACTTTAAAAATATATCAAATTAATATGGTGTCAGATAGCAAATACTGGTAATGATCATGGCAGTCAGAGATCTTGGTGTTTATACATTTCATCATATTAATCCTAAAACAGAACAATCTCAAATAGTGGAATTATACTTACTTTTTAAAAACCAGTCCATGCATTTGACGCACATATATTCCTGTAACATTAATAATTATATTGTTATTATATCACGTTAAACTGCCAAAAAGTAATATTATGCATAAGCACGACAGATAAGTAAATACAATGATTAATCATAGCAGTCGGAGATCTCAGTGTTGTATATGTCACCATATATACCGGAACTAACATTTAGACTATTTAAAAAAAAAAAAAGACAGCGTGGTACTTGCGTTAACACGTAAATTTCTATAAAATTGGATAATTTACGAATCATTGTATAAACTTGAATACGTAATTGTAAATATGGCAGAAACTTAATACTCACAGTTGCAAATTACCCAAAGCAGCATCATGAACACATGATCCTACAAACAGAATTGTGTTCAATTATTCTACATTTGAATGAACTGCATAGACAACTGGGTAGACATTACTTTAAAGTAGATAATTACCTTATATTATCATTTTATACTAAAAATGGTGAATAATGCTTCAAGTTCTTAACAAATATAAAACAACAAAAATAACACAGACCAGGCACAAATATAGAACAGAACTGCATATGTATGCTGTTGACTGAAACATATACATGTAAAAAATACACATTTTGACTTTACACAGTTTACATCCAACAATCCTGCTCTATACATAATCCTGGTCACCTATTTTGTGAGAAACGTGTATTTATTAATCTACAAAAAATTAATCAGTTTTTTTTGGAGCACGTGTCTTCTTTGCCGGTAGTGGTTTTTGAGATCTCAAAACAGCACTAGCACGTCGCAAAGCGGGCTAAAGTAACAAAAAGTAATAGATAATTTATTTCAATTATATACTTAACACATATTTGAAAAATGGTTAAATAATTTTAGAAATGTACCTTGGCCAAGTCAACACGATATTTGTTGGCAACAATCAGAGTTTTCAATTTGTGCAGAGAGCGACGCGCACCAGCCTTCATTGTACTCCTAACTGTAGCCTTTGCTGGCTTGTTTACTGATTTAGCCTTCTTGTAGACAACTGTGAATCCTTTTTTGTCAGGTGTATCGACAATACCAATGCACTTACGATGAATCAATCCTGAGTACCGATAGCTACTAAGGTTGGTTAAGTTGCTGGGCTCCTACAAATCACAGATTTTTATTATATGTGCTATTGACCTCCGAATATCAACAGTTTAGTCAATTGGAACAATATTGAAACAACGTACCGTCGAGAAGGGCTTATTGATGTTACGCTTCTTGAGAAGAAACGCATTGTTATTGCGAATAATCATCCAATTCAAGTGCGACGACATTTTGCACCCTGTATAAACAAATGTCAAAAACCCGCAAATTAAATCACTACCGGATACATTGGAAGATAGCAGTAAATGACAACATATTGACAATATAACTCTCCACGTTGATATCTGACGGGCACTAAAACGAAACTTTGGTTAACCAACAAATGTATGTATCTTGGAAAAATATCGCACCGACCGTTGTAGTTAATGTAGTCATGATACATACATATACGCGCGCGCTTACAATTTATTAGAGTATCTACATGTTAAAAAGAATATAATATGTAATAACGAGTATCAGATTAAAATGTTCTCACCACGTGTGTCAGCAACGAGCGGAGACGAGAAAGAGATTTTCAAGATGGCGCAACAAATATCACGAATGTCATGAACAATACAGTACACCAAGATTTGAGCAAGGTAGGTAAAATAGTGGGTAAAGGTAAAGAAAGACGTGCTCATCACCGATTTGCATGAAACTTTGCAGAGACATCAATTTTTGCATTAAAATAAGATCTGTAAAAGCCAAAAAGCGCGCTCTCGTCTAATTAAAAAGTTGCTAAGCGTTAAAGTATAGTTATAAAACCTGCCTTACCGGCAGCGCGAACGACATCTGCGCATGCGCACGGATAAGTTTTCAGGTAAAGTGCGCGTATTTGAAATGAAATAATATTGAATTGGCGAAAGCTAGGTGTGGGCAAGGCTTCCCTTTTATAATGTTTAAGAGTTTTCAATCAAACAAAGGTTCGAGAGTAGGTTTGGGTTAGGTTTCAACTGCCCAAAATGCAAACAATATCTTAACAATATACATATATTAATAATATAAATATATCTTCTGTAATACTTGTTGTTACTCTCATACTAAAAACTTATGTATTGATATACAATAATTAAACAACTACAATTTGTATCTTATATAGAGTTTAGAGTTCATTCTATCTACATTCATTAGATTGAAGTTAACACTTGATAATGAAATTTTGCTAGATACAGAGCTCATAGAAAAAAATATATATATATTGCTGTAAAGTTTGGATAACAAATCAGTTGCCAACTGAACTAGTAATCTATTTTCTCTAATCTCTTGGTTTATTATCACCTTTTTATTGAATGGATATTAAGAAAGATATAAAGATTGTAACAATTGAGAAGTAAAATATTGTATGTATGGATGGATGCATGTATGTGGAGTGCTTATTATGCATGTAGTGTGTACACACCAAAACAACGATTATATCGAAATTAATGTTCAAGTGTCTATGATTTTTTATTGTATATTATATTTCCGTACAATATATGTATTCAAATATATTTTGTGTTCTCTAATTACTTTGTCATAAGATCCCATAGATTCCATATTCCTGGCTGAAATCATACCTTTTTCTGTCGTAAAAGAATCAATTCAAAAGGCCAGAGACTGTTCTATTCATTTCGGATCATAAGGAACTCTATTTTATTGTAAAACACCATAGAAGAAACTGCAGCACTGTTGTAAAATTTCATTTTGGTGAACAACACCATACGAATAGCTAGAAGCCATAAAATATACGGTAAGTATCATTAATGGTAAATGAAAAAACCGAAAAGCAACGTAGAACACGTAGAAATTTAATGAGATCGATTTTGAGAAAGTTAGGTCAAAATACGAGTGTTAGGTCAGAAAAATGCGAGTGTTAGGTCAAAATGCGAGTGTTTGGTCAAAATACGAGAGTTAGGTCAGAAAAATGCGAGTGTTAGGTCAAAAAAATACGAGTGTTAGGTCAAAATGCGGCTTTTGCAGACCTTATTTTTATGCAAGTTAATGTTTAATATAGTCAGATAATAATAAGTCAGAGAACCGTTTGTCCTTGGTGAAAATTCGCATTATTTTCTGAGTTACAGCCAAAAAACCATCGACTTGTTTAAGCGCGTCGGATCAATGCTCGATCAATACTACTTAAACATTTATTTCGCCTGTAACTTTTGAACCGCTGATCGAAACCTACGATAATCATACACTTTTTTGCAGCTTTTTACGCGCTCTATCGGATAGGACTATCGGCGAAAGTCGATCTAAAAAAAAAATTTTTGATGTTTCAAGTCAATGTTTGAGTAGCTGTAACTCCGAAAATAAGGCAAATATCGGGGAACGGAAAACGGCTGGCTGGGTCGTTATTGACCCCCTACCACTATGCAAAAGCGCGATTCAATCCGGCGACTTTCATTTTTTGGCTCAAAAAAACGGCAAGGGGTTAGCCTTACCATTTTTTTGGGTCAAAAAATCAAAGTTGACTTTTTTTTGCTATCTCGTAGGGGATCAATAATAAGTCAGCGAGCCGTTTGTCGTTGGTCAAAATTCGCATTAGTTTCGGAGTTACAGCCAAAGAACCATTAAGGCAATACCCTTGGCATATAATTGCCTGAGTGAAATTTTTTTTTTAAAGATCGGCTTTCGCTGATAGTCCTATCGTAAAGTACGCGTCAAAAGCTGCAAAAAAGTGTATGATTATCATAGATTTCGATCAGCGGTTCAAAAGTTACAGGCGAAATAAGTGTTTAAGTAGTATTGATCGAGCATTGTTCCGCCGCGGTTAAACAAGTCGATGGTTTTTTGGCTGCAACTCCGAAAATAATGCGAATTTTGACCAATGAGAAACGGTTCTCTGACCTACTATTTTCTGACTATATTAAACATTAACTTGCATAAAAATAAGGTCTGCAAAAGCCGCATTTTGACCTAACACTCGCATTTTTCTGACCTAACTCTCGTATCTTGACCTAACACTCGCATTTTTCTGACCTAACACTCGTATTTTGACCTAACTTTCTCAAAATCGATCTCATTAAATTTCTACGTGTTCTACGTTGCTTTTCGGTTTTTTCATTTACCATTAATGATACGTACCGTATATTTTATGGCTTCTAGCTATTCCTATGGTGTTGTTCACCAAAATGAGATATTACAACAGTGCTGCAGTTTCTTCTATTGTGTTTTGCATTGAAATAGAGTTCCTTATGATTCGAAATGAATAGAACAGTCTCTGGCCTTTTGAATTGATTCTTTTACGACAGAAAAAGGTATGATTTCAGCCAGGGATATTGAATCTATGGGATCTTATGACAAAGTAATTAGAGAACACAAAATTTCGTTTAATACATATATTGTAAGGAAAAATAGTATACAGTAAAAAATATTTCCTACATATTTATAATCTAATTTCTATACAATTGTTGTTTTTTTCGCATACACGCTACATACATAGTACTCAGACCACATATATACATACGTACAATTTCTTCAATAATAATTATCTTGAATAATTTAATATTAATATAGTCGCAAATTTAAATAAGTAATATATTAAAAACACACATATGGCGTCTAATCTACTGCCCGGGAGGTGCTGCCCGTGGTGGCAAACTCGTCAACACTGTCGAAAACTGAGTGGGTTCCGACTGTATCGTACAGATGGCACGACGTGTACTGCCCAGCAGGTGCTGCCCCCGGTAGCGAAGTCGTGAACACTGTCGAAAACTGAGTGGGTTCCGACTGTATCGTACAGATGGCACGACGTGTACTGCCCAGCAGGTGCTGCCCCCGGTAGCGAAGTCGGTGAACTGCGTCGACAGGCGGATGAGTTCCGACTATGTCGTAGAGATGGCGTCTAATGTACTGCCCGGGATGTGCTGCCCTCGGTGCTCAACTCGTGAACTGCGTCGAGCATTATTCCAATTAATTGTGATATATTTACCAACCCTTCGTTTATTTTGTTACACATTATTAAAAATGTTGAATATGTAATAGGTATAAAAATCATATAAGGTTATTACATTGGATATACATAATCACTCATTTATTGTTTATCAATAAATAGATATCATGCAATATCAAAGGGTAGTTCCTTAAACATACATACTGGATTATCATTGAATTCATTGTGCAGTTTTTCCAAATTACTATTATCAACCTGAATAGTTTGGAAATCTTGTGGAATAAATAGTTTCATGTCAGACTCATACAATTTATCCTGTTCTGAAACTTTTTGCATATCAGCCCATCTTTGTGCCACTTCCTTGTGTTTACACTTTCTAAACATAAGGCAGTGTATATGAGCAAATTTGTCATATTTAATTCGCATAAACCCCATTTTTGATAACATATATCGCCAAGACTTTATTAACATTGCATTGGCTCCTACATGCTTTGAATCAGGTGTAATAATGAACAGTATACCCCCCGTTTTTAATAAATTATATGCTTTTTTACAACATAGATACCGCATTTCTGGACAAGGTAGATATTCTAAAAACAATGAAAACACAACAATTTGATAGTTGTCAATTGGTAACCTTAATACTTCCAATAGGTCTTTAGATAATATTTCTTGTTCCCCAACATCAACATTTAAGAAATCACATTTTAAACTCTGTCCTGGTACTGGTGCAATGTCTATTGCTGTTGTCTCAAACATATCATATACTCCAAATGGATTATAGCAACTACCAACATCTAACAATGATATCCTTTTGTTACAAAATTCAGTACTAGTAAAACCAGGTGTTCCATATTGTTCTTGAGTAATATGTACACCCATTTTTATTAATATGTTTATTTCCCTATCATTATACTTCTGCCCACCGCCATGAAAAAAATATTCTTTGGTCTGCTCTTTAATCCATTCAACTCTTGAAATACATTTCTGATTTTGTGCATCCAGGCTATTGTCATTCCAGTATATAGTTGCAAGTTTGTGCATTGAATCAGAATATTTCTACAACGTATAGAATAACATGTGTAGCATGAGTTAACCTCTGCATATCAGTTATTTAGCTATGAACATACATACTTGCAATGTGTCTTTTCGTGCTATGTGTCTTTGCCATGCTATTTTTGCGCCATAATTCTGATATTCTTTTCTTAAGAGTGCATGTGTCTCTTTAATTATAGTGGCTAGATTTTTATGATCTTCCGATGCCATACTTTTTTGACAAGCAAACCTTACGACCTGTATAATAAGCCGACTGCTTGGTATGCACTGGTATGCACGCTAAATGGAAAGATTCATCTCTAAACAGCAATTAAACATGCGCGCGCGCCCTGTACACTTTTGCCATATACCACCACAATTCTGAAGAATACAACTATACATTGAATACTACATCAACGTCACCATACGGTATTGCCCTGACTTATGTCAATGGATATGTAACATTTTAATGATAAATTAATAAGTGTGAATCCAAAGACACCGACTAGATATACTTAAAGACCGCTAATCTTATGGGACTTTGTTTCACCTATCCGAGAAGAACAATGGACAGGAGAAGCCTTAAACTCTTAAACATTATAAAAAGGAAGCCTTGCCCACGCCTAACCTCCGCCAATTCAATATTATTTCATTTTAAATACGCGCACTTTTACCTGCAAACTTCTCCGTGCGCATGCGCTCTGACGTCTGCAACTATGAAGCGTAGAGGGCGTAACAATTTGTCTGCCGTTTTGCGCAATCGGTATTTCAGAACACGAGACATGAAACCCCATAAGATGACAGGTCTATTCTATATGTATCTCGTCTGTGATTAAACATATTTTTTTATCTACTCTGTCCAACTGTCCGTTACAGTCCGTTAGGGTATTACAGCTCGTGAATGTCATAGCATTGACTAAGTATAGGATAGACATAACATGCAATGCTAATTTTTGTCCCACGTCAAGGGGGCTACGTAGCCCCCTTACCATTTTCGTGTCACACGCGACGTTACCGATTAAGAGCCACAATTGACACAACAACGCCATTGATATGGAGGCAAATCTGAATTTATAATACGTGGGTATTATTTGTTCTTTCGTTTATACATATATCTTGCCAAATTAATGCAGAGGATCCAGTAGTTAACTCTTTGCACTTGATATTCCCCTCTCATAGGATATTAAAGTATATGAAATACATTATATTTCTCGTTGTCTACAAAATTCATGTAAGTCCAATATTATTATAATCCACAAATTGGTTCCAAAACTATAAAATGTAACATGTGGATTGGTATATACCCGTTTCAACGAGAAAGTGGCGCTTTGGATGTGATGGCTACCGTCCAGGATGGTTCAGAATGCAAAGGGCTAAAGATGCTTGCAACTATTACAACAAATATAATAAATAAAAAGAATGATGTGATGCAACATCTCCCATTTCGAAAATTAAATTGATTACACAATAGGGTCATACTCAAGTAATTATTCACGGACGCAAAATCTAATATTAATAACATTTCCTCTTGTGAGCATTTTGAAAATAAATTATTTTGACAATACTTTGTTGCGACGCGGGAGTTACTGCCTTCTTTTGTCTTACTCATATTTTCATGCTTGTCCCTTCCGCGCTTTCACGTCACCTTTTACATCTTGCTGTTCATTCTTCTCTTGTTTATTCCCCCCCCCCCCCACCCCGCCCGTGCCGTTCCGTCCCTAAGAAACTCTCAATCTATCTATCTACGTCAGAGTTGTCCAACATTTTAGCTTCCTTGGGCCGCACTGTAAGTGCGCTTGTTTCGCACACAAGCTACTTTCATTATCCGACGTATAGACTGGGCTGTATGGCTATTCGATGCCGCGGGTTGGACAACACGGATCTGACTCAAACATATTCTGATTTCCAGTGTCACACCTAGCTTTTGGATTGCAGTACTGCAACATTTGCATTACAGTACGGCGATACCTAGACTGATTTCTGAAATAAGTTATTTATTATTGACGGCCAAAAAGATTTTGTCGTTAAGTGATGCCAATCTTTATTATTCAGGAAAGTTATTGTAAATATAAAAAGTTATGACTACCAAGTGCTTTGAAACTCAAAACAAAAATTTTTCAAAGAGTGGAATTAATCGATTTGTATAGTAAATGGCTCGAATGTGAAAATTAACGTAGATGTCAGCCACACTATTCCACACATTTACGTCGAAAACAGAAGAATTCCCTATTCTTCGTGTGCGTTTGGAAACAGAAGAATTCGTTATTCTTCATCTGTTACCGCACCTCCTCGAGAAATACTACACGTATTTCGAAGACTGTATTTAATGAGAGATAAGAAAATTATACTTATTCACATGAAAATTTTGTTTCCGTTTTTTATGCGACATTGACACTGCATGAGTGATTTTATTTAATAGTAACATAAAAGAAAAGTTTGAGAATAGTATACGGATATCTTTCAATGATTGAGTCGACGCTCTGTCCCCTTTTGTAAGGTGATTTTCAAAAAAATAAATAGTGTTCAATTCAACTTTGGCTTTATTTACGTCATCTGCTCCATTCGCCTACTAAAAATGTTATCCCTCTCGGCCGTGGCTGTCCAGAAACAAACGCGCTCCGCGTCTCCCGTCCCCCGTTCTGTCGTTTAGGCCGCCGTCGCAAGTACAAATCCAAGCACGGTGACGTCAGCGGCCGCCAGCCCTATCGTCTTTTGATATGCGCCGGCTCGCGTTTGTTACACATTACATAGTTTATTTCGCAACAATATTGGAACAATTCGATATTTAGACATGCTAACAAAAATGCACATATCATAATTTCTCGATGTCACGATGTGTTTTGCTCAGTGATGACTTTTTCAATTATTTATGTCAAGGTGGGGATCAGTGATGTCAGATGTGGACCCTTGGTGCGACAAGGAAAAACCTATATATATATATACTTCGTCTCATTTTCATTCGTATCCTTTTAACTTTGCGTACATTACAAGCGATACGAATGGAAACAAGGTGCGGTGTATAGGGCTCTCTTTGTCTATACACAGCAGCACCCATGGTTCCACGGGTCCAAGTCTGGTGTCACAGGTGGGGATTGAACGGCTCCTTGCGTGGACACTCTTGACGCTGTGACGCCAGATTTGAAGCCCTGGCACTATGTACAGTAGAAGTCCTTTATATGGCCGAAATTCGGGACCGCAAACCGACATATACAGGACAGAGGTAGTCCCCTAGTAGCACAAAAATATTGGTTTAATATTTTTTTCGAATATTAAAAAAATATTTTTTTGGCGACACTTTTTAATATTCAGAAAATATTAGATCTGGATATTCGGAGAATATAGAATAGATATTCAACACATATAAAACAGATATTCAGAACATATAAAATAGATATTCAAAACATATAAAACAGATATTCAAAACATATAAAATAAATATTCAAAACATATAATATAGATATATGAATTCATATAGCACAAAAATATTAGTACAATATTTTTTTCGAATATTAAAAAAATATTTTTTTGGCGACACTTTTTAATATTCAGAAAATATTAGATCTGGATATTCGGAGAATATAGAACAGATATTCAACACATATAAAACAGATATTCAGAACATATAAAATAGATATTCAAATAATATTGATTAGATATTTAAAAAATATGTATTTAATATTCAAATAACATTGAATATTATTTGAATTTTAAAAAAATAAGAAAATTTGAAAGCAGGGAATTGTTCACTATTTGCGAACATTATGTTGTTAATTGATTCAGCCGTTGTACATGACCTGGCCATGTTACACAACTGAAAACTTTTTTACACTTGACGGGATTTGAACTCGGGATCCCGCTGTTGGTGCGTACTGCGTTTTCCTGCTGCGCTAAAGGGACCTATTGTTAGAGGGGTCACTTAAACCTTAATATTAATTGGTCAGATAATTACAATCACAATCCGAACAGCTGGTAGATTAAAGTAATTGAATCATACGTTTATAATTCTATGAAGACAGTATTAGTAGATAAAATGTTGACGTTGTAAAAGAGAGAGCCTTTAATAGATTCAATATTGCCTCTTTCTCGTACGTTCCTGGGCTATCACACGATATCCGGCGACCCCTCACCAAATTTAACATTTATGTTCTGCAAAAAATCCCGAGTTTTCCCGAAAATCAAAGATTTGCTTCCAATTGCACAACAATCACACGTCATTTATCGGTTTCCCCGCTTGTACTGCGCTTCTTTACCACACGAATTAAGCTATTTGCCAGCTTAAGACTAAGATTGCTGAACATAAAAAAAACATTTATTCTCTTGTCATAGAGGAAGATCATATAATAGGTTTCACTTTTGAAATTCTTTTAAAGTGGATATCACGGGACGACAAAGTACATGATTTTCTTAGAGCGTTTGAAGAAGCGATGGAACAAAATGGGGGGGGGGGGGGCACCTTGCTACATACAGGGTGAGCCAGAATTTGAGAAAGAAAATTTAGGGGTGGTAGAACAGTTGAATACAAGCACTTTTTGTCCAATAATATATGAGGCGCAACTCAACGGATAAAAATTTACAGGGTATTTTTGCACCGTCACATTTAACGCGCTGACTGCCGAGCGCGTCGTCGATGCCTAACCTGGCGGCGAACGTGTTAAAAAATTACCACAAGAATGAAAGCAGATATTTCACAAAGTTACTTATATAGATATATCAATCATAGATATATCACAAGGTATTTCACAAGTTTCTTATTTCAGTAATGAAGTAGTTTCTTCATTACTCATAAACAGCACAGATGCATATAATCAAGAGCAAAATGTTCTATTACATTTAATTGGCTTATATTTAATATTGGAGTTCTATGCTCATTTTTATGATGATTTATATCAATAAAATTCTCAAAATCACAATGTGTTCGTGCACCAGCATTAATTATGGTTTTCATGTATAATTCGGTGACTATACAATGTACCTTGTTCTGTGCATCTTTCGCAACCGTGTAAACTTGTGTGTCGTTTAATATTTTTTACAAAAGCTCTCGCGAGTACATCGCATGTGAAGCAAATTATAAGGACTTTGAATGTAATATTATTGCAGAAAATTCTATTTTTCAAAACATCGTACAATTCGCGCGTACATTCATCCAAGTAATCAGGCAACGAATCCGGTTTTGCATCGCCGTAAAAAATTGCAATCGAAAAAGGAGATATAATATAATTATTTAAAACTAATTTGCATAAAATA
The DNA here is from genome assembly GCA_914767735.1 of Anoplius nigerrimus. Taxonomy (NCBI): domain Eukaryota; kingdom Metazoa; phylum Arthropoda; class Insecta; order Hymenoptera; family Pompilidae; genus Anoplius; species Anoplius nigerrimus. Next base: position 14,555,817 of record OU612078.1, read on the forward strand.
GGCCAAAATTGTTTGATCGAATTCTTTGAAATTGGGATACCGTCAATATTAAGAATTAATTTTATTGTAAAACTTTCTTTCAGTTCTAGAAATACATCTTCTGCTTGTAATAAAGTTATTATGTGCTTCTTTATGCCAAAATATTTAAGTTGTGCTGCGGTTTTATTTTTACTTAAACACGATACAATACGAGATGATCGCTCAGTTTTTAATAAAGTACGAGAATCACCTGGAATTTTATATTCGGGAAAAATGTCCTTTAAACCCTTTAATTAATAATTTAGTTGGGTATGATATTTGTAAAAAATATTTCTTTTTAGATCTCAAATACTAAAATGTTTAGTAAACATTTGTAAAAAAATGTTTCGTTTTAAATCTAAAATGTATATTAAATAAATATTTGTAAAAAAATATTTCTTTTCGAATCTAAGATAAATATTAAATAATCATTTGTAAAAAAATATTTCGTTTTAAATCCAAGATAAATATTAAATAAACATTTGTAAAAAATATTTCTCTTCGAATCTAAGATAAATATTAAATAATCATTTGTAAAAAATATTTCTTTTTAGATCTCAAATACTTAAATGTTTAGTAAACATTTGTAAAAAAATGTTTCGTTTTAAATCTAAACTGTATATTAAATAAATATTTGTAAAAAAATATTTCTTTTCGAATCTAAGATAAATATTGAATAAACATCTGTAAAAAATATTTCTTTTCGAATCTAAGATAAATATTAAATAATCATTTGTAAAAAAATATTTCGTTTTAAATCCAAGATAAATATTAAATAAACATTTGTAAAAAATATTTCTCTTCGAATCTAAGATAAATATTAAATAATCATTTGTAAAAAAAATTTCTTTTTAGATCTCAAATACTTAAATGTTTAGTAAACATTTGTAAAAAAATGTTTCGTTTTAAATCTAAACTGTATATTAAATAAATATTTGTAAAAAAATATTTATTTTCGAATCTAAGATAAATATTGAATAAACATCTGTAAAAAATATTTCTTTTCGAATCTAAGATAAATATTAAATAATCATTTGTAAAAAAATATTTCGATTTAAATCCAAGATAAATATTAAATAAACATTTGTAAAAAATATTTCTCTTCGAATCTAAGATAAATATTAAATAATCATTTGTAAAAAATATTTCTTTTTAGATCTCCAATACTTAAATGTTTAGTAAACATTTGAAAAAAAATGTTTCGTTTTAAATCTAAAACAAATATTAAATAAACATTTGTAAAAAATATTTCTTTTCGAATCTAAGATAAATATTAAATAATCATTTGTAAAAAATATTTCTTTTTAGATCTCAAATACTTAAATGTTTAGTAAACACTTGTAAAAAAATGTTTCGTTTTAAATCAAAAATGTATATTAAATAAATATTTGTAAAAAAATATTTCTTTTCGAATCTAAGATAAATATTGAATAAACATTTGTAAAAAAATATTTCTTTTCGAATCTAAGATAAATATTAAATAATCATTTGTAAAAAATATTTCTTTTCGAATCTAAGATAAATATTAAATAATCATTTGTAAAAAATATTTCTTTTTAGATCTCAAATACTTAAATGTTTAGTAAACTATCGTAAAAAAATATTTCGTTTTAAATCTAAAATAAATATTAAATAAACATTTGTAAAAAAATGTTTCGTTTTGAATCTAAAATGTATATTAAATAAATATTTGTAAAAAAATATTTCTTTTTACATCTAAAATAAATATTTAGTAAACATGTGTAAAAAAATGTTTCGTTTTAAATTTAAAATGAATATTAAATAAACATTTGTAAAAAAATATTTCTTTTTACATCTAAAATAAATATTTAGTAAACATTTGTAAAAAAATATTTCGTTTTAAATCTGAAATGAATATTGAATAAACATTTGTAACAAAATATTTCTTTTTAGATCTCAAATAAATGTTCAGTAAACATTTGTAAAAAAATATTTCGTTTTAAATCTGAAATGAATATTGAATAAACATTTGTAAAAAAATATTTGTTTTTAAATATAAAATAAATATTTGTTACATATTTAAATATTAAAAAGACATTGAATATCTTTTTAATATCAGATACATATCTATTTAATATTTTGTGCTACTAGGGTCGATTCTCAGCTCTTTGCACTTTGCCGACACGGAGGGGCTCAGAACGGGACAGCAGATAAGGAAAAGAGAGGGACTGAGAAAAAAACACGCTCGGAAAGACAGAATGCCCACATATCGGTGAGGCAATACTAATGCAACAAAGAAAATTTTTTAAATTTGAGTTTTTGTGAATAAAAATGTCATTATCCTATTGCTAATATTTTTCCGAGTAAAATGAGACCAAACACGGTACCAATCGGTTTATATTTCCTTACGAATTAAAAGTTCTAGATTTATCCATATTATACAAACATGCATGCATACATACATAAATACAAACTATACATAAAATGTAAAATGCGGTCATTGGTGGAGAGGATATGTGGCAATGTGATGTGGTGGTAGAAAAGAGGAAGACAGATGTAGCAGAGAGTGAATCAAGCAAATTGAAACACTTTTAGCCGCTTTATGAGGTGCGAAAATGGTGGAATGGTTCCTATATATGATCAAAGGAAAGCCGCAAATGCGACATATAAAGGAAGGAACATAAGGTTTTGCGACTTATAAAGGAAGGAGCATAAGGTTTAGCGACTTATAAAGGAAGCGTCCCTACATTCTGCTGTGCTGCTCGAAAGTTTTGCCAACAGTCAGATTGACAAGCCGAAACAAGGCAACCAAGTGTCGTAACAATATCGTGTTTGGTTTCATTTTTATCAGAAAAATGTCTCCTATATGCTAGTAAACATTTTTTTAACGAAATATCGTAAATCAACTTTTTAAATTGTTTGTCGTTGGGGTTAGTGTCTCACCGATAGGCCTCGAGTTGCCGTCGGCGGCATCAAACAAATTGTGTGACAATGTCGTGGGACTAAGTGGTCGGTTGCGAGGGGAATCCCCCTAACAAGATGGCGGCACAGCGACATATAACGGATACTAACTTCAGCGGTCATATAACGGACTTTTACTGTATTGGTGCCGGTGTGTGCGCACCGTGCTGGTGTATGTGAAAACGACAGACCTGATGTGTACACTCCGATTGTCAGAATCGGGGCTGGAAGGAATTCATGAATCTCGCAGCGCGCTTCGCTGTTCGCCGGATGAAAAAAAAGACAGTGAACAGAGAGTAAATAATAATGACGGAAACAATTGATTACGAGCCAATTAAAACTACTAATTGTAAGTACATGCATACTTCAGTGAACATGACTCTTAACACGTTAATGCGGCGCGAAATTTTACATAATTTATAATTTTAGTCCCTGGGAAGTGACAATAAATTCATCTGAGCAATAAATTTGTTAAAAATAATGAAACTTTAGTCGTATATGTATATGTATAATCCCACCAGTATAACACTGCTTTCTAGTGGGCTTTGGTAACAGATATTATTTGGATGAGTGGAAGACTTGCTCAAATATGGTTGTCAGACAGCTAAACTGTGCAGTTTCATTTTACGGGATATGAAACAAAGTAAGGAGCGATCTCATCTGCCTTCTCTCTTTCACATAGTTTCCAAATTGACCACGACAAATCGTAGAGTGCGCTCGAAATTGCCTGCTTTTTCGTCGAGCCGGTAATTCAGAACATGAGACACGAAGGCCCATAAGATGATATGTCTATCCTATACTTCGTCAATGGTCATAGTATAGTGCAATTTCACGACAGTGGTAAATTTCATATCAAATTGGTTGCTTTGTTAAGTAGTTAATGTGATAGATCGTTTACAGCAATCTTTGAATAATCACTCTGCTGTTATGGTATACATCATAACAAATATTTACTCAATCACGCAGTAACTTCGATAATTTGAATTTCACAATCAATATCCTGAGAATGGATGTAGATGAACATTTGTTATTTTATTCACAAGTTGATGAGGATACAAAACGATGGCTCACTGCTCTCCACGAACTGTGGGAATTTTGTATGTAAATGTATCCAGTTTATAGATATGAATACTTTGAAGTTGAAGTAAATTTAGGTTATAAATTCAACGCTTAATGAAATTTTAGGGAAGAAAAGTCAACACCTGAGTTTAATGTTGACTAAATTTTTTGAGGCAGTACAGGATCCATATTTAAGCACATTAAGGATACTTGTTAATATGACAGACTTCAAACACATCAAAATTACATCATCTTTAGCTTACACAGGTTCATTGCATAGCATATTATAATATACAGAAATCTTTAATTTACTTATGCCATGTTAATGATGTTAAAGATATGTTGTGCTTGCATTAGTAGTTTCTGATATGTATTGACCATTACAATGTAATTCTGAACTTTCAGCTGCTGTGGAATTTTCTGAATGGATACTACCTAGAAAACAAATGTATGCAGCCTTTTTAATTCCAGATATAAAATTAGCTGCTTTCAAATTGGTTAGCACACAAAAAAATATGGAATTTATTAAAATTATAGCTACTGCATACGAATTCAAGGCCCATAAGGAACTGTTTCTAATTTTAATTGAGGTAACATATATTTGTTTAAAGTATATACCATAGTATATAAGTGTATAGTTGAATGTTAAAATAGTCTATTATAAAGATAAATTACTAGTTTATTCTTATTACTTTTTAAAATCTAGCTCATCCCCATTTTAGGGAATGATCCGTGATAATAAATACAAAGAAGCAAGTCAGTTCATCACACTGTTAGAGCTTCAAAGTTTTTTCACAGAACCGGAAACCCTACTGTTACCTCTTCTGTTAGAAAATAAAGTAACTAATGTGAATGAGTTTTTAGAAAACTGCCCAGATGCTCAAAAATCTTTAGTGATGTACCTTGATGGTTTACTATCACCTAATACAAACTTGCAAGAAACGCTACGTTCGTATATTAAGTAAGTCTTAACTCATGTAATATCTGAATAACTCTTACAGACTGCACTATTTCAGATCAAAAAAGTTATCCGATGTTAAATCTATAATGCAAACAAAAACAGTGACCAAGATTATTGGCAGACTAATAAAAATATATAATTTGCCATGGGATATTTGTCCAAATCTTCGTCACAGACAAAACAAAGGAGCCTTGCTATTTCTCATACACAAACGCTATGTAGATGGAAGTTTGAGTGAGTGGTGTAATGGTCCATGTATTGTACTGTAGGAATTTGTCATGCTTCTAAATATATTTATCTCATTACTGTTATATCTAGACAAAGAAAGTTGGAGAGAAATGGTAAAAGATGCTATTGAAGATTATCCAAAAATAAAGGTAGAACTTCTTAATATGCTAGCATCTGTAGGTGATTCACCTGAAAGCTTGTATTTTGCCAATTTGTACAATATTCCTTGGCAAAAGTGGCCACAGAGTGTCAGGTCTTATAAAGGCCAATTAAATGGTAAGACTGCAGTTATAAAATTTTAGTAATTTGTGATTATAGTGTTATATATAGCGTCCTTGTAGGTTTTGAAAATGGCACATCTGTCACAGAAGATGATGACTGGGACTCTCCAGATAGCTCATTATCAGATTATCATACCTTAGCACTGCCGATGGATTCAATTAAACTAATAACCACTGCAAAATCATTTGAAACGTTTGTTAACAAAGATCTAGAAGAAGTTCAATTAGTTGGTATAGATTTGGAATGGAAACCTTGTTTTGGTAAGACACATAGAAGATAATATACTTTGTAGCCCATACAACAATATGTAAAAAATTGATATTTTTTTTAGGTCCGAAAAAAACTATGGTAGCTCTTATGCAAATAGCAACAGAAACAAATGTATATATTTTAGATGTTACACAAATAGGAAAAAAATATGTTGAACTTTGGGTTAAACTGGCATCAAATTTGTTTGGAAACAAAAATATTTTGAAGCTTGGTACAATCACGCATGCTGTTGAACATTACCATTATGTGAATGAAATATTTTGACTAGTGCTAAAACAATTTTTAGGTTTTGGATTATCACAGGACGTAGAAAAGATCCATGCCAGTTTACCAGCTTTATCAAAAGTGAAAACCCATGGGCCAGATTATATTGACATGTCGATATTATGGAAGATACTGAATAATAACTATAAGTTTAAATTCCCTTATGATGGAGATCCAGACTCCAGGAAAGGAGGACTGAGTAGACTGGTAGAACTTTGTCTTGGACGACAATTGAATAAATCTAATCAATGTTCAAATTGGGAAAGGAGGCCGCTTAGAAAAAGCCAACTTTTGTATGCAGGTAAGTAGAAACATTTAACTACATCAATAAGCTGTTTTATCAGCATAATGTTATCGAATTAATTTTTACAGCTTTGGATGCATATTGTTTAATAGAAGTATATAATGTTATATTAACTCAATGTGGTAAATTGGGTATACCGTTTCAAGATGTTTGTGCAGATGTGCATCATTTACCGCATAAGGCGCAGAAGACAACAACAAAAGAAGTGCCGAATAAGGTTAGAAGGAAGAGTACAGGGAAGCCATTGTAGCTAACGGTTTGTAATAATTTGCTGCTTGAACCTTTACAGCCGGTCAATGCACAATATCAACCCGAATGTATACAACGCGTAAAAAAGAATGGGCAAAAACATTCACAAAACGATTCTCTGCAACCGGCAAGTGTGCAACATCAGCAGGAAAAATCTGCGGCAAAGAACAGCAGTGATAAACATAAGAATAAAGAAAAGAGCGAGCAAAAAGATATACACAAAGAACCGTTGCAACAAGCAAGTGCCGAACGCCAGTCAGAAAAATCTTCGGCAAAGCACAGCAGTGATAAACATAAGAATAAAGAAAAGAGCGAGCCAGAAGATATACAAAAAGAATACTTGCAATCAGAGAGTGCCCAATACCAGTCAGAGAAATCTGCACCAAAGAGCGTCAGTGCTAAATATAAGTACACCGGGAAAAAAGGACAACAATTTATACAAGAAAAAACGCTGCAACCAGCAAATGCCAATAAATTTGCGGCGAAGAATAACAGTGATAAACAAAAGAATAAAAAAAAGAGCGATCAAAAAGATATACACAAAGAAACGTTGCAACAAGCAAGTGCCCAACGCCAGTCAGAAAAATCTGCAGCAAAGAGCGGCAGTTCTAAACAGACGAACCTTGACAAGAAAGAACAAGAATTAATGCACAAAGAATCTTTGCAGCCGTCAAATATCCAGTGTCCGCCAAAAAAGATTACGGTAAAGAACAATTCTGAAAATCATAAGAATGCAAAGGAAAGCGCTCAGGAACCTAAACACAGAGAAGTCAGTATGCAGGGAAAAATAAATGAGTATAAATTGCAAAGCATACCATGTGAACCCACTGTAAAAAATACAGGATCGAACAGTTCAATACCTGTACACACTTGGCGCGTTGTTTGTGATTCTACGTTAGGTGCTCTGTCAAATAAATTGCGTGCGTGTGGGTGCGACTGTATTTACATCGAATGTGACCAAGGCGGATACATGTCGGCTATGCTAGCCTCACGCGAAAATAGACTTCTTTTAACACGAAATATTGAGTACCAAAAGGTAAGGTATATCTTTTTAGTAATTTCTCTTATGCACAATGATGATGCTTCAAAAGCACGAATTTGTTTTATAAAAAATGTTGAAACCTGTTTTGAAACTACAATTGCCATTAGCACTGTATTGCCTTTGTAGTTATTAATGATCGAGTATTTGTGTATTGATCTGAGACATCATGGTTATTGTTTTGTACAAGCCACATAATGTTGACATTTTTTTCATCACTCTGATAGCTTCTTCAGTTTCTGCCACCTAGATCTTGCTACAGAGTCATGAGTGAAACATGCAATGACCAGTTGCGAGAAGTTCTAATAAATTTCAACGTAATCGTCACACCGATGGATATTTTCAGTCGATGTACAAACTGCAACAGCGATGAGTTTGTTAACGTTCCAAAAAATCTAATGACGACAGTTGCGTTGAGGTGTGTTTCTCTATACGTATATGCTTCCAAGTAGTGATACAAATCATAACCACTGATCCGTGTTTTTTCAGGTATGGAGAGTTAACGGGCCAAGAGAAGTACGAAAGCTTAAGGAATTTGCTTACTGATGCATCTAACATCAACAAGCATAACAAAAAAGGAAATGAAGAATATGATTCTGATACGGCAGCGAAAAGTTCCAACGTAAAAAAAATATATCGCACGTGGCGTCTTAGCATGAACTCCCTGAATGTTGATACCTGTACGACAAAGTACAACGCGCGGGTACAAGTTGATAATGTGCCGATAAAGATTTTTGAGAATTATGAGGTATTTTATATTTGTGAACGATGTGGTAAGGTATATTGTGACGGGGGTAAGTATGTAGAAAGATTGCTCAACGATGTGTTGAAGGATTTAGTCATCCACTAGAGGTAAATCCGATGATGTTATATCAGATGTAATAATTACGTATAAATGTACATGCATTGACAGCAGATATATATGCAGAGGGTCATCCATTTATCGGTATTGGGCTTCAATATTTGTTTACTTTACACGACAGACAACGTATATTTAAGTAAAAGACACGACTGTAATAACCTACACAATTGTCAACCCTTTTTATGTCATGAGATGTTTATATGATCAAAATGTTTAATGATCACTGTAACTGTAAGCGCGTATTGTCTTACTTAAGTTTTTCATGCAAAATTAGTATTAACAATAATATATCTTAACAACTTACAGGGAAGTTCCTAAAGACGCGTCGTATATTACGAATGTATTGTTATATTTTCTTTGTGATTTATTTCAACTTAACATTCACATTTATTATTAAACTTTTCTATATAGTTAACCAGTTAACTGCGTTCGGTTGATGTGTACATTACATCGGTGTTGTATTTACTATAAAAATGCAAAATTTCAATACGGTATAATAAAAATATCATTTGGTAATATGTTTCTTTTATATTACCAATAAAAATGCTACGTATTTTGTCAACAAAAAATTCATGATTCTCTTTGATATATTGGATATTCAATGTGTTGAACAAACTTTTGGCGGATTGCAATTTTGTAAATGTAGGCTTCGAAAGTTAGTTGGTGAGCTACAACTGCATAACCTATACGTCTTATTGAAAAACATTTCCCAACTCTATACCAACTATATAATCGAAAGTAAATTCAGTTCGGAAATGTTCAATACCCTGAAGGATTTAACCCCCGTAACGAGTCACGAAATTGATGCATGACGTACCGCGTGAAGCATTGTGTGATACCTTGGCTTCAGAATTCCACATTGAACGCAACTGTTTTTCCTAAAATTATATTCTTTAAATTTTCTTATTTGTTAATTTTTGTTAAATGAATTCTTAGTTTGTCATGGAATTGAAATGTAATTCTCTCTCGTTTTGTTTTACATTTTTCATAACATTTACACTAGCAGCATTTATCCAATATTCAACATGTATATTCGTCATTGCTTGACTTTAATTCCAAATCCCGCGGGAGATTTGTAAAACAAAATTCCGCAGTTAACTGCTTAATGTTGTCACATTATGATACATTCAACAATGATAAGTGATAAAATATTCCAAGAAATGGGATTATTTGTAACTGCGATATTATGAGTGAGACTTAGATTTTCTTAAAGACTTATGGAAATCGTTGCAAATATATGCAATAAATGCAATATTTGTTTATAAGTTTATGATTTCTCCAGTAGTTATCTGCCTCATTACAACACAGTTATGCTCCTTCCATGAAAATGGTAGATGGTAACTTTATGGAAAGGAGTGCGCGCTGATTCATGCAATTTAAAACGTTTCTTTACATTAAGCCAAGAAAAGGGTAAACTAGTGGGATAGAAATGTGATATGCATCTTCAGCTGACAGCATAACACATAAATCAAAATCGTCCAATATTCCTCTCAGAGCTTTGAGTCCATTTTAATATATCGCTACTATGGAGTCAATTTCTGAATATTATCATTGTCAAGTGAACATGATTGTGCCTGATTGATTCGCGCATTTTACAGCAGTGTTACTTTTTTGACTTTTCCCTTTAGGACCATTACAATTGTACAGTTTTATATAAACCATTGTTTTTACATTATTCTGCCTACTGTCTATAATAAGACATATTCATACCATTGCCTCATACTTTGTCCTGATTTATACCAGTCGCTGCTGTCATAATAACTCGCTTATAAAGATGTACAATGAGTATTCTACTTATAGTTGAAATCGAGTTAATTCCTTGATGATAAAGTGTTTTGTTTAAAATACGAAAAATATAATTAAAGATTAACCTCAATGATGCATATAAAATAATTTATTCAAGAGTGTATAAAAACAGGGTACCATTCAAACATTTTGATAAACTTGATTAAATGAATTCATTCTGAGATATTTTATATAAAATTGAAAATAATCTTGCGTACTCTTATTTTGCATTACTAGTAAGCGTTATAAGAATTGATAGAACACATACATTTTCTGGACACGATTACTGAAGAAAAATGTGTTATCGAGAATTTCATACATGCCGATACAGAAATCACAACATAAATAATATAAATTTTTTAATTCACTGTATAATCCTGGAAACGAATAAGTAATTAAATATGAAAAACAGTATTACTTTTGTATAAAACTTTGATGTTGCAAAAAATTTGTATAAAAAGTTTTGATGAGCAAATAATAGGCCTTGGATAAGTAGAAAGTCTACATATGTAGAAAAGTTTGATTTCATGTAATACATGTCCTTTTGTTAATTATGAATATTGAATTAGGCTTAGTCTAATTGAGTAAATTATTAAATATAATGTATATTCTCAATGGCATTTAAACATTACCATTTAATCAGAATGCAAATCAAACAGAATTCGATGATGCGGAGCGCTTACAATACATTATACCACACATACCACGTGTGAAATGCATAATTAACTAACCAAACTATTAGAAGTTTCCTAAAAGTTTGTATTAAAGGAATAGAGAAAAAACTCGTAGTGTTTATTTATTTTACCTTATCGGTTGTTCAGTTTTGTATGAAAAACATTTCAACTTTAATACATGCTGTTGATTTCTAACACAGTATACCTTAATTATGAAACACGCAGGTGCTACATGCGTTAATTTATATTTACATGACTAAAATGTACAAATAATCTAACATGAACATTGATGTTTCACCAAGTATTTGATGAAACCATTTTGAGCATTGGCAAACCAACTGCTCATGAAATAAAAGACAAATGTAAAAATAGTGGTTTCCAATTCAATAAAGCTGCAGTTTTTCACTTCCATAGTTGTTCATTTTAATGCGTAAATTGACGATAATTATTATAGAAAAATGACAAAAGCTGATTAATATTATAAATAGAAATATTTTTTAATCGATTGGTTAAAGCATTGACAATATATTACCTAGTAACAACAAAAATTCTAAACTGTAAAAACAAGGTGGCGCTTTGAAATGGCGTGTTACAGTACATCTTACTTTGAAAACTGGCTGTTTAACCGATATTATATTGAAGGTTGACTTGGCACTGGACTATCGCCTTCTGCTGATGGCTTGTCGACGGGTTCTTCTCTCTGTTCGATCGTTTCAGTAAGTGCATCTAACAAGCCTATCGTATCGTCCAGTTTCTTCTTAAATGGTGGTGGTCCTATTAACTGCTCTATATCCTTGTAGGTCAACGTTTCCTTCTTCAACAGCGCTTCAGCAAGCTACAAAATTTTCAAAATCAACATTACTTATTTCATGTACTTACTTCCTTGTTTTCATTCTCGCTTCAATGGTAAACGCACCACGATTAACTTGTCCTTATTTTGTACTAACACTTCCTCCGCCCGTTTATACACTCCAGCTACTATATTTCTTGCTTCTACGTCCATTAAGGTTTGAAGTTGTTTGCTGTATGGTTTCTCCTCAAACTGAGTAGAACACGAGCATGTCAATGTTACATTATACATGTTACGTGGATGTATATAATAAAAGATTTCACTTACCGATTTGTCCTGTGAACCGAATGATATCAAGCCGACTGCAGGACTCATTCCCCAATCTTTTACTTGTCGGTAAGCAATATTTGTCACTAGTTTAAGTTCGTTATGTTTCGGAGCGTGTGAGATTTGATTAAAAATTATCTGTTCTGCAACACGAGCACCTAGTAGCGCAGCCATCTTATCGAGAAGCGCTTCCCGAGACTCCAAATGCATGGGGTTTTGCAAATAATGCACAAATCCCAAAGCATAGTTAGTTCTGGGGACCATGCTTACTTTGATAGGGCTGCTTGTATGCTCAAGTAACCAACTTAACAAAGTTTGACCAGCCTTTCGATAAGCTACTACGCTTTTTTCTGTAGGCGTCATTGCATGACTTTTCTTTTCTACACCGCCAAAAGTTTTGTCGATGGCGTACATTAAATCGGAAATTTCAACCTTTTTCTTTTTAAATCGTGCCGCGTACAAGGCAGCCTCGTTGCAAATATTGGCAATATCTGCTCCTAAAAATTGCAATTTTTATTTATCGTAAATAGAAGTGAATTTTCCATATAAAAAATTAGTTTATATTGCGAAAGTATGTTTAAGTGAAGATAGACAGTTTTTGTATTATATAAAACGGTCCATAACTAAATAAATTGAGGACGAGATAAGTCTGTACATTTATTACATACCACTAAATTGAGGTGTAAGATGCGCTAAGTATTTTGAATATTTAGATGGTGGAGCATCTAGCACAAGGCTCTTCAAATGTGTTTCAAAAATTTGTCTTCTTTCTTCGGTTGTCGGAAGATCGATAAGAATTTTTCGATCAAATCGTCCGGGTCTGAGCAGCGCACCATCTAAAATTTGAGGTCTATTCGTTGATGCTAAAACAATAACGTCCCCCGATGACGCCATTCCATCCATTTCGACCAACAGTTGATTCAATGTTCTTTCTCCTTCTTGGTCTACTGACCAATCTTTTGAGAAAGACCGGTTTTTGCCAATTGTATCAATTTCATCTATGTAAATAATACTAGGTGCTCTGTAAAAGAAGTAATGCTTTCACCATTGTATTATTTTAGTAATAACAACATCATAAATACTAACACCTTTTTTTGGCTTCTTTAAATAAATCTCGTACACGCGCGGGACCTAGACCACCGAGAAGTTCCATAAATTCTGTGCCGTTGATAGATAAAAATGGAACACTGGCCTCTGTTGCAATTGCTTTGGCTAGAAGTGTTTTGCCACAACCTGGTGGACCAAGAAGCAGAGCTCCTACGATAACATATTTAAAGAAAATTAATCAAACATATGCACTAAATCTACATATAGTCATTATCAGTTTTTAACAATAATACAATGAGAAAATATAAAAACAAAATCTACCTCTTGGAATTTTTGCACCCAGAAGTTTGTAACGGGTAGGATTCTTCAAATAATCAACAAACTCCATAACTTCAACTTTAGCTTCACTTAAACCAGCAACATCACTGAAATGTACACCTTTTCTTGTTCCATGTGGTTCTACTAATGTAAACCGTGCTCTTTGCATCTTTGAGAATACATTCATTGGGTTCACACTTTTGAATTTGTTACGTAGAGCTAAGCCAATAAGTATAATCAATAGCAAAGAGCCAAACTGGAATAGAACTAACATCCCATCTGAATTTCTATTATATTCCACCGGCAAATAATCCTCTAGAAAATAATATACATAATTGGTATATTTTTATGCAACTTTATTTTCTAATGAATTTTAGCTATACTTTACCATATCTTATCCCCAGCTTCCGTTCCACCGCCCTTAACTTTTCTTCAAGTTCATCGGGATTTGAGACACTTATAAAATATCTTGTTGTATCATTCACTTTACCATTAATCACAGCCCCAGGATGGAGTTCAATGTAAACTAGATTGGATGGTAGAGAAACTGAAAGTCTACGCACCTCACCCTTTGCTAGCATTTGATAGACAAATTCATTCCAAGAGACAACTTTAGGAAGCTACACAAACACAATAAACAGTTAGCAATTGTAAGAGGGAAATGCAAAAGAAAATGAGGTCTATAACAAACTTACTTCATACATATTATCCTGTGGTCTAAACATTATATTCTTTAGAATATAAAATAACAAGCAGACATTAAATAACTTCATTAATAAAATGGGTACACCATTAAAATTGTCCTTGGAATCATTGTCTGATTTTTTATGTTTATCTTTGTCTGTCTTTTTATCTGGGTCATTGGCTGATTGTTTATTAGAATCTTGTGCATTTATAGGTGATGTGCTAAAATGTCGGTTTGATTGAAAGAAGGGACCACTGTATCTGTGGTTAAACAATTTCTGAGGGAACACAAACTCTACCTTCTCTGAATCTACCCTCATTTGTTTTAGTACCTGAAATACATTTTTTTTTAAATTTTTTTGCTCAATTTTATTGTCATACCGGCACTTACATGGTACGATATTGGTATCAGTGCATTTCTTATTTTCTTGTGAATGCCTACATCTATACTTTTTAGGTTATGTATCGGTGTCTTGCTATGGAAATTGGTGATTAAGTATTTGTACAACTTTTTCGATATTATACACTGCCCTTTAGGGCAGCCCATTAAATTTTGCATGTTGCGGTTTGTTTGGCACTCTCTAGATGAAAATCTTGTGATCGCTGCATAACACCGTAAACTACGCAGCGTTGCAGTTTCTAAACTCGGTTTGTAACATACATGTATGTATATTTCTGCCCGCCATCGATTACGTCAAATAAAAATTCCTTTGCAGAAACACTGCTTAATCTTTATTTATTAAGAAAAAAGTTTCTGCATCGCAAACAATCTCTGATTATATGGAATATTAGTTATGGTATCACCCGTAGGATACAGCGTGAAATTTTAATGTTCCGTTAATTACTGATAAGAGTCCTGCACAAGCAAGTACATATGTTGTATTCTGCAAATCATAATACCTATGAGTTATAAGACCACGATTAAAAATTATATTTGCTAGACAGTTGAAACTGTATGTAGAAATGTAACGTTGTCTACGGTAATAATTTGTGTAATTAAAAAATATTTTAAAAAATGTGACAACAAAATTACGACAGATCGAACTTTAACATTTCTAATATAATGATACATGCAAACCCAGTGTAAGTAACGTTGTATCAACCCAATAATTGCAGGGAGAATAAGAAAACCTTTTACTAGCATAGAATTGGCGACTAACAAACTCTTAATGAAATTCAACGAAAAATGTGGAATATCTCAGTTAAGCAACGGTAGGCGACAAACAAACAAAAATTGTTTGAAAATGACTATTATCAACGATATTAATTACTTAATTATCAACTTCTTTAATTGAAGGCAATTAAAATTTCACATAAGGGCATTATTTTGTCGATAAAAACTGTTAATAATTTTGATTAAAATATTTTAATCGTATCACGTGATGAAGATTGGGGCGATCGAATGTTTAATTGTCTATCTATATCTATTAATCAATCGATTTATGAACATATTGATTGTAAATGGTGATATTTAGTTAAGCTAAAAATGGTTCCACCCCAAAATTATTGAAACACACGTGAAAACAATTACATTGTTTCTCCAAAACTACTTTATTCATTACTGACAGGGGCAGTATTATCACAGACACTATTTGGATACAGAATAAAGTAGATTAAATAATATACATAGTACATGTACAGTAAACAGTATTATATTTGATTGGCAGATCACAAAGGACATTCTTTGGTGATGCATGTAAAACCGTTAGTCAGTATATATGTAAGATGTACATTAATACACATTGAAATATATATATATAGATATATATTATATAAATATATGTACGTTTGCGTGTGTATTAATCTACATTGAAGAGAAGAGAAACAGAGACTTAGAAAGTGCTAACAGATCTAATATGTATAAATATTCCAACTAGGCAGAGTTGTCTTATTTCGCTAGGTAATAAAAATTTGCACAATAAATATACAACAGCAGATGATACAAGTGCAAACTCCTCCATCACCGTGGTAATCGCTGTCGTCGGCATTCACCTATTTAGGAACCAAATTTGTCTTTACAATAATTTACAATTTACTTTTATTTTTTACAAAGTCATTTAATATACAAGAAAACATGGGAGCCATAAAGACAACTAAAAAAAAAAGTTTTATCAACCCATCACTTTCTTAACGGTGGTCACAGGTCAACTTTGTTCTACTTAAAACACGCCGGTACATGTCTAAAAGGTTACACCTTAATTTCTTTAGAATTGAATTTGATCGTGTCACCACAGTTCCGCATAGATATACAAAATGCAGTGAAGTATACATCTTGATAGAATCAACGCTTCGTGTCTTAAAAATCGATAGGACACAAAACTTAAATATTAGTCCAACCTGATTTCTGGCATGTACATACAACGCATGACGGCTGTTTGAAAAGAACTACCCTTCAACTTATAGAAAATATTTGGGTGTATTTAGTCTTAATAAGCGTACTATGAAAGTATGTTTGCGGATGCGAATGACAAAAAACGTGCATCGCAAACACAAGGGCAACCCACACTTTGCATTTTTTAAAAAAAAACCTAAACGGATACTGAAACGTTCTTGCAAAGCATGCTATATACATTGTCTACACGCGCGTCTGTGTGTGCGTGTACAGTGTGTACAATTTTTTACAACATACATTCACACACACTCGCAAGTGTTATCCACAATAGAAAATACAAATTACCTGCTCAATATTTCGTTTTGATGACAAGATAGATGGGTAAGAAGGTATAGCATTATCTTATACCGTACTTTCGTGCTATTTTCTTAAGTTGTACAGATGTATAGCATGAATAGTGTACATATTCTTGCGAGATTAGCGATAGGGAATGAAAAGTGTTGGAACAAATTTGTCGCAGGTAAAATGCGTACAGAGGGCAATAAAGAGAGCCCGTTTTCAGTATGTTTAACTCGAAAATTCAACAAAAACTGATTAAACATATTGGTTTTTGTGTATCCTGTTCGATGCACGGAATACGCGTTAATCGATTCGATCTGTCTATCTAATACAAAATTTGATAAAGTGTGTCTAACTACGTCGTTAAAGCGCGTCGTCGCACATCGAATTCCTAATTTGCTTATAATCGTAGGTATCACAGTGTCAATAAAACTTGATCACTATACGTATCAGAACTGTCTATTCCTCTAGTCTTCGATACCTTCCTTCTCTCAATGGAATATCGTTTACTTTAACTATATTAAATTGTGGGCTGGCATTAGTTCCATCAAATTCGGGTAATAACAACAGTTACGCGCATGCAAAATGAAAGTAAAAAATTGATTATAGTAATAAACGCGTTGATAAGAACTTTATTTTTCTTGGAACCACAATTAGCGCAGCGCGCATGTCGATGTAGAGATAAAATAAAATAATACTTTTGTCCTCTAGTTAGATGAGACTGCTTAAAATGAGCTGCATTAAAATAACGACGATGCACGTCTATTATTTTTGTTACCTTCAATTAAGTCATCCACGTAAATCATTATTAGATGTAAAAATTCTACAACACCGAGCCGAAAACGTATCAATATTTTAGATTGTAACAAACGTAGAATGTGATAGAGAACGAGAACTCTCTGTATAGGGTACTTTTTCCGTCACACTAATTCACGTACACACATTGTAATTTACAATTTTTGTTACACATCGCTCGTTACCGAAATTTTTATCTTCGCTTTGGAGCATGCGCTGTAACTGTTTACAAATGACAGCGCCTTTTTGGTCTGCGTCAATGGTTAGCCTCTCGTTAAATACAAAGAATATTATACATGCCATGTAATAGCGCGTGCGTGCGTGTATGTGTATGTGTGTGACTGTGTATGTGCGGGTGCGCACGCGTGTGTATAATGTACACATCATGCGCTGACGCGCATATAAACATGTACTTGCGGGACAAACGTAATAATAACAAACAAAATTTGATAGAGGAATTGAGAAAGTTTCTTCTTTTGTTAAATTGATAATAAATAAAGAGACGCGCGCAAGGAAGGACATCGCTGAATACTGGTCAACGTCCTTAGTCATTTTTTCGTACGAGCAACACACACAGTGGTAATGTAACTGCTCGACTTGTCGGCTCCGCCGTACAGCTATGCGATATAGTTAGAGAATAATTTAATGAAATTAATATCGCCTAGTAAATATGTTCATCACGTCATATTAACACCCAGTGCCTGCCTGAAATGCTCATATACTACATAACTAATGGATACAGCCGGTGCCACCTGTGAACAAGTAAAACAGAGCAACTTTTAGTTCATGATCCTGGCAAATAATTCTATAACTGTTTAAAATGTCAATAACCAAAATTTGGTACTACACATTTTCTGATACACTTATGTGTGTGCGACGTAAGAGATATTAATTAACTTGATAATATTTTGGAAAATTAATTAACTTTCCCTACTATGAATTATTATGCCACCAACACATCACAATCAGTTTAAATCTGTTGTTCAAATGTAACATTTTCAAGATCACAAACCTTAAGGAAATTGGGCGTTAAACCTCTGTATAAACCACGGATGCCTTCTCTGTTAAGAATATCCTTAAATACACCCAGCATCGTGTTTGGAGAGGTTCCTGGTGATATCTCAGCTTGTAACCTCGTTCTGACTAGAGCAAGCGGATACGAGCACACCTGACCTGCCGTGCTAGATGCTGTTCCGCACAATAAAAGCACCCAAAATGCTGGCTGTTCATTCTTTTCGTGAGTACGCAAATAACTATTCTTCAGCGTCTGTGAAAAGAAAATGAACATGTATATGGGAGCATCAGTTCATTAGCGAAACTCTTAAAATACTGAACGCGACATAAAATATTATAACGGGAATTCTTAACGTTTAATTAGGAGGACAAGTACCGTGAACAACGCTAACTATGTTGGGGCAAACATGAAGGGGCCATCATTTTTACCAGAGCGATTACATTCTACTAATATATAACTACAAATTGAAACATTGCCCCAGGAGTTTGAAAAAGATTGTTTTACGTAGTGATGTTTCGCAGAAACCGAACAGAAACTGCAACACTCGAACTTACCTCATATACAGCTAAATCAATGCCTGCGTACGGGAGTATCCCGATCAAATTCGGAATGTAGCCTCTGTAGAATGACCTGAGACCACCTTGCGTGTGTATTTTCTTTGCTGCATCTACTATACCAGAGAATTCGCCCGTTTTTCTTAGAGCCAATCTAGTCTTCAGTACCTGTAGTTTTATAGAACACGTCCCATGAATTTACAGACTTTCATGTTATAACATTTATTGGAACAAAGGGAAACTGTCGTTTACATCAAAATCATAGATGAGTCTACTTGAATCATAATAATAGCTTGAAAAGAATTTTGCGTTTCGATGGACATACGATTGGATCAAAGCTGCATTATATGGAGATAGAAAATAAAACTTCAAAATTCACAGAACTGAGAAGGAATGATCCCTATCGTACGAGCAATTGTAAATTGTAAACTCTCGTATGGATAAAGGGATACGCACCTCAAGAGGATATATAGCCGATTGACTGATACCGCCTGCCAACGATCCTGCCATAAACCTCTCGTAAAGACCAAGCTCTCTCGTGTCATTTCCTTTGATCGCTCTTTTCACCTGTTCATAGGCCATGAATTTCAGAGCAGTCTCAGGTCCAATTTTAAGTACGTTGATACCGTTCCCTCTCCATAAACTAACGATACCACCTTCTCTCAACATGTACCTAAAGCAGCTCATGATGTTGCAATGTCTCGTGCCATGTACCTGCAATGGTAGACATATATTTAGTCCTTCAATCCTTGTATTCGAGCACACTGAATTACGGAATTACATTTTCTTCAACTACTGTGTTGAAAGATCATCAACACGTACTCAGGACATACAATGAGTGCTCGATAAAAAGTAGACAGCTCAATGATCTCACAGATGAATTAATGTGCTGCAAGAAACATTAAGAGATCGATTAATTTCAACGCACAAGTTCTTAATTGCGTAATTAAGACCGATGGACAAAACAGAGTGCTTTCACTGTCGTGGAGTAATATTCACGGGAGACTAAATTTAAGTGGTGCAAACAACATCCTTCTACCTTTTCTAAGAGATTTCCTTTCGTATATCGTGAAATAAGAAGGGTCAAGGCGACCCGAATAAATGTCGTAAGTCGTGAATACGCGTTTGATAGCCACTCGGAGATGCGATTTACGCATGACTTCCATAAACTGAAAATTGCCTAATTGAATTACCTGTAGGTAGACTTTGATTCGATCGAGAGGGGCTGTGCATGTCCGTGATACAGCTCCTGCAATGCCACCGGATAGCAAATGCCTCCACCACATTCCGGACACCATTTCACTATTCGTGAAATCGTCAGGAACGCCCATATCTTCCCCGATGTCCATGTACTAAAAGATGAAATTGTCACAATTATTCCGGAGTTCTTGGGGAAAGGTGAGTAAAGGTATCGTGTGATCTCAGAACAATGTGGATGAAGTTTAATCGAGTTTTCGAACGTTCTAAAGTAAAAAGCACGTAGTGAACGTTCCGTACCAAATTCTAGCTTCCTGTACATACTGTGTGCCTCGACAGGACATTCAATGACATAATAGTCTATTCTGGAAATATTTGCGCGGATACCGTTACGCACAGATTTCTTTTGGGTATTTCGCTCGATAAGCTTCTATATTAATCAAAGCATATCTGATAAATATAAGTCGGAAGGCAAATTTTGTACCTCGCCTGCCAAGCTCCTTCGATTATCCACGAAGAGCATCGTCTGCCAAACTTATGTACGACGCTCGAACGATGCTTATCGAAATCCATCGTAACGATCATAACGCGCAAACGAGTCAATTCCGCAATATCATCTCGTCTAAATCGTGAGCGCGATAAGACAAGGCGGAAGTCGTCGGCGGTGCGGCGCACGCCTCAGATCTTCTTGCACTCCCGGAAAGGAATGGGGAGCCAAAAAATTGCGCAACCACTGCGCAGCGCATGGATCGTTAGGAAATCTCAACCCGTTCGAGAACTTTTGGCAAGGATCAACTTTTCTCGACGCGAAGCTGCCTTTTAGCCGAGTCTCTCGCCCCCCTTGGCGTAAGTTCAATCGCGAGGTCGAACCGTCTCATTCAAATTCATTTCTACGCTTTTTCCCGCCGAACCTACCAAAGAGCATTCGGGTTCGGGATCTTCTACCGGGAAACCGAGGAATGCCGTGCGCCGTTGGAGAGAACCGCAAAATTGCAGAAAATTGCTCATGACCGTGCCAGCCGTCCGGAGAGCGCAAAGTCCGAGATCGTGGAAAATTGCTTTTCGTCCGCCTCGGCGACCTATTGGCATCCAATCGCATTGCGTTTTCGCGCATCTCAGGTTCCGGTCTTCACGGATTTCTTTAATGTCACGATATGCACGGCGGCCGTTCCCGACACGTTCCTCCGTGATGAGCCGTGAAATTTGCAACGGAAGAGATCGCGAGGGACTGGAGCGTTCTTCACTTCCTATCGCGGTTCGCCGATTGGAATTGATTAGACCGGGCCCGCAAGGTACATACGCCTGTCAGTTGTTTCCTCCAGACAAATGTAATAATTTCGAGTTCTGCCCGCTTCCTCCGATGCGAACACTTAGGCCATGCGCCGATTTAGAACCCCGTCGCGAGCCAGATCGAGAGTTTGAACTTTAAGTCGAAAACGTCAGATTCTGTCGTACGATAACGATTGCCGTCGCATTCCGCGGGCAGATACGGATATGGATCTCATCCCGTGATCTCTGATACCACGCTGAGCGGCTTTAACCGATTTTGTATATCGGCGCCGGCTTTTCATGCTAATTACAATAAGTAAGCTGCAAAGGAAATACGAAACTTTTCCATGCAGAGTTCGAGGACTCGGCGCAATAAGTATATAATTAGATCGTCTACCCCAACAGTGTCGCGCCATAAATACGGGGACATAAACGTAGGAAAACGTATAGATGACGGATGTCATAAAGGGAGAGGCAAAAGAACATGTATCGTTCGCAATTCAATAGAAAAAGCAACGAGGTTCGACCAGCTTCACCCTAATGTCATTCGGGTCTCGAAACGTCAGAATGGCGCAAAGGTTGGCGTCAAACGTCAGCTCGCGCATCGTTGGGCGCGCGATTGTCATCGATTGAAGGTCGACAACGGGAATTTCGCCGTTCTCAGGTATGCATCGCGGTAGCCAGCCATTCAATCTTGCCCGCTTGTCCACGTCACACTGTGCCTTTCCCCGACTGACGTCACGAAGCAGCTATCAAAAACCGGCATGTACGCACACGCACGCACACACGCACGTGCGCACACTTTGCAGACCATGCGCTACAGCCGTACGTCGAGTGTCAGAGAGGTACTCGCGCGCGCGCGCGCGCGCACGCGCACGCATTGTCCGGTATGGAAAACCGTCTGAAGGCCGTTATCTGTGCCGGCACCACTTTCGTCCGTATCCGGCTCAAACTGGATTTTCGCGGTTGCCCATCAACCTGGCTCACGTATTCGTTTGATAATTTCCGAACGATGCGGATCGCAAAGTCTTCGCATGCGTACCGACCCCCACTCGACGTTATCGGGGAAAATTTTGAAATTGTCACTTTCGTAAATAAGCCGATACCGCTAACAATTTATGCAGACGATGCGTGCAAATATTCCGCTGTGTACCAGATGCTAATCATACTATTAAACCCGCGGCTAAATACTTATAATATGTAAATAATTCGCGGAATCTAGATCTACGTTTCTCGTGTATACAATACAGACGCGGGTCGGTTGTTTCTTTGGGTAAAGAAATGTAAATGCGTGGCACCGGGTTTTTTGAAAAGAAGAATGTTTCCTCCTTGACAGGGACGCTTTCAAAATTTGTCAGAATAATACTGCGCGAGTTGCGATAAAAAGACAGTGGAAAATTTGCAAGCAAAAGTGTTATGAAAAAAGATGAATATATGATGCTACATAGTTTCAGTGGGGAGAGAGTCAGACAGTGGTGTAGAAATGTGGGTTATATGTGTGTATGTTGGTATAAGAATATGTGTTTATATTGTAACGAAACCCACTGCCAGACTAGGAAACACCGAGATTACCAAATAGTTATAATACGGACAATATGACTGTGACATAGATGGAAACGGTATGTATGTATATTTTTTTACGCGTTTACGTAGGTGGTGTTAAAATGCATCATTATAGTATTGCTAAAGACATGGCAATTAGACTTATTGCAAAGTCCAGCCTGCGCACTGAGTTCAATTCACACGTCGGAGATAATGAAATCGTACGCGTATACATCATTTCGTGTAACTCACGTGTACATTGATCATTTGGAATGCAGTTCAAGTAATATGGCCAATTGATCATCTTGCTGAATGAACATGGTCTTCTTGCAAATTATTAAGACATAAGCGTTTAAGAAAAGAATTTCCGTCTACCTGGTTTTACGATACGAAGGGTACGCTCTATAGAAACATGTATTAGTATTAGGCGCAAGGAAGATGCTAAGGTAATCGGATTATACCTTTCCTTTTTTTCTTGACCTGTTCGTGTACCGTTACGGTCTTAAGGTCATTCAATGCGAATTTTGGAAATGCCATACATTATGCACCTACTGCCCATCTTTCCATGAAAACTCAATATTTCTTTCTATGCATTCTCCTAAGAGCACGGAGTAAAGTGCACCTTTCAAAGAATTATGTGCATGTCATGTGCATTTGTCCGATATGAAACCGAAACCATTGGCCAAAAGGTACTTGAATTCCATGTATGTATCGAGTGAATATATGCATATGCCTGTCTATATTGTGTATATCTAAAGGCAAAACCTGTTCAAAAAGCCAGACATTCTTAAATCTCCTTGGGACTCTTGTCAAAGCGGGATGACGTGTGCCTCAAGTTAAATATCGCCCAAAAATGCTGTACAGATTACACGTGGCACAAGAAATGGGCATCGATGTAGAATTATAAATCACATCACATTGCTATCCACGCTTGATCAGGTATAGCGTATAAAGATTCAACGTACAATGTACAGAGAATGATTTTTGAGAATGGTTACAATCCTCAGTTATGTTATTTTAATTACAAAGTAAGCTAAACATATCTTTCAGAACAAAACTAATAGTTTCACAAGCTTATATCTTGATACAAATCATTTATCGTCAAACACGATTGTATGCACATAACTTCCATAGAAAACAGTTCATGCGACTCTCTGATCTTACATAAATTTTTATTGAAAGAATTTGTTTCTCCACTTTATTCTGATAATGCTTTTTATGTTCAAATAGAAAAATTCTTCAATGCAATGAGTTATGCATGTGAATAAAGCAACTCTTAATATGAAATCAATTTTATACACCAAGTGTGTAAATTATCAGTTGTGTACGTGGGGCAAGAATATTTTGCCTGTCGATACCAGATTAACGCCGGTGAAAAAACTCTACATAACGAAAGCGCCTTTGTCCAGTTTGTATAAAGACATCGCACCCTATTAGCCAAGAAACCAGAAGAACTTTGTTACTGCCCGTTGAAATGTATTCCTACAAAACTGCAATTATGGCAGTGCGTATTTTCTTCAAGAACTTGATGAGTCATGCTTTACCGTCTGTAACATTATTGCGGGGATTATATTATGTGTATTCGGTTACTTTTTAAGTAATATCTGAATAGATTATAATCTCAGCTATAAAGTAACAAATACTCATTAAAACCCATAAGTAGGTCTTATAGACAGCGGTTTTCCTTAAGGGAAAATATGAAACACGTGTAGCCGATAAGGTCATACTGTCATTATCGATACAGGTAAACGATAACTATTATCGTAGTGACAAGGTTTGTGTCAATGAATAACGGTTTCTACCACGAAGCTGTCAAGACATAATGTCGAATTGATCGGTAATGGAATTGGGACAAAGACAGTGATCCAGTAACTTTTTCAGGAGAATTCAAATCTTATTCTTTAAGCGCTAATTAACAATTATATGCAAAATAATTCAAACCAAACTACAAAACAGACGAACAAAGAACCATTATTTTCTTGGTCCGGAGTAGTTTTACATTCTGAGATCATAATTTCTGAGCTAAACCCAGGGAATATTCCATGCTTACAGGAATATTTGTTGCAGCTATGTTTACTTATTTAACTTAAGCTTAAGATCTTTCAAATTGAATTATGGGATTTTAATACATACATGCGGTAATACAAATGTTGTTACACGGAGATTAACCCAAGTTACATAATCATTAAACTATCGGTTTTATGTAACATTCCAAGCCCTAAATCAGATAATCGACTTTTCTTCCTTTTCAAATTGAAGTACGATTATACACAGAGAAATTACCCTGAATTTTCAATTTATACCTGCACGTAGAATTAAGTGGGCATTAAATTGATGTGCATAAAGTATCCCGCAGACAGGTGTTCTTCACAGCGACAGAAAAAAAAACATCGGAGTGAAATCATAAAACATTTTCAATGGGCTTTGTTAAACAACCTTGAACGCTTAAATTGCCCAGCGCGAATTGATTGTTTAGAAAGCGTCTCGTTCGGTGTTTAGCTTGATTAAGCAACTGCTGCTGGATATTTGGTGATTGCGAAACTTTACGTAAAAGTCAACCGCGCCGACCGTTCTGACATATTTCCATAGAACGCAAATATTTTTCGGCAAAAAGAAAATTTACAATTGCTTTATATCATTCACGAATAGTCATCCGCGTAAAGTTTCAACTTAAAGCAAATTCCATTTCCCGTTACTGAGCGCTAATTATCATAAACGACCCATTTCAGCTGAAGTTTGTCGGAAGACGAAGCGAACATTTTATGTAATTCGCCCGTTTATCCAATATCATCGCTTGTCGTTACGTTGAATTTTATGCCAATTTCTTTAACACCGAGGAAGCAGTGCTGCTAATCGACAGACGCAAACCATTAAAATAAATGTTTTGATTACCGCGATGACTTATTGACGTTGAAAATTATCGCAAGTTTTGCAAGACGCACGCATCCGTTGTCTGCGAGCCATATTACTACAAAGAACGTAGGACTATCAGTTATAGAACGGTTTCAGAATCAATATTCCCGTTCCTGTCGGAAGTCATGATTTAGAAGATATCAGCGAGTAAAAGGTTAAACGTTTCCTTATCAAAATTAAACATTTTTCCCAATTCCCATTTGACGTATTCTGCAGTAACCTGCGCTACAATGTACGTTAGTACTTCAAGTGCAAAGGTTTATTCGATCGTTGTAGGAACTAGTGGAAAGTAACTGTAACCTCGGCCGTTGTGCGGTTTCGTTTTATTAAATTGGAAACCCATTTGCCTTCGACAATTATTGCATAATCGTCTTCACGTGATTGCATGTAAAAAAAGAACAGTACCGCGACAGAAACCGGGCGCACTCTAAAGGCAGGACGGAAAAATTCATCTTCTCGAACGTTTCAAAGGCCTCTCTTACAGAAATGCACACTTTGGTAGACAGAACCAAACTCAGAAAGCCTACATACGTACCCAACTTCGTAATGCTAAAAATAGTTTTAAATATAGCTTTTGAAACGTTTCTACAGTCCTGTGACTACACTCGACATTACATATAAATGGTTACGTCGAACCATTAATTTCTCGATTTGACGCGGATGGCACCGCACCTACTCCCATTTGACAAGCAATTCTCCTCAATCAATTCACATGATATACATCCTCCACCCAAAACGTCCCTTAAATCGGATGGCAGGCGAGTTTACAGGTAAGACGGTGAGCCCAAAACGAGGAAAGACGAAAACACACGAATTAATAATTCAGGCGAGCAAATTGTCGGTGGGAAACGTTGCATACTTAACTGCAAGTTAAACTCGACAAAAAGTTCTCTGTCCAATACATCCATTTTCGTGTTAGGTTCTCGCGACACTCCTCAACAATCTGTCACACAAGGCGTGAAACTCGACTGTACGCGACGGGGGGATAAGCGGAGCGAAAAGGAGTGAGACTGATAAAGCGCGCAGTCAATTGAACTTCGGCAAAGTCAAGGAACTAACTGACGGCGAGAGGAGACGGGCGGCACAGGGCCGTGAGTTTTGCGTGTGTCAAATTCATTTACTTGCGCCGCTTTCGGGCGAGAAGCCAGTGAATTGCTTGGTCTTCCGCCCAATGTCACTTCGAAATCTTTTTCCATCTGCCACCACGCTCCTCTGCCATTGAAATCACGAGACTCGCGCGAGGCGAGATCATTGTCGTCAGGAGTGATTCCAATCGGACTCAATAATTTCCACCTTCCGCGTACTTTGTCCCTATTCCAGTTTGACCGGCCAGTTAATAGGAGAGCCATTGTCCGCCTTTGGAAGAAGCATGCACGGCGCTGTTTACTCTCGACACTCGTCGATAGTAGAATGAGACTGGGAAAGAACGTGACGTGTTTCCGTAAAACGACGATTAAATTCTCGCTAATGACATTATACGTTCTGCGAGTTGAGAGATAGTGGCAGTTATTCGCGGCACACTCTAGAGAATGATTTCAAACGAAGTATAAAACATCTCGGTCTGTCTGATCAAATTAGATTCCTGGTATTGTTCCGACGCTGATTGTAGTCACGTTTGTCTTATAAAGAGAGAAAAGCAATTAGTGGTGCGTGTCGTACTAGGCATTCAGAATACTGCAGAGTCCATAGTAGTTCTAACGTGCGAATGTAAAGACAGTTCTGGTTGTCCATAATACATTACATGGAATTCGTTGTATGAGAGTACGCTTGACGTCAGAAAGTTTCCAACTCCTCAATGTTTACGCTCAACTTCTTGGGAAAATTGAAACAAGTCTCAGTAAATGTAAATATGCTGCAAGTATAAAACTGAAACTCTATATGACACCAGGTTTGATACCCCGTCAGAAACAATCAAAATATAACAGGCAGAAATGATTGATAACCGTAGAATATTTCAGAAGACAACACTTAATTTTCAATCTATGTAATAATCAATTTCCACCTGACAGAGCAAACATAGACTGTTACTGCAATATTTAAATCGAATATAATTATCGAGTAAGCAAGTTCAGCCAAAGTATGCGACAATCTTCTAACAGTGCGATATGACCGTGTGTGTATAGATACGAGTGTAACGTTTGAGAAGAGCGTCGAGAAAGCCGATAGCAAGACAAGTGTCAAGTTTCTGATAACAATTGTCTGGGACTTCTTTCTTTGCTGTCAGGTATGGACTACGATATCGGTATGTAGACGTGATCCTTAGCCTTTTCAATAGAGAAGATTCGCGATCAAGTCACACGTGTGAGTGACATTCATGCTCACCGCGAGCGCCGTTTATGCAACGTTATTTATACGCAAAATTATGTAAGATTATAGAATGAAGCCTGGGTGCGCACCAACGAAGTTGTCTGTACCTTCACATTATGGAAATATTCGCCTCATTTTGGGTAATCTGAATACGTTATCTACAACCCTTTTTAATTGCCTACTAACTGTTTGTAACGTTATAAATGCTTCTAGTTGGAATCTTGAAATTTCAAATCCTGTTGAGAATAAATGATTAAGCCACGTGGCCCCAAATGTAAGGTTCTTTTTTCTTCGGAGAGTAGCAATCGAGATTAAATAATTTTGAAAGTCACAAAAATCAAAGTGTATAGGTTATGTCTATATTTAGAGACGTGACTACCCAGCGATGTTATTTTTTTCTTTTTATAAACGTAGCATATTACGGAAACGAGTCTTTATTTCTATCATCTGAGCTTGTCTTATTTGAGACTACCGTAGTCTAACCAACAATATGAAATTAACAACTTTTACATTCTTTAATTTTTTACTTAAGGAAAGAGCACTTATAACGGAACAGAAAGAATATTTGACAAATACAGAATTGGTTCATTAAACAGGAAATCATAAGCATTCAACAAGCACGCGCTTGGTGTAATGCGAATGAAATCAGAAGCGGAAGGTGATCTTGCCTCTCTCACTACCGCAGATGAATCATAATCTGTCACTGTAAGACTTGTCTGCAAAGTCGATTTACGATTCGCACTGACAATGAAACACAGTCGAACTAGGAAATAAAGTACAAGACGCATTTGTATCCAACGATGCGACGCTTTGTGCCGTTTGAGTTTCGTAATCAAGGCGCAAGTCCATGGAAACTTTCACCTGTTGATCTTAACCTACTATCGCCTATGTATGAATTTGCACTAGGAATCCGCCTACTCCTGGACCTCTCGCAATCTTACGTTATCCAACCTCGAAATAAGGATCGGTCTATGCTCAACTTTTGACCAACGCATATGTCTCTAATTACACATTTCCTACTTATTTATTTCACGCCCGCAATATTGCATACCCACATCCGCTTTTCATATTTCCATTGAAGTGTACCAGATTGACAGTCAAATCGATGCAACGTGCTTCAAAAATGAACAACGTATGGCAAAATTAGGGAAAAAGAGAAGGCCGATGTAGACCAACCGGGAGAGCATCTCGAAGCTTTCACACCTTTTCCTTTCCATACCACTCACATACGTCCTCATTTAGCCCCGAAGCTGCTAGTATTGGTCATACGAAATTTACGAATGACACAGAGAACATCCTTCTGTCGTAGCACAGGCCACGCGGAAAGACAGATGATGCCCATGCATGGCAAATGCACGCGCACGCACGCGTGCTCTCAACGAATTGGGGAGAGGAAGAGGTAGCAGAGAGACAGACAGAGACAGAGACAGAGACAGAGACAGAGACAGGACAGACAGGGCAGACAGAGCAGACAGCAGGCACGCACACAACCATGTTCGTACATTCATCCAGCCGTCCACACACCAGTATACCCACACGTACGTGCATACGTACGGCGTCGACGCACACCGTGTGCTCACACACATACGCAGCCACGTTTGCGGTTGCACAAAGGGGACACTCACCCGCTGTAGCAGCTCATGGTAGCCTTGAAGAAATTCTTCGCAGACTTGACAACTGGACGGAATACCTTCTTGTCTCAACATGACCATCGAAATGCCCGCTCTCATTTCACGGAACACACGCACGCACCACACGTACACCACCAGAGCGGGGCGAGTGAGGGCGACAGCGATGCGGACAGCACGCGCGCCTCTTTTCGCCTATAACTTCCTGCGCCTCTCCACGTGGGAATGTGAATGGCCCGGGGAGCGAGTGCAGTAGCGTGGGCACAGGCCGGTCGGCAGGAAAAAAGGAAGAAGTCTGCACGTTCGAAATGTCCCTACTTCGGCGAAGGCGCTACACTGCCGATGGAAGGCGCGCTGCCGTTCTAGCCGTTTCGATTCTCTATGTCAGGCCTGGCCCGCGCCAGGGGGAGAATGCCTCGGCGATCCGAAGGAGGTGCACGCCAACGGGATGGTCAGAGGAGAGCGAGCCTCGACGCGAGTCTACGATTCGAGAGCTCGGAGTCCGATCTCGAGACTGAGAGGCGCGAAGCAGTGGCAGGGGTATCGAAACCGAAGACCGAGCCGCCGGACGAGTCTGGGAATTCCCCCACCATGACTTTCCGTTCATGTCACGAGAGAGATACGGCGGCGTAACGTTACTGAACGGCAACGACGACGATGACGACGATGACGACGATGACGAGGGACGAGGGACGAGGTAGAAGACGTAGTAGCGTAGACGTAGACGACGTAGACGACAATAAAGAGAACAACGACGACGAAGACGGCAGCAGCTGTGGTGGCCAACGAGGACTACACTACTGGGTGGTGCTGCTATGTTTTCGCTGATTAGCCACGTCAGAACTGTGCATGTACGTGCACGCCACAGTCAGAGCCGCCGCGACCGACGTCGACGATGAGCAAATCGGCAGCGTGATTTAAACTAGAATGTTCAATCGCCGAAAGTTCGAACCTTCTCGTGCACGCTCGCTCTCTCTTTGTCTCCGAGGGGGATGCTTCTTACGTAATATCGATCATGCGTGTTGCTTTACGCTGTTACAACTTCTCGATTTGGGTTGACTCTTTGATAAATGATCGAAGGGAGACGTGTATGTAGGAAATCTTGGACGATTAATACGGTCAATGAGAAATTAACACTTTCATCTGTAGAAATACGCCGATGAGTGGAAAGTACGCGAAGTTTATCTGCTATGTTCGATACTATGTACTATGTACGGACGAGATATACTTTCGATTGGTACACGTTTTTTTCGTCTAACTTTGATTATTTTGTATCGTTAAGTATTACTGGGATTGAGAGTTTCCATTTTTTAAGCAAACTCTCAGTCTTACTAGCACTCTGTGATAATGTCTGACATTACATACTCTCTCTTAACTTTGTCATAATCTTTATCAAAATTAATGTGCACTTGATAGAGAAACACATTTCTAAATAAATTTACGAAGACGTACTAGTGGCAAGTAATGCTAAAGTGAACGTATGAACAATATGTATGCAATTCCGTCATAACATACGTGACAGGAGAGACTAGACTTAGAGAGCCTTAAACCACCCTGACCAACCGATGTAAAGTAAAATTAGATTTTCGCGCGTCACACTCTCCGCTCATACTCGATTAGGCTTTCATATCATGTAGGAAGTACAGGTTATGTCTCTTTTCTTCAATATCCTAATGTATGATAACTACGATTTCGGAATTTATTCAGCACAAGAAGAATTCTGAAATTTGCAGATAGCAAACAAGTATGACAGGTAAGATCTTAAGCTTTTACGATAGATTTTTTTCAAACGACCTGAGATCAATAAGAATATAAAAAACCCTACAGAGCAAGTAACCAGACACTTATACATTTTTAGCGTCATACCAACCAAATTCGTAATATGTCATTTTAAACATACGTGAAACAATCACGTCAAAAATAAATGTTCCAACGTTACGAACGATCGAATATAATAACGAAGGGTTTGAGTGTAGACGATATAGTTGCACTTTTTTTCCAAATATATGTAATTTGGAAAAGTCAATTGGAATAGGGCACGAGCAATTCGTGAGCCACTCCTGAAAACAGCCATGAATTCTCGCCAGACGATGACCTCACGGAGGCCTTACGTCGGCTGATGAAATGTCACTAAATGTTTCATCATTCGGGGTAAAATCAATTTACTCGTTTTATTGTAATTTTACGCAATACTATTATTGGTCGGTAGATATTGCTGTAATCCCCGAATTTTTGTAGCTGCTAATTTGCCGGTAAATGTAAATTTGTCACGATAAACTGCAACTTTTCGCAAGACAATAGAGGCGGCATATTGGTCAATGGTCAATTTGATTTAGACGAGCATGCGTGCTTCATTTAAACGTTTGAATACGGGATCATTTAAGTACATTGTCAATCAGTGTTATCATCTAGAATCATTGTAAAGCTATCCGATTACTACTGATAGTTCCTTTTCTGTGATATATCTTTTTTCCGGGAAAGACAGAAATTCTGTTCGTTATTCTGACGGATGGCAAAACCCGCAATGTGATTAGGAAACCTGTGCGTCTTCGGCAATTCATTCCTAGTTATTTGCAAATCAATTAATTCAGATAGAAGGTCCAAAATGTTTATGTAAATATAAAAGAAAATTAATAAAGCACTTAGAAGAAGCAAAAATAAATTATATAATAAAAATTAGCGACTGTCAACATACTGGATAACCTGGCCGCATACAGTTACACCAAGTTACGGTTATCCTTGCATGAAATAATCATAAAGCAATTAGAGCCGTAATCTTTGTTTTTGCCTATCGATAAGGAGGTCTATTGTACCTCACTCCTATGTTTGAAGTACTGAGTACATGCGTTTCTAACTAGCTTGATAACCCGTTTCCGTTAAATTGCAACAGTTAAATAGTCTAAATAATTGCTAGTGTAGTAAAAAAAAGTAGTAAAAAAGTGCTAAAGTGAACAAATAATTGTATCAGTTTCTGTGTTACAAAAGCAAGCATAAAACCGTTTAACTATGACGTATTTTTGTCTATACGTGCACAGTGGCTTGTTTCGCAAATATAGAAAAGGGAAGCAATTGCGATCGCAAGCATGAGCATGTGATGTATTCATCTATGAGAGTACCATATGATGACACTAGCCTAGCATCACTGACAGATAGACGTCATAACTGCACGCGTTATCGGCATGACGTCACATACAAGACGAGGTACGTTCAGTGATGGGGTTGACCGGTGACGACCACGATGCTTTACTATTTTATCTGTTCAACACAATTCCAACAATTTCCTCATCCGACAAAAAGAGTATTGTTATCTCGCAGTGATCGAACTCAGTTCGCGAATGCTATACTTGAGCGAACAAATTTTAAGAGTTGAAATATTTGTGTAACAGTAACAATTGGAGCGTTTACAGCTCGTAGACGAAACGTTTCTCTAACTGAGTGCCGAAGACGGAGGATACTTTTCACAATTTTCACAGCGTGACGCTTGCATATCGTTCGTAAAAGTACACACGCGGAGACCGGTGGCAGAGAAATGCAATTTAGGATAAGAAAGCGAGAAACTCGTTCGTGACGAGGGAGACTAGAATATTCTCTGAGTCGAGTGGTCGCGAATCGGCCGGTGAATCAATCGTTCGTGTCACCGTCTGTATTCCAAGTCGTCGTCGGCCGCCGTGACATTGTTTGCGAACGCATTTTTCCGTCGCACAAGACTGGACTCAAAGTCTGCAGTCACCGATATTACGTCAGGGCGGCGTTATCTTGCATTAGCCGTAATAAACCGCCCACCCGACGAGCACGCTATCGAGCCAATACGCGAGCGTATATCGCATCGCATCGGCCGGAATGGACACACGCACCTGCCTTGAAAAGTGGTCATATCGTGTGCCGATCGGCAATGCATCAAAGATTTCGATTCGCTCGACGTAAGAAAATCTCGTCGACGCTTGCCAGGCCCGCGGTCGTCAATATCATTTATCGTTGTCACAGAGTCGTTCGTTTCGAACGCATCACTCTCCGCCGACCGTCACATATGTAGAAATAATAATAACGGTGCGTCGATTTGAAAAGTTGAAAGTCGACCGCCGCAACGATATGTAAAAAGCTGACAATTGCTTAATATCGCGCTCTATTTCACCGCCTTCGTGTACTGGACGAACTCGATCGTTGCCAATGCATAGACCTCGTTACATTCCCAAGTGCACTACGCGACACACACGGCATTTGACAGAACTATCTTTGGCACCGCGGTGTCTAATACGTGCCCGGGATGCGACGGTATATGCGATCATCTTGTCCAATGAAGCGGAGACTGACGTCGAGCGCCGTGGAGACGGCGTCGAAGGCTACCGTGGCTGGAGAAACCCGTAAGGGAATATAGTGTCGAGGGTAGATGGGGAAAAAAGAATTTTCACGGCGCCGCGCATGTCCGCCAGGAGTTCCCCGTTACACGCCTGCGTCATGTTAGAAGGAGAGCGAGGTGGGGGACTTGGTGGAAACAGCTGAGACAACATCAAGGTCATTTCGAATGACAACCGCTGCGTCACACCCTCGGACGAGCCTTCATCATCGACGAATCAGAGCCTTGAATCGAGCGTGTACGTGCGGACCACTCCTACGGCTCCACTATCTCACCATTGGACGTTCAAACTCTGATCGTGTGGGGGAGGCACGTGACAGCTTTGTCAAAAAAAAAAGTAGAAATACAAAGAGCGAAAAAAAGTAGAGCGGAGCGAAGCGCGTGTGTGGCACTCAATTTCGCACGACTGACTTTTCAAACTAAACGCAGTTCCGTCTTTTGACAGGATGCACGCGTGAGCGTGTGTCGCTCTCTCTCTCTCTCTCTCTCGCTGTCTCTCGATTGAAACTAATGCGAGATGTCCCGCGTTGGGGCTGTCATTTTTCTGTGCATATTTTAGCGTACGGTTCAACTTAATGGCCTATTAAACAATCGTCGGCAGGTTGGTAACAGGCACGATCACGAAAACCTGTCATGGGGCTGTTAGGAATCGTAGAAAATCAAGCTTGTAGAAAATGTTTCACGCTACCGAGCGAACAATGGAATTTCGTCGGTCGCGTGCTTTTTCGCAGGTAATAAGAGCGGCATGTTCGCAATCTAGTTTTCACTCACCGTCGAATGTCGCCAGTACTGTATCAATTCGTGGAGGTTGGTGCTGGGGGCGTAGAGTAAAAAATCTCGCCACTCGTTAAAGCTTATATTGAGACTGCCGTCTTGATCCATTCTACAAATGTCAGTGTTGCAAATAAAATAGTTTGCTGAACGAATTTTCATTGATGGACACGCTTTATCCCTTTAAATCGTTCGAAATAACTTTAATTTATGTGAGAAAAATTGATGACTCGTACCGTTGTAGTAACTTTTTTGCTTCGGCTCTTTCCATCTCTATGCCCAATTCCTTGAAAGCTCTAATCAATTCCTCCAAGTCGATCTTTCCTGCAATATGTAAAACGCATCTTTTTATTGGTAAAAGTAAGAAGAAAAAGTAGGATAACATTAACGAAAAGAAAAATGTCTGCAGATGAAATGGTATTGATAATAAAAAAAAAATCGATCGTACATACCGTCTCTGTTCTTATCGAGATCGGAAAATTGCAGCCGCAAATTCTTTTCATGCTCGCGTACGTAGTGAATAAATTCTGCCAAACTAATGTCGCCGCTCTTGGTACTGTCCGATCTAGCCAAAAACTTCTGCAAGATAGAATAAGTTTTGCGCGTAGGTATCGATCATAAGGGTGTCCATTCTGTTTTCCTTCTTTATGCAAGAGATAAGATTTGTCTTATATCTGAACATTATAACACTTTAACATCATATGATTCTTTTTAATTCTTATACGACTCATACGTTGCGAAAGTTACTGTTAAATGCGATAAACGAGAACCAAGACAATGTACAAATGTAAGAGTTACGCCCAGAAACGGTCATAAAATTTGGAGCAGAAAATGGAATCCGGGATCAGGCATCGAACGTGTAACCTTGTCACACGTTTCTGTATATTTCTTTAGCATTATTCGGCTAGAAGGACGGTGTATTGAGCTACACCGAAGGAGCGATTATCCCGTATAAACCGCTGAGAAACCGTACAAATCATTACATAAAATTCTTAATGTGCCAAACGTAGTACTCGCTAAAGGACGCCTCGAATCGAATCTAATCATCCCAGAAAGCAGCGTAACTACATAGCGCCCCTTGAGAGAACTAGCAAACTTGGCATTATTGCGATTTATTTACGTTAAAGTCCAGTGAGATACTAGGTTGCGTCAATTGTAATATCAATGTGTCGTAACTAGCACCGTCGCGAGGCAATTATAGATAAAAGCCATAGGGTTGCAAGTTCATTCTACGCGAAAACATGAATAATCGTTATCGGAACATTCCGAATCCAAGTTACTAGTCTCCCATTCGACCGCCGGGCGTTAATCACTTTGATAGTCCAATTTTCTACCCAGTCCTTCAGGACTTTTATGGCAACGAGTGCTGCGTTGCGTCGTGAAGAAAAATGCGAGTTACGCTTCTACCGTACGCATGTGATTCATCCGGAAAGAAATGGGAAACGCAAAATGAGATTATCACGTGCTTGGGACACGAAAATAGTAAGCGAGATTCGCACGAAAACAGAACGTTCAGAGTCCATCGTACAGTCGTGTTGGTCAATGTTACATACGACGCCGGAATTGTATTGTAAGACAAAAGTATGGATGTATATATCGTGCAGAGTGTACCTCAGCGTATCGCGTGTGCACGCCGACCGCGTTAAGGGCCTTCGACAGGTCGTGAACGTCAATTCGCCCGTTGCCATCAAGGTCCAATTTCTCAAATATCTTTTCGAGCCTGTCCTCGTCCTGTGCCGGCAGTTCGTGCAGATAATGCGGTGGCATGACGCCGTGAGCATTGATGCCACGATTGTTGTTCGGCATTTTTACTTGCTATCCGCCGTCCTCACTCAAAATCTCCTACCCGTCGATTGAGCACTTGGCCGTATCCTTTTACCGTACATTCACGGACGTTTGCCGATCTTTCCGCCACTCTCTCTCTC
This sequence comes from Anoplius nigerrimus, assembly GCA_914767735.1. NCBI lineage: Eukaryota > Metazoa > Arthropoda > Insecta > Hymenoptera > Pompilidae > Anoplius > Anoplius nigerrimus. Next base: position 14,592,841 of record OU612078.1, read on the forward strand.
TCTCTCTCTCTGACGCTCACTCTCTTCTTCTCCCCCTCTCTCCCCCGCCTCGTTCCAGCTTTACACTTCTAACCCGCTGGGCTGACAACTATACTGACCTGCGGCGGACGCGCTCACGCACTTTCTTTCGCCGATACGCCCGCGACGACTACACGCGCGTACCTCTGACAGACAAAGCGACGACGCATAACTGCACGCACGTGGCCCCCGTGTGCCCCCCGCGTCTTCCGCAGCTAAGACGTCGCGAGTTCGGCGCTAGCCGAATCCTGCCCGACGACGGAACTGTGCGTGGACTCTGGACGAGGCAGGCAGGAGAACGGTGTGCACGGCGGACGATCGACATGCGTTTCACGCACGTCTCCTTCGAGCGTTCCACGCTGCTGCTAACGCGCTGTAACGCGCCTATCGAGAACCGCACTGCGGCGACCGGTCTGTCGCTGGAGGGGCGCGATCGCGTATTGAAAACTCCATGCCACTCTCTCCCTGTCATGCGGCGATGCCCGCTTGCGATTCCCGCCTGTGATCTGCCCTGCGACTGTCACGCTCAGCGTATCGGCGAGGAGGACGACGTTTGACAGCGACGAACCTCTCGCAGGATCGTGCATGCGAGGAACGCGTTCCAGTATCTAGTCCGATGACGTGTGGGACCGCATGAAAAGTCGCAGCTTTCCGCCTCCAGCGACGCTCTGTCGCCATCTGACAGGTCACGGACGAATTTGAACGGTGCGGATGGCGATATCGAGCGGCTGGCTCGCCGCTGCGGCGCCAGATTTGAACCGCCGCACAGGCGTTAAGCGTTAAACGGAAAATGCGCGTGTGTCTTTGCGTACCCCGTCCTCGTTCGTTTTCTTCTTTCGTTCGTAACGGATGCCACCGTATTCTTCCACTGCGTCGAGTGCCGCAGCGAAGTCGCCAAATACTGTACAATGTTGTCTCGCGAGGAAAATAAAAGCGGAACTTCATGGATGTTGAGTAGATAAATATATTACACTTTCACTTACAGTACATCTTTTTTTTTTGTTGGAAAATACATCAAACGTTTTTTGCATGAATGTATCCTTTGCGAGCGATACAAAATCTCAATAGACAGAATTTACTGCGCGCTGCAGGATTCTCTTTGTGAAACACACATTGTTGTTACGTTTGTGGCCTGTGACCGAAAACAATTTTTGCCGTGTGACTGGATCGTTTCGTCCAATGGTTTTGTGCTTTCTGTATAGATAACGATAATGAGTAGAGAAAGTAGACGGAAGGTTTATATATTTTCTTTTTTTTTTCCGGAAAATTTATCTCGATAATTGTCATCGTTCTATCTATTACAAGCCATCTTCGGAGGAAAACTTTCTTAAATGCACGTATAATAACATTAATCTTCAGTCTACTCTCATGCCTTGTATAACTATATTAACGAAATTATAAAGACATAAAAAAATTGTATTATCTGCTAATACAGCATGTGTGTTGTCAGTGTATGCCATTATTGTAGCAACAGTATTTATTTGTAAGGGAGTACATGTAAAATGCAAACGATCGTCCGCAGTAAATACAGTGGACAATGTCATTGGATTCGAAAAGACACTTCTGTTTCTTATAATTTTGCAATAAGTATCGGCAAGTCGCACATTTCGCATATGTAATTCTCTGACACATTTGTCGAAATCAATAAACAAAAACACATCCAGATATCTCTTACTTAACCAAAAACAGCTATGAAACATTAGTAGAATTTTAGAAAGACGCATAAAACCCCCTCGTCTGTACTGCTAAGTGCCAAGTGTGCTGACTATACGCATTATATACCGATATGTATATAATTATTATTGTTTTCATATGTTCAAACAAAGAACGTTAATATAGATCGTATGTGGCTTCATACCATTAACATAGGTAAGCGTGTATCATTATACACATAGTGACATGTTTAACATGCAATTAATCTGAAGCTTGCACAAACAGTATTGTTGCGCTTATTACTTCCCATTGTACACAGCCCTCTCCACTTTTAGCCTAAACTTTGTTAACATTTCATAATACAATTACAAACAAAGAAGAAAATTGGGGTCTGGGGCAGTTTAGAACTTTGGATTACTCGTGAACGGTTACACATTTGACATTCATCATTTTCGTAAAACGCAATCAATTCTTTCAACGAATGACAGGCTATAGCCGAATGAGGCAGTCATATAAGTCCCTCGACCAACTTCGATTCTGAATGAACCATTCGATAACTTATAAAGAAACGAAGCATTTGCGCCAAGTTTCAACTCTGTATACCGACTGTAGAGGTAGAAACGTGTATAAATGAAAAAGAGAGGTTTTCGGCTATTTTTTCAAAACGTAATAGATTGAATATGAACAGAAGAAAGAGATGCGTCTGATAATGGGGCACACATTCCACATTTTCACAGATTTAAAAACTGAAAATCCAATTCTTACGAAAAGGACGCGATTTGCGGGCGCAATAAAATTACAACTCTTACAAAACTCAAGGGTATAGTACTAATATCACTCTGTAATCTCAGAAAAAATTGAACTCATGGTACTAAAACTTTTTCAGTATCTGATCACAATTTCTTTAGTTTATTGGACGGTCTTTCCTTTCCTGTAGGTTGGGATTTCAATTTTAAAATAACAAAAAATTCAAATGTATGTTCCATTACTGCATGTAACTAATTTTTTGTTTGATTTTCTTTCTGGTACGATCGGAGAAGATGGTAAGAAATCTAATTTTTTCTTTGTATCCTTTAGTATCATAATCGCGAGAAAAAATTAATTTTGGTATACATGGTTGTTTTTTATACGCTATCGAATGGCCGATTTAGATTTTTTTTTTGGTTTTGGGGCTCTTGCGTCAGTCACATTCGGCTGTACCTTTTGGCCGTTTATTCGAAAACCAAGGTTTATGGATACGTGCCACAGATGTTAAGTAAGAAAAAGAAACATTAATTTCTACTTGTCCCATTGAAAACGAGTAACATTGTTTACCGACAAATTACCATAACAAAAGTATAAGCATTGCAGTAAACCGTGCGTTGCAATCTGCTGTTCCAAACAACGTACCCTCTGTCTTAATCAATATTATACACAATTATTATGCTACAAATTATACTCGAAGCGTACGGGAAAATATAGCTTTTTCTAAACGAAAAAATGGTTGTATCAACGTTACAACGTATATGGGTTACAATGGCAAATGTTGTCAACAAAATAGTAAAACATGTCATCAGAATTTACCGGGTCCCACGGCTCCTCGTCGTACAGAACTAGCATGACAAAATATCTAAGAATGTCGCTCAGCAATTATAATGTTCAATATAATCTCAGACGACACAGTATTTTTTTTTCTCACTCTTCCGATTATCTATTTTATGAGCAAAATGAAAACGTGGCCCCTTTTAGCGATATTGTCATTACTTTTTTTCGTAGTATTCCGCGGCCAATTATTATGCGCGCTATGTGAACATAACAAATATCGGTTACACAATGATAAAGGAATTTCATTTCTACTGTCTTATAAGAAAAAACGTTATGTTTATGTAAAAATTGGATTTTCTCCGCTCATACATCTTCGATAACGATATAAATAGAACGAAATATGGTATCAATTTTATAGGTGGAGACAATAAAAGAAACAAGAAACAACGAATATGCTTCTAATAGACAATAAGACGTAGGAAACGAAGGATTAACAGCTAATAACTTTAACTGATTTCTCAGTTAACGCATTATTTTTTCTGGAAGCTTAGGTAAAAACTTGCAACTTTGCATTGAAACTCATTATATCGTAAAGGAAGAAACTACTTTGTATATAAGGTAATAGTAATAGTAATAAAACAAAATGAAGGTAAACAAAATTGCACCATTGTTTTACTAACACTTGTAAAAATCTAGGTATGTTATCGTATGTTTTTATCCGAGTTTTTTTTTACGTTTCCGTTAACAGATTGAACATTTGGCGATTCAATATACTCTTTATTAATCTTCCCGCACAATACTCGGTAAAGCACGTTTTTCAACATTTTGACGGAAGAGTCGTATCTACTCGAGAACATATCTAGCTCCTTACATTAGTACAAAACGGTTTTCTTCTTCTCAATGACAAAGGTAAACGACGGGGTCATTCCTCAGTGACCTTTAGTACTTCATAAAAGTCTATGTTACTTCCACTAAAACTGGAATTCATTAATATTTATTGTATATATATTTATATATATATATATTATTTCATAAAAATAGAAAACCCAAAAGTTATTGCAATGCGCACAATACTATGCTATTAACAGAAATCAAATATAACGGAATCAATACGTAATCTTCTCTTTTCTATTTCTTCCTTTTTGCAATCATTTAATTGTGTCTGATAATTTTTGTTGCGTTTGTTTAGAACGCTATTCATCACCAAAATAATTTGCGACTACCTTTTTTTATGTCTCATTGAAGAAGAAGTACGCATCAAAAGGCCCGATTTTTGATCAATCAAGCCTGCATAAACAAACAATTGTAACCATCAAAAAATGTTTACACAATGAAACAAAATTAAGTAAACAATATTTTCATATGCCTTTAACAAAGTAATCAGCATACGTACAACTATGTAAAACCACTATTTCTTACAAAAGCAACACCGACAGTGTGAATGCAAACTGTCATTCGTCAACCACCCTCCCTATCGAAAAATTTACAGCAATAGTTAAGAGGAAGCCAATGTGACCTTTTTAATTGCTGATTTTTAAGTCCGTAAATCGAACATCTATAAGATTGTGTGAGAGCTGTGGCTCGCATAATAATGCACGTTAGTTTTTATAATATCCTCTCGTCGTCTATTTTCACTTTTAGTGACGCAACCTTAGCACGCTAATCGAGGAATTCTAAAAGGAAATGCAAAAGTTTCATTTAGGCACAAGAGGAACCTACGTTTAATAATCTTATTATGCGCTCATTTTCTTTTCCACAGTACTGTATTGTGTTTTAGGAAAAGAACTCACCGAAGCATAAATTTTGAATTTCTTATATACTCTGTTCTTTTATACCTACAGTAATAAAAGTTTGCCTCTAAGCGAATTACGAAAAAATTCAAATTTTGGAATCGACTTATTTTTACACTGTAAATTTGACGATACGTAAATAAGCTTATTGAAAGAATTTTATCTCGTTTGTCATTTGTGCGCGTCTATAAGCTCCTAACTTATGAAAGAATTGTATCTCATAACATGAACGCATACGTAGTTGATGTTTATACATATAAAGTACAATTATATGTTTTCGATCTTTATATTCCAAAAGAAGATTATCTTTAACGGGTTAACGCAATTTTGACTAATGAGGTGTGATGAGTCTCGCTGCCTTGTCGGAACTTTTATTACTGTAATTGCCAGAAATATGTACTTTATTTGTCCTGCGTGACATGTATTAGATATGACTAATCTAAGAATGGGTGGTCAAAATTATGCGGAACAGAACTCGTTACTTAGTGTAACACGTACATTTTATATAACTTTATCATGTAACCTTGTCCAGGTTGAATAACATTCTTCCCGAATATTACAAGTAATGGGTATGATTTGCATTACAGCGCAAACACATAAATAAAATATACAATTTATGTCATGTTTATAAAACACTGACCTTGAATTCTGTTAAATTTTAACAAATCTCCTATCGATTGTTTATCCGTTCGCTAATGAAATTCATTTTGCAAGAGCAGAATTGTCAGCTTTTTCATATTAATCTTCCTATGAATGCGGTTTCGATGCTGCAGCGAACAACTCTCACTGTTTAAGGTACGCTCAATTAATTCGTTTCCACTAGTAAACACCTAATAGAATTCTATTCAAGATTGTAAGAATGTGACTTCCTGCATAACTGAATACAAACTATCCTTTCATAGAATTTCATGTGTTAAAAAAATTTCTTGAAGATATCACATATTTACAGTCTAACCCGGTGCATATACATATACATATACATGCGTATTTATAATAATCTCAGAAGATCTTTATAAATATATATATATATAAAAAAAACCGAAGAACAGGGGCAAAACTAATTTTACCGGTGCCGCCAACATGTTCCAAAAAGGCATAGTACATGGGAAACTAGTCTGCCTATTTTGCGTCATACTATACCGACAGAATGCGTTCGTGTGGATCAACTTTAATATATACCGCTGATGGTGAATTTGTATCATCTGCTTCCGTACGTACGTATCTTTTGATTTCATTTCGAAGTTAGATTTCTTATATGCAAATAGTACAAACGCTACTTACTTTCAGTCGGTTAATTAAAAAAAAAAGTAAGGACGACGATGTATGAAGGTGCTGCTTTGAAAAGAATCATTCGAACTTATCTCACAAGTGTGTTTGCTTCTAAACCAAATAACTGTCAGATCTCGTGATGAAAATTTATCATAATAGGACGCGTTACCGTATCGATATTATTTCTTCGAATTATCCTCTTCGCTCGACCAATGCTTCTCTTGTTCTTGCAATTCAAATTCCCATCGCAATTCCAATTCGCGCATATCATTTGCGATACCAGCTTCGTATGTATCCTCCTGCACATTAAAATAAGAGCTTCCAAATCATTGCGACTTATCTTTTCATAATGAACATGCGACATCCAAACTCTTACACAACTGATAATGTGTTAAAAGACGGAAGTAAACTTTACGAAGTGTACTGTACGTATTGCTTTAATTGCCTATAGAGATATTGGCGTTTGTACCTCTTCGGTCTTATAGTCCTGATTATAATTCTGGTTGGCTAACAAAGTGCTAGGCGATTGAACCCAGGAAACTGTACCGTAAGGGCTCCAATTTCGTACATCCTTTTCTTTTTCCCTGATACCCGCTTCGATCATATGCAATTCTTGTGCCAATCGTTCTCCAGCCGAAAAAGCTGCTCCTTGGGTGGCGAGCTACGTGATGTTATTGTGAGCAAATGAGTGATTCGTACGGAATATAAAATTTGTCTGTCATAATGATAAGCTACTTCTGACTAAGTAAGCCATTATTACAAGTACCTTTAGGTCATTGATCTTCTTCTCTAAGTGTTTCAATTGCTGTTTCACTTTCTGCGACTCTAGTATTAAGCTAGAATGAAACATTGAATGAAAACAACCCGTAAATAACGGCAACTGTACTAACTCGTAATAATAAAACTTACTCCTTCGACATACATTCTTGACGGGGCAATTGCGTATATGCCGTCGACTCAGTTATACTGCGACCAAAAGTCACAAACCCGTCACTGATTCCGAGATTAGAAACTGACTGTACACCTCCGTTTGCATCTATTGTGGTGTAGGCTACATATTGCAGACAATTGTTACTTTTTGACAGCAAACATGACGCTTTTGATACAGAAAAGCTACTCACGTTGATTACCGTAATACCAGGATGCCACTGAATTTGTAGCTGGTATGGATCTGAAAGCAGATATGGTAGTTGGCCCACTTTCATTGTATAACCCAGTCGACTGTATACCGTTACTAGACCTAAAAAAATGAATCTAAGCATGTATAATAGAGTTTAAGGAATGTGGAACGTATCTTCTTGTAAGATGTGTTAACTGATATATAAAAACAAATACGATGATGAATATAAGATTCTTATTTGAAATACCGTCGCAAAAATATTTCCTAATACCTCCTTCAATGCAAACCTAAACAAATTTACCTCATTATAGTTTTAGACAACTTGGAAATTGGTCCGTACTTGCTGGGAGGTGATGTGTCGAACGGCACAAACTCGTCATCAAATAGAATGTTATCCGTGCAGCGAAAACTAGTTCGGCAATTTACGTTCACTGGAGGCGTCGTTGGCGTGCCTGGTGAATTGGCCCAAATGGAGAAGTTTGGTGACAGTGAATCGCCTTGGATGTCATAGTTCTGTAATTAACGAAAGCAAAGTATTTGTAAGTATAGGCCGTGTGCGCTATTTCATTCCAAAAAGCTATATTTTTACAACCGTTTTCATTTGCGGTGCTTGCTTGCTAACAATTGTCTCGAGTTGATTTAAAATTTCCTTACGACGTTGTAACAACACGGCTAAAGTTTTAGCCACGGTTCGTTGCTGTAACAAATGAATTATTAGACAAAAATCCTACTGGCAACGCAGTTACATGAGTTTGAAATCTTATACAGTTACATGAATACTATTGTTCCGAAAACGTTGATAGAAAAAATTGCTAGTCGAATATGTTAGTATTACCCTTTTACTATTGGAAACTCCATTCGTTATGCTTGGCGAAACCTGTGACGAGTCCCATACGTTCAGATTCGATGTGTTATAATCAAGTGGTGTCCCGGGCATTATATAATGAGAGCAATGCATATCGATATTTTTTGCGGGTATCATATGTGACAATCCTTGTGCCGGTGGTATCATATAACTTGTCAGAGACCCAACGAAATTGTTTTCATTTGGAACAATAGGATGTTGAATAGGATTGGCTTTACTCAACACGGTGAAAGCTAAAAGAATAATTGATCAACAATTTTTTAAGCACAAGTACTGTTCAAAAATAAGCTAACGAAAATACGTACTATCTCTATGAGCACTATCGTGTGGTTTCATGGAATGATGGGATATATCTTCAGTCTGCTTGAATCCCTTGTTATTGGATATGGCAACAGGTTTTTCAGTTTTTATCTCTGTATTCCCAGTTAGAGGAAGGCCTGATCTGATACTTAACTTTCGATTTTTTGACCTATACCTACACAATTTGTTAAAAGTAACATATATTACATAGTGCATCAGCAGTTGCAACAAAACCATCATTTTACCACACACAGTACATAAGTATTATGGTAAGATGGATTGAACAAAGGATCATAATAACTTACTTGTCTAATTCCATATCGCTGTGGGCAAACGTACAATTTGTGGATCGAGGACATGAGCCCCTAAGAGCAAGATCTCTACACATGCTCACTTTATACTTTGGCTGACCAGGCCCAATATTATGGGCACTGTCTTGCGACTTTCGGTTACCATGTTGTTGTATGAACTCTACTAATGCCGTCACTACAGTTCTAACAGCTTCTAATGCCGCTCGACACTCAGCTAATGTAGGTGGTTCTGTTTCTGTAAATGATATACATATTTTAATATATGATCATCATATTACGTGCGTAACTTGTGGATTATCAAGAAAAAATGTGTGGTACCTGGACTAGGGTCTATCGCTGCTAATAATTCAAGTTGTGGCCTCAGACTACTTAGTTGACTTGGATCTGGTGTACGCTGCAGCGCAATAACAAGTTCTTGAACACTTTGCGCAAAGGACTGCGGAGTTTGTAGTTTGTCTATAATGCTTTGCATGTGAGATTTGTGGCTCGTATCACCATACAGTAACGCCGACCACTGATCCGGTGCTATTCTCAGACCAGCTTCAGTTGCTATCTGTACTATTTGAGCGTCGTGTTCTCTTCGTAAAGCCTCGTAAGTTCGAAATTCTTCTTTTAATTGCATCAGAGAAGAATCTCCTTCTCTTTTAGAAACCTAGAACAAACTCAAAATGCATTCTCTGCTGGGATTGTTACACTGAAAAGACAACAAATCAAACTAAACAATATATCAGTAGTTTACAATGATTAAAATATAAATAAATTGTGTTAAGAAAATGGTAAAGTTTTGACGTACCTTAAAACAACTTGCTCTGTATAAAAGTTGCACAACATGACCAATGCTAGTTTTAGAAGCTTGAGGAAAATGTGGTTCCAAACGTTGAACCACAAACATAACTAACACTTTTCTTGAAAGCGCTGAACCATCTTCAAGAGCCAGGAGAACTAGTTTTAGAACTTCTTCTTGCATTGCTAATGAAGATAAAAGGCACGATTATGAAATCAAATTAGCCAACAATTTATGGAGACTTTTAATATTCAAAAGTTATCTACCTGGACCTAAAAATTGACAACCCCGTGCTCGTACAGCAGCCCACAGGTTTGCACTGAGTTGTTGAGGATTTTGATGTTGAAGTATTAATTCTGTCACAGATCTTTCTCCTAAACTCCTGGCTGCCCTCACAGCACGTGCTCTTCCTTCTGGCTCCACCAATTGACATCCTACTAAGGTTACCAATTTTCTCTGCATTGGCCGTGACACCAGTCCCATTCCTTTAAGGTATATGTTATTCTTCATAAATTATGTCTGTTCACTTTCAAAATGTTATGTTGAAAATGTTTTCACAATACAATGCTTACCTGCCGCAATGGTAGGATTGGTCTGACATGGTTTGAGGTACAATGCAAGCTCTTCGATACAATGTTTGGCCACCAGATAATTGGCATGATCTTCTGGTGGCAGGAGTTTTTGGTAAGCAGTTGTGACATTTGTGGGAATTGAGTTACCCACTAATTGTAATAAAGCTTCATTAACTGGTAATCTTTCGACTTCTGTATTTATTGTGCTCTGAAAGGTAAGAGATTCTCAATGGAATATATATAACTAAGAACATGAGAATTATTTTATAAGATAACTTTTATATTAATGTATATCAAAGATAAATCATACATCGTAGCAACACATACTTGATCAAAAGGACACTGTTTACGATGCAAATTAGCAAGGCACGTCCGACATATGGTATGACCACATCCTAAAGAAATTGGGCCACGTATAGCCACATCAAAATCGTGACAGCAAACTGGACAAGAGAGAAATTCAGTCCACTGTGGTGCCTGTATTGGCATTCTAAAACATAAAATAAATAAGTATTGAACATAATTTACAATAACTGCTTATGTATAAACAACACAAAAATATATTACAATGAAATTTATCTCCTGAATTAATATGTTTAGACAATGTATTGGCACAACAACCGCTACATCAAAAAACACACCTTGAAAAGTATTATCTGCTTTAAATCAAAGTATGTCATCATTAAATGAAAATGACTAAACTACAAATGTGTACCTATGACATTAGAATATATTTTACAAATTTCATTACATATATCTCTAAATCAATTTTTATTATTTTTCCAAACATTGATCTTTTGTCAAAACACAGAATATTTTGCAACTTGTTTATTATCAAATATACTGAGTCAAACATTAATTATGCAAACACATTCCAAAGCAATGCTGATTATGGGTAAATGAAATCTTATCTTTAAAGTATCAACAAAATCGAATGGAAAAACATGCTCCCCAACTAACATTTTCATATTTACGTCGTCATTCGTAAGAACTAATTTTTAATTGTGCATAGGGACCATATTTAAACGCAAGTTGAGCACATTTGGGAAGAATCTTACTTCATACTTTGTTTTACACTTCCGTCACGAATCAATGTGCAATGCCAATCAAATAACCGTGGTCATGGCGGCTATGTATGAATTGTTGAACATATTCCAACTCACGTTCCGCATGCGACATAATGTAACATTCACAGAACTATATCGTCTGCAAAACGTATACCGAACGATGACATCAATGAAAATTTCATACCCAAAACATGTCGTTCTATCATACGCGATTCAACGTCATTCGCTATTTCCCTCGCGCTATCTGCATGGCGGTATCGAACTTTCACGACGTGCTTAGATCGGTCACGAAAGAATATTGTGTCGCCGAACGTTTATCGCGCTAATATCTCTGAATTGTCACGAATTTGCATTGAAGCGCAATTGTGTCAGAGTTCCTCCTGACAACTGTTCTCGACGTATAATTCGTAACTGGTAATCGTGGTTCATTGTCGTGGCGGAACGCTCAGGAATATATAATACGAATGAAAATAACGACGGTACATGCCGAAACGTATTTTCCACTCACCTCGATATAACCCCCGGAAAACATCACATTAATTAGTCATTCACTTCGTACGTAGGTCTGCCATCAGAGCGTGAACAGATGAATCACAGATAATAAGATGAACTCGGTAGCGACCTTCCTCGTTCGTCCACGGTTTTCCACTTTACTGGCACATAGGGGGAAATAATGTAGAGTAAGGATTCGTCGTGACCAGTCGTGACCGCATTTGCTTTACAATGTGATCGTGCCTAAAAATGATTCGCTATCGAGTCGCAACAGATGTCACTAGTGTAATGTTAAGTCTGATTTATATGTGGAAGGTAGAGGTTTTGCGCAGTTACATGCATTTTTTTTTTGCAGGATTTACGCTTTAGCAAAAGAGAAAAAAGATTAAATCTTTTATATTATTCAATTCGAGTATCTGTTAATGATTGCGTTTTTCTGTTCATTTATTCATTGCGACGCGTATTTAACATAATGAAAAGAAAATAATAGATTCTTCACAAAATCGTCTTAATGTTATTTCTTTATCAATACAAACAAATGTTTTGTAATTTAGCAGGAAATTGTTCATCGATTTGACGAAATTCAAATGCACACTGGTTCCTTTCAGATTTCATATCGATTTCATTGTAGAATATTCCTTGCAGGTATAAAGTCGTTTTCATTCTCCCCAATGCTTCAATCTTAATAAAATGATCCTTTGCTTTGTCAAGTGCTTTTGTAGCGTTCAAAATCATAGACTTTCTTGTTTCTGCAGGGGTAAGGGGTGCCGTGGCCACTAAACATTTTGCATACAAGACAAAAGCTCGTCCTTGATCATAACAACTACCATGCGCTAATGTTTGTATAATCGCTTCATCTACTAGAGTCATAGCCAGAGTAGGCATACCCATCACAATCTACAAATTTGAAAAATATATGTACATAATAAACAGCAATATGCACTATGTATACTCTATACAATAACAATGTTAACCCATATAAGTTGCAGTAGACAGGTTTATGGAAACAACGAAAAATACTTTACCTGTATGTTTGCAAGATGCATTTTAATTAAAACTTCGTAAAATGATAAATGATTACGTGTAGCCAATTCTAATGCTCTGTTAAGGTGAACCAAAGAATTAACACCAGCTACTCTATTTTCTGCTGATGCAGAAGCGCATGTTATTTCACTTAAGAGAATCATAGCTCGGACTTTGTTCTGTGCCGTTATGTTAGGTTCCTTTTCAATCTTGTCAACGTATTCAAGTGCTTTTGGATAATCCTCTTTAGCTAAACAGACTTCAGCAAGTCTGGAAGACAAAAAGAGTATATGTGCTGTGTACATTTTTTACGCCATATTTAGTCAGTTTTTGCTACCTAAATTTACACTCCAGTGGATCCAAACTGGATATATGTGATGCTATCGCCTCTGCCTCACTCCATTTTCCATGTCTCATCATTTGCGTAAATATGTACAATTGTTCACTTAGCATCCATATCTAATGTGTAGTAATATAATAAAAATAAACACGAACAAAATTGCACTCTTGTACAACATGTGAAAAATTTGTGTATTATTAGCAAACCTTATTGCATGGCTCGTTTGGAAACCTGTCCTTAGCGTGAGCAAGAATTATGTCAACAAGATTATATTCGCCAAATTCTACGAGGATATTTGCAATGTTTATAACCGCCTGACAAGTTGACGGGCCGTTGAACATTTGCTGTTTCTTATCGCCGGTATTGTGAAGGAGTAGTAGTTGTGCGCAAATTGATGACATTTCTACCTTCCCGTAATAGGCCCAAAGTGCTGATTTTTCAGCATATGTCATTGATACTAAGTCAATCATAGAATGTTGACAATTTAACACATCTGATTTTATCAGTGTCTGAAATCAGGCTGCTGTTATGTCCATGCAAAATATGTCAAAGATATTTTTGTTTATCGATTTTGTCAATAAACTAATATCATACCTCAAACACCTGCACAGGGTTTTTTGCTTCCAAAGCAGAATTATGAGCATATGCGATCAGACCTAAGCCTGTTGTGTGAGTAATTCCTAACATGCTTGCCTTACCCACGGATCTATCTATTAACGGTCCTCTATGTAACAAAAATATACACATAATGTAACTTTGCATTAATACATGTCACTAGTTGCACTTAATAGTCCTGCAAATCTTACTTTTGTTCTGTACTTAAATGATACATCCATGCGTGTGCAAGTTGTAGACATACATTATCCCCAGCCTCCTGTGCCATCATAATAGCTTCTTTCAATGCACATAGAGCAACTTGTCTGTGATATTTAAAAAAAGTGTCAAACATTAAGTGTATGCATATACATACATAATTTTTCCATAAAAATAATCTGATAAATGTTGTCATACTTGTGACCAAACTGAGCATGTAAAACAGCTAAATTTAAAGCAGCATATCTGAAGGTACGAGTTCTGTCTTCAGAAGTTGAGTGGTTTTCCAATGGTGCCAGTCTATCAAAACAGTGATAAAGACTATCTATTGCCCCACAGTATTCATTAACTCGTAAGCAATTCAGGTAACTTAAATAATGCTGCAGAAAAAAGTTAACAAAAGTGAGGGTAATGCAAAAACATAATACATATACAAATTACTTCTCCTTACCAAATAGTACTCACAGCTTCTGCATAATAAGGACTACAGCTGAGAAGTTCTCTTACAAGAGCTTGTAATTCTGTAGGTGGTATAGCTTTGTGTTCATCAGTTTGCAAGGCATGAGCTTGTTGTGCAACAAGTAATTCAGCCTGTCTTCCACCCCAAGCAGTTTTAGGCTTTTCATGAGCATCTCTGTAAAAAGTGTATTAAAAAAAAAACCAGTATGCATTAAATTTACCTTATTAAGCGAATAATACTGACTTGCTAGAATATGATTCATCTACTTTCAAACTTGTAGTATCTGAGATAGCTGTATTTTCAACATTGCCCCTTTTTTCAATATATTTCTTGAGGGCATCATACAATGCAATAACCTGGTCAAACGATAGCTTTTCAAAGAAAATTATTATTCTTCTCACGTATAAACCAAGAACAGAGTTCTTATTCAATGCAGGTAATGAAAGAGAATGATCCAAAGCAGGTTTCATAAGACGCCCTAAACTCTCAAAAAGATTTAATAATCCTTCAATGCTCTCTGCTTTCAAAATATTTAATTGAACTTCCAATTGATGTGCAAACCGATGTAGTAAGTATTCCGGTGAAGAAAGTATGTTTAACAAAGCAGTTAATTCCATGTCTGGGGACTAAAACATAATATTGTATAGAACAAAGTAATTTCTTCTTAATTTAATCAATGTTTTATTTTAATATAAATACCTGAATAATTTTTAAAGCAGCGAAACAAAAGTCGCGCCTTTCCACGATTGCTACAAAAAATGTATTGTTATTATCATAAAGATCGATGGATTTAAAAACGTCACCAATCAAACAGAAGTAATAGAATGCACAATTACCTTTTATATTTTCATTACAATACTCTTTTATTAATACCACAGTAGCGATTTTGTAAGGAGTTAGATTCTCTTTTTGAATTTTATTCATATTTCCATCAATGTTCATTAGATCTTTCGACATTGTAAGATTTACTAGTTGTTCTTACAACATAATATTGTTTATAGCGTCGTATGCAGAAGGGTTATGTTTACCGGGTTCATCCCAGTTCATCCTAAAAGCATTGACATATGTATGTGCATACATACATATGTGTGTTTAGTGCAGTTTAGTGTAAGTGAATTTGGACAAGGTAAACTAGTTTTTAACCAAAAATGAAATTTAAAATAGGCGGTATTATGTATCTGCTTAACGTACCTTTTTTCAATGATGTATTCATTTTTATTGCTAAATAATAATATTATTTATACCACAGTATAAAAAGAAATGGATACAACTTAGTAATCGTCTGTTTTGTCAAACAGGTTAATAAATATGACGACATTGCATGCACGAATGAAAATTTATAAGTGCTGAAGTAAATAAAAGAATGGAAAATAAATTTTATATGTCGTTTAGAATACATACGAAAAGTGAATACCCTTATCAAGGAAAAACGATGTATTGACATTTTTTTAATTGAATACCTTAATTTTTTGGAAACTGTTCTTCCTGCAATAATGATACAAACATTTGTATTTTTTGACTTGGAAACAACTGGCCTGATCCAAGGAAGTATAATGCCACACATTACAGAAATGTCATTAGTTGCAGTGTCTCGAAATAACTTATTGAATGCAACAGATGATTTGCCAAGAGTTTTACACAAGCTTCTATTACCAATTCATCCAAAAGTAAAAGTTCCAAGAATGGTAGAATTATTTACAAGTATGTTTTGCCTTATCTCTTATTGTCTCTTGACTTGAAAATGGTTATAAATGTTTGATTTTTGCAGATTTATCTAATGAAAATTTAAAAGATGCTCAATATTTTCACCAAAGCACATACAATTTAATGCAATGCTTTCTTAATCAATTGGCTCAGCCAATTTGTTTTGTAGCACATAATGGTATAAATTTTGACTACCCCATTTTACTAAATGAAATCAAATGCATTGATGAGGTAGATATTAAATACATTAAACTTCAATATGTTAAAATATTTTGTTTGTGCATAATTATATATTTTCATTTTAAAGACTTTCAGTGACACCATATTATGCATTGATACTCTTCACTTATTCAAAGAGTTCTTCTGCAAAAGTACGACTGACAAACATTCAGACACTGTGAATGCAACAAATTCTTCAATCAGTTCTGCTCATAAAGAACTGGATTATCTTTTAAATGATGGTCATGACAAAGAGTTGATTGCAGCATTAGATTCTGTTATGACGGAGTGTTGTATGCAAACAACACATACTTTGTTACAATCTGAAAAACAACATCAATCTTCCAATGAGATAACAAATATAGGTTGTAATGAAGAGCAATCTTTTAACGAATTGAGTTGTAAAGAT
Organism: Anoplius nigerrimus; assembly: GCA_914767735.1. Classification (NCBI taxonomy): domain Eukaryota; kingdom Metazoa; phylum Arthropoda; class Insecta; order Hymenoptera; family Pompilidae; genus Anoplius; species Anoplius nigerrimus. Next base: position 14,609,574 of record OU612078.1, read on the forward strand.
AAGACACCAACAAACAAACATTATTCTGCCATGCAAGCTGTTAATGAAAAAACACCTGAGGCACAATTGATCAAATTAGATAATATGCAAACATGTCCTCCATACAGAAAAGGAAAACATGTTAGAAGAAAATTAAATTTTATGCACTGCCAACCTCCAAATTTTAAATTGGGTACTCTTTACACTCATATGTTAGGTGGGACAGCAAAGCACCTGCATACTGCAGAAGGAGATTGTCTTAGCATGCTTTGTTGTGCAATTAAAATAGCGTCTTTTTTTGTTGAATGGGCTGATATTAATGCAGTACCACTAGTTCATTATAATAAAAAATAATTGTTGTACATGTATAATTTTTATACATACTATAAACAAGTGACCTATGTTTGGAATGATTCATTGCATGTAATCATTTACATACATTGCTAGTTTGTCATAGTTGCACAACAATATAATATAGACAAAGGAGCACATGCAATACTAGAACCTGTATTTTTTTCTTTACTACAATTTAAACAAACAGGTTTATTATTTAGCTTTTTTATCGATTTTATGTTCCAGTTAAGTATAATTGTATAAAAACAATATTTTTAACTATAGCAACATGCCACTAATTTTACTGTGAGATGTTTATCTTTAACTTACAAAGTCCAAACATTTGCTAAAAATAGTCTAAGCATGTCTTGAGTATATATTGTTTAAACAAAGATGTTAAGGATTTATACTAATAAGCACATAAACACCACATTTTTTGCTACAGACGTTTAGTATGTAAAAATAATATATGCTTCTGCATGCATCTTGATAAGTTTAGATAATATTGTATAAAATTCTGTAAACCTATATAACATATCAAACTATATGTTTTATATTATAAATTTTTATGAAAAAATAAAAACAGGTTGAAAACATTATTGATAAATAATTATTATAAATATTACTTTCCCAATTTAGTTTAGTTATTGGTTTGATGCATATAAAGTGCAATTTTTATAATGACAATTTTTAGTAATATATGCATAGTTTACAGTTTGCAGTCAACACCATGGTTTGAACAGGTATTTATTGAGTGTTTATTGTTGAAATCCACATGGGACATTACAAAACCATGACAGATTGTCAGAGAAATGTTGCAAAAATCTTTGGAAATCTGCTTTTACCAATTATACTCTTGTCAATAAAATTTGAAGCCGATAATTTTAGTGGCAGCATATAATTCCAGTCATATAAATATGCAATTGAAATTATGTATGCAGTGTAAAATGGTTGCAACAAAAAAACATTTCTCAATTACAATCGTATTAATAATTTCCACAAACCAAGTATTCAATATTCATTATTTTTATTTTATTATCTTTATTCATTTTAATATTTAATGTATAATAAGTATAACATATTTTTCTACTGATATCCCTACACCAGAGTCAGCAAGAATGACAGTTGTCAACTGTCCACATTCAAAAGTTGAAGAATCTGGAAGGATCAGTAAGAATCTAGAAGATCCTTTTAGTAATTTTTATTGACAACAAATAGTATTTATTCCTTAACATCATATTTGTATGTTCTTTGAATATTCCATATGCGGGAAAATTTTGTGCAATATTTATAAACACATTTTCGGTGCATAGCACGCGTTTAAGCATAGCGCGTTCGTATGAATTACTTGTTCTGGTTCTTATTATCGCATCACCGCGTACAGAATTGTAGCAGTTACGAAATATAGAGTAATATTGACTAATGCATATGCAACATTATACGTAGAACAGTTCAGGTTTGCGACCTCTCTAAAGTTCCAGGTCTTAATAATGTGCATCGATGTGCATACACCAAACTCAATCTTGGAATGGAACGATTCTGTGTTACTGACAATGAAAATTAAAGGCGCATATTCAAGACGTGAAATAGGAAATCAAAACTTAAGCACATCTTTTGTCAATGTTTATGCAGAATTGCAATAATAGACGTAAATTGTTGTGTCTTTTGTGGGTACCAAACTTGTGCACTGCGTATGAATTAGTTTGGAGTTACTGTATGTAAATTTGCGCGGCGATGCAACACGTGTAATGATGTATGTACTTCATGCCCGCATGAAAATATTTACGCAAGCAAGACGTCAAGTAAAAAGAAGACGGGCTCAACGACTAAAACGAAAAATTTCAACAAGTATGTTCTGTTTGCGTTATATATTAAGATTTCATAAACGTAAAGAGTAATTTATGTGTAATCAGTCAATGATGCAAAGAACTTACGTATGGTACAATACGTAACATAGTATAACTTGTACCTAACCTACAAGTTTTATAAATAATGATACATTGTCAATGAACGCTTATCTTTGACAGCTAGTTTCTATTATTTTATTTGTACAGAAGATACACGATGGTCGATTCGGACGATGAGAACGATAAGGATATATCCTCGGGGATTAACATGACTGGCTTTCTATTTGGTAATATCGATGATAATGGCCAGTTAGAGGATGACATCCTTGATCCTGAGGCAAAACAACACTTGGCTTCGTTAAGTCGGCTTGGTCTGAGTTCTTTGATTCGTGAAATGATGCCAAATGAAAGTCTTAATGAAGAAAACGACAATGATTCTGATGCAAATGGTGGGGAGCAGAATATAACAGAGAGTGAAAAGGATATAGATTACTTAGCAAAGTCACCAACTGCACTTGATTTTTCTGACATAAACGAATTAGCAGATGACTTGCATGATGATACCATTATAAACAATACATATGAACGAAAAAATGATAAAGAAAACGTGGATTACGATGCAGATGATGAAGAAGTTGTAAATAAATCTGATACTCAACTAATGCCACCACCACCCATTCCGGAAGAAAAAGAACCACTTACTGCAGAAGAGGCAGAGGCAGCTCATCAAAGAAAATTGGAAACTCCACTAGCTTCTATGTTACCTTCAAAATATGCGAATATTGATGTAACAGAATTATTTCCTGATTTTCGCGCTAATAAGGTGCTCCGGTTTTCAAGGTTGTTTGGGCCTGGAAAGCCAAGCAGTTTACCGCAGATATGGAGAAGTGTTAGAAAAAGGAGAAAAAAGAAACGGCATCATGATATCCGTGATTCTGATTCTGGTTCTGATCAAGATGAAAGGAAGCCTAAATTTAAAGGTTGGATTGTGCAGTATGCTCCAGATCCAAGCCCAGACATGTGCTGTTCGGATGATGAAAACAAATTGCTTCTACCTATAGAAGATAAAGAGCAATTAGGAAAAACAGGGGAAAGCGGAGAAAATGGTGACATGGGTCCAAAAGTTGCTGATTGGAGGTTTGGTCCTGCACAACTTTGGTATGACATGTTGGAAGTGCCAGAAACTGGAGATGGTTTTAATTATGGATTTAAAATGCTAGACGGTATAGAAGAACAAAATCATGCAGCTAACCCTGAAGAATTTGCGGATGATGCTTTTTTAATGGTATCACAGCTCCATTGGGAAGATGATGTTGTTTGGAATGGTGATGACATAAAACACAAAGTGATGCAAAAGCTCAATAGTAAAAACATTGCAGCTGGTTGGGTACCATCAAGTGGTAACAGGACTGCACAGGCATTTAGCCAACCTGGTAAAGGTGCACCAGTACCAGTAACACCAAACGTTAGATTGGCAACATCTCAAATAGCAACACCTTTGCATATGCAGTCACAGAAAAACAAACTAAACATGGGAAAGGGTGGACAACAACAACAGCGTGAAGAAAATTATGATGATACTTGGTATTCTATTTTTCCAGTAGAAAATGAGGAATTAGTATATGGTCTTTGGGAAGAAGAAGTCATTTGGGATCCAGAAAGTATGAAAAAAATTCCAAAGCCAAAAATACTCACCTTAGATCCTAATGATGAGAACATTGTTCTCGGAATACCTGATGACATTGATCCTGCACTTCTCCATAAAGATAATGGCCCACAACCAAAAGTAAAAATTCCACATCCGCATGTAAAGAAAAGTAAATTGTTGCTAGGAAAAGCAGGAGTTATTAATGTTCTTGAAGAAGATACTCCACCTCCACCACCAAAGTCACCAGATCGAGATCCTTTTAACATATCAAATGATACATATTACATGCCGAGATCTTCAGAAACAACGTTGCGTCTGAAAGTGGGAGGTGGTAATTTGATACAACATAGTACTCCTGTTGTTGAGTTGCGTGCACCATTTGTTCAAACTCATATGGGGCCAATGCGTCTTCGAAACTTCCACAGACCCCCGTTAAGACGTTTCAGTTATGGCCCCCTTGCTCATCCAGGTCCACACGGTGTGTTGCCATTATTGAAACATATCAAGAAAAAGGCAAAGCAAAGGGAGCAAGAGCGAATTGCATCTGGTGGTGGTGATGTGTTCTTCATGAGAACTGCGGAAGATTTAACAGGAAGAGACGGAGAAGTTGTTTTAGTAGAATTTTCTGAGGAGCATCCACCTTTGATGAATCAAGTGGGCATGTGTTCCAAAGTTAAAAACTATTATAAACGGAAAGCGGGTAAAGACCAAGGTCCACAAAGATACAAGTATGGAGAAACAGCGTATGCACACACTAGTCCATTTTTGGGAATACTGACACCGGGTCAAAGTATTCAAGCAATTGAAAATAATATGTACAGGGCACCAATTTATGAACACAGAATCCCAGAGAGTGACTTACTAGTTATTAGAACTAGGTAATGCAACTTGTAATTAAATCTGGATAATGTGAAACATTTTTATCTGTTGTATTCTTCCGCAGACAACAGTATTACATACGGGAAATAGATGCCTTGTTCGTGGCTGGTCAAGAATGTCCATTATATGAAGTGCCTGGTCCAAATTCGAAAAGGGCAAACAATTTCGTTAGAGATTTTCTCCAAGTGTTCATATACAGGTTGTTTTGGAAATCTCGTGATACACCAAGAAGAATCAAGATGGATGATATTAAGAAAGCTTTTCCATCACATAGTGAGAGTAGTATCAGAAAACGGTTGAAGCTCTGCGCTGATTTTAAAAGAACAGGTATATCTATAGAATGTTTAGCCATTGAAAGCAAGTAACAGAAAAAATTAATATAGATACTTCCACGTATGATAACAGGGATGGATTCTAATTGGTGGGTAATAAAACCGGACTTTAGATTGCCTACAGAAGAAGAAATTCGTGCAATGGTCTCCCCAGAGCAGTGTTGCTCGTACTTTAGCATGATAGCAGCAGAACAACGGTTGAAAGACGCTGGCTACGGCGAAAAGTTTCTTTTTACGCCCCAAGATGACGACGACGAAGAAATGCAATTAAAGATGGACGATGAAGTAAAAGTTGCACCGTGGAATACTACACGTGCATATATTCAAGCTATGAAAGGAAAATGTCTACTACAGCTTGCTGGTCCAGCTGACCCTACAGGATGTGGAGAAGGTTTTTCTTACGTTCGAGTACCAAACAAACCTACAATTAGCAAGGTTTGCTACGCATGTGTATATTCAATTGATGCATTCATATTGTTCTTTGCTGTGCTAGAAAAATTACTCATGCTTTGATTTGTAATATTGTTTACCTTTATTCCTTACAAACAGGAGGAACAGGAAGCACAACCGAAGAGAACTGTAACCGGAACGGATGCGGATTTGCGAAGACTATCTTTGAATAACGCTAAAGCTTTATTGAGAAAATTTGGTGTGCCAGAAGAAGAAATTAAGAAATTGTCTCGATGGGAAGTTATAGATGTTGTTAGAACACTGTCAACAGAAAAAGCAAAAGCTGGTGAAGAAGGTATGACGAAATTTTCGCGGGGTAATCGTTTCTCAATCGCTGAACATCAAGAGCGATATAAGGAAGAGTGCCAAAGAATTTTTGATCTCCAAAATCGAGTTCTCTCTTCCAACGAAGTATTAAGTACTGACGAAGGGGAGAGTTCTGAAGAAGACAGTTCTGATATAGAAGAAATGGGCAAGAATATCGAAAATATGCTGTCCAATAAAAAAACCAGTACTCAATTGTCTCTTGAACGAGAAGAGCAACAACGTCATGAGTTGCGTAAAATTATGATGGGTGAAACACAGGATCAAGATAAAAAGAGCAAGGAAAAGAAGAAAGACGACGAAGAGGACAGCCCTGTCAACAATTTTAATGCACAACAGGGGCGTGTTCTCAAAATTTATCGTACTTTTAGGAATGGAGAAGGAAAAGAGTTTACCAGAGTTGAAATAGTGCGAAAGCCGGCCGTAATAGACACCTACATAAAAATCAGAAACTCTAAAGACGAAACGTTTATTAAGCAGTTTGCGACTCTGGACGAGGCGCAGAAGGAAGAAATGAAGAGGGAAAAACGGCGTATTCAAGAACAATTGAGGAGAATCAAACGCAACCAGGAGCGTGAACGAATGCTTGGTGGTCCCATAACAACGCCGATTAGCACAAATAACATTTTTGATCGTAGCAGTACCAATACCCCTACCACAACTTCCTCAGCCAGTATCCTTCCATTTAGTAGTTTTCAATCCACTTCCCCAGCTTCTAAGCATCCTAAACCTGAAATATCTCCTTCTAAACGTAAGAAACCTAAACTGAAACCAGATCTAAAATTAAAATGCGGTGCATGCGGTAACGTAGGTCATATGCGTACAAATAAAGCTTGTCCGTTGTATCAAAACAGTTTAACTACAGCACCGGTTAATGTAGCTATGACAGAGGAGCAAGAAGAGGAAATCGAGAAACAACTTAATACAGACGATCAGGATCTTGTTAACGTTGATGGAACCAAAGTGAAATTGTCGTCCAAGCTTATCAAGGTATTCCTTTAGTATCTGTATGGGCGAAACTGTATAAGTGCACCTAACTATGTATTTCCATTGTACTAGCATGCAGAAGAAATGAAGAGGCGTACGTTGCTTCTGAAGGTACCGAAGGAAGCGGTTAGCTCAAAGAAACGCAGGAGAGCTACAGGTGATGATCATTGTGACTATCTCAAGAGACAGCAAAGGCCTGCAAACAGGCGCAGGACTGATCCTTTGGTTGTTATGTCAACTATGTTGGAAAGTATATTAAATGAAATGCGTGATCTGCCAGACGTTCAACCATTTCTATTTCCCGTCAATGCAAAGGTAACGCCTACATAGCGAACATATATATTGCAATGTGAGTTATATTCTAATATGTAACATTTATTTAGGCCGTTCCAGATTATTATAAAATTATACAGAGGCCTATGGATCTACAGACAATTCGAGAAAATCTGAGACTCAAAAAATACCAAAGCAGAGAAGAATTTTTAGCCGATGTGAATCAGATCGTTGAAAACTCGACGCTTTATAATGGAGCTAAAAGTTCTTTGACAGTTGCTGCGAAGAGAATGCTGGAAACATGTGTAGATAGACTTGGTGAAAAAGAGGAGCGTTTGATGCGACTAGAGAAAGCAATTAATCCATTATTGGACGACAATGATCAAGTAGCTCTGACGTTTATTTTGGATAACGTCGTAAATAACAAATTGAAATCTATGACCGAGGCATGGCCGTTCCTCAAACCTGTAAATAAGAAATTGATTAAAGATTACTACACCGTTATTAAACGACCTATGGATTTAGAAACAATATCGAAGAAAGTTTCTGGTAGGTATATGCCCATGTACCTGTATACTCGATCAAGAACATGATAATGTTATAATATTTACGGTTTCAGCTCATAAATATCATAGTCGACACGATTTTATGAGAGACATGGAACAAATTCTTGAAAACTGTACAATTTATAACGGAAAAGATTCGCCATTTACTAACAAAGCTGAGCTTTTGGTTAAAGTTTGCAAAGAAACGCTAGATGAGGTAACGTTGTTAAAAACTTGTTCCGCATTTAAAATTCTTTGATTCAGTGGAAACAGAATTGAAACAATTGAACATAAATGTAATATGTTATAGTATGACGAGCATTTGACACAATTGGAAAATAACATTCTATTGGTACAAAAGAGAGCAATGGAACAAGCAGACATCGATTCATCGTGGCTGGGACCAGACGAGGAAAACTACACAATTGTGGAGCCAGAATTTCGAGGGGTAATGTTTTTCATGACATTGGAAACTTGTAACAGTTGCTGATTAGCGTATTTAACATAAATTTTACGAGTTGTTCATGTCTGTAGAGCCAGACAAGTTCGCCAGAAAATCCGTTTGGGAAATCCAACATGGATGACTTCGATTTCGTGGATGTGGAAGGGGATATGGAGAATGAAGTTCCGAGAAACGGACATTCAAAGAAAAAAGACGTTCTCGAAGAAGGTAAACTGTTACTTGTGTATATACATGATTAGTAACTGCATTGTAAATAACACTCAATATTTACAGACCTGCAATTCTCCAGCGAGGACGAATTTGATGAAGTACCTTTCGGAACTGATGAACACTCCGAACCTGGCCAAATGGAAACACTTGAGTTAAATGAAGTCCGGGAAAGCAGCAGCGTGGTTCTAGCTGATGATGACAGTCAACAAGCTGCCGAAGCAATGGTGCAATTAGGAAATGTTGGTTTCTACGTAGGAGAGCAGCAATTGCTTCAGCAAGGCGGTAAAGAGAAATTAATATATAATCATTATACGTCCAACCGTTGCAACATAAAGTAAGAAATATAATTAACTTTGTCTTATGCAGACGAAAGTATGGATGTGGATCCAAATTATGACCCATCCGACTTTCTGCTTGCTGGGTTGCCTGCTAGGGACGATAAAGATGGTAATAAAATTCAAGATGATCTAGCCGTGTCCGAAAGTGATGAGGATACCGAAAATAATGCCTCTCAAGCAAAACAACAAACACTGCCTCAGCCAGAAGAAGATGTTGGTGGTGATTTGTGGTTCTAAGTGCGTATACACATACCTTCATTCAACAATTTTACACCTGCGCACCTTTATATTCAATCGAATTTAGCGAATATACTTGTGTATTACGTGTTGTAAAGGTTATAGTGTTAAATATTTTTCATTGCAATGGAAAAAGGTCAAAGTACGAAAGTTTTGATTCTTATTTAGGTATACTATATTTTGTAACATAACATCCTGAAATTGTTCGTTAGTGTTGAATATGTTTATGTATGTACATATAGAATAAAATTACTGTTCTTTTACTTTTAAGACATGAATAATTTACATTTTTGAACATATGATAAGAGATACATGCAGAATTGCGTGCATTATCGGATAATTGTGAAGTAGAATATAAATGAGATAGTTATGAAAGCATCCTTTTGGTTGGAGAGACTATATTCAGGTGTAATAACATAAGAAGTAAAAAAGAATGTTTTTTAGTACCATGTTAAAAATTACGGACTGTAAAATTTTCTATGTTTACTGACGTGCAACAATGATTACCGATGATGATCTTGCACGGAAGATGGATGAAATACGAAAAAATTGTTTCAATAGTATGTTAATTTCGCCGACGTATTACGACAAAGCGTTAAATGTTATCGAAAGAATTCTCCGTCACGCAACAAGGCATCAAATGCAAGCATATAACCCCAATATTATTGTGTTATGTATTGTCAAGATTCTCCTTTATTATAATGGAAGCTTATTTACGAAAGAAAGAATATGCGACTGGTTGAAACATCGAAAAATACGCATTGCTAGAGAATGCTATTATGGTATATTAAAAATATACATTCCTGAAAAATCAAACGAACTTTTAGATGCTATTATCACTGTAATCTTCCTAGACAGATTGTGGGAATTTGAAACGTTTTGCTTTGAAATCATATACTACTCGTTAGTATATGGTGCTAGTGCATCAATGATGTTTCATATGATGTGGGATAAAGTAGAATCACCTTATGTTAATGTGGAGGATGCTAGGGCAATTATAAGAATTTTATATGAACTATTGGACTTATATGTCTGGCCCAACACAGCAGATACTGCTACTGTTGTTGAAAGGATGTTGAAAATGTTTTATATGAGTATTACAGCAGCAGGGGCAAGGGCATCTGTTAAATGGCAGGCATATGCTACCCTCAAGAAAGGTGTAGAAGTTTGTGTGAGAAATGTAATTAAACATTTGGGTAACAATCACCTCATGATTATTATAGCTCATATGTGTTCCTGGACAGTAGAAGGCATTATGAAAGATGAAATAATTTTAGATTTTAGCAGCATTCTTGAATATGCTGCTTATATGTATCAAGGAACACTGTACGAAACAACTTTGTCCCCAAAAGTATTTCCTATACTGATGCAAATGATAGCATCGCCAAGTAAAATTATCAACTTACTTGGAAACAGAGTTATACAGTATTTACTTGACAGGAAAAATAACAAATCTAATTTTGATACACCAAAGATATTTTTTGAAAATACATATTTTGATTTAAAAATTGGCAAGTGTCATAAAGAAGATAAGACGTTTATGAGACGAAATCGCGAAATTTTGCATGACAGTTTATTAAAAAGTATGATAACTCATTCAGCTTCTCGCATGAATTTGGAAACCACATACTGCACAATATGTTTAATTGCAGTCGAAGTGCCATGTGGCTTTACAGCAGCTGCAGTTGTGTGTCTTGCTATGAATTTGCAGGATTTGACACTACAGCGGCATACTGGTAGTCGTGAAAATGCTTTTCATATACATGCAACAGTCATAGCTATAATGTCTCTTATATGTTGGATTCACAAGGCAAAAGTGTTTTACGCGTATATTAATAAAATAATGATGGAAAGAGCTCAATGGGCTCCTCATTTAAATCCACCCATTCAGTCCCAATACCATTTCGCTACACATCACATTCTGTGGAACAAACCGGAGTTATTCTTCGTAGATTGGGAAGCACGATACGGTCTTTGGAAATGTTTTCGACTCCGTGACAGTAATGACGATGACATAAATAATCAGAACAACGCGTAGATTACATAGTAAGTTATAGTAATAAATGGACCGCTTTATTTAAATTTACCGCCATTCCATGTCCCTCTTACTGAATTCCAAATTAAAATTCAATTCAATGTTTTACGGCCAATGTAATGTTAGACTTGAACAAAATCATCGCTTTAGTAATAAAATTGCTGCGAAGTATTTATTGTTCCACACGTATTGATAAGTAACAGTAAATAAACAATTCGCCTGGCATCATTTGAAGGCGCTATACTACATTCCAGTTTACCCGCATATGCATTCGCTTCTTTAACCATTTTGCAGTTATATGATTAATGGAATACTTGTTTTACAAATTAGCAATAGTATAACCAATAGCGTAACGTCTCATGGAGTGAGAGATACATCGTAGTTTTACAAAATTCAATAAACGTTGCAGCGATGATTTTTTAACGACAAATGTTATTGGCAATAATAATCGTATTTATGTGTCTAACGAGCTAATACTGATAACGTTCCACTGTAATTTCGGTTGGCTCATCGTGAAGATCTCAAAAGTGCATTTTGGCGAGTTAATATCATCAGGTATAGTGACGAGTAATATATATGTATATATATTTTTTAATTCCAGTACTCTCTTAATTGGAATTATCTCTTGTAGTGATGAATACAATTAACAATATTGAAACTAATATGATTATTATACGTTTCATATGAAAAGTAAACAATTCGTTATTTTAGATTAGAGACAATGTCTGGAGAACAGTTTTCATTGGTATGGAACAGTTTTCCAAGAAATCTATCTTCTGGATTATACACATTGCTGACAGACGAACAACTTGTTGATGTTACACTTGCTGCAGAAGGGCAGATATTACGAGCACATAAATTAATCTTATCAGTTTGCAGTACCTATTTTAGAGAGCTTTTCAAGGTATTAAACAGGTTGTCCTAATTAAATAGGAAATATAAGGTATAAAATGTACTTTGTGTAATGCTTTAGGGAAATTCTTGTAAACATCCTATTGTCATATTAAAAGATGTCAATTATCGTGACTTATCTGCCATGTTACATTTCATGTATCAAGGGGAAGTTAATATTAAGCAAGAGGATATTGCAAGTTTTTTAAAAGTGGCAGAGACATTGCAAATAAAGGGTTTAACCACAGGGTGTGATGAGGTACGTTAATTATAAGTCTTTAAAAACTTTTTAAATTTATAGAGCATATTTGTAGATTTTCTTTGTGTACCTACACCTGTTATTTTTATAATAGAAAATTGAAGAATCTGTGACAAAAAGTGTTGAAGAGGAACTGGATGATGTCTTTGATACAGAGAAAACAGATTTTCCAATGTGTAATGCGGACGTTCAAGCACCAGACAAACCAAATCAATCCTTGGAATCTCAAGAAGAATCACATGAACAAAACATGAACATGAATTCTGCATTACAAGTGTGCCAGTATGGTAAAGAAGATGTAAACACTAACAATATTGTCTGTCATGAGAAGTCTGTTTCTAATGTGGATTACATACCACAAAATACACACATGTTCTTTAACAAGAGATGCAGAAGTACGGAAACCCAAAATACAACAAATGAGCTGCTTAATCGTCCAACTGGGATAAGTGAATCACAAAAGCCAAAGCATGAACCGTTAGATTATACTCTAGAATCTGATGTGGATACAGTGTACAAATCATATGTATCAGATAAAATACCATATCAAGCAGAGGATAATATACAGAGACAAGGTATTTAAGTAAAATCTCTTTTTTTTATTGCATGCATGCATTCAAATTAATGCAATCAGTAGAATGGAATTGAAATAATGTTTTGAACCTGGAATATGCTCCATTTCCTGACCAGTGTTACTTCAGTAAAGAAACAGTGGCTAAGGTTTGATACAGAACATTTTCACAAATAAGTGTATGTGTTGATCGGAAAGACGTAACACACATCTAATGGATGCAGTAACCTCTTAAGCACTTGTATTCATTACTTTTTATTACAACAATTCTTGCATGATGTGTGTGTGTGTGCGAGTGTATGTTCAAATATATATTTTCAAATTCAATGTCAAATTGATCACATTATGGATGTTTTTGCTGTTTTATAACTTTATGTATATACAAGTCAACAATGATTGTTTTTTACAGATTTTGTACCAGATACACAGTTAGTTCCTTACAGTCAGAATTCTCAAAATCAACAATTTGGTACGTTGTTTATATTTTTCTTTTATCAAATTTATTCATGATGCAGTGTCATATATTTCAATATTCGTAAAATGTTTGAAATACTAGATATGCTTCTTCTTTATATCCTTCTCACATAAAAAGTATTAATATACTCTCATTCTAACAGACAATTTGTTTGATTGGCATTTGTATTAATCAATTTTTTCATTTTATATTAAATTTGAATTGAAATTTTATGCATATTATATTAATTGATATTATAAAACATTCGATGTGTCCATGAATTTTATGTGACAGCCCTACAAAATGAGTTCCCCTATGACACAACAAATTATGGCAGAGGAAGGCGGACTTTGAAAGGTATTCCTAACAGTAGCTTGCCCTTGGAAACTACGTTGCGGGTGGTTTCCGAATTGGGACCGACATTACGTATGGAAAGGGGTAAGGTCATCAGGATGTATTCGTGCCCTTGGTGTCTTCGTCATTTTACGCGTAAGGAAAACCTTAAGCTTCATGTTCGATATATTCACGGTCCGCTTGAAAGTCTCACGTGTAAGCTTTGTGGTAATAAATATAAGAATAGTAACAGTTTGCGTGTACACTCCTACCTCTATCATAATGCCAAGCGGGATAAACACAATAAACCACTCGTTAGTGGTGGTGTATAATTTAATAAAAAAGAAAAGCGAATCGGGCATATACACTGACAAAATATGTTTTTGCTATATTACATCGGGATACGTAGTGATATAATGAAATTGTTATATTTATATTTGTGCATCCTGCTGAACCAGCGCAATTTTACTTATGACTAGTAAGTACTGATATTTCATACATTGCTGGCAGAAAGTTTATAGAAATAAAATTTTATTGTATAATTTTGGAATTGTGTACCATTTACCTTTTTCCACGTCGTTTAGTGACATATCAAAGATACATTGCATACCACACAACACTTTTGATTTTAGTTTAAAAAATTGATTGAATGCACTTACAATAACTAAAATATGTTTAATAGAGAAACAAATTCTACAGCATTGTGTACTTCATTGCACGGAACCACATTATACTTACACATTCTCGTCTAATGTTTGCAATAAGAAAAAGTATGACATCGTTGTATTTAAAATCTGAAAGAAAATTTATATTAAAATTGGTAATACGAATCTAAATATGATTGCTAGTATTGCAAACAGAAGATGCCTTAATAAACATGTCCACGGATACGTTGAAAAAATGTGATGCCGTTACAGTGAGCGGCCGCTGAATCATTGTTACGAGGATTTGTGACTTTAAATGTCCATTCTTTTGCCAATCAAAAAAATATACACCTTGACGAAAAGCTTCGCTCTAAGTGAAAGAAAGCATCACAGAATGAGACTACCAGTAACGCTGTTCATACTTAAACTATTCAATATTTTATGCGACAATAACGATTTATTCTAACTTATACGCACCTCTGACGTGAGAACTGTACCATACCATGCGTATGTGAATGTTTGTACAATTTTTAAGAACATATAAAATGCAAACAGAGCAATTTTTCCAACAGTTATGTTTGTAATCTGTACAGTGAGAGTAAATGAGTCGACTTTCGTACAAAAAGAAAATCGTTCAAAATAAAAACTGATTAACTATACAGAATACCTGAAATGCTTGAAAAATCAGACCGCACATAACGACACCGTTGGTAAGAACCAACCAAATAATAATAGGTCCGTAAACGTTTTGAAGTATATTACGACAGCGCAAAAGGAGTCCATGCTTCCTGATACAATTATGCAAAAGTTCTAAAGATTGTTGTTTCGAATTCTTCAATTGATACGTCATCGCACGTAATATCGCTGACATTTGAAAGATATAAAAACCGAAGAGGGCGTCGACCCCGCTATTTGTAAACAGAAGAAACCATGCGATCTGCAGCTCAAATAAGAAGTGTATCTGATATTGAAAACCGCCACCACTGATAGCCCATGGAAATTTTCCAGGAAACGGCAAAATAAATGTCATCAATTGCACATTATGGCGATACTGATTTATTATTAAAATTATCGGTGGAAGCAAGTACATAAACAACGTCGCTCCAATCAAGAATGAAAACGTGTATGCTGGTTTATCAAATGTGTGCAACAATGATAGCTGAGCGATCCGTGAAGCTTCGTCCTTCACCGTTAATTCTTCTTCAAACAAATCATCAAGTGTAGTATCAAGTACAACTAATTGATTTCGTTTGATGAGAAAGCATGCAGCCTTGATGGAACAGAAAAGAAAGAGAGTGTTAGAGACTATAATAGATAGACTGATACGTTATATATTTACCTTAAGAGAAGTTGCTATGAGACTGCAAGCTAAACTCATACCTTTTGTCAGGATATTTAAATTTTTTATATTGTATAGACAAAAATTTAGTACGACACAGCTCATGGCCGAACATGAGAAGCCGCATAAAATTGGCGACCAATACGAGAAGTTACGGTAATCTGACGTTTGCGGCAATACGCAGCCAAGGCAGAGAAACTTTTTTACTCGTTTTGCATAAAGCCTGTAATTTCTAACGGCTGGCTCTTTCGACATTATGGCCAATATAAGTTTGCTACTGAGAATAATGGAGTGGTGGAGCAGTAAACGTTTCCGACGTTTTACATCACATTGTTCTCGTTCTACGAAGCAGATAATCTTCCGCAGTACAAGAAACTTTTAATAAACCAGAGCTATGATCGCATTATTACGGTGTGTATCGCTCTCATTACATGTTTTCCTCCAAGTAGGGGAAAGTATAGAATTGTACAGTAAAGACCAGTAAAGACCTTGTTAGGGAAATAACAGCCCTGATATGGTTCGCGAAAGTTGTCCTATCTTTTTCCTAATCTTTTGCCCCGATCGATCTCACAAATCACTAATTCAAACTAATAGCGAATTAAACTACAATTATTATACGCACGATTAAAACTGATTAACAGTTTGAGAAAAATTGTACATGTTTGCAGATGATAAAACATTATCAAAAATATATCAGCTCAAATATAAAGTTTTCATCGCGGCTTGGCAATTTATACTCAGTTTACCAATTTAAAAAATTCATTTCCTTTACCGCTTCAAGAGTGCCAACCGTAACATTATGAAATTTAAAGGCTTGTGTGTGACTCTGTAGCACTCTGTAGTGTGGCAGCCTTGGGCAGACTGCAACTTTAGATCATGATAATAACTTACAGTTGCCACCGGCATGGCGCTAACTGTGAAATATTCTGTATCTACAGCAGGTAGATCGACTACGTTCAATATCATAGTTCTTGATTATATCGGTAAAACGAAATCGAATGTGCGAAAAAAAGATTACAACAGTGAGAGCAAGAAGCGCCGAAGCAAAAAAATCTGAGCAATATTGCTCAATTCATCGCAACAGAAAGCTGTTCAGGTTGTCAAGATGTACGAGTGCCTTGTGTGGTTATCGATAATCTAGCCCGTTGTGAGTAGCTTCTCCCGGACTAAACGTAGCATAAGATATACAAGTACATAACCTTATTGTTAAGCGGCATCATATAAGATCAATAAAAAGTCGGATCGAGGATGGCGGTGGGCTCGACGAAGGTGGTGCAAGTGACAAACATTGCGCCACAAGCAACCAAGGACCAAATGCAAACGTTATTTGGTTACTTGGGAAAGATTGAGGATATTAGGTTGTATCCAACTATAAGAGACGTCGCTGTTCCTGTACAGTCTCGCATTTGCTATATCAAATTTCATGATCAAGGATGTGTGGCCGTTGCTCAACACATGACTAACACAGTCTTCATTGATCGTGCACTGATTGTCATTCCGTACCAGAACGGAGACATTCCAGATGAGCAGCGGGCTCTTGAATTGACAAACAACGGGACTGTTGTACCAGGTGAGAATCTTGATTATGTGTTTATTTTGGTTGCAGAATTTATATTGCTATTAATGATACCATTTTTTATTGTAGGTCTCTATCCATCTGAACCAAAATTACCCCCAAATGTTGTCAACGCCATTGAAGGAATACCACCAAACCATGTTATCACAACAATGGATCCAAAGTTGGAAGCCAATGGCTTACCACCCTACCCTCACCTACCTGGTCATTTAGACAGTCGAAGGATTGAAGAAATCAGGCGAACACTGGTCGTTGCCAATTTAGACGCCTCTGTAACAGCGGAGCAGCTACTGGACTTTTTCGGTAGCAACAATATCGAAATCAAGTACCTGCGGTTATGTACTAGAGACTCGGACACAGACCATTACGCGTTGCTAGAGCTCTCGGAACAGGCAGCGGTTGTCTCGGCATTACTTTTAAATGGAAAGCTTCTCGCCGAGAAACCAATCAAAATTTATCATTCAACGCAAGCAATAGCGAAGCCGGAGGCCAAGAGCAATGAAGCGGCACAGAAGGAGATTGAGGAAGCAATGTCGCGGGTGAAGGAAGCACACAATCTCATTTCAGCCGCGATCGATCCCATGATCGGCATGTTGTCGAAGGACAAACGAAGTCGCAGCGGCTCACGCAGTCGAAAATCGCGGTCGAGATCGAGAGGTCGCAGCAGACGTTCGCGATCGCGCAAAAGGTCGCGCTCACGGCACAGACGGTCGCGATCGCGGCACCGACGTCGATCGAGATCGCGATCGAAGCGTTCACGCTCAAAGGAGCGCCGGCGCAAGTCGCCGTCGCGTCGGAGGAGCAGTTCGCGCGGCCGGCACCGTTCCCGATCGCGATCGAGGCGCTCTCGGTCGCGAAGGTCGCGCTCGCGTTCGAAGGACCGGAAGAGGCGCTCGCCAAGACGGCGAAGCCGGTCGCACTCTCGCAGTAAACGCTCGAAGTCTAAGTCACGGCGGTCGAGGTCAAAATCAAAGTCCAGATCTTCCAAGTCGAAGTACTCAGAAAAGTCGAGGGACAAAGATAAGGAAAGGCGGAGTAAGGACAAGTCTGAAAATAATGGTAAGAAAAGTGACAGCGACAAACAGGATAAGGATAAGAGCGAGAAAAAGTCTAGCAAAGAGAAGAGAACGGAGAAGGAGTCGAAGTCCGATGAGAAGAATAGAGGCTCGTCCGAGAACAGCGAAAGCAAAGAGAAAGCAGAGTCTGAAAATTAGACCCTTGTAGGCACCGTTGACAATTCATCCAAATTCCGCTGATCATTTGGGTAACTCGTAAAATACATTATATTATAATGTACTGATACAGTAAAAATACATTATTACATTGAAGTTTGAGAGAGTATACTTTGTCACGTGTACAAAAAAATATATAGATTCATAATGAGATATATTACTAACGCTTTCCAGTCGATTTTTTTATCCTCTTAGGAAGCGGCGGCTTCAATTCGGTCGATTTTACCTTAAGGTCGCTTATTGGTATTGGTTGTCTTTCCGGAAGTGGCGATCTAAGACCAGAGTTATAAGATCGCGTCGAGGAGTAGTTATATTAAATGCAAAAGAATACAAACGTATATGTATGTAAATACTCACCGGGCAAATCCTTGATTTTCATAAATAGGTATATCATCGTTAGTGTCAATTTGTACGGGGATGGGTGGCCGGAATAAGCTTTTTTGAGCGTTCCGTATACTGGACCGTCTTTTGAGTAACATCTATAAAAGTAAAGTATACGGTTATCATCAGCGTCCGTTATTTACGAACGTTATTCTTAGAGTTACTCGTTTTGTTCTTTCGTTTAAGTTAAAGTAAAATAGCAACGATATACATATTTACCATGCCAGTATTTTTATTTGGCTCCGTATCGTCCGAAACTACATCAATCAGTTCTAAATCTTCAGTAGTTTTTCTTTTCTTCCTCATTACACTATCTAACTCACCTATACCTATAAATGTATAATAACAAAATGGTTTCATCTGATGATTAGTATACATGGTTTCATTGCTCAGCTGAATACTCACGCACTACGCATTCGTCATACTGATCAAGAGGATCAATCCCAAGAAATACTGACAAAGCGTCTGGGTAACGTAGGTCCATAAATATCAATATTGAAGCTAGGACGAGGCATAGAAGACCTAACGAGTCATACAAAAACATAGACCATTGATGCACGTGGATACAGCGGAAACGGAGAAAGAGCAGTATGCTTAGATTAGTTACCACATATTAACGTCATCCAAAAATGTGAACCAAGTTCCACCTTGATTGCACCATCTGCGAACGGTATGACAAGTGGAAAAGGATTGTGCACATTAACCCACACGATGCAAGACAATATCTGCAGACCGCCCGTCAACGCCAAGTAGTATGCCGCATATCGACCCACTGATTGCATAAATATATTTGCCAAGACCCAAGTGGCGAACGCGGTCCTGATAACAAAGATTAATTTTAATTACTGTTTCAAGCTTCACAGTTTGTTAGATGCGCCAGCGTGCGTTGTACAGTTTGTCGTCCCTACGATCTCTGTGTACATTTTTAGCCTTTTATAAAGTTCTTAAAAGATCACGTAGGTGAACGGTAACAATTTTATAAATTGTCTTCCCTGTACTGGTTACTTACTTCCTGTTCTGCGCAAGTTTGTCATTTCTAATTTTACAATTTTGTGAAGATTGCGTATTTCGCGCTTTGACGTGTCACATAGTAGGTTTCATCATAGTCACGTATTCATTATGTCGGCGAAGTACTTTTACATCTTTGTACTAACCATAATAAAATATGACAGTACCATCCAGCTGTTCGATAAAATCTACCGTAACGTACGCCCTCGCCATCGATGGTAAAGTACTCCGCTACCCACAAAATCGGTATCGGTAGTCCCCTCCTTTGCGCCGCACGCAACGTTCTTTGCAAGAGTCCCGCTAAATCGACAAAAGTTGATATCATGTTACGAAAACATCATTATTTAACAATATTTCCTACCGTATGGCCCGAATCCAAGTCTGCCTTGATCCCATGTCCACGGAAATCTTTCGTTATAGTTCACTGTCTCGTTCTCAAACGGCGTACCTTCTCCTCCATCACCTAAATAACATTGTTAACCCGATCAGTTTCACACTTCCGTCAACAGCAAAAGATTTTTTACATTTTGACTAAATCGATACAGGTAGGCTCTATCCCACATTTGCCAGGAGTTCTATTTCAATTATTCAATTCTTTTATGTCAATTATTAATCTTGGAAGGCTGTATCTTTCGTTAGCTTTGATGAGAGTAGTTCTGTAAGACGATTTCCTAATTTCTTTTTTGCTTGTTTAATTATTCAATTATGAGTTGTTACATGTTTAGTTCACTGCAGTATACGCATATATGTTGGGCTAGATATGTTAAAGTAGAAGTTCACATTGATGTACTTTTGATGCCCCAGAGCGAAGTCGAGTTAAAAACATGTCTACACAATGTTGGTTGGATTTAAAAAAAAAGTCTGATTGTATTTAAAAAAACCTCTTATTACAATGACTTACTGCGTAAAGTAATATTTACAGAGCGTAATCCTATTTTTAGACCTATCCAGCATTCGATTTCATGTTTTTCACCAGCGCGATACGGCGTCGAAGTTCGAACACGGCCAGTCTCCCATTCTTGCCCAAAGTTTTCCACTGGTGACAAGTTAGGCGGAACGATTGAATTGTTATTTCGTGTAAAGCGAAAATCGAGCCATTGAAATTAGTTCTTAAATTTGAACTCACCCATTAGCAAACATCCTATGAGCATACTGAATGTAACCTTGATACTCATGAAAATGCTCTAAATAAAGTATTGGAAGCATTAGAAACGTTAATATTTGCATTAATTTGCAACAAGCAGTAGACAATGTTTTATAAAGAATTAGTAGCAATATTGTGCAACAATTTCGTACTTTTAGTGTACAATGTTTTGTCGTTAAAATTGAATCCGGTCTCTTAAATATACGCATAAACAAAAATAAGACTTGTGAACTATACATTAACAGATTTTAATAATTACATTTTCCACAGACTTAAGTAAACATACGGTGTATTACATGTGCAACGATCTTTCAACAGCTGCGAAAAATTGCGCTCTCAATATCCTCGCAAGTACGAACATTTTAAACATAAAAATCTATTTATGCTGCATTATTCTTACATACTACGTTTTCCTTAATCTAATGCGAACGGGAACTATCTTTTCGAATATTAGAGTAATGTATTCTAAGAGAGAGCTCTACGTATGATAAAATATAACATAAAATGTAACATACCCGCTTTTTGCTGCGGCCTGGCACAATCGAGAAATATGCGACCGCAATAATGACAAAAATTGTAATTATTAACGTTTCTGTAATATCCACTGTTACTGGCCTTTCATGAGCTGGATATTGGGCAGGAAACCCCTCACTCCGCCCGTATGTAAAAGTACTCATTTGTTCTAAATTGTTTTTCCTTGGTATGCCGAATTAGCTGTACTAGCACTTTTATGTTCGCTCGGAAAAGGACAAATTCATAACTATCCGTGATTTGTAATGAAACGGTGACGCTATGACTTTATCTCAATTCCTCTTCCGGTGAACGACATTGGTAGATATAAATATACAAGTGATAGTATGCAACTTTCTACGGTTGTAGAAAATTCAGGAATTATTGATTTGCGATAGGGACGATGATATTTTGTGAATGCTTATTTAAAAATGTTTTTACTGCTTCTGATAAGGATTATTTGTTACACATTATGTACTTATATCTCCTATATTAAGCTACTCCTACCAGTAAACATTAAACATTTAATTTACGGAAGAAGTTATATAGGACATGTCCCCTAAAAATAATATAGTGAGATTTGAGTTTACGAGAAAAAGAACTTTTTATTTATTTTATATAGTATCAGAGTAATAAAAAGGTGTATAACACAACGTGTGCAGAATTTACACTGACGCGTCTAAGGATAACAGATTTAAATAGGTCCAAAGTACAAAATGATTCTTGGCAAAGTTAAGTGTCTAAAATAACAGTTTTAAAGTCTCTAACATGGAATCTCAGTAAATTGGATCACAAATTTTATTCACGATTAAAATACAATGGAAGAAATTGCGCGCACGGCGGTAACATTTAATTAATCCGCTCTATACGTTGGTGTACTCTTGTGATCGTACAGTTTGCTGCAGTATCATTCGACTTTTTCGTGAATACTTCCAACTATCACGATTTTATAATCGGTGATGAACTTATCACGTGTAAGCAATGCGGACAGGTACTTAGGCCACATTTAGGTTAAATGTATGTTGCGAGTCATTGACTTCCAATTACACTAAGGATTTTTTTCATACAATATCGTAACAAAATGACAGTAAGTTGAATGGAACCGTACTGTTTAATTATATTTATCGGACAAATATCTAATATGTATATATAATATCATGTTGTTTACATATGGATGTTTAATACCACTCCGTATTTATTGTGTAGCCGCACGAAAAACAATATGTCATATGCACTTAGAAAAAGCTGGTTAGAAATTCATTCATCATTTATAATTATACCGCATATCTGTGTAATGTGTTTAATCTAACATTTTTTGTCATATTTATAACTTAACCCGTTTGTAGACAAAAAAGAGCAAAGTTGCAACAAGGGGTGCAAAACAGATTGTGGAAGAGAATGTTTCGACGTTAAATTTTTATCGCAATATGGCATTTGGTGCGGTAGGCATATATATAAGTATTATGATGGTACTTTTTGAATTCACAACATTGACTGTTGTAAGTATAATATTTATATATTTTGTTATTTTGTTTATGGTAATAATTCTAATGCAACCTAAATTGACATTACAGATTTTAACAATATTTTCTGGCATTGTATATGTAGGAAGTTATCAGTTTATGAGTTACATTACCCGAGCAACATATTCTGAAACTGGACAACTTTTAGATTCTGGAGTTGATCTCAATATGGAAGGTGGCATTGCAGAGTAAGCTGTCATTAGCAGATTGATAACTAAAAAATAGACTTTATCTTGTTCTTCAAACAAAGTTCTTTATTACTTAAATGATTTTTATTATTGCAGACATGTTAAAGATTTGATAATCTTAACATCAGGAGTACAAGTACTTTCACTTATATCAAACTATTTCTGGTTGTTATGGCTTTTAGTAAGTGCACTTTATCGCAAATGTATATCTATAAATATAGATGCCTGTGTATATATACATGGATATATATTTTGTACTACTGGCACTATATTTTATTCCTACTAATGTAAATGCAATTGTGATCAAGTACATTTGTACAATTAAAACGATAATATTTACAGGTACCATTAAGAGGTAGCTGGATGTTATGGAAATATGTTTTATCTCCATGGTTTTTCTCTACATCCGAGGAACAACCTGATATCAATGAAAAGAAACAACGGAAGCTAGAGAAAAAAATGGCCAGGTTGCAATCAAAATGAATGTATGACTTAGTTGCTTATTTTTCCAGAATTTAATATTTTGCATCCTGCATATCCAAGTATGTTCAACGTACAGCAGGACTCTGCATTTGTATACATAAAAACAAAAATAATCAATCATTTGAAGATTGCTATTTAATGAAGGTACAAAATAAAATTACTGTACATTTATTCAATTTTCACAAATGCTTTAATGTTAACATTTCTTTCAAGGCATATCACATTGTAAAAAATGTACCCATATGCCATATGATAGCAGGCATTTTTCATTGTAGAGGATGAATTGAATTTTTGGTATGGATTAATAGGGAAAGGAGGGGGGTAAATGTATATTGTGTATACATAACAACATATTGTAATATTTCTACGGATTAATTTATATCTAATATAAGAATAAACATGGAATGTTTAATATTAATTACTCTTTAGTTAACCTTAAGCACGATGAGTTCAATTAAAAATATATTCACATAGTGATTTGTTGAGAAAAGACTTCTTATGCCTGTCAGGTTAATATATCTTCTTTGTCAAGATAATTTGAATATTATTCATCCTAAAATAGGCAAGCTGCAATGTATATAATATTTGTACACATATTTACAAAACTGATATATAACTTTTATTTCATAAATAAGTATTATTTGCAAGAAAATCGTAAGAATCTTGATATTTAACAATATTTGAGAAATCAACAAGTGGAATGTGGCTACAATTCTACTTAAATACTTATGAGAAGACTGAAATGGATCACAGTTATGTTAAGATACAGCAAAGGAAATCTTATTGCTCTCCCTGCTTGGAATGATGTATTATTAAACAGTTATTAAATGATTATCTCTTATCGCAATGAAACATTTATAAAGACTCATATTAATTCAACAGTATAGCTGTACAGAACTCTGGAGAAAAGTTGACCTGACTTTCCTTTGTTAAACTTTATAGTACAAATACTTTGAGTTAATAGCTTTACATTCTTATAATATAACCCTTTGCAGTCGGTACTTTTTTCAAGGTAAGACGCAAGGAATTTGATGTTTCATTTTGGCAGTGAGTGTAGAATTGGAAAGATAACAGAGATTCAAATAATAAATTCGGAAGATAAAATTGCCATTTCGATAAGTTTGTTTGAAAACACACATACATATTATATACATAATATATATATATATATACCTACAAGTAACATCAATTTTTCAACCGAAATTTCATTAAAAACATTATGTATAGTTTGTAAGTATTAGCAACATATTTAAATTTACCGCTGAAAACAAACACGAAAACTTTTAATGTAAAATTTATATAATAACCTGACGTTCTAAAATGCAGATGTACTCTGAATACGATATGCTTCTAAAATGCACGCTTGGATATTTGCTGAGGGCAATCAAAAGAAACAGCACACTAAAGCAGTTTAATTAGGTAAGAATATGGATGGTCCCTTTGGGAGACTAACCGAGCGCAAAGGGTTGTTTGTCTATATTTATAAGACTCATGTAGAATCCGCATCAACACCTATTTTACTTTTTTTCCTATAATCATATTCTGATTGATAACCAGGTGGATGATTGTGCTCATGAACGCCGGTAGGCATAAACCTTTCAGCGATCACAGCACATTTACCTCTACAACCTCGATGCTGTTCAGCGCACCGATAATGTGATCGATTGAGTACTTCAGAACGGGATGTTAGATTGTAGACGTATCCTTCATGTACTAATTGAGGGCGACCACGCGCAGAGAGTCTATATGTGACAGGCTCAACATCTAAATTGAAAGAGATTGATAATATTAATACAGTAGCATGCAATGCAGTTTATGAATTTAATTTAACTTAAGACAATCTGTCAATGACAGTGGCTGGATCATTTTGAAAATGCACAAAATTTTGTCTCTTTGGATTGGAGTTTTTTTTGTTGCTTCTGATTATGTGTATAATTCTTGTTTTAACTGACATGTATATTAGATAAGGTATGAGAAAAATATCCTAATTATATTTAGGCAAGATATATTTTATTCACTGCATTGTGCACATACAATTGTATGTGTAGAGTGACCAGTGCACACACATTTCCAGCAAACATTACATTTAGTTCTATATTTATTATCATTTCCGACACAAAGGAAACACCTTGCTCGTTTTTGTTTTTTTACATTTTCCTCTTTTTTCAACATTCTGGCTGTTACTTGAATAGTATCTGCAATGTTTTTATGAAATATTATTTTTGAAATATGTATGTTAAAATTGCACAGACAAGCAATACATTTCCTGACTCTTAAAGAATAATATTTTATATTTTTTTTATATGCAGAATTTAGCAAAACGTTGATAGTTTCACATTTTTCTTCTTTAACCCCTTAACGCACAGATCTTTTGAAAAAAAATGGAAAGAAAATCTTTTTTTTCTGCACAAAACACTTTACAACATTGTCTTAGCAAAAAGATAAAAAAATACAAAATGAATCAAAATTTTTGTTTTAATTTTCGATTTTGATCCACATTGCAGAAAAGAGCCGAATATTGCAATGTTACACGTACATCGACTTTTTTATCTTTGTTTTCGAATTGCTATTTCGAAAAAAATAACATTTTGATCAGTAAAAATATGTATTTATAAGTTTACAATAAAAATAATAATAATACTAGTATTTATTTTAAAAAATTATTCAAAATTTTCTTTTGTGTGATATATTTCGAAGCAAGGTGCAGCACATAGCCCAACATTGCAAGTATTACACATGTAACGACTCTCTTTTCTTTTCCTTTTTCCTTTGCTATCCCTTTTAGCACAACACACAGCGCAATATCTTGTGGGAGCTTCTTTTTTTGGTGTTGGTGGAACAAAACTGGCAAAATGACGTTCCATTAGTCGTAGAATTCCAGAAGAGTTTGGTCCACCCGATTTTTTTATATTTGTACAACTATGATAGTTTTGTACAGGTAGCCCTCCTACAACACGATATCCTATAACACGGTTTCTCTATAACACGATTCATAAATTGCGGAAACCCTCCTACAACACGGCATCCTATAACACGGTTTTCCTCCAATACAATAAGAAAATTCGGACCGCGCTATGTTTAGGACTCAGTGTCATCTTCAAGAGTAATTTTTGGGCAGTCAAATTCCTGTCCCAAGTTATATTTGATAAAGATAAAAAGAACGTTTAAGAAGTTCTTTGTTTCTTTAGCAGTAAAGATATGTCTTGGATCGTTTTTTAAAGCGAGGAAAAGCATCTCACATTGGAGAAAATCTTAATTCAAATGAAGCAACAGTCAGGGTTAATATTTTTGTTCATTTTTTTGTATTGAGTTATACATACATTTATATTTTTAATGAAAATTAACTTGCTTATATGGAAAGACGACAAAAAGTATGTTTTTTACAAGATTTCGGAATGTAACAACGCTTTTTGTACTAACTCTGGGTCTCATACAACACGGTTTCACACAACACGGCGTTTTTTAAGAACCTATCTACCGTGTTATAGGAGGGTTACCTGTATAAGTCTTTCTACTAATTTGCTTCTGAATTCTAAATTTCATTTTTCACTAATTTTTTTTTACAATCCTATGTAAATGATAAATATCAATAAAACGATTTTTTTTCTTAGCTTTCACATTATATTTGAGTGTGAAAAATTATAGCAGCATAAAATACAACGCCGCTCGGTTTATCTCGAGTATGCACAGTTTGGCCTGTTTAGCGCGCTCGAATTAACTCGAGCGCACAAGTTAAGGGGTTAATAATTAATTTCTTGTAATAAATCTACACAAAGGATTGATACATTGTGCACTGATTAGCTGGCGATTCTTTGTATATAAATTATCTATTGTGTTTGTAAAATGCTGCTTTTTCCTCAAGATGAGTTGCATGCTGCCTGGATGGTACAAAATGTAATTCTAGGAAACTAATTATTCTACTGCTTTCAAATAACACCTATTATTATTGGTACTACTGACCCAGCCTGAGCCTCAACAGTTTGCACATTCCAATATTTAATGAATTACAAAAGAACATAAAAAACCTATTTTCTTACCTATTTGACGAGAACATTCTTCTATGCTTGCTGTTTCAGTAAATTCCATATTATCATCTTTCTCACTGGTAACATAATTTTCTATAATACTTGGATTGTCTTCTGGTTCCTTTTTTAATGATATAGAATCATTTGAATCATCATTCTCTAGAACTAAGACCTCTTCATACTTATCACATTTCGATTTTTTCTTCAATGCCACTTCAGGTAAATGCAATACTGGAGAACCAGTTTGTCTCTTTCTTGAAGGTTCCTTCTTTGTTGAATCATGACACTTACTTGATCCTTCTAATATCTCCTTTGCTTTTGGTGATGCATTAAGTGAATCATTCACATTTATTTCATTGTCATCACTTTTTGGGGTTGAATTCAATTCCGCTTCACAATATGCACTACATGATAATAACGCATGTTTACTATCTACTCCAGATAGTCCTCTGATTTGCAAAGTTTGAGCAGCTTTCAGGAACAATGGTAAATCCTCTTCGCTAAGATCCACTTCTCCTTGATACATGAATTGTAATAATGCCTCAATCTCTGAATGTTTCATATCTTTAAGAATAATTACAGGATGGTGGCAAGGATTTTCCTACAAAGCAGTTCTTATAAAAATGATTTTCATTTGTAATATTCAGAAGATATAATGTATTAGAGATTATTATCATACCTTGAATATATCCTTGAAATATGGGCTACAGACAGACAGGATAAGTTTATGGGCTTGTAGTAATTGACCTTCAACTGCAAGTGTTACGTCAACTAAGTCCTCTTCAGTTAAATGGGATAAAAGTCCTGACGTTAGGACATTAGAAAATCTTTTCCACCTTACAGAAAATTGGTTCTGTGGTAATTCTTTTGCCATGTTTTTCCTGATAACAAATGATGAAATTACATTTTTCTTAAATCCTGTACTATTTAAATTTTCTAGATTTTTCTGACATTTACATTTCCTATTTATATCATAAACATGGTTATCTTCCTATAGCTCCTTTTATTCTAGTTTGTCACTTGTAAATTAATGGGTAATATAGGTACTAGACATGGTTGTGAAAATAACTTACTAGTCTGTATATTTTTAAATGATTATTATTAAATGTACAATTGTGATATTATTGGCGAGTGGCGCATAAGTGTTTTCATAAGTCAAATTTATAACTTGGTAAATATCATTGACAGATTACATGATCATCGAATATAAGTAGAAATAATTGATTGTTATTTCGGCAACTTATAATACGTAACTATATAGATGTCAAAGTTTACTAATGTTTACACGAATTTCCAATACATTCCTTTACATTGGCCTGTGATCATGGTACACGGCAATTCATCGCTTTTTCGTAAGAATTGTCAGTATGAACGAGCAGACGTAAGAACATCTTGAATCAACAAAGCATGTAATCTTAACGATGTACCTATAAACTATAATATAGATCCTTGGAGTTAGTGATTTAAAATCCGATAATATCGTATACTGAAGGTAGCTGGAAGAATATATCCGGGGTGGTAAAGAGGCAAGAAAGGTTATTCCTCACACTTTACGAAGTCCAATCTTTGATACCTTTTACTTGTCCAGTGACCGCTACCACCAACAATACACTGTAACCGAATTTTCTACCAATCAACCCCCCATTCCTTTAAAATTCATTATATTCAGCTGCCTACAGAACAGTGATAAACGTAATGCATTATTATTATTACGACGATGTCATAGATATGTGCTCACAATTTATATACATTAGTAAAATGTCTGTCCTCAATATAGAGTTATTTTAACCTATTCTGTAGAAATTTAGTGGTACGACACATTATTAGTTGAGTTGAAAGTCTTCTGTAAATTATCTGCGATTTGTATCCGCGTGGGAAATGTCACTTTTTACTGTTGCCAGCAGTGTAGCATTGAATGCGTTGTCAGAACACCGTGAATACTTCAATTTTGCCGACAGTCTTTACTGAAGCAAGAATAAATTATTTCTTATCTGTCATATAGAAGAATAAATTTTATACAAAATGGTGAGTTTATTTTTCCTTTTATCCTGTTAAATATAATACGTTTTGTATGTTGTCGGTTGATAAGTTTCATTACACAACTTGACACGTATGATAGAATCACATCTCTTTTGAAGGCTATGATAGTTGTGAATCTTTTTGATATTTAGGTGGAAATCGAGTCAATGACAAGATACGTGTCACCGGTAAATCCTGCTATTTTTCCGCTGTTGGCTATAGTACTCTTAGGAATTGGCATATTCTTCACAGCGTGGTTCTTCGTATATGAGGTTACGAGTACCAAGTTTACACGAGACATGATCAAAGAACTGCTAATCTCGTTGGTAGCGGCAATATTCTCTGGCTTTGGCGTGTTATTTCTGCTACTGTGGGTTGGCATTTATGTATAGGTATGATATCAGTTTATTTATTTACTTTTTGGGTTTATTAATTGTGATTACAAGTTTATGCACATACATACACGTTAACCATATTTTTGTCATTTTTTTTTCAGCGAAGTTGAATGATAATTCAAATGTAATCGTTAATTGTGCATTTAATAGGTGCATAAGCTGTCTTAATATGAGGAACATCAATTTGTATTGAAAAAAATATTATTATTATCATCATTATTATGGTAAATAAAGCTACAATTAAATGTATAGTTTATATATATAAAGATTAAGGCTCTTTGTTCTTTTTTTTTCTACATACAATATAACATTTTTTCCACACATTTAGTGCAGTATATTCGTATCAATAAGTGTATATACATTAGCAATCATCATACACGCGACAATAACACATTTTCAATATTTGCCATTCAACAAAATGATTCAGATAATATTAAAATAGTCATTGCCCGAATTGAAGATTTCTCTGTGATTCCTTGATTGCATTTTTTATTTTGTCATGTCTATAAAAATCCTTTCTTTACATAAAATTAAGAGGTTTGCTCTTTTAAGTGGCGCTAAGCAACATCGAACCACATTCTTTTTTTGTCACTACTTTCAGTTTTCTTCTTCCTGGTGACAGTTCTACTTACTCACCTTTCCCATGTAATTACATTGCCTTTCTTAAGGCTAATGGACATAGAGTAAATAATAAAGATATTCGAGTTGAATCATGTATTATGTGATTGTGTTAGCAAAACATCATTAAACAATGAATTGCCCTTCATAAAAATTGAAATTTTATGTTATGAAACACACAAACCTGTAGCAAAAGGAACAACTGAATTACATTGCAGTTTCTGATTTTCCATTATATCTTTGCATAGAAATTGATTCCAATGTGCTGTGTTTACACGCATTCCGGTGAATGCCAGGAATATATCTTCAACTTCAGTATCATGATTTATTATAAAACGTAACATTGAAAGCCATAGTGTTTTTTGTAACATACTGCAATTATCCAAATCTTATTAAGCAGCTAATCCAGCTTTTTGGCGACATCGTTGCATCAATGCTCGCAACATAAATTGCCTGCGAGATAACTGTCGCACTTGTTTTAAGAAAGCATCTAAATCTATTATACCACCACGTAATCCTTCAGCAAGGTAATATATAGCATCTTCCATGGCAGCTTCCTCCGCAAATGCATTTAACATTCTGTAAAATGGAAATGGAAAAATGTAGAATAGTATAAACTAACATTTCGGAGCGTATAATGACTACACCTACTGTTTATATAAAGGTGCAATTGTTGTAACAGCTTCATCCACATCTATCGACTGATTGTCAGATAGCTTGGCAAGTTCTTTCTCGAGCTCGGCTTCTTTGTCTTGTAGGATATTTATGTTCTTTTCTAATTCAGCCTTTTCTTTATTCAGTTTTTCAAATAAATCAGTTAAGTGTACCGACCCACTCGTCAGTTCTTGTTGTGTTCTTCGTAACGTCTCCAATTCAGCTTGTAATTGTGAATATTGCTCTCTAAGCCGGCGCCGTAATTTGTCCTCAACAGCAGACAATAATGACGCTTTAATGTGTTCTTCGGTGATCGTGCCCGAACTACCGCCAGAGCTCCCTGGTATTGTAGGCGACTGAAGAGACAAAGGAAGAGGTTACACCTGATGTGATAACATAAGAATGATTGAATTCCACTAACTGATCCCAGATCTTGTAAAATTTGATAACTCACAGGCTGGGTTGCTGGTGGGTATGGATAAGGACCAGTATAACCTGCTGGTGGATAATTCAAAGATGCACCTGGGTATCCACCATATGATCCTTGATAAGGAAATCCAGATGATCCAGATGCAGGGTATGGAAGATAGACATTACTACCACCAGAGTACTGAGAATTTTGTGGATAAGGTGGATAACTGGTCCCTGGTATGGGCATTCCACTACCAGGTAGAGGCATGGAGGCTATATAAATTAAATTAGGCATTTTTTGAGTACGCAAATTTAAAGCATTTACAAAGTACATAATATTAATGTCTAATATTCATAACCGAGTACTTACGTTGAACTGGGTATGGCGTAGAATTAGGCTGTATATCCTTCACTGTACGTCTTTTTGCAAAAACTGGTGGTTGTTCGCCAAAAGTAACAACCATGATTTGAATCAAACTAACCAAATCTGATGAATGCTGGATTGGAAAATGGAAATACTTCAATGTAATGTGCATTACCAATTATTATTTTTCTATTATTTGTACAACTACTTACAGGAATCCATTCATGTAGGTAAGGCAAATAGATCTTGCCATTGTGGTCTACATATATACTAACTTTGATGCTCATATCAGGTGTTGGTTTAACATAACACATAGGTGCATTATTGGGATGAGTATCCATTAACCATATACAGATAGGAATATTATAATAAACACCTGTCATTATTTGGGAAAAATAAACTTGTATGAACTTTAAAATATAACACTCCCATCTTATGATTGTACTTTCAAGTAGATTGTCCACTCAATTTTACTTAGGATATATGATGAATTTAAAATGTTAAAAATTACCTTTGAAAACTACCGGTATTGTACCTTGTAAATTGAATAATTCTTTCCTTGATCCATCATTGAATACTAAGCAAACAACAAGTAAGCAGTAAGCAAAACATTAGCATGGTTTATGGCTCAAGTTTCAAACATAAATAGGTTGTGTATTTTTTATGTTAGAATATAATGACTCGTACATACCAAATGGTTCTACTTCATACTGTAAACCATTGTAATCGTTCAAAGCGCTAATAACATGTTTCCTTGTGATATCTGGATTTTGATACTAAAAATGCATACATCCCACAATTAAAAGAGTTAAAAGAAAACTATATTTATTAGTTACGTTTATACATTGTTTGCTGAACTTGATGTTGCAGCAAACGGATGTAAAACCTGCCTTTGCTAACCCCTGCCTTATCTTCCCCTCATCCAGTGGTGTCATTTTAACCATTTAACCTGCTTTCCGATTTAAACGTTTGAGTCCGATAACAAATCTACACTCTCCTTATCACGAGTAACGTTTCTTTAGATTAAATGTTATGTGCTGTCGTTGTCTGCACCAGATTAATTTTTATTTGGAGGCTGTACAGAAATATTTGGAGCGTATATGTCTATTAGTCCCATACACTATATCACCGAACAGTTAAATTGTTGTCAATAGTAACAGTGTTGTGCATGCCAATTTTCTATTGTCGTGGTTGATTGTAACAGTAACCATAAGCAACGATAAACTATTCAATTACACGATTGCACTCATCTGTCACCGGGAATATCATGATGTCATGAATCACTTCAGTTTCACACTAAGAGAACGCAAACGGTCGAGAACATCAACGATTTATCGGTAGGGTTACGTTTTAATATCCGACTGCATCTGTAGCAGGTGCTGCCATCATACGTACTAAAAGCGGCTATATTCAACAGGCAAAAGGTATGCCGACTACCCCGGAAGTTTCCCCTTTGTTCTGCTTTAACATTTAATTCTGTTATAGATACACTTCTTAATAAATAGGTGCCGTATCTAGTTTGTTAATTTATATATTCCTTCGTATAAATTGTATACTTTCTGTTATTCCTTGATTGCTGATTAAGTTATAATGTAGTTTTTATGCACACAAAAATATAATATTGGTGGTCAATTTATAACTGCTAACTACGATGTTTTGACAAGATGTTGAAAGCTCATATTTTCATCACCAAGCTGAATGGTACCTGTGTAGTTCAATAAGTTAACTGTATAGCGGTTCGTATTCAATACTCAGCATAGGGGCTGTTTTTATATTTACTATATTGATATAATTTTGTATCATTACGAATTTGTTGCCAGAAATAAGAATGGCAATAATGATGTTACTTAACATTGTAATACTGAAATTAAAAACTCCATTTGCGTTAACAAGTCAGTTATGTAGAATAGTAATGCTATCATATGCATAACTCTTTTTCATATCGATCCTCTTACTCTGTATTTATGGTAAGATTGAAACGTAAGAAAATTTTATTAAACAAGTAGAGGTTAAGTACATGTCACTTTATTACGACTTTCTTGCTGAACAATTATGTAGCTGCATTAACATAAGTTAGATTAAACATACATCGCGCAAGATACACCAGGGATGTAAATCCACTGACAATTTCGATTTGAATATCAAGGACAATTGTTGGACACAATATTATAATGCGATTTGATATAGAATGCAAGTTGATATAGTTTCATTGTTCTTCAACAATAAGCAACCCTTCAGGGTAGTGCGTTATCCCATATTTACATAGACGTTATCACGGACAAATAAGAAACCGGTTCCTTCACGCCATCTAATGGAAAAAGCCCATTCCCCTTTCGATACACCCTGGTATCTGTCTATATTGACACTTCTCGTGTCAATCGGTATGAACAAACTAATAATTTGCGTATATTTGCTACAGTATTTGCTACTACAACTTTCACCCCCGTTTAAATATAAAACTCTGTTCTGACGTCCTTCATCAAAGACAACTTTGAATATGTATTATACGAGTTCTATTAATGACGGTAATATTGATAAGGTCGATTTTTAGGATACCGAAATAAATCTTTTGTACGGTATACGCAGTTGTTAACAAATTCACCCTGAGTGACGCAAGCCGAAAAGATGCAGTGTGCTGCGACCTTACGCAAGGCCACGTCCGATCGTTCGGTTACAGGTTTACAGAACAGGAGCATAAGCGATCCGTGCCGTCAGTACAATTGTCACGATTGACAGGCGCGACAGGCGCGACGTAAGGATAACGACGAAGGTGTCGGGATGATACCCGAGACGCGAAGAGGCAAAGGTTGAGGACGTACGGTGAACGTTTTTTTTTCTCTCCTCTTCTTCCTTTTTTTTTGGCGGTGTCGTAAGCGCGCGCTTTTCTACATAGAGGAGAGACAGTCGTTCATGGGGCGAGTTCAACACTCACAATCAGTCATCATCTGGCGGAAGAGCGTGCACGGTTCCACGGGCCTTATCCGTGGCCAATAATACGTATTTGGTGGGGACGAAAACCAGGAGGACATCGGAGCAGGGTACTCGGAGGAGCGTTTATAATAAATAGGCCTCATAGAGGGAGCGTGTGATCATTAGTGTTTGACCGCATCTATCACGATGTTCCGACTGACGGCACTGCTGACCGCGTGTACGCTGCCGTTCCTCCTTCATGGCATCGGTTGTCAGATGGTCTTCCCGAAGTCTGCCAACCTGTCGTCGCCGGAGAAACGATGGCTGCTCCAGTTCCAGGAGCATTACAACGTCGTCGGGAGCAACAGCACGGATTTCGGCAACGTCAAGGAGGAACGAGCCGACGACGATTCGAGGGTGTTCTACGAGGAGCCGCCGGGGAAAGAGACATCCTGGTTCACCGAGATACCGTACCTGACGACCGTCTTCGCGGAGTCCCCTTATATGCCGGAAGGGCCGTGCAAGAGACAGACGCGAAGGTATCTGCGCGATTTGAAAAACGGCACTCTATGGGCGGCTCGAAGTAAGTGGACCATTTATTCCCACTCACATTTTACAGACTTTTTTTTTTTTGTGTCCGGATGCGTTCCACGTTCGCGCCAATCCTGAATTTCAACGTTACAGTGCTACTGTCGGATGTTCGAACTATTTTTGTTGTTGATCCTTACGTTTATTCGGTCTTGCCGGGCTTCAGAGCGCGCCGGCAACGCGCCGTGTGAAATTCCTGCATTCCTTAGCGAAATTTTCTTCGTCTTGCGCAACCGTGAGCATCGGTGCAAACGTTTCTGTTCGCTACACTTTGGTAACGTTGTGACTTCGTAATTGTGCCAGTTTAATATCATTCGTTGTTAGTGAAGAAAAATTGCATTTTGCTTTTGTACGGGTATGTAATTTTTTTTAAGTGGTATAATTTCTAATTACAATCTTATAATACTGATATTAAGATAGTTCCGTATTCAATAAATAATTTCGTTAACTTCTTATATTAGAATGATTTTCGCTCCTTGGTAACGGTCCCAAATTTTCAAACTTTGGAGCTGGTTGGGGTAGTAATGTATAGATGTTTGAAGAATTTGTTAGGTAAACACGTAAGGAACAATATTAATTAATTAATATAGATTGAGAACAAATATTACATATTTTTCCATATTTTGATCGCAATGTCTGGGATGACAGAATGATCTGTCGTCGATAATTCATGATTAATACACATACTGCTTGAAATTCATGGACGTAATAAAAGTGTGGCTAATTGTGCAGCAAGAATGGAAAAGATAAAGTTTACTGAGAATTATGAAACAAAAACAGGAAACATTTGCTTAAATTCGCAAATGATAGGCTAATGTGTCAATAAAAACACACGTGTTGAGTAACTGTTTGAGACTCTCATTGATGAAAGTAGTCGATTCCGAAGTATCACGGTGACTCAGAAATTTGCATATCAGTAAAATTCCATGACAGATAGTAGATTATTCACGATAACTAGAATTATTAGAGTGTGGTTTATGATAGTTGTTTATTAAACAATCAATAAACCGAGAGAATAAATAGATCAATGATTAACCTGCCTAAAAATGAATGACGGTAATTGAATAAATGATTGATCAGTTATTAATTGAATCGTTACCCGTTTAGGCATATCGTATATTGTTATTTGAATGATAAAATTGAAAAAACAGGTGGTCGATAGTAAAATAATTTGGGTCAGTTACT
This sequence comes from Anoplius nigerrimus, assembly GCA_914767735.1. Classification (NCBI taxonomy): domain Eukaryota; kingdom Metazoa; phylum Arthropoda; class Insecta; order Hymenoptera; family Pompilidae; genus Anoplius; species Anoplius nigerrimus. The sequence continues at coordinate 14,646,159 of OU612078.1, forward strand.
GTATGTGCAAATAATTCCCGGGGTTAATGGTTTCTTTGTGGTTGACGGATGACCGTTGTTACAAATATAAAAAAAAAAATACGTGAAATCTGAAGTCTTTACCGTTATAAGTGTTAATGTATTACCCTATTAATTACATATGCACTGTAAATGAATGCTGTAGCCACCTATAATATTGCGCTAGCTCGTGTTAGCATTTTGGTGTGTATGTGACGCTTCATTTTTTGTCCACGGTCATAATGTGTGTCACCCGAAAAGTCAATGGCACAAGTAGGAAAGTTACGTCAGTAGCGAATCGTTATACTCAATCGTATCTTAATTACGTCGACCAGCACTTCGCTCGATATATGTATACAGCCTATAGGAGAACAATCGCTCAATTGTCGTCATGGAATCTTATTTATGCAGTATTGAAATCTTGTTTACGGAATTGCAAAGGATTCCTGGTAATAGAAAGGATTCCGGCTAATCTCGTACAATGTCATTCGCACAATCCAAACTTTCCATTGCTAATATTGGTTCGATATCATATAAATTACAGTACATTAGCAAGAGTGACAGAGACGATAACGACCGATGTAAATGTACCTTTCTGATGATATCACTATTCGGCATATATGCTGTTTGTCTCATAATACGTGCAATTAGTGCAAAAAAATCTTTGTTTGCGTGTGGCAGTTGATTCACCGGGAATAATTAGCGTTGTCAAAAAAATGCCGGAATATAGATAAAAGTATGCATTGCTATTACCCGATGAAGGTCGTATTACATTAATCGTACTGTTTGGAACGCAGAGTGATATAACCGCTGCTGCTATATCGATTAAAGTCAAGTTATTATACGCACACATGCATCTGTGTATCTTAAAAAAGGAAAGTCCCGAATATTGGGTTAGGCCAGTCGATATGACAGTAACGTTTCTTAGGCTACAACAAGGAGCATGACCTTAGAGTGGTGTTAACTCTATTTTAGTTTTGATAAGCTATGTTTTACGAAACGGTTTATTTACGCGGGATGATCAGTAAGAAGAGAGTAATAATTGCTCGCATTCTGTTCAATTCACGGGAATATTTTGTGCGGTTTTTGTCAACGCATACGGTACGCTATACATATGGTAGAATCATATCAGTTAAAATTTGCAAGAACTTTGCTGCATTCGTTACAACACATTAATTAACCCCTTGAAAACGGTGTGAAAATCGAGGAGATTTTCTTTTTACCGTAACTAGTACCCGAATGCACTAAAAGTGCATTGTACTTTTTTACATATTTCTTCGACAGTTGCTTGCATTGTATCCTAATGTGATTACCGATTGTAATTGATTGACTCGCTGTATGTCGAACAAACTGACATAATCCCAGCGTGTGGACAAGCCCAGTATTTACGTGCAAAACTGCCGATGCGTTAACTAAAGCGTTGCGGTCGATTCGATGCGATTAAAAATCTGATGCGCTTAGCGATTTTGTCGCTGTGCAGTTTGACGATTCATCAACATTCCTTCGCTACCCGACACAAACACTATAGAAACGAGCCTGTTTCAACCTAATCCATTCATTAACCGAACACACAACTAATTGTTAAGTACCGGCACTTTTCATCAGGATAGCTAAAAGTCTTCTTTTTTGGTTCCCCAAATAATGACATTCATTGTCATTTAAGCCACTCTCGCCGTTCGCAAACGATGTAAAGCCGACATTCGCCAATGAACTAGTTTACCCGCAATGACGACCGCCGCCACCCGAATTTCCTGTGTCGCCTTCAGGATTCCCACTCGAGAGCGACCTGGGGGGGCGGTCAATATTGTCCGTCTGAGACCATTCAAAGCGACCTCGGCCGAACGTCACACCCTGTTCCGCCGTTTGAAACAATATGTACGTCGAATAATGGCGGAGCACGGCGAAAAGTACCTCGTTCGGGCGCCTTGACCTTTAGCTTTGGCTACGGTCGAAGGTCACACTTTTGGCGCGTGTTACTCTATCTTCGTAGTTGCTCTTAGGTATTATTGCGTAAGGACCCTTGACACCGGGGACAGAGGAAGGCGGGCTCGTTGTCGAATTCTCTGTGCTTTGCCCGCCGGTCGCCCGATTAGGTCCCGCAGCGAAAGAGTCCGAACCGGTCTACAACCGCAAACGGGTTGAGGCGAACGAGAGGACGAGGAACTAGGTCGGGGCTCAAGGCGTCGGGAGCCTCGGGTCGTGCCAGGACGTTTGCGAGCGATTAACCAAGAAATCATCTTCAAGACCGTGACGGCGCCTTCTCGATTCTTCGTTCGTTGTCCGGTCAGAGTTCGGTGGCCAAAAATTGTCGCTCGCGTCAGGAAACGGTCCAATTAGCGTACGGGTGGGGCTAGCGCTGATAAGAAGGCTGATATCGCATCGTTTTAGTAGCGGAAGAGGGCGCGAATTAGGAGAGATGTCGATTAGGATAGAGTCAGCTACCGTAGAGCGAAGAGCAGCTATTGCGGCGCGAATTAGGAGAGATGTCGATTAGGATAGAGTCAGCTACCGTAGAGCGAAGAGCAGCTATTGCGGCGCGAATTAGGAGAGATGTCGATCATGATAGAGTCGGCTTACTGTAGAGCGAAGAGCAGTCGCACTGGATTATGAATTTTTGGAAATTAACGGTTTTTCGCTTAATGTTACGGCGACACGGCTCGTTACGTATCGTTTTTGGCGTTACGATGAATTTGGCTGGACTGAGCGACGAGAATCGGATTTTGCGACTCGGCGACATAGTACCTTAATGCAGAGGTGTTGACGTTTCCTGTGAAATATACAATTTCCTTGACCTTGACTTCGGGCACTGATCGTGGTCAGATTATTCGCCGTGGCAAGATGAGCAGTTTCGGGCGTACATGTTTGCGCGATATTTGCATGTTTTTATTTCTAATCTTCATCCGTTACAAGCTCTCCTTCGCATTCCTGAAAATGTAGATTCTACGCAAATTATCTCTGAAGAAATCTTTATCTTCGGCGGCTCATCGTCGTACTCACGTTCGGCGCGTAGAGCGTAGTCGTCGCAAACGTTCAATTTCAAACTAGGTTGAAATGCATCTTTCATCTTTAGACGTGCGGAGATGTTCGTATTAATGAGCTCGTACTAGGCGACAAAAACGTCTGTCAATGTGTCGCACCCTTGAAACATTTTCTCCGCATCGGACGACGTCTATCATTCTCATCCATCTAGTTCGCGCAGCGTCCTCGAAAACACATCTCGATCCATTGTACCGAACGTCTGGCAGGCTCAAACGTTTTTCTCCTAAGCGATCATTGCATAATTAAATTCTCGACATCCGCGAATTTAGCAGAAGCCGTCACAGCGCCGACTGACTTACGGAATGAATGAGTGTCCATCGGATCGTTCATTTGATGACGTCAAATGAATTGTTTAACTTTTTTGCCACAGCTTTTCTTCGTACCGCCGGAAGATTGAACGACAATGGGACGATGAATATTCATGGAAATGTTTACGCTTATTTATGGTCCTAATTTAGCATAATTTTAAGGGAGTTCTAAGGTCTCCGTTCGCGGCAAATCATATTCATTGCGTATTGACGTTAACACCTTGACCGCCTCCCTCATTATTGATACATTAACGCGTCGATGTACTATAAACATGTACGTAAACACGTGTTATTGGAACCAGTTTTTTTTTTACGATAGCAACTGTTTATAACTGTTATTTGCAATTAGATGTCGCCACGCAATGCGTCATACCACTGTTCAACGTAATTGGTATTATTCCATACTGAATCTGTAATACTGGGGTAGGTTGTACTTATCTTGCACATTCAACTGCACGACGATAGACGGCAATTTCAATATTTAGATAACACGATTTAATCTTGCGAAATATCGCACACTGTCAGTTAAAAGTTTCAACGCCTTATAGTTTATTATTAATTACCCTAATTGTTTTATTAGATATTTGTGAGGTGAGATCAAATGTGAACTCTAAAAAACTAGTAAAATTATTTTCTAGTATTGCTTATTATCCATTATAGAGGCTAAACAAATCTTTCTCTGCAGAAAGTAAACAAATCATTTGCTTGCAACAAACGTGCAATATGGTGCAGTTCGTCTAAAGCATTAGATTTAGATTAGAACAATCAATGTTTCTTGTCTCGTGTTTCACATAAAGAACTCAATGAAAATTGATGAACGTAGAAGATGTTCGTATTAATTAGGAACTCGGAACTGTCAAGGTGCGAAGGGCACACTACCGTTTAAATACTAAAGTAACCGAGCATGTCTAACGTTGTAAGCCACTTCGGCAATAGTTCAGTGACAGTTCACGGTGATGATTTATAGATGCCTAACTAATGCTAAATACACGCGTGCGGAGTAATGCGATTTTAACGAATGGAACTTTTTTACCATTCAGTCGGACGGTCAAGCGGCCGGTATTTATTGCGCTATTTATTACCCGAGACAGATACAGAAAAATGTACAATCACTAGTTACCGTTTACGACTATTGACGGCTGCCAGTTCAGCGGATTGTGGCCGTAATTTATGTAAATATTCTGCTTCAGTGTTTGACGCGTCGACGAAGTATCCCGACGGAATAATTGCCGGTTACACGCGACATTTGGGCAATTTCGATGAATGCTACCGACTCCAGGTCGATGTCCCCAGCGAGGATGGCAATTCCGGCACTGAGAGGATCGCGGGCAAGTATTGCCTCGTCGACGTCAAGTATCAGCGGAAGGATATGCCGCCGATCGAGCAAGGGCCTCACAATCTGCAATTCGATCCAAACGATTCTGTTTGGGAGGCACTAAGGGTACACTCAAGACATTATTATAACAATTTGACGGAATCATACAAACGGATGACACGATCTGAATAAAATTAAATATACCGTAAAAGCTGTCGGTGTATATTCCAACTTTGTTCCATTAATATTTTGTGGTCACATGGTAGATTTTGGTCCACGAATGCTAGTTGTTCTTGACATCTTAACAGTGAAATATTGATGAGGGTCATTTGTGGTTGAGTTGGGCTCAACTTGAGTCTCATTCGAGATTTATCATTGAACTTGCAGGAAAAGGGAGACATTAGACGAGTGAAAAGGTATCTCTTGCAACTGGCATTGTGCGTACCGTCGGTTTGCACTACGGAGGACATTCAAGTAGCGTTGCAGAAACCGCTGGAAGAGATGGGTGCAAAGTATAACGTGGCTTTGCAGACCCAGGTAATGGATCGGAAATGTCAAACATTGGCAGATTCCCCGACATTGTCTACAGGTGCTAAAGTATTCTTGTGAGTACTGTTCGATGTACTTTGACGAATGTCATGCACACTCGAATGTCAAACTGAACCGCCTTTGTCCGCTTGCAGTGCAATAATCTTCGTCTTGACATTCTTAGTCATAATAAGTACATGGTATGACGGTAGCCTGAACTCGGACGAATCGGAAGAGGACTCTGCCTTGCGTGATTTTCTCCTTTGCTTTTCCGCGCGAAGGAATCTTAGAAATATGATGGAAGTGAGGTATTCCCATCCTGGACTCGATTGCATACATATGATGCGGTTCTTCTTTATGACACTGGTCATTGTTGGCCATCGATCAATGCAATACTTTTCTAACCCAGTAATAAACGCTGAATACTTAGAACTCGTGAGTAATGAGACGAAATGGTCTGAACATATGTGAGAATATGTCGTAGAACGGAAAGGATTGCATTGTAACTGTTTGCAGAGCTACACTGTGAGATCTGCTATGATGATATACAACGGGCCGATTATTGTAGACGGTTTCTTTGCCATCGGCGGACTTCTCGTTGCACACTGTCTGCTCGAGGAATTGGACAAGACTAAACGCGTACAAATCGTCCCATTGATTGTTATCAGATTTATCAGGTAGACTATTGCTATATGGACGTTCGTAGATATAAGTTGTATCCTCTGTTTGAAACTTTCTTCAGATCTCGGATCCTTTTCGATCAATTTAAAATGATCAGACATCATTAATTTGAATGCAATATGTGGTAATATACGTACACTATACCATCTATTTATATTATACAATTTTGTGTTTCAGACTCACACCGGCTTATATGTTCCTTATTCTATTCAATGCCACGGTGTTACCATCGCTCGGTTCCGGTCCATTCTGGAAAGAAATCGTGGAAGCGGAGGGTAGTTTTTGCAGGAACAATTGGTGGACAAATTTGCTCTACGTGAATAACTACGTAAATGAGAAGAATCTCGTAAGTAACGGCAAACAACGGATAACATAGCTTTTTGCGGTATATTTCGCTTTAAGCGTAACTTAAAATTATATTCCTTTCAGTGTATGTTCCAAACGTGGTATCTGACAGTCGACTTTCATTTGTACGTAATTGCCTTGGCAGTTTTGTACGCGTTTTGGCGGATGCCGCGGAGGATCGGTTACACGTTCCTTGGACTTTTCACCCTCGCTACCTGCATTTTGCCTTTCTATGAAAGTTACGTACATCGAGCACCTCCTGTATTCCGCGGTTTGCCGCCGTGAGTAACTCATTTTACCGTGAAATGCCTGTTTCACCAAAAACATAACTCGATGATTCTTATTCGTATTTCGCGTACATACAATTAGTATACTGGGCAGAGCATATTCAGTAGTTTTTTATTGCAATATTTATGGCGCATACTCTGGAAAAAATCAACATATTTCATACGTGAATTGTGATCAATATGTACTAAGATGTTGAAACATAGACGTTTTGTACAAATTGCTTCTTATGTATGTCATGTAACGGGGCAAAGAATATTCATAACGACCTAGTTCACATACGTTAATGAAAACACTTGTCGCCTATGTAAGAACGTATTGTCTGTTGCGTAAGAACGATCGAGTGAAGACGTCAATGTCAATGATTAAGCTGACTGACAATGTGTATTTTTCAGATTGCGCGACGTCAGAGAAAGTAAATCTTTCACGGACTACTACATCAAAACGCACCTACGCATGACTTCATATTTCGTCGGCGTGATATCGGGCGCCATCATTTACGATCATCGACACTCCACGTGGCGATTACCCAAAGTAGGAAGCAACCTTTTTTTTCTCTCTTCCCCAATGTTTTTTCCCTCTTTACATATATGTACCGCCTTAATGGGTTCGACGTGAATTTTTACGAAAAGAATATTTCTGAATGTCACCTACCGCGTGTTATAGGTGTGGTCTCGTATATTATTCATATTGCTCTGCGTGGTCATGAGCTTCACGTCGCAGGCAATGGCCCACAAATACTTCGATCCGAACAGCAAACAAACGCCCCTCGAAACAGCGCTTTATGCAGCTTTCCATAGAGGCTTCTTCGCTACAAGCATGATTGCGGCCGTTGTACTAATCACGGTCGGCGAGGGTCTAGGTAATTGCATACATTTTACGTTCTTCAAAGAGCAGTCGCCTGTGACCGACGTTGATCTAAACTTTGGCCTTTCCCCTCTGTAAATTTGTCTTGGCGGTAAAGCCGTCTCGCAGTTCTACGAGGAGAAAAAAAAACTGTTTCACTTTTGTAAACATGTTTTCCGCAATTGCGTCACATCCTTGAACATTGAAAGGAGTTTGTGGAGGACAACTGTAAAGTGTTGCGGGTTACCACAAAACCTACGTTCCTGATACTTCTTGAACCAAAAAAGAAGAAGACGGGACCGTAAAAGGAAGAAATGCCTTTTGCTGAAGATATTACACTGCGCAGTACTAATGATTTCCTTGTTTGAACTTGCAGAATTCCATTACAATTTCCTTAATCCAGCATGGGTGCAACCTCTGGGTAGATTGACGTATGGAGCATTTCTGATACATCATACGAGTCAAATGTATGATGCCGGCGTCGCTAGGACAGGCAGAGTGTTCGCATTACACAATCTTGTACGTATATAATATACATGTGCTATTTCTATCGTCCATTGGCACATTACTTAAACATCTCTTATTGTCACAATTTTTGATAACTCTTACAACATGTATCCGCATGTAGTGATTAATCGAACGGTAAGAAGTATTCTGCAGAGAGAAACAATATTTATTCATATTTATTTATATTTATTTATATTAATAACGGATAAAAAAGTGTAAATTATATGTAGTTCATCTTGTAAAATATACATTAGCAACGTACCATTCTTACGAAATGAAAGAGAAATGGTTCTGCCTCTTGCAGGTGTGGGATCTGATACCTGACATGGTATTCACATTCTCGTTAGCATTATTGCTTGTGATAGGAATCGAGGGTCCATTCAGGCAGCTCGAGAAGCGATTCATCATGGGAAAGAAGTCGAAGAACAGCACGAGTAGAACGTAATTATCGTGTGAAACGCCGCAATTTGATTATGCTTTCAGTCACACAATGATTTTATTTTGTATTCTTGCAGGATTGTTGATACAGTTGCTAAGAAAGTAAGCTGACCTCGTTCCGCGGTCTTCTACCTGATGTATACCCTCAATGTAAATTATGTAATATATGTCTAATGTATATATGCACTTTTTTACGTGTGAAAATAAATAATTTCCGCTTTTGTAATCCGTGATTTGCTTACGTGACAATCGGTCACATCATTTCCCCCATTTTTCGTCGTGAGGATTGCAGACTTTCGGCGTCATGCGCTTTTTTTGAACTTCATCCATATTCAATTTTTTTGTTTTCGGCATGTCGTTCTGACACTAATTATTGCGTCCGCAAATTGTGACTAAGTCAACGTTGGCAAGTTACATCCGCGCATGGAAGAAGAATGACATCCACGGATAATAAATTGATTATATATCCTGCGTCCATGCGTGAATTAATATTAATATCGTATTTATTGAAGCGTAAAAACATACAACCGATTTATTTGCATGCGTTAACGCTCCTGTACACTGTGGGGTCAATATCATGGAGGATTATGTGAATTTCTTTTTTTCCTTGTCAGGGCTATGGATTTTATAGATATTATGTCATTACGCGTATAGAAATGCGTTTTAGTAGCACTTGCAGAATTCATTTTTTTCCTAAAAGTACAATTAAAAAAGGCGCGTTTTTCTTTGTATGTAAACGTTATTGTTCTTGCATTTCCCACATCTTCGTTATGTGCATAGAAAAAAGAAATTTTGGAAAAATATCTGTCGTTATCGCAATGCGTAAAAACATATTCAACTGACACATAACGTTTATACTTCATTGAATTAAGAACTTAAACATACTTGGTTTATAGTAGAAGGTCGCACAACATTGCTTTCACTTTTGTAATGACACGATATACGTCGCTAAACGGGGTACTTATAAATTTTTAGAGTTCTATTCTACGAGTCCACTATGACCATTAACTAAATTATTCATAAGCAAAATCTCGTGTTCACCATCCTTCCCAACTAGCTCCTGTCTGAAATCGCGTAATATATAAGGTGTGTATTTTTGTTTCCCTCTGACGTAGGACAGCAAATCATATATTTAATCATTCGTTGAAACTACTTATAACCAGTAGCAAAAGAGATAAAAAGTCTACTATGAAATTCATATTTATAACGGAACAGATTCTAAATAAATAACCAATGTATAATGAAATATATGTTTATAAAGTGAATGATTGGGATATACAAAAAAACCAACGGGAAGCTTTAACTTGAAGTCTTCGTAAGATGTGTTGCCCAATCGACAATGCATGATGATGGGTAAGGCAACTAGGAAGAGCACAATTGCATCCTGGAAACCTATAATTTAAAAAGTTGAAGCACAGTGCTGCTCTCATGGCATGAGCAGAGGTTATGTGTGAAAAAGTATAAATTTGACTTAGTCTATGGTAATGGATCACTCGTGTAACACACAACACTGTCGTAAACAATAAAGCGTACGGAGTGAATAAAGACCGAATGATCGAATAATATTTGAAATACAATTACATGAGATGATTATCTGATGGTAGAGTTTCAATAATAATCGAAAATTTGAAAAATCAAGGCATCTGTACGATATTTCGACATTGTCATGCATGTATCGGTTTAATGAGTCAACAGAATAAATAATCGTGGGGAAACACAGATTTCTAATTATTTAAAATTACATATTCAGAACGTCTCACGGAAAATGACGTTCTCATCGATTAAGGACAACCTGTTCAAGCGAACAGATTACAGATGGAACTACTATTTTTAAATCGACGACTCGTGATCAATAATGATGAGAGTGGTCGAAACTGAAAGAACGGAACTGTGCGTTTTTCTTTATTAAAAATTTATTACACGATCAGCGTGTATGACAGAGATTGTTGTTTCTATTACAAAAAAACGAAGTGACGACTTTACGCTCGAGTTTAATTACAAACGGACTCGTTCGTTTAAAGATGCATTCATCGTCAGAACGGTCAGTATAATAATGAGAATTATTACTGGTTGTTATTGGCAGAATTTGACATTTTCTTCCGTTGTAAGAGCTTTTGTCGTAATAGGAAATTCCGTTGTAGATCAGTTTTGTTAACGAGTTGTGGTTATGAGGACCTGAAGTTTTTATCCTGGCATCCCAAGAATATGAGTGCAGTCATCATGTAGAACTCAGCAGATAAACGATGATGCCTCACATAGTAGCCCTAACACCTGTACGAAGGCGATGTTTAATCCTCCTGTCGGTGGTACTAGTGCCATGTGCTGTTATAAATCTGCTCTCATCATCGGACGTGCATGAGGAGACGGTACTGCAGAATAGCATTGCTGAGCTACAAGCTAAGCTGGAACATCTACGCGCTAAGTACATTAGCAGTCAGGAAGAAATAAATTTACTATCACATCAGCTGCTTCAGTTGATAGAGAATAATCATATTTTGCCAGACCTCCAGTTCTTGATTAACAATGGTACATCTAACATAACAAGCATAAAGTTACCATCTATATATAACTTTCTTCCACACTTCCTGAATGATCCAAATAGCCTACGCCCTGCATTTGTTCAGAGCAAAGGGCGTTCAGGTGTAAGCATGGTGCTAGGTGTACCAACAGTTAAGAGAGAAGTTCAAAGCTATTTGATGGCAACACTTAAAAATTTATTGGACCGCATGAATCCAGCAGAAACCGCCGATACACTGATCATAGTTTTAGTCGCTGAAGTAAGTAGTGCATGTCAATTTTGGTATAATAAATGAAGATTAATTGTATTAATTTTGTTTCAGACGGACCTGGAATATGTGAATTATGTTGCAAAGCAAATTGAAGTTCAGTGAGTTGCTGCACGTACTATAGAATCCTTTGCAAACAAATTGAAATTTTTGTAATATAATCACACACTTGTTCTTGCAACTATAAATTTCTCTGCAATTATGTTGAACCGCAACAGACAATAATTATTTTTTTATATATATCATTACCTACATACCCACTCTTTTGACACTAAACCAATACTTTTATTTCGTATTACTAAATGCACAAATTTAATTATAAACTTACTTCAATTCCAGGTTTCCAATTGAATATGAGGCTGGTGTAATTGATGTGATATCTCCGTCTTCATCTTATTATCCAGATTTATCCAAGTTACGTGATACACTTGGTGATGACCACCAGCGAGTGGTGTGGCGATCAAAACAAAATTTGGATTTTGCCTTTCTAATGTCTTACGCTCAGACAAAAGGAACATTTTACATACAATTAGAAGATGACATTTTAGCTAAGAAAAATTTTATATCGACTATGAAGTCTTTCGCGTTGCAAAAGATTGCCTCTAAAGAGAACTGGTTTGTTCTTGATTTCTGCCAATTGGGATTTATTGGTATAAATATTTTTAAATATTGTTGTCAATTTGTGAGAAATTAAGTATTACAATATACTATATATGTTTCTGAATCAGGAAAATTGTTTAAATGCGTCGAGCTACCGTGGTTAATCCAGTTTTTTCTGATGTTCCATAACGATAAGCCTGTGGATTGGTTGTTAGATCACTTGGTATCAACAAAAGTTTGTAGTCTGGATAAAGATAGTGTAAGTACTTATACTTTGTCGATTTGTTAGTTCTGAGTAGATACTTTGAATAAATGACATTAGTGATTTTTATGATTGCAGAAACATTGTAAAATGGCTAAAGCTGAGTTATGGGTACATTACAAGCCATCACTTTTCCAACATATTGGAACACATTCCTCGTTAAAAGGAAAAGTTCAGAAACTAAAGGTGTCAATAAACACTGTTTATGAGTTCCTTCAAAGTGTGGGAAATACAAATTCTAATATTACGTATCATTGTATTCCAGGATAAACAATTTGGTAAAATTACTTTATATTATGCACATGAGAATCCGGAAGCGACTGTGGAGACACAGATAAAACCGTACAAACAATATACGCTGCTTAAAGCGTACAAAGGCGAGTCATTTTTTTGGGGTCTATTGCCACAGCCGGGAGATCACTTAAAATTCAAATTTTTACATCCTATTTTTATAAAAAAGTGAGTATATCTTACTGGTTTAGTACCTCGCAAAATTTTCATTACGTTGCATTTAAATTTTGTGGCACAGGTACTTATTCAGAAGTGGAAATCTGGAACATCCGTCTGATAGATTTTACAATACAACCGTCGAAGTTTTGCCGGAACAATTTATAACGATGGACAGAAATAGCAACGATATAACGGAGGATGGCTACGTTATTATTGGTATTTACAACTTTCTTATCAACGTTGCAAAATGGGATCATTTGTACCATGTGTGACGCTAGTCGCAATTAAATCGAAATACAGTCACAAAAATAATTGCTATTCTTTGCACAGGTAAATTTGATTCACTTGGAATTGCTCAAGGTACAGTGAACAAAAAATTAGGCAAAATATCGATACTTCGTTTAACAGTTCACAGTGAAAGTGAAAATTGGGCCATTTTATCTGAGGTAAGACTAAATCAACAGTGCATATAGAATAGGCTAATATCGTTTTTGCGATAGCCAATAGTTACCTCTCAATTGGCCGTCAATGTATTTTTGATGTGCCTTTTGCCTGAGTACATTATGATTAAACACAAAAAAGTTGTAGTAACGACGACTATCATCGAATTGTTATAAAATTATTTAGCAACACATTTTAATCATTTACATTGTAACATAAATGATTTAAATATGTTATGAAACAGATACACATAGTGGAAGATCAACAAAGCTGACCCATGAATGCAGTCTCTTTAACAGTGTTTCGCTACCGTCTACGTGGTCAGAGGGAGTAAACGATTTTGTTAGTTATGACTTAAATTATTTCGTTTTGTTATGGTGTCACAGTGTGTTAAGTGGATGGTTATTTATTTAATTGTATTATTCTTCGATTGCAAGTATTATTACCTTTTGTGCTGGAACGTGTTCATTTCGTACTGGGAACACTCATGCAACAAAAGCAAAAATACTATCTTTACTGCAAGTAAAGAGACGTATGTTGCGTGGAAGAACACATTGTTAGGTCTGTTTAAGACCCGATCCTTAAGATTTACGTCTCTTGCTTTTGTTAATATCCAAAAAGATCTTATAAATTTGATCTGCTTAACTAAAAACGTACCTGTGCAGTCAGTGTGCTGCAATGATTACGAACAATTTTTTCTTTCATTTTACATAAGTCCTGTTTTTTCTTTTAACATTAAGTTCGTTAGGTTGCATCTTTTATTAATAGAAGAGTAATTATTGATACGGAGAGCATACCTAATTTCGTGATGAGTGTGCATCCAAAAATTACGTTCAGAATCACAAAAAAGAAAGAGCCATGTTTATCTTTTTATATGTAAAGTAAATTTTACAGGAAACAAAGACGTGTATATATAGTATATGTGATTACGTGCAATTTGTATGCATTCTGTAATTTATTATCAAATATATATCACAGTGTTCCGCATTTTTAAGCTCGTGACATTTTTATCAAAAAATAAGAAGTGAGAAAAAAAAGCGCGTGAAAAAGATATGTAATTTGTATTCTTCTAATATATGTATAATTATTTATTTTGCATCGCTTCTTTTATGTATATACATATATGTACTTTCTCGATATAAAAATAAAGTTATATTTTTCTGAAGTTAGTTTGGCTGTGTCATGTAAATAATGTTTTATATACAAACGTCTTGTAACATTCCGGTAAAGGTAAAGAAAGACGTGCTCATCACCGATTTGCATGAAACTTTGCAGAAACATACATTTTTGCATAAAAATAAGATCTGTAAAAGCCAAAAAGCGCGTTCTCGTCTAATTAAAAAGTTATTAAGCGTTAAAGTTTAGTTATAAAACCTGCCTTGCCAACAGCGCGAACGATATCTGCGCACGCGCACGGATAAGTTTGCAGGTAAAGTGCGCGTATTTGAAATGAAATAATATTGAATTGGCAAAAGCTAGGTGTGGGCACGTCTTTTGTAATGTTTAAGAGTTTTCAATCAAACAAAGGTTCGACAGTAGGTTTGGGTTAGGTTTTAACTGCCCAAAGTGCAAACAATATCTTGACAATATACATATATTAATAATATAAATAAATCTTCTGTAATACTTGTTGTTACTCTCATACTAAAAACTTATGCATTGATATACAATAAGTAAACAACTACAATTTGTATCTTATATAGAGTTTAGAGTTCATTCTATCTACATTCATTAGATTGAAGTTAACACTTGATAATGAAAATTTGCTAGATACAGAGCTCATAGAAAAAAATATATATATATATTGCTGTAAAGTTTGGATAACAAATCAGTTGCCAACTGAACTAGTAATCTATTTTCTCTAATCTCTTGGTTTATTATCAACTTTTTATTGAATGGATATTAAGAAAGATAAAAAGATTGTAACAATTGAGAAGTAAAATATTGTATGTATGGATGGATGCATGTATGTGGAGTGATTATTATGCATATAGTGTGTACACACCAAAACAACGATTATATAGAAATTAATGTTCAAGTGTCTATGATTTTTTATTGTATATTATATTTCCGTACAATATATGTATTCAAATATATTTTGTGTTCTCTAATTACTTTGTCATAAGATCCCATAGATTCAATATCCCTGACTGAAATCATACCTTTTTCTGTCATAAAAGAATCAATTCAAAAGGCCAGAGACTGTTCTATTCATTTCGAATCATAAGCAACTCCATTTCATTGTAAAACACCATATGAATAGCTAGAAGCCATAAAATATACGGTAAGTATCATTAATGGTAAATGAAAAAACCGAAAAGCAACGTAGAACACGTAGAAATTTAATAAGATTGATTTTGAGAAAGTTAGGTCAAAATGCGAGTGTTAGGTCAAAATGCGAATGTTAGGTCTCACTTGAAAAAAATTGGGAAAAATTGTTTCAATGTGTTGGTGAAAGTCAGTGTGTTAGGTTACATTTCACGCTTCAGTGAGCACGGAAAGTGCGACCTCCTCGTCCTGATGTTCGCCGCTTACAAAGTGGATCGAAAATCTGACAATTTAACAGGAACATAGAAGTACTGAAGAGCTCCCTTGAACTCTTACACATACATTCAAAGGTCTTTCATGTATACACACCACTACACCGAAGTCGATTTCGACCGAAAATCAGACGATTTAATAGGAACATAGAAGTAGCAAAGAGCTTCCCTATATTCTTACGCACACATTCAAAGGTCCTTCATGTATTCACACCACTACACCGAAGTCGATTTGGACCGAAAATCAGACGATTTAATGTTGATTGAATGTTACAGCGAACATTTTTCGAATCTTGCTGTATGTTTTATGGTTTCTGGGCAATTCCTTTCGCACAACGTAATTGTAAACAAATTTTCCCTCTTTCCATGGGTTTCCTATAAACTTTCCATGCTCATGATTTCTTCTACTAATACCTACCGTATGTCTTATGGTTTTTTCATGCTATTCCTCGTATTCTTATATAGCTTACTTAAAATTAATTGCTGATATTTTCTATGGGTTTTCCTGCGCTTATAGTATTGTTTAATAATATTAACTGTATATCTTATGGGTTTCAGATTGTCCTTGCGTTGTGATAGTTTCTGTTTACGATGCGTCCCAGGAAAAAATTGTTTGTCCAGTTGGAATCACCCAGAGGAGAGCGACAATTGACTTTAAACTAAAAAAACATGGTATGTAAAGTAAATAATTAAATTTAAACTCATAGTTGTAACCACGATGTACCTAAAGTATACGTGTTTTCGACCACCAAGAATTTTACACAGAAATCAAATGGAGCGGCAGTCGGCGTCTATAACTCTTGTAAGTTCCTTACCTCTCCTGCTTTCCTACTGAGTTTCGCAGTCAGAGGTAAGCGGGTCACAGAATAGTACAAGAAGTCGACAAGTACGCACGACTTCTTGTATAGTTCTGTGACCCGCTTACCTCGGACTGCGAAACTTAGTAGGAAAGCAGGAGAGGTAAGGAACTTACAAGAGTCTTGACGTCGTCGCTCGTCCCATTTGATTACCATGTAAAATTCTGACTGGCGCAAAACACGTATACTTCAAACCCCTTACCATTTTGTCGATTTTAGAAAATCGCCTGTAACTTTTGAACCAGCGATCTAAACCTATGATAAACATACATTTTCCAAACCACAAAAGAACCAAAATTGCTTTTGCTGTTGGCTTCCTTACTTAAAATGCGGCTCGTTATATTGGTCTTACTTAGCCGCTTCAACAGCAAAAGTTTTGATCGTATCAAGACAGTATTTAGTGTGTGTGTTACTTATTTACCTTTGCGACTATATTAATATTAAATGATTAAAGATAAGTATTATATAAGAAATTATACGTATGTATGTATGTTGGCTGAGAGTAATGTATGTAGCGTGTATGCGAAAAGTACAGCAATTGTATGGAAATTAAATCATAAGGATGTAAGAAACATTTTTTTACTGTATACTATTTTTCCTTACAATATATGTATTAAACGAAATTCTGTGTTTTCTAATTACTTAGTTATAAGGTCCCATATTTCCAATATCCCTCGCCGAAACCATACCTCTTTTTGCCGTAACAAAATTCACCAACTTCGCCAAAATCTCATGGGACCACATAGAAATGCCATGGTAGAAGAAGGCAAGCGACTGTTCTATTCATTTCGTATCGGAAAGAATTCCATTTTGATGGGAAACATCATGGGAATAGCGACAAATCGTAAAATATACGAAAGGACGAAATCTCAGTTAAGATTGGATTCAGTCAAGCGCGAAAAATGCGAAAAATTTTAAAGTCCCGGTTAGGACTGGAATCAGTCAAGCGTGAAAATGTCGAAAATCTGACCAAGTAACAGGAACATAGAAGTACCGAAGAGTTGAACGCTAATTTTGCTTTAATTTCTGATATATTTGTAAAACCATTGAATAATATACCTTCATTTTCCTTAATAAAAGGTATGTAAACTAAATATAATATTCCTACGTTCTCGCACGCTTGTACAATTCAAAGTAAGTATGCTAAAGTATATCTGTCGTACGCAGTACATCAGTCGTATATAATAATGGAATATAATACTAGTTTTTGTTTTCCCCGAAGGGGAAAACTTCCAGTCAAATCTTACTTTTTGTATTATTTAAGGGCTGGGTGTAGACTTGGCTTCCCTTTCATAATGTTGCACATTGGGCAGTTAAAACCTAATCCAAACCTACTCTCAAACCATTGTTTGATTAAAAACTCTTAAGCATTATGAAAGGGAAGCCTTGCCCACACCTAGCCTTCGCCAATTCAATATTATTTCATTTCAAATACGCGCACTTTACCTGCAAACTTATCCGTGCGCGTGCGCAGATGTCGTTCGCGCTGTTGGCAAGGCAGGTTTTATAACTAAACTTTAACGCTTAATAACTTTTTAATTAGACGAGAGCGCGCTTTTTGGCTTTTACAGATCTTATTTTTATGCAAAAATTGATGTTTCTGCAAAGTTTCATGCAAATCGGCGATGAGCACGTCTTTCTTTACCTTTACCCTTTATAACTAAACAGAGTTAAACAGATCTAAACAAAGATACTTTACGAATAACAGTGCGCGTATCCATTGAATGTCTTAACATACAAACTGATATTCAACGAATGCGCGTGAGGCGGCCGATATACGAGTTCCGTTAAGCTAATTCAGTCCTAATTAAGCTGACTGCAAAACTTATAGTTAAAGAGTATCTGCACGTACGAATTGACGATTCTTTCTCTCATTTTGATTAACGCTGTACGCTACTGCCACATGAGAAGGGATTGAATAAGGTATACGTGAATCAAGGTCTCAGCGTGACCAACACTCTGTACGGCTTAGGACCAGCAGTGACACCGTCAACAAAATCCTGTGTCGACGGCTTTGGTTCTCCTGGCACGACAGAAAATGTGAATGCTTGTAGCAGGGCAGCTGTTATTATAAATATATTACTCCTCGCTAAGGTCTCGCCCATACAGCGGTGTCTCCCTAAAAATATATGAATGAACAATTATACGTTCACTTTCAATGTTACTCGATCTCAGCGATACTTACCGATGCTGAAAGGGAAAAAGGTCTCGGGAACGCTAATGGCTCCATTCTCGTCTATAAACCTTTCTGGTCGGAAAATCTCTGGATCACCCCAAGTTTCGTCCATTAGAATTCTATTGAAGTTCGCGATGATCATTGTATCCTGCAAACAGAGCGAATTACAATAGCGAACGGGCTTGATAAACGAAGGATTTGTGTTTAATTGAAAACAAGTAACTTGGATTCTTACCTTTGGAATTCTGTAACCCATAATCTGTGTATCTCTCACTGTTCTATGCGGTACGTTAAGCGTCCGGCCCATGAACATCCTCAACGATTCCAGGACAATTGCGTTAATGTATGTCAGTCTGCAAATATATTTATTTTCAACGGCATGATACGGATACGACTATGAAAAAGCTATTCGGATAAGTTTATAAATTACGTTGCTTTGTCCGCTATTGTTGGGAAACGGTCCCGGCCCAACACACTGTCAATCTCTTCTTGGGCTCTCTTTTGAACCTCCGGGAAGAGTACTAAGTATAAAAAGCAGAACCCTAAAGCTTTCGACGTTGTCTCGGAACCCGCTATGAACAGGTCGACGCAAATTGCCAGCAATTGAGATTCTATCGTGGAGTGCATGGAACAGAAAACGTGTACTGATTAGCATCAGAGTTTCACAGAGCATGTTATCACACATTCGACGCCATAAGCGTGTAATTGTTCTTGTTTGTAAAGAGATTAGTATTCTCAGCATGATCTATTTGACTTACTTTCTGTCCTGTACATTTTAATTTAATTTCAAGATCGAAGTGCATTTATAATTTTACATAAAGGAAATTATATTTTTATCATATTTTACATGAAAAGAATTACATACCAGAGAATGTGTGACTGCAATTTTTCGACTCGAGAACAGTCAAATAGACGTCCATAAGGTCCCGAGGTGCCTCCGGTTTAAAACTGTTTTTGTGATTTTTTAATTCATTCTGTAATTAGGAACTAGTTTAGGCACAGTAAAGCATGACATTAATTTTTAGTCGCCATAGCCGATAACCGGAACAATAACAAGTTTCTTACACAGCGAGATGACAAAATTGTTTACCCTCAAGAATTTCCATAGTTCCTGGTGTGTGCGGATAAACGGCTGATAACCGGACCATTCCGGAGCAAGAAATCTTAGTACTGGGAAATGACTGAAAGGTGCACCTATCATATCGACCTCTCTCAGAAGTTTTGTTAGTATCCTTTGGAGATGGGTGAGTTCTTGGTCGTCAGTATTGTATCTATAAGAGATAACACACATTATCTGAAATGAGAACAACTTTCATCACTTCGGTGTATATGCAAACAATTGCTCTATTTGCACACCGTGTCTCTCATAACGATTGTCACCTGTATCGTAATTTTCAATCGCTAGAAGAGCTAATGGCGCGCGTAACCGATGTAAACGTTTAAAAAGGCCAAGCGAACAAGGTGTAATGATAAAGTTCATAATGAGTGATAACGGAAGTCGACCTTTTGTCAGCCATCATCCTCCACAGCGTGTTCAGAACGGAAACGCCGAACGCGTCGTGCATCGTTGTGATCATTCCCGATTTATAAAGACTTCGGATCTCTTCGTATTCTTCCGCCTTCACGTACATGTCAGCAGCCGTCAGGGATTTCGGCAGATTAGATTCCAACTTTGTTCCATGTTCATCGTTATTATTGGATTTATGTTCCCCATTTTTCGTATCCGATATCTTCGGGAGCAGCTGATATATCTGGCCGCTGTTGACTTTGCTGTAGTCATTGTTGTTGCAGTTAGTGTCATTGCCATTCTGAAGACGGGGGTGTACGGTTCCGTTCTGCAGGCGCTTCTTAAAGTGTTGCACCAAATGGAACGCCTCGTTTTCTATGATCGTCGACATGCTGGTCCGGCCGAATCCGAATTCGCGCAAATGTCGCAGCACGAATCGCCGTTGTTCGACCCAAAGGACCCCGTCAACCACTATCAATCCTTGAATGTACAAGACAGACGAAAGATAGTGATAGAGTTTAATGATTTGAAAATAATATGCGATTATTAATTCTGTCATTCGTACATTACCGATCACCTTATGCTTGAGTTAATATCACTTAGATTTGAAACATCGTATTGTCTTTAAGTTTTAAGTGAGCGTAATTAATAAGACGCATCCAGAACTTGGATAAATATATTCGGAACATTTTGTTAGATATGGCAGTGTTTGATACGTTGTGATTCAATGTGGTTTGATATTATCTTTTTGCGGGTACCCGACGGAATATTGTAGTAATGTTAGGAGATCGTTTTGGTAACTAACTGGGTATACATGGTTTTTGGTAAGCTACCTCTTCTTTCGCCCCAAGTCCTCGCTTCGTACAGCGGGCCAGTGGGCCTACCATCAAAATCCTCATTAGTGAGTGCTGTTCGTATGCTTTCGTAGTCGTTCAATATAACGATGCGATCCTGGCCAATTTTCAATCCAACCACCGGGCCGTACTTGTTGTAAAGTGCGGAACAGGTTTTGAACAGGTATCCGGTTTCTTGACGGATGCGTCCCACTTCCAATGCACAGCCCAATACGGGCCACCATTTTGGGCCTGCAAAAACAGGACCGAATTACGTAAAATGTTGGCGATCCGCCCCAGCTTTCGCGGGAAGAGCGCGCACTGTCAACGGTGTACGAATTTATCCTTGAACATGTAATTTGACAACGACTTGCGACATACATATAGTTTTATCTCAATTTCATATCTTCCATGAGAGATATCGCGGACTTTCTATAATTTTCTCATGGGGTAGATGCACCTCCGGAATGCTACTTTTTCTTGCATGCCCAATTGTCGTACGAACGCCTTCATAAGGGACCGTAAATAAGAACATACCAACATACATACATACGTCATCATTGTCGATTGAAAGAAAATTACATATTCTAGGATTGAAAAACTAGCGATAGCAACGTGCACACCTGGTGGATAATCCTTTGGTTTCCGACATCCTAAATATAGCAGTAATAGCATCAGTACGATTAACAGCACCGCTGTGATCAACATCCTAGAAAATGTTCATGCACTGTTAAAATATTTTTTATTATTAGTAGGCAGAGAGATTGCTTACAACGACAACAAAAAATATACTTTTTTATTGGATTAAATGTTCTGTTAATATGACCAAGAGAGATTTGATGATGTATAACATTACATCATGGGGGTAAACAGGATCTACGTATTATGCAATAAACAGCGCATTCTTGCATCAAAACATTGCTTAGTCACATCTGACGCAAATGAAAACGGAAATGGCGTACTTCTGGTTTTTTGGAAAATTGTGTTTGACACAAACGCGCAAGTTTTGATGCACATCTGTGAACGTGTTAATAGTCTGAATATCAAATTTCATAAGTTTACACTCCAAAAGAACGACTATCGTAAAAGGTAAGGTTTTTACAAAGCTACGAATTTATCGGCGGAATTACTTGCTTGCTGATTTTTTTTTGCATTACGGTTAAAATGTTTAGGAAAAAGTCTGGAACACGTAGGGAAATTCTCGAATACAGGGCCGTGGAAAGGTCAATAGTCATTTAAGTAGTCGGGTCACACGAGACAACGCTTTATCGGAACAAGATATCCGCATTTGCATTGTTTTGATGCAAGTACATTTGTCTCGTTTTTCTTAAAACAAGAAATAGTAATTTATCCGCAAAAAAGACTTGCACTTCATCACCGTTTATGAATGTTTATCGATTACAATATAGTAAACATTCTCAATGTATATGTAAAGTTTACGTGAAGGATGTGTATAAAATATATGTCTCAAAACGTACTATTCTGCATTTTTTTGTGAACATATCAAAGATTACAAAGATATGCAGGCGACGACAATGTCATTAAAATTATTCGCTTCTGTTGAGAAACCACGCATTTTCACAGAACCAATTTTGTTTCTCCACAATTTTTACTGAGAGAAATGGTTTATCTACGCGGTTGCAGCATAGCAGGTAAATGGAGTCGTAAACCTCACTGCGCCTTACTATCCGACAAACTTACACAAGCTACGTTTAAATAATCAACCCGGTGATATTTGATCCCGAATGAACCATTGCTGGAAACGAGCATACGCATGTCCACGTTTCCAGCGAGAAGAGAGTGATTTTCTTCTCTTTCTTCGTGTAACAACATCAGCAACGATGGAGCATTGTCCGGTAATTACAGCACATCGTTACACAAGTTGCGTTATAGATGCCTGATAGAGTTCGAAAGCATTGTTGCGAATACAATCAAAATTTCTGACGATCCCTGGCAAAGCGGTATATCCCGCCATGCATTTCCGTAACGAGATGAGAATTTTTCTGCCCCGGGTACAGCCGTGTGCGCAGGCCAGCCGGCGACTTGCATATGCCGCGAGAAGAAAGTGAAATATGTGACGGTCTCGAGAGGGAAAGTTGCATACGGAAGAGCGGCGCCCGGCGAGTTACTTGCAAACGCACTGTCACTTCCATTATCCCATAACTTGTTGCGCAACCGATGCACATTTAATACCTATATCCGTTTGTGTGCGGAACGTCCTCCTTAACCCGGCACTTTCGAATTTCATCGCATGCATTCGCCCGATTTCCATAAGCCATAAGGTCCCGAGCATATGCACAGACGTTCGCGGACGATAGTATTCGCGGCAAAAGTTACCGCGCAAATTACTTTCATTTCCTTAAAGCACACTCGCGTTTATCCGATCACAATTTTCTATCCCATCGGGCGGCAATATCGTCAGCTTCGGGTGGACAAATTGAATGAGAGGTGAACGGAACTTCGATTAAAAGTGATGCAAATGCTTATTAGGCAGAAATGTACCGCAAATTCGAATTGCGAAGGCAGGTCGGGTGGATTGTTCCCCAAACGCTTCGCAAACATTGTATATGTATATTAGTCGAGAATTAATGGCAGGAGTAGTAACGATATGGTACAATTAATTGTCTGCTTAACTGCCTTTATATTTCATGATCCACAGCAGCAAGAATTCTTTTGGTTAACACATTTTGTATTGTTTCGACTGTCGATGTTATCGGTTGTCCATTTTTTCAATTTCCGTTATAACATGTAGTTAATATGGTAAATCTACGTTAAGATATGTTTGTTTAAAGTTGTTGATAAATATCACAGCGTAGTGATGTTAATTTGTTCGTTGTCCAATTAATGTTAGTGTTTATGTAATGACGGGCTTGCGCGAATTCGCGTAAATTTTTTTAACGTTTATATAAGAATAGAGTTCACGGAGCGTTTCTTTAAAGAAAGTAGGAGGCATCGTCAAGTCGTATTCCACTACTATCGTTTTTACACTATTCAGTAAACAATTAACTTGTCGTAATGATATTGGTTGGGCACATCCCTTAAAACACTTCCAATTTTCTTCACGTCTTACTCCTTCGTTCATCTTACCTTAAACTCGGTGAAATCTTCCCGTGCGATGTCTGAGCTGAACTGACCGTGGACCGACAGTCGGACCGCTTTTAAATACCCCTCTTCTTCTACGCACATGTTATGAAGTCAATTTGTAAAATAAGGACTATTATGGTACTGCAAACTAAATAATATGTATTTTTTACGCTATAGATTTTATCAAACTACAACATTAATTTTCGGTCATTTATCACACTTTTATTATAGTAAATTTCTCTTAACACATGCTTTTCGCACGTTGTTTACGCATAAGTAGGTGGAAGGAAAAGTCGTTCTTTTCTGGGCTTTAGAATTTATTTTATAAACAAATATACAAATGTATCCGGCTTAGGTCTTTACTTTTGCATCTCAATATCACCTGGAAAACGGTCTCCCCATTTACAGCTTTTCGCACAACGGTAAGCGTGCCTGAAAAGTAGATTTTATTAGAATATAATTCACGGTTGTTTCGTATTATACTACGATATAAAATATGTGCACAATTACCTTCCATGTTTGCCTCTTGTTATTGTAACATCTTTTAATTCACCGGATGATGTACATATCTGACAGATGAGATGATTCGAACGTTTTTTTATTTCGGCGGTAACACGTGGCCAATTATCTTTCTCATTGCGTTCACCTATGAAAAAAAAATTTGTCAATGTGTTTGGGAAAGTTGTTTACTACAAAACGTATTTGCAACTTAAAAATATTAAATACCTTTTTTCAATATCACATAGCAGTAATTCTCACACCTATTTTCAGACACTATAGGAAACGGCATAGATAGGTAATTCATTTGAAATTTGCAAGGTTTCCGTTCATTTTCAACTTTTGGGCATGCTAAGTCGTGTGGGCACTACACAATTGAAATACACGTCATACATGAAAAAAGAACAGCAACATCTCTCATTTATGTAATAACCATTGTATACTTACTGGTGCAAACACATAGCCTCTTGCAGCTGAGTGCTTTGATTTCGTTTTACTAAGACTTAAAATAAAATCACGAGCCTCGGCTATAACCTAATAATGAACAAGTTATAACAATGCAACGTTGTAGCTATACATATTAATTGAAACATTTTAATAATTAAACTACCTCAAAACCAGAAATTGAACCATGCTCTACGATAACAAGATAGTTATGCGTTTTATCCCAAAGTTTTGAGATTGTTTCAAGTCGTGCGTGTTGATTTGGCAGTTCAAATAAAGAGTATGCACTTACAACAATATCAAAAGTTGTCTGTAATATATATACTGTAGTTAATGCACATGAAAGATTTAGATATCCATAGTATTTCATACACTTACAGATGGACTTATAGGAAAAAATTGTCTGTGATAGAGTCCTTTAATTTGAATGTCAGACATTTTTAAAAGTTTGCAACACAAATTGTTCATAGGTTCAGAGACATCCACGCAGTAATGTTCTTTCAATGATTCATTCCAATATTTGGATGCTGCCCTGAAATAAAGAGTTCACAGATTCTATCCAGGTACCACAGGCTACAGAAGATAATTATAAGCAAAATTATAAATATGCTTTAACTCACCATAAAACTGTACCTATACCAGATCCAAAATCAAATAAGGTCTGTGGCTTAAACTCCTTATCACGGTCAAGAATTTCACTAAATACTTTGCATAGAACAGCATAGTCTGGTGTACTTCGTGCAATTAAATATAAAATGCTATTATATTTATTATAATCCATAGCAGACCAATTATAAAGAAATTGTTGAGCAATGTATTTTACTTTTGAATTTCTTTGTAGCTCAGGAAGAGATTCAAATTTAAAGTCTATATTACGGTCTTCTAAGCGCTTCCGAATTTTAGACAACTGAGTATTCAAAGAAGCACCCTCCAAAGCTGCATGACGACGAAATAAATGTCTGTACAACTTGTTTGCATGTTTATATGCTTCCTCTCTGTCTATTGACGCATCTAAAAATACAGTCATTTTTATTATTGTTAGGAAAATTCTGATGTGTGCTACTAAAAATAAATATATGGTGTAAACAGACCTTTCAAAATTGATCTAGTAGCTGTCACAAGCCATTTTGGGTGTTCAACATGTTTTAGATGAATAACTCCAGGGTGACGTCTATGTTGAAGACGTTCATCCTCAAGCAGCTCATTAACATTACTGTCAAGTTTTACCACGGTTTTTGTTGAATACTAATGGATATGTCAGTACTTATTAGTAATAGAAAATAAATACGATTGATATAAATAAACACGTTTAAATATCATTCTTACCCATTTAAATTGAGTGCATTGCGACAAACACAGCTTTGCTGTAGTCACACATTTTTCTTGAATTTTTACGTGCATGGTATATTTTACCACGGCAGAATTGTTAAACATTTAGAAAACTTTGGGATATAATAATGAATAATCACTGACATATATTGAATGTATAAGCAAACTTTTTGATAATTTTCAAAGAAAGGATAGCAATGAAATGATCATCAATGAGCATTCAAAATATTTGCATTCGACGAGTACTACCATGGCATAACCTACAAGAATCTATATATGTAAACATGCATCGTCTGTACGTTGCCGTAATTCACACGACTATCCTAAAATAACACGTTATGATATTTGTTGTCTATAAGTCAATTGAAGGGTGTACGTTATCATAACTTTGTTAAGTTATTAATTTGACGATTGTCACTGATTTTATCCAGCGAAAATCATGAAATTCACAGAGCATTTAAGCGCTCATATCACTCCAGAATGGCGGAAACAATACATAAATTATGAGGTAAAGTACAAAAATGCCACAACACTGATAAAATGCATACGGATCATTTTTTGTGTTACGTTTTGATAGTTAGGAATAATAAATTCAACGTGACATTGAAGTATAATAATGTATAGGAAATGAAAGCTTTATTATATGCTGCTGTGGAACAGGCTCCAGCAGCAGACGTTACAGAAACAGATATATTAGACCGTTACTTCAATAAATTTGATGAAAAGTTTTTCCATTATTGTGATAAAGAATTAGCAAAAATAAACACCTTTTACTCAGGTAAGTTACCAAGGTTGAAACTGATAATTTAAACTTTGTATTGTTTTCATTCACAATCATGAAATTTTGTTGTTCAAGAAAAATTAGCTGAGGCGACTCGCAGATTTGCAACCTTGAATACTGAATTAAGCGAAATGCTTTTAGTCTCTGAAAATGGACAAACAGGTGGTACTAAAGCCAGATACCGTGGTCACATTTTGAATAAGAAGCCAGTTTCCTCTAGGAAACTGCAAGAGTTAAAACTGGCTTTTTCAGAATTTTATCTCTTCCTGATTTTACTGCAGAATTATCAGAATCTGAACTTTACTGGGTTCCGAAAAATTTTAAAGAAACACGACAAAGTATGTATTTTATGTGGATGCATGCATTGTCAAGTATTTGTCGTGTCAAAATTAATTATCACCTCTGGCTTATCTATTTATGTGTTACTACTGTTATATATATGATTGAGAACACATGCAAGGGAAGATAATGTCTTTGTAGCTTTTAAATGTAGATATTGGTGCAAAGTGGAGAGCAGATCATGTTGATACTGCCTTGTTTCATACACATAAAGACATAGATAGACTCATTGCAGAAACAGAAGCATTGGTCACTCGAGACCTTGAACATGGTGACAGACAACGTGCTATGAAGCGTCTCAGAGTTCCCCCTCTTGGAGAACACCTATCTCCTTGGATTACCTTTAAAGTCGGTCTTTTTTCTGGGGCATTCATCATACTTCTTATAGCTGTTGTTCTATCTGGTATACCTGACATTCTTCACCTTTATGGTATTGCACTTCATCTATCAAATAGCAGAAACAAAGTTACCTAAATTTATTTCATTCTTGTAGGTACACGGTATAGAAATAATAATAATTGGAGAGTTTTATGCAGATTGTATCGTGGACCATTGCTTATGATACAATTTTTTTTCCTAATGGGGATAAATGTTTATGGCTGGAGATCATCAGGTGTCAATCACGTGTTGATATTTGAACTTGATCCACGAAATCATTTATCAGAGCAGGTTGTAATTTCGATATAAATGGGTGTAAAATAAGTTATACAGAATTGCAGTAATGTAAATTGTTTTTATTATATTTACAGCACATTATTGAAATGGCAAGCGTGTTTGGATTGGTGTGGTCTTTGTCAATACTTGGTTTTTTATATAGTGAAACATTATGCATACCACCATTTGTACAGCCCGTAAGTTGTTTGAAAGCTGTGGGTGTACGATTTAAGTTTTTTGTTATTGAATAATATGAGACCCTTTCAGGTTTTACTTTATGCGCTATTAGCATTATTTTTGTTTAACCCAACAAAGACCTTAAGACATGAAGCTAGATTTTGGGCCCTCCGTGTGTTGGGCAGAATATTTTGCGCTCCATTCTTTTACGTAGGATTCGCCGATTTTTGGCTTGCTGATCAACTCAATTCGCTTCATACAGTTTTTTTGGATTTCCAGTACTTTGTTTGTTTCTATATACAAAATTCTTCATGGACAGATGTAACAGGTTGTATAAGTGAAACATAATATGCTACTAACTTTTGCATTTGATGATACAATCCTTAATAAATCAACTAATAAAATTGTCTATGACATCGTGTATATTATAGACGCTGAAACTTGTATAATGCGTGAACTTTCGATGAGACCCTTCGTAGCATGTCTACCGGCATGGTTTCGTTTCGCTCAATGCCTTAGACGTTACAGAGATACCAGGGAAGCTTTTCCACATCTTGTAAACGCCGCGAAATATGCGACAAGTTTCTTTGTCGTCGTTTTTTCTTACTTACATCTCACCAACGCACGTAAGGGACATGGAAATACAAATTCAGCCCTATGTTGATCAAAAGAGAATAATCTATTTCAACCATCAATTTTTCTGCAGGGTATTATGCGCTGTCTACTGAAAATCCTTACTTCTATCTGTGGCTCACTGTAAGCGTCTTAAGTTCATGCTTTGCATATACTTGGGACATAAAGTTAGATTGGGGATTATTTGATAGCAAGGCTGGAGAAAACAAGTTTCTTAGAGAAGAGATAGTATACTCATCTCCAGTATGTTGTTAAATGTTTAACAGTATGTACCAATATCTGTTACAATCAGTTTTATTGATAATGCTCTTTTATTTCAGTATTATTATTACTTTGCGATTGTGGAAGACTTTATACTTCGCTTTGGTTGGGCATTTTCACTGTCACTGACTGAAATGGGATATGTACATGCTGATTTAATGGTTTCCATTGTTGCACCATTGGAGGTTTTCAGGTAGCAACAAATATGCTAGCTTTAAGACTTAACCATTTATATTAAATTAAGAATAACATAACAAGAAGCTAAAAAACTAGATTTTTTATATCTTTGGCTATTATCATCACAAAACAGTTGTTTTTATATGATTGATTGGACATCATATGATTTTTTTTTCTTTTGCCACTGATATTTATGTAACAACAGCATGTTTTTGCTAGTGCTTTTGTAAGTAGTTTATAGTTACTACACTAGAGTGTTATAATTTTATTAGAACTATATTTTTATTTTCGTTACATTTAACATAATTCTTTTCCAGAATATTTTACCGTATCATCCACTATATAGGCAAACAGAATCATATTCTTAGGCGCATATACAGAGACCGCCATCTGTTTTTCGCAATTACATAGTGCTTTAATTTATAACATGTTCAACGGCATAGTGCGTTTTATCAAAAATCCTCACTAATCAGTTGATAGAAGGTACATGTGGAATTACTTTCGACTGGAAAACGAACACCTATACAACGTAGGAAAGTTCCGGGCAGTTCGAGATATCTCCATAGGACCGATACAGCAAAATGATAAGGCTGATCTTAACGCTGCTATACGGCTAATGGATTGTACATTTGACGATGATCACAGCAATGTACTGTTGGAGTTCTATGATGAGAAAGCTTAAGAATTTTGTAATTGCTTATCTATTTAAACTTTGAAGTTTTGATAATTAGTGTTAAATCTTGGTATTCTACCAGTACTTAATAACTGAAAATTATATATTAAGATTTAATAGACCAAGTGATTAGTTCAAATTTATTCATTCATGATATTCAATTACTTACGTTTTTAACATATCATTAGTGTGCATGTTTGTGCATGATGCATCACTGATAATTTATTATGGTATATCTGAAATTTTCTATGAAATACAGTCACAATATTAAAATATATATTTTTTATAACAGGAGGTTTGTGTGGAACTTCTTCCGCTTAGAAAATGAACATCTTAATAACTGTGGGAAGTTCAGAGCAGTGAGAGATATTTCGGTGGCGCCTGTTGATTGTTCAGATCAAACTCAGATACTGCGTATGATGGACACAACAGACGGTGTAACAAATCGCAAGAGAAAGCAAAGAGTTGAAGAAAAGCAAAATAAAGCGAAACCAATGCAACTACTTCTACAGAGGGAATCACTACTAGATGATTTTCCTACGTAAGCATGTATTTACTGAAAAATCATATCGGTGTATATATTGGGACACACAGGAACATTCAGTCCCATTCTAACAATGTCAAAATATGTTTAGTTGATAAAAACTGGTACCTGCATTAAATTGTTACAAAATACTTATCGCTTCTTTTCTGAATGACAATGTTATAGAACTAATTTCATTGTCAGTAAACCCATTTATTAACGACAAATCCTCAAAACACTTTTCTATCTCTCCTACATTCTCATTGATGACACAATTAACGTGTCAGTAGTAGTGAGCCGGTGTACAGCGTGTACAGTTGCACGTGTACCCGTCCTCGTGCGCGTATCATTCCGATCATAAGGAAGCGAACTTTGACAGCAGGCGAGGCAGCACCAATTTACCGCGCATCAAATCAAGGTGTCGTAAAACGCTGACAGATTTAATATATCGTCGAACGATCAATTAATATTCGCAACTAAGTCGTCGCGTTGCCGCCGTTACGCACGAGCTTTGACGTTGGCTGGTCTTAAGCGTCGCCCAGCGTGCCGGTGCACTTGCACCGCCGATGCGGCACATATGCGGGTGCACTTGCAAGCGGTCAGACGTCAGACAGCGTGTAAATAGTTTTCCGTGCGGCGGGCGGTGATCGGCGACGATTAGGGGAGGGCGCGTGAATGCCGGTTCTGCGCTGAATTGCATGTCGCGCGTTTGAACACGCAGTCGGGAAGTCACGGTGGCGCGTGGTGGAAGGGCAATGGTGGTATTGATTGCAACGGAACTTGACCGCGCAAGCTCCCTGTATCCCTGAATGAAATGACGTGCTTACATATGGGACCACGGCGACGGTCTCGACGGCGATAAAAACCTGCGTGGATACCGCACCTGGTTCAACACCTGCAGCGGGCGAATCATACGAGCGTCAATCATGACGCCGTGCATCTTCTCCTGCACGTGGTTATTACCCTTCGTCGTGCTGTTGTCTCTCTCCACCGGCGAGCTCGAATTTTATCAAGGTGAGTGCCCACCGTTCCTCCGCTTTCGACAACCTGCCTGCGCCTCTTTCCAAAAACGCTCCCCGTACGCGCGTATACGAGGGTAATGACACGGTACCATCTCACTTTGGCGTCGTGTACAATCCCGATGACCACTTGTGGCCTTCGAATTTGACGCGAGCGCACGACTTTTAATTATACGATGCGCTTATGCGTGTTTGCTTCTTAATCCTCGCAGCGGCGTCCTGTTTTTCTGTCGCGGTAACAGATTGCTGAAGCGGGTCGTCGATGACGGTGGGCTTTGCCTGAAATTAATCGGCAATCTTGTTTACCGATAGCTCGCTCTTGATCGCCGGGACATGTATTTTCCATCGTGTCGCCGCCGTAAGCGGAAAAATTTCGCGAGCTAATGGTGCGGTGCATAATTTTGAGCAACATATTGTCGCTTCATTCAGCGGTGAACACTGGCTGGGCTGCGGTATTCAACCAGGTCTCGTGTACGATAACTTATTGTCGGCTTGCCAACGGTTATATCTAAACCACAGGAAGGTAGCGCGATTGTAATGATAGCGCCAGGAAGTTCAGCGATATAAGAGAAATTAGTACCATTGCCCGTTGCTGACGATGTTATTCTCTTTACGCGCGAATAAAACGGTGATCTGCGCTAAATTCGTTTGATAAATTCTTTTATTTATCTTGTTTCGCTACACATAGTTATTGCAATAAATATAACGCGTCAGGACGTAAAAAACCTTGAGTTTTACGCTTCCGCTTGTTACGAAGCTAATCAACCTTTACGCTGCTTGACTATTCATTTCAAAATCTAATTTACATACTGTACGTATTACCATATTACTATATCTTTCAACCCTTCCGTGCGATGTGCACTGGTTATCTTTTTTAGCTTTAGCTCTTTCAAGAAATTTTATTAAATATCTGAACGACCGGCTCAAAGATCCATTTTATGTATTTCGATGTTAACAGTCAGCGTTGCACCAAAATTTCCGCCTATTCGCCGACCAGTTTACGCTGTCACGCTTCAAACTTAGTTTTCTGCAATCTGTTGAGTCAATCTCTATTAGCCCTGCGCGGTTCTCTATGCCTGATTCGCTGCTTGATATTACTTCAACTGCAAGTTCGCAATTTCTCACGGTCAGCAATTACTCACCAGCAATCAGTGTTATAAATTGACGCAACATTCTGCTAAAGAGCATAAAAGGACACCTGTCATTTGAACGAAAAAGACAGGTTGAAGAAAAAATTTCAAGTGTAATTGATATGTTTCCGTTGGCATCGTAAACAGACCCGATGCCGGACACACCGGAGAACATCGCATTGAAAGAAGTGGCCAGGTACATCGAGGCGCAAGGTCATCAGCGTGCACTTCGCAACCATCTGTCAACAATTTTCTCCTCTCATCTCTCGAAGAAGCACAATCTGATGCCCGACAGGCAGAATCAGCAGGATATTCAACGAGCCCTGAACTGCGAACTCCTGGGTATGCTCCTCGACTACCACCAGTCCATGAATCAGATGCCAAGCGATTACGATCGCTACGCAGCTCGCAAGGAGCAACTTCTCAGTCGTAATTCGGCGAGAATGAACGTGGGACCCGAATATCGGCAAGCGATCATTCCGCCGAAGGATTCGCTTTACAATGAAGGCGGTGTCGAGGAAGGGATGAAGGAGATGATGATGGCGGATTTTCCTGGCGGCCACGCCAGTGTCCGGGAGGACGACGAGTTTGCCGAAGCGGACACGAGCAGAATGCATTTGCCGGCAAAGGTACCGGCGTTCACGTTCAAGTTCGACGATGTACAGTCGAATGAAGAGCATCCTTTCGCGGTCAGGCCGAACGATCCACGGTACTACCTGGATCCGCCGTTCTCAACAGGTAAATCGAATGCTCGCATAAAATTATCCCTACGTTCGTTAGTAAGAGTCACGAAATTCGTCGGGGTAAAGCGATTGATGAGAGTAAGAGCTCAATCCTGACGGCGAGTCAACAAATTTTGTAGCTTGCTCAATGTTACAGACACCGACGGGACTGACGCCCAGAAAGCGTCGAGAAGTGTTACGGAGGCTGTAGAGGAAAATCGAGTGGATCTTGACTCAAAAGTTTTGCAAAGAGTTTCGGATGCGGAAAAAGTGATGTTCCAAAAGATAAAGGATATGACGGCTGCTTCGGTAGCGCAACTTGACGATCGTCCCGGTTATCATCCATTGATTGTGCCTGTTAATCATAGTCTAAACAATGACATTTATTTCATCGGTAAGATAATTCAGTTTGAGGAAATGTTTACATATTATAGATGACATGATCACGAATTATCGAAAGTCTCTTGCCAGTGTTGTTCTGTGGTTAAGTGGTGTTTTCAGCGACATTAGTAATTCATTTATGCATGTCTGATTGCACTACTAATACTGAATCCTCTCTTGTTAAAACGTTTCTCTGAGACGCGTATGTTGCGGACATACTTCCGTTTTTTTTGTTTTGTCGAGGCTCCCTACACACGTTACCTAGAAATACAAAATCGTCTACGGATTCAAACTCGAGATATGAGCTGAATTTGGAACCCGTGTAACATATATTCAATGGTTAATATATTATTGATGCAGACTTTTTCGTGAGATGATAAAATCTTGGCACCTTATTTTTATTGTGCATAATATATTCTGTTATGCATTTGTAGCTATAGTTGCTGGTTGCAGCGCAGCAGTAATGTTCGCCCTTGTATTAATCAGTCTGACATGGTGCAGGTAAAACTTTTAGTATTTCGAGTAAAGGTATTGTACGAATGTTTGTAATATGCAACTCATGGGATTTCAGATTACAACGTGGTGTTAAAGCAGCTGCCGATATCGAGTACCCAGCATACGGAGTAACTGGACCAAATAAAGATGTTTCGCCTTCCGGAGATCAAAGACTTGCGCAATCCGCACAGATGTATCATTTTCAACATCAGAAACAACAAATAATTGCGATGGAGAAGTAAGTATTTTGATTGCTCTTTACGCAGATCGCATGGCAGTTAACGAGCAAAACAAAATCTGGCTTTGTTGATGTGTACATGATAGTCACACTTACAGTCGTACTTCTGCAACTAGAGACCCAGGTTCAGTTTCCGAAGCAGAAAGTGACGAAGAAAATGAAGAAGGGGATTACACCGTGTACGAGTGTCCAGGGTTGGCCTCTGTAAGTAATCATTTTCTTTTGTGTTCTATCACGAACAAGTGGATATATATTGCAGAATGGCAAAAGGATTTATTCAACCGTAGTACTTACGAATTTAGTAGTTCGGGTCATGACGCTTATATTATTCTTTGCATGTCTTTTCTCCATATGTTTAATATATGGCTAATATATGATTGTTTAGCATAGATATTATAACGCGCTATTAGTCAATTCAGTTACTTTTTTTAATTTTTTATTACAACAGTTTCAATTTATAAGACTTTTATTGAATTTTGTACAATGTTTACTTACGTATTGAAAAAATTCTATTGCATTTATAAACATTTCCTAAATGTTGTATTGGGGCAATGTATTTTGTCTTAATATAACATGAAATTATGATTCTGGTTCCAGACCGGCGAAATGGAAGTGAAAAATCCATTGTTCCATGATGATCCAACACCGGCAACACCAGCACAACCCAATACAAATGAGGACCAGATATAGTTTCAATATATAATAATTATGCACGATAAAATCCTTCCCTGGTGCTTAGCTCACTGTTAATGTACCATATCTGAAATGTTTATCTATATACATATATATATACATATATATATATACGTATAATTATATTGAATGTGCGCAACTTTAATATTTATAAACATAGTACATGACGCAAGGAGCAAAAGGGTGTCCGGTCAAATATGTGCAAGGATAAAGTGGTTGCAGTTTACACAGGTATTTTCACCATCTGGCAAAGAAAGAAGAAACTGAGCGCCATTACAATTCACTGTGTTTGTTTGAAAACACATGTTTTTTAACTCCAGAATATACTATAGTTTGTACTTTCATAGCGAACATTATACGTTTATCATTGCTTTTTTATAAGTGGTTATTGTATTTCAATGTCGTACGCGATATGTGAGTGAAAATTTTTATGAAATCTAAAAAGAAGTACTAACATTTATCACCAAGATGATTTCTTCTGCCTATTAAACACTTCTATTCGAGAAAAATAGTTCAACATACAGGATGGTGTTTTCGATGAGTGTTACAGTGTTAATTCCGTGATCAGGCTTTGAACAGATTATTATCGCTTCATGTCTAACGAGAACAGAGCGGTTCGCACCATGGTATCTGATGTTCCCTCGTTGAAAGCATTCAAAAGTATTTAAGTAAATACACGTGTAAAACAAATTTTTACATACTAATCAAAAAATCGATACAATGTGGAAAATGAAGAAAGTACTGACTACGATTCTGTATATCACGACTGACAATTACTAAAATGCTACGAAAATCTGCGTACGAGTAAATATGGGCAAAGATGCGTGAAATAGGTTCTAGTTACACATTTTCAGGTATTGATTGTTATGGTTAAATCCAGTTATACATCCTCTGTTATGAAAAGCAATAATTTTATTCCAAAATCCTCGATTAATTTCAGCATACAAAAATTACGTACAATAGAGTCAACAAAAATATTGCTTGCATAAAAATCACAGAGTTTGAATCTCTTTCACAATGAAATTTGTACAAGTTGCAAATATTATCGCCCCTTACATACAAAGCATAAATCGTTAACATTTACATATTTGCTGACAGTTTTTAATATGATTTTCTAAGAATATAACTATATACGCTTTACATGTTAAGCAGGTCAATGCAAACTTTGCAATGCTTTAGGACATTTTCATATAAAAAATATGTAGCTATATACAGTATAACAAGTCAACACCTTTATCGCATATTGTGTTTCAACTCAACAATTATGCTTCATTATCAGCACAACAAAGATACGTTTAAAGGTTTACAGTTGCTATTTCATATAAAGTATAGAATTTGTTGACTCAGAGCGATAGTATTTTATTTTTGTACAATAGTCATAATTGTTAGCTATGGAAGAGAGTTTATGAGCTATCATAACAATTGTTGGGATAAAGGGCATGATTTGTCACACATTTTAACAACAGTGTGGGATCTAGACACGAAAGTGAAAGAGTTAAAAAATATGTCCACCCTAAGTTTTACATGTAATCTCTTCTGGCTCTTATGTAGCATATGCTATACACAATGTTCTTTATGATCATTACGATATCAAGAGAAAATAGAGAATAGTTTATCAGCAACTTTTAACTATTATTATTCATAAACATTATGATAGGCACTAATGACACGACTACTAATACCTTTGCTGACAATGTAATGAATATTACTAAGTTGACATATAAATGTCATTTGTCACTTGTTGTTATAATTTTACTACGTTTTATGTTATATTGTCGCGTGACTTCGTACATCTAGTCTTCAAATATGTGTATATTAGGGATTGCGCAGGTTGTGTTAAAAATGTTTGTTACTATATAATACATGTCAGAGTGCTACGAGAGGACAATCTGTGTACAGACACTCTATCAAATAGCGATTTGTAACACGATTGTACACGTTGTATTATGTATAGTATAGCGCAATGTCAATTTATTTATCCCTTCATCTTATCTTTCATTCCAAGAAAACAATTACAAAGCGATTACGTAACATAACGAACTAATTATACAGAAATTACTATTAGTTGCTCTTCCATTAACGAAAAATTAGTGTAAATTACTACAGATAGATAATGTATTATTATTTTACTAAATAAATTGTTTATTTTATAACTATTGTTCCTAACATTTTTAATCCACTAATCATCACTACGATAAAGCTAAGTGTAGAGTAGCGTTATTGAGTAATTCTGTGGATTCGCTGACTAAACTCAAAGTGGCATATTCGAGATTTAAAATTTTAAATTCAAATTCCTGCGCATGTCAGGTGAGTCTGTGTCGTTACATTGGCAAGCCTGGTATTGTGCGTGATAACAGCACTGCTTGAAGATGAGCGATGTTACAAACTAACTTCAGCTGTTTGCGCCATTATGAATGTATTTGGTCACTGCTAAATGGCTCCACGAACGTATAATTTTGTTTTACCGTTGCGCGCGTTTTGTTCATAAATACGGCATAACGAACATGGCATAACTGGTGCGGATATTGTGAACAAGTAAATTACATTTTACGTATATAAATCATTGTATGACAAGTCACAATAATTTGTTGTTTTAACTCAATATTGCACACATTCTTTTTTGTACTCTGCTAGGATATACAGTCGAAAAACAACAAAGTCGGATTGGTCCTATAACGTGTAGAATAATGGATAAGAAATTGGGACGAATGTGCGAATTAGCGCGTGCAACTGCCCACGAATTGTATGCCACAATGGGTGTAAATGCATCACCTGTCACAGCGGAAAACATAACAGAAATGCACTGGAATGATAGATTTAATGGGCACGCAGCGGAGACTAATTCAAGAGAAAATTTGCCGGAATCATTTGATGTTCACGAAAGGGTCATTTTTACGCCAAATATTGAGAGGCCACGTACGATCCCAACAAAATTAAAACAATCGCCAGAAAGAAATAATTCGTCACAGAAATCGTCGTCAGACGATTTTCCGTACGAATGGTTCAAGGAGTACATGGAAACGGTGAGTATACTTTTTTTTTTCCAGCACACGAAAATATGCGTCTTACACGATTTGTTTGTTGTACTGTAATTTTTCATTTATAGATGAAGAAAGATATGGTGAAAGAAATATCAATGGAAGTGATAAGGAGTGTCACAGAAATTTTAAATAAACAATTGAAATTAAAACCCTCCTGTGCACAAGAATATAATCACATTACAAATGAACCTGAACAAACTTGCAAACGTGAATATTACGTAATTAAGCCATTTGATGTTCCCTCCTCTGACATGCAATTCATGCAACAGAACCAGTATAAGATGCAGAATGAACTGGTAGAATATGAGAATGTAAGACCCAGGGATCAAAATAAGAAAAACTCATATTCAAAGGTTGAGACTGAACGAAGGTTGGAATCGGAAGCTATTCAAAGATATCCAAAGCCCATATTTATTTCTTCTGTAAATAATCTTGATAAAGGAGGCAGAAAGCAAAAAGATTGCATCGCTAGTGAAGACCTGACTATGAGTCAAACAGCTCAACTGGCTGAAGAGTTTTCTTCATTGCAACCGAAAATTCAAGAAGCTGCATGCAGCAGATGTGACATCCAGGAGGTATCTGCACATGGAGAGAACCAACTGCGTATGAACTGCTCTATTACTGGTCATCAAATGTTTAACAAAAGTCATTGTAAAGAATCAATGAATTGTAGTGGGTCAGACATTGATAATATTAGCATATGTTCAATTGCAAGTAACAATTCAGATGCACAGAGTGAAAATAACTTTGAAGTAATACATTTACTACCGCACTGCGAATCAAAAGTATTTAATTGCAGTAATGTGAACCATATATTGTACAACCAAAATATGGAAAATAATTGTTCAACAGGCGCTTCGGATGCCGCTGGATACAATCGTGTTACTTGCAAAGATGAAAACAATAGTGGTAGTAGAGATTCTCCTAGCTTTGAATTGTTATCAGAATCGGGGTCACCTTCGCTCTCTGTTTATATTGATGACGAACGCCCGTGTCATAATGAAAACTCGATTGAATCAGGTACTAGAGAGATGGAATACGTGATTACTGAACAGGATTTTGTCGTAGCCTCGCCGCTTTCTAATCCAAATACTACATCATTACAACCAGAGTCAGTGAAGGACTTTTACAATAAATCTGATTCGTTGGAAGCAGCAAATTCTGGCGAGAAGGAACTTCGTATGAACTGTTCCATTACTGGTCATCAGATATTAAACAAAGCTAATGTAAAAAATGTAATGCTCTGTAGTGCCTCGGAGAAGGATAGCATTAATCTATGTTTCTCCAACGGTAACGACCTTCAATCTCATTGCGATCACAACTTTGAGGTACTACAAATACCGCAATGTGGCGGGGCTGACGCGTGTAACAAATCAAATGAGACGTTGCATGACAGAAAGGTGAAAAACGATTCTCCGATGAATTTATCGAACAACATCATCTACCATGACGGCAGCAATAAGGGTAACACCAGTGGAGCCGGAGGAAATTTTGAAACTCTGCCGGATATGGCTGCATCCGCGTTATCCATTTACAAAAACGATGATAAATCGCCTTATAACGAAAGCAACATTCACGCCGGGGAAAAGGCGAATGTGACCAAATGCAAAAACGACGACGACGAAAACGATTCGAACGCGCAGAAATACTGTCCGCGTCAAACGAATGTTAACGAGAAGCTATGCGCTAACTGCGATGCCGATAATTGCGACAGCGTTGGCTGGGAGAAACGAGCAGGGGGTACATATTCTTTCGTCGCTGAGACGTTGCCCGGTCGTGCAAAAGAGGAGTGTATGTGCCCACTATCGAAATCTGAAAATTTACAGCAGCTTCGACCGGGGCGTACCAACGACGTAAACGTTGACGTAAAGAACTCCCACACGAGTTATCCGATAAAGGTGGAGAGTGACGAGAATGCTTGGTCGAACATCCCGCTGAACAATTGTAATCACAGCCAGCAGCAGTCTGACGCAAATGAATTCGCGCAGAGCTTTCATTCGCACACGACGTCCGTTACGGACGACGGCTGCACCGCCGAAAGGGTTACGACCAATGGTCAAAAATCATTTGCGACGACGCATAAGACGAATAAAACCGCCCACGACGAGCATGCCTATTGTTGGAAGTCCTCTGACCCTGAGATCTCATCTCCTAAGAAGGTCTCATTTTTTGTCGAAAGTTTACCGCATAGGGATCCTGTATACTGTACGAAGGTATCCGTCGCTACGCAGACTTCATTGTGCGTCTCAAGCGTGTCAAGTAGGGCTACTCATCGTTCCAAGACACCTGACTCTAAGAGAACCAGACCTAACAGCCACTCGTATCCGTCATTGCATCGAATCAGGATTGATCTCGAACAGAAATTCAAACCGTCGCAGAAATTTGGAGAAAAACGGGAAAGGAATGCGAAGGACGAACGTAAATATAGCAGCGATTCGACGGACGTGAATGCTGAGCCTGTCCAAATTTTGCCTGAAACGCTGGTCACCGGCATGCCGCATGTAGCGTCGCTCGCCTGCGATACGGCTCGCCGGGTTTGCGACAGACTTCTCCGACGGCACGCGGTAAGATCGTCATCGATATTATTAGCAGTACGGCGTATAAATAGATTTCCATCTTCCTTGTATCTCCTAATTTTACTACGGTCCATGGTGACGCATATTTCGGTGGGCGTAGGACTTCTGGCGCTCATGCTCTCCGATGCTGATATACAAAAAATGTTTTGTTTCAGAAGGGAATTTGTTATGAATCGACCAGGATGAATTTGGATCATTGAAGGAGCGAGTGAAACAGAAGAAGAAGAAGAGAGTATAGAAAGTAGATATTGGAGCACTTAAACATCTATTTGCGCAGTTTCCTTTTTCGTAGAGTATTCGTATGTTCGTTTCATTTTTCGAAGCGAATATTGTGCTATATAAAATCGCTACGTAGGCGGTATTAGGCAAGTAAGTATGCGGATAAATGAGTTAAAGTTATTTATTGAAAAGAAAAGTAACACTTTCATTGGTCGTCATAATGTTTTTTTTGTTTTTAATAATGTGTACCTACGTACGTTATACATTTGTGAAGAATTAACGATAATTAAGTAAATCTACCTTTATTCTTAGAGGCAAGGAAAAATAACGAATAAATCAAATCTTACAAGTTAACAGTTATCACATCAGAAGCGAATTAGTCGCTGACTTTTTAAATTAATTTAAATGTTTTGTGTTTCTTATTTTGCACTTTGCAGTCATTTAGCACTGTATTTTTGTAATTTAATTTCGTTTCATTAAATCCGTCGATTGCACGATATTTATCTACTGGAGAATAGATTCTCAATCTACGGTAGAAATTCGATAATGCGCACTTTTATGTTAAGTTTTTGATTCGAAATAAAAAAAAATCGGACAATTTTGGTACTTTTATCCACTTTAAGCAGGGTTATTTTTGCATCATAATATGCAATATTATACCTGTTTCAAGATTGTGTTAATTAACGCTTTACCTTTGCCTAGGCATGTTTTAGCAATTAACTGAAAGCCGACTGGCACTTGTTGTAAGTGTGATTTTAATGTGCGTTTCGGTCACTTTCGGAGATTATTTTATTGTATTGAGAAGGAACTGTGCGATTTAATGTAACAGTAATCACACAACCTGTTATAGACTGTGAAGATTGGCTGTGGTTACATATTGAATATAAGAATGTGATTGAGTTACTAAGATATCTGCGAGTGTTAGAGAAAGAAGAAAAATGTATTGTAAGAAAGAAAAAATGTAGTATTGTTCGTTTGGGGCAAAGGCGACAGCGGCGAAGATAAACTTTTGTAAAAGAGAAAAATGAGAGAGAGAGAGAAATAAGAAACAAAAGATATATAAAGACCGTAGGCTTATCTATGTAACATTTATATTCTTATTTAAGAGCTCAGTATACATCTATAAGTCTTGTGTCAGCAAAAAGCATGAATATGAACGACACCGAGTACTCTCACTTACTATCATGCACTCTCGAATTGTATCGAAGTCCGTAGCATGTAACGGTTTTCCCTTTCTTGATAGAGCTTGACATTCTAGACGAATTTGCGGGAATAAAGAATGTAGATGCGATACGTCCGTCTGTGGTTAATTGTACCGTCATTTTTTAACTTAAGTAGCACTGGCAACCCGTGCCGTTCGGCGATGTCCGTAAAGCTTTCTCGCTCGCGCGTACGTCTATATATATGTTATTTGTCATTCGGACAGAACGAATTGCCATCCACCGTCAACAAGAGTGTCAAGACCAAGTTCCTCACACCCCCGCTCGTGCCCGAAGGACAATTGCTCTTCATTCCTCGTATTGCGGCCGTCGACCGCAATCGGAAACTGATTAAGACTGCTGTTAGTCCTGCTTTCCGTTGATACAATGCATTTTCCGTCGCTCTTTTCTTTTTTTGCTTCACGGGGACAACGGTATCAGGGCGTAATGCTTCTAGGGTGCTATCTCCAATGTTTGCCCGAGATACGATCACTTTTCATCGTCTCTGTACGACGCATTAACGCTGCCATTTTTCCCGTGTAACGCTATGTCCCCGTTTTCACTTTCATCGTCAGGTACATCGACGTATTTATAAAATTTCGCCATTATCGCAAATATAATGATATCTATGAACATCAGGCCGGCGAACAAAAAGAATTCGTAGACCTGTACGGAACGAAAGGGATACGATTAGATTGTGCGGGCCAGAAGAGAAACGGATTCATGTACTTTGAAGCGAGGGGTTCAAGAAGTAGAAATAGGTCGAAGAGAGAAATGTACATTACCTGACTGCTGAAGACTGAGACTTCTGCGACAATGACGACAATGAGATTTCCAAACGCAACAGTAAGAAGCCAACTTGCTTGCAGCAAGGACTTCATACTGGCAGGTGCCTGTGTGAAGGCAAACTCCAATCCAGTAACGGAGAACATTACTTCGCCCATAGTGATCACAATATATTGGGGTATCAGCCACAATATGTGTAAAGAATTCGGGTCCGTAATCGTAATTGTTTGCGCGTACGTTTTATCGGCCGTACTCGGTATATCGTATCCTGCGATCGTATACACCCCACCGAGTCTGAAGTCAACACCCTTCTGCACAGTTTTATCGTTGATAATGACATCGTATTGGCCAGGACTGATCTCCTGTATGTCAGTCTGCTGGAACGTCGTTGAGTTTATGGGTAAAGTGAACGTATCCTTGTCACCTTTCAGACTCAGTGTACCCTTGCCCAATGATGGGTCCATATAAATTAGGCCGCGAACCCCTGGATTTCCACTTTTCAATTTGTCAACTTTGTCGACGTACATGTAACTGAGACCCTTTGGTGTGACAGCCCACGATATCGCGGCAGCTTCCTTTGCAGCAATTTCTAAAAAAAAAAGGGCGCGCATTTGGTAAAAGATCATAGAGCTGAGCCAGAAGACAATGCGGCAGATGTGAAGAGAACTTACTGCCGTCGACGCTGTCCGCCGTCCTAAAATCTTTACATTCGGTAAAGTCCGCGTGGTACCTCAAATCAATGTCGCCGTTGGCCTCAATGTACTTATCCTCCCAGTGGCTCAGGGAATGTAATACGAACGACTGTTCGTTCGGCGTGTAAAGCGTCATGTTCACATCGCACTGCATCGTGTTGAAGATCCGTACTTGCGCCACGCCTGACGACGGCAAGATCGGATACGTTTTCTGCAGAAGGCACAAAGGACACATGTTTCAGGTGAGCGAATCTACTCGAAATAGACGTAAAACGATAAGCGTGCATAATTGTCAGCGGGCAAAAAAACAGTCGGAAGTGGTCACGGTATAACAAGTTGCAATTTATGTGTTTACCTCAAGCTGTAACTCAACGATGGCGGACACGACGAAAGATAAACTGGCGAGGAGACCACCGACAGTGAGTTTCTTCAGAGGCGTATCGGTGATGCGCAACTTGGAGAATATCGGGTAGATACAGGTTTCGAACAGGGGGATGAAGATCAGGATGAGCAGCGGATTGACGACCTGCATTTGATCGGGCTGAATGAGGTAACTGCCGAGATTGCCGTTCATTCTGGTCGCTTGAATCGTCCATCTTGAGCCCTGCTGATCGAAGAGTGCCCAGAACACCGGCAAGGGGATGAAGAGCTTGAGAACTTGAAGAGCCGCTTTGATGTCATCGATGAGCTTCCGCTCGTAAGAATCGTCAGCGTGATCAAGCCAGTGGTCCCGCTCAACCTTCTTCGATCTCACTTTGTTGATGATGGCATGCTATAATATCGCAGCGCAAAGTTAGGACATTGTCCGAGGGCAAAGAGAAGGCACTTATTTTACGCTAGATTTCCCGCATGGGTAATCCGGACACGCTGAAGTGGATTGTGCTACTTACGGACATGCACTTGGTCACGTTTAGTACGACGTTGCCCTTCGGATCGACGATCCTGTACATTCGTTTGCCGAGAACGAAGATCACTGAAAAGGACAATTTAACGGTGAGCAAGGACGACGGACGCGCGTAATTTGTCACTTTCTTCGGTCGAACGATTATTGCCGCCATGACGCTTACCAATGGAGATTATCATCAGGACAGCGGGGACGAAGAAGGCCACTGAGTAACAGGAAGTCTCCCCGAAACATCTAACGTCGCTTCGAAGGACGGGCGTGAGGAAACTCGAGATAAGCGAGCCAGAATTGATTG
Organism: Anoplius nigerrimus; assembly: GCA_914767735.1. Classification (NCBI taxonomy): domain Eukaryota; kingdom Metazoa; phylum Arthropoda; class Insecta; order Hymenoptera; family Pompilidae; genus Anoplius; species Anoplius nigerrimus. Next base: position 14,690,863 of record OU612078.1, read on the forward strand.
CAAAGTAGAATAGGGAAAAGAACGTGGACAGATAACGTTCTTGCTGCGGCAAAATGAATTGGTCGCCGCCGAAAGCGGCTACGCAAGGTTTTATACCGCCGGTGCCGATAGCTATCAAGAGTAAGCCTATCATCGAGAATTCCCTGCGCAACAAAAGGAATGTCAACTGTTATACTTTGTTTTAGATTGTCGGCAGATAAATAAGTAAAGCTGTTGAGGACGGCTTCAAAAGAAAATGAAAAAATTATTAAATTACCTAGGTGGCAGTCCGACGGGTGGGGCCGCACTTAACGCGAGGAGCAGTTGTCCAATGGCGTAGATGATGCTGACATAAAATATTGTGCGGAATTTGCCAAGTACGGAGTCTGCGAGCATGGCCCCGAAAAGGGGAAAGAAATATACGAACATGGTGAAGACATGATAGATCACGGTGGATGTATCGTCGGAATAACTGAGCTTGTTACGGAGGTACAGTGTGAGGACGGCTGAAATGCAGGAAAAGTTTTTGTTAGAATTGTACGTTGACAGACTTCATCGGTGGTGATTAGTTTATTACTCACTGCGCATCCCATAGTAGGAGAAACGTTCGCAAAACTCATTGCTGACGATGAAGAACACCGATTTCGGATATTTTAGATTCTGCAACAGACGCATATAAGGAATGTGAATGTCTTCGTTATCAACGCGTGATCGGCATTTGTACGCTTTATCATTGACCCGATTAACTCCGTTGTTCTTACGACTTTACGCGAGGCATGGAAGAGAGTCATTAGCCGCAACGTAAAAGTGCGAAGGTCGTGCGAATATGACGCTGATCATTTGCGCTTTTTATTTCGGTATTATGAAATACTGGCACGTGTCTAGTTGACTTAGAAAATGTAATACTCTGTCCTAGAAATCAATTAATATTTTATGTTTTTTTTACTCGCGGGGAGACGTTATGATAGCAAACGTTCATCATTACTTTTTATTTTATGAATGTAAACACCCTCCTTCCTTTCAAGGACGGCACGCATTAATGGATGAAACGCATTACGACGAGCTCAGTAATGATAAGAATTTGCGCATGACTAACTTTCCTTATGTAAGAGGCGTATTGAATAGAGCGATGTAAGAATTTAATTGATTCGAAGACAGAGTGTTTAGCTTATTTCGATTCGTAAGCAGAAAATGTTGACTCTATAAAGCAATGGCATCTATAATGGAGCCACTCGGCGGCGGTTGTTGCCATCCTTTCCGAGTCATCTACTCAACGTCATTGAAAGTTAGGAAGGCCAATTTGCCGGCCACCGTAATGTTATTCATCGTTTCGAAAACGAGGACAACATTTCAGGGTCAAATTAACTCTACTTTCATTCAAGTCTCGTCTTACAACAAAGCGTCTCGATATCGCCCCCCCCCCCTGCGCTTATGTAAACCAAAAGTCAACATAATCCCGCATATAGAAAGGATCCTAGCCACAGGTAAGTAAACATTGCAACACTTTTATCGATACTCGAGGATGCTGTTCGTCAAAGTCTCACATTCATTATTCACTCTGAGTCCACCGCATCTTTCTCATCCGAACAGAAAGTAGTTAAGCGTGTCAGCCAACGACATTAAACTACGCCTATTGCCTGAGCTAAATGCTTGTTAGATAATTATAGAGTCCGTTGCGTCTGGGAACGTGTCGGAAAATTGTCCGGGTCAATCTCGTAATTCAAGGCTCACAAACGTATTGGATCTTGAACTGAAGAACGTATTGCTTGTACCGGGTCCCTAACGAGCGTGAGAACCTAGGAACATCCATTCTTCTGAAAATGGAAATTTTTGCGCACGTTTGCGCGTCCTTCGCGTAATGCTTGTACCGAGAACAGCCAACCGGTATACTTGTTGCTTCCCAAGCGCGGTGAACTTGGAAAGCGCAACTCTTTCCATGAAAATTTGGCGGCAACTCTTAATTAACGTAAAAACATTTAATAAATCACACATGTACTGATAAATTATCTTTAAATTTGCCATGATCATTAAATTAAGTCACAGAACAGCATTTATCCGAAAAACGTAAGAAGGTGATATGAAATGACGTATAAAATGGAGTAACTACCGAATTCGTTCTGTTTACGGAAAATTTTATATAAAATGAAAAAGAATGCGTTAAAAATATTAGCGAAACATGCTCCAGTCAGTTTTTTTTAATTTTGTTATTGTAATCCTGTAGCATGGCGTGGTGTTTTGGACAATACATATATCGCAGTATGACATAGTGTTGGTAAGGAAGACGTGTTCATAATCTTTACATGTCGTTATCTATTACTACGCTTCCACGTTAGTAAAGTATTGCACTTAATTCTCCAGTGAACGGGAAGCATGTTTTCAACGTAAATAAAATGTAACAAAAAAGTGCAATACAAAGTATCCTCTCGTGAATTATGAAGAATTACAATCATTACAAGTAGATCTATAGATGCAACGACATACTAACATACTTTGTGAGGCTACGTAGTCCAGTCTTGTCAAGTTGACTAAACAAAGGCAAAGGCGAAGTAGGCCTACGTCGAATTAACTCGTCGTTTTAAAAGTCATGATTGATAAAAATGGAATTATTGAAAATTGGTGACTCTACAAAGGATTCCATCAGAATGCATGCCGAAGTGTCGGCGTGTCGCCAAACAATTTGCAACAGATCTGCACATTTACCTTGTATGAGGTGATATCACGGAAAAATGATGTTGCTATAATTACGTTTTGTACGCTCGCCACTCCCGGACATTAAACGTGCAGTGACAGCTTTTACCTACAATAGACGGCAAATAGTCTGAGAGCGAAATATTTCTGTTATCAGTTACGCGCGCCACATCCTGAACGTGGTTTAAACTGAGCAATGGATGACCGGTGCTGCACGAGAATGACAGATACGAAAATGTTTGCAAACATAGCAGCAGGATTCATCATCGCGCAGGTGTCATGGTCTTGGCCTCGGAAAACTTCTATCGAATCAATGTGCGCGTCCGTTGTGATTCACATTATCATTTTCCGACTGCCGTATGCATCGACAACACATACATGTTTCCTATTCCTGCTCGCTTTACACATTTGTACAATCTAGTTAGTTCGAACAATTCAGCTGTCCCTGCGGAAACCGCATAACGTACAAATATATACTCTTAAGGATTGGTTCGTCAACTCGAGAATCAGTCATCAGCTACGGATTGACACACGCTGCATGACAATTTGAGCCTGCAAACCGACAATTCGTAGCCGCATACTTTAACATCCTTGCAGGTACTTCGCACAGGGAGAGCCCGATGTTAGCGGTTTGAAAAACAATATTCAGCTCTTTTTATACTCCTACGTCATTACGTGCAGGATGGCCTAGTCGTAAGTGATGCATTGATGGGCTTTTTAGCGTTGAAAAGTACTTGAAGTTGATGAATTTGTAAGGCATATCTTAATAGGCGCGAGAAAACCAAAAGTAAAAAATGTCTATGTTCCGCAGGTACGTAACACGTGCAGCGACTTGAAACCTGTAATTCCGCATCTTTTCATGATAATCTGAATTTTCTGAAGTGTGCGGCCGACTGGGAAATTACGATGAACTCGTTCGATTGTGACGCATACGATCTGCAGCTGTTAATACCGCGTTTGAAAAGAAACTTATCCAATGTCTCACCTGCCTGCTCGAGGATCCTTCGGCAACCATGTCGCTCATCGTTTAATTGACAAATGCAACGAGACTGATCGCAGGTCGGAAAAAATCGTGTTGCCGAGGCACAAATAACATTGAAGAATAATACTTCGATTTTGCACGAATCTAACACGCTGTCAGCGTGTCTTCTTATACCATTGCACCGGATCGAAAGTGAACGTTTTGGCCATTCGAGCACGACACTCCGTCAGTAACGATATCACTGCACCGACGCGTAACAGCTTACGGAAAACTGAGGCAATCGCGTACAACTTGCACTTATTCTATTCCGATACATAAATGTCTCCGTTTAAAAGGCAGGCGACACTCGACGCTGCCTCGATCGTTGTACGAAAGAAAAACCGAGCCGACCATTAACGATGATTCCTCAAAGGAGCGTTCGCAAAACAAGTTTCCGAGAAGGTATTTAAAATGATTTTTGAAAGCAGTTTTCGAAATAGTTTCCGTCACAGTTCCGACTTGGGAACGCTCGAAGGATCGCCGATCTCACTGGTCGAATTTCGAGGCGCGCGTTCGAAGGAAACGAAGAATATTTACGGGGAACTCGCGGCGAGACGCAGAGGTTGCGCGATCATGCGACTCCTCGGCAGCTGTTTCGATCGCCGTCTGACGATCGATCGTCGCGGCGCAGTCAACTAGATGTTACTGCCGACTCTCCGTACGATCGCTGCATATGCCGGCCTGCCGTCGGCCAGTGTCGTATAGGAGTTCGTTCGACTGGCGTCTGCCGCTTTGACAGAACCATCCCCACCGCATTGTCGCTGATCGACGCCAGCGATTATTTTCCGGTTCTATTTCATCGACTTTCACGTTTCTTCCCTTCGCCGCCGGAGAACCGCTTCCGAACTGTGCCAGGCGAAAGGTGGCCAGTCGAGAACGGACCGACTGGCCAAAAAATTACGATAGCGAAAGGATTCCGATTATCTTGACAGGAGCGGCTCTAACGGACAATGACGTATGCCAATGAGTCTTTAGTACGAGTTACGACGATTTCTCCCGTGGGGGGGGAATTAATTTTTCGTTTCTTGTGCGTCTTCGGTAAGCACTGCTTCGGAAGCCTGAAACTGGGTTTGTTGGGATAATATTGTGCGATTGAAGGACTGATAACGTTCAATGGAAACATTATGCAGGTGTGGATGCCCTGACGACAGCCCGTTGTACCTCTGTTCACGGTATTGATAGCTATTTGGAACGACGCGAAAGTATTGCATAGCGCTTGTCGCACTTGTCGGCGGCGGCGGCGGCGGTCGCTTATCGAGAGGGGATGGGAAGCGTGCGTGACGAAACATGCACACTTTTCCGTCCGGCTCGGTAGTGTGTACGCTCGTGCGGGGAACGTCCCATGGCAGGCGTCGGATCGGGAGAGGCCGTATGTGACCGGGAATCGAATCAACGGTAGCTCCTTATCCGGTATCGCTCGGATCGACGACTCGTCGAAATTTGTTCAAACACCGTCTTCCGCCGCCGCTGACTGCCGATCGATTTCTCGGCAAGTGATAATGGGTCCGCTGCTTTTTCAATTTCTTATTAACTTCGCTGCCAATGCTCCGTGGGATCGGTCGAGCGAGACGTCGCCTCGGTTTCATTATCGTTTCTTGCGACACACCGTGATTTCATGGTGCCGCTGACCTACCAGCGCTCCGCAGCGAGCACTTTACGGGTTTTCATCGGCGAATGACAGTGAAATCGGATCGAAATATTTTATCGCCGACGAAGCGCGGAGAGTTGCGCAAGCGAGACCGGTTTCTCGAAGACAATAAACGTAAATATGCCGCGTACGTTTATTGTTGATGTCTCCAGGATTTTGCAACCGTAGGCGCGATCCTCGGTGATATTGCAAATGCGCTGGCCCAATTTTCGGGTCCCGTGAGCGCGCCCAGACAGATCGTGCCTGAAGAGGAGAGAAGATGCCCTTTCGAGAGATAAGGAATGGACTTCGAGCGTCCGAAAGTATTGTCGGCATCGGGCGCGCGCCGCTTCGGACAATTGACAGCGGGGAAATTTTCATAAACGTCAGTCACCGTGCATATCGAAGGATGCCGTTCGGCCGTCGTTGAATTATGCAACGACTGATAGACGCCTTGTCTCCTCTGGCACGTTTGTTTAATTGTCCGCGATAAGTTTCATCGAGATAGCGTTGGTTCTCGTACAAAGTGCAAAATCGAGAGCGGCATCGTAATTCGTCTCGAGGGAGAATCGAAACGGATGCCTCTCTCGATAATGCGAACCCGTCCACGGCCATCGGTATTATTCCTCGAACTTACCGGCTCGCTCGCCTCGACGCTGTTCGCGTTATCCGGATGATCTGGAAAAAAGAAAGGAAGACTCGGATTAAGACAAGCGCTCGGCGTGGACGATAGAAGAGGCTGTGACGAATGAAGCGGGTCAAAAGTCTATTAAGGCGACTTCTTAAGAGTTAGCCACGATAATCCAGCGACACGGCGATACTGCCGCCGTCCCTCTCGCCGAATCAGATGGTATCGTTCGATGGCCAAAGCCCGCGACCTTGGACGGGCGCATGGCACGATCATTGCCATCCCGTTGGAGCCGCGCGAGAGTTCTTCAATTCTATTCGGCCTAGACTCCCTTCTGTGACCGCGCACTTTCGACCGCTCTTCTGCATTCCTAAACGTCGAGTCTAGCTATCCGCCGTTCGTACCCCCCCGGCTTATGAGCGTATCGCGCCTCGATGCCAAACGGATCAAATGGACGAACTAGTCGGTTGCGCGCGAGCGCGCCGTGCGATCGGCCGCGGTCATTGCCAATGGGCAGTCTTCGGATGCAGATGCAATTTCTATACCGGGTGATTCGACGCCCGACGTTCCGGCGTCGGACAGCTTTTGACGGCGGAGCGAACGCGCGGCTGTCTAAATTCGGTTAGTTTTCATCTGGGTCACGGCCCAATCAGGCGCGGCGAGCGTCCGGTTAATGAAATAAAATCACATTCCCCCGATCGACCGGTCGAATCTCGATCCAGGCTCGCGGCGTCGATCGAAAAGTTTAATGGACGGGGGTCGAAGTTAGGCGCGTGTACGCAGCTTCGTCATTCGTCAAATTAATCCTCGTCAATCGGACGGCGGGGAAACTCAGCGATCGACAATCGAGATGCTTTATCCGCGCTTCCGTAATTAAACGCCGTCGCTGATAATATTCAGATATCATCCCCTTAGCCCCCTCCCCTCCCACCCCTACCCAGCCAGCCTATCTGCGCCTCCTCTCCTACTTCTTTCCCGGCGCGGGTCCGGTTTTTGTGCCAGATTAATTTATCGCGCGTACTTCAGAATGTGACGTTGAGAAATCAAGCTTCGCCGCGACTTCAAAAATCCACCGGATGCAACACTCAAAATTTCTCCGCGTCGCGACGAGATAAGGATTTTATTTATTAACCTTGCACGCGCTTTTCAGACAATTTTGACAGCCGGCGTAAACACTGCTTACGCCGAAACGGTATTGCGAATGGCATTCCTCGGCTTCTGCCGATCGGCTTGCCGCTGTTGCACGTGGATTGCGCGGCTACTCGACGAGGAAAATATTGCGATATATGTAAAAGAGAAAGAGGTGAGATAAGATGATACGAGCACTTACAAAGACCGCATACCGATCGGGACTCGAGCCGCGATTAGCTTTCGTTAGCGGGTTTATTTGTATTTAGCGAAATGGAAACATTGCAAGACGAAATAATTACAAGATAACCGTCCCGATAACAGTGATAAATGACGGCTGTATCGAACTGTTCAGACCTACAATTACTTCAATCGAGCACCGCAGATAAGAAAAACTATTTCGGGAAAAGAATAGTCGAAAATATTGACTGTTACAGCGGTAATATTTATGTCCCACAGTGTAATAACAACTCGATGTCGGTGGTCGATTTTCGAAGTCACTGCAGTATGAACTATTTTCGAAGGACGAGTTTTTTTTTTGGCAGATGTTTTAAATATTTTGTCTGTACTTAAATAATTTACGCTTTTAATATCAGAAATTATATGATCATATGGAAACATGTAGATAAATAAATAAATATAATTCACGCATGGAAAAAGTATTTTGTTTTACGCTACTTTCCCTCAACCGGGATGAATTTGTAGATACGTGATATTATTCACTGTTAGTCTTAACAAGATCAATACGTACGAAATCTTCCAAGAATATAAATTACCGAAGTGAGATATGTACAGATTACAAATTAACAGTAAAGTCCGTTTATTAGCAGTTAAGTCGTAGCAAGTGTGTAAGTAATAAAACCATAAATCGTAAGTTTGTTAAACTTTAATTGGAGATCAGGACAGCTCAACATTACCGTATATGTATTTTCTATATTGTAAGATAAATTACTAAACACGTTAGAGGCGATTATTTTTCATACAAAAATGTGACACTTTATCCGCGATGCGTCTTCTATACCACAACTAAGATGTCCCAACGATTTCTGTTGTAATTTAATAGTGCCATATACTGCGGCATATGCCACATATCTCGCGCAAACGTTCACCTAGGATAGCAAAGTTTACGTCACGGAAAACTTCATTAAACGCTAAACGTTTCAAACCTTTCAATTATTAACGTTTTGTTATACGCTCATCCACATTAGCGAACTCGTTTAGTAGGTACGACGATAAAGAGTAAGCGTTTAACTATTTTGCCAATGCTACCTTCAACGTAAATATTATCGAAACGTGAATTATTAACAGAATTTGTAGTGTTATTGAAATACCTTGAATCTCATATTCGGAAGGTTTCTTCTTGTCGATTTCACCCATTGTGCTTAAACGGCCAGTCTTTCGAAAATGTACGGATCTCTCTCTCTGCCGAAGTTGTACGTGCGACAATAAGACGGACACTAATCCAATTGTCGATTGTGATACTGTTCGGCGACTATCTCCTCCGGCCCCTTATCTGTCCAAACGTGCAGGTTAACAATCAATTCTGAAACATTGCCTTTATCACATGACCGATACACGTTTCGGGAATTTTTAACATATTATATGTTACCTACTCGACTGTACCGCGACATGTAAATACATTAATTTGCGCAGACTCTTTTGTGTCGAAAGGCTGGACTACGCGTCAGTTGATCCCCCGATTTCGGCATATGCGATACATTTTTTGCGTGGCTCTTCCCCACCGAAAGGGGATCGATCAGTAAAAGCTGATATCGTCTAGCATCGAGAATTTCTACAGCCAAGATGCGAAATTTTCGAAGGTAGAAGAAATTCGTATCGTTTGCCTTTGACAAGTCACTAAGATATTACTTAACGTACTTTACGTTTTCTTCATTCCCGATGGGCCGCTCCTTTTCTTTATTCGAAACGAAATTCTTTATTAATAAGCGAAGGCAAGCGAAAAAATACCTTGGCGAATGTTTAATTTAAAATATGCGATACAGGCGGCTTTTATCGTTTCATCTACTTCTTACCCATCTGCGATGACGATCATAGATGACGATTTGCGTTATTACACCGGCGGATGAGTCGGAGATATCGTTGCAACTGATAGCGACAATGTTAACACTGTATGGCAGGGGCCGCATTTATTGTTGCGGATAACAAGCGCTAAACCCACGTGCCGCAGAATGCGCACTTTAGTTTTAGCCAAGTGCACTTATTGAAGTCGATGAAAATTATGCTGAACAGTTGCAAATTCAATGCCTACGTACGCTCTGCGTTCACGATTTTTATGCTTAAAACATTTACAGTTAAAGCGAACTACGTTGCCGGTAGAATAGTACACGATAAGCCAGTTAACGAACAGCTATAGATATTATTGCGCACATTGGAATTTCTGGAACTCCAGATGAAAAAATTGCAATCAACCATTGATTCGCAACGTCACTTAACTATGGTACACTACGCAGAAGATTTAGAAACATACAATTTCTTAATTGTCCGGAGATTATCTTGGGAAGTGTACGGTTAATACATGTCACTGATGAGGCGTGGGCAATTTCTTAGAACAGCGTATCGACCATTTATCCGTATTCTGAGAGTACTCTCATTTCAACTAATAATCATCTTTACACGTGTAAGTATTTTCAATTATGTTTAGTAATCTGCGAGTTAACTCGCTCGTATCACAGTTCGAGCAAATGAAACGGGGCAATAATGCGTGTCTTTCCAATTAATTCGGTAGTTCAGTAGTTGACGGCATAGCGGAGTCGAGTTTCGACGTGACGAAGTTATATCGTTGCGCCGTAATTGAAAAGACCACCATGTTTGTCACAATCAGCTTAGCAAACACAAAGTGTGTCTGTAAGAGAGGAGAGAGACGGAGAAAGATGTCATATCGATGTTACTGGGGTTTCGGTAAGTACCGACGCAATTGATCGATGGAGAGAACAAGAATTATTAGTACACGAGCATACACTAGCTTCTACGATATTGGATAGTTGGTGAATGTTTTAACATTGCTTAGTATGTAAAATTAATAACGTAATATCACATTTTTGTATTGTATGGACCAAAGGATTGATATTGAAACTGGACAAAAAAAGCATAGAACTTGAAGAACCGTTTATGATCCATAACATCAGCCACAGTCTGGTCAAATGCACTATTAGAATAATATGCGTACGATTGACACAAGAGAGGAACCTTGACATGCAAAGTGAATCTAATCAGTCGATCAACTTCCATGTACAACAAATAAATCCCATTTTTGTCGTGTTCTAGTTAATCTTATCAACGCAATCTCCCGGCACTGCATAACCGTAATATAGTATGTAACGTACACCGGGATTTACAAGAAAATTCATGTATCATCGAGTTGATCAATCAATTATTTCGTGGCAACATAAAAATGACAAAGGCATCAGATACACCGAGTACCGTAACCTTATCTGGATCTTATCCGTTAACAGATGATCTATAAAAATAAATGATATCGCGTGCTTAAACTTTGAATCCCCATGTACCTAAATTGCCTCGTCAGCCTCATTCCCAGTAACCGTAATGATAACAGTAATAAATGCAAGGGAGATACTACGATACGATTGATTTTCGCAGTTCCACTAATGTTTCCATCGAAATATTCAGGATACGCAGTGGGGCGAACGATCTCGACAGGGAATGTCGGCTAAACAAGAAAGTTGCCGTACTTGACTTTTAAAGAACGTCAGCGCGAGTCACAATTATGGCCAGCAGGGCTATAAAGTGCCACGCTGACGACAATGATTCGTGATTGTTGCTCCTCGTGTCGTTCGCTGTTTGTTGATAAACGTTTACGGAATCGGTATGCAGGCATCAGGCATATACGCGACATACTTATCGCTAGACATGAGGTATGCGATATTATTGATTCGTAATCGCAGGACGATTATCATACCTGCGTACATAATAACGTTTCTGCAAGCACTCAATCTTCAGGAATCTAGGGAGAGTACTTTTTCTCTGCGGTTACGAAACCGGTCGGAAATATGTGTTCTTGATCAAGTGCCTGGCTAATTTCTCAGGTTCGGCTCCCATGTGGATTTTTGGGCGGTATGAAAATACCAATTACCCAATGACTAGGCAAAACCGGGATATCAAGATTAGGGGGTAACAGGGTATTAGAGTGGTGGACAGTGTTATTACGAATAGTTTGCGGAGCAAAACTATGGCAAACCATGTGTTATTTATCTGTTGCACAGGCGAGCAATACCTTCGTACCACCTTTGATACGAGATAAAAGAATTGAATGGTAGTAAAGGTGATTGCACGTAGTAATGTTACGGTCATGCTTCCGTGGAAAAAGGATTTGCGTTACGCATAGTCCGAGATTAATGATTGCCCGGGATATCACCGACAATCATTGCCGTTTCGCAGTGTGTACCTTGCGCTGATTATGCGATATCATTTCGTCGCGTACATAAGGAAAGAATGTTATCCATTTCTGTTGACATATCGTTTGGCGCGTTGGATATAAACATTAAAACACAATGAGAAAGAAATTTCGTTCGCAGACGTTGAGAATCATTGAAACTCACATGCCAGGTTCAAGTTCCAAGTACGCCGACTTCGACAGGGACTTTTTATTTGAGCTGAAGTATCCCCGACATCGTTTCCCGTCTCGATCGTAATTGTCGTGTTTCGCAACACCCTCGAACCTTTCAAGAAGACTAATCCATTTGGGCGATACGCGTTCAGTCCCGCGAAAACTACATATCCAACGAGAAAAGTTATCGTTGTTTACCAAGAATTTGAATAACGCATACATAAATAGAAAGTGAACAAACTTTATATTACATCCCAGATGACTTTCTTCATTATGATTATGTTTTGACAACTTCTCTTACTTCGAACGTGCTCCATCTGACATGTCCAGAGCGGAGTGTCGATAAATTGAATATTGCGATCTACGTCATCCGGCTAAAGGCATGTCACAATTGTCAGGATTAATTTTTAGCTGAGGGATGGTCCTCAAACAACATAATCCAACAACTAGCGTGTTCGGCTAAAAGTCAAAGTAACAGTAAGACTGGGTTTTTCAGACAGCATGTTTGCGCACAGCGGCGGCAAGACAAGCGATAGATCATTTATCTCGACGGGATTAGTAGTGGTCACGTTGAATGTATTCTTCGTCCCAATGTCTGGAGTTAACTCGAAATTGAAAGGCGTCAAAGAGACGATGTCACATGGCGACGTGTTGATAAACTTCAACGTGGCGTCGCCTTCTTTTGGGAAAACCGGATACGCTACCTGTTTTTTTTTTATAATTATTATCAATTTTTTATCGACCCGACTGACGTCAGCTGTACGATAAGCATAACGACAACTTGTCCGCGGTTAATTAATCGAACCTGTAGTAATTGTAACAATTACCGCGCATAATTACGCATATTATTGAGGCGCCGATAGTAAATTCACGATCGATAAGCCAGCAAATTGAAGGGGGGGGGGGGGGGCTTATCTAAATTAGCGACACGATCCGAATGTAGATCGATTTGCGACGCCTAAAGCGGCGAGATATGGCTCTCAGTTTATCTGGACGAATTATTTGTTGACAATACGGTACCTGCAATTTCAGTACCGAAGGTATGTGTGTGTGGCACAACACTAATCCCGCCAATAGGCCATCGGCGGCTGTTCATTCGGACAACTGTAGTTGCAACATTCTCATACGCCGTAAGCCACTGATATATGTACTGCATTATCGAACCGAGCAATCGAGAGTAAAAGTACTGTCGGTTTGATCATCTGACTCTTGGTTATCACTTTTTCATCGTTATGCACAATCAATTCCTTGTCTAATTCTTCATTCACGACAAATTTGCATGGGGTCTCCCGTATTTTGCATACTGCCAAGATTAAACGACCGAGAGATTCATCGGCAATCCCAATAAAGCGCGAACATTGCCGATGCATATCATTAGGCGACGATACTTATTCATAAGTTGCATCATTATTTTCTTCCCGAGACACGCTGATCGAAGAGATCGTAAAAGAACGGCAACGATACAGAAAGAAAAAGGACAACGAGACGTTACATCCGATCGTCCCGGTGGCAAATTTCTCTTCTGCGTTGTCTTCTCACTAAAGGATGAATTCACGGCCGTCGAGGTTGCGTAAGATTTCCTTTCCAGCATGCTGCACATCGTTCGAGCGAAAAACCTTGAGCGATGTACACAAAGGCTACGATCGACTACGCTTATCACTTGTCTGATCAAGTTGTATTAAGATTACCGTAATATGCTGCTTTGGATACATTTTGTGTAGACTTGCCAAAAACGAAGATCAGTGCAAAATAAATCAGAACAGTGTAGCGGGGAAAATTGGCGGCACGAGCAAAGCTAATCGCAGAAGGAAAGAGAGGATTATGCGACTTGAGATAAAATTCATATAGTACATTATCGAAGTGCTCATCTCCTTCGCAGGAGTTCCCTTACGGCGCTTATCGCGTTACGTTGATCTCTGCATTACGGATGAAAGACGATCACTCATTCGCATTAATCATATTCCATATTTACGTAACGCAATGATCATTAATACTGTTGGTAATGCGGAGCCTAGCCCGTAGCATGTGTCATTGTCAAAATAGGTGGTCCTCTTTCGTAGAATGGTTGTCAACGGCGTTCCTGTAGATCTGCGAGAATTAATCGAGGGGCAGAATACGTGTAATTGTTCTCTGGCTCGATAGATGAGACCGATTATGTTTGGAAGCAAGTATGCAGGCCTCGATTTTCGTGTTCCTCTTCAGACAATGGATGTCCCGTCAAAGTATATTATTTTTCTGAAAAATGCACCGCGTGTGTACAGACCCTGTCAATATTTTATTTATTACTCTGATCTACCGGTAAATATCAGTAAGTCTTGGATAAAAATTGAGTAAGAAGACAATGACCGTTAACATCGCACGCAAAATAGATAAGCACATCTTCGATTACGTTTTGACTAAAGTATGCATATATCTGTCGATATAAATAAATGTTGCGTCTTTATTGAGGGGACAAAATTACTGTATTAATAAGAAAATTTGATATGGAAGAGTTAGAATACGTACTTTCTATAGACATTCAGAAGTTTTGAAGGACGCGTAAAAGTTCCTCAAATATCTTAATTAGTAACTGACAAGTTCATGTTCAACTTCGAGAATAGTAAAAGAGCAACAGCGGGAGAAGTTCCTAAAACGGGACAGGTAACTATCCGATGATAGTTCCAAGAATCGAGCAAAAGTAGCATATCATCAGACGATCGCGATAGATCATTGCCGCCTTGCCTTCGTGGAACAGTAAAACGTTGCGCATATACAGTGATCGTATCGATGAAGCAAAAGAATTCATCATTCAATTGGCGCACCGACATATGATGTAAGATGACAAAGTGCACGTCGATAAGTGTACGTGTACATATACGTTACATCGGCAACGGTAGGAGGGCCACTCGCAAAATTCGGCGCCGATAATCAGAAATATGGATCGCCGCCACTCCACCGACTCCGAAATGCATGAATGTAGACATGCGCGCGAGCGAGCATTCGGTCGGACGATTATCAGCAATATCAATGAACGCTTGTTATTACTATCGGACACATAAGAAACAAACTCGCCGCCGGGAGGCAATGTTTGTAAGCATTCCACCACGTGTCATCCGAAGCGCATTTGTACAAAGAATACGCGCGCGCGGAACATATGTGCATGCGTCATTCATGCGGCTTACGACGGATATGGGGTCAATGAGCCAATGAACCGAGTCTGATATTTACCGGGTACTTATGTATTTCGCTGTCGTACGGAGCAAAGAATAGGGGGCCGCAATACATTGTGGCGGGGCCTCAAATAGCTAATGCATAACGTGCGTCGTAATGCGGTTGGCATAATATTACCGCCAGCTCCATTTTTTCATGCTCCTTAGCGCAATATTCGCGGGTTATACTCCTTTTCGCGAAGCCTGATTCAGTAGTCCATTAACTCTCGCGCACCGTGCAGGATGCACTTTCAAGGAAGCGCACCGCATCTGGTCCCGTATACTGGCTTGACGAAATTCGGTGCATCACAAAAGTTTGAAATGCCTTTCTCCTCCATGGGACTTCCGTGAGCGCATCGTAAAAGTCGCTCTACGCAGGTCGAATTAACGTCGCGCATCTCTCGAACGATTGGCGATGAAGGGAGTCGGGGAAAATCGAAATCGACCCTAGCGATTCGCATGATACGGGTTCGATACACTTTCTACGGCGGTCGGTGGTTCGCGCGTACGTGCGTCAAATGTCTCCGGCGGATAATCGGTTATGATGATTCGCTTAACAACGATAGACGTTGGATCGCGTGCGCGTATCGAATCGACTGGAAGAATAATTCGCGGACTTTCGCTGCACTTCGCGGCCACGGAAAGTGTCAATCCGTTTTGGCCGAAGTGACTGTCGACGGGTCGCGTGCCACTCGTGAGAAGTAACGGTATATCTTCCGAGCTTTCTGGTCCCGGTCGCCCGCGTATGTATGTGTGCGTGCGCGTGTGTGTATGTGTGTGTGGGTCGTCGAAATTGAGATTTCTGGACACTCGCTCCTGAAGGAGGAGATCCCATCGGACGTGCGGACGGACACGGAGAAGGAGCACGCATTCTGAGTGCACAGTACCGAATTCGTCATGGGGTTCGACGTGAACCGATTTCAAGGGGATGTGGACGAGGAACTCGTTTGCTCTATATGCTCCGGTGTCCTCGAAGACCCCGTCCAGGTATTATCTGCAGCCACGATAAAAAGATAGTCCTGTCAGTATTGCGGATATAGTCCGGAGCATTGCAGGATCATTTCGACTTTAACCTCACTTATTCCCTGCTCTACTTTCGGAATATCAATATATCGAGAATCGTCCTTTGCCGCGGCTGTATCTAACTTTCGGTACTGCCAGCTCAATGTTTTACATTCTTTTACTCCTTTTTTCTAAACGGTACATATTGATAATACGCTGTGCAAGGAATATGTATTGGTTTCCGTTCTTGAATTAGACAGCAAGTATACGTGTGAAATCGCGTTTACTCTGCATTTTAGAGAGCGTTATCTTTAATTATGTTATCAAGTTATGCCATCGATTTATTTCGATTATTCCACTCAATTTTCTAATGAACCGGTTTATCGTCATGGCCTTTCATCAACAAACAGTGTTTATACACAGTCTTCTTCACAGCGAATTGAGAGTTAGACATTTTTTTTTATATTACACAAAGTTTTATTGGCTTATAAGACTGGCAGGTGAGCAATGTGTTGCAGGCTCCACTGTGTGAACATGCTTTCTGTCGTACTTGCATCAACGAGTGGATAAACAGACATCCTACATGTCCTCTGGATCGTACACCCATCGCATCTGGCCAACTCAGAGGAGTTCCACGGATTCTCAGAAATCTACTCGCACGTCTGTGTATTAGCTGTGACAATATAACTTATGGGTGTCAAGTCGTTGTTAAGCTTGATACCTTGGTTACGCATTTGGAACAATGTGAATATAATCCAAAAAGACCAATGCTATGTGAGCAAGGATGTAGTCTGATAATTCCCAAAAATGAACTTAAGGATCACAATTGTGTAAGAGAACTCAGGAATCTTATACAGTCACAGCAGCAAAAACTTAGTGATATGAAAAGGGAATTAGGTGAACAACAGTTGCAAATTAATGAACATAAACGTGAAATACATTTGTTAAAAGACTTTATGAGAGCCCTAAGAGTATCTAATCCAGCAATGCGGGCTATTGTTGATCAAATGGAAAGAGATGATGTTGTCAGATGGTCTGCGACATTGCCAAGGGCTAGAGTTACTAGGTGGGGTGGCATGATTTCGACACCAGACGAACTGCTTCAGGTAACCTGTACTTCTTTTCTTTGTTGTTTTTACATATATTATTATTTAACGAATAAAGATACTTCTTACAATTCTTTTTGAAACTATGGTACATTATACTTAAAATTCCAGACAATGATAAAGCGAACATTATCTGAGTATAATTGTCCACCACATGTAATTGATGAGCTCATGGAGAATTGCCATGAGAGGAAATGGCCACCAGGATTAAGTTCATTGGAAACAAGACAAAACTCCAGGCGACTGTATGACAATTATGTTTGTAAACGAGTGCCTGGAAGGCAAGCTGTACTGGTTCTCCATTGTGATAATACGCACATGCCAGAAGATATGATGGTGGAACCTGGTTTAGTCATGATCTTCGCACATGGTATTGAGTAATTTTTCCAGTTAACAACTCTTTACGCATACAGTGAGATATATATGAAATCTGAATGAACTAGTTGAGGGCAGTTAGTTGTTATTGTCAACACTGTCTGCCCATAATGATCAGAATATGGAGTATGTTTGTATTTACAAGCAATTAGGTATTTGTACATCGTGATGCTTTGATTCCGCGAATTGGAAGGAAAATTCCGCAAATTTCTTGAACAGCACATGCCTTTTGTGATACATAATTGTACAGACACAATTGCCACATGCAAAACCTAATTGAATGTCTGGATTGTTACACTGTGATATACTACTTCATTGGAAAAATTCCTGAAATTACTTGATAAATGGTAGTGATTAACAGTCTTCATGCTAATCAATTGTACATTCTTCAAATTCAATTTTTTTTTCATACTATATAACTGACACAGTTTATCATGAGTTTCAGGAAGTTTTTTAAATCCTTAGAAGTCTGTAAATGTTTACTATAATTCCTTAGACAAATAAGAATTTAAGGGAAGGTCAAATTTATCGATTTAATATTTGGCCTTGAAGAGTACAATGTGTTCTGAAAAGGCAAATATAAGATCTCTTAACGCAAAAGGTAAAAAAACCTTCAGATAGTTTGCTAGCTTACTTTCCACGGGTACGTCAGCATTTAACAATATTTTGATATATTGAATAGTATTGACTTTTAACTAGCTCAATAAATTGTATCGTCACAATGAGTTGCAAATTTCGTTTGCGCATAAGATCTGTACCTTGATACTACATAGCGTATTTACTTATTTTGATAGTAGACGAGATACAACCGAATATGATCATAATAATATCGCACGTTAGATAAATGAGTCGGAGTTAAATCTCTTTGATACATTACAGAACTTTTTTGATAGATCAAAGAAAATGTGTTAATTATTAAGTTATCGATTGTCATGCTAGGAACTTATAAAGTTTTTTTTTATTTTTATCATTGTTTTAATATTTATATAATCAAAACTGACAAAGCATCATGTATAGTCATTGGAAGGTTAAACGAATAATAGTACATGCTATATTTTCAGTTGCATCTACAAGTTATGACATTATATACATCGATAATATCTTTTAGCTTTTACTCATGATCAATGCTTAATGGGTCGCTAAATATGTCCATATAAAATGCTTCTTTATACAGCTTTTTACTTTACCGTAAGGTGCTAACGAATGTTCGAAAGAAAGTAAGAAAGGTTTTGAGATTGGTTACATGCGCCAAATAACGAATACTTAACATCATTATGTTTGTACGTGATAATATTTCGAAGCATTCTCATCGAGAATTCTCACAGTTATAATTCTTTTATGTAAATAAACTTTTTAATAGATGTGAGTAAATACGAGCTAATGACTTTGAAACGATTTTCTCGAAAAATTGACATGTGTCTAAAGATTGTAACGAGATGTATGTAACGATTGTAACGATACGTGTTACAATTTATAATAAATGGTAATTTACATACTAGACAAAATTTAATACACCTTATATATTATTTTGTTTAACACAAACTGTAGTACGATAAGTAAATATAGACTTGAAATATGATTTAAACCACGGCTACATATTGTAAAGAGGTATATTGCGAAATTAGATGACTTATGTAATCGAATATTATATAATTAAAACGTCTGCCAAATTTCTTTACTAAAAACAGTATAATAAAAATTGCGTAAAACGTTAACAAAAATGATCTATTCGTGACCATCTCGTTCGTAAACGATCCCCAGTAACAAAGCATGGAACTGAAATAAAAAGAAATCATAGGTTTAAAGGAATATAGGATTATGTTGAAAATATTGTATTCCGAGAACAGCGTATTTCTGATTTGTACACCATACAAAAATTATTTTCATGGCTGTGATTTAGTGAATGATATGTTACATGTGTCACCGCTTCTACAATGATGTACAATATTTTACATGCTAATGATATTACGCACCTTTCTTACTATATTATAACATTCATTTGTTAACAGTGGAGAACTTGACAGTTTGTTGATTCAGTACGCACAGTTTTAATTTACGCGTACTATATCTGTGGTACATGGCAATTGTAAGAAAGTAATTTCGATAGTCGTAATAATCGTTGCGCAAGTTTGTCATTTATTTTTTGTTAACGCGTTTATTCCTTATACTTATTTCTCTCATAATATTTTTTGCGAGACCACGAAATTTTTTGTTTATTTGAAAGCATGGTACGCTAATTATCTTCCATCCATGTGCTAAAATCGATTTATTCTTATAAGACCGAGTACTCATTTATATCTCGTAAAGTGTATATGCAAGCCAATCTGTATATAGGAAATTGTATCGATAGGAGAGCATGTGTGTATTTCATCAATCATGCATATTATTTACTGAAAAAAGTTTCTGTAATATTTAACCGGCACACCGAAATCAAGACTGAACCAAAAAGTCCTTAAAACTGGATACTTTATACTTACTGTATAGATCTTTTGGATTGCTTTATGAAATGTGGATTGTAGCTGTGCACAAATTAAAATGCATATATACAATGCTGAAGAAATAAAGCTCTTATACACTTTGATACATTATTTCTTCGATCAGGCATTTACTTTATTCCTTGTCCTTATACTCACAATTACTTCAAATCATGTCTTATGAATGTATATTTTTAACAGCTAACATCAATGTCAATTGAAAATGGAAGGAAAGGAAGGGTGAGTAATTCGATTTTATTGTCAAACACTCTTATAAATCAAATCTGCCGGTCCGATGTACTTCATAACTTAAGTTCTTTATTGGTCCGTTACTTCTTTGGTTGCACATTGCCGTCAAACATAAATGCCATCGAACAAAATTTTGCAAGGAAATTTCTCCTATGCTTATAAATCGTTATGAAAATATTTCGTTCGTTATCGACTACGAACAATTATCGTTGCTTACATTTTTTCGATGACATACATACATACATGCATACTATATATACTATATCGTTTTCCTATCAAGAGATAAGAGGAGTAATGCAAAGTTCAGTCTTGTACCTGTCATGCTCTGAATTTACCTCACGAATGGCGTCGTACGTGCTGACAATATACATCCCGGCAAACAGAAGGCACATAAGTCCGCTAATGTCGTTAGGCGTACAGACTTTGACACGGTCAGCTTGTTCGTGAGGGCGATCAACTGTACTTTACACATGTTACAACCTCCCGAACCCGTTTGCCCTTATATGACTGGGCACACGCCTGCGATAACGTCACCGTAGGCTCGCTCTGGCCCTAGATGAATCGGTCTGTTGTTAATATGAATGTTTGTGATGCAGCCGACGTATTGTGCCTGCGAGCTGCTTCCACGTAATCTTCTTCCCAGCATCGGATGTCCACCGATGAAGATAGGGTGCTTCGATAAAACACCCGCCACATTCTTGCCGCCTATTCCCAGAGGTGCGGCTTCATGATCTACTGATAGAAGTACTGCGTTCTTCTGCTTGACAGCTGCAAACAGTAATCATATCTCATGTAACATTTGCCTCTTAAACTCGTCCAACAATGTTCAACGAAATATGTTTTACTTTATGCTAGTACTTAAATCACCATACTGATAAAAGAATAGGGGAAATTATTTCACAGTATACGAAAAAAATATTACCTCGGATGTTGTGCCAATTACCGTCGCACAATGAATTTGGTTTCGTCGGTTCAAATGATGTTTCGATCGAACCCTTAACTGTTCTTACAAGGAACTTCACCGTTCCATTGACCATTTCCAGAACAACGAAGTCACGCTTGCCGTGAACGGAAAGTAAATGGCCTGACATGGATCGTGGCTTAATATCCATTTCGATGTCAACGGTGCGACCCACCGTGAATTTGTCCACTGAAACAATGAACATTATAATGCATGTAATATTAACAAACAAAATCCAAGTAAGAAATTTGAATAAGTTTTGTACAGTCATCACTTACTTGCTTTGAACAGATTGCTTCCGTTGCCAGGGTAGAAGAAGAGACCGGGTTCGACTCGTTTCGAACACGGTATTACACCAATAGAGTCCGTTGGTTGCCCAACGGGCACGCCATTCATCATAAAGTTACCTAAGCAACCGCTGAAGGTCTTATTTATTCCCTGAAATAG
Source organism: Anoplius nigerrimus (assembly GCA_914767735.1). Lineage (NCBI taxonomy): Eukaryota > Metazoa > Arthropoda > Insecta > Hymenoptera > Pompilidae > Anoplius > Anoplius nigerrimus. The sequence goes on from OU612078.1 coordinate 14,712,321, forward strand.
TTAACATTTAATGTAAATTTAAATTTTCCGTCTTCATTATTCCATGATACGTGTTCTGGAATTAAATCAACACTTACAATTGTTGTCAGAGCGACATTTGATAACTCTGGTAGCACACCTCCTACATAGAAAGGTGGGTCGATGTTAATTGTGCTGGTATGTCCTAGAGAATACCCAGTTTTCGGTGGTTCATCGTCAACGAGCAATTCTCCTTGAGTATGGTACCTCTTGAAAATGACATTATGCCACTGGTTATCGTTTATCTTCTTATCGCTGATAATTAGGGCAGGCCCACTTCCGCAGTCGAACGTGTAATGCACCTATGTTACACAATATAAGCATAAGTAATGTAACATGATGTATTCGCTGCCAATCCATCGAATATAAGTAACCTACAGTGCCATCCTTGACGTAAACTGCGATCAAGTCTTGCTTGGTATGTCCAGATGCATAGAATATTATGCCTTCATCGGCCATAGTCTTAATATCAATCTGGAAGTCGTAGTCGTCCTTGTATCTACCTTTGAGTGATCTGTACTCTAATCTGCTATTCCTTGCAATACCTGTAAAACATAGTTCGGTCATTATAAACATGCGCAACAAACTTTTTTCGGTAACATTGGGAAGCATAATGGGGTTCTTACACATTAAGCATATTTAATCATATATTTATCTATTAAAACTTTACCGAATCTCCACCCGCTTTCTGGATCGGGATCTTGAGCAGGATAATAAGGCAAATGACATTGATCAACTGTTTGAGGCGGCGGTGGAGATGGCCTTTCTGTCGTTGTCATAGTTGCTTTCGTTGTTGGTACCGTGTCCTCGTGATGACCCCTACCTTCAAGCGTCGGTTCTTCATCATCATCACTTTTCTCGGCATCAATGTCGACGATACCTAATTACAATAACAGATCAATAATCATCTATTTCGGTTCCACCCTCCTTCTGACGATGACCGACAAGGTCACTTTCAAATACATACTGAATTGAGTCGTCATATCTATCAAATTATCATCCACGCTTTCGGTAGGCAGCAATGGAGGCCAGACCTCTGGCTCTTCTGGTTCAACTACAGGCAGTATCGCTGAAATCATATACACAAATTTTCCTATAGACAATCTTTTTGATGTACAGAAGATAGGCCTTAAAAAAGTACGTACGGGTTTGATCGCCGCCTTTACACTTTCCTAGGAAAGCGTGCGGTCTCTCGGTCGTGTTCGCGAAGTTGACAATGGCGCCGTTTACAGTCGCATCTCCGATACAACCGACGAACGAAGTTCCCGCTTCGATAGGCAGACCCTTGGGAAGCGAAGGGACGCCACCGATGTACAAGCTTCCGTAAAGAATGTGCAACTGCGGCGGCGGTGCGTCGGTGCTATAGTTCTTTGTATCATCAATGTCAAGTCTAAGCGCGTCGTCGCTGTGAGTCGCAGTTACGACGTGCCACTCGTTGTCGTTAAACTTATAATCCGTCGAGCTGGTCCTTAGCTCCTCGCCTTGGCTGTTAAACACCAGGGCACCGTCGATCAGCGACAGATAGCTTGTCTCTGTCTGGTCTTGGTTCGTCGCGTAGAAGATGAGACCACTGCTTACCGCGGTCTTAAACTTCAAGTTGACTTGCAAGAAGTTCGATGCCGATATATTATGCCATTTTACGTAACCGGGGAGATTGTCTTCAAAGGACACCAGGCTGGCGAACTGCAAAGGGTAAATGCAATTGACATTAGGACGAGAATTGATCTGAAAGCGTGGGAACCTGCGAGACTTACCCTGACAGGACAACCAGGCATAACGCCGAATGCTTGAATGTTGCGAGTAAGGTCAACGGAGATGTCAAGCATGACGACGTTGTCGATGCATCCTTCAAAGCCATTGCTAGTGACTGGCTTGTATGGGTGTCTGGCGTTCGGGGGATAACCGCCGAAGTAAATATGGTCGGAAGTGACCAACGTCTTTGCGCCTCCTCGAACCTCGTCGCGATCTACTAAAAGGCCGTCGATCTTCAGGACGCCTATCTTTTCAAGCCTGAGCGCTTCCAACGTGTGCCATTGGCCGTCGTTGTACCTCTCCGTTGATTTCAGCTCGATCTCACCCTCGCCAAGGTCGTACTGATACACAACCTGACCGTCTCTCATTTCTACCGACAGGAATTGCCTTCCTTTGCCACTCAGATAGATTAATCCGTCTTCGGCAAATGTTTTGAAGCTCAACTGAATACTTGACTTCTTGCCGTCCATCGGCACCTGGGAGTTTCGCTTGCTGAGAATAGCGTAGCCGTGACGATCGAATCGATAGCCTGTACTTGGCTGGAAGTTGATCAGCTTATCTCGTTCCTTGGCAGCTTCCCGATTATTCTCGCCGTCTATGAAATTCCAGAAGGAAACCGGTATGTCGCCAATCACTAATTCTTCCATCTCTCCCTCGAACGACGACGCCGTGACAGCGTCTTGTATGTGGAAGGATGTCGGATATCCACCCACGAACAGCTTAGAGTGTTCCTGATCCAGATTAAATATTGAGTAGGATCCTGGCAACACTCGCTCGGTCTCAAACAGACGATCCTTGCCCTCGCCAATATCTTCGCGTATTATTAGTTTTACGTTTTTACCAGTTCTGCGGAAAGAATCACGTAACGTTATATAGATAACAATGCTGGAAGTGTGTTTTAGTATATACCCACCTTTCAACGATTACTTGACGCCAGACGTTATCCGATATCAATTTGTTGCTGATGATCTTTGTTGGTCCTGAACCGAGATCAATAATTAAAACGGGATATCCGCTTTCAACTAAGAGCGCCATGAAATCATGCTGTGCAAAAAATTCAGAATGTGAACTATTAATTAGGGATGCATCTGAGTATAGGAATGTAATTATTGTTCCGGAATTCTGCATACCGTCTTTGCACGCGGCAACTTCATCTTGTCCTCGTTTCCGAGATATAAGAGGAAGCCGTTGGTCTTATTTGTACGGAAATAAGTAGACAGTTTCGTGGACGTTGCTAGAAGCGGTAGACCCTCTGGATTCTTCAATTCTAACGTTGTATTCCTGTAGAAGGTCAAGCCAGTCTTGAATCGGTCGGCCAGCTCTCTGGCATTTGCAATTTTCATGCGGAGAGCTTCGATTTTGTTCTGCAGGTCAGTTGCAGCAACATCGACGTTTCTTTGATGTCTGCCCATGCTGTTTAAGAGGTTGGCAATATTAGGCATCACCCTCTCAACGACATCTAGTTGTTTCCGTGCCTGTGAAATATCACGTATGGCCTCGGACATGTCCTTCGAGAGCTGCTTCGCATCTTTGACGTCATCCGGTATTCGATCCGTAATGCCATTCATACTGAGAATAGCTTCGGTTATGTTACCCTCAACCATCGCAACATTTTTCGTAGCTTCATTAGCTACTGATAATGAAGGTGCGGGTATGTTGGAAAGAACCCTAAAATTTATGATTTATTGTTTTTAAATCGTATTGTAGTTACATTTTGTTGTATGGCAGCTGTTATTGGCAGTGCTTAAGATAACAAACCATTACGTAACTAGAGAATCTATCACTTATCCAAAAGATTGTAATGATGATCTTACTTGTCGATGTAGTCCAATAAATCACTGTTCCGTTTGTTTTGAGCTTGAATTGCATTACCCTGAACTTTGGCTTGCGTTAAACTGTTTTGTGCTTCACCTTGCGTTATATTAAGTGCGTTTTCAGCGCTTGCTAACAACTGACTCCATGTTGATTGAGCGTTTTCTATCGTATCTTCAATTCCTTCTGCCTATATTATGTTAATATTAAGTTAATTGTACGTTATCAGCGTGATCATAGCATCCGTATAAATATCGTTGTAAGTCGTAGAAGCATCTTACCAATATTGTAGCATTATTTGAAGCATCCAGAGCGTCCGCAGCGACTTCTTGCGCAGCTTGTATAGCTTTCTCAATGTCTCTGTACGCAGAAACCGCTTTCACGGCATTGGTGTTTCGAGTATCAGTCAGCAGACCGTCTAGCTCGATAGAATGTTCATATAAATCGTCAGCGTGAACATGCGCACTCTGCACGAGATCCACAACGTCCAGCAACATTTTATTATTTTCGGTGATGGTATTGTTCAACTCCCTTGTGGCGTCACCGACCGCATTTGTTTCTAAACCGGAGATAAAGTCGTGAAACAGGGATTAAGAATCGACAGACACGGGAGCGCAAGCCATAAACGAATTGAAATCCTTCAGAATTCAAACTTACCTAAGATTTGAATATTGGCATTCGCTTGCTCGTAATAACGAGAGGCGTTTGCGTTTAATTTCCCGCCGGCCAACAAATCCTCTTCTGCCGCTGCAGTCAGGTTCTTCACAATGTCGAAGTTTCCGGTTTCCGCCGCGAGTCTATTCTCTTGATTTAATTTTTCAACGCTCAATGCGGTATCTTCGGCCTTCTTAATTATCAGAAGGAGATCGTCCATTTTGGCGCTAACGTTTCGAATTCTGTCGCTAAGTATGTCCGCCGTCGCGGTCAGATTGCTAACAGGGTAATTGTACTCGATCATTTCTGAGACGAGGATGTTCGCTTGATCGGCATGATCGGTCGCTCTGTCGCGGAAAGTAATGAAATTCACGTCCCTGATCCGTTTCAGAATATCCTGCGCTTCCTTCAACGCACTGTCAACCTTTGCACTAGTGCCCAATTCGATGTTAAGGGCCAATGACTGAACTTCCGATACAATCAGATTGACGAGATTGATCTCACGTATCACATCATCCTCCAAATCGTTCATATCCTTCAATGTGTTCTCCGCGCCGTTTCTCCACTTTATACTGTCTTCCGTCGTATATTCGATTCGCCGCCTTTGACTGGACACCTCTTGGTCCAGCATTGCAAGTTCTTGTTGGAGCGGCAAGAAATTCACCCGACTGGGGTCGAGCAATCTAACTTCTGGATAGAGTTCATTTACCGTGTCGTTAATGAACTTGAGTCTCTGGGTGGTGAAGTAACTCTCGGCGACACCCTGTAAATTAACAGCAATGTAAAAAACATTTTCACCAGCGCATCGAGTAACTTGGTGTGAGATAACGTTATAACGCTGGCAACAAAGTAAAAAACCTACACTGTATTCATCGAATACTGGAGTAAGCAGATCAGCGAGATAGTCGGTGACGTCCAGAAGATCGTCTGTGCAGGATCCGCAACCAAAGCAACCTTGACCAGGAATGAGGACATGTCGATATGGACAGTGATCGCACTTCTCACCGATCACGCCAGGCAGACAGGAGCATTGACCAGTTGTAGTGTTACAAGACACGCCAACGGAATATCCCGTATTACATTCGCACGCTGAAAATGGACGAGTAACATATCGTGAAACGATCTTTCAACATCGGTCAAGAAAACGCAAGCTTCTCACTTCGTGTGTTTTACTTCTCATTCTAGCCATACTCACACGTGCAGCCGTCATAGTCGTAGTTCCAATATCCAGGAATGCACTGATCGCATCTTCGCCCAGTGACGCCAGGCTTACATCTGCACTGTCCGGTCTCTTCGTCGCACTGCCTGCTGTCGGATGCAAATCCGCAGTCGCAAGGCTTACAGCCCTGGCAGGTATTGAACCCGTAATGATTATCCGCACAGCGGTCGCACTTTTCGCCGACGACGTTCTCGCGACAATGACACTCGCCGTTACGGTTGTCACAGTGCTCCATGCCGCAAGTGTCGCACAAGCAGTTCTGACAATCCTTCCGCTGAACCGCGTCGCCGAAGAAGCCGGGCTTGCACAGATTGCAGGCCTGGCCGTAAGTGTTGTTGAGACAGTGGATGCATTCGCCGGTGATCGAGTCGCAGGAGCCGATCTGATTAGTGTCGATGTTTCCGGAACACTCGCAGGGCTTGCAGTAGTCCCCGTAAACGTCCGGGTTCCCGTAATATCCGGCTGCGCACACTTCGCATCGGGCGCCATAGTAACCCGGAAGACAGTTGCAGCTGATCTTGTTGCCCTCCTCGTTCACTTCGCAGCCGGTGGCAAAGTTGTTCGAGGCCACGGGCAGCGGACAGGCGCATATCAGGCAGTCCGACGGCGTGCCCAATGTCGCATTTCCGTAATAGCCTTGCTCGCAGAACTCGCAATGATCGCCGGTAGTCCCATTTTTGCAATTCTGTAATGATAGTCAATGTATCTGCGTGTCTTACATGTAAAGAAATCTTCATTTGTGTCTGCTGACGTAATGACAGGTTGAAAGATGGTATAGGACGTACGTGGCAAATTCCTGTGTTAACGTCGCACGTATCAGCGTGGCCGTGACATTGGCACCTAACGCAATATCCACCGTAAGGTCCAGATTGAACTCTGTAATATCCTGGAGCGCACTCTTCGCAAGATAAGCCTTGGTAGCTTGGTGGACATTGACACTGTTCGACGCTACTTGCAGGCACGCTGTGCGATGAATACTGCTCGGTCGTCACTTCCAAGGTCACGTACGCCAGCCTATGCCAAGACATAATCATAAGCCTCGCAAATACTTAAATCGGAAGCTTATTAACCCATTACCCACCGTGATACAGAAATACAGAAATACAGAAATACAGAAATAAAAAATGGAATTAACTATACATTCAGAAGTTGCAGTCATTAAAAGAGAACAGTTTAAAACTGTGTCTCAAGAATGGAACATTGGCGGAAAATGGCCTAACTGGTAAATCGAAATAACCAATTACTCACGTCGCTTTAATGCTAGGATCCCAGTAGATCGCACGGATGTAGACGCCTTGAAGATCTTCGAGCACAACCATGAACTGCTCCCTGGTCGCGGGCAAACGGCTCGTGGTCATGAAATTGGTCTCGATAAGTTCGACGGAACCGCGGAAGTTCGTGAACGCTGGCGGTTGTTCGTCACCGTAATAAATAAGAACGGTATCAGCGCCACGAATGATGACATCAGCCGCGCTCACCGCCTTGCCGAAGGGCCCTGTGCTGTAGTGGACGGTATAATTCAGGAATCCTCCGTAGGACGTCAGCTTCTTGCCCAAGTAGCTGCTCGGAGCGACGAAGTACAGAACGTTGCCAATCGAGTCATCCGTCGTCAGACCAAACTCGATCGCAGTAGTATTCAGTTCTACGGGCACGCTGTCAAGCATCGTCAAATTGCCGCTCTTATCACTGGCCAGCGCCATTTCCCAATCGATCATGTCCAAGATGTGGGTCCTGTACAAGTTGGCAGAGGCGCATCTGGTCGTCTTGCCGAAGCAGAAACATTTCGTGCAGCCCTCATCGTTGTTCGCCTGAATATTAAACGTGCCTTCCTTGCACACGTCGCAGGCTTGACCTTGAACGTTCTCCTTGCAGAAGCACTCGGCGGTGTACTGATCGCAAATGTCGCCGGTCGTACCGCGCACGTCGCAGTCGCATCTCTCGCAATGCGGGAACTGAGAGTAGCCTGGCTGACACTTGTCACATTGACGGCCGACGACGTTCTCCTTGCATCGGCAAGTGCCGTTGAAGAGGTCGCACTGCATGTCGCCGTCGACGACGCCCAAATGCGAGCAGTTGCACTCCTCGCAGCCTATGATGGGATCGAAGCCGTAGGTGCCAACCTCGCACTGATCGCATCTTTCGCCCGTCACTCGCTGCGGACACAGACATTCACCGGTGCCAGGCTCGCAGAGCGCCATTATGGGACAGTTGCACGGCTTGCAGTTGGGGAATCCGTAGAATCCGGTCTTGCAGATCTCGCAACGTCGGCCGATGATGTTCGGCTTGCAGGGGCACTGGCCGCCGAACTTCTCGCATTCGAAGCTGGTGGTTCCTTCGATGTCGCAGTTGCAGGGCAAAGCTCGATTGTTGTAGTTGGCAGTGAGAGAGAAGACGGAATCGCGACAGAAGCCTTCCTCCGTCACGTTGATGTAGAAGTGATTGTTGCCGCAGCGCTTGATGAACTCCTTCGTTTCATCGATCTGGATCTTCTTGAGGATCTTGTCGTTGTACTGATTGGCCGGTATGACGAGAATGTAGTCGAGCCAGATGGAGTTGTCGGCATTTTCCTTGAATGTTATGACGAAGTTCTCGATCAGCTGGAACCTGGTCTCGCCGTTGGTCTGCTGAACTATGCTGCGACACCCGCTGTTGCTGGGACAGTGAGGGACCGGCATTCTTGCCTCATAGAACTTTCCGTTCTGAACAAGGATGTCCAACTCGTATTCCGGATGATCAGGTTGATAGTAATGCACGACGAAAATATAGTCGCCGGGCTGCGGAACTTTGGCATGAATGTCGACCATCGCGTCCCTCTCGTTCAGATATATTAATTTCGTCGTGTTGTCGAATATACCCGGTGGTCTGCTGTCAACGTCTACCAACACGTTGTTGGTCTCGAACTCAATTTTCTTTGCGTCAGCAGCGCCGGGGAAGAGACCTTGTACGCATTTGCCGTTCTTCCGAACGCAAACCGATTTCGGCTTCACGTAGTCAAGAGACCACTGATGATAAGGAATGGCTACGACGGAATCGATAGCAACATTCGAATTGGACTCGCCCGTTAGAACAAGAGTGACGTAGTTCGAGGGGAAGTTCATGACTGCAACCCTACCATAGGTGTCTGTAACAACTTGTCTGCAGATGCTGGTATATCTGTAAATAATGTCAAACTTAAGCGTCGTGATTTTACTCAAATTTAAGGTTGAAATCTTATGTACCTAGAAGTACTTCCTAAAAACGTGAGAAAGTCAACGTACCTGCAGGGAGACAGAATGGCCTTGCCTTTACCAACGGTATTCGCTTCGATCAGTAAAACGGAAGTGGCATCTTCGTTTCTGGAAGTGACGTACGTCACAATGAGAACGTGCGGACCGGGCTTCGAAATTCTCATTTCAAAATGTATTTCTTCTTGTCGGTTGTTGATCAAGGGAACCTCATCTTGCTCAATTTCTCGTAAAGTTTCACGATCGGTAAAGTATTCGGTAAGAGGTATTCTGACGTTGTTCTCGCTTAAGAATCCACCCGCACCGCGTACTAAGTCGAATTTCGACAAGTTCGGATAGCCGTAATGGCGGCAGAGACCTTTCTGGCCAACTTCGCAAGGAGTGTTCACGTTTTGAGTCAAAATCGTTGCCTCGTAATATTCGGCTGGCAGCAAGACGAAGTAGTCGAGGAAGAGACTCTTCTTGTTAGTGATTCTAATCTGCCAGTGTCCAGGATTCATGACCATAGGTGATGGCTGATTGCCATGAGCGCCAGCGACAGTGACAAATGAGGGTTTACTGGTGGGCTTGAAATGAACTTTGAACTGCTGTTCGACCTCAGACGGATTATCAGGAATTATCGTAATTGTCCCGAGGATAGGTTCATTGTTGGGATTTACGTAGCGAAGAACCATGCGATAGAGGGAAGACTTGTAAATGTACACGTCGAGAATGATCTCATCTTGAAGACCGGAGAATACGGCGTAGCCTTTCCAGCTGTATCCGGGGAAAAGGTCTTCCGTAAAACCGTATCGGACTGCACTGTTGCTCGGAGTGTGACCATCTTCCGCCTCGTACTGGAACTCGTGAAGGGTCGGGAAGTAATGGGCCTTCAGCGGTTCCTTGCACGTCAAACCAGTCACTCGGGGCTGACACTGACACTGACCGGTCTGCTTGTCGCAAATTGGACTTACGGAGCCACCGATGTCACATGCACAATCTATACCGATGAAAAGTCTTGATCAGTAAAACTATACATGCTTTTAGTAATACCTTTGTCGCTGACGTCATACCTGAGCAACCAAACATATTGCTTTCTTGCAAATTGTACGAGCCGTCAACGCACTGAGAGCAACTTCTGTCACTCACTCCAGGTTTGCAGGTACACTGTCCAGTCTTCTTGTCGCATTCGCCGATACTTCCAATGACGCCAGGCAGATTGCAGTGGCACTCTGATGGATTCGATTTTGGATAGATTAGACTTTTAAGTTTGATCTCTAAGAATTAATTTCGTTAATGTACCTTCACATCCTTCGGGATTGTAAGGCTGCAGGTTCCAAAACAGCGGTTTGCACTTGTTGCAAATCCTGCCTTCGACGCGGTCTTTGCATTGACACAATTCTCCCGCCGGCACCATTCCGCAGCCTTCGAAAGTGTCAACGACTCCGGCCGGATCACAATTGCATTCCTCGCAAGTCGGGAAATTATAAAAGCCTTCCTTGCATTGATCGCATCTGGGCCCGTCAAAGTTTTCTCGGCATTGACATTTGCCTTCGCTGTCGCAGGACACGCCAATGGAGCCATGACTATCGCAGTTGCAAGCTGATGGTAACATATCGCAGTAATTAAACAAATTGAACAAACAAAAATAATTCCTCGGGCTATTGTTATCACTACTTAGTGTTTACTTACGAATACATTCCGGGTACATGTAGTAGCCTGGACTACATTGTTCGCAAGTTCGTCCAGCGAAGTTGGCCAAACATGAACATTTTCCTGACGAATCGCAACTGACGGATGAAGAACCGGTTGAACTACATCCGCAGGGTCTGCAGTTCGGATAGCCATAATGTCCGATAATACATTGATCGCATCTCGTGCCACCGTATCTTTCTTTACATAGACACTGACCGTCATTCTTATCACAAATTCCTGGTTCCGTGCCTCTGGCATCGCAGTTACAATCTGAAAACATAATATTTTACGATCTTGCGTCCTGAACATACACAATTCTTGATCTCAACATGACTTAAGAAAAACAACTCTAAGTCGCATCATTGAATATAAGATTGGCGTATAGAATACGCGTCAATCATTGTGCTCGACATTCCTTATTAACCAGAGACTTACGTACAGGTACATTGAGGGTAATTGAAGTATCCATGTTCGCACATGTCGCACGTTCTGCCTCCATAGTTGTTCTTGCATGTGCAGTTGCCAGATATAACATCGCAAACGCTATTCAAAGCTCCCAGTAAGTTACATCCGCAAGCTGAAAAGTTATTATTCAAGGTAACAAGCCCCCGTGTCTCGTTAAGCTTCGATGCAAATGTATTCGTCTGCGGTTCAACTTACGCTGGCATTCCGGGAAGTTGTAATAACCTTCGGCACACAGGTTGCAGTAATGTCCAGCGTAATTCGGTTTGCAAGGGCAGGAGCCTTCCGTAGCCTCGCAATGATAACCGTCCGTTCCGTTTAAAAAGCACTCGCAAGGTCTGCAATTAGGGTAGCCGAAGTAGCCGTAACTACAGGAATCGCACTCGGGCGGAGTGAATTCTGGGCGGCATTCGCATTTGCCAGTGGAATCAGCACAATTTCCAGTCGAGTTGAAGAAGTCACAATTACAGGCTGCACAAAGAAACTTTTGTCTCACAATCTTCTACTAACTATCATACCTTTCCATTCCCGTCTCTAACTGAGAATATTTCTTCACTGACTACTTGCGGTTATATTAGATTTAATTGTTAATATGAAATCGCATTACGTCTGTGCAACGAACCATAATAAAAATAAGAATAAAATAGGACTTACGCTGACAAACATCGGTAGCATTCAACGGTTTGTCCAAGGGTTTATAGAACTTTGGTTTACATCGATTGCAATTGATACCCTCGGTGTTGTGCTTGCAGTTCTGACATATGCCACCACCTTCGTAGTTGCCGTGAATGTCGAGCGAGAGATGTTTCTCGTCTATTTCCGGGTCGTAAATGCATTCGTCCGAGTGACCGAAGCAATTGCAAGCTGAAAGGCGAGATATAAATCTGTCAGACGCATTGCCAATGAAAAGGGCAGAATGCCTCAATGGAAGAACCTTACGTTCGCACGTGAACTCCTCGAAAGCCGTCGACTGCCGCCACTTCTTCTGTTCGAATCCCTTGCAACAGGTAGCGCACTGTGGCCCGCAAGTATTATGATGGCATCTGCACACGAGTTTGTTCGGCAAGTTTGGATCCTGTATGTCGCAGGTGCTCGCGTGACCATTGCACATGCACCGACCTCCGATACTGATGTCTTTGATCGAGTAGAAGTACTAAAGTGAAAGAGAACTTCGTTCAGAAGAGTATTCTCGTATAGACTGCATTTTTGTGTCTTTCATGTCTTTTCTTCAAATGGTAAAAATAGTTGAGCAATAAACATTCAACCTATCCTTAACAGTGAATGTAAGATAAAAACAGCGCTTGAGTATATTTTCAGCACGTATGAATGCATTAATACAACTATATGCCTAACAGTAGTCATTATTAAATCCACCGTTCTATAAATACAAATATCGTGTAGATGATTAAATAGACACATACGTCCGTTGATATAGGTATCAGTGGCACGATATCGATAATAGTCGACAGTGTTGAGACGTACTTGATGCATACGGAACGCGCATGAAAATGCATTCAAAATCGAAAGAAATCGATGAGATTAGATAGACAGTGACACCCTGTTTCCAATACTCACTCTTCTCGTCACAGTCGGATCTTCCCTGTACACAGACATAAGATGCCCCAGGAAGTTCTTCGTCCGAAGAAAACGCAAGCGCACGTTCGTCGCTCTCGTGCGTTCTTGAAGTAGGGTCGAATTAAAATAGTGACTCGCCGACGGCCGATTATTCAAAATGCTGACAGGTATCTCGCCACCCTCCATCGGCACGATCTGCGAGTACTCGGTGGTGCAAATTACGCTGTCATCCCGACTGATGGGCATGTGACTGTCAACGCCGAAGTAGGTAAGGCAATCGCTCTCCGAATCGGAGAAGTACTGCCAAGGCGACCATGTTTTCCCGTAATCCGCAGATTTTTCCAGTACCCAGAGTCCTGGACGCGGAGAGTTGCCCATTCGAATGTAGACGTAGGCGACGTGAAATTCCTACAATTGTTCGGAAGGACGTTACGCCAGAGAAATGCGATCGGAGGAGCGAAGGTTCGCGGTGGGGATGAAAGGATGGATTTTTCTTTTCTCTTCCCTTTTGCGCTCGTAAGACGGATTTCGTGGTAGAGGACATTCCGCCTTCAAGGCGGAGGATCTACGTTCCGTACCTGAATGGGTCAGGGTTCAATGGTTCGTTCCGAGCTCATACGCACGAATTCGATCTTCTCGCTTTGAAGTGAAACGAAAGGGAAGGAGACGCGCGAGGAGGACAAAAACTAAAGGACTGAGCACCAGATGTGGGCCAGTTCGTAGTTCTGTAACGTTGTAACTGTGTCTTCCCTCGAGTTTCACGCGTATGGCTTAAAATCGACCAGTGTGCATATTTCATTTTATTTCGTAAACGATCATTCGTGGAGTAATACGCGATCGCGCTGGTTCAGTATTTTATAGTTTACGAATAGTCAAAGTATGCGCACTGGGCGGATTGATTCACTTTGCCTGGATCGAGCTCTCCGCTTATGAATCATGTGGAATTCATTCTCGAACAGTTCGTTACCATGCTTGTTTTCCAGCGCTCTCCGGAAGCAACTGGAAGATAATTCTTTCCCGCTTCGCAGGAAGACGCCTACTGTACGATAGCGTCTTTTTGTCGCAGATAAAATATCCGCATTATACATTCATAGCTTTCCGAGGGTACCGGCTTCTAATACAATTCTTGACGATTACTCGTATGCAGAGAATAAAACATTGTTTCGTCCAATAAACTGCGCTGACGAATCGTTTGATAGCTTGACTCTTTATAACGAACGAACTCTACATATTGTAACGCTTACCTGTCCTAAATTAATAGTGAGATTCACTTCGTTGTATTTCATCCCTCGCGAGAGGGGTGGAGATTGCCACCAAGTTTCAATTCCATCGACGGCATATTCGGGAGGGTGCCTCTTCTCTGGATTATCTGGATCACAGTAATCGCATCCCTGTATAAAAGCGTCATATACGGGTAAAGTTTCATCTCAGTTAAATTGATTACATACATACAAAAGCAAGGGAAATAAAATAGTATCAGTCGACGGTATTGAAGCACTCTTTGTATCAATGAATTTGCAAGTCGTAAGCATATGTTGATGCCTCATGTTCATTCGACTGTGTTGTTAACAGTCGTATGACTAGACTTTGCGTTAAAAGATATTCCGAACACTCATAGGCATAACAGGGTGCGACGATCGTAGAATGCGAAAGAAAATTTTTTGAAATCTATATGGGCCATCCGTGGAAGCGACAGCGACGGTTTCAAATTGGAGTAGATGAACGACCAAGTGTTATCGAGGGGTCATGCTTATCTTTCGTTTATCGACACTCTCTCTCTCTTTCTCTCTCACCCTCTTCTAGCCTCTGCCGCGTCATTTTCTTACCCGTATAGATAGTCACCCGTAGTATCTGGACCCGTCACGAGAGAAAGGACAGGGCCAGCTTTGATGGTATTCCCAATCCCAATAATGTTCGAAAGCGTTTAAACACGTGCGTAGTAATAACAAGAATGACCAAAGTTTGCAAAAGGGCCAACCTTGAGTTCTAAGAGTATTTAAGAGTCTTTCTTAAAATGTCAGTATGCTTCCACGTCTACAAGGCAAGAATACTGACAGCGATGACTGCGCAAGTTTTCAATGTCTTTGAATTAGTAAAATAAATTTATAATTGGAACGTTATATACGACATGAATGTTCTGAAAGTATCAATTGACCGATTCATAGCACTATCTTCTTAGTCCCAAACAAACGATCGGGTAACTAAACATCGAATACTCGTATCGCGACCGGCGCCAATATTATCGCCCTACGTTCATCGTTACGCTTGGTAGAGGTATATATTTCAGAGTTCGTTTAATTACGATCTAACCTGGCAGACGGAATCTCTACCGACGAATTACCGAGAACGACGAGCGTAATAGCGCGTGCAGAGCACATTCTGCGAATCCCAACCAATAGATCCTTCAGACTGGTTTTCCAGCTCTAAGCACGTCCTTAAAAAAGACAGACAACGACCCTGAAGGATGGCCCTTTGTCCCGGTCCCCATTTGCCGACGATTCTCTCTCATATCAATATCTCCGTTTACAACGCTATCCCGATACATATAAATTACATTTCATTTACTTTGAGAATATATTTGGAACGACCAAGTAAATGAAATTTATATTCTTCCAGTATCTCCATCGTCGAAGGTGCATCCCGATATAGTATTATTGACTCGTTCGATAAGCCTTTTAACGTACATTAAACGAAAGGATAAACGAAAAGATTGAATAATTCGTCAGTGACAGGAATCTGACCAGTGTATTATGTGTCAGAAATATTTAATCCCTGCTCGCCAATTACATTGGCAGATCGTTCTTCGAGCGTTCCCGTTAGGACGCACGGATTAATGGTAGGCGCTCTTTTACGTGAGCTTTCATTCATACACACTCGCTTCGGGCGATTAGCTGTGATTCCCAGCCGTTATCGCGCTTCTGAGGATTCGAGGGTTGTGCAAAGCGTGCGTTAAAACTGTAACGCGCATAGTGCGATTCTCCTCGCTCGGGGCCCTGTCTCGTTCGCGCACCAATCTTATTTATAGTTTCCTCGCGGCAGGCGTCGGATGACACGAGATCGAAGGGAAGGAAGTAGTTGAGCAAGCAGGTCGTTCGCCTTGGAGCCGATAAACTCTTGGTCCCCATGGAAAAGCGGGACTATGATAAAGATTTCGGTTCTTACGCGCCTCGTGCGGCCGGATAAGGGGCGCCTGATATTCGGAGCGAGAGCGACGAAAACATTGTCGACGCTTTTGCCTCGCAACACGCTCCTAAGAATATATCCGCGTGCGTCTGCAAAACAACGGACTCCGGCCGTTTGAGACGACGCGCCGGACGTTAGAACGCCGTTTGCGATTTGAAATTGACGAACGGGGCTCGCTTCCTCGCCGGGCAGGAACGCGCGTCGTTCGCGAAATTTGACGTGGCGTGCAGCGGCTTTGACTGGCTTTAGCCGGTTAGACGGCATCGATCGGACCTTGCGATCTCACGATCGTAATCGGCAATTTATTTTATCTGACACTTTAAACTCGCGCAAACCAGTTGATCCCTTAATCGGGGCAGGAACGTTGACGCAGAGAAGTCGACTTTTGGCGTGCATCGGAATCGTCGTTCGCGATATCGACGCGATCGAAGGCAATCGTTCACATCGGGTCGACGCCTGGATTAAGTTAGCCACCGGCTTAAAGCTTAATTAATTCCACACGAGTCGTGCCGGCAGATTCTTCGAAAAAGCACGACGCTGCCCTCCCCCTCCCTGCGTCCCGCATTCCGCGATACGATCGCTACGTAAGAATAACAGTTCGGCGCCCGTATCGAAGCGCATCTCGCATTGAAATCACTCGATCGCCCGGGACGAATCTCATTCCCGGCTTATGTATCATTCCAAGGGCTAATTGGCGCCAGATACTCGAGGCGAGAATCTCGGGGCGATAATTGGCGAACGAATGCCAGGCGAACGGCGCATATCCGGGTAACCGTGGCCGACGGAAAAGAAAATTACTCACCTGCCCCTGAATGATATCTTCATCCTGATCGGCATTGGCGCCGGCGAGCTTGCAGTAGAGTTCCGGCCCGGGGGTGTCGACGCCGCACGTGGCCGACGCGATGATCTCCTTGCCCTCGGCGAGATTGAAATAGGGCGGCGTGAGCTGGCACCTGGATCCTGGGACCAGAGAAGCGGCCAGCAGGATCAGTACCGACCATCCCGACATCGTGACAGTCTTGCCTCTGGGCCACTGTCAATCGAGCCCGGTCCTTCTCCGCGAGCGTCCACGTCCTTTTTCCCGGGCACCGAATTGAATCAGGAGTCTTCCTCTTTGCTGACCGATCCCCCCTTCTACTCGCTCTCTCTTTTCTTCCAGCCCCTCTCTCGCTCTCACGACGAGGAGCCCGCGAGAGAGATTCGTTGTTGACGAATTGATGATGCTGCGTGATGCTCTCACGCCTTCTCGGTGCAGACTGTCAGGCCGGAGGTCATCGTGAGCCGTCGACTTGTCAGGGTAGAGGAAGGGGGTGGGGGTGGACCTGGAAGGATGGTCCACACAGGCTGCGACCACATGGTACCCATCCCTCACGAACGTAGTTGCGCACACATACGCACGGGGCCTGCCTATGGGCGGCCTCGCGTATTAATGCCTGCGCTCCTACGATACCATTGTTTCTCGATGCTATGCCCTACGAGCTAAGCACCTAAGATGCCGTGGTCGGTAGTGGCTTGCAGCGGTCTTTAAGCTAATGCCGAATGGCTTGGATACGGTATATTCGCATCAATTACGCCAAAATTTCGAATGTCTCGTGATTGAAAAAATCGTATGATGGTCATATCTTGTCGACGTTTGCAGAAATTTAAGGTGTCGGTTTTGAAGATCCATCTTTGGCGGAATATGCGTTAGATGGCCTGGAGTTTCTTCAGGGTGGGATACAAACAGGGAGTAATGTAGCTTTGAGTGCGGTGATATTAGCATATGCATTAATTTCTATATAGTTCTGCTACGTGGTACTTTCTTCTTTTGCACCTATTTGTTAGAAAGTACTTTTTAATGTAAGGTTCGAATTTTGTTAGTTATGAATATGAAATAATTTATTCTTGGAAGCCCATGAGGATTTGTGATAAATAGTAGAAAAGGTTGATGTTCTCTTCGGTGAAGAAAGAGGAGGAATGGTTCGAATGACTACTGATAATGAGTGCTAATCGTCAGGCCGGCAAGCGGAGTCTTCATTCACGGAAGCGGTCGGTACATTTGCGATATTCCTGTTGGTCTTCTTAGTATTGCTCGCTCATACGGTTAGCTATTATGAACTTATTCCTACATAACGTTAATATTGAAAATTATACACAGATATTCATTCAGTGTTTACTAACACTCCATGAAAGTATCATCATTACCTATCGTCTCTTTGTGTAAAGGCTTAATGAATTTATCATTTAGGATATATGATATAACATGTGTCCATTTTTTCTATTGAAGCTTTATTCTTTGTAACAGCATACAGCATGCTCGTCATTTTTACTGGACGGCCTAGTCTTGCCTTAGGCGCAGTAATGTACTGAGTATAACGCACTACGCATTGTGTCCGCATGTGCCACGAGTATATAATACGTTTATTGAAATTCAATATGTTATGTTCATCGCTCATATTGCACGTAATAATCAGTCCTATCAGGTGGCGAACATCTTAATCTTGTTTAACTCTTCGCCATCTATAATATATGGCGGAAAACATTACACTAGAGCTCAAAAGAACTGAAATAATAAAATTTCCTAACAATAAAATGTCCGCGGAATCCATCCATATGGTGAACACCCTCGCTGGAACAATGAATATTAATTAATGAATTATTAGTATAAATATTTGCGAATAATAATTAATGTTTATGGTTTTATCAAAATAGATTATTTTATATCTTACTCAGATTTGTAAAAGCTGAAATAAACCATGTAAGGGGTGACACTGAATCAGCATTTTTGGCACGAATAATTGCCAATAATTGAACCACCTTGCTTGATGCAGAAATGGGTGTACACAATGGCTATAAATAATAATATAACGATTATAATTTTTCAATGGCAGTATCATAATGATAGAGCGAATAAATAAAATGCATTTCTGTGCCAAATCCTTGATGATGTTATGATGAATAGAGGATACAATGATGTGGATTGTGTAAGAAGATACTAACTGCCAGAAACATGAGTGTCCTTTTTGGAATGATTTCAAACATGAAACAGGTACCCAAAGTGAAGTAGATTACTGTGGCCATCATAGACCAAATATTAATCTTATTGAGGTACTTCAAAACTAGATATATGAGGATAAATTCTTGCACCAATATGACTGGATATTCCAAATAGGACAAAATTGAATATCCATTTGTGTAATTATAACTAGTCATCACAGTATAACTGTAACAAACAAGTAAAAATGCATATTAATACATATTAGCCCTATTAATTAATTAGAATGTTAATGCCTACCTTGTTAATTCCAACAATAGCCCTACAATAGATATTTGATCTGCTGACTTTACTGCCATCAACTTAAATATTTGAGGTATTTTCATTACAAAGCACATTCCTATTGTTATAATGCTGAGTAAATCAGCAAATTGTTCAAGATCGGACAGGTCCATTATGCTGAGTTTTTGTCCCAATCTGTAATGAAATTATGTAACTTTTCATTCATAAGTTTATCTATAAATACAGATACACAGATAAAATTTTGGTGACTTAAAAAGAAAGTATTTCTGAAGCAACAATTGTCAGTATATCACACATAAACTAAATAATATCTCAGTTCCTACCATAAAACGTATAAAGCCATATTAATCCAAAGTAAACAGTTGTTTAAAACGTTACGAGCAAATCGGCATACCGTTTCAGTGTTAAAATTAGTTTTGATATACAGTAGGAGCTGTCACAGCACCCGCCTTTCGACACAAACTGGCAATCGACATAATGCAAATATCCGTAATCCACTTCCGTAATTGTAGAAGTTCATAGCGAAGGTGCCCGTAAGGCTTCCAACACTTGTGCAATCATTGTTGCAACAAATACCTATATATAAATATAAAATTATATCTCGTAAGACCACCAAGACAATAAAACCCTTTCCCTCCTCTTCGGAGGTCTTACCATTGTAGCCAACATACAGACGCTTAACATTCTATGAGTCGAACATTCCTAGGGAGTTTTACTTAGCCCGAATGGCACGTTGGCAATCAAATGATACGTATTTGCATGAAAATCATTGCGAAGGTTACGGCCAATAACGTGATAATGCGCGGCGAAACGTTGTTTCGTCATTGGTGAACACTTTAAGCCTGTAACTCCGCACAACGATAATGTCCGACCGATTTAATGGAACTAGTGCCTCTCTCGTCTGGCAAAAAATTTGGAGAAACGTCGCATTACAACTACGACGGAGCAATTTTCCAACGGCATAATCCAGACAAGTGTAAAGTAAGTGATGAAATCGCAGATTCATTGGGTTCATTGAAATTTATTCCTCGTTCTTGGGAAAGTACTCGAATAGAAT
The DNA here is from genome assembly GCA_914767735.1 of Anoplius nigerrimus. Lineage (NCBI taxonomy): Eukaryota > Metazoa > Arthropoda > Insecta > Hymenoptera > Pompilidae > Anoplius > Anoplius nigerrimus. Next base: position 14,732,228 of record OU612078.1, read on the forward strand.
CGGTGGCATGACAGGCGGAATGCGGGAATAGAACTGACATGGAGTAAGCTGAAATGTGAGGGCCTCGCGTTTGTCTTTTAAATATTGATTTATCTCATGAGTAGACGTTATGCGGCGATCATGAAAGTATCCCGGGCACGTTGTCTCGTCGACGATAATGTTTTGAGTACGAGTGAACTGCAAGTAACCTAGCACAAGTATGTAACACATTTATTGCTTGCGAAACGTCAAACGTAGTCTACTATCTCTGACGCAAACATCAACCTTGCCGGGATGCAAAACTTATTGGAATACGGCATGCCCTTTGACTCTCGTATATTTTAAAGGTATCTCAGTCAGTATGTAGCTTGTTGACCGATCGTAGACGCTATCCACCGTCTTTATCGATGTTCTCCACCGTCTGGGCCTCGGTACTATTGTCACGCTCAGGAATTCAAGACGTCGGTTTAGCGACGGAATTATTTCTGCACTCCGCTTTGTAATTCATTAATTAGAACTCTCGTACAGGATTCTTCGAAATGTCGTACGGAGGATGTCTTTCGCGTGCTTATCGTTGTTCCATCGGTCTTTTAGATGCATTTTACTATCCTTTCTAATTCCTGTGGTGTGTATTTCTTTTTTCCCATATTTGAAAGTTTTTAATAAATTGCAATCGTCATTGCAACAAGTTCGTTCTTTAAAGTGAATTGTATACAGAATGGATAATAATAATTAATTTTAGACTTGTGCGTGTATAATTAAATTACAGTTTTCAAGCCATAATGGACCATTTAATAAGTACAACAGGATATGCAAGCATGAGGATTAGGAGGCATTCACATGATGTCCACACTTATTACTTTCAGGTACAAAATCATACTAGCATACATTTAAATAGATTGCGTATATTGTAAAGTGACAAGTACGAATGACATAAATGTTTCAAAATGATCATAATATGTGCAGTTCTTGTATTGACATTGCATGTATTGCTGCAGGGGATGATGCGGAACTATCAAAAATTTTGGCTACTGTAAATTCTTTGTAAGCATTCAAACCAAAAATTCTGAAATGGATTCTCCACCGTCATGCTCGCTAAGTGCTACTGGACCATTAAGCGATCTTGGTAGCAGTGGACTAGGAGGTTCTATTTCTAGTGATTCTGTTCGTGCGCACCTTGCAATCGAGGTAATCTTTAACAGACATTTAAAGACCAGATTTTTTTTTAAACTACTTCACTTGCAGGTAATGTAAAGAAGTGACATGGTTTTTCAGATGCAAGAAAGTGATATAGAAAGTAAATCTTTATCACAAGATTCATTTGATTACTCAGATGGTATGTGTGGGGAAAATTTTAACACACTAAAGAAAGGACCAGGATGGACTGATGCCGATGGAAAGTTGGAAGTAGAAGTAGTCGACGTTGCTATCAAGCCACCACCGGAATTTCAGGACAGTCCTTCACCGCCAGACTCTGAATCTTCATCCGCACCAATCCTCAGCTATGCACGATTAATGAGGCAGAAAGTTCCGCAGTGTATCGATGAATTTTCTGATAGCCTAGTGCAAACGGTAATTGAGGAGGCACTGGTGATATCTTGTAGAATATCTTGGCCAGAGGGAAGAATAGCTCCCGCATCAAACCCCATTCCCGTGGTCACGCGCAGTACACATAATCCTAAGCGCCTATGGGCAGCAGACTTTCTTGCACCTTCGTCGTGCCAAGGAACGGCTACGATAACAATCACTCCATACAACACACTAAATCGTCCAAACTCACGATGTTCTTTAGCTTCATCCCGTCTGTCCAGTTCTCACAACTCGATAAATACCTCAGGTCTGAGCCACAAGGCCGACGACAGCAGTTTCATAACGTCTGCCATGTCCCACGATGTTTTAACAACCAGTGAAATCAGTGATATGTATAATGTGCCCTTTGACTCAGATATTTACACTGTGCCGATAGATGTAGTCAGACCGTTGCACGATCTTCGAACCCCGCAAAGGCCTAAACGTCATCGACATCATCGTAAAAGAAGAAGAAACGTGTCGGCGAGTTCGCAGAGCGAACTGGAAGCGCATATTCAACAGGCCAGACATTACTGTGGCAAATCTCGTGCGATCACGCACGTGATCAAATCTCAACGATTGCTTGCGGAGGTCTGCTGCAATGAAGCGGGAAACGGAAAACGTCACAGTGTTCCGGGAACGTCGGGACGACACGGTTCGCGAACGTCTAACGGTCACACGCACAATATTGGCGAACCCATACATATGACTCTGCACGAAGTGCGCCAATATTTGCAAACATTATACTCGAGTTCTAGTGATTCTAGTGAAAATAAAATTAAGCGTGAGAAAGCTCCGATAAGCCACACGCCGATCCATCTGGCAATGCCGAAAGGACTCAGTGTAAATAATAATAATAGGTATAGCAATCCGCATACTGATTCGTCAACAGACACACCAATCTCTAATAAAAGTAGCAATGGACTGATTCATAATAATAATAATGTTAATAATAATAATAACAATAATAATGGTAATGCTAAAAAACATAAAAAAAATACGTTCGTCAGCATTAAGCATAAAAAGGTGAGGGAAGAGCAGCATAAGGAAAAGGTTGACTCGGAGAGAGACAAGATTAAGAAGAGCCAACGTAATTTTTCTTTAAATCTTAAACAAACTCTATGCAATATATTTCGATTCAGACGCTTGGGCTCGCCCGATCAATTCGTGGAGAAGAGGAACAGCATTGTACAGGGTGAAATAGTGGAAGAGGAAGAAGGTGTTGATTCCGACCAGCATACAAATAATAATAATACTACGTCTGAAGTAGATTCGTCGCAGAAACTACCTTTTTTTAAACGCGCGTTACCGCCTTTGCCGAAGAGCAATGGGCAAGTAGGAGTGGAGCAAGCTGAAGACGCTCTCACGACTATGGTGGCAAAGTGTGATTCTCCATCATCTGTGCAACAGTTGCCAATTCCGGCTCCACGGCCCGATGAAGAAGCAGCAGAAGACACAAGTATGGATTTTGCTGCCAGCATTGAGAAAGTCAAAGATGTACGTGCGATATTTACATCCGCACCCGCTACAATTAAGTTTCCTCCCCATGCAAAGTATATGCTTCCCAATTTTATATTTATTTCTTTTTTAATAGTATGGCTGGTACTGGGGACCTATATCTGGTGAAGCTGCTGAAAAAATTCTGTCCAATGAGCCAGATGGGTCCTTTATTGTTCGAGATAGTAGTGATGATCATTACATTTTCTCCCTATCATTTAGACTTAATAGTTGCGTACGACACGTGAGGATAGAACATGATCAGGGTAAGTGCTCTTTTTATCATCGTGCACTTTGCAACGACATTATTTGCTTTCGTAAAAGCCGAGTTTCATCGAGTTTTATGCCGTACAGGTAATTTCAGCTTTGGAAGTTGCACCAAATTTAAATCCCACACAATCGTGGACTTCATTGAAAACGCAGTAGAACATTCACGTAGTGGACGATATCTTTTCTTTCTTCATCGAAGGCCAGTATTGGGTCCAATGCGAGTGCAACTTCTCCATCCAGTGTCCAGATTTAAGCAGGTCCAGAGTTTGCAGCATTCGTGCAGATTTGTCATTTTGAAGATGGTACGCAGGGATCTTATACCGATGTTACCTCTACCACGACGTCTTATTGATTACCTGAGCGCGCCTCATTACTACAGCGAGCAATTGGCTGAACAAGATGAACGTGCTGAGTCTCCTGTTAGTTCTTCAACCGGTGAATTAGAGAAGATTTGTTTCACACCGCAAGGCCTATCGTGAGGTACAAATACGTAATCTTATTTTCCAGTGTGTAAAATATATGCTGAACATTTAGTGCTAAAAACAAAAATTCAAGACAGTCACCATGTGCAAAAGACATAAGTACTCAATGAATTAACGGTTAAGACCCACATGAGGGTAGATAAGGTATACTGGTTTTGCATCTGTGATTATGATTTTTAGAATTTTTGGCGTATCACATGCATAAATGAGTATTGTGATCACAGCTGGATAGGAGAAAAAAGCATGGTAACCATTGTATGCACGTGTATACCAACAGAAATTTACTAAAGATACCGTGAAATTTTCACATCTGTTCCAAGGGAGTATATTGTTTATTGTTGACAGAACAAATGACGACATGAATGTCTCCCGACAAAGCAGCTGTGAATGTAATATAATAATTCTTATCACGAAACAAATTAGTCAATGAAGTGTTAAAAATGATACATGGTAAAAACATAATTGTCACAGAACAACATCAATCTTAAATTCCCATATTCAAGATTAAGTACCACGTGCGTAAATGATACATCATTGGGTTCTTAATCAATTTCAGTTTGGCGTGGATAGAGGTAGAGTACTAACGAAACAATTGCTGCTACAGTACTCACGAAATGGAGTATGATCAATTTTGTACAGCCGCTTACATTTAAGTTCCTTTTTGTCATTTGTAACGGAGGATTGAGATTACATGTGACGTAATGAACGCACAATATTCGTTGGTACTGGTGGAATGCAGTGGTCGGATGAAAATTCAACCTTTTGTGCCATATATCCTTTACCGGTACTTTCACATTTGAAAGTTTCAAAGCCTGACATGGCCACTGAATTCTATTAAAAATTAAATCTATGTTATTGATTGCTTATTAAACATTGAATATTATAGATTCTGAAAGACATATGAAAATATAATCGAAAGATATACAGAATGTACTAAAGTAATTGTTGAAGTTTTGAGGTTGCATAATTTTCGATGGGATGTTGTACAAAATTCTGAAGAGAACAATGAAGGAAAGTCTGTTGGCGTTTATAACATGTACTCCGTGAAAGAACAACTCGGGCACTTTTCGACTCATAGTGTATACTTAAGTAGTGGCTTATAGAATGTCCTGAGTTCAGGAAATGAGACCTTTCACTGCTTATACTTACTTGCGAATATACCTTGTTTGATGCACACTGTGCTAAGAATTATAAAAATAACCCTACCTTACGCACTGGTAAGAGTGTAATAAGAATTAGATGATTGTGTGAATGTTCGACATTTACGGTGTACGCGTTATAGATGTTTACAGTTCATCCTTGCCCCGCAATTTTTGTCAAAAGTCTGTACAACACCCTTGCGAATATAATCAACATTTAAATCGCAAGAATCTCTTTGTTACATACTGTATTAATATAGACATTTTAAATCAGAACTACTTTGGCGTTAGTTTCCGTTTCGACAATTTCACATAGAGTTGGTTGCTGCATTTTCAATTTCGATGCATGTACAAGCAATTATAAGAAATAGTAGACTAACATTGTATTACTATATATCCTGGCATATATAAAAATCAGTTATTATGTTAACTGTAGGAAATTGCAAATACCATTCAGACAAACAACTTGGTTAACTGCACTTTAATTTTTAATATATATGTGTATATATATATATGTATATTCTAGACTTGTGATCTGACTACATTTGCGGAGAAAATATTCAGTGAATAAGCAAAACGCATTTTGCGATATAAATATAATTTCGCATATAACTTAATCTAGTATACCAAATAGTGGAAATTTAACTCTCAATGGGTACAATGAAGTATATCACTTCCATATTGAGTTCAGCAAAAAATGTTTGCAACACCAATACTTATCGGCAGCTTTACACATAAAATCGGTACAAGACAAATCGTATTGCGCAGATGCATTTTGCTCGAGAATAGAGTATCTTTTTCAAAGTAGTCAGCTCTCAAAGTTGGGTATTGACATTTAACCGCGATGGTAAAACCCTTCATATTAGTAACTGGTGCTATGAAAAAAATCGTGAAGCCTTCATTTGTTCTATTAGGCGTTGAATTAATGTAATCACCAGAGCTAATGCTTATCTTGTGCTCAAATAACATTAACAAGAAACTTAGTGCGACGCACTCCACTTTACTTTCGTCGAATCGTAATATTACAAAGTTTTGTTATGTGCACGGCAGTTATATCCTCAGGAACTGTGTATTTCGTGTCAAAAATAAGCACCTTCGAGCTTTATTTTACATCCGCACACAAACTAGCCACACGTAATGCTTGAGGATTCGTTAAGTGATAAATTACTTTGTGTATATTAATATAATCAGGCGACTGAGTTCTAAAAATGATAGAAGATTGATACTGAAATGGTCACAAAATCGATAAAAGAATTATTTATTTTTATATTTTATGTATTAGTCGTTTCGTTAATAGAGTTTATGTTACATTGGTGTATATCGCATCATCCGATGTCACATGAAGTCTATATAAAACCATTATCGCTGCTATAGACAAACATTTTATGTATGTTATAATGAATTGTAACGTTTGTTAATTTTTGTCCCGGAACAATAATTGTTTTTCTTACTTATACGCCTATAAACTGTTTTAATACTCTACGGCATAAAAATTGCAATGAAGATGTTCTCCCCGGTAAAGCTTTATGATTATACAAAAGTAGAACAATTGTATACATATATTGCTCAGAATTCTGTTTGCGTCTTGTAAACTTTGCAGTACTACACATACATTGACATACACTCTCGCGCGAGCGCGCAGTCACGTACACCTACATCGACATGCAAACACACACAAGAAAAACTTTTGTACTCCGTATTCACTTCGTAGATTTTGCTATACGATTATCTTTACGAGATTGTCTGAGAGAACTACGGTTAAACTATGTGAAGCATGTGCGTATAGGTAATGGTTAAAGGCACCACAGTACCTCAGCCACGGAGGGAGGTATATATAGAGCAGAATTAGTAACATTTTATAAGAAATGTAACTTACATTAATATAAGTTGCACATACGTGTTCTTACTTGTGAAGAATTTATAGTTAATAAGATATGTAATTGTTTTATTTGACATGTCATTATTAGCGTTGACATTGAAAAGTATATCATTCTATGCCGAGCGCGAATACATAAGTGTTACTTATTCCATGATAGCGTAAATCTTCATTTTTCGGTTATTCGATGAGTAGACACGAAGAAGTGTATTGTCAAACGTTTTGTATATTTATAAAACTTTTGAAGGCTTCTCTTCAAGAATAATTAATTGAATATACACTTCTAATGTGGTGAATTGTGATATTGTAAGTAGCGTTGCATACGATCGTCGTGAGATCAATTCTCATAAAGTAAACCTTGTGAGTATGATAATCAAGGATAATGACAATTATAAAGATTAAGTATTCTTATAAAATAAACATCTCTGACCTGGTTGTGAGTATGTGCAAATACATTCTGATGGTCGAACAAGCACGTATTAGATTAACCCTCATTAAGATAATCGCTTGGCATAGAATGAAATATGCTTGTATATGCCAAAGTTCATGTCTGTACTCAAAGTACAACATCTTATCAATTCACAGGTATATAATGTTTATTGTTTACATCCTATATTTGTTACAATACCTATCTGCATCTTCAGCTCCACACATATTTTCAGAAAAGGGTATCACATATTATATATAATGTTTAAGTAAAGTTTCTTATATATTTGAGTTATCATAATGTTTAATATATTGACATGTTTATTACATTCGGTATGTTACATTACTACACGCAGATATTAAATATACTGCTCAATGTAATGTATGGTAGACATATGTGTATAAACGAATCAGAATTGGGGAAAAAGCAATAATGTGTTGAGGCTGTTGAATGTATTTTAAACTTTTATTCAGATATTTAGATGCATATTACAAGTGACACTTGTTTCTAAGAATATGCGATGTTGTACTTTGATTATAGAACTATAGTACCATGATCTTCACTATTGTTTGTTATATATAATTGAAAAATGCTAGTCATAAACATTGCATTTTAAGTTGGACTTCAGTATTGTTTACTAATAAACATAAATTTATGTGCGAAAATTTGTATTTATTTTTTATCAGTGTCTAAGCCATAATCCATGACAATTCAATTATTGATGAATATGTGGACCGAATGATAAGAGATATTTGAAAAGTGTGTAATGATTCTACTATTTTTCAAGTAGGTGTATCCACAGTTTGAAAGCGTCCATTATTTAATTTGCATCTGCTCTGTCAAATTTGTCATAAAGTTCGATTGTTATTAGAATTGAATGTGCATAATAATCAACAATCTATTTACAACCAAAGTTACTTATCTTGTACATAAACGTGAGGATATAGAATGTTTTATCCGCAATAGAGACACTGATCATTTTTGATTGACATTTGAATTTCGAATCCAACTTTAGCACAATTAATTCTGAGTAATTCTATAGCAAGTTATTGTTGTAACATACTACACCTGTAACATTCTTTAACTATTCTCCCACCTTTAATTAACATGATTTAGAAGTACTCCTTGTCATAGATATGAGCACAAGAATTATTGATATTCTGTATTGTTGATTTAATACGGTTACAAAGAAATCTGAACAAAAAAAATGCATATGTATTTGTTCACTCATGTTTGTACTGCAATGTTGAAAATAAAAAGCATTTTTTGAGACTGAGGAAATTAATTGTGTTATTATTACACTCTTTACTTGTAACAACATGTTTTTATTTACAATTAATTAGATTAACCACATAAATCTATCTCAGTGTTGAAGAAAAAGCTCATTTAATGAACGGTTTTACAAAAGTTAAATCACTGTGAATAACATAATATATAAAACTGTAATGTCTATACAAATTTAGAAACAACTTTGTGGTTCAATTTTTACTTACACAGTTATGTCTTAAATCAAGTGTATTTTAATGTAAAAATTGCGACAATATTAGACTTTTTATATGCCTGTTGTTGCTTTATATCTGCTTAAGGTGGAATTCCAAGAGTTTTTCTAACGAGTCTTTGAGCAATTCTTTCAAACTCTGAACGGTCTTCTCTCCACATTTTTGCAGCGTCAACGTTTGCCCCACTCTCATCATTTGGTTCTGCCAACATACTTACCACGCTTAACAATATTTTCTCTACACTCTGCACTGGACTCCATCTTTCTGCACTACTTTCATATCCCATTGGATCATCACCCGGAGCATGTAAAATGCTTATACAAACTCTTCCATCTGCATATACTAAAAACAAAAGTCTGATTATATTAAATAGAAAATAACAAAATACTGACATAGAGTTTTTTAAAAATTCAATACAATAAAACATAGCGTACTGTTAGGATGAAACATTTCGCAGGTGAACTGCATTTTTGGTGGGCTCAATGGATAATCAGGGGGAAATATTAACTTAGCTGGAAATACTCCTCCCTCAAAGCAGGTGCCTTCTGGCCCACTAGAAATATTGTACAAGTTATATAAATAAGCTGCCAGAACGTACACTTAAAGTAACATATTGAAAACTATACAAGACAAAGCTACACTCATGACACAAAATATGCAAATAATGAATGACAAGTCAGATATGTAAATCTAAAATAAGACGTTTTATTACATATATCTCAAGTAGAAAATGAATATTGTTGGCCTACTGTGAAAGAAGCATACGTACGTAATTAAAGCTTCCCATTCAAAGAAATTTTCTTCGCTTATTGGACCTGCTATGATACCTTCAGGCGGATTTAAGGTTAACTCTGCAAATTGTTTTAACTGTTTAGTGCATTGCCTTTCCAACGAAACACAGTTATGATGGTGAAATGTCATGATGCCAACTGTATGAGGTCAAGTAAAAGGTGAAAAAGATTGATTCTCACGTTTATACTCTGCCATTAATCGTCTTAACGCCGATCCCGCCATTGTTTTGATGGCAGCTTACAGTGACGTGATTAGAATATGTAATTCGAACGTCAAAAACCAGTATCAGGTGGTATCACTCATGCTTGCGATATGATATATATGTAGTGCATAATTTCAGTACATCAAAAATGAATTAACGGGTTAAGAGTAATATGTATATTACACAAGGAAGAAAAAATTAATTTTTGGACAAACAGATTAGTAAGATCGTAAAGATATGTAAATTTATATAAACTGAGTAGCACACGTGTAGGAGCTGTTAAAAGTTAAACAATATTCACGGAGCTGAAATGTTGTATCAACAAGATGATGAAACAGATATTTGTAAATTTTAACTGTTTTAATGGTATTTATGTCGGAATAGGTTCATTGTCACACGAAAATTTATGTTTCACGAACTAAACGGGTGACACCTTTCGGTAAGGGTAAAGAAAGACGTGTTCCTCACCGATTTGCATGCAACTTTGCGTAATGGTAAATTTTTGCATAAAAATAAGATCTGTAAAAGCCAATAAGGCCAATCGCGTCTAATTAAAAAATTATTAAGTTAAAGTTTGGTTATAAAACCTGCCTTACCGACAGCACGAACGACATTTGCGCATGCATTCTGCCATCTGCGCATGCGCACGGAGAAGTTTGCAGGTAAAGTGCGCGTATTTGAAATAAAAAAATATTCAAATGGCGAAGGCTAGGTGTGGGCAAAGCTTCCCTTTTATAATGTTTAAGAGTTTTCAATCAAACAATGGTTTCAGAGGTTGTTTGGGTTATATTTTAATTGCCAAAAGTGCAACAACATTATTTCTATCGACAAAAGCACGCTCGAACTTCATTGTCAAAAGTCGAGTTATGTAAAAAATCGTGTAAAAGTACAGTGCAGTTTTAAACAGAGTGCCCGAGTAGGCACGTGGTTAGAACGTCACAAGATGTCCATAGACACTGTATGTCGGGTTGCGGCATCTTTAGTCGCCCTTCTTGGCGGGCACATGGATCTTCGGGGGATATAACTTCGCAATTTCATCCCAGGACACTCCTAGCAAGTCATCACGGCAGTGGGCCCTCTTCGCATGCAAGTGTTAGCGGTATCTCGTCGGTGCATGAAATCACATTTGAAATACCGACAGCTCCATACTTAGGAACGATAAGAAGTATTGACGAATAATTAATAAAGATTCCTAAACTTACTGAAGATAGTATCACTCAGCAAGTTTGATTTAAAAAAGAAGAACCGTTTTACAGCCCTTAGTCACTGTGATCCTTGATTTGAATAATGATATACAATTCAAGGATAACAGTGTCCAGGTCACACCACGTGGAGGTGGCTGTAATTGGTGACCCACCCGAACACCAAAACGATCCCAACCACCCGACCATTTCAAAAACAGATTCCAAACTATCACTTATCGAGTCCACTTTTTGGCCAGAAAAATGTCATCGATAAATGCGTAATTTGGAATCATAATCTACCTACCCGAGAAGAACAATAGACAGGAGAAGCCTGTCTATTGTCCTGTACAAATCTAAGAATGATGAGGAGATGATGATGATAGTGATGTTAATGGAAATGATAATGATAATGATGATGACAAAACTTACATTGTACTTAAATACATACATACATGTACATAATCTATATTAACTACTCCTACTATTAAAGTCTTAATACTATGAGCTTGATACAATCTGCGAATTAATCTTGAATGATGTGTTGAAAGTTCCTAAATACCTGTAAAGCAATGAGTATTAAACGTAAAGAAACCATGTGACATACTGTTACAAAGAGCGCATTTCAAAAAAATATGGAAACATTGTTACAGTTTATCATTAATTAATCAAACAAAATTTGCAGTCAAATAAGGTCTATTATACAATTTCACATTTAAATTAAAATAGAATTAATTTAAGAATATAATTTAATAAAGAAATTATGTGATTCATCATTTAACGGCAGACAAGATGCTGATATTAAAAATAAGATGAAATAATATTGAACAAAAAAAATAATCAATGATTATCGGCAGGATAACCTCTGAAATGAAGCAAATAGAAAAAATAAATTATTAATACGTTATTATATATTTCTAAGAAAATACAGCAGCATAGAAATGATCTGAAACAAAAATTTGGCACCTTCTCTGCAATAGAGTCGTTAAATCTGTAACAAATAACAGGTTTGATTAATATTCTCTGGACAGACGGTCACACAGTTATATCTGTGCAATATATATAAATGAAAGGTTACAGATCGCATATTTAAAATATTGTCGACCAGATGATCTTGCAACGAAGATCCATAGATCCTGCAACAGACAGCAAAACAGATTAGTAATACTGAAGAAAAAAATATACTTCTTATAAATACCTATATAAGTATAGGTAATTAAAAGATTATAAATCGAATATCTAAAATAATGAATTATATCGTAGAGATGATGTGGAATTCCTGCAACAGAAAGCAGACTAGATTAGTGTTGCTAAAAGGAAAAAATTTGAAATTAGGTACATCGTAAACGAAAAAGACAATATTAAATGAATTATATATTGTATGATGATAAGAAAACTTACAACCTTTGCAGAAGTCACTTTTTGACAGTATGAATTGAAACTATGAGTCTAAAACATAAAGCAGAACGAATTAATACATCTGAAAGGAATAAATATCCAATTAGACACATAAATTACGAAAGCGATTTAAATAATCGATTATACGTCTTACAAGTACCTACACAATGATAGGTAAATGAAAGATTATAATTCGAATATCTAAAACAATGAATTATACAGTAGAAATGATGTGTAATTTCTGCAACAGAAAGCAGACTAGATTAGTATCGCTGAAAGGAGAAAATTCCATATTAAGTACATCGAAAACGAAAAAGAAAAAATTAAATGAATTATATATTGTATAAAGATATCAATACTTACAGCCTTTGCAAAAGTCATCTTTTGAAATGAATGAATTGAAAATATCAATCTAAAACATAAAGCAGAACGAATTAATATACCTGAAAGGAATAAATATTAAATTAGACACATAAATTGCAAAAGCGATTTTAAATATTCGATTATACGTCTTACAAGTACCCAAACAATGATAGGTAAATGAAAGATTATAATTCGAATATCTAAAATGATGAATGATGTGTGAACCCTGCAACAGAAAGCAGACTAGATGAGTATTGCTGAAAGAAACGGGTTAGTAACATTTTGATATTGAGTCTAATATACTCTTTGAATTTATCAAATTTTAAAACATGACTCTACTTAAATACCCAATGATATGTTTCACTGCGTTTATCACATACGATAAAGATCCCGAGAATTGAGTAGATTTTAAATATAATGCAAAATATTGCGAAACATGACAATTTTCGTTATATATCACATCAGCATTCGCAAGCAACATACCACGAATACAAAATGCAATTTAAATGAAATAAATTTAATTTCGTTGAATAAAAGTTGGCAGGAAATAAAGGAAAAGGAAAAGGGTACCAGCAAGCAGAAATTAATTCCCGAACGACAATTAGTTGCGACTCAATTCCGAAGGAATATAAGTCGTAACTCAATCATTAGGAGAATTAATTTCGGGACATATTTAAACGACATATATAGAATGAAATTTGTAATGACGAGCATAGTGACCTATCTAGTCCCACGGCGAAAGCCCTCTTCTCCGGGCCGCTTCGGCTATTAAATTAGCCACTTCTTTCTTCGGGCATGCTTTAGCATATCGCCCCTTCTGCTCGGGAGATTTGAGCAAATATCAGTTTTACATTGATTCGAACACTCGTACGAACGCAAAGTAGCGAGAAATTGTAATTATATAAAATACAAAAACAATTCGCTTATGCGTTCGTCTGTGCTCGCGTCAATGTAAACGCTGTTATTTGCCTATCGAACACTACGTTTTTACGGTCAATTAACATAATGTGAAAATTTCGCGAGCGAGGGCTAGCACGCAGGCACTGCTGAAATTAATTCATTAATTCCAGTGTATAAAGTATTATCTGGAGGATAGTACTTTATACTGTAGAATTAAAAAATCAATTTCAACCGCTCATACGCGTGCACATTTAACCGAATCTCCCGAACAGATCGAAATACGTATTTCACGTGTGCAATGAAGTACATCTCGGTAGTGCTATGAGGAGTATGACTTCATACGCATAGCATGATACTATATGCTTTCGTCTGAAATCATACTCGCTCGTCAGTGCAGTGAGATGTTACTTCGGTGTGCAATGTATACGTATTTCTACTTAATACTAAGACTACTCTTAACACTAGCAAATGGCAGTTGCAACCATTCTCTACTAACTATGCTTGTAACATAATTTACGGAAGCTAATAACGAATCGCGGTGTAATATGAGGATGTAAAGATCAAAGAATAATAAATATATTATTACTATTTGATTTTTATACGGAAGTGAGATAACGCGAGCAAATTTTCGGTTGCAACTGCCAAATGAAACCCAGGTAAAGGCTATTACTTGACGCGAAATTAAAGGAGAACGAAAGAAAGAGAAAAGTAATAGCCTTCCGCTGGCCCTACCTACTTATAATTAACACATCACACCATTCAGAGAAAGTATGCTACCTGCCTACCTAACAACCTATATTTAAAAAGAGCAAAGCAAGCACACCAACACAATCACTCCACGGTTCTCATTCAACCGCCCGGGTGCAAAATGAGCCTAACCCTAGGGAGTACGTCCCGGGACGTACTCCGACACCCGAGCTCAAAATCACATCATACACTTACAAACTAGGTACGTACCAATGCTGAAATCGATTATAACGCATAATGACCGAGCATACTATCGCGAACGCGTGACTCTACTTATTTCATCGATCTGTACGACTAAGTGTCGTACAGATATTTATATTTAAATAATTAAAAAGAAAGAAAATGATATGATGCCTTGGTAGACATCATATCAGCGTATTGTATTACGCAGTAAAATAGTGTATGATAAATGATAAAATAAAGACGGAATTCGATATAAAGCAATGGTCATTATTAAGTGCTCTACCCGACGTACATGCCACAAACACTACTCATTCATACAATGGCATGTACGTCGGCAGTCATTATGCGTTTTAATCGCCGAAACTACGCCTTAACTAAACCGTACTCACCGGCCTGAACCATGCATGCCGCACCTGGGCGCATGCATGATTACAGGCCTTAGTGACATGAGTACGGCCAAAAAAAGTGTACAAACCTTGTGAAGCTGAAAACATCCTGAGCTAAGATTAGTAATATCTAATGTATATAATAGTTAAGCGGGCTAATGACTCTACTGTCTTATTTCTTAAAAATTGTAAAATGACTCGACTTTCTAATAGCAAAATGACTCGACTCTTTAATAGCAAAATGACTCGACTCTTTAATAGCAAATGACTCGACTTTTTAATAACAAAATGACTCGACTTTTAATATATACTGGGCATGCAAGAAATCCTCGAGCGATCCTATCATACGAGCGAATACTCTACATCACAAAATGATGACATATAATCTCGCTGTATGATAGGATCTACTCGCCGCGAAATGCCATCTTGCTCATTGAAATCTAACATACGATCGCAAACGGAACGTTCATAAATACGAACGCATTGAATCTACTTCGACGGTAACATTGATTTAATAATCGCAATTAAGCGATTATTAAAGCAACATTTGACACTAATTCATGAAAGCTACTAACACGCGCGAAACTTTATCAAATCAAATATTTTAAACGCGACCGCGAGCAAATATTTAAAACGCGACCGCGATCAAATATTTTCTACATAAATTGAGCAAGGGAGGCCTATCCTGAGCTAATACATACATATGAAAATGTCCCCTAACAAAAATTGACGAGTAGACTTTTCGCTAAGCTTAGCCAAAAATCTACTTGCGGTCACTATGCTCGCCATTTATTTAAGAAATATAATTACAACGAGCTACCCGTGTCGCTTCGGACCAATCATCCTACGACATGATGGGTAGCTCGAGGGACTTAAAATTTGACTTACCGACTGGTCAAGCATACCACAGGAACACGCTGCATCGACGGATCCTTGACCCTCAGTTCCATAGACCCTCAAGCTGATTCTGGAGTTCTGAACTGTGGGATGTTGGTTGTGGGTCCTGGTCGTCGATCCTGGTCGTCAATCTTGGTCATCGATCCTGGCCGTGGTCTTGTGGATTGTGGATGGTAGACTCTGGACCCAAAACCCATCACATCGCAAGGCCACATCTGGGACATCATGGACTTCTGGGCAGCATCAGGCAGGCAGGACCAGCGTCTTCTTGAAGCACTGACTCTACTACGCGATACGCCCGACCTATGGTTCGAATATCGCGACCGAATATAATATTAGCGGCGTACAAGACTCTATTCGCGATCGAAAAAGTTATATCTGTAATTCGCGGCCGAATTACTTCACGCCGGCGCAACAACACTGACTCTACTATAATATTTCGCGATCGCGGTATATGCGTTTCGGTACCCGATTTCGCGGCCGATTTATATATTATAATAATGTAAAGGAAAGAGAAGTATTACGGCGAGCAAACACTGACTCTAACGCGACCCGATTATAATAATACGACCGTGGGGGCTTTTAACGGCGAGTAAGCACTGACTCTACTTCGCGTGACTCTACTTTTCATTGCAAGGGGATGAAGCTAACGAAGCCTGTGCGGC
The DNA here is from genome assembly GCA_914767735.1 of Anoplius nigerrimus. Taxonomy (NCBI): domain Eukaryota; kingdom Metazoa; phylum Arthropoda; class Insecta; order Hymenoptera; family Pompilidae; genus Anoplius; species Anoplius nigerrimus. The sequence goes on from OU612078.1 coordinate 14,748,680, forward strand.
TTGGGGTAAAGTGCGGACTTGAGATCAAATTGACTCTAAGATTGCATTGCTCGCAATCGCAAATAAAAAAAAAAGAATTATTCTATTTCGCGAGTCTCAACGCACGCGGGCGGAAACTGTCGACGCGAACGCGCGGGACTTCAACAGGTGCGCTGGAAGTCAAACGATTGTCGCGGATCTCAACATTCGCGGATGGAGATCGCCGAACCGCGCGCGTGCCTCGACATTCGCGGATGGAGGTTTACGTTCGAAATCGAATAATTTATTTCCAACACAGACTCTACTTCGCGGCGAAATATTCGTTAAAAACGCAACACTAGTCCGCGCGCGTCTGTCTCAACACTCGCGGGTGGAGACTTTCCATTTTAAACGAACAAACGCGTGACTCTAAAGACCGACGAAGGGTCGCAAAGTTGCTGAAAGAAAAGACTTTTTGTTATCGTTACTGCGAATGCTGACGTGACTATGGAAACTAATATGAGAATGACTACGATTGACTAAGTTGAATTGAAAATTACTAAGAGAACATATCATTGGGTAATACAAAAAGGAAAAAAAGAAAACGCGAGTCGCAGCCTTTCGTCACTGTGATCCTCCATTCGGATAAAAATAATAATAAAAAAAAAAAATCCGATTGAAGGATAACAGTGTCCGGTACACACCGCGTGGAGGTAACTGCGAGTGGTGCCCTTTTTATTCATTCGTATTTATCAGCGGATATTATATAATTAATTGTTGAATTCTTGTATAAATGTCAATGTGAGGGATTTGAATGAAGAAAACGACATGAGGTGGCAACTGAGGGTGAAATGTATGACAAATGTGATTTATGAATATTTACAAGACTGCATGCAATAATGTAATGATTTGTTAAAAATGGAATGGTATAATAGAAATGGAACGGACAAGTAAAATAAATAAAACTCACCATAGTAACCCAAGGATGTCCCATAAGAATGGCAATAGTATATCTCAGTAGAAGCAGATCCATCTATTGCTATGGTTGAAGCATGGCTGTTGGACTTGTACAATGTGCCATCACCATCCAGTACCAATGCCACTAACAGAACACAAAATAAAAATTAATTGAATATGTCAACTGTCAACACATGATGTCACAGTAAACCAGAAATATTTTGTTTAAATAAAAACACTAAAATACCAAAGAAACACTAATTGTTTTAAGCAACTGTCATAATATAGTTGTCGAGTCATAATATTACAATAAACAGTCACTATAAAACGTTAAAATTCAGAAATGGTAGCACCTCCAATATCCATATGTAAAATCACAGTTGAAATTAAACATCAGTATTCACTGCTGTTAAGTGTTGCTACTGTCCACTATTAATGCTCACTTCCCGAATAAATTCACTTTAAAACTCGGTGATATGCAAATCGAATGTCTTTTGACAGGTGATGTACTTCGGTGGCCGGCTCAAACAAGATTGAATAGGTAAAGCCAATCATATGACACCTTGCCCTTGTCGCGCAGACTCTATGCCAACTTCGGCGCACGCCTGTTGTCGAGCTGAGCATGTGCAGGACGACGCAGTTACTTTCTTTACCTTTACACGGTTCAGATATTTTCTCAATCCATCGAAATTTTACTTACACCATCTAACATTTCATGGCACGCTTATACTGTTTGTCTGTTTTATAGATGTGTCGGGTACGACGTAGGATATTTAAACGCACCGACTCTTAAATGTCGTAACTTAACATTTGCAGATGAAAATCGACGAAATAATACGCGAGTCTCGACAATCACCAACGTACACAATGTTAAACTTTGTAACACGGGTAATTATAATGATAGAGTGGGGCATTGTTCTAACAATTGGTGAGGTTATGGAATTCGATATTAAATTGATTGAGATACAAATCGCTAATTTGTTTAATATTATTTGCGAACAAGTCACAGCATACAGCCCATGCAATTAATTAAGTGTTATGTATGATTGGACTCACCGAAACGAAGCGAAGGCGATATACTTGCTGTTCTGAAGTCATTGTGTAATTCGTCAAAATGTGCAAATGTTGCTGGCGTCCTTTTGTTGCATTGTCACCAGTGCTTGAAGTCAAAATCAAACCACTCCGGCTAGTACGCTCCATTATTCGAAGTCACATCGATATACCTGTTGGGAAGTCCTGAAATTACAAGTTTTCAACAAAATAGTAAGTATACAAATTATATTTAACAATAAAGTAATGTAAATGTGGGAGCTCACCTCTTTCGATCCTCACCGTGCTACTGAGAAGTTTGAACTGAGCTGGCCTCTGATTGGCCGGCAAAGCTCAGTTTCCGTTAACGGCGGCATCGAATGTGATTGGCTCACACAAGTACACTTTAGCGCACAATTTAATTTTTGCAATATTTTCTCGACAAAAGTTGAATAAACGCGAAAATCGTTACAGAATCTACTCATGTATAGCACGCGTTAAATAAATAGGGAACAAATGTAAAACTCACCGAAAATCAAGAAGACAGTGCCAGAAACCAGTTTATTACATCTTCACTATTAGATTTATATGTATAAGTATAACTGAAGAGAGCAAATATATTGAGAACAAATATATATATTTTCAGCAGGGATTTACATTTTACATTCTGCAAACAATTTAGCATTTCATGTCATACTGTGATCATGGTCATGGATCAAGGTATATTGTGCGTGAACTTGAACAATGAATTTGAATTCCAATCAGTAACAACGGTGGCAATACTTTACATTGGCAAGACGCACGTCTTTTTGATACACTTTCTATATTATATTACGTTGTTCATAACTTATAATTTTATCAATAAGTAAATACACGACGAATCACCTAAAAATCACCGATCTTACACAAATTACGATATAGATCTGCTTGTCGTTCGGGTTCATAAAGTGTCCTTCCTTCGAAGGATATCTCTGTACGATGCGCTGAATGAAAGATTCCGAAGCCCAGTAGCCGTGTTCATTCTCGAAACTTTTCGTTCAAGAAATTCTCGCCATTCCGTGCATCCCATACTGTCATTTATCTTATCAACACCCAGCTACATCTGCCCAGTAGGGTGACATGGCAGAAGTAAGCTGCGACGATTATCGAGATGAGAGGCTCCGGTTTACGCAACGCCATTGATTTATAGTTCGCGCACAATCGTTATCGCGGGCACGTTGGCCACGTTTCCGCGAGCGGTTCGCCGTCCGACCGCGAGAGGGAATAATCATGCAACTCGCGACTCGTTCCGGGCCGGAGCCAGCCGGAGCAGGCCGGAGCGCCATCTGGATCCGCGGCGGAACTAGCAATCGTCACGACAACAGGAAACATGGCGGCATTGCGCCGCTGCGCCGAATACGAAGGTGAATCCGTGTGAAAGCACGTTCGTACACTGGGTGTTCCCGTTCGAACGAAGGGCCGACAACGGACGCATAGTCTCGTGATGAGCGCACGCGATGTCGGCCAGTAATATGTGGTGTGTTTCGTGACGAAAGTTAGCCGCCCATCGCGGCAGAACTGGATTCCTCCTACGGCGGATTACATCGTCACACGAGACGCATAATTGGCAGTCCCTCCGTGGTGGCAGGTACGCTACTACTCCATAAAGCTCATGCTACGCGTATCTCGATCGTGGCCAGGGTGCGACCTTCGCGGCCGATCGCACTTTGCCCTCCTCGCGCTCGCTTCTCGACTCTTTGGCCGTGCACGTTCCGCAGGAACGACTGTTTGACGATAGTGGCTCTCGCGATGGAGGGATTAGGTTAGTACCGACATGAGCGGGCACGGCCGTCAGAGTCCGACCTGCGTCCACCTTACGCGGCTCCGAATCGGGTGTGTTCCCTCTGTTGTCATCTGCGGGGCATTGACTCGCAGCACGTATTCTCCACGAGCGACCTTTCCTTTCGATCCGACGTGTTATCTAGGAAACGGGGCACAATAGTGGCGCGCGCGCGCACGCGCGCTGTCGATGCATATGCCATTCGTGTTGACAAGGGAGGCGTGCGAAGGCGGTAGAGGCACTCGCGATCTCCTTCTCGTCCGTCAATTTACCCGCAGCTCGCCTGCGCAGACCTTGCCCAGGAATTGAATCTAGATCATGTGCCGTATTTCGAGAGTCTTCGAACGCCGGTGGACGAGCCGTATCGTGGCTCTTTCTTCGCGCGCTGCCCTTCACTCGAGTCTAGTATTCGCGAGCGAGATGTGCGGGTGGATTGTTGACAACCAGTATAGACGGGGGAACTGCGTTTATTGAAGGCGAACCGCGACAACGCTGACGTTCACGACGACTACGACGACGACGGCAACGAGGACAGTGACGACAGTCATAGCGAATTGAAATTTATAAGATTCCTCGATGAATATGCATCTCGGCTGTCGGGCAATTTACATAAACGACACTTCGCTTATGCCGTGGCGCGTGCATGTCTATACGGAATTAGATAGATGTTTCGGCGAGGATGAGAGTATTTCGCTACGTTCCGTTACACGTCGACTTTTCCCTTGATAAAAGAAGCAGACCGAGAAGATCGTCGCGACCGAACTGCTCGATTGTCAGTTGAAGAGATCGTCGGCGATAAGATCCATAAACCTCACGAAATTGACGGGGCCAGATAATAGGTCGGCCTGACGAAATTGCAGACCGATATTTGCCTGCTCACCGGCAAGGCTTAAACAGCTGTGCACAGGACCTTTTCATGGTCATCCCGTCATATCCCCCCCCCCCCCCCCCCCCCATATTCCATTGGTCGCCGGCAAGTTATGCAGCTAGATGTATAATGGCGCGTCCAGGAAAGAAAAAAGTTAATGAGCACACGTGTACGCAGGCTGGATACATTCGTGATATATAGGTCAGGCGCTCCTCAACATTCAGGTCATTGCCCCAGGATTTGCTCGGTCGATAAGGTAGGCCGTTAATTGGTTGAACTCGTTTCGTTTCCTACATATGTCTTGACGATAGAGGTCACTACGTAACGCTCCTTAAGATGCGTTCGTAGCCTGAATTCTTCCGTTTAGGTTCGCTCTTTCGTTGCATTCCGGAGGCGCCCTTAATTGTTTTTAACGCATACGCAAAGGGAAAGTGTTTTGTTAGTTCTCATACTGTGTTCCAACGTTTCTTTGCATTACGCCTAATTGGCCGGGATGATTAGAAACAATATCCACTGCAATTGAAGATGAGCGACATAAGCCTGACGGTCAGTGACACATGTTTTAAACAGTACGCATCTTAGAATTTTCTATTGCGCACTGTTTCAATCTAGGTTATGTAACAACAAGTAATGAGGATGTTTTGTTAGTTTGTATTCGTGGAGTTTTTACCACTTCATTTTATGTTCTGTACCGTTATAGGGTAGCTATTTTTATTCAGCATATGCCAATACGTATAATAATTAAGTAAAGGTAGAAGAACATCTATGATGATACCTTAATTGCTTCTTTGCGCATTACAATGGAATTTATTTAAAAATTCTTTTGTATTGTGCGGATATCGATATATGGTTAACATCAACATGAAAATAATCTTACTAGCTGCGATATCAAATAAAACAAATTCAGTGTGCGCGAACGCAAGAGGTTAGTGAACTTTCCAGTCGCGCTGGTAAATTTATCGAGTTAGGTAAGCGTGGTCAACGCGTCGACTTATATTTAAACCTCGTTAGAACTCGGTGAGTAGCGAGACGCGACGACCTTGAACCTAAAAACCATATCTAACTCCGACTGCCGATTAACGAGTTCATACCGGTTCGATCGAATCGCTATCCTGCGCTTAAGTTTTCGTTCTAGACCAACGACATTCCCACTGAAATTAACATTTCTTCCTCAACAAATCTAGTGCACGAGATGCCAATACTTGCTATTGAATCTGTATGGAATGTCATGCTACGTGAGTAGGACGTCTCAAATACGTGGCTTGAACTTTTCGCACAGCCAAAAGATTAGGCAGAGAATAAGTACAGTTTGAAAGTTGCTTACCTCAATAGAATCGGCAGTATCTACGTTAGAACGGCTAACTTATGCCCTTAATTTGGAGATGCATTGCGAACACTACAACGGTACAGAAGGATGCACAATCTTGAAAGCCAAAAAACTTAGTTCACTGAATGCGCCAGACTTAAACGCTAATCTACATTTGTCAGCCAGTCGTCAGTGGCCTAATACGAAGATGTATGTATTTCAAAACAAAAATTCGCCGTTTTACGTAATTTTCGTTAGCAATCTGCCACTCCTCGGGTCGTATTGCCGCACCGTGCACTCCGAGAATCACTTTACGATGGGAGATTGATCATTTTATCGCGATGATCCGCGCGAGATAGCGACAATCTTTGGTGCGCGGCTAATTATAGAATTGGTCGAACAACTACGGAAACAACGATTTGAACGCGGTTCGACGGCTGCGTATATCGGGGCACAAACGCCTGTGTATACACAATCCGTTCATCCTGACCCAGATACCTCGCGTCTGTTCTGCCGTATTTATAGGAAGAAACGCTTCGCGAACCCTTCGATCCGACCTGATCTTCGGCTCACAATCGTCGTGTCGGCGGAGCCGCCACGGGAGCCATGAAATAATTATAGAGGAACGGCGGGAAGTTACGACCAACTGGGAAATCAATGCCCCGAGCTATTTTACGTCCGTTGCCCCTTTATTGACGATAATAAATTTGATTGCCAACGAAAACTTGTCGGAACGACTTCCGAACACTCGCGAGCGTACGGCAAGCGATCATCGTCGCGTAATTTTCAACAATTCTCCGTTTACATCTTGATTATCCCGAAGTAAGGGTCGAGTGGCGGATATGGAAGTTATGAGCGCAGGCACTGATTAGAATGAGAATTGGGGGGGGGGGGGTGGAGGGTGTACTTGCGAATCCTATGGAAGATGAGAAGAGAAAGGCGGTACAAAGTGCGTGCGGTGTGGATATGTTCTTACAATTAGATGCACGGTGCCGGTGGCGTCCTTCGATTTTCATTAAGCTGCGCGTAGCGAAACGGCGACATTGTCGACGACGGCGGACAATGAATACATTCGTCGGCGGTCAGTTTTGAGCCATGGAAGCGATCAAAGGTCGCCTATGGACCTTGCGCATGAATTTTCGACCTCGAATCAGCCGCCGTTTGTGTAAACACTCGGTTGTCCGACGGATGCGGTACACGATCTACATATCCCGTGATATAACGCATAGCAACGTCTTGCGAAGTTGGCGTAATGTCTTTTTGTCGACTTATTATTGTGAACAGTGGAAATCGCGGTATTTAAATCATGCGCGATATCGAGAAAGTTTTATGCGGAATTGAGACACTGAAGCGTTTCAGATTTACTGTCGTTGGTCTTAAATATATAACACGAAAGCAACGTTAAATTTGTATGGAGATGACTTGATGAATAAAATAATCAATGCGTGTCACGCTTCATAATGTAAGCTTTCTAGCTGATTTGACACAGCAGGCTCATTATCCCTGCGTTTCGGAAACTTGTACTAGTCTATACCAGAAATTCCGATTGCAAAAGGTAGCATTGGCAGTGACACAAAGAACTGAACGCCCGCTCACTTCTGGTCTTCCTCATCTCCTTTCCACAATGTCCTTATTCGCGTTCATGCCGATATAATGAAACTTACATAATGACTTAATGCGACGTACACAATTTCAAACCAGTCACGATCGGCCATCTATCGAGTGGCGATCGCACGTAGCAGCTTTTGGCCCGACTCCAGAAATATTTTCAACCAGAAGTAATTAGCGGTAGATTTCACACGGTGAAAGCGTCGATCGCTCGTCCCTCGAAATTCGGTATGAAAAGCACCTATATAGCGCTTTCGATTCTTCCACTGATAGTCGAAAATCCTCATGGCTCTCGATCCTATCCCGATGCTTTCATCCTGACCAACGTCTGAAACTTTACTGACAGCGGACCAGTACGATGAACGTAATCGTTAACAGGACATTTTCCACTTTGGGAAAAAGTGTCGCGCGGGGCACGTTCGTGCAAAATGCTCGTCGATGACGTTCGGATCAGAGTTCCGTAAGAATTTCATTGTCTTCACGCTTTGTGCTCGCCGCGAAAAAGTTTCGTGGGCCACTTTTCGGTTGATCTCCTCTCGCCGAGCTTCTAGGCGCCAAAGAGGCTGGCAATCGGCGGCATCAGGGGCAGCTCCTAAAGTGGACGTACACATATTTAATTAGCACGGAGAATGATCGTCGATTAACTAGGTCAGTCGAGTGACGTACATGCATGCCCGACCGGCTAACGTTTATTCTTGGCGTCTCGCGGTGAAAAGAGGGACATCCTTTAGCGTGCATCGGGCAGAGGTACGTTGTTTGACGTCGTTCATGCAGGATCAGCCTTGCCTGGATGGCGACGGTCATCGCTGCATGCGCATCGAAAAAGTTCACTGTTAATCGAAGGTCGTTAACATTTTTTACTGTGCCTCCCACCGAAAGATTAATCGTTAAACTCTTACTCGTACATTTCTCGCGCAACTGTCACGGTAAATATTCTCACGCCGATACTTTATTAAGACCGACGTCGAGTTGAATCCATACATTTTTGTCAACATCGATGATGACCTTGCAAAGTAGTCCGCTCTAGGGTGAGTGCTCGTTCTACAAAGCGTTTCACGAACGTAATGCAATATTGCAATGTTCGAGCTTCCGATTGCGCAGGTTGCGTCGTGAGGTCATCGACCCGCCGGATAGACTATTGCAAGGAAAGATCGAAATTCGTAAGGTCGACACGCGTGCAGAATGCGATCATTCGCCGGACGTACGTCGGCGCCAATTTGCAAAAACGCAGTGCGGAATCTCGTTGCATATTCCATTCCGCGTTGAGCATCCGTAGTCCTTGCCGATCGAAAGGTAGGCGACAGAGTTCTTTGTTGTTCTCCTCCTTTTTCCTCTTCCTTTTATCATCGCCGTGGTACGTGCAACGAACGACGCGAGTCTTCGACACCGTCCACGTACGAGCGATTACCATTTGCTTAAACAAACAACCGGCTTTCTACATCGAACATCCTTTTTTTCCCTGCTTCTTTCGCGAGCCTGCCCGAACGCCAAGGTCGTTGGACCGAGCGATTATTCAGAAGCTAAGGCAAATCGGCCCAACGCCGACTTTCCGCCTTCTCATTGCAAGCGTCAATGCTCGCAATGACATTCTACTCATTAAAATGCAGATTACGTATCGATAGTTGACTCTGTAGCGACCCTGCGATCGAAACCTGCGCGACCGATATTCCGCTTACACGGCGCGCAAAGTTAATAAGATCCTGACCGTATCAATCTTTCGATGACCCAGTCAAACCGGAAGCAACGATCGGCAGTCGAACAGTCAGTAAAATTATTTCCTACAACAAGCCTGGATCAGAACTTACTTTCTACGTAAAAGCCCGACGTATGTGCGCGCGGATGAGAATGAAAACTTTCACGAATCGATTATACGCGTACGCTACCTGAGTAAGAAACGTATGCGGAATGCCGATAAGCGCGTGCGTAATGCAGAACAAAGTTTAACGACTCGATCCGCTGCGCCGCGAGTGCAGAAAGGTTGAAGAGCAACGGTTGTCGGAGGAAGAAAATATGCCTACGTCGGAACAAGACACGAACAAGTGATCGTAAATCGGTGACGTTTGGGATGAGTCGGCGAGGACTAGATTCGCGAGGAAGGCCTTGATGGGAGGCCGAATCTTAACACGTTGCGTGCCACGCTGATTTTGCGTGTCCGCCGCGTCACGCCAACGTGAATTTCTTATTATGCGTTACATATTTTTTCGAAATTTTTTTGCACAACAGGTACATTTTAGTATAAGTAAGAGCGTATAATGCAATAATTTTGTTGGGGGTCATCTGTGACCCCCATGGCCAAACGGAGCGACTTAGTTTTGGCGACTGGTGACCCCCACGGCCAGACGGACCGACGTCGACCGACAAACGATGATAATATTGAAAAATTTTAAAAACATTGAAAATTTACTCGAATTATTTGTTCTGCTAATCTTGGCTCCGCCGGTCACCGGTGACCCCCATGGCCAGACGGAGCGACTCAGCGCCGGTCACCGGTGACCCCCATGGCACGCAACGTGTTAAGCTGGCCGCTCGCAGGACCCTGGCGTTGGTCAAATATGCAAGGAGAGCCGTGTTCCCAATGGTTTTATAACGCTTGCGGAGATGCACCTGCGCCAGGTGCCCGCTTGCATAGGCTTGCAATGAGTTGTCGATCTGGCCTCGCGCCCGCAATGGAACGATCTCGATGAATAAACATTGTTCCAGTATCTGCAATCTGATCACCCGCCGATGATACGCGAGTCGGGCAATCTATACGAGTCTGGCAAAATCGCGAAGGCAGGAAAGAGAGGTGTAATTGTTCGCGGAAAAGTGAGTCGGCTCTCGTCAGTGAAACGTCAATCGGGGAAAAAAATGGGGAGGCAGATGACTCTTTTTGCTCGATTGCTTTTTTAACGATACGCGATTAAAGACGTAAAGCCATTAGCTCGACTGTGGCAAACGATGAAGAACGGAGTTTATGAGAATGCTTGAACATTGTTGAAATATAATAAGTCGATTCCTGACCCGTCTTGTTCCATTTGATGTTTGTACGGAGAATATTTAACGTGTATTTTTTGTTTTTTGTTTGCCTTGTTTGAAACATCCCCAACATTTATTCGCCGCGGACTGACCTTGTATAATGTTCTATGAACGATGAAAATTGCAGCGATAACGGAAAGACTGTGCGATCATCTTTCGTTATTGCGTAATTACGTAGCAATGAGTATCTTATCAGGGCGAGTGTGAAAGCAGACGCAATTTGCTACACTGTTACGTTCGTCGTGATGAGGATAAAGTATCGAAAGAAAATGGCTACTTATCACTGAAGAAGCTGAAGTGCTGCGCAGTATCTTCGATGCGTTCATTCGCGATATCTGAATAAAAATCTCACCGTCCCGCCACTGCAACATTGTGCACCAATGCGATGTACATTCAAAGGAAATATTACGGAAATACAATCACGCTAAAGAGCAAAAATCGTAAAGTTTATCTAATGTTACTGTTACGCCGTTTTTTATGAGGTAACAACTGTCATGCTACGGTCTGACTCTGTGGAAATTGCAGAAAAATGGAGAGGCTGTCGTCGCGATTGGTGAAGATCATGAAATTATCGTAGCGATATGAACTTTACGACGACCTGACATTTTTTTTTTTGAAGAACGATTTCTGCTTCACGCACATCAAGTATTAATTACTGAGGAAGTTTACTATTTGCCTCATGGAAATGGCGTAAAAAAAATAACGGCAAAAACGACGGTATAATGGGCAGGGTCTGTAAAGGTTAACGCGACTTGTCTGCGTCAATTTTTGTACCTGTCGGATTAACTACACACTTTCATAAATATTAAATTATTGATACGTAATTTTTGCGTTGTTGCGTTGCCATTTCATGGAAGAGCCGAGGAAATTGTCCGGGATTGTTTGAGATATCAGTGCAGGAGACGTGCGAAATTGCGCCCAATCGTTCATGCCCGCGTTATACACATTGGGCAACATTTGCAAAACGATTGTTAAACACGTCCACTTCGGCATGTAGGTCGTACACGTGCGCGTAGGAAGCGGCGGAGAACCCGAAAGAAGTAATCGCGTCTCTTACCAAATCCGCAAAATGCTGTCGTACAATTTTACTTCGACTCGTACACAACAACATTCCTTAACACGAAATTAAATCCCAATACGATATTTCCGCCGATTAATGATCCATTATTAATGCCATATCGGCCTTGCGTATACGTTCGCGATAATTGACGTCCTGTCTACGACGTACGCGATCTTAGAACAGAACTCTGTTGAATAGACCCGCGCCAAGGTCGTTTCCCGCTCTTTCGAGCCTCCACCTTGACAGACGCATTCGCGCTCATGAGCACGTGATCTCCTCGAGAACGGTGTGCACCGTTCGCCGCCATGTGTTTTCCCCAATGATCCCTGCACAACCGATAGTTCCCTGCTTCCTTCACTCTCTATTTACGTTTCTATTCGCCTTTCTTGCAGCAGTTCCCTGCTCCCTTCACTCTCTATCTGCCTCTCCATTCGATTTTCTCTCTCTTTTCTCTTCTCATCCTCTCTATTCCCTTCGCCGCCACCTCGAGCACTTTCGATTTGACAATCGCACACGAATGCAAGTGACATTGAACTCCAGGGCATCTTCGATGGTCCCCGGGCACGCTCGATTTGATTTCGCGCTCCCAACACCGTCCTCGTCTCTGCGATTCAACGTTGCACGCCCGTGCGAGCGTGTGCGAGCGTGTGTGCGCGCGTGCGCGGCAAAGTATCTAACGGCTAGCCAGGGAGAAGAGACTCATCCTTCGGCGGAGCGAGGTATATCTTCCTCGGTATAGTGTTCCACGATGATGCCACGTGTACGTCCTGCCCCGTGCTTCAGGGGCAAAGGACTCCGGGTCCTGTCCACCTCTCTGCTTCACGCACGCGTACGCCCGCGCGCGCCCACACACCCACACATCCACACACACGTACACGCACGCTGAGAAATGACTTTCGTACACGTCGACGCGCGTGTATATCTATGTCCGTCTATCCGCAAAGTGCGCGGCGAACTTTCGTGATTACGGTTCCACGAAGCGCCCGGCACACAGCGCCGCTTAGATACTGAAAGGAAAAAGAGACACTTTGGAGTTTGCGGACTGATTGGATAAGCGAGACTTAAATATGTCGATGACAGCGGCTGACCGTTACGCCGGACTCGGCCGTCGTTCGTCGCTCGCCGGTCGATACGTCCGAAAGGTTAAATCTCGGGACGCGGAGCAAGTGGCGTTGATCCACCTGCCAGATAAGCGCCGTTCGAGCTTTCATTCTTGGCCAAGGCACTCGCGGGAATGAGAAGAATGCCTTAGATTCGACCCACGAACGTCGGCTAATAAAATCTCCGGCCTGTTGACGCTCATCGATTTTAGCCGCCGAAAGAGAGTCTCTCGTATCCTCGGTCGTGCTCGGCGGCGAGTAGCCACGCTAGAAAAACATGGCGAGCAGGGATAGTTGGAGGCGCGAGGGGGCAGGCTCGGGGGAGGGGGGCAGAGAAGGAAAGTGAAGGAAACGGAAAGGTCAATTGGTCCGCCGGCATCGTTAACCGGGATACCGGGATGAAGCGAGAAGCTGCGGGTGGTCGCGCGTGCACCTACCGTACTCTATCGAGAGGTCCACGCACATTCAGATTCCCGTCTCACCGTCGTAGACGTCGCTGATGACCGAGCCTTGCCCAGATCGTCGCCCGACCAAAACAACATGCACCCCTTTTCCTCGGCTCTCCTGCTCGTGCCTCCCCTCTGCTCGTCTCGCGCTTGTCTTCCGCGGCTTTCTCGCGCGACGCATATTTTCCTTCCTCCTCCTCCTCCTCCTCATCGCCTCCTCCCTCTTGGCGGCTCACCTCTTTTTCTTTCGCTGCTCGCTCAGCCCTGCTTTCTTCATCCACCCTTGGCCTGCCCTCTTCAGCCCTCCTTCGGTCGCCTCCGCTCGACACGCTCCGAGCATGATTTACCCTCCGTCGAACCACTACGGGCCGCATCCCCTGAAAATCAGCCGCGCGGGCAAACAAAGAGAGTGCTAGCGTCTAGACAGCCGGGATATTACCGACTATGACGACGATGACGACGGCGACGTCGACGACTACCGTTGTACGACGGACAGTCGGTGACAAAGAAGGCTCGCCGCAAGTCTCGCCGCCTTTCTTTGTTTTTTCACGGCCGCTCGATACTGCCTCCGCTACCTGCAGCCAACTCGCGATCCGTGGAATGCGGGAATATCTGCTTTGGACGGGAATGAGAACTTTTACAGCTGGTCCGGCCGTTCACGGCGCGACTATGCGTGCTTCTCGGAAGTCGAACGACTGCTATCCGATGACTGTCACCGACTAAAGACGCGTTCGGATAGAATGGATTTGAAAGAGGAGTATGCAAGAGCTACTTGGGTATTGGCATCGATTACTTTTTTTTACTATTTACTTTGCCTTAAAGAAAGTCCGAGTTGAATTGAACGCGTGAAGGTAGCTATTGTACTCATATGCAGTTGCCGGGATAATTTGATAATTTACAGGGTGAAAGTAGAAAGAGTGAAATCTGTCGTAAAGCGGATCGTATATCCTCAAGTTACATCCGCATATTCCATTCTATTGCGCTTATTGTGTCGTCTGCATAGAATGACGGGTACAGAGCACGTATATTACCGTCGCCTCTGCCTTATCAGTGTTCGTCCTACATACGACACATGCAGCGATCCCGGGCAGCTCGGTGTTTGTTAAAACGATATCGTCTTTAATGCTTCAAAGTCGACACGAATTTAAATAAGAAATTTCGCCGACGTTTTGTCCGACGTTGTTTGAATATTTACACGAACCGCGGACCGTCCCGAACCTGTCAGCTGGCCACGCGCAGGTATTCGAATCGGGAACGGGAGTCGGAGAATCTGTGAATTCTGGCCGTTCTCCACGTTCGATGCACTCCGCATCTCATGCCGTGTCTACCCGTATATCAGACGGAGTGCATCGCACGTAAGTTACCTCCAGCGCCGCGTTATCAAGCTTCGTCAACGTATAATGCCGTGTGTGCAACTGAGCCGCAATGATAGTGAGACTAACGTCGACGACCTGGCGTATCAACACAGACCTACCTGACCCCAGTTTCTAGATACTACGGCGACATGCACGCGGTTAACGTGACTGTATGCCGTGGCTTACGAAGACCGAGTCTGCCCGGTAACAACAAGTGGAAAGTGCCAGACTCGTCGCGGCCGATCGATGTCCTAACTTCCGAAAAATTCGAGAATCCATCGTCGGTCATCCGTAAGGGCGCGTATTCCGACCCTGACTAGACGCTGTTTGACCGTAGTAGTGGCGCTTTATCGTTGACGTTTACATATAGACGTACTAGCGTACTTTTCGACAATCGAAAGATTCTCAAGACTATCACAACAAAGATAATCCTGGTTCTAATATCTACGGTCAAAACTCGTAGGTTCTTACTATCGTACAGAGTACCCGCGGCTGCGAATGTTGGAAAGTAATAATGCCGGTGCAATAAATTTTAACCGGTTCGCGTTCTCTCTATAGGAGAATTTCGTTGGGAGCGTTCAGCCGTTCGTGTAAATTCTTCCAGTGTCACGGATGCTGAAAGCTCGACTGTGCCTCTTCTGGCAGCGAGCGCCGGACGGCTTTAAGAGATTAGAGACACGTACGTGCTAATCTTTGTGCAGTGGCGCGATGTAACGCACGGACTTGCGTGACCATGAACAAAGGCCTCCCTTGATCCTGCGCAACCGCCGCACGATTGTCACGATTTACCCCGGCTGATTATCCGCGCGAATGCCTCGAAACAGCCCACGCAACGTGGCTTATCCGTGGCGCGGAATTTGAATCATGCCGATTGGCATTGAGAGCGCGAGTGCGCGCGAGCGTGTGCGTGAGCGTGCGCGCTCACGGACGTGCACACTTTCGTTCGCGTTCGAGCGACGTATGCAGCCTGTCCTAACGCCTTCGTTTATGGATATATTTGCACGTACGCCGGCGTGTGTCGCTCGATTCTGATTCAACGACGGTCGAATGACGAATTGTGCGAGGTTCGGTCTTTACGGAATCGGGGAATATCTATTCGCGGGGGATACACTGCGAGTCGTGGAATTAATCGAAGTTAGCGAACGACTCGAAAGACGCTGACGCAGTTACGATCTGAGCGACATTCGCCTAAAGTCAGTGGGTGCGTCGTTGGGCGCATGCGCGGTGCGTCGGTCAAAGAGCTTTTCACTTTGTTTGCACTGTGTTCGAACTTCTGATGCAACGGTAGTTGATTAGCGTCATAGCGTAAATACCAGAGCGCTTCGGTCGGAAGGAAAATATTTATCCGACGACGACCGAAAGCCAATTTCCATTTTGTACGGAAAGCGATGCGTGGTATCGGGGGCGGTTCTGGCTTTTTTCATTTCCCCTAACACGCCTTCCATAGTCGAATTTATATTGTACCGTCCATGCTGCTCGCTGGTTCGTTATATTTTTATGTCGACGCGCAAACGTGGAAACTCGTTCGTCAGTCAAGTCGGGAGACTCCGCTTTCATTTATTCCCATATTTTATTCGCTTTCCTTTTATTTTACATCGACCAGTGTCGACTTTCGAAGCAACGTACGATCTCTCACGTTCGATTGCGTCATCTGGAACGGCGTGACAATGATGCGCTCATAATTGTACCTAGCACCCTTCGCAACGGAGTACATATCGTTCCGTACAGCTGACATGCCTTGTCAAAACACACTTGGCACAAAAGTCCGGGGATCATAGGCGCTCGTATTCGTGTTCCCTCTTTCGGATTGCTCGGCCGACGTTTCATCCGTCTTTCTTTGTTTTTCCGTGCTGCGCGAGCTAGTTTCTTTTCACGCGACGCAGAGCGTAGCGTAGCACAGTCGGGGAAATATTTTCAAACGGACGTTGCTTCGATAAATATTTTGCAATCGCTCGGGCATTCCGTGTACTGGGAAAGAGGGGCTTTTCCCCATGATCCTGGCGTAAGATCAAACGCTGGGCCGTGTGAGAGGATATACAGCGTGTGTCGACGACGTCCGCGCGAAGATATTTATTTTATCGTGGAAATTCTTTTTCTATGCGCGGACGGGCTATCCCCGCCATTCTCTCTCGCTCGAGGTGGAAACTTCGGCCTTTTTGTTTTCATTGGATGTACGATGGATGTCATTGTTTCAGGAAAGGTGTAAAACATGAAGGATGACGTGGACGAAGATGATGCTGGAGCATCCTCTTCGGGGTCCGTGCCGGAGAGCAGCATTACTTATGGGTGAGTTGTTTGGATTTGTCTAAGGTGGTCTCTTCTGGGGATCTGCTGCTCAGCATACAGTATTGGGAGAAGGGATTTGAAACTGATTTGCATGGATTTCTAAATGATCACGGAAAAATTGGATGAAATTGAAACAGCGATTTAATTCATGTGAGCGTACGATAGAATATGCCGCAGTGGCTATTAAGTAGAACAGGTTCGAAATATGCGCGGCAAGAGCAGCACCCTTTACGCTGCGACAAATTGACTTTATTTAACAGAGTCAAGTTCCCTTTACGCGCCATTAGGTTAACATAATATGCGATATGTTGGAATGTAATATACGTACAAAAAACTCACAGTGTCCGACGGATACCAGCAATTCGGATTTAATTGTACCTGTACGATTAATTAAAGTAATAGTCCTTTGCACATTAAAATTCAACGGCGAATATTTGCTAGCAATTCACATTATCAAGTGAAAAATGCATTAAATTATACTTTTAACCGTGAAAAGCGTTTCCTACGCAACATACAAGCTCCGCATACAGTCAGTCAACGCGGACCATACTGACGCATCTCGAAATCGTTTGCTCGCCGCATACCAACATTAGTAACGTCCCCGTTATCGTAACAGTCCCAAACGCGCGGAGGACAGAGAAAAAGAACTTTGGATCAAGCCCTTGGAACGCTTCAAACGATCCACCGTAGTGTCAAATAGTTCGGAAGCCGCAATTACAGGTAGCACACGTCCCGAGTTTCGGCCGGCCACCTTGAGATCTATTGCCACCTGGTTTGGAAAGCGATCTACCCGAAGCGCGCGTTGATGCCGGGTCGACTTTGTAGCGCGCTGCGGAGCAAGTGTTGGGCGTCGTACACACGCTCAAAAAATTTGTCCGTTATCGCGGCGGTCCCGAAGGCGACGGTAGTCCGATGTGAGCGGAGCCTAAAAATGTGTTGTTATCACGCTAGGCGCTCCCGGCACGGATAGGCACTGGGCCGGGGGGGCGGCGGCGAGGGGAACGGCGATTGGTTGCCCCGTCGGCGGGGGGCGCGGGTGGGGCGGCGGAGGGGGGGGGGGCGCCGCCGCTGATTGTTCGCGGAGAGTGGGGGTGGTGCCCGAACGGCAGTCCGCATCCGACTACCGTGCGCTGCGTCTCGTTCGCCGCACTCGGCCTGACTCCTCGGATTCCACGTCTTCGTCTCCGTTGCGCGCGTACCGATCTGGCCACGGACGATTCTCACGTCCCGGTCGTCTGACAGTTTTCCTACGGGACACGATACCGCTCCTCCGTGTGCACAGTGCCGTGGGATTCGTCGGTGATGCTCTCCGATTGGACCAATCTGCGCGAGTGCTATTCGTAAACACGCGCTCCGAGACTTTGGACCCCGGATTTATTTTGACTGTGGTAGATAGGCGTGTACATATAAATATACAGAGATATATATATATATATATATATAAATACGTGGTACATATATTTACATACATGGTATATGTATAGTGTATAAAATACAGAGAGGGGAAGAGAGGGATAGTGAGAAATAAAGAAGAGAGAGTGGGTGATATATACGTGTACATGTGAGATTTCGTTGTTTGAAGAGAGAACGAGCGCGATCGGACACGCATTTGGAATATATTTCTTCTCTCGATTTCTTGTGGGACATTTGGGACACTGTGTCAAGGCCGATGATCCCTCGGCGCTCGGTGAGTTCGCGCCTCGTGCCTTGCTACCTCGTGCCGCTTTATACAATGTAGCACTGAGGAAAGGAAAAGTCTGCCGTCGGCGCCGGAGTGCGCGCGCGCTGCTGCTGCTGTGTGTCAGTGCTGTGCGAGTGTACGTGCTATTCGCTGTTCAGTGCCGGTTCTGTGTGTGGGTGGCGGGCGGTCGAAAATTTGGAATTTACACTGAGAACAGTGGAGACCCGGTTGAGCCGAACCGAACGAGATCGATCCTACGCGCCTGGCGGTCGGCGAGCATCAGGATTTCCTGAGCGCCTCGGGATCTAGGACATGATGTCAAGGTCGACGATCTCTCGCTGAAGAATCCATCCGCGTGCTCCGCGATCGGGCCTACCCGTGAAATAAGGCCGAGTACAGCGTCCCGGGAGAAGGAGGAGGCTGATCGAACTGTCAACCCGGCGCATCCGCCGACCTGTCATCCAACGGCGTCCACTCCATTACCGATTATCCACCGAAGCGACACGCAACGAAACGATTCCGCCTTCGATCTCGAAGAGGTCATCGACAGGCTCCGACCCAATAGCGTCAAAGCAACCCTATCCCGATCCTGATCGGAGACGAACCACGGCGGCCACTTAGTGGGCATCCCCGCCGATTTCGACGACGTGGCGCGATCCTGAGCCTGGAGCCCCCTCGTCACGGACAGAATTGAGACGCGCGCAGTTCGCTCTCCTGGCATCGTCGACTCGCGCCAGGCCGAGAAAATAATCTTCTCACTCTCGGCGCGGAATCCAGCGCCGAATGTGTTTGCTCGGCCAGCTCGTTGCCGGAGCGGAGAGATAGAGGAGAGGCGGCCATTATCTGCCCGAGCGAAAGAAGGCGGCGAGCGATCGGGCGAGCAAGATTAACCGGCGCGACCTGGCTAATTTTAATTCGCGCAACAAACAAGCCCGCGAAGCCGCCGGGCGATAACGCGCCGCGAGGGCGAGAGAGCTAGAGAGAGAGAGAGAGAGAGAGAGAGAGAGAGAGAGAGAGAGAGAGAGAGAGAGAGAGAGAGAGAGAGAGCGAGAGATCGAACGAGAGACGGGAACGGACAGGAACGCTGCTGAGCGGCGTTGAGCGTCGCGCGGGACGACAAAAGACGACAGCTCCGAAGGTCCTCTCGCCTGGTGGTGCGCGCGCGCGCGCGCGCGCCTTCTCCGTTCTCCAACATGGCGCGCGATACCGCGGCGCCAGGTGCGTACCTCGCAGCCTGCCGCGGGTACCCTCCCTCGCGAGACTAACATCCCTACGAGGGAGAAGGAACATCGTCGAGGGTTGGAAGATTTACCGGTCGATTACTCATTTCGACCCCGCTTCGAGGATAGAAGAGTGTCCGTCCCTCGCCGATATGGGGAAGGGCGTAATGTCGGATTTTTTTGGCACTCGGCTGGCGATGACGCCGGCGAAGTAGGGCAGAAGCAGTATCGCGGTAGGATCACGGAACATTGGAGTAGCGAGATGTGGACCCAGCAGCAGCAGCAGACCTACCTGAGGGGTTTGCCTTCGCAGCACCCCCAGCAGCAGACCCTTCATCCGGGGCTGATCGGCAGTGACGATCGAGCTCAGCATCATCATCATCATCACCATCATCATCACCGGTCGGCCGGCATGGATTTACCGGTGCCAAGGTCAGGCTCGTTCGCCTATTTACGAGATAAGGTCGCAGACTGCATCAAGGTGAACGGATGTTTGAGTGCCTGCGTGTGCGTGTGGATGTGGCCTGTACGGTTCGGGACGAGCGGCGGGCGTGCGCGGGTGTGTGTGGTCGCGAGCCGTGAAAGGTTCAAGGTCAAAGTCGGATCACCGTTCAGCCGGACGCTCGTATGCGTTTTGCCGGGCCTCGTTACGGGATCTCTTTTTTGCACGGCGCTTTAAGGTCGCCCGTAATGCTTCGCCTCGCGCCGCTCTACGTTTCGGAAGGCTCTCGAAAAGCTTCGCTCTAAAAATATGTTCCTTCGAGCGGAGAGTGGATACGCTCACGATAATTTCGCAGTAAACATAGCGCGTGAATCGCCCGCTGCATTGATTAGCAGCGATTTTTCTAAGAACGATAAGTTTAACGTTCCGAATTCCGTTGGCCAGCCCGATAAATAAATACGGTTCGAACTTGTTTTCGACCGCTCCGACGTCTCGAGCGGAGAAAACATTGGTGTATGCGCGAGTCGTCTGGCGCATAGTCGTTCCTGTCAGTCCGGGAGGCGTCCACGCGGCAACGTTCGTAATTCGGCGACCAGGTTGGCAGCCAAAATTACGTCGTTCCCGTCAGCTTGAAAAATGAACCGGCAAGGGGAGCGTACGAGTTACATATCGCTGGCCGGTGCGTTAAAGATTGCAAAGGTCACGATATTCAACCTTCCTATCTATATTATATGTCCACGGACCCAACAAAGATAGCGTCGGAAATTATGCTTTAAAACCCACATATGCTAATGGCTCCTGGGACCTTGAACGTCGGTGCATCGAAAGAAACGCCTTTTTTCATCCGTCCTGTTTTTGTGTCGGATCGATGTTTTTGCCGGAAAGATTCCTGTATTCCCGAGCCGACAACTTTTGTCCGCCGACCGCTGACGCCTTCTGGCCGTAACTATTTGCACAAAAATACGACAGAAAAACATTCCTCGCCTCATCGCGGCGAAGTGCGAGTAACAACGTCGCGCTGCCCCTGAGACGCGATTTGGCCCCGCCAAATTTTTATCGCCCGACGACGTACGAGCGGTGTAATCGTCCATTCAGGTGTTCGTAACCTTCGATCTGCCTTTCGTCCTGTCCCGAGAACGGAGCCGCGGTCGAAAAAGCAACGACTCGACGGCCGACGGCGGTAAATTTACCCGCGAACCGTTTGAAAATAGAACTGACCGAGTTCGCGCGCAACAGACGCAAAAACGGTCGGCCGGCGAAAAATACAGCTCGCTCCTTGTTCCCTGACGAGAGACCCTCACACCTGGCAGAATTGCGTTCGCTCGGCGAACGAAATTTAATCGGCGCCCGACGTTAACTTCTCACTGGAATCGCGAGCGGCGACCTTTATAAGAAGCGACGTAACAGAGTTTAGCGGCGAGCCGGGCGAGCCAAAGGACATAGCCGGGTAAGATAGTGAAATGTGCCCCCAAACCGATCGAAATTCTGAATGAGCCATTCGATAGCTTATGAAAAAAGAAACATTTTTGTGAATTTTCAACTTCGTATCTCGACCGCGGGGGGCGAGGGGGTGTAAAATGTACTGTCCGCTTCTCTCATCATTTTCTTGGAATCTAGTGCACAAAAAAATTCGAAAAAAATCAGGGGTGTTTCTAGTAATGGCGCGCATATTCCAGATTTTTTTCAGATTTTTAAACAAAAAATTCAATTGATAAAAAAATAAAAACCGAAAATTCAATCAGAAAAAAATCGATTTGATACCGAAGGAGGTCCGGATCAGTGATGCCGCTTTTTTCTGTAATGTAATATTACAATCAACATCTCTCTGATTTTTTATATAATTTTTGCTCACCAGCAACAGTGTCGGAAAAATGAAAAACCCGTTTTTTCGTCAGTTTTTGGGTGTCAGAACATATGAGAAAAACTTTGGTTCAATTTTTGTCACTAACTGTTTTATGCAATGTTTAATGTTATTGATTACATTCCACAGTCATAATAATGCAAGAAAATTAAATAAATGGAAGAACTCGATGTCACAATGTATGCCTTATGTTCTGAAAAATTGAAGATCAACCAAACATCGTTGGTAGCGACACGCGTAAGGTGACAGTCTGTTTTGTCGAAGCAAACTTTTTCTTTGGGTTCGAATCCTGTTAGGTGCCTTTTTTTTCATCGTTTTTTTTTGTCCTTTCTCTATGCAACAATAGTTAATATTTAATGTCAGATGACTTTCTCTGTGCAACACATTTTTGTCATTATAACTGCCAAAATATATGACTAGAATAACGGAAACATGGAAGGCGGTTAGAAGGCACGTGCATATTTATTACAACATTAAAATGTTGGCAAAAATATTGTGAAATCATCTCACATTAAATATTAATTATTGTTGCATAGAGAAAGGACAAAAAAAACGATGAAAAAAAAGGCACCTAACAGGATTCGAACCCAAAGAAAAAGTTTGCTTCGACAAAATAGACTGTCACCTTACGCGTGTCGCTACCAACGATGTTTGGTTGATCTTCAATTTTTCAGAACATAAGGCATACATTGTGACATCGAGTTCTTCCATTTATTTAATTTTCTTGCATTATTATGACTGTGGAATGTAATCAATAACATTAAACATTGCATAAAACAGTTAGTGACAAAAATTGAACCAAAGTTTTTCTCATATGTTGTTCTGACACCCAAAAACTGACGAAAAAACGGGTTTTTCATTTTTCCGACACTGTTGCTGGTGAGCAAAAATTATAAAAAAAATCAGAGAGATGTTGATTGTAATATTACATTACAGAAAAAAGCGGCATCACTGATCCGGACCTCCTTCGGTATCAAATCGATTTTTTTCTGATTGAATTTTCGGTTTTTATTTTTTTATCAATTGAATTTTTTGTTAAAAAATCTGAAAAAAATCTGGAATATGCGCGCCATTACTAGAAACACCTCTGATTTTTTTCGAATTTTTTTGTGTACTAGATTCCGAGAAAATGGTGGGAGAAGCGGACAGTACATTTTACACCCCCTCGCCCCCCACGGTCGAGATACGAAGTTGAAAATTCACAAAAATGTTTCTTTTTTCATAAGCTATCGAATGGCTCATTCAGAATTTTGATCGGTTTGGGGGCACATTTCACTATCTTACCCGGCTATGCCCTTTCGTTTGCATATTTTTTGAATCGCCGCGCGGACGTCGGCGGACGGTCGGAATTCTCGGGAACGCGCGAGGAACGAAGGACATGAGCGTCTGACGAATATTTGCGCCGATTACCGTACGCGTACGCTCGCCGCATCGGCGCACGATTAAATTCAATTTGAGCGGGCGAATCAAAGGTTCTCTTTTTCGACAAAGATAGCGCGACGATAATGCTCGGCTATCTGCCGAATTGCTCGTTGAAATTGAAATAACAGTCGGAGCTCCGAGGCTGCGTTAATTAAGCCGCCGTCGCCGCTTTGTTTCCTAGAGAGCTAATATCGAATCTCCGGTACATTTGACCAATCGACTGCGATTAACTTACCCGTCGTTCCCGCGCGCTGTGCGCGATGCCTTTTCGAATGAAATATCGTGCGACCGCGTCTAGGAATAGCCATTGTTAATGAGCTAGTCGCAGTGACGCGACCGTACCTACTTTCCGTTCGTCCGAACGCACCTCTTCTTCCTTTTTCGTGTCGAAACCGCCTCGGCGATCTCGGTCTCCCGGCAGCTTCCATCGCGAGTCTCGAGGATCGACTCTCGATATAAACCCGCCGTCCTTGCTCACTTTCGCGCGGCTCGTAATACCGGTCGCGCTGCCGGTATTTTATAACGTGCTTTTCAGATACAGTTAACCCGCTAGACAGACTGGCGACTCGCTCCTTTCTGCCCTTGGCCAGCCTCTCTTGCCCGCCACTCTTCGCGCTCACCACTTTATATCCATTGCGTAACCCACGCATTGCTCGGACTCCGACTCAGACTCCGACTCAGACTCCGACTCCGACTCCGACGACATCGGCGAGGAAGATGGGCAACGACAGCGACGACCGCGGCCATCATCTCGGCGAACGATTATTTTCGTTGGGAGATAAATCAAAATAACCGTCGCTCGCAGGAAAGCGACTCCTCAGGTTGGCGTAGGTCGGCGCGCCGATAGACTATTCAGAATGGATCGCGATAATTCTGGCGCGGCGTATATTTGCAAACCGCGCGCGTCGCGTAACAATCGGAGACAGACTCGCGTCGGCCGTGCGGACGGATTACATATTTATTATTCGCCGGTCTCTCCCGCGCCGGGTCGGGGTCGATTCCGACCCGATTCCGACCCGATTCCGACCCGGTTCCGAGCCGGTTCCGAGCCCGAACTCAGTCGTTCCGAACGGCGAAGCAAGCTTCCGCGGCCGATTCCGATTTCTCCCCGCGCGCCGATTACTCAATCGACTTCCTTCTCGGACGTGCGTACGGCCGTCCTCGCCTTCCTCGAGGCGGAAGTCGCATTCGGGACCCGTACGTGCGCACTCCTCGCTCACGGTTCATTGATGGTGGGACACGGTGGTAACGATTGTCTCGAGACGATCGCAATAACGACAATTGTCCGTTCTCGCTCGCCATTGACGTTTGCGCGATCGGTGCCGAAGGTCAAGGGACGATCGCGGACAGTCTGCTAGCACAAATACAGAGGCGTCGGCTTGGATTCATCATCCGATCCTTTTTCATCCCATCTACAACATTTTTTCACCAACGTTCTTTCCGTTTGGTTCTCAATTCTATAATTTCTCTCGCTCACACGATGGCTTCCTTATACAGTCTCGTTTCGTCGATGTCTTCCTAGTATTCATCGTATGCGTCAGTTCTTTCGTAAGGAAGCGAGGTTAACGATCGGAATCAAACTTGCTCGCACTATCATGATCGGTGGTTTTCGGTTGCATCGCGTCGACTGGTTCGCTTCCGTCCGCGTTGCATCGAGAATTTTGAATTTCGCTACGCGTCGTCAACGCCCCGAGTCTCGGCAACTTTTGGTCAGCGGTACCGGTGAATGGACTTGGCAATGAATTACTCCTCTGTTAAGTGTACGCGCCTCACGTACGACGGAATATAGTATCCAATGGCGACGAACGTGCGTCTGGATGCGCGATCAAGGTTCCGTCGTGTAGGATGTTCCTTCGCTTGCATCGAATCAAGACTCAGACCGAATTACTCGCTTCAGATCTGCGCACACCGAATCCTCGAACGCTCGCCTATTCCGAATAATTCGCTACTTTATTCGAACTCGCTGACACATATGCGGACTTTGATCGTCGTGTAACCCTTGGGAACTGTAATGCAAGTTCAACTCGCGGAACGTATTCGATCTTACATCGGTGAAATTACTTTTCCGTTCGATCGGGCAATCTTACCTGCCGACTTTACGTTGCTCGGTTATCGGCATTTGTGAATGAATCGAGCATGAATCGAGCATGAATCGAGCATGAATCGAGCGTGAATCGGCCTTTCGAAAAGTATAGGCAGCCCACGTTCGTCAAACCGACGGCATATCCGTGATTCAGGAGCGTAGCATTGACTCTGCGATCACAGGAGCTTGTCAATCAAACGACTGCCTTCGGCCAGGTTGACTCGCGCGTAATTTCCGCTCTTGGCTCTTTGCAGCGGGCATTACTCGTTCGTCTTGAAACCGACCTGCCCTATGTCAGTGATGAAAATCCATCCTTAATCAGCGCATCGGCAATACGTAATAAATGCTCTTACGCAACTATGCATATAGTCGAAGTGAAATTCTTATCGCGGATATATTTAGAAGTGTGAGGCAACAGCTTGTAACGCAGAAACGAGTTGTCCCCAGACGAAGAGATGTAAGAGCGGAATACATACATGCACGGGAGCATAAATCTGTGAGACAGGCCGCGTTGAGATGCCGCACGGTCGGAACAGGATTTTCCGTAAATTTTGAATAATGCCAGTCCGACCGCGGCCGAGTGGCAGAAGTCGAGAAATCATTGCCTTCTGTAATTCCTACCGTTGCATAACGACCGCCGGTTAACGAAGTCACTGTTTAACGGAACACTGCAGCGTTTCGTTATCTAATCATCGTTAAATTGCATCGAGTTAAAAATATCGACGGCAATCGATGTCTTTCCCGTCCCCGAAGTGGCCCGCGCAAAAAGTCGCCGCAAAAAAAAATGTAATGTCCTTCGTATTATTCGAAAGTTAATATTCGCAGTCGGCGAACTATCGCTGCGAGCGAGGATGCACGGCCGCCGGTATCGCTAATTTGTTTAATTAATCTCAATGCAATAAATCACGCTCGACAGAATTGCGTTCTCCCGTCGTCGCTCGTCGGCTTTATTTACCGCCGAGCGTGAAACGAGTCGTAATGGCGAGCCCCACGGGGCCGTCTCTGTCAGCATGTAATTAGGATTATTTGATAATGACGCGGCGTGCATTTGATAACGAGAATGCCATTACAGCCGCGACTGTTCGCGGACTCTCTCAGCTATCTCGATCCCGGAGCCGTGCATCGCCGGCGAGGAAAAGCGTCGGCGCGAATTATTCTGTAACGACGATAATTGTTCGATGTCAAGATAGCCGGAGTGACGGGGAGGGAGGTGCACGGTGAAAGATAACCGCGTTTCACCGAACGTCGGATGGAAAAGTTCAGCGTGCTAAGCCCAGTCCCTGCTTCCACGACGTACGTCTGAATGATCCGGTAATTCTGTTCATGTAGCCTTGGCAATAATTTGTCGGGCCTCCAGTAAATATTTGCCGGATGCCATCACGCACTATTTTTGTCAGCGTCAATTCGAACTATGCATTCTTGCACGGTCGAGGACGGGCGGATAGCGAGGAAGAGGGGAAAAAAAAAGAAGGAAGAGGAGAGAGATTACGATACCGGCAGCGTGGAAGAAGCGTTAAGCGCGCCGACAGGGATTCGAGGAGGATAAAGAAGAGGAGCGAAATGAAAATTGGTCTGTTCGTAACCTCATCTACCGTAGCACGGAGGCAATTTTTTGCCGCTCGAACGATAAATAGATTCGGACGGCGCATAGGAATGTAAATTCGCAATTTCATCGTGGCGCATATCGATTCGTCGTTGCACGCTCCGAGGACAATTACGGTCTCATATCGCTGGAAAGCGCGAGCGCGCATGCCATCAGCAATCCCGGCGCAACGTCAGTTCGGACGACGAGCATCGCAATTTATACTTTCATCCGATATTCGAGGACGCGCGCGAGCGACTTCATTAGAGAAATTTGTTGATCGACGTGCGTCGAACGAAACGCTTTCGTGGAAATTCGCGCTGACCGCGAGCGCGGCTCTGTTTGTCGGAATTTATATTGTAGCCTCGGACGATATCTCCCCGGTATACGCCAAAGTCATGCAAATTGCGCCTCTGCGGGATCTTCGCTGATACAGCACTTTTTTTTTTTTTTTTTACTGCCACTCAATTTGCATTCGTTACGCCCGACGATTTAATTGGCCGCCGTTGACGATTTTGGAATGCGCTTCGTATCAATATCGTAACGACGGGCGACCGTGAGCTTTCGGATATCGAAAGCTCATCTGCGTCCTTGAACACAGAGCTCCCGTCGACGCGACAGAGAAAGAACATCCGCTGCGGTTGATGCTACGCTACGAAAAGGCGGATCGTGCGTCCGTTGTTGGAAGGAGAAATGATTCGTTCGGCTCGCGACAGATATTTGTAGACCGGCCGCGAGCGTGCTAGAAGGAACGCGGCCGTGCAGTGTCTGCATAGAATCGCGACCGGGGCGACCAATAGAAACCGGCGGCGCGACGATCGTCGCTCGTTAACGTTCGCGGGATCGCCAGTCGCTCGTACACTCAACGAATCCCGTTGTCCTCTACCTAGGACATCGCGTTCTCGGTTGACTTCCAACGTGTGACTATCTATCGTCCGCGGTTGCGTCACCCGGCGCATGCGCAGTCCGCGGAAACTGTAAACAAACCTAGAAAAACAGAGCCGCCCGTTCTACTGCGTAGGTAAATACTCGTCTAACGTGTGCCAGCACGTGACCGACGCTGCCAAACAGTCGTGCCCGCCTTAATTGTCGGCCGTACGAGCAGAAAATTGCACCGCCTCCTCGAGCAGCGTAATTGCGTCGGCCGACACCGACGATTCTCGGCGATCTATTGCGACGCTGCCTTTTCGGAAAATCGTCTCCGACCGCGACGCGTCACACTGGCTTCCGCTTTCGGTTCGCGTATCGGACGCGATACTTTTTGGCGCGGTCCGATCGGATGACGTTTCGTCAGGCAGCGCTCGACGATACGCCGGACGCGTGTCCGTGCTATTTTCAATGTCAATGCTTAATAGTAATTAATGCCGGGTAAACTTTGGCAGCGGTGGCGGTTCCGCGGCAAAGATTCGGCGGATGTGCATGTGCGCAGATGTCTTTAAATAGGTCGCGGGCGAGGTATAGACGCACAGGATCGCATTATGTACGCAGCTCGATGGAGCCAACAAGTAGTTAACGTCCCGGCGCGGTCAGGCGGCCGCATATTTTCCGGAGATTATCGCGCGTCCTCGACGCCGATTGAAACGTAGACACTTCATTTGCGCAACAAGTTCTCACGGTCCTACCGCAACTTCTCCTCTTCCTGTTCCGCGCTCCCCACCTCTCCTCCCACCGTCGAGTATCCTTTCCCCTTCGTCCCGCTTGCCGACCGGGCGCAATCTCTATTCTCGTCCTGCGACAACATCCTTTTCCTCCTCGACTATTCGCCCGGCCATGCCCGGCGCCGTTCTCTGCTTTCGCGAAGCCTCATCTCCGAACCTGTCCGACACACCTGTCGTCCGAGTCCCTCGGACTCATCTTCCGTAATTCCGCTTCAGCCCAGCGTTATCCTACCAGCCCCAATGTCCCGCCGAAAAAGACGTTCTCTTCATCGTAAACCTTAATCTGCGACCGTAAAACGCGCATCCTTTTCGTTATTCCTATATCATCGACACGTTGCGAATAAATATGAACCCGCTTCCTGCACAGGGGATTGATAAGAATGTTTATGGCTTACTTCGCGGCCTAATCGATAATGACGCAAGGATAAATTTATAGGCGCCGCTTGCCAAGCGTCGATGCCCGATAATTCCTGTGCATCGAATTTGAACGTAAACCGACTGCTCGACTGCGAGCAGCCATTTTCCAAGCTTGTCCTCGAACGCCGCTGTTGACGTTTATCGCCAAAAGCAATGATTGACTCGACGTCAGAACCATTCTGTTCGTTCAAATTACCGGTTACAGCCAACATACACTCACCTACCCTCTTCCAGCCGTTTTCTCATGCGTCTTGCAAGACTTTGTTCTCCCTCAATCCGCATCCTTCGATCACTCTCAATTCGCATCCTTCGATCTCTCCCAATCCGCATCCTTCGATCTCTCCCAATCCGCATCCTTCGATCTCTCTCAATCCGCATCCTTCGATCTCTCTCAATCCGCATCCTTCGATCTCTCTCAATCCGCATCCTCCGATCTCTCTCAATCCGCATCCTTCGATCTCTCTCAATCCGCATCCTTCGCCCCAGCAGGCAATCTGGGTCGGATATATGTTTCGTAACGAGCCGAAAGATGCTGTCGGACGTTATAATCCTCGGGATTTCTTCTCGCGCAGATTACTCGCCGTCTGGAAAGTTACGGCGTACCACTTGCGCTTGTTGCGCGGCCTGCAATGTTGAGAGAACAGGGCGCCGCCGTGCTTCATGCCGCGGAAAGTTTCTCTCATTCGTGCAGCGCGCGATAACGCGCCGCGCGGAATGAGATGATAACTCGTCCGCGCCTCCTCTTTCTCGGCCGCTTTTTCTCCCGATCCGCCGCGATTCGCTTCCATTGGCTCTCTTTCCCTCGCGTAAGCCCAAAGACGAAATTTCTGCACGCGGGAAATTACGAAACTTCGCGCTCACCTCTGCAACTTTCTGCGACTTTCGGCGTCTGGCTTCTGCTGGCCAGACGCATGCCTACGGTTGATATCTGGACGATCTTTATTGTACAATTTGCCGTACTTTCCATTAGTAATTCCTCTACATTGTTCCTTCGGTAAAGTATTCTATAGTAAGAATTTTCTTACTAACGACCGTTGCTGGGAGATCGTTGAAGGGCTGCGGTGTTGAAACAAAAATTGAGGCCGGTCGATGATTTTTGGAGACACAAGTGTCTCGGTGTATCCCTGCTAGTCATCAGCGAAATGTCAGGGATTAAACGAGCGTTCACATTATTTACACCGGGACGTTAGGCGGTCGAACTGGCCCGCTAAGCGCGTTTGAAGTGAAACTCATGCAGCCCTCGGGGTCTACGTGGCGAGCAAAGGATCAGCTTGCGTCATGCTACAATGAAAAGGAGAGGTAGCCGTTTGTTGCTATGGCTCGTGGCCGGCGAATAAAAGTCTCGCAGAGTGTGCGCGACACGAGGAGACAAGGTGAGCGGGAAGTTCACCCCGTTAACAAGGGTAACAACCCCAAAAAATCACTCCTCGCGTGGGTGACTTCGCGACGTTACACACGGTAGATTGACCAGTTCCGAGTCCAAAAAGGGAAGTGGACAGAAGAAGAAAGGGGTAGGAGGGGGAAGTGGTGAAATTACGCACGGGTTGTCGTGGACACTCGCCCGGAAGATAAGAGCTTTTAAAGTCTAGACGATCGTAGCACGAGTCACCGCGCAACATTCCTTTTTTTTTTGCGGAGCAGGAAAAAACGAATGCGCTTAGAAGCAGCGCAGGTTCACCACAGACTCGCAACGATCAAAATCACGTTTAATCCATACACTTAATATGACGCCGAGCCTTGACGTTTTGACAATTTCCTTTGCGCGAATAGCAAAAATTAATCTTAATTCACCGAATGAAAGAACCGTATAGAACTCGGCGACAGAAAGGAACCTCGTCAATCAACGCATGCTTATAAATCAGCCACCGTTATAGCAAAAAGCAATTTATTTTTTGCATCGGCAGTTGATGCTAATTATACGATCTTCTTTGTTGCAACATTGTGCAAATGAAAAGACTTCTTCGTAATACAAGGCTATACGTACTGACCGCTGCAGGGAATGTCTTACGATGCGCTTACAATGTACAACGTTTGACGCAAGTGTTTATAATTGCTTCGAACACAATAGAAATATATATTTGTGACGTGTGGCGATGTTGAAACGCAAGCGTACGCTTCACTTCGTTCGCAGTTTGCGAGCACACGCCGTTCAAATAACCGAACGACAGGGTCTCGCCGAATCGATCTACATGCGTGCAAAGGACCGCATTACGTAATGAGAGATTTCTCACGCGCGAAACGGTCGGGATTCCTTCGCGATGTTTTCTCGCGATCTCTCGCCACCATCAGTCGCTCGGCTGATGCTGCGACTAAAACGCTGACGATTCCACGGCCGTACTACTAATATTTCAACTTCCACTCGCTGATCAAACGGGCGCCATTGCTGCGTATACGCTTTCGCTGCCAACGACTTTGTGGAAACTGCCGTCACGTGGTGGAAAATGACGGGGCGAACTGACGAACGCGCATTTCTGGCCACCGGGTTGACGTTCGGTGACAGTTTTGAAAATCCCTGCTGTCCGCGAGTCTTCGCGCAAGTTTCGCTCGAGTCCTGTGTGAGAGCGACAAGTTTCGCGCCGTTCGGATGGCAATTATTCGTTGGGCAGTCGAGCGTAGAGCGATGCCAAATTGGCCTGCCAAATTAGATCTCGAGAGTTGACCGCTAATTTTTAAGCGATCGTTGCGCGCTGTTGAATGGATAATGTTAAAAGTTTGCCAGGCGAGTGTGCTCGCATCAAATTGTCGCTGTCGTGGCAATCTCTAGCTCCCTCTCGCTCGCTCTTCTCTCTCTCTCTCTCTCTCTCTCTCTCTCTATCCATTCTTGTTCTCGCACAAGCAAAAATGGAACAAGGTCGTGTCGGCCGGCTCTATCTGTGTACGACCAACAGAGACTCGACATGACAAATCGACCAGACGGCTCATCGCGCCTTCAAGAACTTCCTCTGCGGAGTACGGACGGGAAAACTTTATAAAATGTTGAAATCGTTACCGGAATTCATTATTCCACCTCTCGCGGCGGATTATTTGAATGCGAAAGCGGTCGACAATGAGTCAAGTTGCGGGAAGTTCGAAACACGAAGAAAGTACGCAAATGTTCACAAGATACGCATATATTTCTCAGTCGGTATTAATATCAATATTATTTATTTTGAGTTTGGGGTATCTGCTACCTTTTTTTAGAATTAGTTTGACCGGTTGAGTGCAATGCAGTATGATGATACTAGTTTGATACCTTCAATTTGTTACGAGACGTAAGATGTATATATCATTGAGTCAGTTGCAAGTGCGCGTTGACAGAATGAAATTTGTATGCTAAATTTTTGCGACAGCGACGTCCTAACTTCACGTCGCGACGCCAAAAAAAATTCAATGTTTCTTCCATTATCGAACGATTGGTCGTGTCACGCTTGTGGCGCGCATCTTATTTACATATTATTCCCGTATCAACCGCATCGGAAACAATGTGAAAACGAAAGTTTCGCACACTGAGAACGTAAAAGCCTTGCTACGCTCGATATTGTGTTCCGTGGAAGGATGAGAACGTGATTTGACTTGATAGTTCTTTTGAGTTTGCATATTTTATACAGAATTTTTGACAGGCTACGATTTTCCTTACCAATCCCTGTTATCGATATTCCATAAACTGTATATAAACGCGTGAATTGGACATGATACCAAATTTCTTCCTTTCCCTATTTTCTGTCTTACAAATGTATGAGATTTCCTCCTTATATCGTCGACAATTCTTGCGACTGTTCTGTTGCCAAAATGACTGCCCCTTAAAGAAACTTTCCACGGTCAGCTCGTTGCCGTGCAAAGATAAGCGAATTTCTTCTCCGTTCGCCTCGTTTCCGAAACGGAAGATCCTAAAAACAGAGAAATGTATGGAGTGTTTATTTTGAAAGTGGCGTATGTAATTTTGTTTTAACAGGAGAGATATCACATAATTTGTGATTAATATAATACAAACTTTTTATTTACGCTATATTTAATTTTCGTAAAATAAACTTACACCACTTTCAAAATAAATAGTCCGTATAACTCCAATTCTGAAGTCACCAAATTTCTTCATCCCGATTTCCGCGTATCGAAAATATTCGCTCCCACCGTTTGCGCCCGCAATCGATATCCAACCGGATGGAAAACATCGAAATCGTCCGATTCCTATGCAGAGAACTCTTCGGCGAGCGTGAAAACTTCCGGCAACCGGCAGGGTCCCGATCGCCGGATTTCGCCTAGAAGTCCGTTTCGTCGCGACAAGCGTTATTCGTCCGTGCGTGGGCGTGCGAATGGGCAAGAAATCCGGCCTCTTCGCGGCGGTCATTTGAGACCTGCTGGCGTGTCCGGAAGAGAGCCCGGCTCCCTCGGCATCGGCATTGGACGCGTAAACGGAGGAGAACGGCGACGTGTATACCTACCACGTGGGACCGAGAAGGACACGGGGACGGTATGCAACTGCAGCGAAGATCGTTCGCCGTCCGACCGCTCGAGTATCGCTTATTATCGTTCGATACGGAGCCTGAGATCCGGCTCGCGGATAATGTCACCTCTCCAATAAACATTCGCACTTGGCCGGGCAAGTTCCGCTCTCCCCGATCGTCGATGTCATTTCGCCGGCGGTGGACGATTTTTATCCGATGCATCGGGCACTGGTGCAGTTAATTGTGAAATACGATCGGCCGGGTTCGACTCTGGCCCCGTGGTATCGTTGATAGGCACGGTGATATCAATACGATGTTTGCTCGCCGAGACGAATATTCCTCTTGTACCCTCGCTTTATTACATGTTTACTGTTAGGAGCGGCAATCTATATTACAGTCATAACGGTACAGCGCGTATCATATTACATAAACACATCTAGTTTCACTCGACTCCGCTCTCCGTCTCTCTCTCTCTCTCTCTCTCTCTCTCTCTCTCTCTCTCTCTCTCTCGACTCGCCTTCTTTCTCTCTGCTCGTCATCTATCTTCCGAGAAAACCGTTCCTGCGCGAGCAGCCCTCGCGTCCCCTTTCAAATGTCGGAAAGCCGTCGTCCTTGTCGCCTGTCGAGAAATCGCTTCAGCCACGCAAATGAGCGGGATTAATGAAATATCTTCGCTCGCCGAGCGGGCCGCGCGAATCGAAGCAAAGCGACTACCACTGTTACACGATTAATTCGGCGAAGTCGAGCGCGATGGACGGCGAAGGGTAACAAGGGCAGCTCGTTTTCTCGAGTGCACCGACAAATTGCCATGCCAACATCGATGCGAATCCAATAAAGAGCGGGAGAGCTCTTTTTTACCCCGGTAATTGGATCGTCAATGAGATCGGCCGACATTTTGACGCTCGATTAACGGCGTCCGCGTTAATCGAAGAGCGAGAACGACATAGAACAGTGTCGCTGAACAACGGACCGTTCCGTTCCCTTTGGCTGCGATACACGAATTAGCTCTGTCGAGTCCGCTCGACGTCGAAGGGTGAAGCAAGCTCGATCTGGAATAATCGATCGATTGAAATGGCGGAACGCGCGTGCTCCTGTCGCGACTGTCTCATTACGTGATTAAGAACCGATCGTTGTTCGGGCACGTACAGGCCGAGAAGGATGTAACATCCAGGATTTCTTGACTTATGAAGCTATCGAAACGAAATAGATAGCGCTAAAGGTATCCTACTTGCACTCATTGCAATACGGGCTATCGCTACTTGTTTATTCCACATTCAACGACGAATAGATAAAACTACACCCATCTGCTAGGATGATTGGCGATCTTTTTTTATTGTGGCTGGCCTTCGATAAATTCTCGATACGTCGATGTCAATTTTTTTTTGTAATTCCAGTGTGAGAGTTCAATTTTGTTTTCTATTAGTATTGTTGGTCCACCTTTTTTCTGGGTATTTCCTGCTTCGCGTGTGCTCTTATTTTTTTGTCGACCGTATATGTAGAAGGCGGTGCACTCGCTGATTGTAGTGGAATTGATCAGTTTCATTGACGCGACATTCTCAATTATGTGAGTTCCGTAAACCGCGGCTACGTTGCCTTACTCTCGGTGCTCGTCGGCGATATTATTAAATTGGTGGCCCGATGTCATTATACGTAAGTCAATTACCGGATGATTGTGCAGGTGCACACGGATGCGTATGTACGCCGCGAGGCATGCATGTGTCTCGTTCGGGGCGGCCGTCCATCGTTGATATTAAATCGATTCCGTCGTAACCGAGTCTTTCAATTAAAAGTCGACGGAGGTTAAGAGCGGGGGAGAAAAGGTATGTCACAGGAGACAAAGAGGAAAATTGTGACGAGCAAGGGTGATGAGTACAAAAGACGAAGGGAGAGACATACACAAAAGAAAGAGAAGAGGGACCTTTATGAACGATTTTATGAAATTGCATTAAAATCGCTGAGAGTCGCAAGCTCTTCTGCTCCGAATGAAGAAAATTTCATCCATTAGCAAATTACTCCTACCTGCTACTGCTGTTCGCCTCGCACCGGCATGGCATCGAAAAATAAGACCGCGATGGAAGCAATAACCACTCTCTGTCACCAGCTTCGCATAGATTAAAGCTAGTGAGACAGTCGATACAATTAGACAGTGATAAAATTTAATTCTCCGTAGTTTAACGTTTAATAAACGTAGAGAATGTTACATGTGTTTTTGCTACCGTTCAGTACAGAAATCAAGGAAATTCATAAAATGGGGCAAAAATTGTTGCCGCATATATTCACATAGTTTTACGCAAATTAACGAAAGGTTAAAATGTACATATCGTTCACTGAGAAAATTGAGATCAGTAACAGCACTCGTTAACGCAGCCGATAAGATCAACGTTACCCATTGAGTACACTTTCCGGTTTTCCTCGTAATTAGTTTCCGAACTGAATACCCGACGAAGCTAACGAAGTGCACGGTACGCTAAAGACCGTTCCAAAGTCGACCGTAACAAACTTCCTTCCTTACGAGGCCGCAGTACATGAAATATTTCAAAAAAATGTATTCGCCAACGTGCTCACCGCGTACGCTTCCACAAAAGCGTATTACTCGACGCCGCAGGGCTTCTAATTATCCACTCGCAAAATTTACCTCCGCGGAATTATTCCATCGCGGCCGCGAAGCGAATTCGCGCATCTGCCGTTGGCCAGGTCGAAGAGCTGCGAGTGACTAATTAGCCAAGTGACCGGCGCAAATTAATTCATCCGGCCTCGCAGGCGGGAAAAGAGATCTTTGATTCGCCGTAGACCCAGATTGACACACCCGCGCAATTAAGATACTCGATCTTCTCGGGTCGCCAGTCGAGCCCGTATGTGCGCGGTGGCGCGCGCGTAATTAAGCGCACGAGATAATTATCGCCCGAAGTAGCCGACGGATAAGTGCAGTGTGCGCAATAGGTCATCGGCCGAATCCGGGACGCGTCTCTGATTTATTTTCACGAGCGGAACGTATGGGGGGATACGTGGACGATGCCGGGAGGAGGACGGAGGATGTCGAGAGCGAGCGAGTAGACAGATAATGCCCCCTCCCCTCCTTCTGCGTAGTATGCCCGGCCCGATCGCCCTGCAATTCTTAATCTCTTTCGACATTAAGCTCGTTACACGTCGCGCGAGTTCGTTGACATTAGCGCTCGCATTTTCGGGGTTATTCAATTATTAACCCCCGGTTACCAAGAGAGATAGAGAACCTCGCCCGACGGCTGACCGAGAGAGGATCGCGCGAAGATTCCGCGGAATTGCGAAACTCTCCGGCTTAATCTAAGCCGTCGGCCGAGTGTCGCCGATCTGACCCGAAGTTTCCTTTACCTTTTTCCCCCTGTTCTCGGACAACGTTAAGCTGCTGCGGAAACTCGCGACCTTTCGCTATGCGGATGACATTCCGCTACCGTACGTGTGTCCCCGTGCGTATTCTCGCCACTCGGAGCGGACGAGTGCGCGGAATCCTAGCCCTGTCCACGTCGAACGTTTCACCGTGCAACCTTGCCTGGGCCGAGAGAGCACTGGGAAAAGTCGCGCGCCGACCGGAAGGCAACGCGATCGTCCTGGACGACGAAGGGAACGCGAGGGACGACCTGCAAATGTGAATCGAGGAGGGCCTCCTGCGCGGAACGGCCCCGCGTTTTTAATGGATCTGTATCGATTGATCGAGGCTCGCGTACGAATGAAGTGCAACTGACTAAACAACGTCTCGAGCGACAACCTCGTTAATAGTTTCTTGGCCCCCATCGGCAGCTGTCCATACTTTGGCGCACTTGTGTCCTTCGCCGGGCCGAACCACATGTTGATTACCGGTACCTATCGCCTACCGTCGAACGAGCCTGCCCACGTACCCCGCCCTGTGCGTGAGTCCGAGCGCGCCTATGTGTGTGTTCGTGCGCCGCTCGGTTCGTGACGCGAGGCGAGATCGGCAGGCCGGGTAAAGACGTTATTTCGATTCACAAATTATTGACACTAATTCCCGCGGCTAACCGCCCGTATTGTTGACGCTCCTATCTTTACATAGCCTCTTCGTCCACATCGCGTAGACACGGGCTCT
Source organism: Anoplius nigerrimus (assembly GCA_914767735.1). Taxonomy (NCBI): domain Eukaryota; kingdom Metazoa; phylum Arthropoda; class Insecta; order Hymenoptera; family Pompilidae; genus Anoplius; species Anoplius nigerrimus. The sequence goes on from OU612078.1 coordinate 14,786,352, forward strand.
GCGTGCGCACTCGAGGCTCGCGCAGCCGCGACGACGTCATTATTAGCGAAGCGTTACCGCTGACAATTCGGCTCGTGCCCGACTGTAAGTCGCGAGGGATGGCCGTGAACGATTGTTCGACACCTCTCGACTCGTCACTTCTGGCGGCTCGTCGGTGCCTCCCGCCGACTGAGAAACTCGATCGATCGAGAGATTGTTTTCAAGCGGCCGTTATCGTCTAGCGATAATAAGGGCCCGTTCCGCGCGACGCCGAACGGCTATTTCGCCGTTGCCGTTTTGAGCGAATGTTTGGCAAAATGGAAGTCGGTGTATTTTCAACCGAAAGTATGTAACCTCGATTGCCTCATCAAACATTGTAATTTCCCGACGCGGCGCCGTTGTTACATAACGCTCGGCAACCTGTCATTAAGCGTCTCGATTCTCGCTCGGACAGCCGGCTATGCAAATCTCTCGGGAGTTACAGTAAAGAAAAAAAAAAAAAGGCAAGACCACCGGTAAGAAACGTCCCTGATATCGACGTCCCGGTTAATCTGCGATTAAATATCCCCTTGTTCCGTATGAAAAGTCATTGTGTGAAATAGCCCGAGTCCGGCAGTGCGCAAATGGTCATGGCGCAGTGGAAAAAAAGGAAGGGTAAAGTGATTATCCTCGTTCACTGCAGCACTGGTTACAGCGAGTGTCTGTGCGATCAGGATATTTGTATTCACGGCGGGATGTTTGGATTAACTGCCGCTGCTACTCCTTCTGAATTAGCTTCGCATCCTACTAGGGCATTGGAACGTGTTAATTTTTCAAGGCAAGGTTGCGCGGAAAGACATTGTATTCCGGTATCGGATTACACGTACATAGTGCGTTCTTACAACGAAGCGCTTAGACTGTTCAGTTTGATTCGCTTCCAGAAGCAACGAACGTAGACTCCATGTCAAATGAAATGCATTCAATTAGTTTTTTCCTCTACTTTGCTTGGGTATGCAGTACGTATGTGCTCGTATGTTCGTTTTGCCTGACCTTTTGCTTCCCATTAAGCTCGTCCGACACTTTAGCCCACGTTGCCACATTAAACAAACCGTGCAGAATCGTAATGCGGCATAGATAGCTATATTCAATGAAGCATGTTTTTAACGTCAGAACTTAGCAGGTTATAATCTGACGTTATCTACAGTATCATTCTTTCGTCCGGGTGCAGCTCTTTGCGAAACGAATGGCACACGCCGTTATGACAAGTGTCCATTGCACGTATAACGACGTTAGGGTAAGCAAAAAGAGAATACGCCGAGCGTCTACGGCCATGCAAGCAACAACATGCAACATTCACATTACACTTTTCTTCTTCACATGCCAAAGACTCATTCTTTCGATTCGCTATATGACAGAATATCTAGCGCTCCCCGAGCAAGCCGCAACGTTTCTCCAAGCATGCTAGCAATTCATATCGAGTGATGACCTGTTGTTGCGAGTAGCAATTAGAACCATTTAACCTTTGACAGCGCGGTATGAATCGATCGTCAAAATTCAACTATCGACACATTCTACATTCCATTTCTCCCGTCGCTGAGAGGGTCCTCGATAACTCGAATTATGCCGACAACAATCCTATTGATCACAGAACAGCTAATCTCGGTCAACTAATCATCCATCGCGGCCGTTCCATCGACCGCGAATGAACTTGACATATCATAACGTTTCTGACGTGGAATGCACCGACACACTTGACCCACACAAGCACGATAGTGCGCTCGCTAGACGCTTGTGTGCCGAATCAGCTTGCTTCTTTGAGAAATTGGAAGAAACGGTCCGTGCTTGGCAAGATTTTGATCAGCGTCGTTCATTGGAAATAAGCGACTAGAACTGTATTTTTTAAATTACGTTACCATTTTTGTTAAAGTCGTGGCCGGTAGAATCTAAGTTATCAGATCGCGTTAAGAATTATTGACATCGGAACCTTTGCTATTGGAACCCTGCACATTAGAATCATCGCTGTTACAACTGTTTTTACCAGCATCGTTAGCAGTACAATAGTTAGAGCTAGATTCATTCCTACTGGTATTGCCGTTAGGACCATTGCAACTGTAATCGTTGCCGCACAATTCCGCAATGTCATCAGGGGAGCAACGGGAGTCGGAGCACCTGCTGTCATCGGAGAAAGCGTTCGAAAATATTATTCGAGTGCACAAGCTTATCTTCGTAGATACGGTGCTTACGTTGCCTCTCTCTCTCTCTTTCTCTCTCACTCTCTCACGCTCTCACTCTGTCACTCTGTCACTCTGTCACTCTCTCACGTCTTTCAACGCCGCCGGCAATGACGATTTATCGTGCCCGACGGGCCACCGCCAATTGCAGCCGAATATGAAAAACACAGTGTACCCGATCGGATTATTTTGTCGGGCAGGATCTCGAGGCGAGAGTGCACAAACATCTTGCCTGCCCGTAAGCCAAATTTGCGAAACCGAGTCGTGCGCAAAAATCTAGGTAAATGGCGTTACGTCGGAAGGCGTAATTACGATGCCTCTTCTGGCCTTGTGGCGAATCCATCGTGTAACGTTCGTCGCGAGACATTCGAGAGACGCGGAGCAAAAAGCGAGAGCGGATTAAGACTTTACCGTTAACGTCCGATTCAGCTTTTGAGTCCTTCCATACGAATCCGGTCGTTAGCCAGACCGCTCTCGAGGCACGAATTCTGCGCGGCGCGTCTTTAATCAGACTGGCGATAAAAAGGGAAATGATTACGGACACTTGATCTGCCGTCTGAGCGCGAGCATTCGCTGCCAATCTCGCCTCTTTGTTGCGAGAGCTCTCTCTTCGCTAAAAATCGGCCGCGCATCAGACGGCCGTGCGTAAACGACGGCGCTGAATGTCATTACGATCCATTTGGCATTATTACCCGCGTTCATTCGGCACATTGATGCCCGGGAATTACATTCGGGAACCCTGGCGACGGCCGACGCTGTGCGTAAGTATGGTAATTTTCGACGTGTCACGTCTGCCAAAATACGTCGAGCCCCTCTCGTCGCCTGCCCTCCCCCCCGACCTCGCCTCCTCTCCACCTCCGCCTCATTCGGCGCGGGCGAACCTCGGTAAAGATTTTTCGGTCGACAATCGTCGCAAATTTAGCATTCATCGTATCCTCGTCACCCACGTTCACGATCGTTCGCCGCGAACCTGAGACGAGAGGTCGGAGCCTTACGAAATTACATCCCGAAATTAGAGGAATCAGCCATCGACATTTGTTGACGGTCTTTAGACGAGGATTCGGCGCGACCTGTCGCGTTGCTCATTTTTTGCCCGGTCGTCGGCCGATAGACGCCCGCCCGATGAGAGACGCGGGTTACTAAAAATATGAGAAGAGAAGATCGGGGGCGTTTGCAGGTCTGACGCGGATCGGCAATACGAGAAGAAGTTGAAAGCGGCGACTGCGTCCGACGGAGGTCGACCGTTGCACGTGCTCTTCGATCTTCGAACTGGATCGATCGAGAGTCGCGACGGACGATCTGGGCTGACAAAAAAAAAAAAAAAAAAAATCGGCACGCTTTGTGCAGCCCGTTTGTTCGCGCACGGAGCGCATTGTGAGGACGCGGATGGCGTATCAAAGCCAGCGATGGAAATAACTTATCAGTGGGTCACGCAATCACGTTGAAAGTGACTTTTGTATCGTACGGATTTGAGAATGATTTTCTCATGAAACTCGTTTCTCCCTACGCGTTTCTCTGTCCGTGGATATTTTTAAAAAGTGAGAGCTCCCTAGCTCCCACGGCACGTGTAAGCTCTTCTTTTCGCTCGGGCGTGTACGTTTTATTGTAAGAGGGAAAAAGAGAGGGAGGGAGATAGGGGGGTGGGAGCAAAAAAGAGAGAAAGAGAAAAAGGGAGAGAGAAAATTATGAAATACCACGCTCACTGGCATAGAATCGGCGTACGACTCGGACAAAATACACCGTAAATGGATTACTCGATCGGGAAATACGTAGCATACCGGGCACAATTTGTTCACTGGCGGCTGCGTTCGTTTTATGAACTTTACTAGCGTGAGATTCAGATATTCCGTTCCCACACATCGCGAATACTTGGGCGAAAATAATACGTTGGGGATTATTTCCGTTCGATGTTTGTCAGCGCTACGCAACATTTTCAGATAACAGAAAGAGCGCGGTTTTACGAAGAAAATATTAATTGTCAGAACCGAATGTTTAACAATCAGTTGAGCCTCGTGTCTCTCGACATTGTAAGCAGTGTTGATGGTGTGTGTTGATTCGTGATACATGGTTGAGCTATAGGGGGAAATCAGTGTAACAGCAACTTTTGCACGGTGTTTTTCTGTACAAAGGATCGACGTGATTGAGACGTTCGCGCAGTTTATTGAGCGATCGTTCGGGGAAAGAGCGCATAAGTAGTAATGACCCGTTAGACTCCGACCACTTTCTCACTCTCCGTTCCTCTGTCTGACTCAATGCCGTCCGTTCTCTACTTGATGCTCCCCATTCGAGGCAGTCGGGGGCGGTCTAGGCAGTAGTAAAAGCTTATCGGGGCCCATTTTGCAAAGGATTCATCCCGGGTGCGGACTATCTACACCGACCCCGCATACAGCGGACGAGATTGACGTGGAACAACTGCAGACAAGACACAGTTGCGTTCAAAATAATCGTACACAAATATTTCATATTCGTCGCTTGTCTGTAACGCATTCGAAAACATGGGCCAAATATTGCTGTAACTCAATGTTCGATTAGGACGTGTTACTAATGAAAATACTTAATGTTTCGCCATCCAACATTGCATTCATCGAGTACGTTCATGTACTTTACAGAAACAGACTTCATTCACAGAATATTAAAATCGTTCTTTTCGCATGCTCACGTAAATTGGAGTTTAATCGAGACGTACCGGTGTACGCTGGCGAACTTTTACGCGACTACAAGTTAGGAATTAGACGAAACGAAGAGCTAACTCATGTAACAAAATAAGCAAGAGCCGTCATTGTGCATACATGTATGCGTGATTAAGTTAACCTCTGTGCAGTGAATGAACGGAAACTGTAGTAAATCGACAGTGCGGACCACCGTGCCGCGAAAAGGCCAGCCGGGGAGGCGAACGGAGCCATAGTGAAGGTAGTTTCGTTGTGTGGGATTCACAGACATTACCCATTCTGCTGTACTTTCCCTCGTCCTTCTCCAGCCCGACGCCGTCCTTTCCCTCCCTATGCGCGCGCAGCAAACAGGGCCACGTTTCATCTTCGTCCTCTCCATGCTCTTCTCTGAGCTACGCTCTCCTCTCTCTCTCTCTCTCTCTCTCTCTCTCGTTCTGCTTCTCTTCGCCTCTCATCCCCCCTCATCCCCCCTCATCCTTCAAGCCCCCGCCTAGTTTACTCCTTCTCCACTTTCTCTTTCCACCGTGCCCCACACTCTTCGTCGCAGCGATACGACGTGAGCGATGGTAATGTCTGCTGCGAAGGTCACCTTCCTCTACCACCCTTACGCACCCTGCAGAAGGGTGGTCATGGTCAAACCGAGTTTCGAACGGGCTGAAAAATAAATGCGGACGGTGCCGAAACGTGCGTAGAGAGCGAATATGTACTACTGGCCAGAATTGTGCCGTAAATATCGGGGGCTAAAGATCTCTGTTTTTCTTTTCAATTTACTTTTTTCACTCTGCACTCCCTCTACGACACCGTTCTCTCCTTCCACGCACGTCTTGCGCATCATCTCTTTCTTCCACCCTCCCTCCACCATTGGCGCCGAATTGTAGAAAGAAGTCGCGTTCAGGCTTCAATAAGGCTGACACATGGCAAGCCTGAAAATTCTGCGACGCGAAAGCCGACCGAATGACGATTTTGGTCAAGAATAGTCGCAGCTGTCGCGAATTACTCAGGAATGAGTTAGTCTTCCGTGCCGCTGCCGCGGAGATTATTATTACTGTATCCGCCGGTGAGAGACACGTGGGCGGACGGCGTGCCGTTCGGTAAAAGTGTGAAAATAATTTTTCCCCGCGCGTCGTAAATTCCGGGCGAGATCCTCATCGCGGTCGGTGTAATTCAACTGCCTGCCGGGAGGGTAGGTCTTTTTTAGTTCAGCGCCGAACAATGGAAATCGATCGATCACAACCGCGAAGACCGCGCTAAAAACTCTATATACATGTATATACATACCGTGTACGTGTTATGTATAATACAATAAATAGCCGACGAGTCTATCTGACAGGGGCAATGAAGCAAGTCGCCTACAAAAGAGCTTGCGCGTATATAGGCGGTAATAAAATTCAAAGTCAATGCGAAAGCTCGCGAAGGAGAGCGGGAATGAAACAGAAGCGGGCGGTGGGGGGGGGGGGGGGGGGGGTAGAGAAGAAAAGAGTGGAAATAAAACAGTATCTCGGGGGAGAGCGGGATAATGTCTCGCAGCGAGACTCTCGCGGTGAAAGAAAAAAAATAAAATCGGAGGGCAGAAAGGAAGGAAAATGAGTGCGGAGGGTCGCCGAGCGACAACAGGGAAGAAGAAAATAAAAATAAAATTTGAAGCGGCGCGCCGCGAAGCCCGAGGTGAAGAGAGGAAAGGCTGGAGAGTCGGAGTCGGACGGGGAGCGGAATGAAAATTATTCGTACGGCCGACGGGGCGAAATCGGAATGAGACGATGGGCGGACTCTCCTCGGTATTGTTTCGATCATCGTGGCGAGTCTCTGCTCGCTGACTAAGGGCAAAATAATCCGCGAGCACCGTTTGCGCCCCGCCCAAGCCCACAGGCGCGTACACCTTCTGCCAACGTTATCGACTTTCCGGCATGATCGATCGTAATGAAAATTCCCCAAACGACGGAGTCCGCGAGCGACGGGTCTCTCTCTCGCTCTCGCGGGTCAAAAGACAGTTTCGACGAAAGGCGCGCGCGCAGCATTTAGGTAAAAACAGTGAAGACACCGTGGCGGGAGGACAAAGTCTGGTCGATTCGTCGGCGCTCGAGAGAACGACGTGCGTAGAGACAGGCAGACAGTCCTGGAGAGAGAGAGAGAGAGCAAGGGGCGGGGGGGGGGGGTAGAGAGGGAAGGGTGGCAAGGGAAACGGATCAGGCGAAGAAAAAAAGATCGAGAGGAAGAGGAAAAGAGAGAGAGAGCGAATTGGAGACGGAGTACGGGAGAGAGAGAGGGAGAAAACTTGCCGAGGAAGGAGAGTGGCAAGATTCAGTAGGGGGAGGCGATGATTTACGATTCCGAGCGGCAATCGCGAGGAGCGTAGCGGCAGAAGCAGCCGGAGGAGCAGGACGGATATAGTGGGGGAAAGGGTGGAAGGGAACGAAGGGGGGGGGGGAGTCGGGGGAGTTCTGTTTCGCGAAGGAGAGCTCCCGTCAGAAGGGTAGGAGAATGGTTGAAGGGGAGGCGGAGGGGTCGGTGGCTGGGGAATTGGGGGAGGAGGGGGGAGGGGGGAGCTGGCGACGAAGGGAGGAGAATTCGGGGCTGTTGACCGGGCTTCGAATTCGAAAGGCTCACGCAGGCTCGCAGTGAGGCAGGCCGCGGATCGCGACGCCGCCGACGGGACGCAACCGTCCCCGCCCGGATTTTACAGCGGTGCCCAAACTACGGTGGTTCCCAATCGCTCAGCCATCTTCCTTCACCGTCTCGCCTCCCTATTCATCTCCGCAATCGTTTTGTCGATCCTGGCCAAATTTCGATCGATTTCTTGGCATCTCGGCATCTTGGCCGCGTCGTACGCTTTCGACTCTTCGACAGGGTTAACTTAATTTTCTTCTCCCTTTTTAAATATGTGCAGCGTAAATGACGCTGAAGCGGAGAGGGTAGGTGCGACAGAGATTATTTTCAGGCCTATTTCTGGAGCATCGAAGTGATTGTACGGTCGAGTTGGCTGGTCAGTGAGCAAATTCGAGTCGATACGTCTAACAATGGACTGAATAGACTTGAATAAACGCCGATGAATAAGCCATCGCGAAAGGCCTTATGTAAATTTCGTTTTGAAGCGCCGTCAACAAGTGCGCATTACGTATTCGGCGCTGCGCCGATGCTCTCTGTCACCTCGAAACTCGCTCGGGGATGGTTAAACGTCCGCGTGAATCAAGGCAAAGAATAATCCCAGCCGCTTCTGAGCGGTTAATATGAGGAACACTTCCTTCACGAAGGTCGTCGTCATCGTATTCTGTAGGTTCAATTCGACGACCAAGAACTGATATTCCGAGGTCCTTTGGCCTCGAAGCTTTTCATACTTTAGATTTTCACGGTCTACCCTAGGTAGTATTTATCTTCCACGAACCTCGGCAGTCGTCTGCCGACTGGCAAGAGACGAGCGTGAGAAACTTTTCTGCCATCAAAGCGAGGCTCTCGTTAGTCTTGAACGCGCAACTTTGACAGCTCTCAAATGCGCGGCTGAAGTGCCGAAGTTGACCGCCGTGTTTTCGTAACGAGAACTCGGCCCCGATAACGGAAATCACGGCGATCGGCCGCGATAATGCGACAGAATCGGCCGACGAAAATCTAATCGCTCCCCTTCCATCGACTGGCAAATGCGATTGACGCGCGCCCGGGCGCGTTCCGCGAATGCATCCCAAAGCCTCATTTCACTCTTCCTCCCTCTCTCCCTCTCTCTCTCTCTCCCTCTTTAAGCGTCGACGCTACTAAAAATACGTATATGCGTCGATTCGCATTTTCACGCAACCTCTTTCGTCCCCGTTTCCACTGGCAGCCCGGCCAAAAGGGGCGTGGTATTTATAACGGCCGCTCTGACCTTGCCGCGGCGATTTCAAGGGAAAGAGGCATTGTTTAGAATGGCGTATACCGAGCTCGCATGAAAATTTATCCGTCATCCGCAGGGATGGAAGTCGGGGGACATTAAAAGTTACAGTATAAGCGCGGCCGAGTGTGCGCGCGCGAATCTTTCTCTCTCTCTCTCTCTCTCTCTCTCTCTCTCTCTCTTTCTTTCTCTGTCTCTCTCTCCGCTCCCTCTCTCCACGGGCCTCCTCTCCTTCCTAGCGTAGGCTATAGCCTTCGACCTTGAACGTATACGGCGAACGTATCGCAGGAGAGGAGGTGGAACTGGGAAGGCGGCAGAAGAGGGTAGCGACTCGTACAAACCGCCGTGGCTAGACTCCGAGTATCGATCCTTTCGGGGAGAATGCGAGCAAACGCGCTCGGTACTTCGCCCGTTTTGTCGGAGAGCCACCGAAAACTCCCATCCCCATGACAGAAAGTCCGTAGGCCTTGACGGTGGAGGGTAGGAGCGTGCGCGTCAGAATGGAAAGGCGGAGGGTTCTTAGTTTTAGGTCTCTCCGAGGTCGTGATGCCGAGAGCTAGGTGAAATGGAGACAACGACAGCCTGCGAAAAAGAGAGGGAGGGAGAGAGAGAGAGAGAGAGAGAGAGAGAGAGAGAGAGAAAGAGAGAGAGAGACTATACTTGACAGAGACAGAAATAAGAAATCTAGCTCTCTAGCAATGTGTCTTTCTGCAAGGGTAAATTGTCAAAGTTATCGCACTACGGTCATATGTACAAAGCCGTAAGAAGATCGATGTCATGTAAATAGTAGCCATTGCCCATCGAAAATGGCGTGTAATCCTGCGAGTGTTTCCACTGGTCCTTGGGACATGGTTTTTCTTTTGAATACGAGGGATGCAATGTTTGTCTATCGTGACTGTATTCGAACGTTATACTTGGAAGAGGCGGACTCTGCTTATAAAGCGTCAACTAAATTATCGGCGCGGTCAGAACTGACTGCATACACATATCGGCTAAACTGTGCCAATTGGTAGTCGCTAAAGGACGTGCATAACCTTCGCCCGAGTCGGAAAGCATGAAGCTTAACGAATAAACGATGGGACTGGAGTGACTGGGCGTTCATTAGTATTTTTATGCCCCGGTTCCGTTCGCGTCTGTTACGCTGACAAAGAGCGTGTCCTGTTAAAGGATTTCGTCGATGAAGTACGGAAATCTTGCGACTTTTTCGTTTTCCGTTTAATGCGCGAACTTATCGGCATCCCACCGAACGGACAACTTTGAGCCGAGTTTTCAGCCGCTCTACGACCTGATCCAAATCTAAAAACATGGTTATTACACCGATAGCCTGTTGAGACGGCTTTCAGGCTACGACAGTGGCCGAAAAAACTTTGCGCCGAAACGTCCACCGTTGTTTTCGAGTAGACGGATCGTCAAATCGTCGACATCATCGCTATAAACGGCGCCATGTCGTGAGCAGACGATGACGCGACTAAAACTGACCGAGACATCTTCTAGATAACGATAGAATAATTTCGGCCTTGAACCTTTGCTCTGTCACCGGTCCTCTCTCCCTCTCTCTCTCTCTCTCTCTCTCTCTCTCTCTCTCTCTCTCTCTCTCTCTCTTACTCACTCTCCCTCACTCACCTTCTCTCTCTCGCACTCAAGACTCTGACTCTCGTTTTCTTCCGCCGGCTAATTTATTTCGTTTACGACTTTGCAAGAGGTCTCGTCATTTATACGAGTGCACCTCTGGCATTTATAGCGACGAGTACATTAGTCCTATACAACGGACCGGGACGTCTCCGATCGCTTCACATGCACACGCTTCATCCGTCACATGTATCCCGACCTATCCAACCTCGATCTCCCAGGACTCTCTCTCTCTGCCGGTAGGCGTGCGCACCAGGCACACATGCACATAGAACGCCATTTGTGAGGAGAGATTTGGCCGCACACGTACATAAGGTATACGCATATGCGCGAGATGTATATAGGTTCGGCGAGAAGAAAGAGGTGGGACGAGGAGAATGCATATGCAGACTTCCTCGTCGTGGGAGGGGAAGGGGTGGGGGTGGGGGGACTTATCGGACGGAGGTTGGTGAGAAAAATTCCTTCTGTTCAGCCTCTCTCCTCTCCTTCATTCTCTTGCCTCCTGCCCGAACCGCCTGAAGACACAGCTTATTTTGCAGACGCCGACTCTTCTCCGCTGGATATATGTATGACTACATCACGTACGAGTTATACACCGTGTTCCTATGCGGGCATCAATTTTTTTCATACCAATACGATTTTACGTACGCCGTCTTTGCTCGCGACCATTCATTGACTTCAATTTGACGCGGATGCCGTTAGTTTATTCATTTCTGTAAATGTTTCGAAAGGAATATCTTTTGAATATTTGTGTCGGAACACGACGTTGAGAGAGTGCAATTGAAACGTGAAATGTGTATATAAAATTATGATGATATCAGCTTTCCCGTGAGCAGTAATATTGATTTTCATTGGGGGATGCGGTAGAATTAGCGCTTGTACAGATGCAATAATATTGTGTTGGTGTTAGACAATTTTACGATGTATTGCGTGTAATCGATCTTATTTACGATTATAGGCTTTACGTTTCGTGTGACTGAAATGTAAAGTGGACATACAAAATTCACTCAATACTATAAGTGACGTTCGACGAAGTTATTATACACCCGGTATGAGCGACATTGTTGTTTCTCCATTCCATCTGCATACGTATTTCTGTAATATTTATATCTCCATATTTCCATCGTTATATGAATCAAAGAAAAGTCAATGTAGTAATCAGGAGAAATGTTTTCTTCGAAAATGAGCGACAAACATGCTCTTATTAAGCACAATTGATTTCTACGTACGATAAAACGTTTCGAACTGCTTATTTACCTTCATCGTGCGAACATCCGTATCATCGGCAACCGATACTTTTGCCAGAATGACGCTTACTTGTTGAATGCAAAACGATTGTGCAACCCATGTTTTCCGTCTACCTCAATCAGCCTCGCGCGGCAAGCAAAGTTTTCTCTTCGCCGGGCGTTAATTATCCAAAAGTATATATAGTTCCAAGTGGCGTTTGATATCGAAACGACAATCGATCACCGAGATGCCTATGAAGTTTTCCTCCAATCACTACTCGTCGAAGGCTTCGTATCGCAGCGATGCGCATCGATCCGGTTATGTAAAAATAATCTTATCGTTCTGCGGATCGCCTTGTTTTACGGATTGAAAAACATGCTCGCGCTAACAAAATAACAGGCGAGGAAGAAAATTCGAGATACACGGATCGTCGAAAAGTGGCGGACGGGCGACGATGCGAAGAAGCGGAATTTTGAGGTTGCAGCCCGTCGACCGTCGTGCACGGACGATAATGTACAGTGAATGAAAATGCATAATCGACGTTTACGCGAGGCCAGGCGACCTGTAAACAGTATTTTCAACGTCGTCGAAACAGAAGATGCGTATCTCGTGATAAACGTATATTCGACGATAACCGTTATCCTCTCCGGCATTCGATAGAGACTCGCGCAGATATCGCTTTCACGGAGGCTGGTTCCGACTTAATTGAACGCGTTTCGCTGCATCGGCCCGTTCCATCGAAACATCTACATCGTATTCGCCCGTTTCTGGCAGTACCAACGAATTTCATTGATCCGCGATCTCGCCTTTTGCCTATAACGTAAAAAGTGAAGGCACGTCGGACTCGTCGAATTTTTACTGTATTTTTCGCTGCACTAGCCCCCTTCTTTTATTTGCCCCGAGCACACACAGAGGATATTAAATGCCGCCAAGAGCGTCGCTGGTGATTAATAAATGAGTGGAGTGGGGGGGGGGGGGGGTAGAAAAACCTCTTTCAATCAGATAACTAGTCCGGCGGAGAGTTATTTCGAATCCTCGATTCACTGAGCGAGCCCGAATCGTTCGAACTTATATCGAAAATCCCATAGGAGGAGAATTGCCGATTGGTCTCTCGCCCGGTGCCTGTATCGATTTTGGTGCCCATCGAATTCGCCATTTTTATCTTGACGCCGGGCCTGCGACGGTGCGCCGTACCTGGCCGCGCATAAACATTTTGATATTCAGTCGTGTCTGCGAATATATCAACTACTTTGCCCCGATACTGCGAGCAAATATTATCGTCCCGCCTCGTCGGGACCAGTTCTCCTTTTTTTCCCTCCTTCTCTTTTTTCTCCGCGACCCGTCATGACAACGAACGCGCTACTCCGCGGCCCAATCAAAGTGTGTCGCCGTAAAAATTCCGCCTTCTCATTCGCGTCTCGGGAGATTCGATATTCCCGCTGCCTTCCAGTCCTTCCTTTCCGTTCGGTCTATTGTTCGACGAACGGCAGCGGTTCGTGCAAGATTTTACGCCTCACCCGGTAGTTCGATCGGATCGTTCGCCGTTCGCCGAGCGAACGTGTTTCCGAATGTTGGCACGAACCGAACAATCTGATAAATGGCTTGCCCGGCGGTATTTAAGACTTCGGATTGATCTTGTTACGAACAGGTAGGCGCCTTGACGGTCGAAGAATGCCAGGCAGTATCTTTTATTAACCACCCGCTTTCCGTCACTATCTGTATTCCGGTAATTGCCCATTACGATGACCATCGTAAAATTCTAATCCGCGGCGCGACGATAACGGGTCGCGATATAAAAACAAGCGGCCGATTATATCATAACGAAATGGTGGACTGCGGATGCGCGAGTTGAGCGGTTGTCATGACATCGGTTGGCATTCGAGTTAAAACCCATCTGACGTCTATGTACCTGCCGAATGCTATTCCCTTCTCTCTTTGTTATGATCGTGACGTTTCGAGAAGAAAACACATATACGCGTATACGGTGTCCGTCGGTGTGACATCCGCTTAATTCAGGACAGTACAAAAAATTACCTCAGTCTCATTGTAGTAGGTAGGACAGGCAAAAATGGACAGTCATTTCGTTACCTTCGTACTTTTTTTGTAGACCACGTTTATAATTAGCACCGCGTAAACATACGTACACACATGGGCGCGTATTTCGCCGACAAAATGCGAGCAAGAAAGCGAAACGGGCGGGCGCAGGGAAATTTTTGTTTGCGCATTATCGATAAACCGTCACTCCGACTTCTGGTGCAGCATCGTTCGCCGCCGTTGGCTGGCAAGGTTGTGCCGTGGAATTGGATTAATTATCACCGTCTCTTATCCTGTTTTGTCAAGCCCCGTTCGAGGCCACTTCCCCGTGCCGGACTTCAGTTGTGTGCCTGTATCAAAACATTATTGCCGGAGTCTTAACCGCGTCAGCTCACTTCGTCGTCGTCGTCGGCGTTGTCGTCGTCGTCGTCGTCGTCGTCGTCTTCGTTATCAGGAGCCGATAACGGAGGCGGCCCAAGGCCGAAGCCGCGGGATAATTGGCCAAAGTCGTGTCTCGGCATTGTGTAATGGCCCAGGGATAACCTCGGCGAGTCGGCCGGATGATTTTTCAAAATCTCTCCGCGAAGCGGCTCTCTATTGTTTGTTGATCCCCCCCCACCCTGATTCTGGGGGACAAAAAGGAGGAACGTCGAATTGCCTCTCTGTATCAGCGCGCAAGCGACGAGAAGGGAATGAAGAAGCGTCTCCCGTTTATCGTCGTATCGTTTATTGACTCGACGCACATCTTGTATTTTTAACGCGCAAATGAATTAATAAGCCCTCGAGGACGCCGAGTGAGTAAGTTTGACGTCGACGCCGGCGCGAAACGGCAGATGCGAATCGGAATCCAAAAAGGATCTTACGATGGGATCTTACCCGGCGCAAATTGATCTCGGGAACGGGTTTCCGAGCGAGCCAGCTCCGAAGCTCGTTAAATTAGCAAAATATTTACGAACGACTGCCGCTACTCATTCTTCGCGATACTTTCGGGCCCCGTAATCTCAGCTTTGCGCGCGCGCGCGCGCAGAAAATATCTGTGCGACGTTAATATTGCGAATCGTATCGTTTATTCTCGTACGGACAATCCGTATTCCCCGGCTGGCGAGGGTAGCAGGGGGAAGTGTACGCTGAATATTGACGAGAGGAAAAGAGAGCGATGAAAGAGGGAAAAAAAGGGGGGAGGGACAGGGAAAAAATCGAAGCCATCCTCGATGCGGAGGAACGAGGCCGCTGATTCTTAAAATCTTCACGAACGTCGCCTCCATTGTTGGCCGCTTTAAATCGCCTCTTTATACCTGCCAACTCTGAAAAGAGTAGAGCGATACGTTCCCAACCCCGACCGCCAGGTGTTCCTCCTTCCACGTTCGACCCGTAATGAATTAATGAGCCGGGCCGAAAATACGAAGTGCGTACATTCGTTATCTCGACGACGAGCGGTCGCGTCCCATTTGGCGCGCAGGAACGATTGAAAAAGCGGTTTGCGGTGGCAACGATGCGCAGTGGTAATCAGCAGATTGCACCACCGGCTGTCTACTTCATTAAGAATTAATTTTTCTGCGCAATGACGTCCGCGCGAGAGCCGATCATTGCCGAGACCTTCGTCAGCGTCGTAATATCGAAACGCGCCGGAACGCGTGCGTTTGGACGCGGACTGTCACAACTGACGTTTTCGTGGGACATTCTCATCTAGCGATTAAGGACGAGCAATGTCGAAAATTAATCCGTTCCTTCGATTCTCTTGCCGAAGAAAAGACATGTGCGAGCACTGGCGAACGCGCGAACGTTAGGGATCGTCCCGGTGTTCCTCAATAATGTTGTTTGTTGGCGTTCGCCTACGCAGACGTCTACGAATGTCTACGAAGGTCTGCGAGTGTCTACGAGCGTCAACAGCTTCGGCCGTGGATATCTAGAAAGACTTGAAAATCAGGCTCTCGGCCAGATCGCGGATGCCAGACGGTCGCCCAAAATGCCGATCGTCCATCGTTGAACAACATTGTTGATCGGCCGTGCAACAAGGTTCTCGATCAATTTGACTCTCTGGCGGCGTCTAGCCGAAGGGAATAAGTCACGCCGAAGGATATTCTCCACGATGATGGAAATTGAGACTGACCACTGTTGCAATGCGATTCGCGATGGTGGCAGGTTTAACAAGCGGATCGCTAAAGCACTTCTTGTCACTCTTTTTCGCCGTATCGCGCAGCAAACTTGTGCTCAACCCATTACCCGCCAGAATTAAAAACATAAAAAAAATAAAATAAAATTAGCTACAAATTTAGAAGTTGCAGTTATTAAAAGAAAACAATTTGAAAATGTGTCCCAAAAATGGAACATTGGCGGATAGAGGGTTAAAATCGTGAGCTTAGGTTTATCGCTGTCCGAACGGAACGTGGAGTATTTTCGACTAGAGTCGAGTGTAGCGACGAACGTATCAGCGGCCAGCACCTTCTAGCCTTCCGTAGATCGCCGTCATCTACTCGATCGATTCTGCTCGCACTCGGATGGCACTCTACGACTATTTATAAACTCGAGCGTAGATCGCGATCGGAATATAACGCCGATCAAGCCTCTCGCAAGTTACGCGTACGGTCGGTCACGTACGTTCGCTCCTACGTACGTACCAAAGTACACGAATCTCGAGTTGTGCTGAATCATTTCCTCTTGTCGGCCGATTTCTGCCGCAACGCATAATAGGTTGTCGTCGGACCGCCTTCGTTTCCTCGCCATTCGGTAAATATTAATGACGATAACGACCGGAACGTTTCCTCGACGACGCGCATAAATAATCAAAACTGTTACTTATCAATCTCGTACTCAACGATACGCTCCCCGGACTCCATTGGCGGGACAAAAATCATTTTTCCGAATGCGTCCGACAGCTGTCGCTTCCATTGAACGATTCGAATAAATGAATGCGTGCATATTGAAAATACATTATCCCGATAGAGTTTCAGCGGTCAGGCAAAAATGACCGGGGAATAAATTTGAAGTGACAGTCGACGGCGGTAGAGTGCAGTACGATGTTTATGTATTATTTTAACGAAACATATGCGTCATCGATGGTCGGGTTAATTAAAATTTCGCGGTTGAGCCCAGCAATAAACGTTAATACGCGCTTCCTTATGTCCTCTGAGACAGCGCTGATCGCGTTCGGATCTTTCGGAAACTGTGAGAAAAAAAAAGCCGCGCTCTCGTCAAGGTCGATGACGACACGGCGCCCGTTTTACCGTGGATCCTAGTAAAAAATGGACAGCTGGATTGAATTAACGAGAATCTCCGTCGGGCCGTGACGTAATCCTTGCTGAGGGCGCGAAGAGTCGATGTTGGCGGGGGAGTCTGTTTGTACGACTTGTGACAGATATTCTTCTACTTACAACGGTCTGGCCGAAGAAGCAAAGGAGATAGATTCGACGAAAAGAAGGACAATAGTAGCGCGATGAAGCGAAGATCACCTGTGCTCAATCGAAATAGGTGGGATTCACTTTTTCTCGCATTGAACCGTATCAGCGATTCCCAATAAACGTTCTTGCTGTTTCTGGCTCTCTGATCCGACAGCTAATCATTAATTTTCCACTTTATCCGTCGGCGGTGAAACAATAATTCTTTCAAACAGCATCCATCGGTGTATGCACTTTGTTCGCTCGAGCCGACCGCCAAGGTTAAATGTCCAAGTACATAAGGAATCGGACACAATTTACTTCTTGTACATCTTCGTGTCTCATTCTTTGTTGTATCCCCCCCCCCCCCCCCCCCCCCCCCCCTAGTCCGTATTCTCGGTTTCGTCTTTCATTCCTCCAGTAAAGCTCCCTCGTTTATTCCCGCCTGACCCACATTCCCCGCTCTAACTTATGTCAAGGCATAACCATTTTTTATCAGTACCCTAGTTTTGAAATTCAGAACTCCGCTCGTTTCACGTATTATTTGGTCGAGACACAGTGCGAAGGGGGGGGGGGGGGGAGGGGGTAATAAACGGTGTGCGAGCAAGCAGTGTGTATGAGAGACGAGGCAAGAAGGCATGAAGATACGCACTTCATAAGCCGATAAACAAAGAAAGGACACGCATATATTACGCGAGCGGCATGACGTAATATGTCCAACGTATACCTAACTCGCTCATAGCACACGGTGTCGTGCTGCTTATTCGCGAAGCTGACAAGAATCATTGATACATGCGATCGTACGAATTACACCCTCGAACGTCCTCGATAAGTAACGATACAGATCGTAGGAAGGAGCGCAGAAAATTGTTGCCCTCGCGACACGACGATTTCAGTCCTACGTGACCGACTAACGAAATTTCGATCCGCCCTCGGCGAAACAGTAGAATCCCTCACCTTAATTGACGTAATTTGATTCGGTCGTCACGCCTTTTCGCGGGGTCGCCATTTTTAGCCTATTTCATTGGCGAACGATCCCGTTCCTGCGTCTGCTCACGTGCAAAATTCCCATTCAGACAACTTTGTTCGCCGTAAACAATCGGCGACACGCGTGGCCGTGTGAATTTTTAGCATTTTACTTTTAACCCGTCTCGGGGGTGGGAGAGTGAGAGAGAGAGGCGACAATTTATAAACTGTCAGCTAATTCGATCCTTCCCGTCCCTTGAGCGCTTATCGTGGCTTAGAATAGAACGATGCTGTCCGCTCTCTCCGTCTCTCTCCCTGCAAATGTTCGATATTTGTTTACGTGCCGATCGTCCGCGACATCCTGTAATAACCTTTGATCATCGGCAACGCTTTCACACGTTTCGATTTAATCCTTCCTGGATGGGCGCGATACTATTAGTACTAATGGCGGCCCGTAGATTCGACGCGCATTAACGTGCATCCGCGCATGCAACAATAATTGTCGATAATAATTCCTAGCTTACGGAGAGAGACTTGAATCTGTAATTGCGCTCATGCCATTTTGTGAAATCGTGCAAAATGTCAGGTGCATTCGCGTAAAATGTACATGCGTCCGATAGAAGTTTTGCACGCGATAACCGATTGCTTAGATAGCTCAATTTAACTTGAAATGAGAACTTGTACTTGGAAAGAATCTAGATAAGTACGATTAAAAACACAAACAATTGAAATTACTAGCGTTTGGAATGTGATGAAGGCACGAGCTGTGCTCTTAACGTACAACATATTTATTTTTGTCAAAGTTTTGCGCATGATGCTGCCAACCGATGTCTGAGACGATGTTACAATATAAACATCTTTCCACGTCGGGGCGTGATCGACATAATGGAACGTGATATTATAATGCCGTTTGTCGCGAGGGCGGCGCGAAAGCCTTTTGTGCAGCGGGCAAACGAGCAGAAAACTTAGTCGACCGTTTCTCCATCCCTTCAGGGACAGTTTGCCTTTCTGGACAGACGCTTTTCTTAGACGAACTTACTACTTATCCGGGGAATTCATCGAAAGTTGGGAAGATCGTTGACAGTTCCAGCGGTTGCCAAGGAAAACGTTATTAAATTCGAGTGTCTTCGGACGAAGACGTGTTGCATATTCCAACGATGAACTGTCGTCACTCCCTGATGCAACAAAAACAATGATTGACACGACATACTGTACTGTAAACAATTTTTTTTCCGACAACGGTTCGACATATTCAAATTAATTCTCGTTACAAGCGCTTATACGTACTTAACTGTTTCGAATAAGTACCTTTTCTGGAAAATAATTTAATTTAACTTAAGGGTAAGAGTTCTTGTATTACCGTATATAATAATTGATTTTACCTAATTAGTCCAATTCGAACGAATATGAAAGACTTATAGAAAGGCCTAATTATACTGTTACAGCAACCCGAGGGCGTCACGGAACATGGCAGAGAAACAGCGTCGCGACAATCTCAACACAAATATCTCGACGATGGCCGCCCTGGTACCGACCGTCGCCGGAAGTTCGCGAAGGATGGACAAGATATCCATCCTGAGGCTGGCGGCCGCCTTTCTGAGGACACGATACAGTGAGTAGAGAAAAAAGGTTCAATGCCCTACGTCTTTCTTAACCGATCCGCGCCGATTAAAAAAATTGTGCTCTCTCCCAAGTGTCTTAACGCTCTAAAAGTCAATAAACATCGCAATTATTTTCTTGAGGATAAATTATCCGCAGGATGGAGTGCGAGGTTCCTCGAACTTTTTTCCCCAGACCGCGCAAGGTTAATTAAAACGATTTGACGATCAGAAGCGTATCGTCGGCAATGACCGGGAGACGCTCGTTAATGTCGTGACGCACATGTATGTCGCACTTTAATAAGCGCCGGACGTTTATGGGAAGCGACGGTAATACACCGTCCCGGGAGCGGTTCGTTAACAGCAATTTATCGTTCATTTTTCAGCGCTTGGCCGCGGCAACGCCGATTTCCTTCCGCGACAATTTAACGAGGTCGATCTGGAGCAATACATCGTCGACGTGAGTATATTTCATTTAACATCATTGCTCCCCCTCTCCAAATGTGTCGCATCAATTCCCGATTGCAACGATCGGCCGAGACACTGTCAAGTCCCGATTCTCTCATTAACTCTGTAAAGCACCGCTCGTGTTTGGACTCAAAGACGATTTCAAGATCGGGAAAAAATCAATTGTTTTTCATCGTTTCTTACAGTTATCTATATGTTCGAAGTCATAAGTTCGCAAACAATGTTTTTTTCCCGCTTTCACTCAATCATTCCTGATTCCACCGTGATCATCTGTTCTGCCCGCACTGCCTGATTCGCGACGGTCGTGCGAAACAATAACGATCCCTTTGAAATTCTCCGCAGAACCTCATCGGTAGCGGGGGTTTCTTCATCGTAGTCACCACCTCGGGCAAGATAGTCTACGTCAGTCGGCAAGTGGAGCAACAGCTAGGCCACGCTCAGGTAAGCTCCATCATCCTCGTCGCACACCCACGCGCGCAACAACAACAACGACAAACAACGAAACCGACGAGGGCGATGCCGAGCGCATCTTCACCCCGGCGAAAGAGACATACCTTCGTTATCCCACGTATCCGCTCCCCAGCTCGGCTGGGAGGGCAAAGAGGGTTCGGTTCGGTAGGCAAAAACGTCAACTGCACTCAGCTCGCGTTTTCATTGTCATTTGCGAAACGATCGTTTCACTCCCGTCCTCTTCTTTCCCTCCTCTCTAATTACCTCTGCTTTGAGCGTACCTAATAAATTGGCTAGCCGGTGAGAGGTGCTCTCGGATGCTGGCGAGAGATAAATTCAGCGGTGCCAAGGGCTGGCGGGGAGGAGAGGGGCTGGAAAAGGTAACAGAGGGGAGCGGAGAGTGGGCGGAGCGATGCGGACAGAATGGAAGCGCGGACCGCAACTGCAGTTGCAGCTGCAAACACGACCTACCTCGTGCTGCAAAGGGGTTAGGGACTATCGATCAAATGAGTGCGTGCAACGCAAACACGCTGCCATGGAAACGGCCGTGCACCCTCGGACCCTTTTACCCACACCCACCCCCTCCTCCTCTACCACTCTCCGCCTCATACTCTCTTTATTCTACCGCCGTTTCTCACTGTCACACTGCGATCCCTCCCTACCCCCGCCCACCCCCAATCAGCGACCGCAAGTTTGCGCGGCGTCTTGAAGTTCGGCATCGCTCCGTCGAATTCGATGCGTCGATCGGCGTCGTTCGGCGTCGTTTGGCGTCGATCGACGTCGAGCTTCGTCTAAGACCGCCGAGGAAAGAAAATTTTCTCCTGCCAATGACGAGGAATGAATCTGCGTGGGCCGATGGGTTTGTATCGCGTTGGCGTGTGGTCTCTTATCTACGAACGAGATGATAAGGGGCGGACGAGAAAGTAAGTCGTATGACCGACGGTTTTCGCAAACTCGACGGACGAACGGCAGGCAGTCATGGGATTAAGTGTGCGAAAGGATTTGGGGTCGATACATATTGGTATCTATTGCTGGAACGCACCAGGGAAGGGGAGAAGGGGTGGTAATAGATGTGACTGGTCGCGTTCGGGGTGGAAAATGTTTAGGTTCCGTCCGATTGCGGGGAAAGACGCGCGAACAGACGACGAAGAAAAAGCGGAGAGATTCGGATGTCGCGCAACAGGAGAATAGACGGTCGGAAGGATCCTGGAGATTGAGAGATCGTCTGAGGCGAAAACGGAGCGTTGGGATCTTTTGCGAAGGATTGCCCTTCGCGTAGGGCGCGCATTGTGGCGATTTTCAAAGGAAAGGCGGCTGGGTGGCGTAATCTCGCGAGACCCTCTTTGCCCTGCCTTTTTGCGCGTAAGGCTTGCCGCCTGCAGATGGATAATTGACCGGATCGATACGGTGTAACGAGGATCTCGAGCGTCAATGCGAATTTCAACTTCGAGAGCGTTCGAGTTTGACATATTTTTTCCTATATTTCGTTAGTCGCCTTCTCATTACTGCGGCATTGTAAATTTTCTAACGTTGAAGCTTTTGCAAGGTATGCGAAGTGAACAACAAGTAAAACCTGTATGTACTCTGCTCAGGTTGAAGGCTATGAAGTAAAGTCTTCTCAAGATACAGTCATCGATGTTCGATAAGGTGGTGGAAATATAGCGATAAGTTAATTCAGATCGATACTGGAGGAATTAGTGAATCTGTCCGTAACTCAAGGTGGACAAAAGTTGGCCGCCTATCGGATCAAGTAGAAACGGACTGCATTAAACCTCGTCGATACAGATATTAATACGTTTGACGACGGTTTACCAATTCAACGGTCAACCTAACGGGCCGGAAAATTACGCCGTATGACTTTTGCGTAATACGCGAATGAGTAGCCATTGTTCGAGTTCGTCGATTAAGGCGGAGAGTCGAAAATGAAAAAAGCGGAAACAAAGTTGTCGCCTCGTTCATTAACGCGGTTCCGCATTCGATGCTCTACATTCAAATTGTAACGATAATTCGACACGTTCCGCGTAACGAGCCGACTGTTTAGAGTTCTTCCGACACTGCGTTAAGAATGGCGGAGGCGGCGGGATAGAAAGGTGCAGGAACGGAGGACTAGGGACGGGAATGGCGGTATATGGAGTTGTTTGCGCGGATTCCTCTCCTTTTTTACGAAGACACAATCAGACCCGTATTGTTCCGAAGGAGAAACTCCCCGCAGCGAAAACGAGCCAAGCCGCCGACGGTGCACCACTCAAATGCGATCACCGTCGATGAGGCTGCATGGTTCAAGACTCGGCATGCAGGCGGATTATTTTAGAAGAATATTTAACAACGGCAAAATTAATACCGCTTCAACGCTCGGTCCCACCGATCACTCGGACATTGAATAATTTCGATACGCTCGCATACATATTAATCTTGATAAATTGCGTGTAATGGAGAACTTGTTGAAAGAGGAGATTGAAAGTTGACCCCGTTCGAAGCAACAATATTCGCTGCCACGATGCATTAAAGGTCAATCTTATAACACGGTTGAATCTGATTCCAACGTCGGCATAGTAGCATCAGTATTGTATTGTGCAAGATTGAGTGAGAAAGCTTACTGCGCATACTACGTTCAAATTAATTCCACCGCTATAATTACATATTCTCACTGCGAGTTGAAGAAATTCGCTAACGCGCATTTCATTTACCGTAGAACGCTACTCTGTTGATTGCAGCACGAACTACTGGGACAGTCGTTGTACAACTTCATTTACCCCGAGGACCACGAAGAGCTGACGCGGAACATTACACCTGACGAGTATCAAAGTCCCGTTTCGTCGACGACTCTTCAAATCACGGAGGTGGCCGCGGCCGATAACTCGAATTCATCGGAGGACGGTGCGGCCAGCATGGCCGAGAGACGGCCATTCCGCGAGCAGAGACGAAACTTCAAGCTCCGAATGTCCCAGCGCACCATCTCCAAACGGGAGCACACTCAATACGAATGTCTTCATATATCAGGGATGCTCAGGTTGGCCGATGCCTGTCGGAATCTCGAGTCGAATCCAAACAGGGCAAGGCATCGAGGTGAGTCCCTTTAGACGTCCCTTGTTATATCCACCGCAATGTTATCTCAGCTATACGTCAGGAACCGAGTTTATTTACGTCAACCTATGTTTCACGTTTTCTTTCATCTATCAATCTGAATCTTGTTCGCGGACGACGCGCTAAAATCTATCTTTAAATATAGACACCTCGATGAATCGACGTCGGGCAATGCCGATTATTCACTGCGGGAAATTCCTCGATGACAGAAATCGTTTCGGCGAAATTGTTGGGTGTGCGTGACTTTGCTCCCTGCTACCGACGATCCTCGGTATCGAGTAACGCAGTGATGTAACGGACTCGGAAGTTTCTGCTCGATCGATGCCGCCCCGGCTCTTCGTTCGCGGACGAAAGCTGGAAGTCTCCAGCTAGCTGGGCGTGCGTAGACTCCTGGCGCGCGTAGCAGTCTGTTTCGAAAGCCGCGTAGAATCGCAAATATTTACCCGAACCGCAGATTTAAATTTAGAACTCCGCGCGCCAACGGACCTCGCGCAGTAAAAAGGTGTAGGCGCAGAGTCATCGTTACAACGTCGCTCGATCGTTTAGATTGACTCTGACAGTGATCCCGCGGCGATCAGACTCAGATTAGACGGCGTGTTTTAAACAAGCGGAAAAATCAAACTCCGACTGTCTTTGCCGTTCGAGTTAGCCACTTCCAAGGCTACGGGATGACGATACAAATCTTTACCGTTTTGCTCGCGCGTTATTTCTAGTCTCTTCACTATCATCCGTGCAATTAACACAGTTCCTTTGTCGGTTTCAGTCAAGAACTAGAAATAGCTATTTAGTTTGTTACGCGGCTTCATCTTGTTCGTTATGTCTCCTTCACGTTTAATTCCTTTACAGAATTATCCGGCACGAAGAATGACATTGTGTTCGTGGGCCTGGCGAGGTTACCAAATAAGCGGCCACTGACGGAGCTCTCGATAATAGACGCGAATAAGGACGAGTACGTTACGCGACATTTGGTCGACGGCCGGATCATCTATTGTGATCATAGGGTATCCGTCGTGGCAGGATATCTATCCGAAGAAGTGTCCGGCCTGAGTGCGTTCAGTTTCATGCACAAGGATGATCTTAGATGGACCATGATGGGATTGAGGCAAAGTTAGTGAAAGTTACCGTCTGGCACATAATGGCGGTATCATATTAATCATCGATGTTTTTTTTTTTTCTACAATTATTTCATAGTAATATTCGTTTCACAGTGTACGATCGCGCGGAGACGTGCGGATCATCTTGCTATAGGCTGCTCTCCAAAACCGGTGAATTTATTTACCTACGCACACACGGCTACCTCGAATACGACAAAGACACGCAGACTGTCGTCTCGTTTGTCTGCATTAACACTCTGGTATCGTAAGTATCCGTACAATAATAGCAGGTTATCCTTTTCTTTAGGAATATCTACAAGTTGCCCCAAATATGTTTACAGGGAGGAAGAAGGTATCGAGCTTGTGAAAGAAATGAAGGAACGGTTTTCGGCAACAGTGACGGGAACGACAAGGGCAATGATACAGCATGCGACCGAGGAAATCCCATTTGACATGGTGAATTTAATTAATAAACCTTACAACAGATTTTAGACACTCGCGGAAACTCAATCTTTTTTATGGTTAAAGAGATATTATCCCATTCGCAAAACTTGTCTGCGCTCGTTCAAGTTTTTGCGCTTTCACGTTCAATCCGCTAATAACGCTAATCTCGTTGACCTTAGGCATCAGACCAGCAACGTCCAAATTCAAAGGGCAGCTTGGAAGACCCATCCCAGTTGGAGGACGCCATTACGCACCTAATTAGCGACCTTCCCTCGCCAGCCGTCTCAGAGGACCGACTCTCACCTTCGCCAATGCCAAACGCTCAATTCGCCAAGGCGGCCATCTTCTCTCAACGCTTACCCCCGGCTGCGGCGCAAGCCAGTAAAATTGGAATAAAAAAGATAGACCATTACCTCGTACTCCAAGGCAAAGGGAATCGGACGCCAAAGCAGGAATCGCGATCGGACTCGGTCAAGTCGGAAAGAGGTAGCCCAAGTTCTATGAGTATGATCGACGATGTACCAGATAAGGTTGTTTCAAGGGGCAAAAGGCTGGAGGGTGAAAGCTCCTCAGAGTCAGGCAAGATCATGCACGAGCTTATGCCGGAGACCTGTCAGAACGGAGAGGCATCGGGGACGACAGTGACGAACGATGCCGATTTGCAGCGAATCAGTTTGGACTCGCAGAGCGTGATGCCGAGCGAGAATTTGCAGCAGAGTGCCGAGGACGCGCTACAAACGAATACAACGGCGTGTAAGGTGAAGATAGAGCAGGCCATCGAAATTCTACGGACGTTGGAAAAGCGGGAGCCGGTGGTGGGATACATGCAAAACGGTACAAACGGGTCGTCGGGACTCGGGCACGCTGATGCGAGCCCGAGTCAGTTTCCGTTGAAGCGATTGTGCAGTGACGATGACATTCAGACGGCTTCTAAGAGACGACATAGTGACTATGCTCAAGCGGATGGTGATAATCAGAATGTGCCCTACGGTAATTTTGTGATCGAAAGTGAATTCCAACCAGCCGACTTCGGTCAGTACAATCGGGTGCATCTACAAGGCCTTCGGAACGCGGAGTCGCCGAGCTCGAGTCTGCATGAGATCGGCGAGGAATATCAACAGTTAGATCCTACTCAGCCGCTGGTGGCGAATGTTGACGGTGATCAGTTAGCCGATTTGCAGGACCTCAAGGACGACACGCTGCTCAGCCCAGGCCTGGACGCAAATCCAGGTACAGCAGTAGTAAGAACTACTCTCCTGACCAAGACCGACAATCAAGTAAAGTCCCCAAATTTTGTTTACTTTCGTGAAATGACACTTTGTTTCTCTTACTTATTGATACGCGGATAATTGAACGATTATTCCCCCATCTATATTTTTTATTCTTTATACGACGTACTGAATACACGACATTTCGAATTAGTTACGGAAACAGGGATCTGTAATAAAATGTATTTTCCCACTGAGCATATCTAACAGATATTATTTTCTTTTATGTTTTTAGATCTCATGATGAAGATATTTGATGATCTACGGCCTGTGATGACCTTCGAAAGTGAGTGCTTAATGTTGCAAACATTTAAAAAAATGTAGAGTCGTAACAAATATTAAACTTTTCTATGTTTCCCCAAATGTGTTGTAGGATCCTTTACCAATATGAGAGCGCAACAAGCAGCAGCCGATGACGTAAGTTATCAAGATTTATGTTGCAATACTACAACCGACTACAGTGATTGTTACATTGCAGCAAGCAGTCAGTGAGGAAATAAGGAGAACTCACATACAGCTCGCGAATAGTATGGCCTTACGAGAATCCCAATTCAGTATGCTGGCGCGCGACCTCGATGATCCGGCTTTACAGGCGCAAAGGGAGAATTTGACTCAACTACAAGTAAATATAATTCAATTCCTTCTATTGGTTGCATACAAAACACAACATTTTGCCTAAAGGAGCAGTCCATTTTTCATTAGTAAACTCTTCGTTTCAAGTATAAGCAACAGAGATAATAGCTTTATACAAATTTTATTTGAATTGGGTAGTCAAAATAGTGGTAAAGTATAAGTGAACAATTTGGTTTTTTATGATAAAATGATCGTAGCAAACTGTCATGTAAAATCTATATTGCAAGTCTATTTGTGAATATTTACATTTGTCGTGTTCAATTTAAATCTGTTCACTTGACTCAGGTACTTATTGTATACATTATTGCCTTCGCTCATTATTCATACAGCAAACATTTGCATGTGCTTCATTGTATACAGTATCTCACCGAGCACTTTCATCGCTTTGATTTACTCATTAATACGGTTATTTTTAATTGAGCACGTTTCTATGTAAATCTTGTATACCGATTTACAGGCAGAGCACAAAATCCAAAAGCAGATTTTGAAAACATTGCAACAAGATCACCACAATATGCAAGTGAACGTAAAGCATAATATTGGCGTGTGAAGTTCAAATTGAGATTGACTGTCGCAAATTGTCCCCTGTACAAGAATGCTGAAATAGCGCCAATGGGCCTGGAAGCAAAGCAATTTGAACATGCCAGACCTTCGGATCCATTCTTGAGATCATCAATTATTGACGAAGAAAACGAGCTTTAAAAAATTACTTTACCTTCGATAGACTGAAAAACGGTCGGCGCGTGTGCAATGTGTGCATTAGAATTTTCACCGAAGCAGAGTTCGTTCCCATAACTTTCGGAATTGCTCAACGACACAGATTCTCGATAGGAATTACAAAAGGAAGAGACTGTCAAGGTCGAGATTCCAATGTGTTTCCATGTGAACTTTCATCGTCGCGGACGTCGGGAAGAAGATGTAAGGATGCGAGTGATGGGTTTACAAAGTATGAAAAGAACTGAAAGGCGAGTACCTTCCACTGAAATTATCGTAGAACGTGTAACGCGTGTATTTTGTGCTGAGGAAACAGCCGCTTGCCCCACGATTTATTTCAATTGATGTACGCAAACGATACGTCCGATTGCAGTGGTTGAATTGAAAATGTGTCATAAGGCTAAGAATATTCAAGTACTACAACGACTGACTCTTCTAAACAGTACTCACAGTCGTACTTGGAATGGATCAGCGAATGGTGACAAAGATGAAAAATGCCCACGCTTTGGATGGATGCGAAGAATAAGTTATGTTATTATTACGTTATGTCGTTGCGATTATTACACGAAGGATCCCGATAACGATTCAGCGTAAAGCTTGTGGCACGATGCTTCGGGATCTTTCGACGTCATTAATATAGTTCGTGCTTTTGACAAACAATGAAATTTTGTATCCTCTATATTCGTTAGATAAAAGAGAGAAAATATGGGAGGATAATGTTGGGTACAGTGCGTACCAGTCGTTTTAACCGTTATTCATTACATAAATGTATGTAAAAGTTTTTTTATTCGAAGGTTTGAAAAGCATTTTGTTATGATGAATCAGATCCTTTCGACCTTGTTATCCACTCAATGGTACGTCCTGTTTGAACCAGCGATACGTATTAGACGGGAGAGAATAGAGGCAATCGATCCTTGTCGATGAAAACAATGGGGTGTCTCAATTGTTCTGATCGGGAAATCAAAATCGTTCGGCTTCTCCCTAGCACGTTCACTCATTGACTGAGATTTCTCACGAACGCACAATGTGCAATTATTGTCATAAGACCACGTAACGGGGACGGTATCGATGAATGTATAGAAAAATGTTATGAAAAAGTGAGTCATGAGAAATCGCTGATCATGAGTCAAGACGAGACAACCCACCGATTGCCACTTCCCCTCGGTACCATTGTTACGTTTATGGATGGTGGTTGAAATCCACACTAATAACTATTGAATCACAGCGCAGTACGGCGATCGACGATCGACGATCATTGCATCGCTGCGCGTAATCAATTGCAAACTGAATACGCAGCTGAGCACGAAATGAATGTGTAATTTATCGTAAAAGTGTTATGTGAGAATTTGGGGACGAGAGCGTGTCTGACGTTCGTGCGCGTGCGTGTGGTGGGAGAGGGGAGGAGGGATGGAAAGAGAAAGCGAAGGAAACGGAATGGATACAGGAGTGGAAAAGGAAATGGAAACGCACACGGCACTCGCGATGTCACAGATCTATGTCAATTTAGACTTAGACTGTCCTATGTACAGGTATATAAAGTTAGGCAGGTACTGTAAATAAAACTACCGATTACCTCGTTGATCGATAATCGCCAGATGGACGCAGAAACAGTTGTTTTTCGAGCATCGTCGTGCCGCTGTATATTATCAGGACACACGGTCTTGTCACGTGAGTGCAACGCACCGACTTCGAGATCTCCATGTACGCTATCTCTGTTCTCTTATCAACGAAAAAGGGTTTGGCCACCTTCGTCGCGACTCGTCCGTCGCAGTGCGAACAAGACCTCAACGTTCACTGAGTAAATATGCTACTCGAATAGAGCTCGCGACATATCTGATTGTACAAGGTGACCCAACCCTTTACCCACTGTGTTAGGTTTAATATTGCTAGTGCTACTATTACTACTGCTACCGGACCTCGAAATTTTATTATTATTGTCAAACTGTCAAAATAGTTCCAGTTAATTGTAAAGTTTAATATAAAGATCTTTTATTAAAATACCGAGACTCGAGTATTTGGAAAAGGACTCCTCTTCGTTTCTCATTTGTCACAGTTTGTTGAGACATCCTCTGTACTGAACATTTGTGTATACTATCTGACGTTTAGCAACATCTTCAGCCTAAAGTGTCGTTCCTTAGTTTTGTTAAAAATACGCCACGCCAACAAATTACGCGCGATGACAATTCGTAATTTAGTTTATATAGGGAACTTGAGGTATTTTTTGTTATTGAGCAGAACATCCGTACTCATTAATATACCGTAACAGTACAAATATGAAATATTGATGATTTACGAAGTACCTTAATTTCGCTATGTTATAATCTCTAACCGTACTTTATTCGTTTATACTCGCGCCATTAATTAGTGGTATTATCATTATTACTTGAGTCTTGAACGGTAGTGGAAGACGAAAAATCGAATTTGGCCAATGTCGGTTTGTTCAACTAAACTCTAGACACAGAGATAAGCATACTCGAAACACTTATATTGTTATTCATGATTCAAGACTCCTCGTGTCATCTAATTGATCATGAAATGGCCGGACGTTGATCGAAAAATTGAGAGAGTAGATTACCAAACGGGAATTGAGAAATGATACGATATCGATCTGGGTTGAGTTTTTTTTCATGCCGTGGGTGTGCGAGAATGAATCCAACCTGTCCTCGTTATCGAGTACAAATGTTATCGAGAGCCGATCACATCAGAGTCGAACCGATCTCCATCGCACGCTATCCAGTTCCCATGGTCTTATAGTACAAAGAGCAAGTCGAGACTGTCTGTGTTCATTGTACGCCCGAGCGACCAGAATTGGCACTCCTGAACGAGGAGCTATGTAATATCGTTCAGGACGGTTTTCTAATGTACTCCGCTGTAACTTTGTCTTGGTTGCCGAGCCGACGGATATGTTAAGGACTGTTCACGTACAAAAACAGTTTATTCTACGTTCTTGAATATCGGCCAAGAGAGAATGAGTTTACTTGCCACGTATTTTTACGAGCACTGTTTTGCGAACTAATAAAGATTGTTATTACCGATATAGGCGTGACCGGAAGTCATCTGGCTGGCGGATGAAAAAAAAAATGTTCAATTTCGTAATTGGCTTAATTTTACTTGTAACTGCGGCCCGCCAGTAGAGACGCATTGTAATTATTTTACTGTATTTTCATTTCTATTGTTTTTAGAATGCGTAACAAAACATGATGAACTGTTTGATAAATTTTATGACGATATACTGTTAAGTTTATTGAGTTAAATATGGTTGAACAGGGAGAGAAATGGATGACATTGTCAGACAATAGATCATCGTTTATTGAAAATATGTCGGTAACGTTTGTACAAAGGGCAACCAAGCATGATTGAGATACTTTACAGCTGAGCATTGTTTTTGCCACTCGAAAAATTATCAACAATCCCATGATAGTTGGTCAATGACAATGAGCTTCTCCATACAAAAATATCTCATCCGTTATATAATTTGCGTGTGAACATCAACAATCGGACGAGACAAATGCTCGATCGGTAGATAAAGTACGTAAGAAAACAGAGTGGCATCGTTTACAAAAAGATAATAAATAAGTTACGCCTAATTGACGTTGTGTTTAACAAATTAGATGGAAATAACGGAAAGATTGCGAGAAGTCTCAACTTTGATCGACCCAATTCGGTTACGATCATTATGCAGAATGATCGACATCGGATATGGTACGGCATGGTAGACCATCGCTCGACATAAGCAAATCGAAACAGGCAGACGGCCCTACAGAATATTATCGTACGCTATCATAAAGTTTAACTTTATAACATTTGTAAATATACTATGTTACTATGTTTTATACTCTATCGATTGCACATAAATGGCTTCTCAATTTTCTTTCTACGAATGGAAGGAGAAACAAAATGCGCGGTTTTCATGCGCGTTAATGTACATTCTCATTTGTACGCCTATATGTATATATATATATAATTCATTAAGCGTGTTACTTATATATATATGCATACATACATCAAATGAATATATATGAATAGAGTTTACGAATAATTTTGGAACAGGACGGCATGACAGATATTTCTCAATCGAACGTGTTAACATTTTGCGCCCATGTAAGTTTTGATCACGAAGGAATGCGCAAATATATTGTGTTCCAAGAAATATAAATGCAACTTGAAGTAATTTAAGTATGTAGCTTTTCGCGCATTGGCGATTTGCACACGTTTCAGTGCAAACAATCAAATCGTTGGAAAAGATGGAACATGTTTTTGCTATTTAATAGAATCGCGTTGTAATATGGTGTCAGTTCAGTGTGTGTAAAATGTGAAATACCGATTGAACCGTCAGAGGTAAAAGTCCATTTCAGAAATATCCCTTGTACAGTAAACGTATATTAGTATTCAAGCAAAGTTTACAAGGAGACCAACATATTTTTATATAAATCAAGATAAAGTTCAAGCTTACAATATCAATGATATCGGTATCCAATCTCTGTAAAATTTTTGAAAACATAGCAAAGATATAATAATGGTTACTTTCCAAAAATTGCTTACTTTCAACATTCGATTACGCAAAAATTAAAAATTTTTTTGTTCATGCAATTTCTTTCATCTAGAGGCAGAAAAGAAAACTTACTGCGATTGGATACAATGGAATATAAGTAGCATGTCAGAAGTATATACCTACTGTACGATGGAAAGAAACACGGTCGATATTGGTCCAAAAGGAAAATGTCATGCGCGATAATCCTGCATCCAAATGTATTGTAAAGGATAAATAAGGGAATTAACAAACGTATACGTACACAGTCAAATATGCATAAAAAAAACGTGCGTACGTGTGTGTACGTGTATATATGCGAGCATAAATAATGATAGATAAAAGAAAAAATTTTTAATGTAACCAATAAAGAAATATTATAATGATCGGGGATCATGTACATGTATAATTATTGTGTCAAGACTGAATTATCAAGACTTCGTAGAGGTGGAACATTTTTTGTAAATAGTACTGCCTGCAAAGAAAATATATATGTAGAAATTATATGAAAGAACGAGAAAGTTGCGAAACCATTGTCTAAATATTTTCAATCCTCACCTCAACCGTACGTCCTATCCTTTTATATATTTATTTTTTGTTTATTTTTTTTTGAACGGCATTTTTCGTTCAAATTTAATGATGTCCTGCAAAAAAGGAATTCAACCGCTGCTTTAGGGAATATTAAAGAACGCTACGAACATCGAAGGTATTAAAATTGATGAATCGTTTATTACAGTTATAGCTTATAGTGTCAATCGCATAAATACTCCTCATCGTGCAGACACAGAGCTACAGCCTTCAAATTATGTACCGAACATATTCCAGCTCGAAGTGCGAATACCGACTTTCATCGGCTTGTTTCGGTAAATTAAAACGCCCTTATTGCACCGATTTACCTCGTTGCCTTTCAACTTGAGTCCCTATTAGCCACCGTCAGTCACGGACAAATAAAAGGAAGACACACCACTTATTCTCAATGTACAAATACGTCTGTCTGTGCTTTCTCTCTTTATCTTTCTCTCTATCTTTCTCTCTATCTTTCTTTCTACCTTTCTCTCTTTTTCTCTGACTTTCTCTCTTCCTCTCTCCCATTCACATATACATACATAACACTCATGCACACATCATACAGTATTCTGTGCCTCTTACTGCCTTTCGTACGTTCACGCATACTCGATCCTTGCGTCCTTTCCATATTATGTCCTTTACGATAAAGTTATATCCCACAGATTTTACAGTTACGGTTCACAACCGGTGTAATATTAGCACGACCCGTTTATTATGCTCTCCTCCGCAGCAGTCAAGTTTTAGTATAAGTTTAATGCGAATACGGGCACGCTTAACTCCGCATATGATATCGTTGAGTATCATATAATGGGTCATACTTAACATTACGACGGCTCGAAGTCCCAGGTTTACAGCATTACACGCGCTCTCTGTATTACTGATGCCTCTATGAATATGTTTTACGCTCATTTATAGCATTGCGCGAAAGTACTGACTCTTAATGCATTCCTACGATATACCGATACCTTGAGTTGAGAGTCCCGGTGAACAGTGAACGAAGCGTGGGACAATGACGTTTTCGACAAATTGAAATGAGGAAGCTCTCTTGAAGTGAAACCCTTCCGATTTTACTCCCCCCCAGCGATTGACAATTTGTCGATTGGAGAACGTAAAATTTCTCTGTTACGAGAGCCGGTCGTACGGATGCGCGACTGCGGGAAAATAATTACGAGGGAAGGCACAGTACACGAGGCGATTTCAATTAAAGGCACGTGTAAACGTTCGTAGACGACAATTACGTGAGATATAGAGAGCCTCATTCCAACGGCAGGGAAGCAAGCGCGAAGATTTCTATTCTTTGGCCCGAACGCCGTGCGTCGCGTACTTTGCGATAGGCGAACACGAAAAAGAACTCGCGTACGATGTAAATAAGAATTACTTTGCCAGACAAGCCGTAATGTAGGCTACGAATCGATACAATACTGAACATCAAGCATTGCCCCTAAGTCCCTAGAAACGCTTCATGTGCACCGGATGCAACAAATTTCTCGCTAAGAATTGTTCAAATTGCATCGAAATCGCAATGTACTCGCAAGCGATCGCTAAAAACAAGAAGGATCGGTGTGCGTTTTCATCGAACGTCTTTCTCCGTGGGTAGCGTCAATGCGTTGAACAATGAACCTGACGAAATCGATGATCGGCGATGCTCCGACTGAGAGCAAGACAGCATATGTGTCACAATGTACCGATGAGATGTTCGTATTCGATACTCAATGACGTGATTGAAAGGATGCGAGAAACGTTTGCATCTCGATGAGAGTCACAGTCGTACACTCGACTGGATAATACCCTTACTCAAATTACTGCATATTCCAACGACTACTCTGATACTTGAAACGATTTATATTTGTATCAGGACTGCTGTCATCTAATTAACGTTACGTTTGTCGGTCGATGCGATCGTTACGGAACCCTGCTAAACGGAAACGATCAGATTTTTTTACAAATGAAGTGTCGTTACGAAATCAGGCGACGTTATTGTAGAAACGTTAGGTTTGATCCAGAGGAATCGTTTAATTGACAGTGTCACCGCGCCAGGTCTGGTCAAAATTAGAAGAGAGGTGGGAGAATTCGTCGATGACGCGCGAACGGGGCACAAAAATAAGACTTTAACGCAATAATTTATGGCCCAGACTGACTCCCTCCACGATTCCTCCAAGCTTATACGGTCACATGCATAATATATACATACGTACGTACATATACGTGTATTAATTGGGTGTTTGATTCGCGTTTATTATTATTTCATATCTACAGCTAAGGGCAGTATTTACAGGGGGGTAGGTGGCGGTGGGAATAAAGGAATGTGAGATTCTTTGCTTCGTTCCTTCTTCACTTCTCTTCCGTTGCTATCGGCGTACGAGTCTGATTTACTCAATGTATATGTCTTCTGTCGGGAAAGCAGTCTCGACGAACTTCGTGTAGAATCGATGAAAGGCTCGCCTGTAGAACAACAGTCATGTTGTTTTATGTAATAACGGTATTTTTATTTCACTTTATACGTGTATATCTATATCACGCGAATAAGTCTCGTCAAATTCTCGACCGTTCGATAGAGCACAGTTTGCTCTTAAATTCTTCGACATCCCGATATTTCATATTAACGTTTTCAAAAAAAAACGTGCAATACAGATTATTTAAATAGCTGACATAGAGATCGACAGTTAAGTATGCGGTAGCAAGATTGTCATTCAAACATAATGGAACTTGTTAATGTTCTCAAATCCAAAGTAACACTTTTCTGATAAATATAAGATTTGCAAACATTAATCAAAGGATTTCTTTAACATACATACCCAACGGATTCTGCAACCGGTCTCGTCGACTCTTGACCAATGAACACATGACAAGCGAACTTCTGCCATGTTGGATGTTTCGTTATGAACCCGAGGTACCGAGGATCACGAGGATGAAACGCACAGAAAGATACGTTCTTCAGAGAATAGAAATAATCATGACAAGGCCCTTGGCTTTTCTGTAATCACATAGAATGAAACATTACGTATCATATACAATATTAGAAACAGTAACGCGATAAAGAAAGTGGTAAACAAGGAGCACGTTATATCCAAAATTTAGTTCACGAATTCCAAGAGTTACATATTTAAAAGTAGCTCTCCAGTTAGATGACGATATACACCACACGTAGTATTAAATTCACATCCGTATCCAAGTGACCTACAAACCTACTTTTCCGTCCACCCCATGAACCACGAACGGTTAATATTTTAAAAGCGAATGTATATTGCCAACAAATTGTTCTGTCCATATCCTTGGACGGTATTGGCGCTCTACAAAGTGTATCTTGCGATGATATTGGGATTAAATGTGTTCGACTTACCCGCGGTTTACTTCTGTCCACCATTCGGAGACCTTGATCCGAGACTTCGAGGATGCAGCTCTGCGAAACAGGAGACTCCTGAGTAGAATGTCCTACGATCCTGCGCACAGCTTGACAGACAACGCCGGTGCCCTTGTGGGCGAGAGTTTCGACCGAGCCAAGGTAACCCAACAAATACCTCTCCCTCTTCACCTTCGGAGCAGATGGGTCGAAGTCACTATAATCCAGGTCAACCGCGTAAGCCGATGGAAAGATGCCTTGTCGACCCGTTCGAAGATTTACGCCTTTAACAGAATCGTCGATGCTCGTTGCAAACACATTCTACCGCCGAAGCGAAATTACTGTAAGCAGCATTAGCGAGTATAGCACTTATCGTTTCTCGTCGTATCTCATTAGGCATGAGCAAAATATACTACTTGAAACATGAGTAGTGCAGCAGAGCATGCAGTGGATCCGTAATATGCTTCGTAAGTTGGTACAGTCGAAGACTGGAATTTTGTCAGAAGTGTGAATCGACGTGAAACAGACCTTCGCACCACAGGTCGTCAGCCTCCTTCTGAACGTAGATAGGGTCGCCGATCTCCAGGTCGATCTCATCATGATGCCTCGGTAAGAACTTGTACAGTCCTCGATGCGTCGCTTCGAGCAGCTCCAGCTGAGTGAAGGGCACTCCTCCGCTTCCTTCGAGGCAGACGAAAGATTCGTACGTTTATGCACTGGCTCTAACCTCCGCTCCATGGGTCAATAATTTCCTTAAACCTCTACAACACTTTCAAATTGTCTTCGGGACGTCCGACATTACACACGAAACCTTGCTAGAAAAATGCATCCACCCTATCTAATTCGTAGGTACCTACTAACTGTCCACCCCTCAGTTACCCTCTCAGACTCTACAGTCTATCCAAGCTATGTTTGCCGAAAAGGGACTCACTATCGAAGGAAGGGAGGATGTATGTGAGAAGACGGAAACCCGTAACGGAACCGTGAATAAAAAAACATCGAACTTTGACTCGCTATCGACATTCCCGACAGAAAGCAAGTTCTGTTCCGTTTACTCAAGTATCAAGCTTCAGGAATGAGTGAGCCGTTCGATAGAATTCGTACGCAGAGCGAACTTGTCCGCGTCTCGCTAAGTTGGCATCACCTGGCGTGCTGCTCGGCGAGGCAGACTCGGTGTTCTGCAGGGTGTTGCACGGTATTGGCGATACACTCTTCGGGCCGTTATCAGGCGAGTGGGCGGTAGAGTGGCCGCTGTCGGTGGCCATTCTCTCGCTGTCCGGCGAGCTGTCTTCGTGGCGGAGCCTCGAATGACATTTTCGAAGGACGAGGTGCGGTCGATTCGAGCTAGGTCCCGAAGCTACGCTCAGCTCGTCCGCCAATGAGGATGTCTGCATCGACGACTGGCAGACGGGCAATGCTGCGAAGGCGAAGACAACGATGGCATGTCAGTTGTTACCGAATCGCTCACAGAAGGGGAGAGAGTTACATGCTCGTCATGCGTACAATTATGAAAGTCGTTTAAGCTAAGAAAGCATGGAAATTGCCGAAATTATTTGTTGCCCATTGGAGGGAGTACGGCATTTCCTTAGGCGACTTTCAGAATTAACTACGCACGTTTGGAGTTTCCGAGGCACAGCTTGCCGAAAGTTGGCCTGCGATAGGAAAGTAACCAGACCGAAGTTGTCTGTAGGAAGAAGTGTGGGTGTGAATAGTTTGTGGAAGATGTGCTTTTGTAGAGTGAGAAGAGACGGATGACGTTACAGAATGAAAAAGTGGTCCGTGTAAGCTGATGTGCCTGTCGTTAAGTCGAGTCTGTTATTTTCCTGTCACACCTTTGTGATTTGTGCCCCGCAAAATTTTCATAGGTTCACGATGCTGCAAGTGCATAATCGCTTTAATGAGAAATCATTGACTGCGGAGAAATTAATTACAGGCTTGAAAAACTTTGCATTGAAGTCTTTTAGCAAGATTCAATTATTAGAATAATGTTAATGAAAATAGCATTTAACGAGGCGTAGATTTTTTTTGCTAGTAAGCTTTACTTTTTCGGTTAGTGCGATCAACGAACGATTCAAGCGACAAGAAATCAGAACATGGAAGAGCAGCGGAAGCGATCCATTGCGTGTCGGAAGAACAACATAAACTTCAAATGCTTATTTACCGGTGACACTATTCTGACAATATTCGCTACAGCTGACTTAGAATTCCATAATTATCAGCAAAATGTATATACTTGAGAAGTAATATCCAATTAAACGACATACCGATAAATAAGATAGAGTTTAGGAACGTCAGCCTTGATCAATCGTTCATTCAACTAACGCACGTGCTGTGAACACGATCTACTAGCAACTTGCTTCGCAATGCAGTAAACTGAATCGATTAAGTATTTGGCAAAACAACAGATGCTTTGTTGCGATTCCCGGCTCACATAGCGAATTATCAACGAGCGTGACAGCGCGAGCGAAAGAGCACATCGTGACTGCTCGCAGTGTAAAATGGAATGAAGTCGCGGGTTTGTTCCTAGGACAACCGGTTGTGACGTAAGTGGATGTCATTCTGAGAGATTCTCTTTCGTTGCGGTTTACGACTCTCTGCGGTGAGATCGTTGATTTGCCGGCAGCTCAATCGCGATGAAATTAGCAGAAGGCGAACGTTGCACGTCGAGCTGCTGCAGCTCTTCGTCATTTAAATAAAATTATCAACATCAATGATCGAACCATCGGGTGAACCTAATAAAAGTCAAAAAGTATTAATCACGACATCTTTCAAACCGTTACGCAAAGCGTCCAATTCAATACACCCCTGTCTATTATTTCCATATAATGGCACAGCCATAAGTGTCCTATCAAAAACTCTCTCAGTGACAGTCGACCTCCACTTGGCATCTCACCGGCGGCCCCATTGGATCAGAGAAACAGTTCCAGGTGCGTATTACAGGTCAATCGTCAAGAAGCGGAAGCGACGAGCCCGAGGTGGAATCCGTTCACCGTGCGACAGACCATCTTACACTTTTTATTCTTGGGTATTTCCGGTAGTCTCCTACGTCTGCGTTCGATGGTTCCGCCGCTCCCGGGTCGATTTGCCGGCACGTGCTCCGGCGTCGGCCAGGAGCTGAGACTCGAGCAGGAGTCCCCGATGTCGCTGACACTGTCGCGTCCGCCATTACCGGAAGCTGTGGTCCCGCCGCCGCCGCCGCCGCCGCCGCCGCCGGGTCCGGGCCCACCCACGCCTGCCGATCGACCCCTGCTGCTCAGTCCACCGAACAAGCTAATGTCACCCAAGGGTAGTCGTGTAGTGAGCTAAGCTACCATGCCATCTGACCTTGAAGTTACGGAGGATAAAGAACCGCTTGACGCCGCACGGATTACTCATACGGCACGGACTCGAATCGATATTTGCCCTTTGATCTGTGCCCCCGGAGTAATGTGATAGAATTATCTGGCCGATCTACCGTGACTGCGTCGAGCTGTTCGGCCTGAGACCCGCTGCGAGGTACTACGTGAATCGTTATCATACGAGCCTCTAGGCGCGACAACTTGATAATCGCCTTCGAGCGGATTATCTGCCCGCTGCCTCTCGACTGGCTAAACATTACTTTTTATTCGCTTATGCAATAACTATCATCTCTGTGCGTCACCTCCCTCGCAGCGGGATGTTAAAGACACCTTACTGTTAGAAGGAATGAACTTGGCGGTGGTGATGAATTGGAATTTAAACGGAACGGGAATATTTACTTTCATTAATAGCGGCAGTAAATATTTACCGTTGCCCGGTGTGCAACGGTCTTTAAGGGTTGAACGAAGATAAGGATGTATTATTGAACGTTAATTAAAATCGTTTCCTTTCCTAATAAATTGCATATGTGTTAGAAGAGGAAATGAGAGAGAGTTAATTTGAAACGACGCGAGCGCATTGAAGTGGATTATCAGGAGTGTTAATAAAATCGTAAATGCTAGATTATCGTGATATAACATATTCACATAACAGATATTAGATGAATATGGCACACTTACGATGTTACCAACCTAAAGTCACTGTCAGCGACGATCGAACAGTGATGGTCAACATCCTCGCTGTCATCGGCCGACGTGTGCCCGCTCTGATTGTCATGCCGATGAATGACTACGACGTCCTCGTCCTCGGAATCGACCTGAACACCTTCGCAGGATCTTCCAACCTCTCCGTCGCTTCCTTGCGAAGAGGTGGGAGAATCATCGATCATCACATCGTGAACGAGTCTGCAAGAACATTCGCAAACATACTGCTATATTATGACATCGTTCCTCATGTCCATTGAACAGTCTTTATAGTCTGACATTGACAGTTTAGTATAGAGAGCGTGGGGTATACTTTTGCGACTACGGAACCGTTCAATTTACCGATATAATCTTCGCTACGCAAAATTACGCATTGTCCTACTGACGTCATGAACGTCGACAGGTTGCAACGTGCATGACACAAGCCAGCGCTAAATGCGTTCTTATTGGCGGGCGAAGAACGTGTCCCCAGGTCAACCCACTTTCAGCAGTATCCTTCGAATCTCAAAGGGGGCCCACAAGCACAGAATCCACTCATATCGAATGCGAGTAAATGGGCATCGTTCCAGCGGGAAATAGTTCTACGCGTCTCTTTCCCTATTCCGTACATGATTCGTTCGCTCGAAAAGTGGATCAGACCTCGAGTGGCGCAACACACTTGGAACTTCGGGAGAGCGTCTCGTCACAAGTGTTTCCGCTCCTCAGCGGTGTCTATTTTGCACGGCATAAGATCTCGCCCAATCGCAGAGAGCGAAAGGGTTCCATCGTGAATTTTTCCGCGAAAAGTATTGCAGCGATTAGGCTCCATCGTTGCGAAATCGATGACCTTTCCCAAAACGATGACACAGTTTGAAGACCGTCCCGGCCGACTCAAAGCGGACCAATCAAATTCATGTGTCGACGCTCGCCTCTTTCGATTACCGTTCGTCGGCTAACGTACGTCTCATACACGTGCTAACTCGACTATTGTTATCGTCATATTCGACACATCTCGTCAGTTGCAGCATAGTGGATATTAGTTAATGAATGAGACCGAGGATCCATCCTAGTAAAAGCTCAATTAATCGGCAAAACGATTTAAACCTGGCATGGTCCATTGCCCACTCGAACGTCGATCGCTGGGAACGAGTAATCGTGAGTGACGATTAGATCGAAAATAAATGCTCTCACCACGTCAGACAGTTCCGTATTGATTTCGTTCCATGCGGCTGCAAAAACTGGTTCAAGAGCCGCCACGGACGAATTTAATGTACGAAACTGCGCGAAATGTCCCAACGCGGCAAAGCGACGCGAGACGAGACCGATGCCATTCCATTACGTTGAATGTAACTCAGACGCAGAGATGAAATATGAAAAAATAATTACTTGACTTTATCAATTGACCGAAATTGCTACCTCCATCTGCTGCGACTCCGCGAAACAACG
Organism: Anoplius nigerrimus; assembly: GCA_914767735.1. Classification (NCBI taxonomy): domain Eukaryota; kingdom Metazoa; phylum Arthropoda; class Insecta; order Hymenoptera; family Pompilidae; genus Anoplius; species Anoplius nigerrimus. The sequence continues at coordinate 14,827,949 of OU612078.1, forward strand.
ACGCGTCGATCAGATCAGTGATAAAGTGCGAAGGCCTGTGCCGCAGCGAGGCCGATGGCAACACTCGGGCACGGAGTGCAAAAATACCGGAGTCAAGTCACCATCAGCGTGCATCGAATACGTATCCCTAATCCAGTTGGGACACTACATCAATCGAACCGATGTCAGTTGCAAGCGACTCGTACATACGCGACCGCACGCACACGTACGCGCACGGCCCTCGATCCGGAATACGTACACGTATATGCCGAGAATATCGCTCATTCTCACTCCGAATATTGCGATTGGTTCTGATCAACCGGTCCCATTCGAGGCCCTTCGACAATCGACCCAGCAGCTCGATCGTCTTCGAACCGCCTAGCACCGATTCTTCTCCACGCAGGCTGGCAGGATCCTAAGGATCGCCGAGTGTCCTTTCGCGGAACGGATACACATCCGGTGTCTCTCGCTGTCGCTGTCCAACGGATGATTGCATCGCTGCCAACCAGCGAACCGCTGTCCGTCGATACAGTCTGTCACCGCTGACGCCAACATGCACCCCGCGTCCACCTCCGCAATCGATATCGAACCCGCTCGTTCCCGGATCATCGATGTCGCTCGTCGATTAATTGAAAAATTGGCCCGAAATTGACCGCGCTTAATTCCGGAAAAACCGCAAACTGCCGCGGAATCGATATACTCCTGCCAGGCACGAGTCGATAGACTAGTCTGCCTCGTGCATCCCGTCGTAAGGCGACCCTGCGTGTTCGTGCCCTCTCATACACGTAGGTACTCGCACGACCGTGTACATACGTACGCTCATACACGTGCGCACGCCGGACGTAGGTGTGCGGTCGGATGCACGAACGGGAAAAAAGCGTTCGAATCTACCTTTGCAGCTAATCTTGTCCCTAGCCCCCCTCTCGGATCCGCAGCCGCTGCGCCTGGAATCGATCATAAACGATCGCCCCGTCCGTTGGCCACTTCGTGGCAATAACGCGCGACCCTTGACACCCCTGACAGCCTACCGTCGAAAAGTCAATTATGCCAGGGGAACGTTCAACAAGCTGAATGCTTCGCTCCCGACTTCCGACTTTGGAACGTCATACTCCGCCAATTGTTTACCTCTCGGCTCACCCTAACTCACGCACCATCCCTTCCTCATAGTCGACACTTACAATTTTCCCTGAACAGCCCCATTCTAAAGTCCTCCAAAGAACAAGGAACCCCCTTCCCAAAACCTACCGAGGAACAGATGCGTCGAGACGTCATCCCGTCGACCATACCTATCCACCGGAATTCGCGTTTGGCCATCGATTGGGCCACGAAAATTCTCCGCGTCCCGTCACCCCCGAAAACACTGCGTCTACCCTGTCATGCAACACCAGCCCCCGTGCCCAGGAACCGCCGAGCTCATCCTTCGCCGCCAAGGTGAACGGAACGTGCGCCAAGTGCGACTCGGAAGTTTCCTCGCGAGTCCCCGAGCTCCGCCGTTCTCGTCTTACTCACGTGTAATTGGAGAGCGGTGCCTTGAAGTGCTGGGGCAGCCTCTCGAAGTAGTGCCGGAACTCCTCGAACTCCGTGTCCGCCATTGCGGCAGCTTCGGGGGCGACGTAGGAGGCACCCGGGTTGCCGCGAACACGCGTGTCACGGCCGTGAAGCTGCGATGCTGACGGGACAGGTAGGTGCTCGGACCTGAAGGCGGCCGAGACGGCCTGGAGGAGACCCGCTGGCTCGACCTAACCCAGGAAACCGACGTCGGGAAGATGGCGCTGCCAGCGGTCCGACCTCCGACGCCGACGCCGCCGCCGCCGCCGCGACGCTGTTCGACGCCCTATTGATTCCTGCGTCGTCGCCGACGCGCACGGTCTTGCCCCTCGGCTCGTCGCAGAAAGAGCGCGTCCGACGAAGCTGCACTCCTCGGGCTGCGCGAGCGAGACGAACGGTGGAAAGGACGGAGAATGTTGAGGGATGAGGCAGGGATGTGCTCGAGTTGGCAGGAGACGGAAAATGTGGGAGTCCTGGGATGAAAAAAGTCCAGAGCGGCTGGGGGTGGGAAGGAGGAGATATAAAAGTTTAGGTGGCGAGGAAGGAGTGGATGAAGAGAGCTAGCGTCCAGGAGGAGGGCTGGGGGAGGGGGTGAAAGAAAACGAACGGAAGGTAGGAATTAGAAGGATGCCGAAAGTGTGGCCGGTGAATGGGAGAGAGCGAAGGGTTCGCGATGAAGGATGAGGGAAGACTTGATGTTGGTCGGGAAGATAAGAGTACGGGGATGTGACGAGTGAAGGATGCATCGAAAGGTACTGAAGAGAGAGAGAGAGAGAGAGAGAGAGAGAGAGAGAGGGAGAGACAGAGGGTTTGTTAGCGTCAGGGGAGAAAAGAATAAATAATAAAAGAGTGAATAGCTGAAGAAGGAGAGAATAGTATACTTGCGCGAGGTGACGACAAATGGCCCGACATCTTGTTGTATGTCACAGTGACAACACGTTATTCTCTTGAAAAGATATGTGATTGTTCTAAGGAGGCATGTGCGCCGGGTCGGTGACCCGACGTCATCGATGCTTCGATTGCAATGCAATGTTAGAAACATTAGACAGAGGATCTGACCACGGAGTGGGGAGAGTCTAGGCTCTCTGGGAAGAGGACCTTTGTCAAGAAACACCGCACTTACCCCAGAACCTTAAAGCTAGAAAATACTAAAATTTACGGATAATAAAACAAGTTTGGTAACCGGTTAGAATGGTTGCAAATGAGAGAATGGAGAATGGATGAAGAAGCAGGAAGAGAAACGGATGGGGAAAGACTTGATATTAGGCGGAAAGATGAAAGTGCACAGAAGAAGATGAAAGTGGGGGAAAGTATCGATGAAGGATATTGGAGTGAGAGTATGAATTGGTGTAGCTGAGGGGAGAGGGGTGGAGGAAAGAATGAAGTGATTGTCCAATGTCGGAAGATGCTGGAACGTCTGGCTGTAGAAGCCATGATGTAAACAGGTAGAACGAAGCCGGATAGTTTGGATGCATAAAAAAGAAGGATGCTAGACGATTTAATATTTCAGATCGCTTCCCTGATCAAATCCCACGCGTTTCAGCGGCCATCGTCCACCACAGCTACAAATAGATTAGTTCTGCAGCCATCTATTTTTAAGTATTTAACGATATAAAAAGTCTTCTTAAAATATCCTCAACAAGTAATTTTAACAAATATATGCCATTGTTTCCGTTCAGTTTCAAGGTCCGTAACATTTTTATATAACACTCATTGTGAGTACATAAACAATGACCTTAATGCATACAGTGTTAAATAAAATCGATTCTATATAAGAAACACGTGTACTGGCCTTATCAAAATGTCAACAGTTCCCATACGGACCAGCGTGCCTTCCGCAACATCCTAATACCAGCCTAACACAGTATTGCAGGTCGAAAGATCTATGAGACGATAAAAGATAATTGGAAGAAAATACACATTTATCCTTAGCTAACCCGAATCGATACCGTCAAACAGATAAGTACATGGGTAGAAGAAAAGCAACACTACCAGATCGCAAACGGTACATAATTTGCATGGCAAAGCGTGAGGCGTAAGTCACAGCAAGCTCGAACGCTGAATCCATCGAAGTACCGTACGTCTGCCCACGCAAACTTTTCATGGTCATTCGGTTCGACGCAGGAATATGGCATTCTTCTCTTCGCGCAGTTCCTTTTATTATCCTCGACGTTCGCGCTCTTTTGTTTCCGACGTCGCGGAGCAGCTTCTCATTCGTGCTGGGAGGAGAGTCCAAGAGGATTCTGCCTGTTTGCGGACGCTGAATGGCCATAGTCCTTCGAACGGAATGCAGATCCTTCCTCGGGAGCACTTAAAATTACGCGGCTAACGCGGCAAGTTGAACGGGGATAATTTCGAAGTCGACCGATACAATCTTTCTCAGTTGAGGACGGACGGCTTCAAGTAGTAAGAGTCACTCCGGCTGAGGTGGAGTAAACTGTGCCATCGTGCTGAACTACTTAACTCGAGACGATGTGCGCTCGGTTTAGCATAATAAGAAATTAATACTGGCGTATGCACGTAGTTCGTCAACTTCGTGCGTGATATCAGATAAATTCGGCGAGCAAATGTTATTACAGACGTACAAATAATAAATATGCAATACTGAAAATCTGAAGGAACTAAACGTTTAGGGATGTTTCTCTTTTTTTTTTAGATAGGATTGTTTGATAAGGATTTTTTCCACAACGGTAGTTCAATTTGTTTATTAATACGTGCGCGAAAGTATTTGCTATCCTTACTTGGGCACGATAGGAGGAATATGATGGAAGTTTGAAAGGAAGATTTGACCTTATTGCACTTTGCACTAAGTGCGATTTTCCGTGTGCGAAGGCTGAAAGAACGATGAAGTTGCAGAGAGGAACAAAATTGCAATCTTACTGGAAACATATAAAACGGAAACGAATATTTCGCAATTATCTCATTCTTGACCGAAATAACTGGAACATTTGTCCTACGTGTCGACCAAAAAGTGAACCGTCAAAGCATATATTACAAGGGAATATTACTCCAACGGTGCTTAAAAAATCGATGCTCGTCTGTCTGCGGACACAGAGCGGTCTGCAAAAAGCAAAAACTAGATCACTTGTTCTGTATCTGGCGCAACAGGCACGGCCAAAAGTTTTGTGAACCTATGTCATACAGAGATCAAACGAAACGGGACTGGAATTAGAATCTTCTCTCAAGCATAAGTCGAAATGTTCCCAACATCACATTTTAATTAATCCATGGCATTACTCAATTTCATAATGACCAGAATTGGAACATTAATCCGCCCCAATTAAATGTTATTCCTCATACAAAATTGGAAACAGTGCCGCAAAATGCACTTAGGCCCCTAAAACAGGCTCGCATATTAGATTAAAATACACACCGCCAATGTGCAACCACTGTGCACCCTGATTCGCCATCATGAGCGTATGACGTAATCCGCTTAAAACTGATGTGATCGGACTCGCCGACGCAAAGAACGATTCTGTCGTTCGACACTTTTTTTTTCATTCAACCCGCGACGATTACGAATCCGGACGTGGGTCCGGCTGCCATTTGCACGAAATTCAAGTTAAGCTCATCCCATCTCAAAGGCGCCATTCTTCCCCCCGATCTGACGACTGACCTCTTTCCAGAGCCCACAACGCAAATTACGTTCTACCTCAAACGCCCAGTTACAGCCTGCGAGTAAAAGGTATCTCGCCCGGCAGACATTGTTGAGTGAACAGAATGGTTGTCGTCGGTGAGCAATGCGGGCGATAAGTGATTGAAGCGGAAGAACAGACGGATATACCTTGATGATCGCGTCGTTTCCGTCCACCTTTTCCCGCTTCCTCGCGTCACATGCGAACGAAGACTGTCGAGCCAGGCGTCTCTCATAAACGCGCCGCATAAATGTAGCAGTAATCACGAAAGTGGTCTCAGTCGATCATTTCAGTGACTCGAGTCAACTGTCCAGTTCGACCAACGTCCGTCGCTCTAATGAAGTGAATGATTAATTTATAAATTATTCGGACTTGGCCCAGTGTCATCATCGTCCGCATGGGAACGCTGTTAGAAGCGTATTTAGATTACAACGCTCCGCTGCCGGTCAGTTTTATGACCTTGAGATTCGCATACGCCTCGGTGATGCGATAGCGCGGCCTTAACGAAAGGACTTACAGCCCCGAAGCTGTATCGCAATTTATTGACTCGGAACGACGGAACACAATTCCCTTAAACGGTGAATGGCGGCACCCGGTATAATTCGGAGAAGGGTGCCACGGATACGCAGCGGCCGGTGGCCTGATAGCGGTAAGCGATGGACAGTGGTAATGTGCTGCATCTACTTGGCCGAGGAAGTGGAAAAAGCTCCTCGGGCGGTTCGGGTTTCATTAAATAACAGCTTTCGCTCTTCGGGGAAGGACGAAAAATCAGATAGGAGCGTCGACGAGTGGGGGAGTATTTGCCATCGGGCGTAGACGTCTTGCGTTTGTATCAAAATTGCCTTCTTGCAATCGAACGGACGTGTTGCGCAGCCTTTAAACACTTCGTTGGGTAGAGTAAATTGAGCTATACATCGCGTAGGTGCTAGATTCACATTCACTTTTGAACGGCGGCTTGTGAGAACGTATGTACAACGGTAGCTGCAAAGTAACCGTATAATAAACTTTGTACGCAGAAGCGGTAGCGTCAAAATCGAAACATTGTAGAGAAATGAAATAAATGAAGAACGATTGAATGAATATTTTAATACTTGCCTATCAGAATGTCCACTGTGTTCTGCACCTTAGCGGAAGTTAGCGGTCAAACGAGTATAGATTATGCTCGGTGAACAATAAAATCGGCATAAAATCGGTGAACAATAAAATCGGCATGAAAATCGGTGAACAATAAAATCGGCATGAAAATCGGTGAACAATAAAACTGTCGCGTATATAAATACAAGCTTGACAACAATCTTCGTTAACATACGTACCATACAGATACGTGTACGATAGAATCTGACCTTATTACAAATACCCTTATACTTATTAGGACAAAAAACGGGTTATAACTGAAAAAACAAGACAGAAAGTATTAAAAATCTTGCATGTAATCCGAGGATCCGTTCATGTGTCTCATCCTAGGATCACGTTACACTCGACCCACGCCCAGACAATCGTTATTCTTCAATAGAAAGTCAAACCACCCGGTCACTGCGTTTCTAAGGTAACGCTGCGAGTCGGGATGGTAAAAAGTGTAAAAAAAAAAAAAAAAAGAAGCGTCGAAGATCTTGCAATTTCCTTTCGCGACCGCCTCCCGCCACCCACCTTGTTGGTTCCAGTGACGTCACGGGGAGTATATTCCAGCGAAGAGGGCTAACGAAACTCATAGAGAAAGGGGAAGACGAGGGTTGGTACGCGAACGCACCCCCATACAAATGTTCCGCCGTGGACCAATGGGGAGCGGCGAGGCAACGACGACTCGACCAATCGGAAGAAGATCGTCATTGAGAAGAACGAGAGGACGGAGGGGACCCGAGGACTTAAGAGGACCCGAAGATGCTGGTACCGACACACTGTTGCTCGCGACCTTCAAGGAAATTGTTCCAAAGAACCCTCGCATCGAGGCCGAGTCATCGATACGATTCTCTCCGGACAAGGAAGTGAGAAAGACGACGTGTCATTTTCAATCGTTTCTCAGTGCTATTCCCGGATTCTCGTAAATAGAGGGCACGCCAGAAGGCAGCCGGGTCTGAAAGATTCATTTCAGAGCCGCGGCCAGATCTCTTGCCCAACTTCCTCGCGCTGGCCCGTACATTTGCAATTGCACCCGCAATTGAATACCGACTGGAGAAAGAAAATTGGGCCGCGAACTTTCAGTTTTTCATCGGACGCAATTTCCTCGGCGTACGACTCGACATCGCTTGGGTCCATAGTCTCGCGTCGACAAAAGTTTTAATCCGTCATGAGTGGTTCGGGCAAAGGTCTTCTGGGGATGTGGCTCTATAGGAGAGGCGAAAGTTGGGCTATCAAAGAGGGTAGCCCCCTGCACAAGTCTCGAGACGTAAGTTCGCCCAATCTCAGATGTTATACGATACATAAAGTACGTCATAAAAATAGAAAATATAAAGAAATTGAACGTTCACGTTACTAAATTCGATCGTAAGCACTCGCAACGGCGGCAAAGATCTGAAGGTCAGAGTGGAGAGCGATCCAAACGAAAGAACTCCGAATCGCGTGAATGGCATACAGTTTTTCTTACCGAGATACTCGAAGCAAAAATTGTCGAGTCGCGTGTTGAGATGACGCGTCCTATCGTTTCATTCAGATCGCCATGGTCGAGAGGGATCCGAACAATGACAACAAGAGCTCGGTCGTCTTCTCGCTGAAGAATCAGGTTGGCGGTCTGGCGAGGGCACTTCAGGTCTTCCAAGTAAGTAATCCGTTCGAATCGATGGTGGGCCGGATGATAAATGAGGGAGCCGCCGTTCGATCGCGATAGGATTTGGGCGTGAACGTGGTGCACATCGAGTCGAGAAAATCGCTCCGTCGCGGCTCGGAGTACGAAATTTTGGTGGACGTCGAGTGCGATCAAAGGAGGATGGAGCAGCTGATGAGAATGTTGAGCAGGGAGGTGGCCGCGATCAATTTGGCCCAGTACGAGCAGATCGGCAGTATTCCGAGGCCGCCCTCGCTCTCTGCTGCTCCCAGCTTCGGTGAGCCGTTTTTTTTTCACACACACTCATATCGAATACGTATCTCGAATTTACGAACATAATCTGTCACCTGTTCTCTCAAATGTATATTGTTTCGACTGCAAAAATTCTGTTCGGTATGGTTGCTATTTTAAATATGAGACGCGATGGGGGGAGGTTGATTTCCATGTAGCAAATAGTAATTGTTCGATCAGAAAATTATGATCAACTCTGTGATAAATCCAGGTTACTTGTGGAAAAGCTTTCTGCATTTAATGTAGTCTTTGCGATGGACGCGTGAAGATATTGGTTGGTTAAATTTTATTAAAATTATTGATTGGGTCAAGTTTAATAAATATTGAATGCATTGAGTATTCTTTACTTATTTGTTCTGTTTGATGCAAGCTGCAGCTCAGCATTGGCTGCATTGATCAGTAAAGACAAAATATATATTTTGCGTAACTATGGACGAAATTTTATGTATTTTTATTTATATCTTTATTTAATTAAAATAAGAACTAAGATTTGCTTTATGTCCGCGTAAAGAGTGTAGGTGTATTAACATAATTGTCGCTGCAAAACTGTTCACACCTTTACAGATTTTAGCGAAGTTGACATGCCTTGGTTCCCGCGAAAAATATCGGACCTCGATCAAGCACAAAAAGTATTCATGTACGGATCAGGCTTGGATGCCGATCATCCCGTGCGTTATCCTCTTAATCTTGTAATCGCTTACACATTCTGGACCTCTACAATGTTGGTTAAACATCGATTATTTATCATTTTAGGGCTTTAAAGATCCCGTTTATCGTAAACGCCGTGAAGAATTTGCGAACATCGCTAACAATTACAGATAGTGAGTAACGCATTTCGCAGAACGCCTCGAATAAAATTTATCAACATGACCAATCCTTTCAGCGGCCAACAAATTCCCAGAGTTCAGTACACGCCAGAAGAAATAAGAACATGGTACGTCCGAAAAAGTCACTTAATAACTCTAAAGATTTTTTCCCAACGTGTTGTATTGCATTGTGTTATCCTTTATTGACTTCTTGTCGGGTCGCAATCTTACGTATTCCTCCCCTTCCTCCATTTTTACATTTTTTCCCAACGTGCCATCCCTTAACCCCTTAACGTGCACGCTCGAGTTTGTTCGAACGCGCTAAACAGACCAAACTATGATAATTCAAGATAACTCGAGATAATTCAAGCGGCGTTGTATTTGATGCTGCTATAATTTTTCACACTCTAACATAATGGAGAATTAAAAATAACAATGTGAAAGCTAAGAATAAAAATCGTTTTTTTAATACCTATCATTTACATAGGATTGTAAGCTGTAACACGTTAATATTTTAAAGAAACCGTGCGTTAAGGGGTTAAATAGAGTGCTTCGAAACGGTCAAATACGCAATCTAATCCCAGTCGGCAGAAACTTTTGCCTATGCCCATCAGCCTGTATATCTTTCTTTTCCTCCCCCGAATCGTTATCATTGAACTTCTGAAACGTGCCCCAGTCCGAATGAAGGTAATTGACCGTGCGAAGCCAGATGGAAGGAGAACGCAATGCGTTCGTAATGGCGAGATGGACTATCTCAGTTTTTAAAGACTCGAGAGTATATCGACGAAGGACACGGAACTGGCCGCACATCCTCGGATGAGAAATCTGTTCTTCGAGTTCGTTCGTTTCCCAGCACTGCCCGCTACACTTTCTTCCCCCTTTTAACCCCCCCGTCAGCCAATCCTCTTCTCCCGCCTCTTCTCCTTCAAGAGCGACGCTCGCTCGAGTCGAAGTTGGCTCACGCTGAATGCACCCTTAATTGCCCCCATTTGATTTATTATCTCCCACGATCGGGAAGCGACTTGACTAATCCAATTTCGTCTGGCGCGAGCACGACAATGAACTCGATGGAAACTGTGCGGATGCGAGGCGCGATATTGCGAGTTCGCGTGAAAAGGGAAAACATTAGGCAACTTGAAACTTCTCATAAGAATATAGAGAGTAATCTTTTGATTCGAGACGGGTGATTCGGTATTGCCGTGTTGGGTCCGCTCAAATTGCTTAAACGTTTGCAGGGGTACTGTCTTCCGTGAGTTGCATCAGCTTTATCAGAAACACGCTTGCAAGGAATACTTGGAGAATTGGCCGAAACTGGAGAAGTACTGCGGTTACAGGTAGAGTTCCTGCATGATTATTAGCTATTTTGGCAGAAGAAATAGAATTATTGATCTGTCAATTTTGTATGTGTAACGTGTCTCGCATATGGCGTGTTCATTACGCGGAGGCTGGGATTTTCTTCGGTTAATTCGTAAATTCCGTTGCAGGGAAGACAACATACCACAGCTGCAGGACGTGAACATTTTTCTGAAAAGTGGGCAAGCCATTAAGGATACCTCTTGCGCTTTAGTGTACAACAGTTGTAACACTTTCTTTCTCTTTAGGGACAACGGGATTTCAACTGCGCCCTGTAGCAGGCTATCTGTCACCCAGAGATTTTTTGGCCGGACTCGCTTTCCGCGTTTTCCATTGCACTCAATATATACGGCACTCATCCGATCCATTCTACACACCTGAGCCGTGAGTTGCATCTTATCAGTAACGCAAACGACGATACGAAATGTAAATGTTATTCGTAACTGAGATTGAATAAGGATTTATTCCCCTCAAATGCATTGAAAATAAACGCTATAAGTCTGTACTGTACGAATCAGCACACTACGATTAATAAAAAATGGAAAAATCTTTTGAATTTAAGTTAGACGTCAAAAGTTTTTCCCCAGCAAACCTTGTCTTACTCAAAGTTTATCAACGATCGTCTGGCTCTGATTGTATCGCAATAAACAATTCCGATGTAGTAAATAAGATCCAGGAAGTGATCAACAGTTGATTGAGAACTTCCTACGTTCGTCGCCTAAGTAGCGATGACCTAAAACAGAAGCTTGTACAAGAACATTTGCGTTGGATCCGTTTTAACCGAAAAACTAAAATTGCAGAGACTGTTGCCACGAATTACTGGGCCACATGCCGCTGTTGGCGAATCCGAGTTTCGCTCAATTCTCTCAGGAGCTCGGCTTGGCCTCCCTGGGTGCATCGAGCGAAGACATCGACAAACTGGCAACAGTGAGTTCCCCTCAAGATCGCCTGCTATCGTTACGCCTCAAAGAAGTCATATATTACAAAATGAAATCTCATGTCCGCGTCAGCTGTACTTCTTCACGGTGGAATTTGGACTATGCAAGCAGGACGGCATACTGCGAGTCTACGGAGCCGGCTTGCTGTCGTCCGTTGCCGAACTTCGACATGCAGTTTCTGCCCCGGAAAAAACGCACAGATTCGAGCCGGATATAACGTGCAAGCAGGAGTGCATTATAACAGCGTTCCAGAATGCGTACTACTACACCGATAGCATCGAGGAAGCGAAGGAGAAGATGCGGTAAGAGTGGCCGTTTCTTTTTCTGTACTTACGGTCTACGAATTTACGAAGTTACAGAAAGGAAACGTCAGTTCTGCATCCCTTTTTTGTTTCATGTAAAACTTTGCCGGAGAAGAGTATCACGTATCTCTTTGAATTATTCTGTACCCTCGATGTATCTTTCCTCATATTTCACAGTGAAGGGATTACGAGAATTTTATTTTGATTTCGTTGTTTACAACGTTGGTAAACGAATTTAATTGTTATAACGATATTCTGCGATTGCAGTGCATTTGCCAATCAAATCCAACGCCCGTTCGGACTTCGGTACAATCCTTACACGCAGTCGGTTGAGGTGCTAACTGACGCGCAAAAGATCACCGCAGTGGTCAGTGAATTACGAGGGGACCTGTGCATTGTTTCCAATGCCCTGAGGAAAATCCACGAACAGGACGACACGGTCGACGTCGAGAGAATAACGAATCTGCTGACGCAGGGTATTGAGTTACCGCAGGACAATTCATCCTCTGACAGCGAGGACATGGACAAGAGTCCTAACGTCGAGGATCCTCATCGAAGTTTGAACGAGGCTTGTCAGAATCGTGAAAATTCCATGAACGAAGGCCTTAATTCGCATGGAAATCGTTAAAGAGAACTCGTTATTTTCAATATTACGCGAAGCAAGCAAATTTGATTGTTGTTCATTGCTGACCTAGCGCGAAATCTGTGTAATTTCATTGTCGTCAGTGTTTGTGAACGGATCACGTAATTATTCCAACATGTCCAAAAAACACCAACGCGGCTCTTATAGTATCGAGTACTTTTGTTCGGTATAAGAATTACTGTCTCCGCTCTGGCTACTTTTATCAGCGATGTATATTCCTGTTAAACTTCGAAATGCTTAAACGGTTCTACAAACTGTAGATAATGTATAGTCTAGACGTATTGTATTGTAATTGCCCTATGTTACATGATGTTTTGAAATGATTAAAGAGTATTGATGTTAAATGTTTCTTGTCTATTGAACAGAATTTGTTGGTTCAACGGAACATCTGCTTTCTTTTTTTATCGACGACTATATAGTTATGTTTATTAGTGGAGGATGTTCGCTTCGATTATTTTGAGGCAATTATTCATATATCATCGTTGTGTTCAACTTATCACTCTTATATAACAGCCGTATTCCACTTAATAGTATATGACAACCATTTTGTACAAACGGTATTTTATACTGATATGTTCGTACGGCTATTACCATTTTCGTCATTTGCATGTTTGGTCCGCAGTTTTCCGTATACATATTTGGGTTTAAATATAATAAATACCGACGATAATAACATAAATTTGAAAGCGTGACGCGTCGATTCTTTCTACGACGGGAATGTTCTGTACTACCGCACTAAGTTATTATCGACGTAAGCTGTATCGGTATAAAGGTGCTCTGCAATACCTGTTGAAGGGTCGCTAATCAAAGATGGCGACACTATAGCAAACAGATGTAACTAACGAACAAAATACGTGACTTGTTGCAAATATAAAAATAACATTTTCCCTCTTATTCTGTCTTTTCTCCTGTACTCTTTCTCTTGCAGAACTTTTCATCCCCTTTTGTACTTGTAGTTTTTATTTATGATGTTTCAGTCGTCGTTATTTAAGATATGTTAACAAATAATACCGCAAGACCTAGTATATAGCAGAAAAAATGTGAGGTGGAATTGTCGATCGAACGTTGCACAAGCTTCCAGCTGAAACTATCTTATTTATGCAGAGAAGAACGCGCTGCATTTAAGTGGGCGTAATCTTTGATTGTATGTACCGACGTCCGAGACTATTTATAAATGGTACTTAAATTCACTGTGTCCAGAATTGCGTGCATCAACGGCAAACCTAGCGAATTTTCGGGAAGCACTCACACACGTGCATACACATTCGATTATAGGGCTAAGTCTCACTATGAGCAAGGGGCATTGTATCTTTCCTCTGAACAGATCTGCGAATTTGTAGAATCTAGAATATTCCTGACCCGGTCACGCCTGTATACCGAAAGACTTTTATTTCTCGAATATTGAGTTTGACAAATCATTCATGATGTAATGATGTGAACAAGAATGAATAGGAGATGTAAGCGACATTGAGTTAAGGTTGCTACACTATTTCCATAAAAGTCGTGGTTTACCTAAATGGAGTTTCTTAACTTGACCCTTCGAATGCGGGAATAAAACCAGGCGACCTAAATACAGAAACAATTGTATTGTACCTAGGGCAACATGCAAAAAAATTCGTATGAGACATTATTCAACTAATTCGATTTGTCATCCGATAGATTCTGTGCACATATATGAATAAGAAATGCATCGGTGCACCTATGAGTAAGCCATAGATGTAAACACAAGCTCACACATGGAAATTTGCGCCATTTTCACCTATCGAAACACTGGCTACCATCGGCTTCCCGGGTGCATCGCGATGTTTCCAGATACAGATGCGCATGTCGCCACTTCCGGCTACCGCCCTAGTCATACGATGCACTCGAGAACCTTTCCTAAAAATAACGCGGGTTTGCTTCCAATTTCGATATTACTAGCTTTCACTATTCACGACGTGAATATTTAAAGTATAAATTTAAAAATATGAGCGAAGGTTAAGGTTGGAGCGACCGTTTCGAGTGTGTCGCTTGATAGAAGGTTCTCGAAATCGGGTGTACTTCCGCTAAATATCTTCTGGAATATTCAACGCTCAATAAAAGCGAGCGCAGCACGCCGGTATCGAGTACTCTGAAAAGTGACAGCGCGTGAGGCTGGTCCTGCTGCGACACCTTCGAGTGTGAAATCATACTTCTCATAGCCTAAGCTTCAAGACATCGTGTCATATTGCGAGAAAGAATACGTGAAAGTTCAGTGAGTCGCGTAGTCGTACGGAAAAAGCTGCATTCTGTTATTTTTGCGAATTTAACTGAAGGCCTGAAAACTCAAACATGCCGGAGGACGTCGCGATGTCCGATGCCGGCGAGGTCGAAACCTTTGCCTTTCAAGCAGAAATTGCTCAGTTGATGAGCTTGATCATCAACACATTCTACTCGAACAAAGAAATCTTCCTCCGAGAATTGATTTCCAACTCATCCGACGTAAGTATTATTAACTTTTTTTCCATTTTATATGTCGTAGCTTCTATGCAGTTCCCGGGCAAGATTGCAGAAATCGATTTGCGAAATTATTTAACGGATAAACTTTATCTTCTTATTTTAACCAAGAGATTGAGTCTATTTTCGTTGATTAGAATCAGTTTAAGTAAAGATTTGTTTTTGATTATTTTTGGATGCAATAAAAAGGAGTATTCTGTGTGACCCAAATCTCTGTATTAGAAGTTATATAAAGTTGTTTTAATGCTTATACTGAAATGAAAATTTGCTTTTACAGGCTCTGGACAAAATCAGATATGAGTCTCTCACAGATCCATCTAAACTGGATACCTGCAAAGAATTATTTATTAAGATCGTCCCTAATAAGAATGACTGTACATTGACTATTATAGACTCGTAAGTATCACTATTGATGATAAACATTTGTACTAAGAAAATTGTGGCAAAAATGCTAAAATGATTTTATTTCTTTTGTTCAACAGTGGTATTGGCATGACCAAGGCTGACCTTGTAAATAACTTAGGCACAATTGCAAAGTCTGGTACAAAAGCATTCATGGAAGCACTGCAGGCTGGTGCTGACATTTCCATGATTGGTCAGTTTGGTGTGGGCTTTTACTCTGCATACTTGGTTGCTGACAAAGTAACGGTAGTCTCAAAGCATAATGATGACGAGCAGTACATCTGGGAGTCATCTGCAGGCGGTTCATTCACTGTACGCCCTGACCCTGGCGAGCCAATTGGCCGTGGAACAAAGATCATTCTACACATCAAAGAAGATCAAACATCTTACCTAGAAGAATCTAAGATCAAGGAAATCGTGAAGAAACACTCACAGTTCATTGGATATCCAATCAAACTTGTTGTTGAGAAAGAACGTGATAAGGAACTGAGCGAGGATGAAGAAGAAGAGCCAGCGAAAGCAGAAGATGCTGAAGATGATAAGCCCAAGATTGAAGATGTTGGTGAAGACGAAGAGGAAGATAAGCCCAAGGATGAGACGAAAAAGAAGAAAAAGACAATTAAGGAAAAGTATACTGAAGACGAGGAGTTGAACAAAACGAAACCGATCTGGACGCGAAATCCCGATGACATTACGCAGGAAGAGTACGGTGAATTTTACAAGAGCTTGACTAATGACTGGGATGATCACTTGGCAGTAAAACACTTCTCAGTAGAAGGCCAGTTGGAATTCAGAGCGGTTCTGTTCATTCCGCGACGAGCGCCATTTGACTTGTTTGAGAACAAAAAGAGGAAGAACAACATTAAATTATATGTTCGAAGGGTATTTATTATGGATAACTGCGAGGATCTTATTCCAGAATATTTGAACTTTGTCAAAGGTCTCGTCGACAGTGAAGATCTTCCATTGAATATTTCCCGTGAAATGTTACAGCAAAATAAGATTCTTAAAGTAATTAGGAAAAATCTAGTCAAAAAATGCTTGGAGCTCTTCGAAGAGCT
The DNA here is from genome assembly GCA_914767735.1 of Anoplius nigerrimus. NCBI lineage: Eukaryota > Metazoa > Arthropoda > Insecta > Hymenoptera > Pompilidae > Anoplius > Anoplius nigerrimus. Next base: position 14,844,140 of record OU612078.1, read on the forward strand.
CTCAGAGGACAAAGCAAACTACAAAGTTTGTTACGAACAATTTAGCAAGAACCTGAAGTTGGGTATTCACGAGGACAGTCAAAACAGAAAGAAACTGTCGGAGCTCCTGAGGTACAACACATCTGCATCAGGCGACGAAAAATGCTCTCTAAAAGACTACGTTGGACGAATGAAGGACAACCAGAAACATATTTACTATATTACGGGTGAAAGCAAGGAGCAAGTAGCGAACAGTTCCTTCGTTGAACGTGTAAAGAAACGTGGCTTCGAAGTCGTCTACATGACTGAGCCAATTGACGAGTACGTCGTACAACAACTGAAGGAGTTCGATGGAAAGCAGTTGGTGTCTGTTACAAAGGAAGGTCTCGAACTTCCCGAAGATGAAGAGGAGAAGAAGAAGCACGAAGAGGCCAAGGCCAAGTTTGAGAACCTCTGCAAGGTCATGAAGGACCTTCTCGACAAGAAGGTCGAAAAGGTTGTAGTTTCCAACAGATTGGTCGATTCACCATGCTGTATCGTCACGTCACAGTACGGGTGGACAGCAAATATGGAAAGGATCATGAAAGCGCAAGCATTGAGGGACTCCTTGGCGATGGGTTACATGGCGGCGAAGAAGCATCTAGAAATTAATGCAGACCATCCAATTATGGAGAATCTCAGACTGAAGGCCGAAGCCGACAAACATGACAAATCCGTTAAAGATCTAGTCATGCTATTATTCGAGACTGCCCTCCTGTCATCAGGCTTCGCGTTGGAGGATCCGCAAGTTCACGCCTCTAGGATATATAGGATGATTAAGCTTGGCCTCGGCTTCGAGGAAGACGACACACCCATTGTCGAGGAAGAGAAGATGGACACTGAAGTGCCATCGCTAGACACTGGTGCCGAAGAAGAATCTAGAATGGAAGAGGTCGACTAATTTTGCTGCCCAACCACCAACCGACAATTCTTGCGATCCAAAGACTTTTAGAACTTAGAATGACCGTTAATTATTTCTACTTAAAGTATTGATTCTATTACTTGTCGTTGCTCACAATCTCTTTCTTCTGTCATTGTTTATGCGATTGAGATTGGGAGTTGATCACGCTTACTCGTTTTAAAACAAGCAATTACCGGGATACTACATTTGTGTCGTTTAGTCCGTAAGGGTACGATGAAAAGAGAAGCGAGAAATGAAAGGTACAAGTTTGCGGAGACATTTTGTTGAAGCCCATCATACACATCATTAGACTTCTTTCATCCAACTCTCCTCTTTTGCCATTCATTAATTTTTCACCCAATGACATTTGATAAGATTGTAATTTTTTTATACTTCATTTTGCTCATCGTTTATCATTTTCCTCACACACTTTTGTCATTCCGTGACAAGATCATTTTAGGGATACCGCTGCGCTGTAAACATAGTTTCGTGTGCAATAAAATGTCTTGTCGTTATGGATTACAATTAAACGAACTCTGTCTACTTATTATTTCCTCCTCCCCTCAGACATTTGTAATTTGACGATGATTTTTAAGTTCGATGTATTTAATCGAAGAGTAGCGTCGCAAGGCCACAGTTAAAACTTGCGAGTGTACCTAAAGAATATAGATAGAATCTACTAGAAAAAAAATAGACTGTGCGTAAGAAAATGTTTTGAAATAATAGAAAAACCGTATGTCGCGTAAACAAAGGGCGTTACGAGGTAACAGGATTGTAGGGCAAATATAGTTTCACGTAACACTAATTTTTTAATCGTTTTGACCGAGGTAAAATAAAACATTTTGCCGATAGGGTACACCACTGTCGCACGTGAGGTGTCGCGTGTTGCCACATCACCACCACATCAAACGAAGTTGGACGATGTTTCTGCTTAGGTCGCGCTCGTGCGGACTTCTCCGCGATACGCGGAAAGCGTGAGTTTCTCTGCTCCGTTCCAACATGTCAAATTGTTACTGAGCCTCGGGACGTAATCGACCAGTATAAACGGAATCACGATCGCAAAGTAGATACGAAGTTGCCACGGGCATCGAACGGCAGGAATTGTCCGGAAATTTTGTACTTCGCAAGCCTCATCGTTTAAAACCGCAACACAAAACGGCTGCACGATGAGCGCACCGCAGAGTCAACCCAGACTATTTCCTGGTGTCGTGAAACAGGTAAGAATAGACAGAGTTCAATGGTTCTCATGCTAACGACGCGTCGGTTAGAATTTGTTTTTGCTAGTCTATCAGCCTTTATAACCTAGCCGACTCTATAACCATTTGTTGGTACCCGATGTACATTGATATCCAACATACCACCTCGCACAACATATGGTCGTCATGCCCAAGTGCATTTGTTTTCGGAAAATGCATCGCCCACGCCAGTATTACAAGCATGCGCTTCAGTAAATATTTATCCTATCGCTATCGAGATTGTTTGCCATTCCGCACTTTGTCGGTGTTTCGACATTTCTTTTTGTTTTCAAAGTTAACATCAATTCTCTTTCTACATTTGTTGAAATTGTTCTATGAGAAGTATGCAGGATTTAAGAAGAAAATGTTTATTTAACTTTTCTACATTTACATTAAGTTTACAATTGCTTTATTTTAGTTTTCCTTTTAACAATATAAAAATTATTTGCAGGTTCAATCTGGTGATACAATAGTCATATGGGATCGTCCAAAGGGTGGACCTCCGCATGAAATTACTATCACACTTTCCAATATCATTGCCCCTAAGTTAGAACGCTGGAAAGGAGCTGATAGGTACGCATATATTTTCCATTATTTTATTCAAGTGGACTTATTTAAATGACTGACATTTAATATGTGCTTCCCAAACAGCACCAATGAGAGTAGAGATGAACCATATGCTTGGGAAGCAAGAGAGCATTTGCGCAAGATGCTTATTGGGCAAAATGTGACTTTCACGTACCCGGCAGAGAAATCATTATATACAAACAAAGCAAGGACTTTTGGAACAGTTTGGTTGGGCAATGGTATACTTTTTCATTGTTAATACTAAGTATATTATTCAGAATTTAAGCTTCATAAAAAAAGAGATAAGTAATGATTTTACTTGAATTATATGTGGTAACTCATATTTCTAGATAAGACTGGGAAGAATGTCATTGAAGATCTGGTTAAGGAAGGTTTGGTGACTGTGAAAAGGGATACTCGTAATCCGACACCGGAACAAACGCAACTGATTGAACTCGAAAATCAGGCAAAAGCTGCTAAGAAAGGCAAATGGGCAGATTCACCAGCCAGTGAACACATTCGTAATATCAAGTGGAGTGTTGAAGATCCGCGAAAATTGGTAGAGAAATTTGCCAAGAAACCTATTAAAGCCATCATCGAATCTGTACGCGATGGATCAACTGTCCGCGCCTTTTTACTACCAGATTTCTATCATATCACATTAATGATATCTGGTGTGCGATGTCCTGGTGGAGTAACGCGTGACTCTCAGGAGGGGGATCCTTACGCAGACGAAGCCAAATTCTGTGTTGAAGATCGTCTATTACAGCGCGACGTGGAAATTATACTCGAGTCTGCCAATAACAATAATTTTATTGGAAGCATTCTTCATCCTAAAGGTAAGTCTTCTCTATTTCATTTTGCTCTTTATTGAAATAATAATTGGGCCGTTTATTTTGGAAGGGGTGTAAGTCCATTTTTAGAAAAAATTAAATATCAAATGAATAAACCGTTTACACCACTTTCAAGATAAACGGTCCATATAAGCATTCAGATTACTTTACTTGACATAATTTCAAAACATACATATTGTTATAGGAAACATTGCGGAAGTCTTGTTGAGTGAAGGATTCGCCAAGTGCCAAGATTGGTCGATTGGCAACAGTAAAGCTGGAGCAGAAAAACTCTATCTTGCCGAAAAGGCTGCGAAGGAAGCACGCTTACGTCTGTGGAAGGATTACAAACCGTCCGGTCCGCAAATTGAGTTTACCGGTACTGTCGTAGAAATCGCTAATACGGAAGCACTTATTGTCAGGACACAGAACGGAGAAAACAAAAAAGTATTTTTAAGCAGCATTCGATTACCGTCCAGAGAAAAGAAACCCAACGAAGATGCTGCAGTGAAATCGAAAGACGTTAGGCGACTGTATGATGTACCGTGGATGCTAGAGGCACGTGAATTCCTGCGCGAAAAGTTCATAAGAAAGAACGTGAAGGTCGTTGTTGATTATACACAACCTGCCAGAGATAATTTCCCAGAAAAATTATGCTGCACCGTCACTTGCGGTAAAACGTAAGTCTCGACATATTGCCGATTACAGTCCATCAGAAGTCGTTCACAGACTCAATACGTCGCCTTTGTTGTTTTACAGAAACATCGCGGAGGCGTTAGTCGCGAGAGGACTGGCGAAAGTGATCAAGTACAGACAGAATGACGATCAACGATCTTCCCACTATAATCTTCTTCAAGTTGCCGAAAGTAAAGCAATGAAGTCTGGACATGGATTGCATGCGAAGAAAGATATCCCGGTTCACAGACTGGTGGACTTGTCCAACGATCCGTCTAAGGCGAAGGCCTTCTTAACATCCCTTAAACGTGCGCAGGGCATCAAAGCCGTCGTCGAGTTTGTTACCAGCGGCTCACGTTTAAAGCTTTACTTGCCCAAGGAGGATCAGCTCATTACGTTCGTATTGGCTGGCATAAGGACTCCTAGATGTCAGAGAACATTACCCAGCGGTACTGTCATGAAGGCGGACGAATATGGGGAGAAGGCCTTGGCATTTACGAGAGAGCATTGCTTCCAGAGAAACGTGGAGATCAAAATTGAAAACACCGAAACGAAGGGTAGCGGCTTTATTGGTTGGCTTACGGTTAACGATACCAATATGTCGATTGCCTTGGTCGAGGAGGGTCTCGCCGAAGTTGTCACTTTCCCCGACTCCGGCGAACTTACTAAAACACTGAAAGCTGCTGAAGAACGTGCCAAGGAGAAGAAACTTAACGTGAGTAACTTGCACCTTTACAGTATCACAATTCTAGACCTAAATCTATATTGTGTTAAACACGCCCATTGATTTTCGAGCATAAAGCTTACTCATGCACATTACATTCACTTTAGATCTGGAAGAACCGCGTAGAGATACAAGTGGAAGCTGAAAAAATTCAAAATGAGATGGAAGTTGTGGAAAGAAAGATAGACTATCAGAAAGTTGTGATATCCGAAGTGACGGATGAATTACACTTCTATGCTCAAAACGTTGAACAAGGCAGAATGTTGGAGACTATGCTGTTTCAATTGCGGCAGGAATTAGCAGCCAATCCTCCGCTTCCTGGCGCTTATAAGCCAGTAAGGGGCGAGTTGGCAGTCGCGAAATTCACCGGCGATGAACAGTGGTATCGTGTTAAAATTGAGCGAATACAAGGCTCTAATATCACTGTGTTTTACATCGATTACGGCAACAGAGAGATTATTCCTGCTGTAAGGTTGGCTGATATTCCATCACGCTTCACTACTGAAAAACCATACGTGCATGAGCATCAATTAGCCTGCGTCGATCTTCCAGACGACGTAAGTAGACTTCTATGAAGTTCATTGATCTCGACCTTGACAACAATATTTCTTTCCGAATTTAACCCCTTTATACTACGCCATTACAGCCTGACGATAAAAGAGAAGCAGTCAGGGCATTCAAGGAAGAAGTGATGGATAAGATTTTATTACTCAATGTTGAATTCAAGATGAGCAATGTTCTTTCTGTCGTGACCCTCCTTGATTCAGTGACAAACGATGACATCGCAAAATCATTGATCGCCGAGGGACTTTTGCTCGTGAAGAAAAGCCGGGACAAGAGGCTAGTAAAACTGGTGAGTACGAGTCTACTTGAATATTATCCTTGTGTCATAATCGCGCACACCGATCCTATAAAGCGATTTCGCTATAGGTCGAAGAGTATACGAAAGCAGAAGAAGATGCAAAACGCAATCATCTCAACATTTTCCGATACGGTGACATACGTAGAGGAGAAGATGAGGGGAAAGAGTAAGGAGCGTAATCGATGACAAAATTTGAAGGCACATTGGCTACGAAGAATGATTTATACAGGGACGGAAAGAAACAACAAAGACATCATGTTACAAGCTGCATAATAATATGCAGATGGACTTGCATAGAGTCTTACACGCTATTCTTTCTGCCGGTTGAAAGAATGTTTATTCGATGAATAAGAAAACAGTGTTGAAAATCATGAATGTCTTTGACGGTCAAAACTTTTTTCTCTTATCCACCAAATAGTCTGTTCCCTTGCACCATTTAATAGAAGAAAGAATGTTCATATTGATATCTCGTAGAACGGCAGGGCAACAGCGTGTAAGACATTTATGCAAACCATTCTGTATAACGGTTTACACTTAAGTTTACGAAGAAGAGTCGTTGTCGATAACCAGAAAATTACTGTGACATTAGTCACAAGATACAGTTATCTTTCGATATACAGACGCTATGAATTGTACATAACAATTTTATTAATACCCATTAATGAGCAACGTGAAGTAGGGTGGAATAAAGAGCATAGATGCCAAGTAATCCCTGTAAGAGACTGTGTCGTTATCGACATAACACCTACTTTCATTGGCGCAATCTTTCGTTACTATTTGATCCCTGCAACGCGTGAAGACGATCAATTTCCATAATCAAGTACATTTCGGAAAAGTTATAGTCGCATCACTTGTACGACCGCTTAGCAATTTACGTGCCCCAGGTGCAATTTATTTTAAAACACTCCGCGAACAAATTCCAATCATGTGCGCATTTCGATTCCTATGTAGATCGATTTGTTCAAAGTATTCAGATTGAACGTTAGCTACATATTTACTTTATGCGAGAACTGTACTTTATCGTACACAGTCCGTGCCAGTGCACACATGCCTGGCAATACTGTTCTGAGAAATCATCATCAAATAGTAATGTATATAATGAAGCAAACGTTGTCCTTTTTCGTTTAACATGTAAAAACTGTATTTTTTTGTAACAATACATTTTGCGCACTATATATATTATAGTTAATAAAATGGGATTTGATATTACTGATGCCACTGTACTTATGTAGCCCACGACAATTGAATTACCGTGGTTAAGTGAAAATAATTAGATATGTGGTGAAAGGGTATCTATGATCGATTATGTATCTCGCCAAACGGCTTTTCAATGTTCAATTTGGACGATGGAAAAGTTATTTCTTGGGGCACCGATTCTTTATAAGACATCTTTCAAATTTCAAGACTATTAAATAGATATTCATTAAAGATGTAATAAAAGCAAATATTAGTTAAGTAAACCTCATTAATTGGTGTGTTTGTTGTATCTGCATTTTTTAAACAGCTGGTAATACAGGGAATTATTACGAAAGTTGAAAGAGGCACTTTGCGTTTGTCATTTTCCAATATTGTCTTCATACATGCTTGTAGATATGCATGATCCCTTTATTTTTACTCGCAATATAAAGGTCTTGTGGTTGGCATTCAATAACTAATGTGCAATTGTCAAAGTCATCATTATACTATCAAGAATGTTTAGAAGATATGTTAAATGTAAAAAAAGTTAGTCTTTGTATGGAGTGAGATTCAATATGTTATAAACTTACATGACAGATACTCAATTTAAAAATCAAAAATGCAGACCATTATATTAGTTAAACATTTTATTCTTAAGTTATCATAACCAGACGTTGATTATTTATGAACGTATTTTTCTCTATTCTCCCTTTCGAAATTTCACGATTCTGTAGTGTGTCTTATAACAGTATTATCCCATGAACATGAGAATAAGTCATTCTCATGCCATGCAAGTCCAGAAACAAAATCTTTGTGTATATCGTTTTCATATACTAGAGGTAAGTCTTTGTCAATTAAAGGTAAGTTTTCATATGCATCAAACACTTTTACCATAGTACTGTCACAACAACCAGCTATTTGCATAGATCTAAAACAACAAGAAAAATGTCAAAGTATGTTTTATGATCTTTGTTAATGGAAATTTAACAAAGCAAATTTATAATAATACCTCTTTGGGTTTGGATTAAAAAGCAGCTTGCGTACTCCTCTTGGAAATCCAACTGTTATGTTTGCCAGATCATAAGCATCATTTCTAATATCCACTAAGGTCACATTTCCTTCTATATCACCCAGAGCAACAACTTTGTCCTCAGCAGCACTGCATGCTACTGTGGTTAATCTGTATTCTTTACTTACGTATATTCCTAAAATTTATTCAAGATTTGCATTACTCAATTCCTATATTGAAATATATACTAGAAAAATTGAAAACTAGCACTTATAGTTATATAAAAAATAATAGTAATTAAAAATAGTATGACATACCGCAAGCAGACGAAGGCTGTCTGATATCCCACAATGTAGCTTCACGGTCTAGAGATGTGGAAACAAATGAGTAAGTAGAGTTTGGTATCGTATCAACACAAGTAATACTATTACTATGAGCATTGCCAAAGGTACTTGTTGCCATTAATTTCTCTATGTCCCAAACTTTAATGCTACAGAAAACATGTTGATCTTTATAGCAATTGATTTTCAGTTGATCTTAAAGCGCTTATCACAAGTTTATATCTTACCAACAATCCAGGCTTCCAGTTACAACCTGTTTTTTGTCATCAAAAACAGACAAAGTAACAAGACTATCATCATGATGGCGAGCGTAGCCTAAAGATTCTAACTCTTTTATATGCGTATCAGCTGCTTCCACAACTCCAATCAGTTGTAAAGCACCGCCATCCTCGCCTATTACAAATTTCTCTTCGTCTACATAATCTGCAGCACATACACCACTTTCTGTTCTAATGGCTAATGAAGCTTTTTCTCTATCAAAATCTGAGAGGTCAGTGTAGTACCATATAGTGCCGGTCCAATAACGATCTGTCATACTACTTCCACCAAGAATTGCACTTTTCTCTGGAAAAAAAGACAAAACCTTATTAAATTACCTATTTATGTCAATTTAATTAAGATAAATGATATGAAACCGGCATCCTAGTACAGATTGACATAGCATGTGAAAACTTAATCAATAATTGGCGAATATAATACCAATCTAGGGGTAAAATAACGTCAATTGTTACCGTTAAAAATTGAGAGAAATTGTAAGTGTTCATCATGAACAGGTGGACGATCAGCAGCAGTCATATTTCTATAAACGTCTGCATTTAAATGAGGATGTATAAGCGGTTCCATCTCAATAATATCACCCTTTGCAATGCAGTAGTTTGAAACAATACACAAATAAGTTGCAACAAGTATGTATCAACAAAGTTCGGTTTTCCTAAACCGTAGAACGAACCATGTGCTTCCTCACAAAATTCATATGTCAACGATGTTAACGTAGTTAGATGGCGTTAAGCATTTCAAAATAAGGGCAGCAAAATTTCATAAGATCGAAGAATGGATTTAGTATATTTTTCTTGTTATGTCGGCAGATGATTTTGTAGGAAATAAATTAGGATGGTAGCAAAATATCACGGACGAGGGCACAATTTAATTGAATGACGGTACTGTTGTAGACTACGTCAGTCAGGACATGACCGCGTGTTGAACGGAAGAAAAACATCCAATCACGTGCGACACACTCTGTTGTGCTCATTATTATTGGCTATTTGCAATCTGTGGCGGAGATGTATTATTTATCAGCTACTTTGTACAATGCCGGTATGAGATGATGGTAATAAAAGTAAAGTTGTACCTAAGGGATTAATCAATTTTTGATGTAGTGTATTTTTTTCATTTCGAATTTTGATTGGTGCATACTGTATGTATTAGTATGCTTTATTAATGGATTAAGTCAAAATATTCATGTTACAACACAAAGACTGAGCGCAATCTTATTGCCACAAACTCGTCATTGTACGTTTGCGAGAGAAAAATATAAAACATTTGTTGGTAGAAATCAAGTAGATTTTCAACCAAACATTAAACGGATACTTGCGATCAAACAAACGTTGTACGTAAGACCTTTCAACACGTGCGATTTGAATCTCGAGTACTTCTACAGAGATAGTGTCCTACACATCCTGTTTTGTCATTTTCGTGTTTTCATTATTCTTTAAGGTTCCAATCGTATTATCTATAAAATGCGCATCGCAATCTCATTGGCATGTATTGCCCTCTGGTCTTTTGCGCGCGGTGCAAATAAAGGGTCGCGAATATGATTAGCGTAGTGACTGTCCGCTGTGACGTAACACGACCAGTACACCTGATAATTTCAGTTATGACGCATGCGTGTTCAGTTCGAGCCGAAAATCAGAATTAGTCCAACGGAACCCCGGAAAGAGTGGCGAGCGTAAGAGACAGAGAGGCCGACAGACGTACAACGGCATTGCCGCCTCAGAACAAGATTCTCGCGCAGGGAGCGAAACAAAACGAGTCATCCTGATAAGACGCGAGTGTCGTGGCGCTTGCCTTTTCGCGTGTCCGCGGTGTCACGGCAGAACGTCTCTGTAAAGAAGAAGGAGAAAGAAGAGGAGGAGGAGGTGGAGGTGGCGGAGGAGGAGGAGAAGGAGAGTCTAGAGTCTGGAGAAGGCTGCGGAGCAGGATGGCGAAGCCCCAGCAGGTTTTAATTATCGACCCGCAAGCCGAATTACGATTCAGGGGTACGAATAATGTTAATTTTTACTAGCACACCGCGATCGCATTACACCGATTCCCCGTGCTACCACCCTGTCGCATTTGTCGCGGTCCTACGTCGTATCGTGACAAGCTTCCTCGCCCGGTTGGCCGAGTCATTTCGTGAAGATAGCTGCACACGGTGCGCTGCGTTGTCAAGATGACGTAAGGCCGTATCATTCGGGCAAAATCCCTCAAGTCGTCCTCCTCGCGATTTACGTCCCATCGGCAAACTCTATTCTCACGAGAAATAACGTATTTAAAGAACAGCGGGGTCGGCTCCCGTACCTAACCCCCATCCGTCGTACGTCATTCGCTGTCAAAGCGGCGGAGTACGGCACCGAGGACCGATATATTTCTGTCCCTCTCTGTCTCGCCGTCGGTTTTTTCTCGCCTCCAAATGCGTTCCTTCCCTCCTGCTCCATTTCGTTGTCGAGAGGCCGTCCGACGGGCACCTCTCTTCGTGGCCCTCTTCTCGGCCCTGGGTCGATTCCGATATATCCGCCGATCATCCGATCAACCGATTCGGAGCTATGCCGCGCGGCCAATTCCGCGCGACACTGTCGGAATTTGCTTTTCGCACCAAAATTCTCTCACCGATATCGCGCGTCTAATTATACCGGGAATCAGGTGATGTAATTTGCTTTTCACGGCAAAACCGAGCCTCGTGTGCGCGTATACCTCTCTCTGTCCCTCGTATTTTCTATGCGCGTGTGTCGTCGGCCGTGCGTGCATTTAACGCGCCAGCGCGCATACGTATGGGACAATAATAATATGCCACTGCACGAATTCGTTTCTAATCTGACAGCTATAAATGCCGCGGATCTGCCCCAAAGATGCCTTCTGCCGGCGTCACGTCGTTTCTCGATTACAGCCTACCGCTAAGTCCGTCGTGTCCACATACTCCGGATTAATTTTGCATCGTCCGGCGATCTTTGTTCGCCCCGTGTCATCGTCATAATAAGTGCACCCGACTACGTGCGTATTCTTGCGATCGGGTCCATCGGCTAATTCGCTCGGTCATACCTCTTCTTCCATCGCATCATCGAGTTTTTGCACGGCAGAGATTATATATATTATTGATTATACGTGTTTTCTTGCTTACAAATTCCCGTTATATCTATGCTCGCTGCGATACCGTTTAGTGTATGTTTTCTTTGTTACAGGCAAGGTTTCATTGTGTTTATCATGTGCCTCTTGTAGATTTGTTACTTATATCATTAATGTTCCTAAAATACATGCTATTACAATATGCTGAGACAGAAAAACTACATGATCTAGCCTGGACACAGTTTTTTGTCAGTATATTGGCTAACATGTAGATTTGAATAAGTTAATTATATGCAGTGAGCATAGTCATTATAATACATTGATTCAGACAACCATTGTTTAAGAATAGACTTTGGAACTGTGAGGATATTTATGCTACACATTTCATGTAATTCATAATCTCTCTATTTATCTTTGATCAATGTGTTTCAGGGCCTTTTACTGGGTCTCCGGTCACATCGTATATAAAACTAATAAATCCAACAAGACACAAAGTTTATTTTAAAATAAAAACAACTGCCCCGAAAAGATATTGCGTACGCCCAAATTCTGGAGCTCTTAAGCCAAAGGAAGTTGTTGAAATAGCAGGTTAGTCTCTATTATAAAATGTGCTTGATCTGGTGAAATGAGAAACTGACAAAACTGTTTTTTTGCCATTTCTGTCTACCAGTATGCTTACAGCCGCATGATTTTGATCCTATGGAGAAGAATAAACACAAATTTATGGTGCAAACCTTAATAGCACAGGATAACGATGATGATGAATATCCCACTGATGTGGTATGTAACGTATTCGTGTTTTTACAGACAACTCATTACAAATATATGCATGTCTCTAACGTTTGACTGTAATTTTGCATTTAAGTGGAAAGACACGGACCCAAATGCGTTGATGGACTCTAAGTTGAAGTGCGTCTTCGAAAATCCAGTAACCAATTCCATCTCAACTAAAACCACTGTAAGCATGACCACAAGCAAGTCAAACGCTAATTCGAATAATGACAAGAACAAAGGCACCGGAGATTTAGTTAAACCACCTCCAAAGGTGACCACGAAACCTTTCTAAATTTTCAAAGACATGTCAAATGTCATTTAAAACTATGTATTTTTTCTGCCCAGGAGATTACAGAGACAAATGAGAAGTTATTAAGGGCTGCACAAGAAGTTAATCAACTCAGGGTAGAGGAGAGTACCCTGAGGCAGGAAAACTTACAACTCAAGGTACATGTACAGCTTTTTTGATACATGTTTATTACACAGCCACAAAAATCTCTGATGTATCTTGCACATTAACCAATATAAACACGATCGCACCTGTTGTCTTATTTGACACAACTTCTAAATAACAATACGAATATTTGTTTTTGTTATTAGGAAGATTTATTGAGATGGCAAGCCGCTGTACGGGAGAACGAAGCTAATCAGAGTAGCAGCAATAACCAATGGTCTCTACCGACCAGTGTCATCATTGCCATCGCCATGATTATAGTTGGTTATCTGCTAGGAAAAATGATCTGAGCAGCCTTGTTCCAACCTATCTATACCTCAGCACATACCCTCTTCTTCCCCCATGTTTCTTAGCCTGCCCCTTCCCCTGCCCCCCGATTACCACCACCCTAGCCCCTTGCCGCCGCCCTGTGGCTATTTACCGATTCGCGACAAAAACCGATTTCAGTCGTTCCATTATTGCTGGGTTGTTCATAATAAATATTATTGATATGAACGGTAATGGTGTCTAATAGAGTCTGTTCGCAAAACGGGAGCATACTTTAAATACTGATATTCAGCTGCGGCTCGAATCCTTTTTTAAGAGGGTCCCGGTCACATTGGGAGCGAGACAAGTTCTCCTCCTATGTCTCCGAGGCCGCCAGGCAAAAAGTGGCACTTGTTCGATGGTGGCGAGCGTGAACGTCGCATTAACTACGCAGTGTCGCTCTTATTTTCGTAATGGAAATTTGCTGCGAGCGGACATTGCACGATAGAACCTGCCAGTCGGTCTCACGCCGATTGCGTATTCCTGAAATGTCATTTCCCTTGCACATTTGTCTCCGTTCATCGTGTAATCTTCGTTCGACGCAAGTTCGTAATCGTTCTCATTGTTACGAAGTAAAAATAATGTACGAGTGGGAGGTGTAAAATTTCTTAGCGAAAGATCGAGCCAATCGTGAAGCAATTAAGGTAGAGCGTGTAACAACTTTCGCTAACGAACTTTACCAGTTCTCCGAGAGAACAAACACACAAACGTCACGCTTGCAGGAGCTCGATGCGTTAATTAACTGAGGCCGGGCAGTCGGTCGGTCGAGAAACATTTTCGATGCTATCACGTTGGGACTGAGAGACTATTAGCTTACGTAGAGAGGACATGCACAATATTTAGAGGAAATGCATCTCGCATTCACGTTCGGCGGTATGCGTTGTGCGCCCGTGTTGCTTCCTTTCAAGGGGACTCCCGCTCTTGCGTACGTCGCACGGCGGTCCGTGTCCGAAGACACGTGGCCGCCAAAACCTAAATTATGTATTCAGTGACGTATTAGTTTTCAATCTCTACAAAAATGCGGTTCCGCCGAACACAGTGTAACAAGTGCGCGTGATGACCTTGAAGAAGGAACAACCGGATGTATTGCATTAGAACGACACACGTCCATCTTTGGATCGAGAAACGCGGCCGCGCGTTTTTGCTCGACTCACCAATTCACTTGATTTGACTCTTATACATACATATATAACATTGTACATAATGTGTCCATTTTAAAGTATGTATCAACTTCTAATGAATGTATCCAGGAGAGGAACGCGAGGGAGTAAGAATGTGAGGGAGAGAGAGAAAGAGAGAGAGAGAGAGCGAGAGAGAAATTTAGAACCAGAGCGAGTGAGACAATGCGCGAAAAAAAACGGGGTGGGGGGAGGGAAGGGGCCCGTAAACAGTAGCGGTTCATCACCCAGCAAATTGTTCGCGCTGGATGTGTACACCCGGCATTGGCATATTATTTAAGAGGATAGAGAGCATTGAATTTACCGACGCTTCAGTGTAACTTTTTATTTCTTTATGTTTTGTCTTACAAAAAAATTCGAAATAAAGATATCTCGGATGTCACGTGGTTCCCAGTTTTTTACTTCGCACCTATCCGCTGTGCCGTGCGTTTGGCAAACTTTGTGACCGTTTGCCCATTCGCATTACGCATTCCCATTAATTGTGGAACCTTCTCACATGGCGCATAGTGTGCAAAAACACGGAACCGGTCGGGTTGACGGTATCAGATTGAACGGATTCGCACTGTCAATTCTTCTACACTCCCGATGACGCAAACGTAGCGTTGAATTGATTTCCGACATATGCCGGTTCAAACTGACTTCCATGCACCGATGATACTTGGCAAGGTCAATGTTCATCTTATTCATTATCACGCCCGGAAGGGCATATGGAAAACTGGATCGAGCAATACGATTCCGTCATGAGGGGAGAAAAAAAAACACACTAAAATCTGTTACATTACGAGAAGAGAGTGCAGTGTTGTGTACGTGGCATAGCCGCGTCAGAAATATTTGTATACACACGACACACACTTATGCACGTTTATCTGTACTTTAGAGATAGTTAAATGGTTTATCGTTAATGGCTTCTCAGTCTTCGTTCGTACGTACATTTCATTTCCTATATTTCGGTCATTTGGCACACTTAAGGCTCTCTTACTTTTTAAGTGTAGTCTATCCATATGCTGACCCTTCCAGTTACCTAGGGTCCTTGTGCGCTTTTTAAGAGTATACTTAAGCAGAGATAGAGTAAGAAGTAGATTCGACTATCGAGTTATTAAACGAAACAAATATGCAAGGCCAAGCGTAATGCTCGCTTCAACATTTGCAAAGTGTCCACTCAATAACTGCTCGGTTGTAGAGTAACTAACTGTAAAATGTATTAACGTAAAGAAACTAAACACTACATGAATTGCATCTGTACAAGTTACAGGCAGTTTCACACGATCAACATATTTCTGCAAAAGACTGTAATTACGATTTTTCTAATGAGCTAGTTCTGAGTCGGTCATTGAAAACATAGCGAGAAGAGCAGAAACAGAGCGAGCGAGAGACAGTGAGAGAGAGAGAGAGAGAGAGAGAGAGAGAGAGAGAGAGCGAGAGAGAGAGAGGAAGAGAAAGCAAGTTACCATTTTTATTTTAGGTAGACATCTTTTGTAAACAAATTCGCACGATTGTTATGTACGAGTTATAAAAAAGTACAACTTTTATTATTGATTGGGATGTTAGCCAAATAAAATTGTTCCGTTACGACATGTATTTTACGTTTCTAAAACGTCGCAAAGCGGTCATTAATCAGACGACCTTGGAAGCCGCGCGATGGAACTCGCTCGATATGGTAAGATCACATGAGATTGGTGACCTATTAACAGTGATTAAACAGCGATTCAACAGGGCCAGCAAATTTCATGTTTACGGTAATTATTAATTTAAACAAACGAAAATGTTGGAAAACATATAGATAGTTAAACGAAAAAAAATTGGTTTTTCTATACATTTGGGCAGAGAGGTGACTATTCGCAATTACATATACAAAATGTATATAAGTGGCTTTGCTTGTTCGGTTAAACAAAGAGGTCATATGAAACGATGTAGCAAATCAGTTCGAATCTTTAAACACATAACGTTGCTTCAACAGTCATCATATATGTAACTTTGCAGTATCGAGATTTATATTCACGTGTACATATGTATCCTAATTCACGATGTTAACTGATAATCAATATTACCTTCGCGTATAGAACAGACTCAATGTGCATTGAACAAAGAACGCGGTTCAATATTTTGGTAATAATTCGTTGCCTCAATGAAAATTCTATTTTTAATACCGTTCCGCCTTGAAATGTGAAGGTACACGTAATCTCGATAACCCTGGAAAAAAATTCATGTTTTTCGATCAGAAATAAGGAGGAATTTGTGGTAAGTATATATGTACGTGTGAATATCGGTATGCGCGCCATTACACGCACGTCGCACGAAAATCGGAACTCGCGTGTTGCATAATTTTTCAGGAGTACACGGTATCCCTACAAAAAGCGCATAAGCTGACCTGAAGTGGAGTAGGTCAACTTATAATCAGACCGCGTTCCTGTACGTAATAGACGTATATATAGCGCAAATACATATGTACGTTCTGCACGTAGACGCAACCCTTGTGTGTATGCGGGGGCACATGTACACACACCTAGAGTAGCGTGCAGTCGTACAGCGCGACATACAATGCCTCATGTACGTATGTGCATGCACCCGTACAATGTGAGTATATTTGGAAATATAGTTCTGTGCTTCCACGCACACGAGCACGCATTCGACAAAAAACTGCTGGGGATATCGGAAATATTATTTGTGCATGCTAAAAAAAAAAAGGGACGCTGTAAATCGGTCAATATAGTTGTTGCTCGAATTTGAAT
This sequence comes from Anoplius nigerrimus, assembly GCA_914767735.1. Lineage (NCBI taxonomy): Eukaryota > Metazoa > Arthropoda > Insecta > Hymenoptera > Pompilidae > Anoplius > Anoplius nigerrimus. The sequence continues at coordinate 14,861,240 of OU612078.1, forward strand.
CGTGAAACAAAGGATAAGGATGGTAGTTATGTCACCGTGAATGGCCACAAATTTTGCTTGACCGATTCCTAGAGGTATTCATGCTGCGGAAAAATGCGGGCATGCCTGGATGAGAAAGAATGGACAAAGTTTCATCCTGAATAGATGGGGCAAGGAGGGATAGAATTGTGTAAGGGTTAAGGAGTTGAACACAGGAAGGATAATGGGAATCTGATGGCTTTACTTTCAAACGATGACCTCTTTCACTCCCGAACGTTTCTGACGAATCTTGGCGAAAGAATATCCGCGCGGTAAACATTGAAAATTTGGTGTATTATATTTGTACCCTTGGCTCCTTTGAGGAAAGAGAAAGCCGGTTCTATATCCATTACATGTACGTTTTGTAAAAGTTTACGTCTCAGCGCAGTAGTGCCTTTAAATGGCTCTTGTACTTCGTAAATTGATGTAGCTCACACCGAACGATCCAGACTTTTAAAGTTTTTGTTTCGCATCAAATAAATAACATTTCAAATACTTTGCAAAGCTTAGGTACTTAAGGTAGATAAGGTACTCGAAATGCTTAAAGGTACAATTCCTGACGCTCGACTCATTCATTTACGCGAACGGAAGGAAGAAAATGGAGACGCTCCTGTTTACGTTCAATTGTTCACGAGTCTTCTAATTTTACATATTCGTTCTACGACCCTCGACAATTTTTTTTCCTTATTCACAATTATCACGGGTAGGCCTACGCAAGGGTGTTCGAGTTTTACGTCAACGACTGATTTCGATCCGCCGCAATTTCAAAGCGGGCGTTCGTGGGCGAAATGTGAAAAGGGGGGAACGGAGTGTCTAGAGGCAGACTCACTTCGTTAATGTTCAGCCTATTGACTTTATCAAGTAGGTATTCCGTTACTACAATTTTACACCGTCTCGCCGCGCCCGTACCAGCGGTTGAAACTGGTATAATATCGATTCGACCAATTTTGCGAGACAGCCAGCCGAACGCGTCTTACGAGTCCTCGTAAAGCGTGCTTTCGCTTAACCGTGTCAGGGCAAATTCCTCCGAGCGTAGTACTATGTCGGGCTCGATTCATGGTCCTGATTACCGGATACGGCTAAGGACGACTCTACTGTTCCTGATCATGAGAAGCGGTCGCATATGATGTCCCGCGACTACCGGGAAGGAGAATTCGAGGAAGGAAACAAAGTACACCCCATCCCTCCCCTCAATTCGGCATCCCCTCGATCGACGCACCAATACACCGAAGCGGGCAATCGCTGTGCATCCCCTAAGTTCGATCGCATTATTGTCGGAGATAGGCGGATGGATAGGAACGAGTGACATGGGGTACAGGGCTGGCGTGTCGTTCTTACGGTATCCGTACGGTGCGAGGTTAACCACGATTTATACATGTTAAATCGCATGGAGTATATCCCATCGGCCATATAACCTCCTTTTCACCGTCGCACATATGCGCTTGCCCTCACCGTCACATTCCCTCTCTCTCTCTCTCTCTCTCTCTCTCTCTCTCTTCCTCCCACTCTTTAAACGAGCAAGAGAGAACGCACACGAAAGAGGGAAAGGGGGGAGGGGAGAGGAAGAGAGAGTAAGAAGCAAGAAGAAGAGAGGCGATAGACGGGCAGACAGATAGAAAGCGAGTACCGGGGAGGGTGAAGGGTAGAGAAAGAGAGAGAGAGAAAAAGCGAGACAGGGATCTGACCAATGACGTTCGTACCGAGACGTCTAACTGCGAACTGGAAGTCAGGCACAACTTCCTCGGCGACGATCTGCAGATAAATCAGGATACGCGAAGGGAGGTGGTGGCGAGCGGGCGAGGTGGGGAGAGGGGGTGTGTGTGAGAGGAAATGGGGGTAGAGTCCGATGGTGGGGGTGGCGGTGGCGGCGGCGGGCGTCGGGATGCAGCGCAGAGCAGCCTGATCAGGGTGGCGGCGGCAGTAGCGGCTGGCTATTGATTTCAAGGGCTTCCTTAGCCCCCCGCCTGCCCGCTGAGTGCCCGACGGTTCCAGGTCACCCCGAAGGGCTCCTGGTGCCCGCGACTAAAACAATTCCGCACGCTCGATGTCCCGCGCACGACGATAAAACCCCAACCCGAACAACCTAGCCAACCCAGTCGACGCCATGGGAACGCAATATTTATCTCCCTCCCCCCCGCGCGAATTCCTGGGCGGGACGCTGACTTTTTAAATTTCCTTACAATTCAGCGCCGACCTTTTAATAACCTCTGGGGAAAAAAGGAGGCTGCCGCGAAATTGCGCCTTCAATGGGAATCGGCGGAATCTTTGTTTCCTTCCTCTCGGACGTCGTGATTAAATGCCTTTCAAAGGGCGGAAGGGGGGGGGGGGGGGCACTCGAATCTTTGTTGTTTAACGTTTCAGCTCCGCTGCGGGGCCTGGTATGCGCCCCGTGCGGAGGAATGGCGATAAAGGACGCGCGAGCGTCAAGAGTGAAGTAATTAAAGGATCAGGTTGTATTTGTACTGGCTGCTCGGTCCCGTTTGGCACGGCTTAACGCGTGTGCATATAACAAGTGTCTCTATCTCTCTCGGTCTCCTTCTTTTTTCATTGTGATAGCCTTCAAGCCCTCGTAGCTAAGCAATTAAAGCGATCCCGGGGTGTGGGAGGGAACGCGAAGCAGGACGTAACAACTGTTTCATTTTTTCCCTTTTTTCATTACGTTCAACTTTTTGTCATATGTGCCGCGTAATGGGACTGGCGAACCGAGGGGCCGTTTCGGGCGACGGACTTTCTGGCAGCGGCCTCTAATTTACTTAAAAACAAATTAAGGCACACTCAAACAATAACTTGGCCAAACCGTGCGGGACGCTCGCGGGCGACGTATATCAGAGGCGCGATCATTTTTCAGAAAAAAAAGCGACCCTTCCTCAAAACTATACCGTAACGCATGCTAAGCGTACTGTGCCATCGCCGAAGTCCTGTCGAATTCGGGGAAATCGACAGTGTGCGTAAACACAACCTTGACGGGTTCTTATTTGAAAACAACCGGGTAATTCCGTCGGGGGAGAAAATCCAAAAGCACCCTCGCCGTCTCCGAGAGAAGTGACGATGAAAAAGGAAGACGAAGAAGAAGATCAGCAGCAGCAGCAGTAGCAGTAGCAGTAGCAGCAGTAGCAGTAGCAGTAGCAGTAGCAGCAGCAGCAGCAGCAGCAGCAGCAGCAGCGGTAGCGGAAGAAGTAGCAGCAGTCGAAAGGTTAGTAGCAGCGTTAGCAGTGGGATAGCAACGCGGCTGGCTGGCGGAGGGAGAGTGGCGTCATAATCGGCGGCGGCGGTGGTGGCGGCGGTGGTGGCGGCGGTGGTGGCGGCAGCGGCGTCGGCGGCGGTGGCGTCGGCGGCGTCTCGGTAGCGCGGAACCCCTTGGCAGCTCGCGGAGTGAATACGGCACTGCGCGAGTCGGGCCGAGCACAGACGGATCGCGGGGTGAGCCGTCGCTCGGCATACGTCGAATTGGGTGCCCCGCGTTGGGGCGTCTCCTACCGTCATCAAGCATCGGTGTGTCGCGCAGTCGATCGGGGGACGACGACCACCGCCTTATCCGCCCTTTTATTCCCCGGGAGCCGCGGGCCAGCCTCTCCGCAGTTCGCCGGAGAGAAAGAGGGTGCAGGTGGTGCAGCGACACGGAGATCGGCGGCGAGGAAGGGACGTAAAGCGGCGATAAAGCGGCGATAAAGCGGCGAGTGGGCGGCGAGGAGGTGAGCGCGATCGGAGCTACGAGAGGCATCGGGGAAGAGGCAGAAGAGGCAGAAGAGGCAGAAGAGGTGCAAGTGGAAGCGGAGGCGAAGAAGAAGAAGAAGAAGAGGTGCAGCAGGGAAGAAGAGGGACGAGGTGCTGCTACCGCAGCTAGAGCAGTGCCAGTGGCGGCGGTGCTCCGCATTGTTTTCCATTATTCCTTCCTCCTCCTCGTCCTCCTCCCACCCATCGGCGACCAACCGGACGACCAAGACCCGGGCGTGTGTGCGTGCGTGCGCGACCGAGGGAAGAGGAAGAGGAGAAGAGGACAACGAGGCGTCAAAGACGGCGACGATGACGCTACGACGATGCTGCCGCTACTCGTGGTAGCCCGCATAGGAGGACGAGCATCAGAAACAAGAGTGCGAGCGGCGGTATCAGGGAGGGAATCGTCGTCGGCGAGCTCTTGGAGAGCGGATTCGCCGCCGGAAGCACCGGGGGGAGCGTCCATCGAAGAGTGGCCTGGAGGAAGGTCGGCTGGGGAACAGTGCGTGGCGCGTTTTCCTGCCCCGGGCGTCGTCATCGTCGTCGTCGTCGCCGTCGTCGTCGTCGTCGTAGCCGTGGATCGTGAACGGGAGCGAGAGACGCGGAGGCGCGAGGAGATGGTGTCGAAGGATCGTTCGACAAGTGACACTCTCGTTGCCGCAGCCACTGCCGACAGTGCCGCGCACCGCGTTCATCCCGACGCCGTCGTCGCCGTCATCGTTGTTAATCTCTGCCTCGCCCTTCACGTCGTCGCGAAAGCTCTCAGTACCGCTGTGCCCGCCGACGCTCCTCGTCTAGCCCCGAATGCACCAAGCTCCGCCACTACCAACACTGCCGTTCTCGACCTGCCGACCGTTAACTTGCGCTACGTCGCTGCCAAAGAGGCTTCCATCGCGATCCTCACCCATCGAAGCCAAACGGTCTAACCCGTGACTCGGTGAGTGCAGTTCTTCTATCCAACCTCTCTTTCTCTGCCTCTCTCTCTCTCTCTCTCTCTCTCTCTCCGTCTCTCCTTCCCCCTCCCTCCTTCTCTGTCTCTCTCTCCTACGACTTTCTGCTCTGTCGTTCTCTCTTCTTTCGATTTTTGCCCTCTTTACGCTAAGCGACGTTTAGCCTCGGCCGTTGATCGTTACGGAGCGTACGCCTAGGAGGAGTACGCCTCTTTTTTCCCCCGGAATTGCGAGCGTTCCTCATCGCCGTCCGCATAGATACGCTCGTACGTCGTCGTTCATGGCTCCTGGCCATTCTCGCCCCCTGACGTGCCCGCAGGGATCGCGCGTCATGTACAGCGCTTCCCCTCGCGTTTACGCGAAGAAATCCCCTGCCGAGGGAGGCGTGTGCGGAGGAGGTGTGAAAAATAAATAGAGATCGTCCCGTTCGGCGCCTCGGGAGGGCAAAATCGGCCGCCTATCCCCGTTCAATCTCGAGATCGTGCGCGTTCTCTCTCTCTCTCTCTCTCTCTCTCTCTCTCTCTCTCTCTCTGGCTCGCTCGCTCGCTCACTCACACAAGCTCGCGCGCGCAAGGGAGTGAGGCAGAGCCAAGGACGCAGGCGAAACTGCAAACATTTGGATATCCGTGTAGCGCATAAAAGATTCAGATCGCGGATGTGACATCCTGGAAATTCTCTTGCGCGAGCAACGTGCGTGGTGAGAGTCTCTCGTCTCGGGGATAAAAATCTGCTCGGAGCCAGCTGCGCCAGTTTTGGCTCGTTCGCGTTTTATCGCACGATTTTTTCTCCGCGGAAACATAAGCTTTCCTCTTTTCCCTCCCTATCTCTTATCCGCAATCTCTCTGCCCAGCGATTTGCCTTCTGCACATAACCTCCGTCAATCGATAATACAAGACGTCGGCACCCGCGGCGCTTCGCCGAGATCGGCCTAGGAATCCTGGTTCTCGTGTTTCTCGGCAAATCTTCATTTCCCTCGCTGGCCCCGACTGAAAGCGAGGTTTATCGACTTTTCTGCATTCGCCCCCTAACAGCCGCAGCGGAATTCCCTTGAAGGGTAGCACCCCCGAAACCGGCCGTGCGTGACATCGAATTCGGACCGGAAATGTGTCCTTCCCCACTCGCGCTATCCTTCCCTTTTCGCATTCCTTCTTTCATGGCGTGTCCTCCGTATCGCCAACGAGCGTTAATTGTGGCCAATCGATTTCTTGCCCCCCCGTATTATGCCTGCGTGGAGGTACCCGTTTCGTTGACGTCGACGGTTTTCGACATACAATTCGTTAGCGTTCGCTCGAGAAATGCTCGCGCCTCGAGCGTCGTTCTGTTATGCGCGAATGATTAACGCGGCCAGCGGGGGGGGGTGAGGGAGGGAATATTTTTATTTGCGGAAGTAAAAACATTCGTACTGTTCAGTGCCACTGCCTAGCTCGGCGTTCGAAGTTAACGCGACGATTGTCTATGTATGTATACGTATGGCGTGAAAAAGGTGGCATGGAAAAGAAAGTCCGTTATATAAGGGCGGAGATGTAACGTAACGCTGCATCCGTAAACAGATTGCAAATGTGAAGGGTCGAAAGTGAGTGACGAACGGCTTCGATGAGGGAACCCAACGTGAACGGTCCCCGCACTTGTCAAAGCGGTGATTGTCCAAAAATGAAAGCTGGCCAATTATCCCGACGAGTGCGGACGGTCGAGTAACGGTCGCGCCCTGTCAAGTATCGAGTAACACGGAATTACGACAACGGCCGCTGCGACAGACGCAGTCATCCAGCGAGATAATATGTTCCGTCGGGATATAGTGCATTCAACGAGTTGGCTCTCTCTCATGGCCGCGTTCGCTTCTTCGCATAGCCACGATCGAGCGCAGTCGTCAAAAACAGAGTCGCGGAGCATCGTTTCTTCATTAAGTTTCATAAATACACGGGACGGAAAAGCGGAGAAGGCGGTGCGCGGAAAAGCATCGCCGAAAAACTGGCTTTCAGCGAGGCTTCTCTGATTCTCTCTCTCTCTCTCTCTCTCACTCTCTCTCTCTCTCTCGTTCCGCCACCCACCCCCGTTTCTCCACCTTTCTCCGTAGTTTATGGCGCGTTCTCAACCTCGCCCCACGGGTTAATCGTGCGCGCGGGATCGATTCTCGTCGAAAATAGCGACGTGAGCAGTCGGTCTATTCTCGAAAGCGCGATGGAACAATGGTACACGGAATTCGTTAATTTACCTTTCGGCGAAATAAAATGGGGCTACGGTGCCTGACGGTGCGTCAGCGTGCGATCCGCTTCGCTTTTTACGTAGGAAGGGCAGGGGTGCACGAACGATCCCGACGAATTAATAAAAGTACTGTCAGCGCGATGCATAAATTATCCGTGCAAACAACGTCAGAGATCGCGCTGCGGAAGGTTACACCTAATAAGGGCAAACATGTCACGCTGTTAGTTCAAGAAATTGTGATTGAATTATTGAACCGTTCGTTTCTTCACCCGTGACGCGTCGGAGGGGGTCACGATTATTATTTAACGCGACGTTTTGAACGTTTGGCCGCCTGACGCATGCGACCGATCGCAGTGGGGGCCAAGCTCGTTTTCGACCGTTTTGGCAAAGACTGCCACGAGTGCGCCCCTAATGACCCTGATGCGAGAATGCGTGCGTCAGAAGGAGACGCACGTCGAGGAGGAGAGGCAAAACTGGGTGAAGAAGAGTCTGACGTGGACGGGGGGGGGGGGGGGGGGGGCGAGGGGTTGAAGGTGAAGGAGGCTAGCTGACATGAGACAGCCAAATCGTTTGTGCCATGTAGTACTGCGGAACGTAACTTGCGTGCAAAACGTAATAAAAACCGCTTTTCATCCTGGCATTTACGTAAATGCACTCTTTCGCGCGTTCCATGCGATACGCGCGTGGCGGTGATGCATTAGAATAGGTGAAACGGTAAGAAAGGGAGGGTCGAGCGTTTGGGGCGCTGGAGGAGGAGGAGGGGGGGGGGGGAGGGTGTGCATGCGTAAGGGAGAAATGAGGGGATCGGGAGAGGAGAGAAAGGAGAGAGACGAAGTGGAGGAGTGGGCCGAGAGAAGGGCGGAGGGAGGGAGAGCGAAGGAAAAAGGAAAAAGATCTGCAAAAGCAAGTGGGTTAACGAGCGGACTGTGACTTATTTTCTTCTCCTTTCTTCTTTTTTCGGTGCAGTTCTGAAGCGTAACGTAAGGTAAAGGACGTAGGCGTAGAAGTAGGAGAGCAGACGTACCTTGAAACGTATTCTTCATTTTCATAGCTCGTATCGCGGAATGCGAAAGGTACAAGGTTATCGGAATACGTAATGGAGAAGGAGCACGGTTCCACTGTCGTGAGCGCTGCGAGTATCCCTTTTTACATTGAAAATGGGAAAGGAGATATGAGTCTCTCGGTTGAGCGAGTATTGATCCTTAAAACGGTCCGCTGTTCCGTTCGTTCGTTAATTACACCGACTGCTCGTTAAAGACTTTTCAGCCATTGACGAGAAGGTGGCACACCAAGATGCGGGCCAGATCAGATTGGCGGAATGTGCGGCTTGCATTATCGGTCGGTTAACGAAACGTCCATGTTCTTTCGATTGAAAATGTAGATTGGTCGAGGGTGCGCTAACAAAATTTTGTTCGCCTAATTTTTTAACGTTTTTTCAGTAATGACGTCCGCTTCCAACGTGTGACCTTACGTACGTTCCTAAGTTAAGTCGGTCATGAAGCGACGATCAATTACAATATTTGCCTCAATGATCGTTAATCTCGAAGCTTTGCCATAAAGTTCCAACAATATCGGGACATTAATGTTGCGCTGTTCTAGCAGATCTGAAATAGTGGAGCTATTTGCATGTTGCAGAAAAAGTCACTCGAGCGTCACGCCTGATAGTCTCGAAATCTCTTTCTTCGTAACCTATTTTAGCATTGCACCGTAGTTTCCTTACGTTATCTCGATGACCTTTGCCTTTTGGCCTGGCTCACTGTTTCAGGCCGAACTATCTTTCCGTCCTGAAATTCTCCGAGCCGAGTAATTGCGGCGTACGGCAACTGCCGCGATATTTCCACGGTCATCGGTGGTACAGCGGGTGGGCCGTGACCAAAAATACAAGATCATTCTTCCCATTCCCCGAAGCGTGGACGTCGACCGGTTCGCGGACGTCCGCGTCGCGTCGCTCAAATTTTCATGACTCCGAAATCCTTTCCGGGCTCTCTTAACCGTTTGACTGCATCGAGTCTCGTCCCTTTGCTCCGGCTCGTCTCTCGCTTCAACTATTTCCCGCCAGCCCACCGCCTTTGTGCCCATCGTTACGGTTTCTAAACATCCCTGAAAACGATTTACTGAATTTTAATCCCGACGCGCGCGAGCTGAGGGAGGACTTATTCGTTAAGAGGAGAGCTGACCGGGAAGAATCTCTCGTTCTCGCGCTTCCATCTTTCCGCTCCTATTCACGCCTTTATCCCGGACGGCCGTGTGTCATTTCACATCAGAAGATCCTTTCGGACCCCTGACAGCCCCCGCGAAGTGGGTCTCTCTTCGAGCGTAAAGGGTTAAGCTCGCGAAGTTTCTCTTTTCTTCTTCTCTCGCTCCCGGCTGTTTGATCATCAATAGGGAGAGAGAGAGAGAGAGAGAGAGAGAGAGAGAGAGAGAGAGAGAGAGAGAGAGAGAGAGAGAGAGAGGCAGAGAGGGAGTGCGCGGCCGTGCACGCAGCGGCGAGGAAGACGACCTCGCCAAATGCACGCGTGTCCACCCCCTGGCGTGCATCGCCTCACGTGCGTCCTCCCTTGGCGTGCATCGCCTGACGTCCATTCCCTGACTTGCATTCCCCTGACTTGCATCCTCTGACGTGCATCGTCGCCCGACGGTATATCGTCCCTCTTAGCGGCGCTAAGTGCACAAGGTACACAAAATGAGGTGTCCATGTGCATGCGCGCGGCGCGCGTACGTGTGAGTACTTCTCTCATTAGCTTATCGTAACGCCGGCGCACCTGCCCGAACGAACCTCGCGGCGTAATCCGGCGTGCATTGTATTACTAAACGACGAACGACCGCCCCGCCGAAAGGAGGCCGCCGAGTTAATGAGCGATTGATAATTAACGGTGCGCGCGCGCGCGACCTACCGGATAGAAGTCGGCCAATTTCCCGCAGCCAAAGTCTTTCCCGCTCCGACATATTCTTCCCTACGACTTTCGGTCCTGAGAACCTCACCTTGGGCCTTGATCCACATTCGCACGTCGATCCATCATCGCTGAATCGCACGAGGTGCGAACCGATGTTTCTCAGTCGTGCAATTTTTTTTTCACCCACCATGTACGCGACCTGAGCTTCTCGGGAGTTTAACGCGTGAGAGCACGTAGCATCCTACGACTCCGTTTAAACATGTACGTACACGTCGAGTGCAAACAGGACGCGTGCCCAACGCCCGCGGATACCCGAGGACGAAAATGCTAATGCCGCACGACGACGGATCGTCTCGAGAGCGGAGCCTGATAAATTTTCGCCTCCCCGACGCCGAGCTCGAAAAGTTGGTCGGCGCGCTCGCCAGGAACTCCCCCCATCTATCCATCCGTCGCGAAGGATACCGGAACATACTCGGGCGGCGCGTTTATGCGCTTCCTGACCTACTTATTTTCGTCTCCCGTTAATCGATCATCCGCGCGTATACACTTTTCGGAAAGCGTCCATCCCTCTCCCCCCACCCGCCGCACTCCCCTGCCTCCCCACCCTTCGTTCACGCATCTCGATGCACTTTCGCTCGGCGCGTCGAGGAGGATCGGTCGACCTCGGGCGAGCCATTAAGCTCGCTGACGCGGGCGGGCTATCGGGCGGGCTAGCAGAGGCGCGCGCGCGCGCACGCACGCACGGGGCGCGGCGCGATGCGGTTCGATCCTACTCTCTCTCTCTCTCTCTCTCTCTCCTCCTTCGACTCGATCGCGATCACAGCTGAGGTTACGTAGACGATTACAGCTGAGGTTACGTACGCGATGCAATTCGGCGAGGCGCGCTCTCGGCATCGTTCGGCTGCGGTTACATAGTACATTGTCCGGCCTGCGGCCTCTGCCTCTGTCGCGGTATAATTCAGCCGGGGGGGGGGGGGGGGTTGCGCTGCCGTTCAACTGCGGTTGTGCCGAGACATTGTTCAGTCGCGGCTCCGCCAGCGGCAATGGGGTAGCGCGATTCAGACGGCGGCGGGCCATCGGTACGGGTTCGGCTGTGGTTGTGCCTGCGTCGGGGATGTAATTATAGTCGGGTGTTGCAGTACCGTCCGACCGTGCATCCCACTTCTACCTCCTTCATCGCCCCCTCCCTTCTACGCTGCCTCTCCTACCTCCACCGCGCTCACAGAGTCGCGCGTACAGAGACGTCGCTCAGTTGCGGTAATGCATGTGTTCGACATGCAATTCTAACGAGGCGCTGGGTATAGTTTGATTGCGGTTCCTTTGTGACATCAGCCTCCCCCCCCCCCTCCCTGCCAAACGCTTCCCTCGCCGGTCTCCTGCACTTCCTCCCCGTCCTCCTTGTCCTCCTCCGCTCGCTCCTCTCTCGGCTGCGATTGTCTGCTCGCCGAGATGGAGCGTAATTAACGTCTTCGCAGTGTACAGTCCCAGTTTTGCTTCGGCCGATTCGCAGTGAGATCGAAGCCGATCGATATTCGTCGGGGGTGCGCGACCGGCGGAGAATGATATTTCGTCGATTCTGTTTGTCGATGGGAGGGCGAGTTCCGGCGCAACTGATATGTGTGCGTACCTATGTGCGTGGCTGTGTGCGGGCGCACGTACGCGCACCTTCGCGGCAAGTCACTCGCACGTACGTACTGGGCCGCGACGGGGACGCTTTCGATGCGTCGTGAATTCGGATTGAGTGTAGGACGATGCGGCACGGGGTCTCAGGGCAGGCGCGGCAGCGGCGTGGAGCGGTATGATAAGTGTATCCCGCGCCCTACCTAGTATCATATAATATATTTCCCAAAGGACCCGTTGGCCCCGTGCCAATCCTGAATGTTTCCTCGGCTCATATAGCTGCGTGCATATAATGCAGAGGCGGCAGTCTTAGCTCGCGATCGGTACAAACTGCGAGATCTATTCACTCGCGGGCCCGTGCCAAACGTGGGGTCAAACGTGAAAGGCATTCGAAAAATTTACCGATATCCGATCCACGATCATTGTGCGGGCCCTTTCGAGGTATTAGCCACCGTCGCTTGCCACGGCGACGTCTTAATGGACGTTTCATCGGTATTAGTTTGTTGCGGTGAGCGAGGGGTGCCGGGGGTAGGGGATGAAATTCATGAATCGCGGCGGTGGGCGTGTCGAGGGTTTCGAATGTTTTTGCGGGAACGTACAGCGATAGTTTTCGACCGAAAAGGGTGTTCGAAATTGTGCGACGGTTGACCTACAATTACGCGCGCCAAGGGCGTGTCATCTGCGTGCCTAGTGCCTGATCTCAATTGAACGGGGTACAAATTGTTGGACGTAACGTGAGCGCCGTGTGCTCGCAGATTTTAATACGTTTTTACAATTTTGGATAATGTTCGCGATTCTTCGTTTTCGCCACTCGACGTTATCAACGCAGCTCGGCCAACGAGTGCGCAAACTAATTATTCTCAAGTTCTCTCCACTGCATCGAATTCATTTGCCAGCGAAACGGTGCAACGGAAATTTACACGAAATCTTATTGTGAGAACACGGGCCGACTCGATTTCGCAAATGAGAATTTTTGCAAACATTTCGCATACGTCGGTCAATCAATTTTGTTCGATGCGATACATGCGAGGTGTGCAACGATGAACGTGTCGTGTCCGTTATCGTACTGCCGTGAAAAGTGTGCCTCGCATAGATACAATTTGACGATACATTTCGTATGTAAATTTGCGAAGTTGTCGACAATTCCGGCAGTGATTATTGATTTATTTTTGCATCCGTTATCAAGGCCACATTCATCCCGCTTCCCCCCCCCCCCCCCCTCCCGTCACGATGAACACGAAGTAACACCGGCGAACTATCTTCGAGCCATTCAGGGTTATCAATTCCCATTGTCAGGCACGCCGGTAATTCAGCCTCGATAAGCATCCGGATTTTTACGTGGAACGTGGAGACAAGGCGACGTTCGGATATCGGACATTGGCCGACACGCGTGGCGTATACAGCCGCGGTGTAAGTTCTACCAGCGAATCGCGAAGGCCATTGAGAAACAAACGATTCGAATCTAGGTTGCACACCTGTTACTCACCGAGAAAGCAATTAACGTCGTGACTTGCTTTTGCATTTTTCTGTCGCGGACTTTCTTCAATGTAGTATATATCTCTGGCGCAAACCTACCTACGTATATGCATATATATTTAAATGTAAAATATATATATATATATATATATATAGAGATGTGGGATGCGACGATTGTATGACATTCGCCACGTGTCAGCTGGGCCGTCAACGTTATCCCGCATACCGATTATTGAACTTAGGGTAATTGAACTTGTTTGACAAAGCCTTTCTGCCCGGTTTTTAATCGACCCGAATGAGCAACCCGAGCTTAACAATTGCATGACTGAGTTTTATGAGGTTGGAAGACCGGCCAAAACCTGACGTGCGTTAATCAAGAAAGTTGAAAGTGAGGAGCTAATTGATGTCTCCGGATAGTCTGGCTAATAAGAAAATTATTAGCGAATAGCAATTGACGATAGACTCGGAGAAAGTTAACAAGTAATTGCGTGACCCGGGTACTTTGTTGAACTCATTTTGCGAGCAAAGGGAACGTATATCAGCGGTGAGCAGTGTCTGATGTGGTACAGTCGGTTCTTTAATGCATACAGTTGTAAACTTACATGTAGGTACATAGCTCTCAACTTATTTAGTACAATACGTTGGAGCGGAGCATAGTTAAAGTCTGAGATATTACATTACGTTTATTATACAATGCGAAATGTTGACTTACGGCGAAACTCGTAAAAGATTTATAGACTTGGGCTAAATAGCGTCGTTGTTTAATTACAGTGTACTTTACGGTTGAACATTATACGTACTGGAATGTTAGAGCTTAAATCTATACGAAACGACAGATGCTAATCACGCTATAGTGACGCTTATTATAACCTGATCTCTGGAGTGCAGAATTATGTAACGGTTGATCGATAAAGCATGCCAAATCATAATTAACGATATATCAACGATCGACAGGTTTTTTGCACGGACGGTAAGTGATATAATTGTGATGAATCGAGATGCAGAGGTAAAATATCCGATTACTCAAGTACAATACATTCGTTTTACAGCGGAACGTTAAAGCTCCCGGAATAAATAAAATGCTTTTACGCCCGAAATACGTATTATTGACCTAAAAACGAAAATGTCCGAGATACCTCTGTTATGCGCAGAATCCGTCTAACGTTAACGATTCACCTGTCACAGGAAAACGCGGAAAACACTGTCTAACGTGCATTGCCATTCCGTGTTTTCGTTCAATCTGATACCACCGCGGATAGCTTACAAGTCCTTCGTTAACCTACGAGGGCCAACATTGTCGATAGGAAGGACACTGCTGAACGACTCCGACCCGATACGCGCCGGCTAATGACATTCGCGTCGCACGCTCGAAAACAAACGTCCGCGAGCGAAGTAATTCAAAGCGAACTGATTCGCACGCGGAAACTAAGCAGACTGACAAGTCTGTCGCTCGCTAAGTCCCGGTAAACCGACTCTAAGACTATAAATTGCGACGAGGCGAGACGACCAGCGGCAGACGACGATAGAGAGAGAAAAGGACGGAGAGTACACGAGTCGGGAAAAGACCGTGGGAGGATAAGCGAAACGGAAAGCAGAGTGGAACGGTGGGAGACGGGCGTGTAAGGGGAAACAGATAATAAGGGACGGACGGAGTGAGTACCGGTGGGACGAGGAGAGAGAAGGAGAAAGAGAGAGATAGAGAGAGTGAGAGAGAGAGAGAGAGAGAGGGAAAGAGAGAAACTGGGAGAGAGATAGACAGATAGGAGAGGCAGAGCGAATAGTGCGATGGCCAGAGTGTTACAACCAGTCAGTCAGTCGTACCGGCGAGGAGAGGGAATGAAAGCCACGAGTAATAAGAATGACGAGGGGGTGGGAGGAGTAACCTGATTTCGTCTAGAGACTTCAGTTTCCACCGGGCTCTGCTTTAGCAGTAACGCGCGTGAGACGCGACGTAGACGGAAAAATCGAGCGTACGCGAGCGCTCGAAGTGCCCGCTTTACTCGCTTTTTTCTTTTGGCCGGTGACGAGTTAGAAGTTACGATACCGCCAGGTTCGTCCGCGAATACGGGAGTAGTCACGGTGCACCGCTTCGCGAGCGCGGAATGACGTTGACGCGGTGATCGGACGGTGAAATTTTAGCTCGTTGTTTATTTGGTGAGTATCAACAAGAGCACCGTCCATTCGTTTCGTTGCGACGGTGCTGTTCGTTATTCGCGTTCGTCATTCGCGTTCGTTATTCGCGTTCGTCATTCGCGTTCGTTATTCGCGTTCGTCATTCGAGTTCGTCATTCGCGTTCGTTGCTTCGCGTCGATTCGTGCAGTCTGATTCGGGATCAAACCGTTTTCTCCTATCGTGCCGCGTGATAAGGCGCATTAGGTTTTACCATCGTCTCAACTGTCGTGACTGTGCAAAGTGAATGGGAAAAGAGAGTGAGAGTCGATCTGTACGTGGCAAATGCGCGTTCGAAAGCTGTCGCTTGTTTGGATGCGGCGAGATGGAACAATTTCGTGACGGTTCTGGGAGTGGCCAATTAATTTTCGCGATGAGAAATTTACATGGTGATCTTCTTAGTCACGATTTTACGGTGAGATAAAGCGCGACGTTGGATCACGGGACATTTTTGTTGACTTAGCACTGACTGTGACATATGATTCCATTGATAAGAAATACGTGCTATCGTCCAGTTTTGTTATGGTTTACGCACGGCGATGAATGGTTCGCGCTTTGTTTTGAAAGCTTTCGACACCATACATGAGACACAGGCACGTGTCCTATGTATCGGCACGTGAATGAAACATATTGCATTGCGACATCGTGTCGGTTAGTCATAGCGCGCGCTAACTGTTATCAACGATGTTTCCCTGCACAGTTCGGTTTATTTGCGGATAGTTCTTCCAGTTACTCATTAATATTTACAGAACTTTGCGAATTCAACTCTGGATCAGTCGAATAGCCGTCAAGGTGAAATTGTAGCAACTTCATTGTCATGATCGTACAGAGATTATCTACTTAATGTCAATAAGCGTTCTTATTATCCAGATGGCAATTTCGAAATCGTACATTCTCTCTCACGGCGTCACATGTACAATATAACTGTCTTATAATGAGAATCATCTGTTTTACTGTCAGTAATGGTATGATGCGCGGTTATCCGCGAAATAAATTACACGAGGTTATTCACTGCTATTTGATGCTTCATTTAACGGAAATTATATTATTAATGCATTATTCATTTAATATGTATGAAATTCGTAAATGTAAAGTTGACAATGCACGGGTTGTACATTTGGGGCATAAAGTGATATTTGATTTCGTATACGAGATTATCGCACAGATTTCACACATAGATTTCGTATAAGTACTCCAAGCAGGTTATCATAATTATGGCCTATATACGATACTTTTATTGCGAGACATGCCCACATCTGCCCACTATTCTATTGATGGGTCATATGTACGGTAGACACCTACGGTTTCTTTACATTGACATTCGTAATTTACAATCTTCAATAAACATATTTACAGGCGTGCATTCACGTACGTATATACAAACTATACTCAACTTATCAGATATCAGTCAGCTGTCACCGACAGCACACACACCTACATTTCTTCAAACATCGTCTGAGAATCGAAAAACTCTCACTTTCAAACACCGTTACCAAAGATACGAAACGTCCAAAGATCATCGATCATCCGGAAGCCGATTAGGATAGAAAAGAATGGAATAACCCATTAGGAAGTCGGTTGCGCGCGATACTCACTAAATCCGGCCAGCTAACATCCCGATAAGGCACTCGATCCGAAAGTGTCAATTAATTACCACTTATCACGGTCACCGCCAACGGTTAGACCAATGCCGGAGATAATGTGTGCCGCAAATATCCTTCGGGAGCGAGCGTGCGCGCGCGCGCACGTGCATCGTTTCGCAAGCCGGTCGTTAATCGTCACCTTTTTTCTCGATTCTTTCAGCCCGACAACGCGAGAGGTCGCCTTTGAGTTGGAGCGAACGACGATCTCGGGCGGAGGCTAACGAAGAGGAGAAGAAGAGTGATCGGAGGGGGGGCGAAGAAGGGGGGGAGAAGGGGCCAGTCACAATCTCGATACGCTCGGCGATCGCATCGGGCCGTGGAGGTACAGCGGTTTCCTTCGCTTCGTCGTCCGTCGGTGTACCTCGGCGTACGGCAGTGCGCCGCTCGGTACGCACCAACACTAGCGCACACGCACGCACGCGGGCCAAGAGCGGCGCGAGAGACGGAAGGCGCCTACCAAAGGTGGGAAACACTGGGCCCTGCGTGCGCGTCCTTTTTGCGCCTGTGTCGCCTCTCCATCCCTCATTGGGTCACGTGGCCGGGCTAATCGACCTATTAGGAGGACAAGATTTGCCCCGCGTTCGAACGGGAGAGCCGCGAAGATCGTGCATTGAAACGAGGACCTCACTTCGGTCTCGGTCTCCGCACTATCTGCTCCTTCACACACACGTTGTGGCGTGGTATATCATCGCCAAGCACGATGGCTTGCGAATCCTCTAAGGTGAGTGACACCTTTCTTACTTGTACTCTCTATTCGCCGATGGCCCCCGGGGTCTATCGGCCGGAGAAGTTGCTTTCGAAATTCGAAATCCTAGCGCGGTGTTAAGAAATTGTGAGGTAATTCGGGTTTCACTGATGGTGTCGTATTTTTGTTTGGTGTTAGCGATAATGATGGTTTTGTATACACACCGATTCAAATAGTTCTCCCTACTTCCTCCACCTGCCCCCCACTCTCCTTATCCTTAGCATCCGTCATCCGACAATTTCGGCACTATCAATGTGCTGTCTAATAATTCTAATAACTGGGTTGTTCGCGGTGTGTATACTAAAGCTGGTGGTGAAGTATCAGTTGTGTTAAATATTATCGGTTACGTGAAAGTTGTGGTGCATATGGTTTCATTCACGTTGGACAAGAAGAAAGTGTTGGGGATACAAAGTAAAGTACGTTTTGTTGAAAGCTGATTTCGATGAGTGACATAAAATTTGGACAAATGTTTAGCTTTTTGCGTTTGACAACTTTAACTAGCGTAAAAAGAGACGATTTTGATTTCAACTTGATCAATATGTTGCATACTACGGTGATGGTTGATAAGCTTTCGTGCCGCGGCGCATAGCAATTAATTAATTTTTGTGTAAGCGGCCTCAGTGTGAATTTTGTAGTTTGTGGTAACCTTGGCGATATTACCTTGGTTAATGTTGTCTTCCACGCTCGATGGCACGTCACGGTGCGGAGTTATTACAGGTGTAGTCGGCTGAAAATAATTGAGTTACGACAGAAATTCTACATACGGTTACGTTCAAGCTTAGTAACATGGGTAAGATGAAGTACGAGAATTTTCCGATATTTCTTAAAGTGCCCCATTAAGCGTCTCGTGACTCTCAAGTGCAAAGTTCAGGATCACAGGCTTCCTTTTCCCAACCGCAAGCCAAATGTCATTTGATATGACAATAATTCGAAGAAGAACGTCTGCAAACGGATCCTTGTAGAACATGACGATGAGTCAAGCAGGCCGGTTAAGAGGCAGTCAGACGCGAATACACAATCGCACGTCAGATATTGCGTACAATGCGTGAAATGCACTGAAGCTAGACGCCTCTGCATCACGATAGCATTCGTTCCTGTCAATAAGTGATCACAATTGGATACTGGTATCTGCACGTTATGTCGGCATTGCAATCGATGTACGCGCTCGAAATGAAGAGAAACATATGATTACGTAAAGAGTTTCATCAGGCTAATAGTCTTACGAATTCGTAAATTGCATAGCCGCGCATTAGCGAAGCGCCGAGCACATTATCGGATCCTTTATCCTTGATGATGATACGTAACCGTCTCGCTCGAGCCGCACGGAAAACAGTGAAATTCCATGAGACTCCGAAGATGGAAGAATCCCACCGCTTAATATATGGAAATAACGCACTCGACATCGATCGTTGCATAATTATCGGATACGAAAGCTGGCGATAGATCGCGATAGAATGGCTCGGCGCGAAAGATACTTGGACGGACCTTTGGCCATCTCGCTTTTCTATCAATTAGCCGGACGAGTCGGGCAAAGCTCGCACGGAACTTGCGCGCTGACGACTGAAATAGACTCTCTGACAGGCGGCAGATTCGGATGCCGTCCGATTAATTTACACAAAGTTATTCGAGACATATGCGCGCAAAATGCCGTGACTAATCGTGCATGTCTGCCGTTGGCGGATTTGCGATGCCACTGGGAAGGCTCGCTGTGCTTTCGGATGCAACAATAGCGTGGCGGAAGTTCCGCTTACGAAGAGGAAGGGAGGGGAAATAACGTGAGAAGCTAAACTTGCCGCACTTCGACAAGTCTATGGGCAGGAGCACGACGAGCGTTATGAATTTCGTTTCGTCGCCGATAGCAGGGAACGTTTGAAAGTAGGAAACGGCGCAGTCAACATTGTGAAATTCAATTAAGGGGGGCCACTCGTGAGTCCCTTTGTTCTTTTAATAATGCCGTGTGCGCGCATTTCGTGCATAAAGGGCTGGCTCGTGTCAATATCTAAGTGTATTTAATAGCCACGACTTCTTTGATAATATCAAATCGTAATAAATTGCTCGCTCGCGCGCACTACCACTTACGGCCGAATAAAAGTTTGCTCAATTAGCGCGAGCTCAAATTTCATTGCTCAAATAAACTGTACGATCTGCGTTTCAATCTCGTTAAGTACGTCGTTAAAAGGCATGTACAGCGATACTTGTTGCCGCGGGCTGAGCAATTAAATATTTTCATTCCCTTAACTCGGAATCTACCGATCGCCGAATACTTTTCGACTGCGAAAGGAGTTTCAACTCATTCCGCATCGATGTCTCTGCTCCGAAAAATTCGAAATTCACCAAATTTGACTGAACGCAGCGGCGCAATGTATCGCTCGCACTGAAACGAGCACGACCCATCAGATCGGTAAATCTCGAATACCGCCCCTGTCCACTTCCCCGCACCCACCTTTCCAGTAGTCTGGTCGCAGTAGTCTGGTCGCAGTAAGGTAACGAAAAAAAAAGAGTCAATAAAATGACTTCCTCTCCCCCGTACCTCTCTGTGTCCGAGTAGTTGGAACGATGGCCGATTCACGCGGCTTCAAGCCAATAAACCAGCTGTGGCAGAGCGCGGCAGTGTCGTCGACTGACCCAGACTCGGAGTGCCTCTACGAGGAAATCTCGGGCCTGTCCGGCTCTCAGGATACGGAGCCAGGGCCGGCGGGCGCGGCCGTCGCTGGGGAGGAGGAGGAGGAAGAGGAGGAGGACGAGGAAGCCGGATTCGAGGAGAGGGAGGTTGCCCGCCAGCAGCATCAGCTTCAGCTTCAGCATCAGCACCCGCATCAGCATCCGCATCAGCATCCGCAGCAGCAGCAGCAGCAGCAGCAGCCGCAGCAGCAGCGTACGGGAAAAGGACCGAAGGTGTCTAAGCCCTCGAGGAGACTAGACTTTGGCGCGCAGGTAGGCGGTAGCTGGTGGAAGCGAGGCGAGGTCGAGATCACCGCTCTCCCACCGGCCGGTCAAGGACGTCAGCGCGGGGCGAAGTCGAGCACGGTCGTTAGCGCGAAGACGTCGCGCGCCAAACCCGGTGGCACGCGGGAGGACATCGTCAGGGTGGAGGAGGAGCAGTATGCGGCCGCAGCGCGCAGGGGCCACGTGGAGTCCGGTACAGGCGCCATACCGCCGCCACCAGGCCCGGGCTTCAAGCTGACCAGGGGCAGCCGAGCAGCAACCAACACCGTCGCCAGGTACCTCCACCAGGCCGCGACCGGCCACTTCCATCATCATCACCACCAGCACGGCCAATACCCGCCAGCCCCCACCGGCAGGACGAGGCACCATCACCATCATCAGCCAGGCCGCGGCTCTTTCAGTAATGAGACGCAGGAAGAGGTACAGGAGGACGATGAAGCCACTCTACGGGAGTTGCTCGTAAGGTACGTTCTCGCGTACCCCATTGCCCAGGCACCGAGGTACTTATTCCGAGGAACACTGGTCTCTACCGTCTCTACCTACTCAGCTATATATGATACCCGTCCGTCCGTCCGTCCGTCCGTCCGTCCGTCAGTCAGTCAGTCCGACCTAACCGAGCCACGAGACTCCTTCCGTTACTACTACTTATTCTTACCGTTACTATATATCGCTTACTCTTACGCCCGAGATGGGGTACACCCACGTTTCCGATACGGTCCGACCAGTCGCGTATGACAATCTGGTCGCACGCGGACGATCCTAGGATCCCGATATACATTGCAGGGCAAACGAGACTTTGTGTGGTTACTCCATCGGTTTCGATCAATGGAAAATTACGTTCAGTCACTCTTTCGCTTTCTTCCACTTCTTTGTCTCCCGGTCAGCGATAGATGCGAAGAGAATACGCTTGCGCGCGGTACTTTCTCATTTTGAACCGGATCGAGTAATCGCACTGCCCTGCGACAAGTTATTATGACACTTTTTTACCAAGGATGGGAGAATACGTAGAGACGCACACGTATTGTTCTTCTTTCTTCTATATACTTTTTTTTTTATTTTGTTTGTGGGAACGTTTGGCGTCGCCACCGTTGATGCTCTGAGAATTATCTGGATTGTCGAATGATGTAGAAGGCGGGCCGTGGGAAGAATCGAGGGTTAGCGGAGTTCATGGGGAGAGACTCATGGGGGGGTGTAATGTCGTAATATATTTGCATTTCGATGAAGGGAGTATTACGTCGGTACAGTTGAGCACTCAATGGGCCTTCTATGTCTGGAAAGTTTGAAAGCTTTCGCGTTAGCGGCAACTTCGGGTTTTTATAATTGACCGCGCGCACGATCTTTTATCGCTTTTTAAACGATCGAACGTTTCAGGGAAATAAATTTCGAAATATCCAGTTATATTCTCCTCTTCTCTCAATTAATAAATGTAATCCAGCTCATTTCGCTAGAATTTCCGACGATATATCGATTACATAGTGTTAGCTGCCCCCCCACCACCGCCCCGCCCCCCCAGAATCCCACGTTAACTTCCACCAGCTCCAATCGTAGTTCGGCTCTTTCTTTCCATCTATCTTCTCTAGACATTTAACTAGAATCTGTACCTCGCTACCTTTTTGCCAGCAACTTGGATACTGCTTAGTTATGAGTCGTTAGCGTAATATTGCGATTTGAAAATTGCGCTCGAGTAGTAGCATCGAAAAACATTGAACATCCTCTTCTTCTTCCATCCCCCTCTTGCGTGATCTCTCTTACTTGCCATTCGGGTATTGAGAGCCAACTTTAGTTTAGATTCACTGGAACAAGCGTGTTACGAGCTCTCGAAAAGTTGCATACCAATTAAGTGTCGAGCACTTCTCGCACCCCTTTTGTGCCCGTCGTAAAGTGCCACGAAAATCGATACTTTCCCCACCTCGCGATCATAAACTCTCGACCGACACGATTACAAAGAATCGACTCGCCAGCGACTTCCGCGGACGTTATCCCTTTTTGACCTTTTGACGTCGTCTCCGATACGTAAACATCGTCGCGCGACATTTTTAATGCATCCAGGTAATTCAGGCGTGAGTGGCGGTGCCCGATACGACATATCCGACAACGAGAACGAAAGAAAACGAAAAATAAAGAAGGGAAACGGAAGTACAAGAAAAGCAAAAAAAAAATAAATGATCAAAGAAAAAGAAAAGTGGAAAAAAAAAATTCGATACGCTCCCTCGCTTATAATTTTTCTAATAGTCTCTTTATGTATCCGAGAATGCAATGCAAGGCTTTGTGCCGTGCCATTCATCATTTATACATAAATCACACGACTCGCCTATAGACATGTTCTTGTACATACTTACACAGCCTCGGTTTATAGATTTAATATTCTCAAACACTGGCGATACATTGTCCTTCTTGTTTTTGAGTTCTTACCTTTGTTCTTTCGTTGTTCTTTCATTTACTTATTACTGAATTGTTTGGCTGCGGCGCTCGCAGGCTTACCACTGATTGCTCATATTCCATTTTGACCATATACATACGTCTCCTTTACGAAGCCAGGTACACAAATAAGAACGCAGTAGCACCGATCGACGTTGCACGGGGAACGGAAGGAGAACTGAGAAAAGGAGGGGAAGATGGAAACTGTTAAATGTAACACCGTGCGCGAGCGAGGACCAGCAATTTGCTCGCGAAAACGACCGTAGACGATGACACGTCTGTCCGCGGCTTAAACCGACTTTTTCAGATTTAACCGAGCAGTTTGGCTCGTTATGACGCGCCCCGTCCCCCTACCCCCCCCCCCTTCTCTTTTTTTATCCCAACGAATTACATTTGCACCCCGCAAACGCTTTTGCGTGCAAGCGCGAGCGCGCGCGCGCACTCGGCGTTTTATTAAATTTTTCCAAACTACGTCCGAGACACGGTTGGTCCACGTTCGCGGCACACGCACCGTCACGATACATACTACCCGCGACAAATTTCACGATAGTAATCGCACCGTTATGCAACCCAATTGAATTTCGCGCAATTCGAACGCCATCGCAAATTCACGCCGTGTAATGCAGCCCGGGTCTCATATCACTCTGTCACGGAACTCTTTCGCAGCGACATTGTTCTCACGTACCGTATACATCACGACAAAGATTGTTCCTCTCACATATCTCATTACCTCCATATTTGTCTATCTATATATATATTTATATACACATATATTTATTACATTCGATGTGCCGTCGCTGTGACTTATTTGTGTGCGTGTCTTTAGTATATATACATATATATACATATATATATATATTTCACTCATAAAGTCATGCTATTTTTTGTAAATTATTTTGCCAACTGTTCGTTCCGCATAAAGTGACTGGGCCCATTCAAATTGCAAGCTCGCTTGTGGACGCGGGCGGCTAGGCAGGGGTGAGTAAGCTGGCGGTGCGTCGCATGGCGATGTGTGGAAACGATTGAGAACAGCAAAAAAAAAAAAAATAACAAATTCGACGTAACGAGAAAAAAGCGGCGACCAAAAAATAAACAAAACGATTGCAGAAAAGATTCCGTTGATGGCTAACAAGCATAGCAAAAAAAAAAAAAGCATTAAATAAATAAATGAACAGTACGGATAGAGGTAAAGGTCCATATAGATGCAAGCGAAAAATAGAAAAGATACGAATAAAAGATCTAGACGTGAGAGCAAAAAAGAAACGGAAGCGAACTCTTCGCGACGTGACGAGGCCGTCTTTTAAATAGAGGAATCGGACGTCACGAGTATACTAAATGCGAGCGAATATATCATTATCTTGACATAAAAATATTGACTGAACCACGACTGTGTTTCCAAACTAGGTAAAGTTTTACAGAGTGAGTGTGAAAAGAAGGCAGGGGCGGGCGTCGTCGGCCATTTTGAATCTCTCTCCCCCCGACCCCGCCTGACTACGTCTGTGTGTTACACCCACCTCCACCTTTGGTTGTGTGTTGTCGGTGGAGCCACTCTTGGAACACAACACCCAAGCGGTGCAATCGAGATTCAGAGATTCTCAATTGATTGGATTTGGTGTGGGGATAATTCGACGTACGTACATATGTCGATATGAGCAAAGAGAACGAAATAGTTCCTTCTGAGAATAAGACGAATATACTGAATCAAGAGGAGTGAGTGGGGAGGCATAGAGGCTACTGTAGTTTCGGAACACAGCCATGGTCTCCCTACCTCCCAGGTACATGGCAACATCATCACTGCTCTTTCATACTTTCTGTCACTATCTCTTTCCATTTTCTCTATTTCACTGTCTTGCCTTAAATTCCGTCTACTGTCTCGTTTCGTTCGTTTCTTTTACCTTCGTTTGTCGGCTCTATGTTCACGTTTCTTTACGTCTGCGTCGTTCATTGGGTTACAATTTTTTGTTCACTTATGCTTCGTTACTCTCTGTTCCGTGTCCACTTCTCTCTTCCTTTTACTCTTCTTCTGTCTGTCGGTTGTTCTCTGCTTTCTGTCTCTCTGCCTGTACTACTAATCATGTGTTCATTCATTTGTGCTAATAATCACCTATCGCTCGACACACCTTACGATTATCGCTCCGATTCTTCTCTACTAACTCACTTTCGTACTCACTTTCTCATCCATCTGTCTCTTTCTTCCCTCATCCCCTCCCTTCTCCTACCTCTCTTCCCTCTCTCTCTCTCTTTCTTCCAATTTAATTTTTTGTTTGCATTTTTATTTCCTATTTGTTGTATTCTATTTCTCTGTCTCTCTCTCTTTCTCTTTCTCTTTCTCTCTATCTGTCATAATTGTCAAACTGTCACATTATA
Organism: Anoplius nigerrimus; assembly: GCA_914767735.1. NCBI lineage: Eukaryota > Metazoa > Arthropoda > Insecta > Hymenoptera > Pompilidae > Anoplius > Anoplius nigerrimus. The sequence goes on from OU612078.1 coordinate 14,886,403, forward strand.
TGCTTGGCTGTGCACATCGATCGATAAGTTTGCCGATGATTTCCCCCTTTCGATCAACAGATCAGTCACAATGTCATCTCTTCACCGGTATTACATAGCATCGTATGAATTGGCCGAGCAATATATCGACGCATTCTTTCACTTTCACTCAAATTACGATATGATACGTCGCACATCACCAGCATCGTGATCACTGTAGATCATGTTCCATAGAATCGTTCACGCTTACCTTCTCACGATTGCGCGCTAAATTTCGACGGTGATCCGTAAAGACGACACGCGTTCTAACGTCGGCGCGAACGAACGCTTTCATCTCGAGGAAGCGAAAATCGCGTTTGATCGGAGAAAAACACGGGTATCATGCGAAAAGGTCGCTCTAAAAAGGTTCTGAAACAAAAAAAGCGAAAATTTTTAAGTACACGATGGGACAAATTATGTTTGCGTACCGTACAGTAACAGCGGGATTTTTAGTTTTTATCGCTCTTTATCTCTCTGTCTCTCTCTTTCTCTCTCCGTCTATCTTTCTTTCTCTGTTTCTCTCACCTCACAAACTTCCATCTAATGTGCACAGCTGCGACAGTATATATATTAACAATATATATACACGTATATATATATTATATCACTCTGTAGCGTCACTCTCTCACCCTTACACTGACCACACATACTTTAGACATGCTTTTAGTGGCGTTTGTACTCTGTCTGTGTTGTTTTTCGACTCGATCTTGCGTATACATGTACATCCGTATATGCATACACACGCACGCGTGCGTATGTATGCATATATTAGAAAGACACAAGTATAAATGTATATCTTCATGTGGTTTACTCGTATACCCAAACGTATCCTTGGCTGCCGAGCTACCCCCAATTGCCGACTCCGTCTTCGGGAGTCTCGTAGTCAGCGAATTTAACGGAGAACACTGCCTTTTTTCTCGCGCTCGTCACCGAACATTGCATTCCGTCACGGTATAATGGTCATTAATATAACGACCACCCAATGAGTCATCCTGACTCGTACATTAGCGACAATTAACGAAGCCCCCCTTTCACCGTATGCCATTCGTAACAATAACTCACACATTATAAACGTCTCGCATCATTCGCGGCAGTCACGATCGCTTCCATTGGCGCGTATCTCATTTCGAAGCTATTGTCATCAAAATTCTCGGACACAGTCACGGAATCAAGTCACGTATCAGATCGTCACGCTTGCCGAACACGCTTTAAAGTCATCGTCCTTGTCGTACAAAAAATGCGCGCGCGCGGGTTTCTTGTAGAAGCGAGCGGGGTAACGGGTTAAGTACGATAGATGAAAAGTATGATAGATGAGAAAAACGAGAAAAGAAGGGGAACGGTCAATTAGAAGGGCGCGTAGCGGAGAGCGAGAAAGTAGCCAAGAGTTCGCGATTAGCGAAAGAGAGAGGGCTCGGCAGTTGTACGGCGCGGAGGTAGTTGGATAACAACCTTTAGGGAGTTAGGTATACATAGCTGGCCTTGGTCTAGTGTGTCAATGTGCTCGACAATGTCGATATTACGAGATACCGGGCGAGCCAGCGAAGATTCACGTGGGGGTATTGTGTTGTGTGTGTGGACAGTCTGCAGAAACAGGTCAGCGTTATGAGTATGAACTTGAGTGCGAAGCTGGACGAGCTGCAGCGAGGCGATCGCCAGCTGGAGACGACCGTCGCCCTATGCGAGATTCGCACCCAGCTCCAGGAGCTCACCAAGAGCGTCGAGTCCTGTCAGAGCGAGGTCAGCGAGGTTAAGAGGGACATGGTTGCGATTAAGGTACTGACTCACCCTGATTAAAGCATAGAAGGAGCGCGCCGGCGCACCGCTCTTCGTTAGCGCTAATTTCCGTTTCGACACACGTAGTCGAATCTCTTGCCCCCTTTTTGTCCGATGGAGGAGAAGTAGACTCGGCCCTAGTCCCATTTACGTAGCCAATCGCTTGTCATATTCACTGTGCTTACACGTTTCTTCCCTCTGGTTAGGGGAGGACGCGTGAGAATTTCTAACCGTGGAGGTATCTCATGCAACTGGTAATACATGAATTCGTTGAATCACTTTATGTTTCGCATCTGCGTATTTTTTATCGTAAATGGAGAACGATGATGTCAGATCCGTCTGCCCTTGAAAAAGCTGTTTTGCAAACGAGAGTGTATCGCTCAGCATAGATTGGTAGAGTAATTTAGTTGGAGATTTATGCGGATCTGTGACAGTTGCGGATCGGAGAGTTACTTTTTTTGCGCTTGCTAGTATTGTCGATGTAACTTACTGTTCGGACGACTTTGTATGTTAGTCCGACGTAAGGGGTGCGGAGCTCTAATCGAATGTCTCGCTCGTGATGCAGCACGAACTAGATACGGTGCAGCAGGTGAAGGAGGAAATAGAGGAGTTGAGAGAGTATGTGGATCGTCTGGAAGAGCACTCCCACCGGCGGAAACTGAGACTCTTGGAACAGGTGACCGAATCTTCTGCGATAGAAGTACATTTTCTACATATACATTATAACATTGACCATTTTAATTTCGTTACTTATAAGTTCTTTTATTTCGAACGTCGCATGCAATCGATCACCCAATTTTTATTTTCTCATTCTATCATACATATATATATATATATACGAGTTGTCATGCAATAAAAATAAACGATACTTCTATTTTTTGTTTTTTGTTATTTTTCCTTTGTATCCTTGTTTCTTGCACAGTTTTCCGCGGCGTCGACTTTATCCCCCCGTAGCTTGGTACGTTATTTTTGCACAGCACAGGTCACTGTGCGTCAATTTTGTGCATGTCAACGCAGTTGATTCTTTCAGGTGACCAATTTTTACCTTAGCGCGCCCAACGGCGTGCTAAAAAAAAAGCCTGGAAATCTACTTCCCTTTCCGCTGTTCTTGTCAATACGATAATTCATTTTCAGGGGTTGACGTTTTTCCTGTCGTATGCAATACTGGCAGCGGTCCTTGGCATGCTGCAGTTCGGATACAACACGGGGGTCATCAATGCGCCTGAAGTGGTACGTTCCTTTCATCTTTTTCGCAAAAAAAAAAAAAAAAAAAAAAAAAGACTCACATGCCGCGCAATGGTCGAAATCACAGGCCGTCCGGCCATACAAATTGTCCGTTCCGGCATTCTTCGAAATTCCCATTCCCGCAAAGGGTCAAGCCAGCGCATACCTAACGCCTCGACGACTTCTTTCAGAACATAGAAAATTTTATGAAAGACGTGTACAAGGACAGGTATGGAGAGGATATCTCAGACGATTCCGTAAAGAGATTGTACTCAGTGGCGGTGAGCATATTCGCTATTGGCGGTATGGTAGGTGGTTTTTGCGGCGGGATAATTGCCAACAGATTTGGCAGGTTCGTATGTCATCAAATCTGTAATACCAATCACATGACAATTCGACTCATCTCTCACTACTCTCCCAACATATTGGCCGTAAGGTCGTCTATCGCTAGAAGCAAATTTCTTCCACCACACCCGTCAGACTCAACACACCGACTCTCGACACCCATTAATTCGACACTACCGCAATCGACATCTACCTGACTAATGCGAGCTTTTTTTTCACGGGACCTCAGGAAGGGGGGCTTACTGTTAAACAACGTGCTGGGCATCGTGGGGGCGTGCCTGATGGGTTGTACAAAGATCGCTCACTCGTACGAGATGTTGTTTTTCGGACGTTTTATCATCGGTGTTAATTGCGGCTTGAATACCTCGCTGGTCCCAATGTACATATCGGAGATAGCACCGCTTAACCTGAGAGGCGGCCTAGGCACGGTGAACCAGCTCGCTGTTACGGTGGGCCTCCTGGTCTCCCAGGTACTCGGCATCGAGCAGATACTCGGAACGAACGACGGCTGGCCCGTACTCTTGGGCCTCGCCATTTGCCCTGCCATTTTACAGCTACTGCTACTTCCAGTTTGTCCTGAATCTCCAAGGTAACTCCTTCGCCACCTTCGCGCACTTTCTCCGCTCCGAGCGTGTCTTGCGTAGTGCTATTTTTCTTTAGCGTCGGAATATCGTCTACGTACTCGTTTGGCCTACCGTTAACGTTCTTCCTTTTATGCCGGTAAAGTGGCATTCGTTGTTCGTTTACTGCCGTCCGATATACCGCTATTGATGTAAAGAAAGATTACTGTGCACCTCAGTGTTCGTAGGTACTCGATGTTCTTGACTATTTTCGGCCGTTGTTTTAAGTACTGCGCAGTGCTTTTATTTTTCAAGTTCTGTAAATAGGTATTATGGGTGTGTGTGTGTGTAATTTTGTGCACGGCGTGTTTGCGTGTTGTGTGAGCACGGAAGATTATATGTAATCATGACACCGGTTTCGATGTGCCAGGGATAACAGCGCGTTTCATTATAATAGAATCGGCACTAATTACGATATTCGTATCAGGATAATTTCGAACCGTCGATGCGCGATTCTCCCGTCGTGTCCGCGGTGGTGCTGCAGGCATTAAGCGCGAGCCTGACGATTTTCAGATATTTGCTCATTACGAAGCAGTGGGAGGAGGAGGCTCGTAAAGCATTGAGAAGGCTGAGAGCGAGTAATCAGGTGGAAGAAGACATCGAGGAAATGAGAGCGGAAGAGCGGGCTCAACAGGCTGAATCAACGATCTCGATGATGGAACTCATATGCAGTCCGACCTTAAGGGCGCCCCTTGTTATTGGCGTGGTCATGCAACTCTCCCAGCAACTTTCGGGTATCAATGCCGTAAGTATACGATAATCCGCACTTCGGCGTCCATCTTCGACTGACCCTCTCATTGTTCCGAGCGCTGACAACGGCATAGGAAGATTGTGCCAGAACCTTATTAACGGTATTCCGTGAAATGCAATATTTTGAAAACTTGTCGGGTCGGATAAGTCGCTACGTCGCTGAAATAAATATTATACTTTATTTTCCTGAAGTGAGCTTAATACCATTATATGGCTGAATCTAGGGGAACACGAAGATACGGTCGAAGAATAAGTATGCGAATGAATGTCATTTGTGATCGATGGAAAATTTATGTGTTTTTCAGGTGTTCTATTATTCCACCAACCTGTTCACTAGTTCCGGTCTGACGGACGAAAGTGCCAAGTTCGCGACGATTGGCATAGGCGCTATTATGGTCGGTATGACGCTGGTATCCATCCCACTCATGGATAGGACGGGTAGACGAACGCTGCACTTGTACGGTCTCGGCGGCATGTTTATCTTTTCGATATTCATCACTATTTCGTTTCTCATAAAGGTGAGCAAAACTTGCAATCGCATATACCCGACCCTTGCTACGAAACTTTCTTCAACGACGACGCGGTACAGGACGTTTTTTACAGAATGTCGATACGCTCCGATATTAAATCAGTTTGCCAGTACGGAGTAAGATTGTCTCCGATAAAAGACCTGTCGATAATTTCCTTCGTTATTACGATCAGTACAATTGTACGCTTCCTGTGTCTGATACGAATAGCGATCGCTGCAGTTTCATTTGTTTATGAGTCCGTTAATGTTATACCGAAGTATTTTTTACTCCATCTCTTGATGACGTGATTTACTCGACGAGGACATTGCAAAGGAAAGAAGATTGCGTTTCGTCGGGTGGAGTAGAATTAACGGAAATAATTTAGTCACGTGTCGCGAGGAACGACTCCCTTACTTGTTCATCGATGTACAAAGTTATCGGGGAACAGTTGCTCGAGCGTAACTAACGCGAATTGTACATAGCTGTCTCTTGTGCTTCTTTCACTCTATGCACCTTCGCGGAAAGGTGTGTCTAACACTTTGTTCACAGCTGGAGTGCGGCACTGCACCAAGAGTGAGAGCCATCGTCACTCTATATTAATTATTCACTCTCGTGCCAGATCATTTTAATTTATCCCAGCCATTTCATATAGCTATAAGTATCGTATCCCGTAACCCGCATGTTATATTCATTTGCAATTATGGAAATTATGTATATTCGGCATTGCAGACACTGAATCCCTTACTCGTCGCATAGCGATATCGTTGACGCGGTATTATGAACGGCCCATTCGCCGTCATATTACCTGATCATTCTTTATCGTCCCGTAATGTTCGCGCGGGCGAATTCGCAATCAGTGTCGTTAACCGAATATGGGGCATAGTTTGCACGTAGTACATTTGCTTAATTTAACGTTTTATTTGCTTCTTTAATCTCCCTCCCCATTCCCGCCCCCCCCCCCCCAAATTACGGCCTCTTTCTTGACTGACTGGAGGAGATACTTCCCGTTATTTATTATTAATCTTTGTTCTACTATCTGGCTCAAACCTGTCATCTTTGTACTGAGAGCGTTGCTGTGTACAGAATGTACATTCTCATTTCATGTCCTCTCATGCTACCTCCATACGATAATTGCGAATCGACGGTTGTACTTCAATGTTGTAAATACCATCATAACTATCATTTTACCTATTTAACCTATTACAAGTGTAAATCGGGTTTCCTCGATGTCGAGTTGTGTACCGCTGCTCGACATTACGATTACTTTATCCAATTTTCTTCGAATGCGTACACTTTACTCGGCGGCATTTTCCATTGCTCTGACCGTGGTCCGAAGGAAAGTGTCCTGGCACCGATTTTATTTCGAACTTAGAGCAAGACTGCGCTTCACCGCTTCGAGGAGAGGATCGGACTTGGTTACATGTAAATATGAAAGGCACCCTTCACACTGTAATTAATGAACCAGCGCAATTGCATTTATCGCCTTACACAGGATTGAGCTGCACAACTGCATGACACGTTACCGATACTTTTTATTTCGCCTTTATGTTCGTATATATGTACATATACATATATACAGATTAAACACGAGAACACACGTACCTTGCGTACGGGAGTAGGAGAAAAGTATTATTCACGCGGAACAACGAACGTTTACTTTCGCAAATGGCACAATTCGAACGCTTCAATGTTTGAACTTTCTTCTCGAGTACTTCGGCATAATGACAGAGTATCGTTGGCCAATTCAGCCTTGATGATGTCGAGCGCGGTCGAATCATACACTTGACACGACTGCTACACGTACATTGCCACATTTCCATTAAATCGCACCTACGGAACATAGTTAGATTCAGACGCTGTGTATATTCCGACGGACACGTGTATATATGTACATGTACGTACAGGATTTGGTAGTGGTTAAATATTGATTTCTCCTGAGGCTCCTCCAGCAGCTCAGGAAAGAAGAACTCGATTCTACTGCCTGATAGGAGTTTTTTGGTTACGTACAGGAAATGATCGACTGGATGTCTTATCTGTCGGTCGTGTCGACGCTCAGCTTCGTGGTGTTCTTTGCCGTTGGTCCCGGATCGATTCCATGGATGATCACGGCTGAGCTATTCTCGCAAGGTCCAAGACCCGCGGCCATGTCTATTGCCGTTCTCGTTAACTGGATGGCTAACTTCGTGGTCGGCATCGGATTTCCAAGTATGAAGGTAAGAGAAAAGAAATCTCTCTCCGCCATCGAGTCCGTTGTCTATAATAAGACCCCTGCCGAACAAGAGATGAAAAAGTCATTCTTCCTCCGCTTGCAACGATAACTGCCTTATGTAACGTTGAGACGTTTTATTTTTCTAATATGAAAATAATACTCTCTATCCGTTCTTCGGCGCGGCTTACGTAAGAGACTCGAGCGAGCATTCAATCGAGATGTCGGAATGCTCAATGCCGGTAATTGTGTCCATAAATTTCATCTGTCTGTTTTTGCAAGAATAACTTTCTATCGAGTGTTCACCGGAGTGGAATGTCACGTTAGAAAGGAAAATTGATGGTATATCGAAGTAACGAGTGATATAACTAAGACGTTAATACAGATGCATGTGGTAAATTGTACTTGTTACAGGCTAGCCTTGAAAACTACACGTTCCTACCGTTCAGTGCTTTCCTAGCCATGTTCTGGATCTTTACGTACAAGAAGGTTCCCGAGACCAAGAATAAAACCTTCGAAGAGATTCTAGCTTTATTCAGGCACGGTAATGACAGGTACGCTCTGAACAAGCAACTTAATACAATTCCGAGTGCGTACAACAGATAACCATTGGACGGTTAAGTTTTAAGTTGTTTCTGGTATGTCTTCATTTGATTTGCTTCATTGATCGTACGCTCAGCAATAATAACAGCAGTCTCAATCCGTGGCGGCTCACCGGATATTTCATTTTTTGTAAACTACCAACGATTATGGAAACGTGCGAAATGAGTAAAGAGAAACAAGTATCTGCCGCACAATAATCTCTACGTGATGTATACAGAATTTTTACATTCCTGATAATTAGCATACCCAGTAGAGAACACGCGAATGTTCATTGCACTGAAAGGGAAAAGCTGACAATGCGTTTGGAACGAAGTACATTGTCATCATCATTATTACTGTTATTACTACTAATCCGAATGGTATTGTTAATATTATTATCGCTATTCGTATTATCATTACCGTTACAATTATTGCTATTACCGAGGAGTCCAATATTTACTACGTTTATGATTACTACAATATATCCGCCCAATATTCGTCCGTCCATACGTCGGCACACCGGCAAAATCGATAGAGTGCGCAGAACGATCAGTGCGCGCGGAATGCGCGCTGCGCAAAAAAAGCTTTTCGAGACTACGTTATCCAATTTCGGTCTCGTCACAACGGTAGAGGTATTCCAGCGTGAGAATCATACGACAACGTGCAACGCCATCATGGAGGCAAAATCTCTCGACCGGTACTGCCTTGATCGTGACAACGAATATATACGGCTCAATACTTCATTAAACACTGTCTACATATCAGAGTGCACCTTGCGCAAGATATCACAGTAGCCATCTCTAATCTCGAAAGGCCGCCGGAACGGGGGGGCCAGGTACAATTAGACAATCAACTCGATCGGCTTGTCTGCTCGCTGAAAACGAATTTCAATAGTAATTAAAGATGGTAACACGACTACAGCTGTGATAGCGAGTTTCAATTTTCTAATCGCCGGTGACTATATACAATCGGTCGTTGCGCGCGTTATTTGTATATACTACGAGCTCGTTACCAAGTCATTTTTACACGACGGTCCTCTCTTCTTTCCTCTCGCAACAAAGAGAGAGAGAGAGAGAGAGAGAGAGAGAGAGTAGGTATCGCTAATCTTAGAGTGAGCCGCATTAGTTTACGAAGTCAGCGGTAGGCACACATTCGAAGTGAGATGATACAACGACACGTGCGATAGGGCAAAAAGTGTACTTAGTCAATGTAAAGTGAGCACATCTAGTTCAATCGGCACGTTAGTATCTGTATAGCGTCGTACCTGTCACGACAGAATTCCGATTTGGCAGGATACTTACTATCGAAGCCTGATACGAGATGCTTCGAACGAGCGCCACGTACATATAGCACACACGCGACTACGCGAATTGCGAATGTAAAGGAGGTAGTACGCGCATAGGAGTTCGTTACATGCAGCCGACACACGGCACAGTCAGTCGAAAATGGTGAAAATTGATTCGAACCAGCTATCAGCTTCTCTCGCTACTACGCGACACACAAGCGGCGTGCGTAAACTCTTAATACCCACCCTTGTCTATACTCTCTGTCTTTCATAGTCCTTTGTTGCCTCCTCTCTTCCCCTCTTCTATATCGCCGTCCGTAGACGGCACTTTACTTCGTAAACTCATCCCGAAAGATTGGCCATGAATCTGTGCATCCGGTTAGACGACTGACGTAATTGTAATGTACCAGTGTGTCGTAACGACAAAGAGATAGAAGGGAGCATACATCGTTAATCTTTATATTGCGATTTAATTTCGAACGTTATACTTTCCGTAAGCGATACAGCAATTTATTTGTAAGAACGTTGTTATTCGTCTGTCGAACTACTTTCGGTCGGGTCCAGGTGCTTGACGCTTTATTGTTTATATGTATTTGTTTCAATAAATCGTTATTTAATCGTTCTATATATTGGTTTCCGTTGCGACTCTCTGTTGATACTCGACGAATCACTATCGTTACAATGTTTGACATATCGTAATTGTGCTTTCTGTGTTATTCGGAGCAGGAGCAGCCTGCGGGACAGCAGACTTTATGGGTGAGTCTTGCTAAGAAATTACCGGTTAAAACATGGTGGCTTTGTGACAGATTTCATGAATATATATACCTACGAACCTGCCATCGATTGATTTCGAACTGCATGAGAGCAAATTAACTGAGAACACTACCCCAGCCGACTTAAAGAGAGGATTATTTTTCTCACGTGCGGACGTCTCCATCGAATAGCGAATTACCGACTGGAAACGTGTTTTGTCGCAGAAACAGTCGTCCACTGTGGGGGGCTTTGCGGTGGGGGGGGGGGGGCAGCGGGTCGCAGGAGGGTTGGAGGGGGAAGCTTTCTGCAAACGAGAAAGTTGAGCGTCGGGCGTACGGATGAAATTTTATTACTCGACTTTTCGCAATGAATTCCGTTTTTACGATCGGAACGCTTTCGTGCCCGGGACGTAGCGGCCTATATTCGCGGATATCGCGGATATTGCGGAACTTCGGACGTCGAAATGACCCCAGGGGCATTATTCTCCCGTGCGCGCCTGGTTGCGCTTATTTTCGCCCGGGGTATCCGCGATCGTTCCGTTGCGGATAAGATGAAATTTGCCCCGGAACGTTAGCTGGGTACCGACAAAATAATCCTGTCTTTACTCGACAACTACCAGATTCAAATTCGATCTGAGAGCCTGGCATGCTACGAACATTCTTCTCCCTGTAACTCTGAGCTCATGCGAATCTACGTTTCCATCCCGTCATTCATCAGTCAGGCTGCCGATCTAATTGAGAAACAGATACATAATCGTATACCTAATTACATACATATCTATATCCATAGTTTGCATGTACAAGCCGTTAACCGAGATGAACTGTAATTCCTTTTCGTTTTGCCCCTTTGCGGTGATACATTTCACAGTTTCTAAGAAAGTTCTTCAGGGCTATTATGTGAGACGAGACAGTGATTACGTTGTATGCATTACGCGACACTGAGATGACTCCCTGTGCACCGCGCCAAAATGGAATTTGACGTGCCTCGGAAGCGAGAGCGGATCGCATCGATGATACATAACAGCCCCGATCACTTCAATCTTCCCGGAGCCTTGTATTTTACAGCATGCTCCTCCTTCTTAGCCTTATTAATTACCCGATCAGTGTTCGATGACAAACGGAGCCTTGGGACCCAGTTATTCCATGTCGATAGTTGGCACGAGTTTATGGCGCTGTACCGTGCGATTTGCATGTTCCTTAGTGCTTTTACATTACTGTTTGGCGTGTTAAACGACTATCCTGAGTTACATTGCGTATGATCCATACGTAATTAGAATGTTTCACTTGCGGTAGGCAAGAGGACGATGCAGCGGCGAGAGTTGCTTCTGCCTAATTTTGTCTATTTTTTTAGTTCTCGTCGAACGAATAACTCACAAGAAATGGCTCCCCGTTTGATCAGCGCAGCTCTCGATGAACTTGGCATATTATGCGCGCGCCGCATTGTTTCCTTTCGCTCGGGCTCCATTATTTACGTTTCCGTTTCGTTATTTTCTTTCCATTACCTTGCGACCTCGACTGAGTGACTTCTTCACGGTTTTGCCGAAACATTCGAAACATACTTAGCAGCTTTTTTAAAAGAATGAATTCTATTTGACGGCCGTTCTATTCTGCGCTTATAATTTTAGTGGAATTTGTTTGTATACAGGTGCATATTTATTATACATATACACATTCATTCATTTATGATCCAGTTCGACAACAGTACATTTCTCAGGGAACGAGGACAGAGAGCGTTTCATTTTTCTCATCTCTCTCTTTTTCAAAATATCGAGCAGAGTACACGTTCGTTTTCGCATAATGCGCAGCGCTACGCGAAATGACGAATGCTTCGGAGAAATATTGTTCCTAGCAACCTATTGCCCCAGGCAGTTCTTTCGCTATCGCATAGTTGGTAGAAAGTGTTCCATGATCGCGTTATTCGATAAGGAGGTCAACTAAAGCCTCGTTCTCTATACCGCTGTGTTCGACGTACGATCCCACTAGAATATTTCACTCGCGCGGCTACGGGCTGTTGGCTTAGTGCCTTTTAACCGTAACGGGCAGTTAGTTCGGACAAGCAGCGAAACATTGCCTTTACGATTTTTCTTGCGGATACATACGCGATTGAGAGAACCCAGCTTAAGGGTGAAATACGTTAGTATTTCATGCCGAGGGAAGTGGATCCTTAAGCGAGGTGCATCATGCTTTGTAACGGGCTAACTTCGCACACGACAAAAGGTTATCGAGGGTGACATGTATCGTACCGTAAACGGGACTGTTCGGTACTTCTAACAGGAATCATGATCGGAGTACATTTTTGGCAGCATATACACCCAAATACGTCACCATCACAGATTCAATACGATGCATCACGTTGCTTTTTACGACAGCCTTGATTAGCGATAGGCTATATTAACAATGTTCTGGTCTTGAGTTGGTATTTAAACGTTAATAACGTACGTACGAGGCAAGAGAAGAACAGTGAACGCTCGTATCTTCACTTTGTTTCTTTGCGATTTGTCATCGTGTGTGCGTGTGTGTGTGTGCGTGTCATCAGGTTGTTTAGACAACGGTTACTTAGAATAGGCCTTACGATTTCAGTACAATGGTTCCGAACGGACTAGCTGACGAACCTTAATGTGTTCCTCATTCTCAGAATAGCATATGTGTGTGCGCATACAGACACGTGTTTATGTTGCCGTATAAAGCTAGTGATGGGCATTGAACCTTCCACGAAGTTTCCTTTGATCAATTTTATGAACGAACTTGGCGATACAGGTCTTGAATTTGCCTATATCAGTGTCCTGAAACCGTGAAAAATAGAATTTTTCCCGTGTTTATGGGCCACATTGAACATGTTTCAATTAATTACTTTTAATAATAGCAGTCAATAACTGATACTCTCCGTCGATACATTCATCTTGTTCCCATCACTATACCGAGCTTTTGAAATACGTGCGCGGGACACAAAGCTAGGAGCGTTTCTTTCTTCTATTTAATAATAACATCTCATTTTTATTTTTTTATTCATTTCCCCTCCCAATCTCCCCTCCTTTCCTTCATGTCACTCTTGTCCTTTTACCTAATCCCTTCCCCTTGTCACTTATTTTGTTTTCCTCCTCTGTATTTATCTCTCTGTCTCAATTCGAACTCAAGCGATTCGAGGCTACGATGGGCATGTAACATTATTATATTGCAGGGAAGAGGAGCTCGCCACTAACTCTAGCAAGGAGACCGTCCTATCCGACGCCACCACTGCCAACCATAACCACGCTACCGATAAACCATAATCTTTGTCATGAGAAAACTTTTGAATGCGGCAATATTGACTCTACCATTCATCTAGAAAATAATGATAGATTCTCTTCCATCGACCTAAGAGTATTATTATCGAAGTATTGTTATCAGAGGTGTGTGATGTAGCGGATGGAAAAGTAACGCAATATCGGTACGCATAGCAGCTGACCGGGAGAGAAAAGAACGAAACCGTAGAAGTTTTATCATGCAGTATCACCATCGAAACCATTACGAACGCTCATGAATGTTGTATATCACGTAAAACGAATATTTCGGCATCACCGATAACGAATTCGTATATATCACGTTGTAAAATAAAAATCTGTTTGTTTATTTAATTACTGGTTTTAAGTTTTTCTTTCCACTTGTTAGACACGTAGCACGTTCACAATGAAACTTTTTTTCTCTGTCTGTCTGTCTCTCTCTTTCTCTCTCTCTCTCTCTCTCTCTCTCTCTCTATTTTGTTTGTGTATCCTTTACCTTGCGTTGGCCTGATTTTTCGTATACGATATCGTGTGTATGACGAACGTCGGGATGCGGAACGGTGAGTGCACGTTTCGCAACCCGGCTTTCCTGCAAGTGTGTGCCGTTTGTATTTTTTGTGTGCACCGTCGTCGTCGTCGGCGCCATCGAGCATACCATTTTGCAGATATTTACTTTTGCGTTACCGGGAGTCCATTTTCTCCTTCGAATACGTGATCGTCCGACATTTCAGGAGGCAATGCGACACGTCCGCAAAAACGGGAAGCTCACGGTGACGATTGATTTCCCTTACACGCTGAACGCGCATAAAAAGTAAATCTACTACACAGGCCAGTGAGACGCTGTAACGTTACAAGGCTAGAAACTGTGAAATGACTTATCGTTTGTTGTACAGTAGTTGTTAAGGAGGCGGAAGGTGGCGAACCTTTTTTTTTAAATAGTGCTAGCGTCGACGAGTCGAGCAGTCGAACGAACCCGCTCTCTTGTGCGTACGCTTCGCGGAAGGAACGTAAAATTGTGACTGTAAGTGTCCGTCGTTCATTCCTGGATGTCGACGAACGAGCAGACCGGTACTGCCTCGAAAGCGCGTACTTTCCAGTCTCTCACAGTTGAGTCAATTCTAGTCCTAAGTATCGAAACGAGCCGGGGCCAACGAAGGGGCTCACGCCCGGGCCAGCAGTGTGTGTGTGTGTGCGTGTGTACAAAGGGAAGCTTAGGGAGAGAGCAAGCGCCCTCACGCAGGCCACGGACAGAGATTACCATGTGCACGTGTTGTACCTTTTTCGATGCGCACGGAGACGTTACGCTCGCGATCCCACCACCGGTGCATGCTGAATAATTGACTATGAAAACCTTGACGAGGGAATCCGGCGTGTAAAGTAAAGAGAGAAGGAAAGAATCAATAGAAATGTGTGCTGAAGCGGATACTTGGACAAGTCGCGTGATATTTTCCAGGAGCATGCTAAACTGTGTGAATGCATTAGAGGGACACATACCGCCGGCAGAGAGTGCAGCCCTGATGGTGGCCGAGGAGAAGCCACATCCCGATTCATGTAAGGCTTAAAAAACCTGACCGAAATTCGTCCACAAATCACCAACACCCACCACTACCACCACCACCAACCACCACCACCACCACCACCACAACCGACCACCACGATTCTTCATTTATTGTCGGGCTAACAATCCCTCAGACCTGACTACGTGTTACTTTTCGCGAAAGTTGACATTCCGACATAACATACTCGCGAGCAACGTTGCCGTTTTATAATGATATAATATGCTGCCCATGTATTGTATCCATTATAAAATTGTCATCTCTATGGGTATTGTTTGGTACAGAATCCGTTCGCTTACTCTCATTCACTCAATCACTCTGCATGCGACACACGCCATCTATGTATGTTCGTAAATTTTCTTTATTTGTAGTCTCATTGTGTGATTAAAATTCATGTTTCGATTTATTTGCGAACATTTATTTTTCTGCTTTCAGTATGATTCGAAAGCGCAGAGGAATCAAAGTGCTGATTATACCGAAAAGTCAATATAACATTGCCGCTTCGCTACTACTACAAGATGAAATATACAAGTGGTCCTACGAGACATGACAGAATGAAATGAACGATACGAGAACAAAAGTCGATATCACACCTTACGCACTCTATCGCGCATTGACAATATAGTAATTTAGCCGGAGAACGAATGGAGCTGACTCTATTGTAAATTACGTCAAAACAATTACAACAATACGTTATTAATGACACATGTATCATTACCAAAGATATTAGACATTGAGAAATGTAATTCTAACCACGTATCGACGCGCACGTTTAATTCCCAGTCACTCGATTGCATGTGCTCTAACGAAACATATCGATCGGTCGATCGATCTTTGAAGAATATAAGATTTTTCTCGCGAGAGTCACTTCTCTCAATACAAATCCGACGACGCGCGTTTCGTTCCATCGGATCTCGCGCTTCGCAATCGTGACGGAAAACTTATGTTTCGATCATGGCTTCACCTTGGCTTACCCCGATTCATCCGCTTTAATCAGACACATCACGACACACTGCCAGATCGAGGATCACCGGATAGTTTAAATGTTTTTCAGCGTTCTGCGGTGGATTCGGAGTTGAAAGATGGCCGTGTGCGCTCAACTTTACTTCAATTCATTTTGCGTTACGGAAGTTGCGAATGCACCGGGATAATGGAAACTTCGGGCGCCTTCGCTCGCGGAAGAAAGTTGAGCGTACC
The DNA here is from genome assembly GCA_914767735.1 of Anoplius nigerrimus. Classification (NCBI taxonomy): domain Eukaryota; kingdom Metazoa; phylum Arthropoda; class Insecta; order Hymenoptera; family Pompilidae; genus Anoplius; species Anoplius nigerrimus. Next base: position 14,902,480 of record OU612078.1, read on the forward strand.
GGCATCAACTTTAGCGCTGAGTTTACCACTACATAACGCGTAGGGCTTATACTTCTGACACGGCACGATATAAGCGAGTGAGGAAGAAAGAGAGAGCGCGAGAGAGAGCGAGAGGGAGAGAGGGAGAGAGAGAGGGAGAGAGAGAGAGAGCCGAGAATAACTGTTGAACGATAGGCATCGGCGAGACTTGAAAAAATACCTTGCAGCGTGTTTTGAGTCTCGTAAAGTATCAGTTATATAAGCTCTACTGCGCGTGACGTGTCTTCAAGTACGATACAGTAGAAGACATCAATGGTTGCGTGTACACTCAGTTATTCATGCGGCTCTAGGCATCCCTTGTACTGAGAACAAGGTGAAACCGAAAAAAAAAGAGAAACAGTAGAATACTCACATTTGCTTCACCTCTCACTCTGAGATCGTACTATCATGCGCTACCAAACACTGGCCTTTGTAGTAGTTCGAGCGGATGTAGAATCAAGGTGGACCGTCGTTTCGCATCGACGCAGATCGTTGTAGATATTGAGACAGTCTGAAAAAGTACGAAGGCACAGGAAGAGCGTGGAATATACTTGGCTATGATAACAGCGCTTTATGACAAGAGTATATGGCATTGCTATTATTGTTACTTTGTGGCAGAGATATCGTAAAGACGAATTTTGATACTTTTACAGTTGGAGCATGAACAAATGATGGTGTGCAATGGGCATGCGCGCATGAACGTTATTTCTATCGCTCAGGGCCTTAAAAGGGGACACACTTGACAAATGATGACTCTCGACGTAAAATCTTCCAGCGACCGATTTTAATCTGAAGACCCACCCGATAGCAGCCACACATCCTCATTTCAACGACATACCGGCCGTCCGATTCTATCCGTATTGCCCGAGATGGACGTCTTTAGTATCTGCAAATGCTTTGTGATTTAACGACCGATAGCGATCCGTCCGTTCGTCACGTAAATATATTTCCCATAAAACCGCTCGGATGAACTAGCTTTTAAATGTGCATTCCGCACGAACGAGGACAAAGTGATGTTCTATGATTTTTCGGAGAACAGTAGCGATTCGATCGAACTGTTCAACTTCCATTCACTTTAACTCGTTTTCTCTATACTTTCTCATCGAACTATTCATAGGACACGAATAGATTTTGCACAAGTTGCGAGACACGTTACACACACATTGACACATACGCTCAGACACGCGCATATATAAACACGTCCACACCTGCAAAACTCATTGACACCGTTGCACATAATTTCAGATATTTCTAAGCTTCTACAAATAGTTAAGAGTCCGTATTGAACTAGTAATCTTCTTGATTTCTATTGACAGCTTTCGATGAGGCCACGAACCACAGATCGATTCCGTGGATCAGACCTTCCTTTTCAACCGCTTTCGTCGTATCTGCTTGAAATGCATGTAGCTAGTCTGCCAGTAAACACGTTACGTTGCCATCTTTTGAGAAGCTATCATAGTGGCTGCGGATGTTTTTTATCTAGTCAAACGAGCCGTTAGTACCGAATTACGGATCATCGACAAGAGAAGCGTTACGCGGGAAGAGGTTACAATCGGACGGAAAAGAACGCGTCTTCGCTCAAAGCTTCGCTGTCACCGAATTCGTTGCCAACACACCGATCTCACGATCTTATGTCGAATCAGTTCCTCCGACGGACGGCGCGCGTATTTTCTCCGGAATCCAGATTCCGAGTCTGTCCCGCAGTCGTCGCGGCAAATGTTCTTCGCTTTCGACACCTGCGATCGATATTTCTTCGCGTTACGAGAATGAAAAATTGCCCGAAGGTCAGTCGCGGCACCGGCGAGGGGGCAAACTCGAGTCTCGGGCTTGATCGCAGGGCCTGCCGACAAATAACCTTTGGCCAACAGTTGTGTTTGCAGCTGGATCCGATCGCTCTTCCGGCGCTCCCGCTCAACCGGAGAGGCCACCGCCCCCGCTTCCCCCGCCACGCTTTCCGAACAGCGGTGTCTGACAATGGGGAACAGCTCCTCTTAATATCGGTAACCTTATCATCATGAACACGCCGCCGATCTCGATACCGCTCATCTTCACCGCGAACGGCGTCAACCTGGAGAGCCAGCTGTACGAGATTATCACCGAGCGGAGCAAGGCGTGCGCGGCCTTCCTCAGGAACAGTCTTAGACGGGCGGCCGGCAACGTGAATCGACCTGGCGGCGTCCTTGGTACGGGATAGGCCGACCTGGACGACGAGGACAAGATTCACGAACGTCAAGGATTCGCGAGCGTTCCGTCGGACAGGAAGCCGTACGACCATCAGGATAGGTGACTTCCGAGGGATGAAGTTGCCGGTCGTCGACGGCTGCTGTCCTGGGGCGACGACGATGACGACGGCGAGAAGATAAGGCCGAGTCGAAAGGAACGTGGGGAGGATGTAGGTCGCGTACCCGGATTCCGGATGAGGCTTCGAGAATGGCGGAACTCCGCGTGGAGTGCTGACCGTTCGCAGACTGTCCGCGTATCGTGCGGCACGTTCGAAATGAGGTTACGAGGGGTCTGAACGAGGACTAGGACGAGGGTGAGGACGAGGTTGAGGACGAGGTTGAGGACGATGATTCGCGGCGAGCGAAGCTGCGAATCGACAGAGACGATAGTATAGGCAAACGAAGCCGGGAGAAGACCACTCTTCTTGTGCCTGGTTTAGAGATAGATGAGAATACGTAGATAGGACGGATCGAAGCGTGTCTCGGATAAGCACGGCTGAAACGAACGGCGGCGAGAGAGCTGCCTGCCTATCCGGCTGTGGCCTGACAAAAAAGGGGAAGCGAGTGTGTGCCCGAAACGGAGAAGTCACTCGCACCATTCCGCTTTGCGATCCTTTGCGCGAACTTTTGTCGCGTCAGAACGGTTGTCGCCCCTGGGAAACCGATGTCCTGACACGGTCGTTCGGAATGTAATTCTGCGGAACGATCGCGATCGTGACGGCAAAGGTAGCTTTCTCGCGAGATGCTCGTGAAATGCGGTGAGCAATACAGGCTGTGCACAGTTGTTGGCGTTGATCAAATCGCTTTGACTTCTTTCTTTAATCTGGACTCGGAGAAACACGTCTTTACCATCTCGCGTCACCTTTACGGAGGATTCGCTCGACGTAATGCGTTTGAAGAAAGAGGATTGTCGAAGTTCTCTTGCGCACTTCGCGCAGGATTAGTTTGACACGCTTCTTTTCTTCGAATCTTCCGGGTCGTGAAATTAAGGTTGTACATTATCGGCGTACACAGGTTGATTGCATAAGTCGGGGAAGGTGAGGAACAGAAAATGAAGCGAATTGTCAACGCATTCATCATTCTTTTGATCTAACGTAGCTTTAATCTCTCCAAACTTCGAGCACGCGTTCTTCCCCGATTGAGAGAGAAAAATGGACGGCGAAAGCGTGAGAAACGGTTGAGTGACTTCACCGGAGTGGATAGATGTAAAAACGGCAGGGCACGAATATCCTGTACTTAAGGAAGGGAAGGTCGAAAAAAAAGTCGCGAAGGTATAAAGTGCCTGCACGAGCGGCGCTTTCGCGTAGATCACATTAGTGAGATATCAAAAGAACTTTACGTTATCGAATAACACATAGGGGCAGAATTGAGATCGTTCGGCGCAACAAAAAAAAATATATATATATATATATACTCGAGCGAGAACCGCTTAAGCAGAAACCAATCACTCTCGCGATTCTCAGTCGTATCGTTACGTTTTTATAGTCCGTTGACCATGTTGCCATTCTTCACGTCACTCTTCATGTACTTTCGAAAGACGAATGCCAGCGACTACGCAACGCGTCTTCTCGATCAAGTTGTCACTCACTTGCGCGGGCCGAATAAGTTGCGATTACATACGAGCGAAGCCTAGCCATTGACCAACTCTTGCCGCAATGGATCAATGATGGTGTTACAAGAATAAAGTAAAAAGTGCAAAGATGTAATCTGACTTTTAAAACTGCTAGAAAAAAATGGAATATTCCAAGTTACGAGCGTGTAGGATAATTTGCGGTACATCTGGCGGCCCGAACCAACAATTACGTAGTGAGTACGGCTCGTGAGCGCGCGAATTTCAAATACCGAGCGCCAGCGCTTTGCGCATGAGCGCGCACGTTGTGCGCGCGCAGAGTTTCGATATTCAAAAGGTTATGCGCACGCATTCATCGCCACGGAGACGCGAACGTACTCAACCTTAGAACGGAACACGTAGTCAGAGCGTTCCTATTTTTTCGTTTCGCATAGAAATACAGGATCGTCCTATCGATCGAACGGCAAAAATATCATACAGAAAGCATGCCTTTTCTTACTTCCCTTTCCTCGAGCCGATCTCTTCCACTCTGTCTCTCTTCCTTTCTCCCTTTCTCTGTCTGTCTGTCTGTCTCTCTCTCTCTCTCTCTCTCTCTCTCTCTCTCTCTCTCTATCTCTCTCTTTCTCTCCTTCTGTCACAAGCAACGCACGCGCGTCACACACGTCTCATCCAATGTGAAATATCCTTCTTTATTACGGGAAGTCACACTTCTCCGATCTGTATGTACATATATGTATATACTTGTATACTTCTATCATACTTACGATAATTGCCACATAAACCGAGTGTATGATAATCCTATGTTATTCGAGACAGCGTGTATTACCGATACATCGCCGTTAACGGACCGAAAGGGATGAACCATTGTTTGCGAAGATGGCAGAGTAAAATCGTTTCGCGAACGGTTAATTATGCACTCAAGATGATGCAGCGGAGGTCAAGAGCGCGTCCGAAACCGTCAATATGAATGAGCGCGCGCTTCGATAGTGGATTATTCCCGTGCATACAATAGAGAGGGTAGTCAACGAGAAGCGATTTTCACGTATTTCAGCGAAGTCGAATCGTGTGCGCTGCACGTCGAGAGTGCAGGCGCCATATTGATACTCGGTTAAGATCTCAAATGAAACGCAATACGTCGATGCGCGAGTTTAATGAATTCTCATTCGTAATTAATATAACTACGGTTATTTTTCTTAATCGACATATTATTTTCACTACTCAAGAGCGCTCGCACTACACGTCGCTGAATAAATAAATGAGAGGTCTCCGATGGATCGTTGTCGGATCTTGGCACTAAATAAACAATAGAACGATCGGACGAAATATGGGGAAACCGGTGTCTATATCAAACGAGTACGATGATAATCGTAAAACTTCCTTCCGTATTAATCTACATCGTCGACAAGTTACGCACGGTTAATCGAGTCGACCATAATATATCGTTAAAGACAAAGAATTGCGGCGCGAACGCGATACGATACTCATAGAATAGACATTGTCGAGTAAAGTAACAATTAATCAAGAACAAATTTCACCGACAGCATACAGCACAAATATTAATTAACTAAGAGAAAAAAAAGGAAAAAAAAGAACGTATAACGTGAAGCGTAACTCGAGGGGCAAACCAAGTCTAAATCGTAAGCTGTCCAAAAACATACAGAAATCAGTGAGAAAGGCAATAAAGAGCTAACCGAACTGAAAGAGGAATATGCTAAAGTAGAGATCTGCATGCATTAACGGTATTATCAGCAAAGAAAAGTAATATTAACTAATTAATACCTTTAGGCTAGGCTATACATATATACATATATGTAGCTACTAGGTACATAGTAGCACGAGGAAATATGGGAATAACGATCGGAAGGACTACTCCGCTATACTCGCGTAAGGGTTTAACTGTCGAGAACACGGATGAAATTGTACTTGTCTCATGTAATGGCTGTACAATAATCGTGGACCGAGTATGGCTAGCATATCCATTTTTTTTAAAGATCATTACGAAAGCTTATTGAACACGAGAGACGGTAATATGTAAAGGGATAACCTTGTAACGACGTAGTTGCAATTACTTTTGACTCGAACTAGATATGCATCGAGTCGGGGAGATACAAATACCATTACGATTTGCGCGTACGTCTACGTGTACATTCGTATATCTATATACGTGTAAATTTACGTATGCATATATATGAGCGTACATCGTGATAAGATCAAATAAATCTCGCGTCGAGAGGATATTTTAACGATGACCGGACAAAGAAAGAAAAAAAGGCGACGTTTTCGTTCAACGACACTCGTCGTCTCTTCGAGTTTTTTAAATACTACGTACTAAATAATTACTAGCAATAGGAAGTACCCGTGGTTTAGCTGTAGAACTTATATCAAATTTATCACGCTACAAGGGACATTAAGCATTTATTTATCGGTCCTTGACCACCTCGAGAAAAGGCATGCTACGTTATGTGTGTTCACAGACTAAACCAAAATGATATAAAAAAAAAAGGAGAGACGAGAGAACAAAAAAGGTCAGAAATATAGATACAATACGGTCGAAATTAACGAGAATTATTCTAATCTCGACATTCTTCGCTGCCATGAGAATAATCTGAATTCGTTGTAATTAAGTGCCGCGAAACACTGTCTTCGCGCAGTGATTTCATTGAGATTACGAAAATATGCAATACGTGGGAAAAATATGAAATAGAGGTCTCCAACAAGCGGATGGTATAGGGAAGGCTCTTGTGTCTCGACCAAATTGCTCGGAGCAAAGATATTTCTTTGAGCGAGAAAAACCTTTTCACGATGGACAAAGGAGGAATGACAGACTATTCGGAACATCGGGCGTGTAAGTTGCAACGATACGATAACAAATATCTTGTTCGTTAAATGGGAGAAAAAAATGCGTAAAAGACATGTGTACTTCTATACGACTCACAGCTACTTTTACACAAGAACATAGCATATTTCACACCCGCCACTACAGTGGCAAACAATGAGATAAGCAATTGATCGCATAAATAGTTTCGAGTCAATGATAACGATTAATTAAAATCGTTGAGTATTGCAACGTACGCAGAGCCTTAAAAGTGAATAAGATGAATAAAGAAAAAAAAAAACGAAGTAATTTGGAACAGTCCAGCAACGTAAGTGATCACAATAACGATTTGTAAAATAAGCTCACTGCCATTCAAACGACTTGCGCTCCCGTGAGAGCGCCAAATATTCCAAATGTGAATGTGTACAGTTATGTGAAAAGTACCTATAACGTAATTATATTTACGTATGATACTACTTAGCGTTATGTAAAACTAATTAGCGTATAACAATATTAAGAAAATCGTATACATACATAGGGGTACAGATTAAACAGAAAAAATCATTGATTGCAGAGCTATTATATCCCAAAAGAAAAGGAGAAAAAAAGTTTGCGCCTGCTCATTTGTATATCGTATTAAAGAATTAGCACAATTATAAGTGTTTCTCTGCTAAAAAAAGGTGATGCCAACTTCTTGTTCTCCTCGTTGATTTGTGCATCTATGGCCTTCTGCTTTGCCACTCTCAACGTACAGCGTTTATTTTACTCTACGTTATTTTCCACTTTACAATTAGTTGGGTCTTCAAAGCAACGTAACGTAAGTTTTAATAGATGATCACACGTAAACTATTTTGCAGTCTTTGCCTCGTATATGTCAAGTCCTTCATTACATTTGTTAAATTATGTAATTAAGTTCTTTTTATAAAAGCCCTTACATTCTCTGTGTAAATGTTTTATTTACCCCTTTATTACTCCCGTACTTCCTTTGAATAAACGATTGTGTGTGAAGAGTAATTTAATCCAGAATGATTTAGAAATAGGAAACGGAATGCTATTGTGAAAGGGGAACAGTCAGGAACTAAAATCAATCGGCTTAGTGTGAACAGACATTAACCTTCCGTTAGTCGCGGCCTCTATTTCTACACGAATGGTCGCGCGTATCTCCTAGATACGCTATTGTCAAAATCGAAGATTTGATAGTACAATTATTGAAATTTTGTTTGCGTATAATATATTATGAATAATCACGCTTCATTTATGATAAAATTTATTTTTTAAAACATACACAAAGTATTATAAATCTATATATAAACATGCAGTCACATCACTGTCACGTAAAATCAAGTCTTCTATAGTATCAAAATCACTATGATCGTCCATCTTATTTTAACTATTGTCTACCTCTCTTGAAAAAACAACAAGTGCAAGAAAACAAATTAGATACCACACACCACAAAATTCGGAAAAAAAATCGACACAAAAAACGGATGATTAGAAACAGAATGACTGATGTGGGAAAGTCTTACCGGAACAGTCGCGTGTATTTCTCAGATACAAATGTCGATTTGCTGAAAATGTGTATTCGCTTTGAACTCTAAACTGATACTGGAAAGATGGTCTAGAAGAGAGGGAAGAATACCGCAAATGGGCTTATCGCAGCGGGATTACACAAAATGATATTATACAAAACATGTCTGCAGTGTATCCTACAGATACGCGCGACCATCGGAAGGTTAAGAAGCGCTTATGTTTGATGAAATTAATTTATCTTTAGATCTTTTAAATGCATACAAATTATTTCCAAGCTATCTGAACATATAATAAAACACTCTCAATCAGTCACTTATGTATGTAACGTGTAAAACGTTATAACATAATAATTCTAATATGAAAACACCTTGTATATTATAATTGGTTGAGCCTGATATATGACATTAAAGATCTCGTCACTTTTATTTATATTACTGTAATTTGTATCATTCTTGGCAAAACCACATTGTGAACAGCTGTGTTGAGTAATGTACAGATTTGCTGTTTACCCCTCTCTCCATCATCAGTACGTAATACGACGGAAGACTGATTTTTACTACGGTTTGCATTCTTGATGATAAGGTTCTAATGTTCGGAAATCTCTCCAAGTTGGCGGTAATGCACTATGCAAATGTAAACCGCAACGCTTACATGGCTCACTGAATAAATTAATTAAACTATGGAACCACGTCTGAAAATAAATTATTGCCTTTTGGTTATACTATGTATATCTGAAAAACTTGTATGCATTCTGTATTCTGCACAGGTAGTGTAATAAGAATAAAAGCATTATCATTACCATAAAAGATCTGACTGCAAGTTCTGGTAACGCTGGTGAGTAAAAATGTAACATGGCAGCATGAGCATTTTCAGTCACCTTTCTGAAAACTTTGTACCTAGATTCTGTCCAGAGATCCATAGTCTCTTCATGTCCTTTAAGAACAACCCATTCAATCATTAAACCCTTAAATGCTATAACTGCTTTTAAGACATGTCCCAATGTAACGTGTAGCACTGCGTTCGATGCAAATGGACGGGATACAGATACAGTCATATCATTGAATAACCGATCAAATGTGGCTATCATTGAATCAACTTGCCTGATTAAAAAACAAAAGCATATTACGGGAAGGAATAAAAGTAGTTCAACAATATTAAATACATACATTCAAATGAATATTGAAAAAGGATTATGAATCTTACTGTTGTGGTACGTTATGATTGCTAGTGGGAATTCTTCCTCTTTTTGCTCTAGTGGAATTTGTGTAGGACCTTTTCAATGAATTTTGGCTAAGTAGTGTTTGAGCAACGTTGCTATATTCGTGAACTTTGTCAGTCCATTTATAGCTATTGACAAGAGTACCATAGAGTGCCTGTCTCTCCTGAGTTATCTCCTGACTAAGATATGTTGTGCTCGCTAAATTAAATGGACCTGGAGGAGGATTTAAACTATTCACAGCCTGTTCAACATCTCTGCAAAAGAATATGATGTAAATATTTGCGATACGTAGCATGTATCTAAAAATAATGTTTTTTGTGTGCTACCTACTGACTAGCGAAATTACAAATACGTGACAGCGAACGTCACAGTGAACTATCAACGTAAACAAATCAACAAGAAGCATAGTTTCATAATATTACGACGATACCTCAAATTGACGTTAACCGTTGTCAATAATTCCTGAAGTTCAAGGAGATATTTTGTTTCTTTATTTTCTTCTCCATGATCAGCTCTTAATCCATTTCCGAGGGAATCAAAGACTTGGCCAACACTCGATCGTAAAACTTTAATTGCTGTCAGTGCAGTTTGTAACTGATCCATATTTCTATACTATTTCTCCTTCTTACTTATATTCACAATTTTCATACGTTGGAGATACTATCCAACTTATGCTTACGCAATATTATTTATTTCATACATAATTTGTTAATGTTCACTGAGAATGAAGTAGTTTAACCTCTGCTGTGTTACGTTTTAATATCAGGTGAGTGAAGTAAGACACGCGATGGATGAGAATGTCATTTGAAAAGTTGGCGTCCTTTCTCGCCCAACTTCGTGAATGTTATGTGGCGGTAAACTGTTCGTTGAGTTTTAAGTAAAGTACGTAGTGCTTTACAGTAATATTTTCTTTACACGCTTTCCAAGCAATATGATTATTGAATCGTTAAATGAATATCTTGAAGCAGTGGCCGGATATATACACGATGATGATAGATTGGTACGTATTGCTAGTTGTATTAGAATGTTAGATAATTATTTACTATACTAAAACTTGGCGTTTTTTTGTGATAAAGTAAAGTTTTTTGTGAAAGAACAACAAATAAATATTCTGAATATACCAATTAATGGTATCAATTAGTAACGTATATTTAATTTGTTATTGCTTTTCCGATTTAACGTTAAAGATGAAGAAACTGATATTGTGTTTACAACCTAAAAGATCAGTTTCATACTTATAGGTAGGGATACAGAACAATAATTTTCACGTAATATAAATTTTAGAAATTAACGTACTTTTTATATATAGGTAACATACAAATGGCTAAGCAAAAAGTTGGAAGTTCATGTAAATGTGGCAAAGCAAATTTTGTGGGAATTTTGGCAGAAACATCGAGCAGAAGATAACATTAGCTCTACAGTTATGCTAATGGGTTTCTTAAAGGATGGAGGTATGCGAGTAGAAGTTGTAAATGAGTCAAACTTGTCTACAGCAAAAGAAAAATTTAGCAAGATTATATCTGAACATGTCTATAGCTTACAAAAAGTTCTTCGTGACATAAGTTTATTAGCATTTGCTGGAGAAGGGGATGTTAGATACAGTGCAATTAAGTGTGATAAATGTATTGAACACACTGAGGAAGAATTGTCTGCACTTCGTTGGGGTGCAGCTTCTAAAGATCACATTGAACTAGACAAAAAAGAAGCAGCTAAGGCATTAAAAAAAGCAGAAGAGAAAAATGCGCAACAAGAATCTGCACAGGAAAAACCTGCATCTACCAAGAAAAGCCCTAAAACTCAGCAGGCTGGGTTCAGTAACTTCTTTGGTAAGTCAACTCAGAAACATAAAAGTCCACCAATTTCATCAAAGGGTTCAGAGAATAAGAAAGGATCACCATCAAAAAATAAGAAAGGATCCCCTACGGAAAACAAATCTACAGCAGTAAATAAGAAAGGAACTAAAAGTGGAATAGATAGTTTCTTCAATAAAAATGTGCATAATGTAGAAGATAAGATGAAAGAAAATGTTGCATCCAAAAGTACAGAGCTGACATCATCCGATAATAAGAAGTCATCACCTGTACATGAGAAAAAGTTACATAAACCACAGGAAAGGAAACATAGCCCTGTCCGGAAAGAGACAAAACAGAAGAAGAATGTTCGTGGCATAAAACGGGATAGAAGTAGAGAAGACGATACAGTGAAAAAGCGAAAACGTATCATTATTGATGAAGATTCAAGTGATACTGATCCTTTCATTAGTGATACAGAGGAACCAATGGATATACCGCCTTCACCAGATCGTGCTCCATCTCCTAAATCAAAATCTCCTACATTACCACCAGTCAAGCATGAAGGTGGTAAACGTAGGGTCCTGAAAATTGTTGACAAAACTTTCCAGGATGAGGATGGATATCTTGTAACACAAAAAGTACATGTATACGAAAGTTGTTCAGAAGATGAAGCTGTAGCAGCAGAATCAAAACCCGTCGAAAAGCCTGATCCTATAGAAACAAAAAATAAAAAAAAAGTACAATCAACATTAATGAGCTTCTTCAAGAAATAAATTCGGTGATTAACAATCGAATAGTTAAAAAACTGTAAATGTGAAGAAACATTCGAAACTTAATTAGCCCATTTTATTCATTTTAATTGCCTCAGATTTACATTACGAAATATAAATTATTAGTATGTAATTACTTTCTGCAATTGTCTAAAATATATCGCATTGTAAACGATGATGTATTTATACATTTTTAATAGACAAAAGAAAATCAATGTTTACCACGTTTTTGAGTTTGCAGAGGTCCGGTTTTATATAGGGATGGTCGTGAGAAATGTTTACCAAGTATGTACCTCGTTTTTTCGTATGTATAAGATGAACGTGAAATAGATAAATCACCCGACTGCGTCAGTTATCAGATATGCTATCAGTAATAAAGGTATGAGTGAAAACTCGCGCCCTATGACTAATCAGTACCGTTACAGCGATTGTCCAAGACACGCTTACTGTACTATGGGTTTAATTATAAGCGAAGTGATGTTGGGGCGTTTATTATTGATGGGATTGTTGTTTTTTAACGCTCTTGAAAGATCTTTGAGTGACATATGTGAAACCTGTGCATGCTCTCAAGGTAGTATTGTCAACCTAACTGAAGTTTTCCACTCTTATGATCGCGTCACGCTGTAGTAACATTATTCCTCTATATATGTTTCTTGAAACAACATCCCCCTTTAATTTTATTACGGCTCTTTTTTAGATGCGGTACCAATTGTCAATTGTCAGCAAAAATTTGGTACTGACGACTTGTTACATTATAATCTGTTGACGTTACGTTCGCACAAGGCGCTGCAGATGTTAGTCTTGTCTAATAACAGTATAGCTGTCTTGCCTGATAGTGAATTGAAGCAGTTGAAAGGATTGCAAAAATTAGATCTTTCGCAAAACTTGATTAAAGAGATACATACGAGCAATTTTAATGGATTAACGCGGTTAGAATTTTTGAATCTTTCGGGCAATCAATTAACAATACTTGATAGCGGGTGGCTAAACACAATTCCTTCTTTGTCGAATCTAAATCTTAGTCACAATTACATTGGTGCACTTGAATCACCTCCAGGAACCACTAAAATAAATGTAACCTTGCTAGATCTGTCTTATAACAACATAACTAATTTAGCCACGGACTTTTTTATATTGTTTACGCGGTTGCAATACTTGGATTTGTCTTTCAACAAAATTAGTTCTATAAGTACAGGTGCATTGTCGCAATTACAATCATTAACGACTCTCCGTTTGAATAATAATTATTTGATTTCGATAAGTCCACAGACCTTACCGAAATCCTTAACAGAATTACATTGCGGATACAATCACATTATAGAATTACCCTACGACCTTCCTAACGTACGAATATTGAACTTTGAATATAATAATTTGTCAACAATTTTAAATAATGTAACCTTGTTTGAGAAACTGGAAGTTTTCAATGTTAGTGGAAATATGTTGTCTAGTATTCCAAACGTGGAAATTCAAGCGTTACAAGTGTTAGATATATCAGATAATAACTTCATTGCTATTCCGCCATCGTTGAATGTAAAACATTTTCCACTATTGAGCGACTTCCGTATAAGTAAAAATCCGTTGAAAGAACTTAAATTTCCATCCGAGCTACGATTACGATCTTTCACTGCTAGAAATGTGAGTTCGCTCTCGGTAATTGACAAGGGAGCGTTTTTAAATTTGGAATCTGTGGGAGATGACTGCGTCAATATAACCATTGCTGATAGCAAAAAATTGACCTCTATACATGAAGATGCTTTGAACCATCTTAATGTGTGCTTCGTAAGTACCAGATTGAATGCAATTTTGCGTTTTTCTGACTTCAACTGTGTTTTTTTTAATACCAAGGATATACATTGACAAAGAAAAAATAGAGTAATATTAGTTAAATACACTAGCTGTCTTCATACGTTTTTTGCGTTTTCTTATAATTGCTACTTGCAGCTTATATTTTATATTGTATGAATACATACATGTTGACAAGTATATTTTTAATTTAGCTAGACTTAAGCAGCAATAACTTTGCTCACATCCCATCACTCTTAATTGAAATAAATCATACACTCAAAATGCCATACGGTGTAAACTTACAAGGAAACCCATTTCACTGTAACTGTGCTTTGCAATGGATGTTGGATGACCTTGTGCCCCAACTTTACAATAAACAACCAGTTCTTCTAGTGAATTTGAGGTATGTAATAATGGATCTATTAACATGAAAACTGACTATTGCACAAAGAGAGCTTTTACGAAAAGACATTGAAGTAAGACGTTATGTTAGGTTTATTTATTAATTGTAAATTTTCTTTATTAGATGTGGTGCACCATTACCGTTATCGCGCATGAGAATGGTACATTGGTATAAATGGCAGGAACGGGTGTTTTGTGAGGACGTATCAAAATATTCTGCACAAATGACAGTAGAGGTTGCGAATGTTTTGGGTAGAAGAGAAGTTTCTTTTGAGACGAGCACGGGTCTATTAGCAGTGGTTGGAGCTGCAATTACATTGCTCGTATTTCTTGTTATTGGTGGAATTATGTTAACGCGAAGACTAGCCATGAAAAGAAGTCGGCGAAATAGAAGATTTTAACGTTTAATTAAATTTTGGAACACCTTATCATTTTGTATCTGAAATATCGTAATTTATATTTTGTCTTTCATTCGAAGACATGACACATGTGTTGATTTTTACCGTATATAAATTTTGATAAATATCGAAGTATTATCTTTACTACACCGTAAATCCCATACACAAATGCAAAGTCTAATATATTAGACTAGATAATGGATAAAAAAAATAGTATAATATTATAAACAAGATCCGTGGTTGTAAAAGTACTAACATTAAAATCACATACGTACTTATAAAGTACTGCATGAAAGCGACATGGGAAAACGTGTGAAAATGATCATGAGCCTTCTATGGTAGAACGACGTAACCTTCGGTAATAGAATGCCTAACGTTCATTTTTATGTATTTACCATAACTTTTCACATATTGATAAAATGCGTTCAGTTGGACAAATTTACCGATGTTTTGCTCGTTATATTGACAAAGCTTTCGACTATCAATCTCCGATCATCCGTTACATTACACTCATTACTCAATGAACAATCACAGTAAAAATCGATAATGTCTTCGACTACATTAGGCTAAATTTCAATTGCATTAAAATACAATGATCTATCTTGATCTGATAAATCTTGATTCTTGACTTAGCTTACAATATACTTTTGGCTTTGGACGCAAAGTGAGCATTATGACGGTAATTTGACTAAATCACATGTATTTGCCAATGGTTGGACGTTACCCGCGCTGGTGGGTTTTCTCTTAATTCCGTTAAAAACAGGTTAATGGTTTGGTAATAACTCGGCCTTAACCATGTTTCATTGTGTGTACCGCCGGAAACAGGAATCATTTTTTTATGCGAGCTTTTGCAATTTTTATATAGCTCTTCCATCATGCTTGGAGGTACCAAGACGTCCGCCAATCCAGAAATAAATAAAGCCGGTATTGTTACTGACCGGATTTTGAGAAGTGAAAGATACTAGTAAAAATAATAATAATATGCTTTAACATTTATCTGTTTACTTAAACTTCGAAAATGGTAACAATATAGAGTCCTCAATAATCACATACCTTATTTTTGTACATAAAAAGTGGTAGATATTGTGTGATCCTTGAACCGATAAATAATGCAGCCATATCGGGAATACTGGTAAATGTGTTCTCGACTATAAGGCACCAAATTCTGTGCAAATTTTCTTGTCTAGTGGCTAAATCAATTGCTACTGCTCCTCCTAAACAAATACACAAAAATATTCATTGTATTAGAGTGTTTCTTATGTGAGTCAACAAGTTTATTGTTTACCTAATGATCTACCAAACACAATTATTTCATTGGTGTTTATATCAGTTCTTGTAAATAAATAATCTATTCCAGCACGAGCATCCATGTATAGGCCTTCTTCAGATGGCGTCCCTTGTGAAAGGCCATATCCCCGATACTCCAACATAAGAATGTTACACTGGATACAACGGTATAGGCCCAATACATTTTGGAGCCTGTAAAAATGAAAGAATGTCATATACGAACAAATAACTAGTCAAATAATTAGGTTTATGTCATAGAATATAAAATCGGGATAAATCTTTACCTGTGTCCCATGTTTCCAGCGTTGCCATGAAAATATAGCAATGTAGGTGCCTTTTTAATTTTGTCCTCAGGTTGTGAAATAAAAAACATGTGCAACATAGTGCCATCCTCGGATGTTATATATATGCTTTCGTATGGCAAGTTAAATATAGACGGTGCAGGAACATACACGCGTGCGTGAGCTGGCATTTCTGGATGATATAAAAGTTTGTCTTCTCTATTGTATCCCAAACCTGAAATAATACTTAAAGTGCGGAAAGCTATACATTAAGTAAAGTTATATGTACATACCTGTGAGAGCAAAGCATAAAAGAAAAAATGCAAACACTCCTCCATAGATCCAATAGAGCAGGAAGCACGCTAGAATATAGGTTCCAGAAAATGTCCAGCATTTCATAACAATGTTGCCCAACATTTTGGCTGGCCGGCAACGTGTAAGCCTTATGCAAAAGGACATTGCTAGCAGTTTATTGTACAAATTTTTCCACAGGATTTAGTTTCACAGCAGCCACTTCAACAACCTCACTAGTTTTTTATATGTTGATATTGGAAGTCATGATCCATTCATTATAAGTAATTGGAATATTTAGTGCTGCCGTCACATGTGAGATATTGCCAATGACCACATTGATTGATTATAAAAATCCATGAATTATAGCCCCAATACATTTTACATGTCATAAAAAGGTTTTGGTGTTTATAAACAAATGCACATTATAGGGGTACTGTGAGGCACAGATACAGATCTGTCAGTATTAAGCATGAAGATCGATATCGATTCGGCTTTTGTAATGAATTTTTCGCTGAACTATGCGTAGTTTCTCACTATGCCTGTCGTAATTTGAAAACTGGCAAGGTTATGTCAGTCGTCTTCTTCATAAAATTATATTTTGTTTGTGTACGTAACTAATTTTGTTCATACCCCGTATGTCGCATCGACACATAATTTGATATTGCGTAAAGTCGGAAAAAAACGTATCGCAATTTATAGTTTAAATAATCAGAACGATATACAAAAGATATGTGAGATCATAGATATCTCGTGTTGTTCTATACCGTACACTATACTACTGCCTACTACTGCTACTTTTTATTCCGCCGCATTACCGCGCGACTGCACTACCGCTACGAGCACCGCACTAACACCATTACGAAATTGTACGTCCGCCGGATCCGGGCATTGATATTCTTGTACTTTATTATTTGGAAAACGGTGATCGTTTCGAAGGAGAGTACGAAAAATGGCTCAAATATGCGTCGAGCCGGATACTGGACATGTGGTATCATGTTTGTCTAACCTCCTCAAACAAAGTGCCGACGAGGCAATTACACGTGATGATATTTTCAAAGTTGGATTATCAGGTGATATGTCCACTGTGAATGGTTATGTTCATACGTTAAGGACGTCACGTATTCCGGGTTACTGTCGCTGAACTTCTTTGTCCATTAACGTGACGATTAAACTGAAAATACATAAAAAAACGTTACACGTACAGTTCTGAATTTTACTCTTGTGGAATGACGTGTAGGTTATATGACAGTGTGACGTTAAATGTGCAGGTTCTATACTGATAGATATTATTATTTTGCATGATGTTCACAGCTCATATGCTTAGAGTAGGCAGAATATTATTCTGGTCTGATTTCTTGATCCTACGACTATATGGTTTCTAACTGTCATTTATCAATTAGGAGGCTCAATGGTACAACTGCTAGCACAAAGTTTACCAGACATATCGACTGAATGGAGCAAATGGCGCTTCTTTTTCTGCGATGAGAGAGTTGTGCCTTTTGATAATGCGGAGTCTACATATGGAGTTTATAAGGCTAATCTAATTGACAGAATTCCTATTACCGACGATCAATTTATTAAAATTGATCCTGAACTTTCTGGTACAATTTCCATGCATCAGTCAATAATTATAATGAAAAAAAGACATTTTCTGTTAGACCGTATTACATTTAATATTATATTCTTTTCCAGCTGATGATGCTGCAAAAGATTATATTAAGAAAATGTCTGTGTATTTTCCACCGGACAGCCTGCCAAGGTTTGATGTTTTATTATTGGGATTAGGCCCAGATGGACACACATGCTCATTATTCCCTGGACATAAACTTCTGGATGAAACGAGTATGTGGGTTTCTCCTATTAATGATTCCCCTAAGCCTCCTCCATCTAGGATCACCTTAACTTTCCCAGTCATTAACAATGCAAGAGTGTGTATCTTTGCTGTCATAGGATCTAGCAAGGCAAAAATTGTTAAGGTGATTATCCTATTAATTACCAACTTTTCTGCACATTGCAATTGACAGAATTTGTTTAATTATATCAATAATCTTACATTATCACTGTCTTATATACCATCGTTTTTTTTATTTGACTATGTACATATGTACGTATATATCTATATGTCGATTTTATCGACCAGATATAATACGATACACTATAAAATATGTTGCATTATGCATTGTATATACTGTGCACATATGTATATACAATTTGCATTTTGCATATATCCTGGTACTTTGTCAGTTCATTGAATATTACAGTGTTTATTTGAATAGTAATAATTTATAATTAACAGTTATTGATTAATATTCTACAGAAAATCTTGAAAGATAAGGAAAACTTCCCTGCTGCACGAGTGCAGCCTACCAGCGGCTCATTGTACTGGATCCTTGATCAGGAAGCTGCAAAGTACATGGAATCGGACGAGTAAATGCCACCCTCACGTTGATACGTGAAAGAGGATACATTCCACGTTACGTCGCGTAATATTGCTCGGCAAATTTCTTGGACTTATTATTTTGTATACGCATACACTTTGCATAACGTAAGGTCTAATTAGATAGGCAATTTGTAAAATGAAGTCCGACGAACCGGATTACAAACGATGGTATTTGTTTATTGTGGCTCTACAATCAGGATATAAAGATTATGATGAAAATTCACATGCATACACGTTCAACTTCCTTATCGTTCATTCTGTAATCCTGCTTTCTCGAATGTCTCATGTTCCTTACACACGTATCCCAAAAAATTGATAAAACAAATCTCCATTAGAATTAAGTTAAAATTAAGTTATAAACGTTAAGCACGAAATTGGCTTGCGTAAAAAATTAATGACAACGAAAAAGAGGAGAATACGAATGAATGCAAAGCGGAAAGGGTGATGGGAAAGGAGTAGATGAAGGGAGAGCAAGAGGAGAGAAGAGAGAGATATGGAAGCTACCGTGAATATTTTTACCCAAGCCTGTTAACTACACTCTGTTATTTTATCTCACGTACATGGCTTTCCTACTACCACCGTCGCGCCGCGCTGGAATATAAGTTTTAAGGCGTGTTTTGATAGCGTCAGGGCGTGTCAGCCAGGGCTTCCTACCTAATGGATCGCTTCTTCTTCACTCATTCGTTCATACTTTTTCAAGTACATCGGCCATGATACTAATGAAACTTTTCTCAATGCTTAACGTAAAAATATTGAATTTCTATTAAGACGACATTCAATTTCACCAAAATAAATATCTTTCCGCATAACAAATCTAATTTATAGTTTCGGGATGTCATTAATTGGTAAGTTTAAAATCTAGCCTACCACAGGAGTCCACTCGATACCTTAATTAGCTCGAACTTGCGTCTGAATTTCTAAAATATTTTGCATACTTGACAGATTTTTTTACTGAACGTTACATAGGTATCTATAAGGGTGAAAAAGGGATAACTAAAGGTATCGGCGGAGAGTAGATAAAAGAAGTTTGTCGCGGCCGTGTATTTACCTGAAACAATATTTTTGTTGGCTTTGACAGCGGACCGCCAAAGTTCCTTCACTTTTTTCCTCTTTACCCTTCTGCACCTACCGAGAAGTGCTAAGCAATGAGCGAAGACAACGCCTATCGTCGAGTACTCCTCTGACGTTACTATTCTCGCCGGATCCGTCTTGACACGATATTTTTTATCACAAAATACTATCGCCAACTGTCTTGTTAATACTCGAAATTGCTCTTACGAATTGTACACATTTTTATTATACGTAGCTATCTAGTAGTATCTATAAATCTATTACGAATTTTATAGTAAATTATATTGTGCGGAAAGAACTCTTATGAAGAAATATATTTTAAATTATTAGCATAATCACAGCTTCTGTTGATAACATCGGTTAAATGCAGTAGCACTTAAGTTGGTGTGTAATAAGAAGTAATAATATGTCGAAGAGGTGTAACAAATTTCAGTAAACAAGACAGTTACGTGTAACACACACCATTGTCGGACAGCCTTGACATTGAAATTCTCATCGACTTGGGCATCGGCTAATTTGTATGCGATTTTCTGTCAGAGTAAACAAGCGAATTGAACAATTTGTTTTTGTGCGCCGACTAAGTAGTAGACTATCTGGCACGCGTATCTTCGGGCCACACACGCTATTAGACAGAGAGAAACAGTTGTGGAAAGAGAAATAAGGACGGGACTATGAAGAGGGCGAGAGGAAGCGAGCTAGAGTGAACCTACAAGCGATGCTGAGGGGAGGCGGGGAAGGGAGAAAGAGAATGAGAAAATGAGAAAGAGAGAATGAGAGGGAAGGTGTATACCAATGATGCGGAGACGAGGCGACAAAATCAATTATTTTGTTAAACAACAAGCTATGTTGTGTTAGGTTTGCCAAAATAACCAAAACAACGCTCACGGTTCGTCTCGTCGCCTACACTCCGGTTCATTCAGTCATTCGCTCTCACTCATCCCGTCGTTTTCATTCATCCTCTTGTCAAGTCCACGACGCCTCTAAGTGCCTGATAGAGACCATCGACGTTTCGCTTTGCGGCGCCATTGCGTCGATTACTACTCATGCGGAGTTCAATGTTTTGCAGTAGTTCTCCTAATACATGTTGCTATTGACACGTTGTAGTTCGACCATAGGGTTTAAGTATCTATGTAAACGTTCATCAATTTTATCCTCTATCAATTTGATTAAGGAGCTTTTGGATTTTTTTTGAACATAATATAAAGTGCAGAAATAATACATTACGCAATGTAAATAATTTCTTTTTTATGTCGAATGGCAGCATAGTGTCAAAGGATTTGATTAGAACTGGTAAGCATTACGGATATGTGTAAGCCTCTATTTGATATAAAAATCTCTCTTTCAGGTTCAAGCGCTATCAGCGTAAGTCGCCGAAAAAATACAAAGTGCTACTATTAAATTTTTTGTGGCTCTATCGAAGGAAACTTCGCAATATCGTTAAATAGGCATTTCTATAGTACGTATACCTTAACGACGTACACGTTCCATCGTAACATTAATATCGCAATACACTGCTTCACAATTTCGAATTCCAGTACGTGCCCCTATACCGGCCAATAACGACTGGCATTTTCCTGTCAGCGTCCACACAATAACCTAATCGTCAATGAACCTCTGCGAGTACTAGGACTGCTCGCCAACCACGTACCGTGGCAGGGCGTAAGTAAAATGAGAGAGGAACGCGCGAACGGTCCTTGTTATTACAGATGCCACTCGTTCAGAATCCCCGGGTATATTTCAGGCACAAAGAAGCCTCCTTCGAATCCGGAAGAGCGATGCCTAATTTTCAGTATCGCGCGCTTTCCGCCGATCTTCCCGCAACGATACGCTTTAATCGTCCGGGGTTCATCGAATGCAAGATTTTGATAGTGAATTTCTTTCTCTTCAACGGTATGATCCATAATTGGTTCCGTACTGACACGCGAAATTTTACAACGTCGCGTCCTTCGGCGCCGAGGAATAGGCGTCGGTTCTGTAAAGATGGACTCTGCCGAACGTCGGGGACCGTCGGAGGGATGGACAGCGGAGTTCTTCTCATTGACGAGGAACGATAATAACTGTCCCTTTCGTCGAGCGCGGAAAATCCGACGAAGCAATAATTGCGCTGAAAGGCGGGGATGTTTTCTTAGCGGGCGGCGAAATGCGCGGATCTTCGAATATCTCTATAAGAGGAGGCACTGAGAAACGAGGACGGAAGAAGGTGAGCGGGCCGGGCCAGAGTGGGATAGAGAATTTGCGCTGTAATAACATTGGGTGACTGTGCCATTGTCAACCCCCGTACTCGTGTGCCGTCTCCCTCCCTTTCTCCGTCGCTGTCTCTCCCCATCCCCCCTCTCCCGCCACCCCTCCTTTCTCAACTCGAAATTCCATCCTTTTCTCTCCAATCTGACCTATCCTAGCGCTGGCTTAGTTAGACTGTCGAGCACCGGTATAGAATAGACGTCGAGGACGGTGCTGCTAGCAGCCGCAGCAGCAGCAGCAGCAGCAGCAGCAGCAGCAGCAGTAGCAGCAGCAGTAGCAGCAGCAGCAGCAGCAGCAGCAGCAGTAGTAGTAGAAGCAGTAGAAGCGGAGGCAGGCGGCAGGAGGGATGAAACAACACCCCGTTCCCACCGTCGTCTCCGTCTCTCTTTCGTTCCCTAAATGTAGCCAATAAAAACAACCCTAGACCGCCACGAGACCAAGGGAGAAAGAGGGAGAAAGAGATCGAGAGAAAGAGAGAGGCGGAGAGGAAGAATGAAAGGAAAAGAGAGAGAAGCGGGGAAGGAGAGGCGGTGAATTATAAAAATAACAGTCCCCGAAACGATCGAACAATTGGCCGATTCATCCGGGCACGAAACTCCTTCTCGCTCGCTTCATTCTGCGTCGCCCTTCGATGCCGCCATTGTTCGCCTGCCGAAAATCTGCACTTCTTTCGCCTCCCAATCCGCCTCTCCTCTCTGCTCACTTTCCGTTCGCCCCGACGCCGAACGTGTGAATTAACCGCGAATAGGTATGAGAGCCGACCATTTACGTCTCGTATGCGATATTGCTTGGCAACGCTAAAGAACCGTTGACGTGTGACTCGGCGAATTTTTGAATCAACAATGACCCGCGGGAGGGCAGCGTGCGAAATGTAGATTGCGCGAATAATGAGAAGCGAGTAGGCGCATATAACGGTGGTCTACCTTAAGTAGGCTAGTCCGATCCAGACATCCAGCGGGAAGATGGTCGAGCGTGAGGTATTCGGAGGATATGTTAAGGGCGTGTTAAGGATATATGTACTCCGGACGCGAAAGGAATGTATTCGTGTGCGGCGATTAAAGAGTACACGTGTCCGCGCGAGTATTTCAGATTGATGGAATGTCCGTGTGGCGGCTTGACACGTGAGTGCGACGTTCAAAGAAGATTGATGAGGCCACGTTTACCGCTAACTAGCTCGTTTCTGTAGGGTTAACTAACTTTCTCGCCAAAGGGACCGGCTGCAGCAGTGTCTCTCTGCCGTTGACAAATTACCGAATTCCTGCCAAGGCGCCCTGGCGTGTTATCTTGCTGCGATAATTACGCGATGTGTAAATGTGCCTTCCATGTCTCGCTCGGCCGCACGTTTCGTGCTTCGGAGACTGAAGGGACTTTCGTACCACGATGACGGAGAGGTAATCATTTTATTATTACAGGTCGAGAGGCAGTATTGAATTATGTAGGCGATGTAATGTACAATACCTGTATATTAGTTATTAGCGATACTTGAAATATTTGACGACAAACATTTACTTGGAAAAATTGTATGTTCAGTTGCGGATTAATTAAGACTAGCGTGAAAGCTAATTTTGGATAGCCGGGTCTTTGTTACGGTAATTACTATTCCCGTACGGTTGTTTTATTAAATATATTTTGGAGATTTATCTAACATTTGAATAATGTTAAAATACTGAGTAACGAAGGTTATTGAAGTAGAAATGGTGGAATCTTCTCGGTGTTGAAATAGTAGTTTATACCACTGTAATATATTCTTGTCGATGTTTTTCTTAGTTGAACAATTTTCGGAAATGTCAATGTCCATTAACAGGAATGTCACGAGCCTGTAATATATACGCGCTGTCCTCTATTATCATCCCTTATTATTCATCATTAGCTAATTAGCCATACACACGTCATCCTACAATTGTAATCATTATGGTTACGCAGTACACAACCGTCGTTTACTCTCACTGTCGTCCATTCAGCCTTTGGGAATTCGCAAGAATTCTCCCAGAAAATGTACGCCCGCTCCGGCTCCTTGAAGCACACTTTTTACCCTTAACACTCATCCTCCACATTCTTGTCATATTCCACGCTCTGTCCGTCTCCGCGGCACAATTTCGAACCTTTCAAAATATTATCGTATTCCTAAGTACGCTACCTTGCCGCCTCTCCCACCTCTGCCATTATTCTCGCCGCGACGAACGCGCAAGCAATGACGCGAAATTGTTTAAAGGGACGTTTACATCGAAGCGTTTGAGCTTCATCAGAACATCCTCCCCCTCACTCTGAAATCGTTCGCATCGACGCGCTCGCCGCGATGGGACGGATTAGGTTTGCGTCAAGCCACAAACTTGAGCCTCTTCTTGGGGTTCGGCGTACGATGAAGAAACGGGAGGTTATTCCTGGTTGAACAAACACTGGAATGGGTCGCGTGCGCCTCCCACATATTTATAGATTTTATCTCTCTTTGACTCCGTGCCGTGAGGGAGGAGGCAGATTCTCGCCGACTGTTCGCGTGCGGAGCGGCGGGACGGAAGATGGAGGAAGAGGAGAAAGATGCGAAGTCGAACGGTCGAGATAGGCGACGGGGGAGGGGAACGGAGGGGGGTGGAGGGGGGGGGGGGGAGGATGGGGGAAGAAAAAGATTTCAGGCCGCGATAGAGGAAACGCGAGTTCGTTCGAGGAAGGGAGGGCGAGGAAAGGAGGGAGAAGGACGAGTCGTGGAAGAGGTGAGCTCGAGATGGTGCGCATCGTTGAACGTCGCGGCGACCCCATAATGGGACCGTTACGGTTTCCGTGGCGTACCGTCGACTCGGAATTTTACAGCCGCCGCCTCGAGCCGGTAATTAGCCGACTTTAATGACACGATAAACCGCGGCTCGCCGGAAGACGCGCGCGACGACGTACGGGATCATCGTTCGCCGTCGATCAGATCCGTGTCAACGCGCTCTGGCAGTACGCGTGTCCCGGATGTGGCAGTCCTGAATGCCGGATGCTCGATTAGGAATTTATGGCGTGGCTGTGAAATATGTCCGAATCGTTTATGTTAATGTTCCAATTAATTGCCCGCTCGAGATTCGGAACGCAGCGCGTTCAATGACGGACCGGGGAGCATGGATTATGTAACAGAATGTAAATGCGAGAAGAAGTATTCGTACGGCTATGATTCTTCGGGCTGGTCGTGGGTAGGGTTAAAACGAATTACGTGCAGGCAGCGAAGGCACTACTTACTGACTTCGGCCTCGTTGTAGTGAGTCCCTAAGGGAATCGTTGCCCATGTCCGTCGTGATAGGTGAAGGGTGTATAGAATTATAAGGCCCATGTCTAAGTGGGAATGGGTAGGAGGGTCCGCCATTCTCGACACCTGGCAACAACCAATGGTACGATAAAGGAGCAGGAACGAGAGGGCTTTCGGCCCTCGAATGCCACACCCTTCATTGTGACCACATATCGACCGAGTCGTACAGCTCTCACTCACTCCTCTTCATCTCTCCCTCCCTTCGTTCCAGCTTCTCTCTCTCTCCCTCGCTCTGTCAGTCTCTCTGGTTCTCCTTCTCTCCCTTTCTCATTCTCCCTCCCCCTCGACATCCCTTTCTCTCCTGTCTTCTGCTCCCGCTCCGAGTGGTAAGTACTCGCTGTACTCGTGAGCGTATGTGTGAGTACATACCAATATACCGTATATGCGGTAGTCCGTACAGATACGGGAAATTGAATTAAGCGAATATTCGCTTGCCGGTATAAGCTTAATTTATCATCTTATCCCTTCGCGTCGCATTTCTTTAAAGGCGTTTGCGAATTTATAGAAAATGTTGCGATTGAGGTGTTATAAATAGAAAATCGTAAATTTCGTCATACTCGTTTGATGCAGATAATCCTTTCGGTACAGAGGAAATTGTTGAGGGCTATGATATAGTTTTCGACGATTTATGTGTATTTCATCGAGTAGACGGAATTCGAGTGCATTTGCCTGAGACATTTACCGTGTTATTTTCACGGAGAAAGAGTAATAAAATCGGGAAAAATCAGCAGGCGACGCGAATTGTTCGATAGAATTGACGAAGCGCGACTCATTCTGTTGATTCGGATCCAGCGAGTTATATTTGCTTTACTTCTGGAATCAATCACTGGTGAATATGAGAAACGTGTACAGCCATGAGGCATAGCGGCGCGTATGCACACACGTACGCAGACATTGAACCGCAGTGCGCGTTTCAGGCTGAGGGCAATAACCATCTACTTTGGCCCCAGTATGGCTTCTGTATAACGCGAGAATGCGCGAAGCTACCCTAGGCAACCCTTGAATAATATTTTGATATCTACCCCCTCTGCCCTGCGCTCCCTCTGCGTCTCTCTCCCTCTCTCTCCCTCTCTCTCTCCCTCCTCGGTCCTTTCTCTTCATTTGATCCGCGCCTACATATCAGGGGCAGGAAATTATTTTTCACACTCCTCCTATCCTTTTCGTCCATCTGCACCCTCTTTCTGTCGGCGACCCGGGAGAATTCGTCCTGCTGAGGCGGATACTGTCTTCCTTTGTCAGAAAAGTGTGCAAGCCTTCTCTAACCAGTTATTCTTAAATATGAAGTTCATACATATGCTCCTGTGGAGTAAGAAATTTAACGTACACTGAATAGAAGGGGTAATACGTACGCACTTAATGTTCAAAAACGTTAGAGCTAATGTTTTCATTAGAAAATGAATTAGTTTATGTATAATCGGTTTCATGGCATGACAGCGTGAGTATAAAGTCATCTTGTACTACTGCCGCAGACGGAATGTTCTCGAACATTTTGTCAGGGTTGGTCACGGTTGCTAACGAACGGTCTGTTGGACTTGGTAGGAGAACACAGTTTCAGGTGCGTCAATGCGGCAAGATGGTGGATGACCCTTTAATAGGTACGTAATGGATAACCTATGATCTCGAGACGAAAGTTAACATCGGTAGCTGTGACCCACTCGTGCGAAGTGTAGATATAGGCGTAGTTCCAGGTATGTTACAGTTACAGGGGTGGTTTCATCATCATGGGCACCCGCGGTCAAGCTTGGAAATATTTTCTAACATGCATATACCAATAGTGTTAAATTATATAAATTTCAAACCACAAAGATGAAGCTTCAAATAAAATGAATCTGATTGGCCGTACTTTCTCATATAAGATTTCCTGTGCATATGATTCCTACCATGTAGGTCTGTCTAAAATATGATTAGGCAGACATTCAGCAATGTACATTTCTCTTCTTCTACGCCTACAGCGCTAACAGCGTTCAGCGAACACTGTTAACAAATCCAGTTGTATGTAAGATAAAAGTCTGGGCGCCTTTGCCAAAATGGCGCCGTGGCCCAACTCATCTTTTCACCCGATCGCGCCGTCCCTGAGGTTCCATACGAACACGGGATCGTGATGGTGTAAGGTAACCACGACGGTGGACCAGGAGGTCCGGCCTAAATGTTATTTCATGCGACAGAGATTGCTTCTTCAGGCAACACACTCCTATGCCGAGGCCGATCTAGACGAAGCGGTAGGAGTTCGTCAAATATGTATGCGGATAAACACGGGGATGGTTGACAGAAATAATATCCGTAGGTGAAGGTGAGAGAGCACCTGTCGGCGTTGATCCGAAAAGAACAGGAGACTTTTACGGAGCCGACGGACGGAGGGATGGGGCAAAAAGGTAGTGAGTGGGAAAGGGGAGAAAAGATCGCGAGGACATTTTCGCGCGCTGACCTTGTTAATCCCGTTTCCCGCGAGCCGCAAGGCCATTATGTCGACGACGTCGATCCTTTATAGTCTCGCGATAGAACGTCCACCATTAATCGAGCGGGCGCGAGCGAGGGAAGCGAGTATTGCCGAGGTATAACGATCGACCCAATTCGTTTTTCCGGACCTTCTCATCGTCGTTCAGCTCTTATGCGTTCGAACTTTTTCTTAAATAATTATTGGTAACGCGTTCGTTTTTGTAAGTTGCGAACATATCTGAATAGAATGTTGGCAATTGGGTTTGTCGATAGATTTCATGCCTACTATATTTATTGCCAAGATTACGCGAATATTGTTTCAGACTTGATAATGCATTTTAGATGTGCGACCAGTTACTAGTGAGCTTACTTGTACGATTAACGCGTGTAGATTAATTGAAATAACCGTTATTAGTCCATAGCACATGAAAGATATGAAAAGCAGTTATTGTCTTGTGCCGACTAACTTTTTTTACTTACGATCGGTACTTTCTGTGAAGATTTTTTTTTCTATGAAAAGTTGTCGCTAACTTGCCTGCTTTTACGAGTGAGGAGTCCGATAGTACAGTAAAAACGCGGTAAATTACAAGCGCGAGCGGAGGGCCGTGACAAAATTGTGTCCCCGCTCACAATGTGTTAACGACTGGCGCGTCCGTCTGGAATGACGAACGGCTGTTTCATGATACGTGCATGCTGAAAGCGTCAGAACTGTCCCGGAGACCGTCGTTTCAAAAATGCCAGTGGGGCCTTCCTTTTTTCCCTTCCTTTACCCGGCAGGATGAACCGCGAGCATTAAGAGAAAGGAACGTCAACTGATACAGTTCGCATCTTACGTCTAGTCGAGAGAAATTACAGAGATTGCATTTTATGAGGACATGGATATTATTTAGAATACATTATATTTTAAATGTAAAATAGGATTCTAGTGACCGTCAGTGAAATGTATAAACATGCCTTTTCGGCCTATTCGGTCAGCGTAAACTTGGGAGGGGGGAATATAAAGATCGACAATTCCAACCAAACAACGACTGGTCGGTAGGGATATGTCAACGTATCCTGCCCTAGACGACGATTATATTTAAACTGAGATTGAGCTTTACGAAGTTTGTACAAAAAACCTGTCACAGATTTTTTTCCGATCAATAGAATTTCAAACGATACACATTTCATGTAATCATACGGATAAGAATATCCTGAATGATCTGCGATTAAGACGTAAATATCTATCCACCGATCACAATTCGATAATGTAGCTTTAGCGAAAAACATATTTTGTTTGTACTCGTCCCGCACCCCTCAATGTCATAACGCATTAACATCGCCTACTAATCATCTACCATTCTCTGCGTGACCAAACACATACTCCAAGAAATTCCATGGAACAGAAGCGGCCGATCGAAGCACCTGACAAAACTTTGCGCGTCGTCGGTGGCATCAGTCTGCGGAGTTTTGCGGTGCGTGAGTCGCAAACTGAATCGAATTTATATCACAACCACCCGAGCAATCCCTTTCGCGACCTTCAGCCCGGTAAATCCTCCGAGCTAACCGTTCCACGGCCCGGACCTTCCTGCCCGGGACAAGTGCGAATCTTTGTCCGTCGGCGCACACAGAGCGCAGAGGGACACGCACACGAACGTACCGGCAGTCCGGAGAAAATTCGTCGCTCGACCTGTCCGCTGCGGTCGTCAGGCTTTACGGGAAATAGTTGCGCAAAGCGTTCAATGTGAAACAGGTGAATCGGAATCGGCGCGTCGAATCGCCTCGAGAATCGAATAATAATCCGAGGCCGAGGCGGCCATTGTGCCATTGTGCGCACGACGACGGAATAATCGAGTTCCAGGCTCGGACGGAGTTACCGTCGGACATAATGGACACGTCGGGCGAAGGATTTCGCCCCCATTTTCGGAATCGGGGCGAAATCGTGCGTCGATTCGTCTCAGGGCTTTCTCGGCTTTCATGCCTTTCTCCATCGCTCGCGGACCACCCGAACAGAATCTTCGCTCGATTCGCGGAGCTCCGGACACTGTCTTTGTACGTTTTCATTGGGATCGCGTGCTCCTTCGTCCCTCTGTGTGTGGCTGCGTTTTTTTTTACAATCTGTTGTGATGGGGATGGGCGTTAGTGTCATTGGATTTGCGGGTTTCTGTTTTGAGGCACGCTCTTAAGCGGGATGATCGAGAAAAAATGCTGCACGGCGCGTTCCATTGTATTTTCGGAAGCTGATGCTACAGTAAATGTTCCAATACCACGAACTCAGCGTCATATTCAATTTTGAACGCTACTTGCAATATTGCTGATATTAGGTATATTCACTTTTTGGTATAATTTAGTTTTATTACCGATCCCTTCCTAGTGAAGACACTCTGCGTATCAACCGCTTCTTTGTTACGATTAAAAGTCGGTCGCCTGAATGTAACTCCGGTAATAGATCGCCCCTGCGCGCCATCGTACAGCTTGCATTACAAAAGTAGCCAATTGGACACGAACGAGACTGCGCGAAATTCCGTACATCGTTCCGCGATCAGCGTCGAAAGATGTAATGAATACGAAACTCTCGCAGGACGATGTACCGAGCATACCGAAGTCGTAAAGTCGAGTTCGCGAGGATGGATGGATGGAAAAGAAGAATTCGGCGCCTAATTCGAGATGTTTATCCAAGCGCCGCTTTGGGGCTCTCCTAATTCATACCGTTCTGTTGTTGCAGCTTAGTCGGCGGGGCAAATTTATTAAAATCGTTATGGCGCCTTTGCGCTCGCCAGAGGACCGCAGCCACGTTATTATTACGTGCTGACTGACTGCCGGCCGCGAGTGGCGCACTTCCCCCGCCTTCTTACATGCCTTTTCCTCCCGTTGATTACGGAACAAGTCGCACGATCGTGATAACACGTCATACGTCAAGAAGAGCGAAATTCCAACTTTTATTTCCACCCTGGCACGTGACGATTTGCTCGCTGCTTCCCGTAATGTCGTGAACAACAAACTGCGACTACGTGCGCGATGAAGGCGTGAAGCCACAACATAATGTTCCAACGGTTGACAAGGCAGAGACAAATTGCATTGAAGCGCACAATTTCTTACTTTGTTCATTGCCTCAATAGTTCATGCATCGCAAGCACGATCTAAGAATATTCTTTGCGTGGATCAAAACAAAACCTTCTAGAGACGCCTCAATTATTAACAGCTATTATGATCAGTGTACATCCTACAACTATCTCCCGACCTTAAACAACTTTTCAATATTTGTCTCACATATCTTCCCGTAACATTCCTGAAAGTTAGCCATCAAAGACCTGCCAAAACGGTTACACATCTCAGTCTACGATTTCGCTGCCGAAAATGTTCACATCTAACTACACGTATCGAACGGTCGCAGTTGCGTCGATCGAATTGTGCCTAACATTCCGACGCGTGAAAAATACCGCCTCCTGCGCCGGACGATAAAGGTGAAACGGGGGGGGGGGGGGGGGGGGGGGGGGGGGAAAGCGCGATGGTGAAACGCTTATAGAGCGTGAGACGGGCGGCGAGGAGGAGGGTTAGAGCCTGTGAAATTGTCCGCTGTTCCAGGAATTGACAGTGCATCCGATGTGCAAATCGGTTTAACAAGAGCTCCCTCCCCCCCTTGCCCCTCGCGCTGCCCGTGGCTCGCCACCCTTTTCCATGCCGCTCCAACAGCGTACGACCCCTCCTCCCCCCCCTCCCCCCTCCCCCAGCCGGCCCTCCCCTGCCCCCGCGGTAAAATAACAACAGGCATCGTTTCCGCCGCGTCGCATTTTCAGCTCGACGCCATTATCTGTGCCGCGCCGTCGCCGCTGATGGCTTATTTTCCATGTGCCGCATCAGGCGGCTCGCGCTATCCAAAATAGACCCTAATTTGTTCGCGGCGCGCGACTTCATCTACTTAACCGTGGGGCTTAGGCGAAATTCGGCGCGGATGGCGATTGGTCGCTTTCGTCCGTGCGGGATGCGTTAATTGCCGATATTCAACCGGATGTATGATGTCCTCATTACGATGCGGAAATGTATCGGTAGTTGCGGACGGTGTTAGGGATATTTAAGGAAGTAATTTATAGAAAAAGTAATAGAACTGACGAATATTGAAAGCACTCGGAATTCGCCAGAATTTGTGAATGTCTAATTAAGGAAGAGATAACCTTTGCCGCAGGTATCGTCGAATATTTGCACTCACCGCGTTCAGCGGATAGTCTCATGGTCGTGGGCTTCGTGCGCGGAGGGAAGCGTTTGTTTAGAATGTTTCGTTATCGAAGATCGTTACGTCTCGACAGGTTTGTCGCAACATGCGTGGTAAAGGCGTTCCAAAGGCGTTCGAAAGTCGTTCAAAAGGCGTCCTTCGTGACGAAGTCGGTCAAGCGCGGGCCGCAAGGTGGCGATTAGTATGTATTGTTTAATCGTACACGAGTCTTATGGCGATGTCGTCGCGCACACCCCGTCCGTGTGTGCGCCGGGTCCCGCACACAGGGCCGGCAGACGTTTATGGGTTCAGACCGTAAGGTATACGCTAGTCCAGGAAGAGCCGAAGGGAGGAACTCGTGCGCTTATGCCGACGGTGTTTGTTCAGCCGCAACTTCTCTAAATCTTTTGTGCGGCGGAGGGTTGCGGTTGTCTCGTGCATCACGTGGTTCGTATGTGGGCAAGAGCGAGTAGACGAGGGCTGGGGGAGCGGGGGGAAGGACCGGAGACGAATCGGAGGCCAGTATGTACCGACTACTGCCGTACGCGACAGTCAGGTAGTCCGGTATCGCCTTCGTAGGAAGAAGCCATTAAAGAGGAACATCCTCTACGAGAAACGGGTCCACGAGGGCGACGAGTGTGCAGGAAGGATTACGGGGGAGTAATTAAAGAGATGATTTTTCCTCCTGTAAGATCCGCCCGGGAGATGGAGTCGAGGTGATCCGGGAGGATGGCAGCGATGAAAGAGAGATTTGTAGGATGGTTGAACGTGTCTCAGGGGTAGCTGCGATATTTGGTAGTGAAGATTGACGTGTTGGTACTGGTTATGAGTATCGAATGGAATTTTGAAGAGTATTCCATATTTATTCGATAGATTCAACGAAGACCATGAGAAATAACCATTTAGCGTACTACTTACCTTCTGAATGCAACAAAAACTTCAAACAAGTAATGAAGGGCTTCGCATACAAAACCGTGACTTACGAAATTGTTATCCCTTCGTAATTTCCGAATAAACTCCAACTGAACGTCACAATCCATATAATTAACCGCATTACCACCCCAATCCACATTCAACATTATTTCGTACTTCGAACTTGTGTCGCGCGGCGTCGGACTGTGCCGAAGGTTGAAAAATACGAGCGCACGTAGGGAGTAGTCCACACAGAATCCGGACTGATCTCCCGGATGCGGATATCCAGAGTTAATCGTACACGTCCGGACGTCCTTAGTTCCGCAGAGAGTCGACTACTCGACTAGTCGGGCGTCGCGCGACAACGACGACGATAACGACGACAAAGTCTTCATCTCGTCACCTCGTCAGAGGCGTTTAGCTTCCGTTTCGTTTGGTTGGAACACAGATCGGCTGTCTAAAAGACACGAGGCAACGGCCAAGACAAACCTTAAATGCTTGCTAACCAAACAGTCGGAATTAGCCGCGTAACCTCCTCCCCGTCATTCCCCCATCCACTCTTACCGTTCGCTCGACCCACGGGGAAACTGCCGCTTTCACCATTTACTCCTCTCTATGGCTATTATCTTCCGTGCTCGCGCCCGATCCCGTCGCCTTTCAATGTGTATCCACGTGTCTCGGCCCGTACGATCTCGCGGCCTCGTACGTGCCAGACTCCGCGGCCGGACGGTTCGCCGTGTTTCGTCCGTCGCAAAGTGCTTCAGTTCGATCGTGCGCCGACTGATCCGTGCGAGAAATTTCTTTCTCCGTCGCGAGAGTGCTCGGTTCATCAGTAATTTCGGTAACTAGATTTGACCGAGGGCAATCGTTGACTTTGCGCGAGTGTGGGGCGTGCGGGCTGCGAAAATTGGCGTGAACGTTGACTCGTTCGGATGTTACCATGGAAGCTGAGAGTCTTAATCGACGGTTCGGCTTCGAAAGTGAATACGGTTGAACAGGTTGTCGGTAGGTACTTGCCCGCTTGGCGGGTATCACTTCGGCGAAGTGATTGTATTGCCGATGAACAGTGCGCGAACGCTTGAGAAGGGAAGTTGCGCGGACGAAAATATTTTGCGTACGGCGATGAGAGGAAGCGACCTGGCAGGGTCGCTCGTCTGGCAGAAGATTTATTTCTTTAAGCCAGACAATGAGGAAGGAAATGCGGCTGATACGTTTTCAAGAAAAATAAACCTGCCGCGGTCGCGTCAGGAAAGGAGGTGGGGAGTGGCAAAGGAAGGACAGAGATAGTAAATGATAGAGGGAGGAAGGCACTGACAGGGCGACACGATTCCAGCATTCGTGACATTTGTGTTAGTGACGAGCAATGATGCGACGGTATTAAAGCGTTATCGGACGTACAAAAATACCTTCTCTCCTTCGATGACGTAAGCTGGATATTTCGGGATGAGAATGAATATATATCTTAATACCGACAGCACTGATAATAACTCGCGCGAAGTTACAGGTTCAGACAATCGACGTAACTCAGTGCAAACACTGTATCCACAAGCATAATTTCTATTTCGCTGGCTTAGCAACAAGACCCGAATAACAACATAATCAATTTTCAACCGTTCACAGCACGAAGTTGACCGTAAAATACGAACTGTTATAAACCCTTTCCGCCATCACGTTGAACGATTATAATTGGCACTATCTTTTAAAGTACCATTCATCAACGTTCTTTCAATTGCACGTATACAGCTGTTCGTAGTTCTGCGAATCGTAACGCTACGCACTTACAGACGTTTAAGATAAAAGAGTCTCCTACGGCAAAGCGCGAAATCAAGACTTTTGCCGTGAAAACGGGAGACCTGCCGGTTGCCGATAGGATTGAATCCCCCGACGACAGGCGGATGGCAGAGGGGGAGGGCTGAAAAGGGCCGCGGCAGAATTGAGCTGAACAATGCATACCGGGTGGCAATTTCACGCGACAAATCTCACCATCAGCATATCAATGGGGCCGGGAGGATTATCTGGATGCGCAGTGATATTCTGCGGTTGGCTCCCGCAGATAGGGTTGCGCAGTTTCACAGAGAGGACCCGTTACTCGTGTGTTACGATCCGACGATCGGCTCGGTGTGCGTGTCCGTGTTGCGCGCGTGAGCGCGCGCGCACTGCCGCCCGCGCGAATCCGTATTTCTCCGGCACCGATGTCGTTGTCGAGAGGGTGAGAAGGCTCGTTGTGTCGGCGAACAACGATGCGTCCGCGAAACAGCGGGTTGAAATTAAGTTCGGCCGCGTCATAAACCGATTTGCTCGTCGATCCGACCTGCCGACGACGAGTGGGGCGCAGTTCATTATTTTCTCGTGAACCTTGTCGCGTGACGCAAACCTTCTCGCGGGCAGAATTAGGGTGAGGACGACGTGTGTCGAGGCTGGTAAGGGCTCGATCCGTAAACAGGAGCGTTGCGCCGGTGCGACGGCGAATATATTGTTGTCAGTCAGTTGAAAATACTGCCGAAGTATTACCGAACTTTACTGTACAAGTACTACCGAACTTTACTGTATAAGCACTAGCGAACTCTACTGTATAAGAACTACCGAACTTTCGTCAACCGTTTTTGATAGGTGGTCTCTGAGGTGAAAGAGAGCAAAAATGCCGATGGATGCGCGAATCGACTCTGTTTCCCTCGCTGTTTTTCGTTCCTTCCCTCCGCCTCCTTCTATGTCTATATATTCCCAGCGACGGTCGGTGGGAGGGTGGTATAATGCTAACCAGATTATCCCTTTTTCTGGTTCGCGCGGATTTGAGAAACAGCAGACACTGCATCGACGGTATTTGTTATCTTTATGCACGATAGTATCGTGTCGGTCGGTTGGTCAGCGCAGTGTACAACGTCATATCCTCTCCTCGCGGTCGGAACGGGCTCCGGTATAAACCGTCGAAATTATAAGCCGCCGCTGCCGAGACACGATGCAGAATGCGAGAGGATGCTATATTGCTAACGGATAGTGCCGCAGGAGATCTCGCAAAAGAATATGCAACATTTTCGGAACATTCGGAATGGCCTGCCGTTCTATTCGGGGAGCTGCGATCATCCCTTTGTTCGAGTATGAGAGCCTCCGATCGACGGGATCTGTGCGTGTGCCCGATCGCGAGACGAAACAACCAGAATAGTCTGCTTACGAAACTGCATTTAACAAGTTCGCTATTAGCGTCACACGTATTTATCGCATCGGTTCTGTTTTCGGATCTCGTCATCGCGGGCACGTAACAGCGATAGTTTTTTTTTTTTTATGTTTCGACCTTATGACGAGAAGCCAGAATCTGTGGTGCCTCGCGTGAAGCATAAAAAGTATGTATACCGTGTGCTCGATCCTTTTTGCGAACCAGGCAAAGAGCGTATATGAATATTAAATATTTATGTTCATCCTACGGTTTGTATATTCTGCTTCTGATTTTCTGCGTGTTACTGTATAGGAACGTAATCTACGAACTGTACTATTTACGAGACGTTTCGGTAGTATTGCACGTTCCGTTAAAGGCGACGAATGGTCTGTCAACGTAGCAGTGTATCATCCTCCAGTTTCACGCACAACGAAATTGGTTCCGCCATTCACGACACGATGGGACACAACGAGAAGACCGTAACAGGTTCTCAGGCGGAAACAAATTCTTCGGGACCGACGCTGAAGAACGTTACATTTTCACTGGCCTTACTCGACGTCTTCGTTCCGTTTTTTTCCGCACGTGCAGTACCTTAGCTGTCGGGCACTCTGCGTCTTCGAGTATTGGCTTACAGGCGGAGTTGGTGGTTCCTGAGGTCTCGGAGAATTAAATTTCATCGTTATGTAAACATTCGGCCCCTCCTACGAGAAATGAAGCGAGATGAGGGTGGGGAGGAGGGTAAGGAAGTAAGACAGCGGATAGGGCAAAGGCCAGAAGAAGACCCGAATGAAGACGGCGGGAAGAAGAAGAAGAAGAAGCAGAAGAAGAAGAAGAAGATGACGAGAGATGGAAGGGGGGGGGGGACGTAAGTAAACCCTGTGGAAATCCGATTTGATGTCAGTTGCGACGTGAGACACGTAACGATCGTTTCGACGGTATCGTAAAAACTGACAAATCGGACCTTGAAGATCGCAGTGACACGTTTCGACGTAACAATGAACGCCACGAAGAACGTTGACGCAATAGGGTTCCAGGCTGGGATTGGAGAGAGGTAACTCTACGTAACGGACAGGATGAACGCATGACGATAATTCTGAATCGGCTCCGTTTATTGTTTCTGGCCGTGCGAAAAAAGAGAAAGAGCCGACGCACGCACCTTCCCGGCGTCCTCGGGAATCCGATCGGATAGGATAGGTCATGGGCGGGGGGCAGAGCGGAAGAGGGGGGCAACGCCGTTTATTTTCGAAGGTTTCGAAATTTCCCAAACACTCTACGAGCTTCTTTGAGAAAGACTCGCTGCGTCCGCCGGCGTAAATCATTTTGCCTGCCGCGCCGAGGCGCAAAAGGACAATTTGCCTCGGATGTCGTCGATCGTCGAACATGTCCTGCCTTCCTCAACGTGACGTAAATATCTGCCGTGTGACGCAAGACAATCTGCCGCTGCTGAACACAATTATATAATTACTGGTCTTGGCCGCAGTACGATAAAAGCGTCGGTAAGAAATCACTAATTTAAGGAGTGGATGCAATTTGAATGCTTTGAGACGATTCTTCTATCGAATATAAAAAGCCGGTGTTCGATAACTCCTGAAGAGATGTCACACGGCGCTGCGCAGATTAGGCGTAGAAGCCAGCGTCAGTACAGTAATCGAATGATGCGTTTACAAAACTTTCATGTGCTTATTGCATTGTCATCGTATGTTGCTTCAATAAAGACGTGTACATTACAAATCTTGCAACGACAATCTTACACCTATCCCACTAACTAAGATACACAAACATTGATAAGAGCAATGCACACATTGTCCTGCATGTAATCCTTACTTCGCTTACAGCTTACAGTTGGTAATAAAATTGAGTGATTGCGATTTCTATTGCGAATATATTTTTTCGAATCGTAATCGGCTAAAAGCTTTCCTTTTGCCTTCCGTTTCCGGGAGACTATTAAAAACAAGATTGTGATCATGCCAAGGTTGTGCTTGTGTTCACCCTCGTCGAATGGGCGGTAAGCCTGATTACCGGAGAAATTTAATACCTGGTCGGGAGAGATGCGCGCGCGCGCGCGCTCTCGATCTTATTAAATTGAACGGCGCTTAACGCGAATTACCGTCGCCGGTAAATATGCGTAAATACCGAAAATACTACATCACGCGCCTGGCACGCGAGGGCCGTTCTGTTAAATGACAGGCCGCGAAATCAGATTGCAAACACGAAACGGCGCCGACGTCTTTAAGTTCAAGGTCGCCGAACATATGTCGAGGGGAAATTACCTCGGGCCGCGGAAGAAAAATGGCCAATTACGACAGATCGATCGAGGCGAGAAAGTGTTAACCGCTCGTATCTTGACAACGTCGGTTTTATGCAAATTCTCCCACTGTCGGGCGAACCTTGAGCACGTTAGATTACGTCGAAAATTGTGTGTCAGCAATCAGTTTGAGTTTAACCTTACATGCCAAGTTTGAATATATTGTTTTAGATATGTGACCGGTAAAGAGTTGAAAGTAAAATTCTTGAACATTATAATGACGAAAGAAACTTGCGTTGTTTTTCTGCGTAGTAGGAGAAGCAAACGATTCTGCAGTAGAATTCTGCTTCTAAACCGTTCACTGCCCGTTTCAACATCACATATCTTTCTCAGTTCCTTTCAATTTCGCGAAGATAACATAGAAGTCTTCAAATATACATGTCTCGAAAGTGACAGAAAACTCGTTCTTCTCATTTTACTGTATTGGATTTTTATAACGAGGAATTAACTTGCTTCGTAAGAGCCCACGAATTTTGTAAATTAAGGTTACAGAACAATTCTCTTTGGTCGAACAGATCGCACAGTTTCGATTATGCAGGGCACCTGACGAGGGATGAGATAGTCCCTTAAAAGTAATGGGTCTGGATGGAAGGGAAGCGAAAGACAATTAAACTTTGCCTCAAACTCCCAAAGCGTTCTGCAGCTCGGCAGTCTGATAGCCTGAAGCAACGTCAGAGAGAACAGTAGAAGAGGAGCAGAATGAGATGGATGAAAAGTGTGAATTGAAAGGGGCGCAGAGGGACAGAAAATGAGAGAACGAGAAAGAGAGTTCAATGGCCGACTGCTTCGAAATATAATAATTAGAAGGTCGCATGTAATTTCGCCGATACATAAATTACCAATTTTCGCTACTCAAAGATTTCTCAAATCCACAGACAGACCTGTCTTTCATCGATCGTGATGCTGAAGCTTGACGATGCGTCATCCGACGATTTGTCAAATTAGCCGAATGTGAGAGCACACCCACACCGTGCCTGGCATCAAAGTGCCAGAAATGCGGAGTGTCGCGCGGATCGAAGATGTTTTAAGGAGGCGGATAGCAGTTCGGAGGATTCGCGTAGGGCCAGAAACTCGCCAAGATGGTACCGAGGTGTCCTGTCGAGTGTTTTCGCAAGGCAGGAGTCGAACCCTTGGAAAAACAGACGCCAAATTGAATCCCTCGTCTATAAGAACGTACTCTTTCTCTCTCTCTCTCTCTCTCTCTCTCTCTCTCTCTCTCGCCCTTTCGCTTACTAACTCTGTTCCCTCTAGCTACCTATCTATATAACTCTCCGACACTTGAATTTTCCCCGTGAGGTTTCTCGAGTTCCTTCGTCCTCGGATTACGTGCCCATATCTACCTATACATT
Organism: Anoplius nigerrimus; assembly: GCA_914767735.1. Classification (NCBI taxonomy): domain Eukaryota; kingdom Metazoa; phylum Arthropoda; class Insecta; order Hymenoptera; family Pompilidae; genus Anoplius; species Anoplius nigerrimus. Next base: position 14,942,238 of record OU612078.1, read on the forward strand.
GCTCGCGAAAAAGCCACTCGCCCCTTTCTCCGAAACCCAGCTCGGGGCGGGTCTCGATGGTAAAACTTCTTACGTCCATCTGTCCGTTTTTCATCTCCCGAGAGCAGTCTTCATTTACATATTCAACCTGCTCCCCGCGTTCGCTGTACTCCCGATTAGCCGATGCTCGCAAGTGCGAGATTCCGGCCGACATTTGCATGAAAAGCGGCGCCCTGATCGTTACGTCGCGTACAATGTACAAGCAAAATTACGTTCACCTGAGATACCTGGGCGAATATTACGACGCTGCAGTCTCTACACTTTATCGCCGTCCTGCCCGGCATTACGAACACTAATCTGCGCTCCCTCGTCTCGCGACACTTCGCCATCGAACGAACCCCGCGAATTTTCCTCACACCCACTCAATTCCCTCATCTCAAAAAGGGAACGCGTAAGCCCGAATCACCCCCGTCTAACCATCTACCCTTCCCCTCCCTGGCTTCCTAGTCCCATCGGACTTCACTGGCTTCCGCGACTCCCTGAAAAACAGCTCGAACTGTTCGATCGCGCGAGGCAAGGACCGGGATAAAAATCGTCCGCGGCGAAGGCGTGCACACGATCGATGCTTGAATCCTCCAGTCTCTCTGAACGGGAAGCCGCCGATGTCGGCGGATAAAAGTATCCCGCGAAAAAAAATTCGCGAGTCCTCCAACACTACAACCAACACCACCGCCAGCATCACCACCACCTCCACCACCACCGCCGCCGCCGCTGCCGCTGCCGCCGCCGCCGCCGCCGTAGTCGTTCGGGCCTCGCAACGTGCACCGGGCATGACGAGGGTTCATTGTCTCGCATTTTCCTCGAGGGCGTGACTAGTGGCGCGATCAGAGAACGATCGTTGGCGAATGTGAACCCGAGAGGCGTCCACGCCGGACGCGTCGGACATGGTGCGCGCGCGCGCCACTCCGGGCCGCCGTCGTGGGTGGAGTCACATGGTACGGCGGCGACCAATGGGAAGGGGCTGCGCGCTCCCCACCAGAGGGCAGCTTTTGATTTTTCGAAAGGCACGCAGGGAGAATCGCGCGCCAGTGGCACGTCAGCCGAGCAATTTCTCCACCACCACCGCTACCCTCGACCTCCACCACCGTCGGCTGCCGTCGCGGTGTCGGCTCCACTACCAGTAGAAGTGCCTCTGACGAGGGCATAGGAGGCGGCCGGCGGAGGGGAGGGGTAGGCGGAGGAGGAGGTGGCGGTGGAGGAGGAGGAGGAGGAGGAGGAGGCGGCCGTCGGAGAGGGGAGGGGAGCGGTCGCGCGCAGACGTCCTCGTTGCATTCGGAACACTTGGCTCGTCAGCGGGGCCGAGGTCCCAGTGTGTTTTTACTCGGGGTTGAGTAAACTCCCGGCTGTTGTGTATCATAATACGCGTGCACGCGGGTTTACGGGGTTAGCGCTGGCTGCAGCGCTGGATGTGCAGAGCGGCGGGGTCCTGACATCGACGGACGACTCGAAAGATGGATGCACGCGACATCGTCGCGCGCGATTCGTAGCTTTGTCTTGGTTGGCGATAACCGAGCGGAGGCCTCCAGCGGACGGTGTGTCAATAAGAGGGCTGCTGCCGCTGCCGCTGTCGCGATTAAAGGGACCGCGTCGGCGAGAGTAAACCGTCCCCGGCGCGAGGACATTTTTCGCCCCGATTAACGTCGCGAGTGGGTGCCGAGTTTTGGCCGATATCGGCGGAGGAATCTGGCCGCCGAGGACGAAGGGGGCAGAGGAGGGAAGAGGAGCCGGAGAGTGTACATAGCTGGTGTCGTGCACTCCGCGAGATAACAGCGGGGGTCGAGCCCGTCGTCGATATTTTGACGCGTCAATTCGTACGCCTCCGTGCGAGGTGGATAAGCGAATTATTTGGGACCAGCGCGATCATCATCCGGAGCCTTTGCCGAGAAGGACACGACGCGAGGATCACGCTACCGACCGATACGACGCCCTTACGCGCGCAACATTATTGCGAAACAAGTGCGAGATCACAGTTACACCCTCCCTGCATTGGCAAACGACAGTGTGCGAGTGTGTCGGCGTGACAGCCGGAAAGAGTGAGTGATTCGTCTCGAGAAAGGGAGTACTGTGGCGCCACGAATACTACGCCAGGATATCAACGCTCTTACCCGGGAATCGTACAGAATTTAGTGCTCTCGGAACAGCGATCGTCTCGGTCGGAGAGTCTTCAAGAGGTAGGATTCTGTCCGAAAAATTTCCACGCTTTTAGAAGTCACCGTCTGTCGTTCGACGACCGTCATTCTCGGTCGGAAGTGAACGCGACTTCGGGACACACATTCGGGGTCAATTTCGAGTGAGAAAGAAAAGCTCGAAGGCAAGATGCATACTCTGTTCGGCGAGCAGAACGCTTACTACCGGCACGCGACGGCAGTGCCCGTTGGCATGGGCACTCCGTCGTATCCGGGAGTAGGCGCCGCACCGGGATATTACGAGCAATATCGTTACGGCGGTTATGCCACTGCCGCCGGCTATCCCGTATCCGGCATAGCTCAGCAGCACATCCATCATCCTGGCAAGGACATGGTGAAGCCGCCCTATTCCTACATCGCCCTCATCGCCATGGCGATCCAGAACGCGCCCGACAAGAAGATCACCCTCAACGGCATCTATCAGTTCATCATGGAACGTTTCCCGTACTATCGCGAGAACAAGCAGGGCTGGCAGAACTCGATCAGGCACAATCTCAGCCTGAACGAGTGCTTCGTCAAGGTGCCGCGCGACGACAAGAAGCCCGGCAAGGGAAGCTACTGGTCCCTGGACCCGGACAGCTACAACATGTTCGATAACGGATCTTACCTGCGACGTCGGCGACGCTTCAAGAAGAAGGACGCCCTCAAGGAGAAGGAGGAGGCCCTCAAGCGTCAGGGTCTCGTGCCCGAAAAGCGCGGCCAGGACGACTCGAAGGCCAGCGGCGTCGTTCTCACGCCGACGGACGGCTCCAGCAAGAAGCTCAGCCTCGACAACAGCCTCTGCAAGCCCAAGCGAGAGCCGGTCAACGATCACGGTGCCGCGAACAATCACTGCATGCAGGTGCAGACCAAGTACGGCCTCCACAGCCCGCTCCAGGAGACGAAGTCGACGACGTCCACGACGTCGGCCGGCGCCGGGGCCAGCGCTCAGAGCGTCATCCAGTCGGCCCTGGGCCACCAGGTTCATCATCAGGTGCATCAGGACGCCATCCAGGACGTCTCAATGGGCCTGGACCCGGCCAGCTTCAGCGTCGATGCCCTGATGACGACGACGCGGGAGAATCAGCATCATCATTCCCATCATCATCCGCACGCACTCCAGCACACCCACGGCGGCCATCCGCTGATGTCCAGCAGGGACAGCATGGCCAGCACGGGGGTCGTCGGCACGAGAGATCTCTCCTCGGGATGCACGACCACCACGACGACGACCGCCGCCGTCGCGGCGATGATGGCCTCGACCGGGTACGGACATGCCAGTGCCGTCGTCTCCAGGGGCAACGCGACGCCACCGAGCACCATGTACACGCCTTACTGCGCGCCAACCGCGCCCGGTTACATAATGGATCACACCGAGTACAACAACTCGAGGGGCCACAATAATGGCACCGCGACGCATCCGCCGCCGCCGCCGCCGCCGAGTCACTCCCAATGGTACCAGGAGGCTGCCAGTCCGGACGCCGCTGCGACGATATATCAGGATACTCAGTCGCCTAGCTGTCAACTTTATAGGTAAGAATCCTTTTTTTGTGCCGGTGATTAGTGCTCCTTCGACGCGGGGCGGAAAGGGTTGCGGAGGGTGGGTTCTAGAAAACGGGTCGGTGACGTACGTGGCTGGATGTTGTGATGGATGGTGTGAGAGGTACGTATGAGTTGTTTCAGGGGAATGGGAGGTTTTCGGCGGAACGTTTGGATCGGTTGATTTGTCGTTTGATCGATAACAGCGCGTAGAATGTTTGCGAGAAAAGGAAATGAGATCTCATATCGATGGGAATGTATGGCAATGATGAATGGCTAGTACGTTTCCGGCAATAATTGGTCATGATCGGTGCAGATTGCGGAAGCAACACCTCGGACACTCTTGGGTAGAGGTTTAATCGATTTCTTCTCCGTCTATTGCAGGTCTAGTCCTCCAACACCGCTTTCCGCAGGCGCAGCACCGTCCCCCCCGCTTTACCACAGATACTATCAAGACTGCAACGCGGTGAACACCAGTGGCAATTTACCGATAACACTGCACAAGTACTGAGAGTACAGAAATTCAAGGCCCCACCAGTCGCAACGCGGAGGCCTTGAAGGACATCAGAACGACCACTACGATCCGAGCTTCGTTTACGTGAAGCAGGAGTGGATTCCGTCGACCGAGGATCTCGCCAAAGAGTGGAACTGAACGAGGGCGATGGGTACCGATAACTTAGCGTGCCAGACGCGTATGCGTGCACACCGACGTGCAGGTAACAGATAATTGGAGAGGAAGCGGCGGTCTTAGAATTAAGGGATGAACGACGGAAACGTTCGGGTCTAGGAAATTCTCGATGACCGTGTACATAAGCACTTATTAGGACTGCCGAATTGCACCAGCTCCGGGCGGCTGGCACTGATCGTCGACCTGGACCTCTCCTCTTTCTCGCGCGTCCTTCATTCTTCCGCCGTCGAGCAATATTGGACAGGTCGGTGGATTCACTTCGCCGAAGCGGTACATCGCGGATCAAATCGGCGAGACGTTTCAGGTTCGTCAGGCTGCTCGGGCCCTCGACACTTTCGTAGCTGCTAAATCCGCCAGGCTAGAATATGATCGGTCAATCAAGTGCAATCGTGTGATTCTTCCTGCTCGCGGATATCAGCCATCTTCCCTTATCTCATTCCGACGATGTTCATTGATGAACGATGAAGACCCGCGAGTGAAGTGAGACACAGGATAGACGAGGAAGGGGGAGAGGGGGAGGAGGGGGGGGGGATGAGAAGGAGTAGCACGACAGTGAGTCTGTCGGCGAAAACAGGCCGTGAATTTGGGATGATCGTCGTCACCTGAGCAAACAAAGGCGCGCTATATGCTCCGTCACTGACCTATGGCAAGCGACGTTTCGCCGAAAATTCCTCTTCTTCGGCCTTCTTCTCCGCTCGTTCATTCTCTGTCTCTCTTTTCCCCCCCTCTCCCTCTCTCTTTCTTTCTCTCTATTTCTCTCGCTCGTTCTCTCCGCGCCTCTCGTCTCCCCGCCGACGCCGCCTCATTCTTCTTTCCCGTTTCGCGGCCGTTTTTGTTTTGCAGACGATTTCGAAAATTTCATTCGAATCGCGAGGGCTCTCGCGACCAACTGTGCAAACTCGACCGTAAATCGATCCGAAACGCGCAAATATCGGCGCGTTTCTGTTTGCCGATCGTCTGTTTCCGACGACAGGTAGACACGAGGACGAATCAAAGTCATCGGCGTCCGTGTTAAGCCTCCGAATGCGAATCAAACGGTTCGCAGAGGTTCGCGAGGATATTCGAGCGTCCTTGTCCGGCCATAATCGTTTGCTAGCCGCGAATCGTTGGCGAATAGTCGAGAGTGTGAGTTCGTCGAAGAGTTCGAACGATCTGCTCCCGTCGTCGGCAGATCGAACAGCGATGATCGTCTTCGACACTCCGTGGAGTAGAACGCATCGGGGGTGATGCGAATAGATAAGGTCGTCATGGCGGTGGTGGATATCATTTAACCGATTGCGGCGCACGCAAGGAGGTAATATTTATTTACATAGTCTCGTCGCGACGACGCGCAGCGTTCGACGTCCGCTCTTGACAGTCGTCGCAGGTGTTTGTCGTCCCCCGATCGAGAAATAAGAAATCTGCCTACCGTTACAATCGTTAGCATAGGCCAAATTCGCATGAAGCCGATAGGGAACGTATTTGCAGAGTATATGGATAGAGCGATGGATCGACCTACCCCAGCTTCTTCCGTTTCTTTATCCCCCGGCGGCAAGATCGCACCTTATTCTACGTGCATTTATCCGTAACGTCATTCCTAGCGCTCGATCGTACGTCGAGCGCGAGAGATTGGTCGTTCGACGAGAGCTGAGATAATATATTTATTGATAAAGAGAAGTCGTGTGAATAAATTATAACGTCTAGATGATCGCAATCGTACCGTAGATAGAGATCCTTTTGCGTGTGTATCATAACGGAAGAGTATATTAAACAGATATAGATTGTATAGTACGACACTTTACATATGTATAAATGGACAGATATATTATAAATATATATATATATGTATACATGAAACGTATTAATATTATAATTATTATACTATAACCATTATCGAGCGTAGGACGGCGTCGTGCGAATACGAACCCTTACGAAATAAATGAACGAATCCAGAAAGCACACAGAAGTCTTGAGCCAATTCATTCCATCACACCTCGTCCCATTTTCGATAACCCCAGGATGAAAACCTTACAGCGCCTGATACGCCCGCCGTCGGCCGGCGGCGCAAACTTTTTTGTCTTCCCGCTGCACAATCCACTTGTAAAAGCATTGTTTACGTAAACACTAAATATTTATCGAGACGCGCTCGGCAAAAGGCAATATTTTGATATACCGCGTAACGTATTTTCGCGGACGTCCACTTGAAAATATTCGATCGATGGACGTGTCGCTATCTGAAAGACGCGGGGCAACTGCGAAAACAGTTAATTTCGCGGCTGTACCCACTATCTTGCCGACAATTAAATTGATTGTATGCTAACGAAAAAAGATGGTCCCGCGATCGGCCGAAAAAAAAATAAACAGTCGCCGCCGGTGAGAACCCGAAGCGAGCGAACCTTTTCCCGCCTCCGCTGCCGTCGCTTCGTTTTTCCATTCCTCGACCGGCGCAGTCCGATTTTCCCAAGAAGACTAGGAATAGATATGGGGGCCGTCGTCGGGAAAATCTCGATCGCGGGCCAAGCGGAGAGCGTGGGGCGGATTTACGATGCGGACGTGTCGTCGTTCGAACGCTCGTCCTTTTTTCGCCAAACCGTCGAACATGCTCCGAATGACTCGGCCAGTCGGAGTTCGCTGATCGCTTCTGTCGGCCACTTCCGTCGATCGCCATTTTGCCTCCGCCCAAAGATGCGCCCGACGACGCGGGCTCGTCGATCAGGGTGATTCATCGGCCGACAAAACGATCGCGGACCCGTAAATGCGTTCGCATGCGACGACCAAGTCGAAATCTGTCATCGTCGGGGGTTCGATGCGATTTTGCGGCGCGACCAAGTCGAATTCGAGGCTGTCGACGCATCCCCGAGAACGTTCGGTGCTCATCCCGAAAGCAATTGCTAACCATAATACTCGTTGTTAACATAAGTTTTGTTGATAAATAACAACGGCGCAATGTGGATTGAGACAACTTCGCGCTCGATGCGCCGCACGTGTGCTTCTTACGCTTCTTTTCCTACAGCAATTGGCGTTTGCACCGCGAGCAAGATTCGGACATTATTTTTGGATGCAGTCAAAATTCGGGGGCAAATTACGCTCGATTCGAAATCGCTGATGCGTTCCTTGGGACATTTGCCTCGCAGCGCGAAAGCTATTACCAACGATAATATCCTTGTTAAGATAAGTTTTGTTTATAAATAATCGAACAATGTGGATTGACACAACGTTTATGAGTTGCGCGCGGCACGTGCGGCCTTTAGATTTTTGTATTACAACTATTAGCGTTCGGCGATGTGCCGAGGCTGGATTCCGAACTGTTGATTGAGCTCGATGCGTTTCTTGAAACGTTTACTTCGCGCCGCGGAAAGCTATTACCAAGGATAATATTCCGGTTACGATAAGTTTTGTTTATAAACAATAACGGAACAATGCGGGTTGTGGTAACGATACGAGTTGAGCGCATGCTTTGTATCCCTGTGCTACAATTATTAGGATATCAAATGTTTTTCCGCTTGACGAACGAGTACATGTACTGACTACATATTTACGTTCACGGTTACGGAAAAGAGACCGTTTTATTTTGCAACACATTAGCCTCACTGTGCTGACAATCAAACCTCAAATGCAACACGTGAGATGCTAATGCTATCAAATGTACAAACACGATAAAGTAAATGAAAGTTGAACCGATAATATTGATTGATTCTACTGCTTCGTGCGCGGCAAAAGACAACTTGTCGTTCGCCATTGACGATACTTGATCCTTGACATAATCTGTCCACGATAATTTCATTTAAATACAAATTAAAATACAAATTGAATCTGACGATAAAGACGGAAGGAAAATCTTGGCACACTACGCTCTTTTTCATAAAAATAATTGTTTTAAAAAAATAACGTTAGTGTGAGACATCAAGTATACAGCCACTTAATTGAAACAAGTTGCAAGCGTCTGATTCTCATACGTACATCTTAACATCCAAAGTTAAAGTAAGATCGGAAAAGGCAGTAGCAATAAGTACCTACTCTCGACAAAACTCAAAACACTTTGAACTTTTTCCAAAAAAGTAATTTTCAGGACAGTGATAGGTTGAATAATAATGATACAGTTGAAATAGGAAATCGTCGCAAGTGTCTCATTCGCTCATTTGAGGTATAGTCTGATGTTTAAAGTTGAGGGGTAGCATCGGGAAAGTCGGCAGCAAAGCTCCGGGGCACATTTCGCACTGCCGTCAGTGGTTTTTGGCCCGAGGCGGGATTTAAGCGCATCTGCCGGAACACGTGCTCCGGATAAAGACCGCCCTTTCGAACGTTTTGCCGATCCGTTGCCAATCCATTGCCAATCCGTTAGTTCGTCGAAAGATAGAAAGCGCGTGTAACGTGCCTGCCGGCCGTTTACTTACCCAAAAGGAGCACGTGTACGTTCCGTTTGTTCCCATTTGCCGCGGAAGTTGGCTGGATCGAACGCTTACGGGGGTATCTAACGTCCGGACATTAATCGCCATTAATACGGTACTTTTACCTGCGACTCGACCGTACCCTCTGCGAATATTTATCATCCTGGAAAAGGAAGAACGTGAGTTCACTATATTTGCAATCCTAACGACTGTCGCGAGTCGCATTTCAGAGACTGTTGCGCGATGAGCTTCGAGGCGGATTTGCGAATTGGAGAGGTTATCGGCGAGGCTTCAATTTAGTCGTCGGACAAGTTGATAGACGGACAGCCCGGGAAGCTACGGGTAATGAAATCAATGTCCCTAGGTGAGCGGAGAACGGTGCATGGGGCGGAAGTATTATTTGCGCTGTGTAAACTGTACGGCGACTGTTCGGCGAACATGCGCAAACATGCAAATCTATTTGCACGCAAAGTGGTCGCCGAGTCTGGGGATAACTTTAATAGGAGGGAAAATTGAGGGTGAAAAGTCACTGACTTTCCGGCATTCCGATCCTTCCCCCTCCAGCCGATTCCCCGATCTTTTCATTTCTGGCGCGAGGCTCATCTGTGTGTCCACGGCAAACACTCCAACTTATCCGCCCTAAAGCGTGGCAGGCGTGAGTGCGATGAAACGATGAGACTGTGGATGAAACAGCTAAAATTTACAGGTTCCAAAGATTAGCACGGTAATAGTTGGTCTCTGAAGCGGAAAGGTTTGCTTACAGAAAAATTTCGGAGAATAGAGCTGCATTGATCATTTCTGAGTTCCTGCCAGTCAGCGCATTCAACGAAACAGCTATCATGCGGTAATTTATATTTGAGATACTTTCGACAATTTGTTAAAAGATGAAGCTTTCGAACCATTCGTCACTCGCAGCTTGCAAAGCGACGTCTTTGACATCGTGACGCCGCACTGTCAATGCCAGCCAGCTGACGTTACTCCGGTTGAAAGAGCGACGCGGTCGGATCGCTTCGCGAAATTCGTTCGCCGTGATGAACGATCTCATTATCAAGAAGAGGAAAGGGCTTCCCGGACGATGACACATTTCGTCGTTTCAAAAACGGAATCGAACATGACGCAGCCAGGCCTGCGGCCACATTCCCACGTGTGGTGTAAACATTGGCGAAGGAAAAACCGCGGCCACGCACGATTATTTCGGTGTTTCAAAAAGAAGCAGCCATGCTCGCTTCCTTCTCGTTCCCCGCTACCCCATAACCCCCTCCCTTCCTCCCCCTTCGACCTCTTCCTTCCCTTATATCCGTCCATCTCCCGCCTGTTGTAATGGCGCACGTCAGTCTTCCTCCTCAGCTCCCTCCAGCCTTTTTTTGCCTTCTCTCGCAACGTAACCGTGTCGTATTAGCGGCGGTGCCGCGCAATCATCAATTTCAAACAAGAAACGGCGGAGAAAAAGTTTAGCTCCGCGACTTAGTCAAACAAACATTCGGCCTCCGCTCGGAGAGACGCGGAGACCGTGGACTGGATTGAGAAGAGGAAAAAAAGGGTAGCGCGCGCGCAAAGGCTTGCGTACCTCTAGCTCCTCCGTTTCGATCGCTTCGAAAATTCCGAACTGCCACACCTCCCTCGTCCCTCTTTCATCTGCCCCTTTCCCGCAACTTCACCGCATTCGGTCGAGAACGATGTTGGGAAACCATGAGCCTTCCGCGACCACTCGGGGAACGGCTTCGAAAAATCTTGAGAGAGAAGTTTCAGTCTAGCCGATAGGCGGAAGTAGTAAGAGAGCAATTAAATCGCCGCTTGAAAAACCTACGAGTATCTCAATCTGACAAGAAGTTCACGATGATGCGAAGGGTTGAAAGAACCGATGAGCGGGAGGAAAACGATTCGGAACGCGATTGGGAAAAAGAGACGTGGCCGGTGCAGGCAAGTGTGGAGTAGGAGGCAGGGATGTAGAAAGAGCAAGAGTGCGTGAAGAGGAGGCGGCGGCAGCGCGCGGGGAGGAGGAGAAGGAGGTGGAGGTGGAGGAACAGGAGGAGTAGGTGGTCGATACAGAGGGTTGCGGCGGCGGTGGCGGTGGCGGGAGAGAAAGCAGCGTTTCGCCGTCGTCTGCTCGTCCAGGGGAAAGACGGCAGGTGTGCCGTTTCCCAGGGACCCGCGGCAAAACGTGAAACTGAATCGTTGGTGCTCCGGAGTGCCGCCGCGATCTAACCTCGACGGGTACGACGCGTGCACGTATACGGCCGCTTCGTCATCCTACGTGCACTGATACCATTGCAGTCGAGCATGGGTGGCTATGCGCGTACGTGCGCGACCGAGTCAGGCGTGACGAGCGTTGCTGACAGGTAAAATGATGGAATTAACGATGTTTTTATCCGGCGAGGTAGGACGGAGATTCAGGGATTTTTGTTGGAGAATTTTGAGATTGAATTTAGAGGCGGACGGTGGTTGATTCGATGCTCGATGCGGATGTGTGGGCGGTGGTTCCTCGTGAGGGTGGCTTCGTTACACTGCCCTTGTGTCCCTTTTCCACTCCGCCTATGAAGAGTCGTCTCCGTGGGAATTAATGTCTGGAGGTGGGACGCGAAGGAAGGGTGGAAGGGTGATGGGAAGAGGGACGATGGAGGGGGAGTAACGCCCAAGGTGGAAACTAATTAATTTTGCTTTAATAGCAGTTTGTTAGAAAGGTACTTCATGTAGCTTAATTAGAAGGCATATATATTATATGCCTTCTATATTCGGACTGAATAAATTAATGAGGTTCAACGAGGTGCTTCTGTCTGCAAATGGGGCTTGAATATAATAAGGAATAGGTTGTATGAAAATTGCTGCGAAACGCGAGGGGAATGCGAATATTTTAGGTATACCGGAAAGTTCTGCCCCTTTGACGACATGTCAAGTTTCATCACGTACGAATGTCCTCGTACATATATGATTCTCACAATTACCTGAAACAAACGTATCATACGTCTCAGTATTAAAAGAGATTAAATGTTCAGTTTCATGCCAAGTTATGATTTTGGAGACTATCTTCGATAGATAACCATGTTGTTAAAAACATTCTACAGTAAGATCCACTTTGAATAATACCGGAAATTACGGAAAACCACCCCTGTGCATAAACGCTTTCGGACCACATCCGAAACCTTCTATTGGTGCATAAATACTCTTTTAATTCCAAAACATACAAAACTTCCGTAGAATCAACATCGCGCGAAGCAATATTAATTTGTCGCGCAGCAAAAGGACGAAATCGGAAGGAAGGTAGCAAGCGTTCAATTTCTGAAGCGGCGAGGAGAGCAAAAGGGCTGGGAAACGAGTCGAGCGGAGGGAAAGGGCGGTCTGGCCACCAGTGGGGTGGGACGATTAAAAGGGAAGCGAAGGTACCGTAAGCGAAGGGAGAGCGGACATGTCCCGCGGACAAATGAAAATTGGGCTGCGTCCGAAGTACAATCGGGAAAGGCGGGCGAGACGCGAAGGTACGCAAACGTTTTGCCCGGCCGATGATCGATATTCCGGCGAGTGCGATGCATCGACGCACACGTCGGTCCTTCGCCATCGTCGCTGCACTCGCGCAGAGAGCGCAATCCGGCATTCAGAAAATCGCTCCGAAGCGGTTTATCGGCATAAACTTCGGCCGCGTACCTCGTTACGTTCCTCGCGCGCAGACGCGCGTGCGCGCGGGCGAAAACATTTGCCGAGCTGAATAAATTGTTCTATCCGCCAACCCCCCCTCTCCTTCTATCCACCTCGCTCCTCCCCTGCCCCCTCGCCCTTTTCCAGCGCTCGAGCACGGACCGACCCGCACTCATTTCTCCTCACTGCCCGATGTGTTTTTTCGTCAAACAAATGCTTTGCTACACAAATGTTTTTTTCGAAAGCCTCGAGCCGCGAAGGAATAACGAAACATAATTATATAATTCGCGCGCATAATGGAGCGGTTTTTCACTGTTTTTCCCCGGTCGATCGCCGGTGCTGCTCGATGAAGCGCGGCCTGAGCAAACGTGTAGGTACATGCGTACGCACACTTAGGCACGTACGGTGGCTCATTCGCACGAGGACAGATCGTTTACGCTGCGCGTGTCCCGTCATTCCGGCGATAAGGGAGAATTTCTTCGGTGGTCGGCGTAAAACGAGTCCGCCGATGGGACCGTCATTATGCGCGCAGCTTCGATGTACAGAGGAGCGGCCATAATTGGCGCCATGAATGCGAGCGGGCGAGCGATACGCTCGATCGAAATTTAATCCGAAATAAAGTAAACAAGAGGCTCGCTCGAAAATGCAAACGCCATTATGATATTAAATGCTAAATCGTGCGGACGATTATCGTTTCGCGGGACGCGGCACCGACGCCGTTGGCGGGCCAGCGGTTTTCGGCTTTTTCGAGCGTTTTCTCGGCAATTTCGAATTTAATCGACGCAACCTAGAAGCCCGTCCGGCCGTCCTTGTCGTCTGCCGCGCCCTCGACCATCTCTGTCGCTGTCACTCCCTTCTTCGGCATCATGCGCCCCCGCTCGTTCGCCCTCTGTGTTTCACCTGTGCCACCCGCGACTCCACCCTACCGTTTCCCACTCCCTCCCCTCATAACGAGTATGCGCTCGAGGCCGTTCCGATGCGCGACACGTTATTACGGCATGGTAATGCGAATTTGAAATAGGCAATTAATTAACCACGCGCCGTACGTTCCCCGCTCGGAGCGCGATAGACTTTAACGAATTACTGCCGTGTTCATTCATTGCCGTCATGTGAGTCGGACTTATATTTTGCCCTGACGCTCGTTCGCCGCTTTCGAGAAGCCTTGAGACCGAAGAATGGTCGGTACACTCAAAAACGTGCGCAAACACGAAGTTTACCGCAGAACGGAGACAAAGTAGAGCGGAAGTAAAGTCTAAATGAAGAGCGTAGTAATAATAGACGCTTCAATTTCAAGTTTCCCGGTACTTCTACCTAAGTTCGGCGCAGTTCAAATTAATTGTCCTCCGCGAGTAGACGTTCTCATGCGGCCTTCTCCCTCGTTCCCCGCTATTGTTAATTACCCCGAGCCGTTTCGATTCGGTTTTTATCACTGGCCGTGACGAAATTACGTGTTCCCAAGACGAAGCCGTGGACGAGGTTCTCCTTTTTCGGGGGCCACCCGCGGCGCGGGTGCACCAGCAGCATCCTACGGGCCCGTCTCCGTGTACGTCGTCGCCACTGTTTACGAAATTACGCATGATAATGTAAGCATTTTTTCACGCTAACGCCGCGTGTGGGTACGCGGCCGCGTAACGTACACGCCTGCCGTCCTGCTCCGGGGCTAATTTTAGGGTGTCCAACCCCCAACACCGGTCGCCTGTTTACACGGACTTGCGTCCCACGAAATTCTGACACCGAATGCCATTAAATCTCCGAACGGGCTCTTGCCCTCCCCCGCCTCTTCGCGCGATGTAATGATGCCTCGATAACGATAATGTGCTGTCTGCGTCGATATAGTGGTCGTCAGATTACGATTTCTATGACACAGCGATTACTTACCGTCTTCTAAGGAATGATCCGTAATATTTATTATTAAATAATGATTAACGTATTTTAAATCAATAGCAACGGGGGACATTTTCATGTATGATGATGAATAAATAGACCACTAGGTACGCTAATATGTACTGTACGTTGCGGTACTTTATCGACAACGTTGTTATTCCCTTGAAAAATCGGATGTAAATTTCCATTGGCATTGAATCTATATTATCCTGGATATACAAATATAGGATTGATTAATAATAAATGATCATTAGGATACTGTACACGGTGGTAGGAAATCAGTAGCCTAGCGACATCCTGTATATACTGGCCGACTCAACTTTCTTCTCCCACGTCGCGCTCATCAGCCGCGTTACGTTAACTTAACTCGAGTTCATGCCGTGGGCAAGATTCTGGGGGCCCAAGAATTTTCCTTTCCATCCCCGTGAATCGGCCCGATGGGCCTCTCCCGTCTGCGTCTCAACTTTTGTTCTTTCTCTTTATTTTCTCTTTAGCCCCCGTCCGCCGTTGTGTCATTCACGCGAGAGTGCGCACGCCACGCGTGCATAATGGCGACGTAGAGGCGGCCGGGGCCAAATAGTATTAAGTCATTGGCAGTGTTCAGTGGTGCGCGTGATATCATCCCTCGCTTCTGCCCATCGCTGTCGCCTCGCGCCCATTGTCGGGAAGCATGCGTGCGTGCGTGCGTGCGTGCGTGTGCGAGTGCGCGCTTGCGTGCGTGTACGCGCGGCGAGTCCTGCCGACTCGATGAGACAAACAGAATTGCGCCCGTATCCCAGGAGCACAATGGCAATTGTTGTTTCCCGACCAGCAGCTCAAATCTTCGCTAACGTAGCCAAAATCGCGAGGTTCGACAATTTTCACTTTTTTCCAAACATTACCTTACGCCAGTCTGTGCGGTGATTATGAAGTACGTTAATTCCTTTATGATCTATCTGTATTTTTAACTAACATATAATATTTACAATTACCGGCACATGTATTCCAAACGTATGTATTTGGAATATCGCGACAGTGGAATCTCTGTTTTGTCAGTGTTTACTTCCTCTGTGCAGTGTCTATACGGTTTAAGACGCTTCCGTGCCAATTCGCCTTTCACGTACACCGCGGATTAATAACCAGTAGGGTAGCAGGTACTTGGAGTTAATAAACGTAACGCAACGCTGGCAAGGTACGGTAACGCTCTGTACCGTGATCATCTTATAATAGGGAGAAAGTAGAAAGAAGTAATCTAACGATCGCCGTCCGTTTGAATGATATATCTCGCATGATCCTGATCCTCCCGAAAAGATCATCGCGAGCCTCGACAATGGAAGTAGGCGGACACGCGTGGCTGCCCCGAGCGATTTCACGGTAAATCGACCACCTTTAGGCGCACTGCGTACCTTTTTGCCCTAACGGTGTACCTTTTACGCAAGTCTCATTGTACTCCGTTGCCTCCTACGGTACGCACGGTATAATGGAACACCATGGAGTTGCGGTCTTCTGGTCGAATACTCGAAATAGTATTACTGGTGGACGTATAATGGCTCAATCGGGCCGTTCTTAATACGGATCCGTAGCGGGATCGCTTTCGTTCAGTGATAATAAAGTGTGCGTTCGCCGGGATGAAAGGGAGAGTCGGTAAGATGTGTCTGTTTATAGATGAAGGTAAATTGTTACCGAACAACATGCTGAGTCAAGAAGAAACAAAGCCGCGTGAATAGCGTTTCTTTTATGTGCATATCTGGACTCTTGTAAGAGGGCTTAATGAACTTTGATTAACTATTCCAGAATTGCGGATAGACGTAATCATTTGTTAAAGTGATATTTTTTTGTTATATTACTCCTGTGGATATGTGATAACAAGTTAGAAGAATGTGTATACATTCAGATTATAACCGACATTTTTATTTTAGTGTCGGGAATAATGTAAAGTTTAGTACGTTCTTAATTTATCTTGTTGCTTCTAGAGCGTTTCGTTTCGAATAAGCTATGATTTAAACATGTATTCTTTCGAGACTATGAGACGATGCACGTACTTCAAGAAAGAGTACTGGACTGGTTTCCACGCACAATGCCGAAAACATCATCTTCGCAGTTCTTACGATTATCGCTCTCGTGCACGATGCGAGTCCGGAGAACAGTATAGGCGGGCTGCGATCGGTGATTTAATATTTTTCTTGTTATGAGTGTAAGCTCGCCGGTTTGTTCTGAAAACAGCAACGACAGAACTGCACCCCCGTCCCTCAGCCCCTCCCCACCCCCAATCCTATCGTCCTTACGCGCAAAACCACCTGCGCAAACGAATATCATCGTGTCTCTTTGCCGTCAATGCGACTGGATCTGGATCTTAAACGTTGTCTATTTGCTTGTCCGCTTACTTAGCCGACTTCCCGCCCGATCCTCTATTATTTTCAACAATATTTTTACGCGTCTCATTGCGGATTATTATCGCGCTCCGGGTGAAAGAGAGGAGACGGGGAGAGTCTTGGTACGCATTGCGGATTTCGTCGCTCGTCAGCACAGGCGCACCTCGATTCATCATAAAAAGAAATGTGTCGTTCAAGTAAGACGGACCTTAAGTCACTACATACAGTGTAATCAACGCTATAAATGTACTAAAGTTTAGTACTTCATTACTATTCGTAGGATGTCATAACTCTGTACCGTTATATATCCTTAACAAGTAGGTAATAAAGAAGTAAAGCTTTACGTTAGCGTAATTCTTCTATTAAACGTTTGAGCTTCGTAGGTACCCCAAGCTATAGGCTCGCTTGACGAAGAGGCGACAAACGTGAACTGCAGTTTAGGACCATTATTTTTACGTTAAGGTCCTGCTATGCAACACTATCCTCAAGCGAATGCTCGTGCGTAAGACAGTATTTCGTGCAACAGAAAATCTTTATCCCCACATCTCTCGTCGCAGGGAGCGATCTAGGTAACTATCACGTCGTCGAATACGAAACGAGCGAGAGCGGACCGAGAGCAGAGCGAGACTTACGTGACTCGGGCCACTTTCATAATCAGCGACACGCATAACAACGGGAAACTTCGTGTTCCCGTCGCGAGTCTTGTAAACTGGCAGACGTATCGTCAGATTTATGCACCGGGCGGGCCGATTAAGCGTTGAAAACAGCTCGAGCGGAACGAGGTGATAAGTTTTTCGATAAATTAAAGTCCGGACGACCCTAAAGGTTTGAGCGAGGAACGGGTGCCATTGTATGCGCGCGTACGTGATTATTTCGAGAAGTTGAAGGCGCCGAGACGCGCGTCTGGCTCTCTGACGGATGCCGCTAACGAGCACCGCCGACGATTGACAAAATATTCTCAGTCCGTGACCGCCCGTTAGTATATCTGGCTTTACGCTCCCCGAGGCTAACGCTTAAAGGCATGCGATGACACCGTTTTGATCGCTAAGCAGGGAGCTCATCGTCACATTGCGCAAAACTGCCCGCTCTGAATTCGGACTCGAACGTCGCGCGTCTCACCGAAATAGTGCATTTCTGTCCCGGGATAACTGACTTTGGGTGCGCTTGTTTCGTCTGCTAGCGAAAGTTCTACTAACGGATTATTTCGACCCGTCAGCCGTGTAAGTACGTTAAAGTACGGAATAAAGATTGGAGGCGTTAATTGTATAATAAAAAGTAAGGTGGGAAGTGACGACGATGAAAGGAGGAAAGAAGGAAGAGTCGCTGTGCACAACGAAGATTTTGTGGTAGGAGATGCCGGAGTAGGTATGCTAAGTTAAATATACGCGTAGGAAGTGGAGGCAGGACAAAAAGTGCTTCCTCCTGTCAGGCCTGCGCTTGAAGAGCGCCGTGCGTAGGATTCTGGCGAGAGAATGAGCATTTAAATCGCGGCTTGCCGCAGGAAGAGGTATCGACTTTATGCGAAACGTAGCGAAGGACAATCGCTACTCACTTTCACGTACGTCATATATCTGAACTCTGTTGAACTACCGCGCATTAATGTTGGCAAATCTTGTTTCACGATTTATTCGAAAATTCGATTCTCACGACGATCCAATGTCATCTTTCCCCACAATGCATTGTTACTTTGTACATACGAGACTATTTTCTTACGTAACAGTACGCATCATCATCATTACACCAAACCTTCAGCTTTTGAACAAGGTACTAGACGAACAAATCCACAAAGCGTTCGTTACATATCCGCAGCCGGTGTTATGGCGACCAAAAAATGCACGATGCAAGCCAAATCTCTGCCCAACAATCGCCACGTTCCTCGGCGAGACGGCAGGTTAACAAACGACGAGCGACGCTCGTTACACGATGTTACACGTGCTATTTCGACGCGACATTTGTTGGTCACGCGAGCGGATCAGTACTAGGAAGGTCAAACGTGGCTCCTTCGCGATAAGAGGCGGGAAGGTGGCGGGTCCACAACCCCATCCATCTAGAGACGCATCTAAGTTGCAACGGCATTCTGTTGATGCTGGCAGTCGTCCCTGTTGACACAGCGCGACGCATCGTCGACCGGCGTCGTCGGCTATTACGATCTTAAGGCAGTTAAGTATGAAACAGCCTGTAGATCGAGCATCGAGCGTCTCCGCGCGGATCGCAACCAATATTAGCGGCCATCGGTGGCTATCGGCTCCGATCGGCTTCGGGCGGGAATCTTCGGAAAAGTGGACGTATCAATAAATAGACCGTCAGTCATAGTCGCCGATCGTAAACAGCGGAAGGAGGGCCGATTTCGTTCGCTCTAGGAGCACTTGGCCGAATGTTTTGGTCCCCGTAGGCAGTAGTTGGCGCATATTGAAAGCAACTGGGGAGTAAGATAAGAGAGAGGATCGTGTTTACCGACTAATTGGCGTGTTTCGGGTATGGTCGACGGTTAAAGTCTCGTTGAGTCGTACCGCAATTCTGTAATCAAGTAAATAGCACATTCAATTCGCTGAAAAGTGAAATCATATACTTATCCATAAACATTTATAATTTAAAGTCTTAAGAGCGGCTGTGAGAATAAATACAATTCCCATTACGATCATGCACCATGACAGTCTATATCTTCACTACGTCGTAGTCTTTCGTATCGTATCCGCCGTCTAGCCTCCCACTTAATTGCACGAATCCTCTCCGTGACACCGCTAATCCAGTACACGAATCCGCCGGTATCCCGTGTCATTCCCTCGCCGCGGAATGTCCGAAAAGAGAGGAACGGCAGACGTTCGGGCAGGAGGAAGCTCGGCCGACGAGTAGAGAGACGCTAATCCTCGATTTTGGCGTCTCGGCGCGAAATGACGAGCGGCGACTGCTTTTTGCCGCCCAGGCCCCCGCGACCTTTTGCGGGCCAGTAATAGAGCAATAAAAAGCTCATCGGGCTGTCGTGGCGTGTTTCAAAGCGGCGGTAATGGGGCTTGAAAGCCCTGCGCGACGCTGGGAAAGGGACGCGCGACGCGAGCGTCGAGCGAGAGGAAGACGCCGAAAAGGTGCGAGAGGCAAAGGAGGCGCTGGTTGAGCGAGAGAGAGAGAGAGAGAGAGAGAGAGAGAGAGAGAGAGAGAGAGTGAGAACGAGAGGGGGAGGGAAGAGGTCGAGGGAGGCAGGAGGAAAGAAAGAACGGGAGAAAGAAGAGAGCTGAGACTAGAGGGAAAAAATATGGAGAGAGGCGAGAGACATTCGTCTTCGGAGGCGTTCAACCGTTTGATAGTCAGAGCCACCCAGAGTCGTCGGTGCTTATTTAGTAGGGGAGGAAGCGAGAAATCGGCCGAAGCCAGACTGAAGCGCGTGCCACAATCGTCGCTCTCCGTTGCTACCGCCTTGACGAGGGATCGCCACTATTCGCTTTTTCTGCATTCTCCTTTTTTATTTCTTACCTTCGAGACCTTTGGTATATCCTCATCGTCACTTTGCTAATGCCGCAACTTATGACAATCCTTTCAGGAGTGAATCTTGCAGCTGGGTTGAACCGTTTGTAATTGTACGTTCTACATACATTTTTGCTATTCAAATATGTAAACTTCCAAAACCGTTTAATTCAGAATTTGTCAAATATTTCGAAACAAATTGAGTAGAAGATTCGCGTGAAGAGTAAGAGGAGTGCGGACACTCGTGACTTCTGGCGTCCGGGGCATTGAGGATTGGTCGTAACTGAAATTTTTCGGTGTGTAACGTGTTAAAATGCTCAACTCGGCTCGGTCATCCGTCTTCCAGCCGAGGCGAGAGGAGAGTGAAGGAGACGATGAGAGAGCAGAAGGAAGGAAGGTCGGCCGGTAGCACCACCCCTGCGTTTCCAAACGAAATCCCTTCCGTCCTCCGGTTGTCAGGGGGCGAGCGATTTGCTCGGGCAACGAGCGAAGCAGCCCGCGGAAAGCATTAATATGTCTGGGCCCACCCCCGCACGTTCGCTCTTTGAGGGACTGATTCGAACCTGTCGACAAACGCGCGCCGAGTCTAAAACGTGGCGTATCTTTTTCTGCCTCCGGCACGAACCTCGTCCCGGTGTCAGGATATGACCGATCGAGGATCGAACGGATCCAAGAAACATTCCACGAATCACGCGCTTCTCTTTTTCAAGGTTGTTGATCGATCGAAAATGTTCGTGATCGAAAATTTTAGTAAAATTCTCTCTACGTGCCTATGAAACTGTTAAGGATGTTTCTGGGTTCTCAAAAAATGCTCAAATCCAGACACAAGGTAGACTTTTTCTTTGGCTTTACAATCCATACCATACTAATCTTAAACAAATCATCGTGAAACTTGCTTGAAAAATAATTGCCATAAGAATACTTGTCTTGCCTCCGACTCATACTTAACATTCGCATACATAGACTCCTCGTTCAACTGCCTTAGCTGACCCGTTTCATCAGGCTCGCCTAGCCAAAAGACCACACATATGAACCCTTAACTAACAAAACCATTCATCGAAGATCGAACGCCCGCTCCACCTCTGTCCAAAAATTCTGCCCGCCGATCGGTTATTAATCGAATCAAACGACATTCTTCTCCGGGCCCTTAACGCAGCATTGTTTACGCGGACGTGGGTCGTGTCGCCCTCGGATGAGAGGGCATAAATAGCCCTCCAGCTTTCTTCCATCGGCAGGCCAGTCACGGTGGCGGGAGTGAAAGAGCTGCCCGACGCTGGCGTGGAAGGTGCCATTGTCGTTCGCTCGCCAGGCACCGAAGGAATCCCTCAGGATGTGTCATTCTCCGGCCATCGCGAGCCGTGTGTGACGCAGCAACCTGCGCATCCCTGGCCTTCGATATCCCAAGGCGGACAGAAGCAGAAGCAGCCGCGGCATTGTTGTCCGCTTTCGAAAAATGACCACACGGATTTTTCATCCCATTGAGTGTCCGGCGAGAGGGGGTGGGAAGGAAGTGTGGAGCGGGCTGTCGAGGGGGGGAGGAGGAGGAGGAGGAGGAGGAGGAAGGCTGGATAAGAGAGGTACGAGTCACTCACGCTATTCGTCCTCTCCGCTGCCTTCCTCCTGGCACAGACGCAGAGACACACGATCCTTCGGCCGACTCGTCCGCGCGGTTCATTCATAATGCGAGTGGCTCGAAAATCGAGTGGAGAGACCTCGAGAGCGCGAAGTGGACCGGATGGTATTTCGTTTCTGACAGGCACTCGCGCTCGATTCATACCCCCCGGCCGCCCGTCCCTTCTTTATCCCTTCGTCGAATCACGAGGAGCCCCGGACGTGAATCGGCCGAGCGCGGACATGCTTGTAATATAAATAATAATCGACGCGGTCGAAATCGGTACGAGGGTGGCTCGCTGGAACGGTCGTCGAAATGTCGATTGCCTTTTCCTCCTTTTTTTCTTGAACAATAATTTTGTCAACGTTCGCCGCTGGGAAGGAACAATTGGCTGAGGCGTAAGGTTTGGGTAAATGTTTTTGGCGAGAGTGTTATCACGCTACTTTGGCAGGCTTGGAATAACGAGTCTTAGTATAGCTCAGATTGAAAAAGTGGTACTATTTCGTTGGTACGTTAGCGTCAGGTGAAATCTTGGCTAGGTGTTTTTCGGTGAAAATCGGTACCTTCTCACGTGGCTTTTCCTACTGTTCGAAATGCTGTCTTCGCGCAACATGAATGAGGTTGCGTAGGTGACGGTGCCGTGCTGTCTGCCGGGATGAAATTCCAGCGGAATTCACCTTTCCTCGTCAAATATTTGCTTTCCCGTGATGCTCTCGAGTCATGCTTTGACGTTTCACCGCGAACCTCTCGGCGCTAAGAATATACAGATGCTCCGATGACTATTCGTGTTGACTGTGGAAACGATATTCCGTACATCGTCGCGCACCTCTGCTTTTTTCGCATACGCTAATTTTAAACAGACCCGATCTTCCGGTACGCGTCGACAGCGAGCGCGGAATTGGTCAAATCTTCCTGCATCCAGCGAAGTAAATACTTTATGTAAGTGCACGTAACGTAGGTTGGGCAGAGAGCAAACTATGGAAAAGTATTTAATTCCTCGTCAAATTGGTTTGAAACTTAACTGCTTCGATGTTACGTAAATTCGATTACATAACTACCCGGTTTTAAAGTTCCACATATAATCTTTACAGTGAAGCTACTGAATGTCTCTAGATTTGCAGGGATAACTATAGCGCTGACTCGACAATCAGATTTCGATAATGCAATAACAACCACTCATTACAGCTTTGCCAAAGGCCAGTGTAAATAGGACGTGAGGCATTGACGTATCGGGAAGCTAGATCTGCATGGAATCTCTCGGCTTCCTGAGCAAACTCACCGTCATACGGCCCAGGCACCTCGAAATCTGCAACCGTCAGCGAGTGACACAGGTTCGCGTATTATTCTTCCGGCCGATCGCAAGGGACGAATGTGTTTTATCGCTGATTTATCGCCTGTTTGCTTTCTCTGTAGCGAAGCGACTCGCAGAGACGCGAACGGCGAACGACCGATTTACGATCGGCGATCGGGGACGGCCGTGGCTCGCCAAAATTTCTGCCAGCCTGGAAACTGCTAATGGAGATAGACATTGTGGAACCGCGTGCAACGTACGATCACGGATCATCATTCTCGGAGCAACGACTCTCTCCGCATCAGGTAGGACGAGTGAACTGGATCGATCTCGGTGTCACGGTTTTTTTTTTCCACGAAACTGTTATGAATGTCCGCTAATTGAATTTATCCTGTACTCGCGATAGGAACGTTTTCTCGAAAGACGAAGATGAAGGAGCGGAGTTTCGCAGTTGGACGTGGCTGCGTTTTATAATGAGAGTTATCGAACGTAACGGGAATGAAAAAAAGCTCGATGAACAGCCAGGCTGTAAGTTCTCTCGGTTCTAAGTGGAAGAGCTCGAGATGCGGAGAGATGGGGGAGGGAGACGAGAGACTGGGTAAGAAGAGGCCAGAGAGAGGGGGGGAGAGAGAGAGAGAGGGGGGGGGAGAGAAAGGGAGAGAGGGAGAGAGAAAGAATCACATTTAGAGACGAAGAGAGCTGACAGAGGGTGAGCGAGGCGAGGGCCGAAGAGAAAGGGGAAAAGAGAATGAAAGGGAACGAGAAGGAGCCACGCTCCTCGTTCCATGTTGATTTTGGCTCGGGGCCCCGTTTAGGTGGCAGTACGGATGGAAATATCGGCCGCTAAAATAATTCAACGACAAAGAGTCGAGCACATCCAGCGAGCGAGTTGACAGTGGGAGAGGGAACAAATGCGAGAAAAAGAGAGAGACAGCCGCATACGGATGGAGAGAGAACACGCGGAATAGAGTGAGGGAGGGTGCGGTGGAAATCATGTTATCGGCGGGCTTTTCGAATGTCCAACGCTCGAAATCGAAAATAGTTCGCTGAAATTGTCGAATCTACATCCGATGACACGGTACTTCTCCCCGGCGCGAATGCTAACGAGACCCTAACGAAAACTTCGCTGCGACGTGGTATTTCAGTACCATAGAGAGCGCGCGCGGGTATTTGCAATTCTCGGAAACTATTTCAATCTATCGACCGTCGCCGGACCGGCGTCCGAATTACCGGTCGGAATAGCACGCTTCAAATTCTCGGATGAAATAAAGACCGATGACCTTCGTGACAAATAATTGTGTCCGTCGCTGTGTCTTACTTATCCAGTGCAAGATGAACGTCTACAGTTTCAAGATGCCATTCCGCCGGCAGATTTTACTCTGACATTGTAAATGACAAAGCTTTAGTGTGACTTTAACGAAGAATACAGTGTTAACATTTAATTATATCCGCGGTATTGTATCGTGTATCGCGTTTGGCTCTTGAGAGGGACTCGCCGAACCTCGGACGATTCGTATTTTAAGTCGAATCCACGTGTGTCTCGTCGCGTGTCCACGTGGCGCGTGCAGGAAGACTCGCCCGAAAACTTAGGAAAACGCCAAAAAATCACACGCACCGCTAACGAAAGGCAGCGAGTAGCGTAACAGGGCTCAGGCCTCGGGCTAAATATATATTTTCGTCGGCCGATAGATCCACTTACGGCGCAGGGGGAGAGTGCGAGGCACGGAGAATGAATCGTCCCGGGGCCGTTCATTGGAATTGCATTAATCTCGGGGCATCCCGTCGACAGCGGGCACATATATTTCCTTGAGACAAGCGGCGGGAAAACTTGTTTCGCGAAACGGAGCGATAAATCAACCGGCTGCATCCGAGACGCATTTGGCAAATTTAACACAAGAAGCTTTTAAACGAAATATTTAGTTATTTACGCTTGTCCGACCGCTCGCTACTTCAAACCCACGTAGGCGTCACATTTCCGTGCGCGAAGCGCTAAAAGTTACAAGTCCTCCTTGCGAGCACATTTTCCGAGACTCAGAATGAAAATCTTGGCAAAAGAAGTGGCTGAATAAACGCATAAATCATCTCGTTCATTCAGCGCCCTCGTTCAGCCCATGCCAAATGTCCACGAACGACACGAACGACAGCCCTTAATGCTATTCCTCATCAAATAAACAATCATTCCGCATCGCGTGCCGCATAATCGCCGTATAATTGACTGTTTCGCGCCATTAGCTTCCCTCTGCGCCTGAAAGAGGTGATCCTGCCGCATCTCGTCCGATGCCAGGGCCCGCCTTGCAGCCGAAATGCAAATTTCGGACCCTCCCGGTAAGTCTTCGCCGACCGGTCGACGCGACGACTTCTTTCTAATAAACGAGTAAATAATTTCGGTCACGTTCGCAGCACCGGCGTCCCATCGTCGAGCCGCTGACAATGGCGCACCTCCTTAAATAGGATTATATTAAGCTGTTTCGCCGGCTATGAATGGCGAGTCAAATGGAGGATCGTCGAGGATGTTTTGGTAGGCGCGAGTCTACGTGAGCGACAGTGCGGTGCAGCGACGATCGTCGATCGTGGACAAGAGGAGGAAGAGGTGGCTGGAGATCGGGAGGGGATGGGGGAGGCTGTCGGTTGACAGGTGAATGGTCACGGGCATCACGGCTGACCTTTCAAGCTTGACCGAGCTTTCCCACGTCACGCGACGTCTACTTATCGGGCACCTTTTCGCATCTTTCCACGCTCGCTCTGCCACGAGAAACGCTGACCTTTTCTCAGCGTCGGTCCTTCTCGCTGACTAGATTGGGACCGTTGCGTAATGTGTAGTGCGGCGGATTAGGGTGGAGTGGTGAAAATGGAGCTTGTTAGAGGGAGTGAATGTTCTCTCGTGGGTGCGGATGCTTGTGAGATTAGTTGCTCTTTTGTGGGGCCGGCAGGAATTTCTTTACGGGTGGCTGAGTCGTCCGAAATGAAGCATGGTGCTGGGGGTATGTAGCGCTTACAGAAACGTGTAGTCGTGTAAATTATATTTGTGACAATAAATTGTAGTATAATATTAATTGATTCGAAGTTTGCCCAACTCTTGCATGAAAAATTATATTGCACGTTCACGTACATTGTATTGCAATGAAATGTTTCATATTTATGATCTCTAGTCAAATATTACGAATTTATATTATTAGTATTGATATTGGTTAAGCAATTGCGAGTGCAGCTCCAAAATCTTTTTTTGCTTGAAAATATAATCGGACATTCTCCAACGATTAAAGAGGAGTTCCACGAAATAAAACTTCCCTTCCACGGAAGGGGAATCATTTCCGTTCGCTTCGTTGATCCAGAAAACCACAGTATCACTGGCATCGTGGAAATCTTATTTTCGTCGACGACCTGCGTGCGCGCGATCAAGATCTAGCGTGCGTGCATTTAAATAGACGTCAATTCCATATTTCCTTATCGACGCAGTGAAATCGAAATGGAAAGATTATCGAAGATGCACCTTTCGTAATTCAAATTTAATCATTATTCCTATTCAATTTTATAGCCTATCACGCTGCTCGTAACACTGCATCCTGTGCGCACGTTCTTGCATTGACGTCAGCCGGTCTATCGTACTTCACATGCGTCAAAAACTTGACGAAAACAAACCATTCGTCTATTGAAAATCGCTCGGCACGCATACGAATGACGGTAAATACTGTCGAAGACTGAAACGGTGACTCTGTTTTCTGTATTGAGAATTAATCGGACCCGTGCCATCGGGGTCCTCAAATAGATCGAATTTTCAATAGGTCAAGGGCGATGCTCTGACAGATGTTCGTTTAAGCGCGTCATAGCTATCAGCCAGTGTCAATGGTGAACGTTTACAAGGCAGCGATCGGATTGAGATAGAATCATCTCGGAGGATTTCAGACGTGCAGGAGGTGTGGGTGGACGAGAGGGAGAGAAGTAGCGTGGTCGAGTTTACACTTAACTCTGCGCGCATAGCTTGGCTATGTTAGGTGGGCCAACATAAGCAAACCTCTCGACGACGAGGCACATGTGGCCAACAATGGGGTCCGAATAGAGCTGGAGGTTACATGTGTAACGCAAGATAAGGACCGGAACCGGATGCCGGTGGCCAAAGACAAAGCATCAGTGGCGGCCGGCAGAAATAAGGGTCGAGGGATGATAATAAATTGCTTCTTGCGGCCGTTTTCATCCATTTTACGCCGACACTTTCTTTTTCCTTACATCTATCTATATCTTAGGTTTTCTGTATTGCCCAACGGTGTTGTGGTGAGAAATGTTTTTTTAGTACTAATTATGCTGCCTTAAGGTTCATGTTTATTTATGTGATCATAATAATATATGTACAAACGTGTCTGAAAATAAAAGTTTAAGAACTTGTTAAATCCAATTCTCTGCTGTTAATGTGCGGCTTAGTAACATTGATGGAATTTCATAACGGTTGTTGTAAGGTCAGGGATTTGAGTTAGAAACTCGTCGTTCCTTCCTTTGATTCGTCGGGGAGACATCGATACTTAACAGCAGCTTTCTACCATTCTTGACCTGACAGGCCAGATCTCTATTCAAATATCGGGCTACAGCGTTATACGATTGGTCTTGGAGCACACTCGTGCGCATTCTCCAACATAATGATGGCATTGTGCTGGATGCAGAGAGGAAAGTATCGCGCAGAAAATTAACGCCACGAGTCTCGGATGTCCAGTTACACCTAGTACACTAAGCCCACCCTTTTTTATATTCAACATTTAATTGACAATACACTCAAATGTGTTACTATTTACGCGACTGCGATAAACTAGACTTATAACGAAAAATTTCGTTTGTCTACAACATCCAATAGTAAACACCCGATTCACATTAAGATCCCCAACACTAAAAATAATCTTCTACTTAATTCCATTAATTACGTCGCAGTAAATGGTTAGAGAAAATTGATCGTCAAGAAATGCGTCACTATCCTACCCAAAATTTCAATAACATTCAAGACTCACGAACGTTATCACTTGAACCACACAATTTCGAAATCCGACAACAGATCGAAACCGACGTCGCGCCCGAAGTCCTGACCGAAGGATTAACCGCGTACTTTCCTCGCAAGCTGCGCAAAATCGTCCGCCGTATGGCCTCCGGGATTAAGACAGGCGTCCGAAGGAGGCATCCTCAGTGCCGAGCGGCGTCCAAGGTCGTCCTCGACTGTCCAGAAATGGCGAACGACGTCGTGCGAGGAAGGAGCGGAGTCGCGAACGACCACCCGCCGCGGTGCGTTTAAAGGATTATCCCCAGTGGTGCCACCGTGTCAAAACAGCGATCCCTCGGAGAATAGGTTGACTTCGTGAGCACCCTCCCTCCCGGTCACGAATCGTGCCACGAGGGAGGCCGACGTCGTCCGCCGAGACAATCGACGCTCGCCCGATCGTTAGGCTAACCGCAGGAGGACAAAGAGGGCACCCGGTGGGCACAAAGAGAGTTGACAAGTACCAGCCGAGCCCTGTCGGCGTGTTACAGTGTAATGGCGTTCGCCACGGTATGGGGAATGCGCGCGGACCCATTGTCAGGGAAAATCTGTCGTCCGCTGCTACGAGCATTATGATTTGCGACGCTGGCCGACTGGACGCAAGTGCGGGTGGATGGAGGAAAAAGTGGGATGTTGCGATGATTATCAGGTGTAATGGCGCCCTGGGAGACATGTTAGCTACGCGGTAGGCGATATGTAACGAATAGCTTGTCGAAATTGATATATGTAATGGAAGACGGAACGAATAAGATCGCGTGGGACGCCTATTTTTGGGAGACATTTTCATTTGAGAATTAGTGTGAAGCTTTTACGTCTCATTGGAAAGTGGTCCCCCCGTATCGACGGTGCGGTATTATACTGATTGCCGTGCGATCGCGTGGGCGTGTCCGTGACTGAAACTTTCGTGCCTTAACGAGGTCACCTTAACGGTGGCGACGATGATGGTGGTCGAATCGAGACGCCTCGCGCGCCATATTTTCATTATTCGTCCCCCTTCGAGCTTCCTCCGCCGCCGCCTATCGAGGATGCCGCACACACACGCGCAGTCACCTACACAGGCCACCGCGCGTTGGCTCGTTTGTGTGCCCAGAGACGCGTCCTGTCAACCTTCCTGACAGCAGCATGGCTACCGAGCACGTTATTGTCCAGTCACACTGCTACTGCCGCGAGAAACGAGGGAAAGGGAGAAGAAAAAGAGGAAAAAAAACGGCCGCGAGGAAGGGAGGAAGACTGTGCATACGTATGCCAACGAGAGAGAGAGAGAGAGAGAGAGAGAGAGAGGAGGAGAGACGCGAAAGGAGAAACCCCTGACAGTCAACTCCATTAAGCTCCATTATGGTCTTCCTTTCAAAGAGACACGCGTATGTACAAGTACGCGGACATATGTGTGTGCGCGAGCACACGTGTTGGTTCGATGATTTTTAATATTTAGGTCTCGGGCTCATAAGAAAAATCTGACGTTAACGATAATCTTGATATGGTGTTAATGTTAATATGAACCTAAGCATTTGTATTGAGTAGATATACAGTAAATCTAATTGTATGTACTACATATAAAGTATTTGCTATTTCTCAGCAGTGAGACAGGCGAAATTCGTTAACTTTACATTTATTTTCTTTCGTAATCGTTATATAATTTGAAATTGTAGTTATTACGATGTGCAGGTGTGTTCAAATGTTCATGCGGGAACTGTTCGGTTCCATTACGTGAATATCGTTTCGACGATGCTACGTGCGTCATTTGAGGTGTCCACAACTCGTTACCGATCAAAACAGGCGGAACTGTCGCCGGTGAAAAGAGTTCGACGTTAATGAGGCTCTCCTTTGTACGCGAGGTCGATATGACGTCCGTTCCGATCGATGTGAATACGCAATATTGCACCTTAATCGCACAATTACGCGCGTCCTGCTTTAATAGCCGCTGGCGATTTTACGCTGAGCGACATGAAGGACTAATCGCTCGTGCGAAGGAATCAATCGACCAGCTATTTCGAAATTCAATGGGACGTGGCACGTTTTGACGGGATAAAAAGAGCGCCGGGAAGCTCTTTAACATCCCGACGATCGTTAAGCTAGAAAAAGACAGAGATGACGTACCTATGATATGCTTGCCTGACCGTATGATTGGCGCTTATGTTCATATTCGTGAACTGAACACATTCCACTGAAAAACAATGGGCCAATTTAGTCTTTGCGAATAAGTTGCACATCTGATACCTTGCATATAATTTCAAATTTTCGAAATTAAACAAATTTAACTTTTATTCATCAGACTGGAAAACAAACATTAAATCCAATTATTTTCCCTTGCTTCTACACTCGTTCTACAGCCTTTCGTTAATTAAGTAGTTTACCAACTTCGGCATAAAATATCCATTTTTGTGTAATTAAGAATCTTCACATCGCATTAGTACCTATATTTTAATATTTCTCGCGTGAACAAATTGAATTAAAACTACGAAGCGAGAAATATTCCTACTACTGTAGTTCTCTGGGGGGAAAAAAACGAGAAGTTGGAAAGTTCAGACTGCGAGGACCTTCGAAAGGGCACATTGTCCTGGTATCTGGTGGCTCGGCTCGGTTTTTCGTTGCCAGACAGCGTGGCACCGATGGCCAGAAAAGTGACGGTGTCCGATACCGGGCAACGGTGGGCGGTGACCGGCTAATTAACGGCCTGACGAAAGACAGCGGCAATTAACACGAGACCCGCTTCCTTCTCGGCGACCCTACAGGATCCTTCGGGGTCCAGCGCGTACGTGGGAATTACCGATGTTCCTCTTGTCACGTACGAGGCTCTGCCTTCAGGATTTAGGACGGATTTACACGTCGTCGGCGGTTAGATTCGAAAAATTATTGATAGCCGCTGCGGATTAAAGATTTCACGACGAAGTCGTTCCGAAGACTTATGATGTGAAATCTTCTATGTACGTACACAACGTGTAGGGATGGTTACTTTTTGTGTGTGAACAGCTCGAAGATTTTGAGAACATTCTAATTAAAATTTTAACAAATACTATATATTTCTAAAGGTAAATTTATTAATTAATACCATGTTATGTAGTTGATTAAGGTATGGAACGTTTTTTGGGTGAAAAGTTGATGAGTTGAAAAAGAGGGTTGATTAAGTTCTAGCGTTGAAGCGTATTGTACGTTTGTGTATACGAATTCTGTTATTATAAGAACTCTAATTCGCCTATCACAACAAGCTCTGTTAAAGTATTATTGATATGGTAGATCTAATGGCACATAATAACATATTAATCTGCTAATAGTTTATTTGTCAAAATAGCTTTCCATCCACACAACAGTTCCAATGCATTCTTCGTTCATCGGCATTACCGATAGCCATTGGCGATCCGAGAGAAGAAATCGAAGCAGACAAGTCACGTTCCTCCCTGATTCCGGGATCCCCCTTTCGACGGGAGGTTAGCAGCTTCGGCATCTTCTGCAGGATTCTGAAAACGACTCACTGTTTTCTCAGGCACTCTCCAGGGCCTGCCCGATATTGACGGCTCCGTATTTTCTTAAGCGACGGGGCCCACTTCCTTATTGCCACGCCCGACGAGGACGGAAGGCCACGGAGGGTTACCATCCGACAGAGACAGACGACGAAGAAGGAAGAAAACGAGCGTAAGGAGCGACAAGGACGAGGGATACGTCGGTGCCACGCTGTCTGGCCGAAAACGTTTTCGGGAACATTTTCTGGGACAGAGGCCTTTGGAGTTACCCTTATTGGTAAGCATTTCGAGACGCCTCGATACTCTGACCCAGTTAGTTATATGGCCAGAGCCCGGACCGTAAAGCGTGGAAAATGTGTCGTGCAGAACGTGCTCGGGCCAGATGCGCGATTTGAGGACGGACGCGATGCGCGTCTTATCGCGAGGATCCTCGTCGAGGACTGCCTCGAAACTCGATGATCGGCGCGGACGAAGAGTTAAATGGAGACAATTGTTTGGCCTGCAAACAGAGCCCGGCGCGACGCGATGCAACGAAATGCATCCGCGCGGACGCCCATATGCCGCAATACCGGATAAACGGTGAAAGGAAAGAGAGAATCATGGGTCGGGAAGCGTTGTTCAAGGTCGGGAAGCGGATTCGCTTATCGCAGCCTCATTGCGCGCCAATGAGAGTGTGCCACCTTTTCAGATTACGGATTTCATTTTTATGCGCTCGATCAAATATTTGTCGCGGATTAACGGCAAACGAAATCCTGCAGCGAAATGATTTGGTTCGAGCCACCATTCCCGAAATGTGGCCATCTTGAAATCGAGTCCGCCGCCCCCCCTTCTATCGAAGTGTTCGATGAGCGTGTATCCGTGTATGTGTGCGTCACCCTCCGGATCGACCCTGCACTTCCGCGTAAGGTTTAGCCTCGCGATCGAAGGAAGGAAGGAGGCGCAGGCGGAGTAGGAAAAGGGTGGGCTTTCCTCGCGGGTGGAAAGAGGTTGGCGAAGACTACTGATGGAGCAAGGGAGAGGGCAGCAAGAGAGAGAGAGAGAGAGAGAGAGAGAGAGAGAAAGAGAGAGGGAGGAAGGGAGGGAGGGAGAGAGAGAGATGGAGGGGGGGAGAGATGAGTTAGGAGTTTGAGGACTGAAGTAAGAGAGAGAGGGACGAGGAAATATCGGCGAGGGGATGGGTTTCTTTGTTTTGCGTGAAAACAGCCCCGGGGGTGACGGACTGTGGCATCAAACCAAACTGAATATTGCGCACGCACTTACGTAGCTTCCCGTGCCTTCCACGGCTACCGACGCGAAACAGTCCGGCTCGATATTCCAGTTTCGACTAAGCCCGCATACTCTCGAACTCGTTGCACCTCACTGAGAACGGATCTCGAGTAGCGCCGCGTCGAAAAATCTATCGCTTATTCGACAACTCCCAAACTCATTGCCATGAGCGCAGCGACGTTGCGCCAGGCGGCGGAGTCCGCTTCAGTTACAGCGATAAATTCCTTACGCCGCGGCCAGCTCGGATATTACAGCGAGAACGGTTGCCGAGAAATTTATAACCGCTGTTGTACAGATGTCTCCGAAACTCCGGCAACCGACGAAACGTTGCACGACAAACATCATCTCCCCCCCCCATCCCTCTCCACCCCCTACAGCGCTTCCCCTCCCTCCTCCAGCAGCCGAGGCGAGAGCGATAAGCGGTTACGGTGCGGCGTTTTGCCGGGCGATCTCTTAAATTCTGTCCGCGATTAAATCTCATGACAAATCGCCGACGTATCTCGGTGCCGACAAATCGGGGCTAATCCTCCGTCCGTTCGCTCGCCGGCCGCATTTATCTTTTTCCCTCCGCCTCCACCCCGGCCGGCCGACAAACAGGCTGGGACGATGGAGGCTAAGAAATTCTTCGCGCACGCCTTTCCACCCACGTGCTTCGCGCAGGAAGACGGTCGGAGGCCGAGGGGGGGGGGGGGGGGGGGGGGGGGGGAGGGAGGCTGCGGGGAAATCGTGCGCGAAAGAGACTGATCGTACGGAATGAGAGGACGAGGACGGCCGACCCTAGGGTGGAAGAGCGGCGGGGGCTGGAGGAGGAAGAAAGAAGGGGAAACGAATGCGCGACAGTCGCGAGGTCGAGGAAAAAATAGGGGCGGGGGGGGGGGGGGGGGACGACGCGGCAAAAGGGGACGAGGAGTGAAATATTAAGGGAGGGCGGATGGGGGACATATTGAGACGTAAATCAGGCGGCAATTAAAATTAGCGGGGTTCTTCGCGCTAAACGGCCGCTTACGCCCGTCCGTCCGCGGCTCTTTGATGAATTTTCCCGAGAACGCCTCGGCTAGCCGTGACTCTGTCGGTTTTTCGGCATTCGCAGCTCGACGTTTACGCATATCCGTTGTCGCTTCCCTTTGATCTCGTGACTCGAACGTGCACGCTTCCCCATCGACACCCTCCTCTTCCGCAACCTCACCCTTCCCCCTCCCCCCTCCCCTCCCCCTTCGTCAAGAGACTTTGACGTCTAATCCTCCCACGCCCCGCGTCCGCACCCTCCTTGTTCCGCCACCTCCTTCGCCCCGATCTCGCCAAACTTCCGACCCGCGCCGCGAACATCCGCTTCCTCTTTCGGGAACGACGCGAGCGTCAACGCTCACTTCTCGCGCGGCTATTCCGGGTTTCGGGAATCGCACTCGCAAATTTGAGGGATTTCCGCGAAGAAACTCGAGCCGATCGCTGCCGGCGATGCCTAACGGGGGTGAATGGGAGGGAATTGGGCGCGCTAGTCAGAATTCTTAATTCGTATGTCGCGTGCTCCGTTCCGAGAGGCTGGTCAAGGCTGCGGGACTCTGAGGTCAGAAGATGGAAAATGTGGCACGTACGGGTACAGTGAAATTCGTCACTCGCGAAATCTAATCCGAGAATCGGCTGGTCGGTGTTTCGAATTCGTCACGTGTGTAGCGTTGGCCGTTTAGGGCGGTCAGTTTGAGGTGTTAAAGTCATTTCTGTCGATCGATGCAGCTGGAGATTAGGCGAACGGACATTACGGTTGACCCGCGAGGTGCCGAACTTGCTAATCGCGTGTATTCGATGGAAGGTGAGATCCAGGAGTTTCCAGTGCGGAAAGCTTTCGAGTCCCGACGCGATTTCTGAGCTTCCTGTCGGATTAGCTGGTGGCGTTATTGGGCGCAGGACTCGTAATCCGACGGGTTAATCTGAATCCTTGAGGGACCTCTCGACCGAACATTCTGTAAAGCTGAAGCGTCCCGTCTCGAACGTCTCGATAGAAGACTGTTTTTCATGGGGAAATTCTGTAAAACGTCATTAAAAAGCGTCGGTTAATTTCGCATCGCGCGAACTTCAAACAGACGAGAAGTGCACGCTGCATTTCTTCAAACTGAATTAACGCTAAGGCCTGACTAAGTGCCTCTCACTCGTTCGGCATCAGGGTCTTCGAATCTAAAACATCGGTCAATATTTATTTCATATACCAACTTTATCAAGCGAACTTAAATAATATAGAATATAACTAAAGAAAAATCACAATCGACTATTGCTAACCACTCATTCGCCGTCTAAGCAAGTATCGTCCTCCAATTACCTTATCAACTACCACATGTTCTTATCATTGACGTTACCTATTCCCGTATCAGACCATGCACCCAGACATTCAAACATTTCCGCGATCTTATCTCCCTCACCTTCCGATCCACTCAAATACATACATCCGACACTCTAAACTCTCGAACATCAAGAGCTCATCCGAGAAGCAGACGACCTCGATACTTTGTCATTATCAATCCTCGAGCTGGCCGAAGACGGCAAGCCGGACGTCCAGCTCGGGCCGGATTAAACGCCGTTCCGTCGGCAAACACGCGGGTCAAAAGTCGGGGCAGCCACCCTGGGAGTTCCCGAGGCCTTCGTTCACGAAGTTGCACGCTGATTCCGGGGACCGATGCGTCGGATTAGCTGGTGGCGTTATTGGACGCGGGTCGCATAATCCACCGGTTAATCTAGGACTCTGCGAAAGATCGCGAGCGGAAAACTGCCTGCCGCGATCGAAGGGTCGAAAGTCGGTCGCGTCCTGCGGAAGATCCTGCCACGTTTGCCTGTCGCACGTACTGCGTACTACTTACGGCGTAAGCGGAAGGTGCCGGAGAGGAAGAAGGGCTGGCCGAAAGCGGGACAGAGAGAAGGGAGGGAAGCGAGAGGGCGAAGGAGAGGGAAGGAGAGAGAAGGAAAGGCGAAAATGTCCGTCTCCCTCGCTTCTCGCTGTTTTAAGTCTTTCCAGATGGTCAGAGGTTTTCCCTGGACTGACTGGGCTTCTCGGCCGGCGTAGGACGAAAGGAAGGGACGACTTCTAAGCCGAAACAAATGTTTTCGGCTCTCGTCCTTTTAGGGCAGGGGTTATCTTTTTGCGTGATCTTCGACGCTCGTCGGTGTGGCCAAGTCGTTGGTCCAGCTTGGATTTCGTTTGCGTCAATGAGAGCTCCTATGGACGGACCCGGTCAAGCTTTGGATTTCGAGCAGTCTAGATATTTCGTTCGTTACGCTGGAAACTTGATTAAGTACTCTCCGATCGTGGAATGTCAATGGGTATAGAGATGTGTTTGTAAACAGACATTGTTGGATATGAGCCTGAAAATATTGTTACGAAAACATGAAAAATACGAATCTGCCAATTATTGCGTTAATTTTTAATAGATTGAGCCTGTGAGATGTTTGTGTTCCGGGATGGAAACTTTTACCTTGAAAGCGACTAATTTTGCGGATACGTGTTTACCCAGACGCTTGTATCTCCTGCCGTGAACATCGTATGCCAAAGAACTTTTCTGGCCCATACTTCCGGAACGAGTCGCGAATGTGTTCGAAGCGCAGCGTGAAATTTGAATATCCGAGAATTTGTAATACACCGCGGCGTGCAGATATGTTAAAACAAAGAAGAGATAAATCTTCAAAGGCAAATGTTGCCTTTAACTTTACATTCATCCCGTTCTCTGCATCCACCCTTCGGCAGCGTACGTTCAAACTGGGTCGATGCGCAAGAAAGAAATGCGCCCGCCCGCGTACGGAAACTGAAAAGATGATGAAAATCTCCCGCTTTGGTAAGAAGACGCGAAATTGAACGTGGCGCGATGTGCCTTCGGCCGTTTGTGTTTTTCGCCTGATAACGAGGCAGGTGCAATTGCAGCCAGCCGATCGGCAATGTCAGCACGCAAGGTCAATAACGATGACAGTCTCGACGGCTGACTAATTATAAATTTCGTCAGACATGGAATATTTCTCCTGGCTGCGCTCGCCTTCATACGTCGATGTTTTTCTTCTTCCTCGTTCAATGATCCGATACGGTTGTACTACGCAATAAAAATGATGGCAACATATGACGAATGGTGAGGTGCCTATCAACGACGAAGGAATGTCTGCAACTGTGCGCGTGTATTTGTGCGAATTGATCTTCCATAGCGTAACGTTTAAAAATGATGCACTTTCTCGGGATAGAATGCACACGATACAGCTGAAACATGTAACGTCGTCATCATTATTAGCTGTTAAAGAAGAAGGCGAGTGATCATTTCTGATCAGTGCAAAGGTAATATTGTCATGGTGCTGTGGTTTTCTAAAAGTAATTACTACAATTTCTCCTATTTCTTAGATGCGCGCATTAGACCCGTTTTTCCGCACTGTACCTATATATGCGACACACTCGCTTTATCTAAAAGTAATTCCGTAGAAATTTGACGCCTCTCAACTTTAGGTAAAGAGGATCATTTCGAACAGTTTCGAGATGTCATTCTTGTCGCTTTCTTTTACGAGAGTAGAAATTGATCGTTCTCAGGTCAGAGCGAAAGTTCGACGGCACTCGAGAATATCCGTCGTCGCGACACTAACAATAAAACGGCGAGCGCGTCATTTGACAGTCCGAAGTCAAAAGCCGTAGGATACGAAGTCCTGGGAAGAGTCCTCAAGTGTTCGCGTTCGCTCGTCTTTCGCCCGATTTCCGAACACTCGAAAGGAGTAAGTAAGTGTTGCGGACAGTTAGAATCGAGTATTTGGACTCGACCGGCGGACTGTGTACTCGTATGTTTCCAATTTTATTGCCAGCCAGCTATGTTAATTGCGTCGGCGGCGCTCTGAGCGATTATTTTTTCTGCGCCTCAGTGCGGGGGAGGTGCGTCGACTATGATACCATCACCTTATTCAAGGACGAGTGTTCGCGGTTTAGTCATTCACTTCGCGAAGCGTATGATTCATTTCACCCTGGCGTGATCGGATCTTATCACACTTCAGCGTAATCGACTGTCCTCGTTCTTCTTTCATCGCCATGTACACCGATCGAAGAGAAGAGGAAAGGAGACTATCGAGGAGTGAAGTCAATAAATTACATTCCGACTTACACCCTTTTCATAATCGCCGGCGGTTGCGCGCCGTGTAAATAATTTCTGTTTACCCCGCATACAATTTTAACGGGCGTCGAGTGTTACATTTCGCCCTCGACGAAGCTCGTGCCGTTCCGAGCGAGGAAGATAAAGTGCGGGCACTGCGTTCGACGAACAGCCCCTATAAAAATCGCTCTTTACATCGCGCTCTTTCGAGAATCCGAGACAATAAAGATCGGGAAGGTCTTAATTGCCCCCTTTCGCCGACTTTCTCTCCTCGCATCGCGCGCGAGCCATAGACCGCTAAACGCATTATCTACTTGACACTGGACAGAGACGTCGCTCACCTTTTTACGACTTTCCGCAGAGTCGTAAAAGTCTCGCCGTCCGTCGAGCGTAAAAGCGTCGCTGGCCCAAGCGGGGAGAAATTTTCAAGTGCTGCGCACCGTCAGCGGGATAATGACGAGACAAAGAGTTCGCCTGGCGAGTGCTCGCTCGCCGAAACGAAAGTCGCCTCGTTACGGGGCTGAAAAAATATTTTCGTCCATCGAGCCCCGGCTAGCCGCGAATCGGCGTTCCGATATGCAAATTGGCGATCGCGGGAGCACGTACGCGAGCCAGAAGCTGCTAAAGTCGCGAGGATGACGACGGAGGAGAGAAGCCGAACGTCAACCGTCGCCGAAAAGGTGCACGCGACTGGCTACGA
Organism: Anoplius nigerrimus; assembly: GCA_914767735.1. Taxonomy (NCBI): domain Eukaryota; kingdom Metazoa; phylum Arthropoda; class Insecta; order Hymenoptera; family Pompilidae; genus Anoplius; species Anoplius nigerrimus. Next base: position 14,980,794 of record OU612078.1, read on the forward strand.
GTACTGACGAGTACTGACGAGAACAAAATGAGCCGTCGATCACGCTCGATACGCGGAACGAGTAAAAAAAACACGCCCGCTTTATGAATAAGACCTGCTACACCGTGACTAACCGGGCTACCTGTTATATCAAGGTCACGCGGAAGATTCAATATTGATTCAGAAAATATACCGAAATCAGTCAGTGAACGGGCCCGGGACAAGGGGGCTCGAACAATGTTTTTATTTAGTCTGGGATAAAAGCATTTAAAGGATCTGCGCCGTGTGTTACGCGATTAGGGACCTCGCGTAATAATGTTGAAATGTTTCGCCTGAGAATCGCAGGATTCCGCGGAAAAATGGATTTGCCTTGACGCGCGATAGCACCCTGCGCGCCGACGTTCATTTTAAAAATGTTTGGCGCGAGTCATGTTAAATATTATTGTTTCGGAAATCGCCGCTCCTGCGGGTAAGTTGTTCGTACTGTGAGTTTGACGCATTTCGTCGTGTGCGAAGCACAGCTTCCATAAGGTGAATGTAAGTAATACGTAATAGATGTGCAATCTACACTTCGGTCATGCGTAAGAACTTGAGAATAAATATGCATTATAAACTTACAAAATTACTGCTCGTTGTGTTGAATGAAGGTATATAGTACAACTTCTTGGAATGTTGATAAAATTTATGCAATACCAATCAAATGTTCGATTATACCGTTATGCACTGTGAAAGTGTATGGGATACACTGGGCGCCTCTTGTGCATGTGTTGATTTGACCCATATACAACTGTAATCTATTTGTAAGATTTTTATTATTGAAAGATTTTCACTACAATCCGTATATTGTTGTGAATAATAACTGTGGCTGCGCAAGTGGTGACTTCAATTGAACTTTGAATAAGAGGTAAGATTAATTATAGTTTATAGATGTTGTTAAGGCACATTCTGTCGTTGTTCCTGGAATCATTGGATATTCAAAATATTTTTAATAATAATATGTTTTCAAGATTATGCAATGCATAACGCACATGTGTTTCTACGTTTGTGCATATTTTCATTACAAATAAAAAAATACCGCGATATAAATGTTTTAAATGGAAATGAAGATATTAATATAGGTCAATCGCGACTAACAATGCCATCTAGCAGCAGACGTCAGGAAACTATCTTTCACTACCGGTAATATACGAAGGTGACCTTCAGAAGAAATCGTCTCCGCACATGGTATAAAACTACCTTACCAACCTTTCCTATCCTACAATCCTCTTTACCGACATACAATCGCTGTAACATCTACGTTACCGATGCAAAGTATACTTGAAAAATACCCAAAGCTCTTACCAAACAGTTCATAAAAAAAAGCAAGGGTATTCACAAACAATATTACTGAAACCCGCGCTATATCTCAAAACATTAATTTGCAATCGATAATAGCCCGAAAAAATGTCTGTTCCTTATATATAAATGCCTGACGATGCCTTGCATTTATATTATACATACATTGACATCTTGCAATGTTAAGCGGCAACAGGTGTCGCGAGATTTGACGAACGGTCAAAGTCTTCCCGATAAACGTCGCCAATAAAATTCGCAAGGGCAGCCGTGCGGCAGAAGAAGAGATACTTTTTTTGGTATCAGTTTCCCACTGGCCGCGCCAAGCAGATGGTACACGTCCGAAAGCTCGTAACGATACTCTGTCTTATAAACAGCGCGAGAGCCGGCAAAAATATTGTCCACTTCGTCCTATCGGCGGGAGAACGTACTCGAGTCGCGGAGATAGCCTAAACATCTTCGTCGGCGGAAGAAGGCGAAGGTGGGAGAAAGAGTTGAGATTTATAACTTCCGGTTCGGGCGAGGGAAGTTCCTGGAAGGTGGCGTCTCCTTCGCAATATAGATCTGCACTCTTTCGATAATCGATAAAAATCGCAGTTCAGATTCGACTGACGATTTATTTGTTTAACCGAATATTAATACGTGATTCAAAAAGGGCGCTATAAACGACTGACCAACATTCTGGCAATACGCTTGCGTACGATGCACGGTGAAAACCTAAATGCTAAGCGACGATCGCAAGTTTGAATCCGATCATCCGTTTCCACAACTTTGTGGAACCAATGTACTTTTCGTCAGTTCACTTAAAGCCTCAACTACTTTCAAAAGCCAGCGGAGCATGTGATTGTTGGCTTTGCCCGTTCGTTGATACTGGAAGCAAACGGTGTTCGCAATTGATCAACGGGTTTCTCTTTATTATCCTTTCGCGAAAATTAGCGTTCGATCAAAAGCGCATTGCGCGCGCAGCGACATTATCGAATCGTAATGCAAGCCGCGACGCGTTCACGATTTCTCGTTTCTATTCCGGTAGGCGCGCAGCTTTTAACAAACGGTCGTTAACGTTTAACGACGCCCGTTAAATCCTGAGGCGGCAAGATGGCCGCAGCTGCAACACTCTTCGTGCGTTCCAGTTGGAGCGAGCATGTCGGAGACTTCTCGACGTCAATACAACCTCTACTGGCTAACTTGCCGATGCAAATGACACTAGCGTCACAGTATAAACAATATATCGTAAAACCGAATATACAGACACTTGACAATTCAAATTAATATCAAGAAGATAAGATACTTGAAGACATTTTTTATATGTAACAAAATCCACGAAATCGCATATACATATTTATGAACACTTAGTTCGACTTTGTTGACAATTTGTGATTTGAACGGACAGCGTTTAAGAAGTTGATTGCCACATGCTTCATCGCGTATAAACGAAAGGTAACACGATATGAATCATCATCGGCGCATCAGGGCAAAGAGTCCGTATGTTGTTAAACAAACGTACTATTATAGACGCCGGATTGGGCATTCCAACGGTAGCCGACGCGATTCTGTCTGTCCGCGATGAAAAAAAGAAGCAGACCGTTGGAAAAAAAAAGTGGAAAAGAGTGAGGATGAAATCTCCGGAGAGGTCGTGTCAGAACAACCCCCTACGGTAGACGAGATCTAAACACTAAAACACTGGATTAAGTGGGGTACGCGCACGTTGCGTAAACAACTTTGTCCGACGGGGGCGGAAGACCGAAATGAAAGAAGGAGAGGGTGGGGAGGACGAACCAATGCTGGCGAGATAATGAAAAAAAATTTACAGGATGGACCTCTTTATCTTCGAAACCGCAGAATGCAGTAGTTCTGTGGATATGCGGTCTACTTCGTAAAACATCCTTGTCAATTGAAAAATTCCAGAGGCTTTACACTGAAAGACATGACACCCTAGACTAATTTCAATATTTCTGTAGGTATATTCAATTAAGAATATAATAAAGATCAGGATGATGAGCAAATTGAGAAATAGGGTACTAATAAACAGTCTATGTCATCAACTTCTGCTTTACTAACGATATTCTAAGGTCTTAACTCCTCCTAGTAATAACTTCTTCATTAAAATAATGAAAAAACATTGAGTGAAATCATGTAAGTACATAAATTAAGAAACTCTCTCATACCTATATGACTGCTCGCTCATGTTTCGTGCTAACCGAACAGTACCCGCGAAGGATTCGAAACGTTTAACTTAGGATCTAAAGATTGAGAAACGCATCTCGGACATAAAATTCCACCGCATCGTAACGTTACATGGCTCTCATAAGCGGCCGCGCCGCGAAATATCTCTACGTGCAACGCGCGATCTTGAAAGTTCGCACGCAGTTAGGACAGTCAAATTCGGCTAAACGCGCGCGCTAAGCGAAAAACATTGGATCCCGATAGAAACTTACGCTCCCATGTATGAAAGGAACCTGCCCGCTTTCCAAAATAGCCGCATGAACGGATAAACATGTCTTATTTTAAGAGTTACTAGAGCCTCTCTCTCATTCACACGCCGTTCCACCCCTTCCCTCTCTCTGTCCTTCCGTCTCATTCCGTGTTCCAGCATCGAGTACGGACTTACGCAAAAGAAACACTATCCAGACGCGGGTTGCGCCCGCAAACGACGGGCCGGCAGAAATACGGTGAAATGACGGTACTCGAGGAAAGCGGGCACGATGTCGGACAATTTACGTGTAGCCTTGCGACGGGGCCTGAATCACTGATTGGAGACGAGTCGAGGACGACCATTCCACCTTTCACGCTCCTACTCGATCCGTCTCAAGTGGTACAAACAGTCCACCCACTTTTGGAAACCGTGTAGTCAAATTAGGAAGCGACCTGGGTGGCGTTCGACGTACGGATCGACTTTGCCGAGCAATATGTAAGGGTATGTTGGCTAATTTTAACTTTAATTATCATCTAGTAAAGAAAAGTGTTCAATTGTACTAGAATTGAACTTCTTACTGTCGTATGTATGTTGTACTTAGGAATAATTCGGTTATTATGTGGGTTAAAGCTGGAGGATGGATAGAGTTACTAGAAAAATTGAAAGGGAAACAAACACAGAAGGTCGGCGTACAGGTGTATTCGAGGAACGGGTCAGCTTGTCGGGATAGGTGGGACTTGCAACAGAGAGATTGAATTTCACGATATGACGCTTGCGGGACTCAACACGCCGAGGATGGCAACCATGTGCTACCCTTTCAGGGTCTACGCGTCTCGAGCATGGCGGCAAATTCAGAGAATGACGAGAAGGAAGGATGGCAATCTCTTTACTTCCGCGTAATATCGCCACCTTTATCAGACAATTAACGAAGTGTCTCTACCAATTATTATATAAACGCGCCATTGACTATGCGTCATACACTATCCTTGAAACAATTAACGAAATATTACCAACACACGTGTTGGAACAATTCTTTATTTTCCACATTACTTAATTCCTTACCATGAAAACATCATCGTCAGTCGTGCACATTTGCCTGCCAAGCATAATAACAAAACTTTGGAAATGTCAATAAATAACCGCAGCATATACGATGTACATTATCATTTAGCACACAAAACCTCCCGCCGATTCCTAGTTGAAACCTTACCGAAAAATTGAACAACTCGCCGAAGTAATCTCCGACGACCCTGAACGGGGTCGGAAAATAACGACGTAGAGACAATGGGGACACGCGCTGGAGAAAGGAGTAGAAAAACATTAAGGGCGGAAGGATGTGCCAGGAACGTAGGGTTCGTAACGCGCGCCCACGATCAGCGGTATAAAATTACGGTATCGTGTAAACAGAGAATCTCGTCGGCACGTCTGATGGCCACGCCTGGGTGGCCGTCAGGACCGTCACGTGTTCTCCACAAGCAGTGTAGAGACTCCGAGTTTGAGCCTCTCTGCGCCCTGGCTCCTCGTGAAACATCGCGGAATAGTACAATGCCGCCCGCGAGAATCGGGACGAATGCCGGGATGCAAAGAGAGAACGACGAGCGAGGAGCTGCCTGCTAAAGGAATCCGCTTGCATATGCGCGACAGACTCGAATTTACACGCCATTAAGAGCCGTTCGCGATTTCAACCGCTCGCGCTCTGGCGTTTAAGCTTCTCGACGGTGCGATGGGAAAAGTCAAGTTTTCAGCGAGTGGCATCTATTGTCGTACTTTATCTTATGCAGGGTGTAAGACTGAATTTAACATTCATATATTCGATTAACCCATTAGCTACCACAACTCCCATTTGATGATTTTGGAATTTATATGATTATATCGTTACACAACGTCTTGTGCATACCTATATGAAACTTATGCGGCCAGAAATAAAAAAATAAAATTGGCAGTTAACGGGTTAAGTCCTATTTTCCGATTTTATATCTTCAATTGTAAGGTAAAAGATTTTGAATTTTACATTCAATAAAGGAGGTATCCGTTATGGATTGCTGAACTCTGAGATCATGGTTTTTGAATGCGGAAAGTGTAACTGAATGTGATATTGATATGTCAGGATAGAGGGGTGGTTTAGCTCGGGCATGAGTGGTTTCAATATTTTCAGACAATAGTTGCAACCTCTTCGTAGATGGTAACTAGAGTGGGGTACTTGTCGAGGATGCTCGCAGTGATAAAGTCTCGTGGCATAAGGGTTGAAAGTCAAGTGGCCATTTGCGACTGTCTCCTCTCTCCTCCGAGATGTCTCGTAGCCGAGTCTCGATACTGGTGGTGGTCTTCTGTTTACCGTTCTCTGACTCTAAGGCAGCTTTTGACAATTGCCACGACAAGAGTTTCGAGTGAAAGTAGTCGAAAGTACTTTGGGTCGCAGTCGTCTGAGTGGGCGTTGGTCGAATTCACCCTTGATACGATAGGAAATATTCGAATGTGTACAAAATTTTCAGATTGTCAGACTGGGTGAGGGATCTTTAATGTCGCCATTAAATTTCGAATAAATTGTGAGGACCACCCAAAGTAATCCGTATTTCTAGTCACATGTGCTCCCGTAGGAAAACCGCAGACCGGAACCAGATATTGCGGCTGGGCGCAACTTTTACAAATGTTTACGTCTGGCAGGGTGAGCCATTTTAATCGTTCGCGTCGATTCATTTCGAGAGCGTTAAACAGCCTGAAGGATCCGACTCATTTCAGGTACAATTTTATGAGAAAACGTGGCGAACATCATTGCTACAACGTTGCAAGACAATAAACAATGAACAGAAAAATGATATGCAGGTACTTTAATTCAGTTGCGAAGCATATGCAGTAAACTACGAGTTTCATTACGAGAACTTCAAACTTACATGTACGTACTTGTATATGTACACATAAACAAAACAATACAACCGCAGGCATGAGATTTCGTACATTTTTTAGGCCTGTAACAGTTTTGTCTCGAAGAAAGAGAAATTTGTGGCTCATATTTTTAAATTTATGCATCTGAGAAAATAATTTTGATTCAAAGTTCATCTGAGAGAATAACTAGAGAACGAATGTAGGCGGAGAAAGTTTCTGAGCATGAGCATGAACCTAGTAAGAATCGGTCTGGAGACAGAGACAAGATGGCCGTGTCGCTTCTCTTTCGTCGGGTCGTTCGTTGTAAGCCAAATAAACTCTTTGAGAGAGCACGGTCTAGAAGAAGAGCCATGGACGAATAATATAATGGAGAAGGATCCATAAGTGTCATTAAATTATCGCTTTAATGGTTACGTTTTCACAGCGTAAAGACAACTGTTAGACAAAACTGTTGTGGGTAATTTAACTTAGACCATGGTACGAGATCATTTCTACAAATTCGTCCAGATTTTCATTCTGAAGTAATGACAGCCTATTAAGACAATAACTTGTGCGTATGAATAGAAATACCAATGTTCAATCATTTCGACAGCTAATTTGACATAATTATGTATCAACTAATTCTTATATCTATCTAACGAACTACTTACGTTACTTCACAGCACAAAACTAAACAATTTATTCGACATTATTTGCATCGTCTATTTACATTTTAAGGATGTAGGTATACTTCTTCCCTATTGCACGTAAACACGTTCGAGAACAAAATAGGGCAACCCCATAAAAACGTCTATCGTCTAAATTTTCAACGCTGCACCGAAGCTTTGTACTTTCCGACGTCGAATAATGAAAAAGATTTGACTGTCCTTTACGACGCGAGTCTCGATGGCCGTATCGTAAATTCAGTTTGCCATGCGACGCACTATGCACGGGTAGGTTGGGACCGTAAAGAGGCCTGATAAGCACGATCCCGTCTCTTTCTTCTTCTCATCTGACACCCAGTCACGCGTCCTGGCGAATAAACACTGCGTCATCGGCGGTCGTAATTAACGAATTGACGGCCGATCAAGCGCAGATTGAGACCTGACCGAAGGGGACCTGATAAAGTCCTTTCTCCGACACTCTGTCTGCAGTCAAGCATGCAGCCGTCATTGCCCTTCCAATAACATTCTTCTACAATAAACGAGTGCATTTTTCAATACCTCGGTAAAGTTTGTTGCGTATTAAGTTATAAACGTTATCACGTCGATTACTGTTGAAATGAAAAGGACACCAGATTCTTAAATCAAGGAGTACGGATAAAGGATCTACTTTCTTAGAATTCTAACTCTGTGCATTAGTTCCCTGGAGCGTGTGAAACTTACGTAAGTTCGTTATAAGTACCTATATTATATTATAAATGGAGCAATTAAAGGAGAGTGAAATTTACTTAAGACTATTGTATAATCATCATATATAATATATAACTAAGTTCAGGCTATTATCTAGTTGCCGAAACGTCCCAAAAATATGTGTCTTGACAAATTATTTTTGTTATAAATATTAGGCCGCAATTTCGTGTCCTGCCCAAATGTGAATGCACTGGAAAAAGTTGACAAGTCGTATTCTTACAGTGGTCATTGTTAAAGGACCGCGAGATTTTCCGAACGGAAAGTGCGTACGTGTGACAACGTCGGATTTTTTTAATGGTAAGCTATCGCGAGGGCGGTGTTCCACGGTACGGGCGGAGCGAATAAACAGACCTAACATCTCGTTGGTCCACAGGTGGACCAATCTCTTCTCTTCGTCTATTTCACTCTCATGGAAATGGTCAAGTCCCAGTAAGAAATTGACACTTCCTCTATCGAACAGAATCTGAATCACTGATGCTTGCGTTCGCAAAGCCTAATTCGAACACCAACCAACCACTAAAAATAATATAGAACGACAAATAAAGAGTTACAACAAAATACTGATCTCTTAAACAAAAATCATTAAAACACCCCACCAATAGCATCGTCCACGTAACCATCAAACATTCCTCACAGACCCATAAGACGACCTTCGAAATCATAAAATACCCTTACCCTCTGTCAAAAGTAACCAGAAAATGTATCTACCGCGAAAGTGCATTTATTTCTCCGGAAGCATCGCCAGATTATTCTCACGGCCCGCGAATCTTAAGTTACCCACTGTCCGTCTGATCCAAATAATTAGCGGGGCGTCGTTAAGGTCAGTCACGTCGAGATTCCGAATGCCTCGAGTATCGACGAATTCGAGTTACGCAAGCGTTTTGCGCGCGGGAATATGAACCAGTTCCTCGTCCATATCCGCGTCAGCGTGGGCGAGAATCCTTCGATCCTCGACCGGCACCACTGAGACGACCGACACGCCTGCAAGCTTGCAGCCGGCCCTGCTATTGGCAGAGCGTGCGGAGCTTTCGGCAGTAGTGCGAGTCGAGGACCAATCGGACTGCTTCCTCGTCCTCCGGCCAGTCCACGCCCACGCTTCAGACCACGCCGATTCTCTTGTCACGCCGTCGCGAAGATCACGTCATCCGCGACGCTCTCAATCCTGAAACTGTACCAACTGCAGAGCTCTTGAACGCACCCGGGAGCCAGTCATCCGAAAACACTTAGCCAAGCGCATCATCGCGCCCGGGTTCACAAACGGTTCGCGAGCGTCGCGACGAGTCTAAATAATTGACCCCACCGGCGGCCGCGTACAAACAAATTGCGACTGGCCTCTCGCGGCATGGCCTCGTGGTCCTTCCATCCGGCTGATGCTGACCGACGGATCGCGTGAACTCTTCATCGACCATTTACGTCCAACTTTCATCTTCGGCGATTCATCGTTCCAGTTAAGCGAGAGTTCGCTGTCAAATCTGATCAGTTCGGGAAGGATTGGATTAGTCGTGCGGTAGGTTTTCGTCTCGGTGCTAATTGTTTGATACGTACCTACTGCCAAGTGACTTGTTCTCGGATGGAGTAGTCTGAAGGAAGTTCGAAGTTCAGCAATCTTGACGCTTGACAGAGTGACATTGACAGGAGCTCCTGGCGAGAGGTGAGACGTGCTATTATGATGTTTCCCACGGCGTGACGTTCACATCACCGATGGATCAGACAGTGACAGTGCAAAGCGCGCCACGACAGGAGAACGGTGCCCCGAGAGTGACCATGAAGAATGAATCGGAGAGTACGGCGCATCTTCAGGATCAGTCTGGGTTGACTCACGTCGGCAATACTGTCCTGCCGCGGGCGAATCTACCTATGACCGCGAACCTGTCCCAGGAGCAGAACCTGGACCCACTCATGTGCAGCCAGTCCAGCAGCGAAGTTCCACGGAAGCCTGGTGCCAGAAGACAGGAGAAACCACCTTACTCGTACATAGCGCTGATCGTCATGGCGATACAATCGAGTCCTGGCAAGCGACTCACTTTATCAGAGATCTACTCCTTCCTTCAGCAACGCTTCCCGTTCTTCCGCGGCGCTTATCAGGGCTGGAAGAATTCCGTGCGTCACAATCTCAGTCTGAACGAGTGCTTCATAAAACTTCCCAAAGGCCTGGGCAGACCCGGGAAAGGACATTACTGGACGATCGACCCGTCGACGGAGTACATGTTCGAGGAAGGCAGCTTCCGGCGAAGACCCCGAGGCTTCCGACGCAAGTGTCAAGCGCTGAAGCCTCAGTACCCGCAATACTTTGCCAGCACGGGACCCGTAGGCGTTCAAACTTCCGGATACGAGAATTTGGCGCCGGCTGGCATGGAGTACGCGAACGGTTATCAGAATCAGTATCAGAATTATCAGGAGTACGCGATGTACGGGCCTGGTGCATCGGCCGACTGGGCCTACTCGGAGAGTTACAAGGCACCTCCTATCGCGGAGGTCACCTACAAGACAACGGAGGTCACCTACAAGACTGGCGAACCTTCGGTGTACAGAAACGGCGAGCTGGTGGCCTTCAAGAGCGAGCCCGGCTACGGGAGCAGGACTCAGGATCAGCTGACGTACAGACCGACGGAGACCTATCAGGTGAAGGATCATCATCAGCAGCATCAGCAGCAGGACGCCGTTTACAAGGACGAGAGCATAATGGGTTACAAGTGCACGTCGAATTCGGCGACGAACAATCAGCCGGCCGGGCAGGATTATTATGTCGGGTACGCCGGGTTACCTGGGGTTAATGGTGTCGGTGCTAATGTCGGGGTCACCGCGGTCATGCAGAGTATTCAGGAGCATGCCGGGAACAGCAGTCCTGTCGGCAACGTCAGTTCCCCGCACAGCGGCTGTCAGACACCTGTCCCTGATCACGGTAAGTAATCGGTGTGCAATTTTAACACTATCGATTATGATTTCAGATTCTTCATTCTTAAACTTTGTATTTCGGTGTTGTGTTGTTTGGTAAAGTTGCTTTCGAGACAATATATTCCCACATTTAGTTTAGCATTATATTTGGAACGGTTTGACTATAATGGCCTTTAACAACTTAATTTATTTATTATTTTGCGAGATTCAATGTTAAATTAGTTATTTCTTCGCGGGACACATACATACAGTAACGAGTAATTTTAAGCTCATTAACAATTTGTACATAAAGCCTTGGCAGTTTCGCTGCTAACTCAATGCCAGAGATACGTTTGCGTAAGTTCCCTGAGAAAGGATCGTAACGGTAGGGTGAGGTCACGATGACAAAGAAAAAAGGAGGAAAACTGTTCGAGTATCGCGTTGACGCGAAGGTCAAGAGAGTCCTGCACGAGTTCGCGTAGGTCCTCCACGAGTGTAACGAGGACTTGCCCCCGACGTCATTCCACGGGGCCATCTGGAAAATCGGAGACAGTTTACGACCTTCTGGGCGCCGGGTCCTGTAATTCGAAACTGTCGACTACTCCTTTGCCCGTGTCCCTTCCTTGCATCTGTAATGTCCCGTCGCAGACGTCTAATCCTTCACTTACAATTTCCCACGTACTCCTCCGCCTCCTTTGGTCTTTCCATCAGTACGCAACTTGCGAACGATATCTCTCGCTATCAAGTTCCGTCTGCAGCGAAATATAGTGGTTGATATAATTGAACTCTAAATATTTGAGGGCATTTTGGCAAACCAACGAGAATAACGAAATCTCTCTCTTCACGAACGTATCAAACAATGCATTACGCTTTCTGGTTACTTATGGGTAAGACGATACCGATAACGTGGCCGGCAGTAAAGAGAAATGTTGCCGGGGCACATCGCGCTGAGACGAATATAGAGAGTAGTCGTTCGGTTGACAGGCCCTATTAGCTCGGTTGACATCCCTGTCACGCCCATGCAACTCGCGAGCTCGTAATTCGGAACTTGTAACATAACACGTGTAACGCGCCGCGACACGACGAAGAGACGTCTACGATGTTCCTCCCTCCGAATCTGATTTATCGTACGCCGTCTTCCGTTAACGGGAACGGAACGCGGACAGTCATCGTACTTCCGTTTACGTTCCATCCCGTCCGAAGGGTACGCGAGTTGAAAAGATTACGCGAAGAGTCCCGTCGGATCTCTTCATCATTCTTAAGCGGATCGATAAAGCCGATTACATCATACAAACAGAGCCGAAGTACATCAGCCTTCCAGCAGGCGTACTTCATTATCGAAAAATGTGGTATAACATCCTCCTCTTTTTTCACAACTCCGGCTTCCGTACGGCTCAAGTGCCGTCCGAAATCGTTTGTCGCGTAAATATTTGGAAAGATCGTCCAGCGCGATGTTCTTTAATTCGTCTGCATCCCGACCGTACGTATCCAGCGCCATAACTCGGCATCATCTCCTGCCAGCGCCGGCGTGCGCCAACGATTACCGAACTGAATCGGAATCGAGCACCGATTCCAGATTTGAACGCATCGCGCGAGAATCGTGCGAGACGAGCCCGATCTATTCCTTCTTTATCCCGATACAGTGCGGTGAACGTCGAGGGGCACATGAAACGCCTTCACCACCCACGCTCCCCTCCCCCCTCGCCTGGGGCCGCCGTTAGCCCCTCGTTTCCTTCCTTCAGTCAGCGAAGTGTAAACGAGATCAATTTGCAGACACCGCGGCAGGCTCCCGTTTTTCCTTTTTCTCTCCTTCTTCCTCCTCGCCTTCTTCTACTCGGGTCTCGGTGTATTTCTGGCGCGATCTCTTTACTCGCCGCACTATGGCCCGTTGTCTACCGCGCGCTCGAGAACGGATTCGGCATTCGAGCGGAAAATGCGGATCGACGGGCGTGACAGCTTTTGGCTTTCGCGCGAGACGTCACGTATCCTGACGATGGATGGGCATATGACGATATCGGCGTTCGATATCAAAGATTTCGACTCGACGGACGTAGACTCACGTGGCACCGTTCGACTTTCAGAGATGGTCACGGCGATGTAGCTAAAGTAGGGGGTTGTTGAAGCGAAGCTTGTCCTGGTCATGATAACGGTCTGTGGAAAGAAAGGAAATTGGCGCCAGTGACTCGGGTAAGAGTCTTCGGCTCCGGGACTGAGCGAATGAGAGAAAGGCAGAGTTAGGCGAGTGGACGGAACGCAGAGAGAGAGAGAGAGATTTCGAATGGCAGCGCTGCTACACCATAGGGCCACACACGACGCTCGCTTTTCAGACTACGGCTGCACTTCTGACGCTTCGGGATCGAGCCACGCGCCGTTAAAATCGCCATTGACACGACGAAAGGGAGAGTAGTAAAATAGGGTCCTGCTGCGCTGGTCGACCGCTTCGTAATTCGCAACCTTGTTGCGTGTCTATACTGTTACGCGGATAACGAACCATAGGAATTAGGAACATATCATTTTCATTAGTACTCATATTCGTAGTCTTAGGTACGTGTGGAACAGGGCCACAAGAAAAATCTGAAAAAAAAACTTGAATCATCGCGCTTAGAAACCTAGAGAACTGGGAATTAGAAGAGAGAAGTATAAATTTTGCGATAGTCTCATTTTTTCGTACGATTGCCAGAGGTCCGACAACAAGAGTGGAATAACGATGGAAAGGGGAGAAAAGTAGCCATAGGGAAAAAGAACGCGGAGAGAACGACGAAGTCGGGACACGAGTGAAGTGGTCACTTGAGAAGAAACTTCTCGAGAGCCGTGGGCGCTTCGAATTTATCGTACCTATACACAACGACTGATTTCTATCATAAGACCGTACTCTTCTTCCCCGTGACTTTATCCACTCGTGCATTGCGCTATGTGTGGCCTCAAGCGACGTAATCATTTCGAATAACCTCGTTCAGCGGCAAGCCGACCCTCGTCATTGATCAACGCCGTATCAAAATCCGATCTTTGATCCGTCTCGTCAGATCTTCTGTACCGAACCGTTGCTCTGTTTCAGGAATAAAGATGCAGTGCTCCAACTCGAGTTCCGGCACTTCCGGCGGCGCCCTGATCGACAGGAAGCCATCGTACTTCGGTCATCCCCCGGGTTCGGTAACCTTGAGCTCATTAAGTTCACTCGGCTCGTTGAACTTGAGCAACATCGGCGGCCTGAGTATATCGAACATACCGGGTGCAGTATCGTCGAACGTTCATCACACGCCCACGCCGCCGCCGACGTCGATGTACTACGATCAAATCAAGTATACAATGTGAAAAGTGATAGCGTCCCGCTGAGGGCGAACGAATGATGTAAAAAAATGCTAGTGTCCGGCCAAAGTGCGAGGACGAGCGACACTTCGAGTCCTTCGTTACTTCCGGCGGAAGAATCGAGAACGATCTATGCAAAATGCGCAGGACTGACTGTCAGATCGCGAGATCGATTCAAACTGCGGGATTTGAGGTCTGTCGACGGTTTGTGACCTAAATTGGGCTTGCGCGCAATTTGTAAAATCGAGGGAAGTGTTGAGCCTTCGTTGTCGATGGATTCAAATTGTAGACCGTCAGGCCGAGAAGTGCATGCAAAACTTTGTATTCGTCTTAACGAACAAGCATCTTGACTCGTCCTATATTTATATTTATGAGATATCGATTATTGTCGTTATTAATTTAAGCGATGCGCGGAAAGTGAGGTCTGTAGAATTAAATATCGTTTGCTACGAAGTCAGTGTTCTCATTTATTTACTCGCTCTCTTCGTTTATCCTGGGATGAGTGCGGTGGGTGAAAAATCGAGAGCCGCGAAAGGCATCGGATGACGTCAGTCGGGCAATTTCGTCAATTCCGTAAACGTAAATGACGCCACGTTCGGCCTGTATGTGTGCGGTATGTTGTATGCATTACGGATCCGATGGGAATATGACAGAAATCTCACGCAACGTCACGCCGATGGTTTTCCGGTTACGATAACTGTTTGTTGATAATCCAGATAAGTTTGCCCTGTCGGTTAGCCTGTCACGTCGGCGACTAATTCTGAGAAAGTTTGTCTCATCAGACAGTTTGGAGTCGTTGTTTCATCGTCCGACGATCCTCACTACACTTGTCGAATGCGATAAAGAACGCTGGCCATTCCCAACATTCATCGAACTTGAAGGAAACGATACGAGACTGGTTTTCACTGTAAATCTATCACATGCTACGTTACGACTACTCCTAGACAAATCCATAAATTCAAATAATTATGAGCAATGAAATTAATCAATTCAAATTCGGGTAAGTAGGCTACGGCAAAGCCGATTCGGTTCAGCGGGATGAAGTAGTGTAAAGGTAAGTGAACAATCTGGTCAAAAAACGAATGTCGGGAAATTTGAAAAATTATCCCTTGCATCCTTTGCGGCAGTAAACGAGATAACAGGATACTCAAGTGATAGCAACATGTTGCCACCAGATCCGATGCCGAATGCGCGTCGCGTTTATTGAAACAGCTTGTTGCCTAACCCTGTCGTAAAAGCGTCTAGGTACGTTCCCAATTGCCGGTGGTTTAAACTCGACAAGGACCTCCAGGAAACCACGAGTCGGGAGCACTTGTTTGAGTAATATGGAGTTTCCTCGGGATATCGGCTAATACCATGTGTTCAAACACCGTCCGCTACCAGAAGCGAGAGCGTTCCGATAAACTGTTCGGCACTAATTTTCGCAGAAACGGCACACAATTACCGCTAATGTCAGATCCTGAAATAGTGCTGACATCTGATTCCTGTTTCATCGTCGTGAGTGGTGACGGTTAAGAAGTTCCAGTTCGATTAATATGCATTTAAATTACTTATACATTATGACAAGGGCGTATGGACTGTGCCTCTTGAAAATTGTATAGGTATATCTATCGTTTTTACTGCGAGACGATCAACCAATAGACAAACAACGTAAACCCAATATTATTATTACTAAATTGTGGACGTAATAAAGATCTTAAATGAAACAAACATTTGTCACATGATATCAACTAACCACAATTATAAAATCGTTCTTTTTCAAGTACATATACAGTATACTTTTGGCTAACTGGCAAGTTAACTTAACAACAACCTTGCTTCTGCTTTTATTACGTTTACTTATTGTTCACGATCTCTATTCAATCAATTTCATAACGAAAGTCGTTCTCAACGTTTCGTGTCTGACACAACTATTACTACATATACTAAAACGGACCCGCGATTTGTTTTGGGTGGTGAAGGACACAGCAAATATAAGCGAAACGTTGGTGAACAAAGTCCTTCTTGTTCGACTGAATGTTCAATTTTGATATAATGACGACTCATCCTGACTACTCTGCAATCTACCGGAGTGCGCGTCAAGAAGACAGCGCAGTGTGAAAGAATAGTCTTTTCTCGGAGGTCGTCTGGAATGCGCTTCGGGCAGACGACGAATATGCACTATGTGCATGGGGTGTAAGAGAAATCACTCAACGACGCCGATGACAGCAAAATCACTATGCGGACCAGAGCATGCTTCTTCGATTTCGTCCTGAGTTCAGAATACAATATAATACTAGCTATTTGTTTCCGCCACGGCTGACACTGAATCTTATATTAGAAACAGTTCAAACTGCTTGAAAATTTAAAACACACATTATTCTTATTATTAAATTGACAAGTTTCTGACAAAAGACATGACGAAGAATGTAGTGCTAAAATAATGCTGAGTTAGATACAGCGTTAAACGAAATACTAAATTTAAGTTGTATCGATTGTTGGTTGCATGATATTAATTGAATTTGAGTTTTACCGGCAATATCGTATCAAAGATGTGAGCTTAAAAACATTTAACGTAACATCGAAATTTGAGGCTGCACGAACATCGATCCGCAACCAACGTAATTGAAAAGAAAGGGGTAGATATCGAATGGGGAGTTACAAACATTGGTATTCCACGAACTTGACGGTAGGTCAATTTTTAAAATAGCTGCGATCCAAAGAATTTGGAATACTGCATTATTTCAAGGTGCCACGACCGGGGAGCATCGAAGAAGCGGGTGAAAGGGAGAGGGAGAGAGAAAGAGTGAAAAATCTTTGAAGCGGTCGAGCGTGAGCGAGAGAGAAAATGAGGGAGGACGACCGAGGAGGAAGCTGGCAGAGGAAGAAAGGAACGGCTATGGAGGTGAGGAAGGGATAGAAAGAGAGAAACGAGAGGATGGGGTTCACTCTAAAATAATAAACTGTACGGCGATGCGAAGCTAGACGAACTCGAACCAAACGGTCTTGCGACTTACACTGTACAGACCCGAAGGTAAAAAAATCTCACGTCACGCTGACGGAGGAAAAAGAGGTTTCCGCTTTTCGCCATTTCGTCGATGTAAATAAAGAAATTCGGGCACCGATATCCGCAGATCATTTTATTCTAATAACGCGGTAAAAGATAAGACACCCGCTTGGGAAGTGTTTCTGCGACTATTACTGATGATGTGCAGAAACGGATTAAGCTTGTATGTAAATTTTACGATCTTTCTGTCATATCAGTTTGATCGAACACTGAAATTACAGTCTAATACACATGTACGTTAGTTTGTTTGCTGTACGACCAAAAAAAAAAGTGATCGGTTGCTCGTTGACGTTTAAAACCAATCAGAGTAACATTTATTGTCCTACTAATAATGTTACAAAGAATATATATTTGAAAAACGGATGTAATCTTTGTGGTATACGGGGAATATATTCTGTGTGTGTGTTGAGTGAGTACAAACGGTCAACAGTGAAATTCATATCCGTAACTTGGGGTAACGTTTATTTTTTACCCTATTTGCATTTATTTATACGGCGACGGGGGTGGGACATTGGTACGATAACGATTTTGATGGGTCTCGTGCCGCGGCTATTTAAACACCGACGATTTACAATGGCTGGATGTACATATATACGAATAAAGTGTAGAGTAAGCAATGTGAACAAATGTTTCAAATAGGATGTCGTTTAAAGGTCTTATTAGGACCCTCGAAGAACATACGTCTTGACGATGAGGTCAAAATAAATGAGACAAAAAGATGAACAGCTTCGTACAAAAAGTAAATTTGTGGAGGACAATATCTAATGCCGCATTGATTTCATCAGGTCTTCTGTCTTACTTCTCAATTTTGTACATAAAAATAATGCGATTAATATTTAGCGATTGTTCTTCGTTTCCAACTACAGTGTGTGTGTTTTTAGGTTATAGTAATTTACTGCATCACTTACTGCAAATCGGTAAAGGTAAAGAATCGCGGCCTCCTCACCGATTTGCATGAAACTTTGCAGGAACATCAATTTTTGCATAAAAATAAGATCTGTAAAAGCCAAAAAGCGCGCTCCCGTCTAATTAAAAAGTTATTAAGCGTCAAAGTTTATTGTAAAACCTGCCTTACCGGCACCGCGAACGCTATCTGCGCATGCGCACTGATGTCTGCGCATGCGCACGGACAAGTTTGCAGGTAGAGTGCGCGTATTTGAAATGAAAAAATATTGAATTGGCGAAGGCTAGGTGTGGGCAAGGCTTCCCTTTCATAATATTTAAGGGTTTTCAATCAAAAAATGGATTGAGAGTTGGTTTAGGTCTATATTTCTTTCAGCCAAATCTCACTTTTCATTTTATTTCTACGGCTAGGTGCGGGCAAGGCTTCCCTTACATAATATTTAAGGGTTTTCAATCAAAAAATGGGTTGAGAGTTGGTTTAGGTCTATATTTCTTTCAGCCAAATCTCACTTTTCGTTTTATTTCAATGGCTAGGTGTGGGCAAGGCTTCCCTTTCATAATATTTAAGGGTTTTCAATCAAAAAATGGATTGAGAGTTGGTTTAGGTCTATATTTCTTTCAGCCAAATCTCACTTTTCATTTTATTTCTACGGCTAGGTGCGGGCAAGGCTTCCCTTACATAATATTTAAGGGTTTTCAATCAAAAAATGGGTTGAGAGTTGGTTTAGGTCTATATTTCTTTCAGCCAAATCTCACTTTTCATTTTATTTCTACGGCTAGGTGCGGGCAAGGCTTCCCTTACATAATATTTAAGGGTTTTCAATCAAAAAATGGGTTGAGAGTTGGTTTAGGTCTATATTTCTTTCAGCCAAATCTCACTTTTCATTTAATTTCTACGGCTAGGTGCGGGCAAGGCTTCCCTTACATAATATTTAAGGGTTTTCAATCAAAAAATGGGTTGAGAGTTGGTTTAGGTCTATATTTCTTTCAGCCAAATCTCACTTTTCATTTTATTTCTACGGCTAGGTGCGGGCAAGGCTTCCCTTACATAATATTTAAGGGTTTTCAATCAAATAATGGTTTGAGAGTTGGTTCGGGTTTTATTTTAATAGCAAAAGTGCAGCAACATCATTTCTATCGACAAAAGCACTACAAAAAGGAAGCCTAGCCTACACCCAGCCCTTAAATAATACAAAAAGTAAGATTTGGCTGAAAGAAATCTAGACCTAAACCAACTTTCAAACCATTGTTTGATTGAAAACCCTTAAATATTATGGAAGGGAAGCCTTGCCCACACCTAGCCTTCGCCAATTCAATATCATTTCGTTTCAAATACGTGCACTCTACCTGCAAACTTGTTCGTGCGCATGCGCGGACGTCAGTGCGCATGCGCAGACATAAGTGCGCATGCGCTGGGATAGCATTCTTGCTGCCGGTAAGGCAGATTTTCTAATAAACTTTAACACTTAATAACTTTTTAATTAAGCGAGAGCGCGCTTTTTTGTTTTTACAGATCTTATTTTTATGCAAAAATGTACCATTATACGACGTTTCATGCAAATCGGTGAGGAGGCCGCGATTCTTTACCTTTACCCTGCAAATCAGTAAGGTTGCTATCGGTAAAATATTGGGTAAAGGTATAGAAAGGGGTACTCCTCACCGATTTGCATGAAACTTTGCAGAAACATCAATTTTTGCATAAAAATAAGATCTGTAAAAGCCAAAAAGTGCGGACTCGTCTAATTAAAAAGTTATTAAGCGTTAAAGTTTAGTTATAAAACCTGCCATACCGACAGCACGAACAACATCTGCATGCGCACTGATGTCTGCGCTTTTGATGATGGCTTTTACAGATCTTATTTTTATGCAAAAATTGATGTTTCGGCAAAGTTTCATGCAAATCGGTGATGAGTACCCCTTTCTATACCTTTACCCTTCGTTAACTTCTCTTTGGTTTAGTCAGTTAATATATAACCGTGTTGCTATCAAATCTAGCGTTGTATATTCCGTGAACTGAAATGCCGGCTTGGATCGCAGCAAGCATTGCTTAGAAGCATTTTACATTTTAAACTGTGAAAACTAAACCTATTATGAAACTATGGATTAACTTTCACGATCAAATTAAATGTGTGCAATGAAATGTCAGCGTATTGTGTTACATGAAAAATTAATACATGATGAACAAATACATATTGGAACAGAAATCTACTCACGGTCAGGTCGTAAACAGTCGTATTTGACAGTATTTTCGTAATTGTTGGTAAGTTTGCTTCACTGCAAAATTTAAGCACTGACGTCATGATGACAACTAATTAGTATAACGTATCACAGCACATTTGCAACGTCGCGATGTTGAACGATTGGGCATCCAACGTTGTTAACTGAACAATTTGAATATGACACATACATATTGTGTCGAATTATACCTGTTGTTCCGTCCTAATGTTCTGAGAAATTACCTATTCCAGTTTTATAACGCAATGAAGTAATATGAAATACTTATATTTTGTTAACAGTCCATGTATGAATGTTTTTTACTATGTAATAGTTTTTCAAACACATTTACTACACGTAAGTTTCTTGAACGTTCAACGCGTATTGTTTATTTTTAACATTAATTATTATGCATATTGGTATTTGAAAGTACATATTTTTTTCATTATGATTGACCTTGAACAAAACATGACAACCTATTTCTGAGCAAAATACAACAAAATCAAGCCAAAATGTGTATTTGGGAATATAGTTAATCAATACTTTTAACAATAGTTTTAATATGTATTTAAGTTGTAAAATTGCCATAGTCACATCTGATTTTGAACACAGAGGTTATTTTAGTATGATGAATTACAATTTCCACAGTGTGTTTGACCTGTTCGCATTTCTAGACATCCGATTTACTTCGATTTGGGGTTGAAAGTATAAAACGCAGCTCGAACGTTGGGTAAACCGGAAGTACTGTTCCACATCGATAAATCGCGATCCAATCGAGATAAGTCGAAGCAATTTGGTCGAGTTGACAAGATGGCGGCCCATTAAAGAGTTCACGTATGCGTATAGTTTTTGTGTGCAGTGATTCTGTGGTTTTTCCTTGTTGATAATTTGCTACGCTTTAACATGGGGTTAGTATTAGTTACAACAAATCATTATTTATTAAGTTAACACTAATTAGAACCAGAAAAATGTAGTAAAAGGTCCCGCGTTAGGTATCCTGTTTACATGGTGCACTTCTATAAGATTCTGTTTATTTCCGGGACCTATTCTGTGCGTCTTTGAAGAATCCTTCGTGTTTGTTACATTACGTAAACAGCACTAAACTACTTCCCAGAATAATTAAGTTTGCAAGCGAATATGTATTATTGGCCATTTAACAATAACCTAACTTCATCCATCTCAACCTCCTTGACAGACTGTGCTGATGATCGAGACCGTGCGATATTTACTTAATAGTATTTCGTAGAAAATTGTATTTAATGCTACTGCTGACACATTTTGATACTAAGAGGATGTGTTAATTGTTTACATTCGAATTGTTTACCTTCTTGAGACATTACATCACTTCTGTGTAATAGTCAATATTGCCACTGTAGCTTTGTTTTCTTTTTGATTGTAGTACATCAGATTTGGAAGGTTTGGAATCTAAAAGAGACTTAGTTGCTTTAGATTCTGAATCCGACATGTTAGCTGACCAAAGAAAAAAGAAAAAAAGAAAACATAAACATCATAAACATAAAAAGGATAAAATTATTGAACGCGATGATGGTCGGTTAGATCGGCAAGAGAGGTAATACTAACAATTTTGGTTATATGAAGTTAGGATTTGTTTTGCACAATGGAATAATATTCAAATTAATTTTCTAGGAAAAAACACAAAAAGCATAAGAGACCCAAGAAAGAAAGGGGCGTAGAAAATGGTTCATTAGATGAGAAAGTATCATCACGCACAATTCATAAAGAGACAGGTGTAAATGGTAAAGTAAAAAATTCATTGCTGGATGTTGTTTCAACAGAGGAAAGTGATGATGAGAAGTTAGTTGACCTAGATTCAGATGAGGTAGATTGTACCATTATCGAAGACGACATTGACTTAGAAGAGTTAATGAAACAAAAAGTATGTGCATGATATATTCAATTATTGCTTATAATATATGAGAAATATAGTTAACATAATGTTATACATTTTAGGAGCGACTACAAGCATGTTTAGTGCAGTATCTTTCTGACGAATCTGATAAAGATGACAAAGAACCCGAACAAGAGAAAGTAAAAGCCTCAGAAACACCAGATGTAATACTCGTAGAAGATGATAGTGAGAATGAGAGTGTACCACATAAAAAACGACCGAGAAGTAAGTCAGGAAGCAGAGAACGTAAAAAGATTTTGAAGCCTGAAAGACGTGTTGTAGTTGAGACAAACAGAGATCGGAAATCTCGTGAGGATCACAGAGACAAGAGAAGGGAGCCAGACCGAAGGCGAGAAGAAAAAGGGCGTCCGAGGGAAGAAACAAAACGAGAGGATGTTAGAAGAGATGACAGGCAATCACGAAAGACCACAGATAGGCATAAGGAAGATAGTCGCAAGGAAGATAGCAGACGACGGCCAGATGAAGATAAACGTAAGGACACGAGCAAACGGGATGACATACGCAAACGAGAGCAGGATAGACGGTATGTTAGATTTTCCTGTTCGTATTTTATATTATGCCAATAATTTAGGTATCAACTAATGCGTTGTTGTGATATTTAGTGAGGACGACCGGAAACGAGAGTCGGACCGCCATAATTCTAGTTCGCATAATGATTCAAGATCGGGCGAGAATAAATCTCAAGCAAAGCACATTAGTGGAAGACGAGACAGCCGAGACAGGATAGAGTGCCGGGATAGACAAAATAGTCGGGACAGACACGCTAGTAGGGACCGTCACCTTAGCCGCGATCGACATTTAAGTCATGATCGTCGGAGTCGAGACAGACCACCCAGTAAGGATGGTCATTTGAGTCGTGACAAAAGAGATAGTAGAGAGCGTCATGGAAGTCGCGATCGCCACGGGAATAGACAAAGTAGTCGCGATCGAACAGACATACGTGATCGACGGGATAGTCGAAATCGTGATAGGCTTCGCGATCGATCCAGAAGTGCCAGAAGATCGCGAAGCCCTGTTAGGAGTAGAATGGATAGGGAACGCAACGATCGTTACAAAAGGTCTAGATCTATGTCCCGTGGTCGGAGAGATCGGGATAAACATATGAGAGACCATGACAGAGATCGGGATAAAAACACAAAGAGAGAAAGGAATGATAAGTACAAAGACTCTCTGTCCGAAGGGTTGAAGGTAGAAAGATCGGAAAGTTCCAGCGAAGAAGAAATCAGAGACATCGATATCGAGGAAGAAGAAGATGAAGAAGCTATTATCGAACGCCGTAGAAAACAACGTGAAGAACTGCTCAAAGTACGTCTTTCTAATAATTCGACGATTTATTTTATTTGCTCGAGTCATACCTCAGTATCAAGATTGCGTGTTAATGTTGATCATATTTACTGTCTTTACAGAGGTTAGGTGGACCAAACGAGGACTCAAATATGTCAGCTGATGTAAATGCTGTTTCGGGTACACCGCCCTCAGAGAGTCATTCAAATGTATCACAAAAATCCATTGAAATACCATCTAATAATAATGAATCAAATTCCGAAAGTCATACACCGCCGTTGCCTGAAAAACCAAAATCACCGCAGCCAATGAAGAAACGAAAGTCTAGGTTTGAAGATGCACCCCCTGAAGAACCCGAAAAATGTGACGATCTAAAAATATCAGAGAAAATTAAGCTAGAGGAGAAGCAAAATGCAAAGAAGCCTAACGAATGGGACATGTTTGCGGAGGCTGATAACATTGGGGACTTTAATGTAAGTTTGACTGCTATGTATTTTTCGTTGTTGGTGTCGTTTATTTTACACATAATTTTGATGTGTAGAGCCCTACGGTAGAAGGAAAACGCCAAGGTGGTCCGGATAATCCAAGTTTAACAGATAATTGGGATGATGCAGAAGGATATTACAGGTAATTGTTTTTTCTTTCATTTTTTGAACTTTACAGAACTGATAATTTGTAAGTCATATAATTTACATATTGTGTAAATGTATTGCAGAGTGCGTGTTGGAGAAACGCTGGATTCTCGATACGTAGTATACGGATACACAGGACAAGGTGTTTTTAGCAACGTAGTGAGAGCCAGGGACAGTGCAAGGGGTAATTTAGATGTCGCCGTGAAAATTATAAGAAATCACGAAATAATGTGAGTACTGTGTTTATACTTTTAGGTTTTGTTTTCCAGTATGTGCAAAATTTACACTTTTCTGTCTCGACGTTTTCAGGCACCGGACCGGCCTCAAAGAATTAGAAATATTGCGAAAACTTAACGATGCAGATCCAGAGGATAGATTTCATTGTTTACGATTATTTAGACATTTCTTTCACAAGAATCATCTGTGTATGGTTTTTGAACCTTTAGCTATGAATTTAAGAGAGGTATGTGTATTTAATAGTTTTGGATTCTAGATATGTTTTTTTGGTTCAAGTATAACTTAAAATATCATGTTTCTGTTACTCAGGTGTTGAAAAAATATGGTAAAGATGTCGGCTTACATGTAAAAGCGGTAAGGTCATATACACAGCAACTTTTCCTCGCGCTCAAACTGTTGAAACGAGCGAATATTCTACATGCTGATATCAAACCAGATAATATTCTAGTCAGTGAAAGCAAGTTAGTACTAAAACTTTGCGATTTTGGTTCGGCGTCCCATGCTCATGAGAATGAAATAACGCCCTATTTAGTATCACGATTTTATCGTGCACCAGAAATTAGTAAGTATTCCATATTTTTTTTTGTTTTATATTTACGTGTGTGCACATTTTATATATAGTTTCGTACTCAATTTTATTTACAAAGATATAAACATAGAGTGAGTCACAAAGAATGATTTCTATCTATTGAACGAAATTATGCATATAGCAAATTTGAATAATTCTCTAAAGGTCATTAAATGATAGATCAAGTCTTAAATTTATTTGACGAGAAGTTACAATTTTACCTATCGCCGTGCGGATCTAAATATTATTTCTACATAGTAGCTGTAAGAAGTTGATCACACCCACGTTGGAAACACTTCTACTAGAGAGATATTATATTTAATACCTTGTTCCACAAGTAACATTGCCATTTTCTAGTTCTTGGTATACCATATGATTTTGGCATTGACATGTGGTCAGTGGGATGCACCATATATGAGCTGTACACGGGAAAAATAATGTTTTCGGGCAAAACGAACAATCAAATGTTGAAGTTCTTCATGGACCTAAAAGGCAAGATGCCTAATAAGCTGATTAGAAAGGGAACATTCAAGGACCAACATTTTGACACTAACTGCAATTTCCTCTATCACGAAGTCGATAAAGTGACGGAACGGGTAAGTCACCAATTCACAGTTTTTTTCCAATCACCGTCTTCCACTTTCGTGGTAAGTGATACAGTCCCGCTAACTCATTATATACTTATGAAGTGTTGAAAACATATTGAGATTACATATAGAACTGACACGGAATTTGTATGATAAGATAGAGTTCCATGTAGCTAATCAAAATTATATGGGATGAATTCTAATACTCGCACTTTTAGGAGAAAGTTGTTGTCATGTCGACGCTGCCAGCAACCCGCGACCTTAATGCGGAATTAGGTGGAAACTCTTTACCTCCTGAGCAAAATCGAAAGGTTGGACAGCTGAAGGACTTGTTGGAACGAACGTTAATGTTGGATGCGGGGAAAAGGATCACCGTAAACCATGCCTTGGCTCACCCGTTTATTCAAGAAAAGATTTAGGTAACCCTGTCCCAGGGTCCTTCTACATCGGAGAATTCATTGACGTAACTTTGTGAAATGTTTGAACCGACACCGCTAACGACACTGCATATACTGTGAAATGCCGCAGTTTACTAACACATGAGCGGTGCCTCATTTTTAAGGAAATATCTGTGTCCGTTTCGGCAGAAAGAGGCAACACGTAATTCATATTAGCACTCGTTTCGTCTTGTCATGGAAAGTGGCCGCAAGATGGATATTAAAACCTAGAGAACGTTGTACTCTATCAATCTGAAATATTATATTATTTAATTAGCAGTAACTATTGCAGGTCAATAGAGTGCAATATTTTTATATGACATATGAACGATGTGGATAAACGATAAATGCCAAATTACGTCAGCTCATAATATATTATTGCAGGTTAAAATGACGTAGTGTCTTACAGCTTAGTATTTTCCCAATGTAAATTCCTTGATCGAGGCAGCGAATGGTCTGAGATAGTATAAACCAAAGCAATAGTCTGGCGTAACACGGCTGGACAATGGGAGGATTGCTGACTTGATCTATAATGTTCTTGTGTACCGTCGACGAAACGAACTGAGAAAAAAAGCAACCGCCTCTTTCAGCACGAATCGGCCATTGATACTTAGCATAATGTTGGTACATAGTATTTTTCATTTCTCACTTTTTCGATTTAAAGAACACAACTTCCTTGCAGATTATGTCTTTGATAAATTATAATGCTATAGATCATATTAATTATGCGTTACGTATTTTGAGGCAAGAACTTCGTATTTACGAGATTGTAAGACTCTTATGAATCTATTTGCACGATTCACAAACGGTCCTTTTTATTAATTTATGTCGGCGACACAAACGCACGACATTGGCTTTAGAAGCCCGGCGGCGAGGAGACTTGGTGTACTAATTGAGAAAAAAAAAATTGTATAGTAAGTAGGCCAGCTATTGAAATAAAACGACACGTGCTTGACAGAAATAGAAGAGAGCCCTACATTTTATATTCTCAGATGTGCGGGTGAACTCTACCTGGAGCATTTACAGCACATATCTCTATATGTACACATTACCAGGACGTTTTCATGGTTGTAACTCGTGAAATTTGACAACAACAGGAATAGATTTAAATACATGTGTCATACAATACTGCAAAAACATGTTTCTACATGATATGTTAACATATACAATCATTATTTACAAACACGTTTGTGAGGGTAGTGACACAATTTTACATACGATAATAATTATATAGCCATTGGTGTAAAGATTATAATAAGAAAATGAAAGTGTATATATTTGCATTGAAAACAAAACAATTGAAGTTCGCAATTTGATCTAACACGTAATAATCAATAAAATTATACGGCTGTTTAAAAATATACAACATGGGAAGACGTTTTACATCATTTTTCTGTAAATGACTCTATATTCTTTCTGTGAAGGTTATATGATATCGTCTGATGCAATGCGTTACAAAAGACTTTTCAATACCGACTACGTATAAGAAAGATTTTTAATTTTAGCGAAAATTAATGATTGTCCTACTATTTGATTATTCATAATTGTAATATAGAACAAAGCATCAGTGCTGTTTTGAATGGTTCATGGTATGTTACACTCGTCGTGGCAAAATTGTACGAGACTGCTTATGTTTCAGATCAATCTTCGATTCAATTCATCGTTAAGTGCGAGCGGACCTTTCAAGGGCCTTAAGCGCTGATCACGTTGCAAGGTATTCATGGGGGACTGCCTTATGGGATATTTAGCATATCCATTTTCGATACATGTCATGTACATAGCAAATTTCAGCTAATAGTATTTTCAATCATAGTTGTATCATGTAACTCATGTTTCAGTAAGCTGCTTTCGATTACCATTATTGTCCATTAGTACAAAACTCATAACATATTTCTGCGATTTCATAGAGATTCTAAATATGCTCCTAACGGATTATTATCGAACATGCGAATTTAATCTTAGATTAAAGTGCGCTAATACGATTACATAAATAATTCGGCATTGCAACGCATGATTACACAGTTTTCTAAGACTCAAAACAATTTGATAGTATACTCAATTGTAAAGTTAAATATGAATGGGGAAATAGATGTTTTGGAAACGTAACAAAACAGAAGTTAAAAAGAATACCCCCAACATGAAACTAATCTGTGCTTTTCTAATTGGCAATTTGGTAATGTTTCACTTGTAGCCCTCCCTGTGAGGAGGGGAGGCAGTGGAAGGGATGATGAATGCAATTGGTGAAATGGCATGATGATGGTGATGATGATGATGAAGGAAATGGGCGAGAACTCTCCCCTTACAACTTAACGCCTCAATAAACAAGAAGCAGAGTCACTGTGCAGATTAGCGAACATGTAACTATTTCGTCACAGCTGAAAGGTTTGTCTTATCAAAGTTAAAGGTCTGATCGAAACCGTAAGTATGTAAGCAGGTAAGGTACACACAGATCATAACTGAGGACAAAGTAAACCTAAAACTTCTTTCAAAATTAAGTTTTTTAATACCGGTGTTGGAAAATGTTTCTTTTGACTTGTAGGTAATTTAAACGAAAGTTTGTAAACCTGTGCTAAGTGTAGGTAGTAGAAATTTTTAGTCATACACTAATTTATCTGAATGTAAGTTTTCAGATAATTATGGATGCTGATTTGAATGCAAACGGAAACTGTATCACTGAATGCCGAGGAATCATTAAACAGTGTAATTTATTATCGCGCCCGTACTGTGTGAAAGCAGCTGTTTACTTTAAATAAATCCAATAGAATATAGCAATATCGAATTAATTGACAATCCTACTTATGTTACGTATTTACTATACAGTAGTTTATCATTCATTTCTTTCTTGCATGGTTATTAGCAGGAATATGATAGTCATAAATAAAAACACATTGTTATGTCAGAACTGATTGTATTTAAGAAAACAGTTGACAGAATTTAAATGCTGTAAGGAATTGCATGAAATCTATTATCGAAACATTAAGTCACATTAAAAGTAAATCTTCTGTTAACAGTAACAAGTATACAAAAAATGCGCATTACGCATTTTTACATCACAGAAAGCTGTTTCAAAATTTGCATGGATTACAAATTTTGCACGTTGAACATAAATTGCGTACCAATCCGCAAGAACGCTATATTCAAAATAAGTACTGGTAATAAATCATTTTAATAAAGGAAAGCATTGTTGCTACTTTGGTAACGACTTAGTCCCGCTCTGGGTAATATTGAACTAACATCTTGGCCAAATCTTGCGCCAGTTCCATCGACGATGCGCATAGAACTCGTCTGCTCAGAACGTCAAAGGGTCCACCTATTGAATGCGCAGAAAGAATCAGTCATATTGGGCATTATCATATTGCCCAGGCAACCTGCTATAACACGTAAACGAAATATTTCCTTACCAGCCGGATCTATACAAACGCCACCTGCTTCTCGAATAATGAGATCGCCAGCAGCGATGTCCCATGCGTGAATTCCAAACTCGAAGCAAGCATCAGCTCCACCAAGTGCAACCATACTCATGTTTAAAGCAGCTGATCCCAGCGTTCGGATACTGTACAAGAAACATCGTTTGCATACACCTTTCGAAGCCAGTCTGTTAAACAAGTCATCAAAAAATGAACTAACCCGTGAACCTTTGGCGTTAAGTTGCGTATGTTCTCCATGACGACTTCCATTTTATTTGGGTCTCTGCTGGTGCCGAACTCTATCATTAACAGAGCCTTGTTTAACTCTGTAAGGAAAACGTGAATTTATCCATGGAATATTCTATTTGGACTTTTATAGTTTAAATCGGCAAATATTTATAATTAAGATACCTTTTGTGCCGGATACGCTAATGGGTGCTCCGTTCAAAAATGCGCCTTGGCCTCTCCGAGCCGTAAATAGCTGACCAATAATTGGATTGTATACGACACCGATTTCAGTGACCTTTCCAATGAGCAAAGCCACGGATATGCACGTGTGCGGCAAGCCGTGAACGAAATTCATTGTTCCATCGATTGGATCTATGATCCATGTTGGAGCATCTGTTAATTCGACTTTTGTACCCATACTTGTTGCCTCTTCTCCGATGAACCTATAACGTATATGCATGTTTGTATGATCAACGATAAGTAAAGCCAAATAACTCGTAATTCGCATAAGTTTATTATCGTTAATTCAAACAATGAGACTAGCGACAAATAACTGTCGTGTTCTGTATTAATATGAGTGTGCTGAATAATTTATCCATACGCATAGCATACAATGCAGTTTGCTAAAAGTGATGTCATGAACGTTTTACTGACGTTTACAAAGTATTAAAAACAAAGTATTCAATTTATTGATGTAAACTGAATTCGAATCGGTCTGGGTTCATGCGTTACACACGATTCAAATATTACGATTCATTACTCGCAATGGAAAGTTCCATTGTGTGTTCTCCATCACTATATGGGATGATGTGCATCGTCGATTGATGGAAAGAAATGATGGGAATTAATAGGTTGCGCATTTATTAAAAGCATTAGCGCGTTCTAACCATTTGTGACGTCATTGTCAACTTACTTATGATCAGGAAATTTTGAAGATATCCCATCTATGAGTAAACTTTCCACTTTTTGGTCCCATACAGTAACTAAATCGACGTCGCATGATTTTACCTTCGTTCCCTTGTCGTGCTGATCTATTTTCTCTCGAACTATCTGTAAAATAGCTTTCCGATTGCGGACTGAGTCATTACCTAAACAACTGATATTAATTGCGAAAACACTGCCGAAGCATTCAGAAATGTTCTTCGTGACCCAAGCAAAATTTAACGTTGTGCCTATTAAAAATATTTACTATTACACACTAATCTCCATCATGACGCAGCGGAAATAGGCTGCACCGTATCACGGGATAAGAACATGATCTCTATAGGACGATATTGCAACTAATTAAAAAATAGCCATTATCATCTTGACATCGATATTCATCTCTGATAATAGAAAACAATCTTTACCCTGCAATACGGACACGTGCTAAAGCAGCGCATCGATTCATTTTTCGGAAGCCGGAAGAATGCAACTGCAGTCAAAGTAACTACGAAACGATTCAAATCCCGATACACGTTACATCCCACCGCAACAGATTTAAAACCTGCATTCTATTCGTACGATACTGCGCAGAATAATATCGTGAAAACAAACATGCATAGCCGCGAGGCTATGACATCGCGTAACGCAGAAATCAAGGGGCCCTCCTGTGCTGTAAAATGAAAATCATTGGAACGTAAAGCAGAGCAACCGACACGTGAAATCGATATAAGCGCGCTGTGAGGCCTCTTGTCCCGCCAGTTCCAAGATTAGCTTTACGCATCGTGCACGCCTCCGTTCCGTCTTTTAGAGCGACTCATCTCCAAAAGTAGCAAACTCACCGAACCCGCCTGCTTGACAAGCCGTAGTATCTCCAGATAATACTCGTCGACGTTCGACATAGTTTCAATTGGCGTGTGTCCCTTCGTCGCGTGAAGAATGAAGGCGTGCGTGAAGCGGAACTCTCAAAATCTCGTCATAACCGGCCGAAAATGAGAGGAGGACCGCCAATGGCTTCGCTGACTGAACTGACTGACGTAATGAGCTGTCAGCTGATCGTGAGCGGCTCCTCCTCTTCCTCTTTCTCCACCCTTTCCCCCTACCCCGCTCCCACCTTCCGTCCCGACAAGCGAGAATCGCACGCACGCGCGCGAATCTCCGAACGATTTCGGCGCCGGGCGAGTATTGGCGCGACATAAAATTTTGGGATTTTTTTTACGTCTTGATTTCCAGGGGCCGCAGTGCGAAAGTTCATTTTGACGGCGAGACGGATGCTTGTCTAGTTCAGATTGATTTGCCCGGATGACGGTATAATGTTGGACGAGTGTGCGAATCAGTGTTGGTGTGTGATGGAGGAAGGAAGGATTAGTGATGCGAATGTATTCAGTGTTTGCTTGGAATTGTTTGCGGAACTTTTTCAAGTCCCTGTAATTAATGGTGTTGTAGAATTGGGTAGTGTAGAGTACTATGCTTCGGATAAAGATAAACGTGTGGAAAGATACCGTTTAACGATAATATCGCCCTTGTGAACCATACGATTGTTCACTTGCGTTTTACGCAATTGTATGTACGCTACTCAGGTAATAAAACTTGAAATAAAAAAAAAACGTGTAACTGAAAGAAGCGGATGAAGGAGAAAGGATTCAATATCAGCATCGAATTGATCGTTTAACAGAACGATAATAATTATGGCTTCAACATATATATATATATATGTATGTATGTATGTATGTACATATACATGGCTCTTCTTTTCTTAATATGTATATATATAGCGTAATATATTTATATACTTTTATTATCACACCTAAAGTTAATTTGTTCCGCGAGGAATGATATGTATTAGACGTGTCCCGAGGGAGCACGAGGCAACGTTTGTTTTGGCTCACTTTCATCGTTTTCCCTTTAATTATTCACTTTCTCATAAAGTACACAAAATACATAGCAGCTTTTTCTTAACACATGCGTTATGCGATAGTGCGTTAACGTCGCTCATTCATTTGCTTCACCGAAGGACTCTTCGCAAAAAAAAAAGAAGAAGTGACCAAGCTGAATGGGAATGGAAAGTATAAATAAACGTTCCGTCGTTGTACGATACTATCTTCCTGAAGTCGTTTAAAGCGTTTGAGGTTCGCACCCACGCTTTTAAACGTCTTAATCCTTAACCGAACTCTACGATTTCGGAGGCCATTTTACGTATACGTTTACATAAGTAACTCTCGTTTCTAAATGCGTACACGCATTGTGCTGCGTTTTCTCTAACCACGGAATGTCGTACTTTCAAAAACACTTTCAGTCGTTGAACGACGATCATTGTAGCGTGCCGTATCTTCCTTCTTGCTCATTGCTACGGCACGATATACGGCAGAAACAATACAATGACCAACACAATTACCTAAGCACTCCAACGTGTTTTGTGAATTAGCGAATGCCCAATCACGAAGCGACGCCTTAAGGACACGTTATACTCTGCATCCGTTACGCTGATATTAGATATTTTTTTCCTTTTTATTGTAAAGCACAAACGGTCCGAAAATACGGAACATCTTTAAAACACGCATCGAAGATCTTTGATAACATGGATAGAACTTTTTTTTAATCCGGAACCTAAACGCCAGCGCCGAGCGAACAATTCTTAGACCGTGGCTTTGTATACATCTCTTTATGCGTATATATTGCTTCTGCATTCTTTTGTAAGAACGGTGCCAACGTTTGTTCGGAATACTGCAACAAACCATTGTTCACTCAACCCGAGGCGGTTAAATTGCCATCACTTTCAGCTTCAGCGATTATAACGAATTAATCATCTATCGAGATTCGATATCTTGTACATTCAAGATATCTCATAATGGTTCTTAGACATTCGAAATGGAGCAACATGTCAACGGTAAATAACTTTCTCACTATTTATCTGTCTTTCGATTTCACTTTTTCATCCTTCCTCACCCCTGCCACTTTCTCCTACACATAACATGTCTACCATTGCCATCTCATAATCCATACATCTCGGTGAACGGCAGTAATTTTCGGAACGGCGCATATGCAATCGTGGAACGCACGATCGGCAATAAATAAATTGTCCAGGGATCGAGAGAGATCATGAAACGCTTCCGGTTGGTTCCAACAAAGTAACAATGTACACCCTCCACCAAGTGGGATTAAGTTAAACGTCTAACCGGACGCACTGTGAAATTCGACCCGACGGATTATATTGTTGCAACATAGTGAAATAAATAACGGCGGCGCGAAAGGAATATAAAAAAACAGTTTCAACGAAAGTAACAACAGTCGAGAATTCTCGGCATCCGAGCCAGCGGTCTCGGAACGGTGCTTCGCTAGCGACTCTTCTTGGCACCGCGGAGGGAGTTACTTCCGGTTCCACTCAATGGTAACCGTGAACCGGAAGTGCTTCCCTTACAGCACAACATCTCAAGTGTTTTCAATTCGTTCCCTCTACGATAAAGGTTCTCTGCGCAAATTCGAAGACGACGAAATCGCGGCAAGAATCCTTTTAGACCTGCGGCCTCAGCTGGAAGAGGGCGTCGACGATGGTGTCGTCGGCCAGTGTCGATATATCGCCCACGTTCCTGTCGCCTGCCGCGATTTTCCTCAATATACGCCTCATTATCTTGCCGGACCTGGTCTTCGGCAGGCCAGGTGCGTGTTGTATCACGTCCGGCTGGGCGAACGGGCCAATTCTTTCTCTTACTGTGCACATATAATTTCAATCGTTATTCGGAATGTTAATGTGTATGTATTTTAATTAGAAATGGTGGGACGGAAGTTGCAAAAATGTTATCCGTGCAGATTGTTTTTCGTAAGTCATTGCAATCTTTGGATGCAGTAGTCGAATATACCTTTCTTCTTGAGCTCGTCCTGCAGCTTCTTGTCGAAAGACCTGCCTTCGTTGGGAGTGACGAAACAGTAGAGACACTGTCCTTTCACAGCGTGCGGTTTGCTAACGACAGCCGCTTCTGCGACCCCGGCGTGTTCGGCCAGGACACTTTCCACTTCGGCGGTTGACATGAGATGGCCGGAAACGTTCAACATGTCGTCGATTCGACCGGTGATCCATAGGTAGCCATCAGCATCACGTCTAGCACCTGTTCAACAAAATCGTACCTCAGACATTGTGATATCGAACAGAATATTCGAATATCGACACATTATATATTGGTAGTCAGTTGTCTACCTATGGCATTACGGTCAATGGAGATCAAACAAATGTAACCCTTTGGAACTGACAACTCATATTTCGTGTCAAAATTATAAAGAAATGTAACAAAATTAGTAATATCCTATCCTGGCCTGATACTTCGTGAACTCAAAATTTATTAATTATCAAAAGTAACAAAATTTAATCCAGTATTTCATCGAAAGTGTAAGGTATGGGAACATTTATACAGGACGTTGTTGTGATGACGATTCTAAAAAATGTATCAATCCAACAGAGAGCAACATGCCGATCCAAAAAGTGAAGGCTCGCCAAATTTTCGACTCCAGAGGTGATCCTACTCTGGAGGTGGATCTCATCACCGATGTCGGATTGCTAAGATCCTCGGTGCCATGCAGCTTGCCTCCGAATCCTAATTCAGCACAAGAATTGAGAGACGGGAACGAAGCCGCGTATCACGGACGTTCTGTGTTCAAAGCTGTAGACGTAGTAAATAACATAATCGCGCCGCAGTTGTTGAAATCTCGATTGGAGGTCTGTCAACAAATGGAAATAGACAGTCTCCTGAACAGGCTGGATGGAACAGAAAACAAGTCGAGACTCGGGGCAAACGCCATTCTGGGAGTGTCAATGGCTTGTTGCAAAGCCGGCGCAGCAAAAAAGGGACTTCCAGTCTATAGGTATTATCTGGTTTCGGACAAAATGATCAAACAAGATGACAGAACGGCTATTGTAATCATAGCAACTGCTCCGTAGAATCAATTACGATACCCTGACTGCTTTTTAGGTACATCGCCGAATTGGCGGAAAATTCAGAACTATTCATACCCGTGCCTTCGTTCAATATGCTCAGTGGCGGAAGAATGGCCGGAAACGTGTTGCCCTGTCAAGAATATATGGTTCTACCGATAGGTAAAATAATGAGATTAGCTCAAAGTTACTACTCGAAGAAAAAAAATTGTGATTGTCCGCAGGAGCCGAGAGTTTCGCAGACGCCCTGAAGATGGGCAGCGAAATTTATCGGACTCTCGAAAGAAGAGTCGCTGAGGCTCAAGAGATAAACAGGCCACTGGCTGTAAGTGACGACGGTGGTTTTTCGCCGGATTTGGAAGAAGACAAAGATGCGATCACGGCATTGGACGAAGCCATCAAAGAGGCTGGCTACGACGGAAGGTGTAAAATAGCTCTCGACATGGCAGCCAGTGCATTTTACAAAGAAGGTTCGTCATATCTTTCCACGATTTCGAGAACTTTCGATAAAGTCCCAGAAAACTTTTGCGTTAGAGCTTACTCCGCTATACGCGCACTCCTGTCTCAATCGATTGTTGTCGAACTTCGGCACTTAATCTTCGAGTTAACGACGTAAAACATCGACCATGAGTCACCGTTTATCGAGAATATCGGACATTATCGATGCTAAATTATCGCGAGGCATCCGCGCAATTACAGGAGGATACGATCTGGCCTTCAAGACCGAGGATTCCGATCCTGACGATTATCTGGAGGCTGACGCTCTCAAGGAACAGTATCTCGAATTCATGTCCGAGTTCCCATCCATTGTGTCCATCGAGGACCCGTTCGATCAAGAGGATTGGGAAGGCTGGCTAACGTTGGCCGACCAGGAGCTACAAATCGTCGCGGACGATCTGACCGCGATGAACATCGAAAGAATCGAGGAGGCGATAGAGAGACAAATGGCGAACGCGCTCGTACTGAGAATTTCCCAAATTGGAACTGTCACGGAGGCCATTAACGTCGCCCGAATGGCCAGGATTAACGAATGGGGATACATCGTGTCCGGCGGCCGCGGTGAGACCGAGGACAATTTCGTCGCTGACCTTGCCGTCGGATTGTCAGCCGGACAATTTAAGGCGGGTGCGCCGTGCAGGGGCGAGAGATCGTCTAAATATAATCAAATATTACGAATCGAGGAGGAGCTCGGCAAAGATGCCAGATACGCCGGAGTCAACTACAGGAATCCATTTGCACGCCTCTAATCGCTCTCAAGATTGATAGCGACGCAGATCTGATTTGCAGATCAGCTCAACGTACCGTCGCCCGTGCAATAATATCCGTGGAATCTGTCGAAGTATGCGGTTTGGAAGCGCTGGTGATTTCCATACAATGTCCTCATCATGCCTGGCCAAGGTCGTTTGAAAACTAGATATCCCTCCCCCTCGCCCTCGATCAAGTGACCGTCCTCATCCAGGAGTTCAGGTTGCACACCGAAGAACGGGAATGTCTATAACCAGAAAAGGAGATAAATGACGATAACGATCCAACGAAAAACAACGATCACTTCTGGGGGGTAGGCGCTTAAGTCGGTGACTTACAGCGGATCCAGGCTTCATCGGCGTCGCGCCTGGGAGTGGTGTGATCACGTGACCACCCGTTTCCGTTTGCCAAAAAGTGTCGGCTATGCTGCACTTGCCGTGACCGACGAGATTGTAAAACCAGAGCCAAGCTTCGGAGTTGATCGGTTCGCCGACTGAACCGAGGACCTGCAAGGGCGTCATCACATTAATACCATCAAGTTCTCGTTTATTTCCTCATCGACTGACATTGAACCTAAGAAAAAGCTGTTATCGTCTACTGACATTTCCTTTTTTTTTTGCGAAATAAATATGCCATTGACCAAGCGACTCCGCGTTATCGGTTGTTGCGTTGTGATATAAAAGTGCCATGACCGTTACGTCATCCACTAGGAGCAGATATCGGGGCGGTTCAATGCATTGTTTTGAGTCAATCGAATGGCATGATACATCGTACGACGGTTCGGGACTCTTATCGGACGAATTAGCGAAATAGAAATCTCGTTACATACGTCGGTGCCAGGTCACTCAGTCTCGTCAGCGTTTTGCAACATTTTTCGTACCCTCCCGTAGCACCTACTGAGCTGTCGAGTACTTTGCTCGCAGCTAGATACTTTTTTATTGACCTTTAGGCTGCCGTCTCGACGTTATCGACCGTTCGAGGTCCGAACAGTTCCAAAGGTTTCTTCGACTTCAATATTGCAATGTTTTATGGTATATTGTGAGTGGCCCCCAATTAGCAACTTTCGAACTTTCGAACGCGCCTACATTATCACCAATCATTTCGTACGTTTGCGACATGTGTTTTTCGAACGGCGGGAGGTTTTTGTAAGAGGGCATGGATTACCTTAAGCGTCGACAGATTGTGCTTTTTCACATTCTCGTCACCGAACTTCATCAGCGACCTGATGGCAGTGGGAGCGGTGTAAAACTGGGAGACCTTGTACTTGTCGACGATGCTCCAGTAACGATCGTTGCTCGGGTAGAAGGGCGTACCTTCAAACTGTGACAAACGAATTTTTTTAAATCTGACAATCCAACTGTAACGAACGGCTGTACGAACTTGATCTTACCAAAACTGACGTGGCACCATTGGCCAACGGACCGTAAACGACGTAGGTATGACCAGTGATCCAGCCAATATCAGCAGTGCACCAGTAGACGTCGCTCGGATGATAGTCAAACACATACTTGAACGTTGTTGCGCCATAAATTAAATACCCTGCCGTTGTATGAAGAACACCCTTCGGCTTTCCCGTAGACCCGCTATGAAAGATTACGAACATAATCAATCCGCCATCTTTCAGTACCTTCGGTTAGAAAATTCAACTTTACTTACCTGGTGTATAGGATGAACAGTGGATCCTCCGCTGCCATCCACACGGGATAGCAACTGTCATCGGCGTCATCCATTTCATCATGCCACCAGGCATCCCGATCGTCGTCCCATGGAATTGAAGGGGGGTCCATACTATTGCCATTGCTATTCCCATTGACGCCGTTCGCCTTCCCTTCGGATTACAAGCGAATTATGTATCTGACATCGCGTCACTTCTCACCGGACAAAGGTAACTCGACGTTTATGAGAAGTACCGAAGCCGAAAATCGATCGGGAAGTGACAAAAGGATGAGGTTGGCGCTATGACCTTCGATCGGTGCTCACCATCGGAATGTGATCTGCCCTGCGGATTGCTCAACCGCCTGAGATGTGCGACGACAATGCAACTTTCGACCGTGTGCCCGTGATTCTTGACTTTTTCCAAAGCCTCGTCGCAAATCGCCTTCAGCAGAAGAAGCTTATCGCCTCGCCAAACGCCGTCCGTCGTGATCAATACTTTCGCCTTCGAGTCCAAAATTCGTTCCGCCAACGCGTCCGCCGAGTATCCTCCGAACTGTCGACAAGAGTAATATTGGTTTCTACAGCCATGCAATAGGCTTCATCGTGTTATGCGTGCCTTATGAATACGCTAGTAATCGGACGTTGCTTAGTCGGCGTAAATAGACGATGAACTGAAACGAGCACTCGGGCGTTAGACCCTTGACGTCATAAGCCGGCACGATTACCGGAATTGTGCTGATTTTAACTCGGGCGTAGTTTTCATATCACCTTTTGCGCCACTAGGAGTTGCGTATGAATATTCAGAGCGACCGTGTGTAACATTTAAGCGCGTCTAACGGTAAGTGTCACATCGCAAATGACGCTCGAGCCGGCTCGCACGTAAACGCATGTAATATATAAACTTTACGCCACTTAAAGTCTATTAACCAGTCCAACCGTGGCGGCTTCTTCTCAGAACAGCTCTCATATTGTTTTATTTCGTGTTTATCTCTAAATATATTGAACTTTACGAATACATATTTTAGTTTCCTTACGTGACGGATCTGGTCGTCATGACACAAAATATGACAAGTTCTTCGTGACAGATATAGTCATCAAGCACACCTGACTGGTCAAATTTGAGAATAGTTACGTCGTGTGTACATAGCATTAACGCGCTCTTCGTTTCAGGACACGCCTTCGTTCTTTCGCCACGTGCCTACTCATTTTCAGATTACGTGCAGTTGATACATTCGAAAATGCTGATAACGTGCCCGAAATTTTCAAACGTGCGATGAGGACGTTTTTGCGGCTCCCAGCGAAACGTGGCGCGACCGATAAATAACTCGATTGTTTGCCCGCGAAAGTAAGAGTCGGGAGGTAAATGAAGCAATTATACTTAATTATCCGCGTTTACAGAGCGCGACACGGAACTTACCACCACACTGTGTACAGCGCCGATTCTCGTGCAGGCCAACATGGCAATCGGAAGCTCCAGGATCATCGGCATGTAAATCGCCACTCTATCCCCCTTCGTCACGCCCTTCGACTTGAGGACATTGGCGAACTTGCACACGCCCTCCAGCAATTTTCTGTACGTCAGCCGAGAATAATCCTCGGGATCGTTACCTTCCCTGCGGCACGAAAAGAACGCGTGTGAGTGATCGGAAAATGTCGACCACCGACGATCGTTCGCGTCAAGGTCGCCGTTTGCATACAATTCCAGAACTTTGACTAGCTCGCACTGCAATGCGATCCCTGTGCATTCTCCTCGGAAAAACAAAAGGCAACTTCCGCCACGACGAGGAGCCGGCTAACGAGTCGGTTTACGATGATCGTAACTCTCGGCGTTGACGAATGCAAATTACTGCCTCCACCCCCCCCCCCCCCTCCTCCCCCTCGGCCGCGTCGAACATAGCGGGAAAAAGGTTGACTGTCTTTGACACATTAATCGCGAGCACGATGACTCGCATGACGTTTACTTTCCTCGACGAGCGGCTTCGCACGACTCTCAGCGGCTTGTTTTGCGTCAGTGGCTCGAAGAGTGATTGGCCGACAGTAAATTTAGAAGGCGAGCAAGCCATCTTTCTCGGGTTCAAAGTTTTCGGTTCTTGCGCGCTGCCGGAGGCCGAGCCTCGATTATTGAGTTGTCGGCTGTCAATAATTACGATTCTAGTCGGCTCACAGCGCGAGCAAATCGGAAACGAGTCAAAAGTCAAGTTCGACGTTCAAGTATACCTAAGCGGATGCTTTGAGGCGGGTACATTTCAATATTGTTTTTCCACATTCGCATTGTTTCCGTAAGACCCCGGGCACGTGTTTTATCATTCGCATGGGACCTCCGGATTCGCCGACGGCGCGTACGTGCATACTTGACATAACGATCTGACATGGATCCGCGGAAATTGCCGCAATTTTTTCTCGTTCCCCGCATCGTCGGATAGGCGCGCAATCTGAGCGCTCGAATCAATGCGTAACATTCGCGAATCTCAGTTTTATGTTAAACAAGTCGACTCGTTGTCCGTCCTCTGACGTCGAACGTTACGTACGGTCTCCTCCGAGCCAAAGTCGAGGCAACAAAGTCTGTCAATTATAAATTTCGCGTTCACGAGGAGCGGCGTAACGAAACGTCAAGCGTGTCCTTACCGTGAGAAATCGCAAGTCATTAATTGTACGGCGAATTAAAGTCGTCTTCCGTACTTTTATTGGCTCGCTCGGCTCGACTCGCAATCCATCAAAGCCAGGCGACATGAATGAAATATCGCGCGGCATTCCTGTTACGGGAATGCACGTACGACTATCCGGCTGACCGCTCGCCCTATCTTCCATGTCGCCGTCAAGGAGTGTCATTGTTGAACAAGGTCAAGATCAGTCTTCGCCGATAAGAGATTACGGTGACGATGATGCACGGTTCGCGTAGAGATAGCGCGCTGCGCGCGTTCCTGCACTTACGGGCCGACAGAAAGGAAACTTCAGCGACACGCGTACCTACGGTGTCTTCGACTTTCCTGCTACAGAGCAAACGTTGACCCAGATTGCAAATTAACTTTGACGAGTGGCGTTTTAAAAAAGATCGGATAACGAATCGGGCACGAACGTTCGGCCCCGTAACGATATCATTGACATCGGCGTTAACAATTCGTCAAGCGTGGCCCTTCCCGCGCAGCTCGGTGAACGTTTAATATTAATTGGGGCGCGTTCCGTTATGGGATACAAATACATTATGCATAGCCGCCATCATAAGTATTTTCGCTAAGTCGAAGAATGCGATGTTCTTTCGGCGTGGAAGAAATCTGTTCTGTGCAAGAAATCCGAACGGCCGGGGCCGAGTGGAATATTCATAAGACGGGGCCGCATTGTATATCGTGCACAAAGGCACATTTTTATTTGAAGACCGTCGCTTTTGGCGAGACCGGGACCATTTCACGGAAATACCGATATACGTCAACACGGTTACGATGTGAATCATGGAATTTTTACAAAAACACTAAATTTATTGCACGTGGCCGATCCGATGTATAAGCGTGTTATGTTAATAGCAAACATACTTTACTTCCCTACGACAGATGCAATTCCTCATATTTGCGAGACATGCCGAGTAACGAATATGCAGCGGGCGAAGAAGTGTGTAAAGCAAACTTGTAGCAAACGCTCGTCAAGTCAATGCATGGGAATTTGGTATGATAATTAGAGCGCCTCGAGCTTTACAATGATGTCTAACCAAACAGAGGATAGGCAACAGATATGCCGTCCGCGGCGGAGGAATATTTTCGCCGCCGACCTACCGAAAAATCCTTTCACGTTACATCCTAGAGAAACTGCAATGGGACTATCTGCTTTTTCTGCGGTAGACGACCACGTGACCTGACGCGATCGTACCACGTGTCGGTGACCAATGAGTGCGCGGGCACGGCAACATGCCAAATTTTTCACGAATCAGCAGACATCGTACGACCGTGCGTTCCGAGCGCGCAGCGGGACGAAGTAAGCCGGACCCACGATTCGAGAGATGGCAAATAAAAAGACGAGCCTCTTCCTAGAACAACGATTCAACCGTCTATTACTAGAATCGCATCAGCGTCGAGCGGCAAAGAAAAGTCTCACCGCGCTAACCGGCGCCGCGAATGAAGCGAGCGCGCGAGTTCGGTAAAAATTGACGAAATTGCAAGTTGCCGGCAGTTACGCTCTTAGCAGTCTGTCGAACAGCAGTAAAACTCGGAGCTACGCCGAGGATGTTGAAGACCTGGCCGTACCCCACTCTGGCCGTGGCGCCGAGTCGAGGAACGGAGCGAGGTTCGAAAAGGTAACCGTGCCGAACTCCGCTCGACGAGCGAGAGTGTCGCACCGACGTCGAGAAGGAAAGGAAGAAATTTTACGGTTGCACGACACTCGAATGACTTGCGTCTACGAACCTGACGGTGTTACTTTGCATGGCAATGAGCCTTGCTTGGCGGCAGCGACGCTTAACGTTCGCCAGGCGCGGCAGATCGATCGGCGACATTTGACGACGGCGGGCCACTCGCAGTGGGCTCGGGTTGAGAACCGCTGCCCGTTGCAAAAGCTCGCCCGGCGCAACGTAGTGTTTTCCGATCGTGCCGGTACAAAAGAGACGCGGGCCTCCTAACGGCTCTGTTTTCTGGCCCCAGCTTCTGACTATCTTCTGACTATCTTCTCACTACCTTCTGACTACCTTCCGGCAACGTCGGTGGCAACGGACGAGAATTATGTTCCCTCGCGCCAGATTCGCGGAGCTCGAACCGACGTCGAGAGTCGGCAAGCTTTTTGTCGGGGGCAGATGCGAACGCGAGGGAAGGATGTTCCGGCGTTTCCGCGCGAGCAACGTCGAATAAGAGAGTTGCGCCATTGTCGATGTTCGCTCCTAGGGAATAATTCATTTTAGCGATAGTCGTTTACGTCGCTCTCCATCGAGCCGGCACGCTAGACTATGGTTATGAAAGAGCGTCTCGAATAAGCATGCA
Source organism: Anoplius nigerrimus (assembly GCA_914767735.1). NCBI lineage: Eukaryota > Metazoa > Arthropoda > Insecta > Hymenoptera > Pompilidae > Anoplius > Anoplius nigerrimus. The sequence continues at coordinate 15,024,149 of OU612078.1, forward strand.
TGACATGCGTCAGCCTTTTTGCCGCTCCGTGTCATTGGAAATTATAACGGACTCCGTGGAGCATCGTTTCGAAATGAAATTGATAAATTTCGAATTGACCGTTAGTTCGGTAGCGCGAGCGCACTCTCGCTCTCTCTCTCTCTCTCTCACTCTTTCTTTTCTTCTCTTACCAGTAGTATGCAATCTTATCGCCGTTTCCACTTTTCACATTCTTGTCTAGCAGGTTGAAGCTTATGTTCGTCGACGCGCCTTCCATCCATTTAATGAAGATGTCCCCTTTGGTCAGGTCAAAGTTGTAGGAGAAGAACTTGTCGTCCGAAGACGATGTCTCCCAGTAGAATTGTTTGGCTATCTCACCCCAAAACTGAACTGGATTCTTAATGGATCTGAAAGAACAGACAAGGATTTGGCCTCTGTTTTCATATTATTTTTGGTGTCTGTTCGAAAAATCAACGAGTTGTTCGGTCGCGTGACTCACAGTATCAGTGGTTAAATTTACGCATAAATGTCACGCTTTCTAGACGAGTGTAATCCGATGGAGCACCGCTAAAGGTAAATGAAACATTTTTCTGTCATATGCTAGTATTGCCAGTTGAAGATGGCATCATTTTTTAAATCTTATTTCAACGATTCTAAGTCCCAAACTTGACCGTTCCTTCATGAATATTCATGATACATTATGTTTAAGTACTTATTTCGAATAAATTTGACTTTAGAAAATATGTTTAGCGGCAAACTAGTTGAAAGATTAAACGACAGAGAGTAATTGCAACGTGTACCAACGGTTGCAAAGTTATCAGCTGTCGGGCCTGTTAGAAGTCTCATAAGGATGACACTTTTATTTGCGGATAAATAAAAGGTACGACACTGCAGCGGATGGGATAAGTGTTAGCTCAATGGTAAATATTACTTTTGATAAGAATGTTGTCGCCTATATTTGTAAGCTTAAGGAGACAATTGCGGTTATCGTGATGAAACGGTGACAATTGTGCTCATTCATTTTCAATTTCCCAACCAGGTAACATTACGGGTCAACAGCACGCTTAATATGAAATACTAAGTAAGCGCCGACATACCCGAGCGCATGCTTGATTACATTACTACAGCGCGATATGCCAGAAATTGTGCCGCAATGGCTGTCTGCGTTATGCGGAAGGTGAAGATCAATGTAGACGTTGAACCACATTTTCATGTTATTATCATACATTACGAAGGTACAATTCTAAGTTCTCTGATACCGAACTGTCTATTTCTCGTTGCGACCCACCTGCTGGATCGATACAGAGCTCTATTTCTTCGGAACCGTACCGTGTGTGTCGTCCACATCATTGCCATGCATCAAACCCCGATGAGACTAACCCCGAGATCTGCTAGATCTATGCGCGACCCGCTCGTAGAAGTCTCTCCGCTCCCAATAGAGCGTTTAAAGCGTACACAAAATACTTTGCCAATACTGGAACGCATCGATCTTACTTTACAATCACCGGAAAATAAAGATTCTCCGTCATCGATACCATTGTCGCGAAGTCCGGTAAAGTTCAAGGTGACATGTCGTGAGATCATCCAGAATACAAAAAAGAAACAAAAAAGGGAACGTCTCAAAATATATGAGGAAGGAGTACAGGAAGGACCGTTAACACCAGAACCCAATGGATCCCATATCCGGACCATCGCAATCCACCCCTGATCGGTGCCCAGCAGTCATCCGTCAAGAGTGCCTTGCGCCACCCTCTCTATCCATATCTTCACCCCATTGTCCGATCCGCCAACGGACACCTCTGTCATCCTTCTCACGGTCGTCCGATCGCAAAGCACTACTCACTTCTCATGCATTTTCCTATATTGCTCGATGCTGCCGCAGTGAGCCCCCCTTGCGAGCTCCGCATTGGGGTGGTATATCCTGTCCGCCATCTTTCCGCCCTTCTCTTGGATCCGCAGAGGATGTCCTCACCAGTCGACAAATATACCCTGTGATCGATCCTCCCTAACTATCGATTGTCCCTCGCCTTTCGCTTTCGGAGCGATTTTCCTTCGTCGGCCTCTGCTCTCTCCCTTTCCTCGGGTTCTCTCTTTGGCGAGTGAGCGGAGAATAAATCCGGGATCGAAGGAGAGCGGACGGGGCAGGAACTCGCTGTGCCTCTGCTTTGGCTCTTTTCAGCTCGCACCTGCACTCCGTTCTGCCGTCGTGCCGGCTCGGCTGATAAAGCGCGACTGATTCGCCGCTATCCGCCAGGAGTAACGACGTGCGCTGTTCTCGACTCTGCTCGCCCGAGACGGCGGAGAGAGTGAGAGAGCGAGAGGGAGAGGGACAGGGAAGTGAGTGAGAGAGAGAGGGAGTGAGAGAGAAGCGAACGGGGAGAAAAGTGCGGCCAGGGCCGTGCCAACGTGCGCGTACTCACCCCTGCTCTACGCCAAAACGTTGCCTCACCGATTCAAATAGTTCTCCCTACTCCCTCCTCCATCCCCTCCCTCTCCTTCTCCTTAGCATCCGTCATCCGACAATTTCGGCACTATCAATACAGCGAGAAGATCTGCAATTTCTCTCGGCGCCCGCCGGTAAGAATCGCGGAGTGGCGTGAAAGCAGGAATTCTTTCGAACCTTGCGGCGCGAATAGAGTCGGCAGGATAGATGGTCAAGGTCGCGTGCGAGGCGTCTACGCTGGCTGGCCTATTTGGTCCAGATGCGTGCGGCGAAACAGAGGCAATTGCTTCTGAGGGGAGTTCGGCTTTCAAACTAAGCGTTACCACACTGACATCTTGCTTTCGCACGTTTATTTGAAGGATGTTGATACATACACAGTTCGGATAGATGAGGTGGTTAATTATTTTCGAAGCTGCGTTCGAAAAAATATCTCTCACTGTTTTCTGTAAACGATGCTTTTCAGATGATTAAGCTATTTTCTTTATATTTGGATACGAATAGGGCCGAATCATGTATGGTGGCGCGGATTGCCCGAGATCGAGATTTGCGGACGAATTTTTAGTTTGAAAACTTTTTAGTGTAAGGGTATATTTGGACCTCGCTGCTCGTCGCTATGCAATGTGCTGTAATCAATACGCAGTCATACAGCGGGCGGCAATACGTCATATATATTATAGGAGAGTGAACCAACAGAAAGATAGCCAAGAGTCGGCAGGATTGTATGAATAGCGACGTGGCGCAAGGAGTCCAATTAGAAAGCGTGCAACTACTCCTAACGTTCAGTGACACAAGTGCTCCCAGTCTTCGCCGATTGTTTCTCATCTGTGAGAGTCAATACTACCGTGTAGTCTGCGTTCAGAAGAGCCAGTATGACGAGTCGCCTTCGTCGAAAGTGGCTGTGGCGCTTCGTTAGATTTACCCACCCTTGGACGACACCACGATCGATACACGCTCCTTCTCATTCTATCCTCTTGCCCCCTCTTCCTCCCTCTACGTTTCACTCCCTCTCCCCTATTTCTCCCTCGTCCCCATCCTTCCTCTCATTTAAGCCCAATCTGTTCTACCTCTGCTTTCTCGTGTCGCGTTACAATTTCGTCTATAATCATTAATCTGTCAACCTCGATCGAAGGTCACTCGACATATAAATTTCGTTCCTATTTTCAATTTACGTCACTATTGCTCCCCCACTCTTACTCTCTTTCCTTCTTTTTTCTAGAGATCTCCTTATTTGTTCGTCCTTCTCCCTCCCGCGCTCTTATCTTGTTCCCATTAATCGTACGGTTGCCAGCGTAACGTTTGATTTTAATTTATAAGAGCCGCCGTTAACGTATAATACAACTGAAAATGTGCTTGCGTCTCATTTATGTAAATATGATAATGAACGGGACATTGCTAGTCCGCGTTGAAGTTAGTGCTTCCGTAGCGAAGACGAATTAATCGAATGCGAAAGCGGATGTCGGCGTTGTAACAGATCTTTTTTCAATCCTTTGTCGCGTAATGAGCGCAGATAATTCAATTGGTACATTATGCACCGTTCACCGTGCCGCTATCCACCCGATATGGATCTGCAAATCGCCACTGTGTCTGATCGACCAAGGACTTCTATCACTTGGTGAGTGGTCGACAACGATGTCAGACGGCGAGGATTTACTGCCCGTTCGGTGTTTCCAAGGCTTGATTAGATGATAAAGCTGGAATATTACTATATTCAATGTCGAGGAAGTAAAAAAGAAGGACGCATAGGCGACCGTTACGTTTTTGATACGGAAGTGATTGGCCTATCCGGCATGGAATTGTCAAATTTCCGCCATGAATACTGAATGCCCGCGGCGGCCGATAAGCAGAATCGATTAAGATGGGCGTACAGGTTGTATCTAGCGATGTTTACTTGCTTTTGCATAGTTATGTTACACGGCCGTCGGATTTGCAATTGTATGTGTAACCAATTTGTGGGGCAAGGTGATTGCTAGGTGTTCACTTTAAACGAAAGCGGGCCGTAGCAAGATAAGAACATGCAAGTAACGCTGGTCAGTGAACAATTGATAGGCGTTATTACGTGTCCCACTAAGCGTGGAACAAATTTGACTGAAACCGCATGAAATCATTTTATTAGATAGAATTTATCAGTAGTACAGGTATCAACCATTAAAATAATAGTCTCCATTATCGTGTACCACTACCATCAATTTTTATTTTCATTAGTGCACTATAATCGATTATTGAACTTATTGTGAGCCGATATTCTTAGGATAAGCTGTAGCGCGTTTTTTCGTTAAATTATGGAACTGATAGTGGGTAGAGTAAGATTAGAATGGTAACGGTGATTGCTGGTACGCTATTGATTAGTAACATTGTAAGATTAACGAATTATGTTAGAGCAATGCTAATTTCTGCGGAGACCTGCGTTATCGGTAGGAGTCATAAAGTCAATAGAATTCAACCGAATAAACAAACCGATGCATGAATTATACAATTCGTATAAGCTTATTTGGAAAGTTTAATACCCACAAAAATTCATTGACGAGATCATGACGTAGGGTACCATGGTTTTATTTACATAATTAACTGAGATAAAGATAAAATAAACTGAGATTACTGTGCTAAAATAAGTTAGAAACATAATATATTTGAATTAATATTTTTGTGAATATTAATATATATAACATAGAGTAAATGTCAAAACTTATCGGATTTCGTGGTTCACAACTGAAATACATACAGCACCCCGCACCTATTAGATTAGCAAGTTACGAGTTTGTTGTTGCGCGCAAAAATATAATTAAACAAAAAAAGTTCACTCGTAGATAACAAACTATTTCGGGCAACGCTTTGTGACTTGATAGTTTGTAATCAAAATAAGTATATAGTTCTGTAAACTCATCTATTTTAATTTTATCTCATTCCAACAATTGGAACTTAGGGAAAGAATACTTTAAACAGAATAGCGGGAAGATTCGAGAAACATCCAATTGTTATATGTCAACGCAATCTGTCATATAATAACACTAATGAATCAATTCTTCATGCCGATACATTATTCTTCCGTCTTGAAAACAAATTAAGTATCAATTCCCACCATAAGTTGCGCTGTGGTTCAATATTACACCCTTTTGGGTAAAGGTAAAGGAAGACGTGCTCATCACTGATTTGCATGAAACTTTGCAGAAACATCAATTTTTGCATAAAAATAAGATCTGTAAAAGCCAAAAAGCGCGCTCTCGTCTAATTAAAAAGTTATTAAGCGTTAAAGTTTAGTTATAAAACCTGCCTTACCAACAGCGCGAACGACATCTGCGCATGCGCACGGATAAGTTTGCAGGTAAAGTGCGCGTATTTGAAATGAAATAATATTGAATTGGCGAAGGCTAGGTGTGGGCAAGGCTTCCCTTTCATAATGTTTAAGAGTTGTTAATCAAACAATGGTTTGAGAGTAGGTTTGGGTTAGGTTTTAACTGCCCAAAGTGCAACATTATGAAAGGGAAGCCAAGCCTACACCCAGCCCTTAAATAATACAAAAAGTAAGATTTGACTGGAAGTTTTCCTGGTTGGATGCATGTATGTGGAGTGATTATTATTCATGTAGTGTGTACACACCAAAACAACGATTATATAGAATTAATGTTCAAGTGTCTATGATTTTTTATTGTATATTATATTTCCGTACAATATATGTATTAAAATATATTTTGTGTTCTCTAATTACTTTGTCATAAGATCCCATAGAATCCCATTAAATATCCCTGGCCGAAATCATACCGTTTCCTGTCGTAAAAGAATCAATTCAAAAGGCCAGAGACTGTTCTATTCATTTCGAATCATAAGGAACTCCATTTCATTGTAAAACACCATAGAAAAAACTGCAGCATTGTTGTAATATTTCACTTTGGTGAACAGCACCATAGGAATAGCTAGAAGCCATAAAATATACAGTAAGTATCATTAATGGTAAATGAAAAAACCGAAAAGCAACGTAGAACACGTAGAAATTTAATAAGATTGATTTTGAGAAAGTTAGGTCAAAATACGAGTGTTAGGTCAGAAAAATGCGAGTGTTAGGTCAAAATGCGAGTGTTAGGTCAAACTGCGAGTGTTAGGTAAAAATGCGAATGTTAGGTCTCTCATGAAAAAAATTGGGAAAAATTGTTTCAATGTTTGGTGAAAGTCAGTGTGTTAGGTTACATATCACGCTTCAGTGAGCACGGAAAGTGCGACCTCCTCTGTCCTGATGTTCGCCGCTTACAAAGTGGACCGAAAATCTGACGATTTAACAGGAACATAGAAGTACCGAAGAGCTCCCTTGAACTCTTACACATACATTCAAAGGTCTTTCATGTATACACACCACTACAACGAAGTCGATTTCGGCCGAAAATCAGACGATTTAATAGGAACATAGAAGTAGCAAAGAGCTTCCCTGTATTCTTACGCACACATTCAAAGGTCCTTCATGTATTCACACCACTACACCGAAGTCGATTTCGACCGAAAATCAGACGATTTAATAGGAACATAGAAGGATCGAAGAGCTTCCTCTTTTTCTTAAAAACGCATTCAAAGATCCTTCATGTACTCACTCTAATACATCCATATCAAGACTTTTCTTTCGAATTATCATACAATTTATTTCTGCAGGTTTGCCGTAGCTTTTCTATGTTACAGTGAACATTTTTCGAATCTTGCTGTATGTTTTATGGTTTCTGGGCAATTCCTTTCGCACAACGTAATTGTAAACAAATTTTCCCTCTTTCCATGGGTTTCCCATAAACTTTTCATGCTCATGATTTCTTCTACTAATACTTACCGTATGATTTATGGTTTTTTCATGCAATTCCTCGTATTCTTATATAGCTTACTTAAAATTAATTGCTGATATTTTCTATGGGTTTTCCTGCGCTTATAGTATTGTTTAATAATATTAACCGTATATCTTATGGGTTTCAGATTTTCCTTGCATTGTGATAGTTTCTGTTTACGATGCGTCCCAGGAAAAAATTTTTTGTCCAGTTGGAATCACCCAGAGGAGAGCAACAATTGTCTTTAAACTAAAAAAACATGGTATGTAAAGTAAATAATTAAATTTCAACTCATAGTTGTAACCATGATGTACCTAAAGTATACGTGTTTTCGACCACCAAGAATTTTACACAGAAATCAAATGGAGCGCCAGTCGGCGTCTATAACTCTTGCGACTTGTTTACGTTTCTGCTTTCCTACTGAGTTTCGCAGTCAGAGGTAAGCGGGTCACAGAATAGTACAAGAAGTCGACAAGTACGCACGACTTCTTGTATAGTTCTGTGACCCGCTTACCTCGGACTGCGAAACTTAGTAGGAAAGCAGGAGAGGTAAGGAACTTACAAGAGTCTTGACGTCGTCGCTCGTCCCATTTGATTACCATGTAAAATTCTGACTGGCGCAAAACACGTATACTTTAAACCCCTTGCCGTTTTTTTCGGCCAAAAATCGAAAGTCGGCGGATCGGATTCTCCTTTTGCTATCTTGTAGAGGGTCAAAACTAAGTCACCGAACCGTTTGCCGTTGGTCAAAATTCGCATTAGTCTCGGAGTTACAGCCAAAAAACGTGAGGGCGATAAAGGATCGAAAGGAGATGATGAAAATCGCAAGCCGTGCTTCCTAGTCTTGACGTCGAATGCCGAATTTTAATGGGTAAGATTAATATTCAATAATTATTATGTCATATACTATTTTTCTTGATAATAATTGGGTTCTTTCTATTTTTTACAGTACGTGTACCAAAAGATGCAAAATTCCGTTCACTGTTGGCTTCCTTACTTACATTGCGGCACGTTATAATGGTCTTACTTATTGTTAGTCGCTTCCACAGCAAAAGTGTTGATCTTTTCAATACAGTTTTTAGTGTGTTACTTATTTACCGTTGCGCCTATATTAATATTAAATTATTAGAGACAATTATTATGTAAGAAATTGTACGCTTGTATGTATATATGTGGCCTGAGTATTATGTATGTAGCATGTATGCGAAAAGTACAACAATTGTATCGGAATTAGATTATAACTATGTAAGAAACATTTTGTACTGTATTATGTATGTAGCGTGTATGTGAAAAGTGCAACAATTGTATGGGAATGAACTATATAAGAGACATTTTCTACTGTATACTATTTTTCCTTACAATATATGTATTAAACGAAATTCTGTGTTCTCTGATTACTTAGTTATAAGATCCCATATATCCAATATCCCTCGCCGAAACCATGCCTTTTTCCGATGTAACAAAGTTCCCCAACTTCGATCAAATCTTATGGGATCACATGGAAATGCGATGGGAGAAGAAGGCAAGCGACTCTTCTATTCATCTCATATCGTGGAGAATTCCATTTTGATAGAAAACACTATGGGAATAGCGAGAAATCATCAAATATACGATGAGGCGAAAAATGTTAAAGTCTCGGTTAGGACTAGAATCAGTCAAGCGTTAAAATGTCGAAAATCTGACCAAGTAACAGGAACATAGAAGTGTCGAAGAGGTGGCACAGCGAAACTTGGCGTGTTCAGTCAAGCGTGACGACTAAGAATTTCAGAATTTTGCCCAAAATCAGACGAGTTAATAGGAACATAGAAGTACCGAAGAGGTGGCACAGCGAAACTCCGCGTGTTTAGTCAAGCGTGACGAGCGAACTTTTCGAAATTTTACCCAAAATCGGACGATTTAACAGGAACATAGGAGTACCGAAGAGGTGGCACTGCGAAACTCGGCGTGTTCAGTGAAGCGTGACGATTAACATTTTCAGAATCTTGCCCAATTCTCTCTACTTCTCTATGTTCCAATTTTCCTTTCTCGTTCGTTTTACGTATTCTATAGACTTCCCATAGGATATTTGTAATTCTGATTGCTTTTACTGACACTGTACGTGTAGCTTATGGTTTCCTTATGATGTACTTATGGTTTTTGCTAGTATTCTTATCTATCTAACTTAAAATTAATTCCTATCATTTTTAATGGGTTTCCTATGGCGTTTCTGCGCTTGTAGTATTCTTTAACAATACTTACCATATATTTTATGGACTTTATGGCTTCCCCTGTGTTCTGATGGTGTCTGATTATCATGCCATTCTCGAACTATTGTTTTGTGGATCTTGAACTTCCCGAAATGAAGAACGATGGACTTATAACTATTGTAAACGACGATGGGGAATAGGTGGGTTAGGATAGTAATCGTTGAACGCTAATTTTGGTTTAATTTCTCATATATTGTAAAACCATTGAATAATATACATTGCATTTCCTTAATAAAAGATATTTAAACTAAATATAATAATCGTACGTTCTCGCACGCTTGTACAATTCAAAGTAAGTATGCAAAAGTATATCTGTCGTACGCAGTACATCAGTCGTATATAATAATGGAATATAATACTAATTTTTGTTTCCCCCGAAGGGGAAAACTTCCAGCCAAATCTTACTTTTTCTATTATTTAAGGGCTGGGTATAGGCTAGGCTTCCCTTTCATAATGTTGCACTTTGGGCAGTTAAAATCTAACCCAAACCTACTCTCAAGCCATTGTTTGATTGAAAACTTTTAAACATTATGAAAGGGAAGCCTTGCCCACCCCTAGCCTTCGCCAATTCAATATTATTTCATTTCAAATATATCTGCAAACTTGTCTGTGCGCATGCGCAGACATCAGAGCGCAAGCGCAGACACAGTGCGCATGTCAGATATCGTTCACGCTGCCGGTAAGGCAGGTTTTATAACTAAACTTTAACGCTTAATAACTTTTTAATTAGACGCGAGCAGGCCCTTTGGCTTTTACAGATCTTACAATTTACCATTACACGAAGTTTCATGCAAATCGGTGCGGAGGACGGGATTCTTTACCTTTACCAAACATTGTTCTTAATGTCAACTCTATCTTCCACCCCAGATTCGACAGTGCTGACATTCAACATAGATAGCGCAACAATCTGTGTCCGTGTCAGTCGACATCGTTGCATGTGACACGAAACGGTAATACGGTGCTTGTCTTCCATGTCGATGCGGCAAAAAAAAATATATTGATGTCGAACCTGTCGCACTTCTCGTCTGTGGTGAAAGATTTTTGTGTTAAGTAACCTGTTACAAGTTGGAAAAATGTGTGTTTCTGTGGAGTACTGAAAATGATTGTTGCAGTTGTGCGTTTAAATCAATCTGTAAAATAATGACAATAGAGCGATAAGTGTAGACAAAATACATGTACATTCGTACATACATGAATTTGTGTGTACGTTTTTGTTCAATAAGAACGTTTAATTTTCATATAGAATAAAATGATGGAACGGGGAATCATTCGTTCGATCTGCTCTTGTAATTTCATCATTTTTTTGTTGTGCTTAATCGAAGTGTCAAGTGCTCCAGCACAACAACATGAGTCGAATATTTTAAATTCTATGAGAGAGGATAAAAACTTGTCATGCAAATTACCGTGGGATCATGTAAAGATGTGTGAAAATGTTACTTATCCAGCTTCCAATAATATAAAATTGTCTTTCGGTAAGAGAGATATCTTTTTGTGTTTGGGAGCATATGATGCATTCTATAAAGTTTGCGACTATTCTAATCGTCAGCTGATTGAACCGGCTGAAGAGATACAAAAAGTTAAGAACATCATCGATGCATTTTCTGCTAAAGAAAAAAATGATCAAATGGAATCAGCTGTCTGTAAGAATTTGAAAGGGCTTACACCAACTTACGAGAAAACAAAACCTTTGTTTTCAGTACTTATGAAGGAGCTTAATAATCTTGAGACCTGTAAAATTGTATGTTTTGATATATCTGGTGATAATCCTAGTCCTTTATGTGAAATACTCGAATGGAGTAAAAGGATTGATCACCTTGCCGACCAGAATGCAAAGCTTAGTAGGAGTCATACCACAGTTATTCAAACAACAAATTCTCAAAAACCTCTCGATAACACAGAGCATCATGATTCAACTAATCAAGCACATCAAGAAGAACAACAGCATCCGTCACCACAAGAGCAACTGCAGTCACAACAGCCACAGCAGTTGCAGGAGCAGCAACAGCAGGTACAACACCAACAGCAGTCACAACAACCACAGCAGTCACAACAACCGCAGCAGTCACAACAACCGCAGCAGTCACAACAACCACAGCAGTCACAACAGCATCTGCAACCACAACAACATGAGCACCCACAACAGCAACAGCAACCACAGCAGGGGCAGCAGCAATTACAACAGGAGCAAATTCATCAAGACCATTCTCAACAGTTACAGCCTCAGAAAAAACAACCAACTGGCAGACCAGATGACAATGATGCACCTAATGTTGAACCGGAAATGCATGTAAAAGCTAAACCGAAACCAGTTCCTATTCCCAATTCTGATACTTCAGTTGATCATCCACAAATTTCCGTGGACACAGATTCCAAACCCGTAGACATACCAAATATAGACACAGTACAGAAACCAGTTGCTGATATACATGATGTTATTAACAATGAACCACCTCCAAATGTAGCATCTTCAAAACCTGACAATAAGTATACTACAATTTCTGAAAATACACAAGAACATGATACTGGTAATGTGGAAGATGGAATCCACAGTTTAGAAGCTCAGGTGGTGCCCGGTAATGATTTTTGTAATTATTCCTTCTTTTATTTTCTTGTGTAATACTTCAAATATGCATATCATTTACACACTTTTTGTATGTTTAGATGATATGCCTGAACCATCTACAGGTATATGTAAGTACAAAATTTATTATCTAAGAAACTATTTAAGAAATAACAGGTACAGAATGGCTGTTGTATTAAAGTGCTACTTTGATATCTAATTCACGTAACAGCCACTGCTGTAACAATTGGTTTTAAATTGCAAACAAAGTTTCACTTATCCTCTCTATTTCTTCACAAGCTACCCAAGATCAGTACAGACCAGAACCATCTGAGCAGAAAGTACCTTTAACACACTATCACAGCATAAGGAATGATGAAGATTCCCATTTCTTCACTTACTTCACTGTAATATCATTACTTTGCATTGCTGGATATGTTGGTTATCATAATAAGCAGAAGGAAAGTAATGAAATACGATTACGTGGGTTTCCCTAACCTTTATTATAATCGTATATACTTCTGCAGGTATTAGCCATTGTACTGGAAGGACGAAGATCAAGAAGCAGCCGGAGCAGACGCCGCCCAAGTACAGCTAGCTATCGTAAGCTTGACTGTACGCTCGAAGAAGCTGTAACTTCTCAATGTAATGCGAATGTTACCCATGTCATATACTAATGCAACTAGCATGTAAAATATTTCAAAGCAGTGTCTGCAAGATAGCATTTCAGGTACTACACATTTTGTAATTTAAACACGTTTTCATTATATGTTTAAATTTTATAACTAATTAAAATGAATTATTAACACGTATTGAATTTCTTACCATATCTTAACATAGATAGTAAGGCGGGATCTATGTCTTAATCGTATAACCGCGGCAATAATATGTCTTGAAAAATATTGTTCCTTTTCTTGGTAATTGTTAAGTGCTTTGGAATTTCACGCCAATACAAAAACAATTTCATATGTATGATGGATACTGTATGGGTCTGCGTATTTTGCTGAAGAAATTGTGACACATTTTGTGTACATTTTTTATATGTATTACTAATGTCTCATTTGTTAAAATCAATCAATGTGACAACAAGTGCTCCTTTGTACCTTATCTTATTCAAACCACAATACGAATAATAATAAAGTAATTTTCCAGGAATTATGCCGTCCACTTAAAACTGGTTACAATGCAGAAGTGGTCTCTAATGTTTCTTCATTGAACACGCTACTGGGTTGTTTGCAGTGTGTATACTAAATGTTCATGTGCATATAATCATTAGGAAAAATAATTTCTCTTATAATATTCACTTACTTTTAGTCATTTGTCTATATATTTGGTTTATTATCTGCGCAATGTAAAAGGTTTGTTGATAATGCTCTATTTGATTCTGTCACAGGTTTTTTCTCTGTACGTGTTACTTAATTATGTGTATACTATGTCTATTTCAAGAACTTGAAGTAATCAGTATTGGTATAAATGTTATATAAAAAATGAATATACATTAACAGTATTTATCGTTTAAGTGTATCGCTGTAGTTAGCGAAAAGACTGGCTTTGTTATCGGTGCACAATCGTGATATGATATAAAACCCGTTGAAACATGAGAGCTAATAATTGGAACTGTCAGTTGTAACACTCTCAGATCGATGACGTGAATTGACATCGATACATAAGTACCGATAATCTGTGTAAATCATTTGTCAATTTTTACCAATAAAATGCAAAGTGCACTTTATCTTTCTTAACTCTCGACATCTTTATATACATCTATATACCCACCATGTACAATAGAATTGTTATTTAAAAATATTTACATTCTTATTTCTCTAAGTTGTGATACGAGTTTGGCTTTTTAAACTTATATTCCTTTTCTGTCGATAGTAGGTAACAAATAAGCGAATATATAGTTTTATTATCCAGTGTTATTGCTCATATTCCTCAATGATTGAAATCGTTTACGCGCGCAAAATGCAATACGGGGAGGCTAAGGTTTGATGTAACTTAAACGTCATCTCATTAGTAATGAATTACAAACAAACATTATTCTGTTTGATAAAAGTGTCGATAGGATTAGATATAAATCGGAGTTGCTTTGTTAGTATTTTTCTAAATTAGTAATCTTGTGTTGTTATCTGGCCAATGTCATCTTATGTTTGAGCAGGTGTTAATTAATGTGAAAATGTTCATGCGACATCGTACGATACTTCTCGTTTCCGAATACATTTCGTTTACGTTTGAATTTGCACATCATTATGTAAGGAAGTTTGGGTAGAGAAACCAGTGTATACAAAGCGGCATTAGTACACCAATTACATCGATTTGAATGTTTTATTTTTTCTGCTGCATTATCATACAACCAAATTCAGCGTAATCAATTACACGGGATCAGTTTTTGTCTCTTATTAATAGAAATGTCTTCCCTTTCATTTTATGAACTTGCGACTGGTAAATATGCCAAGCGTGCGTTCGTTAATTACACAGAATTGATGTCTGCCAACTTCATTGCTTGCAATACATTGCACCCTGTGTGTGTTGATCAATCCAACCCAGGAAGTGTTGGATATTGGTGTACACGCCAGGCAAATGACTTTGATCACAGCCCCAGCCCCATGATACAACTCCTGTGTTGTAAAAAAATGTTAAAACGTTAGATGCAGTTATTCATTAGTTTGAAAATTTGCTTGATCTTTGCCGTCAACTTTGACTGCGACGATGAAGCAGATATTGTTACGTTTCGTTTTTTTTTTTTCTCATAATACACATTGTGGACAAGTCACTACATTACTCATATACGCGATTAAGATTTCCGATATACTATGACAAAATATGAAAGTCAAATCTATGGTAAACAAAATTCTGTCTTACCGACGACTTCGAATTTTCTTTTAGCACCTACAACCATCAATGGAGCGCCGCTGTCACCCTGCAATTTAATGGCACTTAATATTTTTCCACGGGTATTGTTATCTTGTATAATTACCTTGCATGTGTCGCTATCGTCACTATGGGCGCAAATCATTGCATCCGTTAATTCACCGCCTAATTCAGTGTTTTTACACGTCGCATAGGGCACAATCTTAAGTCCTGTTTCCCGTAAAACATTCGATAGTCTTCCAGTCTCCGATACACGTCCCCATCCAGCAGCCACGGCATAACTATTCTCATAATCGACATCTAAAAATTACATTTTGCGTATACAGTACTTAAGTAAGACGTGTTCGATGCTTAAAGACGACATATTATTTAAAGAGATTTTCCACAATTTCCTTCGAAATTCTTCACACTTGCAAACGGTACTATTGAAAAATGTCCATAGACAGTGTAAGTTCATGTAACTGAATAATATATTTCTTAGTATACTACTCAAAGCAATACTTTTTTGACCATTTTTATTTAACCGTTTATATAAAAAAAAGCACATTTTCAGAAAATGTTCTGTCTTCAACTATATGGTCACACTTGTTGCTATATATTGAAGCATTGTTTTGATGTAAAGTAGATACCTTAATACTTAAACTTTGTAAGAAACAATGCTCGCATAAGTTACTGAAAAGAACTATAATTAAAAAAAAGGAAGTGAGATTTCGTGTGTTTTTTTTTTTTTACACATTTTCGTAGGAAGAAATTACTCGTGTATGTATACCTGCTCGAGGTAGGCATATGGGGCTAATATTACGACTGAACTGTATTGGATACTTGAGTCTCAACAAGGCGATGTCATTGTTCACGCGTTTTGGAGTTCGTGAAAAGCCTGGATGTATTGTAATATCATCCACCGCCGTTTGAATCCCATCCCTGGGATCATTAATGTTGAATACCGACAGTACTACTATGAGTTCGTCAGCAGTATACCTACAAAATTCAAGATAGCATGAGCACAAATGCATAGGGCTTATAACTTGAATGCAGATAGATTAGACGCTGTGTACCCTTGGACGCAGTGACCGGCTGTTAAGATATAGTGATCATTAATGATGGATCCTTCACATCGAAAATCTCCTCTTCCTCTTAATTCTACGATCCAAGGATACATATGAGGCTTGCTAACCTGTCCACCGACGATTCGATTTCCGTAGCCGGACCCTGGCACTCCGCACTCTGTAACAAACAATTCAAATGTTAAATCGAATCTTATATCTAAGTACATTGGACATTTGGTGCCATTACCAATGAATACATAGAATGCTGATAATGCCTAACAAATTATATTATGCCGGTGGTATTGTTGCAATAATACAATTAGTCTAACACGCGTAGTTCACATCTGATCACTATTTCGCTTAACAATTCGCGGTTACGATTGTTGCATTTTTTTTTTACGCGGTGTTTAACTCTTTGCACATTGTATTGCAACTATAACGTTCTTTCTCGGAAAATGGTACAGTTTCTTTATGCTTGCATGATATCGGACAATCGTTACCGCAATTGGCATTGTCCTGACGTTCTGCTGGTGAGGTTTCCTCTGATTGCGCTCCCTGAAACTGATCGTACAGCAATTATTCAAGGCCGGTCAAGAGTCTTGAAACATCTCTTAGTTGGTTTAATTTGTTCCCTCATTCACCCGTCCCCCCATCAGTGCAATTTCCATCTAATTACTTTCAACGAACATCTAGAGTTAGAAGTACGCCAACTGCGGCTAGTGTAACACAACACCACATAATGGATAGGATTCTTGTTCCGATTGCCTCTGATTTGCCTTCTGCTTGCACGACCGAAGACTATGCTACTGGAAAACGATGTGGCCAATGCGCCAATTTATAACATTGCTGCGACTATGATAAGTCCGAATCACCGATTGTTTCTTTTATCTTCGGTCCTTTGCCTTGGCAGGTAGAGTGCTTTGTTGCATTGTGTTGTGATTCATAAGGTCGAATCGACCATTTGCTTTATGTTTAATGGTTCTTCAAACTTTAGTTTAGTGCTCATACGTATCTAGCCCATACACAATCGGCACCCTTTAATTGATTTTCTTACAACCATGTTATTAACTTAAAGCAACAAACCACGGATAGAAATACTATAGTTTTGATTATTTAAGAGCTTATCGGCACGAAACTGAATTTTTTCGCTATTCAATTTATTTATTTAATTTATAATATAGAATATATTTATCTATCTGTAATTCCAATTTCACTGTTTCGAATGGCCAGGGAGTATAATATAAATATTAGAGGTAAATGTAAATATAAATTACGACGTGTTTACGTAATTTTCTATAATTACAGATGTTTTATTACAGTTCTGTTGTGTCAACGCCAACAATACATTGAATCTTTGGCAGTAATCTTCTTTATCCATGGCATCATATGCGCCACATCCGTATAGAAGTCAGGATAATCGACGTCGCCACAACCAATTCCGCTTGATACAATTCCTGCAACGTAATTTGTCGACTACGCTTCTCTAATTCCGCAATGCACCTACGCGTATAAGGTGCTCACCTATGAGTTCGTGTTTTCCTTTGTAGTTGATTATTTGAAGTGGTCCGCCGCTGTCTCCTCGACAAGAGCCACGTGCACTCGACTTATATCCAGCGCAAAGTAACGTTAATGCTTTTGCTGGACAATCTGACGAATTGTACAAGATCACCTCCGTGCGACGTAATATGCAGACATCTTCGACTATATCAGCATAGCCCCAACCTAGTACGGATACCACCTGCCCTCCGTACTTTGCAGTGGTGTCCTTGAATCTTCCTACGAAAGAACAGGGTGTCATTAGATCTTCGTTTACGAGAAGAACAAGCGCAACGTACTACCGATTTCGGGTAAACATATCGGCCTGATGAAAGCGTTAAAAGTCATTCTCATGCTCAAGCGTATTAGCATAATATCGGCAAACTTTGTCCTGTCGTCAAACATCGGATGTGGGACAAGCCTCTCGACTGAGAATATTACTGTATGGGAGTTCGGTGTACACAAATTGTGTGTCCCAACGGCAACTTTCAATTCCTCTATTCTGAATCTGTAATTGACGATTTCGTTACAATCCAGTTCTTCAATGCCATGCTTCATAATTATTTATTTCAATCGCGAGTGCATTTTCATACCCGAGGGCAAGGCAATGCGCCGCCGTCAATACATATTGATCGTTTATGATTGTACCGCCGCAACCTAATCTTGATCCGTTTCCAATTATGACAGCCATCCAAGGAAACTCATGCTCACTCACTTCGTATCCCCCTATTACGCGAACTTCGTTATGCGCGAAAACGTTTTTTCTTCCGCATTCTGTCGAAGAACAACAGCATTAAGTGCACCAGGTTCGTGTGGCATTATAAGTTGAATATTCCAGAATCTAAGTCTCTTACCGCAATATTTATATGCTGGGCTTCCGTATGATACATCCGCCTGTCTTTTCAAACGACGATTAGACGGGTGCACAATAAAAGCTTGTCCAGTAAGTTGAAGACACAAAAGAACGAAAGCCGCAAAAAAACACATGAATGCAGACAGGCTTCTGTCGTTTGCGAAGGGTTTGCGGTGCCAGAATCTCGTCACTACTCGCGTACTAAACAGTATTGCGATACTTCCTATGGCGAGGCTCCCGTCGAACGATATTTTTAATGGCCATTATAGGGCTCACGCGTTTTCTGGTTATCATCAGCGCGGAATACTAAAACAGTTCCGGTGACCTGGTTCGAGTTCTCATACTCCGACATCGGTAAAAGAAGTGCGGAAAGTAAAATTCAAAAACTCATTGTATTCAAACAGCAAGCTTCAAAGCAATAGAAATTCATATACGACAATTTATGCGTTTTCTCGACCTTTTATTCAAAATTCATTCGGATTAATAAATATGCGCAATAGTTGCGTGGCAAGAAAGAACAAACAGCTCGTTATAATTTAAGTGTATAAATTCTAAGTATCTTTGGAATATCACTTCGTGCAATAGCAGGCGTCCTTCGTGTGCTGAAGTATCCAATCAAGGTGTTGGCCGACCCTCGTGAATCGCGCCGTTTGATTGGTGTTGTCGCATTTGTTTGCCCCAGACAGGATGCCTGTTACAATGACGCAGTTGATGTAACGGGAATTTGCAACAATTTAAATATCGAATTCGAACTTCAACCTCGAATATCGAAACGTACCAACGAGATCGTAGATGCCGGAATAGGATCGATACTGCACAGATGCTCCGACGTCATTCTGAAAATGCGGAATACACGTTAAAGGGACCGAAGAAGAATTTGGCAACCGACATTCGTTTACCTCGCACACCATCGATGCGCCGCCGATAACTCCGACGCAGCCGGAGTCCTCCTGGAAATCCATTGCGTCGATACCGGACTTGATACACTCGTTACGACCCAATATGGGAAGACCCAGTTTTCGTGGACGACAGGTGCGACTATCCCCGCTGTCTACACTTCTGCTCACTATCCAGCCCACCACGGTTCCAACTTGTCCAAGGTAACTCGCGCCTGAGAAAAAGTTTCTGCCTATAGGCCTCTTGCGAGGAATTTACTGTCGCCTTGTCAAGTTTGACATCGCACGGATACGGTGAGTGCGTTCATACGCTGGTAGTACGTTCATACGGTTCATACGCCACTAACCAGGATTCGGCAGGCAAACCGGCGATACTCTCTTCTCGAACGATATTGGCCGGCTGAGACGCATCAAAGCAAGGTCGTGAGCCTGAGTTTCCGGACTGTACTCCGGATATGGGAATATGGATTCGACGCTGACGTTCAGCGATGAGACGTCTAAGGTGCATCTGTCGTATTCTCCCAAGGACACCTTTATCTCCGGCGCAGTTGCCCTGTTGCAAACGGAATGTGACTCGGTAAAAGCCGTCTTACGTGATCACGTGTATCCGCAGCAGTGCACTTACCCTACAAGTTGACTAGCCGCTGTCAATACGTAACGATCGTTTATGAGCACGCCGCTGACGAGCAGCTGCGACTTTACGTGTATGTTCGCCAGCCATGGAAACTCGTGCGATTGCGTGTACTCGCCGCCGAGTAAACGTGCACCACCACGGTTGGCTCTCCCGCATACTAAAAATTAAATGCATTTTCAGTTGCATATTAGCGGCGCGAATGCGCGAACATCGTTGCCACTTACAACATCCGCCGCAGGTCCTAAATCGCCCGAAGAGCAAATCCAAAATGCCACGTGCCTGCCTCCCGCTAATCAGACTGTCAATCTGAATCAAATCAAACCAAAGCACACATCCTAATAGTACTCACATCAAAAAGATTAGCATTACATCACCGTTCGTTCTTCAAAGTTCAACAATATTGTACAATTTCCGTCGGACATAGAATTAGTGTGAATGACCTGTAAGTGTTTACAAGCCCATCACGCGAAAGAATCGATATCTTAAGTCACCTTTCGACAAAACGGTATTCAAAATAGATTCGTTCAATGCTTACCGGCGAAGGTATCGGAGAACGATCGCAGTTGACAACGAACGTCTGAGCAGCGACGGAGAAGCAGAGGAGATACTTGATGTAGTCCTGTAACCTCATGACTTTTCTGTCGGCAGTCAAAGGCACACTGGCTTCCCGGGCATGCGACCGTGTTGGTCCCACATAGCGGGACTGGCCGGGGCCCGCATCTCGGGGCCCTCTCGGCTTTTATCTCCCGGGACACTTCACAATGTGCTCCGCGCGAACGTCCGAGCCCGCGGCCTTCGTCTTTCGTGACGTCGGGAGACGTTTTATTTTTGTCCATTTCATTAAGGCCTCTAACGCGGTCAGCAACCGGTCGGCCAGTCCCGTTACACGGGGGCCAAGCACGGCAAACAACGTGTGCAGGAGGCGTACGTCTTGAGAGCGTTAAATTTCTCCGCAGGCACCGCTGTGCAAACGTCGATCAAGAATATTCGGCACTAAACTCTTACGTATATGCGATCTACGGTATATGTACTGACGCATATAGGGTAGCTTGGGAAGTGTGGGACGTTGCGGGTTTTCAGTATTTTTATTAATATAATTTATTAATTATTCGTAAAAAAAAAACAGAGTATTCTGGTCTCGTTTACGCGAGCGCGTAATAACGTAATCTCAGTTAAGGTGTACACTGTACTGTTACGTATACTTGAGCAAGTTGCAGTATCGTTGAAAGCCGCACGCAAGCCGTGCGGAAGGCAGTCTCGAAGCTTTATTCATTCGTGCGAGCGAGCGCGCGCTATTCGCGTTCGCGCTCGCCTGGCTCGGAATTTAAATATTGCAATGGGCGATAGTATGATTAATAATGACAGCGTCAACTTAACACACGCTAAATAGTAGATATCATAATAAGTTACATGAAACGTTAGCATAACGTGCTAGCTCTAATCTCCGGATCTCTTTTGCGAGGAAAATTATACGGTACAACGTGCGGCGAGCGGAAAGGCATTATTCTCATTCTCGTTTCGATCGCAGTGTCGGAGGGTGGGGGAGGGGGGGGGGGTGTACGGTCTCAGTTGTTCTCGCAGAAGCATCCCTCTTTGGAATTCGCCAGTATCCAATCCATGTATCGCGTAACTCTGGTGTAGACGCCAGGATATCCAGGCCGGGCGCATCCATTGCCCCAGGACACTATGCCAATGAGCTCGTATCTCTGATCGTCCCGTTCGGCAATCAACGGTCCACCGCTGTCCCCCTGAAAAGGCAAACAGACAAGATTCGCGACTGTCGGCATAACCCAGATCGGCCGGCTCCTTCTCTTTTCGATCGGCGGCGCTAAACGGCCCGCGATCGGCCCGTATTTGCCGATCAGCGCATATCTCTCATTAGCGGGGCTCAAATTGTCGACTACCTGACACGAGTCCTTCTTCCCGTCCATGTATCCGGCGCACATCATGTTGTCGGATATCATCCGCGGACTGTAACTGGTGTTGCGACACTCGCGCAGGCTCATCACGGGTACGTCGACTTGCTGAAGAACGCAGGAGGGCTTGCCGTCCTCGTGCAACGTGCCCCATCCCGAAGCGATCGCTTTGATTCCGGTGTACTCGTTATCTGCAAAATCGGCATCGTGAAGGACGCGCCACGAGCGAGGAAATCAGAAATTGTAAAGTTTACTTTAAACTCATGTATTTTCCATTTATTCCACTGAAACCTAATAATCTTAGTGTTTTTATTTAGCGCATGGTTTATTCTTTAAGTTGCATTAATTTGGATTAAAAATATCTTCTGAAGCTTATGATTTTCTTAATAAATTAAAAACAGTGTTGCTAGGGCGGTCTTGCCTCGGAACTGGGGCATAGCCGCCCAATCTGTTTAAAAATGATTGAACTTTATATCTTTGTATTAGGTATGGGGCAAACGCGGAATTATTATTAGTAATACGAAATTTGTCGAACGAGTTAAACAGGGGAATCACAGAATACATGGCGACCACCTATGTTGAATACTATCCAAACCATTGAATCCTAACCAAAGGAAGATTTCTACCTTACAGTTGGAACAATGCAACGTATATTCGAATAAATAAGAGCCTAGTACGGATTTGCCGCGTGTAGGGATTTACCCCACTGCACCTTATCGACAGTTCTCGAATCTAGAAGAAATTCGATTCGGCCGACGCTGGCGGAAGTTGACGTTTATCCGATAGGTGAGGAAATCGTAATTTGTGGCTGCGATTGCGTTGCTCGCGTTAATGCAACGCGATCGCCCGAGTCCCATCCCGCACCCGTAGCTTAGCCCGTATATTGACTAATTTATTGCGCATCGCTGTAATGCAATTGGCACGCGCAACAGGAGATGCGACGATTAACCGGGTCGCGCTATCATTTGGAATGGCCGATCGTTGGAACGGTACATCGTTGCCGGAATAAATGCTGTCCGTCACGGGCCAGCGCGAATTAATTTCGCGCGCGCGCTCCTACTCGGAGGCTCACCTTTCGTCGACGGCAGGCATATTGGCCTAATCGTGTCGCCCATCGGCACTCGCTCGTTCAGTCGCAGGAGGGCGATGTCGTTGTCGAAATTCAAGAAGCTAAACTGGCCGGTCAGCACGCGCACGACGTAACGCGTCTCCGGCGGCTTCTCGAGGCATCTGTCGTGCTCGCCGAAAGTAACCTTTATCATAAACCACATAAATCTGAAAAAAAGACTAGAGAAACTGATCGACACCGTCTGGCAAGTACAGCTGTGATATCAGGCATATACTGTTTCGTTCGAATGTGTGTTCGGTAATGTTTAGACTGTCGTCGAAAAGAGTTAACCGGTTCGAGTCTGAGGTTTATGTATAATGGTCATTTGAAAGGTGTGTATACGGGTGTGTTAGCAGCGCACGGAGCTAGGACGATCTTACTTACCCTTTAACGCAATGGGCTGCGGTCAGAACGTAGCGATCGTTTATTAAAGTTCCCCCGCAATAAAACTTGTTCAGGTAGGAGAGCCTCGCCATCCACGGAAATTCGTTCATGCGGGTCGTTTGACCACCAACGATGCGGCCTTCCTCGTTTCGCTGTCCGCAAGCTAAATCACATCACCGACATGTACAGATACGTCTGTCATCGCAGGACACTCGCAATGAACGAGCGTGAGCGGCGAATTAATGTCCGGCAAACGAGTTAACGAATTAGTTAACGAATTAATTAACGAATTAGTTTTCCCCGAGTCAGGACGTATCTAAGAAATGAACTGAACGATACTAACTGCAGTAGCATGGCGCCGGCGATTCGTTAGAGTAGGGCGGCTTGTTCCCGAAGAGTCCGAAAAAGTTCTTCACCTTTTCGGCAAACTGCTTCCCCTGCAATCAGGCCGATCGTCAAGTTTCAGTGGCCAGGCCACGCTAGTTCAGGCTGCCTATCGCGTGGCCTCGGCACACGTGACGGCTAATTTATTCCCCTGCTCGAGGCTCACTTTTAACGTTGCACGGCGCTAATTGGCCGTGACAAGGGGGATAAGTCGAGTATTGTCTCGGCGATTAGCTCGCGTCGCGTTCGATCGAAATTTCACGCACGTCCGCAGATAATGACCGCTCTTACCTGAGACTGCTCCGGCAATAGCGCGAGAAGGATCGCGAGCGCAACGTAGCCGAGGACCCTCATGGTAAGTCCCTGCTCGGTGGAGGAAGTTCCCTCGGCGAAACTTATGCCGTAAATTCCCGGCAAGAGCGATTCGTCGGGATGACCTGATCAGGCAGGCAGGTGGCCTCTTCGCGCGAGAGAAGTCGCCGCCCGGGCACCGTCAGGAACGAGTCACGGACATGTTCCTGACTTCGTAGCTACTATCGCAAGCGTCTCACGGCGACTGAAGAAGACTGAGGTCGAAGAGGTAATTGCTATTCTAGAAGGGAAGGAGGGCAGAAGCTGCCTGGCCGCGAACTGGACAGTATCTGACCAGTTCACGTTCACGTTCACGGACGAATCAGGGATCACTGTTATTTACCGGCTATCAGGTCAACGACGTGCCAGCGGGAATCCGGAGGCCGCTTCTCTTTCACGGTGCACCGACCGGTCCAAATTCGAGCCGTGAAAAACTCGTTACGGGACGAAAGGAAACGTGTCATTATAGGCTCCGCTCCTACCGCCGCCACGTACGGACACCTCGGGACGCATGACACATTTTTTTTACGGTCGGCCCCTTCGTCGAACAACGAATCTCAATACTTTCCTCGCTTTACGAGTGCCATCATTTGGCGCGCCCAAAAGAATTGGCCGATGGAATGCATTATGCAGATTTCAATGGACCGCCTCGGAACGGAACGGGTCGGGCCCACCCTACTTATCTTTGCGTTATTATAGGCGCACGCTCACACCAGTGCGCGCATGCACACATACACTGGAACGACGCACGGCATCCGATACCGTTTCCCAGGAATTTAAAGCTGCACGTGATCAGAACTAACGACAGCTCGTCAACCAGTTTGATTTTAAGCCGCGCAGCGAGAGTGCGAGAGAGCGAGAGCAGGATAATAAAAGGTGATCCCACTGATAATGACGCACGTATATTCCGCAGCATCGAAATTCCATCAAAATACTCGGGGAAAGCCGTTGGCAACAGTGTTCGAGCGGAGATAATACTCCGAACGGACGGACGCGTGGAAGGTAACAATGAGCTTCTGTGCCTTTGTACATGTTTAATGGTAACTTTCTAACGATTGTTAAATTTGATACATTTATTTAACAGAGTTAGACACTGTGAACAACAACGACTTATCGCAAGCCATAAACATCTTAAATGTCAACAATTCTATATAAATATTTCTCTAATAACACCGTACAGAGTACGCAATAACTGGTCATTAGTGTTACTCAAGTGTTGCATGAACGTTTATGAAGCGTTAATGGATGTACTACTGTTCGTCAAACAAAACGTGCAATAGTGTTTCGCACTGTTTTTTACGTCCGACAAGAAAATTACGTGTTGCGTTACCACTAGTATTATCAGATTTTACGCTACATATCACTAAAAATGCAGAGGCGTCTATACAATAGTTACAAAGTATTATGGCATGCTTACACACTAGTGTTACTGCGGTTCGGCTGTAAACCGTTATGGTTTCGTAATTATTCCATGAACGTTCAACCGTTATGCACGCCGTCAACGACGCAACGGTGAGTATCAACCTATATACAGAGTGAACTAATCGTACTTTCGCCGTATGCAATCGTACCTCGATTACAAAATGACTATCACTGTATAATACTCCCTATTTGACATGGCAATTCGTACGTTCGTACGTTAAACGACTATCTCTAGCGATATCAATCGAGGAACTGTGTTGTTGTCAACGATTTATGGCGTTATAAATAGTATCGATATGAAAGCGAGCTTCGCGTTAATCGCACTCTTTTATATTGCTGATATCTTCCTATTCGGCGCACAGCCAATTAATTTCTTTTACGGACACGTACACCGCTGTCCTTCGATCGAAGTCAACATTCAGTTCGAGCACAGGCAGCCTTCTTTCATGTTCGTATTTATCCAGTTTAAATAGCGGGACACTCTCGTATAAACTCCAGGATATCCAGGTCTCCCGCAGCCAACACCCCATGACACAATACCTGCGTGAAAAATAGTGAAACTCTTAGGCATCCATTTCGTTTTTCGCGTTCTGGAGTTACGTCGAAGAAATATACTTGCCAGCAATCTCGAGCTTGTCGCCTTCTTGAACCAGAAGAGGGCCTCCGCTGTCGCCTTGACAAGAATCCTGCGTGCCTCGGCCCGCGCAGATCATATTGTTGGTAATCCGATTGGCTCGATACTTCATTTTCCGGCATTGAGTTAGGCTCAGTATTGGCACCTGGACTTCATGGACCTTGGCTGGTAACATGCCGCCTTCCGCCGTTCGTCCCCAACCGACAACAGTTCCTTCCTTTCCAGCAGGATCGGTTCCTATCAAATGCCATAATTGCGATCTTACATTTTGCTTCAATAGACTGCGAGAGAGTGAAGTTGGTTAACGACGCAACAGATAATTAAATTACTTCCAGCGCCTCGCAGGAAGGAAATGAAGAAAATAGATGGAACTCACGAAATAAGACGAACGAACAGAGCGATGCTGTGGATAAAGATCATAGAAGATAAAAGAATGCGATGTCTGTGCTAGACATGAATTTTACCTGGTTGCGGTAAGCAAACCGGTCTTATGGTCTTGGTGAATTTGACGGTTTTGCGAAGCTTCAGTAGGGCGACGTCGTGATTGTACGAATTCATGTCGAAATTCCGATGACGAATCACTGCGCTGACTGCTCTCATCACGGCAGCGCCATCGGTATTCACGTACTGATCATAATCGCCGAGAACCACGCGAATCTTCGAACGCTTTAGCCTGGAATTAATTTGAAACTCGTATTTATTCGCATGTAGTCCGCGGCTTCGATAGCGACGGCTTTCTGTATCGCCGGTAGAATCTTTCCCTTATTCTGCGCATCACGTATTTTCTCGATTAATCAAGTGAAAGGCTTACCTGCGCACACAGTGAGCAGCGGTAATTACATAGTCGTTATTGACGAGGCTAGCCCCGCAATGAAAGCGGCCATCGTATACCAAACGTGCGACCCATGGGTATCGATTGGGAGCTGTTGGCCGGCCACCGACGATTCGATTCTCCTGATTTGTCAAACCACATTCTAAAATCCATATCATCTGTTTACGATCCGTCAATTTACTCGATAACGTCGAAACCGACGCGCTGTCACTTTCGGCGAGCGTTCACTACATTTTTAATTCATCAACTACAAGTTTCTCTATTCTCCTTTCCATCTTTAACATAATCACGGAGTGTTAGGTACATTTTGCGGATTTGAAACTGCTGTAGGGAGAAACTGTAAAAGTTGGATGGTAGGATAGGCAAGCGGCGTGAGTCTATTTTCTCTGCCGCCAGCGGACCCGGTTGTGAGTTCTTACCGCAAGTGCAGTTCTTAAATTGTTCCGAATCATCGTTATCGAAACCGGCGGTGACGTCGATGCCGAAGAACTCGTCGAAAAGGAATCTGCCCGTTCGATTGCTCGCGACGTCCGCTTCCTGAAAGAAATGCTTTTATTGCCAGCGTCGCAGTTCGTCGATGGATGTGCGCTCACTTTCCAGCGCAAACAAATGACAAGAGCGGCTGGAGAAAGTGATCATGAATCGAATTATGGGTCAAGGCCTGCGCCGTTAAACCGTCGCCTGCAGTTCGCGTCGACGTAAGTGTCGAGATATTCAGGCGTTCGTAAAGCAATGTTTTGCGAATATTACGCTATTTTTATTGATTCTTAGAGAGCTGTCCGTTTATGATCCAAGGTGTCTTATTTGTGGACGAGAATTACTCGGCTATGGTTTAAACGCGAATCTCGCCTGCCGTCCTCAATAGCGAACGATGATTACATTGCGGTCATGAAACTCCTCTAAGCGGTAAGTTTTCTTGACATAAACGAATGTTGTAAACTGCGTTCAATATGGCATCGCCTTACTACGATGTTCATCTACAGGCACTCAAACATACTTTTTCGTAAATAGCAGATTTTTACAAGGACCAATATGGAATGCCAAAGCTATCTTTACTTATTTTTAATCAATTCAATGCTACTGTCTTTCAAATACCAGAAAAAGGATTACAAGTCTTTATTGAAGCCAGAACTTCTCACGATTCTAATATATATTTCTACCTGAACCGTATGACGGAACTTAGCGTTGTAACCAAATCATCCAGACAACAATAAATTACATAATATAATTATCGAATCCACAGTCGTTACTGAAACAACCCAAACATCAACCTCCGACACGTTTCTTAAATCTCCCATCATTACTGCCGATTTAAGCCTTAAACCCTTGTCAACCTGCCATAAACATAACTGACCATAAACAGGAAAACCCTCGTCAGCGAACTTAGAAACTGACCCATTCGGCCCGAAGATCGCGCCGGACAATGCCGGCCGTGGAAACGACAAAGAATGAACTTACCGCGCCGGCCGCAGGAGCAAGGTTGCGCGCGTCCGCGAGAGCGAAGGTGATCAAGGTTAAGACCGAGACCTTCGCCAGGCACACGGCTCGAGCCATTCTGGTCTCTTGCCCGAAAGAGCTTTTTAGGCCCGCTCTTGCGTCGTTCACTTTTCACCAGTCGGAAGCCGGCCGACGGGCACCCGGTCGTAGCACTTCAACTTTTGCTGGCGAGTCGTTGCCACGGTCGCGCATGTCGTCACGTTCTCGTTGACATTGGCCGTACGCGGTCGTCCTTAATCGAGAATTCGGCGAACGATCGCGACAAGGTGGAGGACCGTCGAGGACCGTCGAGGACGAGGATCGGCACCGGGGATACCGAGACGAGCCAGCGGCACCGAGTGCGAACGCTTTCACCGGGGCCTCCACAAAGAGCTCGCACTGACCGATCGAAAGGACGCGGAGCGCGACTACGCCGAAGAAAGTTCTTCTTTCACTGCTTAATGGCAGCCGCCCGCTCCGTTTTATTCGGCATGCGGGGCCCGATACGCGCCGTGATTCTACGCCTTTTCGAACACGACGGAGATGGCTCCCGCGAACTTGTCTGACGAACTGTGCGACCGGTTACGAGAATCTCCGTTGCGTCTTTCACTTTTACGGTGCACTTCTTCCTCTGGCCGATCGTACCACCCGTTCTATTATCCCTGCTCGAGAGACTTCTTCTCTTTTGGCACGCGTCCGTGACTCGGGAAAGGCTCGCGAGAGGAATCGCCAATCGATTGTCCGCAGTCCGCCGGGCGTCCGATTAGATTCCGTCCTGCTTGACTCGGCCTGATGCTGCGCGGAAGAGCGTTGCGAGCCGGAAGATGGTCGAATTGGCTCTGTCACCTTTTGAAAACGTGTCCTAGGACTAAAGTTCTCGACTTGCCTCCGTCTACGGAATATCGGTCGTACTACTTCTCTGCTCCCCGCTGATCTGCCCCACCCCATTGAAATTCGAGGCACGCTTTCATAAGCCTTACAAAAAGAATTTCTCCTTTGGCAATTGACGGAAACGGCGCGGTCGCGGGGGCAGGGGTCTGCGTGACTCTGCAATTTGTACGGTTTTTTTCCTCAGGATGTAATGACTGAATAAATTTTATTCACGCTGCGACGCTAATGGCCTCCGTCTTGGAAAAGGAGCAGTTATCTGCAGGCTGAGGAGAAATCGAATTCTTCGTATTATTCGAATTTATTTGTTAAGTACCGCGCAGGCATGTAATTGTAGATATTTGCGAACATCGTAATGACGAGAGTATCAATTAAAAAATATAGTTTTCTAAATCAAATTGTAAAAAAATCAAGAAAATAATTTATTTGTCGTTCGAAACGAACGCACAGAATTGTTCGTATAATGTGAAGATGGATTTTTCTAATAAAAAACGTCGTATATACAATCATCACGCTTTCGGGTAAGATCAGGCGGCCTTAGTTCGTCGGTGGTTTCACTAACCCACATTCATCGTTGAAAGCAAAACGTTTGAAATCGGTGACCCAGTTTCCATCCCTGCTCGCTCATCTTGACCATTTGACACTGCCATCTACTTAATGTCCTTTGAGGGCACTTTGCCGCATTACGTTTAACGGGAAAAATGTCGACATCACACTTAGATTGTCACTGCATTATTATCGTGCACTCTTCGAAAGATTTATATTCCTTAATGCACGTCTGTTCGAAGAACTCCTACTGCTTTAAAGCAGATCTGATTATTAGACTTGGCTTTTTATTAAAATTGTTCCATGCTCTGAAAATAACTATCCAATTTGCGCGTCGTTTATACGCGTATTAATAGAGTTTGTCATCGTGTTAATTAATGTAATTAAGAAAGTTGATTAGTATTGGTAACGATATACTCCGGTGATAGACATATGAGATGATTGAAGTCTGTATTCATAACGTGTCATATGTACTTTCTACATTTAGGGATATGCGTTGATGTTACCAGACGTTTAATTAACGGATGAGAAGTGAGAAGAGCGTGATTGACGGAAAAGTCTCGCACTTGGCAGGTATGCTTCACGGTTAATTTTGTAGATATTAGAAATGTAACGTTTAATAATGACGCGAGTTGGATTAATAAATACAAACGTTAAACGAAATGCAACATATTTTTATTCCTACCACAGAAAGACCATATGTTAGGTAACGTATGAAAGATGAATTCTTCGAAATCTATGTACATTTGACAAGGGAAAGTAGGTGTATAGAAGTAATTCAGCCTAGTCATGGTACTGCAGCAGAAAATTTTTTGCATCCGGTAGTTAGATCGGTCAGAAGCGAACTTCCCTTTATTATAAATCCCATTTCATATCGGTGCATACTCTAAAGTGTATGTATGCTCGGTAAACATGTGTATCCGAATGATATTCAGTGATATTAAATGGAAGTAATATATTGCATAAAGCAGCAATTAAATTACCTTATTTCCCGCTATTGGAATTTACAAAACGTAATAACAGAATGATTAATTATTTCAGCTTTGTAATTATTGGAAATCAAATTTCACGAATCTGCATTAAATCTGTTTCCACTTTAAAGCAACTTACAGAGAATTAACACTGGATCGATAACTTCAACTTCATTAAAAATAGTCATTTCGGGTGGGAAGAATGCATATTCGCATTGCTGTGCAAATATGATAAATATGAATAGTAACAGTTCGTTTGCTACCAAGAAATGTTGTCTTTATTTAACGACAGTATGTTAAAAGGACATCACAGCGCACAATTGCTACATTATTTACATTTCGACTAGAATCATCCAACTTTCTTATTTGGTATATGTACGTATAATAAATTAATACTGTCAACGACAGCTTTACGATGTTTGACATGAAGGATTATGCTACACTTCAGGTATCTATGTTCAAGTACGTACCAGATAGTGATCACGAGCCGAGACTGCAGCGAAGCTGAAAACGTGGCAATATTCAGCTTCCCTGAAGCTCTCTGTCAATTGAGATCAACAATTGTTTCCGCGGGCCGAATTTCTCACTGCTGCAAACGATCAATTACTTGTCGAGCACGTCTGTACAACGGATCGATTCGTTATTAACGTGTATCGATGCGACCAGTTGCCTTTAATGCCGACTCGGCGACGGACACACGCATTCCCCTTTAAGATGATCCTTAAGCCATCCCAGATAATTGTTCAATTTAGTGTAAATACCGGGAAAATTCGGCCTCGCACATCCACGACCCCATGATATAATCCCTGCGAATACAAAGTGATGAGTTAATCAAGAAAATTCGGGCACTCTCAAATATCTTCACTGATTGAAAAATTAAATAAAGATATAAGAAAATGGGGCAGTCAAATACTGGAACGTTAGGATAAAGTTCTTGAGGTAACGAAAAATTCACTTTTTATAATACCTATAACTTCAGGTTGGCCCGAGCTACCCTTGACATGAAGCGGACCGCCGCTGTCACCCTGTGACGTCATAAAAATTGAATTTTAATTACACTTGACCTTCTCAGCTGGTATTTCTAAGATTTGCCTTTACTCACGAAGCAGGCGTCCCGCTCGCCCTCGAGAAATCCGGCGCAGAACATGTTTTCGGTGATACGATTTTTTTGATAGCCAGCCAGGTCGCATTCTTCTTGGGAGAGAATGGGCAAACTAACTTTTCGCAGTTCGTCGCTGACCGGCTGACTCTCGCCGGTTCGACCCCAGCCAACCACCGTAGCTGTTGCGCCGGTGTAATCAATTGCTTCTGCAAGCACATTTGGAAACCTCCATTATGATCTTCATGCTAGCGAGGTTCGTGTCGGGCGCAATTGACGGAAAATTGCGTTCGCCGATATTATAGCCGATACTCACTGTCCTCCGGTAAACACGCAGCTCTTACAATTCCATCCACCGATACAGGTCGGTCCATTTCGATAATGGCTATATCGTTGTTAAAGGTATACGACTGGAAGTTTTCGTGTATGGACACGGACTTGATCCGGCGCAATACTGATGTCGCGCTACGAACTGACTGATTTGAACCGGCCAACGTCAGCTTTATAGATTTCGTATCGAATCTGAAAGTTTCGGAAAAGTACACGTGATATATGTTAAATGTACATGAGAGTGTACATTTGTCATACGGCTGCAAAGTGAATATCTTGTAGAATTGTATACGTTGAGGAATAAGTCGCTGCATTCGTGAAATTGTGCGGCACTATTGCAATGTGTAAATGTGCAGAAAAATTCCTACGTTGGATTTGTGCATTTATCGTTCTTCGTTATATTCCTCTTCGTTATTCGAACGTAATAGAATCGTGCAATGTTCTATCGCTTTAATGAACTAAATGGTTACTC
This sequence comes from Anoplius nigerrimus, assembly GCA_914767735.1. Taxonomy (NCBI): domain Eukaryota; kingdom Metazoa; phylum Arthropoda; class Insecta; order Hymenoptera; family Pompilidae; genus Anoplius; species Anoplius nigerrimus. Next base: position 15,056,819 of record OU612078.1, read on the forward strand.
TATTCGTGCTAATACTGTCTGATACGAACCCTTCCAAACAATGAGCGGCCGTTAGAACATGCCTGCGAGTGATTAAACTGCCGGCACAGTAGAAGCTACCCTGTTTACTCATGCTAACCAACCACGGATATTCAATGACGCTCGTCACGTTTCCACCAACAATCCGAGTCTTTCGGCCAACTCCGCACACTGTAATCAAAAAAACGATTAACGCGTAGCCTTAACAACATAATAACGTACTCCACCGTGTAAAATCTGAATAATATATTAATGTTTTCTTTGATTCGCACTCTTTGTGTCACAGATTATAATCTCAAATACGATACTCTGTCATTACGTATACATTCCGCAGTCTTTATTTCCAGAACTGGACGAATAGTTACGCTTTCTCGACTAATTCCGAAACGGTATCAAATGCATTTATTCCACGTGACTGTCAAAGTTTTACTTGACATGGAACCGATGAGTGCTCCATTAGGATGCATTGTTGTCTGTTCTAGTGGTAGTTACCGCAGTCGTTGCAAAGTTCTGGCCTCTTGGAGGGAGACCCGGACGGGGAACCGAAGTCAACGTAGGAGACCTCGTCTATTCGCGAGAGATCGTCGACCTCGACATTCGCGGGTCTATACCAGGCTTTGGAGTTGGTCACAGACAAACTTCTTCTCTCATTTCGTGGAACCTAAAAAGAGACAAAAAATTCAACCTCTTCCTACCTCACCGCTTTTCTCCGAAGTTCGAGAAACCGAGTCCGGTACAGGATTAAAAATCGAAAGCACGATACGTTTAACAGTCTCTCGGACATTCAAGAGTTCAACTATCGTAACATGATCGTGAACATGTTCCTGCAATCTTCCGCAAAGTTTCCTGTATATATCACTCTCAATTTTCACGGGGACCAAGTTACTTAACGAGAGCAGCACGCTTAACGGAAAGCTTCCTCGCCGCACTTTAGTTTCGAGTCACTGTTCGCCGGCTACCGAAGCTGACCCAGCGAGGAGTCATAAGTTTTGCAGCGTAACTTACCGCGCGTGGCAAAGCGTAGGTGCTGCAGCATGTTGCGAATAGCACGAGCATCGAGATAAGACCTCGTCGCATGTTCTCGTTTCTGATGCCGGCGCGACAAGCCATGGTTGTTCCTCGTTACAGCTTCTCCTGCGACGTATTCCACAAGTACCCCCGTACTACCACCCTTTTTGTTGACGAAAACGATCCCGTCGATAGTGCGAACGTCCGCGTACTTATTATTTACTTCCCCGTCTCCCCAACCGCTGAAGAGACCGTCGACAATCGAAGGGTCGTTGCGCCTGCCGCGAATGCCGGGCGTGAAAAGTGTAAAGGCGTCGTCTACGTTTTGCCGTTTTATAGTAAATTATAACTAATGAAGCAGGGCCCCACGTTTGCCAGGACGTGACGGTGGGGATCGTCAACCTTGAGTGGTGCGTTTGCATTGGCAGATGTTGCATGTGACAGCTTTTAAATCACCGGCTCGCGCCATTGTCACACCTGCACACATCTAACTCCGTGCTTGCGAACGGAGAGAGACGGACTCGGCGAGAGAGTGAGCGAAGAGAGAGATGAGGAGGAGGAGGAGGAGGAGGAGGAGAAAAAAGTGAGTGAGCAAGAGAGAGAGAGAGAGAGAGAGAGAAGGAGAGAGAGAAGGAGAGAGAAAGAGAGAGAATGTTGCACGCCTTCAGGAGCGCGTGTACCGATGGTAATAAGCGGCATAAGTTGGGATGTCGCAATGCTTACCGATCGACCACCTCGAACGACCAATGTCAACCCATGGGCCTTCGTTTTTGACGCCCCTTCCACGACAATGTCCCGCGACCTTTTGTTACGCTTCTCCCCCAACCGCGCCTCCACCCGTCGTCGTCGTCAGCGTGTCAGGGCGACGCTTCTTTTTAGGTCGGAACCGTCCGGGAATGGATCACTGTCAGTATTATCGGTGCTCAAAAGCGATTCGCTCGTCAAGTGATTTCACTTTCGCGCAATTGCGCGACAGACAAGGGGAAAATATGTCCACCCGTTCGCCTGCACTTACTGCGAGACTGCATCGCAACGACGGAGATAGACTGTTCAACTTGCGAAATGTTAAGCGCCTGACAGCCGAGTCTTCGCTAATATTCGGTAAGCCTCAGCGATTACTCTCTTATTCCTGGCCAGTCGAGCCGATGAGTTACTCTTGACGGTCATTGACGAAAGTTCGGACATCAGACCGTCCGGGAGCGTAATTTGAAAATGTTTTCATTAAGACGTTCCTCAGCAGTTTGCGCTAGCGAGATGATATTACGCCGGAGCGTTCCTGCGGTTGGAATAGGGTCAATACGGATTCTCACGAATCCTCGTCTTAGCTGACCTTCGGGCTATCGGTTGAGTGCTATGGGATTTCTTCGAATCTTTCTCAAGGCGCTCGCTCGTATAGCGTTTGAGAAGACCATGGGAAATTCCCGAGCTATGCCTGTTTGCGTTATGTCACTCACTATCAGATATCGATAGTCGCAGATTAGGAGTTGTATAAGATAGCAATCGTGACAGAACAGAAAAAAGTCAAATTTGCCCAATCTATTTACCAAACTACACAGAGTATATGAGGAGCTTTGTGAAAGATACCACATTGTGGATTTCTTTCTGTAGTGGTAGTAGATGTGACATGTACGCAGAAGTAATTGTCTATTCGCGCAAAGCATCATTACTAACCTGTGGAAGGACCTGCAGATCTACAGTATACATGTTATGTAATAACATCTACCCCACGGAACAATGTGCTCTTTACGTCTGTAACCGTAAGAAACTCATCCTTGTATCATAATCAGAGGCGACTACCACCTGTACATGAACGGCACATTCGTCCGTGGACTACAAACTTTGACATCCACCGTGCCCATGATTTCATGCCCGTGAAGCACAAATCATCGCCGCGATCTGACCCTGACGAAAGATGGAAATAAGGCAAGGCTCTTTTGATAATGTTAGTCAATCGTCGAGACAATAAAGTAACGCGTCTCGCCCGCATGAGGGTGTCATGACCTATATACCTTGACCCACTGTAATGAGTAACAGGTGGGGCATCCTGCTACATCTTATCTAGTTTACTCTCAAGTAACTGGAGCTCCAGATAAGATGGATGACACACGAAGGGAAGACCTTCGAACGACAACGGCTTCGGGCATCGTCCGAAAAACGTGAAAGTGCAGAAAGATAGTGGGCGGGATTTTGGGGCAAAACCGAACGGTCGACCTCGTTCCCGGTGCTAATGGCAGACCGCGATTTGACGATCTGCTACGTGTGTGGGACACGGCAATATAGATCAGTGACCCATGACTGTCGTGGGCTGTGCCAGTTCGACGTGAAAGTGATTCATCGCGCTCGAACGTTTTTCTTTACGGAATCATAGTTTCCTTCTCTGTTTGTTCAAGAAAACATCGATTCGACCTTGTGCGAAGTTGATTATTGGCCTCGATAAACTATCGCTCGGCTTAATCTTGCATCGGAAATATATGTATACCTGGATCCTCGTAAAATATATACATTCCTTATCGTTTCTGCGAAAAATTCTGGCCACAGCGAACGATGACCAATAAATCGTCGCACGTGTCCGAACCGTTGAAAGCCGTAATTAAAACTGACGTTAACGCCACGTTCGTAAAGTATCCTTTCGAACTGGGTCATCGTACTTTGCATTTTATTTTTTGTCTCCGCGGCGGAGAAATCACGACGGCAGGACGGAGAGGGAACTGCTTTTAGCTGGACCCGACAGGACGATCCAGTCGATCCTTAACGAACCGGTAGCGTGGAGATATATATCCAGGCACTTATAACGTTTGTTTGCGCTGAATTAACATACCGCTAGCCTAAATTCTCACTCGCTCTACCCGTCCGTCCAGTATTGCGTATAAATAAAGATGTGACACGGAATCGAAGCCCTGTGTGAAAGTGTCCGCCGAGTCGGTAGGAAGTGATCAGACGTGAAATAATTCTCCTTACGGTCGGCTCGCCGGTGCTCGAGACAGTGTCGAGGCAGTGATTAGCGAACTAAGCAAAAGTGTAATGCGAACAATGCGTTCCTCGCCGTTCATTGTGCTGCTCGTGATCGTCGCTACCGTAAACGCTGCCGTCATTGACGAGGTATATTCTGCGTACTGGCAATCCGTATCGTGCTACTACGAGTCAGGTCCTCGTGAGAAAACGTAGTGTGAATGGGGAAAAATGTTTTCAGCCCGATGCGGTACCGGCGAAGGCGGTCAAATTGAACGAGACGGAAGTGTCTACCACGACGGAGCCTGACAAAGGATTTGCAGATTGGTTGATCGATTTGGTAGGAGGCACGACCACAACCACGACCACTACCACGGAAGCGCCGCAAAAGCCTGCGGAACCGTGTTCGCCATGTAGTAAGTAAATGATTTTTCTTCAATATGCGAACGTCTTATTGTTAAAACACCTGCCGTCAAATTTGAGTTTCTGGCACGTGAATTATTGACAATTGTTGTATTAATATATCTGAATAATTGATAAACTTCCGCGAAACTATAGATCATAGCTGATGCAAATGTGTAGTTTGATGGTTCCGTATGATTCGAATAGAGTGCGGCATAGCGAACAAGCAGAATCGCATAGTGGGCGGCGTGGAGACACAGGTGAATCAGTATCCGTGGATGGCTCTTCTCATCTATAAAGGACGATTCTATTGCGGTGGCACTGTCATCAATTCGAAATACATATTGACGGCTTCGCACTGCATCGATAGGTGAGCGGACGCTTAGGGCACTAACGGACATCCATTTTGTCGTTCGTTCGTGACCGTGAACTGTCGACAGGTTCGACGAGAAACTCATGGCCGTTCGAATTTTGGAGCACGACCGAAATAGCACCAGCGAGTCCGAGACACAGGAGTTCAAGGTGGAGAAGCTGATGAAACATAGCGGCTATTCCACCTTCAATTACGACAATGATATCGCGCTTATCAAGGTGAAAGGCGTCATCAAGTTCGAGGGAAAGATGAGACCGGTTTGTCTGCCTGACAGAGGTAGAGTATACGAATCACTGATTACAGTTATCATGAATGGCTGCCATGCGGGTTTAAAATATTCTGTAACGCGGCAGAAATATATTGGGTATACTTATCAACCATTTTTTTCGGCGTAATTAAAAGTTAACAGGATGATCGAATTCTTAGGTAAGACCTTCTCCGGGCATACCGGTATCGTAACCGGATGGGGTGCACTTGAAGAAGGTGGCCCAATTTCGGCCACTTTACAAGAAGTCAAAGTGCCAATTCTCTCAAACGCTGACTGTCGTTCAACTAAGTACCCTTCGCGAAGGATTACGAACAACATGATCTGTGCTGGTTACACGGAAGGTGCTAAGGATTCGTGCCAGGTAAGAAATTGAATATTATTCTACGAATCGAGAAATGCGGATAATTATTTAATAAAATTAACATTACGACAGGGTGACAGTGGTGGACCTATGCACATTGAAAGTAATGGTGTACATCAGATAGTAGGTAAGAAGAGACTGAAATTAAATATTAGACGATTTGTTTGGAACTAGTACGAGATTTCAAATCTTTTTTGTTTTGTTTGTTTTCGATTAGGTGTTGTATCGTGGGGTGAAGGATGCGCACAACCTAATTATCCTGGAGTCTACGCGCGTGTAAATCGATTCCTTACCTGGATTCAAAAGAACACGGAGGATGCTTGTTACTGTTAGAAACAACATGTAACTCGTATCAAAAGTCCTGAAAGTTCCTTTTTCAAGTCGCTGGGGAATCGCTGCATTATTCAACGCAGTTATTTTTTGGGTGCTTTCTCCGAACCGGATCGAACTCTTTTTATTGTAACGAAGCCATAATATTCTCATTAGTTATAAGTATTTAATATCTAAACGTAAAGTTTACGATATTGCACTGTGAAGTGAAAGTTACTTATCGTTACTCTCTGTGTTAATAACTCGTATATATTATTTATTTTTCTTCATGACAACAGGCATCAAATGCAATGTATAATTTATTTATCCTTTATAGGAATAAACAGAAAATGTTTTTTCAATTTATTTGTTCCTTGAAGTCTGGCTCTTTAACGTAAGACAAAAGGAATGTGTGCGTCTGTGACAATTAAAAATTGCAGCACGTTCCGTGCCATCACGAACCGTCAATACACCGGTTGTACGCAAAAGAAGAAAGTACGAAACTTTCTCTGTTTAGACAAAGCAGACGATTTTTAATTTTGAGTGAAAATCCATCTGGGTAGTCCGCGCGTGACGTCATCGGTGTCACCCGACGCACGATGAATATACAGGGTCACGGATTAATACGCAGTCATCGATGCATCATGGAAGCAGATAGTGAAGCCGACATCAAGCGAGATCTACGATGATTCAAATATTTGTGACACGAATTCCGCTAGTTTGACCCGTTTCCTCCTCCGACGGTTTCGATGGCTTATCCTTTTTATCGTACAGCCAGTACGTTTCCATGTTCCCTTTCCCCTGTGCGGAGCACAATGTGCGAAACATAAGAGATACGATTGACGAGACAAATGTGAGACTTTTGTCATACGAACCTTGACCCAAACAACGCCGCGTGGCTCTGTCCAATAATTGTTCTCCGGTAATAAAGCTTTGGTGCCAGGTGAGATGTGCACCTTGCCTGGCTGCATTGTTAAAAGTATGACATTATTGGAGCACGTTATCTGTGAAAAAAATGTATTGACCCATACGTCGAACATGATTAACGTACCACGCTGGTCGTTTGCATCCTCGACGCTGTGTTCACCGTATCGCCAAAGAAGCAATACCTTGGTACCTTGATTCCGACCACACCTGCAACCGCCGGTCCCGTGTGAATACCTGTAGGAAGACACTGGTTCAGTCAAATTAATCTGTGCGATACGCGAATGTTAGGTATCGATGCGATCGCCTTTAGAACGTGAAACGTTACCGATGCGGACTTGTATGTCAAGGCCGGACGGTAGCTGAAGAGTTCGAACTTGCTTGATGAGCTCGACGGAGACGTCCGCAATGTTTTGAGCATGATTCTCTGTTCTCTCCGGTGCTCCGCTGGCGGCCATGTACACACGACCCACAGTTTCGACCTGTTTAATTCGGAGACAAAATAGTGGTCATAACCGAAACCAATGTACTTCCCCTGAGCAGCGTACCTTGTACACATTGAACTGGTCCATGAGTCCGTCGAAGCATGAAAAGACGGCGTTCATTGACAAAACGATATCCATAGCGCCTTCGATCGTTGAGTAATCGAAGTCGCAGAGTTCGCAGAAAAGAATCGTTACCGATTCGAAAGACTGCGAATAGAAGTGAACACATTTAGTTACCGTACGTTTTGGCGTTTTATGAATGTACGGTTTATTCCGATAAGCTGTGATATTACTTCGCAGGTACTCAATGGACTGGCGCCAGCCCGCAATCGATCGGCAACCGTTTGAGGGATCATCGAGTACAAAAGATCATCACTCTTCCGCTTCCATCGATCCAGCAGCGCCAGACTATTCTCCAGCTCGCCGGACCTTTGCTCGGCTTTCTCGAACATCATTTCCAATCTGAAAGATAACGGATGGCCTTCGCAATTAGGCCGCAATAAAGCAATTTGACAATGCTCGTCGTAATTAGAGGCATGCTCGCAATACGAAAAAGCAGAGCAGACTTTCTCCCGGCAAACTCATTTATTCGTTTTCCACTCCTGATTTATTGGACGTAAAGTCTTTTTTTCCCTCACTTGCCGCAGTGTTGCCATCCGGCGAGAACCATCTCTCGGCTCAAACCGTGCGGATTAAGGTCGTTTAGGTACAGTCCCGTGTCGAACAATTCGTCCAAGCTGTTGATCCTGACGGGGAAAGTAGGACAATTATTTGCCTTTCGGGCTTCCCAGTATCACGGGTAGACTCTTGAATTGCTTACAAAGGGCTGCACAGGAAAATGATCGCTTTGATGTCCTCGATGTATCGCATCTGTCCCTTGAGAAGAATACTTCTCGACCCTTGACTGCCCCGTCTGTCCAGTCCAGAAATTGATCCCGCAGCGGCATTTGATGTCTTCGACAAAGTGTTTTCCGTCGACCGGATAAGCTCCAATTCGAACATTACCGAACGTAGACACAGTACCTGGATGCAAGGAAGATTACTTCAGGTTCTACTTTCCCAGCGCTATCAGTTCTTCCGCACGGAATAGTTAATCCTTTGCTACATGTGAAGCTGTAGCTCTTGTGTTAATATGTAATCGTAACAGGCTGTTATGGACAAAATTTATGATGCCATTAACGGGTTTAATTAAATTTTGTGCTTACTGCAATTTATCAAGTATGTTGCACAACAATAATTTATACTGCGCACATGAGCGTTACATATAAGAAGCTCTCGTGTCTCCGATCGTTACATGTAGCAAGCGTCTCATATTCTTGGCTGACAGTGTACGCATAATGCAGAAAAGTCATAATATATTTACGGTTTAATGTTAGATATTTAATTTGTCCTGTACAACCGTAGAAACAACTTACGTTTCCCCAAGTGAAAGATATACCCTTTGGTCTGCGCAATTTGAAGATTTCCGTGACATGCTTGTTCAGAATGGACGATGTGCCGCCCCAGGCGTGTAAAAGTTTTCCACCCACTCCGAGGACGCACATGTCTTTGTTTATTAGAACGCCGAATGGGAAGAGTTGCAACAGGAATGTACAGGGTACTGGAGATAGCTCACGACCTATTCGAGTCTTCATTCTGGACGTCTTTGCAAACTAACATTTTTCATCGTCAATCATTTATTGCGTATCACCACAAGTCAGTTCAAACTCAGTTATAACTTTGAGGTCTGAACAAAAATACTCACATAGTCACGATTATCGAAGTCAATTCGAAACTTCACCATGACACTTCGGGATCCCGGGACATTGTTTGAACTTTCGAGAACTCTAATGTCCAACGTCGTGTCGTACAGGTCTTTCGCGATTTGAAATAACTGACCTGTTGAGCAAAACATATAATTGCCGCTCCCTGTTCGCCGTAAGTAATCCGAAGCTATTTATGTACCCATGAAGTAATGCGTAAATCCGGGCCTTGTACTTCTGTAAATCAACACGACGCCATGCGGATCGACGTGGGTCGTGTACATCGAAGGACTCTTCATTTTTGGGTACGTGAATCTCATTTGCATGTGGATATTGTCGACATTTTGGAGAAAATCGCAGAAGTAGCGACCGGTTGCTTTTACGGTACAATCGTACCTGTAGTTCCGTAATAGTTTATCGGTTAATTTCAATTAAATTACTAACCCCAAATGAAATATTAATTAGTGTAAGAGCTTACTTGAGCATTAGTGCTCTCTTGAGGGACTAATAAATATTGGATTCATGCTTTTGATGATGTATTACCGTACCTTATGGGATGATTAATCACTTTATACAAACTAGTAGGGAGCGTGACTCACCCCAAATTGCTGAAAAATCTAACAAAGCATTTTCCAAAGAATTGCATCACACACTGTACAGACTCCCCGTTGTGAATGGCTAATGCCGTGGCTAGGTCGGTCATTAAATTATCTGGGTATATCTGTCGCGTATTAAACACCATATGTCTAACGCCGGCTTTCTCCAAAGTGTCTTGCCACACGTCCTCTCCATATTCTAACTGAAATTAGATTAGAGCGATTGTGTCAAATAAGTCCAATTGAGTTCTGTCTATTGGATTGATTAATCAATCGATTGCAAGGGGACAGAAAGTAAAAAAGGGACACTGAAATGTCCGAGAATACTTGATAACATTCAGTGGAAGAAAAAAGGTTTTATACGATTGACATTAACATTGGTTGACAGTTACAGCATTGAACGGCGCTCTTTATTATAACTTAGCCATGTTACGAATGTATGAACAGATTTCTCACTACGGCAAATTGTCTTGTGACATGTTATGGCGCACGGGCACGCACGTCCATATTAATAAGCAATCGAAATCACTGTCCAAATTTGAAACGAATGTCTCAGTACACATTCTATTTATATCCTCATTCGCTGCTCTTTTAAATCTACGTTACAAAACACGGCACATCGATTAATCACACAACCGATTCTACTGACATCAATACGCCAGTCACACTTTAACGATAAATTTATCACCGCTGCAAGCCAAATTTTATTCTAAAAGAAAATTTACCATGCACAATGAACATTAGCACTATCGGACTGAGCTCACTCTCACTTTGCCCGAACACCAAAGAAAATATGAAACAACCGAAACAGCTTCCTAAGAGTGAAAAGCGCATTCGATGTTCGATCGACGTTAATAAATTTATAACCAAATTTGGATATCGTATAGCACCGACCTGTACGAAGTGCTGCACACTCTCCAACAGCATGCCATACATTCTGCCGGATGTTTTTCACGATATTACTTTAGTTCGTGACGCGCGCTCCCATAAAGAGGACCACCGGGAGGTCCGTGCACGGAATTCAAAAAAAGTTCTCCCGCTATCTGCCGTTGCGCGGACGCAGATAAATCTGGTAACGTCTTTCGCGATGATATCAGCGAATGAGTGCAACGCAGCGACTCGTTGCTTTTCGCTCTTCCGTAAAGCCGAATCTCCGATTCATCTTCCACCTTCGTCCTCCGCGACCAGAAGAAAAGTCGACTCGTCCCGACTGCCGGTAGAACTTTGAGTTTCGGTTATTGTACGGGGCTGAGCCTCGGTCTGGCAAGGGTGACCGTGACATCCGTACCTGCGTGCGCAGACTTTGTCGTCGGTTACGGATATGGTAGCACGCACACAGCGACGCAAATGATCGGAAGGACCTTCTGCGGGAGTTGATTAGGCTGATTGAATTCAGTTTATTGTATCGTCTCTAGCACGCCACGCAAGAAGCGACCAGCTGTGTAGGATGGTTTAATTGATTTTAATACCATGTATTCCCTTGACATAATAGGAAGAACTTCGGTAGATAATGATACATTAATGTTACATAAATTATTTCTTTCGTGTCATCTGCTTTTATACAGGGTTTGCGTGGGTTCGATGCATTTCTAATTTCTGTACAATGTAACAGGTACCCTGATTAGACATGCGACACATAATATTTTTATTGGTTCGAGCTAAAACCGGCCACGATTAATTAACTACCGCATTATCAGCTTTAAACCACACGAAGTAAGTATTCAGGCGAAAAGAACTTTAACGTAATCTTTATGTTTGTTCTTTTTGCTTTTAGCTTGTCTCAGGAAAAGCGAGGTATTTCGCACGGTTTCCTGATTGTGTCATCAGTTCGCGAAGCCGAAGGCGAAGTTCTCAAGCAGCATCTCGCGAAATCCTCTTGTGCGGACTGTATCGCCTGACATGCAGCATGATGAGCGCTGTCGATGTCAGCCTGAGCGAAACGAGAACGATCTGCTCGAATCGGAAATATCGAGAAACGTTGGCGCATAACAGCTGTCGACGACTCTGTGACGGATCCTGGCGTTTTAAAGTCTTTACCGCGAGAGAATGGAAGATGCGCAATACGTCGCCACCGATAAAATGGTTGGAACAGCGTTACTCGGAATATTGAAAAAATGCGAATCCGTCTTGCACTAAAATATGTACGGCTGCCACTGAAATGGTATGTGGGCTATATGAAAAAAGGAAAAGGACGCTTAAGCTCGTGACATAAATTTGAATCGGACGTCGTAAGAACTTGGCAAGGATATGGAATGTTACAAAATCCGTTGCGTGACATCGTTTTCTAGAATACGTTTTTTTTCTGATTTAGGAATTGAGGTAATGACAATTGTGCGTATCTACGGTATAATTGTCACAAAACATGCGGTCGGAGCAGATATCCTGTTATCGGCTACGATGCTCCAGCGTGCATGTCTGGCTCATGCGCACACACAACGGCCAAAGTGGCAGTGCAGATGTGTTTGAGCGCGATTGCGTGACCGTTTTCGATTACTCGAGGTCGAAACTCGATTCTCGATCCGGTCCGATAATCGAGTGCGCTGTCGTTGTGGTAAATGCTGCTCGTGCACGTATGCGTGCGCAAAGAGCGGTTAAAGAGAGATTCAGCTAGCGAGTTCTCAGTGGATTCTCCCATCTTGTACTCGCGTAATATATCAAGTCGATGCTTCGAGATGTTGGTGCCCGTGTATGAGCTTCCCTGCGTTGCTTGTATATGTGAGCCGCACATAGTAAAACGACTTACGCGCATTAGGTACGCCACTACCGCAACCTTCGATGCAGATCTCGAATTTTAGACTCTTTACGCAAAATCCGATATTAACGCTGACGTGGTGGGATGAATGTAAGAGGGATTTTTTTCATCAATGGAGTACATCGTCAAGTATCTATATTATAAATGCGTTAAATGTAAACGATTAGAAAAATAATCCCAAAGGACCCCGTAATTAAAATTTTTCACGTAAGAACGTTATTGCCAGTTGTGCAATCTGTAATGTACTGTACTCTCCCATCATTCCGTATTACAATTATTGCTACACAGCGACGTAACGCTGTACACAGTGTGCTATATCGCCGACATCTTACCAAAAATAACTGGTTTTAATAGATTCCGTCCGAAACTCTAGCGTGCCCGTTTGCGCGATGCACAATCTAAATGCGAGTCAATCTGCGCTGCTGCGAGAACGCTCCGTACGTATTACACGTAGCCTCACGCACACAGCCGAGTCCGGCAGTAAGGTGTGTGCGCGGCCACCGACAGTGAAACGTAAACATGGCCGCGGAGAGTAGCGAAGGTTTGCCAATATCTCCGTCCGAGAAATCGTTGACCGGTAGCTTAGTGTCCGACGAAAATGAAAAGAGTGTTTCGCGTTCGCCGTCCAGTTACTCGATTAGGGAGGACAAATGGCCAGACTTAGTGGTTTCGAGACCGAGAAAGCTGGACGCCTGGTGGTCGCCGAGACGTAAGTACATAGCCGGATAGATAGCATGCTGTCGGGCGCTGATTTTGGCGCGCTTTTCAAAACTGTGGATCGATGCGGCTCAATGAAAAGCCAGTTCCGTATGCGAGCGTAACTGCTGTTTTTTCACAATAATCGATGAAAGATACGGTATCCCTCGTTGTGCTTCGAAAGGCACTTTTCAGCGACGGTATCATTGCACATACGGAGCGTGGCAGATCGCGTATGTGACAAGAGACAGTCACGCACCGTGTACAGCTACATCTACGTGCAAGGTATAAAGTTCGATGAATGATGAATGTGAAACTGTAAGGATGTGGTTGCGGAATTTCATTTGTTTATTGTGACTGATGTTTTATTCGTTCTTGGTTACGTGAAGATATATATGTTGTCGATGTGTCTGTGACCTTACGTGCAGCTCTGTCGATTACAAAACCTATACTTAAGTGAATTATTTATGACACTAACAGTTAAAAATTACGTATTTAATGCTAATATTGTGTAAATCCGTCTCTATTTACGCTAATATCGATAATATTCTATATTTGTGTAGATATTAAGGGATCTGTGCTATTGTAATTATTAAACATTGTAATTATTAAATAAACGATTACATCGTAACTGAGTGTAAATTACCTATACTACCTTAAAACCCCAATTGTTACATGGATTCTATAAGCGTTTGAATTTTCGCGCTCTTTTCGATATGGACGATAAAAGCAGCATCTACTATACCGACGATTTGAACATCGCCGCCGACGTAGGAGCGCTGAGTGCGCCACTCATTCGGCGGACATATTGATTATCATAGGTGGAGGCAAAGTCGGCGGGACAATCAATATCAGTTCTCGCCGGCAACTTCGCGATTAACATCGTGTACATTTTTCTCTGTCCTCCTGTGCATCTTCAAGTTCTCGTCGAAAGTTCGACCGTTCCCAGTTCGGGCTCTCCTCGATTGGTTTCGCGTGTCGAAATCTACGATACGATGTAGCTCAGCCAGTTCTCAAAACACCGGCTATTTTTTCCGCTTCAGCATATAAATTTCTTTCGTCGCTTCTATCGCTAGTGTACTTTTCTTTTTTATTCCACGCCGTGAGCCGTCGAGTTATCAGCGTCAACTCAAAGCGAGCCAGTGCACGCTATTATTCCGGATTCAAGAAGAACGCAGAGAGATCTTCCCGACGAGTGCCAGTGGAACCCGAATATTACTGTGCACCACCATCATCGTGGATGACTCATTTTGACGCACTCATACCAGTTCATCAGCTGATCTCAATCTACGAAGACAGAAGACAATTGCAGTGCACATTCGATCGACCCAATTTCAAGTAAAGCGAACCGTGTGGCTCGTGCGACAGAAAGGAACGTCGCGAAGGTACTCAGCTTTGATCGTCGAAGCGAGTGCAAGTGACGTATAGCGAGGAGAGAAGAGTCAGAATATCAAAGTGAAACCGTGCTGCGCGCATAAGCCCAGCGGCACAGGAAGCGGACGAGGAAAGATTCTCGAAAATCGGCCTGCATTGCGGGTGCACGCACAGTCGCGTACGCTCCGGACGCAGGAAATCGATCGCTCAAGGTCACCGAGATAGGAAACGTCTCGAAGAAGGCGATCGAGTACAGGCCGAGGTACGCGTGCTGCGCGAGGGATAGATTGAGCTTCTATGCGTCAAGAGTGCCAAACCGGCCCGAAACTGAGGCCACCAGGCGATTTCGGCGGAGTACATCACGGGGGGGTCATGCTCGAGGACGACATGGCAGGCGCCCAGGACACTATTTACCTGTGCAACTTTCGTGTGTCCGTCGACGGCGAATGGCTCTGCCTGAAGGAGCTGCAGGATGTCGAGCTCTCGATGCAAGACTCGATGCAGCGGTCACCCTCACCGCCATTAGCTATCAGCGGTATTAAACATCAGCATCAGCATCAGCATCAACACGACCATCACTACCATCACCACCACCATCACCATTATCATCACCATCATCGTCAGCAACAGCTTGCTCAGCAAAAAGAATTTTCTGATATGCCGCCAAGTCCATCGCCATTGCAGCACGTCCCGAGCATGTGTCTGTACTCTGTCTCTCTCTCTCTCTCTCTCTCTCTCTCTCTCTCTTTCTCTCTTTCTCTCCCACACTTTCTCACTCCCTCACTTTGTTACACTTACCCCATATAAGTCATTTTTGTCCTTTTCCTTTTCTTTCCGCACCTCTGGGCATCCTGTCCCCTTTTCTGATTATTTCCCGTTTCTCGTCCAACAGCTTTATTTCAACTACCTTATTTGTTCCTTTTGATTTTTGGACAAAGTAAGAATATCGGTTGTTGCCTCTTGCTTTGCAGCGAGTTGTTTACGGTGAAGTAATGAGATTTTGTGTATTTTTCGCTAAAAGTGTTTCCTTTACTATGAATTGGCACGTTACTTTTTAGTTCCACTTTGCGCTTGCGGGTAATGTCTCTTTACCGATTAACCATCGTAACATCGCTGCTGTTGCGTTGAGATTAAATTGTTGTCGATACATTACCTGACCCGAATGTACTCATGCCTCTGTATCTTTTGTCGTGCAAGCTTCCTTGATGTTTAGTCCTACCTTTGACACGTGTTTTTGCTTTTGTATCTGCGTTACTGTTGAGTTCACGTAACCGCGCTAATGTCAGTGTTTCACACCAATCACTTTTGAACGTACTTGAGATTCCTTACTGTGTGCCGAATTATGATTACAAATCCTGAGTGCCTATTGACGACGCCTATGGAGGGTAGTCAGGTCAGGACCAAACGTTCCGTATTGTTTTTGCAGCACGGGACCCGGTGATCATAGAGAGGAGTAATCTCGTCAATATTTCAAAACTAATCGTCAAGGAGTTGATCGAAACGTCGTTGAAATATGGGCGCATGCTCGATTCCGATCACATGCCCTTGCAGCACTTCTTCATCGTCTTAGAACACGTGCTCAGGCATGGTTTACGACCGAAGAAGGTAAAACGCTGCATCGGAGAGGCGAAGATCTTACCCTGAGCTGACGAAGCTCATCTTTCTGACCCGGCACTAACTGCCTTCGATTTCAGGGTCTTCTCGGTCCGAAGAAGGAGCTTTGGGACATCCTTCAGCTCGTCGAAAAATACTGTGTCGAGGCGCAGGATATTACGTCCAGCATACGCGATTTACCTACCGTTAGGTATACCTTGTTTTTAGGACCTTCGATACATCCGGAATATTGCTTCGCACAAACAAATCATTTGATCATAAATTTTTACGTTGAAGTAGTAAATATAGTTTCGAAATGTTTACTAGAATTACATAGACTTCGCAGGATATCGTATTTATCCTATTTAAACTGTCGATCATAATTAAGCATGGTCTTCGGACAGACACTTCCCATTTGAGCGAAGACAATGTGAATGTTGAACGTTTGAGTACCGTCCATATTTTTAGGACTGCGATGGGCAGAGCGCGAGCATGGTTGCGCATGGCGCTCATGCAAAAGAAATTGGCCGACTATCTGAAAGTTCTGATAGATCACAAAGATGACATACTGTCCGAGTATTTCGAACCAGACGCTCTCATGATGAGCGAGGAGGCCATCGTGGTAATGGGTCTTCTAGTTGGCTTGAATGTCATCGATTGCAACTTTTGCGTTAAGGTCAGTCAGTCAATAATCCTAAACATGGCGCTCGGGCCGCGCAACTCTTTTCCACCTCGAACAAAGAGTTTAACGGACGATCGGTCGTCAATGGTTGCGACAGGAGGAAGACCTCGACTGCCAGCAGGGAGTGATTGACTTTTCACTGTACCTCCGTAACAGTAATCACATGCCAGGCGAGTCGCCTGACGACGAACTCGAGAATGACAACATGACAACGGTGCTCGACCAGAAGAATTACATCGAAGAGCTCAACCGGCACTTGAAGTAAATATCTCGCTCTCCAGTCGATCGTATTCATTTCTCGCCGACTGACGCGGAGGAGATTGAATGCTAACTGTCGTTTGACGACGGATTTCAGTGCGACTGTAACGAATCTCCAAACGAAGGTGGAGTCGCTGACGACGACGAACGCTCTTATGAAGGAAGATCTTGCCATCGCGAAGAACAATATCCTGACCTTGCACGAGGAGAACAGGCAGCTCAAGAAGGAACTCGGCATCGAGATAAAGGATGCGAACGAGGTGTTGCATACGTTCGTCTTTGATAAGCCGCCGCGCGCGTCCTCCGGTTCGATTTCTCTTGACAAAGTTGCCGTTTGCTTTCAGAATGGCAAGACACCGATAAAAATTACAGAGACTACGGCGGAGATCGAGGAGCTCCGCAGTAGAGTAGAGTCGGAAAAGAAATTGCGCCAAGAGGCGGAAAAGGAGCTAGGGCTGCAGGTTTGTTCGCGTTCGAACGTCCGCCGACGGTCAACGTTTCAAGTAATTCGATTTGAACCGCTCGATATTTTTGTATCAGATAAGCATGAAGTCTGAGATGGAGGTAGCTATGAAGCTGCTGGAGAAAGATATACACGAAAAGCAGGATACGATCATATCGCTGAGGCGGCAGCTCGATGACATCAAGTTAATCAATCTGGAAATGTACAAGAAGTTACAGGTGATTTGTCACGTGCTTTTTATTCTCAGTGCGTGAAAACGAATACGGCCGTGACATGGTACGTCCAACGGTGGCAGTCGTGAAATTGATTCTTCTGCGCTTTACTAACTATGCATGTCTGCTAGAAAAAAAAATAGGGATATGGTCAACGGTTCTTATCGAGATAATTAAATCTTAACGAAAGATCGCGACCTCCAAATTGGACAAACTCTCTCGATCGCCGACAAGCCCGAGTACGATGTCACGGTCAACGTGTTTCGATGGACCTCCGCACGAAATTCCTCAACTACGTACCCAGTGTTGCCACCCCTCACTTCAGGGAACCAACGAGCGGGCCAAAGTACTGCAACAGTTTAGCTTAATCCGTCTTTCAGTCGTTCACAGGTTCCGAGACACTCGCGATGAATGTCGATGCCATTCAGGCGTGTCTAGGTGTCCGTCTTTTTCTCACGAATGAAGGGGAGATTCGTGATGTTAGACATTCGAATTCTATGTCTCTGGATGTGTTTCCCTTGTAGGAGTGCGAGTACGAACTGACGCAGAAAGGGGAGATGGTGAGCCGACTTCACGCAAAGACAAATCAGATTGGCAAGATCCTGAACAACCTCGAGAAGTATAACCATTTGATGAAGGACGGTGAGGGGGGTCGGAGTCCTACCACGCCGAGTAGCGTGGCCAAATCGATCTTCAATAAATCTAGTCCTACCTCGCCTAGAGGCTGTCCGGCCGCGGACAATGCCGCTGATCGTTCTGGCGACGATCAGCGGAGAACATCGGCTGATATTCACCGGTCGAGAGAGTCCAACGGCAGGCCGAAACAGAGCAAATCCAGCGACGAGATCTCGACGACCGAAGAGATCGGCAAAAATTAGAAGGACCGCCAGCTTTTATGCGCGTTTGCATTTTTTTACCGTCTACTCTGAGTCGACCTGTGGCGAGCGTCTACTGCTTAAGTTGATAATGAGAAGCTGACATCTTTGAGGCCGCGTACGCGCGCGCGCGCGCAAAGCTCAGCGGCTCGACACTCCCGTGTCTTAACGTGTTGCAAGTTCTTTGGTGCAGACCCGTTTCTAGGTTAAGGACTTTCTTTCGTTTATCTTGTCTTAAAGGAATTCTCTTTTCAGTTCTCAACTACCTTTGGCGTGTAGTGATTTAAACTGTACCTTATCCCATGCCATTCGCCTAGGCACGATCCTATGTTCTTTCCTACTATTTTTCACGCTTATTTAACTCGAATTGAGGAGAGACGTTGACACGTCAATCTGTCGGCGTCGTTTCTAACAAGCATGTTTAGCAAAGGTGTGCGTTCGTTGAGACACTCTATAGAATTGGCGGACGTTTTGAGACTGACAAAGGCTTTATCAACTTACTTATACTCTACTGTTAAAGACAATAATGAGACTTCAATTGGATTTTGTTTAAAATCAAATTCTGAAGAAAAACTATGAACATTTGCATATTTAGCCATTGCCTATTAACTTGAGTCAATAGTGTGGTTTCGTGTAGGGTGTCTCATGTGTATACATATATGGATATATGTATATGAATGATGCAAAAATGGCGTAAATTATGCAAATCAATATGGGACTCTGTGTTCTCCGGGACATGGTTTCGTAATATCAGAGCATGTGACATGATCGTCCTGCCAACAATAAACTCCCATTAACTTTGCATGCTTTCCAAATTTACTGTACTATAGTTGTATGACGGATAGTCGAAACTTGCCTATAACGTTATATCCTTTTCATACGACCTGTAATATGACAGCCAGCGTGATTGTATTCCTATAGTTGTAGAATATTTGGTCGTGTCGACCAGATGAGAGGTGGAAGGACATGATTGTGCGATTTCAGAATCTCGGAGGGTACGAACGGCTCGTTTCTCTACTTCGCTTGTGTACTGAACAAACGTTTATTTCAGGAGTGCGAAGGCTCGCTTAAGCATAAAACAGAACTGATCACAAAGCTGGAGGCTAAGACACTGTCGATGACTGAGACCATCCAGAAAATGGATGAGAAGTACGTTTGTTTGTTGTCTTTCATTAGTTGTTAGCTAATTCGTAAGCGCGTCTGATGATTATTGACGTTATTTCTTTTCAGACTGTAGGTCTGTACCGTATTACGTATTCATGAAATGTCGAGGAACCGTCGTATTGTTTAGTTGCTTCGCGTCCAATTCAAGTTTCATTGGCTGATCAATACCTTACGGCATATCACACGAGGTCGGAATCAAATTTTCTTTCTAGTCCGAGTTCGAAGTAACATGCGTTCTATTATTGCCTATCTTCCATCGTTCCTAGAATATTCGGGTGAAGTGAGTACACGCGGCGCAATTATTAGTGATGCTTTTTTCCCCGCGTTCACGCGATATCCGCGTTGCGCGGATAACCGTTAATTCCGTATTTTCTTGACCAAATTACTTGTAATAGATATTTATGTACAAAGGTAGTCGTAGTACTAACTTGAATTTCCTGTTAGCAATCTGCATACGTAATCTCCCTTGTAACGTGGAAAGGTCAGAAGTCGCGTGATGTATTATTTATATATTGAACAATGCAGACTCGCAAATTGTTAGGTAGTTCTAGCTTAAGATCGTTTATTTTTTACATAGAAGTCATAAACGTGATTGAATTCGTCTAGAGTAGGGATTCACTGAGGATGACATTAGAAACGGGTCAATTTATCGTTACGGAGATATTGGCAAACCTTCACTAAACGGCTACTTTGTAAAAGTATATCGATGTATTGACTTATAATCTCATTAACACGCATATTAGTGTTATGTCTGACACAATAACCAGTAGATTTATACTTGACATGGTAATTATATTTAAAAGTGTATTATTAATATGGAGCGTAGAGCGAAGCTATAGAAGCTTATACGATACTTTGTTTCCTTCTCTTATTTATGATACTCTGAGAACCTTTCCGATAAGTTTGAACGCTAATAATAACACAGCGGAGTTACCTGAAAGACTTTTAAACTGTAATCTACGTTTGCTATTTAAGGAACTGATTTCGCCATCGCCTTATCATTTCATTTAATTGCCTTGCACTATCACACATTCTCATCCCATACATTCCTTAATCTTAATTTGATACGTACAACTGTGCATTTCTAATTTGTAATCAACATTGAATTCGTTTCAATCAACGTTGAGTGCTCTTAAAGAGAGGTTCGACAGTCATCGAGAACACACATTTTTACATATGAAAACATTCCATTATTATTGTGTGAACATGGCATGCCTATATTATCGGTATACTTATGAATAAGCAACGAGCATTGGTCGTTATAATGCACCAATCGCACTACGTGTGCTTATACCAGTGCTATACCAAAAATAAATCTATGAGAGAAAAAAATAAGCTCTTGCATTGATTACCCTAACGTCGATACGAAGCAGACACCAAATAGATTCTGTCTCTCAATTATTGTTTACGTTCTTATAATTTTCGTCGCATGGAGATTGCAGCTGGTGCGTTTTCCGATAGCGAATACCAAAAATAAGGTAAGTTACGGCCATTCGTAATCGGATCGAGCGCTCGCCGGCGGAAACAAAAGCAAAGATCTCGCATATCCTTCAGAATTTATCTGCCGTCGCCAAGATTCGAATATAAAGCCATTGAAAAAACATTCGGTCGGCATTCCGCGTCCAAGAAAGCGATATTCGGTCATGAATAATTATAAGGAAAGTTTGAGCGGGAAAGTTTGAGGGGAACGAAACTGGGAAAGTTTTCCCTCGCAACCCCACCCCGGTAAGGATAATATTTCCGAAGACAAAAAATAAACAGCGACCGAGGAGTCGCGTTACTGAATAATAGAGCGCTACACGTACCTTCCACGTGTACCGGGATCGCTCGATCGCGTTTCGCGATCTACTTCGATCGATCGTTAAGCGAACGAGACTCGCATTGATTGATAACACCGGCCAACTCTTGATACCGAGAAGTCAGGCGTGAGCGATTGCGAAGCAGTTCCTTAAATAAGACCCGTAGTCGGCAGAATTTCCGCCACCGGACGGAATTCAACAATTACGCGGATTCACCGCTCACAACCACATGCCACTGTCAGACATGTCAATACTCGCACCCGCGCGTAAGAGATTCAGGCATAAAGCATGAACGCACCATTCGATAGGGCTTTTTTTTCGTTGCGCAAGGACAATTGTAGGGATATCTTCGTTGAGATGTAAGTACGAGCAATTTGACTTGATCAGGTGCAAGCAGTTCGAGGATGTCAGATCGGGGACGGAGGAGAGGGTGAGAACTCTGGGCGCGCAGGCGGCCGAAAGGGAGGCACGAGCGAACGGGGTCGAGAGGGAATTGCGAATCGAGCGTGAATGGAGGACCTCGCTGCAAGAAGCATCGATCTCCACTACCGAGAAGATCTCTCAATTACACCAGGAGCTCGATCAACTGAAACAGGTGTCCGCGGTATGCTACATGTGTACGCTTGCGTCCGGCAGCGAACCTCCTGCGCGGCGTCGGTCCCGTCGACGAATAAATCTTCGCCGCGACAACGTTGTCCTACGGTCATAGAAATGCAACTTCCAACGGGCTTCCCGGTAGCATCAATCTAACTTTCCAATTTAACGCAATCCCGTTGCGCGGCCAGTCCGTCTAGGTGTCACGCGCTCGCATGCGTCGCAGCGCATTTAATGTACACGGTTCGATTCTTGCTTGAGACACGCGTAACGTACGGTATCTTGACTGAGAGAGGAGTCGCTTTCGGTTCGTAGCCGGGACAGGGTTAATCGATTTTAATCCGTGCTTGCTGCAACCCCTCTCTCTCTCTCTCTCTCTCTCTCTTCCAAGAGAATTTCTACTCGGCCTCTGTCGCTGGCCGGGAGGAATATAATAATTCGGGTCCACGTCGTGTCGTTTGAGGTCGGCGCACAGAGAACGTTTTGGTCGACGGGACCGCAATTGCGGTCGGTTCTGGCGAATTCCTAGATTTATCCGGCAGTCCCGTCAAACCGGAGACGCTCGACGCAAAACGATAATTGAAACGCCTCGCCAGCCATTCTCCCACGTCGGAAGGAGACTCAAAATTCGCATCCGGCCAGTCTCCCGTTCGCCCCGCGACTCTCTGTAGGCGACCGGCAAAAATCGGTACACGCGCCCCTACTCTTCTCTTCCGTTCCAGAAATATCTCGCGCTGCAGGAGGAGCACTACGCGCTCAAGGAGATTTGCACGGAGCAGGAGCGGACGCTGGAGGAACTTGGGGGACAATTGAGCGCGGCGAAATTGGCGGCGGTCGAATTGCGCGAGGCCGCTGACAATGCTCAGCAGCTACAATCGGGGCAAGATGGCGCCGCCGCGACTTGGACGAGCGACCGACTGGCCACGCACTGCAAGGGCTGCAACCGGGAGTTCAACATCACTCGTCGCAAGGTAATCAAACTTTTTAATTGCCCCCACGCCATCTCCCCTTTTCTCCTCCACCCCTCCTCTCCTCCTCCCCTCATTCTCATCTCACCGTTTTGTCGCCCCATCCCTTTCTCCGCCCTCTCCCAGCCTCTCTTCTCTCTCTCCATCTCTCCTTCTTTCCGTCGCTCCCTCCGTTAGTAGTCTCTTCGGCCTCCTTTCACCCGCCACGCCACTCCACCTTCACTCGTTCCACCTATTCGTGGGGGGTGTAAGCCTGAAAGCCTCCGACTTCACCGCAGCCCCGTGCTTAATCGTTCAATTATCCTTGCCAGTCTGGAAATTACCAGTTCCCCGGTCCAGAGTCCTTCGAGTCCCGTTATACTGGGACGAGACCCATTCTTACGTGGGTGTCTGGTAGGGGTAGGTTCGAGGGTCTGGCCTCGCTAAATGACGCTGACGACAGTCTCGTGGCAAAGGGCGCGCGATGACAAAGATCGAGGACTTCGGACGGTGGCATGCCGTTAAGTTGCGCAGGCTTCTCCTCTCTCCCTCCCCAACCTCCCCCCCCCCCCACCCCCCACCCCCCTCCCCCGTTCCAACCATATTTTCGCATACCGAATTCCGTCTAATTCGAGATCGATATATGGCGGCAGCGATTGCTTTGATGCGCAGCGCGGGTCAGACCGCCCTAACGAGATACCGCGGTATCTCTTTGCCAAGAACTCGCAATTAGCGGAACTGCACAGTGCCGTTGGCCTGGCTCGCATCTCGAGTTCGCGGATTACGGTCTCGCATAGTGGCTTAAACCGTTCCCCGGCGAAAGAGAGGAAGACGGATAGACGCGTAAGGGCATATTACCCCGTAGCCGGTGGGGGAAAGATGGCGGGCTCAGAAGAGTCGGCAACGTTCGGCGAGTAACAAATGTTCCGAAAAACATAATTCGAGAGAGAGTACTCGTATTATTTTCACCGTTATATACGATCACGTGCCGGGATGCCGCGCAGTAGGACTCACCTACTGTCAGCCACCGAGATTCATAGTTCTTCCCGCCATTTTTCTTTCTTCTGCGCGCCCTTCCACCTCTTTCCGCTCCGCTTTTTTTTTGCCCCCCCCCCCCCTCCACCTGCTCTCCATCCCTTTCGTCTTCCCCTACCCCCCCTCCCCCCCTCTTTTTTCTCCGCTCGAATCACAGTGAGGCATGGTATAAGCACTTAAAGTATTCTCGCAGATCTGATCGTTCCGAAGTGCACTTGCGTGCATCGATAAGGGAGGCGCGAGGCGCGAAAGGAGAGACGGTGGAAGGGAAAGCGCACGGGTCGGGATGAGGATGTGGGCGAGGCGGTGAGAGGGGGAGCGTATTCGTGCATTCGTCATACGGATAAATTCCGTGGCGAAATTTATGCGCGACGGTACCTTATCGAAATTTCGTGGACGTGCACGATAGACACGATTTACTGGACGCCTCTCGACGCCTGGCGCTAATCGTGCAACTACGCTTCTCGCCTTTAAGGGCCTACAACCGTGATATTTTCCCTCTCTCTTTCTCTCTCTTTCTCTCTCTCCCTCCCTTTCTCTCACTCTTTCTCCCCGTGTGGCCCTCGTGGGAGTGAGGCAGTTCCGTTGCGTGCAATTTGACGCCCGGTTGAGTCGAGTGCAAGAAAAAGGGTTAAAGAAAATAAGAGTGAGGGTCGATGGATACAAAAGAGGGAGGGTGGGAGGGAGAGAATGGTATATGAAGTGAAGCAGAGCGAGAAAGAGAGAGGATGGCGGATGGGTGGTGAAGACTCGCAGTGTCAAAGTTTTTCGGGTGTTAGTGAACGACGTCGGGACACCATAGTTCGGCGCCTCTGACTACACACGTATGAACGTCGTTACATACATACATACATCCATACATACATAGATCCTTCTTTTGCGCTACACCCTCTTTCAATCGGGCTCGCCTATCGGTGTACGGCCACAGGGCCGTGACTGTCGAACCGCTCATCCCTCTTCCAGGGACGTCCAATTACATTATTGCACCATCACCCGATATATATTCATGATTATGTGTCATGCATGCATGCCGCGCATGCATATTCAGCTCCGGTGCGCTCCGATGTGATAGAGACGTTACTGCGACGGCCCATAAAATACGTTTAGACGGTATTCTCTCTTTCTTTTACGGAACCTGAGGTTTGCAAAAGACTCGGGGTTAAGGATGACGGCTTACACAGGAGGAAAGGCCGACGTACCGGCGAGTCTGCCGAGGGGTGAGGGCCGGTAAGTTATTGCATAATAACAAGGCAGTACCGCGTATTCTTGTTACTCATTTTTCGCCCCGTCGATGTATTACCATACTGTTTAATATAGAATAGGCCACCCTAGGTGTACGTTGGACGCCCGCCGAAGAGGTGTGCGCGTGTTTGTTAGTGAAATCATTCCGGTGGGCAGGCCTTTCCTTCCCTCGCCTCCCTCTCTCTCTCTCTCTCTCTCTCTCTCTCTCTCTCCTCGTTCACTCTTTCGTACGGTCGCCCTCCTATGCCCATGGACAGACCCGACGACGATGTGCCAGGAGAGCCGCGTAAGAGGCTCGAAGGAAGTTCGCTGGAAAAAGCGAAGTAGACGCAAGCTTACGTACTTGCACATGCAAAAGCATGCAAAACAATAACCCTCCTCACTCCCCCCCTCGCCGACGATCACCCTTCGCGCTCAGCCGCCTATCCCCTTTTACGTCCAAGCGCCTGCCACTAACCCGTCAGCGGTCGGCCGTGTTAAGATGGTAAATTTGCCGGGGTCGTGCGTGGAAATCCGGCGATTCTGGAAGAAAATATGGCCTTACAACATGCACTTGACACAAATGCCTGGCGTGTGACGCCTTTTAAATCTGACTCCGTCGACGGTCAGCGTTTCAATAACAATCGTAGAGTATCGTCGCGAAAGTGAAAAGTAACGTTAAAAAGAAGTCATGAAGGTTCTGGTATTTTCATTAAATTTACAGAACAAATACGGTTCGCTTCGGCGGAACGAGTGGAATCGCCGGGAGGTGGGATTAAAATTGACGATCGTACCGGCTAAAGATATGGTTCGGCCAATTGATTTCGAGCGTTACCGCTCGTCGTTCGCTTTCGCGAATTTGCGATCGGTCTAAATTTTTCATCACCTCGTCCCCTTGTCGACATCGGCATCGAACTCCCGTGCTCCTCGATATTCCGTGCCAGAAGGCTATGGAAGGCAGGTGCAAACGATACCAATTACGTATCGGAATAACGAGACGATAAGACACGCTCGTAATATTGAAATGGCGATCACTGGCATCGCACGCCGAAGACAACATTGGAATCTGCACAGGTGGCAATAAGGGAATCTCGGTCGGCGCCTTCGGAATTGCCGCCTGCAGTGCGACGCGCCGTTATGAGAGTCGTCTTAAAGTGTACCGAATGTATCGCGCTCAGCACGCGCAACCACTTGTTACGATCGGAATACCGACGCAGCTGTATGTATAAGTGTAACGAATATTGGCTCCAGCTCGCGGCCGCGGAACCTGATATTCAACATTGCGTAC
Source organism: Anoplius nigerrimus (assembly GCA_914767735.1). Taxonomy (NCBI): domain Eukaryota; kingdom Metazoa; phylum Arthropoda; class Insecta; order Hymenoptera; family Pompilidae; genus Anoplius; species Anoplius nigerrimus. The sequence continues at coordinate 15,083,207 of OU612078.1, forward strand.
TCACCCTGTATATAGAATCCGTTGGTCGTTCCAACGCCATGAATAATCAACGCGAGTCCCGGGTATAATTCTCCGACCGAGCCATTGACGTTGAGTGCCATCGAAATAGAATCGTCTTGACCCGATCTTAATTTGTCCGCGCGGATGGAAAAAAGAGGATAACTTCTTCCCATCGTGGCAGCTCGCGACCTGCCGTGTCGTATCGTCAACTTTTTGACGAATCGTCCCGCGCCAGGATCAAAGGATCCCCTTAATTGGCCGTTCACCTTTCCTATCGGCGGTGCGCCGACCGAGACTTCTGGCTGACTAATCGAAATTGGCGGAAAGTTGCTAATTGAACGAAATCGCAGAATTCCGCAATTGGAGAAATGATCCTGTTGCATTGACTCGAGCCGATCGTACAAATGAGTCCCGATATCGGTGAGCAATCCTCTTACCGACCCGCTCGATATGTAAATTAAGCAACATCCGGCGCGAGGACTGCGAGCGCGACGCATCGGCAGCATGAAGGATCGGTATTTAGAACGTCACAGGGAACGGAGAACAGTTCGCATGGACTCAGCGGGGGGGGGGGGGGGGGGGAGGAGGAGGAAAAGAGGAGGCCGAATCGTTCCGCGGAAGTTTATAGATCGCTGCGGTCGATCATTTGCCCCGGGACAGTATCTCTCGGATCTGATCTCCTAGACTGATTTATTCGTCCTGGAAAGTATCTATAAGTAGGTATCTATCTCCGTTAAGATAAGGCGAGCTTGAGGCGAGCAGGTACGAAGTTGCAGGCACCGATCCGCTACGTTTCGGCTCGTAAGTCATGCTGATGGGACGGTTCAATAATTAACTTCGCGCGAGGAAATCGGTTATCGGGACGATATTATTCGGCCTCTTACTTCCCGGTAATAACCGGCAATCCCGAGTCACCCTCATCCAGTATATACCGCCTTGCCATTCGACTACTGTCTTTCTATTCGCCTTAACCTGCTCCCTCCAGTCTCCTCCCTTCAGCTGATACTGAGGATCGAAGGGTTCGCCGTTTTACTTAGGGAATTCAATTTAGATGTAAAATTTAACGTGACGGTCGACGCGACATCCACCTTTGTCCCACTCATTCTTCCCTCCACACGATTCTACCTCGCACCCTTTGCCAACCCCCGCCCAAGCTCTCATCACTCCCCACCCCATCTCTCCTTTTCACGGCGACGAATCCCACATTATTATAATAGACCGTCGCGGGTAATGGCTCGAAAATAAAGGCCAGCGAGTAATGGAGAGCTGGGCAGAAGGGCAGCGAGGAGGATCTGGTAGGGGTGGGAGCGGGGTGGCGAAGATAGGGGAGGTTGGAATCGGTGGGACGGGAACAGAACGTGTAGACGTCGTAAAGTTCCCTCTTTATCGTCGCGGTTTGCAAATCATCGAGTGTTTCTGTTCTCGTAGCCGATCAATGAAGAGCGAATTTCTTTAACCATTGTCCCTTTCGCCGAAATGAACCCCCAAGTAACTCTGGGAAACACAAACGCGCTCAACGATGAGCTTCCGACGCTCAGCGGCCGGGGATGCTTTAAATCTTTCCATTTGGGGGTAACGACGCGGGTCCTTGTCACTGGATTTTCAATATATCCTCTGAACATCGTTTGTAATCTTGTAAGATGCATTCGTTCGCTAGTAAAGGGGAGTGTGACGGTTTTTCACATTATTTGAATATTATTTATCAACATCCGCAAAATATTACCTACAATGCCTTAACACATCGCATGCGGGGCGTCGCGACTAATTGCTTACGAGTTACCGCGGGCAAAAATTAGAGCATTCACTTAAAAAATGACAGCATATAATGTCATAATATTCAAGATATGTAAGATATTTTAATAATGTTTTCACTATTAAACTCACAGTGAACAGCAGCATAACTATCAAAAAATTTAAATCAAGATCATTCGCCGTAAAGGTATTAACACCCTTCCCGCATATAATGTGTTAAGATTGTCGACAATCCGCAACAAGCAGTGTCTCCGATACTCAGCCCAATACTTTAGCCACTCAAAGTTTAATGACGTACGGCTCAGAAATAAGCTGATGCTACTCGTTCTACTTGTCTATGATCATTAATGTGCATGAAACGACATTGATAAAATAGCTTTACCTGCGTAAGCGAGCTCCTCCCCCGACAGAGTCGGGAATGCCTCTCGAATATTCGATTCCCATCAGGGATCCCGAAGGCCGACGTTGCTAAAAATGCACGATCTGTTTGTTTGTTCGCAGCACCACTGTCGTCACTGCGGGAAGATCTTTTGTCACGCGTGCAGCGATAACACGACCTCCCTGCCAAACTCGGCGAAGCCGGTGCGCGTATGCGACGAGTGTTACGTGTTTTTGCTCGGCCGATATTCGGTGATACGTTAACGTCGGCGAGCATCGCTACTCCATGCGCAAACAGACAGCTCTGACAGTTTTCTTTGGCCCAGATGTATCCCGAGGACGGGGGCGAACGGAGGCAGGGCGAAGGGTTAAGGGCGTGGAGCGGGATATGGATCGTCAGGACGAGTGCGATGCGAGGATGAATGGGGAAGAAAGGATCTGTCCAGATGCCGTTGAGGAATATCCTGGAGCCTGGCCTTTTTTTTTTTTCTACCTAGCGCGGGTCCCATATGAAGCAGCCTCATTGTCGATTCAATGCACGCGACTCATGGATCAAAAGGAGAAAACGGGTTGTTGGACGGACTGCGCTTCTGGTCGGATTTCTGTCCTACTCCGCCTGGCGCTCTTTTTCTCTTTTTTCTCCTTCTCTCTCTCTCGTTCGCCCACTCACTCACTCACTCATGTCTCGCTTTCTTTCTCTCGAACGACGACAGAAACGTCTGCCTCGATGTTTTCCAAGCTTCTGCCGACCAACAATGCGGCTATAGCGGGTACATGTCGATTTTCCCGAATTTCTCGTTGAGTGCTCGGATCGGGGATGACACTCATTTCTTAGCGCAGTGCTTCGCGACAAGAAAGCAACATTTCGACCGTGCCCCGTGACCCCGACCATTCCCGACGTTTCATTGGAGATATAAAACGCTTGCGACACTTCGCGTAAGTCGTACCTTTGTTCGTATTACCGTGCACAATAACTACAGTTTTCTTTCGCGATAGACGCGTCATGGAACTTCGGTGAGCAAGGTCAACGGATGACGATGTGTATCATGTTTGAACTATCATTTCTGCGCACTGTGCGTCTCCGATTGTTTTCATTGCAAGGATAGTTTACGAGTATTTCTACGAGAAGGGTATATTTATACGATGTAAGAGTCTGATCTGAGCTATTATGGAATTTTCAAATGCAGAAGCTGCGGTCTCGCTTGCCACCTGCAGCCTTCGAAACGCGTGCCTGTACAACGATATTTTTTAAACTGTTTCGTAGTATTATCGAGATTCTACGCAAATAAATTTGTTTTATAAAACGACTTCACTGACTTTATATTATCCTCCTTTCACAATTTCCTCGTGATCCTATTACGCTATTCGACGTTGCAGTTTGGAGCCTACTTCGACAGCAGATATATCTTGTTGTGTTTAGCAGAAATATGTGTGCAGTGTATTATGCATAACACCGTCATTATCGCCTTCTTTCGAAGCAACGGCACAATTGGGATTCATCACACATTCAACTACATCGCCAAAGATCGGGCTTTCGGTAGGATAATAGGTACGCCTTACCGTCAATGCTATCCTCAGCGGCGTCGCTCATGTTTCTAATGAACTATTGATATTGTATATTTACATGATAATTACCCGGTTACAGGCCGAGATTTACGTCCTCGCGTGAGCCCGAACTCGACCGCAAAGGGCTTAATGTAGTCGTAATACATATCATAGCATAGCTCAAGGAGGGTGCATAATTCCGGCTCCTTTATAATTGGTGCCCTTATCACTCTTTATCGTTTCATTACGGCCGTCCTTCTGACTCATTGGATCCTCCTGTACAGTCCGACCCCGACAACCACCCTCTACCCCGTCGCATCCCCCCTCGCCACCCGATTCCAGCACTAAACGCTCCCACACATTCCGCTTATCGGCCTCACCATCCGATCCGCCCCCAACGACGAGGCACTCTCGTCATCGGCAAAGCGCAAATTCTCGCCGAGGCAGTCGCCGGAGCGGAGGCCGAGAGTACGGGTTCCGCGCGTACACGCGAGCCACCGTGTTCCGCGCCGCTGGCAGGGTGGAAAAAGTGTTTTTAGCGCTCTCCGGCCTTATCCATTCTTGAACGTTATCTGTGCCCACTTTTATGATCGCCCTCTGTCTCTGTATTTGCACGGTCACAGGCGCATGCACACGCCGCACGTGAGTGCCTCCACGCGAGCCAGGGCGAACGCAGTCCGCGCTACACGTGTGTTCGCCGACGTGGGTGGAGCGTTGAGCACCACCCCCTCGCCCACCCACCCCTCCCCCCTTTCCCGTGCCTCTCCTCGGCCCCTCCCCGCCTCCATCGTCCCTCTCCGCTTTCAGGCTGACTGCGGTAAGTTCCGGGAGCGTGGTTGCGGGGCCCGCGACCGCTCGTAGGCCAACTTGTCGGCTATCTACGACTTTCGAAAGCTCGTTAGCCGCGAACATGCACGCTTAAACGGGCGCTAAATTGAAATCGATCCCCGTGCCTTCGGCTTCGATCTCTCGCCGCCGGGCGTCCCCCGCCTATGGCAGCCGCCGACGATTTCACGAGCCTCGGCCAGCCCCCCTTCCACCCTCCCCCCGACCCCTCGACCCCTCGACGTATTTCGTACTTTGCATACGTTGCAACGCGGCCCCGTTCTGCCCGCGAGACTCTCGGCACTCGATGTGTGCCTTGCACGGCGATGCACGCGACAACCGCTATCGAGACGCGCGTGCCCCAGCTCCTGCCTTTCGGGACGAAAACTTTCCTTACATACTAACGAGCGGGAACGCTTCCCGTCGACTTCGTTATCACCGCACCTCTTCCTCAACACCCCCCCATCCGCCGCCCGGGGTTCGGCGAGCATCGGGACGATTCCTGGCTACCGTCGTTCGCCACCGAGGGCGAGTATGGCATATCCTCTTTTTCCTTCCGGCGCCACCTTTTTTTCTTTCTTTAGCGATACGCCGCTCCATCGTGGAAATATCGGAATTTTATTCTGGGCCAACGTCATGCTCGCTTTACGCCTGCTAAGCCCCCGTTCGGTTAGTCGTACAAGTTTTTCCCCGCGCCTCATCCTCTCAAATCCGTTACAACAAAGTAACGGCGGCCGCGGAAATTTGCATCCTCCCTGTCGCCCGGCGGGGTTTGCAGGGGGAGGAGGAGAAGAGGAAAAAGAGTGGAACGAATCTCGGCCGGTGAATTAGGTACGTGTCGATACGTATACGTGCCGCTTAATGTGCCATCGAGAGCCGGTCGCTTCGACGGCACGGAGCTTTAACGGTCGTCGCACCGACGATCGCGCGCGGATCATCGCGCACGGACGTTACTCAAGCGATTCCGCTAAACGACGTCCCGTGACTGTTGCCCGTTCGCGCGACGATTGCCGGCTAGGCGAGCGCGAAAACATTTGCAGAATACTCTCGTGCCCCGTCGAGCTCGAGGACGAGTGGCGTGGGGCGGCGTGTGTGCGAGGATGCGCGCCGAACGAAGTCGACGAATTGCTAAGGCTGGCTCGACCTCGGCACGACGAGTCGTCGGGGAGTCCGCGATCATGCGAATAAAATAATGCGCCGCGTTACGGCGCATTAACGACAGTATGGCGTGCCTCGTGTGCCGCCGTGGAACGCGGTGCCAAGATCATGAAGGTAACGCTGCCTTCCCGGTCGGACGAGGCACGCAAAACTGTTCGCGATCACGTTCGCGTCCCTTCGTGAACGCACGGATCGTCCGACAGATTTTCGCCCGTCCGCGTCGGGCGCTCGCAGCATCCTGGAGTCTGCCGGATGGAGCTACGTCGGCAGGCGGGAACTTTTCGAAATTTCGACCGACCGCCCGGAACAATGGGGGTTGAGTCTCGCGTATGATCGATCGGCACGAAATTTCGTTGTTGCCTAATGATTCGAGAGCGGCGCGTAATTTCTAAGATCGTAGCGGGATTATCGCCGGGTCCTCCCCCCCTCCTACACCGCTCGTTCGCTTTGTTCGATCGCTCGCGATTAACTCGCCGGGATTCCGGTCAAAGCAAATTGGATACGGAGTTTCCGCGTTGCGTGCAGTTACCCTCGCCCGTTGCGTTTCGTCGCTCTCCTTCGCAAAGGCCTACGTATCGCGGGGACACGTTTGTCGCTCTTTTCCTTTTCGATCCTTTTCTGTGTTTTTCCACGCTTCCCGTCCACTGTGATATCGAGGCGCGTTCCATTCCAATGCCAGCGGTCGGACGTTAGCTCTCGAAGCTCGTTTTAACTGTTGTGAAGTGGACAACGATGCTCTTCGGTGAAGGATCAATGTTAAGTACAGGTACATAATGTATACACCGACCGTTGTTCATTATTCGATGTCGTTAGCAGCCATGTCTCCAGAGGTGCTCCGGAGGTTAGAAAAAGGGTCTCCTCTTCGCTGCCCGATTAATTCGATCAGCGGCACGGGTGGTGAGAGTCAGGAATCGGAATCACTCGATGCTCCAACAGCTTCTTCCGTTCGTAGGCGGGCCGTATCGTTCTCTTAGCGTACCGGACGCTGAGGGCATCGGATTACTGATCAACTCAATTTTGCGGTTTGACGAGCACACAGAGACTTTTAACGATATTGGTATCGACATGCGAGACTACAGTAGTAACTCGTCGTACAAAGGTGACCGCGCAAATCCGACTAGACCGGAGCCGGACCGGATGAAAATCGATACCATTCGTAAAATGGTACCTACGTGCCATTCGGCTTCCTTACTCGCCCGACTATCGAATGACACGCGCCTCCATCACGGTATTTTTATGGGATATTGAGAGCGGCCGGGACTGCAGTCGGATAAAGTTCTAACGAAGAAAAATCGGCGAGGCGCCGAAGAGCCGTTAGAGTGCGGATCGCTTGTCCGTCCCGCGAAGCAGACCCGAACCTGCCCTCGAATCGCATGTGTACGGTAAGCGAAAACAATAATTGTACATAATAGAATCCAACCGGAGGCGCGATTCCATCAAGTAGCACGCAGACTTGAAATTGTTTCCACGGTAAGCATGAATTATCACGCGAACTCTCCCCGTTGAGACTCGCGAGTGTGCCGCTATGCGCCGATCATTAATAATAAAAGCCATTGTTTTTCCGCATTCCGTCTTTACTGTCGCATTATCGAATCCATCCGCACAGACAGAGAGGGGAAGGGGGCGGGGGCAGAGAGGAAAAAAGGGGTAATGTCAACGAACGGACGACGATATTCGAGTCTAGCCATGCGCGCGGTGACCGCATGTTTCATGTTTAATTTCGAGGTTGTGAAAAATAACCGCACGGGATTAGTGACTGTCATGACGCGAATGCTTCCCTCCAGCATCGCCGAAGGCGATCGACGTCGATGCATCGGTGATTTCGAATTCGTCAAACGCAAAGCCCCGTTTGGCGCGAACTGAAATGGAATGAAGTGAGTGAGTACGGGGAGGGAGAGGAAAAAAAATGGGGGAAGGTGGACAATTCGATGATGCAACGAAGCAGAGAAAGTCATGCCGAGCGATGAAAACGAATGATTGTTTTCCGTAACGGTGCGCACGGTAACCTGTTACCGAATTTCGTCCGCGGACAGCTTATATTTGCTCTGTCAATGTTTTCCCGTAGATTCATACATTACGAACAGTCGGTTTGCCATTTCTATGAACTGTTACGGGCAGGCACCGTTGGACCCAATTTTTGCGGCCAGCGTATTCCCAATCGTGTAACGAAGTGACGGAGGATTTTCCACTAGTCGATGTACCGAAATAAAAATGTCGAACACGGAATTGTGACGGGCGCTTAATCGGGTGATCGATAACTTCAAGCTCGATGTCGCTGATAATATTCAGTTTGTTAAATTGAAAGTATCCCCAATATCGGGGGCAGTCGCCATTATTTTAATTACTGAAAATATCGATTACATGCATAATTTGTGTTCAGCGTTATTGCCAACTAGTGTTTTTAAATTTTGATCATTCTTCGTTAAATATGAAGGTATTCCCCAGTCCTTTTGCCCTGATTATAGAGCAAACTTTTACGCTGTTTATTTTACAGGCTAAAGAGAAGTTGTTTATTATGCTCCGGATACTGCGTAAAGTTTTCATAACTCATTCTATCATCCGTAATAGGTTTTGTCTCTGTGTTATTAATATGACAGCAGCAGGTATCGATTCAATCTTATTATTAGGCAAAACGTCGATCATTTCAATGATCCGCTGACGTGAACGAGAATACTGACTTCTAAGAAGAGGTCAAATGTGAACGATTTACCGGATGTCTCAATCACGTTTCATATCGCTGATAAAATGTTTTTACCATTCTGAATTCATTCAATGCTATCGTCGATCATCCGGCAAAGATGGCATTTTTCGAGTATCAACTTCTCGCTCCGTAAAATTTATACCATCATCCGTTCATTCAAGTCTTTACCTCAAGCGCGTACAAAGTCCTGTCGAGTCTCAAAGACGTAAATCTCATAAACAGCATCGTTGTCCGCCATTACTCGCTCAATGCTTATCCCCGACACCTCCTAAAAACGTTTAAACAAAACCCACATTATACCCCATCCTCATTAACGATTTCCCATAACCGGGCGGATAATAACAAGAGCGGAGCCGTAAAAGCAAATTTATCATCGCCGTCTCATAAAAGTCCAATTAATCGTTTCCCGCTGGAGGCGCGAGTCGGATGGAGCAGTCCGATGGGGTGGTCGGTGCGAGAAGGAGAGTGCGATCTCCTGGCAGCCTCTCCTCTCTTCGTCAGGATAGCTCGACGCCGCCAGTGTCCAACGATACTCGACGTCGCACAATCGTCGGCCCTAAGGGTAAACAGACACTTTTCGCTAATAGTTCCAGCCCGACGGTTTCCCGTTGCGCGCGGGAATCGCGAGGGAGAGCGTCTGGTCTCGGAGTCGGCGGTCGGCGGGCGGCGGGCGGCGCGCATGCGCGGGCGGTCGGCTCGCTTGGCGGCAAAGCCGCGAACCGACGCCGCGAGCGGCGGGACCCTTCTCGGCTCCTGGCGTCGCGCTCAGTTGACGTAGCCGCGTCGTCGACGTAGCAATATGCTCCTCGTCCTCGCGATTCCGGTGTTCTACATCGCGACATGGACGTCCGCGCTGAACGATCCGTCACCAGGTAAATCGATCACTCATCGATCGCCGACTATCATTATGACCGTGACGAACGTCGCCCGCCGAGTCTTTTCGCCGGTTCTCTATTTCGGTTCCCTTCTCGTTTCTCACCGCGGTTGCAATTTCCTTCCTGTTTTTCGCGAACATTCATCGCGCGGAAGGGGAGGAGAGCCGCCTCAGGTGAAATTAATCGCACGAAAAGGGGGAAGGATACGCTTCTTGCCACAATTCTTTCCCGGGGGGGTGAGCGTTTCTCTTCGTCGCTCGCGCTCGTTCTCTGTGAATTGAGAGAACAGTCGATCGTTTGATCGCTGGACATCGATCGCATCGGGCAAAGGGTACCGATCGGCTCGTCGATGGGCTCTTTGTGGGCGCCGTTCGATTATCCGCGAACTTTCAACTCATTTTGAGGCCCGTAATCGGCCAGTTAGCGCTCCGATGGTATCGAAATTGGAGGCGCGCTCATAGAAGGACGTCAGCGGCGCGTGGAACTTTCGGGCGATTTGAAAGCTTATCGAACAATGACTCCCAGTGATGGCAAAGCCACCAGTGTACGGCGCTATCGAGCCGCTCGCCTACGGACCGTGAAATTCTCATCGGGCAGTGCATCCGTCATGAGGGATCCGATGCGCAAAGAGTGTCCCGCCGTGTCGATTCATTTTCGTTAAGAAATTGTTTCGAGAGCGCCGGGTGAAAAGTATTGCGCGTCATCGATCATCCGACGAAAAGTGACCGTCGAATATATTTCTTTAATTAACTAATTACCCGTGCAGAATGCGCGATTGATTAATTGGCATCGTTCCGCCGGCCAAAATGACAAATGGAAGTGAGCTATGCGACGGTGCCGGGACGTCGAGCGACGTCATTTTCCTGTTTCTTCATTTCCTGCTCTGCCGTGCATTCTGCCATTGCCCGACTCGGAGCGCTGGGCGGAACGGTGAAAATAGTTTATAATCGCATCGGGGGAGCGTGACGAGAAGTTTCTCACAAAGAAACGGTATCAATCACGATCCTAATCAGAAGGTGACGATTCTCGGGCGCTCCTATATCGGCGGTTATCTCAATGACGGCGGAACGAGCGAGGGGAGGGTGGTGTCAGACAGATTCAAATGGAAACGTGCAAAGTCGGCATTGTCCCTCCTTGCGCTCTCTTTCTTTCCCCGTCCATGCGCTATCCACCTTCTTCATTTCTTCCTCTATCTCCGTCCCTCCCCGACACTCACCTCCCCTGGCATTCGCCCACAGCCCCTGCCCGCCTCCCATCCCCATTTCTCTCTTTCTTACACCTGGCACCTCTTTCTCTCTCTCTCTCTTTCTCCTCCTCACTCTCCGCCGCACGAACCGTGGCAAGTATAAATTATCACGGTCGGAAGTTAGTCCAACGAACTCTCCTTATCCTTTCGCGTGATAATAATTACTCTCTCTTTCTCGGGTGGTCGTGTGGAAATAGGTTCTTTAGTCGTCGGACGGGACACTTCGTAGATCGTGCTGGAGATGGCTCGTTTATTTGTACCACGACGATTATTTCTACGTCGGGACAGAGAGGTCGGACTCGGCGAGGGGCGAGCGAGGGGCGGAAGATGTGCCCGGGGTACAGCTTAAGAGTCGAGACAGTGTTAAGGGGGGGTGAGCGGGCAAAGGAAGTATAAAGGAGTAAATCGGAACAGGGACACGTGGATGGTTTCGCGGATTAGGACTCGCAGAGAAATGGCAGTGCTATTATGCGCACCTTGCGGTGTAATCGTCGGGGTTAATGACATAGCGCCGAATTATCGTATCCCACCCCCCTCCTCCCTTCCCCCTACCAGTTCCGTCCCCCTCGGGCCTACCCCGTTCATTGCCGAGCCCGACGTGCCATTAAATCTACCGGCTCAGTATTCCCTAATTGCGCGAACCTTATTATCCGAATTAGTTACGGACTTTATACGGGCGCGAGCGGGACGCGTCGGCGTGAATTTTTAATCGGCAGTCGAATTCCGCTTCGGGCCGCGTGTCTCACTTCCGGCGAGGGTGTTCCGCTTTGAAGAGAACGCGACGGGACGCTGGCGTATCGGAAAAGTGCTGCTGTCCGGATCGCGGCTCGTGATTTATCGAATTCGCCGCTGGCCACCGCTGAATTATTCGTGCCCAATGAGGACGTAAGGAGGGTGACCGCTTTTGAAACACGAAAATCTTCCTGCTCGCCACCCCAACCTTCGTCATCGATGCGGCCTGCACGCCTAATCTCATTCCATTAGGGGAGTTGTCGTTCGTTGTTCCACTGTGCCGACGCGACGTTCGCTTCCCGGGGGTTACCGTGAGGTCCGTGGAGAAATTTTTAATCAACTTCGCCCCCGGCTCGACGTTCGTCAAACTTCAGGCGACGGCCCCCGCGGAACCTCGAGTGACCTCGCCGAGTCGCTCGCTTCCTTGTCAATGCGTCGGGCGATTATTCCGAGCGAATGAGTGCGCTCTTTCACGCACTCCCGAGTCCGCGATCGCTCGTTTTTCGATGTGAGAGCTCGAGCACGGCGAACGACGGCTTTCTTGACGATCCTTCGAACGGAACCTGGAGGGGGCAATTCCGTTAATGGAGAGACGGGGGTTAATTGCGTCGACGATTTGATCGCGCACGCTTCCATCCGGTTCATTAACTACGCATCCACCGACGTACGTTAACTACACACACGAGCCTAACCTGGCGTATCTCAATTATCACATATTTCGGATTCGGAGGTAGCAGGTGCCACGTCGGACACTCGTGATTGGCACGAGGGTACATATTTTATCAGGGGCAGGGGGAGAGGGGGTGGGGGTGAAGTGTCTAGGAGGCTCGGCAAGCTTCCCGGAACTTTCTTCGTTTCGAACGTCAGATCCCAACGGCACTGCTCGCACTGTTGTTCTTTTATTAGCGCGTCAAAGTTGGCGGACGCAGTGCTCGTCATAGAAGGAGGAGTGTAAAGTAACGTAAATTGCATTAGGACGATGCCTCGTTCGTACGCGAGGGCGGCAAGGCGACGGACTTCCGTTTCAAAGGCTGGCAAGCGTCGCGCGGGCGAACATTTCGTTTCCTTCAAAAACAATTCTCCCGTATCAGGCAGGACGCGCGGGCGAAATGACATCAGTTTTACGCCGTAGCTCGTCACCCTTTCATACATTATTTCGGGCGGCGTAGTTACGCGCATTCCGTCATCCGTTCAACGTAAATCCCTTCCGTAACGGATTTGCAGTAATGCTATTCGAAGATTGATCGAAATCTTCATTGACGCACGACACCGCGTTTGATGTTCGGCTCTTCCGCGAATCTCCTTGAGCCATCTTCCGTAATCACGTGTACGATTAATTAGCCGAACTATGTCTATGATTGGTAAACAGTCGGATATTTACCGGGACGATTTCGCGTTTGATTGTACCTAATTCGCAAACAAGAAAGCACTGTCAGCCGACACACCCTCGCCCGCTTGCGGCAGCAATCGGTATTAAACCAGCATTTCGGCGCTTCGCACCCCCCAAAATCTGGGCAGGAGTGAAATACGGGGAGCGTGGCGTTCGTAAACAGGCCGTGGATTTAATCTGCCTATGTACATTTCAGACGCGTCCGATTATTAGACGATTCTTCGGGCACCCAGTTGCCTCGTTGCCTTTGCCTTCCTGTATTTCTACCTGCTCGTCCTCTCTCTTTCTCTCTCTCGCTCTCTCTCTATCTCTGTCTCGTTCGAGCTTCACTCCCTTCTTTCGCTTCCCGTTTTCGCGAACTTAATTGAAAACTAAATTCCCGCGCGGGCGGAACGCGCGAGGTATGTATTTCATTGATATTCCGCACCGGCTAAACACGGCTCCCGTAGAAACCACAAAACTTTCCTCTCCACATATACGTCGGAGCACTAAAATAGCACCTCGCCGTCCGCGCTAGGCGGTGAAAAATGTCAATTTTCATCAGTCCCCACGGCACCGCGCCGGTAACGAACGAAGGGCGATACTAACAAATGACGCTAATTGAAGCTTGCCATTAGGAGAAATTAACGAGAGTGTAAGCAGAGCGATACACTTTTCGTCCGTAGACGGGCTGGCAAGGCAGGCCGCTACGCCGTGCGAGCCTTCTTCAACCGTATCACGGCAGACTGGGACGGATCTTAAAGCGCAATTAACAATTAGCCGACTCCCGTTGCGGAATTAATTTCTCTCACGCCTCCTTAGCCGAGGAGGCGAGCACGCGCGCGCGCGCACGTTCGCTCGATCTCGCGCACGCTCGCGCCGTATACTTAAACTCTCAAAGCTAATGAGCTAAACGCGCCGCCGATAAAATCCTCCACCCCTTCGCACCCCTTCCCTTCCCTCGGCACGACATTATCAATCCCAGCGGTCGTTCGCTGTCGGCGTTCGAGGGTGACGTAGCGAAAATCAGCGGCCGCGCACGATTCCGCGAGCCGCGATTCGAACGACACCACGATTCCACGAGCGTACGCTGCCCGGCCGTACGGAATGCACCGACTGTCCGACGGAAACGAATGATTTTGTGGTCAGTCAAAACGGATCGATGCCTCGGCCAGAACGGCGGCAACCCTCTGCCGCTCGTCGGCCGCCGTCTGACACCGTACCGCAATCGTGTCATCGCGATATTCTCAGAAAGGGTAATGTCGGTCGAATTCAGGCTCGCTCATTTTAATTTTATAAGCTAACCGTATCTGGACGCAGGCCGCACTTATAACTCGCTCGCCGTCCGAATCGGGAGCCGCGCACGTCGTGTTCGTACTACGTTCGTGTACAGCGGCGACCCGACGGCCATTTTCAGCTCTCCTTTCGTCGCCGCGGATGGGAGCGACCTGGCTAACGAAATCATTCGCCGCAGCCGCCTAGAACGACGTCAAAAAGCTCTGGCCAAGTTCACCTCGGCGCGCGTTTCGAAGCGGCGCGGCCGCTTACACGCTCGGTTAACCCGCGGCGTGAGAGATTGCACCTCGATTTTTCATATTGCGTTTGTTTCGATATCGACCGAAATACACGATACGGCTTCCACGTTTTGACCGATTTCGAGCGTTTTTTTTTCACTTTTCCTACCTGAGCTTCAGACGATACTGAAAAATTACAGTGGCGTGGTATATCACGCGGTACAGCTGAATAAACTTTCGAGATGATGAGCGCTGCAATTAGAAAGATGTAGGTATTTGCCGCTGCAATAACACGGAAGTGCAGGATGCTTCTGTAACTTTTCTCGACGTCAGTTACGATTTCCGCTATTCGAGCGGAATCGACAGAGAGCTAAGCTGAGCGAGCCCGGTTAAATTAATCATACAATCGTAAGAGGGAAGTGGGATGCTTGGAGAGATTTCGCGGATAATGATACTCTGGTGTCAGAGTGCGTCAGGCACCTTCGCGATGGTAAATACAATGCTGGCTAAAACGTAGGTTGTTTAAAACTCAACCGCACGCTTCTGATCCGGGAACCGCAGCCAATTCCGGACGTAACAACGACCGCGGAACTCCGGAATCTTTGATATCCGCAGTTCAAACAATCTTCGCATCTGACAGAATATATCAAACCGACGAACCACTCCTCGGTCGACTGCACTCTACGCACTCAGTCTGCAACACGGCTCGACACCCTTGTAATAAAGTTAAAAACGCAAAGACCAAGTAGCTTACGCTCTTTGCATTTATTACTTCCACTGGCGCAACTCGGCGCGCAGTAGGTAAACAAAGCTCATAAAAGTATAATGTATCCCTGGGAAGTCAAACAACAGCGGTAAAAAACCTAACAGTCGAACGCGACGTGCCTACCGGTATCGCAAATCATATTCCCGTGCCGCAACGGTCGGCCGAACGTGAAATCGTAAAAGAAAGGCTGGTCTAACCGGAGTCCAACCTGATTCCAACCTGATTCCTTTCCGTTACTCATCCGATGCCGAGTCAGGTATCATTTTCGGAGCCTCCTTGGGATGCGCGTGCGCGCTCGCTCTGTGGGCGGCGATGGGGCTGGAAAAATTTCCCGGCCGGGGACAAATTTATCGTTAGGGGCCGGCATTCTTCTTTCGCGTGAACCGATTCAGGCCATAAAGGGGGGGTCTCCGGGCGTTTTTACGCTCAGCGAACGGAATTGTTATACCGGGCTGCCGCATGTACCCTGCGCAGTGGGCGAGCGACGACTGTGGGGGTGCAATCGCGCACATTACGCTTTCGCGCACCTAGACAGGCACACGGACGGACGCACACACCTGTAGTGGCTTGGCAGAGGGTACGGCGTGCATGTCTCTATGCAGCGAGAGTGCAGCGAGACACCTGCGAACTGATAGCATCTCGCGACGGGGTCGAGTGGGACACGCGGCCACGTAAATTATAGCGATGCTTTGACTTTGCTACTCTGAATTCCGCTAACGACCTTTTAACTTCTCGCCATTGTGTGCGCGCGCGCGCGTCCGTGTTATTCGCACGGCCGGACGCGTGTGCACGTAGGTGTCGCAGGTTGTGAGCCGCGTCTGCGTGCTTGTCGTGAGACGGACCGGCTGCTTTCAACCCCCGTGCTTCATTCGGCGGACGAATTACATGCACCTTCCGTGATGCGCGCAGTCTGGCCTCGGCGTATTAACACGTTGACTGCCCGGCGACACGTTCGATCTCCAAACACGACGAGCGGGTGCGGTATATATCGCTGTTTTTTTTTTCGAATCTCGCCCGAGAACCGTCCGGGGAAATGTCGTCAGATATTTGATCGGTTCCGCGGAGCTAACCGAAAGACTTCCCGTTGATTTACGCCGCGCAATATTGGCACCGCTGCAGGTGATGATATCGTATTCTTTCGACGCGGATGTATGCGATTGGTTGCCATGTAAGTATATTCGAACGTCACTACGGTAGTCAGCGGTAATCATTCGGCAACAAATCATTCGTTATGTTTATCGGAAATTAGAATCTTCCGGATTCTCAGTAACGCTGCTCTAATCCTTTGAGCAGTCGTATGCAATCGTTTATTGACTGTAAGAAGATCGCCGTAACGCCCGGGCGTATTTGTCGCTTGTGTCCAATAATACGGTGCACGTCGTCTACCTTTGTGCCTACTAAATAAGCTTCATTATTTATTCTCAATAGCGTAGGAGATCGAATCAAACTAGCGATTCAAATTACAGAGTTTCGCCGGGCGCGGAGGAAAATTGTGCCCCGATCGAACATCTCGATCATAAATACAATAGCACGCCCATATTTATCCGAGGTTAACGTTCCAGATTCCATCGTCGTCGCGTATCTTTCCTTTTGCCGGTCCGACTCTCGCATACGTACGGTCCTGTTCGATTCATTTCCCTTTACACTCCGCGCACAATGCCGCACGCATACGCGCGCTCTTCCTGCCGTTTCTTCCGCCAGCGTCGTACGATCAGATCCTTCGCGTGTTTGTGCGAGTTTTACGGTTAATTATACCTATGATGAATCGCAGGTCAACGCTAACGACATTCGTTCGAGGCGGCCGGAAAGAAGGAGGGAGAGAGAGAGAGGAGCGAGAGTGGAATATTTATCATCGGCACATTTTCATCGCCGACGTACGACGCTTATAGCGCCCTATGATACCAACCTAACCTTCGTATACCCTCGCATTTCCGCAAACGATTCAATACCTTCCGTCACATACTCCGTGATGCTATGCCGTTCTCAAAAACTGCGAAAGTAATCTTTCTGCTTGTTGTTCCACCTACCTGACCCCTCGCATGACCTCGAACAGATAACTGCGTAAAAGCGCGTAGCAACGTAATCGCAGTCGATAGCCCATTATCGAATTCAACGAATTGCCTTTCATCGATCATACGCCGAGCGACCTGAGCCGAACAGATGAAACATTAGCATCGAGACTCGGCATCAAAGCCTTCCGCGCACTTCTTCGCCTCCCACGATTCTTCCGTAATCTCTCGATCCCCGTTGACACGTTTTATTACCGTCAATTATCGGCGAGACCTTACCCGCCCGCTTCAGCCCCCCCCAGCCGAACATTCATTAACATCACAATGGCCCCGCCGTTCTCTCCGCGGCCGCTCGAAATATCAAACGAATCGGAGCGGCCCCGGCTGGTCGGGCAGCGCGTAACTTTGGCATCCAATTAGCGATGTCCATTCTTCCGGAAAAAGGATAATAAATAAAAAGCTCGACCTCCACCGCGCTCGGCTCTCTTTCGGCCGGCTCTTCTTTTCCAGCGCAATCAATCACTTCATTTCGTAACCTCCGCGATGAAAAATCACCGGTCACGCAATAAATCACGTGGGTGGGTTTTGGGAGGAGGCAGAGGAGGAGGAGGAGGAGGAGGAGGAGGAGGAGGAGGAGGATGAGAGGGGGTAGGGGGCAAAGTTATGAAATATCCGAGCGGGTCGCGGTCACCGACGTCGGCTGCATATCGAGATCGCGATGCGTGACCGCGACGATCGCTGTTCCGAAATAGGAGAGCTCTCAATCTGTGCTTTCGTCCGCTCATACTCGCGGCAAGTATCGCCGCTGGCCGGAAAAGCGTAAAAACGAGCGAAAATATAGCTGGAAATGGACCGTTCCGGCAGTCGCGGAATTCCGAAACAGGATATTTTTACCCTTACTTTTTTGCACGTGTCCTTTTTTATGCTCTACATCATCTTACGTGATTGACACGCTGTCACGGCAACGAATAGGGTCTCTATTAATACGTTTCGCGTACGTGGAAAGGCACGTTCGCTGCGGAATGTGGGAAACGTTGTTCGGATCAATGCCCGTAGTACGAATCGAATCTAAGTGCAAGCAAGTAAAAAGTTTATATGTCGAGAGCAAAGATCAGAACTTATATCAGAATTTCATACATTTTTGTATGGTGATGTGTAAATGAGTGGACTAGGTAAGTCATGAGTGAGGCAGATTTCTTGCATTGCCTAAAGTAGTAGAAGATATGTACTTATCAATCGGTGGCAAATTTGGATGTTGATGAATAGTCAAATCGATTACCTAATTTATCGTGTAGTTTGATATGTCGGTAGAAATATTTTCAGGTGTCAACTTACGCAGAACTCATCTTTGCGAACCGATAGAATGTTTTGAGGCGTTCATTTATCATGAAATAGGGCAAAGTGTTTGTTGAATAATTGTGATGCAGTTTCTGAAAAATGTCTTTAAGTTTGCTGCGAAAATATTCATAGATTGGGCTATAAATTAGCCTGTTGTTATGAAGGAATATTTGAAAGTACTGATGATTTACGTGAAAAACCAGTAATGAAATGTCAATTTACATTGGGAAGAAAAATATAAAATATGCATATTGATCTACGGGTACACATATTTGTTTAGTTTGGTCGGTGCAATTGTAAAAAGTGGCGATATTATACATGTGAAAATAAATGCAAAATAGACGGACTATTTTTATAAAGCGTTCAGCTTTCGAAATAATGCAACTAACTGTGCTATCTTATACATCGTGCATGTAACGGCAGAGGATATTACTTTCACAACGTATTAATTGTTTAACATATTAATAAACTGAATCACTGCACCGAGCCAAAAGATAATGGTCCGATAAAATAACTCCTGTACACTGTTAAAACGATTTTCCAGGAAATGGTTTACACAGATTTGTAAATCAAAACAAGTCAAGCTGTGACAAAAATATCCCGCGATAGAAAATTCTGTCAATTTCACATCACCTGCCGTTCCACCGGCATATCGCAATGACGAATTTTGGTTCACTTTGCCGTAGAACGACGTTTTCGAGGCTTCTAAAATTTACCAACTTCCTACGCGCACTTTTAATCCGTAAACAATGCCGTGCCACTTCTTCGACACGACCAATCGACTTTTTCACGATAAATCACCGACCGGCATCCCAGTGGCACTGCATTACGCATGCCACAATGGACATCGATATTTCGCTCAGGGGAGAAGTGCAGCTTAAAAGTTGCGAGTGGCGGAATATTTGCCGATACTAGCTAGCACCCGAAGAAAGCCAGTGCGAGTCCCAGCAACGTCCTGGAGATCGGCCCGTTTACACGCGCAATAGAGAAGGCTTTGGCTGTCTCCGGGCAGGCTTTATTGCTCTTTTACTATCAACGGTTAACGCGCCCGCCCGGAACGAGCGCCGTGATAGTCTTTACCCTGACGCACGAGTTAACATGGGGAGAGAGTTCTCGCGGATACACGGCGCTACGGAAAATGAATGAGATGTAAACAACTTTTCTAGTCCACAACGCCGTAGATATTACTCCTTGAGCGAGGCTTTAACTTTATCCTTTGTGTCGGGGATAAATTGCTCCTCTGAGAGAGGAAGAGAGGACGATAGAAAGAGAGAGTGAGAGAGAGAAGGAGAGAAAGCGCTTGCTCTTCCACTTGCTTAGTGACCGATTTATTGTTACTTTCCGCATCGATATCCTGATCGACCGGATTAAGCAGGCACCTTCTTTCAATGTCGCAGCGCCTGACCTATACATTCAAGGAGCTGTAAATCATTGTTGCTGCTAATTTATCGAATACGATAAGCTCACTAATTTTAAATGTCGAGAGTGTGATAAATTGAAGAGGATACTGCAGTAATGCGAACGCATACATTGCTGCTCTTCTACTTTCGCGGTGATCAGTTTGTTGTTAGTTCCCGCATCGATGTCCTAATCCACCTGACTAAGTACGCGCCTTTTTCCTAACACTGTTACTCTGAACTCATTCAACTATGCAAAGTATTCACTTTAAATGCTTATTTTACAGTCACTGGGAGTTCGATGAATGAACAATGGATAGCGCAGTGATACGAATGCGGAGTAATTATTTCTCCCTTTAATTTGTTGAAAGTTGATATTTCACCAAGTTTTCAATTTTGAAGCAGAAGCTGCGCCTAACGCCGTATCCTCTATCGATACTTTCGCAATTACGTTTTGATGAAGTTTCTTCGATTGCGTTCAGCCCGTGCCTTCCTGTAACTCGGTCGCGAAACTTTTCCATTGCTTTCTACGCACGCCTCGAATAATGATATTAATGAACGTTCCCGGACGGACGCATAGCTAAAACGTAACAGCATGTTTCCTCGCGCGCTCGTCTAATTAACTCCGGGACACCTTTGAAAGTCGTCGGCCGGCAGAAAAAATATTTTCTCAGACAGCCAAGCTAGTAGACGAGGTCCGAAACTGACAGCCGTAATGACGCGCCGAGCTATTTAAACGGCGTGCCGGAAGATAATCCATAATTCCTCATCGACTCGCGAGGAGCATTCGGTGCACGTACAACGTGAGACGCTTGAAGAAATTGTCACCTTTCCTCGCTGCGCTTCAGCAGAAATTGATCGTGTCGTCGCCGTGGCCGTTGAATCAAAATGTAGGATAATCGCGCGAGTAGAAGCGTCGAGAGACGCATTAAGGCGGAAACCGTAATAAAAGGAGGGAGGAAAAGAAAAATGAACCGAAATGGAAAAGGTAGCGAGGAAGGGTGGGACAGACAGTGCAGAGGGCCACCCTTTCGTTTTTCACCTGGACATAATTCGCTCGAGTTAGGCCCCGTATCATTAAATTGCCTGTACAACGACGGGCGTGTGTACGGCCTGTCGGATTGGCGCTGAGGGGTAGAAAAGTAGTGATGGAAGGGGGCGCGGAAGGGGGTTGCGCTAGAATTGAGACCCAATTAACGGCTTTTCTGGGGCAAGTGTTTAAACTTAAGTAAAAGCTGAAAGCTCGCTGAAATACGAAATTCTCGCAGTCCGATTAACCTCGCCGCGAAATCAATGAGTAGCGCTGGTGGCAGGAAAAGAGAAAGGACGGAGTGAGAAGCGGAGATAAGGACAAAGGGGGGAAAAGAGTAAGAGAATAGTGAGCGCCTGCGTGAGGGAGAGAGAGAGAGAGTAAGAATAAGAAAGAAAGAAAGAGTCGAAAGCTCGCGTAGGGGTTAGCGTTAGGTGGTATAGGATCGGGATGGAGGGCTATATAACCTCCCCATTATCAACCTCATTAAAGGTACCTACCTCGCCGCGCCACCTCTTCCCCGTGCCTCCAACCAACCGCTCGGAACACCCTCCCCCTCTCGACTCAGCTAAACTCTCAGCCACCATCGAGACTACCCCCAACTCGTTCGTTCCCGATTCTCTTGGGTAGTGAGCAAGGGTGCGGGGAGGAAGGGAAGGGTGCCCGCGCGAACGCTCGACACGCCAACTATTTTATAGTCAGTTATTTAACCCCAATTAATTAGTCCAACCCCTACTCGCTGCCGCCACAGACCACCCTCTGGTCCGCCACCCTCCCCATTCTCCCACCGCTCAACCCCCCCGTTCGCCCCGTCCACCCCCTTCTCCCCGTCCCTCCGCCCCCCCTCCCTTGCTCCAGCTCGTCGTTCGTATACATAGTCGACCTCCATCACGCTACTTCATTATGGCCCCGAAGTACCTCCGCGATTATCTTTCTGACGCCACCAGGCTCTCGCGATTTCCCAGCCGAGCTCTGCTGGCTGCCGATGCCACACGGATAGCTCTCAGATTCTCCTTCTCGACTTTTCGACCGGACAGCCACGATCTTGTTCGTCCGAGTCAGGCCAGATTTCGTGCCGACCGTACGCGCGCGTTGCGTTTTTGAATGAGCGCAGAGCGCGGAATCCGGCGCTGGCGGTTTAATTTCATTGAATTAACACTTGTCTGATAATACTGTTCCCACAGGACGCCGCTGTAGTTCCCTCCTCTCGGGTGCAATTGCCGAGCGCATACTCGCGGGACAATACGCATGTTCACCCGACAGTCGTTTCAATGAATTCAGAGTGCCCCACTCCCCGCTCCTTGAACGCGCACGCGAGCTCCGCTTCTTACGTCGAGCGAACGCGCGTATAGGTAGATAATATTCGGGCGCGAGCTACATCCGACGATCTCGTCCGTGCCTTTTGTCCGTGGAAATGGCCGCAGCTGCCGCTTCAGCGTCCGAATATCCCTGGGATACGAGATTTGAGAGGATTGCAACTCGTACGGAATTATCCGTTACACGTCCGTGGCTCCTTCGTCCCGGCCCGTTCGTCCTGGAACCCCTCCTGCGCTCTTTCGGCATTTCTCCGACATCGAAGCCGGCCTCGCTCGGCTTCCTTGACCCGGACCGATTCCCTGCCTCTTTCGCTGTCGGGGGAAAAAAAGGAGTGGGTCGCTTTCGGGAACGCAATGGTCCGGCTGCGAAATAATTCAGGCGCCATCGAGGATCTGCGATCGGGCCGGGCCCGGAGTATTTAATCTTCGACGTTCCCGCCCATACGTAGGGCACCCCCGTGACCCGGCGAACGCTTAAAAATCTGGACGCGCACTCCGCCTAAGATCGCCTCGAACCGGAGACGGTCGTTAGCGGACCGTCGTTTTTCGAGTTTACGCGTGGCGAGAGAGAGGTTTCGCCCAGCGCTCGCCACCTTCGCCGTACCTTTCGTCAAGTAATTCGTACTTTGAAGACGCCGGGGCCGACGAGGATTTAGGCGACCGTTACTTTTTATAGGAGAAACGCTGGCCGCGGCGTGGCACGGGTTTACTGTGGCCGGTCGTTGCGGAGTGTAACTGCGAAGGTATTACCAAAGAGACGAGATTGCGCCGACGGAGCTTGCGGCGAGGAAAAAAGGAGCGTGCGAGGCTAAACTACCGACAGGCTAGGCGTCGCTCGAAATTTGTTTCAGCTGGCTTGGGGCCGAGGAGGATCCTGTTGACGATCCTTCGGAACGAACCTAGTCGATCGCCTACGTAGCTCTCCGTCCCTGACCTTTTTTTCCCGCACGATAGACTCCTTGATTCGCTCGAATATACTCGATAGAAAATCGGAGGGATCGGAGAAAAATATTACTTGCAACGCTTGCCAGAAGAAGGTTCTGTTGTCAATTTCCGTCGGTCGCTTAGACACACATCACTGATTTTTCCCGTTTAGAACTATCTACGATTTCCGTAAATTTTTTCTCCCTGAACTCATGTTACTTCGTTCATCCGAGAACACAACTTCGGCGTATTAACTACCGAGTTCGCTATCTCTGTTGCCGATCTCCCCCACTAGGACAGCCGCCTCGTCCATTCAGCGAGGAACGGAGAGTTCGGTAAAATAACCAGAAGGCTTGCGAGGCCTCGTGAGAGGCAAAAAGCGTCGGGAAGAACGAGCATGGCGCCCGGTCCGAGCAATCCGTTTCCAGCGTCGTGGACGTTTAATATCCTGGTTTAATATTACAGCTCCGCCCGTCTTTGTTCCTCCCGCGTGCGTTCTGATTGGCCGGCTCGCTCTACTGTACGATCCACCGCAGCTGGCCTTCCTCTCGCTGGCCGCTCGTTCTTCACGGACACGGCAGCTCGGTGTCCCGCGAACGATCGAAATCCCATTTTCCACTGTCACGGACCGTCCCCTTTTTTTCCTAACCCGAGGCGAGCTTTTCCGTGATCGAGCATTGGTCAGCGGCGGTGGCTCGCTCTGCTCCTGATCGTCCTCAGAAGTCTAATTTTGCCCTGCGCCCGAAGGGCCAAGGCGCCGTGTATCGCTGTTACTCCTACCGTGTTATTGCCGCCGAGCGTTACGTGGTCGACCTGGACAATGATACCTGCCCGAGAGAGGCCCGCACCGAGGACGAATGCACTTTCGGTACGGGAACTGTTTGTCCTTGCGCCCGAGATGAGGAAAGTATATTATCGAGCGGGACGATAAGGTCGTGGCGGAAAGCGACTGCCACGATGCGCTGGACTGAAAGAATGACGTGCGAAGTCCTCGGCGTGTACGTTCCGAGATTGACAATTATGCGCTGAATTTCAAACCGGTGTTCGCTCGTTGTAATTCGGTTTTATTTTTAATTGTTTTTCATTGCACTGCGGTTTCAAAGATGCGTTTTAAGAGCTGACCGGGTTACCGTTTTTAACTGACATGTCAATTAGGTATGGTAGCAAACGTGGTTCGAGTCAACATAATGAGAAAATTATTTTCATTCTTCATCAGGAGCAGTAAACGACTTGGGTCAAATATAACAATCGATACATGTTTCCCGATCTTTTAAAATGCAAAATTAGGATTTCATAAGTAGGGACACGATTGTTCTCGCACTATGATAGGAATACACGCGTATCGAGTTGGGTAAAATATTTGCAGTCGTTCTTATATATTCAATGATCGGAGATATCCTTGAGAGGGTAGACGTGCGCGGTCGTTCGTCTTTACGATATGTGGCAGTGTTCCGTGTACGTATTACCTCGCGATCGAAAACCCATTCTCGCCGTGTCACCCCACGTCCCGTTTCCGTCGCAAAGCGGGAAAGCGAACGGTTCCCGGGGAAGACAACGAGTCGAGACGTGTCCCACTGAATCCTTTCCCCTACGTCCGATGCGCGAACTCATTTACGGAAATCTCACTTGCCCCCCCGTATCATTATCGCCCAATTAAACTGTCGTAAAGTAGACATTATCTATTGGCACGGTCGCCGGTCGTTTGTCTTTACGGGCCGATCGAAAACTCATTCCGGCACGATCGTGACCCTCCTAACGTTCCTCATTTCGTAAGTAATTACACCGGCATTACGATCGAACGGCTAACAGCTGCGCAAATTTCACACCTCCCGGACACTCGCTAATTACACTAAACACACCGTCCCAACCGTTTTCGCGCGGTAACAAGACTACGACGGTATACATGTACGCGCATATAGGATGCATCTTATGTACAGCGACAAAGGGAGCAGCTTCCGTTTGGGGTCGGGGGGGCGAAGGAAAAAGTTGCCGACGCTCCCGCCATCCTAGGCGGTGCGCGGAGGCAAATATACGCATTTCAATAATACCGCAGCGTAATAATTAGCGCCGACAATGAGCCTGCCAGCTAAATACGAATTTTCGGAGTGAAAATAGAGCCGACGAAAACTACTTCTCTTCAGCTCGCCGGGCGCGCGGTGAGAGCGTAGAGGGTGCAAACTTCTCGCGGCAATAATTGTTGTAACTCGGGCGGGCGCCGATTTTAGCTTTCGATTCCGGCGCCGCGAGCGGAATTAACTCGCTCGGCACATCTACTGGCCCGTGTCGCCGTTGTTCAATTAAACTAGTATAAACTGAGCGTTATCCATCAACGTGGGCGCCGCTCGGCGCTGCTCGTTCGTCTTTACGGCGCGATCTAAAAGCCAGCTCCGAGGTAGCCGCCATCCGCTGCCTTCCTCTACCGCGGGGAGGGGGGTTAAGAGCGCACGTTTTCCAAGTGAACAACGACCCGGGAGCATATCGGTCAGCCCGGCGAGCGAGCTTGATGCGCCACAGAAGTCCGGTCGTCCGGCACTCTGGGCTGCGGTACGCGAACTCGTCACTGATTTGCGCACCTTCAAAGGCTAGGATTCGCGTACTCGCGCTCGCGTAATGGGATCCTTTGTGCGATATTGCGAGACTGTCAGCCGCAAGGTGCGTGTGTACCCGCCTGAGATAAGTGCGCCCACCTTTGCGACCCGGCTGTACGTGCACGAGGTATATACTCGTGAGCGTGCCGAGTTGGGCGAGGGTAGTAGTGACAGCGGCAGTACGTACGTACGCGCGCGGCTACGTATGCGGCTACGTACGCGACTACGTACGCGGACTACGTACGCTCTTTGCCGATGTGCCACATCTGTGTCGTTCGAATGGCATTTTTCGCTCTGCTCGAATAACTACCCGGAATAAGCGACGTGCGCGCCTGACGCATCGAAACGCTCCCCGTCGTTGGCGGCGGTTCGCTTTTGCCACCCTCTGGCGGAAAGCGAGCGCATTCGGATTTATGTACACTTGGCGAGCCCGACGCGCGGGTTAATAGCTTTTTGTCCCTGTCACTTGGCAGGATTTCGCTGACTGACGCGGATGCGAGTAGCCGACGCGCGCGCGCGCGGGAAGTTCGACGTGTGACGATCGCCGAGAAGGGTGTTTGCCGATTAATGCGTACTTAGGCGCGTCTGCGTTGGCGAAAGATCGCGAGGAGGGGATATAATTAAATTGTACCGGGAGTGTGAATTTTGCGGTTTTTCCTCGCTGCACGGAGCAGGAGGACAATAAACTGCGTTGTTCGAGCCCAGTTCACGGCTGGTGGAGTAAGAACAAATCGATGGCTTACTCGAATCGAATGTGTGCAGGGATTTTGACCGGCGGCGAGGTAAAGACGGTTAAATTCTATGGAAAATTGGCTTCGCTTTGTCATAACAAACTGCGCTGCCCGACGTAAGTTTCGGCCGAATGAAATGAGAGAGGACCGGTGTATTTGACGATTTCATTGGCGTAATTAAATTAAAACCTTTTGCGCAATACGTGTGCAGAGGGATTGGAAGCCACCCAGAGCGATGACGATTAAAACCCTTGTAAAATCGGCTTTGTCGTACTCGTTTGCTTGCGTAATCCGCGGGACGGCCATTGCTCCGCGCGAGTTAATTTTCACTACATGATATGATATGGGATTGGCGCGATTCATGAATTTATATCGGCACAATTAATTGGATCGATTTTTCCCCAATCCCCGTACAGAGACTTAAACGAGCGTACCGTAAGATTGATAAAAGCCAGACACGCTAATTCGTTCATATCCATTAAATAATCCATCCCAATCTCTAGTACCTGAAATAGAACGTTAGCTAGGTCACCTGAAGAATTTATCCGTACAAACTACCAAATTACATATTTGATAACGTCTGTATCAGCTTGTAAAAATTGACACCGTAGAAAGGTTGACATCTTTCTTTCGACGAAAAACGAATCCGGTCCCATTGTTCGCGAAGTTGGCGAATAAACAGAACGCACAATTCTAACTGTGCCGACGACCGTACGACGTAAGGGCGAATCAATGCAATTGACGAATTCGTGGGCTGACGTGGCGGCAGAAATGGGTGGTTTCGGCGGAAAGAAAGGAGAATGGCGTAGGTGGCCATGCCCCGGGCCGACCCGATGAAATAACCGGAACGTCTGCGTGGCGCCAAAGCCGATCCACGTGACGGCATCAAGTTTTCATTTGGTGCGAGATCGCGTGTCAGAAATTACCGGTATCCGGGGCTTCCCCTTTCGGCTCGCCAAATCGATTTTCGTTCGACGTTCCGATTTCCCTCCCGGCCGTCGGATAGACACATACTGCACATACATGTTCCTATATGTTGTAATCGTCGTCCATCGCGTTGGGGCGCGCGCGAGCTACTCACGTTGGGTACACGCATGCAAAGGCGGATTGGCACACGTGAGTCAGGAGACCTATAGACGGTGGCTTGTAATTGTAAGTCAAACAACGGTCGCACGAAGTACGGCCGCTCGCGGCGGAAG
Organism: Anoplius nigerrimus; assembly: GCA_914767735.1. Taxonomy (NCBI): domain Eukaryota; kingdom Metazoa; phylum Arthropoda; class Insecta; order Hymenoptera; family Pompilidae; genus Anoplius; species Anoplius nigerrimus. The sequence goes on from OU612078.1 coordinate 15,110,600, forward strand.
TTCCTCGGCGACGAGCAGGAGGAGGAGGAGGAGGAGGAGAAGGAGGAGGTAGAGGAGGTGGAGAAGGTGAGGGAGGCGAAGGAGGAGGACGAGGGAGGGTTCGGAAGTTGCGAGAAGTTCCGTCCGAGATCCTCGGAGGCCAGCGCGCGGTCAATCGCGGCGACATGCGTTACCGTTCCACGGGAACAAAGTAAATGTTTTGAGTAAACGAAGTGTTTCGCGTCGGACGTACAGCGAAGACCCCTGCTTGCCGGTCCGCGTCCGCTGCTACTCGCAATTAAGAGGATGTCGTTCGATCGGCCGGCGACGGGAAGTTGTCGGCGAGAGACAAGTTGCCGTACGTGTCGGCGAACAGTGCGCCACGGCAAAAGGAGGAGGATCGTGGGAGGTAGTTGTTCATCGTGGCCCCGATGCGAATCCAGTTTTACCAGTACGTACACGGCGAATCTCATTGCTGGCAACCGATTATCCCTCACCGCTCAGACACCGGCTGTCAGTAAAGTTTTCATCGCCTCGCCTTCCGCGATTCGAATTCTCACTCTCTCCCTCCCTGGCCGAAGTTTAATTTGACGACGGCTCTCTCTCCCTCTCTCTTTCTCTTTCTCTCTTTCGCTCTGACGAGCTAGAGGCAGCAGAGAGACGGCACTACGCCTTTTCGATCGCCCGTTCGAAGAAACAAGTTCCTCGTTAGAAAATAATGCCGAGTTTCTAAGCGCCTACTAACACCGAATCTCACCCGGATGGGCGCCGGGACAAATTAAATTATTTAGTCGACTCTCATCGAGTTGCCCGGAAATACGACGCTGAGACAAGGTCTCATAAATAGCGCTCGAGAATTCCGTGCCATAAGCAGTAGGAAGCCGTGACGGCGAGATTCGTAAATAGTTCACCTGGACAGTCTGTCTGCACTTAAAAATGACGGAATGCAAATTAAATGTCGAATCTGGCTTTCTGACGGCAGATATTTTCCGCTCCTTAGTCCGCGAATAATATTAACTTCGTGACGGAATTATTTTTATTTCTTTGATGAACCGAGAATTAGCGGAGCCTGAATTTATGCCGCTGCCATAGCAGAGACGTGAATGTTAATTTCATGACGTAGCGAATAGCAGCGGGAACGTTGCTGAGACGCACTTATGCCGTCGATTAATAATTGATCGCTTCAATGCGAGAGCAGCCGCTTGGCAAGCTGGGATCTTCAACGGCGGCAAACATCTCCTCGAGGAAAAATCTGGCGCGGAAACTATTTTTCCCTGCAAACCAGTTGCCCGTCCCATCTGCTTCCAAGAACTATCTCACCTATTCCGTCGTCGGATGTAGAAGAGCCGCCGCTGCTAAATTGCGTTTTAAGCTTAAACTTTACGCCGTTCTCCGACCAGGATCTTACGGCGCCGTTATCCTTGCTAAGTGTCCCGCCAGGATGTTCCGCCTTACAAATCCCAAACCTGGCATACCGGCGTGTGTATGTGCCTATATTCTGTTAAGGTGCTCGAACGCTGGCGAGTATCCGCGCCCGCGCGCACACGCTCGGCAGAGTTCGTGTAAAAAGGCATCGGTGAGGGCACTATCGGTGAGAAAGCAATACCACACACAGGCCATTTCTTTGCGGGAACTCCGCATCCAGGTCTCAGTCGCTAATGAGATGCATTAAGTTTCAGTGTAGTTCTCGCTCGCGCCGTTTAATTATTATTCATATCCAGAGAGCGCCGAAGCGGCGACAGCTTCGTACTTCGATAGGTAGGCGAATTATATATTTAAATGTGGGCCATATTCCGTCCCGGAGCCGTTATTCATAGGGTAATCGTTAATAAAACTTGGCCAGGCTTTTCTCGGCATCACTCCTAGGGACCCCATCGACATCGTCGCCGTTGTCGTTCGTGGCCGACAATGGGGCTCGCAGTTATTTACGGAGCCGACTCGAGAGTTCGACTTTGATTTTCACGCGAGTCAGCGGGCGTTTTCGATCCGCGCACGCGACATCCTTGCCTCCTGCCAGAAATCCGTCATGCGGAAACCTGAGTTGCCGGTAATACGCGAACCTGGCAGGTGACAGACGTACGGGGAAATTTTTTGGCAAAATATTTCCCTTGCCGCGATACCGGTACCGTACACGCGCGTGTATTCATGCACCGTCGCGTGCGCTATTTATGCCGGAATACAAATATTTTCCGTTGCATCCCCATCACGCTCCCTCGCCTTCGAGTTCGACACTCGTCTGTTCCATTCGAGCTCGACTCACCCTTCAGCTCTCCTTCGACTCCTCTTCGCTTTCCCCTACTCTCGTTTTTTTTCCTCTCTCTATCCCTCCTTCTCTCTCTCTCTCTCTCTCTCTATCTCTCTCTCACTCACTCACCTTTACGCCTGGCCAATGATACTCCTTCGCGGAGCGATAGTGTAGGTCGGGCAAACGCGTTAAAAAATTAGAACTCTGACTGATATAAATGAGGAGACGAAACTTTTTGCCCGGCAGTCCCGATGTTCAAACAGATGGACTAACTCTTCGGCAAGTTTCGGTGAGCGCCTTCCAACCCCGCGCGCGTCTCACGGGATTAACGCTCGGCGAAGGAGTCCGAGGGATTAAAAAGAAGATGAGACCGGGTGCGCGGCCACGGTGGCAACTGACTCCAAGTACGCAAAAGATACGCCCTTACGGGAATTATGTGGGTAACGGTTTTGCGGCCTTAAAACTATCTCTTAATACTTTGGAATGACGTCGTTTGTTCCGCGGGGACCGTCGGCATGAGTCCGCGGCGAATTAATAGAATTTTTAATTAAAATGCACCGTAATTGTTCTGGAGAAGGAAAAGTATACGGCAGGGAGTGCAAAGGCATGAACAACGAAATTGTGTGTAGCGTATAAACGGTCGCCCGCTGCTACGCGGGAGAGGGAGAGAGAGAGAGAGAGAGAGCGAGAGAGAGAGAGAGAGGGGAGAGGATGAGCGGAAAAAATGGTGCGTATATATACCTATAGGAAGAGGGAGAGAAATATGAGGCAGGGGGTACGTTTATAGATAGAGAGTTTATTACCTGGATCTGATTACGACAGTCGTCGGGGATTTAATCTCGCGACAATTTCGTCTCCGCAGGTGCATCACTTAAATTTGAATACGTCGTTATTGTTGTTGACGTCCGTCAGTCTCATTGCGCCGCATCTCCGCCCTCCGTACCCTATGAGGATGTAAATTTATTTTTTGCCTTCCCGCTCTTTTCAGCCAGCGCTCGTGAAACTATCTTCCCCGGTCATAACAGTTCCCATTGTGAATCAGTTATGTCCATTCGCCATTGCATAAGATAGGGCGCGCTGGATAAAGAATGCTCGTACTGTGTACCGTTGATCATTATTCAGGTTCATACGGTTCCACCGCAGTCGGGGACTCGACGAGTTCTCGAAGAAGAACGCTTCTGCACTCACGGGCAGCCATTCCTTTTATAACTATCCGATATCGCCGTCGTTATATTTTCGGCTGCTCGTTCGTTATCGTCATTAAGCGAGTTAGGCAATATTAAAAAATTTCACTCACGCGAACAGATGCGCTCCTTTTCGCCCCGCTATTCCCCGTACCACCCCAACGCCATATTCCAAGGTAACCAGAAGATGATGCAATATTTTTCGTCCCTCCGCTCACCCCCTTCCCACCCTCGACCACCCCATCTCCTTCCGTCCCGTCCTCCCCACCACCCACCCCCTTACAAAACTCCCTACACACGTACGCGCGTACGCCCGCGAAATAACGAAATAATTATGCCCGCAGGATATTACGAACTCATTAATAATAAAACGATTATCGACGCTGCCGCTGCCGGTCGCCCGCTTTACGATTTTATACCCGGCGAACAATATTAATTTGCGGCGCGGGGCACAAAAACTGCCGCATAACGACGGAACTTTTCTCCGAGCGGCATTATTAAAGATCGGCCGGCGTTCACATGCGCGTACGTACGTACGACATCGCGGCACGAATTTAGAGTCCCTGCCGCTGTCGTTTGCCGCGCGAAACTTGTCCAAGTGCCAGAGCGTGTGTACGCGCCAAGCTGGATTTGCCAATGACTCCCCCCGCCACCCCTCCCTCACCTGCTGTCATCCTCCCTCCAGGGCCGATATTCATTAGTAAATTGCGCCGCGGCGAGCGGTGGCCCGCGATCGTTCGGGCCCGACTCGTCCCGATGGCAACTTGTATCGTTCATGCCGCGGCAACATATTTTACACGCCGAGCCGGCCGCCGCTCGCGCAGATACGCTCGCCGCTCGACGGTGAATAAGTTAAAGTGCATCGCATGCGCGCCGTTAATTTATTTCGCGAACAATTACCAGTCGGAATCGTGATGGGTCAATCCGGGCGCACGGCCGGCACTTATCCCGACGATCGCCGCTCTCTCCATCGGGATCGGGATCGGCGGTGAGATCCATGGCCGGTTTAATCCGCCGAGTCGTTTAGGCGTTGCGCTCGATTTTTCCGTGAGATTCCGCGTGTCGTTCGCGGATTCGCTTCCGGTCGACGTGAATTTAGCTGCTGCCGCACCGTAATTAACCGATAAATCACCGCGTTCTTTGAACGCCTCAGGTGTTGCCGCCCCGGAATGGGGAAGGGATCCTATTTGAGGGGGAGGGGGTCGGAGCTTAGGCTTGTCGCGTGCCTGCATCGCGGCGAGGAATGGGGACCTCTTGATTTCCTGTCGGTCGATCCGATGGGAGATTTCAGAAGCTGTTGTTTGACTGACGATTCGGTGACGAATTCGTCTGAACGTTTGATGTACGTATTTAATTCCATTGTATTCAAAAAGACAAGGTGCAGCTAATGATTAGATTGGCAACAGAATGAAAAAATTCATCGTCTTTACCGTTCAGAATATGGTAAATTGTCAATCGTAAAGCAGGTGTACATACATAAGCGATTCTCAATGATATACGTTTAAGAAACAATTCTGCGTAAGGAATGTCACGATGAAGAATAGCTTAAATGATGTGAAATTTATAGTTACCGGCGGAGTCTGCATTAGCCGAATGAAATTTGGCTAACAGCATCGCGGCATCTTCAGTTCTTGCGTGTTACTCGTAGTCAGTACGTGTCGCTGATATATGTGGAATCAAGTTTCTGGCGGTATGAGTTACTAGCGCGTATCGGGACGAGGAGAGAAGGTGGTTTCTCACCGACGGCGTATCGCAATGAAGACTGAAAGTCAATTTTGCGGATAAAAGGAAGCCGTAGCGTAGAGAGTCAAGCGCGCTTCGCGGTCCATGCATTACTTTGCCGGGCGCGGGGGTAAAGGCGACGCCGAGTTCGGGAATGATAAATTCGTTCGTAGCTCCGATTTCATGCCGGAAAGGAAATTCGAAACGATAATTCATTGATCGCACGCGGCCAGGAAGACGTACGGTCCACTCGAGCGACCGCAGTCTGGCATCGACGCTTTCGAAGAAACAACAGGTAGCCACCGGCGCGCACACACACGCTCGCAACTTCCGGAATAGTTCGGAGATGAATGACACCCGCCGGAGACAGTTTGATGCACGAAATTCGAGCGGAAACTTCGATAATATACGGTAACGTCCCCTCCTAATACTTCTCAATTGTCGCCGGACATCTCCTGCGAACTTCACCTTCTGCCCGACGTCCGACGGATTTCATCATGCTAATTGTACTGCGCGCTATCTCGAATCGTCGGCGCGTTCTTTTTTCACCCTTCTTGTGCCGCGGTGAGTAGAGTTAATGTGAAAATGTCATCTCGACTGCGGCGAGGAACGCGTTGATAAATAAGGACAGTGTGTGTGTATCTAGCAGATTGTTCCGATGGGCTTCTATGTAAATTTAGGCCGTAGATTTTGCCGGGAAAAATTGACACAGCAGACATGTGTCTTTCCAGCGTTGCCGGCCGGCGTTAGACTACGTCGATCGATCATTCGCCATATACGGCTGACAATGGATTGTTGAAAGCGGCGCGCCGTGTAACAACGAACAAAATAGCGTGCGCCGGCGTAGCGCAGGATTTATCAATAGAGACAAGGAAAAATCGCTCACTTTTCGTAAGGAAAAAACGGGGGCGCAAAAAAAGCGGGGCAAAAGACAAAAGTGAAAAACGTCGATGTCCGCTTCGCTACGTGCGTTCACAATATAACTTTACGTATTGCTCGCATGACAATATTGATCTCCCGCGTGCACGCAAGGAATCCCGTTGGAACGAACGGCATTAAACGTTTCGCCTCCACCGAACAACGCTGTCATGCCGTCCCGAGCGACGTTCGGAATATTCTGACGCATCGGTCAATCAGGCTCTCGGTGACTTGGGGGCATCGAAGTGTCAAAAAGCGGGAACGGAAGGCAAAAAACAGCGAGGCCGATCTCGAAAACGAGCGCGAGACATCCGGTCGTGCAATAAAGTCAAACTTCATTTCCGCAAACATTAAAAAAAGAGGCGATCGAAGGAACCGTGCTGCGCGTTCGACGAACGAGCGTTATTACTCTCGGCAGCTAACCCTATATCCCGATAAGGGACGGCACACACCCTGGCACACAAATTTTCACATAGCCTGCGCAACCGCCATTGTGCGCTCACGGAATGATTTTCGCCGGGTGCGCGTAAAAGAAAGCGGCGATCGTTCGGATCCATCGTCGCTTAACGATCGATGAGTCATGTATCACGAACGGTCCGCGGCCGGTCGGTGTGCCAGGCAGACGGCGTGGGTGTGCGGGCTTAGACGTACGTACGTGTGTACGTACGTGTGTCCGTACGGGAATAGGGAAAGCTCGCCTCCTACAGATAGGTGCTGGCGAAAGACCGCGATAGCGCTTATCTGCTTCCTGGATTTATTGCCGGCGCAATGAAAACGCACCCGGCCGGTCGCTCTTCCCTGCCCATTCCGATGTTAATTAGTCGGGGTCGGCCCCACGGGCGTCGGGGCGTATTCTTAGGACGTTATAGATTATGGTTACGACGTCTATCAGCGCCCGATCCCGAGCGCGGAGAACAATGCTCGAACGAAGTGACGACGTTGACATACTTTTCACGCCGGACGACCCTGTCACGCGATACGATCCCTTTCCACCTTTTTCTATATGCCCGCGCCTCTTTCAACCCTCGGAGTTCCTTTTACCGTTAGCGTTGCCGTCACCACCCCATCTGCCGCCGACGTGATTCGCCAGAAATTGTCGCCTCTTAAGGCGGATAATGGCCGTTTCGGCCGCTATCCGATCGTGAATATCGAAGCGGATCTTTGCTTCGGCCTGGATGAGATATGCACGAATCTACGAGGCCCCCTGGACTGACGCCTAATGCCCCGAGAGTGGCATTAGCTAACCGAACTTTGATTCGTGGAACTGACACAGTTGTCCATACAAATATGCAAGCGAACAAAACAAAAATTGTACACTTCTGTTGAAGAGTTCTGTAGAGCACTGATTAATTCTCCACATCAGACCTGGGTTTCCGTGGGTCAGATGTGACACTTGTTGTCGTTCGAACAACTTTACGTCGATCAGGTACACGATGTATAGTTTTCTATCGTTGCTGCCTACGGAACTGATCTGGTTGCCGCTACACAGTGAAGGTAAATAGAATCGCCGTAATGTTTTTACTCCGCCGCCTCTTTCACTTTCAATCTCCGTCCGAGCATATTGACGGAACGTCGCTCGCCGAGTGTCGACTTCAACTCCGCGTTCTTCCGTTCGGCAGAAATGTTCATAAACATAAACAGTGGAGCCCGCGCAAACAGCGCCGCTCTCAGGCGGTGATCGATGTCGGGCCATCGTCGCGGAGTTAAAACAACGTTCCGATGCTTGCTTGACGAGTCAATGGTCGGTGCAAACCAGCTGCTCGTTCTCCGGGCGGAGTGACGTTCTTATTGTTAAAAATGGTCATTGTGCGCGTGCGCGATACGTCGCGGTGCGAGGTTCGCTCCGAGCCATCGCAGCGATTCTGTCAAGCGTCGAGGATGGATGAGCGGCTGTAATCTCAAAGCGTCAAAGATTTCGCGCTCTAATGACAATGTCGCGGACGTCGAATGATATACTCGCTGGTATGGGAAGCGATGTGTGCCCACCGGTGTCGATTACGCGTTGGATCCGAACCGGCAACTCGATTAGGCGGCCGACAGCTCTGGATCTAGTACGGATTATAATCAAAGCCAGAGGTTTATGCAACGTGAGACGTCTCGTTTAATGCCTTGAGCTTCGCGGGCCGCTCCTACCCTCTCTGTCTACATATATGTATAGACGGTTACTCTCTATCATCCACTTACTCTCACGTACGCGCGAATTCCGTCCGCGTCTCTGCCCACTCGGCATCCACCTCTATCAGCCCCTTTACTTCCTTCTATACAGAGGAGCAACTCTCGGACAGAAGAGCTTATCGAAGCTTCGTGTCTTCCTACTGGCCATTCGCTAAACAATCTGATTCGCTCGGACGAGGTTCGTGTCGCCCGCGGCCGATTACGCATTTCGGCGCGTACGCCGTCACTTATGGCCAATCAATTTTCGTTCCCGCTTCAGCCGGCTATCTATTGTGAGTCTTCACTGTCGTCCTAAACGACTTCGTGACTTCTGGCCATCAAGGGCCCGACGGGGGAATCGAAAAAATCTCCGCTTCCCCTTTGTCCGTCATCGGGCGAAATTCGTTCGACGCGCACGGCCTTTCCAGGGCCAGCGTCGAACGCCCGACTCTGTTTACCGTCTATTAAAGCCCGGAATTGCGAGAACGGAACTTTCCCTCCTGGGAGGGTAGAGGGAGTCGAAAGGATCGCGTCGATATTCCGGGTTAGCCGGCGGCGTGCTAAAAATTCTTCACGCATTGAGATCCCTCCGTGCGAGAGGCTCGCCGCGCTCGCCTAAAATTTTCAGGACTAACGAACGTGCAACTTCTTTCTTTTCCTACGTAGGAACGCATATCGTTCGCGCGCTTCGGAGAATATCGAAGCTATTTCGAGTTAGGATTCGTACACCAGGCGCGCGACTGACGTGCTTAACGTTTGTCAGACCGCTGCCGTAAGACAGATTCGTCGGAGGAACTCTTTGTCTCGCACTCCTGATTCCTGGTTCTTGGAAAGGGGACATTTTCGTCTGGGACTCTTTTTGTGCCACGCGTCGCCGAGATCGCAGGCGAAAATAATTGGACCGTCGAACGTGCCTGCCTGCAAACGGAAGACGTGCCCATTGTTATTCCGCGAAGGTCTTCAGCACTTCCTCCGTTATCGAGGAATTAAGCGGTAATGCGAGAAATTAAACAGAGGGGAACCGCGGCGGCTCACTAATGAAATGATAAAGGAAGTGACGTATTGGGAAGTAGGCGAGTCCCAGATTACGGAGGGATGGTTATTTAGCTGAATTTCTTTTTACTCGATTTATTAATTGAGCTTTAATGTGTTAATGCTACGTAAAATGATATTCTGTGCTGCGCTGTGCAGTTTACTGGTATCTATGTTATTTGTAGCATGAGAAACGTACGTCAGCGGATTATCAGAGGTTATAACTGAGGCGACATAGTATATACCTGTTTAATACCGAGCCATGTATGTTTCTCCAATGTAGCATTTATGCTTGAAAGCACGAATATACTAACTTAAGACATGATCAGATTTCCGTTTCCAATGGGTCTTATTTTATCCCTAGAAATGTTTAAACTTACCGGTATGATTTCTCTGTTTTCAAATATTTTTGAAACAAGTGTTTTATATTGACTTGTCAGTGAAACTTCCGTATCCCACCAATGTTCACTCTTAATGCAACTTTAATAGGTAATAAAATTAAAGATTGTCCATTCCATTAGAGAAAATTACATTAAAATTACCGAACGATAAAACAGAAAATGTATTCGCTTCACTGTCTCCACTTTTTACAACCTATTATCCTCGGCCGCGGTACATTCCTGCGCCTTCGGCGGGGCAAAAGTAGCTAAAGTGGCCCGATTGGCAGTGGACAGCCCTCGTCAGCAATGCACCAATAACACGTTATTCATAATTGAATTAGCAGGAAGTGCGCTCATTCCGTCGGCCGCCGTCTGTGTCGCGTGGAGTCAAAGTCAAAGTTAGCAACGAATGGCGGCCCGACAAGATGAAATGACACCGGGACACAGAGAAGGAAAGTGCTCCAGTGTAGTGGAATGAAGCGTACTCGAGCAGCGAAAGGACGCGGCGGCTCGTTATCATAGGCAAAGACGGCGAAGCGGCGTTCACTGCACTTTATCGTAGCCGACGCCCGGGCGCAAACTTTTTCACACCGTTCTACCTACACGGCGAGAGTGCCGTCCGTAAACCTATGGCCGGGTCCCGGGCAACGAAGGAGGGACGTAATTAACGTTGCTTTAAAATTCTACACTCGTCGCTTTCGTTGATACCGCATTCCTGAGATATTTCCCCCGATGCTGTCGCTGCAATGCGCCGCACGTAAAGCCTGTGCGACCACTTCATCTTCCTGCGTTCCCGGAGAGTGCGACGGAGAGACAGGTGGAGAGGAGAAGGTGAGAGGGCGAGAGAAATAGAGGGATAGAGGTGGACTAGTCGCGCGAGAGGGACAGCAGTTAGAAAAGGGAACGAGAGGACGCGCGCGGTGAAGGAATCACGCTGGCGAACCGAGATTGTTTTCCAATTTAGCCAGATACAATTTATATAACTGCTTCCGCCGAGATCGAGATACTTCGCCGCCGATATCGAGTGTAAACCTCTATGGAATTCCGATGGTTCTCCGCGTTGCTCGACGAGCAGTGAAATGTTGAGTCGGCATTGCCTTTCCGCGGCGGCGCACGTCAAAACCATAACGACGTTATCGATACTAAACAATGTTCGTGTTCGAGGGTGCGCGCGGAGATACTCGACGCTTCGGACTGATCGCTATATCACTTTCCGCACTGGCTACCCTCCCGCACGTCTGATTTGTCGCCGGAGTTAACATAAATGCGCGGGACGTGCGCAGATAGGTACGTAATATCGCCGCAATCTGGTACCAATTCCGTCTCATCTATCATGGAAAGTTTCGCGGGCCGTGGGACTCGTGAATATTAAAAACTATGTACGCGTAAAGTAGATTGCATTCCGCGTACTAGGCAGGCCGCGAGTCGATAGTTTCACTTTCGATCGATATCTCTCCACCGATTATCTGTCGTCCTTGATCGTCTCGCGAGCACAGGCGAAATTTTGGCGACCTACCGCGCTCGTTATCCGTCACGAGCATCTTATAAGAAACCGGCGAACGAACGAAGAGGATACTTTGGGCTGCCGAGGGGAGCTACTCGTTGTCGGTAATTCCGATATTGCCCCGTTTACGTCGCTGACCGATTTTCTGACCCTGCAACATTCGTTTGAGCGCGCGGAGCTCGGAAATGTGTCAGAGTCGTTAACGAGAGCGATCCTTATATTTTTACGAATGTCCCGGGAAAACGAAGTCGCTCGTCAGGAGGTCGACATTCCATTTTCGTCAATTGCGTCAAGTCGACTTATAGCAGGGATTCACCGTCTGCACTGACATTGTCGCTTCGGTATTATTATCATTACCTGTCAGGCTAATATTGCGCGCGAGAAATCGATTGCGAGGGCAGACTCGGCCCCCGTTACATCTCTCGGCAGAGCTGCTGGTGCGAGCGTCGATGAAATTCAAGATCGAAGCGTCGCTTAAAACGCCGAAAGGTAACTGCGACGATTTCGCTCTCTCGCTATCGGCACTTGACCACTTTCCCTCGCCGGCGCGCTATCGGAAATGTTCGCCCGCAGCTCCATGAATTATGCGAAACCGATTGTGACCAGTAAGCATGAAATGGCGGTTGAGTTGCGAAGTCTGTAGCGAGAGTGATAATGGCGAGCGTATCCGGCCGCGGGCTGGGGGGCAAAGTTGGATTTTACGATACGCGCGAATGTAAATTTAGTTTATATTCGCATCGCGACGCGATACGGATGTAAATGTTAAAGCGAACCTCGCGCAGGCCACGACGGCAGGTGTGGGGGGCACGGGAACGTTAGGTGCGACCGTGGCCACCCCAGCCGACTCCATATACGTACATACGTACATACGTACATACATAGAGGTAGAGAGAGAGACCCTTGGCAGTCTCAGCTCGTAATTCGGCAAAGTACAAAAGCCACGTAATCTCGCGGCGCATTACGGGCGGCTTTTCTTATCTATCGGGACACGCGTCATAAGTCATCCGCGCGTCCGCTAAGGAGACAGAGGCAGACGGAATTGAGACGTGGGACCGTTAATCCTGACGCAAGAGACGAAGGGCTAGATTAGATTCGTCAACGCAAACTGGATCCCGGCCGACCTCCTACTCATCTCCCTCTCCCCATCCGTCGGCAGGCTTGCGAAACGAAAGAATGATAGATAGTATCGCGTAAGGTCGACATTACCGGTCTGCGAGTTCCGTTCGTCCACTGGCAGGTAGCTGGCTTTTCCGCGTACGGACAGCAGACGCGGAGAGAATTGATGGCGGCGCGGTCGGATATTTTGCTGGCAGCCGGTGCCACGAAATAAGGAGACATCGGAAGCTGTCAGTTCGAAGAGACGGATCTGTCGCTCGCTTCCCATCTTCTTCCTCCCCCCCAGCAGCCCCCCTGACTCCCACTCGGCAGCTCTGTTAACCTCTTAGCCGCGTCTTTCGGCCCGGTCGGCTTCCAATCGAAATTCGGTCTGTCTTAAGACGCTCCCGGGTGGCGTGGGCTTTGCATTCTTCATGAGCATAATTCGGCGAACGGCACGGTTGCGCTCGGGAGTAGCGCCGTTTTACGGGTCATCGAGGCCCGGTATTGATCCCTCGATCTTAGATAGGATCGTTACGTTTATTTTCAGGAGGAACCCGATGCCTCCATCAATGGTAATACGCGAACGTGCGGGGATTCGAAACTCGTTTCATCCTCGAGCCATTCCTTCCTATACCTGTTTCCTCTCGCCCTGGCTATCTCACTCTCCGGCCCCCGTCCCCTGCCGCCTTCCTTCCTTCCTTCCTTCATTCCCTTCGCTTCCCACCCCTTTCCTACCCTTCATGCCCCCTCTGCCGCTCCCACCCTTCGCACACGCACGCTCTCTCATTCTCTCCGTTTGGATTTACATAGATCCGGGGTCAAGCTGGAGATTACAGAACCCGGCTGCCTCGGCGTGGCCTCTCTCTATTCTAGGATCGATGATAAACTAAATATTCAAATCTTCAATATCGTCGGGACAAGGGTGCCGGCGAGATATTGGTCATCGCTGTCATCGCAATTAAGGACAAGCGATACGCCTTGCGCGCTCGAAAGGCTTCTGGAAGAATTTATTTTCCCGCTGCTTTATGATTCTCGAAGATTAGATTTCGTTCGGATAATTAGCGCCGGGGGTGGCGTCTAGTCGGGAAACGAACGGCGCTGCTTGTAACGGGGATGGCGTAAGACGCATATCGCTGCAAATATTTGCATATAAATAGACGTACGTAACGGTTCGCGTAAGTAAGATGTGCAGGGAAAACATAGATTCGCAGAAATTGGGACGCTACGGGGGTAGAGCGAGTTTCGTCGAGCAGGTGCGAAATTTTCCTTTATACACCCCGGCAGGCCTGTCGTTAGGAAGAATTCTGCACTTTATTGCGCTACCGCGTACACTCTTTGTGTAAATATGATCCGATCCCCGCGCATCGCCTCTACTAGCCTTCCTTTTTTTAATTAATACCTTCTTTGCAGGAAGTTTCGGGGCATTTTTCGTTCAAATTTTATTTCGACGCGCTCGTCAAGAATAGATCGGGCGTGTTAAGCGGCGCCCAACTTTCCATTACAAATATAACTTTGCACGATGAAGTGCATACTGCAAAGTTTTCATCGCTTCGCCGTCGGGAGGGAAAAATTTGCTGAAATCCAACGACTACGCGAAGATCATGAAGCATCGTAAAAAGCAAATACGCGCCGGGGCGCGCTCCTGTGTAGGTGCTCATAGGTGTGTTAAGGCAGGCAGGGTGGATACGGGCCGGCGTAAGGGAGAGATTTAAGTTCAATTAAAAGTGTACCGTGTGTGTTTAACTCTCAGGGAGTCTCCTCGATCCGAGCTGCGATACCATCGATCGGCCACATCTTTGCGTGCCGATCTTTGTTTTCCATTTTGCTCGGCTTACAAGAAATCAGATTAGATACGTACTTAACGGCACGAACCGAATTCGCTCGTAATTTTTCGTATCAGCAGTCCCTTGCCGCCCGATGGAATTTCAATTTGCCCTGCTTTATCTGCCGGCAGATTTCACTCGCTAAGCGCGAGAAAAAAGCGGTCAGGAAGCCACGATCCGGCCGAATAGCATCGCCTTAATGAGGCTAATTACACGGTGGCCGTGGCGAAAAGTTTCCTCGAAATATCAATGTGCCGCGGAGGACTTCTTTTCTCCTTTTTCTCATCGGGTCCCCGGTTAACGGTGACCTTTTGTCATACGATACCGAGTGCTCTATTAAACTCGCTGCGATCAACCGCGATACAGTTAACTCGCATGGAATGCTGTTATGCGCCACTCGTTTCATACCTAAACCTCAATTGTCTGCGAAACCGTGCAGGCAAATGACCCTTTATGAGTTCCATGGTACAGGGACCCTCGCTCGAAAGTTTGAATATGTTGTTTCAGAACATCGAACTGTAATTGGGATATCGAACGTTCCAAATGAACACCGATACATCGAATCGCACTGATGAACAGACGATATTGGATCCTATATTCGCGTCTACCCAGGCAATCTTGACATCGGCTCATCCAGCATCTCGATTTCATCGAATACGATAAATAACGGCGATTCATGACATCGTGCATCAGCGTACACTATTATTCAAACACGATTTATCGATCAATTAGACGAAGAAACATTTTTCCAAGAAGTGAGACCCGCGTCTTATCGCATTAGAGAATTTGTAAGGACATTCTCACGTTCGAGGGGATATTACGTATAAACTGGAAGGAAGCGATGTCGTCTAGTGACTTGTGTCTTACAGAATAGTCCGAGATCGTCGCGAGTCGTGGCACGTTGCGTCCGCGCGTGAAATTTTAGATTCATTCTCATCTTGCACCGGAGTGGACGTGACGACAACCCTATCCTCTCACCCTCCCTCCCTCGCCACCTCCTGACCCATCTGTCACTTTTGCCCGGCTTCTTCTCCCTAACAGGACTATATCGCTATTCTAATTCTCGGCGGAACATCTTCCAGTACATTTCGCTACTTGGGCAGACGGAGAATTAAAAAGGCAGGGATATCTCGTTACGAGGCGAAAGCTTCACGCGCGCTGGTAATCCGATCACACGGCCGGAAGAAGATCTCGAGGACTCTGGCGGAATGAATTCGCAATGCGATGACTTCAGGAAGCGAGTGGATCATTGTTGCCGATAATACGATATCATTATCGTCGCTCGGGGGCGAGAGTGGAAGAGCAAGCGGCGAGTTATTTCGCCCGAGTAGCGAGGAACGAAATCGTTTAAGACTGGAGGATTATCGTTGAGCGTAATACGTACCTCTCGGCTCGTTTCTCGCGCGACACAAGCGCGTTTGCTCGAATTTTATAGAGCGACCGTCCGCGTCATTACCGCTTGACTCGTAACGAGGTCGATGAGCGCGGTAACGATGTAATTAATAAAAAAGGCTGAAATCAGATTTAAAACACATTCGGTGGCTAGGTATGAGACAGACTGAAATCGGATTGTCCGTAATTAAGCGGTACGCTTCTCAGCGTTAAATGTTCAATGCCGCATTCATGCGACCCCATTTCGATGTACAGAGGAGCGTAATAGGTAGGATGGCAGGGAAGGCAATGGAGGAGAAAAGGAACGGTTTTGCGTTGCGTTTGACGCTCCTGAAATCTTTATTTCGAGCGTCCGCGCCAAGCTTTCTCGATAGGATAAATCATGCAGCCCTCGCGAGAGTAGGGCGGGCGTAGAAGAAACAAATGCGGATTTTCTCCGCTTGCTCTCTCCGTCCCTCTCTCACCCTCTCTCCCTTTCCAGTGCCATTTACCTTACATCGCGAAAATACGTCTATGACCCGGAGGATGAAGCAGGCGAAATTCTTTCTGAACGCAGCCAGAATCATAATGCTCGAACAACGCACCCGAGTTTAATACCTATACCGAGACAGATTGGCAAAAAGCGAATCGTACTCCCTCCGTTTATTCCGTCAATTCGGAGAAACGATTCCGAGAAACGATTACGCCCCGACCCGATATTAATCTGTCCCGGCGGCAGGTACGATTTTCGTTGGGCAAAAGTGGCGATACGATTCGCGCGGAAACGAGCATCGGATTGCACGTAGCGGCGGCGAATCCACAAATTCGTAATAATTGGCTGATTCTAATCGCGCTCTCACTTAGCTAAGTCCCGTTCCGAGGCAGTAAGGCAGTAACGCGAGCGCACGGCGAGCGCACGGCGAGCGTACAGATGAGTCTGAGTACCATTACGGCGGCCGCACACTGCGTCACTGAAAAAGGATACGGAAGTGGCATTGCAATTATCAGTACGAGTATGCCGCTCTATACAGTCGGTTAAGTCCCGGCGGCAGATGTTCCCGAGCCCCGCGGTTGCCTACCCATTCACGTCCACGTTCCGCAGCGATTCTCTTTCGCATTGGATTTTATACGTTCCCACGGCAGCGCGGAATGTCGAATAATTAAGAAGGACTTTCCCCATTGTTTGCCGCGGCATTTTCGGGATACTCGACGGACACCCGTGGCGGCGACCGCTTATTACGGGAGATCGCATTCCCGGCCGACACGATCGGGATGCGAGGCGGTTTTGCCGGGCGCGTAATATTCGAGACGAATTTTTCCCCGGAATTTTCATTGCCGAACGGGACCGGGAGCGGGGACGAAGCCACTCTGCGACGTCACTCCGCCCGGGGGTAGATACAATTTCTTTGCCCATTATGACGGCGAAGATTACTCGTCCCGCTTTTCTAGTCGAATGTTGATCGTTCGGATTTTTGCCGAGATTCGCCTGGCTTTTGTGCCGGCGAGGCAGGGCTTCGAAGTGGCTGCTCGACATACTGGCTGCCGTCATTTCAGATTGGCGTCTGCCAACATTTTTCGTCGCACGGCCGCGCCATAGGTGCGTGCGTGTACCGCCCCTTCCACCCCGGCGGCCGGATGAAATTGATATTGAGCTTCGCGGTTGTGTACGGGCGCAATTGGTGCTCCCAATTCGAGAATGAAAAGTTTTATTTATGTCGGCGCCGCGCTCGACGTGCCGAGTTTATTTTTACCTTCGGCAGGGCATTTAAATGTAGCCACGATGACGAGTCAGAAATGATTTGGGCTCGACCCTATGCCGACCATCGGCCGGCAATAGATTTCGGCAAACCTTGATCTTTCAGCGGGGGGAGGCAATAAATTTCACGCGTGACGAGTCGCTCGTTTTGTTTTTCGTCGTCGTTGATTTATCCGCACGAACGATGATGTCGATCGATATTTATTTGTTATTTCGCTGGGCAAGTTGTCACACTTTATAAATCAGGTTGGCTGAAAATAGTGTGACAGGAGGGACCATTCGCGAGCAGATCGATGCGCTCCCGCGTAATTTATTTTGGCAGCGAATTTCATTATGAAATTGACTTCGGTGGACAAAGAGTCGTTAAAATGTAAATTAGCTCTAATGCGAAGTGTTCCGTCGCATAAACACGGTCCTTCCGAAAGTAATTTTTCTGAGACGCATCGTTTCCATATCGCATTGCGTGCGAGAATCTTGTTTAAAAACATTGGGTACGTCGGCCATCTTTCATAATTATGCTCTCCCGTAGCGGAGTTACGCTGCATTTAATGTTTATTCTACGCAAATTTATACGTGTATCACCTCGCTTTGAAGATTTTCTTTGATGGGGTAATTGAATTACTTTCCTTAACGATGTAAAAGTTTCTAACGTAGACGAAGGAGCTATGCATAACTCGCTTTCACGCCTCCCCCCACTCCCCGTAAGATTAAATTTGTTAAATAGTACGAATTTATTCTCTCCGCTCGTCTAATGAACACGTTAATTCCAGAATGTAATCGTGTCGCGTTCCAAACGAATTTCCAAATGTAATTCTGAACGCCGCTGTACACGCGTAATATACGTCGTTTCAAGGTTCGACGGTAACTGTTAACAGATGTTCATTATTCGCGTACAACGTTAACGAAGTATGTGGATTATTCAATGAACGTACGTAACGTAGAGATCAGATTTAAATGTAATTACCAGTGGGGCTGTTCGAAGAAAGTTGAGACACTTGAATCCCGATTTAAAACGCGAAGCGGTTGAAGGATGGATTAGCCGACGAGGCTCTCTTCACGGCACTGATTCTCGTCGGCGAGGGCTGTGTTGTCGGCGGAAGTGCGGCATTGTCGAGTGGCGGCGATGATCGAACAAGATTCTCCCGAAAACCGGGATGGCATGGACTTTGTCGAAAAATATAAAGAGCCCCGGCTTAGTCTCCGCTTGACCCGCTTACCTTAACTCGCCCTATTCACCCGGCGCGCGCCTCAAGTACTTTACAAACTTTGGCGCGCTCATAGGTGGCGGAGCTATAAGTATAAGTACTAGTAAGTAAGTAAGTAAGTAAGTAAGTAAGTAAGTAACTACGGTAGTGTATAAGTATATGCGTATCGCGGCCGTACGTGTGTACTCGCCGCACAAGCATGTATTGTATATTCCGGGTCGTGTAAAGCGTTAGCAGTCGGCGGCATACTTACGTTAAGGGCCTTTTCTGTTACAGATTTACCCAGGTTCGGCAAGCCCTTGAACAACCTCACAATCTCCGTCGGACGGGAAGCCATTTTCACGTGCATCGTCGAAAACCTCGGACCTTACAAGGTGAGCGTAAAGTAAAACTCCCAATTAAGCTTCGCCTCTATTTTCAAAAGACTCCGAAATAGACCGGTTTGACCTACACTTTGGGCGTCAGTCGTCACCTTCGTGGAAATCTAGTTTCCAGTAGGTAACAAATAACAGAATCAGGATCATCAGATGAGGGTAAATAGGGTGCGAAGTTCTCAATTGGCCATCATTGCGCCTTCATAATTCAAGCAATTAGTCAGCGAAGAGAGCCGCGGCAATTATAACCGGCGCACTCGCGAATCTTAAACTCGAGTTTCCACGAAATTGCTATCATAACCGACGCGGAAAAAGATCCCCCTCTTCTTAACAAGTTACCGAGGGACAGGCAGAGGAGGAGAAAGAGAGAGGGAGAGAGAAAGCTAACGAACGGTACAAATAAATTCAGAGCCCGGGTTTCGGGGCATGGATCGCAACGGCAGTGCGTATCTCGGCAACTCCATTTAAGTAGAAATAAAATCCCGTGGGGTGTGAGTTCAGCAGTTTGTTAAGCGGCTCTCGGCCTCTCTCTTTTCTTCGCTATCCGCCCACAGATTCAGTCCACCCTACCTCCCCCAACTCTCTTCCTCACTCTCTCACATTCTCTTTTTCCTATCTCGCCATCTCGCACGCTCCTGCTTTTGCTTTCGCACTGACTCCCTTTCGCCGCCCCTTTACCTCTTTCTCATCCCCCCCCCGCCCTCTCTCTCTCTCCTTCTCTCTCAGGTCATGGTCCACCTCTCGTATTTTCTCTGCGCTGTCCTCGTCGCTCCTTCGTCGATAGGAGGTCGACCGACCCCTCTCGGAAAGACCCCTTTTCGACGGTTCTCCCCTACGACCGACGCTTCTCTTACTCCGAGTCCTTTTCCGCGCTTGAACCGCGGTCGGCGGAATTATAGTTTCGTAGATAGAGTCTGCATCCCCACCTCTCTCTCTCTTGCTTTCTATCTTTCTCTCTCTCCACCTCGTTGTCCCTCTCTCCACAACTCAGTGCCAGGCCTGTGACCGAGGGGATGTTTCGTCGATAAACATGCGCACGGATTGTTTTACGGGGTCGTCGTCGTACGTAGGTGCAGGCTCTCGTAGCCGTGTGCCAACGGGCACCTGTATACTCAGATACGTGCATGCGAATGTATATAGACGGATAGACAGAGGCCGCCGCGCGGGTCTATGTGCGAAAGTGCGCATACACAGACGTAGGCCGAAGCATGGAATCGATGCATTATCTTTACGCGCCTGGTCAACGACACCCCGCCGGAAATGAAAATGCCGAGGCGCTGGGGGCCCCCGTGATAGCCGTTAAAATAGGAAAAATAAAGAGGAGGCGCCCGCTGAAACAAGTCTGCCCCTTTGCCCGCGTACAAAGAGGCGCATTTTCGATAATCGATGGCGCCCGACGCAGCCGTACCGAAATTAATGCTTTTCATTTAAAGGCGCCCGGCGAAGAATTTACCCGGGAATTACCGGCATTCTCGATTTTCGAAAATGCTTCATTAAATCGGCCAGCTATACGGCCAGGCGCGGCGATACAATTTCGACGCGGAAAATTTTCCGGCCGCACTTAATTGCTCGTTACGCGTAATCAGGTTTCCATGAATAATGGGCGGGGAGGAGGGGACCCGCAAACACGCGTGTTTCATTATCACGCCATTAATTCACTTGTTATTTATAGGATTACCCTTCTTATTTGCCCGCCCGCGCTGATCTTGTTCAAAAGCGATCTAAAGTTCGGGTGTCACTCGCGTCGCGCAACGTTATATTCCGATAAGGTCACGCTTGCCTCTTCCCGATGGATGAGTGCCGCCAATAATGTGATTCGTCATTAGGTCGTAGACGCATGCCAGGGGAAGAGGGAGATATACTGCGAACGAGTTTAGGCGTCATAACTCCATTCCCAAGTTGTTTACCTCTTCTCGCCGAGAATTTCAAGTGGCCGCGGGCAGATTGAAGTGTAGACGTTTGAGCATTCGTATCTGCGAAACGGAAATAATGTCCCCGACGGTATTCGGGAAAGTGCAAAAAGCTGACTGCCGCCGAAGTGTGTACGTATCTCGAGGATTTTTGTCTCGTAAGCGTGCGACAGGCGAGATTGGTTTCAGTAGGGATGACACTTCGTTTTGAGAACCATTCAGACGTCAGCGCGTTTAAGCGAAGCGTCGTTGCTCTCGGAAAAGTACTTCTTGAGAGCGAAGCAATTTATGCATTATCCCGAGTCGGTGGGAAATTTTAAAATTTCATTAAACAGTCGAAATTGCTTCCCCCGGAAGCAGTCGGCGGAGGGTCGTCGAGGTTCTGGCGTCGTCACCGCCAAGTATTTTTACGGCTCTAAACCTAATTGAAGCAGCAGAAGAGGGAGGGGAGACCCTGAAATTTGTCGGGTTTCGCGAGATTAGTGCCGAGCGCGAGTTCTTTTTTTCATTCCGTTTCAAATAATCGCGCCCTTTAACTGTTTGCCGGCTTTTGCTCTTCATTACCGGATATTTCCGCTTGCGGCAGGATTGGAGTCGACCTAATATCTCGAAATACACGCTCGGCGAGTGTTCAGCGAACCGCGCCGTGACTTTTCTCCGCGAAATCCGAAAGATCTTCGACTACGATCTACCCACCGCACGCTGAGGGGTCTTCCCGAAATTGGCGCCATTTCTTGAAAGCGGCGGCGTGCCAGCCGAAAAGGCGAGAATAATACGAGCGCCACGTCTCGGCGGTACTCATTTGCATTCAAAGCGCCGAAGTGGGGGACAGAAATCGGTGCACGTAATCGCTCCTATTCCGCGCCCCGGCAGTCGTCCCGCGCTTATAACTTCTGCGTTACGCACGATGTGTATTTCTATTGGCAAAACGTCCGCGGGATATATCGCGACTGTTTGCAACTGCCCCATCAGATTACCAGTTTGATCTCGCAGGAGCCAGCCGAGTCTGCCAAATGGTCGCACATCCCCGCGCTCTATCCGGCTCGCCGTGCCGGCAAACGTGGCGCACATAGAGTCGAGTGTAATCTTGTTTTCGCGAACGAAAGTTTATCGACCTGAAATCAAGTGCCAAGTGTAGCGCGGCAACTTTCCCGAGATCGTAGCGGAGGGTCATCATCGGAATCGTCACGATATCGGAAGTGCTTGCGTGGCTCCCGCCATTTTGCACAATTTGTCGACGCCCCGACGCCGCTGTTCGAAACTTTCGCGCATACAGAATAAAATGATACAGCCGGCTCGCCGGCGAGCGTCGTCGGAAATTCGAATCACACCGACCGCTCTCTCGCTTCCGGAACTAGCGCAAATTGACGATTTCGCTGATTATGAGCGGCGTTTCCGGCTCAATGGAATTCGATTAAAATTCGTGAAATAGTTAGAATTTCTGAAATATCGACTGTGTCCCGGTTAAAGACAGAAAGAGAGAGAGAGAGAGAGAGAGAGAGAGAGAGAGAGAGAGGGCTGAATTTCCAGCCGAATTTTTGCCTCATCGGGGTCGTGACGCTAGTGGTAAAAGAAAATTTGAGGCAGTCGTGTTTTCCTACCTGACAACTGCGGGTCCGTTACATGACAATTTGCTTCACTTGCGGCACTCTCGGTATTTTCGGAACGACTGTTTATATCCAATGTGTTAAATTATGGAATATCATTGCATCGGCCGGATTAATTCTCCTCTTAGTACAAGCTACAACCATTCTATTCGAGGAGTTTAACTCTGATTATCTCGAGGGTCAACCAACCGATACTTTCCGCAGACGAAAATACCTTATTGTGTTCGAAGCAGCAGACCCTCTTCTGTACAAAACCAAACTTGCTAACTGTCTCAACGAAACGTTCATCGATCTCACGGAAAAGCCTACGGGAATAACTAGCCTCGCCTCCTTGATATCGACTTATCTTTCGAAAATTCTCGCGCATCACATCATACCTCATCGAGATCGTTCAAGGCTCTTTCGACCGTCTCCACTGACGTTCCTCCGCATCGACGAATGCGCATCCGGGAAATCTTCGTCTCTGCAGGGACCGACGGCCTCTCAGGAGATCCCTAATTAGCCGAAGGTCCTTGCCAGCCGGAGGTACGATTCCATGCGCATATCTCACGTCGAGACGTAATGCGAGCGGCTGCTCGGGAACAAGGAGCCATAACCTCGGAGAATGCAACATATACCCGCGTGATTCGAAGTCAATACGCTAAGTGGAGCAGGACGAGGGATGCTAGGCGTGGAAGAGGGATGGAGCCAGAGACGGTCGAGAGCCGCCACGATGGCTGTGTGTGCTGACGTACTCTGTGATTGCTCGTCCAAACAAACCGCTGGCTGTATTAATTATTCGTAGTGCCAGCGGTCAGAGGCCGAACTGTCTCGTTGTTGCCTCCAAAGGAGCCTGCCGAGCACTTCTGCCGATCGACGCTCCTGTCACGTGCTCCCGTACGGTTAAGAAAGTCGCTTCGGCCACGGACGTGCGCCTCACCCTCGATCATTCTCTTTCGGCGAACGTGATCATGCGTGGCTGCTCGAGAGTCGGCACCGTTTTAACCGCTCGTCCGTCTTCTTTCCGCCCGAGCGAACGAAGCCTTTGCTCGAGCGCGATCCGATGAGACGCGGGAAATTGGTTGACACGCGATCGCAGCGAGATCTCGAAAGCGATGGATTTCGAAAGAACTGGTAAAGGTATTACGTTCTAAATTCAAGTATAAGCAGGTTACGTACTTGATCTGTGATTACTGAATATCTGCAGGTTTCGGTATCGCTGATGCGTATCAGCGAATTTTGCACGAGATGTAAGCGAGAACTGGCGCGTGCTCAGACTACCCTTTCTTTTTCCAATCTTTAACCCCGTGACTTTCTTACATAACGAACGGCGTGCTCATCCGAGAGCGGCAAGAAATTTTCCAAGGAAGGGCGCACGCAAACAGATATGCATGTAGATGCACCGGCATTAAAAAGAGCGGAGAGGTATGCAAAATCGTAACTGGCGTACAATCGAGCGGCGAAAAGTTGGCCGATGCCCCTATCTTTTTCCCTCTTTCCCTAAATGGCCTTGATTCGTTCGTACGGTATCGCGATATCGAGGTTGAGAGTTTCTATTCAGATGAACGGTGCGAAGCGCGAGATTCGACACGAGGCACGTTTGCGCGAGGCGGACGTCATTGGGAATTCGCTCAGAGGCATTCGCTATCTGGCCGTGCCTGAGGAGGGGAGGGGAAGGAGGGGGCTGGGGGGTGGGGTGTCTTTATATGGGTCAGGCGAAAATTCGATGGGATCTATCGTGAGGAGCGCGTTCGCGCGCGCGCCCGGTCAAGGAGATAAGCGAAGCTGCGGCTTCTTTTTCCCGAGACGGGCCTTAAAGCGCTGCCGTTAAAAAGCCGCGCTTACGTAACGTCTGAGACCTTGTAATTTGCATAGCCGACCACCGATGCCTCTCCCACGGCCGTAGGTTCTGCTACTTTGATTCTATCGGCGCCCGCCCCCCTCCGGCGGCTATCCGGCCATTTCTGCTGGCGCGCTTTTTCATCAGAAGCCGGCAATCGAAGCTGGGAGTGGGGGGAGGGCGAGAAATTTATTTGCTAACTCGCCACCGCGTTTCTGGGTTAGAAGCTCCTCGCGGCCGAGCCCGGACTTTGCCACGTCGAGGAACGCGAGGCAAGAGAGACTGGATGTCTGACTGTGTATAGGTAAATTTCGAAATGGCTGTCGAGGAATCTCTCCGGCTGACTCGCCCCGATCTTCTCTCTGTTTCTCATTTGCGAGTGCCTTCCGCGCAGTCAGGCCGCTTATATTAATATCGTGTTTACGATAATTGCTTGGAAGCTGAGGTACAATTCAATGGCAAGCCCCCCTATCGTGTAAACCGTTCCCACTTCCCGGCACCGGGGCGCGCAACCTTCGGAGAGGCATGAAATGAGATTTTGAAACGCTTTGCTCCCGCTGTTCACGTCGGACTTCACGCCCTCAGACAAGGGAAACTATTACCGGACTGACTGTGCCGTAAATAGGAAGTATGGAAATGCAGTATCTCAAGGATAGGTGTTGGCTGGCGCGCGCGCGCGCGCGCGCGGGCGAATGAGCGGGTCGCTTGTATTTCAGCCAACGTACCATTTGAATTTCCAACTGAGTTAACGTTACGAGCCGCTCGTTTATCATACGTTTTGCTACCGCCGTGGCCCACATTGTGATTATTATGTTTGCCGGCTTAATAAAATTGCTTCGTTGTCGATGTGAACTTTTTTTTCGCTCACGCTCGTGTTGGCGGTGAAATATGCGCCGACTTCTAAATTCGGTTGCTCGCCATTTAGTGCCTTATTGCGGTCTGGCGAAGCTGCGCAATTACGGAATTTACCTGAGTCCGACTAATTACTTAAGAAACGATCCATATTTATGGGAGAACTTGCCGGTGTATTTGGATATTAGAACCCAAACAGCGCGGGAATACCAAACGCATCACATTAACGATCATTAACAGCGACATTTGCTTAAATAACAATCAAGCATATCACGACTAAGTAAACTTGGCGTGCCCTCGACTGAAATAACATAAAATTGGAAAACAGTCGAATACAAGCGTAAGATCGTTTCCCTTGCGAAATTAACCCGTGCGCCCGTTTTCGTTTCAATAGCCGTAAATACACAGAAACTCCAATCCTTGAACCGATTTGAATAATTTCGCGGTCGTATCGCGCGCGGCATTACAAGCAACATCTCTATGAATCGCGTCTGTCGCGCTCGCGTCGAGTAACGTTACTTACACTGATGAGCGTCGGCGTGAAATATTTTCATAAACTCCGTTTCACGAGACTCGGCTCCCAACAGTGGCACAGTGACGACTATTTTCACTTCAATTTCATTCGGCATCGCTTGGCTCTCTCACGTGTATTACGATGCAGCAGTAGCAGTCTATTGCAACGGCGGCAACGGCGGGCGTACGGCAACGGCAGCTTGTAATCTAGGATCCGAGAACCGTGAGAATCGAAAGGTGAAGATGAAGCTCAAAAGTAGCCAAGAAAGTGGGGTAACGCTTACTCGATGCATATCTATGTATCGCGCGTGCAGCCGCGTGGACGCGCACGGTCGACCCTCTTCCCCGTATGCGTACACGTATACAACATACACATGTATGTATATCTCCAAATATATGTATATACAAGCTCGCGTTGCACGCCTACCATCCAATTCTCAAACGAGAGCGGCTGCGAGCGTCGCGAACGACAAAGCAGCCGGTCCCGGAAGGATGTACCTAGTTTCCGCCGTATCATCTGCTCTTTGTCTCCCACCCTCCCCCTCCTCTCCACTTACACTCTCTTTCGTCACTCCTCCGGCATTCACCGCTCGGTCCCCCATTTGCGCTCGCTCTCTTCGCTTCCCGCATCTTTTCGATGCGAGCGAAATCTCGTCTCGAGGTTCGGAGCGCGCTTTGATTTGCAGTAACGATACTGTCGCTACTTTCAACCGCGAGGGGGCCTGTGAAAGGTTGGAGGAGGAGGAGGTGTGGGAGGGCGGTAGGCGTGAACGTGGTCGCGAGCACACGCACACACGACCGCCGGCCCGCGGCAATTGCAAGAGGTTAATTGGACTTTATCACGTCAAACGATTCGGCTCGGCCAAATTACTTCACGGTTGTTTAGTTTCGGATCGCGTGAATGGCCGTCGGGACTGAAACAGCCTCGCGCAACACTATCGATGCCGATGGTGTTCACCCCTTCCCCCCTTCGGCCCTCCTACACCTCCTTCCCCTCCCACTCGCCTCCTCCACCCCCTGCCCTGCCCCTCTCATTCGCGTCGCTAGCCGCAACGAATGCAGTTTTCCCTCCCTCTTTTAAAACCAGTTGCGCCCCTCACGGCCGCGCCCGGAAGTCCGTAAAAAGGGCGAGCCCTTTCGCAGCGATATCGTAGGAACAAAAATGCGGCCGGCCACGATTCGCCGCCGTTTTTTATCAGCTGATCCGAGCGAACGCGAGCTGACCGACAGACGAGCTCGAAACATTGCGGTGAAACGGCGGAAAGGATAGTAGATAAACAAAGATGCCGGGGGGAGAAGGGGTGAGGTGAGTGGGTGGTGGGAGGGCGTAATCGATCACGGAGAGCATATCACTTCGGGGCTACTACGAATTTTGCTTGGAGAGCTTCGAGACTCTCGCGTTCTGCCGGCGGCGGCTAGTAGTGATGGGAAACGATTTGCATCGTTGGGCAAAAATCACGTTCATCTTGGGATATCGGCGGTGGAGGTGGTAGAATTAGGAATGTTGACTGGGATCGATGCTGAAAGGTGAAAAAAAAATATCGAAAAAGGAGGATCGGACGATTGAAATGGGAAGACAGTAAAATTTCCACCGAGTAGATGAAATGTAGAACAGATGGAATGGAAATTCGGTTGACATGGGAACGTCGTCTGGTGAAAAATCATATTGGGGTCTGAGAAGAAGTGTTTTCGAATGGGATCAATTGCTCGAATTAAAGACTTGTCTGAGAACTGAGTAATTCATACCTGGAAAAGTGTGCCATGCGACATTATCGAAATTTCATCTGAAATACGGTAACCTCCTAAAAGACGAGAATTTATATGCGAGTGTATCTAGCGGACTTTAGTACCGTGCACGTGCGTGTGCCCGGTGCACTGGCGTGTGTCTGTGTTCATTGAAAATTATTTGGAAGGCATAAAACTCAATTACATATTTCAATGAAAATTCATGTCCCGATATAAACGCACCGCGTAGGAGAGACGTAACTTCCGCTACGGAATAATAATTTCTTAACACGGGGAAGGTATGTGTGCGCACGGTACCGTATATTTCAGCGAACTCGTCAAACAAACGTTGATGAGCAGTCAGGGACGGGATTAAAATATGTTTGGATGTGCAGAAAATGAGTTAACGGAAGTTTTATACGCGACTTAACGACGTATTACTCAGCTGGTGACGACGTTTGCGCCAAAATGGTTAAGCTACGAGACTCTGTTGTTTGAAAGAAACGGGCTAAAAGGTCAAGCGTGTCATAGTTGCAAAACTTTATCGGAAATT
Organism: Anoplius nigerrimus; assembly: GCA_914767735.1. Classification (NCBI taxonomy): domain Eukaryota; kingdom Metazoa; phylum Arthropoda; class Insecta; order Hymenoptera; family Pompilidae; genus Anoplius; species Anoplius nigerrimus. Next base: position 15,138,324 of record OU612078.1, read on the forward strand.
CCATTTTTATATATTCAAGAGGTAAAACTCTCGGGCATGCGTTGCAGTCTATTGACGATATATAGGTGGAAGGACATTAACCCGGCAGCAGCGACTAAAATTTTGTATCACAGCGGCCGCCTAAAATATTCATCAATAACTGCTGGAGGCTGCATGCGAAAGTCTACAAATCTATATTCGGCCAACGATCGCCGTCGGTAGACGTAGATCGTAGTTGCGTCGGAAAGTCTACAGAATCTATATTCGGTAGACGATCCTCGCTCGCGGGATGTCATGATCCCCGACAACGTGTCAAATAAGTCTCTCGAGAACATGAAACCTGATACTTACAACAATTGCACATTTTCAGTATCCCGACGAAACATCAGCCCGAGGGAGACGAGCGCTGACAGGCAAACGATGCGCAAACGGGCAGGCTTTAATAAAAATGCAGACTGCGTACATTGAATGTTACATCGCTGGTAACGAACCGAGGAGGCGTGAAAAAAATCGGCTGTTAATTGCGACGACGACGAACGAGGCAGTTGAGCGAAAGGGTGAGAGAATCGGGCAGCGATCAAGACCGATCGAGGAGAACGGAAGTTACCCGTGATTCCTCTTACACCGCCGCGGCACGAAAAAGCATCGAATATAGGAAAGTCGCGGAGGATTCGCGTGCGGAGTGGCAGATCGTGTCTGAAATGTGTTACGCGGCCGATTTTTCTTGGCTCGACGCAGAGTTGCCAACCGGCCGGCGGGATCGATGAGAGTGAAAAACGTCGAGCAATGGATGCGCACGAGCGGTTGGATAAGAAATGATCGCCCGATCGCCGTTACTTACAGCCGGGCACGACGACGGAGAGACGGTGTAAGCGGTGCGGAGCCGGTTAACGTGACGTGTAACATGCGTCACGTCGTTACGATCGGGCCATTCGTTACCGAGCATACGGTTAATCAAGCCGTTGAAATGTATTGCGCCCTCGTCTGCGACGAACGAGCCAGTGGTACAGTTCGACGACTTCTCGGACCAGTCTGCCTAGAAACGAACGTTTCCGATGCGCGTTAAGACTTTTCAAATTTCGAACCTGCGCTAAGTAGACGCTATTACGGTACCGCGCACGTAGATGGCGAAATCCGATTACGAAATGTAATGAAATATTAATGATCAATATTTGTACCATTCAACGTGTAGAATACTCTGTAAATTGCGTATTACAAATATGCTGTGGGCAGTAACGGGGTCTAAAATTATACATTAACGTTAGCGGCATAAAGTGAGTATCTAGAATGTTTCCGACATTTTTCTCGTGATACCCTTTATATGGGGCTTTTCCTACTCGTCGCCGGTGCATTTATATATTTTTTACAATGGGACTTCTCGTATCACGGATCACCGCACCATTCTATACTTTCATGCGTCGGTACATTTTTCTCTTCTGCTCGAAATCGTTGGATCGTCAATGAATACTGTTGGCCACCGACTGAAGCAAAGTGAACGTACCAAGGACTAAAATAAAATAGTTCCAAAAATTACTCGGTGCAAAGCGCGTTTAGGTTAAACATACCGGTCCGTTCGTATTTCGTCTCGCATCACTGCCCTTCTAACGGTACGTTACGCATTTTTAACGCCATTACATTTTCGTACAAAAGCATAATTTTTACTTGGCCGCAACGCCCGTCAGAGGTAAGCGGTACCCAGCTGCTAGAGCGAGCCCCGTTGCCGTCATTAATTCGCTCCCGTTAACTGAAATATCAGGAAACGCGTAATATCGTTCCCATGCAACCGACGGTTCTTCCCGTAAACGAATAAAAGTTTAAGGATAAAAAAGGAGAAGGGGAAAAAGAGTGGACCGGCCTCGCAACAAGCGTCCATTGTCTGCGGCCCCGACGAGTTTTCGCATCATAAAACTTTGCAATTTTCCTGACGTTTCCGAACGAATGCATTCCCCAATTTCGTTCTAAGGAGGATTAACGGTACCATTCGGGATTGCAGCGGGCAATAATTTACTCCTGCGCCGGAGGGCGCCGACTTGTTAGAAACGATCGATACAGCGTAAAATGACTGCGAATTATTGCGGGGGGAGTAGCAGGAGATGGTGGAGGAGGCGAAGGAGGAGGCGGTGGAGGAAGAAGAAGAAGAAGAGGGGGACGAAGGGGGGGACGGCATTCTCTGCCTTCTACGACTTCGCATAACGTCGATGAACGACAAACGGGGAAAGTCGGGGTCAACGATCCTGCGCCGCGGGGGTCGTTAAAAAATTATTAATTTGGCCAATTATCCTTATTAACGTTGCCGCACGCACGCCGACCGCTTTCGCCAGCGCGAAACTTTTCCCCGGCGGCTGCTCGCGCCTTTTCCTGCTTTTCGACGCTTTCCTTACGACGCCGCTGCCTCTTTTCTTTTTACCACCTGGCGAATGTACGGCGCGACGGAGTCATTGGCAGGAGAAGACCACTTTCAACGGCATCGTCGCGAACGATGACTTCAGCCGGAAGTTGGCTGGCTTTTTCAAAATGACACTTAACGCCGTCGTCGCGGATCCATTACTTTGTCACGGAATCGAGACGCGTTCAATTTCTACCCTCGTGCGAGTGAATAATGGCGGAAGAATGATGAACGACGCTGGTGGACCGAAAGAAGTGACTAAAAGTCACGGCTTCGGACATACTTTGCCGACGTTCAAATCTTCTTCGCCGACTTCCTTTGATACTTTCAAGTTCCTTCTGCGTACTCCGGCATATGCAGATGGCCGAAATGCATATGACGTAGCTTCTGCTTCGCAAACGTAAGTGTCAGACTCATAAGTGGCACTCGTCTCCCACAGTAGCGAGAGAGGGAGTTTTTGATCAATAAATTGTGCTAACAATAAGTGCGAGAGTCTTGTAATTTCACTGTCGCCCGCGTCCCTGCTCATACACTTTTGCTCTTTCCCATGGCCGCGCGTGTACACTTTTTTGCTCAACACTCGCGACACGGTCGGTACAACTTGCAGGCGCATACGGAGCGAGAGAGCGTGCGCTGTCTCGCTCAAAAATAAAGTCCGCTGGATGAGCGCGGAGAGCGTGAAAATAACAGAAGGACCGTATACGATGGCAACAGACAACTCCGAGACATAAAAGAATATTCTGCAAACTTATGCATTTATGAAGGCATATAATTCGCGAGACGCTGCGGAAGAACGGACGATATCCGCTGGTTTCCAGTTTCAAATTTTAAACAACATTTTTCCTTCCGCGACGGATCTCTCGTTGACGCGCAACGCTGACCGAATAAGAAATGGAAATGCGGCGCGGTTTAATCCGAACTGCAAATCGTTCAAATAGCGGAACTATACGAGGTGTAGAGGGATCGGAGGTGCACGCTCGATCGAAAGTATTTACCCGGGCGGGTGCGCGCAAACAGAAATATTTCCCACTTACGTCGCGATATTTAATTAATACGGCTGGCAAACGTTGACTGTGTACGCGGTGCCATTAGTCACTACCCACGCTGCCTGCAACCGCGGAACCGTACTTTTGACTAACAGCGTGCGAATCAGGACCGGAAAACGATGAATATATGCATATATTTGCCACCCATTAGTATCCGTCAGGTGTGTATGATGCCTTCGAATAATACCTCCTCCGTTGCTGCACGCGAGTCTCCGCCGGATCCTTGGACCAGTCTTCCCACGCGTCTCTACCCGCCGTTCGATCTTATTTCTCTGTCGCCTCGACGCGCACCGTCGCGACGGAGTTGCTTTGCAAACGAGCGCGGGGCTGCCTAAAAATAACCCCCCTCGGCGGAATAGCGCGCGGGGGGGGGGGGGGGTAGCTTGAAGAATGTGAAATGACACCGCCCGCTGACAATGGAAGTGCGCTCGCCAGGCCGACTCCGACGGGAAGGTATGACATTTTCGTAAGCTTCTCCTTGCCTCGCGACAGCCTCGCGGCGGATGACATTTTGCGGGCGAAATGGCAAGACAGCGGGACGACGAACGCAAAGTAAAATGTCAATGCCGGCTCCCGTTGTCCGCCGATGGGCCGGGCGTCTCTGCGTCGAGTTGTCGAGCGACGACGGGGGAAACGTGAGGAGGTAGTAAGCCGTGGATGTCGAGGAAGTCGGGGCGAAAGTTGCTAGACACCGAGGGAACGGTCGGAACGGGGCGCGAGCGTTAAACATTCAGCAGTCCCGATAATTGCGCGAGCTACGGCGAGTTAATTATTGACAATTACTACTGGCGCGGCGGACCGACGGCGTAGGAAACGCTCGACGGTGCACTTCAATGCAGGAATTTTCCGACGTTCGAGCGTCGGGGCCAAATTATTCGATCGACGCCTCCAGCTTCGAGACCCACTAATGACCTCGCCGACGTTACTTTTCGTACGCGCGGGCCTGAAAATGGCAGTAATGCGCGCACAATGTAGGTACGAGGCGGACGAAATGAAATCGAAGTTGATCCACAATGACGGGGCCGTTCGATCGCAATGTGACTTTCGGACGGCGGCGGTTCGATGCGGCGGTTCGATGCGGCGGGCGTCGTTATGAATTGTTGCCAGACGGCGCACGATGAATATGATGAAGACCGAGCTTTAACGACGCTAACGATAATTACCGTCTCTTTGTGGAAACTACAAAACCCCGCCTACCGCCACTATTTTCTCGCCCCTTTGTACCCCTTTTCGTTTCCTCTCGCTCCGTTCAGCGCAGTTAAGCCCTGTGAGGGACAAATTAAGAGAGAGGTAAAACGCTCCGCGAGAGAGACACTTTTTCTCCCCCGAGTCGTGCTTCATTAGTTGCGAGTAGTACCCGGGATCCTTCAGACCTGTAAATACGATGTGCTGCCGCTTTTAAGAACGGCTCGCAATTACTTCCCCGCAACAGTCTTTTCCTTGGCACGCCAGCGAGTTCCGCGCTGATGCTCGAATTTCCCTAACGATCGTTCACGCATACCAATTTCGATCGGCGAAACGACCAAGTGCGCGCCGACGGTCGCGCGCGCCACCCATCAATTCCGGCGCGTCCCGGACCATTCGCTAAAAGCTCAGTTCATAAATGCAAATTTCGGCGCCTCTATACGGTATCCCGCTACTTAAAATCCAGTTTGGCCTGTAATTTCGAGTTTAATCCCGGCAGCGTGAGACCGCGGAAAAGAGTGTCAGTTACAATGAAATTCCATTAACGCCGCTTCTCGACGCTCGCGAGTCCGCCCTTTGAATTCCTCTCGGCAAACTGCTTTGCTTGTAGTTATCGCGAGTTTGCCGGGCGGAAAAGTAGAGCGGGACGGGCGCAAATATATTTATTTGCTCGTTCCGTCCGCCTCGTAGGACGGCTATCTTGACGGGATGAGCTCTCGGGTCGCGGGCGCGGATCATCGAGCCTTCTTGCCTGATCGATAAATCAAGTATGAAACGAGGCGTTAATCGGTGCTCATCGGAAACCTCGAGAGATCCTTCCGTCGCTCGCTTCACGGTCGTCGAACTTGGGAATCCGAGGACGCTCCGCTCTGATGAATACGCTCCGACGGTGGCACGCTGCCGTTGCCGAATCGTCGAGAAGGGGTCCTTGCCATCTTCCGTGAACCGAGGCAATCGCTCTTACCCGTAAAGCTCGCACTGCGGGAATTACCAACAGGAATTTCGTTAAGGATCAGACCGCAGGGTCGAAGCTTAACGGGCGGAGCCAACGGCCCAAAGCGGAATGGACCGAAAGAGAGGGGTAGTCGACGATTAAGTGGGACCGGCGCAGAGATAGAAGGAGAGACAATGGGCGACGAGGGCCGAGCAAAAGGGACGAGCGCGTCGATAGTCAGCCAAAGAGAGTGAGAAGTGTCGAGTACAATGATCCGTACAATGGAAAAAGCGGTGCCAGACCGAGAACGGAGAAGGAGACTGCTATTGTTTGTACGACGGGAGATGTGTCGAGAGGCAATGAGACGGAAAAATGACGCTGGTAGCGGGCTGCGTTAGACTTTGGAGAGGGATGGAAGTTCGGGGGGCGGGGGGGGGGGGGGGAAGAAAGAGTCCGTCTTGACGTTCGACGATTCAATCAACGCGGCACATTGTTGACAGCGGTGAGAGGGTGTGTCTGGCGACGGATGTAAAGAAGGTGGAGCGAAAAGGAGGAGGAGGAGGGGGGGAGGTTTAGAGGGAAGAGGGAGAGTGGAAACGTCAGCCGTTGGCGGCAACGGCGGTGGCGACGGCAGCAGCGGATATTCCCGGGGTCGAGATATGAAAAATGACGTCTGACGCTGACGGGAGTAACGACACATATAGCGGCAAGGTACACCATGGGAGAATGCTTTTTACCGGCGGGGACCCATGCTTGACAGATATCTTACCGCCACCCCGCAGGCTCTCGCGACGGGCCACCAGTCCGTGTAAAGCACGTGTAAGCACCGCGGTATTAGCTCGATGTCATCCATCCCGACAGCTGGACGTACCGGAATTGATCCGGTTCCGCTCCCGTTCAATCCCATTTTTTCCCTCTATCTGCCTCTCGGCCCCTCCCACCTCTCCATCTCGGCATCCGGCCCGCAGCGGGGTCGAGTCAATCCTGGCAACGCTCATTGTGAATCGGCGCTATCGGATATCGGTGACTTATCATTTTTAATCAACTCGCCCTTAATCGAATTCGCCTGGCGTAGCTCATTAGCTACTTATTTTCGACGCGACGGTTAAACGGCAATGGCTCGATCTCGTGGGAGACGGGTAACGCGATTTTGATGTTCGCGCAGCGAACGGAGGCCGACGATATTGATCATGGCCAAAAACTGGCTGCCGAAAGGCAGACAGGCGGAAGATACGCATAGGGGGGGAGGCCGAAATTGTATCCGTATCTGCCCACCGAAAGACAAATTAGCGCGTAAAGGTAATGCATGACATTCGTTACGATGATTACCTTTGTAATTAGTTCGACCGTGGTCGACGAGCGATTACAATTAACAGTGGGGCGATCCTTGTTTAGGCAGGGCCACCGTTCAATTGGCTGTTGTTCGAACCGTTGATGCGATCATGTATTTTGCCCCGTTCCCGGAACGTTTGACGGTGGTTGTAAAACGTTAAATCAAAGAGAGACGGGTGACGGTAAAAGCGGACGGCGGACGGATGGACGGAGAGAGAGGAGACGGGGGGAGATGAGCGGAGGAGGGATCGGGTGGGGAGGTCTAGGGCCAGGGGGTGGGATGGGGGAGGGGTGCGAGTTGGGACAGTCAGTTGGCAGAGGACCGGTTGGCCAGCAGGTGGAGTGAGGGAGACCCACCGCGGACAATAATTATGCGGATTGTACCACCGGGGCTAATTACCCCTCTGTACCACTTGCATCGAACTCACCCCTCTATTTCCTCCTCTGTCCGTGGCAAACTTTGACGTTGCAGACAGATGCTTATCTTTGCGTCCTCTGATAACGCACTGAATTAACCCGTAACCTGACCCCGACCTGCAGTCAGACTCATAGCTTCGCTTCCGTCATTCTCATCTGTGCCCATGCCCAAAGCCATGATCAAGCCCATGCCTCGAGCCTGTGGCCAGACCCATGCTCAGACCTATCCTCGGACCCAGACCCAGAGCACAGAGTCTGAGCCACGTTAGGATCCGTCCTGAGAACCGTTCCGGAGAACCGTCCCGAGATCCATCCGCGTCCGCCTTCCTTCGGCCAACTGTCTTGCCGGTAACTACCCCGATAATTTCTCCTCCTCGGTCGGGGGCTCCGTCGTTAGTTCGGCAAGCGAGAACCTCCTGTGAAACGTCGAATTTCCCTATCGTTGATGCGCGTCGCCGCAGTTGACGACGCCGGTGCCGCTTGTCGAAACTCTCGGAAGCGGAATTACGCGCAAATTGAAAGGACGAAACGCGCGCCGTTTCCAGGAGGAAAAAAAGAAAGATGGAACCCACCCAGGCCGGCCAGGCTGTCCGTGTCAATACTGGACGGAAAATGTGTCGATACGTATTCCCGGCGATTCTTTTGAATACTTCTCCGCCCGCGAGCAACTTTGATTCTGGCCGCCCGATATCTTTTCACTTTCGCGTGGTCGGATGTGTGCGTCGCGGCTGAAAATGTGAACGACATGCATTCGACGTCGGGCCGGCGCAGCGAGCTTTACAAGCTTAATAATTACCATACTACGTCTGTCCGGCAGTAACCCCTTCCGCGCTTAGAGTTTTCCAATATTTACACGCCAGAATATTCAATATTTTTTAGCGGTGTTGTGGCGCGCTGCGGAAAATTTAAATAACCCAATACCCTTGTTTCGCCCGTACCACGTCAGCTGTACGCGGAAATTCAACGATTCTTTAGAATGCGTATATTCGGACGTGCGGTCGAAATTTCTGAACCGCTTAAGCTCCAACGAGTTCCGCTTCGGCCGAAAATTGCATGTCGATATAACGTGCGCCTAATTTCTCTTTAATTCCCCAACTGCTCCCAGCACCTACGACAAATAGTTCCCATCTACTGTCCATCCCATGTCGCGTTACGACGTCGAACGTGTCCAGTCCAGGACTGCTGATTACAGTGAATGATGGGCAAGACGTATCAAGACATAGTCGGGCGGAAAATGAAATTCGGTCGTTCGCACGTGAATGGAAGGGCGGGGATATCATTGGTCACGGTACCGGCGAGTTTTCCACCGTTCGCGATTACTCACGGCACTCATTCGGGCCGAGCGAGGCCACCTTTGCGTTCTCCTCCGTTGATTAGCTGCGATGATGATACCGGCGCACGCGAAAAAAAAGTACAGAGAACGGGTAGCTCGGGCCGAAACGGCGGAGAATGGAATCGGAAGCGAGCGAAATCAAAAGACAGAGGAAGAAAGAAAATCGGTGGAGCGGAGCGAGAGAGGCACCGTGGGTATCGCGGAGATCACGACGGCGTTATCCAACGAGGGAGAAGTTTCCCGAGTCATTTTTCACCGCGTCCGAGCCGGGAGAAGACTTCAGGTTCGTAGAAGGTATCCCGTGGAATTAAAGAAGTAGGCGAGAGGCGCGGGATACAGACGCTCGCTGGGGCTGACGATGGTGGGAAAGGTGGTGATGCCGGCGGTGTGCAGGAGAGAGGGAGCAGGAGGCGGGGGTGGGCTGGGGAGGGAGGGGGGGGGGGGTGAAAAGGAAGGAGACAGTAAACACCCTTCGCGGGAGCGTGCTCGGTGGACAGGCGGTAGAGATTGCGGGCGCGGCCGAAGGTGCTGAGAAAGGGGTAGTCAGGTGTACGCAGGTACCGGGTGGGTACTGCAACCCAGTTGCGACTGACGTAAACGAAAATAAAGAATCTCCGGCTGAGAGTTTCTGATTTTCTTCCCGCTGCTTTCATCGCGACGACGCCGTCGGACAAGGGCCGTCCAATGCCGGGGGAGGGGAATGGGAGTCGAGGGAGAGTCGAGGGAGAGGCGAGGCTAAAAAAAGAAGAGGAAAGGAGAAGAGGAGGCGGAGGTGGGGGAGAAAAATCGAGAACAGCTCGGTAGGCGAGGGCTGCGGGGTGCGCGAGACGTAAGAAGAAAGGGGTGGATTTCCGGGCGCATTTGTTAAAGGGTGCCTTTCTCTACCGCGGCGGCCACCGACGGTGACGAAAGTACGGCCGAGGCGCAATTACATTGTTATCGCGGAACGAATCATTTGTAAACCGAAATATGCACCCGTTTCCGGATGGATGGTCAGAGGCTGACGGTGGAGGGGTGACGCAGAAAGCCGGTTTAGCTGGCTGTGTTTCGGCATGTAGAGACCTGAATAATTACTCCGACGGCAATTCACAACGGCCGTATGCCCACAAAGGAGGAGCTCGCCACGTTTCTATTCCGCTCGACTCTATGTACGAGCCAGTCCACGTGAGTCACCCGTATGGGAGTCAGGTTGGGCGCGGGCGGGCGCGCGCGCGCGCACATTGGCGACACACGCCAGTAGGCCGGGGTATATGCGGGCATAAGTGACCCACACGCCGATGCACGGTATTCAGCTCACATACACGCCCTCCTTGCGCTGCACACGTCTCCTCTATCACCTCCGGGAGCGCTTGCACCCCCTGTCTTGCGCACACAATTTACAACTCACACTACAATTTCCCTTCGCCCTGTTTCCATCACTGTTCCTTTTCCCCCTTCCTTCCTTCCTTCCCACTTGCGTCTTCTCGCTCTTCTTTCATTTGCACACTCCCGAACGGCCCGGTTCCTGCATCGCTTTCGACATTCGTCTCTCTCTCTATCTCTCCCTCTCCCTCTCTCTCATCCCGCCTCTTCCTCTTATTTTCTCCACTTCCTTCTCCGCCTACATTCAGACTCTACTCTTCCGACGTACGTATCAGCCTTCCGCCTTTTTGTGCTTCTCCGCTTCTCTGGAAAATTCTTGAAAACGTCTTCTTTCTATCCTTCATCCCATTCATATCTCCTCTGTCTTTATGCTCTCTGTTTCGCTGTCTTGTAACGGCGCACTCCTAACGGGCAGTGATATACGTGCACAAAGTGCGTGTGTACGCGATACGCATTCTCAACGAATCCAATGGTTTGCGGAGGGTGGCAGCCTGCACGGCAACCGGGCGGCAACGAGCGCGGTTGAAGGAGGCCAGTATGGAAACAAGTGTTCCCTTTAAATCGTCGACGAGTGTATTGCGACTTTGGCGGGAAAAGTTTTTTCCTTTTTAAATAATGAGGGTAGCCCACCAGCGTCGAGCGCATCGTTGTCTCGCACGGACAATGTGATGCGGACAGGCCGCGAGCGAAACGAAGAAGGGCACAAGCTACGGACGGAAGAAAGGAAGACAGAGAGTGAGAGAGAGAGAGAGAGAGAGAGAGAGAGTGTGTGAGAGGAAGCGGAGGATAGTTCAGAATGTCGAGCGGCGAGCGTAACGTTGAGATGAAAGAAGCGCGGGGTGGAGAAAAACTGGCGACAGACGTTTGTAAATAAAACCGCGCGCTGGATTGTCACGAGATCCCTTTCTTCGAGGAACGATACAGCTTTGCGAACGCTTCTTACGTTCGCGAACACATCGGAGTGGGATGCAAAATGGATGCGGCGCCGCCGGTAGCGAAGTTATTTCGACTAATGGCATGGTAGCGCAACAATCGACGAAAGTGGCGAGGATCGCCATGAGATTAAAAGGAGGGAACGCGGACGCAGCGATTTTTACAATGCGCGCGAGATTCTTTGAGCCGTGCCCTGAAAGGAGAGCCCATCCGAGTCTTGCCGGGGAATAAACGTTCGACATTTGGGTCGCGGATATTGTCATTTCTGAAACAGTCGCGGCTCGCTCCTGGCGCGCTGATGAATTGCGTGTCTCGAGCGGGTCGGCACGGCATTCGAATCGAAACGCACACAGACACGCAGATCTACCGCCTACCGACCCATCTGCCTACCCTCCACCTTACCTCCTAGCCGGCCCACCGAGGAGCTTTGGAAATTTATCCGCCCCTGGAAATCCTTAATCGCACTCCGCGCATCGCGCATCCATAAAACTCTATAAAAGGATACGTATCTCACTGCCATTACGGCTGACGTTCTTCCGCGCTCGGCACTTTGTCGTCATCGCTGCGAGCGAACAACGCGTCTTTGTTAAATGTCAGAGACACCTTACCCGTCCGCAGATGCGACGCTAACAATTGACGCTCCTCCGAAGCCGCCTCGGAACTGTGTCGCTCGAGCGGTCCATCAATTATGTGCCAACAATATTTGTCAGTTCCGTCGGAATATATTATGCGTCGCGCGCGACATACTTTATTCAACCGTGAAACTTGGAAGTTATTCCTCCGGAAGCATTTTCCCCCACTCCCTCGCATCCGTCCTCCCACTCGTTACTCCAGATCCCTCTCGCTCGCTCACCGCTCACTATATTTCTCATTAAACACTGCTTGCGATGCAAATCCTTTTCACAATGCAGCACGTTAAAGTAATAACTTTTCCGCCCGCCGTTCGAAACTGCGCCCGGATATATACGTGCTCATACTGTGCACGCGCGCGCACACACAGTTTCGAGCAGTTCAAGCGCCGCGTTCGTTAAGAGTTCAAGTGCGATAATGTTGTCGGCTAAAATCGAACGGCAGATATGAAATCGAAACTTTAACTCCGTGCTCGGGCAATGCGCAATAGAGTGACCTTCGTGCGTCCTTCTGCAGAACGTACGTGCACGGACGATAACGCGCTGAACGTCCGTGACATATCCCGTTTTGGCCGCTTCAAACGACGCCCGTAAAAGCCAACGTGCCGATTCCGTTTATTTATTTTTCCCCTTTCTTCCTTTTTTCTGTTCCAGGTGGCGTGGCTGCGGGTCGACACACAGACGATCCTGACGATAGCCAGTCACGTTATCACGAAGAATCATCGGATTGCCGTCACCCACAGCGGCCATCGTACATGGTCCCTTCACATCAGGGACACACGTGAGACCGACAGGGGATGGTACATGTGCCAGGTCAATACGGACCCGATGTCCAGCATCAGAGGATTCCTCGACGTAGTCGGTAATGATCCGGCGCGTTAATAATCTCGCCGTTGAATGGTTCGGAACAGGACGAAAATGGTCCTTTCGCCCGAGTCTCTCCTCGGTCGTTCATCCTGACTGCGTCGATGAGAGAACTCTCCGGGTATCACTGTTGAAAGCGAGAAGATTCGTTAACGTTCTCGTTTGCGAGCCGGTTCAGCTTTGATGGCGTCGCGCGCGGGCGCGTCGTCCTCGCCCACGCCGTCGAGGCCTTGTTTGAGATCCATTATTCTTCGTATGGCAACGGCGTTATGTGTCACGAGACGCAGCAACAAGTTTCCGGAGGCAGTAAACAGGGCTGACACGAACCAGGAGCGCGCGTGGGACGGGCAATCTCGGGGGAGCGAGCCGACGTGCTTCGATCCGGAGCTCGTTAACATTTTGCATCCACGCAACTTCGTAATTCACGGATAATTTCCAGCTCATCCTACCTTCCTGGGAGTTGGTTGCCGCGAGAGCTGCTTCCCGCTCGCTGCTACCCGCTCGCTCCTTGTTTACACGGGGCGAAAGATGCGCGATGGAGGATACCTCCGTCGGCCTCTGACGTCTCTAGTCTGCAGATCTCGGGAGCGGAGCGGATCCCGAGCCGTCGGGCGTTTAACTTTCCTACGGATTTGCCGGCTGCGGAAGGTGCGCGCGCTCGGCAGTCGGTTACTCGAACTTTCATAAACGCAACGGACACGAGCGGACGTTTCGGCCGAGTGGCAAATGGACGCGTCGGGCGAAAAAGGGATGGCGTCAGAGGACAGCAGCTCCGAGGAGGAAAGTTCGAGGACGAGTCAACGACTGCACTCGACAAATATTTGCGGCCAAATCGTCCGTTCGAAATTGCTTGTGAATTTGTAACCCTCCACCTCCTCCCTCTCAATCTTCCTCCCTCACTCTCTTCTCTCTCTCTCTCTCTCTCTCTCTCTCTCCCTACGTCTGCTTTTCCCACCTTCCTTTTCCGACCTGACGTACCGAAACTCCAGACTAGTCTTCGCGAAACTCGACTAAGCACCAGCGGATTCAGCGTTTTCCATGTGTACGTACGACGCGCGCGATTGTCCCGCGGAACACGTCCTTTGCTGCCGGAGCGCATCCTTCTTCCGCGACCATGCATCAACTGATCCTTCCTGCGAACTTTCTTGGCTCTTGGTACCCCGACGTCCCTGTTACGGCCAACTTGTCAAACTTCACCCAACTACGGCCGCCTTAGCGGCCACCCTTAGTGACTCCGAGGACGCCCGTGATTGCTACCATTACACGACACACCGTTGCAATATCTAATCCTTGATCATCCCGGCGCCGAGACGGTTTCTTCTTAGGCACAGTTTCGCTTAACTTACGACTCGCCCTCTCTGTTCGAGTGGGCAACTGCTCTCGGCGAGGACAAAGAAGGGAAGTTTTTGCCCGTGTACATTCGCGATGCCCTTTATCGAACCATCGGTGGAATTTTCAATCGTTCTCGCATCGAGATACTTTAATTTTATATGAAATGTTTGTATTCCTGCTGGCTTGAGCCGGTTAAATGTAGAAAAAATTAAATTACGACATTATTTGCTCGTAGCGCATATTTTTAATCCGGGGATTTAATGTACCAAAGTGGATATGATACAGCAAATAAAAAATATGGAGAATTTAGCCGACTGCATTCCGATCGAAATTGAATTGACGAGATCTAATGAAGGATGCAGGAAACCATTTGTGTTGCAAGACTAGAGTTTATTTCAACTATACGACTAAATATTAGGTACCAATCATGCAGATGCTGCATTTGTGAAAGCGTCACTTTCTATCCAACGTAAATACATGTTACTTTCGCATTACTAATCCCGCACAGACTTACAATCCCTACATACGCTGAACGCAGCCATACTCCCGCAATCCTCAACTCTTTATACCTCTGATCCAACCAAGTTCCGACCTACCATACCATATTTCCAGGATTAGCCAAACTGTCTCATACGTAACCCACCTCCTTGCAACAAACATCCCCCGAACTGCGGGTGTCAATCAAAGTAGATAATTCCCTTAAATCCGACGGTCAGCAAATAGCGGGAATAAATCGGCGAAATCCGGCCGCGCTTCATACGGCGGAAAAGGCGGACGTAGTCATTTCGTGGCTGAGCAACGAGGGGTAGGGGTGAACGAGGGCGGTCGGAAGGGTTGCGCGCTTATCCGAGCCAAGAAGGGGCGCAGATTCGGCGCGAACAATTCCCCGGGAACTAAGTTTCCTTCACTTCCAACTTCATTGACCGACTCCGAGAAGTGCGGAATGACGAGAGCCACCGTCGCCGGCTTCGAGGAGGTCAAGCTACGACTTCCCCGGGCAAGGAACCCTGCGTCTCGTCCTTCGTGCCTCGGCACCCTCGAGTGGCTCGCCGAGATAGAGACACACACGTCCCGAGGAAAGCCGCCCAGTTCTTCCTGGACTGCTCGGATTTGTGGCGGTTGGATGCAAATGTATGTAAAGCGGGTACGAAAAGCGTCGGGGCCCGGGATTGTACTCTTGGCGGGCTATTAAACACCTTCCTGGCGGACTCGCCGCCCTAATAACCGGTGCCGGAGGAACGCTTCGGCACCAAGAGGCCCATCCAACGCTGGCTGAGCACGGTAGGCCGCATGCTACAAGCGTATGGTTTAACCGCGCCACCCAGTTCCTCCTTGAATTTATCGTTACGCCGCTGTCGCCGGGCGACAAGCGGGCCAATAAGACGGGGAGAGAGGCCTTCTTCTCCGTGGAAGAAGAAGAAGACGAAGAAACGGACCGGGACCACCGAGCACCCACCCCAACAACCTTCCGGGCAGCTCTAGTCTTATTATTGATGAATATCCCCGGTCCGATGCGAGCTCTCACGGGGACGCCAGCGGCTGCGTGATCGAAAGCATTGATAGACGAGAGGATTATGATACACGACCTGGCCAGGAAATTGCGGGGTTTAGCGAAGGAGCGACTGCTGCGATTGGAGTGTACGGCACGTAGAAGCAAAGTGCGGTGTGCGAGGGAGGGGGAGGGTAATAAGATCCTTCGAATCTGGCAAACAAGATCGTAGGACTGTCAGAGGGAGTAATACGCTAGGCGTGGGAGGGGGAGTGTATTTTCTAATGAGTTTTCGTTTGCCACGGATTTTCTTTGCCGTCGGCGTCGGCCGAGTAATCCTTGCCATGTGCAAGAGGCGTACCATAACACGTGCGCCCGTGTCGATAAACCTAAAGCCTAACCTTATCGCGAATAACCCTCGTTAAATTTCTCCTTTATCGCGCCGCTGCCGCCTGCGTTGACCGGGTCGTTATGGTGTGAAATTACCTGCTCCCGTTGTCAGATCGTCATCGAATCATTCGTTAATCGTCCTTTTCGTCCATGGGTTGCAGTGGCATGCTCATAAAAATGCAAAATATCCAGCGCCGCTTAATGGGCTGGTGTAACTTTTAATCGACGAGTATCGTGTTTGCTCAAGCAATTACCTCATTGGTTAGATCTTGTTTCTTTGGCCAATAACAGTAGTGCGAACCTATGTACCGAGGAACGCGTAAAACTATTATGTTAATAAAAAGTGGGATGTAAATCTTTTCCGGTGTTGTACGAACATCTCTTGCACGTTACGCATAACTGATACGCAAAATTGGACGATAAAATTGCATACAGCTGAGATATTCGCGCGGGACGCTGGATGAAGCCATAAATCCCGTTTATTGGTTATCTCATATTAGCCTAGTTGCACGAAATATCTGTAACGTAACGACAAAGGCTAAAATTCCTAAAATCTCGGAATACTTGCCGTTATTTCTAACAATAATATTGTTACGGGATTGATTTTTCGACTTCGTTACATGGCGCGCATTGCCAGTTTCCCACGGACGTCGAGCTCTGTGTCAAATCCCACATGTGTATCTAATCGATACAGCCTCAATACCGCCAACTTCGTCCCCGAGCATACGCGTAGGTATAATTCCAACTCACACACGCGAAGCGCGACAAAATGCAATCTTCATTACTCCCCTCGTAAAACTTAATCCCCTCCAATCAGCGGCTGAGAATCAGAAGCAGAAACACTCGGTCGACAACTCACGGCAAGATCTGTAAACGACGGCGCGGGACAGGAAAGAGACGGAAAATAGGGATGCGACGCGAAGCAATAACTGGGACAACTGACCGCGCCGTCGCCGCGGCAAATACAACAATTTCCCAACAGCTTCGAACGATTTCCTCGCCCGGCTCCGACCGTCCCCCCCGATCGTCGGCCGGAAATCTAACGAAGCAAGCGCAGAAACATAAACTTGTCACGGGGTCCGTAAAGAACGGCGCAAAACGAGGAAGAGGATCGCGGCGGGAAGAAGGCGGAGCAAAAAGGGGTGACTCGCACGGGGATGGGCCGCAGGAAGGATGACGGAAGAGAGGAAGAAGAGAGAAGCAGAAGAGCGGGCACTGCCCGAAGCAACAACAGCCGAGACAGGCGAGAGCGCGGTCACGCGCGAAATAATAAATCCGACGCAATTGTTTTCCCGTATCAATAAATATACTATCTGCGGATATGACGCTTTTTTTCGCCCCGTTTGCTCGGCACGACGGTACCGTCGCTGTGCGTGGGTGTATGGGCGTCAGAGGCAGAGGCGGAGGCACAGGCGGAGGAGGATGAGGAGGAGAAGGAGGAGCGGGGGGAACGAAAATGAATTGCAGCCCCGTGCCAGGCTGATATCTCCGTGAGTCGCGTGATGGCGGGGGTGGGAGGAGGACGGAATCGCTTTTTGCACGATGCCCCGATGCCCGCTTAATTCTTCGGAAGAAATTCACTGACACGGACCCCGTTCGCGAGCGACTCCATACACACCCTCCCCATCCGCCCTCCTCCGGCCCCTTCTCCGGCCCCTGCGCGACCAACCGCCACTTTCAGAGTCTGACCCCTCGTTACTACCGGGCCGACGCCATTCTGCGAGCTTTTCTTCATCCGTCGCCAGAAGGGAACTTCCTCTTCGCGCGCCTCTTTGCCTTCCAAACACGTCTTTCGTAACTCGCTGGCCTCGAAGGACGAGGAAGAAAGAGGCTCGCTCGATGGTTCGCGCGCGCGCGCACGCTCGCTCGCTCGCGCTTTCTGGCGAGAGTGTGGCGGCCGAGAGTGGGGCAGCTTTTTCAGGAGAGGTAGCCTCATTCGTGTCGAGGAAAAACTTGGCCCGCGAATGCCGTGGAGAACCATTCCTGGCTGCGTCTCCTTTCGTCGTCCTTTCTTCGTCCCTTTGCCCGAACCCTCCGTCCTCTTTCCCTTTCCACGGCCCTTTCTTTCAGTCCTTTCCTCCTCCTCCCCCCTCCGTTCTCTCTCCACCCTGCAGTACAGTAGCCCGTGCCAGCCAGGTTCGCCTCCTTTCGGCGCGCACATTTTTTCGTTTCAATCGCTTACACGCTCGTTATACCTTGTTCTCCTTCCGTTCGCACGCGCCACGTCTGCCTTCGTCACGCACATTTCAGTTTCCTCTCACATCAATTTCCCGCGTCCGCGGCGAACTGCACGTGTACGCTGACCATATGGCGGACCATTTCTACTTGAAAGCAGAGCGATAACGAAATTCCTTGCATTGTTGCCCCCTCCACGAACTTATGCACTTCCCCCATTCGTTCGGCACGGCCGTTGAATGAATCGCAGTCGCTTCCTCCGCCTCCGCTCGATGAAAGTTATTCCCGAAAGCCATTATATTCGACCGCCGGCGTGTTATTGTAATTGATTACGCACGCGATTGTACACGCTCGCGGCTCTCGCCGGGAAAGTTCATCCAATTTACCATCGGCCGTCAATGGCGGTACTCGCTGATTCGTTAAATTCATCCGCGCCTTTCATTCGTCGGTCAACTTGAGTCTCAAGTAATGCCGTCTACTATCTTTTTTTTTTGCGTGCGTCGAGGATCAATCGGTCGCGCATAGCGTCGAGTGATGGAGGCTCGAAACTGGAGCGAAAGGCAACTCGTACAATGCACCCGCGCATCTCAATGTATGTTATTCAGATAGGAGCGATACTTCCCCTTTCCCCGTATCCTCTTCCGCCGCGATGCGAATTCCGCGCCGGAGTTACCGCAAGCTTTGATTCTCGATGCCTGAGCATTAGGCGCGCGATGCATCGACGGAGGTTAGACTCATTTGCGAGCTGAATATAATATGTGTAATGTGACAGGAAACGTGACCGCGGCACGTGCGTTTGCTAGCAGCCAATGCCACGGTATTTTCAGTTCGGATCACTTCATCGATTGAATTCAACACGTTTCACGGTGGCTTTTGCCGTAAAGCTCCGCAAGCTTGGCCGTTACTCGGCGCGTTTAATATAATTTTCGGCTATAAATCAGGCGGGCGTACCGGTTGCGAAAATAATATCGTTTGTATATGGAGCTTTATTACTTCGAAATGCATTTCCGCATTCTGCTGTATTAAGCTAATGGACCGGAAGATTACGTAAATCGCTTTAATGATAAGCTCTGCCAGTTACACGTGTCGCTGACTGTTGAAAGTCATCGGTGTCGTTGCCGGTCGCGAGGAAATAGATCGCGGAGCGGCTCGCTGGGCGGCGGGACAAAAAGGCTATTTTTCTAATGCACCGATTTACGGAGCTATCGAAATTCGTGCCAACTCGAAATTTTCCCAAACCCCCTGTGACTGGGAGGTTCGACAAACCGATCGGAGTGGCGCGCTGTAACACAAATCATGTCTCCGCCGGGGGCGATGCCTCCGGAGCGAATATTTAGGTTGTTTCAGCATATGAAAGCAGAGCCGGGTGACATACGGAGTATCTTCAAAAGAGTTTCCTGCGACCCGGCGCGCGTACTTCTGATGATCAGCGGAATAATGCACGGGCCAGATCGATCCAGATGTTTCGAGCGTAACCCCGATATCAAAAATAATCCCTGCCTCCCTCACCCCTTCCGACGCTCGGTCGCATCGAGCGCGATGCCGAATGCGCGGCCCGATAATAGATTACTGATAACGACCACCGCGAAACGTTTAGCCCCGAAATATGCCCGGCGTAATGAGCGTGCGCCAGTGGACAGCCAGGCGTCGTCTCGTCCGAGAATTTTTTTCCCGAAAGCGTCGCAGCCGAATCGGAGCCTGATCTTCCCTGCGAAGCTGCCGCGAGAGACGTCGGACGGTTTGCAGGAAAATTTCGTTAAAGGCGAAACAAAGAGGCCTCCGCGGTTCGTTAAAGCCGCGTAACGCGACGAAGTGCGGCCGAGGCAGCCGAAAGCAAAGCGACGGGACGAAAAGTCGTTATTCGTGTATCTGTACGTACAGTTCGTCGAGTTCGTGGAGTTCGTACAGTTCGCACGGTTCGCACGGTTCGCACGGTTCTGGCTCCGGCCGCAGGAGCGGGCGGGAAAATAGAAAGAGGACGGCGACGTCACTGCATGTATCTCTATGTACGTACCTACGTATGCATGTATGTGTGTCTGTGACGCATTGAAAACCTACCCCGGACGTAGGTGTGCAGATCGAACGTGCACACGGCCGCGATTTTACACGTACGTAAGTGTGCCGGTACAGAATGTGCTGCGAAAATTCGAGGGGATTCGAGATCAGCCGGGCGATTCGAAATTTTACGATCGGGATCGTCGTGCACGGGACAAGCCACGGGCGAGGCTACCATTCGTCGATGCCGCTGCATGCGGCTCTACCCCAGGGGGGTTGGAGGGTCGACTCCGACGAGAGAAACGCGTTGCCGAACCGGAGGAGGCGGAGGGGGTGGGTGTGGATCGTGGGGGCGCGGACCGTTGTCGAGGGTTGCACGTAGAATATTTGTGAGAGCGGGACAGCGTAATCGGCTACTGAGATAACCATCTGCGCGATCGAACGTGCTGGCTCTCGCCAACGAGTCACCTACACGTCAAGGCTGCGACTCTGCGTGTACACGTGTACGGCGTGGATGTGCGCGAAGAATGGGGGCGTACTAAAAAGTCGAGAGGTGTGTGTGTGAGAGCGCGCGCGCTCGTGTGATAGGCGACGGGGAAGAAGGAGCGAGCTGGCGTCAGGAAGGCAGGGGGATGAATGTAACGAATGAGACGGGGGTGTGGGACGGAGGAAGAGAAACTGGTCACAGTCGGAATGCGGTCATTGTTTCAGTACCGCCGGATATCCTCGACTATCCAACGAGCACGGACATGGTGGTGCGAGAGGGTAGCAACGTGACGTTACGGTGCGCGGCAACAGGAACACCGGAGCCGACGGTCACGTGGCGTCGTGAAGCTGGCGGCACAATCACCCTGTCCAACTGGCACGAGGGTACGTATTGCTGAAAAACAAGTAGAGCCCCGTCGCTCCTCATAGGCTTCTGTGGCAACGCCACTGTCGCTGACAGCCCTGACGATCCTTCTATCCATTGCCACCCTGACTGTCGCCCTTCGTGCTGCATACCTTCAAACTACCGCGACAACCACCGCGACAACCACCGCGACAATCTCCGCACCCCGCTAACATTCGTTTTCGAGTACTAGCCTTAATATGGAGTAGCTGGTATGGCTTTTTTTCCCGGTTCCATTTCGTACCGCTAATGCACCGTTTCCTCGCAGTCTTTATTTCTCCCGGCCGCTGGCACGGCTCGTATATTGTCAGTTCACGTCCGGAGAGTCGTGCCATTCTAGTTTTCTTCCTACCTTTCCGGGTGATGGTCGCGACAGCGCGCGGGCAAATATACTGGCGTAACCCTCTTCGCCAATTTCATACATGTTTACTAGGCAGGAGAGCGAGATCTTCTTATTTGCCGGCGGTCTATCGCCTGATATCATTTTAACTCGGTCTTCAAGCTCAACGTGGAGCGCAGGGGAAAGTGTATTGTATTGTATTCGCAGCGAAGTTGCGTGGAGTTCATGTTGGTTTTGCGGTAAATTGTTAGCTTCTGTCAGAAACGAGCGCGTTACACAAACACTTTGTCGCGATTGCCGGCGCTCACCTAGCCATTTCAATTTCTGCCATGCTCAATATGCAAGGGAAGTTCAAACTGCACCTGTCAAATTTCGAAATTTGCCCGTACCCGTACCTGCCGATAGTTTCGCGCTCGCGGGACGCATCTAGTATTTATCGGCCGACTATTTTATTGAGATCCGTTTATCTGATAGTAAAGCATTTGCCAATCCATTAGGTACTCAGTCGCGTTTCATTCACGGAATGCAGCTTTCGGTATGCCGATTGAAACTTTACGTATGCGTCATTGCATCAAATAAATATGCTCTTGCGTGTGTACGATACAGGGGACCGACAAACTCTGCAATTACCTGCGCCGAGTGCTTATGTTTGTGCCGCAGAAGACACGGTATTCAAAGTGGAAGATAGTCCAGAAATACTGTGTTAATTGACGTTTCCTGACAACCGTAGATTCCCGACGTTCCATTCCTACGTAGTTATAGTGACAAAGGATTGAAACCGCATGCATCTACTTTCAGTTCACCTAATTATATTCAATGAAAATGATATTTCCGCTGTATATAATGGGATCAATGCATATTACATTAACAACGAACGATAAGCAGAAACGGAAAGATAATCACTTTACGACATTTTAGCCCTGTCCAAATTTACTAGCGTTTCCTAAATGGGTTATGGGATCTATTACTGGATAACAATATCCGTTAAATAGAATTGCCACTGTTGCCGTGCTCCATTCCCTTCTTTCCCATTTTAACTGGCCTCCTTATCTGATATACGCACTTGTTACATAGAACCTTTGATCTCGCCGTACTCTATAGCTGCGATAAACAGGATGTAATTCAAACGAAGAATATTCATACTTCAACGAAACGTTCGTGCAATTAACTGAATTTAGTTTCACTATAACCCGTGAATGTGCGCGATAGAAATACAGCAATTAACATTCTCGGTAAGCGATACACCTGAAGGGGCAATAAAACGTGAAACATGGATACACACGTAAAATTGAAAATTCAGGTATAACTCACGCACGTAGGTATGCATAAGTCTGCACCGACTGCACGCGCATTCTCGTAGTCTTTCGATTCTACAAAGGTCTCGCTGCGCTGAACCTTTTATCTCTTAATTACCTTTGCAATCCTTACCCGAGTTGCTCATCCCCCCATTCACTTTCTCACTTTTCCATTCACCCTCGCTCTCCTTCCACCCGTCGTCCGTTTCTTTCCGCGCTCCGTGTCCTTCCGTACCCTCACCCCCCCTCCGAGCCCATCCAACCCTCTTTAGCCGCTCTTTCCTCTTTTCCGCGTTCCGTCAGGTCTCCCATTGTAACAGTTCGGCCCGTTCGCTGACTAATTGCGTGCGGAAGTGCCAGGGACGTTCGTACTGTGATGTTGTGCAGGTAGGAAAAGATGGAAGGCGAACTTCTGCCCTCTGCCTTCCTTTGTCCCGGCGGCCCTCTAGATAGCCACGGAAGGCACCGGCTCGCAACCCTTCTATCCTTCTCTGCTTCCGTGCTTGGAAGCGCCGTAGGTGTCGGACGTCGTGCGCTGCGTGCCGGTAAAATATATTCGTCTCCTCATGCGATGCGGTGCCAAGTGGTGCAACGCGAGCCGGCTATGGGCCGAAATCGGTGGGGGTGCCGTAGGGATGGCAGAAGGGGGGCGGACCGGGTGGAAGGCGGCATCTCGTGGAAGGACGCGGTGTTTCAGCAGGGCGAGGGTACGAGGCTCGAGTGATTTATTCACCGGATGAATCTTTTATCTTTCGCACTCGGTTTTAAGGAATCGCTTTAAGCATTTGTCGCCACTCCCCTACCCGTCTCTCTGTTCTGCGGTCCGCCTCGCTTTTCACGTCGCTCGAATCTTTCCATCTACGTGCTCGTTTTCTTTCTACTTTTTTTTCGGCCCCTCTCTCTCGCTCGCCGCGACTCTCTACCTTTTTTCAGCGCGCGCCGCCTGCACTCGTCTCGAGGCCCCGTAGTTCGGTTGCGATTCCATTAAGCGATAAGTACGGGTGAAATAAAACATTCCCGCGCTCGTGTACACCTCCGCCTCCGACGTTGCCCCCTGCCACCTTTTCCATCCCACCGTTTTATCCGTCTATTTGCGTCCTTCTTCCGCGGCTCGCTGCCCGGGCAGGGCTACGAAATAAGGGACGGCCAGATTCGCGGCCGACCGGGTTCGTCGGCGAGTTCCTTGCCGAGTCTGCCGGCCCAGTCTGCCGGCCGGACACTCATACCAATGCCGCTTGATTTCTCGATAATGGAGACGGCGCCCGACGTCGGCAAGACGATGCTCTTCTCAGGGCGCGCGGTAAGAAGAGCGCGGATGACTTTCAGCAGATTAAACGCCTTCTCTCAACAGGTGTTCAGCACAGAGGAACGCTTTTTTAATTTATCGCGCTCCGCACCGTCGGCTTCTAGGGAGTACGGGAACGAAGGGGGAAGGGCGAGGAAGAGGGAATGGCAGAGTGAGGAAGAGGGGTGGGTACATGCGAGAGAGAGACGATGCCACCTGATGCAATTCTCCCGAATGCCGTTTTGTTCTAGGTCCGGCGAAACGGATAGTCGGTACCCGCCGCCGATTCTTCGATCTGATATTTACTCCCTGAATAGCGTCACGAACGTTCTTTCACGGCGCGGGGAAAAAGAGAGGAGCCGATACTACCGATTCGGTCGACAAATGTTCCTCGATACCCTCATTCGCGAACAAAGTTGGGTCCATCAGTTACAGTTAATGAGACGGGCTGCGCATCGAGCCCGGTGGACGGCGTTTTGTTAATCCGCGAGTATCTCCTGCATCTGAAGTGTTCAATGCAGAAGTAATTATTCGAGTTTCACTGGGACAAGTTTGCGATGAAACTTAGTAATTATCAATTTAACTTTCCCGTAACTGTCGGATGAGGAAACATCTGTAACGTCGATATAGAATTTAATTTGACCGATTAATTACGTTGTTGCCTGCTCCGGCGAGCGGCGGCGAAGCAATCGCTTTATGAGATATATTTGCCAAATTCTTTAATTCGATGTAGTCGGTAAAAGGTATATCCGTGCTCGCAGCGGCTTGATCAAGGCCCGATAATTGGATAAATATTTTTTGGCTAACCCGCTGCTCGCTAGGGATTTTCAGGCAATTCCAAAAATGCTTTAACAATATATGCGCTTGACAGTGTACACGTATTTAATAACGAACTCTAGCGACGCTGAAACACATAATTACTTCCGGGACGGAGGTTAATTGAAAAAAGAGGAGACGTTGCCAGACATTTGCGTAATGAACGCGGCAGCGGTTGGCCGCAAGAAACCGCGACGAATTGTACATAACTCTTGTACAGCGAACTTTATCATTTTTTGTATACAACTTTCGTGCACTCCAAATTTCATAATTATGTTGGCATAGCATTCTTCATCGCGCTCAAGCTAATTTTTCGCCCGCTAACAAGCCATTAAAACCTCTTCTACAGAGCAATCGATGAAGACAGATTTATTGTTCTGATATTCATGCGTTACAGTCGCATCGTCCTTTAAAGAATGCAATAAATTGAAATAGGGGAGTTCTTTTTAGCGACGTTAGTGTCTCCATCTTCTCTCATTTCCTCTTCTTTCCACTCCTCGCTCCGTAACATCTCTTTTTCCTCTCTGCCGCTTCCTACCTTCTCATCGCTTTTCTTTTTCTTCCGCTGTCTGTCATTTTCCGTCTCACGCCCTGTGAACAACCCTTCCCGCCTTAACCTTTTACACTCCTTCCAACGTCGTCTGAGTCATGTTAACACACGTAATCGGCAAACGGCACGTACACTAAGACTCAAAAGTATCGGATAGTTTAGTTAATAAAATGTCGCAATTCTCGAACTACGAAATGATATTTATTTAAAACAGTTATGTAACAACGGTAGTCTACTATTTCTGGTGGCTGCGTTACGTGATTTTATCATTGTTGTTATTAAATATTACGTATAGATTTCCAGTTGTATCTTTAGTGCCTTCTACATGTTGTACGACGTAAAAAGACAATTGAATTGAGATTGAGTGATTGAGACAAGGAAAATGGAATTTGACGTGGAAGTGTAAAATATTCTGTCTGCTGCAGCTAACTTCCGTTTCACAGTCTTACCGATAGTAGAGATTTATGACCACTATTTAAATTCGCAAGATTTCCCGCAGGTGCAAGATGTCTATTTCTGTTGGAATCGCATAGCCCCAAATTTTCCATTCCACATCACCGCGTTATCTCCTCAAAGCTTGTTCGATATCAGAATAAACCTTTACATAATTACAATCATCCTCGGATAACCAATAATGCGTATACCGCAAAAAGCATGCCATTTAATTATGATCAGAAAAATGTGACAATCTCCGAAATCGCTTGGGATGCATCCGTCAGACAGGAAAGCAATAAAACACCGCCCGCATGTGTAATCGACAGACTTGACTGTACCATGTGGGAAACCATTTATAAACCCGAGTAAAGCCGAGAAACCGCGATTTACATTCGCTTTTTGCCACGACTCCCCTTCATAAATCGCGAGCATCGGTAGCGATCTAATACTTTTGACCGATAGTGTCTATCGGGTTCGCTCGCTCGGCAAATGCGAGCGCGCTAATAGCGTTGAAAGCAGGAGGCCATGCGCTTCGCGCTTTCAATGCGACGCGATCAAACGCAACCCAGTGAGATGCGTAATAAACGATCGTTCCGGGGTAATGGCATTTTTCAAAATTGCCTCCGCGGTAATATATCGAGGCGTCGTTCGGCAGTCAATGGTCGTGCGAGCGCATAACGATCATCTGCCCGTTCCGCGGGCGCAAAACGCGTTAGTTACACGATGTAACGCGCGCGCCCTCGCACGTCGATGTAACAGCACGCTGTCCGGAGTTTCATGTGACAAACGTTAATCTGTTCCAGTGGCGAGCATCGAAGGTCCGGAGCTGGAAATAACGCGTGTCAGCCGTCTCCACATGGGACCGTATCTATGTATAGCCTCGAACGGCGTGCCGCCAACGGTTAGCAAGCGAATCGTCCTTATTGTTCACTGTACGTATACACTTTCGATGCCTAACCGCTTATCCGTCAATCTATCCACCGATCTGTCCATCTATCCATCCATCGATCTATCCGCCCGCCTCCCTCCCTCTCCCTCGCTCTGTTTCGAACCTTTTCATCCCACTCTCTCCCATCCGAGCGAATACATTTTACACTCCGCTTCCTCGCCTCTTTCCATTTATCCTCCCCCCATTTCCCGTCGTCCCTCTCAATTCGTCCCGCGTCAACGACTAAGTAGCATTATGAAGAAGGCGGTCCAGCCACGTGCTTCAAATGCAATTTAAAATCTCTCCCTCCCATCTCATCCCCTCCGCCGGTGAATCTCACGAGTTCACCGTAATGACGGCACTTGGGGCAGACGCTGTACGGCTGAATGGCTGATCCCGAGGAGCGCATTGTTCCCCCGAGCTGAAGGAGCGTCTTAAATCCTTCCTGCCTGCCTCGCGCAAGACTCTGACAACCAACGCCGTCGGCGACGTCGTCGTCCGCGACGTCGCTACACCGCGCTCTTCTCCCTCGTGAGAGCGATTTCTCTCGCGACACGCAACTCACTGGCCAACACTGATTAGAGTGTCTCGGTGTCCGAGTCTTTCGTCACCTTTCCGACCACTCTTCGACGAGACGAGGTGTCAGAGTTTTCGTGGCGTTATGGACTTCTCTTGTTTTGTTGCTGTCCTGGGTAGTTGTTCAAAATGATGTCTGGGGTGATTAATATATGACGAAGTTTGGACACGTGTGTGGGTCAGATGATGGGAGATGTAGATTGATTGATTGGTGGCTATGTGCTGGTGAATACGGGAGTGAGGTTGGGCGATAGGTTGTTTTAGTCCTTTATTTTGTTTCGAAGCGGGTTTAAAGGAAAATCTGATTCTGATTGTATGAACTTTCTTTTTTGCGTCATTCATATCGTTGTCAGCGCAGGTAGATTTGAAATTTGGGATTGTTAGGAGTAATTGGCTTCACGTTCGATTCCGATCATTGTACGAGATATATGTTTGAACATGTTCTTGTGCCTGCACGCAGTTCAGCCAATGGTGTGGATTGAGAACCAACTAGTGGGTGCTTACGAAGGCCAAACATTCACATTGGAGTGTCACACTGAAGCGCATCCAAGACCGATTACATACTGGACCAGACCATCCAACGAAACGATTGCAAATGGTAAGAGAGTCATTTTGGCGGCAAATTGCGTTTAACGCTCGATTACGAATGATTTTTCATAGAAATTTCCGTAATAATTGTTCAATATTAAATATCGTCATATTCCCTTCGTACCATCACATTAATAGCGTTCCGCGTGACCAATAAAATTTTATTTAGTTCCCGAATTCTTTACCGCCGCAAATTGGTACAACAAATAGCGTTCCGGGAGAAAGTTCGCTGGCAAACATGCGAGCGAGTAATTTTTTTTCGAAATTAAATCACCGGCCAACTTCAAAATCCCTGTTGATGCATTGCACGCTGCCGAACCGTGAAACAGTCCCGGGTCCAAAGGGACGAAACCGCAGTCGAACAATTCATTCAGTTTATTTAACGATTCAAGAAGTGCGAAGCGATTTTTCAGCTGTTTCCGGAGCTGAAGTTCCTATTGAACACGCGAATTTTCTATGGAACTGCGTTTTTTTGGGAAGAAAATATTGTTTCGCGACCGACCCTAAAGCCTCTTGTGGCGACGGCTGTTGTCGTTTCGGGACTTTGTTTGCAACGACATGCTTTGACGTATTTTTGAAACAACTAGGCGAGACGTTGTTTTAATTGCGTGTCAGCAATAACGTTTTCGCCGAGCCGTTCCCCGTAAAAACTTTACGGTATATTTCGAGCTACGATGTAATTCGATCGGCGTAAACACGAAGATTCATATCATCATGCTCGAATGCATCATGCGCACAGTGTTTCCGTAAATATTTGTGCTGACAATATTTCTGTAGATAGTCGTGTCTCATGTTTGTAGGAGGATTGTACAGACATTTATGGATCCAGCTACTTTTTTTACGACATTTACATAATGAACAGTTAAAAAATATTCATTTGGCCTGACGACGTTAATCTGAAACCAGTCCTCTCCCCCTCTAATTACGATAAAGTGTCCCAAATAGAAATGGATAGCGATAGCGGACGGATGTGCCGGTATTAAAACTTGTAATGAGTATTCTGACCGCATTTTTAACGTCTTGCCTGGTGGCTATGCAGCCACTTAAGATTCTCTTCGACACAGATACTGTCGTTATAAAGTGCAATTGTTCCAAACAGTCTAAAGATTCGGAGTTTATGCATATTCACACAGTATTCTTGAAGGCGCAGAAGTGTGCGCAAAATGTCAGGTAATTATACTAAAATCCCTCCATTAAAGTACTTTAAGCGGAACAAGATATCATGTTCCTGAAATATCATGAATGAAATTCATATCAAGTAGCCGGTCCGTTAGCTGAGTAATTTAGTATTAAAATGAAACGTGAATTTTCCGTGAATTGTCCGTTGTGCGCAAAGATCATTCGTACTATTTTAGATTATATTTTCCTCTGCATACGTGGGTTCGCTGCTTTTTCTCTACCCTATATTAACCTATTAACGCGTCAATTCTACAAATCATTCTCTCATGTGCGCCTAACCGGTACACACATAACCATTCTTTTTCCATAACGTATCACGTTTACGCACGAGTAAACTGTCCTGCATTTTGCGTCCTCCTTCACTGACACAAAATTGTTAAAATATTAAATATGCGCTCGCGCTAATTCGCGTAGATTCAAATATTAACGCAATAATTTATTGCTCTCGGCGCCATTAAGGAAATATCATCGCAGATTCCGTCAGTCACGCACACTTTTTCGAACCGTACCCATCCGCGCTGTTCCTGATTCGATGACATTAAACGTCGAGCCTCGCAGCCGCTTTCAGCGCGGGGTCGAACGAAGCAAATTTCCTTTTTCCCCCCACGACAGAGACAAGCATAATTTCGCGCGGGCGGTCGAGTATTCTGCGTCGGGCGCCGAATCGAGCGTGCATGCGAGAGAGATTCCATCGAACGAAATTATTCGCTCGTGGGCTTCAATCTGGCGCACACACCGTGATCGACGGAGCGAGTAACCGCGAGGAAGCGAATCGCGCTGGGGGGCTGAAGCGTGGGGGGTGGGCAGAGGGAGAGTCGACTCTTAAATTTTTCAAAAAGCGCCGTTCATAAATACACATTCACCCCGGCGTGCCATTCTGACGAGGTGGATTGAAGCACCCGGACGAAAGCCCGGCGCTCGCGTTTTAGCGTGGAGGCCCCTTTCAGTTTTCTCGGCGAATAAAATATACGGACTCTTTCTTCTTGGCCAGCGCCTTCTTAGCTTGCGCGGACCGGGCGAATGCCGGGGTCACATTGCGAGGTGGAAAATGAACCTTGCGCGAGTAGAACAATTCGTATGGCCATTGAATTATTTCGAATTCAGACGAAGGCGAGCAAGGACCCCGTCAACTCTCCCCCCCCCCCCGCCCCCCGTCCCCCTCCTACCTCGACAAGTAGCAAAATATCGGTAGTTGGACGTCGTTCAGCCTCCTTCGCTCGATGCGACTTTAAGCTTTCGACGGTTGAACTGCGCTCGAATTCCGAGAAGCGGCAGGGGCGACTAAAGATGTTCGATAATTGTTTGTTCTTTCAGATAATAACTATAAAGTGGAAACGATCCCGAAGGGTTACGAGATTACGATGAGGCTGACCATAAAATCGGTACGGCCTCAGGACTTTGGATCGTTCAGGTGCGTTGCAACGAACTCGCTCGGCGAAACCGACGGGAAGATAAAGCTATATAGTAAGTAACTTTCGATACAACTCGTATCGTAAACACTTGTAGTGAAGTGCCTGTTACATATTTACAGCGCATTTCCCGGCCCCCATCGAGCCCGACCTCTGGCAGTTCGAGTCCTAGCTCATTCTCCATCCTTTCCTCCAGGGAGGGATCGTCGTGGCAAATTGCGCGTTACATTTGCCTTCCCCCCCCCCCCCCTCCCTCCCGCCTTAAACGATCATACCATTCAGCCCGATTTAAGCCCGCGACAACGCAGTCTGCGAGTCCTTCGCATTCAGCTCGGCGGCGCACGGATCCGCAAGCCATATTTGTAACTCAATCAGCTAATGCGTTTATTACATTCGCCCTCACCCCCCCCCCCCGTCCCTCTCGCAGCTGACATTCATCGCATGCGAGTCGCGCGCAAAATCGGATAATGCGATCACGGCTAGATCGCGGGTCCCGCGGTTATTTCTGGCACAACAGAAAATCACGTTCCGCCGTTGAAACTGCGCCACCGAGCTTGATCCTTAAACGGATAACTTATCGGCTTATCGTTGATCGATATAACAACCTCGGCGTAATTACCCCAATCTCGGTATACCGTCGTACCCGCCGCTCGGCCGATGCTGTGCCCGACTTCATCGGCGTCTTACATACACGAACCAAGCCAGCCAAACAGCCTCTAATCTATCCCATCCCACCCACCACTTCAATTCCGTCCTGCTTACCACCCCCCCCCCCACCGTCTCTTTCGCCTTCTTCCGCTGTCTCACCGTTTCCTTTCTCTCACTTTCGATTAAGCAACTCTCTCACCCTTCTCATTCTTCCACCTCCAGCACGTTATATACCATTTTTCCTCCCCCTCTCCTCCCTTTATCCTCTCCCTCGCCTTCTCTCCATTCGCCATTCCACTTTTTCCCCTCTTCCGCGCTCTTTCGGCGTCAAAAGAGTTACCGGCCCGGCGCAACTCGATGTATCGCGTCTCGTTAACTAACGACGCAGCACCCTTTGCGCGACCTCGGGAAGGAAGGGGGTGAGGGCAGCGTGGCGGACAAACCAAGCAAAAACTCTCGAACGTCTCAACTCCAGCTTCGACCAGCTCCAACGTTATCTTAAATTCCATTCTGACCTTAACGCGTTCGTCCCCTTTACCCCGTCCACCCCCTTTTTTCCAGGGGGGGTGCATTTCGGGTCCGGACCGAGCGGCGCGCAAATCGTAGCTCATCCATTCACGGTCGCCCGTTCGATTCCGCGCGTTAATTGATCGACCTTCTAATTAAAGGGGTACTCCACGGCGAATTCGCGGAGGGCCGGATCGAAAGGGATGCAGACGGAAAGAGAGTGGATGCCCGCGACGGTAGTGACGTCAAATGGGGGATGAGAAGGAGAGGGTTGGTCGGGCGGGTTCGGGGGGGGGGGGGGAGGCGGTTGGCCAAGTGTTCAAAGGCGAGGAGGGAAGCGACGGAGCCCGGACGAAAATCGTCATTGGAAAGCGTGGGATAAGTTGGAGGATACGCTTCGTGTGGCACTTAATTATCGATAATTGCAAATAAAGCGTGGCGAGGGGCACGGGTGGAGGCGGGCGAATGAGATTGTGGAGAAAATCGAGGCAGCCTAGGGCAGGGGTGTTAGTGAGGAGGGTGGGTGTAGGAAGCGCTGTGCAACCTTCATCCGCGTCCCGCCACGCGATTTCCATTCTCGCGAATCACTCCTCGAGTAATTGGCCCTACCGTCTAATTGAACGTTCGACGGGCTATTCAAATGCCCTGCCAGCCACTCTGTCGTCCCTGCCCGCCCGCCGTTCTTGCCCTTCATCCATTCTTTCCTCCCACTCCCGCGTCGCCCGAATCGTGCCCATTGTTAATTACTTCTTTTTTTTTTGGCCAATATCGATCCCGGCCGTCGTCGCTTAATAATATTAACAATAATCGCCGTGGCGCAGGAGTTGTCGCCTGACCGGCCTGATGGATTACACGCTTCGCCTGAGTCGCTTAACTTCGATCAAAATCCGAACCTAGCGTGGATCGGCCTGAATTAGTGGGCAGTATGGAAGCTCAGGTTGATAAGCTGCGAGAGAGTTAGAGGGAGAGAGAAGGAGAGAGAGGGACAGAGAGAGAGAGAGAGAGAGATAGAGAGAGAAGGGGGGAGACAGATTGCGAGAGCGAGCATTGCGAAGGAAGCGTAGTCAATAAGTAAATGGATGAATGGAACCAGCGAGCTGAATCCGGATGTCGGATAAGGGGCGATAAAAAAGTTACTCGTAATAATAGCACTTTAAGGATAGTTTAAAATCGCAGGTAGCTCCGTGCCGGAGTCGGGCCGTTGTTCCTCCGAACACTTTGTCGCAACAGTATGCGCGCCAGACATGCAACTCTGTGCGTGCTGGCCTACATTCGGATCGCGTTAAAGCTGCCAGATAAGACGTTGGGCCCGAGCGCACATGTAAATACGTCCGAGTCATCAAGCCTTCTGACCATAACGCTTTCCTATCCAGCATGACGTCCATGACGGGAGCGTGGAAATTTATTATCCTCTCACGGTTGCTAATACGAGCGAGCGTTAAAGTCGCGCATCGGTTATAAAGTCGTCGGGCGTCGACAGAATAAATCATCGGTCAGCGCGTGAGAATTAACGGTAGTATTTTTTTACTCTGCGGAAGGTTTAAACGGCTCAGCCGAGGACGGAGAATTTAAGCGAGGAACATCGTCGATTCGGGCCGGGGTCACTTTTACCCAGGCAAGGAGCCACTCGCCGTGAACTAGAGTCACCTAAGGAAGAGTAATTGAATTGCTCCGGCGTTTAACCTGTACATGCTATTAGAGATAAGGTGACGGCGTGGCGATGAAATACCGGGTACCATTGGCAGGCACGGCGCATATAACTGCGAGGTCTTGCCATGAAATGCATTACCCATTGATTGAAGCCAGAAGTGCGCCAAGCGTCTTAATACCGGCGTTGAAATATTCATTAGCGGACGCAATAAGAGAGTATGCCGGGCAGACGGGCGGGGCTTAATAATGATGCCAGACAAATATGGTATTTTCCACTGATTTTCCATCCGATCCGGACTATTTGTGTTACCCGATAGCGGAAATCGGGGCTATACTCTGCACGAGCAGCGTATAACTAGGACGGTTAAGCGTTTAGCGAAAATCAATATAACAAAAGTTAATTGCACGGTGAGTAAAGGAAATAGCACGGATGAAGGCTGCAACGACGTTGAGAGACGTATTCGGAATACGGATAACGAGAGCTTCTTAAAAATGCCTGTAATATCATCCTTCCCATCGGTAAGCACTCTTATTCGCCTTACGCTATCACTCAGCGTCGTTAACGTTAATCCGACGGATAATGCAATTAGATTATGTAAGTCCGATCGAAATCAGCATTCAAACGCGTTGCGATTGCATTTCTGTCTGAGTTTTCTAAATTAATTAACGTTAATTAACCCGGCAAATACGGCGAGTGACATTTCATAAATCGTATAAAGTGTAAAAATTGAGAGTACGAAACATTCGAATGAAAAGTGACGGAAAAGGTGAAGTCGTTAGTTGCTTTTGTACCCGACTCGCATTGTTGCCGTATCGCTAATCTCAGGACACCCGGAGTCACTCTCTTAATGCTATCAGGGGGAAGAAAAAGAAAGCTGTTTTTTGCGCCGGCAACGTATTATGCGGAACATTTGAGCGCTGTAGGACAAAATCGATGGCCGGCCGGCAAAGAGAGCGGCACGGAAACTAGGAGACCGAGATTAAGCGGAAATAAAGGGGGAATAAGCGTAGAGCAAATGGCGCGTAGAAATGGCCAAATTAAAAAATATATATTAAACCGTTCCGCCGTGGCCAGCGGTGGGCTCAGGGCGAAAATAAAAAGCGCCGAATCGGTTTGACTGATCTTTATTTCCTCTGCCGACCGCAAAAACGTCTGGGGCACAAAGCTGGCTCGGTGGGCAGCATGTGGTCCTCCACGCTGTTAATGAGAAAAGAGGCGTATTTTCGAGTGTCCCCGTGACGGAAAGCTGAAACCAGCGCACGGCCGAATTAATATCATCGCTGAACTCTCGACATTTCGACGAAGCGTGCAAGTGACAAGTCTCTCTCTCTCTCCCTCTCTCTCTCCCCCTCTGGTTCCGCTCTTTCGCTCTCTTCACGTCCCTTTCTGCTTCACTCGGTTTTGTGGGAACGCGAGCCACACGAGCGACATACCGATACGTCAAATCCTGCGAAGCCTCGTGCGGAAAAGTCCAGTCACTTGGCCGATTATTTTTCCGGCTATTATTGGCGGACAGGATTTGCCCGATATCCCGACTCGCCATTTTCGCTCTGCCCGTTTGTAGGCGATCTGACGTAAAGCGGCTTTTCGGTGGTATACGACTCGACCGATCGTTAAAAGTTATCTCCGTCCCCATGATCGACGAGGACTGACGCGTTCGCGTATACTAATGAACCATCAGGAAGATCTATGGTCGGTTTTCGGGCCGCGATAATTCTTGTCCACTCGTTTGTGGACGCCGGCCAGCATTATACGCGATTCTTCGGATCTGTCGCAATCGCCAGTTGAAATCGTTTCGAGTACTTTGCGACAGAAAATCTTCGAGGTCCTCCTCAGCTTGCGGATGAATTCAAATGAGGCGCGACGCGAGTGACTTCGCTGCCTTTTTCTTCTGGCATCGGCGCACATTCTCGAATTTGGAATTGCCACAGGCAATTTGCATCCTCGTCATCCGCGATCAGTCGACTAGAATTCCGAGGAAATGATTGCTCAGGCCATTTGGAGATCCATAGCCAGAACTGTGTACCGGCAATGAGTGCGATTGAATGCGAATAGCCAGACCAAATCTGGGATTACTCCCACAGGTCAGCCGAGCTTACTTGGACCGCCTTACGGGCACTCGACGCGGGCCACTTGTTCGAATAAAATGACCTAATCTAAATCTGCCGCTGGGCCAGCACGGCCGGCGCACCCTATTCAAATTCATCAGAAAACGGATGATGCTATCGTGACTACAGTTTTAACCCGTGCACTCGGGAAGTAAACGCGAGTGGAAGTTTCGTATAATCGTGGATTATAAGATCCAGCGATAGTACTGAATTGTAATCCACTCCCCTTCCTGGCCGGCGTTCTCGCAGTTAAGGGGTCAAGGAACGAATTTCCCTCCTAAGCCCCCCCATGACCGTTCGAAAGTTTGATGCAAACACGTTCTCCTTGCAGGGATCGACAGGCCGCCGACGACGCGCAGACCGAACTCGAGACGAGACTCGAAGAAGAGCTGGAAAATCGATCACAGCCACGAGAAGAAAGCGGCCGGCATGAAGGACGAGCCGATGATGAAGGGCTCGGAGAATGGCGAGGAGCAGATCGAGTTCCAATCGGCCACCGCCTCCTCCGCATTCCATCGTCACCTGTTCGCCAATCTGAGCATAACGGCCTTCGCCGCACTCCTCGTCGGCCGACTCTCGACGTAGGCAAAGCTCGCGGGCGAAAAGTCTGGCAATTAAGTCGGTGCCGAGTCAACTTCGCGACACGCCTCTGTCCCGCTAAATCCTCCTCGCCCACGCCAATTTTCTTTGCCCGGCCTCCGTCGACGGACGTACAATGTCTGCGCGTACAATGTATGTCGACCTGAGGCTTCGACGGCAGCCTCGGAGGGATGGAACATTCTCTCACGTCGCTCGCCTAACCTTCTTCGCGCGGGAAACTTCGCAACGAACTCGGCACGCAGCTAAGGCGACGATTGCAAAGTTCAGGGTGCGCGTTCAATCCGTCACGGTTGACGGGACGCTTTCAAAGATCGAGTGCGAGCACGACGGTCGAAGTGAACGGCGATGTTTTGGAAAAAGCGGAGACGAAGTCCTTTCGATTGAGGCGTGCTCAAGCGTGCACGCGCGCGCGCGCGCGCGCGAATGCCGAGACGCGATTAACGATAGACGACGTGTCAGTTTAACGATGTTCCATTTCGTCGCGAAGAGCGGTGCCAGAGGAAACTCATCGTCTAGCAATTGTTTTAATTGCGATCTAGCTTAGGAAACACGTATATTTTTTAACGAAGTTTTGAAGTCTTACGATTTCGACGTGAGAGATCTATATGATGTGTTCGATCTTTTATCTGGGAAAGTTGCAGGAGCAAAGTGTGCGAGTGAATGTAAGCTGAGCGAGGTGTAAAATGTCGCACGGTTAAGACAACGAAGTGTATGTTGCTGAATATGCAAACTCGAGATGTACGGCTCAATGTCACTCGCTGCTGATATTATCGATACTCACGTCGGAAGTTGCTAAAGTTTCAAGTACAAAATGTATTAGCTCTCTGTTACCAACGGATTGCGATCGTTGTGGTACGAAATATGTTTCGTTGCAAATTGTTTTATTAACTTGTGTTTTACGTTACCTTCTGCATTCGGTTATGGCTGCTTTACAAAGCGTAAACAATTTCGAGTTCGACCAATATTTTCGTTTCATTTCCACTCGTAGATTATGCTCCTGCAGTTTGCCGGTAAAATCGCAAACACCTCGTATTTCTCCGTGGGAAAATTTTCTTCCGTGCCGTATGCAAGAGTTGAACATAGTGCGTAATTCCAATACTGGCGCAACATGATCGGCCAGCATGTTACAAGAATGCGTTAATCATGCTCCGAACAATTAGCTGAAACTTGTTAGCGTTCTCGACAGCGTTAGTGTTTGCCTCGAATTTCGTTGCTGCGAAAATGTTGCATGATCTTGCCATGTAATGAAAATGCCTCGTCGTATTAAAGATGATACAGCGAATCTATTACCGGCGGTACGTCCCAAGTAATTCATGGAAAGCTTATATACGTAATCAAATGTGCGGTGGAAAGATACCAGTTTAACATTGATGTTTTTCATGGTGAGCGCGCGTTTTCGTGAAATGCCGTAGTTTAACGAGGGTTCAATAAGATTGTAGGTGTCAATATGCGAATGGCGTTCTGTCGTCTTACTGCGGTCGAATATATTTAATATATCGATACCGGTAAGAACTTAACAGAAATTGTGAATATTATATATTCAGATTATATCGTTCGAGAGGTAATTGAAATTGTGAATAGAGCATAATTCTAGCGTCTTATGGTGTACTGATGTTTCCCTGAAGAATCTTTAGTTTTGTTCTAGTCAGAGGGTATACTCGTATATTGATTAAACAATGAGCACATGGCAATTTTGTTAAATAGTCGCGCAAAGTACGCAATGTTACGATTCTCTTCCATTTATTAATAGTAAACGAAACAGTTGCTTTGATTAATATTTTTCCACTTGATCAATTGGTATACAACATATAGGGTGGAGCAAATATAACAACCTATTTTTAATGTAAACCCGGTATATTTAATTGAAACAAGCAACCGTAATCTGTTCTGAACTATGAACCAGAATGCAGCTGGCATGGTGTTTCGTTACAGTAATGTGACAATAACTTCTTTTATACCTCTGGGAAAGACAAGACTTGTCACGAAATAGTTCCAGACTCTCACATTGACGTATGTTAGTATTGTGGCCACAGACATGCGTTTTGCATTAGTTTATGCTGAACTTTTGTTCACTCCGTAAACACCTTATTGCTTCGGTAATGAAAGTTATAGCTTGAGAACTTTTAATAAATTTGAGAGTTAACGTGTAGTGCCATACATTATGTCTTCATTTGCGAATTCCTTTAACATACTTTCGCAACATAGCTTTTAAGTACTTAATATTTTTCGTGTGAAAACTCAATGTATTGCGTTACTTTAGTAAAACGAAGGAAAGATATTATTTAAAAAAATGCAAGTAACATGGCGAAATCAAATTTTTGTTACATTGACGTACTAACAAAGTCAAGTTGCATTTGTGTTGGTATACGAAACTGTGTGTTGTCAGAATCGAGTTACTGTAGTTGATACGAAGAAGCATCGTGAAAGTATGGCATTCCAATTATTTAAACATATAAATAATTAGCCAATTTATTTTGAGAAGAATGTCCCAGAACAGCGTTTATTTAATTCCGTTCATAGGTTGTAAATTCAAATGGAACATATTATATCATCAAGATGACATTGTATTTATTTCTTGTGAGCATTTATTTCACCGTTCCACAAATATTCTGGTAGAATCGATGAATGTATTCCTTAAACAACTCATGTTCTGTGACAGGTATACATATTATTTTTACCAACATTTATTCTCGATGTCATATTACCCATTTCGTGTGAAACGTGTCACGTGAGAATAATTTAAACGGCAAATGGCACAATACATTAGCACATTCGGTTGCCAATTGTGTGGCCCGGGCGAAAAGTTCCGTTCAGAAAATACAAATGTCTTCTTTACGACAAGGTATAATAAGAAGTACAATGTTACATCCCGAATGTTTGTATCTTCAAAATTAATATTTTTATGATTATGGATTTTATGTGTAACAAGAATAGCAGAGATACGTAAGGATTTTATTTACAAATGAGAGGATAATATAGAAGAATTGTTAAGTCTCGTTGACAAACGCTGTACTGTCAAATGTAGTCAGGAATTTGTTTTTGCTTCGTCGAGTAAACTCTAGTCTACTCCTCAGCTTGCGTACGTTTGTGATATCGACTCCCAATGTGCTATGTAAATACACGCAAATGTGTGATACCCGATTAAGCTATGACGCGCCGATCGTTGCTTTGGATATAGAAGAATTGGTATTGTACAATGATAGTGTGTGTACGATATTGTAGACTAAGCCTCAGGGACGTGTAAATACGTTAAGCTGTAAGATGATGTATTAGTTTTTGCATTTGTAACCACGATACTTCTCCCGTACCCCCCTGTAAATACAGTGTAATTTATCGTGTACTTGGGCAATAAATGTTAGACAATCGTGAACGCTGTGTCTTGTTTGTGTTCTACCGTTAGCATGAATATAATTGCAATCCAATTGTTTCAAAGTGAATCATACCGTGCATTTCATAACTAGATAACGACAGATGTTATTGGTGGTTCCATCACCTACTGATGATTAAAGGTAAAGGTATAGAAAGGGGTACTCATCACCGATTTGCATGAAACTTCGCGTAATGGTAAATTTTTGCATAAAAATAAGATCTGTAAAAGCCAAAAAGCGCGGACTCGTCTAATTAAAAAGTTATTAAGCGTTAAAGTTTAGTTATAAAACCTGCCATACCAACAGCACGAACGACATCTGCGCATGCGCACTGATGTCTGCGCTTTTGATGATGGCTTTTACAGATCCTATTTTTATCCAAAAATTGATGTTTCTGCAAAGTTTCATGCAAATCGGTGATGAGTACCCCTTTCTATACTTTTACCGTTCGTTAACTTCTCTTTGGTTTAGTCAGTTAATACATAACCGTGTTGCTATCAAATCTAGCGTTGTATATTCGTGAACTGAAATGCCGGCGTGGATCGCAGCAAGCATGGCTTAGAAGCATTTTACATTTTAAACTGTGAAAACTAAACCTATTATGAAACTATGGATTAACTCTCACGATCAAATTTAATGTGTTCAATGAAATGTCAGCGCATTGTGTTACATGAAAAATTAATACATGATGAATAAATACGTATTGAACAACATTAAATGAATCATATATTGTATAAAGATATCAATACTAACGACTTTTGCAGAAGTCATCTCTTGCATTGAATGAATTGAAACTATCAATCTAAAACATAAAGCAGAACGAATTAATAAACCAGAAAGGAATAAATATCAAATTAGACACGTTAATTACGAAGGTGATTTTAAATACTCGATTTATAATATTTCATTTACCTATCATTTTATAGGTACTTGTAAGACGTATAATCGACTATTTAAAATCACCTTCGTAATTAACGTGTCTAATTTGATATTTATTCCTTTCTGGTTTATTAATTCGTTCTGCTTTAGTAAACTTTGCAGAAACATCAATTTTTGGATAAAAATAAGATCTGTAAAAGCCATCATCAAAAGCGCAGACATCAGTGCGCATGCGCAGATGTCGTTCGTGCTGTCGGGATGGCAGGTTTTATAACTAAACTTTAACGCTTAATAACTTTTTAATTAGACGAGTCCGCGCTTTTTGGCTTTTACAGATCTTATTTTTATGCAAAAATTTACCATTTCGCGAAGTTTCATGCAAATCGGTGATGAGTACCCCTTTCTATACCTTTACCCGGAAAACTCATATAGTCGCGTTATCAGCTGTTAACTGGATTGAGTCGGAAGATGGTAAAGTAGTTCTGGCGGATAACAGCGTGTGATTGTATCAGAACAGGTTTTCTCTAGACTTTAAAAAGGTGGTGGTAGAGGGCAGGCTGTGTCACACTTCGGCGACTGTGTCAATTGATTTTTTTTTTCATATTCTTGTCCTGTATATTTCAAGCGCAAAGTATGCGATTTACTTGCGCGAGAATCTCACGTAACTTAATTAAATCGAGTAATTTCATAAAATGTACTTTGTAATGAGATTTGTGCACAGACACTTTCTTTATTTCCCCTTATGACGTACATTGCGGTCTTGTACCTATAGATTTTTATCTGTTAATTGTACAATGATGGAGCAAGAGTTTCCATGTGTGTACATACAGCAATTTCAGATAACATTTCACTACATTTGATCTTCGACAAAAATTGACAAAATAAACTAAAATCATATTCTCCTGGCGTTGATTGAAGAGTAAGTCGCTCAAAGGAAACTAAGTCATGAAATCGTTACACGTTACTAAATAGGCTGATAACAATGTATACTCTGTTAAGGTTAAATATTTTAATTTGAAATCTATTCCGAAAAATTGTACGTCGTGCTAATCTGTAGAACTACGTTGTCAAAAAGAACAATGTGACTTATCACTAGCTCAGTTAATGTACTCCTTCACGGACGGAGAAATGATAATTTATTAAAAACATTTACACCCTCCAGTTTCGATATGGAATTAACGCGGGAATCTACTCAGCTCATGAGTATTTTAATGGAAAAATAAAGGCAGGACAGACCCCGCGGTCAAGTCAGATAATGGAAGCCGAGAATGGAAAGCTTTTTTCCAAATAAATAATTCTCCCCTTCCGCTTGGCCGCGCTGAAGTTTCTATCTTTCACTTGCCGCTTCCAGAATCGACGGTAACGAAGACCCGGCGGTACAATAATGATATTCGGGAAAGAATTATTATAGAACTTGGCAGCGTACTTTCCTGTAACGAGGGGAAAGGAGGGCTTTTCTCCATAAGCCGGCTCGTACATCATCGGCACGAATCCCTTCGGACGGTTATGGAACGAAAAGCGATGATAACAAAGGCATCTTCTCCCTGTGATACGAGGAGAGGCCTGTAAACAATCAACGCTCCGCGAACGGCAGCAAATGGCGATTAATACAGCGAGGATGCGCTAATAGCGCAATTTAGAGCTCGTCCGCTGGCGCAAGCGTGTGCAAAATTTGTATTAGTTCGCCGGCAAAGCGAATCCGCGTAGAAATTTAACACCGTTGAGAACAGAATCCGTGGAAAAAGAATGTGTCGGGAGCGAATTTCATCCGAGAACAATGACGCGCTTGCCGGCGTTACGCCGTTCAATCGTATTACCCGTGGAGATCAGGGAAGTGGATATGCTCGTCACTGTATTGGCACACGTGATAGTTTTCGCCGTAGGGCGTAAAGTGCGCGAAGGGGAAAGAAGCCTTCCTCGGGGCTGTTATTCTTACGTCGGACCAATGTTTTCACATTTCGCCGAAGGCTTACTAATTTTATCTTACATCGGCGTCATCTATCCCATAGCTTCGGCGAGCTGCTTCCTACGAACTGCTGTTCGGCGGGTTGCATGTACTGTACCTTGGGGAAAATTGATATTTATACCGTACCTTAGTAATTAACGTACCTAACCGCCATCTCCCTTTCTCTCTCTTTCTCATTCTACCCTCTCTCGCCACTCTCTCGTCTCTACTTTCCTTTACCCCCCTCAGCCACTTACTCTCCTTCTCCCTCGATTTCGTCTCTTCAGCTTCCTCTCGCCGACAACGTCGGGCTTGCATGATCCGAAATAATTCGTGGAGCCCGGACATCTTCTCGGTAGAATCAGTACACCTACTCCTGGGGTAAAATTATCTCAAGCCGCCAGCTTGGCGAATAAATTTCTTCTTCGTTTGTTAACGTAATTGGTTGTTCTCTCGACGAGTCTCGCGGCGAAATTCTTTTTTTACGTTTGCCGTTGAAGATTATAAGAGAGTGTGGGAAGAACGAAAACCGGTAAAGATGTTATCAGTTAAGATTCATTCATGCATATTTAGATAAGGAAAGAGCGCGTCCTATTTCGATAGAATCGTATTCCTTGCACGCTTTGTTAACAGGTCTGCGGATACATAACTAATTTTTCTTTTCGGATTCTCCTCGGAGAGGCAAGAACATTCCCGAACCGAAGATTCTCCGCTATTCCCGTACAAATCGCAGCGGTTCTACCAGTAAGCTGTCAGATAAATTGTTCTGACCAGTTTCTTTCTCCTCCGGCATTCGCGCATCTTGCCAAGTGCAAATCGGTCACGCGCCCCAACGTTTGAATTTACATTTTCGCTCGCTTGGTTCAACGTACCGTTACTATCAATTTCTGCCCGCAACTTACTCCTTAATGTCTAAACTAAATTCACGATAACCTTACGCATTGAACTTACGTAATACAATAGGCACAGGAAGCACAGTAAAGCTTTAGCTTACTGCTCGTGTTCAATTAAATTGCACGCTTACGGTAGCTTTTTACTCATTCGCTTTACGACTTTCCCAATCAGCTTTCCACGTCGTACAAGTTTCTGAAGTGTGACACCCGAATGAACTTCCTCACCCCCATATATACCACCATAAATAACACCCTGCGGGGAAAAAGTGGGAAACAGGCCGAAACGACGATGGAAAACTAATAGCCCGGTTCCGCCGTCGGGCCCCTATTAACAAAGTTAGCTCTCCGCTCGTATAATTCGCCAGTGAGGAGTCGGTAATTTATCAATCCTCGACTCGCCTTCGGACAAATGTGGCGACGCGCTGTCGGAAGAGAAGTACGGGGACGCGTAAGGGTGTGCAAACGGATTTCGTAGATTGGACGATCATGGACGGCCCCCGCTGCTGGCATGGTTGCCAAGCTCGGGCCTGCGATACACCGTCGGATATAACGCACGATGTTTGAAATTAATTCTCGCCGTTCCGTTGTCTTAACGTTCTAGACGCAATTACAAGTCGTTCCCCGGCACGCTCCGTAATTTACGGCTCGCGGTACGGCCTCCGTAGCGGTAAAACGT
This sequence comes from Anoplius nigerrimus, assembly GCA_914767735.1. Classification (NCBI taxonomy): domain Eukaryota; kingdom Metazoa; phylum Arthropoda; class Insecta; order Hymenoptera; family Pompilidae; genus Anoplius; species Anoplius nigerrimus. Next base: position 15,181,670 of record OU612078.1, read on the forward strand.
TCGGCGCCGCGTGTTGCGAGTACTTGTCAAACTGTAAGAAGCACCGTTGGCGGAAATCGGTTGACAGAGAAAAGAAGGGGTGCCTCAAGGAGGACTTGGCAGGGGGCAGGCGGTTATTTTTCTGATTCTCCTCATTCAGTGACGCCATACTGGACGCGTTAATTAACCTCTTCCACTTTACGGAAACTCCGTCTTTTTGCGGACCCTCCCGTCGAGCTCGCCGCGGGCGGCGAAGGGACAGGGGCTCTTTAAGTCACTCTCCCTTTGAGGGGTAGAACGATGCAGCCTGTTGCGAAACGAAGGAACGCTGGCGGAGAGGCCGCCTCGCGCCGTTTTAATTATTTCTCCAAACTCGCCCACAACGGAAGCGCGCCCTTACGTCTTACACTGGAGGTTAGTCGACGATTGAAACTCGCGTAAAGAAGCCTTTAGAGTTCTCTCTCTCTCTCTCTCTCTCTCTCTCTCTCCCTCTCTCTCTCTCTCTCTCATTCACTCCTCTTCCCGAAACGGCTTCTCAGCCGATCGATCGAATTTCCCCGAACTCGACCCCCGAAAGGGCTCCCGTCTCCGCAAGAGGGCGCGTTTAAGGTGCCATGAAAGATTAAGGGTCCACGTGAGAGGCGTAACGCACATGTTGCGTTTACACCGAGCCGCACGGGGCTGCCTCGCGCGTGTAAACACGTCGTGCTACGTGTCCGTGAGGGGTAGCATAAAGGCGGTAACGTTAGGTGGCGCTCACGTTTTTAAGACGATCGTAAACGGCGCGTAACTGCGCCGACGAGGACGCGAAGCCGCTCCTCCCATCGACGTAAGAATTAGAGAGAGCGAGAGGCGTAGAGACAATGGGCGCCGAGATACGAGGAAGGGCTCGGAGGGTGGCGGGAAGGGGATGGGGGCGAAGTCGCGAGGACGGCGAAGAGAGGGCGAGGTACAGCATCTTAGATGGCAGATAGCGGTTTTATGGAAATTCTTCGCGGTCGAGAGCACGCCTAATGCTCTGAATAATATTCCGCAACCTAGCTCGCGAGGTCGTATAAAATAGACGCCTTCAGAACCCTACGTGGTAATTGATGTTCTTTTTATTCTGCCTGCACGATGCACCTTATTACACCGGGCCAGAACCCAGGCGCCCCCCCCCCCCTCTGTCCCTCTTTCTTCTTCGCCGTCTTCCTCGTCTCTTCCCTTCGTTGCCCTTCAGCGAGTACCTACTTACCTATCTGCCTAGCTACCTACGCGTCTCTCACTTTCGGCCCCGGATTGCGGCGGCCTCGGGCTTTATTTCTCCCGCGGCTTATTTATCTCCGCTCTACCATCTTTTCTGCCTCTCTCACCTGCCTCCCGACGTACCGGGCGCTCATGAGCAGAGAGTTAAAGGTAAGGCTGGATATCGAGCCAATTTTCTGTCTCTCTGTTTGCACTGCGAAATGCTGCGGCGTGCGCGGCTGCCTCTTCTTGCCCGCGGATTTTGCGCAGCTACCGGCGATAAGTTCTGCCCCGACGGTGGTTACGCTTCGCCGTGTTGATATTCAAATTACGGATTTCATCGGCTGCTCGTTAATAGATTACGCCTCACCCGCCGGAAGCAGCTTAATTTGACGAGAATGTCTCGCTACCACTTGGCGGCATCGGCGCTGTCGTTAAACGCAGAGCTCGCCCCGTATTTGCGCGAAGAGCCTCTCAGACGTATCCTGATATCTGCTCAAGGACAAGACGCTCGAAAGTTCGCCGATCCCTGAACGCTTTTTCACAGCCAAACCGTCGCTCGGCGAGTTGCGAAAGGCCATTATATATTCGAAAACCCCTTTGCCTTTCCTGTGTATCGCGAGCTCGGTGGATCCTAGAAATCCGTTTCCATCCTGTATTTGTACGGAGCGTCTGTCCTCCTCCGCTCCCCTAACGTTTCTCCCTTTGTCTCCTTCCATCCTGTCCCCGTATCACCTACCCGGGCGAGCCGTTCCGCATGTCTTCTTCCATCCCTTTCCATCGTCAGTGCTCTTCAAGTGCCTCGAACACAGGTCCTCGAGCTCGGCAAGTTTTATTATTACCCGGAGGGTATCAGTGGCAGGCACTAGACACAAAGGATCTCCCGTCCCTCTCGTATACATCCCGAGCACACGAAGTAAGATTTTGCTAATGCGCTTAACCGTGTACTCGTGCTCTGGCACCCACGACTATGTACCTTTCCACGCACGGTCTAATCTAAACCCTGTCGCTTCGGGCGTGGCAAAGGTATTTTCTCCGTAAGCACGGATAGGCGACAAGGATAATGGCACGTGTAGGGAGGACGGTTTGATTAAGTCCACGAACAGACGCGACGATTATTATCAAATTGTAAATTTCCACTCTCCTCCTTTGTGCGACATCTCTACTCTTTTACTTTTCTTACCCAACGATCCACGCCGCTCGTCGTTGTTAGGCACGCAAACGGATGCGGTTCGTCTGCCTGCTAATAGTGTGTTTCAATTATGAAGATGCCATGCTCACTAGGCAACGCAAGTTGTTGGCATAGTGCAACCGTGGCGGCTTTAATGCGACTGGTATAGTTGTATGGAGGTTTGTTTTGGTAATAACCGTAATGGCACGCGAGGACGGAGCGGTTTCATTAGTTGCATGGACAGACACGATAGTTAACGCTTAATGGAACATTTTTCATTTCTTGCACCTTATTGCTAATAATGTGCTTGATGTCATAAATATTCTACAATAAGTCTGCTAGATTAAAGGATCATACGTTGTTACCTTAATGTAACCGCCAATATTCTCGAGCGATTAAAATTTAAAAAGTAAGCTGCGCATTATGAAATTCTGAAATACGCGCGGAGTACTGGCAGCGGAGCATTTTTTCATTAGCATCTAAATAACTGGCTGCTACGAGGGAGAACACAATATCCTCCTCGCACGGAGGGCACCTTCTCTATCATCGGCGCAATAAGCCAAATTGGCGGACGAACTAATTCAGACCATGTTCAATACTGTCGCTGTACGTTTCATGATCCCTTGGTATACAGTGGGCAAAGGATGGAAAGGATTTCGTTTACCATGCTCTTCATCCGTGCTTTCTTTGACAAAGAGACGATGAATGATCCTCGAGGTTGTCGGTCGATGGAATAGCTCCCTTATTTGCCTGTTGGAAATCGAGTACGGGCGGGACGGAGGCATAATTATTTTTTATCGATCACCGCACCCGCCACCCCCACCTTCTTCTTCCTACTCCTTGTCCTTCACCGAGCATTCCCCCCCCATCCAGCCTCGAATGTTTCAGACTGCCGAAGAAGAAAATGGAGACGCAGTAGTTCCTACTTGAAAATTTATGGAGTACTACCTGATGGAGACTCATGTTTTATGAATGATCGGAACTTCGATGCAGCAGCGTTCAACATCATTGCCGGTCGATAGAGAAAATTCAAGTCTCGCGAAAGGATCGCCCGGCGGTTGTTTCGCGCAAGATGGATTGTCCGACTGTTCAAGCTAATTTAATTAAGGATAAGTGCCATCGCCCGTCCGCGCATCAACGAAAATGACGAGCAGCCACAATTTCCACCGTGGCCATGCGTCACTTTGTCGACGATTAAAGAAATTCGAACGAACGTACGGTTCGCGATGAGACACAAAGGGACGTGCAGCCGACGTAGGTATTACATGATCGCCGAGCGACGCCGTGGAACAGAAGTCGGGCAAGGTCGATGAAATGACGCGGACCCACGCTGGCGGCGGGATGCGGCGCTTTAATGTTTCGAAACGAACGTCAATCAGAGATGGAAGGACTTTGATGCGCTAACCAGGTATTGCCGCGTGAATTCGACTTTGTAAACCGGGAGCGTTTAGTGTTTCGCTCAAAGCGCTCGCCGCCGTTCTCGGGGAAGCGTGCAACCGCGGAGTGTCGGCTTGTTCCTTGATGCGTTTCCTTTTGCCAGGGTCGCGCACGCCACACGAGAACGAAATGGCTCGAGCCCGGACAGGAAGGAGAGTGTCAGAGATGGCCTCGGGTAGAACGCGTCTCGGTTGGTTTGATAGTCGAGCGACCGCCGGTACGTGTTCCCCCGCGCACGTTACAACCCGGGACCCTCCTTCCATCCGGGGCTACAAAAATGTCCGGATATATCTGCCCCACGGCCGTTCCTCCCGACAAATCCTATTAAATCCCTCCCATATTCCGCGGAGACAGGCCGCGAGCGGCGCGTCGCTGAAAGCTGTAAGTTCGACAAAACGTGCCATTTAGGACCGAGCGCGTCCAAGTGAATTCGATGCTCGTTCAATTAACCGAGTGAGTTACGGAGAGGCTGCCGTAGTGGACTAGTTGTAAACGCCGGTAAACTACGTTAATTAATTGTAATGTACCGATCCCGTGTTAATTATAATGTATTATAGAGAGCGAGGCATTTACGGCGGGTCACCTGCATAACTGCTCGGTTTTTGGGCATAGAAAAACGGTGTTGCCGGAGCCCCGTTACAACGGTAACGTGCTATGATATTAATTATTCCTCCGTAAATCGTAGCGTTATGCGCGTTGTTCAGCGGAGTGACAATTTTATAGTCGTCTCGTAATATTGCGGTGAATGTTTGAGGTCGTCGAAGTTAATTCAAAGCAAGTGGGAAAACGGTTAATGTCAAATGTGACGTCGCTGAATATTCGCGACAATGTGTACCGTATAGCGTGTAGAACTTTTCCACTGGCAGGCAGCCGCGTGCGCAATGCCATCTTCTCCGCTGATCCCACCTTCTATCGAGCAGGTGGATAATGTGGACTAGGTCCCGCGCCTTGTGTACTCCGCTCGGCCTCGACTATATAGAGCAACAGCGATATATCAAATTTCTTTCTAATAACAACGCCCCGTATCCCAGGCTCTGGGACGCTCCGACATCCTGGAAATATCCAATATGGTGACACTCCGAGAACGACACCTGAGAAACGAGCAGTGTCGCTAAGTTAAAGCGCCAAGTAATCCGTGGGTTTACCGTGAGAAAACTCAGATTCAAGTTATCCCCCTTCTTTTCCTCCTTCATCGCGTGGCATCGGTCCCTCTGCCGAGCCACACCGCGATGATCCAGACTATCGCCATCAACCTCTTCCACTGTCATCGCCCCCGCTATCTGTCCCGCTGACGTCATCAGTAGAATCGACGTCAGTCTCTGTCAAAAGGAACCCCATCTACCTAACCGACCGCCCACCCGTCCGCTTAACTATATTCTCGACTGGCGGAGGTCAGCTTATGAGAAATCCCTCCTGCCGCGTGCTAACATTACGCTTCAGTTCTTGCAGGGCAAGTTCCCTGAGCTGTCTATTAAATGCCTAATATCACCTCGTGTCCACCTCACACCTGTGCCAGTCTGACCTCCTACTGCGTACCACCCCGATCCGCGCCGGTCTCTCATCCGTCCGCCCATCCTTTAATTCATAGCCCTCCTCTCCCTCCTCAGCGCTCCGTCCTTCTTCATCCTTCTGTTCCGCTCATATTTTCGCAGCCGCATCCACGCTCAACCGTCCTCCGCCAAGAGATCCGAGCGGCTTTAGACTCTCCGCGTCCGCATTGAAGGATCCAGTCTCATCCCCGGCAGCCATTCCGTGTCCTCCCGCCGTACGCGCCGACGTCGAAACCTAATTCGAAACGTGCCGAATGCGGCGCGCATTATCATTCTTGCAGCAGACAGCGGAAAGTTTGTTTAGACCCCCTTGCCGAGCTTCGTTCCATGACCTCATGCCGGATCCCCACTTCGACGCCGGGTCGCCCCTTACGATACCGCCATTCAGCCCCTCTATCTTCTCGGGCGTACGCGCACAGACGCCTACGGACGCGCATAGATGCGCACAGACGCGCACAGAGGCGCCAGACGCGCGCGGACGAACACGAGCAGCGAGGAACGTTCCTCGTCCCATCCAGCAGTAATGTTATACGAGTTTCGAGCACTTTACACGCTAATCTCTGGTACGGGGCCTGCCTCGCGAGGCTGCCGAGAATGTGTGCGCATCGCGCACCGAATGCAACGCTTCTACCTTCCTGCGTGCCACTCGCTTTCGCGGTGTCCGCGTTTAATCCAAATTTCGAAGCCTCCGGCTCGACGTCGAACTGCACGCCTGAGCTTGCTGAGGAACCGCAATCCGATCGGTCGCTCGTCCTACAGCGTGTCAGATCGTTTCATCGGTCGAAGTGTTTGACTTTTTTCGACTGTCCCGAAAATACGATTCGCTCGGGGATGAGTTTTTCGGGATGGTTCATGCGCTTTTATGACCTTTCGGGGAATACGCTACTCTTGATTGCCTGTTTTCGCCAATGGTAGCCGCATGCATGATTATTAAGTGTTTGTGTTGTATTTCCTGCATGTGGGAAGCGTGGAATAGTATATTGGCAGAGAGCTTCGTTGAGTTGGCGGTATCATATTGATAGTTCAGGCTAGTTAAAATGGAAGCGAACAGGCGAAAGTTGTGTTAGGATTTATGAACAGAGTTATACCAACATTGTATTTTCCATGTCAATAAGTAATTTTTCTACTAATAGCGTAAGCCTGAGAAATATACACGATGTTTTCAGGGCAAGTCTATGGATATATTAGAATCGTAATTTGTCACATATTATTTCTTTCTACTAGGCAGAAGACTATGTGTTGTCCTTCATATCTTTCCTTTGGTCGTCAAACTATGTGTCGCAACTTTGGACTTTGTACGGGATATTAACGTTGCCATTTTTGTAAGAAAAATAATTATTGATAGTCATATAATGAAAAGTATTATAATACCATATATGCTTGGCTAGACAATTGCCCGTGTGCTGTCAGCGCTGATACCCGTCTGTTACCGTTTATACATATTTCGAGGCTAATTCAACGTACACTTCTCCTAACGGAAATATCTAACACTTGCCGAGAACGTTCCGCGGTTATATCGCTGTCGGACACGTACGGCTTCACGATCCGTGTTAATACCTCGTGGATAACCACGTCGGAAAAAGGCGGTTCAACTTTGCTTGAAAGTTTTTCGAGGATCGTGCGGCGAAGCCGAAGTTAAGCCCGGTTCAGTCTCATAAAGTAAAGATCGGCGGTTGAATTAAACATTAGTCCGCGGCTGTCGCCATATGTGAGCGTTTCTTGCCGTAAATCTGCACAGCGCCATCAAGCGCGATTGTAAATGAACAAACATCTTGACATGATCTTTCTACAAACGCTTGCCTACTCGCAACGTGTACAAATGTGATGAAAGCCCGCGCGTTTCCGTGCCAATTACGCGAAAGTGTTAAAAACGTATATGTCGTCGGAGTCAATAAAACGCAGGGTGTGTTTTGGCTTGGAAGTATGTAACGGGGGCAACGGTAAAACACTGTAATTCGCAAAGTTCTACAAGTCCCTTAACAATTATCAAGCAGCACGGGGCTCGACTTAAAGCCTGACTGAGTTCCGGCTAATTTGAGCATGCACGACATCGTTAACGCACGTGCATGGATACCCCACCACCGTCGCGGACGCGGAATACACCTACACACGGTAATGATTTAGCACAGTAGGCAGGCGCAGGCGCAAGTAATTACCACTTTTACATCGATTTTACACTCTCTCCTACCACTGTAAGTCGAACGATTCGTCCTGAAAAGAGGGAGGTGACGACGACGTTTGTCAGCGACGTACAATGTAATCTCTCAACCTCTACGCGCCTAGTTCCACAGCAGCCTATGCGGCTCTCATAATTGGTTTATTAATTTGACACGTTGCATTAACACTATAATTCGCGCGTGACGCAGCGTCTCGCAGTTTGATTATCCGCAAACATCGCTATTTGACTCCCTCGCCGAACAGAGGGACCCTTCGCCTCGCCGTAAACGACAGTGTCACCTCTTGTTAAGGGCGGAAGGAATGAGAAAGCTCCTTCTTTCCCCCACAACCGCCCCCTAAACCCCCCCGACCGTCTTATATTGCATTACGTGAGCATACATATTTATTCGACGTACGTAGACTTTCCGCCGTAAAACGACGCGACTGTCGACATATCTCCGCACTCGCCCGGGATACCCCGCTACGTTTACAAAATCCACGATGGCGTGCTCGAATGTTTCGCATATCGGCGCGTGGCTGGATATGCGCCGTTCCACGTCGACGAGAATTGGCGATACTTCAAAACTGCTTTGCAACGCGATGCACGTCGATGCCGACATCGAAAATGCCAATTGTTTCGGGGGCGAGCCGCAAAATTAACGCCGGATCCTCATCCGCTCGAGATGGAAAGCACGTTGCCGAACGTCGCCCGTCTCGTATCTACCCGGTGCCCGTTTCGTCCGCGAACCCTCGCCCACCGTCTGTTTCGTGTTTTCCTCGCGGTCGGATGCCGCCGCGCCTGCCGAAATTGTTATTGAAAGTCAACAGACTTTCATTTCACGGATCGCGGCACGGGCCACTCTTCCTCTCCCCGTCGTAAATTCTCCTGCACGGCCTTGCCAAGATTCGGCTTTCTCTTCTGCATCTCTCGTATCTTCGCTCCCCTCCCGCCCCTCCCGCCCCTCTGGCCTCCGCGTGCCCTACCTCCTTCGTTGTTGGCTGTGTACTTACGTATTTACTAGGTCGCTGCGTGCCACGTGCCATCTGGAAAAATGTTCGCCCCGCGATCTGCGGCGCGAGATCTGCACTCGCCGACTTTGCCGCCATATCTGCTTTAACCTTAAACGATATGACCCTTGTGGCCAACACTGATTAATTTAAATACTGTTCCCTGGGAAAATGGTCCTGGAAGCAGACGTAGACAATTTTACTGTTAAGCACGTCAACTCACGAAAAACTCAAACGGACAATAAACACTCGAAAGCTGCCGTAGAAGAGTGCGCGAGGAACATCCGGATAAACAATTATCCTGAATTAGCTTAACGTTGCCTCAACGTTGACGTTTATAATATTTCTGCGGCCGCGTTAATGCTGACCATTAAAATTCCCGGTCACAGGAATGACTCAGAAACGTTAAAGAGCGAGCGAGAGAGAGGGAGAGAGAGAGAGACGGTAAACGAGGAAAGTCGGAAGTAAGGAAACGAAAATTCGAAGATCTCCGAAGGGAAAGAGAACAAGAGGTCGGCGAAGGCAAGGAAAGGGAGAGCCGGGAGAATGGTACGGAAACAAAGGACAGAGACAGGGTTGGTCGGAGTGAGCCAGAGTCAGGAAAGCTTCCGCGCGTGGAGGGAAGAGAGGGAGAACAGCGAAAGGGTACGAGATGAAATTCTCGAGTCATCCATTCTGCGTGTCAGGAAGGATTCCCGTGCGGCAAGAGGTACCGCCGCGGAGTCGCTAAGGCCGAAGAAGAAGAAAAGGATGGCGGGCGGAGAGAGGCGGCCGTAGGGTGGCCGAGGGGTGAAAAAGGGGTGGCACTGGAAGGGACGGAACGGAGAAAGAAAATGCCGACGGGAAGAGAGCGAGCAGAATGTTGGAGTGGGAGGCACGGCTGGGATGGCAAGGAGCTTGCAGAAGGCGTAAGGCACCGTAGGGGGGCCTTCTGGGTGAGGGGGAGGGGAGTCGAAACAGAGCGAATGGGAGGGTAAAAGGGCAGGCGGGGTAACTGTCAGCAGAGCTCAGATTGTATCGCCGCTCCCAAAGGAAAGGTACACCGTCCACTCGAAAACCTCTTGACTTATGGTAACCGGGGCGAGTGCGTCAATTCTGCCTTTGTGACCTGAAAAACAGGATTCTTTATTTTTCTCCCCTCCTCTTTCTCTCTCTCTCTCGCTCGCTCTCTGTCTTCCTTTTCACGGCTCTCGCGCGGCACGCGAGAGTGTGTTAGAGAGCGCACGGTCGAGCGTGGCTTCTTTTTCTCCGTCAGTCAGCGACTTTGACGAAAAATCGCTGCCGAAAATCAACGGACGCGTCGGATGAGAGTTTAAAACATTTGGTGGTCGGGGGCTCCCTCGGAAAAAGAAGCGTGATAAATGTTTTCGCGGGAACGCTCGTCGGAGCTTGGAGAGAGCGAGAGAGAGAGAGAGAGAGAGAGGGGGGGGGGACGAAAAGAGAGAGTGATAGTGATTAATTCGCGCCCAAATCAGCCGCCGGGCGATTTGAAGAGTTTCAGATAAGCGGAGATCCTCTTTTTCCACGAAGACAATCGGAGGGCCTTATGCATAATGTTATTCGAGTGTCGAGAACAGAATCCGGCCGGAATTGATGCCGGTGAGTTATGATGGCGAGCTTGGGGAGCGAATTTTGTGACGCGGGACGATCAGCTCGCTTGTTTAACACGGCCAATCGTCCAGGATGATTTTTCGCAAAATATTCCGATTATCCCGCCGGGGGTGAGAGCGAGCGGGAAAGATATGAAGTCCGGGGCTGACGCTGTCTCATTTTTACACAATTTATACGGTACGATAAATCGGTTTTATGCAGCCTAATTCTTTGCAGTCTGACAAGTTCGTTATCGGATTAACGCAGCAACAGGACGGAAAATGAATTTCGCCGTACCGTCGGCTGAGGGAGACAGCCGATTATTAATATTAGAGCCCCCTGTAATCGTAGTACAAATTCCGGTTAATTTTGCACCGGCGCCCCCGTCCGTGGATTTCAAAGTATCTCTCTGCAGTATCTCGCGAATTCTTAATGCGTGGAATAAAAAATCACGGCAATGTAATTCCGTTCCGCGTACCTCGCAAGAATTGCCTATGAATTTATTATGGCAATTTGGACAGAGAAAATGTACGAGCATCGAACGGAACGGCCTTGGCGAATGTCTACGATGCGAAGGGACACGGAGGTTCGCCGCGTTCCTGCGTGTCTACTGCATCACTCAGATTTCTCTTCGTTTTTTTTTCACCCAACATAGCCGACGCGAAAGTTTAGGCCAACTGACGTTTTGTTGTCGCACTCGCGTCAGAGTTTGCGAGCAAGGGGACCAAGTGTTAATTCCAAGCGCACCACTTCCGCCAAACTTGTGACGAGGAACGGCGTTAGTTGGGAAGTCGGTAACTTATGTTTCGCGCAATTAAATAAAGTCTGACGAGGACGACTTATAATTGGGTCTGATCGGAGACCGATTCAGTTCCTTTCGTGTTGCTACTTTGTACAGCTGAAACAGGAAGAAACAGTCACCTCTCAATTTTTAGCTGGTAAATAATGTGGAGTTGAAGTAGTAATTGAATTCTAGTTTGACGAATTAAATTTGCCGTTCCTATGACCGTCCATAATAATCTTTAATTCCCTCGTAGAGACGTTCAAAGTGTTATATCGTGAAGCTAGAAGGACATTGACCGAATTCATGAAATTTTCCTATAATACGGTTTTAATGACGTTTTAATCGCTTAGAAAGTTAGATCCAACTCGTTCGTATATCCGCACGGGGTGGGGTACGGGGTGGTATACAGTATAACATAGACAATTAAATTTACGTAGGTTGTGTGAACATTACCGTTAAATGATCATAAGCGAGGTACTTTCATTTAGTCGCGATTTATTCGGTTTATTCATATCTTAAAATGATTATCAGTAATACGGGAACTTTGTTATATGACCTTTCCGCGGAGTTTTCCATAGACATTTTCGGTATAACCATTTTCGTTCTGTAGCTAACGAATCTGCGTCGAATTCACCCGTGTGTTATGCCGGCTTTACTGTGTTTACGTTTTGCCTTTAAGAGCACATCACCACTTTATTTTATCCACTATTATTTTCGAGAGAAATGTTTAATAAATGTACTCATAAGCTTAAGCTACATTAAATATTCAAATTCTGAACGAACCCCCTTGTATAGAGATTTAAACAAACATGCAAATTTGTTGGACCACCGCAAAGAGCGTGTTCGAAATAGAAGTATTATTAATAGTTAGTACGTATACTGTGTATTCTTTTAATGCCACGCTCGGACTGTCAGATTTTCCGTGAAATGCGAAAACAGGAAGGCAGAACGTGTTGTTTTCGTAATGCGATGAATGCTAATTAAAGAATGAAGTTTCATGCTTTTCGCTAATTACGGTAAATTTACGTAAAAGGCGGATAACTCTTTAACGGCTTCCTTCAGTTATATATGGATACTAGGGAAACTTTCATAAATACAGAATTATACGAAGATACGATTTTATACGGAAAGAAAATGAACAGCCATGAATTTCGTAAAGTGTTGTAGGCCGTGTATCAACTACATACGCGCTTCCATTCCATATTCCGGCCGTCTTTTATGCGGATAATTGACGGCATTACGCATGCGTTGTAAATACTACACGTTGTTACCACGGTTGACGTGAGATTCGCTGTATCTATTATTCGAGAAGGAAAATGCTAATGGAGAATTTTAACGGTGCCTTTGGGGAAGATATCGATATTTTCCAGACTTTAAGAATGAGCCGTGAAGAGGGTTGAGGTGGAAGGTCGGGGCGGGGTGAAGAACTAGAGGAAAAGAAAGTGAGGCAAATCTCAAAGAGTAGCAAAGAAGGGAAAAGTAGAGTGTTCATTAAGACTGTAATGGGAAACGTTAAACAAGGAACATTAACGTTCGCGCTAAGCTTATAGCATCTTAAAAAGGGTGCCTGCCGCAGGGATAGCTTACCAAAGGTGTACCGTGAACGTTTAATAGCATAGTTTACAGTAAATCAGGGATGCTCGAGTGGGAGATGTGGCAAAACTCGCTCGTCCCTTAATAGGACAAAAACGACCTTTTTAAGTATCCGAGCTGAAAGACGTAAGACCTACTGAAACGCCAGATTATGGACTACGGCCGATGAGATTGCATCGCATAAAGTTACATGCTCACGCATTCCTCTTCGGAAGAAGCCGCAGCGCGTGCGAATAAAATGTTCCCCGGAAAATGGGCAGCCCGATTCTCATAGTCAAATTGATGCGTAAAGTCGCTCGAAGTCGACTTTCGTTCGCCGAAGCGCAGTAGCGCGGTTGCATTTTTCGCGGGGACAATTTCATTGATAATTTTATATTCCATATTTAATGCTCATAACTCACGTTGGATATCGCGTAATTCACCGCCGTAAGTCCGAAATTCGCGGCCTGGCTGGCTCGAAATAATGCGCGCGTAAGGTTATTTATGTACGGGACAAGCTTGGCGTGCGTGTATGCACCGTGGCAAAGCGTATATTTGAATCGCTCTGAGAACATAAAACGCACTCGGCATCGATATTCGCCTTATATTCGAGCGATGCATCTTGACTCTTGAACACGTAGGGCGAGATAGATGGAGGCATGTGGGAGATTCTGAAAAGGAAAAGTGCTTATGACGTCTCTTTCTTTACATGGTAATTTTTCGATGATGCATGGCGTTCGCCGTTTATATGTATAGCAGCGTAGGTACTTCTCTTCAGTCGTGCTCATGCGCTTCGACTTGAGCTGTTGCTTATATGAATATCGCGGCCGACGATAAGAATGTTCCAGTCGATCAAGGTGTCATCGTCGTGCGGAAGATTGTTAAACGAAAATTGTTTAAATAAAAACCTGAAATGAGTTTTACTTGAGCAGTTGCTCTTATGAATATCGCGGTTAATAAAAAAAAAAAAATCGAATCGATGAAGGGGGCATCGTCACGCTGATCATTGTTAAACGCAAATTGTCCAAATACAACCTGAAATGGATGCTATTATTCATGAGGCGGCTCCCGTTAGAACTAAACTTTTAGAGGAAAACACGATAGCTCCCGTTAATGCTTCGAGCGCAACGAAGTAGGGATGTAAGGATAATAGATATTCCCTGCACTCTCGAGGCAATGATTTTATGATCGCGATTCTAACAAAGATCGTTGAACATGCACCCACCTTCGCCTTACTCCGTAGGCGTTGCATAATGGAACTTAGTTATGAGTAGCAATCGCCGTAAAACCATGCTGATGGCTGAGTGCGTATACTCTGTCAAGTTCGTTTGAAGAACGGCCGCGAAGATTCGCGCGAAGTGCACTTCCATTTCGGTGTTATTGATGATCCTATGGCATTCGCTGCGTAGGTACATTCTTGACGAAATTTTGTTTTGCATGTAGCCGGTACCAACTTTCGACCGACGACTGCGAATGCCGCTTTCCGATCGATGGTAAGCTGCTTGAACAAGTGCGCGATATTTCGGTATGTGATTTATGACGGCGTCTGAGTCTGCGGCCAAAAAGCTCATTTCACGAAACGGATCGTAATTTTCATATCGTCGCATCGTACGGTAAGATAATGGCACGCTGATAGATTCATCGGGGTGCCCCGAAAAAGCTTTCTGCTTGAGTTCGGATTCGATCTGATCGAATTTAAAGCGATTTGTTGAATGAGAACAAACTAGTTCTGCCGAAAGGGAGCGACGAGGATTTTCGGATGGAATCTGCAGAGGGCCGCATTATTTTGTGACCGGCTGGCTCGATCGACCATTGTACGGCATTATACGGATAAAAGCTCCACTCGTGTAGGTATAACGGAGGGATTTATTACAAATCGATAACTTCGCCCCTTGTCACTAGTCCAGATGAAATGTTTGCGCGTCCCCAAAAATAAATTCCCTCTTACGTGATGCGTGCAAGGATTGCGCGCGCGCACGCCACGCTTCGCAGCGTCATCGATTCGGAATTATCGGATCCACCTTATCTGTACGAATGCGTGTCGCGTAATTTATCGTTCGCTCAAAATTTCGTTCTGTCACAGATTCATGTTTAATTCCATTCACCGAGATTTCTGTCCCGTACGTCAATAACGGTCGCGAGAGAAATACCGACAATTTTTCGATTAATAAAATATTAAGGTAAGACGGAGTACTGCGACGTACTAAAATGTTGCCGACTGCCGCTCTGCTAAACTGTCGTCTTAAATAGGGTGCAGTTTTGGGTACGTCGCAATTATTCAGCCGCAGACTCACGCACGAGTACCCTTTCATTTTGCGCACGCATTTTAGCAGCAGCTACAGTTGACTCGGCGGACAAGTAGCGTGGAGTTTAAAACCGGCTTTCATCGCCGAGGAACGAGAGCAGTGAAGTACCGGGAAGAATCTTTATCCCCCCAGCGCGAAGGGAGTGAGTTCATGCCAGGTACTTCCTACTATGATGGGCGTGCCTGCGACCTCAACATTCTCATCTTTGTACCGTCTCTCGAAACATTTTCATTTACATAATAATTTTCGTGCAGCCTGCTCGTCGCGTTACGCTTTACATTCGATATGCCGGAGAATTGTTTTGCTCATCAATTTTACATCATTCCCAGACGGCACGGCAGTGATTGCAATTTCATCCCTCGCCTCAGGTAACCCTGCCATTTAAAAAAAAACCCATTCCGCACGTTTCATTACGACGCAAATGTCGATGACGTTAAAACGCTCTCGTAAACATTTACACCCCCTGCCAGCCGGTCGCCTGCTCCGCCCCTACTTCTAACAACAACCGCTTGTTATCATGTTGATGAGAGCGCGGCCATGAATCTTGTTCAATTTCGAAGGTCGGCCACGATAAACTCTGAAAAAGAGCGCTCGGAGGATCCTATAAATGACTAGATCCACTCGCGCGCGCAACGCGGAATTTTCATCACGGCTTAGTCAATGGTATTAGCATATAAAGTGCGAACAAAATGCTTACCGACGCGATAAACGACATTCAATTTTCGGCCACCGAAGTGCGTAACTGGAATTAAGTGGGCGCAGCGTAGGTCAGTCTGCGGCGCGAATCGCCGCCCCGCGAGGAAGCGATTACGAGCGAGCATATAAATCGCACAAATCACGTTGATCGTCGCGTCGCGAAGTACAATGGCGGCGGGGAGGATGCGATTCGGCTATGTAGCCCATCAACGGTGGCTGCGATTGGAGCCGCCCGTGGGGCCGGCGATATCGGCCTTATCTGCTCTGCCTATTGTCCTGGTAGTTAAGGTAGTTAATCATCTCGAAGTTTACAAGGTGTTAGGCGGTTAGCGTCGCAGGAATTAATTTGTCGAGCGCGACGTCGCGCTAAATTGTTGCCGCACCCGTGCCAATGGAAGTGCCACTAACGAATAACGACAGTCTAGTCGGTTTTGGTAAGGAAACGCGCCATTCTCCGACAGCCGGCAAAGCGCTTAGGCGAAAGAGGCCTCGGGAGAGCTTCGCAAATATCCTCGTCAAACAGACGCGGCCTATTCAACGATCTAATTATTGAGACTCACCTTTTGTAACGGCGTTGCATGTTGTTCCGCGACTGCGCGGGGGGTTAAAACAAATAGCCCCCTTTTTCGCGGACGAACTCCGAGGCGCTTATGGCTTTGTGCGGAAAATTGTCTGTATTTCAAGGATGCCCGGGGATAGCCTTCAGCGCCCTGCCTCGCTTTGTGTCCCACGGCATGAAAAAAGTAAGGGAGAACAGACGGAAGGCGTTGTCTTTCGACTGTCGCTTATTGAGGAATTCTCGGCGCGTAAGCACCGATGTCGTACATACTATTACTTGTCGACAAGCTTACTCGATGATGAGTCTTTGATATCTACTGAGCCACAGACAGTATGATTTCGTTTTACCTTGTGTTTGAGAAGTCTTATCGATACACTTTCGACGTTGCTTGCTATCGCTTTTCAAATCCACGCTTTCACGTAACAAGAGGCTATTATAATTTACATTTAATGCAAATACAATCGTTAATAAGACAATTTTGCCTCATTAAAATACTTACATTCGATCGAATGAAATACTGTAAACCCGCTATATAGCGTATATTTCCCATCCAATACTCTTAAAACAACCCAAGTAAGTCCTGACAATCCGCAACTCATGCATACGCCAGAAACATTGTTTCTACCACTCCCGAAAGATCATCCTCATGACTCAGGGCGTTCAGCCGCCGACACACAGACAGACAGACAGACATTCGCACGCATCTACCGGCGATACTCCACCGACACACCCTCAGCCCCTTTTCATCCTCCCTTCGTCCCTTTTTTACGACTCACAATCGCATCTCGCTTCGTTCGCCCACTTCGATGCATACGGGAAGGGGGTGGGCCGCGAACTCCTTGGAAATTCTGCTCGAATAGTTACGCTCGACTGGCCGAGAAGAGGTTGTATGAGACGGGGGGGATGGTGGGTAGGTCGGGGGAGGTTAGGCAGCGACGTGGGAAGGCCGCGTGCCGGTGTAACTTTCCCGCAGCGTTACGTGCTACGTATGTACGACGGATTTCCAGCGGGGAATTTTCGTGTCTCCCCCACGATTCGTGGAAACGAAACTGCCACAACGTGCGCGCCCTTCTTCTTCTTCTTCCTCCACCTCCCCCCCACCCCACCCCTTCTCCACCTCGACCTCCTTCTCTCCATCCTCCTCCTGCCAACGGAACAGCAGTCGTTCTGGCAGTCGATGTCGTGCGCCGCAGAATGCGGAATGCACACACAAATGGCACGCGGAGGGTTAATCGCGTGTGCGGCAAGCCAGAAATCGAGACGCACGTGGAAAGAGACTGGCCAGGGCGACAAAGTGTTTTGCAAACGGGGAGCGAAGGCTTCCGAATATGGAGATTGGGTTCCGGCGGTTCGCGCACGTGCCGCCGTGTGCGTTTACGAACGATGCCGAGCCTGGCGCGCGACCGCACGCGATGATAATACCTGGAGGAGAGTCGTTCGTCGTTCGTTCAATGTAATTCTCCGGGGGGGAGGGCAACAGAGGGCGGAACGTACCGGAGTCCTTCAACGAGACGGCACAGCGTGCTTTTAATGGCTCGCCTCGTCGTTTAGTAACCGAGAGCGGGGATGTGATTAGTTTTTTTAAGCACCGATTGCGGGATTAAAATTTAAAGCCCGCAGGAGAGCGAGGGCGCACGCGCCAGACCTCGTTCCGCTCCCGTTCGCGCACCTCCTGTCGGCCTCGATTATCGGATTATTGTTTTACGTTTCGCGCGCGGTCGCCTCGCATTTTACGATAATGATTCTTCTGACGCGCTTTATGATTCGACGGCACGTGTAAGCGGAGAGCGGGCCTGGCCCGAGGGGGTTCGCGTCGGATGCGGAGGTGGGTGGCGGTTGAAGGTATTCAGGTACAGCGGAGGCTGATACGGGATTAAGGTAGGTACGGTGCGCTAATTTATTTACTCGTCAGCCAGGGAAGTACTCTCGAAATGAGCTGCGTGCTCTTCGCCCATTCTACCGACCCCGTCCGATTGGACGGTATTTTAAGATTTGAGGAGTCGATGTCGACCAATCGAGGTTGGCCGCTCATCGCACTATGGATAGGCAAGGCTCGCGAGTCGCGATGCGCAAAAAAAAAAATTTGAAGATTCGGAGAAGCGGAATTGACGGCTCGTTCGGAACAGGCGGCAATTAGCTCCCATCAAACCGAAATGTCACGGACATCTGCGTAAGTCACGTCACGTGTGCCAGGGTAGGTGCAGCGTGCATGTATAAACAGAGCGTTCTGGTAGGCGTGTGTCATGGGCATATCTATATATCTATACGTAGGTCGGAGCGACGTCGATTTTATCCATTAATAAACCATTTCGTGGATGGGCCGGTTAACCGGCAATCTGCGTCCACGTTATACTCCTTCGATGTTTGATACATTACCCAGGTTCGGTATCGCGGATCGTTTTACAGTCGATACTGTCGATTAGACACGAAACGTGGGTGCATCGATCAATTAGTCGACGGCCGGTGGTTATATAAAAGGAAACACCGGTTTCATGCACAGGGAACACGTTGTGTATAAATCCAAACCGTTCGCCTCGCTCCTGCGTAATTAAGGGTTCGAGTGACAGTGACACGATGAAATTAACGAGGCAGTCGCAATGAAGTTTATGGCAGTAATTCGTGTTTCTGGAAGTGACTAACTTTTCTGCCTCGGTCCTCGAGGTACGGCTCGTTAAGTTAGTCCTTCGTGTCAAATGAGCTCAATCCCGGCGGGCGGCCCATTTAGATTCGTCAGAAAAATTCTCTTTTCGCCGAACCTACTTCGGGCGGACATTTCGCCTCGCTCCATTTCGGACGATTATTGAAATAATCCTCATGCCCTGACACTTCGATCCCTGTCAAACACTTCCATCTGCTCCCTCGTATACTGAGCGCTCGCCCGCTGCGTTCGAGTGTAGCGCTGCTACTGGCGGTCCGAAAAACGATGGGATCACATATTTCCCCGTTAACGTTAACTGCATTATCGCTTCCGTTATCCAGCGCGATTAAACGTACCGCTCAGTCGAAATGAAAATAAGACCGAGAGAATCCCTCAACTGCACCGGCAGCGCTCCGCGGGCTCATAAACACACGCGTCACAGTAACGATTTCCTACTTCCGCCGAGCACTTTCCAGTTTAACGAACTTTCGCTAAACGAGAAAATCACGTTTGCGTCGGGTCCGGTCTTCTTTTTCGTCAAAAGGTATGCATGCGCACTCCGCGGCTCCTCGTTCACTCGCATAAATCTCAATTATCGACCGGAAGTCCGTACACATTTGCATCGTCAGGTGAGCACGTCAGATTTCTTTATCGCCGGCGCGCATGCGTTGTCGGCCGTACCTCGCGCAAATGGGATTAATGGCAAGTGCCGGGTCAAAGTTTTTGCGCGCGACCGCACTTTTTGCGCGCGCCGGGCGCGCATTATACGGATACACGAAATAATCTGTCGGTAGTTTTTGAAGACACGTCCGGCCAGCTCGGAAGAGCGCGACTCGAGGGGGTCGGCGAGGGGAGTGGGGGTGGGGGGGGGGGGTCAGGCAAGAATTCCCCTTTGTTTGAAGTCCGTGTGCGCTCGCTTTGGGTCGCGAGCACACGTATGTATGCCCGCGCACGACGTAGAGCGTCCGGGTCCGTTTGGCGTGTAAGAGGATTTTCGTGTACCCACTTGCCGGAAAGCGGAGTGTGTAAACTTTTTAGCTCGGCGCGGCAAGAGGGAAACCCCTTTTTCCTTCCGCGCCAAACAGGAACCTCGAATCTCGAGTTCAATTTTATACGTCGCTGGCTTCGAGCGGCGAGCTGACGTCGATTTCGTCTCGATTAAATCTCGGTCGCGAAGCTGCTCGAGATACACATACACATCGTGACAGACATGAAAATTCGACGACGCTCTCAACCGATGCGAGTCAATTGGCCATCGAACCTGCAATGCCTTCCGCGGACGCTCGAAAGTCACATCGGTCATAATTAGCTTACGCGATACTTACCGGCAACATCGGCCACATCCTTCCTGCGCCGTGTAACTTCATTCGACACGCTCGTCCAATGAAATTTCAGCTCCGCCGCGCGCGTAAGTAGTTTTGCGCTTTAATTGCCATTCCCGGCGAATGGGCGGTCAATCTTCGGAAATAGATTTTTCCGCTTGCGCGTTCCAATCCTGCCCGCGCGTCAGCCAGCCGGAGAGATGAATTCTTAACGACGTCTTCTCGAAAAATTGAACCGCGGCATCCGCGGGATGGTTATGTCAGCAGTCCCGGAGACATGCAGCGTTCAAATATCGATGCAACGTATTACAGGGATCGCATCTATGCATTCCTGCGCGCTCGCCCATTCGTAGAAGGGAAGCGGTTTGTTAATACATGTATACGCCAAATATTGTAGTGTGTTATATATATGCAGATATACATATATATAGATGTATTTTGCACGCAAACAAATGCGCATACATATGCATGACCGCATACGCCGGCCGACATATGTGCCGGTCGCTGCGCAGCGTATGAGTACGTACTTGAAAACGGTGAGTCGCCAAAAAAACGGGAAAAAAGGGGGACGGAGGAAGAAGAATCGCATGCCCCTCCCTACTGTTAGCACAGTGGTGCATACCTATTTGCGACAGTTGGGCCGCTGCCAAGATTGCTGATTCCCCGCGGCTATCGTAGTACCAGTGTTCTACCTCTTTTGCCCGAATACGTAAATCTATTGTGTCGCCTTCCTCTGCCTCCACCCTTCGACGAGAAAGCGTATATACGCGAGCCAAATACTCCGGCGTGTCCCATACCCCGTAGCAGGATTCTCTCTCTTCCTCTATCTATCTGCCTCTCTCTCACTTTCTCTCTCGATCTGTCTGCTAGTCTTTCCTCCTCCACCCCTTCACCCTGTCTCTGTCTCTCTCTCTCTCTCTATCTGTCCCTCTTACCACCTCAGGACGCTCTCTGTTTCTCTCGGTAAGGGCTCGGTGAGCGGAGCGCGTCGTACGTGAAATATTTCAATTTTCCAAAAATCTCCGCCGTCGTCCCCGTCATTCGCCGCCATCGTCGGTCGGCCAATCTACACTTGTCTCGTTCGGATCGGTATCCTCGATGAACGAAACGGAACCGTCGAACGACGCCTAATGAGCACCTACGGGCCAAAAAATGAAAAACAGTGGCAGAGGCCGGAGAGAGATGTGAATGATTGTGTGGATGGTAGCAGGCGAAAGAAAGAGTCGAATGGATTTGTCTTTTCTACGTTGGGAAGTCAATGGGACGGAGAGAGTAAAGTAATGAGGCTGGTGACGAGTCATAATACGAAACGGTGACAAGAATTGCGCGGCTTATGAGCCTCCATTTGAACCAGTTTCGCGGGTAGTTCAGGTTATATGAGTAGCCCGTGAAATTGGCGTTGATCGCGCGCATCATTTGGATTCTGTGTTAACATTTGCGGTATATTACTCCAGAGTTTTAATAAGAGAACGTGAAATTGGAAACGTGAGTAATTTATTATCTAGATTCGAAATTGGTTCATTACAGTTTTCGCTGTAATATTAGCGCATTAGTCAAATCGCTGACATTTATGGTCATTCTGATGTATACTTGAAAATATGATCTTATAATTCGGATATTTCTGAAAATATCACGTATGGTTATTATTAAGAGATGGAGCGGAATAAATTATTTTGAGTTTATTGAACCGTACGACCACACGAAATTAATCTCGTCTTGCTAATATCTATCGGCATATGTACATATTAAAGCAGATAGAAGGAAAATAGACACACTGTATAACGATCCATGATTAGTTTGGTAACATCGGGGACAGTGATCCATGTAAGACAACAAACATCTATGCAAGTCTCATTTTGTACGCGATCTAGTTTATCAAAAATAGCACAAAACCTCAGCAAATTTTATTGAAATTCTGTTTCAACATAGTGACAAGTTATTTGACTGCAGGGCAAGTTTACATAAACTGTAAGTAAAAACGTAGGCTGTGCATTCTACAACGACTCGCATTTATAAAAGCAGTGATATGAATTAATGAATACCACAAGTCAAATGCTATTTTATTCACAAATCGTTTTCTGCATCACCCAACGTTATTACACGAGATTCAGTCTTACATGATTTATTAAATATTTCAAAAAAAAATCCACTCACTCGCCTGCAACATCAATTACGAGGAATTCTGCACACGATTTCTCATTCCATTCTTTTTATTCTCAGCCGCGGTCCGCTTCTTCTCCCGTCTGAATTTTTATTTCATCCTCATCTTTTCATTCACTTTTTACCGTCATCCACATTGATCCTCACCCTGGGTCGTGATTCCCTCAATCTTTTCCATCTTCCCGAGGAGCGTAATTGTAGCTTTGAATCCTGATTGGAAAAAGTGAGGCAAAACGGGTCGCGATTACGTTGCTTTCTCTCTCAATCAGTCGCGCAACTTTTTTCCGGCCCACTTTTTGTCCCTCCGGCACCTTTGCTTTCCGAATCGATGCCCGTAACCGACCAGAGCTGTGCCGCTTCTGAATTATTACTATTATTATTATTATTGTTATTATCGTAATCGTCATTACTGTTCCCCTTTACCGAAGCGAGCGGCGTCGCGCGAAACTTCGGAGGTCGACGTCTGCATTCATTAGCATCTGTCGGGGGAATTTATTGAGTTTGAGGAACAGGCACACGTGCCCAAAACTTCCCGCCCGCTCCGTTTCTTTTCATATTTATATCGGCGGAAAGTAGTTATGACAAGCCGCGTGTCGCGGAGAAACGAGTTTGGGAAATTGATGTTAGGAACCTGTTATCGGCAAATGAATCGGACTTAATTCGTTGGTCGTTTAATCGAACACCCGATGGCAAGTGTTTCCGTACGATTTTACTTTATATGTCGATTACAGCAATTATCGCAAGTGTCAAGAGCCATGTTATGACGGACGAATTCCGCGGTCTCCGCTATTCTTTTCAGCTGTTAAAATTCTGTGATCATATTTCTACATTTATCTTTTTTTAAAATTGTTAAAAATTGCCCCGTCATGGCTATGAGTCTCAAATGTATGATCCTTCTTTACTTTATTAGCGCGACGTTTCCGCCACTATTCTCCTCAATACGATACTCTTCGCCGTCTCGCAAAAACAGACGGGCAAGTAAGTGCTCCTGCTTCCACTGAGCAAATAACGTTTAATTATCCATCAACATTTCGGTGCTTCGGGGGCAAGCACAGGATGCCGGTAATACCGCAGTTGACAGTAAACCCGTCTTCGCCCCGTAACCAATGTTTTTGCCGATGCGGATGGACTAATCGATCGGCGAATATTCAATTAGCGTCCCATATTGCCGAGTGTGACGGACGGATTTATTGTTGATCGTAAAAAAGTCGGCGGCGTCGAGGGCCTTCGTCACCGCGGACTGGCAAATCTCGACATTGTGTCGCGCATCGATCGAATGCGGATGAGGCTTGTAGGTGCTAAAATCCAGAAAGGACTTTCTTACGCTCGCTCCGCCGTCGTTCGCTGCACATCCTTCGGCTTAGGAACCCTTCACCGCATGATGGCAATGAGAAGGGACGCCGTCGAACGCACGGATCGAAGGTAGGTACGAAGGAAAGGCCAAGGAATCCCGATATGAGGCCTGTCACGAAGACCGCTCGTTGAAGATCGTTGCCAGGGTCCTGAGCACATGCGTCCTCCTCGAAGGCAGCGAAGGACGAATGGGGCAGATAAGAGCAGGACGCTGTCAGGGGCTCCGTAACTGACGCCAGCGAGAGACAGTGACGCCGTAGGGTGGAGGGGTGGACACCCTAGGAAAGTAAGGGGATGGAAAGATAGATGTAAACACTGTGGTATGAGCGAGCGGGACGATAGGAGCCACGGACCCCTGTAATTCATAATGTACTAATGATAGAGAGCGGGTGGGTTCATTGATGAATTCACTTCGATGTGGAAGTACGGATCCAGGGGATGGGCGGGGGTGGGTTCCGTTTTTCGAGAAAATGGCGCGTATAGCGCAGCCTCTCCGGCTCTCCGGCAGATGAATGACCTCCGTTGCATTAGAAAAGCCGGGTAACTGAAGCCGGTTGATTAATTAACGTGTAATTAATGAGTGGCTGAATCTAATAAGAAGCTTGCGGTGTAATCACCTGGAAATTTATCATGCACGGGAATAACCGGGACCCTCTGCCTGCCAGCGAGCTGGCTAAAAGTCCAGTCGAATCCTCGCAGGCCCCTATTATTTTGCGTGACACGGCAGGACAAATTAGCTTGTTCGGATGGCCAGCGAACACTAAGAAATGGCCAGCTAGTATTACAATGGCCGTACATTTCATTTCTCTTTCGGCGCCTGTCAGCGCTTCATGTTTGAAATATATATTAAAATACGGCGAATATTTAATTAGGCTCCGTCCTCGTACGGTTTTTCAAAGGTTCGTACTTCATGTCGACCAACTCAGGAATTCTGCACCGTACCTAATAACTCGAATGAGGCTGACTCTTCTAACGATTTTCCGGTTAGGTATGGCGTGGTAGGGAAAGTATATCTATCAGTAACGATTTTTCGCTTTAGTAAAAAATATGTTTGTTACGGTATAAAATCTGACTTACCCGCACAATCTCCTGCCGTAGTTGAATGTGCACGCAAATTCAATAAACATGAGACTCATTTTCCAAACGGTATTTGATTAAACTTTGACGTATACCATTTCTTCATTATAGAGATTCGTTAAGCGAAATTGCTATAATGTTTCCCGGTTCGGAATACGAAGCCATTAAGAGTCCGCGGTGAGCATAACAAGCGCGATTAAAGTAAAAATGGACGAGTAAAGCATCGGCTACGTTCCAACACTTGACCGGTCAGATTTGCACGGTACGCATACGTTTTGCGGTTGGCAGCGTTGTCCGGCGGAATGAACGAGAGGATTGTAATGGTGCATAAGCTAGCTCATTGGGCTCAAATACGCAATTCGACCCGAACACGATTTCGGTCGGGCAGAGAGCGCCGGCTGCGTTTATCTTGGGAAACGTACTCGTTGAAAGCCCGCGGAGGACAAATTAGCCAGGTAGACTTCCGAGATTTCCGAAACTCTCGAAACTCACAGGCTCGAGACACATGGACCCATTCGTTTTGGACTTAGGAAAACGCCGTGCATCCAAAGTTCCGTGGCCGTCGTGAAACGTTCTTTGAGACCTTCCCCGCTTGTTACACCTATCCTCATCTCACCCCCTGATGAATGGGTCTCGTTGGGAGACCCCGAACGATCCCCTCGTAAACAGAATTTGCATTCTAATATGTTAACTAAACTCTGAAGGCACTTCACCGCGAGATTGCATGAGTTACGATCGTTTTAGGCAGACGTTCGGTAATAATGATTATGGAAAGTGGTATTGCGAAAATAATGCCGACTAACAAGCTGCAAATGTCTTACAATCGTCTTCACATACACGTATACTATGTCAGTGACACGGGAAATGTCAAAGAACATTTGTACGATACGAAAGAAATTATCAATGAAGATATACATTCAGCGAGTTGGTCGCATTGAAAAATGCAAACTAAGCTAGCGATCCTTGAGAAAGTCAAGCTGATGCAGATCTTTATGGACAGTGGTATTACAAAAGTATCATGAGCAATCGTGCTTTGAATTGTTCATCGCGACAGTAGGAACAAGATTCTCCTTTCGCAGAGAGAAAAGCGAACGATAAAGGTATTCAAACTTTCAATGGCCGTGGCACCGTAAAAACGCAAAGTGAGGGAACGATACTTGAGAGAATTGAACTGATACATTCCGCCCCTTGAAGCGCGTTCTCCCGTCAATACATGCAAGATCGCCTGAAAGAGACCTTTATGTAGATACCGATCGCAGTCGAAGGCAAATTCCCCTTACTTACGATAATGGTCAAAGTATTTAGCTCTCCACCTCGGATGGGGGTAGGCAAAGAAACACGGGGAACAGATTGAAGGAGCCACCAAAGCAGAAGCGACTTATCGCCGAAAGATGCGATCACTTCGCGAGGCCGAATCGTACTCAAAGATGCATCTCAATCCGATCTAGCGGGAATCTTCGGTACACTTTCCATGATTAAATCGCCCGCCCTTTACAATTCGGTAACGAAACCGTCGGCGTCCGACATTTCCTTAGGAATCGTTAGCTTCATTGTCGAAAGATCGATTCCTGCATCATCCGGTCAAAGAACAACGTACGTCGCAATTCTGCTCGCCAACCGCCAGTCTTCCATACTTCTTTCAGCCAAAATCTGTAACGTTAGGTGTTCTAACGCCCCAAAAGCAGGATGAAAGACGTTCGCAGTAGGTGGGTGGTCTTAAGCTCCACCTGAATCTTGAGAGGTGGCTAGGTGGGACGCAGGAGGGGAGTACGAGGTTAGAAGGAGAGATGGAAGAGAGACGGGAGAGAGACGGGAGAGACTGAGGAGGAAAGGTTCGACTCGTCGGGGGGCTAGCTAGGGCTTAGTAGTATGAGGAGGAGGAGGTGGTGGAGAAGGAGGAGGGTACGGGGGAGGGGGTGGCGGAGGCTGTGGCGGAGGAGAGGGTGGGGAATACAAGGAGATCCAACGTGGATATCGTGAAAGCTCCGGCGAAACTCGAAACTCCTCGCGCTCCTTATTTCTTTTCGTCCCACTCGTACGTGGGCTGCATTCGAGTCAGCCGATATTCCCTTACTTCCAGATCCCCGATTCCCTCATATTTATCTCGTTAGGGACGTCCTGCGTGCAGGTGTGAGACACACGGTCTCGCGCGGGACTCCGACAAAATCAGTTTTCAATTGGTCGCTATCAGGGCTCGCTTTACGTTTATCGCTCCCTCAGGGACATTATCGTTCGCGAATTTTCCTTGTTTGTCCGTCTGGCGTGTAGCGCCCGTAATGACGTTATTACCGTATGTTCCTTTTTCGTCGGTTCGTTCCCCTTGTTTTGCCTCGCGCTCATTTACGTGCCCGCAAAGTCCGCGTACCTTCGATCCGCCCCGGCCGCACACCACGCGATGCGTATCAATGCCAATTTAGCCTTTATTAATAAACAGTTTTTTTCATACCTGATACGCTTTCGCCGGCTGCATCGGTGGCAACGATACGCGGATTCATTTCATTAGTCTCGCCGCGGATTAATCGTTGAGAAACGTATTTCAGTAAATTAAGATAAACCGATTTGCCGTTACTGTACATTCGGAGCAAATGTTTATTACATTACGGGCGGTTATTTATTGACGTCGGAGGATATTGATAAGTACGGACTCGACGTTGATTGAGTGGTTTTTCAAAATGAACAATCTGTAATTCATATTGACTAATGGACCGCGCCGGCGTGCGAGGCAGGAATAATTTTTTTACGATCCTTCAATCGCGAGTGAGCCGCTTTATGTGACGGTCGCTAACGAAATTTTGAAAATTGCTGGGAAAAAGCGACCGCTTGCGCGCTGGCAACGCTATTCTTTATATTACGTTTGAGACAAACGCGGGCTCTACATTACGAGCGAGCCATTTAAGAGGTAACCCATGACCTGGGTTCAGGCAAGAAAACCGGAATGCAAACTCGTCCTATTTGTCTCAACTCAACTTAAACGTAAAACTTTTGTGGAGTATCCTAGTTTCCCTGCGTGGAAATAAATCACTACCGCCGCCAAGTACCCTGGGAGGATTGTGGATATTTCATTTTGTTCCTGTTCTTCGGTCGGATTCTGCGTACGTATCGTTCTGCAAATAGATTCGGTAATGAACATAAAGACCGACCATCATGTTACATTCAAGTGACAAACATAAAAATGCACGTCCCCGAGCATTTCCATTTCATTGCAACGATGAACATAATTGCATGCGCAGAAAAGAGTAACGCCCCCTTTATTTCTTAATATTTTATTACCTTCTCTCAGAACAGTAGATAAAATGAAATGTATGAAATTAGCTCCCTGCGTGATCGAAACAAACGCAAGGCAGCACATCGAGAGGCCGGACCGCTCGCCATGCAGTTCGCAGGGAAATGCAGCGGTTCGAGTGGCTAAGTCTGCGAAACGATCGCAGGCCAGTAACTTCGCGTTCTGTTGGAAAGACGATCCCAGCAAATCTCCCAACGATGCCTGACGATGCCTGACGATGCCTGACAATGCCCGACATGACGATCCTTAATACAGAATCGTCGGAGACCTCGTTGGTGCCGATCGATGAGGGGTGAGTCGGTAAAGGTGGGGTGGAGGGAGGGGGGTGCAGAAGGGGCGGATACGCGATAACAATGCAAGCGAGGAAACCAATATCGAGTCGACCCAAACCAGCTGCGGATTGATGAGCTCGCGGTCCATGGTGTAAACGTAGTCATCGAGAAGCTCGGCCGCGGTATTGGAGATCTGATTGATCCCGATGTACGCCGGGATAGGGACAGTATTGTGCCACTGGTGCTAATTCCCATTAGTGGATGCACCTCGTATGCACCCTGACCAGTGCGGTAGCATGGGCCATCTGCAGCTGTACACCGCCGCTGGGCTGCCGAAGCTTGTCCATACATTCGTTACCGTCGGGTCGTCTTACTATAATCAAGATAGCTCCCCCGAGTCACGGGCTAGGCGTTCCTTCTTTGATCTATATAGGGGCGTCGCGGGTCTCGTTGCCCGGCGATAGCTGAACCGATTACCTGGCCAATTCGCAGTTACGAACCGCTCTTCGTCCAGAAATTTAGATCAGGCTCAAGGCAATCTATGACATGTCGTAGAAATATGCGTTTTTCGTGTAATCGTTATCTCATGCGAGATTTGTCGTACGAGTACTGGGCTTCAAAAATATATACGGACATTTAAACTGATGTGGAGAGTAGAAATAATTTGTAGTCACGTGAAGGGAGAATGAGGATAGAAAGAACGGTATCGTGAAAAGAGTTTGCTTTGACGATATTCTGGTTTCCTGTTACTTTGCTCTATGGTGTTTCGGGTCAAACAGAATTGGATCGAATTTACGAGGACATGTCCGGATATAACTGGATGTAGGTCTGGTAAGTCGATGTAACCGGATACATTTGGATGTCGTATAAGATGTGATGAAATCGAATATACCCGAATGTTTCCAGGTAAGGCTTTCGATTAAAATGATTATATTTGAATGTATTAGGTTATAACCAAATGCAGTTGGATGTATCCTAGAGTTATTTATATTGTAATATTAGTTATATAGGAGAAGTATAAATTTTTGAATAAATACATTCTACACTGTGGTTTCGATACAATGTAGTTGGAAAGCGAATTGTTCAATACTGCAATCGTCAACATCCGGCGGTATGTTACAATACTTCTCTTTTTATTTGTTATTTTCTATCTGGTAAATTCGTTGCAATTGGGAAAAAAGCGGACCCTTTATTTTTTACGGTTCACAATATATTTCAAAAGTACTAAATCGATTTTAGCCTCTTGCCTTCTTTCTCTTGTTAGAGCACTTGCTGCGATCTTAACGTGTCCACTTCTGAGTTCTCGAGCCATTGAAGAGCTTCTTGTTTGCTTGTTATAATCTTGAAACGTGATATTGCATTCTTCATAATGTTCATTCTTTCGTCATTTAAGGGTAAAAATGGAAACTAATTGCAGCTGCAATTAAAATGCTCAATACAAAAATGTTCGAACAAATATCTGCCGGAAAAGTCGTTTATATAAAATACAAATATGATTAATTAAGTACAGTTATACAATTACTATTGTAACCTCCAGAAAAATTCCTTTATTTAAAGATATCAATATGCAACAAATCAACCAACAATCTGTAATAATGGATCATCACACAAACAGTACAATTTTTACTTACCCCAGTACTATTCACGAAGCACAGCCACTAACATCGCCGGAAAATCCGTCTTACGAACTCCTTGAAAAAAATGAAAGAAAATGAAAACAAATGGCGTACTGCTGCCGAACAAAAGACATGAGATTCCGTCTTGGGGGCGAATTAGACATCGCAAGGACCCTGATTGCGATCGTGTGTTCTCCCGGCTCACGCATGACTAGGACCTGCATCGGTGTAATTGAGTGGGCGGATTTCCGATTTGCATTACCGCCGAAGATGTTACTGCGCCCCGGGGTTACTAATGGCATGGACACACGTAGATGGCCCGCTCTGTCTACCGAATAGCGCTGATGTAGCTGGCCGCGTTGTGCTTGGTTAGAGTTCTACCGCCGTTCGGGCAGGTACATACCTGGACGGGCGTTCCTTGGGTGGAAGCCGACGTCGAGGATCGTCGGCCGGGACTCTCGGAGTGGAGTGCTGCCGGGAGTGCGGTAGGGAGTGCTGGAGGGTGTGGTAGGGGTGTCGGATGGTGTAAGAGGGGTGGTGGGCGGTGGGAAGGGGGTCAGGGGTCGCAACCGCAGCCCGTGAGTGATATACCCCCAATATCCACACTTTACCCTAAGATCTCACTAAATCTCTCCCTTGCTTGCCTACCCGTCTCCCCGACGCATCCATATAAGCCTGCATACACAGTGCTCCTCAGTTTATGGGACCTAATATTTCCGGGTTCCACGCCGAGTCTCGAGCATTCGACGATGACGAGTTCGATGCGACTCATCTTGCTTTCTTGCCTTATTTGCCTGCGGTGATTTTTGTGATAATCAGACCTTTTGAGATTCGCAGATTTTCTGGTGCAGTGTATGACGAGTAAGTTACGTGGCTTTCGATTATGTAACGGTGTTTGTTGATGATGATTTTTAGTGTGCTGTGATTGTGTAAGACCAGTGAATTGCGGATTATTCCACTGTTTCGCGTTTGGAAGAAACATAGGAAGCTGTGTGGAAGTGTTCTTGCTTGTCGGTCGTGTTATAATATAATGTTCATGTGCTCGTACCGCGGACGGAAGGCAGCGCGCGTTAAATTAATATAACATGTATTCTCGGTAGGCCGAGAGGCGGCTAAGCGGAGAAATGCGTCAGAAAATAAAAATAAAGTGCCCAGGACGATATGGCGCGCACTCGCACCCTGTATAACTTTGTTTTTCTGTTTGGGCTGCCCCTTTGCGGCAGCTGTTGCCAGCTGTCGAAGATCGCGAAAGAAGGTAGTGGAAACGTTCTGCCGGAAACGTGAACGGAATCCCGAATCGGCACAATATCGCATGCGATCCGCGATTTTTTTCCCCCTGGAACACGTTGACACTCGGCAAATTATAAAAACGAAATATGCATTCGCCGATCAGCGTGCGCCGCAAATGGGGGTCGACGAAAAGGGGGACAAATTGCAGGACGATAACTTGAGAGCATTACGGAAAATACTGTAGCGCTAAGTTAATGTGATGCTACTCCCTGCAGCAATCTTGTTTCAGGAGGTATTTAAACTGTCACGTTGCAGCGTGCGAGGCGGCATATGCATATGCACGCGTTATAATTCAGTAAAGGGGCATTAACTGCTTAAGCGCGAGGATTTAACGTTCTTCGTTGCAGTTTTGCTCTTCCGTCTCCCGTACGTATCCAATAACTACTAATCCATCGTCCCAAGTCTGAGCTATCTTCCGGCCAAAAATCTCTCGAGGCCCGAAACTCTACCTGTGCATCGTAGCCTGCGTCCTCTGTCATCTATCGATTACCGATTGGCACTTTCGTCCTCTCACGATCTTCGACCTTCGATTCTCGAGCAGCGAGCGGAGGTTAAGGCGGGTTCGACGCGAGCGCAGAAAATTGCCGGCTGCCGAAGCGGCTTCATATGCGTTCCTTTAAGCAACAGGCGTTTTAACTGGCAGTCAAGTGGGAATCCATTCAAGAGCCGGCAGAGCTGAATGAAGTGCGCTCGAGCCGTAGTGGGAGACTAGCTTTCGGTACACCGGGGACGTAAATGGCCGTGGTAGCTCGACACGTTCAAAATCCAGGTCTGTCGAAGCTGGCCCTGCACCGTCGCTCTGCGCCACTCTCTCATGATTTCGTTCCTCCGGCTCCCGCCTACTCCTCCCTTCCTACATTCCCAGCCTCTCCCTCCCCTCACCCCCTCCCCCTCCACAGGCCCCCATTTCCGCCACCTCTCCCCGCTCTGTCCACACTCTTCTGGTCGGCCACTGTTCTACGCACTCGCGCACCCCTGCCGATTTTACATCGCCAATGGACGAACGTGTCGCGGCACGACGCGGCCGTTAATGGATGTAAATTCTGCACTTTCATTTGCATTCGGTAATGGAATTACCGATTATTTTAAAGGGGGGACTGAGAGGCCTACGAGCGGCCGCGAAGCATCGTGCGCGCCATACGTACCTTTGCCCCGGTCATGCTCCCGCGAATTTTGCGCCAAATTGTTCGGCGCCCGACCGACGAGACAACGGGAGCGCGTCATTTCCGTTACGGTAATTCATTTGCACCATCGACGGGACGCTGACATTAGTTTTCGCCGCCGGATGACGGCCCACATTCGACGATAATCAACGGCTGAATGCGGGGCAAGGTCGCTGCGGCTGCTCAAGATTATGCCTTACGAATATTAATCATCGCCGAGAAAGCTGCTCGTCTACGTTGTATAATTGACAATGAACTACGGCGTCGGCATTAACCGACGGAGTCTCACGTTGCCCATGATTTACGCTTATCTGTCTCGAACATTCAAGAGTATTTAGTCGTCGGCGACCTGTGATTACGGGCAGTCAAACACCGCCCGGAAGAGAGGGTAAATGAGAGGGAGAACGGGGATGAATAAGCAGAGAAAAGTAGACAAAGGCGAGAAAGAGGGAGGGAAGGAGGCTGGGTAAGCAGGCAAGTGCGAAGGGGTGTGGGGGGGGGGTGAGTCGGAGCAGAAAGAGAGCAATGTGACACAAGGCGTGGCGGCAGTTGTAGAAAGTTTTAACGCAAGCGGCGTGATCTTGCAAATAGCCGTCGTAAATCAATAGTAAAGGGCGTCGGAGCGTCGATGGAGGGGGTTGTTTCCAGAATGGGGTAGGGAGCGGTATGAAGAGGGGCCGGCGCGGAGGGGTAGCAGAAGGGGGGGGGGGGGAGGGTGGCGGCATCAGACTCCGAGGAGGGGTAACGAGAAATTGAAGGAGCCCGTCGTAAATGGATGTTCGCGATTACGAGAAAAATCGTATATAAATGGCGCGACGCGGCCGATGGTGTGAGAAACAGAGCGAAGGATGAAGTTTTATCTGTCGGACTCGCTGAAACGTCTGAGCGGCGACGGAGGAAAAGACGGGAGTCCGGGGGTGGGGCGGGGCCGATTGAAGGGAGGTGGAAGAGAATGGCGTGGAATGAGAGGAATCGAATGGTAAACGCGAACAACGGAAGTCGCGGAATGACAGATGGATATCAGAGGGGATGAGGATGAGCGAGTCGGAAGGAGAATTTGCCCGTATGACGATGCACGTTTATCGGCGGGGAAATATTTCAAATTAAATATCGATTACTCTTAAGTCCGGACTGGCTGGATGCGATCTAGTCGTTTAATGTCGAGCAGCGGGGGAGAGCGAGCAAGAGTATGCACCCCCGCTGACAAAACGATGTACTCGCTTGTAAAAACCTAATGCCTGCCCACCCCACGGGCCTTCGCCGCCTTTGCCATTTATCATGCAACATCAACACGCGTTGCATGCGCCACGCTACGGGGTTAGGTTACATTAACGCCTCGCTGTCGTTCGCCGGAAGAGGAACGATCGAAATCAGACAAATAGCTTTGTTCGGCGCTGCAGGTCAGAGTTCACGTTCCCTTTAAATTGCAGGAAATGTAATCGCGTTCCAGCTTTCCATCGTCCACCCGACGCATTCCCCAATTATTGAAAAAACATTCGGACGCGATTCTTTTGACGCGTTTTGCGTGGCCCCGTAGTGACCGTACGAGTTGCGCTCGATGCAGGCCATAAATTAGATTTGATCGTGGAACGAGAACAATGGTTCTTACTGTAGTCGTTTCGCGTCCCGCTTTTAACTTATCTGCATTCGGTATCCTCTTTCTCCCGCATCCCTTGTCACCGAGCAATTTTCCGCGCGCCCAGTATGTGGCACATATCCGAAAAGGGAGTTTGGACCCGGAGATAGATATTCGTTGTTCTTGCTGTCGATAAATCACACGCGTCAACCAATCAGAATCAGGGGTCCTGTAAATATGGTGGACCGAATCCAGGAGCGTGAAACGAACTGCGTCCGATGCGGCATGCTGTTGCGGAAACAAACTTTCCTGATAGAAACGGCATTACCTATGTACACCGGAGGCGCGCATTGTCCCCAAAAAGGGAAAGTGCGCTTCCAAGTAGCGTGCGCGGCCCGTTGAAATTAAACATAAAGTAGGTCCTGAGCGGACACGCGGCGAAACGGCGGGAGCTTATTAAAAAACT
This sequence comes from Anoplius nigerrimus, assembly GCA_914767735.1. Classification (NCBI taxonomy): domain Eukaryota; kingdom Metazoa; phylum Arthropoda; class Insecta; order Hymenoptera; family Pompilidae; genus Anoplius; species Anoplius nigerrimus. The sequence goes on from OU612078.1 coordinate 15,215,919, forward strand.
TTATATTGCAGGCGTGCGGCACGCTTGCATTCGGAAAATGTTATCAGCCTGACGGTTGTCCATCGGAACACATTCTTTCTCGTTCCGACGCGAAGTATCCGCGAGTGATGAAGTGCTCGACCGGCCGTCCGGACGTACGTTAAACGCAACTTCCGCGCTGCGAAAGTGAATATTCCTCATCAATGACTGCGAACATGCTTGTGCAATAGCAATCGGTGCGCGCGAAGCAACACGCTGGCCGCTTGTTTATCAGTAGGAGGGCCAATTAGGTACCGGTGTACGTAGCGATTCACAATATACGTTGCTCTTGTTAGTCCAGACCATACATGCGGCAGCGTGTAGCCCCTGACATATATATCCGTATAATATGATCGTATATGAGACAACAGGTCCCGATTCAACGAGCCGACTACTCGGTTCCGAACGAAAATGACGCTGTTGACGCGTCATGCTTTCCTACTTCTACATACGCGAGCGAGCAAAGTCTACTGATTTATTAGCCCCGCGAACCTTGTAACGATGCCGCCTGCTAATTACCTCCGAATTCACTACTTCCGACGTTTATCTTTCCCCTCTGTTTCGCAGCGCCAATTTATACATAGAGCGTCGCTCTTTCTCGCACTGCCACGGTTACCGCTCCAGCGCGCGCTGTTTAAAAGCATAATTAATTAACGACCGCAATCGTCGGCGGTGGGGGAAAAAGTGTGTTTGGCCAGAATATTGCGACTCGTCCCACGGGCGTAGACGACGGGTGGAAATTACCGGGAGACAGAAAAGGATTTCTCCGTTGTAGCGAAGTGCGAGCCCGGTAATACTTTCAGTATCGATGCTTATCGCCGGCGAGGGGCAGAGAATATCGGACTCGGGGCGTACGTCGCATGGGAGTGGAATGAGCGTAGGTCAAAACGATCGAGATACAGACCTCGTGCGTATCTGCTCCGGCGGCCTTTACCGATGCCATGGCAATTCGATCACGATAATCAGGGATTACCTCTGCGAGGTCGGCGCAAGAGGGGTGCGAGCATGGTTTCAACCCCATAGACATGGAAACGTAAAAACCCCGACACTCGTCCACCCCTCTACCCCCCCCCCCCCCCCCCCCACCCCCATGACGGATCAGAGGGCGGAATAACCTTTTTGCAATCCTCTCCGGTGACCGGTCTTGCCTGCCTCAGTGGCTGATCGTAGCGACGGTACGAAAAGCAGAGGCGGTAAGGGAGGGTAACACGTACACGCACGGCGACACGCTCGCTCTTGGCGGTGTGCGTGAGCGACGAGTACGTCGAAGGTAAAAGAGAGGGAATCTGAGAGAGTGACGCGACCATACGGTGTCACCGATAAAAACTGATATACCCCCGACACCGAGCGAGGGGGCTAACGAATCAAAGAAAACTCCGTTGAGAGTAGAAAAAGCGATTTGCCAGTTTCGAACGGTAAAAAGAATTCTCCTTCCGAGCGCTCGCGATTGATGAAAAAGTTGACTCCGAGAATTCACGGAGTTTGCTCCGGCCCTGCGCCCTGATGCAAAAGTAATACGCGCGCAGGCGTGTAGGGGCGCGACGAAGGACACAGTTGATTAGTACGGTGACAAGAAGACGGATAACGATTTTCCCTCGTGCAATGTATTTTCGGAAGCGGGAGAAGTTCAGCCATATGCCGGCAACGATAAAAACCGATATGCCTTCGAGTAGGAACAGGAGGGGGCGGCCGTCCGTATGTAAGACCGATCTTCGGATCAAAAAAACCTATTGCCTGGGTAAGTAAGAAAAACGCCCTGTTAGCGCGGGAACATCTGAGATCGGGATAATAAAATCAGCCCGGAATAGAAGGGTCACCTGAGACAGACAGCGGGAAGGAAAGAGATGGAGGGCGATAACACTTAATATTATTTTCGGTAATCCGGAGCTCCGTTCTGCATACGATGATCCTGTGATCCTAGAATTCTCGCGGTAAAAATACACCGAATAAAATATTTTGCACGTAAAGCAACGTTACCGAGAAAAATAACGCTTGAAGAATTAAAAGGTAAACATGATACTGGACGAGGTCTGCATAATAATTTTCAATAGTTTAAAGAGCACAGCTGTGCACGTTGCGACGAAGTCAACATTTAAAACAACCGGTAATAAAATACATCTTACGAACAAATAGGCTTGTCCATATATGCCGTTCTTCGTTAACGAATTCATAATGTAAAGAAAACCAGAGACGGTGTTCAACGATTCGAGCTTCGACTTTCAGTCGGTCTGCAGTTTTACGCCTAGAAAAGTTTCAAAAATGATTATCTCCGTAAAAAGAATTTCATACGCAAAGCTTTATTTAACGTATCCGTAACTTATTTTAACATGGGAATTATATGCAGCGGTACCGCGATTGTCGAGCTCATCCGTAGAGTAGGACTTCCATGCAAGGGATGAAATATCGGGATATCCGACGACCGTCCCCGTTTGTCTTTAAACGGTAACGCAGATAACAAAATAAAAGCCGGTATAAAGCCGGAGGTCGAACTAGGCACTCGCGGCAGTGCAAGGAGGTACAGCAAATAATCCCTTGGACGATTGGCGCGTGCGTCCGCTCATGGTCGACCGTTCAGCGGAAAAGGCTGCTCCGCTTAATAGAAATTTAATTGATCCTTCGGCTATACGCGGTCGGGCGTAATGCAAATTGAAGTGTTCGGGTGAATGAATCTGCGAGAGGGACAAAGACCTCGGGCAGAGAGAAAGAGACCCAGAGAGAGAGAGAGAGAGAGAGCGAGAGGGAGAGAACAGACCGTAGGAACTGGCTAGCAGGAGGGTTCGGTCGAAAAGAGCAGGAACGAAAGACGGAGAAGGACGAGGAATAACCGAAGGAGAGAAAGGGGCTGCCTAGACAAAGAGTGGGAGAAAGAGAGTGCGAGCTGGTGGGGGGGAAATCGTAGAACGAAGCGAAAGGGATACGGGGAAAGGGCAAGCGAGATTGAGAACGCGGGAGGAGAGGGACGGAGCTGCACGGGGGAGGATGTATGCAAAGAGAGAGGGCACGACACTGGTTCCATGAGGGACGGAGTTTCGATGCACGCGTGTGGACACGGGGACAACAGCAAACAGCACTCTTGTCCCACGCGGCTCAGTTCTCCGCTACAACTGCACTTCCGCTCTCCTCCTTCCGAACTCTGCTCCTCTCGTGCCCTCCTCGTCCTGGCCGTGCAGTCCTCTTGCTCACTCTTTCCCATTCTCCCTTATCCCCATCAGCCGCAGGAGCAGCAGCAGCAGCACCATCAACTCACGTACGTACAGTGCCTTGTGTCCTCCGCTCTCCAACGCCGGGAGCTTCCTCTCGCTTCCTGTGCCCTTCCTTCGTTCCCTCTCCCCTCGGAACTGTCTTCCTTCCCCCTCACCGTGCCCTCTACCTACACCGGGTAGGTACCGTTAATCCTCTCTGTGCCGACGGGATCACATAGTAGCAGTCCCACGACGCGATGCACGCCGTTGCCCGTAGGATGCATCGAGCTGGCAGCATCACTATCGTCCCGCCGCTGCTCATGGCCTCGGAGTTGAGCGACGACGGGAGCGGCGTCGGCCTCGGCGTCACTGACGCTAGTCGCCGCCGCCGCAGCCGCCGCCGATGCCGCCGTCGTCCTCGGCGACGCCGGCAATGACGACGGTTTATGGCCGCATAAACCGGCGACCTCCCCGTCGAGCACGAAATGCCCTGCTCGATTGCTTACCATTCAGCGTTTCGACCTTTTCGCTCCGAAGTCGGACTCGGATGAGTGGGCGTGTGCATTGACTTCCGGACGCACCGGCGTCCGGTCACGAATGGCGAGCGTTTCATACGATGAACGTCCGTCAAAGTTCCCGCTAGATAAATGTTTAGTTCCGAAACAGTTTGCATGACGGCGGCTTTGTCGGCCGATCTCGGCCAACGCCGGAGCGTTCACTCTCTTTCTCTCTCTCTCTCTCTCTCCCTCTCTCGCTCGGTCACTCACTCTCGCATGGATTGAGTATCGAAGGAAGTTTTACGGGAAATTGTTTTACGAGCGCCAGATGAATTTTCGGCCGAGGTAAGAATTGGCTCGCGCCCGCCGAATGAAACGAATAAATCAATTGCGCCCGGATTTATTGAGTTAGGCGGACTTTGACGTACCGCTGCCGAGTTGCCTCAGGTTTATCACTGGTTCGCGTAGCTGCGTGCCACTTTATTTTTCGCGCTGCAACAGCCGCGCGGATATGACGCCCGCACACTCATAGACAAACGGTCTCTCTCCACGCTAGTTCGCGTGAAGGATTAGTGAGAAGTACATCATATATTTCCGACGCGGTACCGCCCCCCCGAGGGTAATGAAAATCGAGATACGACGGAAGATCTCGCAGGAGATAAAACGATACGGGCAGTGCCGGACGAGAATTCAACAAAGGCGGCCCTATCTTTGTCGAATAAGGGCGCACAATACTCCTGACTATGACGTCTACCTGGAGCTTCTCCGCTATGCATGTGCATCGAAAGCGGACTCGGAGTGGCAACTCTTGAGAGGAGGGTCGGCAGAGGTAAGGGGAGGAGAGGAGAGAGGAGAGGACTGGCCAAAGCAACTGTCCTGAAGAGACGGTACCCGAAGGAACATCACGTCCCGTTGCGCCTGTAACTGCGACACGTAGTGACGCTGTAAGTGTGCATCGTGACGCTGCACTTTTTCGAAAAGGCCCTCTCGCACCATAACGAGCCCTGCCTATGGAAAATATCCAGCGACAAAGATAAATGAGCTTAACGTTATTTTAAACGTCGCTGAGAATATAAAAAGCGCAACAGGCTAAGGAAAATACTTCATCGCCGCGTGCGTGTAACCGTAGTTATCGATAGTGTAAAGAGCGTAACGGGGCTAAAGAAAATACTTCGTCGCATGAATAGTTTTAAGCGGGTAAAAAAGCTTCGCAGTTTGAAATGCACTTTGAAGAAGAGTGCGGATCGACGATTAGCGTGGCCGACAACGATTCTTTCGCTCTGCGCAAGGTAGTGTGCAGCGGACGCGAATACTTTCGTAAGGGAATATTACGTGCGAAACTTAGGGTAAAATATTGATGCTCCACATTTGTTCGGCCACCTCCGGCATAAATCGTCCTTTTAAAAGAGAATCAAGAGATCGCAGTACAGAATCATTTTTGCGACTATGTGCACCTGCGGAAGGAACATTTCATGCCATCTAACTCGTAAGATAACTCCGAACAAGTTTTTGATAAATTGCAGGCGTCACGGCACGTACGAGGCGTCGCCTATTAGTTATGGCGTTTCCCACCAGAATGAGTCTTCGTCTTTTCGTGAAAACACGTGCTGGCTACGCAATCGGCGATAAAGGGTGTGACGAACGTGTCGACGCTCTCAACGGAAAGCGTTCTTACACACGCTTCCCTGCCCCGAAAGCCGAGCGAATTTCTCTCGAATCGTTCGGCTCGCATCGAAGCAAAAATAACTTCGCCGACGCCAAAGTGTCGAAATTTGTCAATACGCACCGACAGCGAAATATTTCCGAACACGCATTGCCGGTAAACGAGAATTTATCGTTAATTCAATAACTGGTATTGCGCTGCTTGTAACGAAAGTGTCAATGCCGTGGCGCGACGACGTTAAATCAGTGCCAGCTCGAAGTTTTAACGAAATTTTATATGGCTCTCGTTGGAAAATTGGAAAGCTGCAAATTTTACCGAATTTTATTAAACCGCTACTCCGCGCTATATGAAATGTCCATTAATGTAATCGGTTTAAAAATTATCACCCGTCCCCGTCTGCGCGTTACGTGTATGAGTGTCAATGAGACGCCAAATTCGCGCGAATGCCGTAGTTTCTGGCTGAAAGCCTGCAACACATTTGCACTCCCCCCCCCCCCCCCCTCTCATTCTCGTAAATGCCGAGGAACCTGTGCTCGCGCGAGCCCGCGCATTCGATTTTTCAGCCGGCAGTGTTTTATGCAGTGGCGCGCGCGCGCGCGGGCGTCCGTCCACGTCTGTGTTAGGACTCTTAAAGCGGCCGATCGTTGTACATGAATGGCGAATTTAATGGAAACACGCCGCCGTTAATCAGCTACAGCGCGCTCCATAAGTCTTCCGCTTACCGCGAGTGAATCCGAGGAATCGATGCAGTTAGTTCGAACGCACTTTCGAACGTAACTCTTTGCCATCGATCGCGGTCGGCGGTTTAACTCGATTGCCGTCTCGCCGGGAAGAGGACCGAGAGTCTGCAAAACGGATTCCTACGCAGTGCCTACCACCCTTCTTCCTTTTTTTTCCCCCCAACGATCGTTACGCCCCTCCAGCCGCGAGTGCGGGCAGAGGGAAATGCGCCGGATGACACGAAGTCGCCGTAAGAAGAGTCGTGAGATGAGGAGGGGGCGTAGGAGGGGGGAGGGGGAGAAAAAGAGGGCGGTGCGCGGCTTGAATGGTCTCGCGGGGGCGTATGCACCAGGTGCGCCAAGATTTCACGCGGTGCTCGTTGGTATCACCTGGTCCAACGTCTTGAAGCGCGATGGTATAGCGGCAATTTAACTTTGTACCTGACTTACGTGCGCGGTGCATATAAATGACGTTCGGAGCCCGAGCGAAATGTATCAGTGTGGGGAAGTAGGCGGAAAAGGGGGAAAGATGAGGCTACTCGCGCCGAGGAGTGAAAGACAACGCTCAGCTTGTTCACCGATGGGGAGGGGATGAGGGGGAGATGGGCGAATGGATGTGGCGCGAAAGCGACCTTAAAACCGTTCGCAGAACAATGCAGCACGTCAAGTCAGGCAGAACCGCGGCCATTGCGCTCTATATGTGTCTTCTTCGCTCGAGGGAAACTTATTCTTCCCTTTCCCTTCGACCTCCCCCCTCGCCCCGCCAATACACCGAATATCTCGCTCGTTCACTCTACTTTAGTCTCAGCTTGTATCTCACCTACACACTCGATACACCCTCCGCGTTCCCCGTACTCGCGTTCCTCGCCGTGCAATGCAATTTCAAATTAATTATGCATCGAGCTACCCGTTGGTAGGCAGGCGTCGAGTAATACCCCGGCAGTTCACGCCTCCGTGGCCGAAAGAGGCAGCTAATAAACCGGCATCAATTAGCCGACACGCTATACCCCCGACTCGTACACGGTGTCTGCGGTATCCTGAATTAGGCCTGTTTTGAGCGGCCGACGTTGGCACGGTATGCAAGTCTGCACGCAGCTCCGATGTTGCCGGGCTCTCCCGTGATCGACGCGAATCACAGATCGATTTTGACGCCCATTCTACGAAAATCGGCGTCGATCCGGTGACAGCTCATCCATTACCGTGCGAACCGCGTAATATTGCCACCTCTAGTGGTCTGAATTAAAGCCGGAGAGGGTGCGGTAGTCCTCTGTCTCCTATTTTCATTGATTCTTCCTCTGCCTGACAATATTCTCTCTCCCTCTCTCTCTCCCTCTCTCTCTCTCTCTCACACACGTTTTAGCTCGTATCTCTTTGTTTCGCTCCCTCCCTACTTCGCGTCGTTGATTACAATCCATTAAACATGAATATTTCAGCTACCGCTCAGTTTGCAATAAATATTGTTCGGCTCGCTGCTTTTACCGTGCTGCATACCTACCTGCGTACTCCATGTCGCTGACATAATTATGTCACGAATATCGGGAGGCGAAAGGATCACAATGCCGAGTCGCCGTCCAATGAAAGAGTAAGCTGGATAGAAATGCAAAGCACTCCTGCGAGGAAACAGCTAATAAAGTGCCATTAGGCAAAATCGATCGTTTCCATATTAGGCGATACCGCGGAACGATCCTCGTGAACAACGGTCGCGGCGAACGTTGCATATCGACTAAAATCGATATGTGCCCTTGCTTTCCGCGCATTTGACTAATTTGCAGGGTGAGACGCTTACTCGTCCGGACAAAGAAATGCGCTGATAAAAGTTACGACACCTTACCTGCGAAAAGACTTGACGTAATGACTTTGTGGCGAACGTGAAGCGGCATTCGTTCTGCGAGAGTTATTACAGTACTCCTGTTTCTAACGATACCGCTGGTATCAGGTTACGTGAAGGGTGACCAACTGCCATGATCATTAAAGTGATGGACAGCTTTACCTAGTCTACCGCAGCACTTAGAACATAATTGGTTCTGCCTTTTTTTCCGGTTTTATATCAAATGTATTGTCTGTGAGCTGTTCCGTTAAGTTACACACTGGCCACAACAATCTATACGTTCGCCGACATCTAATTTGTATAAGTAATAGCTTGATATGGTAGTAAGAAAGTACAGCGTAATTTACCATATTAACTTATAGAAAAGCTACATTTCTTGTTGAGAGATGCGGTAATGTGCACAACCGGAATTACTGTTGCATATGACGGCAAATAATGGTGTTATTTGATTGGCCCATTTGCATCGACGAATGAAATTCATTTCTGTTTTTACACCTCGCATTACAGCGAGCGAAACTTTGTTCAAGATAATAGCGACGCAGCGACAGTAACAAAAGCGCAAAAGAACGAAGAGAGCGAGAAGTAGCGAACTTGTGAATGAGGAAACACAACCAGCAGGAATCACATGGTCGGCAGAAGCTTAAATCAACTTGATTTAAATCGCTGTACTCGAACAGAATGAACGTGCTCGCCACGCCATTCGTGCACGAGCATGCTCGCGACGATGTGTGCATCTGTCCATTCCAACCTTATCTGTCCACTTTTTCCCACCTCTCCTTTTTTCTCCACGCGTACCTTCCCTCTTCCGTACACGCTTACATAAACGCGCATTGGCCCCAATTAAATGTCTGTTTATCGTGCCGGCGGGGCTCACGCACGTTCTATCTCATTCCGGCCGCGCATAACAAGCCGGAATATCGTCTACTTTACTCCCGCTAATTCCGCGATACCGTCCTGCTGGCCGATGCGAGAACCATATCGCTGCGTACGCTACGATTTCTGCACCGATATCCTGGCGCTCAAACAATCGGCCACGCCTCACATTGGGCGGTAGGGACGTTTTTCATAACTTTCTACATAAACGAAATTGAACGAGGCTCACTGTATCTTCGCGCTAAATGCTTTTATCTGTCGACACGCAGGCGCGGTTAAAATTTCGAAAAAGAAAATGGAAGAACAGAGGGAGAGCGCCATGAAATCTGTACAGAGGTTCACGTCCGTGTACACTTTCGCGCGTGTCTCGGCATGCGGACGCGGAAGCGAGCTCACGCGCGCGCCTCTGTGTCGTTCGCCGGCTGTACGCGGCCGCGTGCCAGTGTGTGCTCGCCTCTGTGTGGATTGCCGGTAGCGGTCCCAGTAGTACCCGGCAACTATTTAAACTGCAGGGAATTCCCGGTGCGGGTACGTTTTAAAAAGTCAGGCTCACCCGGACTTTACACGCTATGCGACAAGGGTGAACTTCCCCACCCGATGCGCCCCGGGACAGGGGAGGTTTCTGTCGGACGCGGGCGTACAGTTGCCCGGGAACGTTCGATGTCGACCGAAATCGGCTCCCCGTCCTTTCGGCCACATCTCCTCGCAGTTCCATGGAGACCGATCAGCGTCCTCGGCGTGTCGTACGTTTTCTGAGCGGGACGATCGCCGAGCGATTTGTCTCCCCTCGCGCCCGACGTCCGCCAGCAAAACTGGACTGCCATCGAAATTAAAAGCCTCGACGCTCGTCCAGCGAAGCGGCCGACAGCCAGGAATCGCCTCGATTATCCTTGTCGACCCGCTGCCCGAGTGGCCCGTAAAGAGTGATAAAAATATTCCCTCTCACTCTAGCCTGCGCGTGCGCGCGCGCGCGCGCGCGTACCGGCATATTTCACGCCAATTGTCACGATATTAATCATGCGCTGCTCGGCGTCGCGTGCAAATTTTCCGTGATTTACCACCTCGCCGACGAGGTAATTAATTGCTTCTTATCGTGTCCCGCGTCACAGACAGATGTTTCGTTTGCGGAGCGTAGCTTGCCCGGGGACCAGTTTGTTTGGCTACTTTCCTACCGGTGTATGGCTGGATTTTTCGGCACGACGACGGCCGCCTTCTCGCCGGTAGGTCGAACGCGGTCAATGTCTTGGAAGTTAAGACTCTTGCAAAGACCCGGTTTCGCTCGGACGTCGGTTTATTTTGAGGGCTTGCGCGAGTTCGGTGCAAAATCAATGTTTGAGAGACGTACCCGCCGCGGGTTATAACAGTGTTCATGCGCTTTAAAAGGATTTTTCATTTTCCGCAATGGACAGTTGGAATGATTGTGATTATGTCGATTAACTGTTTTTTTTTTCAATTAGCTATTTTCGCTTTATACGTCTGTGTACAAAAAAAGGTGCAGCTGGTTATTGCGATGCGCTGGGGAAATATATTTCAGTTACCGTAATATATGAACCAACAGTTAGTAAAAAAAATAACTTGGCACACCGAAATCAAAACCAATTTTCCTGACATATAATTTTGATAAAACATACCGTAAATACATAATGTTTACGTCAATTTACTTTCGCGCCGTAACTACAAATAAATCAATAACGCCTACCTGAAAGTAATCAAAGTACAGAAGAGAATTTGTGTAATAAATATACGATCAAATCAACGTAAAAATCTTTTTCGATAGCTACGTACGTCAAACAGAAAATTCTGGAAAATTCGATTACTCGTTCCCGCGGTGCTCTACAGAAATAACATTTCCAAATGACTGAAAAGACACTCACGGTTATTAATACCATCCTGACTCTATAATATGTAAGGGACAGAGAGGTGACCAGTTCGTTAACAAAACAGCTTTATTCATATGTTCGTACATTCGCGACTGCTCGAGCGGAACTGTCGCTCGGGCCGAAGTTCGGCGGCTCCTTCTCAGGACGCCGATCGCGTTCTTTTGTCCTGCACGTGCCTTTGTCACACACATACGCATCATCTTATCCTACATACGCATCATCTTATCCTACAACTCGGCCATTCCTGACCTAGCTCCGACCTCGGAGCATCGCAATTGCTACTCGTTTGTCGTGTTCTGCTCTTCCTCGTCGCTTACATTTGTTTCTTTCCACGGACGCATGTTTTTTGCTTCCCATACTCCGTGGTAAGGTTTTTGGGAATTTTGAAGTCCCCCCCGGGTCACATACTACGTATCTATCGTTCTTTAATTTCTTTTTAATTTGATACGGGCCTTTAAACTGCGGAATTAACTTTTTAGACACTCCCGGGGTAACTTCAAAATTCCTCAACATTACTAGGTCGTCTTCCATATATTCGTTCGGTTCCTTTCTCCTTTTATCTGCATATTTCTTATTATATAACTGATTTTTGCGAATATTTTTTTTCGCGTTTTCCCTAATCTCTTGTACTTCGCACGCTTGATCGTCTGTCTCTTTGCTCTCTAAATACTCTTTCACTTCGTAACCAAATCTACGTGATACCGCATAAACGGGTTTGTCCTCTTTCACCCGCAACGTTAATTCTTGTTTCACCTCGGGTTCTCTCGGCCTTTCCGGTTCCACATATTCTTTTAACAACAATTTCTTACATTGTATCTCTACCGCGCGTCCAAGCTTTGGATTCCCGTTAATCTCTTCATTTTTTTGCTCCTGTGTATCACCTATTGTAATGTTTAATATCTGTTTCACCGCTTCGCTTTCAATTGATGGTCTTAATGCTAGCTTGAATTCTTTTATGAGAATATCCCTTCCCAGTAACGCGGACACTTTAAACGTATTTTCTGGCACAATGTATATCGGCATGTCCTCCCCTACTTGGTCGTACAAAGTGACTCGAGCCCTCACCATTCCTAATATATTGATGCGCGACTCGTTCGCTCCGTCGTAGCTTAACTTTGTTACGTCCACCGGAATAACTGTCCCCTTTTCCACAAACCTTTCCTTTAACAAACTAATCGGGCTAGCCGTATCTAACTGCGTATCTAAACTCAAAATCCTGCGCGTTTTCTCATCTGCTATTTCGAATAAAACGTTTTCCCGACATTCCTCTTTCATATTAACCGGTTCTTCGTAGATATTCATTACCTGCTGTTTTCCTACTTGACCTTCCGGCTCCCCTTCCGTATTCCGCGTCTTTTCCGGGCAATGCCTTGCCAAATGCCCTACTTTCGTGCAGTGGTAGCAAGCTCCCCTTTCAATTTTCGGTTTCTTACAGTCTCTAGCCATGTGTCCTAAACTATTACAATTAAAACACTTTATAGGTTCTCTCTCATCCTTCTTCTCCGCCTTTATTTCTACCTTAGGCACTCTACTCTCCGACCGAAAACTGGTACGCGCACTCACTTCACTTGCACCGCTATTCTCTTTCCGCTGTAGACCTCTTGCTTCCGCTTGCAGTGTGATTCCTTTGAACGCCTCCAGTAGCTCTGCTTTCTCTTTCAACCGCATCATTCGCGCCTGATTCCTTAGCGCTCGTTCAGGGATGCCCTCGATGATGTGGTCCATGACTTCCTCTTCGTCTTCCAAGGGTACTCGGTTCGCCAAAATAACTTTGTCGTAGAAGTAGTTGTCAAACGTTTCACTCGTCTGCCAAATACGCTTCTCAAATTCTCTCTTCCGTGTAAGTCTTGTCGGTTTGTGATCGAAAAAACTTCTCATTTCACCCAGTAACCTCTCTACCGTCAACTCTCGATGCTCTGCTCGGGAATGAAACCATGACGCCGCTCTACCCTTCAACTTTGTGGTGACTAATAAATGGGCCATCTGTGCGTCCAATTTAAATGTTCCTATCAAATACATTACTTGCTTTTCCCACACAGTAAAATCTGTTCCTTCGCTAAATTCCGCAAGTGATTCACTAATCGTTCTAAAATTTGCTTTGTTTGTCGTCGTCTCTATTGTCGGAGGATGACCACCTAAAGCCGCTTCACGCCTCACAACATCTTGCTCTCGCTCTAGAACAGCAATTTTTTCTTCCAACACCTTCCTTTCTCTTGCTGCAAGTTCCCGCTCTAACCGTGCCAATTCTCGCTCCTGCAGCATCAGTTCCTCTAAGCGCCGCACATTTTCGGACTCTACCCGCCGCACATTTTCGGACTCTACCCGCCGCACATTTTCCGAATCAACCCGTTGTCTTTCGTCCCTTTCCTCCTGCTGTGATCGCTTCAGCCTTTCTTCCTCTATCCAATGACCTTCTGGATCCTTTTCCATCAGTCTCGCCAATAACTCAGTTTTTGATCCCGTTGTACTGAGATCTTTCCTCTTCAAAATCTCCTTAAGCTCCACAACCGTAAAATCATGCGCACCTTTGGTCATCTCTACCCTTTACTTCTCCTTCCGCTTCCGCGAATGAATCAACTACCGAAACAAGCACTCTCGGACACTTCCCTCAGCTTCGTTTCCAGTAAAACTTCCGAACACTAACTGATTGTTGAATCAAGCACTGTTGGACACCTTTCCTCAGCTTCGTTTTCACACAACCGTAATGTTCTTCTTCCAATATTCTAAATTTGAATACGCCAAATCTCTAACGTCGTACCGGTGGCGAGTCAATATTTTATTGAATCTTTATCCCACTTCTGATTTTGTAAGGGACAGAGAGGTGACCAGTTCGTTAACAAAACAGCTTTATTCATATGTTCGTACATTCGCGACTGCTCGAGCGGAACTGTCGCTCGGGCCGAAGTTCGGCGGCTCCTTCTCAGGACGCCGATCGCGTTCTTTTGTCCTGCACGTGCCTTTGTCACACACATACGCATCATCTTATCCTACATACGCATCATCTTATCCTACAAATATGTGATATCCGGCAACTGTGGCATTCAATACTTCCCTCCTCGTATTCCCCGAAAGATCAGTATAACGCCCACAGGATTTCACCGGACAGAGTGCAACATTTGACAAGCAACGGGAAGTCGCCGAGAGCGAGAAACTGTCTGCAGATAATACCGACTACGGGGTCACCATTGTCGGCGGCATTTCACTCGCCGGTTTTGCTAATTGCGCAACTTCCGACCGACTGAACGTTTTACAGCCCGTCCCACGACTGGCGGGGATTGGCCAAGAAGAGGGAGGAGAAAGTGGGGGCGGGGGGGGAGGGGGGACTCTATTTATTACACTGATAACTCCCGATCGGAAATTCCACCGGCGGCGAATTCCCATGGATATCGAGGACGTCGGTTGATACCGGAAGAAGCGTCCCAACGTTCGCCGCTCCGCTCATCCCCATCAGCCCATCTGGGTGTCTCTGCCTCGTTTCCGATACTCGCTCATTATCGACGGGGACTAATTATAAGCCGCAAGTTTTTGCCCCCCGACTCGCGTCGCGCTAGAAGACGAGAAGGCGAGCAAGGGCCGCAGCCAGTTCCACGCCGAAGCTCGGAAGAAAGTTGCTGGAGATGAGTGCGGAAAAGGGGTGCGGGAGGGCTGTGGGCGGGCGAGGTCGGGGAGATGGGGAGGTCGAACGGAACGTCGGGGAGAAACGGTAGGTGGTGGAAACTTGGTCGCCGCGCGGCCGGAACTTTCCTGTTTTTCCACTCGTTGCTATTCATGACCGGACGGAAAAATCGTAGAGTTAGGCGGATGGGGGGTGCCGGCCGAGTGCAGGGGGGGGGGGGGGAGGAGGTAAAGGGACGCCGAGTGTAGGGGGCAGAAGGGAGGGGGGCGTCGAAACGTGGAACTTCTGCGAAAGTATTATCCCGGGGGGTTTTTCCGTTCGATGCCCGGCCGACACTTTTAAGTCAAAGCGAGCTGTCCCGGTCCGCGCCATCCTCCTTGTCGTCCTCGCCGCTTCCCGACGCCTTCGACGCCTTCGAAGCCTCCGACGCCACCCGACACCGATATCGCCGACTCTCGTCATTGTCGTAGTCGGCGCAAGCTGTCTTTGTGTCATTGAGGATCTCATTAAAAGCATCGTGAGTCACTCGATTACTTACCCTCCTTGCATTTCTCTTTCCCGTTCCCTTTTCAATGCTCTCCTCCCATCGTCATCCCCTCATTCTCCCCTCCCGCCCCCTCCCTTTACCCCACTCTCCCCTCGACCCTTCATTTCCCGCACATAAGTACGTGCCGGATTAATGAGACGACTCTCTCGAGTAACCTCTCGTCGATGAAGTGGCGTCGAGAATAGGGCTTTAAAAAAGAATCAGTCCCGCAGGACGTCCGAGGTAGGGAAATGGTTGAAAAAATTAATGCGTCTAGAGGATGACCTAGACGCGGGATGAATAACAGACGATCTGAGCCGAGCGGTGCGGATTATGCGCCTATCGATTATTGTCATGCGATACACGATGACGTTTAAGCGGTTCCATTTGCCAACAGTCAACTGCGAACAAAAGCTCTTCAAACTAGTTCCTTACTGAGCGAGCTCGGCGATAACATCACTTGATATGGTGGTGATAAGAGTGGGGCAGGGGAGAGAGAGGCGAAGCTTTGTTAACGCCCTTTGCTGCCGACAAGTTAAGAAGTGCAGGGAGTCTAACGATTTAATAACCTGCAAACTGCATTTATAGCCGCTGGGAAAGTAAAAAATTAATCTTGAAAGGTGCCTTGCAAATGTATGTTGGCATAAAAATGTTATACGAATAAAATGCTAATTTACGTTAAAAGGGTAATAGGAGTATTCAATGTAAACGTGTATCATTTGCACGGGAAAAGATATGTACCCGTTAACAATTTGCGACCATGTCTCTGACCTGCACAGTAGAGCGGAACGCCAAACTCGCCACGCCAATTAATATTACTTAGATCCAACGAATTGGATAAATGAATCAAACGACCATAATCGCACCGGTCAGAGGAAAAGAATCGCGAATTTTTCCGAAACCATCCTTCTGGGCCGGTGTAAACCGTAGAAATCCCAGCGCCGGTGTTAAGTAGTCGAAAAAGGCGAAAAGGAAGATTTGGTTTAGCGGCGTTTAGCTTGGCGACGCGAAAAGGATAAAAAGCGACGGCCGCGGTGGCCATTTCGTACGGGCTGCGCTATGAGAAAGCGGAAACCGCAGTGCAATCAAAATTGCACGCAAAACAAAAGGACTGGCAGAGCTGGCATAGCAAATAATCTGTTATTCTCCGTTGTCGCGTGTATCCGCGCACGGTTACGCGGACGTATCCGGGCGCATTTATTCCCGCATGGCGGCGGTATTGAAAATAAATTTACCGGGAAATCGGCGTGTCATGGCGTGACTTGCCGCCGGTGGCGGGACGCGTCGCATAGCAGTTTCCTGCCGGGGGTAAGTTTGACGTTGAATTGATTGGCCCGCGCGTGTCGGCTTCTACGGGGGCTGATACTCTGCTGCTCGCGTCGAAGGCTGCTGCCGTTCGATCGTTGTGCTGTACGAAGCTCGTGCTATACGAAGCTTGTGCTATACGAAGGTCGTGCTATACAAAACTCGTGCTGTACGAAGTTCGTGCTATAGGAAGCTCGTGCTATAGGAAGCTCGTGCTATACGAAGCCCGTGCTATACGAAGCTCGTGCTATACGAAGCTCGTGCTATACGAAGCTCGTGCTATACGAAGCTCGTGCTATACGAAGCTCGTGCTATACGAAGCTCGTGCTATACGAAGCTTGTGCTATAGGAACCCTATGATACACGAAAGAGACGATGATGAGGCCGTCGATCGTTGTAGCGGTCGACAATAACGCTGTTCGCGACGACGACGACGGCGTTAGCGTGTCTTGGTCACGCAACAGAACGAATCCATCCCTCTCCACTCCTCATCTCCCCTGGCGAGTCAAAAAGTGAGCCGAAGTGGCATCCGGAACGCATCTGAAACTTCCCCTGAAATCCGCCATATGTAGGATGGAAAACAAGAGCGGGCGGAAGCTACGGGAGAATTTGACGTTAGACGAGAAACGACCTCCTGGTTCCCGTAAGTTCTTCGAGATTCGGAGAAGGTGGTACGAACCTTCCGCCTCCGTCTCCGCCTCTCTCTCTCTCTCTCTCTCGCTCTCGCTCTCTGCTCCCCTGCTTTCCCTCGCTCGACGCTCGTTCTCTCTCCATCGCTCTATTTCTCGCTTCTTCGTCCTCCCGATATCCCCTCTCAGATAAGAAACAAACTTTTACGCGGTGTCGTTGGTTCGCACCGATTCTTTCTCCGCTCCCCGACGCGAGGGAGCTTTTACCGCTCAGAAGTAAGAAGAGGCAGTGGTCTTCTGCCGACATCCTCTTTCCTGAATCTCTGGCCGCCGCCGACGACGACGACGACGTCGTCGTCCTGACGCTCGCCATCCTCGAATCTAACCTCGCCGAAAGTAGGTAACAACGAATTCATCCGGGAGCGAGACCGCGGCCGCGGACGTCGCTTCTTCAGGATGAGGAGATTATCGTCGTCGATAAAAGTCAGATCGTCCTCGGCGTCGATTCCGAACACGGACAGATAGCGGCGGTTATGCCGGTGGCCGTGGCGCGTCGTGGCTGGGAGCAAAAGTTATTGCTGTTCGAGGGTGGCATCGGGCCCGGGAGGGGGGAATGTTGCGAAAGAGCGAAAACGAGCTAAATGAAAAGAGACAAGAACAAAGATCGAGGAGGCGGGGGAGGAGTTTGGCTGGCGTCGGGGGCCGAAAGGGGTTGGAGAGAAAGATCGCCTGCCTGCCAGGATTGTTCAGTGACGACTTTACTCCTTCCATTAATCAACCCTCCCCGCCATTGTCGCCCCGGCGTTAGTCTGGAATAGCTAAGGGAAGAGAGAGTCGGGGAGATTGAGTGAAAGCGAGAGGGAGGCGAGGGGGAGATAGCGTGATAGAGACAGAGAGTTGGAGAAAGTAAGAGAGAGAGAGAGAGTGGTAGTAGAAGTGAGTTCGAGAGAGCGAGAGACGCTTACTTAGATCGCAGAGAGGGGTGACTCTGCTTTACGCCACGCTCGGTAGCCACGTTGTTCTATTGCTCTTAACGCTAATGCTACCCACCGCCTGACTTCGAACTAAAAAGACGAAAAGTATCTCGCTCTCCGGGGTACGTACCTTGCGGGAGTTGTCCGTGGTAAGGGACGGTGTGGCAGGGGAGGGGGAGGTGGGACGGGTAGAGGGCCGATGTCGAGGTAGATCGATCGGTAATTCGTACGGAACTACCCCTACGCGGACGTTTCGGCCTTTTCCATTCCTCTCTTAGCGAAGTTTCGATTCAAGCCCGATCGCTATTCACGCTCGCGGTGCGAAGAGTCCGCGGCCAAAAGGGGAGAAAAAAGACGCGCAGTCGACAATGCGCGGATTGATGGACACTTCTTCAAACGTTGTGCGCCCTCAAACGCAAGAACCGTGTCAGTGGTGAAATAATAATGCGAGCTACCCGTTTGAACGGACAGGCAGATTGATTGGATAACGTCAACGGGACAGCCTCGCCGACGGTTGCCGGTTCTTTATTCGTTCGAATTGATAAGCTTTGCCTTTCGACACATTCGTCTGACCAACGGAAGGACGTATCCGGAGGTAGATAATATTGGAACCGAGGGGCAGGAGGGCGGAGCGTCTGGATTTATCGATTGTCCGATTAACATGGCGAGAAGGATATCCCGGCAAATTATTTGGGTCATGTAATCGTTTTGATTATCTCCGGCCGAGGCGGATGTCGACGATTCGTAGGAGGCAATTTTCATCGTTTCGAACTTGGCTTACATTGCAATTTGCGGATTCCGCTGTTGAGATGACTGCCGAAAGGGAGGAAACAAAGGGACGAGTGGAGTGTAAGAACGGAGTGAAAAATTGATCTATCCGAGTCGAGCCAACGGGTCGTTAAATCTTTAATTATCTGGGATCTTTTGGCAGTAAAAATTAGCCTGGAGCCCGATAGGCCGAACGCAATCGATACAGTTAGATTCTGAGCAGACTTATTACCTCAATGGAGAATCGGGAATGGTATGAATGGAGGGCTCGGAACGCCGCAACAGACCCAGTCGACTGGAAGATGCTAATAGCGAGTGAAAAAAAAAGGGAAGTAATTAAAGGTGGAGTATAATGAGATATGAGTGCTGGAGTGAGTAAAAAAAGAGTCGGTATGCGCCGGTAATTAAGGGCGAATTGTGCGATTTATTTCTGCAAGAGGTGGCCACAACGCCACCGTATACACTTTTTTACTTAAATAGTATTTCCACAATAGGTACTGTTGTATTTTATTTACTTATTCATCCAGCTGTCAAACTGTGTTTTCTTGTTACAGAGGCATAATACGTAAAATGTAAACGATGGTAACAGATTAAAGATGCTACTGTGTACAACCAGTAATTTGTTGTTAGTTTATTCTATTGTATAAAATCCGGCGTTGGCACATTTTTTTCATAACGATTTTCGTCTGTTTCCCTTGTAAGACGTGCAGATAATACCGGATTTATATTATAGAGCTCTGCCCTCTTCCCACAGAGCGCTGTAAATCGTTTCCTCTGCCGGTCTTTGACACCTTTTTTCTATCTTGCCTCACAATCTTCAATCTCCCCCTACTGGCCGCTCCTCGTTTCCCAGCTGCGCTCGCTTCGAGAGTTTCTTAACGCTTTACAAAATTTTCTTGCGCTTCTTAAAGTTCTACCGGGAACCGTTTTGAGCATTCTAGGTCGTTCATCCTTCCTTGACTCAGCACGCTTCTGCAATCTTGCAAACTTCATCAAGATTTGTTCTTGTTACCGCGTGCAATTTTTTAATTTAGTTAACGCTTAAAAAATCCCCCTCAACCCCCGTCCTTTCTTCGCACTTCGCCGCTTACGAGCGAGGCGTTACGGTGGGTGAAAGTAAAAATAGGCTTCTAATAAGTATATGTGGGGGGAATATAGGATAGCGTGCGCGTCCACTTTGTCCTCCATTAAGGGTGAAATCGGTCGATCGTTCCACCCTTCTGACGTAAGATTTAGCACGTGAGAGGAAGGGTAAGGGTCAATAAAAGAAAGGGTAAAAGGGTGACGGTAGCGAGAGAGAAAGAGAGAGAGAGACAGAGAGAGGGACAGAGTAAGAAAAAGCATCGGCAGCGCAGACGAGAAGGGAAAATGAGAAGGGTGACAGTGCAGGACAAAGAAGGGGTGGGAGGCAGAGGAGATGGAATAAAGAGAGAGCGAGAGAAAGAGAGAGAGAGAGAGAGAACGGGAGAAAAGGATAAGAGAGGGAAGAGGCTCGAGAGCGTTCTGCAATTCAGGCAAAAATAGAGCTGATATCCGATCACAATAGGAGCACAATGAACACCGGGGACACAAGCAGGACCGACCCGGACTCGCCAGGCACTCAAAGAAATTGGCTAGTGGTTTCCTGACCCTGGCCGCTTGGACCTTAACGGATAGTTGGAAACTCCGGGAGCAGGTGGCTTTCGAATCGTGCCTTCGGACCAAACCGCTTCAGCAGACCACCCCTCCCCCCCCCCCTCCTTTCCCGATTCGTCTCACTCCCTACTTCTCTCACCTCCTTCGACAGAAAGGCGGACAGAGGGTGCGGGCGCTGCCATAGTGGGATGGACGGAGGGTGGTTGGTCATTCTTTTCGCATTGCATCCGACAAAGAAGTTACCGGATGCTGAGAGTTCCTTTAAATCCCGAATACTTTTCCCAACCTCCCTCCAACTATTCCGTAGCTCTCCTACCCCGAGCTGCCGCCCACCATTCTCTCCCTTGATCGTCCGTCGCCACTCCTAGCTGCGTACTCTCTCCTCTCACGATCTCTCGCGTCGTTCCTCAGCTTCCAACCCCCGCTCGTCGACATTTTTTCTTTCACCCCCAGCTATATCGTTACACTCCCGGCCCACGTGGACGGACGATCGTCGTACGCCGTTTCAATCATTCCCAGCCGGCTCGTGAAACGGCGTCGAACGGAGCCCGGAGTCCGTGCGTACGGAAATCCGATGAAGGGACTGAGTCGAGAAACCGGGCATGAACGGAGGCTCTCCAACGATAGGGAACGGCAGTAGGAAAAATGCGATTCCTCGATAGCTCCGGCCGCTGAACGGTACGCGCGCCTATTCGAGCCATCGACGCTGCTCGCCGACGATGAAGCTATCACTCGCAGAATTTCGGCCTAGACGGGCACGATCGAGTGGCAAAACGTGTTTCCCGCGCGGTTTACTATGCCCGTCAGTCATCCGAACGTTACCCTGCCAATAAAGTTCTACCGTTTATAATCCCGTATTACGCTGTTTGTCTGATGAATTACGCAAGTATATGATCCGCGCTATGCACGATCCAGCGCCGCACGCCGTCATTCGGAACACATAGGAGCGCGGACGGCTACATGCAAATTGCACCCGCGTCCCGTAAAATCACACCCCCTGGGACAGGGTGGGACGGAGAGGGACGGATGTTGGGTGGCGAGGGGGTGGGGGTGGGGGGGAGAGAGAGAGAAAGAGCGAGCGTCGGACAAGTACGTATGAGCAGGTTATAGACATCTCTCGGCGCATTGAGCCGTAACATTGGATTTTATAGGGGGGAAAAAGATATCGCGCGCGCGCGGCCTTTCAAATTGGCAATTTGGACGGGCCTCGGCATATGAAACGATTAATAACGGCGCGGTGGTCGCCAATCTGTTTACGTCGCGCCGTTACATTTCTCCCGATATTTGCTTAGCAAGGATACGTTCGATACGTTCGTGCGAATCCGTCGCCCCCTCCCCCGTTTCCTCGTTCTTCTGCGGCTTCCGTCTGGCTATCTGATGGGCATTCGTTGTTGCGCGCCGGGAAGCGAAAGGACGTGTGGGACAGTGCAATCACGATTAAGCGGTATTAAATCGGGGCATTAGTCCGAATTGACCCAGGCCCGGGCAAGAATGAAGGAACGGTTGGTTTGTAACCGTCCGTCGGGAATGAAAGGCGGGGCGACCCTTGTCCGGTAACATCGTACGATCAAAGATACCAGAAGTGCGCTTTGCAGACTGTTAGAAACGCTCGATTCTGGCTGACGCTCGTTTCATCGCCTATCTATCTACTTAATTGCACGTCTAGTCGTCGGGCTATTTGCAACGATTACGAGAATTCTACGAGTCGCGCCATCCGGTGTCATAGGTCAATTTCGTTTCTATCGGTTACTTTGGACGGATGTTTTTCTCAGTAGAGCGAAATCCAGCAGCGTTATGTTAATGAAATGGCCAAATATTTAACGTGGCATCCGCATGGACTACGTATTGAATTACATGTACAACTCTGCGCGAGAGCATGTTACGTCAATACGAAAGTTGTTAAAACCCCGATTCCATTCCATGAAATATTAGCTTATTGCATCCGGATGCGCGATTGGAGGTATATTATTATTATTACATATCCGTAGCGAGCAATCATAAATTTAATTACATCAGTAACTTGCCAATGGGAGAAATAAAATCCTGATTTATAAATCATCGATATCCAGATGTTAGATCGTAACGTTCAAAAAAGCGCGTGGTGAAATACACCATGTACCTTGTCAATCCTCCGCCGACACAAAAGACGGACCAATCCCCCGATGATAATATGTCATGATCCCGCCGACGAAATTAATACCATCAAGAAAGCCGTTTCTTTGCAACATTATGATTTATGAAACATAAAAGCTCGGAGAGTAAAGCTCTGCTTCTCGTTAGCCAGACATCATCTACAGCCTGTTTACTCGCACATGATTCGTCCTCAAAAGCTCGTCCCATCAAGATCCAACGCACAAACCACTCCGCCACCGCGCACATTTCCCATGAATCACCAGCGCCGGGTGAAAAGTTGCGCGAGCATGTTCAAAGAAAGGGACAGAGTCAGAGACAAAGATAATCGTGGCTTAATTAAAGAAAAACTTTCAGACTCCCCCGATGCGTCACGTTCGAACGACTCGAACACGACATTTTCCTGCCGCGCTTAATCCAAATTGTGAAATCAGATAGAATATGTCCATTACGTTGTCGGGGAAGTGGCAGAGATTGCGAAAGGAAAATCCGTGTTACCGAAGGGCGGTGGGGAAACCTGCTTGCCGAAGGTTTATTCGCCCTCCGGCAGGACCGCGCTTACCTCCCAGCCATTTTCATGCCGACGACGAGACATTGTGCGAAATTCAAACGACGTTTGCCCTCTACCTCCCTCGACTCAGTCACTCCGACTCGGTGCGCAGACCTTTTTGTGCCATTAACCAGCGCGTTACGTAATCGCGGAACGCACTGGCCGGTGCTTCATACGAGACGCGCATTACGCGGTGCGCAATGAGGAAACTGTTCATGCGACGCCCGTATTGAGTCATGGAACTAACCCCGGGCACCACAGAAATCCCCGCTCAAAGAGCGTCGCTTCCGTGGTGGTAAATTTCAACGAAAACAATGATTTTCACGGCGGACCGGTGCCAGCGCCGGCAGGCAGCCCCGACGCGGACGTCGCGCAGATAATGTGTGAAAGCGACCGTTCGTCCATTCACTCGACACGTAATTGCGAACCGACGTAAAAAAAGTGCATAATCCCTGAAAAAAATTGTTTACCCCGGCGAGAGAGGGCGAACGCACTTGTGGCCGGCCGGGGTTGGGGAGGTCGGGGAAGAAGCGATGACCGTGCACTTCGCCAGGGGAAGAAAGGAGTACGTGTAACTTCGATGAAACTTTCATCTTCACGGCTTCCGCCGCGATCGAGCTACTTTGTTGCTTTCGGCACATGACTCGGGAGGTTTGCGTCGGCGGAGAGAGAGAGAGAGAGAGAGAGAGAGAGAGAGAGAGAGAGAGAGAGAGAGAGGACGGTGGAAGAAGAAGGGAAGGAATATTTCACTTTGCATTCGGTAGCGGCGATCAATTTTTATCGGAGCCACTACGTGCGATAAGATGTAAGTCATTAATATTCGACAAGAGTCGGAGAATGAGTTCGGCTGCGTATCGTGAAAATATAGCTCTGCGGCGTTCAACACCGGTGCATTCGTGCCTGGCCTTTACACAGCGCGGCTGTACGGTTAAAAGGATGTGCACATCGTGCGATGCACCGTATCCAAACGACTATACACGTGACGTGGAAGAAATCAACGAACCGTGATCCGTCGATTCCTGCTCTGCAAAGCAGAAAAAGCGGTCGTGCCGTGCTCACTCTCTCTCTCTCCCTCTCTTCTCCCTCTCGCACTCCCACACCCTCTCTCACTCCTTATGCGGAAAGACGCGTACCTTCCGACCGACGGCGAAGTTGTACATCCAGCCACGTCCTTTACTTATGCCCGAGGTGCGAGGAAGAATGCGAGCACGATGTGATTTCTGACATAATTACGCGACGTAATGTGTCGTTTGCACGCTCGAGAGAGACAGCGGGACGGTACAAATCGGAACGAGAGCTCTACCTACCAACCTACCTTCGTTTCTTCCTCCGTGCGAGCACGCGTCGTAAAATCGCAAGGAGTCCTCGCGTAATAGAAAATATAAATTTACTCGAATGTAAAGCCCTTCGTTTCCCACGGGTAGCTACGGTAGGTTGCCTCCGCCATATTTATAACGGATTTACGGGCGCTACGTATTGCATCATTCCGTATCTAATAGCGAGAAGAAACCTGAATCATTGGCTAATCGCGGCGCATAACAGCGCGCACGCTCTCGGGGCGCTTGCATGTTTATCGAGAGTGCAGGCTTGACTCGCGCGATGCAAGTAGATACACACGTTAGACTTCAGCCAGATTTCGGTAGTAAATCTGAGTTTACGGAGGATTCAACGGGCCCTGGGCTCGCGCGAAATTTATGTGCAGGCGTTCTCTTCCCCGGCACGGTTATACAGGTGGATGCAACGCTCGCACCGCTTTTCCCCGCATCGCACCTCATGCATCAGTCTTTGTAATGCACAGTAATCGATGGATCTCCGATTTCGGTTGCATTCCCAATATATTCCCTTTAGGAGTACAAAACTCGCACGTCGAGGGTCTCGATAATTTCTTCGACCGCAGCAGGATGATCTCGCGAAGAGAGTTTAAAGGGAAATACGTTACGGGCGATATAATCATGATATTTATATAAGCTATGCATATGGTAACAGTATCGCGACAAAGAAGCCAGCAACGGTGCATTTAACTGGCTTAAATGTAAAGATTACTACGATTTAATATAATAATTTCAGTAAGGGGCAAAAGTACGAAACTTTCGCTGTAGCGCTCCTAAGCACAAAAAATAAAAGTGCGCCGGAAGAAATTGTTAATAGCAGGGCTCGGCGTCCCTCTTCTTCTCATAAAGGTTCTTGAAGAAATCACGGTCTTCCCCTCTGCCGAGTTACACGGTAGACGGAGGGACGTTTTGTCAGCATCCTCTCGACGTCGGGAACGTGAGATCGTTATTTCATTACGGTTAATTTGAGACTGAGTGCGCTCATGGGAGGGAGGCCAGCGAGATAACAGAGGGATTTCCGTCATTAGAGGGACGCATCTAGTGAAGATTAACGAGCTCGACGGCACGCGATACTATGCGTCATGCCGAACAATATTTATTTATATTTATTTCCTATGCTCGCCAGAGCTTCGCTGCCGACATTTTTTTCGGAACCTCCAGCGTTGCCACCGCGCTTCCCTGTGGCGAGAATCTCGTCGCAAGGAATAACCGATTAACGCGAACGCGGACTCGCGGCAAATAATACTTCTGGCGTGGACTTTTATCGTGGCTCGAAAAAGTGCGGGAGCGGCCTCTGCCAAAGTGCGGGAGGACAAAGAAGAAGGCAGGGGGGGTCGGCGGTCGTTGCGGTATCGATCCGCCGTCATTCCATTGCCTTTTGCTCAACGGCAGGTAAGTAGGTAAGCGGAGCTTCGGCGTGCGAAATAATGGGGCCGTACGACGAGGCCGGAGGCTCGGGGCCGATTGCATTTACGGCGAAAGTTGCGAAACATTCCGTAACATCGCGCATCCGCGTGGCTATCGTGCCTTATGCCTCACATTTTCGCCCCGACTCCGAAACAACGGCGATCATCGCACTCCGCCCCGCCGAACCGCTTTCCTCTCATTTCCCACGTCCGACCCTCCCTTCGCTTTATTCCGGATATTTCTGCTACTTCGACATTCATCGAATTAATTCGGAGGGCGGTCGAAGTTGCGCGCAACGGGACGGTACGTGGCCGCGTGTAATTGTGTGGCCTGTAAATAGAATCGTGGACACGTAATATAGTGTATATCGATGTCGAATTCTATGATTGGGCGAATTTCTCTATCGAGATACAGGGTTACCGGCCCAATGCCAATATTGGCTCGGAGGATTGGCTGATCAAGTCGTCGTTCCCATTCGGAATCTTGTTTGGACCCACATGGCTTTTATATCGACTCGTGTATATTCCTCCCGAATCCCACGGATTCGCCGATAAATTAGATTAGACGGCCTCTGTCCGAAGAAATTGCGCGTTATCCCGGGCATCACTTATGACGGAAGGGAGGCGTCGTTCCGGGGACGGTATTTCTAATGTGCCATCTGCGGGAGCGACGCAAATTAACTCGCAAATTAGGACGTGCCTTCATCGATCCCATGCATACAACTCGGCTTTCGTTATTAAGCCTCACCCGCAAATTACTTCGCGCCGTGCCGCCTTGCAGTCGCGAATATCGATGTTTCAGTTTCGAGTCAGCTGCACCGTAACAATGCACAGTTAATAGGCTAACCAACTTCCGCGGAAAGTTGTAACTCCCAATTTGAATCAGTATCTACCGCACAGACGGCGGAGTATGAAATTGTCGCGGCAATCGAAAACAATCCCGAAAACATTTAGGCGGGGCCGGCCCGTCTCAACAGATAATCCTATCAATTTAACTTAATCGCATTTTCTCGCCCCGGCAGCGCGGCATCGGATTGAAAGCCTGCTCGTATGCACTGCGATAGGATAACCGCGCCTTGACCAACAAATATTTAGAGTGCCCGGGAACAGGGCGGAATGGAAGGGTATAAGAGAACGAGATAGAGGGGGTGAACGGAGACGAAGAAAGGGAGAGAGAGAGAGAGAGAGAAAGGTGAATTGGGAGGGCAAGGAAAATCGTGGAGGGCTCGGCCTCCATGAGATTTATGAGAGCCGACGGGGTCTTTGCCGGTGGACTCTCCGTGTGTACTTTCGACCCTAAGATATTGCGGTCGTTTCCCTTTGGTCAAGGAAGCCAAAGAAGTCGGTAGACCCTGCCTCTTCCTTTCTCTCTCTCCTCTTACCTACGACTTCCCATACACGCTCCCATCCGCCTTCCTTTTTGCTCCTCAAACGACCGCCGGGCCCTTTCTTTCTCCTCTCCCCTCCGCACACCCTTCCCTCACCGACCCCCTCACCTTGTCACCCTCCCCCCCGCCTCGCGCGGTCCATCAATTCATTGGATTTTTAGCGGCGAACGGTATTATACCGGGCGGTCGCCCCGCCGCGCGAAACGTATGCCCATCGAGTTAAAAATTGGCTTCTAATGTGATATATACGCCCGGACACCATATGGCCCTGAGAGTGGCGCAGAACGAATGATATTTTCAGTTTCTCCGCTCTCGGCGCTTTTCCAGACTCACCGTCGTCGCCTCCCGCGCATTCTTCCTCCCGCCACCCTCCCCTATATGCAGTGCGCATATGGATACCCACACATCGCAGCCGCACGTGTGTAGGTACGTGCCTGCCCTTGCGCTCCGTCTCTCTTCCGTCGCTTGGGCGAACGTGGTATTGGAAAGCGATAGGATTCGCGCGCCGGCGATTCTCTTATGGCACGGTCATATTTCACCTTCCTATCCCTTTTGCGAAAGGGAATTGCGGAAGGGTGCGAGCGAGAAGCGGCGCGCGGACGGAAGGAAGATAATGCCGGCGCATTTAATATGCAATTGGCGGGCGGACTTTGGGCGAGGAGGAGGCTTCGCGAGGAATCGGCGTCGGGGCATGCGCGCGAGGAGGAGCTTTTAGTCGCTCACTTGCCATGGCAACATCTGCAGCTGGCACTGGGACGAGCCGGCGATAAAGCTTCCGGCGATCGTCGTTTACGTCACGGGATCGGGCCGACGGACGAGGCGTCGGAGAGGATGCCTGCTTAAGACGATACTTCCGACGCTCTCGACGAGGCGGACGTTATCTGCTGCGTGCCGTCCGACGAGGAAGTCTCGGACGTTCGAAGACTCCCTTGTCAGCTTAATGAAAGTCATACGGGACGAGGAGTGAATTCTTTGAAGAGGGACCAGGCAGGAGTTAGGTGAAGATCCCGCTGGAAGCTTCGAGAGGACTGGTAATTATTGGGAAATAATGATCTTTTATTACGCTGAGTGTGTAATGGTAGACTGTTTATTGGGGGCTTTTCAATGTAAGATTCAACTGGGTAGGGTGGTCGCGTCTATTGTTTGCGACGCTGAAGTGGTTGGATTGTCATTAAAGTGCGTCGGCGAGAAGCAGGAAGCTGTTATACAGTGTTTGCGGTTTGAAGACGTAGCAACTGGAATCTGTCGAAGATTTGTTGCAGGTTAAAGTAGTAGTACGTTTGCCGTAAAGCAGTGTTTATAGTCGACTTGAGGTCGAATGTAAAAATAGTTTTTATACAAACGACTTTCGATTTGATGAGTTATAGATGGCAATAGTAGTTTATCGGGTGCGGTAAAATGCGTATGTCGGTGGGCTAAAGTCAAATGCCAAATGTCGAACCAGATAGAAATACATGAGATAGCATTGCCTTACCGCTTTCTCTTTGCCGTTACATTTCAATTTCCCTGACGATAAAAGTTTGTCGACGCGGAGATAAAGTATGAAATAAGTTCTCTTTAGTGATCCCCCACTGAATGAAACAGTTCCGCACGAATGTGATTTTGGAAACTGGGAATCCTATAGTGCCGGATTGCGAATATACGGAGAATGTATCATAAGTTCCATCGAAACTACCACACTTTTTGCGCCGTTTCTCGAGTATATGTGGCCAATTTCTCTGGATTAAAATGACACCGCACTGTCGGCCTGATCTTATCTCCGGTATACGAGCCGCACGAATCTATTCTATCCAACAAGAGTCTTCAATTTCCAACAAATTGATCTGTATAAATGTTCCACGCTAATGGATCTATATCCGTAGTCGAGAAAAGGCAGGAAGATGAACAAGGCATCCGGGTATCCGTCAGATGCAGGCCTTAACTAAGCGGTTACGAATATTAGTACGTTCAGTCGCCGCGACACGGCGCACAATAACGATCCGTCGGGGAGGAATGTTCTATTCTATTTTGTCACTCGGCTGCCGTAGGGAAGCGCGATGCAATAAAATCGTCACTCGTTGCAATCCCCAAGACAATGGAGTCGGCGAAAGTCTCTCTCCCTCGGTATTGGTGAGACGGAGCTTTAGAACAGAAAGTGAACAGCATCGGTCTCCGCGACTCGAGGACTGAATTATACGAGGCGGAAAGAGTCTCCGGGCCGATATCTAAATGCGCGACAAGATGATACACCCCCGAAACCGCCCCCTTGTCCCTCTGTTACCCCCTCCAGCTGCTCCCTCCCTCCCTGCCCGCGCCGAACCGCCACCTTCCTCCGCTTAAGCCCGGCAACTGGGCAGCGATTTGGATTAAACGAGGCCGATTAATCGGGTCTAATTGCACAACTCGAGACGAGCTATTAAATCCCGTTTGAGAGATCGAGATTACCAATCCCTAAGTAGATCGAGACACCGCCTAGTCAGCCAACTACCAGCGACGCCGCCTCAAACTGGTCCGACGAAGATTCCGCCGACGATTTGTTATGTACACATGTACGTATGTACGTCGCGCGGCGGACTAGTTTGCCGATGTGATACATTGCGGACCTATTGCAGGTAGCTTGGGAACTTTATGCAAAATTTACGACGCCAGTTCTGCCCGAGATAAATTCTATGAAACGAAGATTAAGATCAAATTCGCGTTAACGCGATGGGCGCGACGAGTGCGATAGAAGGTGTGAGCATTCTTCGATGAAGGCGTTCAGATCGAATGGAGGATGATGCTCGCCTTCTTTTTCTCATCGGCCGATAGCGCACGTCGCGAAGAATGACGAACGTTATGCAGATTAACCGGCGAAGATGCGCCGCAAGTGCTGCCCGTATACAGGCAGTAAAATTGGCGGCGATAAACATGGCCAACGAAATAACCGCGCGATGAAGACGAAGGAACGTACGTAGGAACGCGGTCGCTGCAGGCATATTATTTATTTATGACGGCGGACGGGGGGGGGGGCGGGGGGAGTGATAAAAGTCTTAGGGAACAAGGCAGAAATTGAGCTGAATATTGTTCTTTATTACGGCGTATACGCGACTGTCGTTTGAGTGGCTTGCATAATGTATTACCGTTTGGCGCCAGGAGTGACGTCGCCCTTCACTCGCTAGGGGAATGTCCCGATATTTTCTCCGACCCCCACCCCGTATATTCTTTGCCCCGGCGCTATCAACCTCGATAGCTACATCGACGTCGACGCGAGCGTTTCGCCGTTCCAGATAAGAACATTCCTCGGCGAAACTGGGAACGTCAATCGGTTGGAATGTGCACGGTAACCGACCCTTCGTTTAGTTTTTCCAGCACGTTAATGTTTCGCTCGGCGACAAAAAGAATTGTGCCACCGCAGGGTAGGTGTACGCGAAACTCGAGCTGGAAAAAGGAGGATTGAAACTGAAGACTCAGCAA
Source organism: Anoplius nigerrimus (assembly GCA_914767735.1). Taxonomy (NCBI): domain Eukaryota; kingdom Metazoa; phylum Arthropoda; class Insecta; order Hymenoptera; family Pompilidae; genus Anoplius; species Anoplius nigerrimus. The sequence goes on from OU612078.1 coordinate 15,246,269, forward strand.
TTTGAAGAACTTTTTTGTCTACCCGGGATATCTATTTTCATATCAATTAATTTAGTCGAAATTATATCATCGACCATAATTATAATCAATTTCTCGGTTTTGTGGCGAGATTATTCATTTTAATCCGTTCACATGTTAGAAATGAAAGGTTGATGCCCAGTCACGTGTCTTATATATTGACTACTTAGTAAGGATTACAGGAAAAAAGTTCTGTCGGGTATGACATAATGAAAAGGATAATTTTATGGGATTCTGCGCCAGCTGGGCATACGCATGTTCCTTCGCGAAGTAGCTTCCGCAAAGAGATTCAATTCCAACGATGAGAGGCCCCGAAGAGAGGAGCGAACAAAACTAGGCGTCCCCGCCGTCCTCCCGATCTCTTCCATCTAGCCGTGAGAGGATCAGGGTCGGATAATAGGATTTTTTGACGTACGATAGCCACTGCCATTCTACCGAGCGGACCTAGGAAAAAAATCGTGCTTATTGCTGACTCTGCGGGAACCACTTGCGCATCGCTGGTTCCAAAAATAATGTGACATCGTCTCTGGTAACGTCAGCCGCTCCGCTTCGCTTCATATTTCAGAGCTGTACTCTCTCTTTCTCTATCTCTCTCCCCTATCCCTACTCCTCCGTCGCCCTCACTTTCGCCCGTTCCCCGTCACACTATAGCTTTTCGACGTTCATTTTGCACCGTTGCCGTCGAAAAAGCTGCATTTCGCGAAATTCGGCGACGCGGGCGAGCTGACGTCATTCTTCTATTATCACCGAGAGCAGTTAATAAACGGCCCTTTGTCGGCCGTTACTCGTAATAATCACATTTGCGCAAAACGTCCGTTAGAACGGGAAAGTTTCATAATGGATCGACAGGGACGAACGTAGCAAAGTACGAATATCCGCGAGTTCCTACCATCGTCTGGGTATTATCCGTCGAAAACATTTTCCTGTCACAATGGAGATTCACGGATGAATATCCGAAAATGAAAAAGCAATCGAGATAGGGGCGAGATGGTTCAACCCACTCAAGTCATGGAGCACTTCTTCTTATACGTTCCGAGTCCCAGAAGAGCTCTAATGGGGTTGACTTCGACGCCTGCAGCGAACCGTATGGGTTTCGATGTCCGGAACAAATCCGTGGTAGCCCAGACGGACTGAGGTTTCGCTGAGAGTGTGTACGTGCGTTCCGGTGGATGAGGGGGCAGGCGGGAGGGCGTGGAAACGGGTAGGAAAGAAACGGGAAAGAGAAAGAGCGCGCGAGTAACGAGGAGGGTAGATTGCGAGGGGAGTGAGAGGGACGGAGAGCGAGAAAGAACGAGGTGCTTGTACAGTCGCGTACACCTACGTACCAATGCGAACCGGGAGCCTCTCCCATAGGACCGGGAGAGACACTTTCGAGATTACGTTCGATCCTCGACGACGCGAATTGATCCGAAAACCATAAGGCATTCCCTGTCCGGTACGTTATTTTCTCGGAATAACGAAACGGAACGAGGTCGAATGAAAGGGGGCGAGAGAAAGAGAGAAAGAGAGAGAGAGAGAGAGAGAGAGAGAGTGAGTGAGCTTGCGCTTCCGCGATTGCAAAGCGAGTAGACAGATTTCTATTTCCTTTTTATTTTTGCAGAAGGACGCACGATTCCCGGCGCGGGTAATTCCTTTCCAGAAGCGAGCACGAGAGGCAGGGTGCTCTAAATTATCTCGACATACCCAGTGGCGCGCGCTATTATACCGTCGTCAATTTCGGACTGGCCAGCGTGTAAACGTAATAGCCCCGTATTATCGCATGTACAGCGGCCGCGTACGAAGCGGACAAGCGAAAGAAGGAAGGAGGGTGGGGAGGGGAGAGTGGGGGATTTCTAGCAGTGGCACTGGCCCGTGCCTTCCTGATTCTGGAAACATTCGCGGAGCCGCAACTAAATTAAGCCGAATTATTAACGTCGGCTAACCCTAAAGTTTCGTTTTCCGATCAGCGGGAGGCATCTCGGTAATAGAAGCGTGCCGACCGACAATGGCCGGAGTAAGAAGAGAGCGGGGAACTGACGCCAACTTCGCACGCTCGATAATGTCCTATAATTAGTAACTTCAGAAGCGCCGATGCGAGGTAAGAGGAGGATACGATATTACTGCACGCTTCCCGCGAATGGGGAAGTAGAAGTCAGACGTGGATTCGCAGGACGCGTCGTCGGCCGTACCCGAATTATTTATCACCGACGTCTCGGGTATCCGGCGAACCGAGAGACTGATCGCCGAGATAATCCGTGAACCGTTGACGCTCCGCCTTGTTTCTGGCTACCCTCTACCGAGCCAAACGATTAATCCTACGGATCTATAGGAGCCGGGCAAAATGTATTTTCGCCCGCCTTCCCCGCCGGCTTACGTCTGCTTCCCTCAGCGACGACAGGTATCCTTTTGACGTGACATCGTTGCGACGTATCTTCATTCGCTTCGTTACGCTCTCCGTGAAAGAAGCGGCCTGGACGCCGTCACATTTCAGGGAAGCGGCCAGATGCTGAGAATCGGTAATTATCCTGCCCTTTCTTATCGAAGAACGTACGACAGTTACGATGCGGCGTCATTAAGTGCCGGCCGAGAAAAGTCCCCGCTGCAAATTCATCACCTCGGTCGCAGCTATTCTTTAATTACGATCGCTTGTCGTGGCTGGCCGAGTGGCAACCGGCAGCCGGGCAACAATCAACCCCGAACTCGTTTCTCGAGGGTGGCTTTGCGCCTTCGCGGAACTCTCCATATCCCTGGGGAGAGGGTGGAGAAGGGATGGCGGAGGGAGTCGAGGGAAGAGGGTGGAAGAGCCGGAGAAATAAACGACACGAGCCCTGATTGATTGTTCCTTCCCTAACTCGCCTTCTCCTCCCGGCGAGAGTCACTGACCTCGACCTTTCGACGCTCCCTCTTTTTCGCGATTTCGGTCATTTTCCCGTCCAGCGAGCACACATCGGGAGGCCCCGGCCGTATTTCGGCGCTAACCTCGCAACGATCAACAAACTACCGGCAACGGGGCGCGTGCCCTGCCCCTATTGCGAGCTCCATCGCCGCGGCACAAATGCAGAATTTGCAAAATCGCGATGGCGTAAATAACCGCGGAAATGAAACGCAGAAAACTCCTGTTGGTCGAAATCCTCCGTTGCGGTCGATGTGTTCCGCTTTATGCGGCTTGTCAAGCGCAGCGTCGCGATTCGCGGCCGACGAGGGGTAGGGCTCGGTTAGCGGGAGTGGGATTGCGACAAAAAAAAAGGAGGGGAAAAAAAGCTTTTCGAGCGACCCCGACACCCACTCTCGCCGACAGCATCGCCAGCCAGCCGCCGACGATGGACGAGCCTCGCCAATGCGGACGTCCATTGTACGCCGCGATCTATTATGTCAAGAAACAATGCCGGTTACACGGACATTTTTTTCCTATCAGCGTAATTGTCGCGATATCATTTGGGCCACGGCCGCCGAACGACTAGCTCATTGCCAGATTTTCCGTTATTACGAGTTGGTTATCGCGTAATTAACCGGTCGTTAGTTTGCTGCAAAAGTTACCGTCATTTCGAATACAACGTAGAAATTAATCGGCGAGAAACATTGCGTAGGTAATCCTCCCGGAGTTCTTTAATTGTAAATGTTTTCGTTTCAATTCCCAATTCAGGTGTGCCGGTGCGAGCTACGAGGGTCGTTTATTTTCGCCCTGACGATTGTCGACAATTGTCAGGGATGTCGTGTCGTAATCTGGATTGGTGTCGGTTCGGTTCAAAAGAACAGCCGCCTGCCATGTCTATTCGGCGACTCAGCGGGAATAGAGCTACTTTGTTGGGTCACGACAGTCGCCGCCGACTTATCGAGTTACCCTGAAGAATAATGCCTGCCTCGTTCGCTCATTTCGTATCTCGTCTGGGTGTAATTAAATGTATCCTCGGTTTTTTTTTCTATCGTGAAACGGATGCGTGGGGCGTGCCGATTTATTGCCCGTTTGAAGTTTAATGCCGATAAAGCATCTCCGACTTCTGCGTCTATCTGATATCACACCTACGCCGACGTTGATCTATGACCTTCACAGTCGATTCTCCTAGCTTGGGAGTATAAAGAAAGCGGAGGGTAATCCCAAACACTACTCACAGTCGCCAGTTTATTATTCGGAGCGGTCAGAAATAACTTGGCTAGACTACAAAATAACAATAGTGGGATGAGGAGTGGGAAAGATAATATTCGGCCGTATGTACCACGACCGAAAAACGATTTGCATCAACATCAACCTTTACCCGAAATAGCTTTATCAAAAAACGATATTCCAATTAAACAAAGTTTCACATACGCTTGAGCAGTCATTTTTATATGTACACCGGAGAGAGTGCAGTGCGCACAGCCAATTCAAGAGTAGTCCCGAGTAGCGGGGCACATTGTCGCCAGAAATTAGTTCCCCGCGAATAACGGAATAGCGAATATAGAGTTGATGCACTTTGGGAAATCGAGTGAAGACTTTCTGGACTCGGTATTGTCCGACGGTGGCAATCCGCGAAAAGCGCGATGGAACGTCTTCAATAAAAACCAAGGAATACGGTCTGACAAAGGGAAGGGAACAAATAGAAGGGAAGAGGCTAAGAAAGGGCTCGTGGCTCGTACATAAAGACGGACAAAGCGGGGAGAGCGAAGTGCTGGATAGACAAAAAGCGGCCGCCTAAAAGAGCGGAAGGAAGGAAAGGAACAACGCCGGGAGACGTATTGATAGAGAGGGAGGTGCCGATGTTGCTGTAACCTTTACCGTGTTGGCGCGAAAAATGTTCGTCGGCAAGAAGCTGTCGGGCATTTGTCCTCGACGCTTAGCGAGACATCGATCCGAGTTCGTTGCCGAAGGATAAAGGTTATAGGGAAAGACGTATGTACAGTCTGCGAACTTTGCCCAACTCGCTTGGGGGCCAAAATCAACAAGTCGCCGGATAATAATCGCCAAAAATGGACTGGCAAGCTTCTTATATAAATTTGCCGGATGTCGCTGTCCATCTGTATTGAGGGAGCGTACACACCGACATCGGTGCGTGCGCGAAATCATTATCGCGCGTAAGACATCACGTGTGATCGTGCGCGATATACAGCGTCATGCGAATGTGAAGCTGTTAAGCGTTATCAAGTGTCACTTTGTACGCGGAATATGCGTGTAAGTGATATTTACGCGGAGCCGTGATCGAGCACGTTATCGCACGATGGACATGTTCAACAAATCAATAAAATGATGTAGAAATGAATGCATTATCGTTCCTTCCTCTCGTCCTCTCGGAACGTGTGTGTCGACAGAGCGGCGCGCAAATGATTTCCTGTGCACATAATCCTCGCGCACAATATACACCCGGCTGTAATTCAGGATTACTCGAATGGATGAATCCCTTTGGCAGCCATGATAAATGCATGGATAAATCTTTTTACTTCGTGAATAATCACATGCATCAATAACCGCTGAAAGGTTCACATTATGTCCATCAATTGAAAGGTGATTGAGGTTGTCGCGAAAATTATATATTATATTTCTCGCGCAAATGGCTTACGTTATCCCAGTATCACGGGCTACGCGGACAGTATATATCAAGGTTTTTGGTGCGATGCGGAAATTATTAGTTTTTTATTATTGTATAAAATTCTAAGTGAAAACTTGTGATGGGTCAGAAACTTTACAGATTTAGAATAGCATCTTCGCAAGGGTTGATTCGAGCAAATGATTTCCAAAATTGGATTTACTACGATTCTATATTAAATGTAATTGCAGATCCCGAAAGACGTCGAGAACACTTTTAGCATAGACCAAAATAAATACTAAGCTTAGTAGCCTTATCCTTAGATTCGCATCTAAATGTGTATACGGTGTCGATTATGAATTCATAGGTTTCCTTTTTTGCCCTTGCATCTTTGTAATTCTGTACATTGCATTTATGAAATGCATGGAAAATAATGGTTTGTCTCGCTATGTAGGAAGTGACCGGCAGTATATCAGTATTTTCTGTAATGGACATTAAAAATTCTTTCAATGACACACGCAATGCGTACAACCGATATGAAATTTCCATTTGCGGTGTAGAACAATTTGAGCAAATACAACAAGGGATTTAATGATAGAATTACATGCTTATAATTGACCAATTACTCTCATGCGTGGATATGATTAAAAGCTATATAATAGGTACTAAGCTACAAATATTAATCGAAGTACGTACTTACGGTTTCCATTAATTAATTGATTGTTGCACGTACGATGCTGTTGGTCACGTGCAAAATAACTGAAAAATACTTATGTGACGTTCCTACGAAAGGCGTCGTCGCATAATAAAAACTATTGTATGGTAAGAAACTTACTTAAGAGCAAAGGAATAAAGTATGCAGATATAATGGCAGTCATGTATTCGATTTATTAAGATATACAGACCGTCAGTTTCACTGTTCGGTATTTGCAAGCACACTCTCGATCGATGGATCCCTTGAAGCGATCAACGACCGGATTAGAATCGCTTGAGACAGTGAAATCATCGGTCATGATACATTAATAACGGTATAATAATTTAATCCGAGATACCTATGATCGCTGTAGTCTCAACGTTTTTTTTCTCTTTTTATTTATTTTCCTCTACTAAATCACGTCGTCGCACAAACATCGTCATACCATTTTCAAACAATGCGTATATATTATGCACAACATTTTCACACTGTCACTCACGCATTCGTCCTCTGTCTCTCTATTCCCTTTCGCACACTCTTCCGCTCTCTCTCTCTCTCTCTTTCTCTCTCTCATGTCCATGCACGGATCAACAAAGCGCAGCCTCGAGTCATCCTCGCATAAACGACGAGCCAGAATGATCACAGCACAACATATCTACAATATTTACAGAATCAATCGGCAGAGGCGCATAATGATTTATTTCACTTTTCATTTTATTCATTTGTTTCGTGTGTCCCGCTCGAATTTAACATCGACAGCAATTCATACGGTCAGGTACAACGTAAGATAAGAATGAGAGGTCCGGCCTGTGGGTCTCCGACGAAAGGGTGCCAATGAGGGACCTTCCGACGATTTCGGCCCGTACTAGCGAGCACGATGAAAGAATGTCAACGTCCACTGTCTGCCGAGCCTACGTTCGCGTATAAGTCGCGCAAAATGAAGCCACGAAGCACTGTCTGCGTTATCATCGTCGATGATTCGAGGCTACCTCCTAAACGATTTCACAATACTAACCTACCCCTTCCGCCGTTTGTAAGCATGCACGCTGCTTTACGTATCGTCCGCGAAAGTATGGCACCAGATACTCGTCCCGATATTCGGTCGAGATACAACGTGGGCGCTCGAGCAAACACGTACACGCCTTGCCAATCAAACAGATCTAACGACGAGATTTCACCCCGGGTTGCGATTCATCTCGACGTAACTACAGTTTATTTTTTTATTTTTCGTACGCACGTACATGTCTATATATAATATATGTATTTATATTTTTCTTTACCTTTTTTTTTATCTGTAATGTGTACGTATGTGTATATTCCTTCTGGGTATAGTGTCTCGCATGTCTTTTGCTTCGTGCCGTTCAATTTTTCTCTCTTTGGTTTCAGTTTGTCCTTTTTCTTAAGTCCGCCGTCCTTTGTCTTTTTTTTTTTTACAAAAGTCATGCCGACGCGAAAGGAGAAACGAAGTGTCGCGAAGCACGATCTTTGACGATGCCAGTATGAAAAATCATGGGCAAAAAATACCGATTGTACGAATTGTGCTTTCCATGTTCTCTTCCCCCCTCCGTTCTCGCCGGAGCGGCATTGACCAAAACGGGTGTCACGTTCTATCTTTCCCCCTCCTCCGATGCAAGGTCAATCGGCGCGGGCGACCCTCCGTCCCGAGAATTTGGCCGAAGCGCGCCGACGGACGATGCGAGGACTGAACATATCGAAACGCAGCGACGAAAGCCGACGCGAGAGATACAAAGCGGCCCTTCCGACTTCGCTCGCCAAGCTCTGAAAGGAAGAACGGTCTCGTCGACGATCATGAAAGGAACGCGGCGACAGCGTCTCGCGGGCGTCGAAGTGTCGCGAGAAGTATGAACGTCCGACGGACAGGTTCGTTGCGGATTATGAAAAATAGTTTGCCGGCACCGCGTCAGCAATCCCGAGTTGCGCGACAGGTGTGTCCGTTCGGGGTCGAGGCTGCGTTCGCGGAACGTGCGCACCTTCGGCATCGAGATGCGTGAAAGCGGATTACCGTCAAGCGATCCGACTCGATCGCCCGTATTGTCTCGCTCGGCGTTGGGCGAACGGTTCGCGTCTCCGCGCGCATCCGGTCAAAACCGTGTCCCGGTTTCAGCGACCTCGCTCGCCTCCGCGCACTCGCAGGGGAGATCGTCCTTCGGGCACAGGAGGAAGGACGCTCGTTACGTAAAGCGAGTCACCGCGTAAACTCCGCGATCAGTCGTAAGCCTAAGAGTTATCGATACTCGCTGCAGGTGTCCTTACACACAATCTATATATAGATATATAGATCGATATCGTCATAATTACATTAATGTATATATATATATATATATTCTCTCGTTTACTCTCCCGTTTACTCTCTCCTCCTATTATCTTGGCTGCCCTCGCTCAAGCTTCTCTCAGCGTCGCTCCCTCTTACCTAGCTCTTTCTTCCCTCCTCGGTTGTCCGCAAGCCTCCTTATTCCCGCAACCTCCGTATAAGTCTAGTTTTCAGTATGAAAATAATTTGAAGCGCGCCCCGCGTTGTCGCACTCGTCCGCCATTTATCCGGATCCGGCGTGCCTCGAGCGGCCTCGATCCAGCAACCGTACCCGGCGCGGTCACCGTCCAATAAACACTAGAACTGGAAGCCCCGTTCCCGCGACGTGAGAATCACCTCCTAACAGCCGGCAGCAGGAGCGACAGAAGACTCAGGAAAAGATGGAGGACCAGCTGAGGCCGGTGAACGGTGCAGAGGCTGAGTGCGACGGCCGGCAGGTCGCCCGGAGGCCTCATCGACGGCAGACCGTAATCCCTGTCGTAATCTGTAACCAAAATATAGCCACGGTACGCCACCTAACCCACGTAAAAACAAGCGGGTGGTGCGCGAGATTGGTACATGTACCGGACGCGCGGGGCGTAATTGAAATTCGCCTTCGTCCCGCGCTCGTCCCGAAAGCAGAAAGGAAATCGTACGGAGAGCGGCCCCGATACAATTTCGGATGGGCAAACAGTCATTTTCGGGGAAAGTAGCATTAATCGCGTTCCTTCGTCCATGCGATGAGATCCGGCCGGTCGCCGTGCGTAAACAGGACCGTTTTGATTCTTGGAGGATAATATCGAGTGCGGACCGCGAAGGCATGGAGCGCACGACAGTGGAAGGAAATTAATAATTATGCGCGAGAACGGGATTACTCTCTTGCGGAACATATTACGAATGATTTAATTCCCTAATTCCGGCGCGATGCGCTGATATTATTAATGCGAAGAATTCGGCGTATGTAATATTTCTTTGAATCATCGTTGCGAAGTGAATTTCGCTCGGAATAACGTGTTTGTCAAGATTATAGCTTTTAATTAAAACGGTGTAACAGTAAATCGGAGCTGTTAATAATATCCGACGATTTATAATAACTGGAACATGTTCCCCATTTAATGACGTTGAAATTACTTTTAAACAATTCGTTTCGGCAGTAACGGCATTAATATAAACATTACCGTTATACAGATTAAAGGAGTGTATTAAGCGTCCCTCTTCGCTGATGCGTCCGACCGCACGCCGACCGTTTTCACTGCGCATCATATATCCGCAGCGCGTCGGCCGGCCGGATAAAATTGAGTGAAACAAATCGGGCATTTTAACATTCCGCGTTCGAGTTTGAAACATTTAGTACAGCGGGACACTGTGAAATACGTCTGACCGCAGGTTCCTACTACCTAGTTTCGACAAAATTCATTCTCCTCCATTGTTGAGTCGGAACTGTTTTCGCAGTTTCCGCGCCAATGACATGCGTTTCGCTTGCGCGCCGGCAACCGTGTCTGACTAAAAACGGTTCGGCCGACACAATTTTCAATCTAAACATGTTATGTTAATCGACGCGCGCTGCAGCGATCGACAGCCGGATCAAACGTCATGCGCGTTAAGATTGTTGAAATTCCGACAGTGCCCGCGATGAAATACCTTCCCGCGTATGTATCATAGGAAACAACCGAACAGCACGAGAACTGCACGAGTTCGATGAAAATAAACATTCCAACCGAGAAACGCTTACCAACGCTGGATTCGTCTAGTGCCCTAAAGTGACGCCTTTCAGAAAATTCCCCTTCGCCAAATTATACATATCGCGAATGCTTAATTTTTCTCTCAGCTACCTCAATTGTACCCCTCGACATTTTCGCTAAACGTCGCTCGGCGACCCTCGAATTCATCGCCTCTCCACATTTTCAGCGAAGCCGCGTTTTTTGCTCGTTTCGGCAGGAAAATTTGCCGACACATAAGCGACCCGGCAGTTGTCACGTTATCGCGCTCCTCGTTGCCGGGTCTTCGATGACCCGAGCTGCCGCCCCGGCCGTCTAATAACGCTCGCTGCGAGGAAGAAAAAAATGTCGCTCCGTCGCCGGTAATTGCGGCAATTTTCCGTGGGAGGACAGTGCTGAAGATCGACCGGGGCCACTCTGTACAGGTCAGCCGTGTACGTCGTCGCCCCGGTTGCAAGTCATCTTTCCCGAGGAGGCGCCTCGCTCGTATTTTCCACGAGCGACTCGTCCCCAGCTACGCTCGCGGCCGTCGAAACGGATGAGCGGCAATGCTTAAGGATATACATGGACGCGGATGGCCAATGTCTGCTTCCCCGTTTCCGCCGGCCGCGCTGGCCATCGCGACTATACGCGCCGCGTTCCTCACAAAGGGGGAGAGAAAGAGCCAGAGGAAACGGAACGGTGAGGAAGAGGAAGAGGAAGAGAGTACGGGATACGGAAGATAAATACGACGAGTTGCGCGGATAATGTGAAACGAGACGACGGCTGGAGGGGAGAATGGTGTGGCCAGAATGGGGAGGGGGGCGAACGGACTGAGTGGAGGGCAAGAGACAGAGGAAGTGAATAGAGAGAGAGGGACAGAGAGCGCGCGCGCGCGCTCGTTCGCTCGTCCGCGCTTGGGAATTAAATTCGAGCGAACTCTCGGTCTACGGAATTTCTACGATGTTCAGCTCGCTGAAATCCCTTTTTAACGAGATAAAGCGCTCAGCGACGGCGAAAGGGGAGCGAGTGAAAAAGTGGGGGAGTGAGGGAACGAGGGGTGGGGTGAATCAAAGTGGAAGAAGGGACGAGGCGAGCGAAGGGTGGGAAGTAAATTCATTCGCGATTAAATACAATCCGACGTCTGTTAAATCGCGCCTGGTCAGCGAACGGTGGCGAGGTGGGTGGGAAGGAGAGGGAGGGAGGGGGAGGAGAGGGGGGGGGGGGGGTGCTGCCAAGGAATGCGCGGAGTCATTAAATTGCACGTTATTCTCGGCGAATTGAGTAATACGCGTCGGCCTCGGCCATTATGCGGCGATGAGAATTTTAATTCGCGCCGCGCGGGCAGCGTCGACGGCGCGGACGAAAATTTTAATAGCGGCCCGAAAACGAAGCGACACGAAGGGACAGCGATGGCGGAGGGTGGGCGCACGCTTTCGTCGCGTCGAATTTATCGCGGGATATTAACAGCCCAGTCGTACCTGTTTAATTTTATCGCGCCCCGCCCGATGAGGCATTTTCGGTGCGTCGAAAGGCTTATAAAGTGGCGCCAACGTTAAATCAACATTTGCCACCTGTGGCATTAACGCGAGTTCGATAACACGTACCTGGGCGCGAGCGTATACCAAATGACAAAGGAGTAGTCAGGCGGGCAACTATTTACTACGTCCATCAAAATCAGAGGCGTTTTGTGTTGTCGCAGATTGCACTGTTGTGACCGGGCACACTTTGTACGGCCACGTTCTCTCGCCCACCCCTTCCCCTCCCTTGCCCTAGCGATAAATTCACAATTTATTGACTTTACATCATATACTTTTCAGCCCGGCTCTCAAAGTAAACCGTATTACACAAATTTATGGGTAAATACGCCGCTGGTCGTTAAAGGTGAAAGGCGGTAAATATCCCGCTGTTTTTTTTCTCGTCCCATTTGCGAGCGACGCACAAAGCTCGGCTACAGATCAATGATAATTAGGTAATATTTTGTCTCGGTCGTATGAGCGTGGCCATTGAGCGAGCGCGCGCACGCGCCTCTGCGCTCGGAGGTAACGGCTAACGATACGCGAATCGTGAACGGGCCGTCTCGTTTTTCCGTATCGAACGAGCATGAAACGGGTCCGAATCGCGAGACCTTTCGCGGCAATAGGTATTCGCTCGCCTCGGCTTCCCCCGACGAAAAAAGGAGCTCTCGACCGCACGTCCGTTCGGAAAAAAGTTATTCCCACCTACGGGCAAAATCCGCAGTACGTGACTTTCCGCATGGTCGGTGACAGGCGAGAATTTCGCCAGGCGTTTTGCCACCGTCTTTACCGTAGCACGTCCTCCCTTCCACCCTCGTTCGCCGATTCCGAAGTACGACTTTACACGAGAGAACGCCGTTGACCCCCCAGAACGTTTAATTGACAAAAGGAGACCGATCCGCGCCTCTCTTTTCGTCGCCTTTAGATCGCGCACGTCTATCTCCCTTTGTTGCGCGCATGCGCATGCAGAAATATATATATATATATGTGTATGGACGTGAAGGCACGTACGTGTGTTCGACTCGTTTCACAGCGTGAAATTGCGACCATCAATTTATCGTACACGTCCTGACGTGCAGCTAATGTCAATCGATTGCGGCATCCGAAGCAAAGGTAGGACGCGGAACGCGAGTCGGGAGGACAGGAAACAAAAACTGAGGCAGGCCGAATCAACGAGGCGGGGATGCAGAGCTGCCTGCAAAGAAAATAACGAAGATTCCCTCTCTTATCCAACTCCCGCTGCCGTCTCGAAGGCGGCCGATGGCCGCAGGTCAACGAAACTCGTTTTTCATTAATTGAAAGTAAACTTTCGGAAAGGAGGAGTACTCGTGGAAAGCTCGGGAAAATCTTCGACGAAAGCCATTTCTCAAGTTTCACGGCAATCGTCGAGAGGGGGCTGGATGAGAGTGGCTGAGGGGGTGGGGCGAGGGGTGTCGAGACAAAATGTTCTGCAGTGGATTGCTTCAAATGCAAATAGAAAGTGTCCCTCAATGCGTCCTCTCATGAATAATTGCAAGGCCGAACGTGGGACCGTCATAATTCGTTCGGGATCGATCGATCGTTCGCGTCTGAAATAGCCGCACAGACGTGAAACAAGATTCCGCGGACAACGAATCATTTTCAACCTGTGCGACTCTAATTAACGATGCAATTTGCGCGGGCGGACGGGATCGTGGCTAGCGAATTTGCCCTCCGAGCCATCGTAAATGAAATGAGGCGAGCCGAGAGCTCGATAAGGCTCGCAGAAAAGTTGATCCGAACACGATGTTGAATAAAATAATCCGATCGATCCGACGGTTTCCGGCAATTGAATTTTAGATACCCCGCGAGTCGAGGTGAGACACGGCCACGTTCTATTCCAAGTTTCCCGGGGAAGCGCATATTCGTTCATTCGAGTCTCAAGACGCGGCCTGCGAGGCGAGAGAGAGAGAGAGAGAGAGAGAGAGAGAAAGAGGGAGAACGAGAGAATGAGAGCAAGACGGAGGGAAAAAGAGTGAGTGAGGCAGATAGCCGGGTAGCGACTCTAAAAGTACCCGACATTCGCACATATACTTCCGGCAGGATCTCCCGACCTCGAAGGGATAACAGTAAAATCCCCCTTCCGGCCGATAAAAGGGAAGGAGTAACGCGAAGTAATTCGTTCGTGGATAAAGTGGATCACCGAGCATTGCCAATTTAGTGGATTCGAGCGAGTCTCTCCCCTGCTGTTCTTTCCACCCCCTGTGCCATTCTCATTCTCTCCTCTCCCCCCCCCCCCCACCCTCTCTCTCTCTCACCCTCTCGTTCCCCAGCACTCGGCGGTCGCCCTCTCGCCCGCCGAAGTCTACACCGGCGGCTTGTAACAACGTTGACGAACTTCTAATTACGCTAATTACTCAAACGACGCAGGAGTCGGCCAGCGGGTAGCGCGCATTGTCGCGGCAAATGCCTCAGTTACGCGACGGAGGGGCGTGTTAAAGTAGATATTTACTGACCTGGATCTCGCCATTCCTCAACCTCGTAGTCGATAGGTCGTTGCCGTAATTTCTTGTTACCGTTCCTACCTAAAATGCATCACATAAAAGGAGCGCTTTTACACACAGAGGAGGACTAACGGCTCGCGCTCGAAACTGTGCTCTACGAACGAGGGATGGGGGTGTCTGGGAGAACGCGGTAATCGATGTTCGCTGCTGAGGAGGGTGAGGCGGAGGCGCGTCGGGTGACCTCGAGGGGTGAGGGCTCAGAAAAAAAAAGGTATAAATAAGTGTAGAATTCGTAAAGGTCCCCGCGAAGACGGAGTGCGCGCGAGCGGCGTGGGGGGAAAGTAGCGGTATGCGGTTAAATGCCCGCGGTATTCTGCCTAATTCCGCATCCACTTAAGGAAATTTCGGGCTGATTTTAAAGGAATGCTAATTCCGCGCCGGCCGCTTTATTTACGATTGCGCATTTTTCAGCGGCCTCCATTATCGCACGCGTCGGTAATTAAGAGTGACGGTCGAGGATGCGGATGCGTAACGAGGCAGAACAGCCGGCGGCGGCTGAGACGCTCATTTAATTACCATTTTTCTTCATCGACGACGTTACGTAATATGGGGCCTGGGTCGTGGACGTCGTCGAGGGCGCAGGAATCTCTGTGGGAAAATAAAACGCTTGACACATCTTCAATGGGATATCGTCTCCGTATCGGTGCGCACCGTAGAGAGCCGGCTCTCGTTATTCAACGCGGAGAGGGAAGAATATTTCTCAACCTCAGCGTCGCGCTCCTCTCCCTCTTTATTTGCAAATCTTCCTTTTTCTTACCATTACCATCGGCTCTCCTCGACTTTCTTATTGTCGTAATGCAAATGTTGCATACTTATTCAATGACTTTCCCCGGCAGAGCGTATAATTTAATCAATTACGTACGACCGTCCCGACGATCTTAAGTCAGAAGAAACAGTATTGAGAGCTACTGATATTACACCGTCGCGACTCTAGCGTTCCCGGCGTAATAAACATATCCGACGATGCGCGTGCTTTATCTCAGACTCTACGCCAGCAATATCGTTGCCCGCAATGTTTCGGAACAGCGGTCGCACAATGAAACTGTACCAATAATCTCGGAGACTGCCCGGCGACAAAAAGGAAAGGAACAAATCTGAACATTTAAGACTGCGCCGCGTGAAATTGAACGCGACTGTCGGCGCAAGACTCGTTAATACTCATAGCTTCCGGAGCTTCGCTCGGGAAATACCTTTAGGAAATAAACTTTCTCCCTCCCTCAGAGTCCTGTTTATCCAACGGCAAGAGATTCAATACGCAAAAATTACGAAATTGAACTCCCACTGTGCGCCGCTGCTCACTATTTGCTCTTTACCAGCCGTACGATGCCGTAATATAGCTCGTTAAACTTTTTACTTGGACGAATTTATTCCACCGAAGAAGCACCGAAGTATACCGGGCTCCAGATAAATATATTCCCGGCGAATTTAGTCAGCAATTCACGGCTCGACAGGTAAAACGGAAAAGATGCTTGACCTCATTGGGCGATCGATATCCGCGAAGACTCGGCAGTCTTTACATAGAAGATTATTGGAAATCGATTACTTTGCCATTAGAACGTAGTGTCTATAATGTCTTGGAATAATTGAGTACAATTGTCGGGCAACGTCAAACGGTCTCCCTGATCCTTAAAATACCTCCGGTGGGCTGCATAATTTACCGTGAAAAAGGAAGAGACTTATTCATTCACCGGACAATTTCGACCGATACGCAGGTAGTATGAAGTTCAGATAAATTTCTTCGCAGACTTCTCTCCCTTCCATCCGACGCTCTTGTATTTTGACAAATTTCCTTACCGTCCAACCTGATGTCACCGTCCGTTCCACCGAGCGAATTTTGCGCGACGCACTTGTAAGAACCAAAATCCTTCGGACCGACATTTCTTATCTTCAACATCATGTATTTGGTGTACCCACTGTCCGTGTAAACTGCCTCATACTTATCACCTGCAATCGAATGGTAATTGCCTGGGCCAGTAAGACATAGTTCATTGTATTTGTGGAATCGAAAAGGTCGGCTAAATAATTAATTATTCAAACGGACTACAATTATCAAGCAATACGCTTGTAAGACATTGCAAAGGAATGATAAGCGATAAGTAAACAAATTCGATATGAAAGGCACGAATTTGTTGTACTTTCGATCAATGTCATTCTCATAACACACTGACATGCAAGAAGATGAAAAAGTGAAGTATTTTGTTAACATTTCGTCAGTCTGTGCAAGGTAGGTAATTTTTCGAATCAATGAATTGCCTGAACGGATATGCGCGCAAGAGACATTCACGGAGTAGAAAAATGATGACGGAGCTTGAAATTACCAGAGACTATCATGTCACCGTGCTCCGTAGTCCAATAATTGATGGAGGTCGGATATGCTTCGGTGTGGCATTCCAGCGTTACGTCCTGTCCAATATAAGCGCCCTCCAGTTGATTAGGTATAGATAACATCGGCGGAACTGCAAGGAAACAAGAAAATCACTCTCACGCACAGTTTCCTCCACCGATAATTAGTGTTGTGCGCGAGTTTTATTTAGACGCGTCCCAGGAGGAGTGTCGAGTGCAATGTTACTACGCGATATCGATTCGAAGCTTCGCTTATCCCGGAGGAGTTGAAGAATGATGCATGGTGCATGAGAATGTGGGCGTACGACTCCACGCGTACGTTTCATAGCACTAAATTCAGGGTTTCGCACGACGATCTTTCCAATGCCTCGACTGAAGGTTAAAGGTAAAAATACGTCCAGAATCAATAGGTTTCAGATAACTTTCCTCTAATAACTAATATTTCTATACCTCTCACCGCAATAATAGATTTATTTTCCTTTATACTCTGTCAGAGCGCTTAGATAGATTAATATAAATGTCGTCGTGCTCAGACGCAAGTCGATCTGACATTGCGGTTAATATTACACAAGAAACGCTAAAGTCGTACCCAACGTATTTAACATGACTTTACTTAATCAAACAATACGGGCAATTAGCACGTTCAAACAGATCAATCTTCGCTAACCACAGCGTAATACGATTAACCTTGCTTGCAGGATCAATAACGGTAGTATCTTGTAATTCTGTTATCCGTGAAAGGAACGTCAAGCCCATTTTCTCCCTCATCGCAAACATTCGACTTTATACGTCCCATAAATTAAATAGAGACCGAAGTAGCGCTCGAGGTCGTCTTTTAGATACTTTTATTCCGATTCACCGAATGTTGCAGCTTCCAGAGGTCCCTTGCTTTCCCAGAATGAAGGTACGTCATGGCCTCTTTTGAAAGGTGAAACCTTCTTAAAGGGCTGACAACGTTCTTGGATTTCTGATTCAGGTCGTGCATAGTCACTGTACGGTGCTTCGATCATCGATTGACTTTGAGCGACGTAAACAGCGATCCAGGCGTTATTCTCGCCGTGATTGGAGTCGAATCGATCCCATCCCCTTATTGTCGTGCATCGGACAGGATTTAAACATTATAAAGCTTAATCTTTCCGGGACGAAGTCTACATTTCTGAGTATCAATCCGAGCGACAGGCTGCAAGCGCAAATCTCAGCAAAAAATCTCTCTTGCTAGCTGGGTATAATGGAGCCCGGGAGTTTTTTCATTAGTTCCGGAGTTAACGAACGTCGTAAAGTAAAATGATGTATTGCCGGACAATGCGAAATAGACGGCAACTGATTCAGCGGAAGATGCGCAGGTATAATTCGATTCGCAAGGAGATAGGCTAGGTTATTGCTTCGTAATTCAATACGTGCCGCGAATGGGCGAAAGTTAATCCGATATGAAATAATTGTTATCGCCGTCTCATCACATTTGCTTGCACTCCATTTCCAATATCGGCGCCTCACAATCGATACGGACACTTCCAGCCCTACAATATCATGTCATAGCCTTACGGCCCTCTACGGGCCAACGTAAATCACGATTTACTGCCAACGGGAGCAGTTCATACGGATCCATAGAGGGAGCTTCTTACATTCCCCCTCCCCTCCTCCGCCCACGATTTCTCTTTCCCTTATTCAGCCGGCACAGCCGAGTCATCGATAAATCGAAAACCTACTGCCGCCCGATGACGCAATCTCCTCGATGTTCCTCCAAAGCAATTTCAATCAATTTATACCGGTTTCACGGTAAGAGCGCACCTACTTAGGAACAATGAGTAGTGAATGTAAGACGGCACTATGCAGGATCCAATTTCTGAGCTGGGGAAAATTTGATCTATTACGTCACATCAACGCGCTCCTGACATTAAACACTTGTAGGATCACGGCAATCCGATATTCTTTCCAATAACATCGTCGAATTACATCGAATATATAGAACTGCGTTCACCCTTTTATATAACAAATTTTTCGTTCGAGAAGAATTGCGCTTATCCAAAAGGCCAGCATCGCTTCCTGCAAAAATCTGCGAACACCGATCAACATTCAACCGAAAAACCGTACGCCCTCCCGCCAAGTCCTTCTTTCCGCCAAAGACAATAAATCTCTCCTCGCAGCTAAAGGGATCATCAACATTTGCATTAAGTGAAGAGATACCGATTAGTAGAAAAGCGGCGAGAAGGGAAGTAAAAAGTTGCGGTGAGGAGAAAATCAAAGAAGGTGCTGCGGATGGGCCGAGAGTGTCGGAGATAGCCGAAGCGGCGGCAAGAGAAAGGGAAAGAAAGACAGAGAGATTAATGTGCTGGAAAAGACGGGGCGGAAACGCGTTTCGCACCCTAAAGCTGTGGGGCGGGTTGGCCATGAAGAGGTTTGAGGGGCAGGCGAGAATAAGGAGAGACCGGTGCGAAATGGGCAGAAAGGAAGGGAGTCCGGGCACGGATACTGGCGGAGGCCAGGGGGGGTGGGAGAGGATAAGGGTGACGGGGGTGGGAAGGACAGTTGGACACGGTAACGTTGGAGGGGGGCTGAACGGACGTACATCGAGCATATCTGGGTCAAGTGGCCGCTCGTAAATCGGCGATTAAATGAGACGTTGAAAACCGACCTAATGCATCGTGGGCTTACAAGGGCGGCTCGACCGACGAGCAGGAGCCACTTCTCATTGAGACTGCACGCCGCCATGCTCTCCGGTAACAATGCCGTGCGGCTGTTTAGCACGCTCTTTCTCGCCACCCATCCCTCCTATCATCCCCCCACTCCGAGCCACCCTGACATTCGCGACGCGGGAGAGCACGCCGTGCTGCAAAATTTCGCTTGGCTAAACTAGCGGCGCTCCGAATTTGGCCGCCAGTTTTGAATATGAATTTTCTACGACGCTCTCGGCGATGCTACGAGACTTCGGATTCGGTGCGAGAACGTCCGACACGACCGGTTATCCCGGTTATTAATGGCTCGTTGCGCGACCGAGTGCACACGAATAAACCACCTGCTCGAATGTGTACGCATCAAACATCGGGGATCGCGGAACTTATCGGGGCGAGCTCATCTAAAGTTTAGCTTTATTTTATTTCGCCGCGGACGCCGGCGAAAATTATTTAATGGAAACTTTTTCAATCAGTGATATCAACACGAACACGCCGACGTCGGCGACATTCGGGGCTATTGATTTTGTCGTGGGCCGAGCGAGAGAGAGAGAGAGAGTGAGAGAGAGAGAGAGAGAGAGAGAGCGGGGGAGGGGGAGAGAGTCAACGAGAGCTGGTCACGAAGCATTCATTATAACGTTTCAAAGTTGTTTCTCGGTTCCTATTAAATCGTTGTCACTGTTTGCGCGCTGACGGTGGATCTAAAAGCTTTCTCAAATATTTAAATACACAGTACCGTCGCACTCTCTTTCTCCCTCCGACTATCATCAACACAAACTCACACACGTACCCCGATAGTGGGAATAAATTCTGCAATGCGCGAATGCGCCGGGAGTAATTGGACACGAACGTTCGACGTGCGTTTCGGTGTGGAGGGATAGAATTTACGCGAAAGTCGAAAGATAAACTTACATTGTACGCGAAGTGAGACACGCTTGCTCACTGAGGGTGGAACTCCGTTCGATGCGATGCACAGGTACGCTCCCATGTGTAGCCGACTTATCTTGACAATGTGCATCACCTCTCCGTCGACGACGTTCACTGAAACAGAAATTCATTTTTCTTATGGCGCAGGAGTTACACCGCGATAACTTTCCTGATGCTCTTAGCTCTATTTATGAAGCCGTCACGGCGTAATGCCGTACTCGAGGAACGCGAAAGACGTGCATCCATTATGAGGTTTCGCTTTTATTTAATTCAACTCAATTCTAGCCGTCGTATCGGCAAGACGTCGTCGGCGACTTCAAAGTAAGCCGGCATTGGTAATTCGAAGATAAAAGCTTGGAAGTTCACAGAAACGCTCGGAGCTGAACCCGCCATCCGGATACGTGCTGAAACGCTCATTGGATATCGCGAGACAAAGGGGACTTTGCACTTCTGCGCACATTTATTCGCCCTCGTTCTTCAGGCGTTCATCGAAATGAGTCCGGGGCGGCATTGCGCGTGAAATGTTGAAAGTACGCCGCGTCGATCGTGCGAACGATGACGTTGCCAATTCAAGCGTCATTTATTCCTTTTTCCCTGCCGTCAGAGACGCTCTTTGCAATTAAAGAGTGAATGATTAGAAAGGGTGGGAGGGAGACAGACAGAGAGAGAAGTTCCCTTGCGCTCTATGCGGAATCTCGGCGGAAACGATTTCATTGGAATGAGAAATCTCGACGTCTAAAGCGCATTAACTATTTCCGCAGGATAGATTTAGCCAGTGGCGGTTCACGTATACGCACGGACGTGAAACATGTAACTAATTGATTTTCATACGTAGCCGACGTGGCAAGATAGAATTTTACTCTCTATTACCCTGATATCTTCCAGACCATTAGTACCCGTCATGCCCGGTAATTATTTAACCCTTGATATAGTAATTGCTGCTTCGTTCTTCATTCCGTAGTGAAACGTATAATTGAATTACATAAAGCGATTCATCATTCTCCGTATGCCAGTGAAGTTATTCCGCATACGCTGTATTTCAGTGTAACCCGTGCAACGTTTCGGAATGTACAGCCATTGCGTGGGACAGGTTTAACAGCATAACATATTACGCATCCGGCGGGTTCTGTAGTTGTTAAAACTGCATTGCTAGTCTTTCCTCGTTTGTACTCCAGTCCGGCTACAGATAGCGCCCCGGCAATACGAAGATTAATCACTCGATATTAAGCTCTGTTTCCCGTATTAATTCCACTGACATAGTAAATGACCGATTGACGTCCGCTCCGGCTCGCGAACAATTTCGTGTGCGGCCATTATTTAAACCATCGTGCCGAATGTATCGTTCCGAAAAGAACGTTTAACTTCCTTTCATTTATCGCATTATCCTAAAAGGATCGTAGCGTACGAGCGTACGCGAGTATCGTATCGTGTTCCGTGTTTCAGCGTGGCATAATTAAATCGCCTCCTCCCTCCCCGCTTACCCCGAGCCTTCTACCCTCCCCCCGCGCACAGAACCGCATGCCCGCCCGACTTTCGCATTTCAGCTCGCGGAACGATTTGAAATGATAGTTCTTTAATGGAACGGGGCATTTTTTGAAATGGTACGCGGAAATTTAGCGAGACCGCGAAACGGCGGGCCGCTGAGTGTGTGCGTATCGATCGCGAGCGATTTAATGTTTCGCGGAATAAAAGGTAAAAGCGCGTCGTCAATCGGGCAGGAAGTCTTCCAGATGTTCGATCGAACATTGGGACGGACAATGGAATCGTTGCGAGTGCATGAATGCCGCGGCACACTCGAGCACATTGTGCATGCCACTTTATCGCTGAATATCGTCGTGAAGCATTAATCGTTCCCTACCCCCGGCCATTGCTGCGCGCGAACGCACGAATGCCATTAGTACGCGGGGTTATTTAACTCCGGTGAAACTCGTTTCTGGGCCGCTGCGAGTTCGTCCTCCGGCATCGATAAGAACCTTATTCGACAATTCGGCCAGGACCTTCCATACCGCCTGACCTTTGCGCCCTTCGCGGTCAGAATATTCGCGCGTCTCATTCCGTATTTACATGCGGTCGCTCGTAAAATTCCGCGCGCGCTGGAATCGTAATGACATTTCTTTTTTTATATGGGTGGATATATATACATATATATATATATGTATACATATATAAATCCCGGCGTACTCGTCGCAACGTATTAAAGCGAACGTTGTGCCGCGCGGTCAGATGCCGAGCGCTGATACGCTGCCAGATAATGCACAGTATATAACCACTGATGACGCGCCGTGCCTGTCGTCGACGTCTGACAATGTACACTCGAAACTACTGCGCCCAGAATTCACGTTCGCCGTCCCACTGTGCGCGCCACTCGCCGCTTTAAGTACGCGCAAGTATCAGCCGGGCAAGTATCGCAGGCCTCGTGTGCCTACCACTGCTCCTCTCATCCAACCCGTACGCAAGGAATTTCGACCGAATATTTTGCCCGACGACGACGAATTTGGTCATTTCGCAGGTTGTGTGCAGTGTGATGCGGTGGCTGAGCTTAAGAATACGCGGTTGTACATTGTGCGTTGGACGTGCCGAGAGGGATTTTACCATTGGACGAGTTGTTCATCGCACACTCACATTCGCTTTAGCGATAAATGGTGATTGTCGTGCGGCTCGGTGAAAGGAACGTTTACGCTTCAGTAATTTATAATTGCTTACGAAGCGGTACAATCGTTTAGAACGATATTGCACGAGATCATGGCGGAGTTTCCGTGCACGTGACGATTAACACCTCTTTGTTGTTTTCGCGGTAATTCGGCGGGAGCAATGTTAACGTTTTCGCGAATAGTTCCTCATGCTCTGACAGATTTGTTCGGTTTCGGACCAGCAGTGGTGTACGCAGAATCATGAGGGACGCTAATACGCAGGGGTATTGTAGCGGCGTGCGTCGCATTGTTCTCGGACAATCTGACGGAAGGAATTCAAACGTTTCGCCGAATCGTTTATCACGTTTTGACGAATTCGTTCGGCCGCACCGCGGAGACACAACATACGAAGTCGACGACAAAGGTCGCGAAAGGAATGTAATCAGAGGGCAGCCATTTGGTTAACGTTACTGAGGTGGAAGCGTGGGTGGCGGAAGGGTGCGAGTCCTTGATAGCCCGGCCCCAAACAACAAGCTGCGGGGCCAAACCTATCCATTGTTTCATAAACAATGCCGGATGCCGAGAGATTCCGCCGGCGGGTCGGACTTTCAGGGGTTTTAATCAAGTAGTCCCGCGGGTCCTGTGTTGGAACTACGCGCTTACCGGTTTAGCGGGAACCTTTAAAACTTCCGGCTTAATGGGAAACCGCAATATGGCTTGGGTCGAATGGAATTCCACGTCGGACACGCTTCAAGCAGCGCGAACAAAGGGATATGCGAGCAATTATTATTTTCCTCTCCTCCTTTTTGTCGCACCCTTTCCTTTGCCCACGTCACTCTGTCCGTCTTGTCCCCTTTTACCGCCCCTACCTACCGCCTCCCTTGCCACCTGGGCCCCTCTCGAATCGCCCAGCCCACCTTTATGGCATTTCGCGTCCCACGCGATTTTCGCCCGGCGCAACACGGGCGCGATAAAGTTCTCGCCGTCTGTTTACCCGCATTATCGGGACGAGCTAATCGTTACGTACGTTTTCGCGTGTTTCTCCCCCGTAATGCCCACGAGCGTCGATTCGCTGTTTGCCTATTAAAAGCGACGCTTTCCCGTGCCGTCTGCGCGCGAAAGATAATGTCAGTAGTGTAGCCCGTTCGATCGTTTTTACTCGTTATCCCCCGTGAGGAAGGGGATGGGCCGGAGGGTGGAAGGGGAAGGAGGGGCGGCGGGCATAAAATTGTGACGTAGGGATTACGCGAAACGATTGAGTGGCACTCGCGCGCACTCACCGGATTGTTTGTTCGGCGCGATCCTGGGAAAAATATGAAAGCGGCCCTCTCGCTGGTCGCCGGCGAGGAACGCAGGATTTTGCGTGGGCGCCGTGGGCTCAGCGAGGGGGCTATTGAGACGCGGTATCAGTGCCGACACGCTTGACGCGCTTATTGGGATACCGATGGCCCGTTACCGTCGGCGCATGCGTCGCGCTAGATAAAACTGTCGCTCCGGGCCGTTTAGCTCGCCTAAATTTCAGCTTTACGGATAGCCGAGGAAACGGCCCTGAATTTCCATAAAATATCACGCTCGTGGCGATGACGTGGGGGATCCTTTAGAGCTCATCTACCCGTTTAAGGGTTAACGTCCGCATAGTAAGGGCGCATATAAAGGAACTGCGGAATAAATTAACGCCCATTCACGTCGATGCGCGGCGTACTTTGCATAACATCTCGCCAAAGCGCTCGCTCCCTGCTCTTTCTCGCCATCCGTCTGTCCCTGTCTATAATATCCCCCGACTCCATCCTCCTCCTCTCCCCCCCCCCCCTCCCCCTCCATCCATCCGTGCTACCCCTCCGCCACCTGCCTTCCGATGCTTCTTCGACCGTCTGCCCTTTGCCGTTCCACTTTCTTATTCGCTCCCGATCGAAGTATCGTGAGAATAGCCGGGACAGATTACGGCCGAAACGAAGTGGCGAGCGGCCGGACTAGCTATTTCGGAATTAGTACGTGATGTATTCTCGCCCATAAACGTTGGATAGCTCGTCGATATTTCATCCCGTTCCTCCCTACCTCGCTCCTTTAACTGCCCTTTTTCGCGTTATTACCGCGAGATAAGCGGCAACATTCATTTCAGGGGATGAAATCCTCGAGGGACGATTATTGCTGCTAATGCCCTTGTAATTGTCGGCAGTGCGACCGATATATATTTACATTAATGGTCGAGTCGATGCGCGGACGAATTCCGGAAGTGGCCGCGATCGAGCGGGACCTCGTGGAAGTGCACGGCGTTAACCGTCGAGACGCCAGAATTCTCATCGAACAGCAGCGTCATGGTTCCTGAATTCCACCCACTGCTCATTCGCGATACGGCAAACAGTTGTATTTGAATGTTGCGCTTCCCTGTCGTTCGTTAAGCCGCTTAACAATTTCTCCGCGAATTCTTCATGCCCGAGGATAAAGCGTAGTTAACGGAACTTAGAGTGCGCTGGGTTTTTTGATATTAAACCTGGTCGCGTATCGTGAACTATGTCCACCTATACCCTTTCTTCCCCTCTTTCCCGCCGAGGATTTACATTCGAATCGGGCAAACAATGCGCGCGGCAAGCTTAAATGATTAATATCAGTCCCGCAGGTTGTCAAAATGGATATCGTTCTGTTGGTTACGTACTCCCGCGCTCGAATCCGGCGCACACGTAAACGAGCCAGCCCCGAGTATGCTCGACGGGTCGCTCCAGTTTTCTGATGCGCACCGACACCGGAGAAAATCCCGGCCAACATTGTTATCGTTGATTTCGATTTTCCAGTCGCGTAGCATTATGTCGACTCCACGGCTCGACGCCGCGTACGTATTAACGGTCGCCCAGTCTTGACAGAGCACACAGGCGCGTAGCGAATCGAGAGATCGCAGATACCCGAAGGCACATACGTGGATGCGCACACGGCGCCGCACGCACATTCCACCTGGTGCCAAGTGTACATATGAATAAGCGCGAGCATACGCGTACGGCCGTGCACATGTCGAGCGTACACCTGTACGACATAACCGTGGATCGGTGTAGACGCACGCGCGCAGGAGAGAAGCCGCACTTATATCTACGATCAGGTGCAATGCACACACGCGCATCGATCGACGATAATCGCGCGGACATACACAGTGGACTGCATACGTGTAGACAGAGCGCGGCGGGTAGGTTGGTAGGTAGGTAGGTAGGTAGGTAGCCAGGCAGCAAGGCGAGCGGGACTATGGACATACGCACAGACGGCCTGCTGTATACATATGCGGGCATACAGGTGTGTACACACATTTCGAATCGTTCGTATATCGTGGAAAACCCATTCGGCCGGCTGGCATTGATGGCGAGGGAGGAGAGATTCGGCTCGGCCGAGATAGGTGGGTGGCAGCCGAAGGAGATGGAGGAAGGGCGGCGGGCCGCTCCGAAGGCGTTGTATATAAAAAGGTGGAGAAAACCAATCGCATTTTCTGGGCACGAAGCGCACGAAACGGCGCGGACGAGTGTCGACGTGTACAGGTCTCTATAAACGGTTGCGGGCAGGAGCGAGGGCTCGGCAAAGGGATCTCTCCAACACCCGCGGCCGGCGCGCACCGATACACGGAAGCGAATAAAGTTTATTCCGTGCCGAGGTAACGGCCCTGCTTCCAGGAAGAAAGCGTCGCGCTTCTCGCCAGCCGCACTATTCGCGCACGCCTTGTCGGCCGCGCGGAAGAAACTCTCTTACAAGCGGCGTTACGCTTCTGTTTTATGAACAGCCGCATTATGAACGAACAGCGACGAATCTTTTTCCCCGCCCGCCGGTCGTGCCGCCGAACTTCCTTTACCCCCGCACTTCTTCATGGCGCCCGTTCCTGGACTCTCACGTCGCCCCTTTTCCACGAACTCGACGTGCGATCCTTCCGTGCGATCGACTCCGAGCCTGTCGGGAGGAACTAAATCTCTCACTTACAGGTGCGCACGTACGGGCCATCCTTCCGTCAGCCCTTTCTCCTATTATCCGTCCCCAACCCTCCTCCCCTGCCTCCCACCTGCCTCTGCCGGTCGGCCGTCAGACCGATCCTTGCCGATCTCACCACCGTCCCTCGTCCTACCCCTCCTCCGTCCACTGTCTTACCACCCCATAGAGGAAGCTATAGGCCACCGGCCAACGGACTCTCGGCAGTGTGATAGTTTTGCTAAATTCGATTTGCTTTCTCATTTCTCTCGGCCGTTCTTTTTAGGTTTTTCTTGGCTCTTAGTCAGGCGAATTGGCCGATGGGGATGAGGGTAAGAAGTGCGCGGGAAAGAAGGAGGCGAAACGGCGCAAGATTACACTTCGAGTTCGTCGACACCCGTCTGTATCACGCGGCGTGGGTTCCGGGGTATGTCTGGAGGCTATCAGGCGGCAAGTAATGGTATTAGTCCAGGTCCCTCGGGTTCCACGGGCTAACCCATCAGTTAGCGTTCTCGGTATGGTTTCAGTGTGCGAGGGCCATAACCGACACCGCGATATTTCCCCCAATTATGCCGATATATCTGACGTCGGCCAGCCGTGTGCGTTCGTGCGGACTTGTTCGCTCGGACGAAAGTCAAAGAGAGCGGTCTAATCGACCGGCGGATAAAGCCGCTTCCTCTCTCTCTCTCTCTCCTCTACGACCTGACTTCGACACTAAGACAATTACGCTCGACTCAATGGGAGATCGAATTAGATGTTTCTCGAAATTAGTGAAGCTCGCACGTTGCCGTTTCGGCGTTAAGAATATTGGAATGCCATCGGGGACGCTTGTTTCTAGAGTGCTCCTGTTTGATTGAAATCGACGCCATTAGGAAATTGGAAATGCCGACGCGTGTCGTAGTGTGATCAATTATGGGACACTACTATAAAATTCCGGAATTACGTGGTTCAAAAAGGAAACTGTCTTAAAAAATGTATTCTAGAAAATTGTTATTGGAGCAGAGGTGTGTTCTTATCATTCGGTTATTGCACTCGAATATCCATTATCGAGGAATGTCTGTTATGCACCGACAAATCGACGAACGAATGGAGGTGCTGCCGAAAAAATGCTTCGCCGAGTATACACGCTTGACGCGTACAACAGAAATTTAAATTAGAAGAGAAATTAAATCCAGCCTTTATCCGACGCGTCGGAAGAATTCTCCTGTAGCCGGGAGCGGGCGACGTCTGGTCTCAGCGTGTACATTGTGCCGACATCCCGCAAAGAAAGGAGACAGTAAAGCCGAGACAGAAAGAGGCTGTTAAAGCGGAAGAATGCAGCGTAGGGAAAGAGCGAGCTGGCAAGGAGACGGAAGATCGAAGAAGCCAACGAGACCCATGTCTCTCCACCCCCCCTCTATAATTAGTAATTAAGAAAGGGTAATTAGCATCGATCGCGACGACTCGACAGAGACGGGATATCTATTATGCGGCTACTTCCAGTGCTATCGCCGGCGCTATTATTAGAATTGGCAGGGAAGAGACTTCGGCAACCTCTGAAAGCCAACCGGCTGGCCGATCAATTATTTACGCGTATTAAGGTGCGGATCGTTAATAAGCGCCGAATTCGAATGCAAACAATAAATTGATCGATTAACGTCTGCCACGACCCACGTCTATTCCGATAGCGGGGATCGTGTACAGAGGAGTCATCGGCGTAGGATGCGCGGCACTACGTATTTTGTTCTCACGCGATGCTCGAGAATATTGATTGCCTCCGCTGGGGCTGATTATATATCAAAAGGTTCGTCCGTCGATCGAACAGCAAGTCGACGACTCGGTACGGTCCCGCGCACGAGTACGAAACTTCCCTCCGCCCCGAAGCAAGCTCGAACCATTAAATTTAGAAATCGTTCCTTCTGACGCAGCTACATCCACTTACGTAACCATGAAAAATTCGCCGACTTTCCAGCACATCATTGCAGCGGCGCGAGGCAACTTTCCGATAATCTTCATCGAATGATCATTCCTCTTCCCGCCTCTCCCCTACCACCTCGAAGCTGGCCCCCACTCCTTATTTATAGCATCTTCCCCGGGCGGTATTAAACTTCGTCTTTTGCAAACTTTGTACTTTTTTTTTCTGGAATATCTGAAAGTCGGACGGTCGATATCGCTCGAGGAGTCGAACGTACGTACGTGTGCACACTTTCTGTCCCTCTCGCTTCCCTCATTCTCCTACCTTCTCCCATGGTCTGCCCTCGTTCGCTTTACACGTGTGCGCAGGTTGAACAAGGCAAATCCCTAAACTAACCGGATACTGCAATGGTACTCTTACGAACATATTACGGCCGAGTTTCACGGTCTGCCACGGTGTATCGCGCCTCTGAATAATTGCGTTTTGACCGCGAGTTAGTCGTCCGACCGAATTTTGGTGTTGGACAGCCAGCGTAATAATTGATCGTTAAAGTAGCGACCCAGTCAGGGCAATGTTGAATTACAGTGTACGTAACGTCGTTATGACGTTATATCTAATTCCGAATGCGCTTTGCACGGCCTTGCGATACGCGCATTGTTCGTTTCGTGAACAAAGGGGCGGGCAAGTGAATGTAAAATAGTGCATTGACGTTGTTCAATTGTATGCTTTACACGTCGCAGTGTTGCCACGAAGTTTGGCATTATCGTTCGTGGAATCTCCATACTTCAAATATCTGCTCTATCTTTCCAATATTTCTGAGAATCTACGTGCCGACAGCTGTGTACTTTTACACCCGGCAATTTTTCTGTACAAATGTGTCATTCCGCTTGAAAATATTTCGGGAATTCTCGGCTGATTCCGCACTTTTTTCCACGAAATCGAATATTTTTGTAAAAACTGTTAGGGAGGATAAATAGAAGAATGCAACAACTCATGACAGTACCGCATTTCCAATATTCGATCCGGACAGATGTTCAGAAAGATAACAGCTGTTGACAGCGCGCCAATGTTATATGTTACGTGAAAAAATATCCCGCCAAAAAAAAGGAGGGAGCAGCCATGGGGGATAAAAATTACAAAGTAAATTTTCATGAAAATGCATCGGCAGGAACAGCGTCAGAATGCACTTGACACCCGGCAATTTGTACGAAAAATCAGATTATCATCGGAGTGCGGGTACTATAGCTAATGCGAAATTAAAGCGATTCCAGGAATATTCAATAAACCATTCACTCTGATAGACAACATAATGCACGGAATATCGCGGTTCGCATCATCGCCGACCCGGCCGTCGACGCTCTCATTATTGAATCTAAAATTTTTTCTTCCCAACGCCGTAACGTTGTCCGACGCGCGCGTACGTGTCAGGCCGATAAAATCCGCTCGCGCGCGCGCCGTCCGAGCGAATGAAGCTCGCGGGCGCCGAATTAATCTCGAGTTACGAATTAGCAAATTATCGCATCGACTTTATCGAGCGTTAAAACTCGACGTTAACGGCGGTGGCCCCGCGTGGCTCGAAGAAAAATGCTAGTCCGTCATTTATGCATTGCAGCACAATCACGGCACTCCGCATAACGACGACGGGCAATGGCGCGCTACCGATCGCGGCCATGAATGTGACTCATTTTCATCCGCGCAAGTGTAACGGCTATTTAAACGAACACGTCCGCCGGACCGCGGAACGTCATTCACCGGGGCCGGACATTTGCATTACCGAGAGTCCGGCGTTATTGAGGCAGAGCGAGGCTGCGCCTCGCTTCGGCATCGGCCATCAAAGTTACGAGCACGGAAAATCATCGGCCGCCGCAAAAACTCCG
The DNA here is from genome assembly GCA_914767735.1 of Anoplius nigerrimus. NCBI lineage: Eukaryota > Metazoa > Arthropoda > Insecta > Hymenoptera > Pompilidae > Anoplius > Anoplius nigerrimus. The sequence continues at coordinate 15,276,778 of OU612078.1, forward strand.
CCGAACGAATTGAATCAGCGCATAATGCGAGCTCAACGTGCCCGATAGTCGTAAAAACTGTTCATTCGCAGATTCGCGGATCGTGTCGCATCTGTCGGCGCGTGGCGAGTAATGGAACGGTGACATTATAATTAATCTGTTGCCGCGCGCCGATCGAATCATCGATTATTCTCTACATGCCGACTGTTAACCTCGACGATCTTCGGCGTGAATGGCGTTCAGCGACGAAACGCGCTCGACGTGCAACGATATTTTAATGACGAATTCCGATCGGGCGTCAAACGTCGTTTGCCATTTGAAAGATCGCCGGGCCTGCCATGGCCGGGGATCATTGGATTGAGGGAGACGAAATTTGTCGGCGACAGGGTATAAACGAGGCAATTTAAGCTGCGGGCAGGGAAGCCGACGTTAAGTCCCTCTTCATCGGCCCTGGTCCGGTCGCAAAAATGGAGAAATAATTGATTGGACGCTTACCGCTTTCGCCGTTGTAGTTTATGTTTTTTCCATCCTCCCGACGCCACATGACATAAGGCTCCGGATATCCGGCCGCTTTGCACGTCAACGTCACATTCGATGCTTCCCGGACTACCATGTCCGTGCTGGTTTCTTTGGCGATGATCGATGGCGGGACTATAACGAAAGGGCATCAATCAGCTTAGACGCGTTTTAACGCTTTAACGACAAATAAATCTTAACGATACGGTACGCCGCGATCGCAGAGTAAATTTTCGTAGCTTTAATGACTCTCGATTGAAAATTATATTCATCCCGCACTGCAATCGCTATTGCAAAATTGTCAGCGAATTGTGGGTTCGAAGCGTTCAGCGTCACGTCCGCGTGTGTGCGTGCGTATGTGTGCGATATATGAGCGGCACGGATGTAGTGGTGTTTTGTCTGTTTCGTTTCGAGCGGTGGGAGAGAATTAGAGTTGGACCAGCTTTGTAACAAGCTAGTTCTGCTGTGTGACTGGGAAATATGTCTACTATTAGAGATAGTGTCGTAGCAATTTTCATTTTCGTCCCTTATTCACTTCAATGTGGAATGTTAATACGAGAGAATTGTGTTCGTCGTCCATTCCTTCGGTAAAACGTCTTTAACGATGCATAGATAAATAACTTACCGACGACCTGAATGTATCCTTGCCGACTTCTCATTGGATCCGTATTGACCTGGCACATGTACCATCCTCGATCGACCTCTTGAACTTTCTCTATGTTAAGAAACCACGAACGATGATCGTTGTACGTAATTGATATGCGTGGGTTTTGGGTGATCACGTTATGGTGAATTGATAGTATGGTCTGTGTGTCAACCCGCACCCAGGCAACCTGGAACAAATATATGTACGGATGGCACGCCAACGACTAAATGTAAAGTTTCGGGATCCAAAACAACGAGTACAATCAAGAAATTTATTAACTACTCGATAGATAACGAAGGGAATTGTATGTTTGTCTAACACAAGTTAACACGCATTGATTTCGAGCACGAATTCGGGCAACCTACGCGATCAAGGAAATGCTTATCACGAACTGAACTTTCTAGTCACGGAGATTTGTCACGCCAGATTATACCGGGAAGCATCATCAGGATTACCCGCCAGCGTAATCCAGGAACGGATAATCATTTCAAACCGATTCAAAGCAAGCCTCCTCTTCATCCTCCTCCTACCCTCTTCCCCCACTCTAATCGTACACTAGCGCATTTCCCTCCTATTGCGCACGCATACGCGGTTGTATACACTAATACAATAAGATCTGGATTATCCACGCATCCCTCAGGAACGACGCAAAGAAAGTACGGTTAGTCTTTAGTCAAATGTTGAATTTTAAATAAATACATTACGTGCCAGTAAAATGAACGACGAAGTCTCGGCATCTACTCTATTTAATCCACCTTTCTAAAATATTTACAGTGATGTGTCATGATATTTAATTACCCGCATAGCTGCCCTAATAAGAGACTTGTTAAGTATTGCGCATTCTATGGATGCACAACTTGTAGAATACAGTTTAATGTATGAATAATTCATATTTGTCGCGCACAGAGAAAATCATGTGAAAGTTGAGAAAGTATGCACCGTACTTATTACTCACAGAAACACGGAAAGATGAGGGGAATCTCTCTAGGAGGTAACTAGGCATTCTACCGTAAAGTTGCAGCTACTGCTGCGACGATCTACTGAACTACACGCGCCCTTTAAAGAATTACCTTCAGCACGCTGCTTTATGCTTAGAATTAGCGCATTTTTTATGCCCCTTAATTACAGCGTTTCGAGATGCCAAAGGCTCCGTGTCATTTAGAACTTATTATCCTTGCGAGCAATAAATTAATGCAGAGAATGCGTGCTTGCACGAGAGCAATTGCGGAACGTTTAAGGGTCACTTAACGGCCAGATGCGAGGTATCAAATTATTTAACGGGACAAGGGACGCAGGGCGTCATTTGCGACGCCCGACTTTGAGCGTCGGACTGTTTTGGGGGAAGGGTTGGGGGGGCGTGGAAGGAGAAATCGCTTTTCGCCCGCGAGAGTTATTATCTCTGATAGGAGTGTTGCCCACGTAAGCAGGCCGAATGAATGGTATCGCCCCATTGTTATGCCATCTCAATTAACTGAAGGAAAATGAAGCAATTATGCCGGGGCTCTTTGACGGAGGTACGCAAAGGAAGAGAAGACCAATTCGCGTTCTGCCGACCGTGAACGCCATAGAGATTTGAGGTCAGCGCAATCCGACAATTTTCATTTGCGCAAAAAAGATCGGATTGAAATGAGACGCCTTTTTTTACCCACCCTCCAAGCCGGTCGCGCGGTAAAAATCTTGTTTTCCGACCTGTCCCGCGAGATGGAATTTTTCTCGTGCATGCGCGCGCATTCATGATAATCCGTTCATTTAGTCAGCAGAAGTGCGCCGGAAACGGTAAGCGTCTGCTGCTCACCGTTCGGCAATGCTTGGCTGTATTTTTTCATACATTTCTGCGGCCATTGCATTGGCTAACGGTCGCTTATTCAGCGTTTACAGTTGTAGTCGGAGCAACAAGAACACCGTGCCGAGCGATGAACGAAAAGCGGGGCGAACGTTGAACATTGCCGCGTGGAAGCAGGTAAATTAATAATTGAGCGCCGCTTTTATGAATTGTTTGAATCGGACAATACAGGGCTGCCGATGCAGTAACGTTGTCCGAACGAAAATGTGCCTGACGTATTTGTACCGGCCCGCTTCGCGGCATGCGTTCATATCCATAAAATCGTAATAAAGTTTTTATATGAGAACGTTTGCGCAAGCGTGGAAAAGGTTTCGCGGAGCGCACGGCTGGATTTACGAGTTAATAAAAATCGGTCATTGAATTTACCTTGTAAGTTCGAAGATTGTCAACGACGCACGCCAGCATGGCGTTGCGCCCCACGCTCGCCGTCGTGTTTTGTATCTCGTCCGCGAACGTTGGTAGCTCGGAATCTGAAACATACGAACAATTTTCGTTTGTCACAAAGCGCTCCGCGTCAAAAAGTTGTTAAACTTTATTATCACGCAACGGGATAAAAATCATTTTTCAGGCGACGAAGAAAACTCATTTTATTTCGTCGTAACGATGAGATATAGTAACGAAATTGAAGAATATTGCAATGCCATAGATAATTGACTTGCGTTTAAGTTAATTTGGATACTCGATGAAGTTGAATGTTTTAATTGAAGTACCTATATGGCCATCGTATATTCGGATAACAACAAATTGAAAATTCTGGCCAATCTATTTAAATGCATATTACGATATAAAACAGTATATTAAATGTTGCGAGTACTGTCATGTGGGTTATAAGAACATCTTCGGAGATGAGCTTGATTTTAATGTAAGTACACGTATCATTCTGCTACGTAGTACCCACTTGGATTGCAGGTTATTATCGTAAAAGCCGAATAACTGGGCGTTGAGGATTCAGTGTGCTCCGCCCTTTAAAAGCTTTTACCTTTGTTAATGTCTTTACGACGTTCCGAGCATCTGAATTATTTATGGTCACAAAGAACCCGCGAAGAAAGAGATCGAGGAAGGGAATGAAAGACTAAGACTCAGTTGTGAAAGAGGGTGCAGCGAAGGGATTGCCATGAGACGCGAGAGAGGCAAGGGGAGGGGGCGGGAGGAGGAAGAGAAAGAAAAAGACATGTTTCGGGAAAACTTCGGCCTTCCCCTCCTTTACGAATGGCAGCTCGAAATTGCCAAGTAGCGTTAATTACGTCCCGGCTGCTTTATTGTAAAACGTTTCAGTACGATAATCGTCACGCTCTTAATACCGAATACAATGGGTGAAAAAATGAAACCGTAAAACTTAACCACTTGCATAAATTATGCAGATGATTCTGCGAATTAAAGAAGCAGGCAGTAAAACGGGTATATAAGCCGAAATTGCATTTTGTTCTAATTCGTTGATTTTATCGCTTCGAGATAAAGGAAAATGTGCTTTAACGATTACGCACGCTTTGCTTTCTCATTCCGGAATGTCCATAATTGGACGAATAAGCCATTCTCATCCATTTTAGCCTGTACGAATGAAACAAATCTGACGATTTTCAACTGGACATTGGCGTTCGGCCAACGTTGACAGAATCGATTGGCAGAAACCTTAGCGGAAACGATTTTAGTGGAAAAATATTAGCCTCTTATACCAGAAAGTTTGTTCTGAGTGGATGCAAGGTTGACATAATCGCGAGCGAGAGAATCGGGAAAACTTTGCAATAACTTATGCGTGGGATCAACAGGTTTTCCATTCGAGTGTTATCCTTGCCGGGACTGTCGGAATTAATAGCGAATCACGGCATAAATTATAGCCCGAGCGAAGGAGGAAATTAGGAAGACAGTTGTATGATATATTGCGGACGCAGGATGTTCACGGGGCGGAAGCTTCTTATCAACGGGCGCATTGGCCGTGAGACGAAGCTCGAGCTTAAAGTTCGAGATTCGGCTCGATCGGCGACGAGCGTCGAACGTGCGAAGGACTGCCGGACGAATCCTCCGCTTCCGGTAACCCGTTTTACACGAAATCAACAGGTTTTCCATTCTGTCCTGCACAAAGCGCGCCCTTTTCAAATTCCGAATCGATATTTCAATCCATCACGGAAGGATATTTCCTGGCACCGTCCGCACTGACTACCTATTTTCTCCGTTCAGTAGCATATGAATACACTTGTACGTGAATCTGTCCAATATGTCGGTTCTTGCAATTCGAGAAATGAAGCGGTCCGCATACACCCACCGTACGTACGGTTCCCGGCGAACACATATTTGACAAAATTTTAGCTTCGACGAGAAAATTCCGCTGCAATCGGCCGTGGCGCACTGCTCGGAGAGGAATCGGCATGAAATACATCAAACTTCCCGTTCCTCGTGCGAGAGTAATACGGGAAAATCGTGTATCGGTAAACCATTGTAACGCCAGACAATCGTTACACGGAATTTCATATGAAATGAGCTGAAGTGCAGGGGAAACTTCGGCGGAAGAAAATAAACCGTTTAAATATTCCGGTCGGTCATTTCGGGCAAATATTTGGTATTGACACGAATTTCAATACGGCTCAGTAGCGCAACCGATCATTTCGAATTTCCTTTGTCTTCGGATATTCATGAAATTTCAATACTTATTACAGGTGCGTGCGTTCGAAGTGTGTGCGATCCGACTGTGCAAACCTCTACTCTGAATTTTCATATTTTCATTACCCTCTGCAAAAAGGTCAAACTGCGTGTAGGTTTTAGCCACGTAACGCTGCAAGGTACTAAAATCGTGAAAAGATGAACGGACACAGACAATCCGTTTGCCAGTCGGGAATTTACGAATAACAGGTAATTCATGTTCGGCACATCGCATTTCTCGACGCACAATACATTATTGCTAATGGAAACGAACGATACGCTCAAGCAGAAACATGCAGGGTTCGACTGCGCGATTCGCTCTGAAAGTTATCAAACTGATTAACAAGCTTTGATTTGAGCAAAGCCGCATACTTGCGCGCAGTGGCCATAATGCCGGTGGGTAACGTGGCTCTGAGAGCTGCATTTCTGGTTCTCGTTAACGAGTCAAAGGCGCGATATGTCATTCGTCCTATGAATTGGTACTTACAGACTAACGCGTGTATGTTAATGAATACGAATTTCGGTCACGCTGCGCACCCAGGATTACAACTTCATTATAAGCATATGACGTCACTCGAGGAACCCTCGCACGTTCATTTACGAATGAAGCGTAATAAAGCTGTCTCATTTTTCTCTCGGATGCCCATACTGACGCAGATGCTACAACCGTCCTTTTGAGACTAATTTGAGTGAAGCTTAACAGCAGTGCATTCTGCTCGCAATTTCTTAACCGTTAAGCTCTCGAATATTGTCCCGACGCAGAGACATACACAAGACGATAAGAAATAGTTTGTGCATTATCTAGGTTAATTAGCGTGGCCGTCCCATCAATTATAGTTATGCCGAATGTGATTGCGATCGAGAAAGCGAATTGCTTCAAAATCACCTTTTACTTGAGACGATAACGACATTCGCTCTCCTACCGAAACACTGTAAAGTTAGCGTGATTAGTTGAAGAGCAAACCCAAACTTATGACTTCACCGCTCGGAACGCAATTTATCGCTTTGTAGTATTATCAACGGAAATTGGTACGCATTTAGGCACGACTCAGCGTCGGACTGAATGCAAATAGCTCGTTCACAATTTCGTAGATTGTAGTCGGCGATAGAGTGGGAAGGATTAAAAGAGGGACGGATAGAAAGTGTGAGTGAGCGGCAGAGGGGTGAAGGGGGGAGGGGAGAGGAGAAGGGAGAGCGCAAAGGGGCTCGCACAGAGCAATCGTTCTTTCGTTATTCTCGAATAAAAACGCAGCTTTTGATCTAAAGCCGTGCCGTACTCTTGATCTAATGCCTACGTCTCATCTCGCTCAGGTATTACCGTACAAGCCGGAGCACGGAAATCGCGTCTCTTGGTACGTCGAGGGTCCGAACTCAAAGGCGGCCTTATTTTCTCGTTAAAGAACGATTTAACGAGAAACGAAATTAAGGGTCGTGCTTCTTGCCTCGGAGGCAGGCAGCCGCCCCCCTTGTCTATCTATCCACTTTGCCGAGCGGCGCTCTTCGATGTTTTCTTACCACACCTCATCACCTCTAACCGAGCGTTAGAAAACGCCGCGGCGTCCGCTGCCAGAGGAAGGTTTCGGTTGAAAGGGTGATTCAATGGTTTCTCGTTAGAGTAGCTCCTCTCTTTGTCCGCGCCATGTTCTTTTTGCCGTCGGTATTGACACTATTTGCTCAACGGTCGTTATTTCCCAAGCGACAGAATGACGACGGGGAAAGAAAGTGAGTCTCGCGCCTTCGCTCGACTTTCGAGAGGGGGGCAAATTATCGTTTATCGACGGCGTTCCTTCATTTTGACCCGATAATCGATTTCTAGCCTGCCGTTCCTTCTCTCGCCCCCCCCCCCCTCCCCCGCCCGCCCCTCTATCCCTCTTTCTTCGCTCCTGATATCGATACCTCCCGATATCGCGCATGCGCTCCTTTACTCTCCTCTCGTTACTCGGCAGTGTATCGAGGACCGATTCGAGCCGGAGTTGAAAACGATCGCGGATAAAATGCATCGGACACGCAAAGTTGTTTGCTCGAATTGAGCGCGAAGAAGTTAATAGTTTGGACCGAACGTTCTGCGCCGGGACGTTTCGGTCGGGAGCGAGATCTTACGGGTGGATAACATTGCGCAATTGTTCTATGCAACGTCGCAGTCGAGCGCGGAAGAAGTTTTCCATCGTTTGCGGAAAGTGCGGGACATTCGAGGAACGGTTAAGGCTATGCGGAGAGCCGCTGGCGCGGTAGTGCAGGAAACATCCGCAGCCTCGGAATTACCAACTTTTCCTCAGCGACGAGCGAGCGAGCGGACGGCCTCGTCCGATTTTTCTCCCGATGGACGGCCAGCCGAATGATCGAATCGCGCGGCGAGCGTTACGAAAATGAGAGTGCAAACGATCTCTCGCCCTTTCCGAAACGTATGACTACCCTGTAGCGGATTACGCGCTAGAAAGTTCGAGGACCGGGCCGGGAGGAGTTCATGCGAGAAATATAATCGTAATCTTGGAAAGTCGTTCGAGCACGCATACTAATTTATGCGAAATTTTCTCTCCCGGCCAAGTATCACGATCATAGTCGGGCATATGAACGAAAGTTTTAATCGTTCGCCAACTACAAGGAGTTTTCCAAACAACGAAACGTTCATGAAGTCGAATGGTACGAGCGTGGAGCCCGCGTGAGGGTTTATCCCAAATGAAGTTAGAGTTTATTGGTTTACCCGAGTAAACGGAAAGGAACTTGTGAGAAACGTGCTCAATAATCCGTGCCATGAGATTATCCCGAGACCTGGCAGCGTTTCTTTCGACGTGCTCTTACCGCCGTAGCTCCGCTTGGAAATCACGATGGAATTTTAACAAGTTACAGCCCGCACTCCTCCCTCCCGCCCGGAAACGTACAAAGACTTATGAAAGTCATGACTTTTCCGCCAGATCCGCTTTATCGTCCTTCTTTTATCGAAAGTTTGTTCTTCGAAAGCTTGCTGCAAACAGAATGCGCGTTTTTCAGTTTCACCTTGGTTAACTACGCTTTGCATTCGGACAGTCTCTAACAAACCTTCGATCGCTTGAATAATGTTTGACGCGTTGCGAGATATTTCGCATCCTTTTTTTTGTCTAATTTTGCGAGAAACCGAAAGCCATTGTTATGTTCGCAAAATTTGATTTCTATTGGAAGGGGCGAAATTGTGATAGAAAACACGGAAAACGTAACGCGAGAGGATAACAATCGTTAGAGTCAAAAGAACAAAAATTTTCGAGATATTTTCGGAAATAAAATCAATCACAGTGGCGTTAACGTGCAATACGATAACAGGCTGAATCTCAAATATTTTTAAACTTTTCCAATAACGCAATTGGTCGCTTTTGAATAATCTACTTTTTCGACAGTCGATAGAGCTGAAAAGTTCCGCGCAAAATTATTGAAGGAAGAAGTGATATTTGCCTGAAGAATGGCTGAGTTTTACGGGAAGGACAAAGGAATGCAAAGAAAGGAAAGCAGAAGTGGCGAGAAATAGTGCTGGCCGGAGAAAAGTGAACAGAGATGGAGGGAAAGAGATAGAGCTGGGAAGGGAGTGATTCAGATGGAAGCAGAAACCCTGGATAGAGGTTAACTGAGGCGGTTGGAGAGTGAAGAAGTACTAAGGACGGGATTGTAATTATAAGTGTGGCCGCGACTAATTCAATTTTCCCCACCTGGTAACGATTTGCAAGCGGGAATAGCTCGGGGAAACGAGGCTAGTAACGAGGAAAGCGGGGAATGAGGAAGGTGAACGTGTCGGATAATGGCCAAAGGAAGTGGAGAATCCCTGCTCGATGGCATGGCGGGGCCATAAAAGGAAATGTGGAAGCGTGGTCTATTTCTCACCGCAGGAGTGACGAAACTTGTCACTTCAGCCGTGGCGTAAATAAGTACGATTTAAATTTGCTATTGATACCCGGCTCGGCGACGATGGGGCGAAGATTTGCTGGGTGCTGCGAAAATCTTCCCCCCCCCCCCCCCGAATCGATAGCCATACACATCTACATCTGTATGTACACTGGGCACCGCGCTACAGAACTCGGTACTTAACGTTTACTAACTATTCAACGCTCGCACTACCACCGCCCGCCATTCCCACGAATTTCCCAGCCGCACGGCGTAGAACTTTAGTTCGAAAATGGCTGCCGACAGTCTACCATCGAAATTCGAACGGCAATTTGCCGGGTCATCATGCGTATGCAATATTTTCCGTATCTAGAGCGATTCGGGTTAGTTTCGTTTGAGCACACGCGATTCCGACGCTCTCGAATTTCTCGCAATCTTCACTGCTCCGCTTTATTTTCTCGAAATAGGTACGCAGCTTACGCAGTCATATGCGCCCGCACGTCCGAATGTACGTATAATACGAAAGGTTGGAGCACAAAACGGCGAAGGCGCGCCGGAGGAAATTATTTTATTTCACACTTCAGAATATCACCCCGAAGGCTCATTCATATTCATGCCGGTGCCCGAGCACTTCGTCTCCGGAATGCTCCCTGCCGCGGTCTTGCCCGGTTACTTTGAGATTCGAGCACGGCTTCCTTCCACTCAGCCTATCCCGCCTTCTTAGACCTTTATATATTCTTCCGCGTCTTAGTCCTCGCCCTTTATTCCGTCTCTTAATGTGATCAGCGAAAAATTATTGCCCCCAGCGTGGCTCGTAAAGTCCTCTTGATTCTAACGGACTCCTACGATTCTCCGGAGATTCCTAAGCATTCCTAAACATTCCGTGACCCCGCGGCACAGGAATATGTATTCGGTACCTCGAAACGGAAGCCTGCTGTTCAAACGGACGCTTACGCGATAGTCCGCGAAATTTAGCGTACAGAACAGTAACGATCGGAGGCTAATGATGGTCCCTCGCTGAGAATGAACCTGTTGAATATCGGCGCTAATTTAAATGGCCTTTCTGCGCATCGAGAATACGGCGCTTCAAAGTTTTTCCCTGAAATGCAGTTTTCTCACCGCACGGAAACAGCCGTAATAATCGACGACCTTCTCGCCGTCTGGAAGGCAGAGCGCAAGAGGATGGAGCGTGAACGCGATCGACTAAGAGACACGCTTTCAATTTGGGAAAATATCTTCCGCTGCGCAACTCGCACGTAGAACGTTGAAGCAGCGAAACGACGTGATTCGATCACGGAACAACGAACAGTATCGCTGAACGATGCCGAGGGCATCGCGCGATCCGCATTGCGTTCCGGCGCACGAAAAGCTTTGATTTAGGCTCATTATGTGCGTCTGAACCGAAACGGCATAGGTGAGCGCGGTGAGCCATCGTTGCGGAATATACGAATAGCCGCGAAAACGCAATGTGCACGCTCGCGCGTAGAAAGGATGACGATCGGTTTATTCCAGCGAATTACGTCGGGCCGGCAACGATACCGTCGACGAGCAGGAGGAACTCTCGGCATAATGCCATCTCCTTGCCTCGTCTGTACAACTCGGATTACCCTATCAGCGCATCAACGCAGACGATACAGTTGATTAGTGCGCAAACGAACCGTAAGCGCGACATTAACTGTCCCTGACGAACAAATATGCGATTAATTTGAACCGCTAATGAGATCCGATTAAAAGTGATCTAGCCATTGCTCCCGTTGAATTTACGATGAGCCCGTGGCTGTTGTTCGCCGCTCGCGGCTCGGTAAGGTAAACAGCGCCTAATATTCATCCGCATTAGGCATTGAAATGGAGACGGAAGGGATTAAATTATACGCGTCGTATAAATAGGCGTGCCTGATCGCGTCGGTATCGGGAACGCTTCCGGGAGCTCGGCAGGGCCGATAACGTGAAGAAAGTTAATCTGCCGGGACGACGTGCGGCGGGCGGAGGTTGGATCGAGAAATTTTCCTGCTGCAAAAATCCGCGACATTATTATTGGTCCGAGGGGGCGGGCGGAAGGAAATGTCGGCTTTACCGCTAAATGTACGGTACCCTTCCTTCCTCTCCCGTTGAAATTGGTCATACCGTAGGATTTCCTCGGGACCACCGGCACTGATTAGTCGAACCGTTTTGCCTGGCAAGGGAGTGAAAGACGAGAGGGGTAAAAAAGGGAAAACAGCGTGCACGATATAGCGGGGGGAAAAGGAAAAAGGATATCAGCGCCGTTTCTTTCTGCAGAGGAAAATTTCCGCGCGCTAGGGAGGATGCCAGCAAAAAGCGGGAGTTATTCTAGTCAGTCGATTTGTCGCAAACAGAGGTAGGAATATATGAGCGGAGACGAAAAGCGAGCCGTTTTCCATTGTCGATGAGCATCCGTATATCGAACACCATACTTGCAGGCTCCTGCGTAGCTTACTTTGTCTCCCTAGTCACCCGTTAGTAGTGCGAATCTATGTATGTATGTGCCGTTTCTCTACATCCATTTCTCTCCCCTTCTATCCGTCTCTTTTTGCCCCCTTTTACTGTCTCCCCCTTCAATTTCTCCATCTCCCTCTCTCTCTCTCTCTCTCTCTCTCTCTCTCACTCTCACTCTTTCGCCGCTCATCCTCTTTGCCGAAACCGCCAAGGGCTCGACTTCGAAATCACGAAAAGAGTCGGCACTATTGATCGGAACGGATTGGGGCAAATAAGAGAAGAAGGAGAGAAGGGGGCAGAGAGCGCGCGCGAGAGAGAGAGAGAGAGAGAGAGAGAGGGAGAACGACAGAGAAGGGTACTTAAAGAATCATTGTATACCGAACCCTGATGCGCGGTCATAGGTAGAGTTCACTTTAAAAAATTTCGAAGAACAAAGGGGCTGCAACGACTGTGATTGAGGTAAAATCCTGACGGGACAAATGAGATCTGGTCGGGCAGGGTAGAAAGGAAGCTCGCTGAACTGAGCCAAGCCAGAAGAGGTCGGAGATTAGGTAGGTGGTCGGAGGACGGCGGTTAGGTCTTTATGACGCGGCTGATACATTTTTGTACGATAATGGCCGCACTGATTCTCACCCGGCGAGCTCGAGCTGCGCCGGCTGAAATTTTCGTCAGATGCCGAGCCGCGATAAGATGTGTGCAAATCATTGTTAAGCCGGATGAAAGGGGTGCCGGCGACACGTAAATCGCATCAGGGTTGCCCCTTCCGGTCGCGCGAGCCTCATGATTAATTTTCTAGTACTCGATTCGTTCGTGCATATTGCAAGGCCGATCGATGCGGTGCCCATTTACTGTGCTTCCATTAAAGTAAATGTACAGACGCGAGTGAATAACGCGTTTTGTTAATGATATTCGATATTAAGCAGTTCGATACTACCCGCGAAACGAATACATACTCGTATGTTCTGTGAAGCGATCGAGTTTGTACCCTCTGCGTAACAAAATGAACAGAGCGTATAAGATATGACGGTCGCGTAGATACGTGAAGAGACTTGCAATTTGTACAGTTGTATTATTGGAGCAGGATACATAATATCTCAATGTAGACTCATGCCAACTACTGAATTTTATAGTCCGTGATTATTTCGGAAGTTGTTTTCTCATTCTACAATGATGCTCGTTTCAAAATTGTTGCTCCTTATAAAGTTTACTGTTTCAGAATAAGGTGAGTCAACAGCAACATGCGAGAGTACGTCGGGCAAATTGTCATCTCCGCAGTCGTACGCTTTGATCGAATGCGCGCACTATTTATTCAACAGTATAAAAATGCATATGTTCATCCGACGCAAGATCCGATACGTACAATGTTAGTTTCATGGCAATAATCAGGATGCGTCAAATAAAAGCAGGGAGTCGTTCGAAAAGTTTATCATTTCAGAGGAACGTTAACGACGAGAGCATGATCATGGCAGGAAGAGGGTAAGGGGTGAGCAGGGTGAGCGAGGGTGAAGGAGAGAAAAAGGGAACACTGACAAGAATCGGCGCGAGGGGAAAGTTATTTTACAGCGGATGATTCTGTACAACGGCACCGCAACGTGAAATGGACCATTTCACGACTTTACCTCGGCCGTATATACATAGTCGTTAACACAACGACGAAAACGTGGCCGTTCCGCAGTTTATTTCGGCTTTTAGCAATGGCCAACAACGAGGCAACGAGGACAACAACAACGATGACCTAGGCTTCCATACGCAACTCGGCCAGCCGCGCCAGTCTGATTTTCGACATCCAGAGCTTTCCCCCAACGACTTCTCCCGCGGGACCTGTTTTATATTTTTGCCGTCGACTGCCTTGCCTACCGATTTTTCTCGCTGATTATCGTCGCAGCGCATACGCGTCGCACTTACCGTTATTGTATCCGTCCGCTACCGATCCATCTTGCATGCCGTGGTGGTGGTTCGAAGTCTGACCGAGAATCTCCAAATTCCTTGTCTGTCGTCCTGAAAAATGAAAAAGTATTTGCATATAAGCGATGAGTAATTGGAACGGTCCGCAGTATGTAAATTTAGCCGAGAATTGATGAACGACGACATGTCATGACACGTCCTTATACTTTCGTTCGTAAGACATGTACAACATCAATTTGCAGTTGCATAAATAGAAATATACAGCGGGAGTAAGCAATATTATATGAGCATTTTTCTGTATCATACGGTTTTAAACCGGTTGCGGGATTATAACGAGCATTTCATGTTCGCATACACTTTTCAATCGATATATGCCATATTATGTACGGTAAATAGTACAGTACTGAAATGAAAGTGGATGCTCCACACGCGCGCGTATACAATAAATAGAAGCGTTCGATCTATAACGGTTCACTGAATTCTTCTGTCATATGTATAGACGTTACGCATATAGTCGACCCAAATCGACAAAGCAGAATATCGAAAGGTAAAATAAGGAGAATCGAAACTGATAATCTTTGATGCGCATGAATAATATCGTATGTTTCATGAAGTCGACAGGTAAGCTCGGCATTGACTCAGCCACGGTTTGCCAGCATCGGTGGGAAGGTTAGCGTACTTCCGCCCACAGCACTATTTAATATCGATGTCACTGAAATCATAACGATAAATTCGACGTCGTTTGCAGTAGGCGCGTTGGCTAGGGTTGGGCTGGGTTAACGATAAGAGACGCTTCGACGATTCCTACCCCTCGATTCACCCTTCAACTCCCTTGGGCGAAGCGTGGCATGAAGTCTCTTTTCGTCTCTCCCGTGGCAGTTTAAAGAATCGTTTTCTAGATAAAAAGTTACTAATGAAGCCAGGCGATATTCTTCATCGAGACGTAACTCTCCGTTCTCCTTTCTATCCTTCATACCGTTCCGATGACTTTCCCTTCTTTCTCATTTTTTACGCTCGTTCGACTCTCGATTCCTCCGCGTCTACATGTCGCTGACCGGGCGCGGAAAACATCAGTTCCGACGAATATCAAATTTCCGTGGATTGTTTAAAACGCCGAGTGCGCCGGCTGCTTCTTCGATATCGTTGAAAAATAAAAGCACGTTATTTCCGCATACGGAGCGCGGCCGTTATTTCGGTTGTTACAAGGACAGTGGGGTAATACAGCGGATTGTGCAGTCAGACGTACCTCTTTTAAATACCGAGTCGTTTATTTCCGTCTACTTCTCTTGATTCATTTGCTCGGCGTGTCCGTTGCATAACGGAGATTATAACGTTTCCGAAAATTTCCGGCCAAAAAGTCAATTTCAGGATTGGCATGCGGTACACTTGTCCACAGCGTAGCACTGTATGCGCAGCGCATGTTTCGTTGCGGATGAAAAGCGCGTACTTGCTTTTTCTGCCTTTTTTAATTAAGAAAAGCGACATACCGCACGGTCGATTAATTAAAACGGATGTGACACACAATGTCGGAGCGCGTTTCAATACTTTATCTGCCACCGCCGAATGCGATCTTCTACGCTTGTATATTGATCTGCCGAAGAATAACAAAGTGCTCGATTCGAATCACAGCGACGAGCTGCTCTATCACTTATCTCGCAGATACATCTTTTCCTCCGCGTAGAATACCACTGCAATTCGGGTAAGTTTCGAGACTGTGATAACTGTTTGGATCAAGTTCAGCAGTTTCCCAATAATCGTACTCACGTAAAACGTCGACAATGATCACATTCGCCGCGACTGAGAACTACCAGAAGGGATTTACGTTCCTTTCGTACTTGAAAGTGAACTGCGCTGCAGTCCTGCGTACGCGGTATAAAATTCCTTGTTCCAGACGTCAAAAACAGCGTCCCCTCCAATTTATTTACCTCCGGCCTGCCGGCACGGCGCACAGGTCGGACGCGGAGTTACAATAAAGTGCATTTCGCGCCTCAGCCCAAGCATCGTCGCGCAATTGCAATCACGGCGGGCGATGAAAGTGCATATTTAGTCAGCGCTAACGAAATCGAATTACACGCGCCCGCCGTTTGCGGAGATCAAAGAACTCGAGCTCCAAGACACGAAGAGCCTACCGGCAGGTGAGCGGCCTAGCGAAAAATCGCAAGATCGGTGACGCGTTCAGAGGCGCATCAAATTATACTCGCGCATCCCACTCTTTTCCGCCATCCGCGCGAAAAATGACGGGGAAGCTGGCGGGAATCCGCATTTCGCAGGAATTTCAAGAAACGAGCTCGCTTCACTGCAAGTTCCACCGCCAATACGGTGGCGAGGGGCCACTTACTCGAACAGACGATCTGTATTATTGAAGCGGAGCTCAGCTCTTTCTACTCCGTCGTGATGCTTTCAAATTTTGCAAGGTCTACGCTTGAGTTTGACGATAACACAATTACACTGCCGCGAACCGCCTCTCTTGTCACCGTATTCAACTCCGTACAGGTCGGCCTGTTCCTATGAAAGGGTTCATTGTTGGAATTCGTTCTCGAGCCCAGCTTCGGCCACCGTCATTTTCTGTCACACGACAATGTAAGTACGTACGCGTCGCTGTGCTCGGGGCTCGCGGTCGGCTGAGATTCTTGGCGAAATCCGTGGTACTTTTTCGTCCTGCCGGAGAGCGAGCTCGGCCGACATTTATCTGGGACGCGACCTCGTCGCGAAAGGATAATATCAGCCGGCGAGTCACTCGCCCCGTCCACGATTAATGGAGCAATCTCGGGCGCCGAGTCGATGTTACGCGCAATCGGAAGACAGCTTTTTAGCGGCTTCAGCTTTTCACGTGGGCGACAGCAACCCAGGTGCCTCTGACCGACCATCCTTCACCGCGCTCTTCCCGCTTTGAGCTGCGATCCTTTAGCCGCGCCCAGTTTACTCGGGTTACATAGCGCGCGATAAAATGTATTTAACGCCGGCAGCTCTCAATTCGCGACACGTCTCGCTGACTTTTCTGAAATATACGGCCGCGGAAGAATATTTCGCCGGCGAGCGGAGGGGAAAAAGGACGACGTCGATGTCGCTGGAACAAAGTAGGACGTTTGGCGTTTGACGAATTTGTTAATGTATGTTGTTTATCGGGCTGAATGATACGCGAGTGCGTTCATGTTTCCAGCGTTGTAATACTGAGTTCGATTTCAAAGGTGAAAGCATTTATCCGGTGGTATTACGGCAACGCAACGATGATGGATACAGCCTGTTTTTTGAAACTGTCACATGTGAAATGAGGGGGATTTATGTGCTTACGAATGTGAAAATATTGCCAGCACGGCAGCGCATCCATTTTTTGACAATTGTCCTGCTATCAGTGGAGTGAGAGCAATTTGCAGTGATCTAATGACGGATAAAAAAAATGCCAACAATGACCAGTGGAGTATTTGATAAATTGACGCACCACGCGAGAAATCAACTACATTGAACAGACTGACGATGTATGTAAAAAAAAAATCGACACTATCGATCGCGTCCAGCGTGGCGCCTAATACTTGTTACGACATAGAAGGACGCTTGGGACTTAAATCGATTTATCTTTCCTCGTGACTTTGGTATTGAGAGGCCGAATGGCGCTAGGTCTATTTGTCAAGGTCGCCGTGTTGCGAAAAAGGATGTTCTACAACTAAAAAGGGACGTAGGTTCTCGAAAAAAAGAACATCCTCGGTCGGAAAGTTCTGATAGACCGCTTAATGATTAATGTTCCCAACCTGGATCACTTCTACGGCTGCAGTGTCAGCATTAAGTCCGCCAGTAAAAATACTTTGAGGAGGCAGCTCGAACCAGGCTGTTTTATGTGCCTGCTCCGCGGCATCCGGTGCAATAGACTTAAACGGAAGACAATAAATTAAACGAACTATTCGGCCCCGCCTAAAGTTTTAATACGATCAGGGAGGCTTCAAAATAAACTCATGATTCACGGACGCCTGATAGTCCCGCTATCGAATTACCAAACAGTTTCGTTCGAATTTATTTATCCGTTTCGCGAAGGTCGAAACTTCCGGCGAAGTACGTCAAGCGAGATTTAATACCGTTCGAAGTATCGACAAAAATATCTGAAGCTTCGCAACTGTATCGTACGTTCATAACAGCTTGGAACAAGAGTTGGATTCGTGCGCGTTAAACGATGTAAGCGTCCAGCCGGACAGTCGATCGTCTCTTTCCACCCCGCTGTCGCGAACGAGGCCGACAAAAATCATGGCGGCTCACTTAACGTAATTCCGTGACACATTAATTATTCACTTTGTCTCGCTCAATGGCTCGGGACCGCATGTAAATTCCCGCTGGAGAAGGGTGTCTCCAGGCGCCACTACCAAGTTGTACGGCGAACGACGACGCCTAATACAGCTTTATACACCCAGAGGAGTGTTTTACCCAAGTTGGTTCGTTCCGGTCTGTCGCCACTTTTCCGATAGGCTCTTTAACTAATTCAAGTGGCGCCGCCAATGTCGTTATTGCCGAGATAAAAATCCACGATGATGAAGGAAAAAAGACGAAGCCGACATCCGTGCAGTGTAATGTAATATTCCTGCCTCCCTTCGATCGACATTTGCCTGTACAAACAGGTACACGTAAGCGCCGCTACATTTGCATTACACCTACCGCCTGTATATACATCAAGTTGAGGAGGTGATAATGACGTCGCACGCGAACAGAGACTTTGACGATACGAGAATGAACTACTTCTTATTCAAATAATACGCCCAACAGTTAATTGTAGGACGTTGAACTGACGATGAAGTAGGTTAACAGGCCATCTCTCATTCTTACACCCATTTTACGCGCGAACCTGCGAAAGGTCGACATAATTGGAACCGCTGAGTAAAGCCAACTATAACCTGCCCTGGACAATGTTAAAGTAGACGGTAGCTAAAATCCATTACGTTTTTCGCCGCGGTCACCCAGAGCTCGGCATTACCTTTTACATTTGAGAGTAGAAGATATTTCACTCGGACGGCGGTTAATTACAGAACGATTCGTCAAACTGAACGATGACCGTCCCCACCAACGCACAGAGTGCTCTTTCCGAATCGGAATCTAAGGTCGAAAATATTCTACCCGTCCTCCGGCGGCGCGCGTCGGTGTCGCGCAATACAAACAAACGATTCAAGAGATTAAATGTTTCGTCAGCCCAGCGGTTGTTTGTCTAGTAAATTGAATCGTACCTAGCCGTCGTACATGCGCAACCGCGGCAGACGTACGTCTGCCCTCAATGCGCCCGCCGTTCCAAAACTATTATACGTTACGATAAACTCGCGAGCATTCGGTCGCCCACTGATAGCGTATGTACTCGGCTGGCAAGGAAATTTAATTAATATCTTCCTTAGTCACGTTGCCGGAAATAAGTCAAAGTTGCCGGGAGAGGTGTGCAGTGACTATAAAGATACACGAATCTCGAGAGGCTAAGGATATTACAGAAACTTGCAGGGGCATAAATTTAATTTTACGCTCAACCGTGTTAATCCTTCTCTCTTTATATACTGACTCGCAGCGCGTCCGCGGCCAAGACTGCCGGGAGAGTGGGGATCGTAGGGAAGAGGAGAGAAAGTGTGTGCGTGGGAGAGAGAAGGAAAACGAAGGTGGCAAATGTTGGCGAGGAAGGGTAGAGGGGAAATGAGAGGTGGCAGACGAGCGAGAGACGCTTGGCCAAGGATGGGGAGTCCGCGGAATAAAAGGACCAACTTCGGTAGATACGGACAAGTTGAAAAACTGAGTAAAATTGGATCCTCGCGGCGCCATGCTCATCCGCGGGAGCGCGGAAGTGGCAATTGCACAGCAAATTAACCGGCCCTCATAAAAGCGCGAAAACGGTTATACCGGCCCGCCGGGCTATCTCCACCTTTCTCCACCTTCCGCTCACCTTTCCTACTGGCCCGACACTTCTTTTTCTCCTCTCGCCTCACTACCGTTTCGACTCCAACCCCCCCGCTCCCTTCCGCCATCCCACTTCGCCGCAGAGTTCCTTCTTTTTCCACCTTTTGCCCCCTCTCTGTCTTACAGCATACTTCCACTACCCCCTCCACCTCCGCCCCATCCGCGGACTAAATAAAATATGGATCAAAGTGGCAGAGTTCTTCGTTCGTTCCGCATGAGCATGCAAGGCCCTCCCATCACCCCCTTCAAACGCTAAACAGGAGGCGGGGGTGGAGTGGGGAAGGAGAGGAGGTGGGCGGCGGCGGTGAATAAGTTTCCAACTTCGAGGTGAAGGGATCCCCTTGCGGGAAGTTCCGTACATTGAGAATCGCGAGTACAGTGTTCTCACATGCAACCCACCGGAACGCCGGGAGAACAATGCTCGAGAGGCGGGAAAAGGTGACACAATCTCAAGCTTCCCTCCTGCCCACTATCGTACACTGAACCGTTGCGCGTACTAATCCGTCGACGTGTTCTTCTTTCGGATCTCGGAAATTGATCAGCGTTCGATATCCTGATTTATTCGATTTGCGCGACTTACACCACTCGCTTCGAGAGTTGTCCGCGAACCGTGCGAGTTGCGGTTCTGACCGGGCCGGGAACTTTAATGCAATTATTGCGAGCCCTCCGCGCCAGTTTACGTGTGTCTGTGTGTGTATGTGAGCGCACGTGTGCGAGAACCCGCTTCTTTCGTCCACCTAGATTCGAGTCTCGCGAATTACCAAGATTAATGCGACTTGCCCCGAAATACTTTTTCGCCCGCGAGAGAATTCCCGCAGTTTCGCTGCCGTGTGTCTTGGCCGAAAAATCCTTTTTCTACCGCTCCCGAGCGTTACGCCGTATCCTCCTTCGGGGGCGTTAACAGCGGCTACTTCATTCTTTATTTTTCGCTAACGAGAAGCCCGTTCGCCCGGTGATTCATGGAAACCCGTAAATCAGCCCACGACCGCAGCCTGCTTAAGAGTATAATTCGAGCCCTGCCTCAGGAGTGATTTATGAATTAATATCTTCTCTAAGCTACCGATATGCCTAGTATGTTAACGAGAATTCGAGACACGTCGCGTCTCGGAGTTCCTTAATTAATTTACCGCAAGATAGCGAGGCTCCCCGTGTCTGTTCGAATCGACCGGTCCCTCTCCATATTTTGACGCGCACTCGTTTCTACCTACTCATTTTATTGGCAGAGCGTACCGTGACTTTTCGAGCAAAGTATACGCTCCGCGTTCGGGACGGTCAACAACAGCCTTTTTCGCTACATGTTTTCATAACTCGGCGAAGGTAAAATTTCCTAGAGGGGTGACGTCCCATTCGATTATAAGGATATCGAGAGCACACTTGCGCGGAATATTAATCGTTTCGGCGGCATCGCGGTAGATCGCAAGGCAATCCGTACTCTATATTCGCGGAAGGATTTGCATCGCGGCATCGAGAGACACGATTCTTCGAAAGTGTCCGTAATGCGGACGCCGAGAAGAAACGAAGTTGGCCGAATCAATACGCGTTGGAAATCGTCGACTGCCTATATTCGGCCCGATGTCGCTCATACGCAGCCGGGCCGTCGACAAATATCTCTGTATAAAAATCTGCAAAAAAATCTCTGGTTCCGATGGCGGCCATTCGTCTGTGTTAAAAAGGGATTCGCTGTCGATATCGGCACATATATCACACGCGTGATCGATGATAGCGATTCGGGTGGACGGCTGCAGCCGGTTGTTTCATACGCAGATTGAGAGGGGAACATTGTTTCGGCTTAAAGATAACGCTTTGTTTCCGGGGCTGCTTCGCGGGGAACAATGGACACGCGAAAATCGAATAACGCGCATAAAGCTGCATGACGCCGCTCTACCGGGCCGGTCTCTGGGAAAAAAAGTACGGCTCAAGCAGCTTTCATATTTCACCGGCCGGGTGGGACTTGCGCCGTATTCCTACCCATTCCGCTCCATTCTCAGCCATTTAATTACAGATATCTCGGCTGAAAGCGAGGCGCGCCGTGCGGAGCGGCGCTCGCCGACGGGAAGCCCCAAGATCGAGAGTGGAATTGATAAACGAGGTTGAAAAATTTACAATTCGCTCCCGTATACATGCGGCAACCGCCGCTTCGTCCGTCCGCGACCCCGAAAACTGCCCTCCGCCACACCACCCACACATGGATCGGCCACCGTCGAGTTCTAACAGGAAGACGCACCGTTGCTTGTTGTCATCGGCCAAATATTGAAACGGTCGTGCGTTTCAGCCCGAAAGCGCGCGCGCGCGCGCGCTCGCGCGTCAAAAATTATAGAAGACAAACGTTCGCTCCGCCGTTTCGGCCAATCGTTTGGGTAAATAACGCGAGTCGCGCGGACCTCGATTTATACGCTCCGGCAAATCCATTTATCCATCCGCCACTTTGACGGGCAGCAGTAATTAATGAATTAGTCAAAGTCGTCTCCAGTTCCTGGAATGCGTGGCTCGCGAGGCGGACTCGTGGGGGTGCGCGGCCGTATGAAGACATAAATTCCGACGGCTCTGCCGTTATAACGCGAGGGATAAGGTACCGTGTGGGAAACGCAGTGACGTGATCGAGGATATCGAGTTATCGCGGCAGCCACCGCCGGCACCGCTGGCACCGCTGCGCATCGATTTGCCGTACGCCGGCCTGTCGAAAGGTCGCGACACAACAATGTCGTCGCCGTACGATAATTTCTAATCTGCAAATCTGCTCGACTGCAAAATGCCCCCGGTACGCACGTGGATGAAGCACCGGTGGGGTGCCGCGCAGGGGTGGCACAGGGTGGTCTCGCGGGCAGGGTGGGAGAGAGTGGGACGAGGAGGAGGAGGAGGAGGAGACCGATGGGGAAGGGGGGATCAGGGATGTGATACTCTTTGACGTTGGCCACCGTCACTGTGGACCCGAGGCTCCCATTGCTCGTGAACGATCGATACTCGAAACAAAGTGCCGGGCCGTACACATTTCTATACGTTCCAATCCGAAGGGCAATTCAATTGCGGGCGGACGTCCCATACGGCCATCTGCAATATTCTCCGCGAGCAATCGTCCTCCAGGGACCGTCAATGTATGCGCCCGCGCTGCTCCCAATGACATTTACATTTATATTGACACGGCGCTCAAATGGGATCTTGAACAACGAGCAGACGCTTAAATGCATTTGCGGCCGCGGGCTTAACGACCAATTCCAAATTTTTGCCTCGTCCACGGGAGATGTGCCTCGCTGTCGTCATACTCGTACGATCCTCCGTTTCGTCGCGTTTCGAAACGATACAAGGGCTGTAGATGTTGGGAGAGGGAGACAGAGAGAGAGAGAGAGAGAGAGAGAGTTGAGGAGGGGGGCGGTAAAGGTGTTGGGACAGCCGCGCGCAACTCGGCTCCGGAGAATTTCCACATCCTGAAACGTACGGAATTCCATTTCCTAAATGACGATTCGTATCGTATTCCTGATGTTGCCTCGAGACCCGCTCGATGAAGAGAAATCCAATCGCGGTACTTGGTATTTATTCCGGCGGAGGTGTTATTCCTCGAATAACTCGGCGCCACGGTTATTGTAAGTGAATGCCTTATCGGGTTAAATAAATCAAAAATAGCACGTTCCGTGTCGGATCGCGTATTCGCTTGCGGATATCATACGTGCGGCGCTCGGTTCACGTGCTGGAAAGGGGGGCATGAAAACACTTATCTTGCTTTCGAAAATGTGAGTTATCGGCTTTATGCGCGGCACGCTAGGTGTCTGCGACCCACTAACGTAAGATGTAACATGTCGATGGACCATACATCGTACTACCTCGAGGTATCACGTTCAACGGAGGAGTCAATCGATTCGAGTTAGACTGAGCGATAGCTGTTCCGTGTTCGACGTAAATTTCTTGTTCACCCTCCCGATATGATTACCTCCTCTCCTTCTCTCTCTCTCTCTCTCTCTCTCTCTCTCACACACGCTCTCTGCAACGTATCCTGCAATAGATTCGCCGCAACCGTTTCCAGGTAGCGCGTTAACTCACCATTTTGTTATGCCGAAAATAAACGACTAGGTTCCCAGCTCTCCGTCCCCTTCTCCCTCTTTCTCTTTCTCTCTGCCGACGCTAAATGAACGGGAAATTCGTACGATCGAATTGTTCGCAGTGCACTCCACTCGCCGAGCCGCATACATTATTTATTCATTACCCGGGGCGCGCGAATTAATGCGTGCAAATCTTGAAAGGCAATTTAAACTGTGACGAAAAGTGGAACGAAAACTTGTCTAACGTCGAAACTATAGTTTCGCGGCGAAGTATGGTTGGGATGAGGGGGGAGGTAGGGGGTTACGGCGTAGACTGAGAAGTTTCGCCCGGCGGCTAGTCTAGGCCGAAACGTGTCAAGGGTCTATACGTCGCGTTGCCTGCTGCCGAAAGTTCCTGGTATAACTCGGCCGTGGGAGTCAATCGATTCTCGCAGGATAGACCTAGCGATAGCGGCCGACGTGAATTTTTCTTCGACCTTTTAATCCAGATAAGGTACGCCGCTCGATAGCAGCCTACGGCTGCTCTTTAGGAGGATTGGATTCCCGCGATCGACATTGTGCGAGGGAAGGGAAAGATTGCGTCGTAGGTGGCTCGTTACGATGCCGATACACACGGCGACGGTGAGCTCGTCTGTGCACGTGGCATAACCAAATTCGACTCACGTATTTCCTCGGTGCTTTAAGCGCCACTACCCCGGAGGCCACGACGTTCTGCAATTTATCTGGAATGACGTCCTATTAAGATGGGATTCGGTCGCCCTCTCACTCTCCCCTCGCCCGCTCCCTCATCTTTCTCTCTCTCTCTCTCTCTCTCTCTCTCTCTCTATCTCTCTCGATTCTTAACCAACTTTTTCGAACGCGATAAGTCTCCGTCCTTCGTCTCGTCTGCATCCCGATGATAGACTAGAACTTAATGAGTTCTCAACTTTCTAAACGTCCCTTCATTGAATGCCCGATTGCGTATGCTTGTCAGGATGCACCGCTGACACCGAAGTAATTGGGGCCGATATCAGCGTCCATCGCCGAGTCGATCAAAATGAATAATTGTTACCGTTACGTATCGATAGCCCCTCGTTCGAATGGCCCATCGTGAATGTATACGTTCTTACGGGTGTACCGTGTTTCTTGGGTATATGTCAGGGGCACCGCGACATACGTCTGCTTGGATTGAATATATCGTTGTTGATTTGCGTTGAATGTAGGCGACGGGCGCACAACTGATGAATATGTCAGTCGACAGCGGTGCTCGGCATGAGATGCGTCCCATTCTTCCATTGAATGCGCTCTCAGCGCATAAGTGGCATCCAGTTGTACAGATGAGCGCATCGCTGCGCTCGATCATCTATCGAACAAGCATACCACGGCATCCAGTACACATTAGGTAGACGACGACCTTTGAGTTACAAGGCGTGTTCCCGAATCAATGGCGTGCTAAGCCAAGCGGCGAAGAAGCCCGCAAGCTTTACGATCCGAGCCTCCCCTCATCTCTCATTCGCTCTGTCCCTCTTAAGTTCCCTCCGTGTCTCGCTGAAGTATCCAGCTTCGAGAGTAAGCCTGTACCGAGTGAGCACGTAGTTCGGATCGGTAGAGAAGGCGGTTCGTATCGGTCTTCGCCGCAACACGTTCTGAATATCTAACCTGCATATTCAAACGTAGCGTCAAACAAGACGCCCGCCACATCCTCTCACGCCCCCTTTCTTGCCTGTATCACGATGCTCGAATTACGCTGAGCGTCTTGTCCCATCGGCTTCCCACTCTCGGTATCCTCCGGGCAGCATTTACCAGTCAGGTAACGGAAAAACTTTCTATCGCGTGTACGTAACCCATATGCAAGGCGAAATGCACGCGCCTTCATCCTTGTCTCTATTTGTCGCTCTCTCTGTCTCGCACACATGCACGCCTCCTACCTCCTTCGCTCTCCCCTCTCTCTCTCTCTCTCTCTCTCTCCGCGATGCTCAATGTTCAGCGACTGTCAGGAGACCCGTAGTCGTACAACATGTCGTATTATTCTGCGACCGCTCGTCTCGCAACTACGTACAAGCGTTTTTCAGCCCATTCCCCCTCCTACTTTCTCACCGGCGTCTGTCCTATCTCCCTCCCCCTCCCCTCGCCGCCCTGTCAGTTGCCCTTCCGCGAGCCTCCGTCCCGGAGTTTTCCACAAAGTACACGTCGCGAAGTGCGCGGGAATTCTCGCGAGAAGAACGTCTCGTATGCGCCCGGGGATTCGCCGAAATATTTCCGTCTGCTTGCCTTTCTTGTTCCTCTCTATATAAACGAGAGAGTGGAAAGTGTGGATGGGGTCAGGAGGAAACAGGCAACAGACAGAGGGCTTGGAACCGGATAGAAGGGACGGTAGGGAAAGGAGAAGAAACGAAAGAGAGACAGAGAGTCGGAAAAGGCACGGAGGGATTGCGATGGTGGGAGAAATAGAAACAGAAAGGGCAAGAAAGTGAGAGAGAGAGAGAGAGAGAGAGAGAGAGAGAAAGAGAAAGAGAGTGTGAGAGACAGAGAGAGAACGAAAGAAGTGTGGTGGCTCCGTTTTCCTGGCGTTTCGTCGAGCACACACGGTCGTCCAGGTCAAACCGTTGGTTCACAAAGGACGTCTCTCTGCGCTCGCCGGTTTCGACGGTCTTGTGCCCGGTAAGAAGACGATGGCATCAAACGGATTTCATTATTCCGCGGGCGTGGGCGGCGGGGTGGGCGGCGGGGTGGGCGAAGCTCGGGTGGCGAAATACACGTAAATACTAGTCCGGCGACAAGGACGGCGGGTGGTACCCCGGTAGTATGAGGCCGGGCGAGTGTACTCGACGTATATCCCGGGGCGTTCGCTCGACCTCGCCTTTTTCAACGACACACGTATAAAGGATTATATCACGTGCGGATGCCCGAATTGAAGGACTTTCCCTCGATCGAGGGAAACGACTGGTTCGCACCTGACAAGCTACTTCGAACTTCTTGCCTCTTCGCCTTCTAGGCTCGAGTGCTGTCGTTCCTTCCTCTTGTGCGCGACCTTTTTTCCCCCTCACCATCCCTCGCCACCACTTTTTTCTACCCGCGACAATCATTATTCTCCCGCGCGAGAGAGACGTTTCCGCGGGACGCAGGCAAAATTCCTGCGAGCTCTTCCCACTTCTCTCGTGTGCTCCCTCCTCCCTTTTTTTTTTTTACTCCTCCCAGGCAGTGATTTAATGCCAACGCTTGGAGGGAGTGGAGTGGGGAGGGAGGGAAGATGCTTAATCAAAATCATTGCTCGTAAGAGGGAGAGGACGGGCAAAGGAGCTCGGCGTGGAAATATTCGCGCAGGTCGGCGGTGCACGGGGTGGGAGGACAATTGAGCGAAGTGCGCTCGGATTAGGGATGGTTAGGTGTCATTTTAGCGGGTAAATAAAGGGAATAAGAGGACAGACGAAATGACTGCACGTACCTTTATGCGGACCATCTCGGTGGAATAATAATGAGGCCGGTGGAGTGAGTGTGGACCGGCGGCGTATAAGAATGAGATACGAGAGGTAGAGAGAGAGAGAGAGAGAGAGAGAGAGAGGTAGAGAGAGAGAGAGAGAGGGAGGATAGTGGAGAAGAGGGCGGAAAGAAAGAAAAAGGAAGTTCCCGGTTTTCGCGTGCGGGATGTTTCAGCGTACGCTCGGTCGGTACGCCGGGAATTCGAAAAGTTGACGCGCACTCTCGACATTCTTCTCTGTCTCAGCAGACGCTGCAAAGAGGCATAGCGTCGCATCAAAGTATGTCAGCCTCGTCACTTCGGACTCGGGGAAGATTTTGTTCGGCGAGAAATGTTGTTAACTTTGAAAGCGCCCGTGGACCGCCAGCCGAGAGCAGGTTAGACAAGTATTCGTCGCTGTGCGCGCGCGGAAAAATCAGCGGAATTGGTTCTTCGGCGAGACTCGTTAAATTCTTTCGGGGAGTAGCCGAACTAGGCCCCTCTCCCGAATATCGCGCAAAGAGCCGAAGCGGACAATCTGATTGGACTGCGGGATTGAAACTTTTTCCGAACCGCTGAACAATTAATTCGTTCGAATTTCCAGCTACGCCCTTTCTCCTCTCACCGGCAGAGGGGGAGACGTAGTAGAGAGTGAGAGGGGGGGGGGGGAGGAGTGGGAAGAGAGACAGACAGAAAACGAGGACGGTCGCACGGAAAATATCACATTCTATAATTGTCGCGTGCTCGTTCAAATATGGCGATAAATCCGCCGGTTCACTCGGAAGTTTTTGCTGATTCGCGACTCGCCTCCTCGTCCCCCTTCATCTCTCTGTCTGCCATCAATACAAGCGTAATCGCGTTTGCGCAGCAACGGCTGCACGCTGCGCCGGCAATAGCAGCGACGGGGCAATATGCGCGACGGTTTCATTATCAATCCGTTGTAACGCAAAATCCGAGCGCGTCAATGTTCGCATGTTCACAATTCCATTCCATATATGACGGCGGAGCCTGATATCAGGAGGATATTGATCTCATTGCATCGCGCGATGCACACGCACAAATAACCGAGTTCGTTCCAAATGAGTACGAACGCACTGCCGCATGCCCGTCGACATACATCTATACATGTATATACTGACGCCAATGTACGTAGGTAGAGTCGACGATGATGGGTAGGTACGTAGGTGCGAAGGTACGAAAGCTTGCGCGGGATCGCCGAGCTGAATGGGCTCCGGACGAAACTTTGATTTCAATTTGCCATAATTTAACAGAATTGATAATCGCGATGGCGGGTGTTCCGCGAGGCGTGGAGAGAGCGAGGGTGATCGCGCGCGCGCGCGCACGCGCGTCAAACGTTCGGCCGCGCTCGCGACGCCGCCCGAAGGCTTTTACGAGAGGGCCGCGGAAACACGGCACGAATTACGGCCGGGATAATGTGCGTCCCCGTTGTGTAACGACGCCGGCACTCGCCGCCGTCACCCGACGCCACCGACGAGAAATGTAACGGGAGCGCCCAGAGGAAACCAGCGGCGGAGGGGCGACACACAGCTTTCTCGCAACGGTGCGCCTCAAAACATCGAGTTTTCATTATCCGCGCTCCTCGCTTTTCGCCCACAATTGTTCCGCCCGCGAGCGGATGGGATTTCCTCCGAATCGGCGAGCAGCTCCGTTCCGCGAACAATGCTCGTTCGTTAAATCATACGAGTCGAATGCGTAATACGAATCGTGCGCGTAATACGAATCGAGAGCTCACTCGATGCGGCGGGGGCGGTTAATACATTTTTTCGTCGTTACGCAATTGTTTGATGAAGAAACGGGAGAATGTCATTGTGACGGCGCGATAATGCGCCGGTACTTTCGCGATCAATGCACAGATCCAGCGCAGCCCGATGTAACCGAACTCCGTTCCCCGCTTCGGCAAAGAATTTGGCTCTTATTCGCTTCGAGAAGGTTTCTCAATACAACTCTTGCCGTTAAATAATTATCTGACTGAAAAAGTACAAAGTAACGTTCAGACAGTGGAACGATTCGCTGGTATGTTCAGGATCAATGTAGAAAATTCAGCGTTGATCAGTTCATCAAAATCAATGCATGGTTGAATAATCAATCATTCATATCATCCGGCAGTAGCAACCAGAGCACTTTTTCGCCACTGGGCAAAATTGAATTAAGTTATCTGCGAAAGAAGTGAACAGAACAGAGGCGAGTGATTGCGGCCGCGCGATAATAGGCTGTTAGCTTCGTGATCAAGACGCAAACTTAATGTTGGTCGAGATGGCCGTACTCAATCCGTCGCTTCTACCGAGCACCGTCTCTTGCTATGGCCGACGCCACCATCGTCGTTGTCGTCGTCGTCGTCGTCGTCGCCGTCGGGAAATAACGTTAAACGTCGCTTTTACGGCGACTGAGGGAGCTCGAGCCGACGAATTATTACGCGCTGTAACGTGCTGGCGAGATGTGACTCGGCCACGCTGGACGTAAAGGGCAGGATTTTCCTAACGGCAGGTCGACTTTCGAGCGGTGACATCGCGCGATTTTCGCATGATTTTCGCACCATTTTCGCACGACTTTCACATGCGCCCCTGTTACGGAACCCACTGGCTAGCCGCCCACAGTGCATAAGGACGCACGTCGCGACGCTGCCACCGAACATCTCGCACACAAAGGAAGGCGCATGAGTGCGCCACGTGCAAAAAACGGCCCGCGCTCTTTTCTCCTATTTTCGTACCCAGCCCAGTACATTTCTTCCGTCACGGGCGACAAAGCTTCGCGAACAAGCGGAAACCCCACCCCGGCCCGTAACGACGTATTACTTCGTACCCCGTGACATTACGCTTTCTCTCTCTCTCTCACTCTCTCCCTCTCTCTACTTCCCTCCCTCTTTCTCTCCCTAAAGCGCGCGCGCGCAAACCCTCGCGTCAACAGTCGCGCGTTTCCTCTCGAGCGGGACTTAAAGTTGCAAGATAAACGTGAGCGATGGCGAGCGCGCCGCGGTATGCAAAGGTTAAAGGCAGTGTTTACGTCGTGGAAGCCGCAATGGCCGATAACTCCTGCGGATCCGTGCAGCGAGAGACCTTTGCCAATTTACCTTCTTCTTCGTATCGGGCTGGCTCGATCGTCGTTGGTCTGGATTACTTAGCGCCGACGGCGTTGGGCCACTTCTTTCATTGTGCGACACGAAACGTATTTATCCGCAATGCTTTTAGTCACGCTTGACAGACGCCCGTTCACAATTTGAATAATGAAGGGCTGTTGTGTGTGGAAATCTAGAGGCTTGCAACGGTGGGAGCGTTATTTTTGTTGGCCGACAGGTGTAATATTATCGGTTGGCAGATTGCGAACGTTAAGGGCCGCGGCGACTGTGGCTGATAATCTTTTTGAAATCGTCGTGTGGAAAGGTTCGTCAATTTATATGCTTACTTAGTAACGGACAAAGTTGATGGTCGTCGTTCGACTAGATTGCTTCCCGGCGGGCGTGCACGGTAATCGTTTTTTGCGCCGCAACACGGTACTAACAATAAGCGCGCTTATTTCGAACTTTAACCATAGCGGTCGAACAATTTGAATTTGAATAGCAAAAGACTTATTTGTACGCCGTGGACGATGAGAAAATTACTTTTGTCGGGACATTTTCGAAATGATGGACCGACAATGCGGAGAGGTTAACTTGCACACGTGACAGAATCCATCTACATCCCATTAAAGTTGTAATTAAGAAAGCCAGAGGCACTATAATTAAAATATTACAATATCGATCGTCATTTTAAGTTTTCGCAGAGCTTATAAACGGTCCGCCGTTCCGCCCGACATTTCATTCCGCACGAAGTAAGTTTACCAATATACATCATGCTGATTAAAAAGTCAACGATCCCGCTGCCGAGAACAATTTAAGTAGCTTTGAAAGTTCTCGGCGAGCCGTGTTGTACGTCGGTAATTACGCAACAATTAAACTGCACTGTGACTACACGTTCCGACGTCCGTTTCAATCAATTCCCACGGGCCGCGATCGGCGCCAAGAGACCAGGCTGAAAAATTACTATTTTGCCGCAGCCTACAGTCACGTCGATACTTTCCGTACTTCCGAACTTTTTGCCGCACGTGGCGCGTCGAGTGGAAAAAAGAGTTGCCGCAGGAGACGAAGAGGCGTAGACAATGGATCGCCTGAAAGTGTTTTGTCCTTGAATCATGTTGCACTGAAAATGACCCTCGCATGCCTGGTCGTTTAGGATGAAGCAGACCGCAAAGAGATACTGGAAGGTGACTGAACGCACGGAGGTAATCCGGAAGAGCACAGAGGCCGATACGTACACCGGCACAGTGCTCGCGCGGCGTGCTTTTGTGCAAGTGAAGAAGGACGAGAAACAATAAAGGGAGGGACGAGATAAAGGTAGACGCGAGTAGAGCCGAAAAAGGGGTTGAGGGAGTACAAGAGGGAGGCAGACAGAGAGGACAGCCGTTCGGGTAGAGATGGCGAGAGGGAAGTCAGGCGAAACCTGTCGTGGTTCTATAGATTTGCGGTGGGAACCCGTTAAAGGCAGCACACACTCGCTGACGAGGCTTTCCCGGGGTGGCACTGGACCGAGGCTCCGCACCAAGTGGAAGCAGGAGAATCCGGATTCTCTTCGGAATACTGAGAGGAACGGCCGTACTGTGTGTGTGAGAGAGAGAGAGAGAGAGAGACAGAAAGAGAGGGGGGGACGAAAACAGAGCGCGGGAGCGACAGAAGGAGAGTACGAACATAGCGAAGGTGAGAAAGAAACAGCGAGAGAGATAGACAAATACGTTAGAGAGGAATGGGAAGTGCGGGGGGTTGGAACGAGGAGGGAGTGAAACGCACAGCGGACTATGGAAGGGTGGATGGGGGGGAAGGGAGGGAATTGGGCATCGGTGGAAGCCGAGAGCCGAGCTCAGCGCGGAATCGCCCAGCCGGAAAACGCGACACCACTAGAAGATTGCACTATCGCGCACCCACTTGTTTTCTATCCCTTGTCCTGCCCTTTCCCCACCTACGCCGCCATTCTACATTCTTCATCCAACCTCGGCCTCCCCCTCTTTTTCTACCACTTCCTGACCGATGCCCTTCCGCTTAGCCCTCGTTGTGATTTAGCGGAATGTTTCGGTGTACGTTTCTGCGCAAAGATTTCGACGGCCGCGCGTAAATCTATTTCTTTTCGATTCGCGCGGAGCGTCGTTCGTTGCCAGTGTTGACGTCCGTTCGCGGTCGTGTCTTTTTCTGTACGCTTCCTTTTCGATACATCGACGAGCGCGACCCGCAACGTTCGCCGGACGAAACCATCTAACCGCTTCGCAGGAGAACAGCGACTGTCCCCGGAGTAAATTCCCGTCAGTTGCGGACGATAACTTTTGCATAGTGGCAGTTGGCGCGGATCTCGTCTTCTCTATTTTCAGCTTGGCATTTTTCAGACTTGTCGTAACAAAGGCAGAGGACAAGGAAGCTTTGGAATTAATACCTTCATTTCAAGATACGGCCAATTCCGTTCTCGTGGACTCTGCGCGCTTTGCAAATCTCGGGAAGCATCCTACTGTCTGTTTGTTTTGGATCGTTCACGTATACGTACGAACGTACGGACATGTATTTCTTTCTTCCCGGTTTGTGTCCATTCAGCTTTTTCCGCTACGACGTCCGATCAGGCATGGAATGAATGTGGCGGAATTCCTTAACAACCTCTATCCGTCGAGGAAATGTCATGTCATTTCCTTTAAGCGGACACGGTACATTGAACAAAATTGCTTGCAGTTACCCAGTGTACATTGTGTCGATGACGGTGATATTGTTACAACAGTTTCGATCGCACATGGTGCAGCCTTGCCGCTTGATAAACTTCTGAGACACGTTCCAATTGTTGTGGACCGGGACACTCTCAGCCAGAATCCAGCTCTCAGATGGGTAACATACATTTCATAGTTCGATCTTCCCTGTACCGTCCATTGTACGGTTTCCGCTCTCGCATATGGGTCATTTTATCATACGCTCTTCTGTCACATCTATTTCTCGCTCGTAAACTGGGATTCCCAGAGGAGATGTTCGAACACGGTCATTTCATTTGTGTAACAAAAGTACGTCACCCATTACTTACGGCGCACAGGATATATTTTGCCTACCTATTCGCTGTCTCCAAAAATTCACTGCGCACAGACTAATTTTTCTCTCCCATCGTCTGTCTCCTGATTTGATCCTGCATGTTGACAGAATATCACATGCGTTATCCAATTCCAGTACATCATAATACCGCAACGCACAAGCTACGCGTTCGCGGACTGTCTTCCGTCGAATATATTTCGTCACATTCACCAATTTGTCCTCTATCTCCGCCATTTTCCTAAAGAGCCCTGATATTACGATGGGACGAGGGTAAGTGGGTGCTAAAAGTTTTCCTTTACCTCGGAGCGCTCACTTTGAACAAGTCTTGTTTCGTTATTTAATACGTCGAGCCCCGCTTCGATGAGTTTTACTTTACGCGCTCGGAACTGCGTAGATCACGATCGAGAATCATGACTTTCGGCCCCGGGGGCTAGGAGAATTGGCAGGGCGAGAGAATGTCGACCGATGGCGAACGGCACTTTAACCTACGACCCCTCTCCTCGAGCGCTAAGATCGTACTTCGGTATATGAAGTTCGGTTTACGAGGGCCGCGTGCTGCCGCCGGTTTCGTTGATTAAAACTCTTTGGCGCCGTGAGTTCGCTTTCGCGCGGGAAACGGCGGGAAAAGGCGGGAAAAGACGGAAAAGCGCAGAAGTGACAGAGGAACGGAACAGGAACGCTCCATTGAAAGAGTGTACGCAGGGCATTTGGGGAACTGAGAAGCGAGAGGGGAGGGCGGCGAGAGGAAGAAGGAGAGACCGAGAGAGACGGAAGGGGAGCGGGAGAGTGAAGGGGAGAAAGTCTCCTTATTCCGGAAATTGGAAAAAGTACGGACGGTCATAGCGGTATGGGTAGGGAAGAAAGGTAGGACCTGGGGTGCAGTTGGAAAGAAGAAAACTGCGCGCTGAGCGCGTTTCACGCGAATGTACTTATGCATTGGAATTCCCTTTTCGAGAGAGCGACGACGGTAGTGGTAATAGGGACTCCGCCACTAGCATCCTAGACGAGGCAACGTTTTTCCCCGAACGGCGAAAAGAGAAATATAGACAAGGAAGGAGCGGGCTTATACATGCGCGCATGGCGGACAGGGATAGACAGCTGAGAGAAGAAGGGTTGGGGAGAGAGAGGGGGGGGGGGGAGAAATGAGAGACGGAGTGAAAGAATGGAACGTAAGACGAGGAAAGATATACATAGTTCGATAAGTATGAGCGAGTGTACTGGGCGGGCTGAAACGAAGTTTGCCAGAGTCGAGATTGCCAAACGCGAGCTGAGAGAGAGAGAGAGAGAGAGAGAGAGTGAGAGAGAGAGAGTGAGGACAAATACGCTCTCAGGCTCGATATGTACGCCGGATAAAGGCTTTCCCTCGTGTATGACGTCGAATTTTCCAGGGATAACGTTTCTCTCCTTTTCGCCGGGAATATTTGCGTACGTTACCGGCTGAACATCGTAATTATGCCGTTTTGTGCATTTGCGACGAAACGTGCGAGAAACGCGTACGCGGACCGAGCTCGTCGATTATGATATTCATTTTCGGGGACGCTGAAAATTTAATTATTTTATTTTCGTCACGATCCCGCTATGCACTGGCCCCGTTTCCAGGGATTATCATAAATTCTTAACCGCTGTCCCACGTATTCATCCCGTATGGACACTTCGGCTCGCTTTGTTTCTGTTAGTCTTTTTCCGATCTGACAACTTCTGTCGCGACACGATTTACGTTTAGCTTGCGGAGTTCGGATAATGTAAATTTGGAATTCATATCGGTTATGTTACGTCTTTCGAATCGATCGTTGAACTTTCTCTTTTTCTGCCACTCTAATATTTACTTACTTCGAAAGTAATTATTCTGAAAGGTTCCATATGTTCGCAGTGGCTGTAACGGAAAATCCGATATGCACGCCGATGTGCAGGTAATTTAGAGTTCTCACTTTATTCAACCGATGTCTGATTTGCAGAAATGCAGACGGTTTCGAATCGAAAAACCTGAATTAAGAATCTTCGCTGATCTTCTTCGAGAACTTTACTTCTCCGTCTATACTCAAATAGCCAACGTTCAGTCATTACGTTTCTAACAAGAAGTCGACGTACGCTTAATGCTGAGGAGTTCGTCGGTTTGATTTATTAGCAAAGGTAATATCTAAGATATCAGACAGAATGCAAAATTGTATATTTTAGTATGCGGTTTGTCGCCCCACATCGAAGCATACTTTGGCCAAAGCACGAATTCTAAACTTACTTCACATGACTGTTCCCATCCGGCTCAACCGATTAGTCTGAAATTTTCAATGCATACCCGAACGATATTGGTTTATATCTCCTAGTTCCAGCAAGCCGATATTTCAAACCACCCAATTTTTGCAAATGCACGAATACAGTTCAAATCCGATGTTTACTTCCAACCCTGTGCAGTTTCTACAAAATTCATCCCTTCTCTCCGCGCGTAACACAATTGCATTGTGAAATATTGAGAAAATAATAGATTTTTTCTATTTTATGACAGGCGCAATTGATATCGCGTGAAGCAGCCAAATATTTTCGCCGAATTCTCCTACATCTCATACGTGTGCATGACAAAATTCGATAAATTGTTAGAATAGCCTTCAGTCCCTTCGGAATTCGCAGAGTAGCGCGTACGAAAACACCGACGGAAGGTGAATGTCCTTTAAGCGCATCGCTTACAAGACACCCATACAGACACGAATTCTGGTTCACGTGATGGAATCGGACGTGTCAGGAAGCATACATTATTCAAAGTAACCGGTAACGACCTTTCAAATTCGGGCAAAGCCGGCAAGTCCCGAGATAAGGCAGAAGACGTATCCGCGCGAATTATGCTGGAATCAGATGTCCTCGTTAGGAGGCACCTCGGCAGATAAACGGAAAATGTTCCACATTACGTATACGATTGCCCAAACAAACGAGCAAGCAAACACGGAGCTCCCAATACATTCTCAGCTTCAACAGAGGAAGTCATCAAGCCCCCCCACGATTATCCTTCCTCTTTCTCATCATTCACCGCACACTCCGCCAGTTCGGCTCTACTTTTTCCAGCCGCGGCGCTACTTGGAAAACATTAGCTTTGTTGGACAGGGCGCGTCCCTTCGTACACGATCATTCGGTATGACTACGAGTATCGAGTGGCCCGAAGGCAAGGAGTGAACCTACGGCGTTTGGTACTTGCCTAGCAAGTGTTTAGTACTCGGTGTGCAACGGCCCGGCGAAGTTTCCATCGAGACTGCCACCCGCAGGTCGTAAGGACAAATCCGTTTTCGAGTTTCGTTGGGTTAGCAGCGAACAAGGAATTTCCTTGATCACCAATACGATCTCAAGCAGGGATCCCATACGGCGTGCACGTGCAGCCCGGCCTGTCCGATCTTCGACGGTGCGCAACACACACAGCCGAGGTCCAACATCGAGAGGGGCACCCTGTATACGTGTATATTTCTCTCGCGGGGTGGGTTAGTAACGCCACAAATCAATGGTGTCCAAAGTTTAACGTGGCCCAAGGCGCGTTACACGCGGTAGCGTGTAATTAACCCTTAGCCCGTACGCCGACAACGACTTTATAACGTCCTGAGTGTACATCCGGTGCGGCACCAGGCCACGTTACTCGTTCCCTCTGCTTCCCTCCTCTCTCACTCTCACTCTCATGCTCTTCACTTTCTCTCTCTCTCACTCTCCCTCTCTTCCTCTATCTCTGTCTGCGTCCCTTGTCCTGCCTCTCTCTGTACTCCGTTCTCTCATCGATACTCTCACTTCATCCTTCCAGTCTCTCGCACAGGCCAAATCTGATCCTACCGCAGAGGTATACTAATTACGGGCAGCCGGAGAGGGAATAGCGGGCGAGCAGTTGGCTTCTTGTGCCAATCGAGTTGCAGCGCGCGTGGATCAGCCTCAAAGGACGATCGAAATACGGATAACGCGATGTGGCCACCTACGGTCATTCTCGTGCCGGGGCCCGAATCGGCTAAGCCAATTTCGAGCAATCGGCCAATATTCTGTACCGTTGACGACCGGACGGGACGTTTCTAAGGCAATTTCAAGGTGATCGCGCTGATTCTCTAACGGGCCATTTCCACGCGGCAAATCGGCTCATTCCACGGTCATTCTCGCTGATCGGATCGCACCCTTCCGGGCAAGAGAATATTGACGTAGCGGGAGAAGGGGGAGGGGAGGGGGGGAGGGTCGTTGCTTGTTCTCGCTTTAATTCCGCGCACTTCAGCCGGCGGCGGGTGGTGACGGGGAGTGGGTTGAAACGCGGATTCGCGGAAGTTTTCCGCTGTCATGAATCGTTTTGCCGAGATTGGTATCCGCTGAATTAAAAAGTTTTCTGTTTAGCGGCTGATTGATTAAAGCGGACGGGCCGTGCGTCGGGAACGCTGTATTTGTCGAGGTATCGCGTGCTCAACTTTTTTCCCAGAATTTACAAGATAGCGCGACCGTTGGAGTAATTTTTGTGTCGAGCAACGGGCAATTTACCGGTGGCGACGGCCGGGAAAGAAGGACACGCCCGTTATGTCGTTATGCACGTACACGCACCGCGCGGGCACGATCGATTTTTCACTCTGATGAATTATTTAATTCTCTAATTTATACAGGTGACGCGCCGCGCGGGCCACTGGTTGGAGGTTGGCCGGGGGTGGGGTGAGGAGGGCGGTTATTTATTGAAAATAATTTCGCCTGCAGCCGGAAAAATAGCGCGCCCGGCTGGAGACTAGGCGAGTTGCGGTATTAAATATAGGGTGTAATATGCGGCATCAAAGCACGCCGAGTTTGTACGTTGTCAGCGTAATGTGACGGGCGCACGCGTTGTACCGAAATATGTAGGGTAGGAGGCTGTCGCAATACATTTTGCATAAAATACTGCACATTACTCGGTATTATATTTCCAACTTTAAAGCATGTATAACAATTGCGATTACACGTGTCCGGCAAAATGCACGTACCCCGCGAACAAGGTGGGTGCGCGCGCGTTCCAGTGCCATTTAAGGATTTTACGCTAGTGAATTCTACGCGCGCGAACCCCGGCTGAGCGGCATTTTTAATCGGATATCCGCAACTAATGCGGCGCATGTATTATCTCGCAATAATGGCTGTCAAATCCGCCCGACATCATCGAATATTTCGAATGTGACCGCCCGGTGTTGCTCTCTTCGTAATGCCGACAAATGTGCAACTGTCGGACTCATAGGTGGGACGATAGTGATGAAAATTAACACGCATCATCAATCGTTAAAGCGCCAGAGGCGAAACCTTAGCCGGCGATGCGCGAAATTTTAATCAACCGGAAGAAGGTGGAGGGGGCAATGCACGGAAAAAGAAGGATGATCAAGGGGCAGGAACGAGAGGGCCGGGTTGAGGAAACTTGTCGGCACCGTGACTTCGCACGGTTCATGAAAACGCAGAGTTACGGGGAAAGTTAAGGTACGTTAGCCGGATAAAAGTTGTGAGTTTTAACGCCACCCCATGTAGCCCCTCGTCGGCCGGTATCTGAGTGCCTTTGAGTTTCAGATTATATACAAAAAAAGTAATGAAATACGCTGGAATAACTAGCGGACATTTCGAGATGACGATGAAAAGGTGATCCTTTCGACTTTCCACGATTGTATTCCTCCCACCCTCCACCACCCCCCAACGTAGACTTTCCGTGTCGCCGAGCAATATCATTCGCTTAATCAATAGAATCAACTGGCGCAGCGTATTTTCTTTTAATCCCTCAAGCGCCTTTCGGCCGCGCAAAGACAAATGACAGGTCGCACGAAATGGGAAGCGAGACGGGAAGAAGGTAAAGTCGAGAAGAAAGGATATTCCTTGAGCGGAAAGTCTATCGGCACAGGCCGTGTGTGGTCAAGCGAGCAGCGTTCGGCTTCCGTTCCCCATGCTTGCCTTTGCCCTCCGTCCCTCGGATCCGTACGCTTTAGAAGCGCAAAATATTCCAGCAATTTGGTGACACTGCCAAGCGTCCACCAGTGTCTTTTTATCCCCGGTGTTAGCCGGCTTAGTTTTATCGTGAGCGCATTATCCCTTCCCCTTCCCTTCCCCACTCATTTCATCTGCCCACTCTCCGTCCCGCATCCATACACACACCCTTTCCTCACTCCCTCTCTCCCTCCCTCTCTCTCTCTCTCTCTCGTTCCCCATCTCTTTCTTCATCCATCTCTCTCTACCCCTCTCCCAAACCCTCCGTCCTCGGACGACCACTGCACTTCGACTCTTACCTATTCTGGATTAATGCCAGTGGTCTTGCTACCCTGAGTCACCACTGCCGATCTCTGTCGCTCTCTCCTTTTTATTCCCTTTCTCCTACTCTTCCTTCGACTGCCACCCCGCTACCCCTCGGTCTATGGGACCGAGGCTTTTCGAACGAACACACCGTGCGCTTCGCCACCGCCCTCCGTCCCTATCCCTTTTCCGACCCCTGTTTTCCGGCTCACGACGGCTCGTCGGAGCGGTATAGATGCAAAGCTCACGGTCGTAACTGAAGAATTACGAAGTGAAGCGTCGCTGGCGGTGCCGACCTCGTGTATACTCGTCACGCTCGGTTAACCTCTCTAAGCCGAATTCTCAGTTCGGAGTTCGTCGTCCCGGAAGCGTCCCCCTCCACCCTCCGCTATCCCCCCCCCCCCCCCCCCCTCCACCCTGCCCGACAAGGCGTCATAACGCGACGGAATGCATTTATCGGGGGAAAAATTTCTCGCGCGCCCCTTTGGCCGCGGCGGAAACCTCGAACCGTGTTTGCCGAGATTTGTTTTTGCAAATGGCAACGACGTACGCATCGTGTTTATCCTCTCACGGTTTGTCGGGAAATGTTCAGAGTATTTTCGGGAATGGAAGGAACGTGGAACGGTGTGCGTCAAATAAGTTGTCAATGGCATCGTCTTGGCTATGCACGTCTGTGGCGCATATATGCTTGACACACACTACTTGTCGGAAGAATTTGTTAGAAGGCGTACGTTTATTCGATCGAGTCTGTGTACGGCGGTAGGTGAAATGCAAAAATGGGCGAAAATTGTTTTGTGGACTGGTTCTAACCTGAATTGTCTGTGACAAACTCTTGTCTACGTACACTTGGGCACAAATGTTGGACTCAGATTACACGCCGAAAACGTCTGTTCGCCAATATACGTTTCTTTAATTGAGTGAATTAGTGTGAGTCGTTAGATGTTATAATAAAATTTACACGATTAATGTGGCATCTGAAATTGTCCGTCTGGTTACTTCTTAGTCCTGAGACGGATATGTGATTGACTTATACTACTTGTAAAAGCGTTTGTTCTCTAATGTATATTTATACGGATGTGCGAAGAGGACGACAGTGCGTGAGATGCGCATGGGTGGGTCTACTACTGCAAGCTTCGAACAAAGGTCTATGGTACCTTAAGAGACTCGTGTGCTTGAGTCTTCAAGGACAAACAAAACTGTTGATAAAGAGCTCCAGACAGTGTAAATGCAAGACTAAGAGTTAGAAGCGAGTCAGCGCTAACAGAGAATCACAGTAAGAGTCAGGTTAAACAGTATATTGTATATTCCTATGTTATTATTACTAATAAAAAAATAATATCCAATGCCACTATAAAAAAAAATCTCCCATACTTATTTCCCTATTTTTTCCCAGATTTAAAAATATTAATATCAGTAATAATACAACGTAAGTAAAGGAAATCTGAAAGGAACGATACTAACAATAAGCTTCGTTTTACCAAAATTAGATATAACCTTAACGTAGGGCACGTTATAGATGCATTCTCGCACAGCCATACGGAAGACATTCGATTCAAAATTCTTTTCAGCAAGCACCTTCGCGATGAATCAACGATGTCACAATTCCGGACGATATGAAATCCATGAGTTCCTAAATTCCCCCGGGAAATGGAACCCTTATCCTGATATCCACTTGACGTCCACCCTCTCCGCGGAACGTCGAAAATGATTTAAGATGATATATCCATGTTGGACGCGCATTAACTTCGGCCC
The DNA here is from genome assembly GCA_914767735.1 of Anoplius nigerrimus. Lineage (NCBI taxonomy): Eukaryota > Metazoa > Arthropoda > Insecta > Hymenoptera > Pompilidae > Anoplius > Anoplius nigerrimus. Next base: position 15,318,055 of record OU612078.1, read on the forward strand.
GACTCGGTTTGCTCGGCGGCTTTGTCCGTGGTCGGCTTAATTGGTTTAGGTTTTCCCTTGATATCGGATTTTACGAGGTGACCAGAGCAAGACGTTGCGCTTCGAGCGCTTAAGCGTCATAAAGATAACAAACAGGCGGTGGGGAGGACGCCTCGTCCTCGTGCTGATGTAATTTAGCGTCGACGATGATACGATGGATCGCAATTTCGATCGGAAGCGAGGGAGTCGATAATGCCTCTATCTAGACAGGGGACTGAAGATTTAATAGGGTCTTTCTTTGCCACCGTTCTGGCGTATCCAGGAGCTAGAGCGTTGCCTCCGTCCAAAATAAACCGTAAAGCGTCGATTCAACCCGCAGCGCAGAATAAAACAGTAATGCGCTAGGGCAGGAAACGATACAGCTGAGCTGCGTGATTATGTTTTGATATATGAAAGTTAATATGCAACCTGATACGGTCTAATTATTGGGCTCCGATGTACGTCACAAAATCGTTGCTAGGTTTGCATGTTAATGCGCGTCATGTGTGCGTATGTTGTGTGCGTACGCCAGTAGGCGCGTGCGAGGATTCTATTAAATTCAGTCGACCAACTTTAGCTCGAGTTTGAAATAAACTCCATTCCCCTTGTCCCTTCTGAGAAACATCATTCAAATTTACAATTTTAATTTCGTTATAAATCCACGTATATATTGCAGCAATCATCGCGACAAGTGTGACCCTGATGCAAGTTGAGTGCAAGAATTATGGAGACTTTTCTCCAGTGCGGATGAGACTCCGTATTCTTTTCCAGATCCAAAGCGAAGCTCATCGATTTCCTTCGCTCGAAGCCCTTCACTGAATCTCGTCAGGGCGCCTTCTACGAACAACCTGTCGGCAAGTTTACTGATTCTCTCTGACAAGTCTACAACAGATCGAGGACGAAACGCATCGATTTACTTTTCCCCGTCTCCGCCACCGAATCTCGTCACCAAATCTCATGGAGTCCCTATCCGCAATTGCTTCGTCAACAAAATGAAGCAGCAATCCCGCTACCGCGTAGAGCTATTCGACGTAGACACTCGAACGTAGCTACGTACATAGATTGTAGCGTCGCATCTTACTGAATCGTCATTATGTACGGTAAACAATTATTTATCGTCGGAGCGAGTCGCGGGTAGGAGATATAACAGTCACGCCGGTGAATTCGATTAGAAAAATGTCCGGGGTCGACGAGAGGTGGCGGGAACAAAAATTCCTGTCCGTGAATGGCGACACACGTTATCCATTTCAGAGCGCAGTTTTGCGGGCAAATCCTAAGGGGACGCAAGGCAGTAAAACGTTTATGCCGGGAAAGCTTTTTTAGAGTCAAGAGTGCATTCGCGCGCGCGCGCGCTCCTGCACGCGGCGACAAGCGCTTTATTTCGTTGATTTCGCACACTTTTCACGCGCGCGGAGTGAAGCGGAAGCACGTGTGGACGTAAACGTCCCTGCAGAGTAATGGTAACGAACGCCGCCCGCCACTTCGAGCGATCCGCCGCGAGTCTGCATAGTTCCCACATTATTCAGCGCTTCGAATAAGGTTTTTCCTTTCCTCGCTCGGAACTTGCTAAAGGGTCGAACTTTCCTGCCACGGTGATACACAGGGCAAATTAACGGATATCGCGCCTAAAGCGCTGATTTATTGCCAATTTTGCCCGACGAACTCGGCATTGTCGGCTGTTTACCGCCCTATTGCGAAAACTTTTCGAATCATTCTATCCGCGATTACGCAGGCGTCCCCCGCGCCCGCCGTCGCGATTGCATCAGAAATTCTAATTCGGCGAAGCTCGGGGCGATGGCGGATGTCGGTAAAGTCGACGTTTCGAAGAATCGGGGGCTCGGGAAAATGGACGGTAAGAGCATTACCCCGTCTAATTGGCGAGCTTACACCGTAAGACCAATTAAAGCGTCTCTACTCGGTCGAAGCTAAGTAGGCAGTGTCAAGTTCGTGCCCATCGGGAGGCGGAAGTTAAAAGGTTTGTCGATCTAATAGGAGGCGACGCTCGGCCGAGGCCTACATTACGATTTCGAACGGGGCACGTAAATTAGACGCAAGCGCCGTTATTACGAGTGTACACTTCTCCTTCCCACCCCAATTCGAATGTCCTTCCCCGACCCCTCTAATTACGCTGCCTTTGTCGGACCTTCGAACGGCGGCAGAGTCATTGCAGACTACTTTCAACTCCCCGTGCTTTTAACCATGCCGTAAATCCCTGCTCGTGAAATATTCCGACTATAATTGGCTCTAACTTTTTTCATATATGGGGCAGGGGACTTACAGCTGCGGCCAGGGGAAATTATTCCCCCTGGACGCGAGCGTTATGCAACTCGACCGACGGGGAACCCTCCGCCGACACCGCCGCCTCCACGAATACCTTCACCACCACCTTCAACCGCCACCTTCGACTCTACCAGTTCACCAGCACCGTCGAGGCAGACATCGGCCGCACCGTCGCCGACCATTACGGACGCCTCGCCGCCAGAAGACGTAGAGTCATGGAAAATTTCACGGAATCGTTGGAAACACGCGCGTAACAGAGAACTTTCCGACGGGCGGTGACCTGTTTTCGCGCGGCCGTTAAGATAATTCGAATGCGTTAACAAGTCCCATTCAGATCGCGGCGAGTGAAAGGGCAGGATCTGCCGAATTAACGATCGCAGCCGATGCGAAAGAACGAATGCATTGAGGTCCGGCGAGCGATGCGTTCCGCTGTTTGTCGCGGCCAACGTAGGATATTGACCTACATCCGTGGCCGAATATTAAAACGTATTATTCCCGAGTGCTAGTCGACGAATTCATGCAATAAACCGGATTATCTTTAACATTTTACATCGGACCATTTTTAACGGGATGGGGAAACACGGTTAAAGCAAATGAGGGTCTAAAGTATTTTCAACGTAATTTTGTTTTCATTATTAAATCACACATCGGGTAAGGGATTGCTCGGGAAAAGATTAGAAATACCGAAGAGTTAATGGAGTTTGCCGGCCCGTCGACTTCCGACAATTTCTCCTTCCTCCCCGCCTTGTTCGGAATTCATCGATAATTCCGAATTCCGCTTAACGATTCCTATGCACCTATGCATAAGTTATCACCGATGAATTTTGTACGTATCCTCCTCTATCGCGAAGTTCATACCGACGTAAGAAAATTTAGTTTCGCCCAGGTGCATTGTATCCTCCGGTTGTATTCGGGCAGGCGGACAATCATGGTGGCCCAATCGCTCGTTCGTTAATCGCACGGCGCTTTATGGGAAACGTTAAATGAAAAGTGTAATGAGCAAGAGGCGAGCGCTTCATTTCTCTATAGCACGCGATTGTTCGGTGGATATAAAGGCGAAAGCCCGGCCTATTAATCACTTTTTCCAACGCCTTAGCCCGCGGCCGTTGTAATCTCTAGCGAAAATGGGTCACGGCAATTTTGTTTCTGCCTACTAAACGGCTGCTCGTCTCCCGGCGCTATTATCTGCATAACTGATCGATCACTTTGCCTCCTTCTTTTGCGCGAGCGATAATTTACGGACGCCGTGGTCGGACGGCGTAGGCGTATTGGTAATGCCGGTCTATTTCGCGCGCTCCCAACGTTCCCATAATGACGGTAAACGCTCGCGAGAGCGGCGCCCGAATTTCGCTCTATGATTTCGCGACAATTTCGGGCCGAGCGATACGCAAAAAAAAAAAAAGAGGCGGCTTTTTACTGGCAACGCACGGCGCAAGTACGCGACCGATGCGGCGCGCAGGCGGTTTTCACAAATTAAAATGCCTTTGCCCGATGTAAATTACACCGGCGTAGCGTGCTCGCAATAATTTGCGTCCGACATGGTTCCGTACGCATCTAGGTGAAGTTTGCGCACGAAAGGCAGCCGCGGCTACCATCGATTTTCGCAATAAAATTCCACTCCGAGCTTCCTCTATCCGCGGCAAGTTTCGCCGTTAACCGATCCGCCATACTTTCAGATAGAAATTGTCCGACAAACAGGATTTCACCGTCCGCCCACTCGCACGCCCGTCGATTCAAGTAGATCATTCACTCCTCGCCCCACAATGAGTTTCCGCTCGAGGGAAAGTTGGAATGTCAGGATGTCAGGCTGCAATTATTGGACCCAGTGGCGTAATGTCCGTCGATCGATACACATTATTTCCCGCCCGATCTTCTATTCGCACATTCCTCATCCCAGCGATATTCCGCGCCCATCCACAGACGCCTAGATAAATTTTATTATTAAATTCCGTCACCGGGACGCGAGGCGCGCATCTGCGATGCGCCCAAACGCTCGCGTCTCAAGCTCGGGCCGGCCCCGACATTATCGCGGCGCTGAAAATTTCTACGACACCCGCATTAACAGTCCCCATCCTCCCCCCGGGGGCACGATTCAACCCCCGCCCTCGGTACACGGCAGCCCGGCCGGCGAACGTATATTCTCATTCAGCCGCTTTAGCCGCGCGAGACAGAATCCACTGCGCGAGCCAGCGAGCCCGCTGATTTCGTCGCAGCGAAACATTTCCGGGTCCGAATTTTTCGGCCCCTCCCGACTCCGCGCACCGACGTACGTACCGCACGAGAACGGCTTCGTTTTGCGAGGGCGTAATTGCCGCGACCGAAATCGATGAATATTTCAGCGGGCCGAGCGTTGTGTCGGGGACATCGCGAACGCCGCGGCTCGTACTTGCGCCTCAACACCTGATGGCACCAGGCGCATGTACGCTCATCCCCCACACCCCCCACCCCCCACCCACCCCGCGCTCTCCCCCAACCGACCCTCTTTTTCCGACCGCCCGCCGTCTCATTCCCGGCCGGCCAGCGAATATGTTTATTCATGCAGTTATTTATTAGTTCGGGCAATTAGCATTAATTAGCGCAATCTGGCACCCGTTTTGTCCCATTCCAGGACCGCGCCCGTGTTGCTCCTGCTCTTCCTCCGTCTCGTACTCCGCCTCCTGTCCGTGTATCGTCCCGCTCGCTCGCGAGCTTGCGCTCGAACGGCCGTGTGGACGTCCGTGTGGACGGCGGTGTGCGCGTGTTGGCGAAGCGGCGAGTACGGGGTGGCCCATGCGGTCGCTATGTTTTAGGGCCGCGAAACGACGACAGCGGTCGAGTCGTTCTCACCCAGCCACTGTCGTGCGACAGTTTTCAGGGCTCGCCGGAGGTGCATCTGACCGCAGCCTCTGGCTGAGCTACGGCCTCCTTAAATCTCCGGAATCGTCTCTCCGCGCCTTTCGCCCGCCGCTCGTCTTAACGTTTCTCAGATTACTCGGGGTCGCTCCGCGTTTCGTTGGATTTCACCTTTCTTCCCTCCTCCTCCTCCTCGCTCACGGACTTTTTCCCACCGGGGAAGCTAGACGCGCCAAGATGCGGAATGGGGTGCGCTGATGGCGCGAGACAGCTGGCGTGACGTTTCACGGTGACGGGCAATTAGGTGAATTAAGGTACAGATAGAATCGGAATGGAGTTTGCCGAGCCCTCGAGGGGTAGCTTCGCCATTGTTATTGTTTCAGTGAAATGAGGAACGTTTTGGCCCGTTGCGTCAGATTTCCCTTCTGCTCGGCAGTGGCTTTTATCGCTGCCGGGCTTGTATTCCTTAGTTTTTCTGTGTTCCGCGAGCGAAAGAGGTCGCGCAAATTGTATGTAATTGTGCGCAGCAAGTATTTCTCTGTCCGGGCACGGCGATGAAAAAAGAAGCTTTGTTACGAGCCGCTTCAAAGCGATGCAACTTTGCTTCCAGTTAATTATAACAAAACGCACGAAATTAAATATAGCTTATGAAGAGTAACGTTCTGGCCGTAAGGCGATGTTAGATGAGGTTACCTTCCTACTGTGTTTTTCACGTGTTTAAGACAGAGATGACAGGCAAATTTGCTATGACACGGTTAGCTATAGCCGTTTGAATTGAAACTCCAGATTTTACCGTTAGAAGTACCAGCTTATAGAACATCTTTCTGCAACGTGCTTCTACTTGCGTCATAAAGCAAAGAGCACGAAATCCATTCTCCCCTAATTCCGCGCGAGGCAAATTACAGGAGAAATCGCGGTTTCGTTTTCCAGATTTCTCACGACGGAGAAGTGGAGGGAGCAGGTCTGAGCTCAAGTCTAACCGCGTAAGGTACTTTTCGAAGGTCCTCCGTGGGATATTGGGAGGCGGTTTGTAAAGTACCATCTCTTTAAGACTCCTTCTCTTTCCCCTGTCTTAGCGCCTGCCCCCTCCCCTCTCCACCCTTCGTGAACCCCTGCCCCGCACCTTTCATTCCCTCCAGACGACGAAGAATACCAAATTGGCAAGGTGCTAGTCGAGTCTGCGGGACATTAGCATAAATCCGATAAAGGATCCCGGCATTATGAGAGGCCGAATTCCTGGCCGTTAACCATGGCCTCCTCTTAACCCCCCCCCCCACCCACCCCCCTTAGTCGCTTCAACCCCTGCAACTCTTCTTTCTCTCTCCCACTCCCCCCCCACGGCACATACTTCTACCATCTTTACGCCACTTGCTTCGGCCTCGACGCGGTTCACTGAATGCGCCGCTTCGGTTCACAGAGCACATAGCATCCGTGAAAAGACAATGGGCTCTCCCCCGCCAGGAGGATGGGGGGAGGGTAAGAGGGTTCATTAGATTCTCTCGTCTTCCTATCTGTTCCGTGGAACAGACAGGGACGCACTCTTTCTCCCCGTCCGGCATCAGGTATTGGTAATCGAAAACTTTCGAAAACGTTCCACTCTCAGTTTTCACTCCTTTCCTCATTGTTCGCCCACCCTCATTGGCCTCGGAGGGAATGAAAGTTACGAGACTTATGTACAGGGTGAGGCATCCGAAGCGGGTCGAATAATTTGCCCGGTTGTGACGATGGGATGAAAATGCGTTTAAGGGATCCTGCCGAGGGGGGAGGGATGGGGAGAGTAAGGCTTTATCTCCTGACAAGTACGTAGGTTTATGGCAGCAGGACCAGAAAGGTCACGAATATGAGCTTCGCTTTTGTTCCCCGAAATGGTATACGTTTTTGCTCGTGTTTTACAACATGAGACCGTTGACGGTCAATAACGATGTTTTGTAAGATTGTACCTTCCCGCGCGAAATAATACTACAGGTAAATTCTATATTCAGCACCTTTTGATATTCATGTTTGACTTTGCTCATTGTCGACAATAATTACTGTACCAACTATTTCACTGTTGTACAACACATTTTAGTGATCCTAAATGCTACAAAACCACATTTCCAATCAATATCTGATTCATCGATTCAGCATTCAATCCCATAGAACAGTTGTTCGCCTACAGTCTATTATCCGTGCAACAATCGCAGGAACAATACATCAACAGGAATGGAAAATACAAAAGGTTTTGATCAATTTACCGCGGCACACTATTTACCATCGTAGCAATGATCAATAGCCAGGAGTGATCTTTAATCATGGCTTTCTACAAGCGACTGAAGACACGTCAATAAAAGGTAAGCAAAAAGATATACCACTATATTACAGAAAAAAAGTATTGGCATGAAATCACGTTTTCTTCCGCGCAAAGAAACATTTGCTTGGCGCATCTGTTCGTTTTTTTGCATCGCCAGATGGAAAGGAGCTATTGAGGCGTCCTGTTTTAAGTGGCTCTGGCCCGCGGACGCTACAAACGGATAAGGAAATGACGCATTGAGCCTGACGTCGGGGACACGAAATTTTGCAATATTTTCCGGCGAGCGAAAAGTCGAACGGGGGAGAGGGACACGCGCGGCAGCTTTGCTGCCACATCAAACGGCGCGCGGAGCTACTTCGCGAGCCAATCTCCAATTATCGTCGACATCGTCTTCATCCCCCGTCTTCATCCCCCGTCTTCATTCCCCGTCTTCGTTCCCGTCGTCGACATCGTCTCCTTGACTCAATGTCGCCGTTGTCCTCTAATCGGTATCAAGTAGCGGTTCTCCCCTGCCCGTTCCTTCGGGTAACGATCTCTCTGGGTCAACGATCGTACGTGGCTCTCTCTTCCTCTCCTCTTCGAATCCAACCCCCCCCCCCACCCCCTCCCTTGCGCACCGCCGTTCGCCTACCGACCCATTCCATTCGTCCTGGCCTCCAATCCTCTCTCCGTTGCCTCTCCGCACACTCGAGGAGGTCTCGTCGACATCGATTGAAATTTCGTGATACGATGAAAGTTCCCCGAACGACGTACTACTGCACGCTCGATTGTTCGAAACTAACTCGTGAGTCACAAAGGACTGCCGCGCGCGATAATGCGATTTAAGTGTCCCCCCCGGTGAGACGACATTTTCCACGTCGAGCAGCGCGACCGAAATTCTCGGTCCATCGCGGCCGATGTTTACCTTAAATTGTATCGCCCGTAGATTGCGGCCAGACGAGCTCGCTTTGTCGCGACCCTCAAACCCTCATCTCCACCTTTCTACCCCCCCCCCCCCCCCGACCTCGCAGACCCCACTCAACTCTTTCCGCCCTCCCCGATGCAATTTCGCGAAAATATGTCGGGCGTTTAAGTGTCGATATCTCCTTCGCCGTCCGGCACTTCCAGCCAGCGCGCGAATGTATTCGCGTATCTCCTACCCCATCCTATGTCTCACTTAAAACGGCGGCCCGCAGAGACATTGGCCGCACGTAGCCCGCTACGCTCGCCAGAAAGGTAATCGTTCGAACGTATCCTCCCGGCTCCTTCGTAGCTGCGCCGGGGACGTTCCACGAGTTTTATTACCCCTGTTTTTGTCAACCCCCGGAGGGGTGACCGTTTCTTTCTCTTAGCAGTGATATTTCACGATGGCCGGGAGAGACATTCGCCTCTTAAGCGTCTGAACCCATTGGGCAAGCCAGGTCGTCGAGGAGAAAGGTGGGAGCCGCGGGGGTGGACTGCTAGAAACGGGGGGTAGAAGGCGGGGGGACAGAACGGGGAGCAGAATGGGGGCTGGGTGGGCCGGGTTGGAAAAGGGGGTAGTTACCCGCACTGCAGAATTGCCATTTTCCGGTCTCTCCCCCTCTATTTTACTCCCCTAATCCCAACGCCATAAATTAGTCGAGACGGAAGTTCGATACGTTAGTCGTATTTGTCCACGGTACACCGAAATAAAGAGGAGTGGTCGTGAAGTCTTGCGCTCCTGAGTGCACGCTGGCGCTCAGTCACACGGACACACGAGGTAAAACCTCTCTCTCTCCCTCTCTCTCCCTCTCTCTTTGTCTATTCTCTCTCTATCGTTCTCTGTCCCTATCATCTACCCGCAGGATTCGCATACCATTATTTGCACGTTCGTGCATTATGGACGCGCGGCCAGGCCGAAGGTAACTTTCCACTCCCGGCTATCTTCGGTGAGAAACAGAGCCGGGAGTATTTCTTTCCAGATTACGCGATAAAGACCGATAACGTGTCAGACGTCAATTGCCACCGCTCGTACAAGAACCAAAAATATCGCGGTGGAAACTGGGTTAACAAAGCTGGAAGCGAGAACCTTATTCAACGATCCCGCTCAAAATTGTAAATCACTGCTTTTTTATCTTTCAAACAAAGTAGGTCAGGAGTCGCAATTTATATTTTCACCAATTAACGCGCTTATTGCGAGAAAGCAAATTGCCTTTTGTTAAGCGCGGAAAAGGGAACATTTTCGGAAGGTTCACGCAAATTCGCTGCTCATACTGTTTTTTTTCCTCGATTCGATAATCACGTCGCTAGCTGATCCTCCTTCGGCATATTTCATAATCTCCGTAGTATTCAGCTTATAGCTAGAGACAGGGTGGATAATTAGAACAGTTTTCGGTATGCGATTAATAATTCTGTTCACGCTACGTTCGCAGACTTTATGAGGAAGGTTACCTTTGACATTAAATGACCTCGATAGAACGAGCGACGGACGTTAAATAATATACGCCCACTTGACAAATATACCGTCACATAATTAACCCTCAGTGCATCTGTCGAAAATTGCAGTACGAATCAATATTCTCAAGAATAGATTGTCGTGCACTCAACTTTCCGTTACAGAATGTCGCTCGGCAGCTTGTTGTATATTAATGACCGTGCTGAGGCGCGCGGTTATTTGAAACACAATGGACAATGGCGTGCGTCGAATCAAACAGGTCAATCACGGCTCCCGCTTCATGATCGAACTCATGCACGAGATACGTCGCACCGCGAATTGTAATGTTCGGCCGTGCTCGGACTTGTGCATTGTCCGCAGCTCGGGTCAATAATTAAGAACGTTAATTAAGGAACTTGCCGCTTCTGACGGTCGCATAACTTTCGAAGCAGTTAAATTGTTTCCCGCACAGCGGCACGAATGTCAGCCCCGGGGCAACTACGAACGCACAACCGGAAAATCCTTAAAAGGACGTTAAACCGCCCTTCGGCAGAAATCGTTCCGACGCTTCAAAATTAAAGCGAACGATTCTCGTTGGGGCGGTCTGAAGGGCCAATATGGGAATACTTTTGGCACGTAGGATGAATTTTCTGGATGAACGTGGCGGAAAGTGTGAAAGATAAAGGAAAATGGTAGGGCCGATGCTGGAGAGGGGTCGGCTCGGAGAAAGGATGAGATGGGGAGACGGCGAGAGTGGGATAGAGACGGAGAGAGAAGGTCGTAGGGGTGGTAGGGCTTGCTGCGCGAAATTCGTCTCGTCGCCCTACCCTTATTGGCCGTGTGGGTAGGGACCGCGTCAGGGCTTGAATACGGGGAGTTGAGAGTTCCGTTCCACGGACGGTTTCTCACCTATTCGAAAACCCAAAGGTTTTATGGCCGAGGATAAATAATGTATCAGGATATTGAGGGATAATCGCACGTCGGCGAGAGAAATCGAGGGTTCGCGCCAGTCGGCTCCTGGCCGGCCATCGCACTCGCCCAGTCTCCCATCACCCCTTACCCTCCCCCACCACCCTCCACCCACGCTATTATGCTGTTCCTTCTGTCACTCACACGTGCGATGCGTGCAAATGTCGCAGTTTCAAATTTCACTTAGACGCGCCGAATAACGTACAGCGTGAGAACTGGGACTCGCCAAACACCACGTAGCAACGGGCAAACAAATAATTTCGGCGAGCACTCGTCTTCATCGGTCAAATATTACGGCGTCTCGAAAGGCGAGACCAAAATTCCACCGGCACGAAGAAGGCAATGGTAAAAAAATATATGGTAAAGGCAGACGGAATTTCGAGCGTTCCAGCACACTAGGGAGAGAAAAGTTTGTCGCCGGATATCAAGTTTGGCAATAGCTCCTTATTGCGGGAAGTGTGATGCCCGCGCTGTCCTCGCTAATGATGAAAAGAAACGGATCGTCGAGGGAGGAGCGTTCGCGCTATTCAGGCGTCAAGAGTGTCACTTTACATGGCACAATATTGCCGCGTCGTATCGCCGCACACGCGTTAAGCACCATTTCGGTTGAATTCACCGGGAGACGCGCACAAACGTGCCTCATAAGCCAGGTGCGTCCGATGATTCTCTATGATTCAATGGACACGGCCGCTGCGCGGCTGTGACACGGCACGTTACGTCACGGCCTGTCGCCAAATGTAGGCACCGACCTTCTGCAGAAAGAGACCCCCCCCCCCCTCCCCTCCCCTCATGAATAAACGATATAAGCGCTCGTGGAAAATGCGCGTAGTAACCGCCCGGCACGCTGAATTCAGCCTGTCTTAATTACACGCTTTTGTCATGTCCCTGGAGAGTGACACACTCGCGGTTAAAAACGTCCTACACGCCGCGAACAGATTTGGCCGAGCACACGTTAGAATGAGAACGGCTGACACTCTCGCCCTGATTAAGTCGCTCTCGCTGGAAGCTCTTAATCAACCACCGCATTACAATTTATCAATTCCAGTGGAGCATTTTCATTACTTTAACCGCCCTTTGCAAATTCTCGAGGCATAGATGCTCGCTGGATAGACTCTCACGATGGTACGACAAAAAGGATCTGAGACTGAGGAAAAGCCCGCACGAAAAAACTCTGTCACCAGACGCTTGGACCCTGTCCAAAGATCGCTTACGTCCGCTCCGAGCCAACTCGCACCTTTACGCGTGAATTACTCCGCGAGTTCCCGATTTCGAAAGTGGCCCGTCCAGAGTTTCACTACGGTATCGCAATGACATTAGAACGGAACTGTGTCACTGACCTTCGACGAGGATCGGCCCGACGTCGAGTAGCACCTGCACCACAACGACGTAAATCGCTGACACGAGTATGCGGATCAGCGACATCCATCTAAAACTTGGCGTGACGCCGCGACGGAGAATGACGATTCGCGCCGGAATCTCGGTGCAGACTGGCACACGAGGGGGTTACCCGGCTCGGCGGTGGCGAGAGGCAGACAGGGAGAAATAGAGAGCGCGAGAAGGTGGGTGAGCGAGCGAGGGAGCGAGGGGTGAAATAGGGGAAGTTGGCGGGAGCGAGGGGGAGAGAGAGAGAGAGAGAGTGCGCGCGCGAGAACGACGGGATCCTTTCTGGACTGCCGTGAGCATTAGGGTCGGTTCGCATGCGCCTGTCCGGGTTCACGTGCCCTCCGCCATCGCGAATCATAGGACCCGCCTTCCTCATACGAAAGACACGTTTTCGGGATAGCGAGAAACACACGTAGACGCGATCCTCCCTCTCGCTCCGTTTCCCCCCTCTCTCTCTCTCTCTCTCTCTCTCTCTCTCGTCCTCTTCTACTCGCGCTCACCAGGAATCCGAACTGGCGCGAACTTTCGCTAGATGAATGATCGAACGTACGTAGCGGGAGGCGCGTGTGTAACGGACGGGAGAGACGTGGCAAATTACAGACGGCCCGGCGGAAAGAGAAAGAACTTATCGGCGATGAAAGGAACGTGCGCCGACCATTTATTAGGAGTGACGATATTACGCGACCGCGCGCGCGGTCTGCATGTCTCCGCTTAATGGGAGTATTATACGGTATAGACGGCAGCATCGCAGCACTATGAAGCTATTTCGGCCGGGACAATTATCGTCCGACACGATAGCATCCGACTTTCGCGGCACGCATGACGAATGGTGCGCGCCAGGAGACAGGTGGCGGAGGACTTATTGATTTTCGGTAACAATCGCGTTCGACTGCTCTTGCGCTGGAAATTATCTTAGCGCGCTTCGCAGAATGTGCCCGGCTCGCTCATCGATTTCTCGCGCAATTTTGTCCTGCCTTCCGTATAGAGTTCATGGGAAGATTGTGTTTCGCGAAAGTTGAGGCATCGCTTCTTCTAGGTCCGTAGTAATAGAGAGGGGGTAGGCCGAAGTCGTTTCACGGAAAATCGGTCTGGCGGAAAAAGATGATTGAGTTTTCCGTGTCAGGCAGTTACATTAGGTCCGTGATTCGTGACTAGGCGAATCGAAGGCGAGAGTGTACGTGCTGCGAATACTTTAGCGGACCGTCGATCAATCAGTCGATATCTTTAATCATCCAGCTACGAAACTTGCAGAAAGATCGTCCCGTAACGGTGGCAGTTACGGATACAGCCAAATCGGTAAACTTTCCGCCTGAAATTACCGCTGCGCGTACGTCGGGCGGCATTCATTTCCATAAAAGCCAGAAGGAATATGTAGTCGCGCGGGCGCTCATAGAGCTGCCGTATTTCGCGCTTTCCAATAACGCCATCATCGCACACATTCCGTACGGCCATTCGATGGAATCATCGAGGCTGGGCGTATGAGCAATAGCGGAAAGCGGCAGTCGGGAGTCATCCCAGGAGGGATGGAAGAACAGTTTAAGCGTTTCACGTCTTTTGGGGTCGCAGCACGCGAAAGAGTGGTATGGCTCATAAAACCACCCTCCCCGCACCGTCAGCCGGTATTCGTAGCAGACATTACAGTACGCGCATCGCACTATTTCGAAGGATGACTTTAAGTGCGAGTGTACCGAAACTTTCGTGGGCGTCGTCGTAAACCGGTAAGAGATGGTTTCAAGGTGACGGCAGGAAGCGAAACGTGTTTCTAACTCCTCTCTCCGTCTCCTTTTCCCTCGTTTCTGCCTCCTCGTTATCTCACCCCCTCCCCCGGACCCTCTTCCCACCCCGTCTTGCTGCGCAACCCTCACCCTCGGTCCCACTCGCACGACGGCTTTCTTTCTCTGTTTGGACTGGGTAAGACAAACACGGGGAAATTTTCCTTGCACCTGCATCCCCTCGCCGAATTTCCATAATCTTCGTCTGCCTAAATGCTCGTGTACATCGCGCTGCCTCGAAATGTCATACAAACTTGTTGAAATTATTCCGCGCATTAAAGTGACGCGCACGCAAATTGCCCCGTCGGCGCTTTTGCCGATGCCGGATGAATGAATAAACGTTTCATTAGCCTAGCCGTGGCCATCTGATATTCGACTCCGATGGATCCTACTTTTGACAGCAATCTACCCTCCCCATCGTATTAGTACGTTGCAATTTGCTACCCGGTAATGGGCACGTCGGTTTCGCCGCGCCGGCGGCCCGAACGTTTTTCTTCGCGCGTGAGTGCGTAGGTAGCTCGTTGCCAATGTATCGATCAAACGTTCATATACATCGTACACTTCGCACGATTACCCCGGCGGAAAGACACGGCACGATTATTAAAGAATCATTCCGACCGCACGACACCGCGGAATGTCGATGGAATTACATGTGTCATGCGCGGTCTATATCGTCATTCGGTACTCAAGGGAGGTAATTTGCGCCACGTTAACTGTTATTATCCCTCCTCATCTGGCGGCCTCTCCGCACCCCTCGCTGAAGCCCACTTCACGATTAATAGCCAGATACCGGATAACCTATGTTCCATCATTGAATATAGCACTCGCGGTATTAAATTGAATAATTTAAGGGCGACGTCTCGCACTCTGGTCTGTTGACAATCGTTTACCGCGGGAAGTCGAGTCAATCTGGCCGTACCGTTACGTGCACCCGGAGAAAAGTCGAAAATCCGAGAGAAGACCGTAAGCGCCCGAGAAATTCCTCCGACATTGTCCGTGGAAATCTCGATCGGAAATAGGGCCTATCCGAAGGGCATTCAAAACAATTGGATCTGCCGGAGGGAAATTCGATGAAAGGAAAGCGAGCGGCTCACGGCGACGACTCGGAAAACGAGGAGCGGAGTCGCGTTCCGCGAGCGAAGGGCAAAGAGTTTCGGCCGTTTGCCGGGGAAATTTGCATCGGGAATAAAAGGCGGCGAGGGCGCGGCTTGCATACTTTTCGCGCCGGCGGAAAAACCGGCAGAAAGAGTCGGCCGAGAAGGAAAATTTCCTTACCGCGGAGGCTCTGCTGGAAGTTCATTTCCTGCTGTCGCTAAGGTGCGAGCGCGAGGCGAGTAATTCGATTTCGCCCGAAAGCGCTAAGAGCTGGTCGAAAGCTGACGCAACCTGACTCTCCCTCTCTCTCTCTCTCTCCCTCTCTCTCAGACTTTCTCTTTCTCCTCTCCCTGCCCTACCACTTTCTCACCGCCCAGCCTCCCGCCTCCCCCGCCCGGACGTACATGCAGAGGCGCAGGGTCGTCGCTCGAGAATAAGTTGAACTCGACAAAGAATCGAGCCGTTTTATCCGTGCCTCTCGAGCCGCTTGAAAGCCCTCGTGGCACTCCTCGCCGGTACACGTTCGCTTACAGAGCGAAGTGGCAAAGTGCGGCACACACGCGCGTGCCAAAGCACCTCGCGACTCTTCGGCGTGGCACGAGCGCGAGGAGCAGCGCGAGGAGCAGCGCGGGGCACAAACGAGAAAACTTAGGAACTTCGTTAATAACCGTACTGTTGTTTAACCACCCCCGTTCGACGCCTCGCGCACTCACACGCGAGGTCGGGGTGGCGCATGCGCACGCGCTCTCACGCACGGAGCTCGTGCTCGAGCGCTCCTTCAACGAAGCAGTCCGCCAGCGTGCCCGCCAACCAAGTCTTAACGGCCGTCACGAGCGCGTTACAACGGGTAATATTATGTTGTCGTATAATGCTCGCCACGGGGCGGCCGCGTTTATGTACCGACGGTATCGTCGGCGTCCGCGTCGCAACACGTCGGCTGATGGTCCCGAGTGCATCGTAAAACCTGCCTCGTAAGAGGATATCGATCATGAATCGGTTACACGTCGCACGCCTCCGACCGAGTGTAACTGCGCTCCCATTGAAATAGCGGAAGCCGAAGATGGCGCGAGCCGATCGGCTCGTTCAAATGCACGCATATATCACGGCCAGTGCCGGTCGTTGTGGCGGTCGTTGTGCCGAGCGGACGACGGGGTTGAAAGTGGGAGAAAATTATTTCGAGCCCCCTTTACGAGCCGATAGAATGCTCGGCAGAGGGTAAAGATACCTTGATAACGCTCGTATTTTTCAGGTTTATTAGGCTCGTCTTCTCCACGCTTGCGAACTTGATGTCCCGCTAACAATAGATCGCGCGCGGTACTTTTTAGGTCATTACTCCAGGAGCACTTAGGGGCAAATCTTGCATAGGCGCACGCGAAGGCAGTGTAGGCATCGTAGTCGAGAGTCGTGAAACCGAACTCACCTAAACTTGTACAATTTTCCGTGAAATCGACCGTTCGTCCGGCCACGTCTGACTGTCAAAGCCTAAAGAGGCGTGCCGACGCGGGGACATAACCTCCCTATTAATCGCGCTTTCTGCATCCGATGATTAGCTCAGGTCCTCTTTACTCAATTAATTCTCAGTGGGTGGTAACGAAACCGACGGTAAGGCTAGCTCCGCGTAGTTAGTGCGGACGGTCTATCCGGCGCATCCGTGTACACGCTCCTGTACACCTTTGACAAACGAGTCACACAAAGACGAGTAATTAGGCGAATTCAGCGCGAAGCTTGTTGCTCGCCTCTGCTCGCCCGCCCCGTGTCGCTCGGTACCGTTCGGCGCATGCGCCGAACAGAGCCGCGCGACAGAGCGCATAGGCGTGTGCGTGCCGGACTCTCGCGCGCGCGCGCGCGCGCGCGCAACTCTCTTGCCCGCTGCGCGTTCTACCTACGTTCCGAGTTGTTCCGCCGAGGCGAGGCGAAGGGACCGGGACCTCCGGGAAGCGTTCCGAACATCATTGTCCAACCGCAGCCTCAAACCGACGCGCCATTATTCTGGCACAGCGCTTTGACGTCTGTCCGAGACTCGAGATAAATTGGCTTTCGCTATGAGCATTGAGTAAACAACGAGCGAGATCCTTGCCCGCAACACGGGCCTCACGTGTCCGGGGAACAAATCATGCCGTGGGACCTCGCGGCGCTCGAGAGGACTGGCGAAGGGGGGCAGGGAGGAGGGTAGTAGGCTGGGCAAAAGTGCGAGCAGTTCGGCCAGGCGAACAGCGGCTGCTTTCGGAGGGGATGACGTGCCATCGACGGCGACGGAGCTTAAACGGAAATAATTGCTTTTCCGCCCCGTCGCTTCGGCAACATGCCGTGAGTACGCCACTCGCGCGCCGATGCACGAACTTTTTCCCTCCACCGGTTGCTTCGCGCAACCAGCGTCTCTGCTCGGGTAGCTCTCTTTCGTTTCCTCTACGTTCCACTCTTTCGGCGGGAATCGGCGATATCGCGCGCGTCGCAATCCGGGAATGGGAGACCAGCGCGATTGTGCCGGATTCTGGAATTTTTATATTCGGCTTTGCAGACGCGCACAGTGTCGGCGAGAGTTTTTAAATCGCGCCCAGCGAGCCCGCAACGGTGTCCTTGCCAAGGGCTTCTCGCTGGGTATAGGCAGTCAGGTGTAACGGTCGGCATCCGCTCGTTCGCAAAGCGTCGGCCGACATCATTTCGCGAGTACGTATTAAAGAGCTGATACGAATGCACGCGCTCTTCGCACGCCGAAAAATCCTCATGGAATTTCCAACTCCACAGGCACGCTTCGATTCTGCAATTACGCTGACGCATGGCTGGACCGACGTAGATTCCTACCGACGAGCCATTTGTCCGGACTATGTTCTTTCGGAATACGTGACGATGATAATGCCCCGAATCGCACATAGGGGAACGCTCTAAATGGCTAATCTACGTCGCGTCAGGATCGCTGAGAATGGATACCGGTATACATATCGGGCACTCAAAACCGTGGAGCTGCAGAGGATTCTCCATAACCGGATATGTCGGCGTACGTGGTCACCGCTTCTACCCAATTGCGGTCACACGGTAAACACTGCGAATATATTACCGTCACGTTTGTGGACTCTCGCGTTGCTTTAATTGCATATACGCCATGCGTCCTTGTCGGCGATATAAATATTGACATTACAACTGTGCGAGGGGACTTGCGGGAGGGATGAGTCGCCGTTGGAGGGAGGGGGTGAGCCTGTGCGATAATGCAAATCGCTTCCTCCGCGGATGTCCAATTACGATAAACGTGCACTATTAGCGCCCGGAGAGTCCGGTGGGCTTCGCCAGATAAGAGCGCGATGGTTCTTAAAGGTTATTTCAAGAAGGGTATGAAATCCCTTCCGCAGTACAGAAAAAAGAGGTGGACGAAGGAAGAGGAGGGGCAACGGGGGGGGGGGGGGGTAGTGGAGAAAAAAAGTAAGAACTCGAGATTATCGTGATTTCCCGGGGCGCGAACGAACGCCTTGGAATGCGAGGTGGGTGTGGCTCGGTTCATTTTCCTTTTATTTAGTTCCCCGTCGGTGGCTCGGAGATCTCCAGCGCGAAGGGTCGTAGCTCGGTGTGAAACAGCCCGAAACAATACCACTGGAAACGAGGACCCCGCGCTTGCCGTTGACGTGATACTACTACAGCCGTCCGCCGTGTCGAAGTAATTCACCGATATTAGAAAAGCGAGAATCGACGCTTTATCCAACGCATTATCCGGACGCGTGGGTAATCCACTACCCGGCAAATATTTCAGGTAATTCGAACAATGGCCGTGCGTTCCTTCGTTCGCTCTAAATCATCGCTTTTGTTCGGCCCCGCACGCTGACTCTAGAACATTTTGCCATCGTTCGATTTTTTCCGCTCTCCTTCGCGCGCGCGCGCGCTCTCGAAAACCTGTGCTGTCATATTAATCACACGACATTGTCATGTAATCCTGACACTTGTACACGCACAGTGCCCGACTGCGCAGCGTCTCGGTCGAATTCTGGACACGCGCGTCCGTCCCTTGAAATTCAAACGCTCGTGAAAGACGCCGATCAAAACGGCAGCTGGCCTCAAGAGTTGACTGCGGAGTTCAGAGTGGTCCCTGTTTCGAAGTTATGAAAACAAAGTGGCCCGTCGCAGTTTGAGTGCGCTACCGGTCGTGTATCGTAACGCTAATTTGGCAGACGCCGGAGCGTGGAAACTTCCAATAATAATAATTGCCGTCTCGTGGTCAAGGCTGCCCCGTTCTAAAGGTCACCTAAGTACGTCAGTGCTCACCTCGCCTTGAACTTCGTAACAAGCAGGAAGGTAAGCCAGTCAGTGTTCCTCCCTGCTCTTTGAATACCCCGAGTCGGTGCATGATTTCATCGTCGATGAGGTACAAAGTTAACCGTGGCCCACCATCCCTTACCAACGTGAACAGCGTTTCCATACCAGAACCTTCCCTACCCTTTCTCCTTCCCATACTCCTCTACGAGCTCACCCCCTCTCATAGAGCCGAACGACCCATTGTCTCCGCACTCTAATCGTCGAGCCGGTTGACGTTCGATTTTAATGAGGTGACAAAAGGGAGCTCGTCGGTAAGTCGCAAACGAGGGGGCGATCTTCTTTGCATGCTCGGCGGGATACAAAGGAGAAGGCTGCGCGTCTAAAACGGATTGACCTTTGCATTCCCGGCAAAGGCCGACATGTGCGGCTTACCATCGATCCCTTGTAATGCGAAAGTGGATTATAGCCCTGAGGAGTTCCTGTTTAGTGGCAGGTTCGACGCCGTTATTTTATCGAATCTTCGTGCCCGGCGGAGTAGCGCGTAGCAATAACATTCTATGGCTCCCGCTCGAATGGGCGGCCGTCGATACGAAAACATTAAGTGAAGTGGTGGGTAAGGTGGGTATTCGGCACATCGCTCCGCGGCAAACGTATAACTCGCTGTTCCTTTCAACGCTGCATTTTAAGTAAGCTTCTCGCGATTCATTTTAGAAAAATCGCTTCAACGGTGAAAAGGATGACGAGTCAATGATTCAGATTTTGTGCCCCGAGTGGCGCGGCGGATTTATGGAAAAGGGGGAGGGTGGCGATAATGTTCCGCTGATTACTGTTTACAGATACGCTTGTAGATCCGCCGGAAGTGCTCGACGACAAAGTCGTTCATGCGAATTCTTATATACGAAGGAATATATGTATAAAATCCCGGTTTCCAGGGTGGCAGTTCGTCCGGACCATCGAGCAGAGTTATCGAACCGATAGGGAAGCTATCCGTGCTTCTGTCCTTCCCTAATCCCGGCTGGCTCGAGCTATTATCCCGGAAAAGCCAGTCGAACATCCGATTAGGAAAACCCGAACATACGTTATTTCCTACGGAGCCCAATGCGCTCTTGCGGGTCTGGCTTGCGCCAGAATGACATTTTATCGTTATTACGTTTACGATCCGGGGGCCGCGCGCTCGTCGATCCTTTTATAAACGAATTTCCTCCTACGTTCTTTATAAATCTCGGTATCCCCGCTATTCAATAAAGCAAAACTAACGACAATAAAATTCTCCCTGTCTCTGTGCGGCAGGTACACACGGGGGATAAACGGATCGCGGATGCGACGGATAATATAAAGATTGTTTTCCTTTGCGACAAAATCACGTAAAGATTGTGGATCCTGTAAGGCAGAATTATATCGCAATCTTGTTGACGTGAAAAAAAGCTCCTGCCTTGCAATTAATCTTTAAGTCACGGTCGACTCATTTCCCTCTTCTCCTACCCTCGCATTCCTTTATGGTCTCTACGATCTACGCATAATCGGCTCTAGCATGTTCGACATGATCTTTGCAATTATCAAGCAGTATTCCTCCATTGTCCGAAACGTCAACGGTGCGGTGCCGATATCGATGATCAATAAGAGCGCTGTCCAAACTACAATTAATTATGCACTGTGAACTGATATATCAATCTCCCGATGTCATTGTCACGCAATGCATCATTGGCCAAATAGGAAATCGGATTATCCGCGAAGTAGCAGAACGTCACGACGGGAAGAAAATTGCTTGTTCCGCAATACAGTTTCCACGCTCAATTACAAGCCCGTCCGGTGGTACCATAGACAATGTCGCTGAATATAATTCGATTTCTTTCAACTGAATTCCTACGTGTCAGCGTTTCCACGGGGCTCTCCCCCCCATTCGATTGAGAATTACCGGGCGACCTAAGGAGAGGCAAAATAAATTATAGCGCGCCGACTGCCGCATTAATAATGAAATTTTTCAATGGTTTATTCTCGAACACTCGGCGCTTGTAATTGATAAATGGAGCTGCGGGAAACGTTGGCGGATGATAAAGGGAGAGACATAGGCGGCCGAAGAAGGCGGCTGAAGAGTGGAGCGAGCGAGAAGCTCAGATAAATAGGAAGGGGCCGGGAGGAAAAGCGAAAGGGTAGCGGGTGGGGAAGGGTGAGGCTCGGTGAGAAGAGGGTGGAAGAGAGAAGACTGCAGTTTCACCGCATACCGGAAGACGAAGGCACGGCCGGTCTTGAAGCGTTTCATGGGAAACCAAATATTCGCGGTATGCACCGGCGTTGCACACCGGAATTTCCAGTATGAAGTCGTTATACCGCGAGACCACTTATAATTAATTGCTCTAGTTTATAATCGCCTTGCAGCCATTGTGACGCGAGTGCTCGAATAACGAGGATACCTGTACCTAGTGCGCCGTGCCGCGAGCTTGTTGCCGCTACTACTTTTCGCTACGGAAAGTAGTAAGCAAACAATGGGGGGCGACACAAAATTTCGACCGATTCTCTTCTGTAATTAATGCCCACGCCTAACAATGCAGGGACGCTACCTGTTCTATTAGAGCTTATACATACGTGCGTATAATGTTTATAAAATGTATTGTACATATACAGGTAAATGTTTAAGGTCTAATAGAACATCATATGTATATATACACAATATTGAAATAATGAGCAGATTGAAACGGGAACAACGCCGCATTGTGCGAGCTGTTAGATTATTCTTCGCATTTCCACAGGATAATTCGTATATTTCACCACAATTAGAGGGCTTACGTATAATTGAGCGATATTATTTGGCTACCGACGTCCATAGAACGGCGCACAATGACACAGCGTTCCTAAAGCCTGAACTTAGCAAAATGGCATTACTTCTTGATGTTTATATCGTGGGAATAATGTGGGCCGCATGCGGATATTCGTTCGTCACTCAATCGGGACCTCTGCGAGCAATGAAGCAATAACAATCAAACTGTCGGCGGCCGCGTTTATTTCGCGACACACACCGACTGTGCGTAGTGAGCGAAACGACACGTGACGACTGAGAGCAATAATTCGCAGACTTCATTAATGCTTATAGTATACACTCTGGTAAACAGTGCATTTTGGTTTTGATGTCAAATACAGCCACTACTGCGTTTAGCACTAATTTCCCGTATCCCGCGTACCGTTTTAATCGGGAACTCGTTCAATGTACGTTAATGGATATGCGTTAATTGGAAGACCCATTTATTTATCAATCGCGTGATGGTGCCTTATTGGTTACGTACAACGGATACGTGTGAATAGGTCATTCCTATCAATGAACCGCGGTAGACTTTCCGCCGCATTGCCATCGTGTTGGTCTACAAATATCCAATTTTGTTGCTATCATTCAGTGGCTCCTACCTATTCTTCTTCATTAATCCGTAAACTACCAACAATAGGCAGTTCTCGTAACGTTGCAGTTACGAAGTTGGACGAGTCCAAACTTTTGCGTCGAATTAATTGTTTTTTTTCACTAGTCTCTCTAAGTCATCGACTCAACATGCAGACTATTTATTTAAAGCGACTCGTACGTTAACATTCTTCTTACTTCTCACCTCTTCGTTCTGGAACGTCTGGTGTCCTAAAAATAGTATCTCTTATCGATTCGAATATACCGGCTCGCGAAATAATCCAGACGTCCTGTCACGCTCGTCATCGACATCTTCCCTTCTTGGTTTCGTTAGGATATATATAGGACCGTCTACAAGGACGTTGCACATATCATCTTTTCTGCCCGACGTTAAATATTCTTTTCCTTTAGATGTCCCCGTCTCTTCCGCTTTTCCGGATTGCCAATAACACGTCCCACGTTAAAACAGTACCGCAAGAGTATTTAGAGTCCTCACTTTATCGCGTAACAACGCATATCCACGCTAGAGTTCTCCCTGGCGCTGTCTGTTGACTCATTCGCGTCACTGCTCTTACCCGTTTTGAATGATCTGTTTCGTGACATAGCCCTGTCATTCCGCGCGGGTCGACTATTTACCTGGTGCGTTGGCCACGTCTGCCGCCGTGTTGCACGACGATTCCCACGCGATTTGTATTTAAACGTTAGTGCTTCTCGCGCCCCGGGAAACTAAGTAAGCACCTCTCATATCACGGATATCATAGAGAGATACTCCTGCGAACTGCTCGACAGAATTTAAGTTCTACTTAACTGGGAGCGCAAGCCGTGGCTCTGTATGTCTTTGCGTCGCGTTGGTTAAACGCGACGTAGTTGTTTGAGTTTACAGATTGCCCCTCCGGGATATTAAGCTGCGTTATCGTAAATTACTATCCGATATAGGTACACACTGGCAACTTGTCTTCAAAGTGAGAGCGCTGTCCGTGATCCGCGGGCAACCTCGGATATTGACTGGATTAACGCTTTTATCTTTTCCGCGTTTACTCAATGAATGTTCGATATCGTGCGCTGTGTTTACATGGCCGAAAGTACCGAGTGCCAAATGAATGCAAAGCGCGAAGGCAGTCTCGCCGCCCAATGCGAAGGGTGGTAATTTTACTTGCACACACAAGGTGAGTTAACAAGAATAACTACCTACGTTCGCGCCATTGATTTCGATGAAAAAATGTTTCAAATTGCACGAATAACCGCTCTGCGAAAATTCTGGTTGCATTGACTTTCTGAGAATAACAATGCCCCCTTTTTGGTGCTGCGTTGCAGCTACTCAAGTTACGAATTCAACGAACCGCGCTAAGAGCCTTTCAGTAGACCTTAAACCCTGAAAAAAGCCCCTTTTAACATACCTAGCGTACAAAGAGTCTGACGAGTTTAGGGATACATAGCATATGTGAAGGGTGAATAACGGGACAATTTCTACCGACGTTTGATTTGCATATAAGCCCAAAGTAAATCTGAACTGACTTAATTTTAATGTTATTGAACTTGTAATTTTAGGGACTATGATCAGATACTAAAACATTATTTACGTTACCATTTGTAGTAATCCAGATCACATTTGTATATTTACGCGGGCGAAAAGAACTTAAACCCGTTCGCCTGATAAGTTCCATTAAATACGATAAATTTTATTCGAACCACTTTCGGAGAAAATCAACAAATAACCAATTATTTCAGGTGGCCATTCTCATCGACTCACCCTGTATACAGGTATCGATTAATTCGCCGCGCTTGCAATTCGGTATACCCGGAAGCGTTCAACGAAATAATACCACTTTTCTTCGAATAATTATAATGAATAATGGCTCGCGGGGTACGGGCGATGTAATTGTGCGGAGCGCATTCAAAGATTAATATCCGGATGGCGCAGGGCGAGGTTGCCATTAGATGCCTCCGTATATAGCGGAGGCAAGTCGGCGAATCTAAATATAATATATCTTTCATAAGAATCGTCTCATTGTCGGAAGCGCGACACGCGATAAGACAATTTGCCGAACACCCGCGGGCAATAATTCACGCTGGCAATACGAACTGCACCTACGTGGGCATGCACACATACCTATGTGCGTACGTAGGTAGGTATTATACGCTCGCATGTAGCTGGGCAGCACACATACGCGCGGCGATAGAAAGACACATACGTACACATACACACGTAGATAGATGGGTACGCGTGACTCTGAACGGAGACGAGTCGAGTCGGTTCGGTTTCCCTCGGTATCGATCCTCGGTCGCACAACGATACGATGTCTCTAAACGCAGAATAACTGCCGGCTCTCTCCGCGGGCAGGAATCATGCGGAAAAGGAACTCGGCGCTATCGGGCGAATTTGCGACTGGCTCCTGATCCCGGAGCTTTCCCACCATTTCGGGCATTAAATATTCACCGGCGCGCCAGCTGTAAAAATCTCGCGCAGAAATAGGATCGTGCGAGTTTCGTGGACAGTGAAGGGTTGCAAGGCGGAAAAAAGTGGGAAAAATCCGGAGGCCGACGAAGAAAGGGAGATAGGGGAGAAAGAAGCGGCGAAGAGAGGCCTTACTGCTGTGGAATGCACGGTAAAAAGCGGCCAACTTCTGTTTTTTCCTTTCTCCCCACCCCTCACTTCACTGTGGACGGCTATGTATACGTGTATGAGTGTGTGTGTGTGTGTGTGTGTGTGTCTCTGTCTGTGTACGGGTGTGGGGGTTGTTTTTTTGGCAAACTCCACTCCCAAGCAACATTTCGCAGTAGATACGACTAAAATGTTACAACTCTGATGAATCGCTTGCCGCGGAACACTGCAGACGAAAATTCGCGCGCAAACGCTTTGCGTAATGGGCAGCGCGTTACTTCCCTCTCCGGCCAATATTCTCTGCCTCGAAATCTTCTTTCCGGATACGTTTCGACCCTTTATCCGTCGCTCGCGTGTAACGCCAGTCTTCAGCGGATAAATTCTCGGGCCCGGTGTCAGCTTAATAATTCTGTGTCACGAACCGGGAAGTCACACAATTTACGAATTATGTCGAGAACTCTGGAAGTTTATAATTCCCAACTTAAACTGAGTTTACCGTCTAACTATCTAATTTGGAATATTCTTATGATGAAAAATTAAAATTTATGAGTTCGTCTCTCTTTGTCATCTTGCGATAAACGTTGCAGGAATTAGCGGCTATCGTGTCATTAAACGGACGGGAAAGTCATAAAGTTGCCATTGAGGACGCGACGCACGCAAAAATATTTTAAGAGAGCAAATATACATTGGGAATCCATTAAAAATTCCGATCCACTTGAATATCGGTTTATGATAATAATAATAATAATTTTATTTCATAATTTGGTTGACGGTTAAGCATGTCAAATTAATAAAACATTTCCTACTGGAAACGATATTTTCTTCTTTGCATATATTTCTATTATTAACGTGATTTCCTTAAACAATAGACTTAATGAACACAAATAAATTATTACATTTATATGAACAGACGGTTGTAGTCAGAAAAATTGACGACAATTTTAAACTTATTTTGTCTGCCAACTCAATTTGAGTAAGAATAAATTATCTCACAAAGTGAAATTGATCATTAAATCATGCCGAAAGTACAACCTGCAACCCGAGTTATATATCATACTCATTGATGCACCAAAATTAAGTTTTAATCACGATACTAAGTTTCGCGTCGATCGCATCTTGCAGTGTACTGCACTTGAATTTCTCTGATAAATTTCGATCAGCCAGCAGCCATTAGAAGTGTACATTTGCCAAAGAAGCTCGACACTATCGGGTATAAGCGTTTCTTGAATAACAAGTTACCAAAACACTTCAAGGAGGTATTCCTACGAGTTCTGAATGTGTGGTTCGCGCATGATGAAGCACCGACCCAATTTCGTGTAGGTGTCAGACAACACATGCAGAAAGCCTTACTGCAAGATGGATTGGACACGATGGACCCGTAGAATGGCCTCCTCGATCTTTTACTTTTAATCCCTTAGACCTTTTTCCCGGAGTTTATTAGAACACTTTTGTATATTCTAGATCGAGCTGTCTACCCGAAAATCTGGCACGACGCGCTCTAAACTGCTGTCGAAGAATATTAGAAATTCTACGAATCCACTATGCTCACTGATGAGAAAGCCGGTTAAAACTTGTATGCAAATGAATTGTCGACGTGTTGCATATACATGTGTATACACGTTCCGGGTAAAGGTTAATTGCACAAGATACTGTTTTTTTTTTTCGCAAACAGAGCTTGCATACATCAGGTGAACGTAGTTTCGCTAGTTTGTGTGCAAAAGTTTCCGATTTTGCAACTACTCGCGTTCATCATTGCGGCCTTCTTTCAACGTTATAAAAATTCAGCGTTTCTGGCTGTGTCCGGGCAAAGGGAATTAAATTTCTTTTCAGTTTGTTTTGTTTCGCAGGTTTATATGGTCCGTTCGTGCATCGAATGACATAAAAATTCTTCCTCCGTTAGTATCTACTCTCCATTTCCAGAACACGCAATGTTTCACTTGTGGTTACGTATAAGAAAATTAAGTGGGTGCCATGTATCACACGTAGTTTTTACTAGGTGTTGCTGCATGTTACTGTCGTTTTTGCTGGCAATTCAATTATCGTGCTTCATTCCTTCGCTCTTTAGCTCTGTCGATAAGTCTTTTTTTGTCTACTTTATCGTTGTCCCACACATACTCGCATTTACTGCGTCAGCAACACTTTCGGAATCGTGACGTTTTAATTGACCATTATGTGAAACATACATCCACGCCCATGTGCAAGTAGTATATTAATCTTTTGATGAGTATTTTCAGAAATATTATCGTAAACATCTTTCTGGCTTGGACGTGATCGTCGTCGAAAATGGACAAGCGATTGCACTTGAGAGAAGAGACGAACGTATGAGCTGGCGAAGCATCCGAAGAGTGACACGTATGAGGCAATGTGAGTGATACGAAGTCGTAATAAGCTTGAGGGAAATATCGCGTTTATGGCGTCCATAAGCATCTATCATACCTTCGGGGAAACTCGATGCCCCGGCAATAAGCTCGGATTTCGCCATCATCAATACATGTTTTATGTGGTGAATGAAACGTTTTCGTGTATGGCGCCGCCCGTTACGGCAGATTATATGTAGACGTATAAACTTTATTGGTCCTCAGTTCGTTCCGCGCTCGTTTGCACGTTTATTCGAGCCCGACGCTTCGGCCAAAAACAAATGAAACAAGCTACGCATACGCCCGCTTCTAAGCCCGTTCAAACCCATACCTTTACACTCCATCAGCAAGCGGATCATCCGGCGAGTCGTCAAAGATCTTTGCCGAATGCAGTTTTACGACCAGAGAGCACGTACATTGAGTTCTTAAATCCCGAGTACCATCCGCCACTGGACACATCACATTTTCATCATTTTCACATCTCACCTTCATTGCACTCAGAACGAGGAGGCACAAAAACTCACGCCGTCTGCCCAGAAGCGTCGGGCAAGCTCGACGCGTCCGTCGCCGCCGATTTCGGCAGCACGCGACGAAGATGCAAGCGGCCATTTATATTAGCCGAATAACTGAATAACGCGTAATCCCCGATGCACAAGTTGCACGAGTGGATTAGGAGCTTAGCGTCCGCTTAAGCCAAGAGCCACACTCACTCGATCGAATAACACGGGAGGATGCCGCGGCCGCGATCGTATACGGGCGCCGACTGTCAAGTATGACAGTGTTATCGGCCATAACGCGCATAGTTCCCGGGCCATGGATTAGCAAGTCACTCAGGATTTCGCGAACACGGCGTTCCGCCGCGGTCACCCCCCCCCCCCCCCCCTCGGCCGAAAGACAGAGAGACGATCCTGAGCCACGATAACGAGCTAAGCCCTAATCCGAGTCCATTAGCCTGACAGATGTAACGGGTGAACACGGTGTTGTTGCGATATCGGCTTGCAAATTACAACATGGCCACCCGGAGGACTGTGATAGACAGGTCTCGCGGCCACCTGATTACGGAGCAGCTCGCTGCCGAGGGTAGGGGATTCGTTGAATTCCACACCCGAAGGGGTAAGGGCTCGGATGGCCGAGATAATGCCAAGGCTATTAGTTCTCGAGCAATGCCGCGACGTCCTTTCCACCTGGCACGCTTGGGATGCGCACATGATTTTTCTCAATTAACCGACTCCCTCAAATGTGTATTTCTTATATCTGCTCTCTCTCTCTCTCTCTCTCTCTCTCTCTCTCTCTCTCTCTCTGTCCTTCTCTCTCCGGCTTTTTCTTCTTCCAGTTGGTACGATCGCAACATTCGATCGTTCCTTCATCTCTGTTCGCTGGATTCTATTCTTATATTGCTTCACTTCTACTGTCCATTTTGACGGGCGCTTGTATCGACTTTACAACATCTTCTTGCTATCATCGTGATGAGCTCTGACTTCTGGCGTTCCAGAAGATTTATCGTTTCATTTTGTTTATGATTTTGTCCATACCGATTGATACGTACTACGCGTAATCATTATCGATAATACGAGGTTATATCAATAACAAATTTGTGTATCTGTGAGGGTATGACTCTGTTCACATTGTATGCAGCTCGTTAAAATTTCGCACATGTTTCATCCGATACGACAAAACAGGCGCGCAAAGAACACAGCAGGGCGTGCGTACGCGGCAGAAAGTGCGCAGCTTCGCAGGAAGCGACAAAGCGATACAGCGCGCATAAATAATCATAACGAGACGAGAAGGACAAAGATATCCGGGGCGGTAAAAAAAGGGGGAAGAGGACGAAGAGTGCGTGATTATCATTAAAAGTTGGCGGGCACGTCCGCGACGCAGCGCCTGGCAAAATTGGAGGAAAGTGTTGGATTTCACGGGCCGCTCTACCGGCGCGTATTATATTTCCCGGGCTCTGAACCGCTCGCCGACTTGTATTTTGAGAGGCGCGAGCCGCCGCGTCGACCTCAAATTTCGAGGAAGTTTTAAAGCGAGACGATTTCGCGGCCGGGCGACAAAATGCAGTTCACGGGGCGGCCGCACTTCCAGCCGAACGTACAACCACCTACGTACCCACCTACGTACGATCCACCGACAGCCTTCTTCATTCTGTGTGAGTATCACTGCCTACGTTCCGCTGTTCCGCACACGGGAACGAAATTGTTTCCCTGCGAAATTCCTCGCTCCCCGCCCCGGCCTTCCGCTCCTTCCGCTCTTTCCACCTTTTTCTACTCGCGCCGGCGTTCAACACTTCGGGACATCCACGGCGACTGAAACGAAAGCGAACCCGGAGGAATTTGTTTGGACATCAGCGAGCGTGACTCGGCGTCCGACGAGAGCTGCGAATTTGATTCGAGCAATTACCGGTCGTGGGCCGAAAAATCGACGGCCGTGTACCTTCTCAGGATCCCATTTCTACCGTCCGGTGCCTTCGGTATCCTGAGATATTAGGGCCAGGATGGATAGCCCGGGGGGTAGACGGTTTACGAGAGGCGCATGCCGGCGGCGAGATCTAAATTCTTGCTACGCATTGTCCGTGAATTTCATCAGGGACGATGACTCACGCCGCGCGGAGACAATGCGATACGAAATTCCGCGGCCACTCTTCCCGATTATGGCTGTGCGCCTCGATGGCTGAGCGTGGATTTACGAGCGCGCCACATCATTTGCGGTGCATCGCGCATGCGGCCACTCGAAGAAAGCCGCGCGAGCGAACAAACGAATCCGCAATAAATTCCACCGTAATTTCGTACTTCCGCCGTAACTTCGAATTAAAAGCGCGACGGAAGAATGCTCGCGCAGAAGAAGGGCGTGGGACGCAGAGAGGAGGGGGGTGGTAGGTGGTGAACGACGAATGTGCAAGGGGGGGGGGGGGGGTGGCGTAGAGCGTGGAGCAGGCGAGGAAAAGTGAAACGCGCGTAAACAAAAGCAAAAGGAACGGCGAGCCGGGGCTAAACGCATTGTATCCCCGCGCCGCGCCGGGTGTGTATATACATCCGGAAAATTGCATTTGCTCTAGCTCGCGTTCTCAAATTGTTTTACATCGCACTAATGGAGTCAGCAGTCGGTGCGCGCGCGCGCTCGCGCTCGCGATTTCCCTTCCTCCCTCTAACACTCTTTCTCTCTCTTCCTTTATCTCTCCCTGTCCCACTGCCTCGCCGAGTGAAGGGACGAAAGAGTGGCACCTGCGAAGAGCCATTCCTCGATAGAGGAGGCAACGTCGACGAAAGAGGATTGACTCCGAGCGGCGAAAACTCCAGTGAAAGCTCGTGCGCGCTCGCGAGCCCCTCAGCCGTGCACACATCCGCATCTGCGCACGGATACGTGCGTTGTACAGGGCCGGAGCCGCGCCTTCCGCCCACTTCGCCACCCCCCTCCTGTCCTCGCTCTTTTTTTCACCCCTGCTCAATTCCATGCCGGCATTACGTCGGATTCCGGGCGGGCCGTTTGACTGACCGCATTAGCGAAAAACTTCTACCAGCACAGAAAACGGGTTAAGCGGTGCCCGTACGTTCTCATCATACTGAAATTTACGCGGTGGTACTAAAGTAAATTACATTCCGCGCGTTTGCATTGTCGAGTCCGCATAAAGAGTTCTCCTCCCCCCCATCCCTCCTCGTGCCCCGTCCTCCCGCCACCCCCTTCCTCTCTCCCCTCTCTTCCGCCCCCTTTCCACCCTCATCGAGCCGTTCCTCTCGCGTTTCCTCCTCCCCTTCTCCCTCCTGCCTTTGGTACACCCTTCGTTCCATCGATGACGACCATTCTCCACTTTCTCGCTCCGATGTCGTTATCTTCTCGGCGTCGTTACGTGTTGTCATTTGGCGCGCTCTTTTAAAGAGTCGGATTATAAATGCTCGTCACGATAAATTTGTCCCGTTATTAGAGTTGAGCGTAATCGGGCTTTCGATTGCGCGAACGAATTACCGTCTCTGCGTACGGTGTGTCCGTGTGTAGTTACCTGTAGAGCGAGAGAGTGTTACGCTGCGAGGCTAATGGCCGCAAATATTTTCATTA
Organism: Anoplius nigerrimus; assembly: GCA_914767735.1. Lineage (NCBI taxonomy): Eukaryota > Metazoa > Arthropoda > Insecta > Hymenoptera > Pompilidae > Anoplius > Anoplius nigerrimus. The sequence goes on from OU612078.1 coordinate 15,349,701, forward strand.
TTAGCGGTAGCAATTGAGAGAAACGGCTGTCGTATTCTCGACCGGCGGCAGATTCGAGAATGTCTAATCTTTGCCCGGCGAAGAAATTCAATTTTACGAACAGCTTCGTCTATCGATCGTGGTTCACATCGTAGGTCGGTAATACGCTGATGGGTTCACTGACAGTTATTCGCGTAGAGTTCTCGGATGTTAAAAATGGCCTGAGTTGGGAATGAAAGTCGACTGACGAAGGGATTGGCGGTGTTGCAAAAATAAGCACGACGGTCGAGATACTGGAAGGAACGGGTAAAGTGAGTTGTTACATATAACTTCGATCCGAAAGTAACTGTACCATGACCGATCGACTACGGTGAATCCCATTCATCCTCGTCAGTCATGTCAATTGAGCTTTCGAAGTTATCACTTTGGTAGAGTGGAGAACACTGAAAAAATACACGTCAGTTTTATACTTATTCAAGGAAGGAGTTCATGAAAAAATGTTGAAATTCTCGTAAAAATCTCAACTAGTCGGTTCGGCGAGTTAATACGATAATATTATTGAAGTGGGCATAAAAAGGAATTAGACTGCGTATTTGCACACTGCTAATAGCTATACTCCGTGATATGAATAACATACTCTGACCCGAATGTAGTAGCGAATATATCATATATGCGCCGAGCCATTTTGCCATCGTTTGTCGTAATTCCGAAAATTCGTGTTTCCGGCGATGATTGAACACGAACCATGGTAGGGTTTGTACGTAGGTAGGTAGGTAGGTAGATATCTAGGTACTCGTCGAAGCTTATCTGCGAAGGTCGTGGCGCGTCACGTGAGGAAATTTAAACGACTTAACCGACGATCCATATGCGGCACACTAATGAACTGATTAGCACCTACTCATTTAACAGAGCAATGCGAAAGCGAGCAGTAATGGCAGTAGTAACGGTGGATGCAGAGGCAGACATCGCACAGTTGGCGAGAGATAAGAACCGGGTACGTGTGGGGTACGTCTATGCGATTCGCGGCGGCGTGCGTGTGTTCGCTGTGCGAACCTAAATCAGGGATTTCCAAGAGAAAGACGCATGCACGACAAAGAGAACGTTGGGATGTAGGAGCGGCAAATGGGGCAGCCAAGGGGGTGGGAGGACGGCAAGGAACGAAAGACAGATACGTAGAGGCGCGTAACAGTTCCTATCTAACCAGACTCCGAATTGGAGATCCGCAATGCGGCTAAGTACACCGATAGATTCAAAAGGCAATGCCGAAAGCACTGGCTAGAATAAGCCATTGTTTCGATCGCGCATCGAGCCTCTGCGCCGCCATTTTAGTTCGAAGTCATGTTCGGGGTGCAGCGAGCGTTATCGACATTGCGCGCACGATCTTACTGCGTGTGTGCTCGCCAAGATGGCTGATAGAAAAGACCGACTTGGACAGCGGTAAACGGTCTTAAGGAAAGCCGTCGGTACGTGCCGGAATCGCGAGTGTCGGCTCGATGACGGCAGATTGATCGCTCGGAATAACCTGCGGACGTAACCGAATTTACGTTCGATATTATGGTTAATCAATTGCCGATACGATAGGTCACGTCGACCTCAAAAATCTGTCGGAATAAATTCGTCCCGCGATCGCGTCGTATATCGAGCTGCTATAAAGCGTCCACTGCGACCTGTCACGCTGCGTTCGAACGCTCAGAGAGGTTTCCGGCATTAGTAAGTTAGCTTTGTCAAAGCTTTCGGCCATGTTTCACGTCCGCGCGTGATTTACTTAAAGAGGATATTCGGCTCTTTCGGCTTGAAGATAGTCCTTTGCGGCCGATGACTCGTGCCGATTCATAAATCGAGCGGAATCGCGTCGCAAAGCTTCGGGAAGCGGACATCGGCATATTTTAAGGACGATCCGTTTCGCAGATTCTTTCACGAGATATTACGCGCTTCGCGGTTGAAAGGTTCCGTGCGCATCGTGAAAGCGAGCGACGCCGGATGACGTCGCGGTTGATCAAAGGACACCGGGCTAAACATGGCGAGAATTAGCGGCCGGATGGAAAAGGGGCGGCGGAGGGGCGAAAAAGTAGAGCACCGTTTCCTGGCGAGAGGCGAGCTTTCGATGAAAGGAAGATTATCGACTTTTCCGTTTTCCGGGCAGGAGATTCAGCGGCATCGCGTTCGACAATACTAAAGAGATGAACTTGCCCGACTGGAAAGACAGGGATCGTCGAAGAGGCGGGGCCTGCTGATAAGATGAAACGGCTTCAAAGGTGATAATGTGCCTTAAGAACAGCTGAGGATATGTAAATCGTCCGTGCCGAAGCTAGAGTAGGGGGGAGAGGGAGAGATGGAGACGGTTCGTTCTAAACAGACGACGGGAAACACTAGGGCTCCGGGATTGTCTGCGAATAGATCTGCGTGAAATCCGGGAAGCCGAAGACGATAGCGAGGATGACGGTGATCGTGTTGGTGGCGATGGCGATGGCGGTGGTGGTGGTGCTGGTGGTGGTGGTGCGCAGAGGTTGAGCGGCGGAAGCGACGACGGCAGCGACGACGGCAGCTCGTAAATGAAATCCTCTAGAAGGGAGTACGATGGAAGAGTTGATATCGAGACGGTAGTACGTTAAGGTGGAGGGACGGCGGGTGGTAACCGTTACCGGCGTAGATTTGCCAGCGAATTTGCATTACAAAAAATACTGTCGGAGAACGAAGACGCAGTCAAAGGGCGACTATGTAAATCCTGGCCGGAAGGGAAGTGGCGTGTGGGGGGGGGGGGGGGGGGAGCGGAAAAAAAATTCTCGCGACAGGCTCGATCCCGCGGTAAAAGCGGATGCGACCCCTTCTGCCTGCGCGGATAGTTAAACGATTCGTGCGTTTGCGCATCGAACTAGATGAAGACAAACGCGTAACGATAAGGGCGAGGTAGGCGGGCGATGCAGAAGCGTTTGACAGTTTGAACGGCTCGACGATCAACGGGAAAGGAGCAGCAGCGGCGGCGGCAGCGGCTGCGGCTGCGACGGCGTCGGGAAAATTAACGATTTGAAATTTCCGCAAGAGCGATAATCGTATTGCGCGCCTTGTAACAAGATCACGCGCCACGGTTCTCTTTACTTTCATGAGAAAACGTCGGCTTCGCGTAAGGCTCTTGCGGAATGGGGGCGGACCGTGGGGCGTGGGTCTCAGGAAGCAACAACATTGTACGAGTGTTACCACAGTTGTAAATCCGCTCACTCGCGCGTTCGAGTGCTCGCAAGTACATCATTATGCGCGCTACAGCCGTAATTTTGTCTTTCCCTCCGACACCCCGGAGCGTATTTCGTGCTTCGGCTTGCGCCCCGAGAAAGCCCGTAGCATATATCGGTTCCCTGGAGTGCCACAATACACGTCCGACCCGTTGCCAAACTACCATGGAATATCGGCGGAGAGGCATGCGGAAAGGGAGGCTTCGGAGTCGAACGTTATTCCGGTGGTCGTTGATTTATCGGTATTATTAATACTGGGATAATATTACGTGATACGAGGGTTAAAACCGACGTTAAAACCCGCTTCGAATATTGCCCCGCTTAAGGTAAATACGGGGGCCCTGGCCCCCGCGGAATGATCGATGAACGTAATCCTATTTCGAGTCCTTTAAAGTTCGCCCGGCTCGACGATAAAGCCGGTTCCGAAAGTTTCGAAAAATGGTAATGGCCGCCCGGGAATATTGACCTAACAGATTTCCCGCCGCGATTGTCCATCGACGCGTAGCAGTGACGACGCGAAAATTTCGTTAGGCCTATCCGCCTATCCCGCCCTTTCCTTCATCCTCGAGGATTTCCGCGACGTTGCCAACCTCTCCGGGGCTTGACTTCTCCACTTTACCGAAATTTCCGATATCTCATGCTGCAAATTCCGATCGGATCTACCTTCGACATCCCTTTGTCTTTCCCGTCGTTCGCCCAGCAGTTGCCGCCTTCGCGCATAAAACGATAACGCGGATAACCGGCACGCAGGAATTTCCGATTGCCAAGGCAACGATCGCGGGGGCGCAATCATAATAACGCAACTTTCCGATCCCGCGGAATCCGTCTGCGCCTCGGGCTCTGTCCTCCTGCCTGGGATAGGATTTTTCAGGACAGAGGACTCTCGTCGACTTGCGACAGGTCGAGCGAGAGAGAGCGAGAGGCGGGGGCGGGGTGAGTGAATTTCTGTGGAAACTTTTCGTTACCTTCTCTTCTACTCAGTGCTCTCTGTTTGCCGCTGCTCCGGAGTATCGATGTCGACGGGCTGAACGAAGATGACAACGACTTTGTCAGGGGAGCCAAACATCGACGCCGTCTCCGCTCTCGTCCTCGCTTTCTTTACCGTTCTGCACCCTCGCCGCTCCGCTCGTCCGCCCACTTTCTCGCGATCACATTCATTCACCTTTTGACCTCCGTCAACTCGAAAATCGAACGGCAAACGTCGACGGACTATTCTCGCCTCTCGATTGAAATTGAGCGCGACCAGATGGACCGAATTAGAATGTTTCTCGATAACCGTAACGTTTCGGACGATCGAACGGATCAATGTAGTGCGGCAAGTCACTTGATTAAAAGGTTTCGCACAAAAAAACACACGTTTGGGTGCGCTGAAAAAATAGCGTAATCGCGAATATTCGATAATGAAGTGGACAGGTGCCGTTACATTCGCTTTTAATCGATGCCCATTTTCCATCGGGTCGGTTATGTACTAGTTTATTTTGGGAAAGGGCGCGTGAATTTATGTTACGGGTGGCGCGATTTCGATATCCTACGCGCACGCGATTTCACGGTTTTCATGGCCAGGAAGCCGGTAGGTATGATAAGCCACTGATATTGAACATCGAAGCGTGATGCTTAGATTGGACTCGTTCCTTCCCATATCCATTCTCCGTAATCACCGCGAGCGGCGAAGCCTCCGCAGCAATTGCGATAATCTCCGCGGAGATGGAGAAGAGTGTAGGCCGTGAGGGGGGTTGGGGAGGATGGGGAGGGGGGCATGAGGGTGAGCAAGAAGCGTGACTGGTATTGGCGCCCTGAGTCGCGCAGGAAATCGGCCGACGAATTTTCACATCCTTGCGATCGGTCCAATCTGATGACAGAGCCGACACTTTTTATTCTCACTGCGCCCCCGGTTATTCCTACGTACAGATTACCCGAAGATATCAGACTCTAAACATCGGTGCGGGTACGGATAATTGAATCACATTTTCGCAGGAGTCGTGCACAGACACACGCAAACCGAGAAAGTGGAGGCGTACACACACACACACAGAGCCCTCCTGGCAATTCCGATTATCTACGCGAGAATGAGCTCGGGAGGAGAAAGCGCCGTTGCGGTTTTTACTGGATGAATTTTCACGTAATTATACCTGATCCGATACGATCCGCGGTCGATTATCATTTTCGGCAGGTGCGATAAAGAAAAATGGCGCAGAGAGAATTGTTGAATGCCCGCTTTTATACCGTCGGCGAGCGAGAGGATGAATTCAATTGACTTTTAATTCGTTTAACTTATTAGCGACCGCTGAATTTAATGCGGGCGTTATCGTAAATTCTTGCGGCCAATATTTATATCGGGGGAACCGATGAATACTGCCGATTCAATAAAGAGGACGTTCAAGTGGAAAAAGGATCACGATTGTCTTATATAGATGCTGGCTTACGGGCCGACGGCATGTGAGTAGACACAAAAGTATGGGGTACAGGTGAAAAAGGAAGTATCGGATTGCCTCGGGCGGAGCGAATAACTGCTCGGTATCGACAGCAGCGTGCGTGCGCAGCAAAATATTATCAAACGTTCGACGTTAAAGCACATTAAAACATTCGCTAATGCGCGCATGGGACGCCATGTGCGAATTCCGATTTCGACCGATTGCATGTTAAATGAATGCGAATTACCTCCGATTAATTTTTCAGGCTGTACGACATGCCGCTGTATCTGGATTACGACGCGTTCACGTGTTAAATGTTGCACGAACATCCCGATAACTGGCAACGCGCGGTGGGGGTTCCGAAGCGGAAAAAGGTACGTATATACCGAAGGAATAATCAGCGTAACGATAATGCTTCATTAACCATACACCTCGTGAACAACGGTGCGATTACGGGGCGGCTAAAGTGAAATTCACCGCGGTCGGCTAAGATATTTCGATTCCTGCTTCCGGTACCAATTTTTCTGTATCGCCCCCGCGTTGTGTTGTTTACATTCGGCGCTAGGGCGCAGTACGTACGCGTATTGATAACTCGAAAGCCCATACGGAAAATTGTAATGAGAGCGGGACATCGAAACAGCAAATCAACTGTCGCTGTCGCACGGAGAGCGCGAATCTTCTTTCTCCGGTCTCTCATTTGCCATTCATAGGCAGGACGACATTCGGTATGCGTGGACTGAGATTAGAACCTCGCCGTCCGTTAGTCACGGCCCGAAGCAACACGTCCGGTCCATTCGCATGTTCGCCTCGGCGTCAGGTTGAAAAAGGCGTCCTAAATGTTTGCAGGCCGGTTTATTGCGCATTAAAAGCTCGAGCCCGTTAACCGTACTCGGAACATCGATATTCGATTCGCGCCGCGCACTCGCTTTCTTCTATCGGCGCAGACTAAATGGAAATGTTGCGATAACAGCGTTCCGCCGGAACTAAATGTTATTCGATCCTCGGCCGATACGTCTGTCGGTCATACGATTGCAGCTCGCGCAATTATGACGCGAGTCGGCTCGCGCACCTCGGCCAATCGCAACGGAAAAAAAGGAGCCAATTGAAATTTGCAAATTACTTGGAAGCTAAAGCCTCGCGCGCGGCTCGTAACTCGTGCGCCGACGTGACATTTAAAGTCTCGAGGCCAATGGGAACTTCTCTACGAAGTACAATTTGATGGCTCCCGGTTAATTTCTTCGAGTTTATCGCCGTTCGAGTCTCAAACGAGAGTGCGGCCCGAACGACACAGGCCATCGCCGTCGCCTCCGACGATCGGCGAGCAGTCGGCTTATCGGGGAAGAAACAAAAAAGTCGTTCGCCCAGCTGCGGAATGGTCGCCCTCGAAAATCCTGCAAGCGCGCGCGCGCGCGCGCGCACCCGCGGGCGAATGGCAGGGACGAGAAGAGGCGGGCTCCGTATCCGCGAAGTTAATTCGAGGAGTAACACTGGCGACGGACATTATTTGCCAATTGATTTGCACCGACTGATTCTTCCATTGTCTCGGCTGCCGAGCGTACCGCGCAGGAATGCTAATTCGCGCCGTTCAAATAGTTTTTCTACGTGACTTAAATTCCACGAATGAGGAAACCATTACGATGCCCGCCGCCTCACTCTTCCGCGCCAGCAGGCCGCGTCAGCCATCGCCTCTCGTTGGACTCGCTTACCACCCCTCTGTCCCCCGTCACCTACCATCCACGCTTACCCTCTAACTCCCCCAACCCCCGTTCACCTCCGGGCCACCCCATCGCCTGCCAATTGATTCCGCTGGGCGACTCGACGCGTCCGACAAAACGTTGCCGCACATTTAGTGGCTTGTCTCGCCAGGTGCGTCCAACTGCCTCAAATTCCTATGCGGACTTTTCCCCCGATGAATATCCAGCAAAAACGTGCTCTCACTCCCTGTACATCCTCCCCCACTTTAAGTACTTGATTTTATACGATTATTTTCCCTTTTTTGAGGGAATGGATTGGTCCGCTTGAGGCTAAGGATTGTTTTCTAATTGGAATTTAAGCTTTTGCGGTATGACTTCCTCAAGGGAATTCAAATGCTACTTATGAACGATTTCGTGGTTTTAGCTAGACGAAATATGGTAATGCAGTGAAATTCTCATTTGAACGTGCCGATCGATCGAGTCGTGTACTAGGAACAGTTGGTTGAGGATGTAACTAATCTTGTAACTTCAATGTTGCTACTGCAGCGTTTCAGTTTATGGTCTGGGTCTATTAATTTTCACCCAATTTTGACATCGTAGTTTAATCCCAAAAGTTGTCTCCCGACATACGAGACAATAACAGCGATAATCTGAAACGTAATTTCGCTCCGGGAGTCCAATGAAATTGGTACATATTCAAATGGCGGGTCCATAATTAGAAAGCACTGTCTACATTTCGCGAATAATCTGTTTCACTGTTACTTTCACGGGCGGTGTGACGCTGGAAGTGTGTAAGATAGCGAAAAGTTTCGTTGTCTAGTTTACGGCGCTCGAGCGTACAACGAGATGTATAACTCTGACTGAACGTACTGTAACATCAAGTAATTTCAGTTTAGAACCTTGTCTAGTATTGTACGCCGTGTAGGTACAAGTAACGAATATTGTCGCTAATAACATTGCATTTCCGTTAAATTTCACTAAAAGATATCTCCTTACAAGACAGTTTATGAGTACTTGATAATTGCGAGTGAACTGAGAAACACTCGCCACAACGAGTTTTAAATATTCTAAACCCTTTAGTAAGTAGTGTTAAGATTCATGTAAAGCACGTGAACGGTGCTTACGGAAAAGTAGTGCGGCGACAACATTTACTCACCTATCGACGTTTACGAAGAATACTCCGTAGTACGGGTCCTGTATTGGCCGCCTATCTGTTCTCAGGCGATATAATGAAACACGAGCCACAGTTGCGCCATAAAATTTGATAGGACGATTACGGATAAAGGTTAATATAAGCTGTACAAGCCGGTGCACAGATAAGTAACTAAGTGACATATTGTAAATCGACTCGCGAGCGAGTCAAGTCCTCGTCGACAACTTCGTGGCAAGTTTGTCGTGAGCGTTGTTTTCTCATACCCTCTTCCGCGAGGAAAGGCAACGAGGAACAAAGTTTCTCGTAATAATCGTGCCTCATAGATAAACATTATGCGTCCCAGAGCTAAAGTACGATCAATACCGTAACCCAGAATAATATGCTCGTCAACTCGCTGAAATAATACTCTCCCACGCCGCGAACTCTTTTGGCCAGTGCCGCGCGCGAGATAAATTATTATCGCCCGGATGCGATAATGGAAACATAAGCGTTAACAGCGATAACAGCCGACGATAAGATTTTAGTGGAGTCCAACGATAATACTATGCACGGGATGCGAGTATTATTAAAACCGACGAAGTTCCGTAGGACGTTCGTGCGCATAACAATTTTGCGGCGATAAATCGGACAGCCCGCAACGAGCTCGCATTACCGTTAATATTATATTTTCCTTTCGGCACAAAGCGCCGAGCGCGAGCGCGCGCGCGCACGCTTCACCCGCGGTAGATGAAACCGTAAATTATATTACGGACAAAAATGTCAACTCGCCTACGCCGAAGTGAAATCCCTGAATGCGACACAACGGTGGCATTCTGGCATAGGGGGCTCGACGTTATTTGCGGCTCGCTCTATATTATTTATGACGCCCGACGCTCGGTCAGGTGCCTCCGTGTGCGAGTGTCATCTTCTACCCTTTTTTGCACCCATCGATGACAGAGCGGGAGAGCAGGGATAGGGAAATCCTCGGATGCTTCGAGGGGCCGCGAACAGGTGCAAAACGTAGCTAAAGGTCGAAGGTAGGTATTAGCGGAGGGTACCGAGGGGGGAGTGGATAGGTTGAACTGCGAAAGGTGCCGTGCAGGAGGGAAGCAGGAGAATCGCTCATGGCGCTCTCTGTTTCGACCTCGCTCGGCAACAATATTTACGTTAACGCATAAATCACGATCCTGTCTGTGAGAGACCGTAGGGACCCGGGAGCGTAGGAGATCGGCGGAGGAAGGCGGCTTGCGAAGGTTGCAAAGAGAGGTAGTGCCCGGATCCCATGGCAGCGTTCGCGCGCGCGCGCGCGCACGCGCCGGCAGGTTCGCCCAGCGAACGGAGGGCGGAGAATTGGCATGCATGAGAATAGCCTGGCATTCGATTTAATGCGAGTAAAGAGGTAAGATGCCGTGAAACATATCTATCCTGTCTTATCGGATCGCGAAGATGTATATCGCTCGGCGTCGAGCCCGCTTGTCCCGGGCCCCACCTCTCCCCCCTCGGCAGCCCTGCCCATCTGCAAAGCGTACCCTTCCCACCGTTCGCCTCCCCTTCGGCTTTCCCGATCGAGCTTCTGCCCGTCTCTCCTGCCTTCCATTCTCTCCCCCTCCTCCCACTATCCTTCGACGTTGCCCTTTGCGACTTACGATCGCCCTCCGCCAAAGAAGCTCACGTCCTTCCCCTACCGCCTTTTTCTCTTCGTCCCCCACCCCTCCTCGCTCTTCCCGTCTTCGTTTCTCGGGCCGAAGAGATATTACCACCGGCATCCTCCACTAGCACGCCTCTCGCTCCCAGTCCCGTCACTATCGCCGCCTTGTTGCTTTCTCAGTGCCACTTCCTACCTCTCCCAGCATTTTCCTCCGTCGCTTCTCATTCCACCCGCGAGTCATCCATCCAGTCCCATCGCCTCTCCGCCGACGCCGACGCTGACGCCGCCGCTGCCGCCGCCGCCGCCACCGCCGCAGCCGCAGCCGCGACCCCGTCCCTAAAATATCCTCGCGACGCTGTCGCGCCGAATTCAGCCAACGAGCTTCCACATTGTTACACTTGCCGCACTTTGCCTGTCATTTTCGCAATGCCATCGATTTCCGATAATCGGCGTTGGCCAGGCAGCGGGAATGAATCGCGAGAGGCAAGCGAGCGAACGCTCATCACGTATTCCATTTCGTAGAGCCGATGTGACGGATCAAGGGTTGGGCTGCTCGTTCGGCGCAGGGTGTGGGAGGGGGGTGGGCGCATGGGGCCGGATGGGCGGACAGAGAAAAAAAGAAATAACGCGTCCGCGTCATCCGCAGTGGCTTCCGGTTAAACAGTGCTTTCCCGCTCTACGTTATGACGCGACGTAACGCATTCTTTCTCCGTTTCCTGAGGTTGATGATGTCGATACTGATGTTACACTATTTGCGAAATCGATGGTGAAGGGAAATTTGGCAAAGGAGCAGTTGAACGGAGTAGGGAAAGGTTCAAGACCAGCACTGATTGGAAATTGTGACCCCTTGTTGACAGGATAAACTGTTCTAATGGAATTCTACGCATCGCGCTGACAATCTGACGCATTGCCCAGCTTGATAGACTGTGTCGTGGTAGATGTCGATGAGTGGATTTAATGTGACGAAATCAATTGGTAACCCTGTAAGGCGCATCGTTAGCGATAACGTCAATCGGGAAACGAACATGGGAAAGTTCTGAAAATCGCATCAATCAAGGTGAATCATTGCTTCCTTCGAGATCGTAGGGGATAATGAAAGGACGATTGAACGATGGATCACGTGGTTTTATAGGGCAGCGGGGTGACAAACGTGAACGAGAGGGAAGACACGTACGGGCAGTTGCGGAACATGTTTAGAATTACATTTCGTGCACAACTGGACGCAACGCATTAAAAGGAAACTTCATCAATCTACGTTGCTGCGGAAACAATTCCCATTGTCTAATACAGCATCAATACAGATCCATCAAACAAACTATTATACAATTGTATGAAGTTGGATGGAACGCGTATTTACCTACAAGATAAAATTATGGAAAATTTTGATGTACACATCAGTGATATAGAGATGAAACAACATATTATCTAAAAGACGAAAATTAATGAACCGGAACACTACTACAGTAATTCCCAGTCAAACATTACATGCGCAGATAACTGAGGCAGTCATAATATGACTGTATTATCTCTATTCTGTATATTATGAATCTTCCTGACAAATTACGTACATGCTTATGTATCGGATACGATAACTACATACATATAAAGGTCATGTTACAAATTGAGTCGTTAGGCTGTCAAGCTAAAGTGGCTTTCCCTATTGACGTGAGCATTCACGGTCGATCCATTGAATGAAGGAAGGAAGCTTCTCCATCACATACGCCATACAAGAATATCAATCAGCGCATGCGGGGGACATTGAATTCCGTGAAATTCAGTGTGACAGGTGCTCTCTACTCTGTGATTAAGACAACAGTCGGGACAGCTGGCGGGATCTGCTGAAAGTCATCGATTTAAAAATCCCGCCTGGGATTAGACGGATACCGGAAAAAAGCGTAAAGTAAAGCTCCGCTGGAAGCACGGTAACGAATCGAAATGGTAATTGGGCGTCACGTGTCCTTCCTACGCATCGATTATCGACCAGCCGAACAAACAGCGGGAGGCACACGGTCGCATCCCTGATTTCGACCTCTGACGCGAATTTTCTTCACCCTCGTCATACCGTCACTCTCGACATTACCATAATTTCAGGATACGTCTCATTCGGTCAAACGGCGAACGTCACTTGATCGAGCTCAATCCCGCTCTGCAGTCTGCATGGTAACGGTACATTCCAGTCGTAAGATTTTCCGCACAGACGCGGATCCGATTACTTTCCACCTGGTCACTATTTTGTTCCTGCGCTCTCCGCGTTACACTCTGCTTCTTAATCGAACTTTTCCACCCCGTCCCCACTCCACTCCCGCGGCGCTAAAATAATTCATTGTCTGGGATTGGAAATGTCGGAGGAACACGTCCCATATCGACAAAGTTACTCCCCCGCGACTGATTAATCGACTGTGGGACTCACTTAATACGACCGGCGTCTACCGATTTGCGAATGGAGCAGCGATTATGAAAGGCTCGCCTCTGTCTCTCATTAAGAGAGTAGAGCGGCGAGATACGTGCATATCAGACAGCCATAGACGCCAGCGCCATCTGTGCCTTCGTGGACCATGACGACGACGACGACGACGACGACGAAGACCGGGAGGAGACAAGGACAAGCGCGACGACGAGAGACTCAAATCAAATATGTCATTTATATCTGATGAGCGCCGTAATGAAGTCGTTATTTGTCTGCGAACGAAATGCTGAAAATGCAAATTGAGAGATGGGCGTTCACTGCAGTCGTACCCTCTTACACACCCCCTTGCCTTCGACCCCTCCGCCCTCATCCCCCTGTCCCCGTCCCCCGCTAACATCCTCACTTCTTCCTACCTTTTCTCTATCATTATATTTTTCTTAGAGCTCGACGAAGGATTCCCGTGGGGGAAGGCGCCTCATCGTCCTCGTCCCAGCTACTCGCAATCACACGCAACTACGCTGATGCGACACTTTTTCCCGGGAACATTGTTCCTCAGTTTTCTTTCTTGCGTACGATCAAACCCCCCTTCATCCCGTGTTAGACGACAGAATTTTTCCGGTATTTTACTCCGTAGGCAACGCTTTCGACGAAGGGTCTGTTAAAAAGCAAAGAGGACGTATGCATTTTTAATTTGCTCACCGGCTAAATTGTAGGGGTCGTGTCTAGCGGAACATTAGATTGCGACGGGCTGTCGGCGTGCGGGAATATTAAAATTGTCAAGACAAGTCGCTTCCGTTTGCGGATGCGACGTTTTTACGAGCGACATTGTTCTCTAGTTTTCTTTCCTACGTATGATAAACCGTCGTTCTCGGTCAGTGATAGATGACGGGATTTTTCCGTCTTGACGGAGACACTTTGCGAATGGACTGGTACACTGTGTAAACGACACTTATAAAGATCGAGTTAATAAAATTGGCAGTAAAAGTAGAGATCGGTTATTAATACTTTTAAGTAATCGGATTGCGTTTAGAGGACATATTTCTCGATAGTTATCGATCGCGACGGACTGTAAACGTCGGTGGGTATTAAAATGTTCGAGTTGACAAGTCGTTGAGCATATAAGATGAGCCGGCACTCTTGTCTCCTCCTGAAGCATCTTCGGCAACACTCAATCTCCTCTCATCATGGACAACAGGGTACTCACTCGTCCATACTGCGATCGATGCTTCAGCAGTGAGGTCGTTTACATTAAACTTATGAGTGGCCACTCGTTCGTTCTTCTGCCACGCTGGCCAACGAGCGGCTGTTCAATATTGTAGCGACCATTAAAATCATGTCACGGCCCTTTTCAAAACTATTATTTTCGGAATAACCTAACGTGTCCGTCGCTAGGCGTTCTGTTTGATGTCAACGGCTACAATGCGTATGTCGAGTCGACAAAAAATTGTTTTCCAATGTTTGTAATTATTGCACTTCACGGAAAAATTAACGATCAGTCAGTTTCGTTAAAATTCGTATATGTACTAGTGTTGTGAATGGAAACGTAGATTAAGCATCAATTACGGAGCTTTCCAGCAATATAATACAAAATCGTATTGAATAGTATATGCACAAGGGCAGAAGAATATCGTTTGTTAGGTCGATGCCAGGAGCTGTTTTTTTTTTTTTTGCAATATTTCATTAAAACCGTTTGTTACCATATCTGTCAACTCAATAAGTAGCATGACAGAGAAATTGTTTTCACCAGTAAATTGTGTCCCTGGACGTTCTATTCCAAGCAGTGAAAACTACTATATCGGTTTCTATCAAAATAAATGTGGTTCCAAATATAAATTGCTCTACACTTTAGTATGACTTAACAAGCACTATTTTTGCCATCTTTAATTGCCGGGGTTTATTATTAATTCATTCACCTACTTACGGTACAACTTTCACGGAATACAGTTAATTCCGACATCGCTAATGCATCAACTTTACTTTCGGTAATAATTTCTCCTCATCCTCAGGCACAAGTAAAGACAGTTATCCGCTTAAAACTTAGTATCTATAAGCAACATACGTCTGCGGTTATAATCTGTCTAAAATAGAAAATCTGCTTACGCTCGATATTTCAGAGCTTCCCTTGCAATCTTATAAGGTTCATTATAACTGTATGGCAAGATTATAAGCAAAGCGTCGGCATATACTGACGGCGCATTCGCCGTTCTCTCAACGTTCGCCCGGGAGAATAACTTCGAGCAATGTCGCGAAGCGGTTCGTACCGAATAGTTCTTGACAATCATTGATGTTAGCCAATAGTAAACACTGACAGCGCGGGTAAAAGGAGTTCTGGGTGTTTAAGGGACGGCGGTTAGGTCCCGTGTGAATTTCGAAAGTTCGTCGTACTTTAAGTTTTGACGAAAGCGAGTGCACGCATCACCTGAGCCTGCCCATCTGTAAACAAGATTTATCAGCGGAAACGTTTTAGCGAAACTTTCGCTCCCCGGAGTAAAACCTTGCTCTCGCTCGCTCCTTCCTCGGCCCTCTCCTTCCCTCCCGGGCTCCACACTCTCCGGCCTACTCGCTCACTCGCGAGGCTCGCGCGCGCGCGCGCGCTCGCCTGACCGAATACCGTTGCCTACCCGTCTGACGGCGGAATGCTCCTCGATAGGAAATATTTCACTTCGACGAACGCTCACAGATATACGTAATTCCCAATGCATTTTATCCCAATGCGCCGCGCTGTGTACGAGCGAAAGGTCACGTTCGCGTTCGAGAGTACCGAAGGGCCTGAGAGAGGCAGCCAGATTCGCGGCTGAAGAATAGAGGAATTGAGTGACGGGAGGAGCTTGCGAGCCGGGAAGGAAATCGACGGCCGGCGGAAATGATGAATCGAGCCGAGCGGCGAAGAATTAAATCTTCGATCCTCGCCAAACTCGATGCCCGGATGGAAGTAGCTACGTAACTCAACGTTATTTCTATCTAACGACTCCGGTGAAGAGACCACCCTCGGAAAGAGATGCTGTACAAGTGCCTCGTTTGCAGCCTGAAAAATAAACACTCTCCGACGCGGCGGTACGATGTTTCGTTTTCCTCGATGTCGGGTAAGTATTCAGAAATTTCTTAACAGAGAAGAGTGAAAGTTGTGGATATTTAAGGTTCGCGCGGCGGAAGCAGATGAGGGAGGAGAAGCGGAACACTCCTTCTTACGTGCGCGGCCGCTTGAGCTCGCCTCAGACGGTTAACCGTTTCAAAGTCTTTATTTGTGTTTCCGGAAAACTGGAAAGAGAGCTGGCGAGAGGGAGGCGAGGGGGCAGGAGGAGCGAAGAAGAGACAGTCGAGGGCTCTTTCGAGGTAATGGTATTTGCAATCGTGTACTCGTCGTATACAGGGCCACAGAGGCGGCAACGGAAGGATTTGCGAGTAATTAGTAGAACGCAATTAGTTAATGGTCATGAGGGAAAACGACTGCTTTAGACTCCGTAATCCTTCTGCCCCCCGTATCTTCGTCTTCCCTCAGTGCCGTCTGAGTACGCACGAATACGGGAATCAGTAACAGCCCTGTGGCCTTAAGATCATTGACGGCGCCCTACGCGTACAAAGTACATGCATATGTCAGAGAGTAGATTTTCCCCGTGACTTCTTAAGGGTCAGGAAGTGCTGCGTCGTCCGATTGAAATTCTCACCCACTCTCTCGCGAGCAGTGCTAGACAGAGTAGCGGCAATGGTCGCGGTTAATTTTCGTCCTTCGCTCGCGGAGGAAAAAGTTCCGCATCGGAGGTAAACGATACGTATCCGGAAATTTCCGATTATTAATGTCCGTGCCGTTCGTAGCGGAAAATTAAAAAGCGTTCATTTGTCACGGGAGCTGATTCCGCGTAGCGCGCTCTCCTGCATTGTATATAAAAAGGGCGTCGACGATTCGAGCGGGAGCGGAAAAAGAGAGGAGATTGGCGCGTTGCGTGCCACCTTCGAGTGGCGTACCCAATTTAAGTTGGCACGGGACGTGCTCGCGCTAATGGCGCAAAATATCCGCGACAGCGGGCTCGAACCGATGTTCGGTAATACAGAGAATGAGCTCATTGCGCACGGAGTCCGCTCCAACGGCATTAAAAGGGAGCCGGGCAGGAGAGTCATTCAAAGAAGTTGAACGGCTCGACGCGCGCAGGTTGGCGAGCCTGGCATTCAATGAAAATTTCAATTTCTCCTCCGGCGAGCGCACCGGAGTCTCGAAAATCATTTACATGGGCCAAACTAGCGTGCTTATCCGCTTTACCGTGTCGTGACACATTTTTCCACGACGAAGAAAGCCACGCTGACGTATGGCACGCACGATACGTCACGACGAAATTATTAGTTTACCGCGGGGCGGTTCGTATCTAGCATCCCCCTCCCCCGACGACCCGCCCCTCTGTCGTACCCTCATCGAGCGTCGTTATAAAAGTATAAGGCGGAACGGCGCGGCGTGCGGTTCGAAATGAGAAACGGTGGAATTGCATGTTTCCACGCAACGTCGGCCTACTCGGCAGGCCAGAGTCGGGAGAATTAAACAGCGGCGTCGAACATAAGGATCCGATAAAGCCGCCGCCGCCGCCGCCGCCGCAGCGACGATACAACTTTCATAATTTATACAACGCGAACCTCGCCGACGTCATAATCCCGTAATCCGATTTAAAACACATTTACTTTTACGCGCGAGAGGCACTACGCGCTAGCCTGGATCCGACGGCATAACCGAGAGAAGCCCCAGCCCGTAAAACTCGCCTGAGAGGAAATATATTTCTTTATTTAGCACAAAGGATATACGGCGGATATTCGATGACCGCGGAATCAATATAAAATCGCGCTCGGCTAGA
Source organism: Anoplius nigerrimus (assembly GCA_914767735.1). Taxonomy (NCBI): domain Eukaryota; kingdom Metazoa; phylum Arthropoda; class Insecta; order Hymenoptera; family Pompilidae; genus Anoplius; species Anoplius nigerrimus. The sequence goes on from OU612078.1 coordinate 15,367,034, forward strand.
GGTGTAAAGGCGAAACGGCGGCTTTCGCCAAGGATATCGCGCGAGCAATTGGGTGTCCTCCAATTTCTCCGATAAACTACCCCTGCAACGGTGCCTTGGCTGTGTTGCGTTCTCGCCGGACACCGACACCGTGAGAAGCCGGGCGTGTCTGTTCGTGTCCGCGCGATTCCGTACGCCGGCCGTAAACGTTCGTCGTCCCGGCATCGCTACATACGTAACCACCGTCGGCCGTTATTATTTTCGGCGGAATTCCGGCGCAGCGCAAGAAGCGGCGGTCAGCGCAGCGTCCCTCGTCGATTTGTCAGCGGGACTCTCCAGCTAATTAAACCGGAAGCCCGGCCGCGCGAATTAAGCGGGCCAACATTCGCGGACCGAAAACGGAGATAGACTTGATCCCCCTCCCCCGCCGTCGTGACCGTCGGCGCAGTGATAAAGTTATAACTACCCCTTTCGACGGGGAGCACTGCAACAGTCGGCGCCGGCAACCGTCCTCGTTCGTAGTAAACTTTAACGCCGCGCGCTCTCATTTTATTGCGCTCGACGAATGCGCCCCCGCTCGCCGCGCCACTCTCGTATCCACCTACACGAGGATAGAAAATGGTCCCCTTTTGTCGGCGCTAATGGCGGACATGCGCGCAGCTTGATACGTCGCGACGACAAGGAGCTTGTAAATAGACTATTCTCGCGGACGGGGCGAGCTGCCGAGATTCGAAATGCGCCCGCAGGTCTCGATACACTCCTATGTACTGTATGTTCCGGCAGGTGCGACAGCGCAGTCGGAGGAGAACTTGGCACGGGCCACAAGTTAATTTGCGCGCGAATATTCTTTATACGTTGCAAAGTGGCCCGGCTGCATGTAAACGAGCCCGGGAATCCGGGGTGTAGATTGTAATCTGGGGCTGCTTCTTCGGCCGGTACGCTCGATCCAAAGTTATCGCTGCGATTCATCAGTGCCGCTGAAATATTTCCGTCGGAGATATCGAAAATTCAATCGATCTGAGTGGTAATTTCGTGGGTCCATTACTAGTGTACGGTCGCGCGTTATAGGGATTCGAAATGATGAATCGGGATCTGTTCTATGCTTATGTATTTCGGGTCCAGGTGCAGACAGTGGGGGTGCACTCGTGGTCAGATATATCCATCAGGGTAGGTGGTGTAAAACTATAATGCAACGTCATCGTCGTCCAACTGAGCGCAGCAAATTCGCCGCGGGGATGTTATACTTATTGAAACTGTTTTATGAAAATATTTTTCATTACGTGCCTAGGACATTTTGAAATATGTGAGAAAATGGTAAAAACAAGTCCTCTATGTCGGGAAAAACCGCCATATTCAAAGTATCCTTCCCGAGAATGGAGCGTTCGCAAACGTGTCTCGCCATTAATTATTGAGCATGTTTAACACCGTACATATAAAACAAATATTACAGAAAAATAGCTGGAAGCTATGTTCCATGGGAATAATCCTTCCGAACGGCATTGGAAATGTAAATATAAACGAACTCAAAGCGTTGATTACGATTAAGTATACTACAAACAAACGAACACAAAGTGCATCTCAATAAAAACGTATTTAAAAACATGTGGTGGTATACAATTTTTCTGTCACAACGTAAAAAATTCAGACGACAAACGTATCATATCTACAAATCAATACCAGGTTTATTAATTTTTATTACAGTCCTTTAATTACCCTCACATTTCATTAGCCGCTCGCAAAGAAACATTACTGCAAAGCGTTTCAAGAATTAATTTTTCCCGGATGTTCCGTCGTTTCAGTGTGTAATGAAAACCATTTAATTACTCCCGCACCATGGTAAAGGCAGAGTCGATTGTATAATGTGCAATGAGGAAAGGCACACCGTCGGAAAGCGCTGAACGACCGATAATTGAATGAGAAATCGTGTGGACGGAATTGGCACCTCGAGGACTCAGCTTAACGTCTTTCAATGTTATCCACACAATCGTGTTCGCTCTGTCGTTATTCAGTGACGTGCGGCGAATTCAATCGGTAGTGTGAGGTACGAGTTTTGTTTAGACGCGTCTCGAGAGGAGTGTCGGATGTAAAGTGACAGGACCATGCCGATTCAAGCCTTTGTTTATCATCAAGTACCTGAAGGGTGATGCATGGTGAGTGAAAATCTATGTGCCACTTCGTGCGCGTGTTTCGCAGAGCATAATATAGCAAACTAATTGGTTCAAAATATAAATTGTTAGATGCAATCCAACATTATTTTTCAAATTTCTGGGATCTAACACTTTAATAAACATAAATGTACTTTCTCGTTAATAAAATTTTTATAATGATTACAATTTTATCTTTAAATATATTTTATATGAATTAAACGTTTGGGAATTGTAACGCGTTTAATGTTAACATTTTATGTATTTTTCAAAAATACACGTTTGTAATATTTAAGCACCCTTCCGATTTCATGATATTTCTCAATGATCAAAGGTCGTGTTACCGTAGGATGGGAACTACAAATGATCAATTCATTCCTTGCCCTCGCTCAGAGAGCACTACCGGACGGTGGAAATCGTCTTAATCATCGAATTCTCCCAAATTTCCCTGAATCGAACGGTTACTTCTCAGAACCAACTCTATACCTCGCAGCCAGCGAAGGGTTCTCAGAATGTGCTTCATACTAATGATGTGATTAAGTGAAGTAGGTAAAGTAAGCGTAAGCCTTCGACTTTTCGATGAATATTCCATTAGATTCCGCTAACAATCAATTTATTAGAAAAGTTCGTAATTCCGATGGTTGCTTAATTGTGAACCCTAATCGGTTCGTGGAAGTGTTTTACACTCGACACTGTAAATGGCGCACCGTCAGGGCGGGTAACGACTTTATAAATATATTACGTCATTGGTGCCGTATTGACCGCTTCGAAGAAACATCACTAATAATCATAATCCGACATCGGTCTGTCACGCGCTAATTCGCGAAGAGTACGACCCAATATTTGGCAACAATTACGCGTTAGATATAGGTATATACATCGTCGGATATCAGTATTATTCAAATCGCACATCGAGCTGAATATTCAACCACGGTGCTCCGAATCGTCGCCCGGAGAACGCCGTCGGAATGATTCAGCGATTATCCAAATCGGATAAATTATGCGTGTTTTGCAAATTGTCTGTACCTCGACGAGCTTTGGCTTAGTCGCTTACATAATAGAAATGGCCGGCACGAAGATAAGATGTAGTAGGACAACTGCGTGGCAATCGATGGAAGGTCGTATCCACCTAAAGTCTAAGGTCGCTTCATGGAAATAAATTTGTAATTTGTTGCTATGATATTTTCAATATAATCTCATGATGCCATATCTACTTTTACCAACTTAATACTTTTAACTTTGGAAATATTATCTTTCATTCTTTAAATTAATTGAATTATGAATAAGTCACATGTGGTTTATGAAATATAGCGATGGGTTAAAGCAAACTTTGATTGAAAATGGTTTACTACATTTTTACGAAGAAATCCGTCGGTTTAACGGCAAATCGTATTCGTATCGCTTGGTTAATCCGTTAGACGTTTCGCCGGCAGGGGAACAAGGCGACGTTAGTTGACAAAGGGATTGAACGAGAAAAACGACAGATGGAAAAGAAAATCCTGGAAGAAAAGCTGTGGATTGAGATAAGAGGACGGAGGCAAGCAGATCTGAGATAAACAGATAAATACGTATAGATGGTGAAGAAGGGGAAAAGAAGTAAAGAAAGCAGGGAAACGGCAGGAAAGGAAAGGAAAGGAAGAGCGAGGAGGAGAGAGAATGGTAGAGAGACAGAGAGAGAGAGGGAGAGAGAGAGAGAGAGAGAGAGAGAGAGAGAGAGAGAGAGAGAGAGAGAGAGAGAGAGAGAGAGAGAGAGAGAGAGAGAGTCAGTCCATTAGGAAAGGTATACCCGCGTCCGGTTAAGAAATTGACGTCGACCCGTAACCTCGTTAAGGTTCGTCTGGAAACTAACTAGTCGGTCTGGTTACTGGGCAAGATAGTTACAAGGGATGGAAGTTGGAAAGGCCGTGGTTAGAATTTTTTCGGCACTGAGAATACCGTAAAATCCTCGCAACCTTCGGCTTGTTTTGTTTTTCTTCTGGCCGCGACCCACGTTCGCTCCCTTTCTTGTCCTTACCATTCTATCGCTCAACCCCCGCCGCCCACCCCTCGCTCCTCTCCTTTCTATTTTTCTCCCCTACTCCCCCTTTCGCCGTCCCTTCATGAGATCCCGAAGAACGATCCGGTTATGCGGGCGAAACATCCTAGTTTTCTAGCGGAGCCTTGAAGCCCCGAGGAAGAAGCCATCGAGATAAGTAAACGGTCGCGACCGCGTGGCGCAATTCTTTAAACGCTGCAGCTGCGGTACTGGGCGGCGGATATTTCTCATGAATGTTTCAAACGAAATTGCGGATCTAACCCCACGGCGGGGCTAAATCATTCGAACCGCCTCTCTCACACATGTAGATGGACACATCAACGCACCTACACCGACTGATCCCGCGCCAACCCCGTCCACTCCCATTTCAGCCCCGCGCCGACCTCCAACCCCATCCTCGCCGACCAGTTGGTCTGCGTTACCCATGAATACATTTCCCTCTTTCTTCCTCCGCGCTCGTTCTTCTCCTCTAACGCCCTTCCTCGCCCCCACCCTTTCCCCACCGTCTTCAGCCCTCTTCTCGCCACTCGCACCTTTCTCATTCTCAATCTATTTACTCCTCTATATCTTCTTGCGCGCCACGCCATTAGTCCCACAAATTTTTCCGCTCGCCTCCTTTCACCTCCCGTCCGTTCACTGCGCGTCTTCCACCTCCTTCGCTAGTTGAATATCCTCCACGTGACCGCTCCTTTCTTCGGGTACCTCTCCCTTTTTCCCGGTACCGTTGTTACACGCCAAAGTTTCCAACAGAGGCAGCACTCTGGCAAAGCGCACCATCGACCCGCGTAGTTACGAACTGCTAGCCACTGCCCTAAATAGGTATCTATAATGCATGGACTACCTTACTCGAGATTTTCGATCCCGGCCAGGTTTAGCTGTCGGCACGGATAAACGGGATGGAGCGCAAATGAATCCTTTAGCAGACCGTAAACATTAGATAGAAACAGAACCAGTTCTTCTATTTGCTGCATAATTCGCGCTGAACGTAAACAATGTATACGATAGCAAACGTAAATAAATCGTCGCGAGAGATACCTTTACCTCCCTCCTCGTGTCATAATTCAGAGAGTTTACTTAGGAAACTGTATATCTATTACAATGGGAAAACAGAAACAACACTGGGATCGTACAATCTGTCAGCGATTGAATCCATTGTCTTTGAAATCCGCTGCTGTTCCTTTCAATTCTCCCTTCCTCAGGACATTGCGAATACCGCGATCGTTATCTCTACCACCCTCTAGCCTTCAGCTCTAGAGTTCAGCGATGCTTCGCCAAACTCTAATTATTGTGTACGTTCAGTACACTTTCAAACTCGTTTCACCGTGAATTCATTGCTGAATCGTGGTTATTTTCGCAGAGCGTTTGTATCGTAAAGTGCGATTCGCTAAACTGGATGAAGGGAGCGGGTAGGTAAGAGATGCGATTAAGGCAACGGAGTTAGAGGAAGAATGAGAAGGAAGGAGGGTGGAGATAAACCAGAGAAACTGAGTCACATAGGCGACCGCTATCAGCTACCAGCAAAGGTTGGAAAAAAAATGTTTTAATCCCGGTATCGTTAGCTACGGGATCGGTGAGGTTGCACGTCGCTTTGGTTGACTTTGCTCGTCCAATGGGTTACCTGTTGAATCCGATTTTGCGCGCAGACCTGTATAGTGTATTTCCTAACGACGAAACGAATCGGCGTTGGTTTACATAAACCGCACGGCTGCTAAACGACACCGTCCAATCTATCCGATTTATGCCGAAACAGGCGGCGGAACAGTTGACGCATAAAATCAATTTTGCGTCTGCAATTCTGTTTCATAAATATACGTATATTACCAAAATTGGATGGTATTTATGTACATGGTGCAAATTGTTGGAGGATCCGAAGTATCGTACGATTGGCGTTGCTTGTGTGATATACTAATGTTCGGTTGATGAACCGTTACTTGCTGAATTTACAATTCGCGCATCTATGCGATTATGATAAGCGACTGGCAGACGAAATTGTGAAGGTCCTCGATTGCGCGACCATCTCAATAAAATTATAGGTCATATATCTCCAGGTCTCTGAAAATATTCCTAAAGTTGGAGCAGAAAAGGTATGAGCCAACAGCAATCTTTGCCTGTCTGAACTAATGAATTAATTTGCCTAATTAGCAAATTAATGGTGTTATAAATGTGTTCGCTACTGCTTGCCTTTTGGAATAAATTCTGTTCTATGAACGATTGACTGATGCATCAATTATACTAAAGCTTTTTCACACTGTCCTTATTTGTACTTTTTAGTTTTGCCTTCCGATCAGCGCGGTATTTCATTATCATGTGTCACCCTGCTTTCTTCTTCGCTCGGAGCACGTTAAGCTTTAATCACATGTAGTTCAGAAGTTTTCGACACTGTACGACCTCAAATAACTACGTTACACAAAGCACAAAGATAGCGCGACTCACTGCCGGGGGACAACGTCGTGAGTGAGCGCATCAGCACAGTTCACTGTTACAACATCGCATAATCAGCAATATGTCGACGTTATTACAGGGCGATGAATATTTTCCGCCCGGAAATTCAAACCAATTTTGCGTAGCGCGATACACTTGGTTATGCGCAGGTTAATTCTCCGCTAAAATCGAGCGTCACTCGTGCCGCCCGATTGCACCAGAATGCTGATATTTTTTCAGTTAAAATTTCGGCAGCGATACGACTCATTCGGTTCAACATATGCGCGTACGCATGAAAAAAATTGCTGCTTTAAACCCGAATTGCGTCGCAACTTTTGGCACACATTTTTCCACTTAATCAACGGAGCCCTTTGTTCAAACTATATTGTCAGCGCGATCTTTTCGCGGCGGGCTAATTAATTATAGCGATAAACGTTGCCCGCAGAGTGTTGTTAGCTATCCTCGTTCGATTATATATTGCTAACTTATTATACGGTCGGCGATCTGTCATTATCGAAGACAAGCGAAAATTCGCGACCAAAGAGTCTGAAACAATTTTGTTGAACGGGTGCCCCGCCCGAACGAGTTAATGGACCCCAAAATTTAGCGAACAGCGTCCATTCACTCCGACTAAGCGGGACGCACTTTTATGACGCGCCGGTGAAATTAAACGGGCATGGCTCGTTAATTAGAGAGGAGTCGATTAAATAATGCAGACTAGTGCGGCGGATGGTTAAATCCAGCCTGGTGCAAAATGAGGCCGCGCAGGGGTTGCCAGAACTGACGAAAATACGTAACGCTTTCGCACGAGGCTCGGGTTATACGTACTAAAATAGGATGGGATTTACAAAAATATTCCGCGTAAAAGCAGGATTGCATCGTATCCTTTGTCCGAAGCACAGCTCAATATGTACATGCATTTTTACATTTGTCATGTTCCAAACGGAGCGCCTTAATTCATTTATATGAAAGGTGGTGAAAGAACTCAATGTATTCAGAAGGCTAGGCAGTCGCATTAAAAGAGCACCGTAATTGCACTTCTATAAGGCATCGCTGAACATACAAAAACGTAGACCTCGTACAAAGTGTAACGATGTCACGGCACGCCATTCTTTTGTTTCTTTTAAAGCGCAATTTGCGTCGAATGTTGGAAAGAGCAAGCTACGGTCTACTGGAAATAATAGATTCCGTCGGTTAATTTGTAAACGTTTACATTAAACAAGCTCATAGCCAGCGTATGTTTCGTTGACTTGAATGAATTGATCGTGAGTTTTTAAAAAACTTTAATTAAAATCATCTACCGCGAAAATATATATGTACAAATAGTATACAATAGTATACAAATTTCAAGGCAAAAATTTAATAATAACTTTACAATATAGGATTGACAATGTTAAATTTTCTACTTATTCAACAAAAATAAAATGTTATTCCGATAAACAGGATATAAAACGAACTGAAAGCAACACGATATTTACCTCTAATAATGAATCATTTAGAAGACTAACAGAAATATCGTTTTAAAGAGAAATGCGAAATTACGCATTTTCCTACTGAATTTGGCGGAAACATCGATGTATAAACAAAGTGTATATACTATCATAAATATAATTTGTAACCGGACGAAAACAAAATATTATTACATAAACCGTTTTCATCGTAGCATTTATCAAGTTATACCGCTTCTGCTCAAAATACAATACAAGAAAAAAAAAACTAATCTACAATATTTAATAGCAATATTTCTTCTTTTCACACAAATATCCAAGTATCATCGCCATGAAGAATTGCTTAACTCTTATCAAGGCACTTAGGAAAATAGTTAATGAACAACATTCCTGATACAACTCCGAAGAAGCGGGCAAATTAATCTCCAACATCCATCTCACAACAAACTGCTTTCACCGCGTTGAGTTCCGCGAGAGATTGACCTGCCGTTCATAACGAGCCAACACCGCCAGGAAGCATCTGAACTTAGAGGTAAATATGCCGACTTTGGCGAGAAGGATCCGTACAGGGGCCGGTGGCCGGTGAGACGGGCAAAGCATGGCGTAGCACCTGGAACCGCGAAAGAAAAAGGTCGGCGACGTTTTCCGGCGGTCGCCGAACGGGAGCAGCTGTTCCCTTAACGAACGTTAAGCTAAGTAAGAGCGTTAACCCCGCTTTCTGCGAAGGAAAAACCGCGTGCGAACCGCCCGCAGCTGCGGACAGGTTGCAGGGATCTGCGCCGGGCACTTCCGGTAACTATTCCGCTAATGCTCATCCCCGGAAAAGAAGAATCTGCAGAGGCAGGAGGAACGGCCAGACGAGGAAGAATTCCATTAAAATACATTAGATTCCGGCGGAGTCGACGATTCGGCAGGAGTCTTAATGGAGTTCTCTCGGCCAGGTGACTCACATCCGACCGCCTTACCCCGAGCACTTCTCACAGAGTTTATGCGCTCACCCTATATACGTACACACGGCCCTGTATAGGCGTCTACGTACGTATATATATATGGATGGGGATATATAATATGCGCGAGCGCGTCGGGTGGGGAGCGGGGAGTCGAACCGGCCACGAACAATACAAAATTTGCTCTATTTGCCCCGAGGGAGCGTGCGCGAGTTACGCCGATTCAGAACTTGACGACCGCACGATCCTGCGCTGCGACCGGAGAATGCCGAGACAGTCGGTACGGGTAGACCATTCTACTTTCCTCCTCCCGCGATGCGCTGTTCGATAGGAACTTAGGGGGAGGTCGGACTTTACGGAATTAAACTGCGCAATGCGAGGATGACGGGCGCCGATTAAAGTATTGAGTCGACTTTGAGATGTCGGACCATCGGTCGACTCGCTCCACTTATTCCGAGCGGTATTAATTTTCTGATAGCATTTATCGCCGGGAGATTAGCGGTACTAAAGGCTTAATGGCATTCTCAGTCGCTGACAGTCTCTTAACTCTCCGGCTATCCGCACCGGCGTTCCGCGGAAAATATAACGTAAACGCTCTCAGATACACGAAAACGCCACGTTTTTTCGATCATCGCAAACTTGGAATCGCAGAGTGATCGTGATGAAAGTACGTCTTACAATTCTGATAATGAAAATAACAGGCCAGGAAAAATGTTGATTACCGATCCAAGATTGAGTACCTATCACTTATCATCCTGTGAAATATGTCACAGTCATGATTAATGCCCAAATTAGAGTGTATTAGACATTACCATAGAAATGAAACTGGATCCATCGGCCGTTATTAACATTCACATTTCAAATCAGTCATCAAGAAAATAATATAACACGGCAATAATGACATTCTACGATCCATCATCCATAATAAGCGCATAATAATTTGATGAAATTCCGCAACGCGCATTGAATTAGCGCGATTACCATTATGACAAAAATCGTGTTAGCGGCGGGGCGAGAGAAAAGTAAGCGAGGCGACTGCGGCCGGATGAAAATGAAGTTTCCGGCGAACTCGACTCGAGCGACTTTGCCCGAAACGCACTATCGCCCCTTCCGGGTCGTTTATAGATGCAGCGCGGAGCGAGCTGGCGCAAGAACCCCGCCGGTCCGAACCCTACGTACGCGTTAGGTAATTCAAACTCGCTCAATTTGCTTTGAGTGAGACCCGGAGTCGCTTCACACCGACTGAATTCTCGACGATCGCACGCCTACGCTTGCGCCCGATGGCCTTCCGAGTGAACAATGGCGCATTGTGCCGTTTCCGTAACTCGGCCGCGAGGTAAAGAAGATCGCCGTTACAAAATGTAAGATGTATGAGCCGGTGGCAAATCTCCGCCCGGGAGAAAGGGGCACCGCTCGTTGCCTCCTTTAAAGAGTATAAATCTCGGCGCAAAAAGCGGCGGCCGCTTGAAAACCGTATTGTTGCCTGATTGCGCAGCTCGTGTGATTGCACAGTCGAAACGCTCGTCCTTTGTTTGGAATTGACCGTTTGAGGAGAGTGGAAGGTACCCAGGGGTGGGTGGGGGGTGGGGGGGGGGGGCGCAACTATTACCGGGGCGTAATTTTAAATGTGGCCGCGATTTTCTCATGCGCAAGTATTCGTCGTATCTGCTGCTACTGCTGCGGCGACGGCGACGGTACAGTCCGGGACAAAAGTCGGGCGAGCGAATGACTGCGACAGAATTACGGAAGCGTCGTGCGCTGTTTGCGCACGGCATTGTCGAGAAGTTCGCGAAGAAGCTCGAGGAGGAACATAAAAGAATCTGTGGTGGGACGCGATCGAATCTTTAGCGGTGTAGAGACATGAGATTGTTACCGGAATCAGCGAGATTAAATCAGCTCGATGATTATATTCCCGCGAACGTGACTCTTGTCGGAGCGTTGATCGTACTCGCTGTATTCCATGCACTGCACAGATATAGTGACCAGGTAGGGATGTATGGATATGTGCAGTTATATCTATATATTAGTGATGTGTGTATGTGTGTGTATACACATAAGTTCAGATACATGCAGACGTATATCTGGAATCCGCGTGGGTGCAGCAACGGTCACGACCTACTACAACCTTCCGACGTGGTCCTACGACCATGTTAAACAACTCGTGCTCAATTTGCACGCGCAACCCCAGGAGTTTACACTAGGTGAACCCTTGACGATAATGCGCTTCCACGGGTGTTAGCTTCGAGGGTGCACGAACGGACACTGGGCGAAGCCGACTACGGGCTTTTTTCCCACAATGCACACGGGGATCAGATCGATAATGTGAGGAACTGGAGGTGTTCTCAGTCGAGAGTGTAAAGTATCCGTTAATACGAAAAAACGGATTGAACTTTCACGGAATTATCGGGACATGCAAAGTAGGTTTGCACAGACGTTCCAGTTAATCACGGTGTCAATATGGTGCCGCTGTTATTTCGGAATTACGCTTCAGATTAGATAGTTTCGCATCGAAAATATTGTTCGCCAAGGCGTCTGCATAGCGGGCGATTCTCTTCTGACAGTTCAAACTTCGCCCCTTTGATCTTCGAAAGTTTGATGTACTCCCACAACGGAGTTCTTGTGTATAATGATCACGATGTTCACTTTCGTATGTATCTTATGCGGTACATTTTCGAAAGTCGTGCTTATTAGCGCAGCGAATTGCTGAAGTTTTCATCGAGTGCTGAAACTTCAGTGACGACGGATTTCACATTTTTTTACTTAGATAAGAAAAATGGCTATATTACAGGTCCGCAAGAGTCGTATATTACATGAACCTGTTTTATGGATAATAACTAAGAATCTATCAGAACTATACCGCATCTTATAAAACAATAAGCATTTTCTACACTCAATCTCTACAATGAAGATTAGTGAGACTTAAAATAATTTAGTAATAAATTTTTATTTAAATTGCATCGCCGTATACGCTTCATCATCGAGCGCACATTACGCGTGCATTGTACACGTCGATTAACTGTCGATTTTTGGCAAGGCAGTACAGTGAAAGCCATAACTTACTCGCAGACGACACGGTCAGGTATCCCGAACCGCGCGCTGCCGTTCCTTTTATTCCTATTCAAAGAAAGTCAAAGTTCCGCAAACGGTAATTCAGCCATTGTGCAGCGACGGGAGCTGCAGCAGCATAGAAGGTTTCCTCGAAGATCGGGGCAGATTAAATCGACGCGCCAATCGTGTTTGCGTGAACGTGACTGCGGATCATCAGTTAACCTTCCTCCGGCCAAAGTCCCGTCGTTCGGTCGATACCCCTCTAAATAAATAGCGAGGTTTGGGTCACGGCCATTAAACGAATTAGCTGCGTTTGATTTTATTGGCTCGACCCTCCGCCACCCTGGCCCACCGCCCATTGCCATTTTCTATCCCGACCTTCTCTCTGCCGGCCGTAGCCCCCCGATTTTCTCGTCTGGCTCACAATTCCTCTCCTTTCCACTTATTCATCCGCCGTTTCTTTTTCCCACCCGCAGTCGATACCCGTCTCAATGAATCTGTGTACCTACGGAATGAAAATTTCGCACGCTCGCAGAGCTCGCCGAATCAATGGTTTCCTTCCCGTTGGACAGGCTAATTGGACGGATAACGCGAACTCAATTGAAATCAGATAAGTCCCATCGTTCGGCCTTTAATCGTACGCGCCGACGATATCGCTCCGAGTTTTACGGTAGGTCAGTTAATAATTTTAGGCCTGATTTTTAGTGTCGGTGGACGATCGTTTCAGCGCATGCGAATAGTATTACGCGGTCGCAATTAAAGGGGGAAATGATACATTTGCCACTGATCAGACAGGGGACATTAAATCATCGAGAACGGCTAAACGAGCATACAGGCTCTGTTGACACAAGTCTTTAAAGCGCGGCATAAACGGATTACAAAGGTTTTCAATCGATCGAAGTGCCAGCTTTATCTGCCCGCTGCTCTCCGTCTCTCTCAATCCTTTTCTCTTCCTGTCTTCAATCGTCCAGACCGACCTCCTTCCACCACCCTTCTCTTCTTCTCAATGATGCGCATCACCGACCGACCGTTAACGCAATTTACGAAATCACAGGCGGCACCTATCCTTCTCTCGGGCCAAATCACAGTGGCATGTCCATTCTCTGCCACCAGCAGCTTTTGTTGCCTCCAGGCCACTAGATCGAACGATACCGACTTTCATTTTTCAGCGACTCGGAAACGAGTACAATTCTTGTTATTCATTCCGCCGGCAATTTATAGTTTTTGAAAATACATGTTTTAATATACAAAAGTGATAAAATTCTACTTCCCGAAGTTAACTTCGTTTTTTTCTTTATTCAGAACGGTATACTAAGGCTCAATATTGTCACGTTTCCGCGCCAACTTCAAATTAGTTATACATCAGCACATACTGCGATAAAAACTGATGAAATAAGTCACTTCGGGCAAGCGCACTCCAAAGCGAACACGTCACTTCGCCGTTATAGGTATCTGACGTCATTCTTTGAATTTCACCGACTGCAGAGTCCCCGACACTTCTCGTGTCGCCATCCATGCTAACTTTATCGCCTCTTTGATTCTTCGAGTCTGTAACTATGTTCGAAGTACGTCGCCGCCGAAGCGACGCAGGGTGTAGAACTTTCATCGAGAATGGATATCAGCAGCAACTTTTTATTCCCCGTTGTTCCCCTGCCCTTTCCATGGCTCCTCTGTCATTCCATCCCCCCAGCCAACCCCCCCAACTCCCGCACACTCACCATCCGAGTGCGTTCCGTTCTCTTACTCTCTCCGTTCTGTTATTCAAACGACCCTATATACCATTTCCTCTGAGCGTCAACTCCACAGCCCCGTGCTTAAGCTTTACGAGGAGGCAATGGAGTATCTCCATAAAACGGGAAGGTAATTGCCCAATCGGCTCGGCAATTCTTAGTTATGCCCGTCCTTACGTGCGTCGTAACGGCTGCGTGTAACGCGCCTGTGCGGAACATCCGAGCGCGGCTGTAGTAACAAACCGGTGACATAAATGGATGATTGAACTTCTGCCCGACCGTGACAGTCCGGCGGTCTCGTTGCAGTAGTTTACACTACATCACGACTATCGTAAAAATAAATGTCCGTCATCGCTCACGGCCGCGCGGCGTTCAACTTTCACGAGGACAATTTTTTTTATGGAAACTACCAAGCTGTTATTAATATACGCCGTACGTTAGCCCCGGGAGCCTTATTTCCGTCGGCATGCCCGCTGTTTGGACAGGGAATTGAAGACGGTCATGGGAAAGTTCCTGTCGCGACGGTGTAAAGACCGAAGACAATTGCGGATAATGCTGGAGATTATAAGGAACGGAGGCTGTTCGCGTGCAGGCAGAAGCGTCCGAGTGCGCGTCCGAGTGCGCGGCCGTCGGTAAGGCACAGGGGACCGGTGCAAAACGCGGTACAACCGACGGCAAATTGGTCCCAATTCCGGTCGTACCGGACCAGCCGGAAAGTCAATTTAGGAATTATCACGAATCCGAAGTTGGGAACAGCGGCTAACGACGTTGGAAAGCTTTTGCCCGCCTCCGCGTCGCGAAGTTCGCAATTGTCGAGGCCGGCCATGGCGGTCGAGTTTCGGCGAGATGCTCGCGGATCGGGGGGGGGGAAAAAAGCGAAGAATCGACACCCCCCCCCCCCCCCGACAAAAGTGGCGTCCCCCGAACTATGAAGGAACGCCCCGCGGGGCAAAAAGGAGCTGTATGGTCGGGCGCGGTTTCGAGGAAAGTCCAAGGATTGGGTTTAACAGTGGCATCTTTTATTCATCGCGGCGGCCAGCTGTGTGGCTTGACGACTGCGTGAGCTGAGTTTATATACACCCTAGTTAAAGTTCTAACAGCCTGCGGTCTAGGAATCGATCTGTTGGATCTTCTTGTGCCACCCCTCGTTGCCGGCTTCGTTGTCGGCTTCGTTGTCGGCTTCGTTGTCGGCTTCGTTGTCGGCCTCGTTGCCGGCCGCGGCGGCCACGTGCGCAAGAAGAAAGCTACCCTCTGTTAAGGGGCAGCGTAGCGATCCGTGAGGACAGAGGGTGGAACTGACCTGGCTGATGGCCGGCCGAGCGTACTACATGGGGACTACCGACGCAATCATAGTAATACTTGACTAGCAGATCGTAACTTTCCGCTTGTCGGGAATACTAATCGCCGCAGGAGCTCCAGCGAAAATCTCTTGATCCTGACAGTGCGGAGGCAATTTTTGGCTTCGCGCCGTCGGAATGGGCCAGGTTTACATTGCACTGCGCTTATTTCAATATTGAAACGTTTCGACGTTTTACACTGTGGATATTTCATCGTATTTTTTCGGTAAAATAAAAGTGAGTGACGTATGCAGGTCGTGAATGTCAGCGATATTGTCAGTTTATCCGCAATTGGGCGTAAGTTAGACACGATGTCGGTTGAAAATTTCTGTTGAGTGCACGTTAAAGAGAACTCATGTCTTCTTTCGGATCGATTTGTTATTATCTCATCGCAGATCAAAATACGATGTAAAGAATGCCTTGTTTCAATAAACTGCATCTATTCCCTCATCGAATAGCACATGTACCACATCTTCCGTCGACGTTTATCTAAACATTTGGTTGGAATCAGCAATAATTTCGACGTATTTCACTGAAACAGCGAAGCGATAATATTTTTCCTTTGTCGCATACAAAATATCGTGCGTCCCAGATTCCTGCATCGTTTTGACGTACAGTATGCAATAGGGGATCGATCGCGAGCCGTCGCACAATCGGAAGGAATTGTGTTCCGATCATCGTTTCTCTCGATTTTCGAGGATAACTATCAATCGTGAGCTTACAGAGCCGCATTTGGCGGAACGGAACGTTAAGTTAACTGGGACATCAAATGGCCTTATCCTGAATATTACAAGACCACGGTGAAAAGACGACCGATACCCAATCGGTCTGTAAAATATTGAAAAGATGGCTGGGAGGCCCGTTGAACAGATATATCGGTCGGACTTTCCAAACCCATTCCTCTAACGGCGTTCCTAAGCGAAAATTAATGGTACTAATCATCGCTGCGAATCCTTCTTTCAGCACTCCTGTCGGCGAGAATTACGCTCATAATTGGACCGAGAATGGCGAATTGAGTGCTTCGCCCGAAAAATCATGAAATTAATCATCGAATCTCCATATTTTACTTGTTTCATCTATTCCGATCATAATTGCTCGAGCATTAATCAAGTTTAAACAGCATATTCCCGGAAATTCGTTCGATATCGGGGGCGAACGAGAGAATCGGGGAAGGCGGTGCCATTATTTAAAAGAGAAACGGTCAGTCACGCGAAAACAGGAAATTCCCGTCGATACAAATGGAACGCCATGAGCGAAGAGCGCCGATTTATCTTATCGGCGCCAATCAATCCGTCGAACAAAAAAGTGTACTATCGTCAACTCGCTGCGCCCCGCGATAGCTGCCGCCCGAGCGAATCGCATCTTAATAAATGCAGATCGATGTTTCCTTCTAATGGAACGAGGAAGGAGGCCGGAGTCGAATATAAGTAACCGGTTAAGTCGCGCCACGCCTTAATAGATCTTGACAGCAACATGGAAACGAGGGGTGAGCTTAATTGCGACGAAGAGAAGAAAAAAGAATGAAACGGAAAGGAAACAGTACCACGCCTTCCCTTCCCGTCGGCCCTCCGTCGGCAAGGTGAGCGAAAGAAAGGGCTGCGCGAGCAAAATACAGCCCGCTATCGGCGAGGCCCACTTTCGCACCGACATTGCAGGCCTATCGATCAAGGTAATCCGCGCGAGCGACGTCAGCGCGCAATTTCGGGCGCGTAATACAAATTTGTCTAATTACGGATGAGATATATTACGATGATCACCGCGTAGTTTACACAGTCCCGGCGCGGCCCCGCAGTCAAATTCATTGGATGCTCATTGAAACGCGAAGTTTACTCGGCGGGACCTGGAGAAATTGCGTGCGTTGCCGCAGTTAGAGTTGCGCAACGAGTGGCGCGGGCGCGCGCGCGCGCGCGTGAGCGCTTGCGGCCTAACATAAATATCCTAAGATAAATGGCCGCCGGCTGACGACGTGGCTGAATGAAGCGGTGGAGATAGTTTTCGGAGGAGGGGTTGGGGAGGGAGGGAAGGAAGGAAGGAAGGAAGGAAGGAAAGAACAGCGAGGCAGGCGTAGAGAAAGAAAAAAGAAAAGGCCGCTCGTTCACAGTTGACGTTGTCGGGCGACTCCGTTTTCTCCTTCGAAGGGTAGCCTCGCGTACGTTGCACGATGGTTCACGGGCGGTGTGTCATGTGGGCGAGGGTGCACGAGGGTTGGTTGCCAGAGTCACGCGATTCACGTCACCGTACCGCTTTGAGCCACCCTCCACGAGGTATTTCGCATTTGCATCACAGCAGGGCACCCCTACCACCGTTCGCCCACGCACCTCCTGCCAACCACCTCTTCCTCACTCTCCACCGTATGAGCATTCGTGCACTTATAACGCTTTACTGAACGACGATGAACGCAACAGGAAGAAGGAGAGAGCGGGGGAGAGAGTGAAACAGCGAGAGAGAGAGAGATAGAGAGAGAGAGAGAGAGAGAGAGATATTGCGAGAGAGGGGAGGGGGGAGAAGTGAAAGGCGAGAGAAATGTGGGTGCTGAAGGAGCAGGAGGGTATACGTGTTCGACTGTGTCTACGTGTGAGGGTGAAAAGAGCGAGAGAGGGCCACAGGTTAGGTAGGGCTGATTACGGCCACTGCAATTTCCAACTCACCCCGACACTCGAACTGAGACCTCTCGCCTTGAATTTCCACCGAGATTGGTCCGGGCCCGCATACACACAGCTGGTAATCCGCAGGTCTCTGCTCGGGAAAGAATGAGATGGGTGATAAGTGTGAGGGTATGTGTGTCTGTTCTGTCTCTATGTGTGAGCGTGCGGGTGTGAAAGGGACCCCGTGTTTGTGCCGGGAGACAGAGGAGGGCGGCCGCGAGAAGGACGGGGACGGAGAATTGAGAAATAGAAGGATGCAGATAAAGCGGAGGAGGAGCACTTTATCTTACTGCAGATTTACTGTAAACACTGTTAAACGAGGCTATTGGCCGGGACAGGTCGGATTTGACCGCCGCAATAAATGTGGCGCGGAATTATCGTCCGCCCTCCCGCCGATGAAATGATAAACGTCGGTCGGGAGGCGTGAAGCGGTCGTCGCGTAAAAATAAAGGCGGTCCTTACGTCAACGTTCTGTCGCTCTGTCGCCATGGCGCCGATATAACGGCAGACGGCACTTCGCTATCTTCCTGGGAGTAATATGTACCCGCATCCCAACATACTCGCCGCTCCACTTTTCTATTTCCGTCCGAATTTCGTTAATGCGCCAATTCTAAAGGGACAGTTAAATGCGCTCCCGATCCGGGCCATTCGAATGCGATTTCGTAATCGATATCATTATGATCTTAAATTAATAAGCCTCGAGCAATAATCGTTATATCGCGCTGGAAGCGGATTTGTAATTGAATCGGATAAAAACTGATTATAATCGCGCTCTAATCCAATTGAACATCTTGTTTTATTCGTCCGCTCGCAGCTGGCTGCTCTAGAGGAGCCAGAGAAAAAGAGAGATAAAGAGGGAGAGAGAGAAAAAGCACGATCAGTACGACCTGACTCCGTCGACTAAATAATTACATTTCTCTCATAGGTAGGAAGAATGAAAGATGGGGCGTGATTTTCGGGATGCCAAACAAATAGGTATATTGTCGGGTGCGCTTCGGCGCCGTCGAGGCCGAAACACTTTTTTTCATAATTGAAAAACGGCGGACAGACGAAAGGGCGGAGAACGGCGACGAACATTAAAACCCCATCCTGTATTTATTCGTATAGTGCACTCAGCACATATACGTTTCATATTATTCTGTTGGGTAATGTTACATTACCCTCGACCTCTCGCTTTTTCGCATTTCATTCCAAGTCTGAACGTGCATGGACTTTTACTGAAATTGCGCACCGGTTCCCATTTAAATCAAATCTGTGGCAAACTGAGCGCAGTTCACTGAAAATTGAGTAATGTGCGGCGTCAGACCTCCGCCGAATGGCTACCGTCGAACTTTTATTTATTCTGTTTTCTCCGCTACACCCTTCCCTGTCTCACCCCAATTCTTTCAACAGCCACCGTTGCCAGACTCCTAGATCCTTTTTGCTTCCAGTTGTTTAAACATTATGACGTTTACCGCGTCGCCCCCGATATACGCGAAGTCCACGGTGTACGTTAGTGACGCTTCGATTGCGAGGCTTGCGCCTCTCTCAGCCCGCTTTTTTTCCCGTCCTCTCTTCACCCCTTCACCACCCCTCCACCGCACGCCACCCCCTCTCCGCATTGCCATGCCCGAAAATTCTGTCGCAGCCGCTGTACGCTGCGTGCGGCGTCGACGCTGCGGAGCTGAAAATAAAATTCGTCCATATTCATTCAATGGAAGGCAGGATCTTTTCAACTAGGAGCCGACTTAAATGGAGTTTATTATCGCGATGCCCATTCGAGCGGGTCGCTGGTCAATTCGATGGCTTTCGCACGTACGGCGCTTCCGGGCGGAGTACATTTGCACTCTTTGAAAAATATCGCGGATATCATCGTCCCACAACCACCCTCCCCACTCTCTTCCCCTCCTCCTACCCGCTCTCCTACCTGCTCCCTTGCGACACCGTCTCTTTCGCAGAACTTCGAATCAGCCGTTACAATTCGCACGATTCTTCGCTGCGCGAACAAACCGTGTATTTTTCGTATATATTCAGCCTCTCCTCTCCTCTCCTCTCTTGCTCTCTCGCTGCCTACCTCCCTTCTCTCCCCTTCGTTTTCTCTCTACTTTTCGATGTGCTGCTGCTCAGTCGGTTGACGTGAACGCCGCATTCAACACCCACAGCCCGGTATGCACGTATATGATGGTTTCCATACATCTCTTTGAATCGCTGCGCAAACATGGAGCGTGCCCCGTGTAAACGGGGCACGGATTTGCCAATAGGCGATATAAGCGAGCACAGTTTCTTTTGTACCGCAGCTCGGGCGAGTCCCAATATTGCGTCGCGGTTACACCGGCTGTCTTTTACACTGAATTCAGGCATCAAGCGTTAAGACGACCGAAATATTACCGCGACTGCGGGAAAATACTGTTAGCCTCGTACCAGCCGATTCGTGCGGAGGCGAATAAATATTTGTGTCACAGCCATTTCATATAGGTAATACTTACCGTTTTCGTTGTCGAATTATGAAACTGATTTAGGATCTGACTACATCATGAAAGATGATACGCGCGAAGAAGAGCAACTGTTATTACGGTTCGTAACAGAATTTTGAACCATTCATCGGTTTAATCGCTCCTCATCAAACTACTGATATTTCATCCATTTCCGATAATACTCAATTGAAAAAAATATTCGTCGTAAAATAGTTACAGAGGCGATACAGACTAGACGATAACGATTTTGTGTAACAATGGCAAACATTGTAAAATCTCCAACACCATTATGTAGAGAGCCAGTGTCAAAGACACAGAGTGTTACTGCATCGATGATACAATACATATTATTCATTCACGCCCACATACGACCACGTTATTGGTCCATGTGCACCCTGTTCTCCCAAGCTTCTCCTCGCAGAAACTGTATCCCGTGTCACAAGAGTGGATTATAATCGAACGTCGGTATATCCGCGCCGTTCTCCATTCTCAACACCGCTCTCGCACAATCGGGCGCGCGCGCGCGCGCGCGCTCACGCGAACGGAACACACAGGAGCCTGCTTCAGAATTCGTAGGCCAGGTTGTCCGGACACCGACACATAATACATATTTATAAAGCGTGCACACGGTTAAGTTTAAACAGAGGCGGGAATCCCTGTGTTCTTTGATACTCGCATGTATCATGCTTTGTAGCGGTATTCGTGCGCATATAAAACGCGCGCGCCTGTGGCTTCTAAGCGCCAGCGGGCAGTGTCCAATCAGCAGCGAGAAAGATATATAATATTTTACACGCTTTGGGCATTTTTGCGGCGCCTGTCCCCCGTTCCTTCCCTTACCTCGGCGATGCTCCGCTCCCTACACTTTTTTTTGCTCATAAAACGTCCTACAACGAAGTCACGTTCGTGCTCTAACGAACTGTCCGTATTCCGGAGTGCATGAACCGCATTATCTGTGTGCGCGGAGGAACACGAGCGAGAGTTCACGGAGGCTCGCGCGCGCGCGCGCACGCGCTCTCCCGCGCACAGCTGGGATGGTCGATGTGTGCTTCCCGCTGCTCACGGTTATTTCTCTTTCTCGAACCAGATGTGTAACTCAGCGTCCGCGCTCGTGAGTGAGCGCGACCAACGACACATACCTGTACACCATTAACGCAATCTATGGGGATTACCGCCCCACGGCAGCACGTGGGACGCCTGGAAATGCGTGTAGCTGAGTCGACTAGCTTTATGCCGAGCGAGGGAGACAGAGCGGAAGCGAGCGCAGGAAGGCCAGAGGGAGAGAGTGAAATGGAATAGCAGACGACCGGGGACAGATATTCCGCTCTAACGAAAGTCAATTCCGCATTTCGAGCACATCTTATCTACGCCGATAACTCGCGAACCGCAATTATTATTACCGATCACCCCTCGAGATTGCTCGACCTCGCGATATGGGCGGAAAAGTAGGACGATAATGCCGGGGTGAAATATAAAGCGCGCAAAGAGGATTCCGCTGGAACGCGAGAGGGAGGAGAGGAAATAGGAGGGTGGGCGAAGAGACACAAGGAAGGCAGGAAGAGACGGAATCGAAGGTAGAGTCTCGATGCTCGACTTCTCGTCCCGGACGTAAAGGTGTCGCTACGGTTATAACGACCTCGGGAGGAACCCACGAAGAATGTTTTGGCCCACTCAGGTCCTTGTTATCTCTGTCTCCCGACCCATCGGCCAGGACGAGGACGCTTCTTCGTGGCAGCCATTGCTGCTCGCACCTCGTCCCGCCATCGCGCTCTCTTCCTCCAGACGATTGTGCTCCGCAGGAGGAAGGTCTGAGAGAGGGAAAAGGTAAAAAGGAACGTGATCAAGGAGGGAAGGAGCCGAGGGATGCTGGACGAAAGGGATGACTCGAGGAGGGGTATATGGTGGGAAAGAGCCCCCAATGGAGGAGAGCCGGATGGGTCAGGCCGTCGAGGAGGTGGGTAAGGACAAACGACGCCCGCGATAAGCTATCTCGTCGGAGTATTTTATCGTCCGAGTGGAGGCGGTTAATGAGGGTCCACCTGATAGATGATCGCTCCCGATCGCCATGGTCCAGTCACTTTCCACTCTGACCCGTCGAAAGTCATCGGGCTTAAGTCGGGCGCTTTATATAATGAGACGATCAAAGGAACTCGGGCGGGCGCGCGTTAGAGAGAGTCTGGCGATAAGTAAATGAGGTGATATCGTCCGGTTTCGGTGCTGCGTGACATTATCCTGTTAGCTCAGGATAAACGATTCGACAATTTAGACGATCTCTACCGTCATCATGGCTCTATTAAACGCTATTCACACTACTGACGCTCTCCGCTTTTGTCAGATATTCGCTTCATCGATGAGATTAAATAAGCTGGTTAAGAACTCCATTGCACGTCCGGCTCGTGCGACGATAGATAAATAATAGGAATACACGTGGTACGTGGCGTCGCGGTGGAATTTCATTTAACGCCTATTACGAGCAGGAAACGTAATTCGATTATTGCAGGATGGAGGTAATCGAACTGCGACGATGATTTTCGGATGTGGGTTAAATATCGTGTTGCGCGTTTAACAGATTTACGTTATCCGATTTCGAGCGGTGCCAAGGCCTGTACATAAGGCGAGAATGAAAAATCCTTTAAAGCTTCCGGCGGTGCGCGGACTAATTTTACGCGTCATGCTTGAAACATGGCACCGCGGTGGTTACATTATTAATTCCTGTGCGGCATTACATGCAACACGCACCAACGTGCAGTGTGGTTGCAGCTGGGTTCGGGTTGCAACTTGCCCCGCCGGATTGTATTCCGGCGCAGCGTAAAAGCTGTGTTTGTGATTTAGGTTAGCGGTATCGAATACAGTAATTATTAAATATCCTACGCGCCCTGCCCCACGAATTTTACCGCGCGACAAGCAGTTAACAATGGAGGGGAGGGGGGGGCTAAAATGCGAGGGAATAATGCTCTGCGCCTCATTCGATATTAATAACTTATTTGTAACGTTTCAGTTCGAGCTCCACTGCTGTAATGCAAATGAGTAATCACCTACCTGATTAAAGTTGAACGTGCCGGCCTCGGTGAGCCGGAGTTTTGCCGGTTCTTTATGAGATTCCGACACTTTTGCGCGATACGTGCACGGATTACGCATTACAGCATTACAAGTTCGTAAGGTATTTGCGCCGTTCGGGGCATTATTATTACTGGCCGAAGTAATTTAAGATGAACATCCGCACAGCGCGATAATGACCCAAGCCAGTTCATTATTAGTATTGTATTGCCGCAATTGTACCTTAGCAGGAATCCATCCAGCATTTGAAATTGGTCAGATTCGAAAGAGTTGGAGAATGTAGAGATTCGCGGAAATCAAAACGGTGCACCAATCGTGGCGCGGTATGAACGTAATAATTAAGCTGCGCTGAAAAGTGGTGACTACGTACTGTTCCCGCGAACAAGATTTGCGCCGGTCCATAAATGATGCAAAGTGAAACGAGCACCGTAGTTAAATCAAGCTGCTCGAGAATGTATGGTTTTTTAAATACAGTTATTTCTTTCAAAAATTCAGCTACAGTGACATGCCATGGTAACCCGAGTAAAATAACGAATTTCTTACATAATACGTTTCCAGGATCTATTGTAGTAGAATCATAGAGATATAGCAGTTGACGATCGACATAAAACTGATTGTAAAAATTATACTCTCCTATTGTTAATGTTGAGTACTAAAATGATGTGGCGCTTCGCAGTACGCAGTCAAAGAATGAAGGACACAAAAGGAAGTTCTAAACTGATACAGATCCATCGGAAAATATAAGCGGAGGCGGCGCAATTTCTCGTATCTCTCCTGTCCCGTCTGACCATGCGACGACTTTACTACTGCCATCCGCCCGGCTTACAGAGATACTCGGCTGCCGAGTGCAGTTAGCGCGAAAATTTCAATCCACTTCCGCTTATTTCGTTACAATTACCATAATTATCGCGTTTAGCAGAGCGTAAAGTATCTAGTATTACCGATTTCAAAAGCGAAGTTGGATAGCTTTTCGCGAAACTTCAGTCTTTCATCGTCTATGAGAAATTTCCTAAAGAACGGAGCAGCGAGCGAGCTATCGAGATGCAGTCGAGCCCGAGGGAAGTACTCGTAAACTCTTCCTTATGTATCTATGTGAGCACGGGGGCGTACGAAGTGCCAGGCAGGCACCGTGAAGGGGAGAGTGGGGGAGGTGGAGGGGGTGAAGGGTGGGTAGATCCGACACGGCGGAAGGGAGTGAGACAGAACGCAATATATCCTCATTACTGGACCCACGATTCACGTAGGTGGCGGTACCATTTGGGGGTTCAGATGGAATCCGATCTCCGAAAGGACCTTCTTAAGGGTTTGCTCGCCGTGGCTCCCAGTAAATCTTGCCCACTCGCACGCCACGTAACCGTGGCCGGCCTTCCGAAGTGCATGATCATCGAAATGCGCCCGTGACGAGGATATCGGTGGGCTGCAGGTAATGATATACGATGCTGGTTAGCGAACGGAATTTCGCGAATTATTTCCGAACTTGGAGGCCGCCGTGGCTGTCAGTTGTCCGTAATCATTTTCCGCGAATCGATACTGACGCTCAATTGTTCGACGTGAGAGTGCCGTGAGCATGCGGGTTTGCCGGCGAATACACGTTTCGGCCATTGTCGTCGCCGAAGGCTTTGGGGGGAGGGGGTCAGAGCGAAGAAATGGGGTGACGTAGAAATTACGGCTGCGGAATGGATAGCCGGTATTCGTTCCGCGAGCGAGAATTTAATCGAGACACCTGTCGCGCGAGATTCGGATGTTATTGTTTTCGAGCCCTTGAAGCTTCCATTCGACTTAGCAGACAAATGACCCGGAATTTGCGGCAACATAAATCATACCCGCCGACGCTTCGACGTGACATGTATATTCATTCGTGATTCCACCATTTGCCACCGGGGAAACTGATTACCGAACATTATGCTCGCGATTCGCGGTATTATTTGTGCGCGGCCTAGGGCCGTGCCACGATTTAAAGGCAAAATTGATTTACACTACGCACGCCCATTGATCCACTGTAATTACGATAATGGAGAGAAACGGTGACGAGTAAAAATATCTTTCGTCAAAAATTCGATATGAACGACGTCTGCCATCGGGCCCGATTGCGTTGTTAAATCGACAAGAATCGGCAAGGGTCGGGTAGAATCGCAACGTTCGCAGAGAATCGCTCGCTCCGCCCGGGCAGCTTTAAATTCCACGAAATTCAAAATCCAACGACGCCGCAAAGCGCCACTTCTTCCCGGAACGGCCTGGGCGGGGAGCGAATTCCGCATAAATAATCCAGCATTCGGCGGGGTATAAATCATGTAAATGAACCGTTTGACGTGATAAATATTGGAGCCCTCTGTAATCCGCTCGTTTCCCGCGAGACGATTGATTACAAGCAGATAAATCCAGACCGCACATTAAGGTGGGTACAACGACGAGCCCGACGCAAACATCGGCATCCTCGCCAATGGAAGCCGCCGACGATGATGGTGGTGGTGGTAGTGCTGGCGGTGCTGTCGGTGGTGCTGCCGGTAGCTGCTCTGCGACTTCGACGTCGGTGGCGGACTTTAGCCGAGTAATAAAACGACGGGTTCCTGGACAGGGTGGGTAGAACGGTGGCAGTCGCTTTTTCAAACTTCCCCGCACATCTATCTGGAGCTGAAAACTTGCCGCGCGAACGACGCTAGCGCGACGACTCGCTCTTCTTTCTCCCGCCACTTCTTCATCCCTCGCTCTCGCCTTCAGGTACGCCCATCTCGGCGTACTCTTCTCCGCTTGCCTCCGCTCGCCTCCGCTTGCCTCTCCGCGTATCCCGTCGTCGCGCACATCGGCCGCCAGTTTCGCCCGTATCTTCGTCCATCTAGCTTCCCCGTCTCTTCGCATCAAGACTGACGACCGCGAGCGAAGCCGCGCGACACGAAAAATGTCGCCTCTCAGTGCGCGACACGTCCTGCTAACAAAAGTGGCTGAAACGCGGAGACGCGCGGGATCGAGCTCGATGTCCGGCGAAAGGATGGGACTTTAACGTCGATCTGTTCGACGATTAAATGGGACATATTAATGTCTGACAGACTCCATTCGGAGCGAGATACATTGAATTCGCTGAACGGGGCTGGCCTTGAGTCTTCTTGCCCCAGCGTGCGTCGGATGAGCGTTCTTATGAACGTCGCCGGCTATATCCTTCGCGAGCAATGACAGAGCGACATTGCCCGACAAAATTGCACCTCGTCCCGGCACATAATATCCGTCGTAACGCTCGCGCAAAGGTGACAAACACATTTAGAACGTCGGATAAATACCCGTAGGAAGGAGCGAGTTGCGAGACTGCCGTCCGCTGGACTGGCCGTATTTACCCTTAGACTTTTTCGCGTGTGAGGCCGCGATTTCCGATAGGGATGATAAATCGGCCCCTTTAACGCCATCGCGTTTACAAGCCTCTGGCGCGTATCAATAATAGCCTTTATTCGCAATTTAACCAGTTACTCTTATAATTTTCTCATTTCCATTTCACGGGGACGGTCGCCGCGCTTCTTCGCGCTAAGAAGCTCCGGAGTACCTCGCCCGCAGGCATTAATATTCAACGGTTTCAGTTATGAAAGTAAAGTGAAAAAGTAACGCCCCTTCCCCGTCCTCTCACGTCTGGCCTCTTTCCCCCGCGATTCTTCTCCGAACCGCTCCCACCTCTGCCCCGCCGCCATCCAGTCGGGGCACATAGCGCAATAGCATATTTAAGTCAATTATACTATTTAGCATTGTACTCGGATAATAGCGTGAGTTAACTCGATTATTTCGTCGAGAGACCCGCCGGTGCGTTTCAAGCGAGTGGCGAGGGAGAGATAGAGAGAGAAATCTCCTTCCACCAGGGTGAATTTCTTGGGCCCGCAGGAGTTGTTCGAGGGATCCGCGAGTAAATGTCGGCAAGGTAAACGCTACGGCGTTACTGTAAATAATAGGTAAATAGCGCGATATAAACAGGTCGCTTACGACGGAAGACTCCCAGCGGGGCCGCGAGTGTGTATCGCGAACCTAAGAATACCTAATTCCGCTTTAGGCACGATCATAGAGATATCCGTCGCGTTAATCGCGCTAATTAAGATTCGTTCTTGCGGCAGAACGACGCGTTCCGAATCCTACCGCCAAGAGTTGCCAACGTGAGAGTACGATCGCGTACATTAGATACGGTAATGCGAAGACTGTTCCGATTAAACGAATTTAATGCGCATCTGATATTTTTCGAGACATGCATACGATCCCGTATACTCGGATCTGGGTAAGGTGGGAGCTTGCGCAGGTACTTGAAGTTAAACAGAACGAAAATGTCTCGGTATACAAAAGCGAGTGCGCGTACCTGCGCTTCTCCGGAACGCCCATTGCGGAAAAAGAGCCAAAGCTGTAGCTACAGTCGAAGACACTCATCAGTTAGAGGACGCTCACAAAGGGCGCCTGCGTACACAGGGACGTACAAACGTGGAGGAAACATACATATGTACATTCGCAAATTCCCAGAACGATCACGACGGATCTCGTGTCCACGTGTACTATCTACCCGGTAGTTGAGTCCCAGGTACGTCTCGAGTTACCTGGAAAAATATGCGCATTTGGCTGAGCTCGTTCCACGAATGGTATACAGGCACCTCGTGACCAGTTCTCTCTCTCCGTGTCTCTTTTTCGCCTACCCTCACTCGCCGCCACCCTCTCTTTCTTTCTTCCGCAGACACATGCACACAGACATTTTTGGCACTCAGTTACATACGTCTCATTCGTGCACGTGCACAGGGCCATCCCCGCGTGTCTTTTTCTTCTCCCAACTCTTCTCCTCTCCTCCTCTCATGGTAATTTTATTATGGCACGTCGATGTAAAGGCACGAACACGCGCGAACATGGCCACTCGACTACGGTCCCAGCATGGAAAGCAGTACTCGCATCGAGAGGGTAGCGAGGGGTCGGCGGTGATACTGAACAGGGGCAGTCAGGGGTGGCAGTGAGGGGGTGGCAGTCGGAGGGGGTGGCGTCGACGTTGTACCGGCCGTGCTCGCATAGGTTATGCGCTTTATGAACTCGCGGGAACGATCGTAAAAATAAGCTTCCCCTCTCCGTGAAAAGTCGAGGCTCCTGTCGTCGGGAGGAACGCATAAGCTTTCCCACTCGGCGTTATTGAATTGCGTTAAAAGCCAGCACCGTAATGCCGCATTATGCACCTGTCTAATTGAACTTATCATCGATGACTGTTGCGCATTATATCGTAAATTAATTAATTGAGTATTAATTTAATCCTCCGCGTGTAATCCAGCCACGCGCCCGGCGTTATTGGCCGACTTGCTGATATTAGCCCGAAAATAATGGATTCAATATCTTCGCCTAATCATCGGATATTCAGTCGTCAGCGTGAACTGTGCAGTGTACGCCCTTTATTGATTAGCATTGACTTTTATCGCGAACTCGAAATTTTCTTATGCATTTTGTAACATTGAACATTTTAAATTGCCGCACGTTTACTTGGCGGGATGGTGTATGATTTTTATTTTAAATAAAACGTATGGTAATGTAAAAATTGGAGGTTTTGCCAGGAGTAACTAGATATTTTACGTAAATGAAATTAAATATAAGGGACACGTAGTTGAAACGCACATAAGGTGCACATTTCGATATGTGATTAAAGAATGGAAAACTTTTCAGTGACTATTAGGTATAAAAGAGGTTTTTCACCTCATCATTTCACAAATGCAAGGATGTAAAAATTGATACCTACTGCTCGTAGCATAGTACAGATAGTCAACTTCATATATCTATCCTATCATACGCCTTGTAAAATACGCCAGATAAAACAATTTTAACTCCAACAAATTTATTTGGCGACCCCTCCGTAATTAAACCCTGCGGGAGTGCAGCTATTTTACGATAAAAATATCTTTTTAGTAATTTTATTCAATAGTATTATACTTATCCTCTCATGCTCTAAAAAAAATTATTTTATTTCCCAAATTACGATGTGTAAAGAATGGCAACAATGTGACTGCTCTATATTTTTAAGCAAAACTGGGATTCTCCGGAGTCTACTAGAAGAAAATAGTTACAAATGAAGAAAAATAGTTTAGCCGCACCAGTTCAAAACCACCGATTCAAAAGAAAGAATAATCACTGTTGTTTGAATTCTGTCATTTCCGTAATAATATTCATATTTTGTCTGTTTGTAAAATGTATATTATGACTTGGTAATTACAAATCCAAAGCAATATCTGGACACGAATAGAATTTATAATGAGAATAAAACCGTCTATATTGGACAAAATCCAACCGTACATACAGAATGATAAATGCAATATTGCAAAATTTACAACGGTAAATTTATCAATGATTTATATGTCTGTATATACCTTCACAAGGTTACTAGGCCCACCATATTCGATATTCTGGTTTGTCGTGATTAACCTTTGGAAAGTACCGTCACCACTTTATTCATCCATTTCAACGTCGACAATTCTCGACTCTGTTGCTATTTTTTTGCTGATTTTTCACATATCTGCCGTTTGAGAGCTTAGCCAGTAATGAATACGTAATGTCTATTTATTCATTTCTCGGTTTCGCTTTATCACATACATGAATGTAGGTGAGTGTCATATGCTATTCAAGGTTTATTAATATCCATGAATTGAGACCCCTGCGGTAGGTACTTGATATGTAACCTCAGTGAAGATAAGGCACTACTCACTTTACTCGTAATTAGGTGAGGTAAATGTTGATTTTTTGATAGCAGTATGTCAAATTGGTACATCCAATAGTCACGGAGGCATATTGTTTGTACGTGAGCTTGTTCACAATTCATGTTTCACATCTCGAAGTGAAGTCTGAAGTGCAAGCGCTCGTAAGAACACTAAAATTTGCAAAACGAACATGAAGTGTAGTCGTTTAACCGCCATATAAATCCATGCTCACGTGCACTGGGTATAAAAAGAATCGAATATCGAAGTTTTGTTAGAATTAATAACTGTATCAGAAAACCTTATTAATTCTGTGGTTGAGAAGAACGAGAATAGCTCAAGATTGTATTGATTCCGTTAGGCAGATAGTCTTACATGTCAGATTTACCAATATTAATTATAGTTGATTACTATTATTTTCCTAAGATGTACACATGTTCATAAATATTTTATTTCGCAGGTCTGCATTCATATGTTATTTCTGTGTATACCTGTGTTCGTTTATTGATGTCCTGTGACCATAATGAAATTATTATGAGGAATGATAAATATAACTGATGTGTACAGACACTGATTGCTGGTTCATATTCTACTACAGCTATTCAGTTAAAAAATAACTTTGTCCTCAACTTCTAATGTTTTCTAACAATCGATTACATTTAATAAGTAAATAAGTCTGGATCATATTTATTCAACTAGACGAACAGTAGCTAAGTATAAAGTATGTAGTGTTCGTCTCAGATTTGTCTTTGTTCCACTGTTTAAAGGTATGGACGATCACATCTAAACATGCGAGGCACACACTGTGTCTACTTAGAACATCAAGGTGCGACAGATGATACTGCACCTCGATTTTAACATTTTCACGATCACTTTCCGCGGGATGAATGCACGAAGTTCTCTCTGACGCGCGTCACAATTGATAGCGACGTGAATTGTGCGGCGCACCAACGTTATTTTATCACCGTCAATAAACTGTACCTGCGTTTTATACCTGGCCATAAAGAGCGCGGTGTAACGCGTATGTAAACTCCCTTCGTACAAGTGGAATGCACCATCAGACACAATATTGTGTACTCTGTACTCTGTTCGAGCGGGTACGAAAACGAAATTAGGTGTATCACCTGATAGCTAACAACAGAGGAATAACGGCATTGTGCCATGAAAATCAACTACCCCACTCGGTACAGCAGATTTTTGCCAATTTAGCCGTATTTTATGGAATTCAGGAGCGAAGCGTCGAACATGGAAATTGAACGGGCGGTAAACAAACGTGAAACCCTCCGTTAGTCTGCTCGAAAATAAAGGGTGTCGTATCGTATGGCCCGTCTTCGTTTCTCAATGAATCGTAAACGTTCGTTCTTAAGCGATCAATAGCCTTTCGGTATACCTTAGTCGCTCAGAAGCCACTGGCGATTCGTCGGTAGGAGGATTTAATCGCCATCGGCGCTGAGTACCTTAAATCGCTACTTAGTATCTTGGATCACCTTTTACGAGTCAATTACCCATAAAACTTCTACTCCCAGCAATCGGTATAATTTCACTGTATTGACGATTCTCAAACATCCGCCCCCTGAACGATAAAGTGCTTAATTACTGTACTGTTTTATAAACTTAGCAATTCGCTAAGTAGGCACTCGATCTACACCTACGTGCAGTGACTCGTTCAAGCGTGGTCCTTTTATCATCGAGAAATTCATGGTCGTTTTATACTAATTTTTTTGTACGTAATTGTTTCAATTGCGGCGGAAATATAATTTTTCGCAAGCACGGGCGCAATATTTGGGATAATTGTTTATCGGAATGTAAAAACGCATTTCGCTCGGCGATGCATTATTTCAGCGTTCCATGATCATCTTTATATACGATGTGAAAAGTGTAGTAATTTAGGGGAACATCCTGTACAAACTTTTAACACGCAGAAATCACCTGCGTTAAAATCTCAAATATTACTATTCGTGTTTGTAATATTACATTCAAAAGCAAACCTTATAAGAGACTATTATTCTTACAATGACAAGTTTTAAAAGCCTTTATTATGTACTTCCACTGTACTGCCAGGAAGTTTTTTTAATTGTGCAATACTTCCATTGCTTTACGTTCGCTGTATTACTTTATGGTTTCCCCCTTTTCTGCAAAATTAAACGGACTGAATTACATGCGTGGTTATACGTTTCATGTACTTTACAATAAAAAAGTCAGAGTCGTATTCAGGAACGCAATAAAACTTATTGCTCTAAATCACACTTGATAAATTCGGTTTCCCCGGCATTAAAACAACAAACAGTTACATAAAGCTGAGGAACACGGAGCGGAATGATTCATAGAATGAGTCGTCCAACGAGGAGAACGACAAATCGTTGGACCATCGCCGGCGTCAGTTACGATCGTTGAAACTGAATCGTGCCGATTGCGCGGTGCCAAATTGCGTCGCTAGTTTCGTCTTCATATCCCAGTTTCAGATCCACATTCATCGTACATTGTCCCTTTGCGAATCGGGTTTACTCTCGCTGTTTGCTCTTTCCAACACATCTTCCCTTCTCTCTCTCTCTCTCTCTCTCTCTCTCTCTCTTTCTCTTTGCTTATAAATTTCGGTTAAAACGTCAAGGTATTCAACATTTGCGCAACAGCGAGCCGAGCGTTCCCTTCTGAACCGTACTCCTTGCGATTTGTTATCAGGAGACGAGGAAAAAAAAACTCGATCAAGCCCGAGGAAGGAAAACAGCGGCAGCGTAACTTTCGCTTATCGTTTTGCGTACGTGATTCGGCGAGCAGAAAAGAAATACAGGCGAATACACGATGCCGGGGCCGAAAGTTTCGAATTGGCACGCACCTGCGATCGTTCCTGAGGGACCTTACGATGCAAAGGGATCGGCGGGTAGGAAAAGTGGCGAGCGACGGCGGGCAAATCAGCGGCGGCGAGCCGAAGGTAAGCGCGCAGAAGCGACGGAACGTTTCTCGTACGTTCGGACCAACCGTCGGAATTTCATTAAAATTCGCCGGCGATTATTTAAATTTCATCTCCGCGCAACTTTCGCCGCGGTCATTGAAAATAAATTCGCGAAATAGACGTGAGCGCCGGTCGACTTTTGGTACGCCGAGCGTAAGATTCATCGTGTGTACGAAATCTGTTACGGCGGTGACAACGAGGGCGTAATAGATAAATTTGGTTTCAGACTGCGTGCCCTTCCGTGAATAACAATCAAGCGGCGCGCGTTACGCACGTAACGGCGAATGAGAGTAGTAAAGCCGACGGCTCCGCGCCAGCGGCGGCGACGGAGTGAGATTAACACGCTCGTAAAACGGCGAACAATGACAGAAGGGTGCTTTTTGCCGCGGGAGAGCACGTAGCGGGTACTCTTTAATCTCGAGCAATAACCTTGTAAGACGACTTTCCTCCGCGTCGAATGCGAGGGAGAGGTTACATTAATGCGCTGAAAGGTCACTTTGAGATTCGAAAGCCGGAGGGACGAGTCGAGTGCGACCCGGAGATATTGCTTTCCAATTTCTCCTCAGCGAGGAGACGATCGTTTACGTGACGTTGCCAAATTGATTCGTCGCTCGTAATGAAACTTGCCGAGGCCTCACCTACCCCTTCGCGCCGACGAAAAACTGCATAATTGCCCGCGACTCTCGGAATCATTGTCGGACACCGGACCGTAACTCGAGCCGCATTAAAACGAAGGACGTACTCTATTTAAAACAAAGCGGAAAAATTAAACTTTGCCGGGCGAACGGTTAGCTGTTTTCCTTTTAAATATGCCCGGCCGCGGATATATTCGAAAATTATCCGCTTCTCTGCAGGGGTTTGCATTCTGAGGCAATGGCTCGAATTAAGCTCATATTTTTCCATCTCTCGCATCGCTTCTTTCAGCTCTCTTGCCGTTACGAGTACCCATGGGGATGGATTGAAAAGCGGGGCTCGATTTAATAAAAAGTTTATTTCCCGCAATGGGATCCGGATAATTGAGTTCCGCGTACACGGCGCAATAATGTGGTTATATTGATAAGATGACCGCGCTGCCGAGGGGGGTGAGACATGGCAAGAGAGAAGAAGTCTGCCGTGATGCGAGGAGTCGGAAGGTGGGCAAGAAAGAGTGTGTGTGCGCGCGCGCGTGCACGTTGCGGAGAAAGAGAAAAAATGAAACATATAGGGATAGTGCAAAATGGAAAGGGGAAGTGAGAGTGTCGGGGATAGAGACAGGTGAATCGAGAGTAGGAGAGGGAGGGAGAGAGAAAGAGAGAGAGGTCGGCATACACAGAGATGAAGCTATATTCGAGTGGCAGGAGAGAGAGGGTTATCGAGTCTGGCGTGGTGATCCAATCATCCCAAGACGCTGTCATGAAATTGCCTCTGAGCTCTATTCTATCCGCGTGGCACGGCCAATTGCCCGCCCCGCCAGAACTCTCGAAGAAACTTTGCTGCATTTCGGATTAAGTCGGCCAGGGCTTAAAGCTCCTCCGCCGCGATCGCCGCTAAAATGTGGCCATCTTGGAAACCCGTCAAAAACCGATGATCCTAGACAAACTGTTTCTTCTACGGGATAGCGCCTTCTAATTGCGAAAACTACGAAAATCTTCTCGGCAAAGTAGCCGGCTTGTCGAGTCGGAGTACGATAATGTTACAGAGTTATTTCGCGGAAATGTTACCTTAATCAGACACACCTAATTCTTCGATCGACCCGACAAGGAGCGTGCCTTTAAAGTTGACTGGACGATATTATCCTGAAGACTTTTTAAAGGCAGAATCGTTCTTACACATTCGCGCAATCGAAGACGAATATCGAGCGTTAAAGAGAAATGAAACGTTAACGAATACAGATACAAAAGTTTCGTAAAAATAAAATTGGGTTTAAATTTTATTCGAACGCATAACGATACGACGACAGGTGGCATCGGCACATGGATTTCTGAATTGCGTCGCGACGTAAAACGGAAATTGATGTATAAACTTCTCCGGTACGGAATTCGTTAAAATCGCTAAATTAAAAGTTTCTAACTTCGAGGTAACTCAATTCAGACTTACAACTACGTAATTCGCATGCAATTGTTTCGCTTATTTCTTCCCGATGAACCTGTTAACTTCGAATCGACTCGACAGAAAGGCTGGCGAAATATTTCAATGGAATACACTTGACATCTTCGCCGGCGAATAGGAATATTACTTAATTAACAGGTGGGTAGGTACTGTTGATAACGCTAAACGACAATCTTCGCGAACAAGCGGAAACCGATACACAGCGTTGCGCACTTAACGCAGCCAAGTGAGATAACAAAAGGAGAATGCGAAGGGAGTAAGAGGCTCCCGGCGAGTAGAAGAGGGAGCACCATCGCCGAACAATTTTACTTAAGCATTCTAGTCAGTGCATTTCTCTGCTGTATATTCCGTCCACTCGCGCCGGGTGTCGGGACGTTCAATTTTTCTAGCTCGAAGCTTCTTTAAGAGCAACGAGCGTTGATGTACGACAGAGCCGATACCGCGCGATATACCGTAAAGAGGGATGACGCTTTAATTCTGTGAGAGCATGTACTGCCGCACCCCGGAATGGCACGTCGATGCATCTTCCTCGGATGAATATGTCGGATTAATATACGCGGAATTGAATTTATGGGAGAAAATTCGCCCCACCTGCGAGAAGGTATTTCTCTTATAAGCGCCGTGTAAGCCCGAGCTCGGCGTCATGTTAAGCGCATAAATGTCATTGGTAATTTTGCACCGTATACCATGCGCGCCCAGCGGCGCTCGCATGGGCTCAGCATAGTTCGAATTTACTTCGCTAACCTGTCTGCCGAAGATGCGCCCCGCCTGTTTTTACGAATTACTTTGCGTGCGGACCGAGTCGGTCGAGTCAGCCGAGTGGATTGGAGGCGAGCGTGCGAGCTTCTTAAATTGCAACCCGCTAAATCAAGACGCGCAACGTCACTGCGGCCGCATTCGAGTTGGCCGACTGACGGTGGGGGAGGGCGGCGCGAGTTTCATCCCGCTAAAAACGCACCACTTCATATTCCTCTACTACGCCCCTCCTCCCGCTTTTCCCAGGACGACGCCTGGAAATCCCCGCTCGGTCGAAGGATGGCAATGGCATGAAGGCTGGCTGAAATGGCGCATAAAAAAGAAGGAGAGAGTATTGTACGTCCAGACCGAGAGCAGCGAAGAGACAGAGAGAGAGAGAGGGAGAGAGAGAGGAAGAGAGAGAAAGTGAGAGGAACGGCGACGAAGGTAGAGGAGCAGAAAAGGAGGGACATTCAGCCTGGAAGAGAAGTCAGGGAAGGAGGTAAGGAACGCGAGACGATGCGGTGGGCGAAAAAAGGACAGAAGCGAAGGGGAAGAGGGAGGGGAGGGGGGAGGGTGAAGGGATGGAGGTAAGAAAAGGATAATAAAGGCGATGGTGGAAGAAAATGGTCGGTGTCCGTTCTTTAACTAGCCTCGGCACAAGAACGAGGAATTGCATCGCACTTTCTTCTCCTTACCGAAGCGCCTTTAATTTAGCCTCCGCGGAGCGAAAATCGAGCGAGTCACGGTAGACCGAACGAACGAATAGATGGTGCACTTACGGGGAGATAAGTGGCAGCGGTACTGGCTCTCCTTGTTTGCTAATCTAGAAGAGCGCCCAGGATCATCTGTTGCAAGCTGTTGCGGCGAAGAGTGATCGCTAATGGTGTTAGTCGCTCTCCCCCCCCCCCCTCCTCCCACCCCTTTCGCCCCGCTCTTCCACCGACGCACGTCACACACCCGCCTCCTGTCTGTACGCACACATCCGCCGCTCGCCTCTCTTTGGTTCTGCCCGCGGTCTCGGGACAGGAGGTAATCGATCACCCGGTAGTCAAACGGAATTCCACGATACCTCTCGTCGCTGGCGTCGCTGATCGGCGCGCCCGATCCTTTAAGCTCGAATAATAAATGCGCGCAAAATCGGCGCCGAGCAAGCCCCGATTCCCACTGTGGGCGTCGATCGGCCACTATTTTTACCGTGGATCAATTCCCCGGGCAAATCTCCAGACCACCCTCCCCCTTCGCCGCCTTCTCCGCCCCTCTCTGACGCTCTTCAAAGGTGTGCTTATCGAAGTGCTACTTTGCCTCGGTAACGAGGTCACGATAACGAAGTCGATCTAGCCGACGTAGAAAATCCGCTCGATGAGTACGTCGCCAGTGTTTCACGCGCGCGCGCTCTATTTCTCTCTCTCCCTCTCTCTCTCTCTCTTTCTCTCTCAATCTCTCTCTCCCTTCCACCCCCTTTCACACTCGACGCTTCCGCACACACGGCGTCGTTCTTTGTTAATGGAGCGGACGCAAGCGCTCGCGGTGCCAGGCGTATTCCGGCGGCGAACGATGATATGGCATAATATTTTTCAATGCTCCCAGCTTCGCGGTTTTTCACCGTAACGCCTGTTACTAATTACGCCCGTTATTGCGAACGCTTTTCATACTGGCGATCCTTTCATCGCGCTCAATCGACGTAATCAGTCGTTTCGCGGCGGACCTTTTTTTAATCCCTCCCCCTGTCCCTCCACCCATGGTCAGAGCTTCACGAAACATTTTCAGTGAAAACGTGTACGCTGATCCGTGGAAGATTCCTTATCGCGGAACGATCTGGCAAAGTGCCCCGGAAGTATCGATGTCAACGTTAACAATGAGGCCGCGATTGCGTAGCCATGCGAGTGAATCCACTCGGAATTTTGCGCCTGACCGACACTCATAATATTTCACGCTCCAATCGAATAATATAGCGCGTCTTTGGGCCAATCTCACCTTTATGCATGTTCATGCGAGCGAGACGCATGACCGTTTCCATCCACGCGCTTTCATGCGCTTAAATTCCTACATCGATATCACCCTTGCAACTGGGGCAATAAATTTCTGTAATTCGGGTTTAGCGTACGGCCAGAAAAATAATGCTGAAGAAAATCATTCCTGATAGATGTGGCGCGCTGTTCAACGTGAAAGTGACGCACAATGTTCATATTTCAATGGAAATGCGAATAAGCTGCACTATGGATTTTTGACCCATTTACAGGGTTATTGCACTGTAAAATCCTTCGTGTCATTATGTTGCCGGACTGATTTGGCAACATAGATAAAAGATCTTCTGGCATGACGAGCGTTCTTTTATGGTCGTTATCCTGATGTCACACATGACTCGTCTTGATTCTGCCTTTGTTTCGTTTATCGACGCTGGACATATCGATTATGGATAGACGAACAGACCGGTCTCGTATTAAGCTGGAAATTATGGGACACAATGCACAAGAATGAAGCCATTGAAAGCTCGATGAACGCAAATGCATAATGACGATACCACCCCAAGGTGCTTCATTGACACAGATACACTCTCTTCAGGTATGGAGTAACAATAGAATAAAAATTTAGAAGCGTACAGCCCGAGCGTAACGAATATTCAGTTAACACGAAAAGTGAAGAATTTACGAGGTTATTCTGTATACGTGCTTTGCAGCACGGTCAAAGTTTATAAACGGTAATG
This sequence comes from Anoplius nigerrimus, assembly GCA_914767735.1. Classification (NCBI taxonomy): domain Eukaryota; kingdom Metazoa; phylum Arthropoda; class Insecta; order Hymenoptera; family Pompilidae; genus Anoplius; species Anoplius nigerrimus. The sequence goes on from OU612078.1 coordinate 15,405,426, forward strand.
ATCCGTACGAACACCGTGACCACATTAGTCTGGAAGCAACAGCTAAATTAGTCATCAAAGCGGACTATAGCTGATGAACTGTGACTTGCGAGCGCCACATTCCAGCTTTGCTTCCGATAAATTAAGCAATATTTTCGTACAATTGTACTGCTCCAATAGAAATCGCAAGCCTTTGTCACGAATAATTGGTTATTTTTAACGCGTGTGAAGCTGACAATCAAGTTATTCGTCGTTAATATCGTTGCCCGCAAAAATTGGCGCTAATCTTATCGGGTACGAAATACTATCGGAATGCCGAGACGCAATAAACGTAAAACAGTACGTATCGCGCTAATGCGAATAAATGCTCGGCAATGAATTCTCATGAGTGACCGTAAAACGTCAAACAGACACGATGATTACAACTCATCCTGAAATAGCGGGCACGACGGCAGCGGTGAGATGAAAATGTTTCAGCGTAACGTAACCTAACATTTACGCTTTATCGGGAAAGAGGTTTGCGCGCCGGCGTCAACCTTAAACGCTTTCGACAAAAGGCAAAATACGTTTGATCATGGCCGCCGTTGCGCCGCACGGCCGCGCAGTTCGAATAACAACTCAACGACGAGCGACAAACGGCACCGACTGCTTTTAGGGAAAACCGAATTTTCCCGTCGATATTTATGAACGTACAGGGAAAACTAATTACCATAGTGCGTGCACGCAGCGTTCCGTTGCCGCACGCGATCCACACGGGCACGCCTATCATTTCGCAGAGACGGGTAATCGATTGAGTCGCTCGCGCGATACTCTGCGTCCGGTTTATTATTAAACGTCAGACAATAAAAAAAGTATGAGTCAATGTCATCACCTACGCGAACCGCACGGAACGAGGATGAGCGACGTGCTCCGCCGAAGTCGATCTCGGAGAATAGCGAATTTGAGAAAATGGAGCACGGCGGGAGATTGTTGAGCGGAAGGCAGGTATGCGAACTTACTCACCGTAATCAACGAAACTTCTATGCAGCGAGGTACGAGCGTGATGCGAGGCGTTATTTGCGTTGCGCCATCCGCACTTTTCTGCATGGCCGTTCGAACGAGAGACGAGAGGAGGGAAACACTAACGTGAGCGAGCGAGAGACGAGATCGAGGTGGGGGAGGCAGGGGGGTGGAAGAGAATGTGTGAAGTGTCGAGCAGGATTGGGGGGTGAGAGAGACAGTTCGCGCTCTCACAAGCGTCGAGTTGTAATTACACCTGCGATAATAACGTTTTCCCGGACGCAGGTAACTTTCGTGCTCCCTCCTCCACCCCCTGCCTCCCCCTTGCCACCCTGCGAGAGTACGCGCGTGTACTTGACTGCCTTTCGTCATCAACGCGGCCCTCCTCGTCGTCCATGGTCACCTCGGCGCGCAATAATCGCCACTTTTTTGCCGAGCACACACGCGGATGGTACGTGATCGGTGAATTAACTCCATTTCCTCCTGCCTTTGGCCTCGAGCTCCTCTGAATTATAGAACGGCCGTCCGGCGGTCATGGGCGTTTATTCTATTTTTTGGATTATACCCCACTTAACGTATACCGTGGAGAGTAGTGCGCCGGAGGTCGAACGCTGCGGAAAGAGCATGAGACGAGTGAATTATTTCGTTACCCTCCCACGGGGATGGAGCGGCAAATATTGCGACATTTACAACAATGAACCGTCTAACGACGACCGGCGGGCATCGGCGATAAAAGAGCGGGCTAACCGAAATGGACGTACAACGAGGCAGAGAGAGAGAGAGAGATGGCGGGAGGACCCGGAAAACACTTCGATGTCTTACGTCTCCCCCGATATATTGCCCTCGCGAAATCAGCGTTGCAGGAGGCAATAGAATTGCATTGGATATTAACGTTAAATTCAGCCGCACGGCCACTCATGTCCCCGGGATACATCGGGAAAAGAAACGAAAGGTCGCAAACAAGATAAAAAAGTTTCGGAGCGGCGTAAAGAAATTATAAAGTTTGAAATCTCATTGCGTTTAATGAGAAAGTAGCCCGACGAAGTAGCTATGGTCTTCTAAAGTTACCTCGTCGCTGCTACTGTTGGCTGCTCACTGCGTTCCGCGTGCGCGGCCCGGGAAAAAGGGAAATAAAATGAAAGGAAAATAAGGAACGAACTGCTCCGCGCCCGGCGTCCCTCTCTCCATCCCTCCGTCACCATTCTTTGACGCGCCACCTCTTTCTCACCGGCGAGAGCTGCAACGGCTTCCTTGAATACGTCTTCCGAGCGCCTCGAAAAATTCATTTCGTCTATCTGTTGCGTCTGTCTGTTGCCTGCCATTCGCGCGCCCGCCTTCTTCCGTCTCCCTCTTTCTCTCTTTCTCTCAACCCCCCCCCCTCCTCTCTCCCTCCCTCACATACGCGATCGTCATATAAGGCGGGGAAATATCGATGATTCTCAATGCAGTGACGTACGCGCCAAATTTCTTTATCCGTCCCTCGAGGCCGATGAAGCGAGCTACCGCGTGTGCTACCGAGCCGGACCATCTCGTCAAAAGGTTTTCCTGAAGCGAGCTTTCCGCTACTTTCAAATTCATAAATTCCGTTTACCGACTACGGCTTTACGACCGACCGGCCGAGAACAACGCTCGGAATTACGTACGAGAATACGTAATCCCACGGCGCGTTCTTGCGAAATAATACGAACCGCGCGTCCGTGTACGCCGCGTCCTGAGAGGCGTCTGGCTCGCCGATGAAAACTTACACGCTACCGAAAGCCTCCGACGAAATCCACCCGCTTAAACCCCGCTTCTTGGCTTCCTCGAATCCGCGCTTCGCTGATCAGCTTGACTTCTACGCAATCATCGCAGTCGTCGATGCGTCCGATGCGCAGACCACAAAAACAGACGTGGAACATGGCATATAATTCAGCTGAGATTAACCTTCATCACCTTCATTATCTCTCCACTTGCTTCGATCCTATTCGAGAACAGCGATCGACAAATAATTACGCGCTCGAAAGCAACTGGCGTCAGTCCCATACGTCTTTCTTTCCTTTATCACTGTCAACGGCGTCAATCGGGATCACGTTGATCGAACGTTAAGTTATACAGTAGGCAACGATTCCATAGAGCTTCCCGTTTGGCGCAACGGCAGGGTTGGAAGGAAGCTTTCAGAGAGACCACGTGCGAGGCGCGCGTACGAGCGGACCGAAGGGAATGAAAGCCTCTGCTCGCTGCTCTAAAACTCCGCCGAAACATCCCAGTGGCAACACGGTGTGCAGGTGCCTTGTGTACGAGCAAGGCGGAAGTGCGGGGCGGCGAAGCGGCGAGAAGGGCGGGGTAGTGCAACCCGTAAATCGTGCTCTATGTAACGATCGGGCATAGTAATGAGGACAAATGAAGTGGCTGAATTATACGCGAATGTCCCTATGGGAAGCAGGTACCCGCTGCTCATGAGTTATTCATGGGAGTCTATCATAGCCACTCCATCCAGATTGCGAGATTAATCGAGCGCGCGCACTCCTTTGCTCGTCCAACGTCCTGTACCCCTTTCTTCCTCCCTCTCCCTCTCCCTCTTTTGCTCCTTCGACACTGTCTTTCCCTCTCCCTCGCTCCGTTTACGTTCCCCTGTTCTCCTTCGCCTCCTCCTTTAGCGAACTCGTACACACCTCACGTCCTTGTCTGATTTTCCAGCTTCGTCTGTCCTTTAGACTTTTCCTAACCCTCCCATTCTCTCTCTCCTCCCCCCTCTCTCTCCATCTCTCTCTCTCTCTCTCTCTCTCTGCATCGTTCTGTCTCTCCCGCCTCGATCCTCGTCCAACTCTCCTTGGCGACCATCTCTCGTCTTACTCTCACCTGCACCCACCCACCCCTCCTTACATACTCCCCCGGGCACCCGACGATCCCAACATAGATTCCTCCCACCGATTCTATTTCCGACAAACGAGCTCTCGTGTCGAGCAAACTGATCGATACTGTTTATCCAGCGGGCCCCGATGATATCGATCGAATAATTTAATGTCAGACCATGCTTAACGTTACAACGTTCGGTAATGCGATATCGGCGTTCCGATCGATCTTTCCCTGTGCGTACGCATTCGTAACGATATACCTGGAGTCGTCGGATGAAACCGTGAATACGCTTACGCGACGAAAACATTTCAATTCCGCGCGAATGTCGGACAGACGGTTCATTCGGACGACTTCATGCATCATACATTCCGTACCTCGCCCGGCTCCCCGAGCGGTTCGCGCGGCGTACAAATAATTCCAATTATCGCTCAAGAGTCCCGCAGGATGACTGGTTTTCTATCCTTGAAGCTAAAATATTTGCTTCCGAAGTACAGTTTCGCTCGGGCTCCTATCGCAATAACTCATTTTTCCGAGCGCACACTCCACCCTTGTGGTCCTTTCAGACGCTTCTACAGTTCGCCCTACCCTCTTTACCCCCCCCCCCCCACCCCACCCCCTCCCTTCCACCTCCCACTCTGCCTGGACCCTCTCACCCTCTCCACTAGCTCCGCCGCGTGCAATACGACGTTTATTCGTTCATTCGTTCGATAAACGAGATTTTATTGCCCGCGTAAAATCTGGTCGTTCACGGTAACCGACATTCGACATCGGCCACTCCGATTTATTGCTGATAATAAAATTAATGTGAAAGCAACGGCGTAAAAGTGACCTAAAAAGGGAACGTATGTTGCGACGCGGAGAATTGTATGATCGAGGAGGCACGGCTTGAGACGGCGAGGGGTCAATCGGGAATTACGTGGCTCGTCCGAAGCAGGAATCGAAGTCATTCCGTGCGATATCACTCGCGTGCGACCGATGAATCCAATCGGCCGCGCAAACAGGACGCTCATCTATTTATTTCATTTGCCCGCGCGTCCTTCGTTACTGCGCGCCGGCGGCGCACGCGACCATAAAGCGCAGCGAGGCTCGATCATGACGTCCGTAATGTCAAATGATCGTCGGCCACTCTTGACTCATCCGGCGTACATCCAGATTTCGGGGCGTCGGAGCGCTGTCGGGCAGACAGTCGTTAAGCCGGAGATTAAAAACGCTTTTTCAGGCTCATTGCCCAATTGGCCGGGACAGATCAATTATCGGCTTTTGCTTAGCCAATGGAAGAAAGTCGGCGCGGAGGTGCTGACCGGAAAGCCTCTTTACCGGCAGTCGAAAAGTTTCACGGGCGGAAGGAGTGCCGGCGATACCAGCCGCATTCCTGGATGCCGGTGGCATCGACGATAATGGCGACGGAGTGAAATGATTTGTCCTCGGCCATTATTGCCGCAGAAACCGGGCTCGCTCGTGTGTAGAATCGTAGAGCGGCATCGGTCGCTCTCCGTATAACTATGGCGAGCTCGGAACCGAAAGCGTGACGAGAGTGGGAGGGGGTAGGGGGCGGCGGTCGAAGGAGGGGTGTGTGCGCGCGGGAAGAGGTTAAATCGAGTAAAAGCACCGTGAGAGCGGGCCCCCGTATAGTAACGTAAAATGGTTTCTCTCTCACGTACTACGTAAGTACGAACGTGTATGTCGATACTGCCTGTCGAACGGTAAAATAATAACGGCGAGAAGCGAGGACGTGGAGAGACGTGAGGGAAGACGCATTTTCCGTGAGAGCTTCTCGCGACCGTGCCAGTTCGTGGGGCATTGACCGATTTTGTCGAAAGGCGCGAAATTAAGGGTCGCGCAGCCGCACGCGCGTTCAGCTTCGCTTTCTCAGCCGGTGGGCGCCACCTGACACGTGTTTTATCACCTTCGACGTTCACCTTCGGCAGGAGAGTGCGGCGCAGCTACGAATTAAATGGCTGATAGAGCCATTCGTTCGATAGCCCGAGAACGTTTATCTTCCGTGATTACAGGAATTAGTCCTGCTGAGACGCTTGCGTACTTGCGGTAGGTGGGACCGACCTTTCCCTAGTCCCGTAAGCCGATTTCCCGGCGCCATTGGAAAAGTACGGGCCGCGGAGTCCTTATGAGAATGAAACATCGGCGTTGAAACTGCGAATGGTACGCTTTTCGAGTTCCCTTTGAAGCAGGGAGCGGTGCGGTTCTCTAAAATGGACCTTCGAGCGCAACCGTGAACTGACATAAATTACGACTCGCTGACACGTTAGAATTTCGTTTGACGGGCAAAATCGATAACGGATAATAGTCGAAGTTGTCGAAGAGCGGAGTTTAATTCAACCGCGGCGAACGTACGTAAAGTGCATTGCCCAACTTCCATGCCAGTTCTAAATAAGGATACGAATCAAGGAACATATTTTACTAGCTACAGCTTCCGAGATCGAGAAAATGTCACCGACACACACGTTTATTGTACACTTTCCGTTTACTCGCGACCCTACATGAAAACGTTAAGCCGCAGTCGAGACTGGATGGTGGCCAACGGCCCGAGGTGTCTGTGCCGGCGACCTACTGTCATATATACATAAACAGGGACAGACGGGGAGCAATCGTAGTTTAAGACTCGCACAATAGCCCCCGACCTGGAGCTACGGCGCGGCAAAGTAGAAAGAGAACGGAAGAGTCGAATGGCTAAAGAGAAAGAGACGGCGAGGGTAGGAAGATCGACGGAAGGAGGATAGACGTGGGACCTTAAAGTACGAAGAGCCGAACTGTACTACGAAAACTTGGCCCCTTAGAATCCTACCACTGGGTCGGTCTAGAGCATCAATTTTCCTCGGCTTCGTTGTGCAATTTCGTTCGACGCCCGGACGGTAACGTTTCAGGCTGTACCAACATCCGCCGGCATTTACAGTACGCGATGTACAGTGGAAGACGGGGACGAGGATAACCATACGAGAGTACGGCCGTTGGAAAACCTCACTTAGTTTGAATGCACTCCTCTAAAATGTTCAACTCGGCTCGATCCATTCACTCCCGCGCCGGTCCTCGCTTGCGCCTATTTATAAATGATGCCCGACGACGAACGCTACCCTCATACTTTTTGCACCGATTTCGTTGTGCCGGGCGAGTGACAGGAGTTGGATAATTCACGTTCGAGGAAATTGGCAGGGATTGACAGTTCGCGAAAGTAGGGGGACGCGTGCGTTCATTTCAGGTATATTAAGAACGATTTAAATATGGCGCTCTGCATGATATATGCGACATTACCAATTTGCAAATGTGACGCGCAATTTATAGTTCTGCCGGAATTAAATCTGCGTTCACTTTAATGCTCATAGGACGCATTTTAAATGAGGTCCTTTTTTTCCGGGGCACTGCATTTTTCATACGTGAAACACGATTTCTTCGGCGATATTACATTCGACGCCGGTTTAACGCAACGCTCCGGAATAATTTGTCGCGCACGTTAGATGTCCGCGCGAAATGTCACCGGCCCGGCGCCGCTCCGCACTTTAAATCTGACAAAACTTACGCGCACTCCGGAGCGAGCAACGTTACATTCCTCATCGGAACGCGGAACGTGCCGCGCGTGCGAATTAGTCAAAAGAAGAAGCGCGCTCGGCCGCGTATTTTTTCCCAGCCACGCCAATCTGATATCCTAAGCTCCGTAAATATCCGGAAGCGTCAAATGTGCTTGCTCGTGGAACGAGAAGCGCGACGCTTAGCGGGGAGGGGGTTGGCCGAGATGTAGGATAGATAAAGGGGAAAAAAAGGTGAAAAAACGGATGAAGAGAGAGGGAGAGGGAGAGGGAGAGTGAGAGGGAAAAAAAGGCAGAATCCACACGGAGATATAGAAGTACGACGCAGTCGACCTTAGCGTCCGCCGTAAGCTCCCTCTGTCCAGCAGGGCTTAACTATCACAGTGTTTTAAGCAAATCCCCTTCCGTTTTACCTCAATGCGGTACCTCAAGAGGGTGAGAGCCGAGGGGGTGGCCGCTGTAGGGGGACGAATGGGGTGGCCGAGGATGCCCAGCAGCGAACCAAACACACAGCGTCCCGCGATAAGCGGACCAGAGGCCCCCGGTAACGCGGGAATGCGAATAATCCATGCGAGCTCGGCGTTACACGCTTATACCTTATGTACGTCGTAAATAATGCGATTTCCTCCGCACGTGCTAGAGAGAGAGGGGGGGGAGAGGGGTTGAGAGCCGTCTCCGCTTCGGGCCCGGGAACTCAAACTATGCTCGTATCTCCCGAGATCGTCGTGCAGGTTCCGGTTTGTCTCGCTCGCCGATCGACGTCGTCTTCCCGTAATATCCTTGCGCGGTCGAGTATTATACGCTCGCCGTATCGTACGAGAGTACACGCGGGGAAGGCCGCCCGGTTGGGGGTTGGAAGGTATCCGGCGAATGCTCGCATGTTTCGCCGGCAACCGAAAAAGATCGTCGAACGCTCGGTCACGTCCGGGTTACAGTAATAAATATAGCCGTGCAATTGTGCTCCGTATCAGGGAAGAGGGGCGTACTCATAGTCTCGGCGTCGTAATGGAAAGAGGGAATGTGGAGGAAGGGGGGTGGGGGGTGGGGGCGTAGGTTGCGTTGCGATGGGAAGACTAGATGGGAGCGGGTGATGTAGGGCAGGGAAGGTTCCTTCGCGGTGTTACGATGCTTCGACGAAACCTACGAATCATTACCTTTCGCGGAATTCGACGTGGACTTGACATCGATCGGTTTTGAGAACATTTTTTTACTTGTTAGCGTAACTCGAGAGACCGCGGCGCGCTAGGATATCGGTTCTAAGAACTATTCTGGGCAAACTGCTCTGATTGTCAGCCCAAGGGGGTGGAAACGGGTCTGTACTTTATCCTATCGATCGAACGTGCATCGATGCATCGATCATGAAAGGTATCGTGGGAAATAATGCTTCGGTCGTAAATATAACTGAATAGACCTAACGCGGACGGGAGCCGGAAGCGGACGGAAGCATCACGAAAATGGGCCGCATCCGCGAATCCACAGGCGCCAAACGTTCTATGTGGCCGCTTAACGATTCAAGGCGTGCATTCCTGGCACGGCACGAGCGGAAGAACGGTATTTGAGGGTCGGAGTAGATTTTCGCGCGGTAAAAGAATTAGGGGTTGATTTCTCGGGTAGGTGACCATCCATCCAGCGAGGACGGACACGGCACACGGAGAGCCAGGCCACGTTTCGCTCCTATTCTTTCCAGTCCCGGCTATCTATCGTCGCCTCTCGTCACCGCTATCACGGAGGTTAGATGTGCGACGATGCGAGCCAGCCGAAGTGACTGCGGTGGACAGTGTGCAAGGGGTGGCATTCGAGGGTGGTCGGGGGTTAGGTATACCGTCGTCGGTAAGAGAGATAAAACCAATCACATAGCACTGTACACACAGAAATTTATTGCCGCAGATTATCTGGCCAGAGTCCAAACACAAACACATTTCTTCCTTCGGCCACTCGTGAGACGCGGTAATATCTGTGTAGGGGTGAAGAAGTAATGGGTGGGATATACAAGAGCGGGTGGGGAGACGAGTGATGGGAAGAAAGGAGGGGGTGGCGGGGAGGGAATGCAGAGAAGTGGATGGAAGAAAGGACAGGGATGGCGAGAGAACGGGACCTTTGACGCTGAGAGCGGATCGTCGTCGGGCTTTCTCTCCGGTTCGTCCCTTACCGCCGTTGCTCCTTGCTCTGCTTACTCTCCTCCCGACTCCTCCCCACGCATTCGAGGTCGAGCGCGTTTGAATCTCGCGAAAGCACAGGATTTCAACGAAAAGACGTGCATCGCTTTTTATTGTCGAATAGACCATTTGAACAATAGCCAACATGGCAAGCCGAGAACCACCCCGTTTGCTCGTTTCCTCCTTCTCTCTCTCCCTGCTCCCCCCCCTCTCTCTTTCTCTCTCTCCCCCTCTCTATCCATCTCATCCTTTGTCTTTCTCTCTCCGCTAGTTGCTTTTCTTCTCCGCTGCATCCGTTTCCGTTCGTCTCACTCTCGCCGTGCTAGTTTTCTCTCTTATGTTGCCAGTTCATTCTCCGTTGTCAGAGAATGTCGTAGCGTAACGGATTTATACATCGACAGCGGGCCGCGTAAGAACGAGGACGGCATCGGCAGATCGTCGGATGAGAGGGAACATTTTTTGAGGGAGTTTTTTGAAGAGGAGAGAATATGATGCGGAAAATAACGTGACTGTCGTTAGAAAAGAAATTCCGTAAAAATTAAAAACTGGGTGGTATGAGCGGGCAAAAACGAACAATGAGTTTCGCGATGCAGAAGAGTGAACGGGGCTGAAAGGAAATATTAATGAATAAAAGTGGAGAGCCAAAGACAGGAAGGTCGAGCTCGGGAAGAGTAGATAGCGGATACGCATAGTTGCCAAGAATCATTTCTCACCGTAGCATGACCGCGCCCAATAGTCCATTTCGCAAGAAAGCGTAGTAAAAGGATAGTCCCTAGACGGTGACTAACGTTAAAGAGTGGACACTCGGAGCCTCGATATTTTGATGCAGAGCGAAAAATTCGGACGAACAGTCTCTATCCGCTGATATTTGCATTGCCCACGAAGCGGTCGGGGGCCAATATGAGAAACGGGATAAAATGGAGGTTTATTATAAAAGAAATATTAAAGAGATATTACCGAGTATTGCACCAAATTCCAATAACGTTCGAAGTGTTTGCGCTGCTACGTACGTACATATGTACATCGCGGATGTCATACGTGCATGTTCCAAGATTGGCCATTCACGCGACGAAAACGTGAAATGAGTGTTTCGTAGTTTAGCACAAGAATCCCGTTTATTTCGCAAACTATCGGCTATATTCGGATCGTTGAAACGTGAAACTTTTCTTGGAACAACCCAGTTTCCACTTTAATTCCAATAGTATTGGCGTACCATGAAACGAACGTACGTACAGAATGCAATGTCGACGACGGACACTAACTTTCCGCCCGACATCTCCAAATGTCGTTTGGCGCAGATCTAAGGAAATACCGGCTTTTGTCCTCCCTTCGCGAAGCTATTCGTAGCGGCGAGGGAGAAGTGGCCGACTAAGACTTCGAACGGAAGGACGCGGGGTCAAACGCCGGTGAGAGAGTCGTTTCGAGGAATCTTTCGACGCCAGGGGAAAGAACGTCGGATCTTTAGTGAGCCTCAGCCCCGTAATCGACGCGTGCTCGTTCGCCTTTAATCTGGGATCTCACGGAAAATCTGAATCGTCCGCCCGATCTTCCACGTAAGATGTTCGGACCCCGAGCGCGATCGAGGTTACGTGCCGCGCTAATCCCGACGTTTTGTTCGCCGAGAGAACGATAAAGAGTCGATCGGAGATGGAAATTACCCGAAAGAAACGGAGGAGAAACATTTCCCTGGCCATTCCACGAGCGCGCCAGTTCTGGGTAAGGAAAAACACGTTTATGCGGTATAACGGGCCTGGGTTCCGAATGAATGATTCATCGAGTCGTTTACTTGCCGTTTAATTTCCGACATTTGCTTAGTCGGAGGCGGCGGTCGCGCGCGCGCGCCGGCCATACGTAAGTAGGAACTTTGTTATTTGTCCAAGCACGATATTAGGTATTCCGGGGGCAACTTATTTGCATACGGGCCGTAAACGCTGGGCGAAGGTCCGTGGCGCCTAATTCGCGATATTCATACGCATTTCCGACCGGCAGCAACGTGAGGGTGGGGGGGGGGGGGGCGAGGGGCGGGCAACCAGAGTCAACTTACATCAGCTGTTTCGTCGGGCGAAGAGGATCGAGCCTCGTCAGCGTGTCGCCGAGCGAGGCCTTTAATTCGCCTGTCACGCTGCTTTCCCATGCATTTCCTAACGGCGGATACCAGAGGGCACCTCAAACATCCGTCCTGCGCTCGCCCGTAGGACGTAGATGCAAACGGAATCACCGGAATGATTTCCGGCCGTCAGAATTTCCCGTAGGTGCAAACTTTGCGGCGGACCGAGAAGTTCGCGGCTCGCTCAAACGAGCTTGCCGAGGCGTGAGAGCCGCGATTCGCGCGGCAACGACCGGGGTCGTTCGGGACCCGGGGAAGCCAAAATGTTCTGGGCGTTGTTCCCGAGATCCGCCTAACGGATGCAATACTTCTCCGCCGACGATACACACCGATAACTCCGCGACCGACCACCCAGCACAGAGCCACCTCCCCCCTGCCACTCCGCAGGAAAGAATCAGACGAACGAGCTTGGGAAGGTTAGCAGAGATTAGCGGAGCCTTGGTAATCTTTCTAATCCCGCACGTATACAGTGACGTCTAACTCGAGGAACGGCACTCTCGTCGGGCAAGTTCGAAAGGTGCCAAGGATTCGGGATCGATCAGGTCGGCCGGCAAAAGGAGTAAGACGTCCGCCGTCCTTCCCTTTCCCTCCGCGTCCTTCCTACATCCGTCCTACCCACCTCTCTCCATCCCTCTTCCAGCCGGCTGCCACGCGCGGCGATTCTTCTACTCGTTCTTCTGTCCCTTCCTTTTCATTTCCCCGCCCGCCGCCCGCCGCCCCCCGCACTGCGGCGGAACGAGGCGTGTAAATTTTCACCTCCGCCCGCGACGACGTTTCTCATTAATCGCTGATCGATCTCTTTCCCGAGTGATTAACGTCCCGACGCCCGCTAGCGGAGAGTAATAGAAGAAGAGCGGGCCGTGCTCTGTCCCGTGGAAATGGCGATTCGAGACACACAAGAAAGGCGAAGGTGGCCGAGACGGAGGGCGAAGCTCGTGAGGGACGGAGTGCCGACTGGGAAGGATGGAATGGGCGCAGAGGGCGAAGTGTCGGGTGGGCAAAGGCGGGGAAACTGAAGAAGAAGGATCCCGGGGAGGTAAAACTATTCGAGAGAGATTCGCGCGGAAAAAGACTCGGAGACGGTGGATGGAGGAAATTCGCTCGAGCATGTTGGATGTTAATTCGAAGAACGTCGCAGTAACAGCTATCCGTCTCCCTGCGTCACGTAACTATGCGCCCGGCAGCCAAGTTGAGGTATTGGGGCGTGAGGAGACACAAGGCATAATTTCCTCCACCTTCTCCCTCTCCCAGGAGGTGCGCTGCCTGGAGACGTCGGTGTGCGGCTCGGCGGGGGCGGAGGGGGGGGGGGAGGGGCTGGAGTGGGCGGAGGAGGCGGAGGAGGCCAAAGCCATAATGAATACGCGCGCCTTGCGGTTGCATAGCTACGTCACGTGTCACGGGGAAACTTTGAGCGCTCGTCATCGTGAAACAGTAGTCACACACGTCACGTTACCGCCCGCCTCGGCGTACATCGCCGGCTGCCTGCGAGTATGAGAGCGGGAAAGAAGACTGCTAGATCTATCCTACTGGAGAGGGCAGACTCGGGAAACGAGCCTTTCGAGCTGGGAGTACCGGATCGCGACTAGTCGCTGCTTCGCGCACTTTAAATTTCCCGAAGAGCTTTCTTACCGGCTCGCTCGACGGATGACGTCTGCCTGTCCCGCTCTCTCTCTTTCTCTCTCTCTCTCTCTTTCCCGCGCTCTCGCTACCTGAGAGCCAGTTCTCATAGACGCCCTCATTGTCATCGTTCTCCTTATTTTCGAGCCAGATTTTCTTTCCTTCTTGAAACTTGTCGTAAAAACAGGGGTTAACGGGGGAGGGGCTGAGAACGACGAAGAACTGATAGGCTTGGAAAAAGAAAAGCGAGGTAGAGTGAGAGAGAGAGAGGGAGGAAAAGAAAAGGGGGAGACCAAGAATGGCTGAAGAAAGTGGAGAGAAAGAGACTCGCCACGTTGGAAGGTGCAGCGACGTTGACGACGCCGACGGCGACGAATTACTCGTTCTCCAAAGACGCGCCTTTCTAACGTCCGACGCGCGGCGCTTATCGGACTTTGTACCTCGTTAATGTTACGGATTAAATGGAAGCAGGTGATGAAGTTTCGCAACTTACGGAGTAAAAGTTTGCGAAAAGGAAGAGAGCGGGTAAACATTCGCGCGATGACAGCTTAATAACCGTTTTCGCAGCGAGCCGTCATCAGTGCTAGGAACCGGCCTCGCGTTTCTTCGGATTCGGGAAGCGGACGGATCGCACGACGTTGACCGTAATTGCCTGTACGCCGTTTCCTTGTTACAATCTCGCGAATCAATCTTTTCGCAGGTGGGGACGATCGGGGCGAGAGACTTTTTTTCCATCGAACCCTTGGTTATCCCTTCCCCGAGTCGAACAGGGCTGAGCGATGCTCGATCCGTCATGTGCAATATTTATGCGCAGCCTTTCGTGCCGAGAACAATGGCTCCTGGAACGGGAAGGATAGAGAGGGCGAGAAAGCAAGGGACGAAGGTTGGGTGGGAGAGGCTGGCCAAAGAGCATCCGGTTCCGGGACCAGCGAACGTCCACCCTGCCACTCTTTGTGTGCATTTGCATCTGGCTCGCGCGCACGAGCTTCTACGTGTACAGCTCTCAGGCTGCGCCGGTGTCCGTGTGTAAATTATTACGCGTGACTCCTCGATTCGTGGAAAGGGAAGGTCTATCTCATCCGTCTGTTATGGAAGAGAAAAGCTTCAACGGACGGGCCGGAAGGACGTAGTAGCGCTTTCATTGACCGTGCCAAGGGCTATTGAAACCTTTGCCTTTGCAGGTCAGAGGCGGGTTCGGTAAATCGTAGAACGAGGCTTAACATGGTTCGCTGCTTACCGACGCCTCACGATTAAATGGGAAAGAAGCGATTGCAAAGTGGTGGAGAGCCAAGATAAATACACGCCCGCGTTAAGTTCGCCCGAGCTTCCTCCACTCGGGTCGGCCGGGCCGATTCTTTGGAAAAGGCCTGCAAAGTTCCGCGGTGAATGATGATCGGTTACGGTGATTTACAGATTAGCCGGGAGCCAGGGGTTAGAGAGTGGATCGTTGAAATACAAGGGGTGCGGTTCATTGAATCTCTGCCTCCTTCATTTGCTATTTCAATTTTGCATCGATCGACTCTTTTGACGCGTCTTACATTTTTCCAGAGTTCGAAGGCACAAAGGACGTGTACAAACATCCATTCGTGTCGAGCGATTTATTTCAGCGTCAGGTTTTATCCGGCCCGCCTCCGACGCGGTCGACGCCGAACATGTTAAGAACCCGAAAATCAGCCTCTCTCGGCCGTCGGGAATTTTCGACGGCTCGCGCGACGCCGCTGAAGATGATTGCAAATTAAATTCATGATAGAACCCAAATGCAATTTCGGCTGACGCCGAGCCGCGCGCGAGGCAGGGGGCAGGACAGTAATTAACTAACATCACGCTCTGTACATCCCGGGGTTGAGGTAAACGGCGCACTCGACAAACAAGGCAAGACGTGCCAAAGATCGACAACCCTCGCCCGCTCAGCTTCATTCGCTCCTCATTTCGTCGCCGACCCAACATTGTCGTCCCGCCGCGGCGACAACGCGCTCCGCCGATCATAACTTACACGCCGCTCGTTCCGCTGACTCAGGACGAGCGGAGTGCGAGAAAAGGGGTGTAGCCGAAAGAAAAATCCGCTACATTCCGCTTTATTCCGAGTGGTTTGCCTCGAGAGCACGTCCCCCACCTCGTTGCCGAGACGTCCCGACGCCGTTTGACGCCGTGAGCGCGTCGTCGCATGGAAACGAAGCTGGAAGCGAAGCTGGAAACGAAGCCGGGAGCGAAGCATGGAACGGAGCATGAAGCGATGCACGGAGCATGGTGCGAAGCATGGAGCAAAGCTGGAAGCGACCAAGGCTAGTAGCGCACCGCCCTGTGGCCGTGTCGGCAATCTGGACACGCGCAAAACAGCGTTTGCAGCTGACGTTTTACACTTTGCGGTGGCTGATGGTAGGCCAGATAGGTTCCACGATGTGATTTCTCCCCTCCTAAAGCGAGTCGTCCCTACTTCAGAGCCAGCCCCCGCGTCCTTCCTCGGCACCGAGACCACTTCCACCGACCCTCTTGAGAAACTGACCTCAGTAGCTTTATGAAATTGCAGATACCCGAAAAAACGAGGCGCTCCTGCTATCGCGAGCCCCGTCCGCTGCCTGGCAAAGCTTTAATTTAATGGGCGATGTCCTGCGAAAGAATTACAGTGCGGACGCGGGCGACGGAAAAGTTCCCCGTCGCTGGTTAAGTGGAACGGAGCGAAATGTGTTTATCGTGTACACCGACGATTCGATACATGAGATTATTAGTGGCTGAAAGTAGCAATGCATTAAGATCGATACGCGTCAGAGTCTGGAGTGTTCGCCGGGATAACTGTAAGTCAGTGAACCTAAGCCAGACACGTTGTTAGGGATATTTAAGCCGGGGATTCTCATGCAGGATGTCCCGAATTCAAACTGCATTTAAAACCGTCAACTTCGTAATTCACGCTGCTGGCACTTCGGCGAGCTGGGACAAGCGAAAAAGGGGTGCAATTGTCGGGAAGTTCTAAATAGCCGAGGAGGGTGATTCATGGGAAGAAAATTGAAAAAGGACATAGCGTCCAAGACGAAAGTGGGCAGTCAGCCATTGCAGTCGCAGCGGTCGGCGATCGGATGGGTAGCCGCGTGGAAATTAATTAGCGAGCCAATTTAACTTTAACGATTGTTCGATCTCGCAGAGTTTCCGCCGCAGTGTGTACATTGATAATAATTTTGCCGAATGCGCACCCATCCCGCCGCTCATTGGGCCGCGCCCATTGGAAAAGTTTACCAAGTTAATTTCCTGATCGCCTGTTGATTTCTTCGCTCCGGCTCCTCGGGGAAAAGTGCTATGTACTTCTTTTTCTGACTTCTATTGCATCTGTTCCGATCCGCTGCGGAAAGCGATTTTCGATGTTGACGCTGTGTTTCCTTCGAACTTCCAAGTGGAACGGTCGACGCGTGAGAAGTGACTGTCAGTCGCTAAACTTTAACACGGAAAATTATTCGATCGCCGCGACACTTTTATTGCGCCGGCATAATTTATGCATCGGGCTCGGCACGGTAAACGGTTACACGCTTAAACGTCGGACGATATCTTGGTTCTTTATCGCTCCCCACCGCGAGCTCATTCGAGACTCACGTTCGCAGTTTTAGACGCACGCGTATGTCCAGACGCGTATCGTGAGATCGATCTGGCTGAAATTTTTATGAAGTATCAACTCGTGTTGTACGAGGCCATAAAGTTCGAAATCACTGTCGTAAATCAGTTTAGAAGGACGCGGCCTTAAATTTTCGCGCAGCACAGGAAATCGCAGGATTACTCCTACCGATGTCTCGCAGGCCATTAATTGCGCTTTTACTAATGCCCCAGTTTCGGGAGCAATGAAACTTGCGCGGTTTTCCGCAAATTATTTGGCTATTCCTACGTTATTATATTACATATGTGGCCCAGCGTCGTTTAAGGGTTTTGCCGGGGCCGGCGGCGTTGCCCCAAACTAAAACTGAACCTAAAACCGGAGCAAAAGGCAAAAATTAAACCGAAGCCAAAAAGCTGCGTTCAACCTACGGCTGAACATAATAGCGTACAACTCGGGAAATAATCCGAAAGAGGGAAATGGAAAAGGGACCAGGAGGAACGGTAAACTTTTCTCTTCCCCGTTAAACCTCTTATTGCAAAAACACCTGAGATCCTTCGCGCCTAATTCAAGTTACCCAGCTCGTTTGTCCGACAGACGATGACGAAAAAGGGAAGTGCTCGGATTTAATCAACTCCGCGAAACACATAACCCATCGCGAGAGACGGAATGGGAACGTCGGTATGACATGACGTGAAAAAAAGTGCAATCTGTAAGAGTAGCAGTCCGCTAATTGATTGATGCCGATGGGCTACGTAACGTGGATTTATCGTGCAGGCTCTTTTGTCCGACGTCGGAACACTTTTCCGAGTGTTACGTAACCGCGGACGTTTTCACCCGAAGACCATCCATTAGAACTGCAGGTAATGAGACTGACCGAGAAAATTTGCCTCGGTGTGCGGGGAGAAAAAAACACGTGCCCGTCACGATAAGAGCCACGGATAGGAAGCCAGCGACGTGACGTTACGGGCAGGTTACGAGCAGGTTACGGCCAGAAGATGGAGCCGACTCGAACTCTCCCTGATACTCAAATACCGTTGAGCGCCGAACGGGGCTAGGTAAGGACTAGCAGGCAGTCAGACACGCGTCTCTATTTGCATAACAGAGGCGCATTGCATAATGGAAATTGCCCTGCGTTCTATAACGTTGCGTGGCTGCGCCGTGCGCATATGCTGCCCCGCGGAGAAAGAGAAAGGAATTTCTCTCATTCGCGTGCTCCCGAATAATTAGTAGTCCTGCCTGTGACATGAAGTTTCGAGGCTGTTGCTGACTGCCAACGGTACGCGTGCATTGTGCTGCCTTACATTTTCCACATTCCTTCGGCATATTGGGGTCGCCGAATGAGATATCATCCAGCCGCGGAGCACATCCTGCCTACCGCGCCACTCTCTGCCCACTATTTCGACGCTTTTAATATGATAAAACCCTGTCATTCCGACCCCTCGACCATCACTTCCACCTACTCCTCCTTCTCTCCTGCCAGTTTCGACCTCTTGATAATAGCCACAATGCAAGGACAAGGACCGTGATTGGCGTACATTCTGTTCCCGTTCGCAGCGAGAGCCATTCCCGATGCTTCGGGACGAAAATGTACACAACCGCCGAGGCAGTCGTTTTCCTCTTTTTTCTGTACCCCGCACGGTCGGATACGCGAGCGTACGGAGTTCAACAAGCTATCAATATATAGGGAAATATATGGAAGGTAAAATATTCGCTGAATGGATGTAGCGAGGTATCGTGCGACGAGGACTCTCCGGCCGCTTTCAGTTGCCGTTTTGATTCACTGCGACAATAGACATGACCTGCCCTGTGCGCCAACCGAAGAATACGAATTTAATCCCGCCGCGAAGGAAGTTGCGCATGGATATTAATTGACCTTGCTAATAACGGGGCGACGGGACAGCGGAGTCTGTAGTTTGTATCAATACGCGGCCCCGTATATATCTCCATGTTTCCCCACACGTTGCGTACACCGCCGTTAGAATCTCGTAACGCGCCTCTCCTTGTTTATCTTCATTCACACATTTCACTATTTATAGGAACGGAAGGCCAACTTCACTATCTCGACGGTGTTCGGTAGTACGTATCCCTCAGCGAGCGCGCGCTTCTTATGCATTTTCCGTTACGAATGCCACGCCAAGGACAGCAGCCGTTCCATTTTTCTAGCCTAAACTTCCCGCCGGCACTTCAACAGGTACAGTCGGACCGGGGAAACAAGAAACAACACTCGTCCGAAGAACCACTTTTTTCGTGATCGGTATAATTGTCGGTGTGGTCTCTCTCATGACGAGGTAAATGAAAATTTCATATTGTGAGAGAAAACTCTCCGTCTGGAAGAGGACGCTTTTAAGACTGTTTTGATAAGCAACCGTATAACCGGTTAGGTGGACCATTGATGGCTGGCGTCGCTGAAAGTCGTAACGAAGTTAGTGTATGGCTGTAGTCTGACAGCGTGATAATTCATCAAGTTGTACAGCGTGCAATCTAACTTCATGTTTGCGTTGGAACAACGAAGTTGCGACGCGTCGCAAGAAACTCTGACACCTTTATTCTCAGCCTCGCTCACCCTCTTTTTACAGTTTGGTCACTGATTCTTAGGCGGGGAATTCCCCTGGGATAAATGGCGGGCAATTTGGAGGATTGACGGAGCACCGACGATTCGGAACTCAAATTTTTCTTCTGGCTGACATACCGAAGAAGAATAAGAATCATGTTTCGCTGTGGTGGAAGTTAAAAGAGAACGATGACGTGAATTTCCTAAGCACTTTTATTGCTGTGTTTATCGTCTAAAGAGGTAGAACGAACAAAGCTGTGCTTACAATCACGCTGGTAGACAGTGGTACGCTATTTAGTACGTCTTGATAAGTGTTACGGCGCAGATGTGTATTTCGATATCATATATTACCGCGTTCGTTATTCATGCGAACTTTGGGGTGATCATTATCGTTCAACGACCGTGGGAATCCCACCTTTGTATCATTCTGAAGCGGTCCGTATTGTGTATCGTCTTATGTAGATTTCCCGGTTTTTGCGAATCCTGCAGCATCACCGTATCCTCAATTCCACTACCTGCTTCTTTTCTTGCTAAAGAGGGCGTCTTGATTGTGAAAAAGCTTTGTCGGGGTCACCTTTTGTCAAATGCTAATGCCGACGTAGCGTTCTTGTATTTGGGATTAAGAATACACGTTAACTGGATCGCATGTACGTAAAACCTCGTGTATACGCCACTGCTCGGGGCACTGTTGGGAAATATTTAGCAAAACAACCCTGCAAACAGTATTAACATAATCCGACACACGTCACGTATCTCTTGAAACATATTTCTCCGATCCCTCGATACCCTTTCGAACGATATAGCCACGCGATATTGATCCGAACTATTCTCGATTTGTCCGCTTTCTTTGGCCTATAAAATTCTCCGACAAGTCATTGAAGGTGGAAGCATTACTGGCTGTTGTGGCAGCATGAGAAAAAAAATTTCCTGTCGGCACGACACTATTTGTCATTATTTGATTTATGCTGCTAATGTGTAGATGACAGCCGAGCTACCGCGTTCTTATAAATACTTTACTTTACACAGAATTGTATGAACACTTCTGTCGGAATCCGTGTGTGCACTTTGAAAGATTATATTTACACTAGCGAACGGTCTGTCGCCACAGGGAGACGTTATTGAACTTTCCAACTTGAATCATAGTCCGGATCGATCACAGAAATTATTTGTCCTATACACATTCCGTAGGCGAACGCTTCTTCTAAATAACGATACAATTATTTTGCACGAAACACGCGAATACTTCGCGGGACACTTTATCGACGAAAATTGAAGAAATTCGTAAACATGTACTCATGCTGCAGCTAGTGGAAACAGTTGCAAAAGCTTAAAATAGGCTCACGAAGCACTGTGACATTCCATTTTAATCTAGGATTTACGTAATCGTAATGGATGGCCTGCAAAGAGTACGTTCTTAGAAGGTCGGGCGTCTTCTATAATCCAATTTAAATCCACGACGCATTTATTTCCATCCGTGTCCCGTGCATCGCAACACAACTACTCACTGTCACTTATTTCGATAGATTAACCACGTTAACCGAGCGTATTTGATTAGCGTGTTCCCTGCTCGTCGAGCATCAACGACTAATCCTTCTTTCGTCGCACGTCAGCGCGAATGTTAGCGAGTCGAACGAAAAACTTTAATGCTTAAACTTCCCTGAAAACGTACGGATCTCTAACCGCTCGCAGAAATTACTGGTCTTTTTACCTTGCGAAGCTTTTGCCAGAGCGATGACGATCCATCCGGTCCATAGAGCAAAAAAGGAGGTTATTATTGTCATGTTCGTCATCCTCGACGAGTCCGGTTATGTCCCTTTTTACCGTCACGCACACGCACAGGTATAAAATCTACGCGAGCCGGAGTCTAGATGCAGACTGACTTGTCGTACGGAGTCCTGCAGGAGCAACACGACACGCATGCGTCGTGGTTTCCACGTGCCTGTCTCTTTCGTGTCTTTGCCGGCTATAGAGCCATTTGTGATTTTGCGGATAACTCATTCCACACTCGAATCTGCAGAGATTCGACACGGCTGAGAAAGTGCAACGGAAAGCGTTGACATTATTGATGCCGAATTCTCATCTGTCAACTATATCAAGCGTATCCGCTGGCGTCAAGAACAGCGGAATGCACTTACCGCTTATTACAATTTTTTTGCGACAAAGCGAGGAAATTTGTAAGCGGGTCAATTGGTCCTTCATCGTCTCGGCTAGTCGAATTCTTTGGCCTAACTATCGATTAGCGTCATTAATACGCTTGAACGTCCGTACAATTAGACGAAAGACAGTCGCAATACCATTTAAAAGGCCATTTCGGCTGCTAATCGACTCCTACCGAGCAACTAATATACTCCCGAATCCAGGCATTAATCCACGCAAGAGGCGACAAGCTGACAAACATAGAAAATACAACAAAAGGCAACAGTGATACAATTAAAAGTTGTACGAGCATCTAACACCCCTCCGCGTACAGTTGTTGGATCGGGAACGAGACGATAGACGAGAAGGGTAGACGAGAAAGTGAAAGACGGGAAAATAGACCAAGAAAGAGAAATTTGCTTGTTTGTCTTAATTGGAAGCCGGTTTCGCGAGAGGCAACCCATTGTACTCGAAATTAACGTTGGAAATCTCGTCTCCGCTTTATGAATGGGACTTTCTTCCCCGACCCACCCCCCACCCCCCTCACGGTTCCTTTCGACGCACATACACATAGAGAGCCGCGCATACACGTACAGGCATGCATCTCCTCTTAGGCGAGGTATGCGGGGAAAGCACGAAAATCGAGAGGCGAAACGGAAATAATTCGCCATGCTGTTCAGGCAGTTAGGATTAGTATAAGACGTTACAGAGATCCTCGTGTTTTCGAGTGCGCTGCGCACCTGCACACCCGCGCGCAGAATACGGAAGGAGACAACGATAATACTATAGAAACCGTATAACGAGTACGGGTAAAGAGAGGGACCGCTGTATGGCGAGTGATGGAAGACGGACGAAGAGGGAAATATTCGAGTACGTGCTCGCTGCGTAAGGATACCCGAGGACGATGCACGAAGGGGAATGAAACGGCGGAATAGGGTAAAGGATACGCGTGGACGGGGCAGGAACTAAGCAAACACACCTTTTACCGACGGAACATTGCTCGGCGCGCCCCTTCGCCTCTGATGACTTTCGGCGTTTGATATAAATTTTTCCCCTTTTATCGGTGGGGGGCATTAGCGTGCGTTTTTCGTTTAATGGATCCCGACAGAAAATCGTGCGCCGACGAAAGCCTCTGTCGACGTGGGGGCGAGACCAAAGTGGAGAAGTCAAACGAGAAAACTTTGCGGATTAAGCGCAATCAAGTACCGATAATTCCCCGGTGAATCGTGTCTTTCGTTCTCCTTTTGCCAGACAGCGATGGGTGAAATGAGAGAGAGAGAGAGAGGGAGAGAGAACGGATGGGGGGTTGAAAGAGGGTGAGAGAGGGAGGGTAGGGATGAGAATGAGAAAAGAAGGTGGGATAGGTGTCGAAGAGAGGAAAGGACCTTCGCGTGTCCCTTCTGGAAGGAAAACTGAACTATTCGGCCTCGATCCCACCGTTGTGTTCGTGGGCAATACTATCTCTTAGCCGACATCGACGCCCACTCCCACCACTCAAAAGCACCCTTGGGCGTTATCTACCGTATTAATCGGGAAGTTTCTCCCCGTCGCTTTAATTGTGACATTAATTTTAATATCAATTCAGCGATTTGTGTTTCATTCTATCCGCGATGCCTCCGCATTCTCTTCTTCTCATTTAAACGGTCGTGGAATTAGAGGCGAAAATTGATTAATTCGGGTTAGGGGCAAGTAAAAAGTCCTACTTATAACTGGCGGAATGTCACTCGGTTGCAAATAAATGTTTGGAAGGATTTGCTGCTCGCAATGCCGTTATGCATAATTAATATAATTGTATGACGTTCGCTTATCGTGTATTTCTCCTTTATGGAGTATCAAATTCACATTACATGAACATGTTTTGAGCTATATTTTTCGCTATACAGAATTATCCCAGCTTTCAGTTTTCCCGTCCAATCAATAAGTTCGTTTGCATTAAATATGACACCAAACGGCTCCTATATAATTTGAGAAACAAGGAACAAAGAAAATACTTGTTAATTCTATGGAATCTAAGTCAGTTTACAGCGTGTAGAAAGTGCGAAATTAATAAATGGCAAACCTCTTCCCGACCCTTTCTGGTTCTTTCAACTTTGCATCGATCAGCTTCCAAGGAAAGTAGCTTCGTAAGCGAGCCAACCATCGTAATTACAATTAATTGAGCCTTTCTTCAGTGTAACTTCCGCCCTGCTGCCTACATCAAAAACAGGGTTTCGCCCGGCAAAAGGTCTTCTCGCTGTAACTTGATGCCCCGATCGTTAGATTCATTCATCTAAATTGGCCGTGGCTGCTGCACCGTATCTCAGACAGTTACATTCATTGTAAAAATGTTGTAGCGCCGTTGTGGAAAAATGGCGCGATCAAAGAGGAAACATGTCATACGTTGGAACAGAAAAGAAGCGGTAAATTGAACGATGATACTCTATATAATTCTGTCGGAAGAACCGCCGGCGTCCCTTATAATTTACTGGCTTAAGTGGAAGTCGTTCATACATCCCAGCCTTAATGTTAACATACAGCGTGAACGCACACGCGGTAAGGTAAGATTTCTAATTCTAATAAATTTCACACCGCACGTGTCTGCTTTGGTCAGTGGCCGTAGAAGGCCAGCAAATGGACCGTCTAATACTTTAATGGAGGACTCGCACGTGGATTTCGTACTTATAGCGAATAATACCACGGCTGCTAATAGAGTCACGATAAACATTAGTACAAGGATCGTACCTTTCGCATTTATCGTCGAGTACGATAAAAGCTTCGTTCTCTTTCATCGCCGTTCTTCGAATAAGAGAATTTGTCATGGAACTTGAACGCTGAATGACGTTACGTTGGCGAGAGGTTGCACTCGTTACAATTTACATCTAGATCGGTCGGAAATGCATATAGTTGCGCAAAACTACACGCGTCTTCCGATGCGGTGAATTGCGAGATGCGAAAGACGGGTAGTGTGTCTTCCGTCGTTCAACAGTTCCCAATTCGCGTCTCTACTGCGTTCGTCAGTGAACTTGATCTCATGTAGTTACGATGTTTCCATACCGCGAACACTTCTCCACCAAGATTTCATGCCGGGACTGCATCAAGAAGTTAAATTCGCAGTCGACAGCGGACAAAGAATAGAATATGGAACAAAAAAAGAACTGCTGTTGAAATTAAACAACGTTAAGTCATCGATCTGATCGCCAGTCCCGAGATTGTGGAGTCTTTAACTAGTCCAACACTGCACGTAACTCATTACAGCTCGACGCTTCAAAAAATGAGAGGGAGCGAATTCCGTGCAGTCGCAATCTAAGATTTACGCGCGCATTGTTTGGAGGTTCCTCCGTATGCGGAGTTCTGCATGCCGACGAGTGCAGAACTGCGTGCAACTCGCTCTCTGCATCCCATCGCAAGACACGGATCCTAGACGTTCTCTTGATTATACACACGAGTCTGCGACATTTCCTGCATCGTCCCGACTCCGCTCCACCCATCTTTCTCCCAATCCCTGTTTACTTCACGCCGAGTCACACACAGAATCTCTTCCCGTTCTAATTATACATTCTCGCCCGGCCACGGTCGGAATGTTAACTTCGCAGCAGTACTTTTTCATTTCTGCCGTACCCAACCGTCGATAACCGCCAATCAGCGTTGCGCTACCTGCTGCGCGCGTTACATCCTTTTAATCGACATTTCGCTTCAAACGCAGCGAGCCAGAGAACCACATCGCGTTACAGCGATAAATTTTCATCGGCCAGATTCGGCGTTGTAACGTCGACAGCGGGAACGCGTATCGGCGCAAATGATTCGTAACTAATCCATGCTCGCAAACACTTTCTTCATCCGCGTAATCGTAATTGGCTTATCCAAACAATCGCCCCCGAAATCGCAACATTTTTATCCATGATAAACTTAACGTTATGCGTCAGCGTGATATTCTCGGCTCGGCATTAATTAGTAAGAAACTTTTTCCGCACTGAAATCAAAAACGGTCGAGTGAGCTTCAGTCGCGTCACTCGTTTGTGCGCGGGGGCGTACAACCGCGGCTCTTTACCCAATTTTGCCCTCATTTTCTCTTTCTCATCCGCGCCGCCCCACCGCAGCTCCCCCTTCCCCTCACCCGACCCCTCCGCGCACCCCTTCTTTTTCCAGTATTTTCATGAAACGTGTCACTTAACGATCTTCGCGGAGAGAGCACCTCAAAGTTTTAAGCCGGGTAGCAAGTCGGCGAAGGAAATTAAAGTACTTTCTTAGGAGTCGACCACACGGTTCACGTGGGAGTGGCTAACGAAACAAGTGGCTAATGAATTATTGAAAGTGCCGCTCGGGACTACCCCTACGGTTCTTTTCGCTCTTTCGCTGGGCTCCCCGGACGGCTCGCTATGGCGCTTGCGGGTGTATAGTTACGAATACGATCCAAATTAAAGAGCGGAACGCAATTCAGCGACTCCGTTACTAGGAGCGAAAATAGTCCTTCCCCTGTCCGCGGCCGATTTTCGAGTACATTAGTCGGAATATCGTGCGATTTTAAAGTAAGCCCATTAACCTAGCGCCGAGCCGCGCTCGCGCGCGCGACGAGTGATATTGTCAGCGAATACGTGAGCACGGCCGCCGGTACGTTATCTAAAATCAAAACGGGGGCGTCATGAATTGAGTACGGAAGTTCGCCGAATTTGTTATCGGTACGGAATTTCACAACGCGAAATAACTCTCGTAATCTCGCCCGCGCTAGTAATCTCATCGTAACGCGAATATCGCATAAATATAGGGAAAATGTAGTGCGCGTAAACATTTTCGCGTATGTCAACAGATTCGTGCGGGAGAAATTTAATTACGGCTCTATCATAATTTAATTCTTCGCGGCACGATAAATCTCAGTTTATTCTATGTACGCATTTATTATATACGGAAAATTTCGCCGTGGGAGCCGGCACTCGATATCTTCCGCAACGTGCCAACGCTATTTAGTTGATTATTTTCGAAATGTGTATCTGAAAGGCTATTTACAGAGTGCAAACAAAAATGCTTGTCCTTTTTAAAGCGGGGTAACGGCATGTTTATAATTGTAATACCTTGCGTGCGGCTTAACGGTTTTACAACATTGTAGCCCTTTCACATATTTCGCAACAAATATCAAATTCGAACGATGAGCAGAGCTTCGCATTTGGTATGATCACAATATTTTAAATCCAGCGTCGCACGTGCGCCGCTAAAATAGAATATTCTGCAGATTTTCCAATCTACCCGATTTTCTCGTAAAAAAAAACAACAACGTTTCTAGAACGCAGGCTGTTACGGTAAACTAAAAATTTATTCACGGATTAGCAATGCTTCACCGTGTCCGTCAAACTGACGAACTCATATAACACTTTTCATTCACAATTTACTGAACACAGCCAAGCTCCCTATAATTAACATACCTATATTCCACGAACACTAAAAACCTCGTGCTCCCTTGTTCAGATAAGTGAGCGTGTTTACACGCAGCGTCAACAGTTGGAAAATATAAATTTAATGAAACTCGAAGCTCTGTCAACGGAACGTGCGTCGCACGGGAATTCGAAAAAAAATGCATTGCAAAACTATATGCCGCTTCCTTTCGTCCGGTCTGTGTCACGCGCACCTTGGTTGCAGCTTGATTAAATCCTGGCCTACTGTAAACAAGGGGTGGGGGTCAGGGGGGAGGGGGTCGAGTGGGTGGACGAGGTGACGAAGGAGGGGCAGGGGATGGAGGCAACACGTGAAACATTCACGCGCAAAATTCAGCTTCGCAAAAATTAAGCGTGACGCGTACGACTCGCATTCTACCGGTAACGTATCGACGCGCCTCGCTTTCCTCTCGCGCTGTGCCCGCGAAATGTAAAAAAAAAAAAAGTCGAAAAAATGCAGCTCCGATTCGTAAATAGAGCGTCCCGGATTTCATTCGGTCGACGCCGTACGCCACGCTCTCGCCGAACGAAAACGTAAATCATCCTTTGCCTTTGTCTGGCCGGACCAATCACGGTACGCGTGTATGCGTATGCTCGTTGTCACACGGATTACGCAGCCATGGTCGCCTTGGATGGCATAGACAAAAATTTGATACGTCAGATATATCGCCGCGTACCGCTAGGTACAATGCATCAAATGCGCGTAAAGCGCACGGACACGTACGCGCATTACGCGCACCCCGATGCATCCCCGTAGGTGTAACGGATCGTTTCGACGATCCGACTATCTCGGTCCCTCCTTGCGCGGAGGAACACGTTAATTATTATATTCGACATATTTTTATTGGCCGTGCGACGCGCGAACGCACTCATCCGGCCGTCGAGCGCGCAAATTCGCGCATGTAATTTCCGATGTAAATGCCATCGGCATCCCTCCGCGCGCGATACGGTAACAACGGCGAATGGAAATCATATGCGGTAATTAAATTCCGTTTTCATCCGTATGTCGATAACGCGACCGCCGCTCGGCGAGTGAATGCACGTCAGGAACAGACGGATGAAAAATGTACGCCCGCACGTTCCGCTTAATGTAGCGACGAAGTGCAATGAGTCATTCCTTTCGCGGCGCGTCGAACGGTGGCAAAAAAGCACTGATATCGCTTAACCGGAAAACATTTAACTCGAAAACATTTTAACCCGCGCGCCGGATCCCGTCCCCGACGACGCTCGAGCGTATTCCGCGCGATCCGCGGAACAGCCGACACGTTTCTCCGAATTCGTCCTTTTTTCCCCCTCCCGCGCGCGCAAAACGTAGCCGGCAATCGGCGCTAATTGTCGATCAAGCTGTCGCCGGGCGAGATCGTAAAATAAGGGTAGCGGCTGATCGTTTTGCCGAGCGGGCGTGTCAGAGCCGCGCGTAAGGTATCGTGACACGACAATGACACGACAATGACATAACGATCTGTCAGCCTAGCCGGGCACGACCGAGAACGTTTCCCAGCTGTCCGCGCCCGACGAGTACGCAGCCGAGTACGCCGTCGACGGAGGTGTTCGTGCAAATCCAAAAAGCTACCGGAACAAACACACAATGTCCACCCCGGCCGCCCTCGTCTCCCCGAGCTTCTTCGCCGGCCAATGGCCCGTTCTCCCGTAGTCTACCCTGGCCAGAGCCAGCCAGTGGATCCTCGACAGTATTTCAGTGAAGTATCTAAGAAGTGAAATGAAATGTAGAGGGCCGGAGGCGTGACTCGAACTCGTATGAGTCGCGCCAGATGTTACAATATTTACTGCGAGGAAAGCTCCCCCCATCTCCCCCTCCTCCCCTCCTCCTCCTCCTCCTCCACCCTATCCTCCCTATCCGGCCACCTCCCGATAGCCGCTGCCGTTCCCCTCGCCTCCTCCTGTTTCTTCCCATCTTTCCTCGCGGCCATTCCTGGACCGATATATATTTCACTTAAAATGTTAATACTTCGAACGTAATGACAAGGGGTTCGACTGAAACGATCGCTCTCGACTTTCGCGCGGAACGAGCGAATTCGATGGAATTGTTCCGCCACAGGTCGAGTACTTCGCAAGGCATTGTCGTGTATCGGAGACGTCTCAGATTACGGCGCGGCAACTTTGGTAGGACAACGCTAATTATCTTCTCAATCACGGGCAAGGCTCGATCAAAGTTCGAGATAAGTTTGTTCCAGATAATTCGATTTAACCCAACTCACGCTTGAGAATAATACTCTTTTCCACTCAGTCGTTCCAACATTATGCCTTAGGTACGACTTAGATTCTCCGGCCGCAAATTTTCATTAAGTACCAGTTTTACGGAACTCGCAGCAAGGATATTCCTCTTATATCGTCCATTGCCATTTCCCGAGCAGCGCGTCCCATTTTTCCGAAAATCCGCTTTCCGTTGTCAATACACATCGAGCGTGGAAAGTCCCCCGACCATGAAATGCCGCGGAAGATCATATTTCGCCGAGAGAGGGGGCAAGCAGAAAGTTCACTGCCTTGCGGGGCCGAGCCGTGAAATATTTATCCCTGCCGCGGAATACTCGGAGGAGAACAATCGAAATCAGTGCCTCAGCATCGGCCTCCTTTCTCGCCCGGCTCGCCCCGGCGCCACCGGCGTCTCATCGTTCGACAATTACCGAAGGAATAACAGGCTCGGCGAGGCAGCGAATCGCGATGGCTCTATTGCCGATCGAGCGACGCTGCCGTTCGCTGCCCGGAAGTAGGTTAATTGACCGGTGAATCTCGAAAGAGGCTTCCATCCCACAGGGCGCAGGCCTCCCATACCGTCCATCCACCCTACTCGTCGACCACTTCCTTAACCCCTATCCCATGCGACGTCCGCAGCTCTCCACATCGTCTCCCGGATAACGCGACGTCGCATTAATGTGTAATTGGTGGCGAGCTAGCAAGGTGACACGACACCGTGACGCCGAGAGGGACCCACGTCCCGTGATGTAGTGGCGGCAAAGCCTGCCGGCAGCATAGACATTTTACCCGTGGAAGACGCATGGTCCTTGCTAATATGACATCTGAAATATGGCGTAACTCCCGTTCGAAGATGCGCCGCGAGGGGAGTAAAGGCCGAGGGCCGAGGGCCGAGGGGACACTGGGAGGGAGAGAGGGGGGAATGAAGGAGACGGCTGCGTGGGCGGCTCGATGCAGGTGGAGATGAGAGAGAGAAGGGGGGGGGGAGGTGGAGGAGAGCGATGTAAGATGGGAGCGGCGAAAGGATTGGGAGAAGAGAACGGCGTTGGAAACCGTGAAACTTGGCGAAGAACGTGCGCCACTGCTCGAACGGACGGATAAACTGTTTGCGAACCGCTGCTGCTTGCAGGAAATAATAGCGAGCGATGTGTGACTTGTTAAGAGGGATGGATTGTTACGCAGGAACGGTTAACAAGTTCCTGTTTGCGTCGATGGAAATGAGCTTCTCCGGCAAGCGTTTATTTTTCCCTAATTACGCGCTTGCGGAGTCTGACGACGCTGGTGCGCGTGCCGCTCGTGAGACGAGTGATGCATTTTTCGATGAGCATGTCTTACCTTATCGCTCGACAGTAAACGTGGGAGGATAGAGAGAGAGAGAGTGAGGGGAGCGGAGATGACAGTCAGCGTTTGACTATCTGCGAGGAATCCGATTGGACCCAGAATTCGTCTGGCGGAGATTAAGAGGCCGTGCGATTGCGTGAGGATAACGTTCGGATTCTTCGAAATGTTTCACGCAGGTTTATCCCTTAAATTCCTGCACGCTCCCCAACGCTGCGCAGGAGGGTAATGGCGAGGAGATACGATATCGCCCCCGCGATCTTGAACGCAGACATGTGTACGCAGATGCCTCTAGTCCGGTGACTTTTTCCACCCCGCGCACCCTCCCGGCTGGTATGTATTTGATACAGCCGGAGTCAGGATAAGAAGTAATGTATCTCGCAGATAAGGCCGCGGAAACTTTCGAAACAGTTGTATCCACGCTGTGTGTCCTACTCTATCTGTGGCACCATCTGTAGTCGGTTGAACGTTAGATATATTTACTAACTTTTATTCCGCTTCCCTCTCCGCGCGGCTCCTTCGCCCTTGTTAACCGTCCAGATCACGGCGTCTCAATTGCACCAGTTCCATCGTCAAAAAAGAATCCTCATGCCTTTAACGACCCAACGCTCGATCAATGCTACGAACAGTAACGACCTAAGACCAGGCGGTGTACGTGTATTGTGACAACTAAATAATACATCATCGTCTGTCCCATATTTACTGGATTATCGAAGTTGTCGCGGGACTTGGTCATCCATTACTGTATCATGCCCCATAGACGTCAACGTCGTGGGTGCCGCAATTAGGGACGAGAATACTTCGGATACGACAACTTGCAATATTAATAGACTTACTTTAACGGACAGACGTTGAGGAAAATATAACGGTGACTCTAACGAATAATGAAGATCCAGCTAGACTGCAAATTCAGCATATGTCACTTTACCAATAAAT
Organism: Anoplius nigerrimus; assembly: GCA_914767735.1. Lineage (NCBI taxonomy): Eukaryota > Metazoa > Arthropoda > Insecta > Hymenoptera > Pompilidae > Anoplius > Anoplius nigerrimus. The sequence goes on from OU612078.1 coordinate 15,436,812, forward strand.
TAGGTAGACGAAATGGGATAGGAAAATATTTAACTGTCACTTTAGCCAAAGATTTAGCGCTAGAGACATAATTTATTCGAACGACACTGCATCCGTGCATCGCCGAACCGGAACTTTCAGATTAACACTGAAAATACGTCAATTCTTTCGGTACTTTGGTGCGTTCCCCGAAATCCTTGCCCCTCCATCCTTTGGCAGCACGACAGATTCTATCCCGTGCCGTTTTCGAAGACGAAGGTACCCGGCTCCCCCCTCCCCATCCGGATTACAGAATGCGGATCCTGAGGGGTTAGAAAAGTCGGAGTCGAAGTAGACTCCGTTATACTCAAGCGGTGCGCGCTCTAGACGGTGCCGATTTATTCGAAAATCCAGGAAAGTGGCACGTTTCACCCGTTGTAAAGCGTCTCTACCTTTTCGCCTCTGCAGTTCTATCTTTCGCATTCACCTTTTCTCTCTCGCTCACGCTCGCCCGCTCTTTCGCCTCCTCAGCCATTCACTTTTTCGCTCCTCCTTGCACGGCCCAGTCTCTCCCTCTTTCTCCCTCGCGCGCGTCTTACCTCCCTCCTTCTCGGACTCTTCGCTCGTATACGGCTCGACTCCCTCCCTCTCGATGTCGCTCTCTGGCTGTCTCCCTCAGGCGTCCAACGCGCTCCCTCTGCCTACCCTCTCTTCCCCCACATGGGGGTTTAGGTATTCCCGTAGCAAGCTTCCCAGAGCCTCGGAGCCAGTTTAGCGTCCTCTCGCGCCCCTATCTGATTTCAATGTGGTTCGGTTACGTGCTTCAAATCAAAAACACGAATGTTATTTCTACACGTGGTCCCCACTTTTCTCGCCCTCGCCCCGCACCCCACCGCCCCCACCCTGTCTCCACGTCCTCAAGCTGCCCCCGTGGCACGTCTACCTTAGCCCGTATCTCACGGACGATTCCGCCATCCGCACCTTCTCTCGGAACAGGCGCACCTATACGCCGTTCGAGCCGCACGCGGCGCTGCCTTCTTATAAACTTTTATTTTCGAGAATGTACGGACAGGAAACACAGAGGAAATAGGCAGATGGAAAGAGAGAGAGAGAGAGAGAGAGAGAGAGAGGATAGGCCGAGGGGAGAGGGGCAGAGGACGCGAGGACGAAACGGTTCGGGCGGGAAGGAGCGTATGTTCTGTCAAGCTGTCGCTGAGAGGGAGCTCGCCTGCCAACTTATGGGACACGTACAATGCGAGCCAAGAATATTGCAGCCCCTGTCGCCCTTTGTACCCCTTTCGCCCGCCACCCCCCTGCCGTTCCTCATCCACCTAGCCGCTTGACTTCCTCTTACCTTCCGCTCCTGGCCATCCTTGCCCTCCTCTTCGCCAACCCTCTCCCTCCCTCCCTCCCTCCCCTTCTCAGGCAGCACTCGCAGGCGCGCCAAGTGTGACGCGCCCCCGTGTACGAAAACTCTGTCGCTCGGGATATTGAAATGTATTTAGCAAAAAAAAAGGGCAGCCCGTAAGTTCGACGCGCGGGACGCAATCGGTCTCCTCCGTGCAGGCCATGACAGCCGGAAACGTGAGATAACTTTCCGTGTCCGGACGTGTCGGCGCTTATAGTATGCGAGCTACGGATGACGGACGCGGGAGGGGGGGAAAGATACGGAGACGAATGTAACCGGCTACGCTCGGGACAAGGGTTCCGGGCAAAAGGGTGAATTTTTTAACTTCCCCCCTCCGCCCCCCCTCCTAACCTCACTTCTTCTTCCGGCCGCAATGTCTGCCTTCGACCTCCCCGCCCACCTCTTTCCACCCCGTCATCGGTACGTTTCTGCGATCCGCGGCTTCCACGCTCGCACGTTATATCGTGGGTCGTCTCAGCCGCAAGGCACCTCGCTAGAGTTTCTTGCCCCGTAGACGGAGATCGCCGATCGAGTTTCCGCCGTTAAGCCAAATCCTCGCCGAGTCGTGCCTCGCGTTCCCGTCCTAGTCGACGTCGTTGTCGTCGTTGGCACGTAAAAAGCGGCTCGACGACGGCCGACGTGACAAACGATCGCGTCGCGAAGCAGCCTCTCTCCCTCCATCCCACTCCGGAACCTTTATATATCTATTTGCAGCTCCCTTCCACCCTCTCCTTCGCTCGGTCGCACCCCCCCCCCCCCCCGCCGCCGCCCCGCTCTCCCTCTGCCGCCCCGCTCTCCCTCTGCCGCCCCATTCCCCTCCGTCTCCCGCGGCCTGCCCTATCTCGTTCTTTTTCTCCTACTCTACGCTTGCACCCGTACAAACCGTTACACTGCCTTAACCGTTCTAGCCAGTAGCCCGAAGATTTACCTCGATTTAAGGCACGAGTTGCGGGACGATTTATCCGCGTGTGATTTCCCATCGAGAGAAGTAAATTCGATCTGGCGACGGCGATAGACAAGAAAGTTGCGAGGGCCGGAATCGAAGCCGGTGATCTCGGCGGAGACAACGCGATATCGGGTTCCAAAGGTAGAATCTCCTCGGGTCGTATTTGCTTCTTGCTCGATCGAAAATAATCGATCAGCCTCACTTCCGGCCACTCGTAAAGTAAGATACGCTAAAGGATAAACGCCGCCGAGACGCAGACACGTAACAGTGCCGCGAACACGGCATGGACGGAGGTTATATTACATGAACGAAATATGAAGGATATATTGCCTTCAAATTCTTTGCACGCGCCGTTTCCAGTGTATACGCCGAGGGTATTCAGGGATGAGAGTGTAGATGTACGAAACAAGATGTTACTCCGTCGCATGGCATTAAGTTGCGTTGTACAAGAGGCTTCTCGGCAGGAATGAGATAAGGTCGTAAAATATTTACGCCGATATTTTAGTACCGCGTACGATTCCAAAATAGCGTCTGAACGATCCCCGATCGTAGGACAGCCTCGGTACGCTTCTACCGAACTGAACCCGTAGATACCGTTAACGTTACGTATTTCTCTTATCGCCGAACCCACGTTAACTCCCTGCAAACGACTATTGCCCTCGCCCCGCTTACGATCTCCAATTAACAAATCTGAAACTACATCCTATAACGTTATCAGATATCAAAAAATCGGTCGAAAAGCCTCGATAAAGCGCAAACGGCGCTCATATCAACGTTTCTTTGCGAGCGATATTTTCGCGAGCCGAATGAACGTTTAGCGAAACGGCGAATAGTAAGTTGTTTGCACGTCCCTCGTGAAACGAAGATCGAAGGTGCGACGAAGTTATCGGAGCCGCCATCCGATAGCAAAGAACGGCAGTCATTCTTAAAATGGGGTTAATCGAAAACATCTTGGTGCGCTTGTTACCCCGAGCACGTATCGAGAACGTAGTGCGCGGGAGACGAAAGAGAGAAATGAGAGAAGGGCAGGTGCGGGTAACCGGTAGGGGTAGAAGAGATGAGGAGGAGGAGGAGGAGGAGGAGGGGGGTGCTGAACCAGGGTGCAAGATACCCCGAAACGACCGCACCACGGTCGGCATTCGCAGCTCCAAATCATTTCTCGCCTCTCCATATTGTCAACCTCCGTGCCAAATTGCGAATCGATGTCACATTGACCCCTGAGATATTGCGCCAGGAACAACTGAACAACCGCCGAGCGGGGACATAACAACGCTACCCTCCCTCGTGGAAATGATACTCTCGCTTCTTTTGCAGCCGAACGATGCCTATCGGCGCCCGCAGTCATCCCTGCAGTCGTTCGACTAATGAGACGGACGGGGAATATGATGTTTCTGGACTTATTGCCCCATTTCTGGACACATGCCGTGGGCACGTCATATCTCCTGCTAAACGAACCGATTCTGTAATTGGGGTGCGACGTTTCCGGTAGAATCGACGTTTCTCGACTGCGGCTATTTCAGTTTTACACGCACGAATCAAAATGTTTTTCGAATGATTGCCGTGGAATTCAGGATGAGTGCCCGGTGAGGGGGGGAGAATGCGGTAACGTGAAATGTATGATAAACAAAGCGTTTAAATAATTGGTACCGTGATGTTTTGCAAGCACTCGGGATTTTCTGAACAGGGTAGTTTTTGTTTTTAAAAGCAACGACCGCACAACGGTCGATATATGTGTGTACATATATGTATATATATGACTTCGAATACACTGCGGTCAGGTGACTCGCATTTCTGTTGCTCTGTACTAGAATCTGGTGCAATGAACTGCCTCGATGGATATCTGTGGACGATGCTGCTTTTTGAAGTGGAAGGATCTCAAGGACAGTATGAGAATATACCGAAATGGTACGAATCCCGCAGAGGGTGGACTCTATCTATTTGTCGACCTTTCCTATTTCCCAGCCGAATGATAAGACTGAAATGCCATGAAACGATTCAAAGAGAAGCGTCGTCAAGGAATTCGCCGAGTAAAAATCTCACATAATTCTATGAAAATCGTATTTTAATGAAATTAAGGTATATAAAAATCCATAGAAAAATTGAGGTACAGAGTTATGTACGAGTATGTATCATTATTACTATGTAATAAGTTAGTAATTCTAAGACAAGAGTATAAATTAAACGCGCTGTAGTGCAGTATTTGCGTATGGACAATGCACGTTTAATTGTACAATCACGAGGTAGAGTCAAAATATTCTTATAAAATCGTTAAAGCAAAAAAGTCTCACAATTTTGAGACTACTGTTACCACCTTTCCTCTTCGACCGGAAGCGTTCTCAAAATTTACTTATGGCCGACAACTCGTCCGTTGTCGGTAAATCACAGCTGATCTTGGCAGTAGGGTTTTAAAAGGCGTGGGTCCAAAACCAAAACGCGACCGATGTTACAGGGTCCTTGTTCACCTTCTCTGTAACATCGACGGGTTCCGGGCCACAAAATCATATCGTCCGGACACTTCGACGCCATTTTCAAATAGTCTGCCTGATCCGGAAAGTAGACGAAATCTGGATTTACCGTCCGGGAAAAGCCGATGGTCGAGTAAATAAGGAGCAGCAAACAGGCCAGTACCGTCCTCGGGTAAAGCATTCTGAGTCTTCTTTACCAGCTGACTGATCCGAACGATATCCTCAACTGGAAAAACGCAAAATCGATTATTTAGCAAGCAATTCCCACCATGGATAAAACAAAAAGTAACACAAATCAAATGATAACTTGTAATTCGTAAAACCATAGGTGAATGTCGACAATCGAATTTTTTGGTAAAGGTTTAACGTCTGATAGTATCACACTAGTCATTAATAAAAACAGACAAACGTCGCATTATAATTACTGTTTGATTTTTGTTGCTTAGTTGTACGTCCTTTGACGAAAAACGAAAGTGCGCATTCTCTCATGTGTATAATATTACTTAATACTGCAAGCAAAGTTTCATCATTTTTCATACGCACGCGTAATAAATTTAATTATGGAAATTACAACGCCAACGTGACTAGCGGAGTTACGTTTTATAAATCATTTGATTAAAAAGTGTACGCTTTTTATGCGAAACAAATTATACCACCCACCGACATCTGATACAACTGTAAGAAAAATTCGACTCCAGGGAGGGTGTAAATCAGTTGGGGCGGTTAATACTTCAGCGATGCAAAAGTGGCGAAAGAGACCGAGGAAGAGCCTAATAAAATATCGATCGTTTGTTAAAATAATCCGTAACGTACGACGCCGTAATTCGACCGTTTCAGATGCATCGAATGTAACCGATGCCCGGCGTGTATGCCAAGAAGTCTCTATCAAATTTAACGCCTCGACAATATTTCAAACGGCCGCCGGAAATATCTCTCAGAATCCGCAACGATCGTTTCTCAGAAATTAATGCCCACTACGTACGCTCGTAGAAAATGTTACGTATGCCGCGGTCACGGCAAATTCTCATCGGAGAACTTTTACACTGTAATATTGTCACAGGACAAAGTTATTATACGACACTTTCCCGGCAGCGATGGCCGTTTTGCCTGGGCGGGCGCACCCGTCCTCTCCGCGTATTAAAATACAGAGCAATCACGAAGGAATGCCAGCCGCGATTAACGCTCCGCACAGTACTCCAACAGCTTTACGATAATTTTATTTCGGTCCACTCGAGAATCGCGTCGCGAGAATCACTGCCTTTCATTTCGGCTGCAAGGCCAGACAGAGAGAGAGGGACCAACGGGGCGGCAGGGGAACGAGAGAGGCAGGAAGCGTGCAAATATATCTGTGCGACAGTGGTAGAGGGAGAAAAACAATTCGCGCTTCCGCGAAACCGCGCAGCGTCAATACATTATCATCATATTACGTTTTGTTCTTCTTTCACGTGCATCGCCGCTGCCGGCTGATAGGGCAACGGGGAAAACCAGGGGGAGTGGGGAGGGAGTAGAAAGGGGATGGTGTTCAAATGGGACGTGAATGAAAGTAAAACAAGAATACAGACCCGGCACTGTGAGGAAGAGGACGCCTTTGTTTTTGTTCCTCATCCATTCAGAGTGGACAAGGGGTAAAAAATTGCGAATACAGAACGCCCGCCGATTGGAACGAGGCATGTCTATGCCGATTATGCACTGTGGATCGCTTGATCGAGAAGTTGATCAACGGAGTGAACGGAGGAGGATGAGAGGGAGCAAGAGAAAGGAAGGGAAAGAGAGAGACAGAGAAAGGAAGTACGAAGGACAAGGGACTGACTGGAAATTTACTCGCCCGGCTAAATGAATCCCGCTCCTGACTTTATGATCAAATAAAATCAGTGGAAATCGAATAAATGAAATTAAAGGAAAAATTATCCTCCGCCCACCCTCCGCCCTCGTCGCTTAAATACGATTCAGAACGATCTCCTCGGCCCGCTTCAATCGGAAGTCACACGCGCGCAGACTTTCAAACCTGACGCGAGTCCTTAGCGCAGGACATCTGTCTTGAACGTCAACTGGGACCCGCGAGGTCGTAAAGTACGCGCAGGGAGGCGAAAAACAATTGTGCAACAGACTTCCGCCTTTTCGTAGGATAAGGCCCCTTTTTTGCAGAGCAGCGGGTAGAAGGAAGTTCCCAACCGCGATAAACTTCCCTCGGGAGAAAGGTGAGAAGGACGATGTTGGGGGAGGATTGGAAGATTATATCGAGTTCTCGAAAACTGCCTTGCAAAGTAGGAGGAGGTTGAGGGGGTGGCTGAGAAAGAGAAAGGGGGTGGAGGGCGGCGTGTTTGTTTCCTCACTATCGCGTTTCGTGAAATTTCATGGTAGCAGCGCGGTTCGGCTTTTCAGCCGTTCCTTCACTGTTTCGCTAACGTTCCTTCCCCACTCCTCCGCTTATTCTGCACCTCCTCCTCCAGCTCCCCGTTCTCCTCATCCTTCAGTCGACACAGTTCCTCTGCCTACTCTCCCGCTCTATCCTCAGCCTAGCCTCGCCACATTTCAACCTCGGAAAGTTTGAACTTAATTCTCCGCCCGGGACAAAACTATACTTGCCAACGGCGCGCGGTTCATGGCAATTCTATATACACATTTTGAGGGACTGTTGTATTTTAGTTCGGACATGCCTCGAGGCATCACCGTACGTGATGATGTTACTTTCAGATGTCACGTTAAAGAAAAAGCTTGAACAAAGCTGAGGCTACTGCGGTAACATGCATTTCTAATAGAATGAGATTTTGATCTTAAACCGGTATGATATAATGTGGATTGCTGTCGTAATCGTACAAAGTAAACGAAAAATTCATTTTGTAAGTATTTTCCTCTAACTGTACTTGAATGATTCTTGGCCTCGAGAGAACTAGACTGCGTCACCGTGCGTATGACGTTAATTACGTAAAAATGAGGAAAGACAGTTTGGTAAAAATAACTGCGCTAAAATTACAAGCAGCGGACGTATATTTGTTTCCTCCTATTATATCCGTAAAATTCTGCACCGTTCTCGGAACTTTGCGTCAGCACTAAGCTGCTTCTGAATTCCGGTTGTATATATATATATACGTTTGTTCAATGAATCAACACGATACTCCGTTGCTGCCTTTGGCTATTGTAACATGAAATTACACGTGCTTCAGGGGATAACCAGTTCCTCACTTCTGCGTATCATCATTATAGCACGAAGCTGTACGAGCGGCCTGCGCGGTAAGATATTAATTATCGTCGCCTCATATGATCCGCGTCAAAACAATCCATGTTCATTGAGTATTCGTCGATTTAACGTGTTACGCGATTCGCAGATAAAATCTGCTTGTCAGAGAATACGGTGAAGAACCAGAAGATTCCAATGACATAATTTCTACTACAACTTCAGCATTATGCTTTCCGAAGTTACAGTACATCTCAATTTGCTTACGTACTAAGAAATCCGGCACGTTATAAGTTGTAATCACTCGCTAAACATTGTTACGAAATAACGTAAGCGTGTGTTTGATTCACTTTACCAATAATGTACTTTTCTTATTTACGAGCATTTATCTGTATCAAACTGATTGCGCCGAAGTGCGATTTAAGAGTAAGCGCTTTCTCCGCTTCGTATCAAAGATTGCGCTTTCATCACTGTCATATTCAGTTAGTTTCCAATCGCCGACTCTCGAGCAACAGACGCGAAGATAAAGAGAACCGCGACTGCTCCATCTATTTGCCGCTCACGTTTACAGCCATTTCATCTAAAATGTATTTGCATATTTCGATGAGTTTAACCGCAAACTGTAATGTTGAACAGAATGCACGATGTTCGATAATACGGGGCAATAGGTGCGTTGCATTGTGTTTTACGATTGGGGAGCCGAAATGCGCGAGGCTTACCGTTCCTATTCTTCAACTCTGGCTCAACACTAATACAGGCAAATGCAGGAAATTGTGTTACTACACGTACGTCAGGCTACCTATCCCGAGCATCGACGGGAAACAATATATTTTTATCTGTCACTCTTTCCGCGCGACTGCGTTAACCTAAATTGCGGCAAATTGTCTCTACCGGAAGTGCCCCCCAACGACTGACAGGCTTCGATATCAGAGCGGGCTGAAATAAAGACGAGAGCGTGTCACTCGCCGTTATGCACTTTTTACGTTCGCGCTGCATATTAAACGACTGTAAAAAATCTGTGACGAGTGAGTACGATAAGTGATGATGTAACTGCGTGCGCGCGTGCATTCTATATGTGCCGCGAACGAATTTTACTGAGCACGCACGATTGTCCTTGCATGAGTTTATTCGGGAAATATAGCGTTATGCAACTCGGTGACTTTCGTTGCTCTCCTTTTTAACTTCCCGCTTTTCTCCTCCATCCTCACCGTCCTTTTCTCTCGCCCGACCCGCCGTCCGCGTATTTCTTTTTCTTCGTCCACCCCCACTTTTTTTCTCTTTCTCCCCGCCGCCTCCCTTTATCGCTTTCACAAAGGGAGCAGAAAGCCTAAATAAGAAATGGCGCTGGGGATGCTATGTAGAAAATACTGAATCATTCGGATTAAACTTACGTGCTCTCTCTGCACCTTCGTAAACAAGATTAATTGTTCAACGCTTTGTCCTTCCGAAGCAGAATCGCGTTTACACCAAACACCGATGCTAGCTTCTCTTTCAGAATCCTATCCGTGCTCCGTGCCTCTGTGTAACACGGCCTCCACGTGTTCGATTCACGGCCACTGATCTGTCGATTACCACAGTAAAGATCTCACTGGATTATAGATTCAAATGAAGTCTCGTGAATGACAGCGAACGCGTTTAACTGTCGACGTAAAGTGTGCGTCGTGTAAGACTCCGACGAGAAGTGACACGTACGAATCGGCGTTCACGCATGAACTGAGAACGTGTATCAAAAGTTAATCTGTCGAAGCTCTCGGCGGGGACGGCCATAAGTAAGCAGTGAGAGTCCGGAGAGGGAGTAAGACTTCGTCGAAGCGTTGTCCGGCGATTCCGAAGAAATCGTGGAAGTAAAGTGGATGAACGTACGAGGAAACGTACAAGGGACAGTACTATCCGAGGAACGATGGGAAGCAGGAGAATTCGGAGATGATGGGAGGGAGTGCCGAGGTGAGGGTGAGAGGGTGAAGGGATAGATTAATCCGAAGCAAAGGGTGATCGTCTCCTGGCAGAATCGAGCCGATCGTGAGAGGACTACGTTTTCGTGAACCACTATTTTCCGCCGCTGAGCCGTTCTCCGTACTCTCAGGGGAAATAAAAGGACGTACTTTATGTTTCCGGCGTAATGCCCAATGAGAGCGGGCACGTCGAGGCCGATGATTGATATGAATCATTCACGGCGTCGGGGATGTCCAGCGTTATTGAGCGAATTACGAGAGAAAGCGTCGCTGTTAACGAAAATGTTATAACCGGAGCAGGACTAATCATTCAACGTGATGAAATTAGCGTCGCGCGTCGCATAAACTTTTCATAAATCGTGCGGGCTAGTATTCACACCCGGAGCCTGCTCGAGGCTTGGAGAGGTCAAGCGATAATGTCGTGCACGATTCGTATCCGCTCCTCGATACGGCTGACGTCTTCTTAATTAATCGGAATTAATAGTCCCGAGAGGTCTAGGACGCCAAGGTCGACCGGAGCGGGATAAATACCTTATGAGTCAGACTGATGCATGCCAGTTTCCCAGGAGCAGGTCTTCGACTTTCTTGCCGCTGGACTGACCTTGAGACAGGAATAGGGAGGAGCGATCGTGCGTTGCTTTCTACAGAATTGATTGCAGTGTCACGAGCAGGTTACCTTAAGTAGCATGGAATTTCCAGGGATAACAATTTCTGCTCTTGGAAGGAGATGGGATTAACTGGCGGATAATTTATTTCGAGAATCGGCTCGACTTTCCGTTGTCAAATCGCACCGTCTAACGGTCGTGACGTGCATTCGTGAAATGCGCGTGAAATCACGTCATAGCGCCATTAACACTCTTCTTATCACGGCCCTGTTACGCTCTTCATTTTTCCAGCCGTAATTACTTTTCGTAGCGGACAGGAGAATTTAAATACGTGACGTGGCACAAAAGACGTTTTAATTACAAGTTCATCTATCTCGCTCGGCAAATAATGGACAAAATGGAGTACAGTGAAATCCGTAACTCTTCAATCGACGGCCCAAAGCAAATAGATATTTACCTTTCCGCTTATACGTGGCTCTGGCGGTTAAGCGATCTCGCGAGTTAAATGGAGATATGGTTATATTTGAACCCATCCCGATGTATCAGCTCGGGATGCGCCTGCTGAAATTAAATTGAGGAAGAACGAATTTTATCCCCCCAATTTTTCGTGCACATCGAATCGTTCCGTTTAATCCTCCCATGTCGAATGGCACGATTGATTAATAAAAAACGAAAATGATTACTTTTTTGATTTAGCGATGGAAACCCGAAAACGACAAGCGGTGCCTTTGACAAGTGCCAGGATTCCTGTTTATAACGAGTAAAGCGATCCTTACGTTAACGTTAATTACACTATGGATTAGCATCGTAATCCTTCTGGTGCGGAACAAGGGCCGTACCTATTCGCGAAAAATTCGACATTTTGCCGACATTCCGCCAATTAATGATTTATAAATGTTCAACATCGTTGTTTAACGTGTACATGCATTTAATACTGGATCGAAAACGGAAACACAGTGAGATGTTCAGCGAAGGCATTTAATCACTACATTTTCGTTTACCGATATTTTCCAGTTTCCAATCCATTTTCATGCATAATGTGTTTAGCCAAGGCACACAGACTAAAAAGTTTAATGTGTACGCAAAGTCTAATGACGTTGCATTATTCGAGAATACGAAAGGTAAATAAGAACTGACGATACAACGTGCGCACCTCGACAGCGACAAGATAGAAGACTAATAAGAACTGCATACATTTCGCAGTCGTTGCAAATGCGACTCTTACACTATTGCTTTGACAACGTCATTTTTAAGCCCACTTTTATATACTGGTTACTGCACGTCAAAAATGGCAAATGTAAACCTCAGGTATTTAACCCATCTCCGTCCATCGTCAACGGTCGCATATTTATAAACCTAATATTGATATAGCAAAATATATGCTATGCAACGCGGCAACGAGATGTGACGTACCACTTCGATCTTATGCGATATGCAAATTTGTTTTAAATGGAAACAGTTGCCGGCAAACGTCGGGAAAGTGAAATATTTGTTTGATAAAGTAAGCTCATGAGGAATACGTGGACGGGCCGGGCCGCGACTCCGCCACAGATCTTCTTTCTGAACTTTGCCCCTCTTGGGAAATAGTTATTTCCGACGTTCGCTTCACCCCGCTCACCCTTTTTAATCATGTAATTTGCATTACCGCGCTACGGAAAATTGGCATGACACTATGCGCACCATTTGACAATTCGAGTTAACCTGTAATTCGTTTAATCCGGCTACGTAAAACACCGCACGCTCGCGCTAAACCTGTCCGAACCGATTGAAATCGATTGCACGCTAATGAACGGCCGGTCAATATTTATTACACGCACGGACAACATTGGAGTAGCAGAAAAAGAAATGGGGGACCGACCAGTTGCCAATTACGTATTATAATGTGTCTACACGATGAGCAGTTCAGATTTCGCTGTCGTATAGTTCGCACGGGCTCGAATTCTTAGTCGTGCGACAACCGCATTAACGACTCATTTACGATTTCGAAAGTTCCCAAAGGAATTCGAATCTCCCGTCACGCTCTGAAGCACTTTGTCTACGAATATCATCTGTCTTAATAATCCCGGGGCTTAAGACCGCAATTAATCACCCATTGAAATCATGAATAATTCATTTGAGAATAAAGAGATCACTGTCCCGAAAATATTCCACTCTCGCTGAATCTTAATTCGTACCATCCGCTTCGCACGATTTAATCGAACCCTCTCCCCCGCCTACCTCGGCAACCGCTCCCCCCTCCACCTCCCTCATCTTTGCCCCCGACCCCCCTCTCCCTACGCCAATCGACGAATCATCGTTTTCCTTCGCGGTACACGGTCCATTTCATTTGAATTTGCAGTAATAAAGAGACGCCGCCGTTGCCACGAGCAGATCTGCGAGAGTAGGTTACAACTGCCTACGTCCGACGGATGAAAAAAGGGGAGAAAAGGGAGTAAAAATGCTATGCGAAAAAAGGGGTACTTCTCGCGAAGCCGGCGTTCGGCCCGAGATTATCGGAGGGCGCCGGTTCGGCAAAAAGAAATTAAGCAATTTTTAATGAGTTGCAGAGGGCATCAGCGTCGAAAGATAAATATAGCCGGAGTTCCTTTGCACTCTTCTTGACCCGGTTCGACGGGGAGGAGGGGGTAGGAGGCGAACTCCATCAGGATCATGCCCACTTAAGTGATTTAAGAAGGCGTTATCCCTCTCTCCTCACCCCTCCCGACTCGACCCGCCGCTCCTTACCCTGGCAACGTCTCTCGCTCGGTACCTTAAAGCGAACGCGACGCCTGTCCGTGAACTCCTCCCCCCCTCAGACTTCCCTTCGACCGTTTCCCCACGGCTCTTCGAAAACACAAGCGCCCCGTTTAGCCCCGGTATTTTTCACTTAGCTTATCCCTCGCAAAACCGAGATTTATAGAGAGCGACGAAGATGTAAGGCGTACATACGGGGCTCTTTAACGAACACGAACGCTGAGATTTACTACGATTTTCTCTCCTTTTTTTTCGTTACCGACCAGCCCGTCTCTTACGGGAGGTTTTCTTGCACCGAAGTTGCCATATAGAAATCTCCGTCGCGAGTAGCGAGAGGGATGAGATTGGGACGGAGTAAAACTTCATCTCTCGTCGTGTGTCGTTAAAAGAGAGACAGAGAGAGTGGGAGGGAAGAGAGAGAGAAAGAGAGAAAGAGAGAGAGAGAGAGAGAGAGAAGTGAGGGAGAGAGAGAGGGAGACGGAAAGGTATGAGGACCTCGCGTCGTGTCTTGGAAGATTAATTCGAAAGTGTTGACGGAAGCCATTACCATGCATTTAGAATAGCACCGTTCTCTGATGGAGGCAGGAGGCGACGCATAAAGCAACGCGGATGGATAGTTTACCACGCTATTGTTAGTGCTAATATCATTAATCTGTCTGTCTCCTGTGCGCCACGAATCGCAAAGAGAATACCGTTTTACGAGACACGCGAAAATCAAAAGGGAAACCGCGAAACGGGGGCAAACATCTATTTCCAGCGTATCGCAGATTTCCTTAATTTGCCATAACGGGATGTTTTCCGAAAGTGCGCCGTTTCAATAAAATTTTACGCCGCCGATTGTCTACTGATCCAATTAAAGATTCATGTGTTCGTGTATTCAGTTGCGCTGGCACACTTGGCGTTTTAATTCAAACCAGTTTGCCGTACTCATCAGCGGGAAACGTTAAACGTAACTGACGATAAGTGTGTTCGATGCTAATTACATACAAAATTAAAATCGCGGATGACGCCATAGTTATTTACTTGCTTACGCGTATTTACACTGCCAGCATTATTCAGCTGACGACGTTCATTACGGAATACCATTCGTGACGGTATGTCACTTACGTCAATCGAAATCCCGTTCCGCGTAACAAGTATCGATTACGAGCACGTCCGAGTTGCAAAGATGCGACTAGTTTTTCACAGTCAATTGTCCACACGAACCGAATGACATGCCGAACATTAGTCACTCTCCGCTGGCAGCAGTTTCCTACGGGATCGATGGTAGAGCGAGAGAGGCAAAGATTTTTGTTCGTGCCGAAAGGCCCGCTGACTAGAAACATGTTGAATAAGACCGGATAGGTTCGACGATGCGTTCGATTATTACTTGCCGCGTGCATCCATTATGGATTACATTATCGTTATGTAGGCGCATCCGTTGAGCACGGCGGAACGTGTACGTGCACAGAGTATGCACAAACACGTACACACACACATGACTGTACAGACTCATATATAGGAACATCTACTTATTAGCGCCTACCACGTATAACGCTTTACCCGCCCAGCATCGATTATTACTTACGGCGAGGCACTAAATTACCCCCGAAGCAGCGACGGCATCGTGGGAACTTCGAAAGACAATCTCGATAATTTCGCTGACTTATCGCTGTTCCATCCCCGCTCTATCGAGTACTGTCGTATATGGAACGATATGTACGCCGCTGTATCCGTACGGTTTGTCGATTAACCAGAAGTTACGGAATACGACTTACGTTGTGCCTGACGGGAGCTTAACTTCGGATTACAGTTCAATCTAGGAGTTACGGTTTCCGGCAAAATTAGTAGGTGAATCGGCAGCGGGGTTATAGATTGTTTAAGTATTTGCAAACGTAATTTCCGTCCGATTAAAGGGACGGGGGAGCGCGTCCGAAAATTAAATTTTATCAGCGCATCGCCAATTTGAGATGGGCACGGGTTTTCATGGACTCGCTTCCGGGAAAATTAATCATCGAGCAGATTAATTAAGTACGCCGGAGTTACTTGCGGTTCGATTTTTTGATAATTTTGCGCCGGCATTTCATGCGCTACACTTCCGTTGACGGAGTGAGATATAAAAATATACATGATATTAAAAGATAAATTTTAGTGAAAATGTGAATGCAAGTTGAGCACGTCGATATAAGCGAAATATTCATGGAAAGCTGTCCCTTAAAACGCGCCTTTATCGCGATACAATTTTGTTATAACGCATTTTAATCGTCGTTAATGCCGTAATGTTGTTTATTTTCCTCCTGGCACACTTTGCAGCAATTGTTCGACCTGAATGTACCCCCCCCCCAGTTGTTTTTGTTGTCGTTCATTTCGCATGAATTGTCCGGAACGACTTCGAAAATCTACGATAAAACGCATTTGCAGATGCATCGAATTTCACGGGGGACACTATAAACACTCACCTTAAATTCAGCCGATTGAAGTTAGCGTTCGTTTCTGGACACGCGTTTACATAAACTTTCGTTCTTATAACCCCTCATAGAACCCGTTCCCAGTCCCGTCGAGACCCCTTCGAAGCACTCTGTATAAACTGTCAACGTTTAGGATCACTCACTTAGTGCCCCTCTATAGCGAATAATGAATGCCGCCCAGTCTTCCTAATGAACGCTGTACCCGATTTTCATTTGGTGTAAACGAAAACAGCCGCAAGGGTGAAGCGACATCGGAGAAGAAGGAAGGGACGCTTCCGCGACGGGAAGAAAATTAGGACACCCGATACATAAACTGAGCGAAGTCTATCCCCGGTAAGAGAGGGAAGGAATTGCCGGGAGGGAATGAGAGGGAGAATAGGCAACGAGGGGGGGGGGGTAGGGAGGATGGATGACGGGTAAGAGAAAAGGTAGAGAAGACTGTGAGAGAGGAGGCGGTCGAAGGTGGTAGAGGGTGTCGAGAGGACCCGTCCTGGGAGTGTGGATGGTAGTAGGGACTCCCAAGTGAGCTGTTTGCAGTTCCTTCCACGAGCCTCCGGTTTGCATTAGTTTGCATACGTAAGTGAAAGTTTAAAGTTTAGTAATTTAAACAGCCACGCGCTGTCCCTTTTCACATAGGCATACATACCGTGCGTCTGGCTGCGTGAGCGCGCGCGCGCTCGCTCCACTTATCTGTATATTATGCTCGCGTATGTGTATTGGCGCGGTTGCATAGCCTTAGGCGTATAAATATGTACAGAATGAAATACGAACACACGCGGGGAGAGAGAGACGAGCACTGCCTTTTCTGTCGACGAATATTCAACGGGCGCAGCAAAGGATGAAGGGTAGCTTTCGCTCCGTTCTACAAGTCCTTCTTCCCTCTTCCATCCGCGTTCTCTCTGCCTTCTCGTCCTCCTCCGCCCCATCCTCCACCGCCTCCTCCCCTTCTTCTTCTTCTCTTTCCCCTGTTCCATTTCCTTCACCGCTCGTGTCTCTCTACTTCGCGCGAGTGTGTTTTCCCCAGAAAAACAGAAACTCGTCTTTACTTTTTACTGCATCGCTTTTTTTCAAACAGTTCGCCCTCCCCCTCCTCCTCTCTTCCGGACTCGTCCTTTTGTCGCGGCTCCGCAATACCAACTTTCAATCCCCATACCCGTAGCTAGAGAAACCTCTCTCTCCATTTCTGCCCCCTCCTCCCTCAGTCTATCCTTCTCATCCTCCGTCTGTCTCAACTTTTTTTTCCCCGATGACGCACTTATTTTTCGGTGGAGGACTCGACATCGATACGTTATATTCCTGTGAATACATTACCAGCGTTTCGTGAGCAATATACGCGCGAATACATTACCCCTCTCCTCTCTGTCTCTCAGTGTCTCTCTCTCTCTCTCTCTCTTTCGCTCTCTCGCTCTCTCCTGCTGCGCCACCTCGATCGCGAACCCCTACGCACCGAGGACTCAGGGCGCTGTATACATAAGCATGGATATGATTTACGATATCGCAAACTACTTTCTCAAAGCACGGCATCCCGGAACGCACCGTGGCCACATTAAATTTCTAAACAACGATAGAACCGCGACGAAACGTCGCCCGACAAATCTGCCGATGACCCAGCCGCTTTCCCGTGAAAGCCATTCGAGCCGCATCTCACTCTACTATCGATCGCCGACGATCGCATCCATTACTCAACGTTACACTCGCGATTAACACCTGACGGCCCTCTCTTCCGCAGAGAATCGGCGAGTCTCTACCCGCGAAAGCACCGAAATCCAGCCTCCCGAAGATATTTCATTACCTCCATCGGCGCCCGCCTTCATCTATTTTTCTATAATCCCTTCAGTGGTGAGCATGTTTTCATCGATTCCACCTCCTGCCCCATTTCATTCCCGGTTTCACCGGCTTCGACTCGTTTTCATCCCATCGCCTCCCGAACTTCTCCTTTTTCCCACCCGTCTCCCGCCTATCTTATCGAAACTATGAGCTCCTCCTTTCCTTCCAGCTCGCAGCCGCGAAGGTGGGAAGAGGGGCGGGGGAGGACAGGAGGAGATACGGTATTCATGAATTACGGTGAAGATGCGAACCTTTCACGGTACGGCCGCATGCGGAGCGCACTTACGCGCAGGACCGTCTCCGCCAAGGGAGAAGTTCGCTCCCGCGAGGGAGCACGTCCATACTTTTGAAAAATGTCGTCGACACAGTGGCCGCCACCTCCCGCGCTGGATTTGTAGCAGCGGCGAATCTACGAGCCGGAATTAACCCCATAATTTAGCGGTTTGGCTTGCCGCGTATTCTCCGCAAAAGCCATCCCGGAAGATATACCGTCCGACGTAATATTGGCTAAGCAGCGTCGTCCGGAGCACTTCTTATCTGAGATGTCAAACAAAAATCGGCTCGAGTCCCCCACGTCCGCCGGGAGCACGTCCGAGTGGATAGTTCTCGGCTGATTAACGATTTAGATACGCCAACTACAATTGCCTCGCTGTAAAATATTGTGGCGAGGAGAGATGAAATTGGATTCATCGACACCCTCCACTTTCGAGGAGGCATTCAGGCGATCTTTCATTATTTTCAAGCCCGCTACTCGCTTCTCAACAACTGCTGATAGCATGATTTGCCGGGGAAATTGATTGGCACACCCGACTTCCTGCTTGCCATTTTTCTTTTTAATCCGTCCTGTCGACGGCAGCAGACGATTTTCGTACCCGCTTCCTTCATTTGACAGAGGCGAGCCTCGAAACAATGGCACCCGCGACAAATTATTCTACGTTTTACGGCATTTCGTGACTGAGACGGCGCTCATCGGAAACTTTAATCTCAAGATGTTATCATTTTACGGGGACGTTCTACAGTCTTGGCATGATAACGCCGGAGGAATTTTTTTTACGGAGCACGTGCCCTGTCGGCGTTACACGAGGAAGGGTGGGATCATTGAGTCAGTTAGGGGAGATTGGAATTGTGTACGGCGATGAGGTATGGCGGCAAGAGGCGCCGACGGATGGCAGACTGCGTCGATTGAAAATTATTTATGCGAGTGAAAATGTTGAAGAGAGGTGAAATGCATTCCCCGCGGGATACATTCCGCGGGGCTCCGGGTCTTAAGTGCAAATTGAAGGTGGGGCGTGGCGGGGTGTGGGCGAAATTGGGCAGGGTGGAAAAGTAAGAGCGAGGACTAAGACATTGGCGGCGCCGTCGCTATTCAACGAGGCTCTCTGCGATTAGATTTTCGCGGCTTTGCGCGTTTCTTTCCTGCCGAAAGTGGCAGTGCGCGCCAGGCACGTTACGCCTGCGAAGGACACGCTTTCGCCCGGTAAATTGGATTCACGCACGCCGACGATGGAATCCAGTGTACGCCATATGAAGAACCCAAATTGCTGCCCGCTGTACGGCGCTGCTCCAGCGGGGAAAGCATTTTGGGGGTGCGCGTAATGTTTTCGACAGTTGCGTCCTTTGACCCGACTACGTATGCCCGCTGGTGTGTAGGCGTCATGACAGTGGCGGGGAATTAAATTTGGACGGCAGATTCTTCGTAAATCGGATGGCAGCTAGTCGGATTATGCCGGTGATAAATTATAACGCGGCAGTCGCGCATCGACAAGATATTCCAGTTGTACCCGGACTAGTTGCATTACGGTATAACATATTAATATCTGCGAGCGTATCGGCAAATAGATCATTCATGAGCACGGCATCTGTCGAAAATGCACACTATAGGCGCCTAATGCAGAATTAAATACGCACGCGGCGGATGTAAATTTACATGAGTGTAATCGGCAGGAGGAAGCGTCACTTTAACATCGAGGTTCACCTGCGGATTTATACTTTTACGTACGTCCTCCCTTCTTACGAGGCGCGCTCCTTCGTTATAACGTGAATGCCTTCGGCAACAATGAACATCGACGTGCTAATACGCGCTTCCACTGATTATCCGGCGTACATTTACGATCCGTAGATGAGGCTGCTTTGTCTAACCCCTTGCCGGCGAAACGTGTAGCGTAACAACCACTAACGACGTCGTCGTCGAACGATCGTCCTTTCATTCGGCGCGAGGACTTAGATCCCACAGATGCCGGCGGTTTAGGACGCCAAAGGCTTATTTCTCGACAGAGCCATCGGTATCATATTTGTGTCCCCGCTAATTTCCGCGCGTCAAAGACAACCGAATTAACGCGACTGAACTCTCGCAGCCCCCATTGACGCGAAACACATTACGCCCTCGAAAGTTCCCTCGTAACCGTGATGCTCGCCTCGTGGAAGAGGATTTCGGTGCGGTTCTCGGGCGGCATTACCGTCCGCATGTCTCGCGCCAGTCACCTCCCAAGAAGGCACATTTAACCGAACGTCTACTTTCTGCCGGCTGGTCGACGCATTATGTACGGTGCGTCTCGTTATGCAAATGCGGGCGAAGTAAAATTACCGGGATATCTCGGCAGGCATGCGACAGAAAGCTAGGGGTAGGGAGTGGGAGGATGGGAGGGAGGGAGAGAGAGAGAGAGAGAGAGAGAGAGAGAGAGAAAAGCAAACAAGGAAGAGTGCCTTTAATGTATGCGCGGAATACAAATTTTGCGCTGTTAGGATAGAGCCGCGTTACTTTTAAGACACAAAACGACGCAACGGGCACTTTTCTACCGTTTATAAGAGGATCTTCGGCGGACATTCTTCCGCTCAGCAAAGCTGAAATTTCGGTTAACTGCATTTTAATTGTAAGATTCATTGCGATGAAACGAAAATTGGGGTCCAGTCAAGTGGCGTGACGAATAGCGAAACTAATGGTTAAACAGCAATTACGCGGATAGTAATTATGAAGCGTTTAGACTATATAGAATGAGTGAGCCATATGCGCGAGTAATGAAGATTTAGAGATAATCAGTCTTTGAATGCGGTTTGTCAACTGCACATGTAGTATGTCAATGTTTTGCAAGCTCCCGTAATGCGTGTACGGTATTCATGACAATGTTATCATTTAATATACGAAATGATTATTTTTGTTCATTCCAAAAGTTACGTTCGTATTTGTTTCTCCGAATCATCATCTAATTTGCACAAATTATCGAAACAAGGGGACGAACAAATACGGCAAAAATAATGCGCGGCATAATTCCGATTAAACGGATTTCGCTGTTGAAATGAATGTGCAACTTTGCAGTAACGAAGAAACTTTGCGTAAGCACGTTACTGGCATAATTTTACTGTTGCAGTACATGATTTTCTACGCTGACACCATTTTTCACGTAAACATTTTTACTCTTGTCGTCTGTTACGTTTTTTTAACCTTTGAATGCAATTAACTTATTTACGTTCATAATCGGGATGACCCAAAGATTCCCACAGTACGTTTAATGCCGCTGACGCGGTAATTTGTCTTCGATGCGAAATTCACAGTCTGTTTGAACAGTAAAATGATAAATGTCTGAAATAGACTGCATAGGCAAACTTAAGCAAATGTATCTCAAACAGAGAGAAACCAGTTGCGGAACTTTACCGCCGTATGTATAAAACCTGAACTCATGATAAAACCTTTGAAAACTTTATCAATGTCGACATAACACAATGAACCGAATGTTTTAACTCAAGCCGAATTGCGCCTCGCTAATACAATAGGTTTGAAACGAAGGCGTACATTTTCCTATATCCAGACGACGAGTCCATTTTCACGATACTTTCCACGTGTTCAATAACAGCGCGCATATACGCGATCAGATGCGGCTCGTTAATCTAATTTTATGTGGCTCTTTTCAGCTCCAACAATGAGGGAAATTTTTTCCTACTACCTTCGGCATCAAAAACATTCTCGGTAGAATTTGGTCGAATCGGTCGACCGTGCCAAACCAGCCACGGCATTTCCGTGGTCGACCGGGATAACGAGTTAAAGTTCAGCAAGCTGTTTCTGGCCGTGTGAAGTAAGAGCTGATTAGAATGCGGATGAGGTCGATCGGCTGGTGGTAGTGAACATGTATATTCAACGCGGTTTCCACGGAAGGTGTCGAGAAATCGATTCTATGCCTTAAAGCCAGCCGTTAGAATGATCAGATGTTGTGCAAAATAAAAAGGGGGAAAACTGATTTTATGGAAACGATTGTGCGGTGGAAGTTACGCCGTCAGGCTAATTAAGGTATTGGTCCCCGTCTGGCGACAACGACGTCGGGTGGAAAAATAAAGTTTTATTCCTTCCGCAGATCAGAAGTACCAATTATGTTCATTAGCTCATTTGAGTTTATTAGCGCTAGCGGTTTTACGAGCGCTAAACGTTCAAGTATTTCTACAAGCGACACTTCTTGCGATTAATTGTAGTGCTATTGTTGCAACCATGGCGGTAATTAACTGACAGAACGCTGGCCGCAGCTTGAATAATATCGGTACACGTTATCGTACGTGTGACGTATTGTTCGAAACGTCCGTTCGTAGTAACAGTCTATCATCTTCGATTGATTTTTTTTTTTTATAGCTGCCCGCGCTATGCCACGGCGATGTATCGTACTGCGTCACGAACGTGTGAATCAGAAAATTGACTACCTCCTCCCAAAAGAAATTGCGATAAAGTGGCTTGTTCGTGGCTCATGGCAAAGTGATACGTCCTTATATTGAAGTCAACGAAGCTAAGCACAAAAGCGCCTTAAACTTACGAGCCGCGTTCTCTCTTATCGTTAAACTCTTTAACAAGTTGGGAACTATAATACTTGGCCGTATTTCGCATTACACTCCCACCCCTTCCGCGAATGCAACGAGACGATATACGTTTCCTCCACATTTCACGCATTTAACAAAAGGTGACTCGGTATTCACGCGAGTGAACAAGCACAGAATTTATACGTCTTAACTTCGATTCTACTATGTTCGTAGTCAAAATTTAGTTTTGTCAGATCGTCCCTTTTTGCGAGTCTCATTTATATTCACGCGTAAAGTTAGAACTTGATGCTGTAATATGTTATCGACACACACACACACACACACACACGTCAGCGCCCCCATTTCCTGATGCGATATTACTTACATACATAATGTACGCAATGTGAAGTGCAACCTTTTACAACGCTGTGAACGCATGCGTAGCAGTGTTTGCATCAAATTAGGTTCAATCTATGCTCGTTCAAATATCGCTGCTGGAAATATTTTCTTTACCGTTAAACGCGATAAAAGCAAAAGCATTATCGCAATGTATGTATTTGAGTGTGAATGCTTGCAAGTATGGCCGGAATGAAAAAACAATGTGTGAGGACGATAGCGTGACCCAGTTTAATCCGACGTAAAATTAAATGCACATTTATTTATCTTTCACTCTCATCTTTTTCCGGTACGTAGAGCGCGTTACTAATATGTGTATCCATAGAACGTTGCTCGTACAACAGTAATATTCGCCAAATTACTGCATGTGCATATTCCGCAAAACCGGTACTAGCGATAAATTATAAAATTTTACCAGAAAAAGTACGCACTCTGCCGCAACAATGTATGTGCGAAAAATATAGCCGAACTTGCAAAGCTGTAAAAATTACACGCAAAGGCATTACGTTAAAAACAGCTTGTAACCGAGTACTAAATATGTGATCCAGGTCATCCAAGACCCGTACGGGAATATATTACACGTGCAGTAAACTCTTTCACCTTGCTTAAAAGACCGTATCATGCAAGCGATAAAACTGCCGCGAAGAGACTATCATACATGTATGAAAGAATCCGGTGATGCACATATGTACCTCATATGTACTTACAACCCGCGCCTCGTAACTGTCGAAAAGTGGTTATTATTGTTGCAGAGCACGCGCGCGCGCGCGATCGTTCTAAATCGTTGAATCACCGCAAAGTGAGGAAAAAAGTGAAGTTTTTCACATTCGCGCTTGAATTGGGCATATGTTCGTTTTCCGAACAAATTCAGACATTAAGCGAAATAACGTACGCGCCGGGTACGTTGAACGTACTGCCGGCCGCTTGCACTTAACAATCCGGTCGTTAATGCCATCGTGACAGTCAAAAATATCCCCAACGTTTCGTAATGATCATACGCCCGCGGTGTTTAGTTTCCATTTCGTATTTATCGATATTCCTCCTCCGCGTGACAACGTGCTGACAGAAAAATAAAAAAAAAATCCGTAGAGTCAGACCGTGCAGTTAGCGTCGATGTTTTAGTGTGTTTGTCGAACTCGATACGCCCTCGAAGCAGAAGTAGCTGCCATACCGTCTTCTCGAACTGCTCGACTTTTATCATCGTTATCAGGCGCATAACACTCGCACGCCGCTCGCACACTCACGTACCGGTTATAGATTGTATCGGGGCACAATGTCGCGGCGGCACATCTCGACCGAATGTCGTTACCTTTCACCGAACGAGAGTGAGGCTTCCATTTGTGCTTTCAACGAATTCTACGCCAAGGTATTTCATGTATGTCGCTTCGCCCGGCCTCTCTCCTCTTTTTTTCTGGCCCCAGTCTTTCTGCTTCCCTCCGGAGTCCCGACTCCGCCCGTGTTATTTCTTCGCCGATCGTCGCATCGACCGAATCTAAAATATCAAACGTGCTCGCTGGAGCGGCCGAAGATACGGGCGCGCGCGCGCGCGCGCGTCCGAGTTACGCAGATCTTACGCTTAAGACTCTTATCTGCGCGCGACAAGTCTTTATCATTCGCCGACATGCCGTATCCCTCTGAGCGAATCGATATCGGCTCAGCTACCTGCGAAAAGGGGAGGCTTTGCACACGTCGATGCATTTAATTTTATACCCCTAATGTAGCCCGGTGCGTGACGTCAGTATATCCTATGATCAGAATACGATTTCGACGGAGGATTACTCGCGGTCCAGAAAGCTCATGCATCGAATTCACAAAAATGTTTCCTCCCGAACTCGGAAAGCCGCATTATCATCCGGCGTCTGACTGACTGAAAAAAGCGACGTTATAACTTTCATTTGGCGGGTTACACGTCCTCTGACGCGTACGCAAACTTTTTGTCATTCTCCATTTGGGTCACTCATTCTCAAATTACCGGCCACAGGGAGATACGAACCGAAAATGACAAATTTCCAGGAAAACATCGCGCCGATAACAAACAGCCGCGCAAACGAAGGAATCAAAGTGGCGTGGAAACAAATGATAGAGCGAACCGAAAGAAATTTGAATTACTCGGAGATCCGATAGTCCCGTCTTTGCAAACTTCTCGCCGAATGTTGTTCAATTCATAGAGAATCCCGGACAGGGCGTAGGAGACGGAAGACGAAATGCGCAACGGGAAAGAGATAGCTGCAATATTTCCTTTGTCAAGGGGAAGAGGAGGTACAGTAAGTCCCATCGTTTGAAAAGGTCGAACGAGGAAGAGAGGACTTTAAGACCTTCCAACCAGATTTCTCCTTCGGTATCCTCCTTCGACCTGCCTCTCACTCTCTCTCTCTCTCTCTCTCCATCTTTCTCGCCACCCCTCTTTTCTCTTCCTTCTTCTGCCGGCTGTCTCGTCTGGCCGCCCTCCTTCACTCCCTCTCGTCTCGATTTTCCAACCGACTTTTCGCATGCGCTTTATGCAAAGCTGTGCGCTTAGTGTCGGGTGAACGCGAACGCGGGCGCACGGGGTTTGACAAACCGTACCTGTCGAGGGCCAGACGAAAAACGAGGCCCCTACCTTCACCTGCACACGCTCGCCGACGGAGTCGAGGGTGAGCGAACGACTGGAAACAATGAGTGCCTTCGGCGGCGGAAACGTCATTAACTTCGGGCGAAATTCGAATCCATTTTAATGTCCGGGTCATTACGCGGATTGAAAAGGAGCCCTGGCGAATGTTTCGATTACAAAGAATATCATTAACAGCGTAACGTCCGCGCCGTGCCCGGGAGAGTGTGTCTTCCTTCTCACGGCAGGACACTGAGCAGGGCGACCTTCCGCCGTGCGAAGAATGGAGTGTATTTTTTCGAAAGGGGCCAAAGACGGAATTCGGACGGACAATGAGGAACAGTTCGCCTCCCCGATAAATCTTGAATGCGCATTAAGGTAAACTGGAACAAAGGCGAGGGTCGCGATTCAGGCGGGCAGTGGCCGTCGGAACATCGTTTCCTTCGAGCCCGGCGACGAGGAGGACGCAGCGTAAGGGTACTTAAGGAGTTTCCCGTTTGTCGAGATACCGCCGCAAAATATTCCGGTAAGTAATGGGTGGGGTTGGAAGGCTGTCGTTCGAAACAGGGGAAAGAGGCGTAGGGCGGCCCGCCTAATACAGTTGCACCGAGGGTCCGCGCCTTAATCATTCGCCGGGCCAGATACAATATAATCTCTTCTCCCTTTTTAAGCATTCCTCTCCCTGGAAGAATTACCATTCTTGGCCGAGTTTCAACGATCCCATATCGGCAGTAATATCGGGCGCCCCCTCCGCCCTCCCTGTGCCCACCGTTTTCTCCCAGGACTCACCCCACAGCCTCCCAATCCCACCCCCCCCCCCCCATCGCATTACTCGCGTATCCCGCGCGCGTGCGCGCTTTTTGCACGATCACGCAAATCGCCGAATTATTCCTCGGTTCCCCAAGCATACTGCCGGCAATTTCACGTGGCTCCGTGAGAGACTTTATCGTTACGTATACTCCCGCGCCTTCGAGTCTTGCCCCTGGGCTTGCGGCGAGAGAGAGGGCGGGAGTCAGTGACGTGGGCGTCGGGAAAAAGTGGAAACGGAGAGGAAGGGAGGGGGTGGGGGTGTAGGTGAAGGAGGAGACGGAGGAGAAGACGGAGGAGAAGACGGAGAAAAGAAGAGAAATAGCGGGGCGAAAGTGAGGGAGCGCAGGAGGAAAGAAGAAGAATGCGGGGTAGTCGTAGATACGTTTAAAAACTCCCCTCCGTCGAATCTATCGGGTCTGAACCGTGAAAGCCGTGGCTCTCATTTGCCTGCCGACCCCCACCACCCTCGGCCGCTGCTATTGCGAGCTGCGATATTTTATCGTCGGCCCACAAATAGCCCAGGACCAGTCGTAATACCCCACGACGAGCATCCCGGACTCAAAGGGCTTTCCGGGGTGCGGGTTAGCTGGAATTTGCACCTCAGCTCTCCCGTCGATAAAAGTGTTCCCCTCGCCCCCACCTCCCCCTCCCGGTCCTTCTCGCTTCCACTTCTTTCCGCCGGCAGGTCCCTCTTCCACCCCATCCTCCTCCTTCTCCTCCGTCACCGTACTCGAGATTTCGTTGCCACTACTTCTGCCTCCTCGATCGTATTCGTCCTCTACCTCGAACACGCTGAAAGGAGTTTTAAAAGCTCGGGCTCCACTCCTGACGACGAGCCGTGAATTCGAGTTTTTTTGCTCCCCCTCGCCCCCTCGGCCGAACGAAGAATGCGATCCTAGCGTTACCGCGGCGGAGATTTCTATGAGGATATTTGAGGAGTTCGTGTGTCAGTCCGAGCGTCGCTCGAAACGGAATAAAACGATTGCCCCGATGTCCGATTGATATGCGGGAAAGCGAACTGACTGATTGTTCGCCGTTTTTATGAGGGGATGATAGATGGCGCGTATCGCGGCGATGTTTGCCACGGGAACGCTTCCATTCGGACGGGCGCTACGTCCACTTTGAGAGACACTGGAGCCGGTGATCTGTATTCCTCCGATCGTCAAATTCGAAATTCACGCGGGATCCTCGTAAGCGCCAAAGTATCGCTCGCCGCGGCGTGCCAGCGATTTCAGTTAGTGCATTTTCATATTCCGAAGTCGGGCACGAACGACCTAAGCACTCTTCGGAATAATTCAGCGCGCGCCGCACGCGCGCATTCCGGTACAAAACACGCGCGCCGCGACAAAGGACAGACGCGAGCGGGATAGGGCTTGATAACGGCAATTTCCTCCTAGAAATCGATCAATCTGATCGGCGCAGTCGTATTCATTGAAACTGTCATTGTCCGCGTTAAAACTGTTGTCCGGCGTTGAACGCAATTTGGCACGTAGCTCGCATTCTCTGCGAAATGAAGCGCGACGTCAACGAGCTAAACGGAAACATTGCCCCGCGTACGCTCTTTGCTCTACCAATTTTCTTCCCTCCGACCTACCCCATCCTGCCAATCGACCTCTTACTCATCCTCGATACATTCCCTTATCTCGCAGAAGCGGTTCATGTGCAGAAGTCTCGAATATTCCGCAATACATTCCTGGAGACAAGTAATTTTCGCTGAAGCGAAAGCACATTGAGAGCGTAAATGGAGAAGAAAAGCGGAGTATAATGTGAGTCGGGAGAGGAAGGGGTGAAAGTTCTTGCGCAATTAAATGAAGGCTTCTCCGCGTCAGCGAAAGGGCAAACCTTGAAGCGGAGGGGAAACGAACATAGGTAATAATTGTGCACCGCCGTAAACACGCAGTAAAATATCCTGTACCGTGGACCGTGGAAGACGACGGCGGGGTCCAAGAAGAGGGGGGTGGGCCGCCTTGTGCAAACCTTGAAGGGGTGGAGCGGTGATGCTCGCGGCGTAATGGGGCTGGTAATAAAATTCCGGCGGGTGTGAGGCCAGGAGCTGGAGGCACGAGTGGGACGCCTGGGAGCGACTTTGGACCGGCGAAAGGGATGAGAGGCGTCGGATGAGCTGGCGGAAAGGGGACGAAGAGGGTAGTAAGAAGAAAATGACGAAGGAGAAGAAGGTGGGAAGGAGAGGAGCGGCCCGGGCGCATAGAACAAAGAGGAAGAGGCTAAACCCGGCGGGTGGCAAAGTGGGGCGAGAAGGAGGAGGAGGAGGAGGTGGAGGAGGAGGCGGAGGCGGAGGTGGGAAGAGAAGGCGAGAGTGAGAACGGGGTAGGAGGAGAGAAAAAGCGTGATAAGTTGGCGCGAGACGGGCGGCAGAGGCCAGAGGAAAGAAGGGGAGCGAGCATCTCGGAGGGCCTTCACGGAAGCCGGCCGAGGAAGAGCGCCAGCGAGCGGCAACTACAAGAAAACAGCGCCTTGTAAGTAAACCGATATAAAGGACACTCACGATCTCCTCGTAAAATATTATACGGGTACGTGTCGTTCGGCGACGCTAGGACACTTTTTCGCGCGATAACCTCTTCTCTCATCTGCCCTGACCTTCTCTGCCAGTAACGTCTACCGCCCCGCCCGCCGGGAAAGTACCTCACCCCCCCCCCCCTCCTCTGCCCCGCTCACATTTTCTTCCTCCTTTCGTGTCGTCCGAGAGCATCTACGGACAGGACAAGGTACTCGCCAATCTTGGGGATGGGCGCGTCGTTGATACAGAACACGCTGTCTTCCGGCTTGAAAATGGGACTGGGACACGAGCGACGTGCGGGGGGCACGTGTGCGCGAATGCGCTGCCCAGTGTCGGTGTGTGTGTGTGTGTGTGAAACGAGCGTGTGTACAGGTCGACGAGTGTATGCCGGGAGGCGGGAGAGAGTGTGCTGTCGCGGGCGGCAAGAACTACAGCGACGGACGAATGTAATCAGGTAAGAAGCTGCACCGATGTCACTTTGTGCCGCTTTCTTCTATGGCCGACACCCTCCCACTCTCCATCGGGGACAATTTTTCGTTAGGTGCACGTCCGACGCGAGGCTAAACGTCTCCCTCGCATTTGTCAGCCAGGAGGTGCGTGCGCGCGCGCGCTGCTACTCTCACGTCGAACACCGAGCCGTTCGCGTGACGAGATTCCATCGTGAATATACATTGACCGTACTCGACCAGTCTTGACCGCGCTCATTTCCGACCCAGGCGATAATGGAATTTGCCTGATGAAGAGGACGCGCGCTCGAGCTCATTCGAGGTGCGTCAATACGCAATCTCAGCGGTTCCCGCCTCTTTTCTTTCTTTTTATTTACCGGTAAATCATCGCAAGAGCCACAATATAAATGTCGCCGGAGCGGATGGGAAGGACGTTTATGGCAGTCGGAACTTCTGTAATTACACCTATCAAACGCAGGGGAATGGTCTGGCGCGATGCGCACACGGCGTGGCTCACTGACAAAAAGGTATTTGTTACAGAGACAGACTAGGGCATGCCGGGGCAGAGAGGGGAGAAGGAGCAGATTTTGACATTTCAATTAGCCGCTGCCAAGTTCTTTGATCCCGGTTGATATATCGAGTGACGACTTTTTCGAATGGGTAATCCGCTTGCGAGGACGCAAAAAACAGTGCTCGGGAGCGGAGGCAAAATGTTGAGGCTGCTCTCGCACGTAAAAAGTATGTGTACGGCGATATTCCATCGATGCCGAATTGTGAGCATTTCAAGAATCGAAGAGTCGAATGCCGCTAACGTCATTCAATCCGATGTCGGGCGTAAGCGTCGACGCGCGCGCTAATATAAAACAATTTCAACAAAAATTCATTAATTACAGCGCGATGGGAAAATTGGCCCGCGAGCGCTTTCATTTTGAGACACGGCTCTCGTTAAGCATATTTCGAAACGCCGATTGCGTTACGCTGGGGCCGTAACTGGCGCATTTAGGGCGGCAAATTTTCCTTTCCATCCCAGCCGACCGCCATTCGCCATGCGCGGAACGCAAAACGAACGGAGGTTAACGACGTTAACGACATTCTCCGCGCAGCGTCTTTCTCGCCGCGTCATTTATCAGTTGCAAAAATGAAAGAAATTAGAGGCGAGGCCGTTAAAGCTGTTGCCGTCGGTAGCGTGAGACGCCGTCGGCGCGCTACCCCGATATCGTAAAATGTTTTACGAGCCTTTGCGATCGACTGTTCGCGTAATCCGCAGTAACGAGATTAAAGGCCATTCTAATTCTTTTGATGCGACCCACCGGAGAGCGGGAAATCGTTATTGACGTTCCGCGAAAAACATTGACGGCGGAAAAGAGAGGCGCGCCGCTCGGACGGCGCGAGGGCAGCGCGCTGCTAGGCAGTTTTCTACTATTCGTTACCGGACAAATTGGCCGAGCATCCCGGCCCCGGGCTATTTATTCAAGCGTGTTTCCTTCATGAATATGGACCCCTCGGTGTCAACCTCATCCGCACCGGCTGAAGTAACAAAAGAACGTGCGAAGTGCTTAAGAAATATACGCCCTCGTAACACGCGCGTTTACGAGCGGCCGTCTTTGCACGTGCAGGCCGATGTGCGCGTGTGCGTCGCTACGGGTCCACACGCGAATATCTCGTCGCGTACGTGCGTCCCATCGTTGTTGAGCACATGCCGCGGCCGTTGTATTACAATTTTAGAGGTGCGTGCCCGCGGGGATATATTGTCGATACGTGTCCACGCGCCTTTTTCAATGTCGCCACCGACGGATATCCACTTATTGCGCCGGCTCGGTTACACACTATCGGATGATACTGCCGGCACACCGTCGGAGAGAATGATTTTTTCGCATGAAAGGCCTCGGAATTGGCGAATGACATCTGCTAGATTGTTGTTTCAAAGTAAATTGCCAGCAGTTTCTCCACGCGGGAACAGTATTGGGGAGAACGTTTTTTTTTATCATGGGTTTTTCTATCAGATTAAAGGTATTTTTGTTTGCCAATATTATATGCAATATGAAGAGATGATATCGCGATGATTCGATAAAAGTATCGATGACAACGTTGGTTGGTACTGTCGATATGAAGTTATGTAACACGTGAGTATTATTTCTTTTGTCACTACTGAACAGAGGATTGGCGTAGACGGAAGAATAAAAAAGTTGATCCATATTCCTTTTCCACATGCTTTACGACTTTCCACGTTCGTTAAAGTTATAGATCATAATAAAGGTTAGCAATACTTCTATTTGGATTTTCCGCTAGTGTTTTTACGTTTCATCTATGAGACGTGATGTCCTTAGATATATAATGCGAAACGTAGGTTCATATATTTGATGTAACAGATACGTACGTATGCGAGAATTAGAAAATATATTATTGCATTCTTAATCGCTGAAATGTTAGGATTAAGTGTTAGTAATATTCACATATCGCTATGACGTAATCGATATGATAATACGGTACTGAAATGTTCTTATTAAGCATCTCTCGTAATACGATCTTCTGGAGATATGCAAATCGAATAAGGCACTAGTGTACGATCCGGTATTGTTTTCCTCGCATGTTTTATTAAGCGATAACACTTCTAACAATAAACATAATATTTATAGTTGACGTGATTACAAACATCGTTGGTGTTATGAATACAAGGAAAAAATATAATTTATTTTTCTTGACATATGCACGTATGAAATAACGGTTGTACTGGCCGCATCGTTTATAGTAAGGCACCGTGTATACTGTGGCAATGTGAGAAAACTGGACCGTTGATAATGAGTGCATTCTGCATGAACTTACTACTTTTTAGGAACTTACTGATTATCCTGCGGATTAGCTACCCTCCACTGCCGCAAATGAAAAATGTAAAGAAAAATTAAAATTACAACTTTGTACCACATCCAACCGAGTAATTTGGACAAGGACGGAGAATTTCAAGCGAAAGCTATTTTAGTGAATGTAGAACATCGAAGCTAGCAAGTGGGAAGAAAGGAAACGCGAGAAAAAGACAAAGATCAATAATATCATGTAAATATCCGATAAAAATAATCATCCATTCATACACGTTACTCAGTACTCTCCCAACACAAAGAAACAAAACCAGATGGACCGAATTCGAATAACGCATCAATTCCTACCGCACTCCCTCACCCTAGAACCGCACGACGTCCTTTTTGTTCATTTTCTACTTCCGAAAGTTGTCAAACTCGGCCGACGCGGACGTTATTGTTCGAATAAGTACGACCGACCGAAACTCTGACCATGGACTTTTCGCGCTTAGCTGCAACGGCGCCGCGGGAAACCAACATTCTATTAAGTCACGACACTCAATTTCTGCCACCGCGACCGTGCATGACTTTGCATCGCACGTTTTTTCCCTACCCATTTCCCGCAAAGATTATCGAGCGCACTCGGCGCAGACGACATTGTTCGAGGCTGTACATACCCCCATCTTATTCTCGCTTAACCCTGTCGTCAGCGGACAGAATCGACATTCTATACGATATTAATACCCCGTAATTCGGCCTAATGGTGCTCGCCCCGCGTTCCCGCTTTGTTCCGTACGGGAAGCTTTTCGAGGAACGGTGCATTATTGGCTCCGAGTGGCGCATGCAAGAGGGGCTGAGGGGGGAGGGGAAGAAGAAGGGCCGGTGGAGAGGGTGGATGAGGACGGGGGGAGCAATCTGAATTTAAGCTTTCGTGATCCCCGTAATAAAGTTACGCTCGCATTCGTCGCCGTACACAGCCCCGGCCGCACTACGTGGGGGGTGGCTAGAGTACTGGCATAAGGGCGGCGAAGATCGCGCGGGGGTATTTGTCTACTATGTGTAAACTCTGGATCGCGGTATGTGCTCGATGATCAACCACCCTTCTGAAAGTCTAATAGGTCTCTGTGCACCTAGGCACTGTTGCCATTGGCAACGCGGACTGGATACTGACGGGAGTTACTTTCCCGTCTCGGGTTCGGTCTGGGATAGTTCTAACCGCCGGCAGGAGACCGAAAAGCACGCGGGACAGAAGGGGCGGCCAGGGGGCGAGGGGGGGGGGGGCGTGGAAGGGGATTGGAAGACAGGGACGCTTTCCGTTTGCCACTCCGGATTTCGCGTGGCTCGGCGAGATTACTTCAAAGGTGTCCATTACGCGCGAATTAGCTGCGAAATTCATATTGAGAATTTTCTTTGTCCCGCTTAATGAGCGCCAGCTGACCGCGGACTCTCGTTTGACCTTTCGGCGACCTCCACGGAATTACCGTGCCGAGTACGCGCTATCGACGGCTCAATTATGTAACTCGGACGTGAAAACGAAACGTGACGGTCGGTATTATCGGAGCTCAGCCCGTTGTCTCAAAGGAGGTGTCGAATATTGGCCGTGTCTTCTGTGTAATTAAGGCGATCGTCCGACGCTGATTGCTTTCGCTGCGGTCAATGCGAATTCTCGGTTAGCGTTAATAATGGTATTTTTGCTTCTTGAGGATAGTGGGAGGCGGAGGTGAGAGGGGGGAAGCTTAGAAACAGAGAGGATCTTCATAGGGTAATACTGAAATAGGTGGTCAGAGCTTGACGTCAAGCACTGCTCTTCCTAAATCTGATAAAAGGTCGTACGAACATAGGTCCGGGAGCTTTCGTGCTCCTAGATATATGCAGCGTCTGGTTACGGTTGAATATTGGAAGAATGCTCAGAGCTTTCTTATATAAATTCAACGAGATCATTCTTGCCGTAACGATTAACGTCTCGCATTGACGATTCAAGCGTTGCCGAAGACTCGCGGAAATTTTAAGTATATCCTGATTTCGGGGCATGTTTGGAAATAATTAAAAAGATGAGCTTCCGGGCTGCGGTTTATCCCACGGTCGGCGAGAGCGGAGGAAGCTAGCGAAACTTGACCGTCCATTTCAACGTCGCCCGGCATAATAGAAACGTCCCAGACCTCGCTCTCTGCCTCGGGAGCGCATAAAATTACATTCGGCTCACCGAATGACGCTTTTTTCAGAAGCTCATCGCTCTTTCGCTTTGTGTGAGTCATCGCGACCGCTCGCCATCCACCGCGAGCGCGGAAAATGTCTGCGGCAGGTAACTCATGACGGCGCCCACAGGTGCATGAACGCAATTACACGTAACACTGAATCAACTTGCGGCAGTGTTTACGAACCGCGCTAAACTGCGAGCCGCATCCGCCTTCCCTTCCATTCCCCCACTCCACCCCCCGCCGAGCCGCACTACGTAGCGCGGCAAGCCCATCTTCCCTTTCCCGCCTCTTTCTCCTGCGTGTCTCCTCGGCAAACGGGCGCTTCCCAAAACTTATATTCTCGCTCATTCCGGGGAATGCCGTTAACGCAACCCGCCGGTACCTTGTTACGCGGCCGGATTTCCGCGTAATCCGTTCGTCGTTTTTCTATAAAGCGAGTAATTAACCGGCATCGAGCTGCTCGTCTGCGAAGAAAACGTACAAGCTCTCGATGCCGCTCCTCGCACAAAAGGACATACATTTTCATCCCAATTAAATTGGTTCAATCTGCGCAATTGCACTTGCGGGTCCGGCCGTAGGAATACGTAGGTAACCGGGGCGGCGTGAGGCAAATTCTGAAAGAAGAATCGCTAGTCATTAAAAGCGTTCGAGCCCCGCTCCCGTTCGTTAATGTTCCGATTGCTTTGCATGCGAAACAAAGCGCGGGGGCGCGCTTGTTATCGCTGCTCAATTTCGTTCTTATCGCGCGCGCTCCCTCTCTCCCTCTCTTTCTCGCCCGTCCAAATTCAATTTGATGAGTTAATTCATTACAAATTACACGCTCGCGCGCGATCGTACTTATTTTCGCGGCGATGGCGGTCGTACGGTACGTACAAAGTGCCAGGTTTTCAATTTGCGCAAAGGCGCGTTTTTCCATTTGCACAGGTAATGTTTGCCGGGCAAATTTGCAATAATTTCCGTAATTTGTCGACTCTCTTTAGTAGTTTCCGTTGTGACGCGATTCATCGGTGTTGAGATGAAAATGCTACGTAGAATTCTCTCGCATGCTCATGTCTGTACATGCGTCATTGACAGTGCGTGAAACGTCAAACGAACGAAGCAAATCCTCGTTAAATTCTTAACAGCGCGTGAAATATAAA
Source organism: Anoplius nigerrimus (assembly GCA_914767735.1). NCBI lineage: Eukaryota > Metazoa > Arthropoda > Insecta > Hymenoptera > Pompilidae > Anoplius > Anoplius nigerrimus. The sequence goes on from OU612078.1 coordinate 15,471,987, forward strand.
TATACTTCATCAATATGATGGATAAGTGAATAAATTCCGAAGACAAACTTATGAACAATTTACTTATCTTTAAATTCATGGGCCATCATTAAATTACATTACAAGTATGAAGCATAATGCATTTTTATATTAATTCCACTTACAAAATTATAGACCTTTCTTTCCTCTTGTGAAATCCCATTTTGTTGATACTGCACTTCGCACTAGCTAGTTCCTGACATTTTACAAGTTTCATACGCACATCGCGCAGTGCCCAAACTTACACATTGAAACACGGACACACAGAGGCAAGCGAGAATGTAGATATAAATGAGCGCGACACTCTCCGCGTGATCTGGCAACTAAGAAGACGCCGCGTCAGCGAAAGCGCATAGAAGGTCTTCTTCGCGGGCACTGTGCACTCGCCACCTTTAATGCATGCGAACAGAAATTTAGCTCCTGCACTTTCGGCGCTCGCTGTCGCACCGTGAATTTCGAGAGCTCGGGCGATAATTGAGGCGCGAACAAAAGAAATGCCGCCACCCCGAACTACGGGCTCATTAATCATAAAAACGGTGTCATCAGCAACAACCACTCACCGAGCGCTGGCCGCTTCATGGTAATTTGAAAAACGTTTCGGCCGCTTACCGGAGAATACTCCGGAAATGTGCCGCGAGATCGTATGCATAAACGCGAACGCCTCGGACTTCGGATAAGCGGCCGGTATAAAACAGTCTCTCGCCTCCGCCGCCTCTTCCTTCAATTGAATCCGCGACGCACTTTTGTTATGTTAAATCGTTCGCCGGTACAACGTTGTTATTGCGCCCGGGCTTGCGGCCCTAGCGATTCGAACGCTCCTGGCGAAGGCCAATTTATATGACAAAAGGCTAAAGCCATCGTCGCGAGAAACAAAGATCTAATGGAAATCCGCCGGTCTCCGCCGAAGATTTAAGGGCTATTCCCTACTAGTTAACTTCGTAGTTCTCCTCCGTCCCTCTTTCATTCTCCTCTTTTTTTCGACCTCTCCCTGCCGTCTCACCGAGCTTCGTCGGCAGCGCATTGAAATTCAAACAAACTGCAAGCAACGCGATACTCGACGACGCGGCAACGGCGTGGCAGCAGGAGTTGGGGGTGGGGATGGGAAAGGGGTGCAGATAGGGTGAGTAAAGGGAGCGTAGCGCCGTCTTCATGAGCGAAATATAAAGAAACCCGGCGAACGGCGAACGGCGAACTGAAAAATCAAGTGGAACGGACGGATGAAGGGGTTGGCAGGATGTAGACGCATGGCTTCGCTGAATGCGTCGCGCTGATTCGAGCAATATCTACTTAACTGATTATACGACGAACCGGAAGAAACGATTTGCGTTACGTTTCAATGGGAATTACATCCCGGCGAACGACGAGCGGAGAGGGATGGCGGGGAGGGTAGAAAGAGGGGATGCATTCAGGGAGCAGAGCAATGAAGGCAGCCGAGACGACCTACTACCGTTAACAGGTTTGTCCCATGTGCGATGTCTGTTCGCACTACTCGCCATCGTGATATGATTCTTTACGCGGTGTGTGGAAATAGTGCTGACAGTGAAGAAACGATCATGAGATAAGGAAGAGACTGGAGAAAGAATAGGGGAGTGGTGGGGAAAGATGTTAGCATATATACGTTAAAGTTGCATTTAAGTGTCATTATGGAAGTAGAATAAGTTAGTTTTTCTGAGGTATGGAAGGAGTTAGCGATGAATAAGCGATAATGACGTGCGAAAGGAATCTCAATCATTTATCTCCCATCCGTAAACGCAGATAATACTAAAATACAAATACCTATATTTAATTGTAAATTTAATCGATATTAAAAATGACATTTGATCTCCAACCATGAGGGTACTGTATAGCATTGTTCGTGAAAAGATGACAAAGTCAGAGGAAAGATCGAAAAGGGGAAAAACGTCGAAGACACGTAGACGGAACCTATACTTACGTATCGTATATAGACACTGGCACGGCCAAACAAGTTTCTTCAAAGCGCTGCGAAAATATTACAATAACAGTATCGGTGAATCGACGATGAGGTGGAAAAGAAAGCGAAGGAAGCGCAGGGAAGAAAGACGGGCGAGCACGTGCGCTGAACCTACGCTGATATATCATATATGGACGCGGTTAATAGTAAACCGTCGGACTCCGAAGGAATATTCGAAGTGGGGTGAAGGTGCACCGATGAAACGTGACGCGCAACCAATAACTCGTTATACAGCGGGTCATAAAATGTAAATTGCACTCCATTCCTATGTACGGCTGAGTGATATTTACAGCGGCGACAGACGGCTTTAAAACTGGCCGTTGTTCGCGCCGAGCTAGTGTGCGAGGTACTTTTTGATATTTATATCCGACCCTTTCCACCTTCGCACTCCACCTATTTTGCATGCCTCTAGCCAACCCCCGTGGCGATCTAGGGAAGACTCGCCGCTCAAATGGGCGCCAAGATTTATTTTCACGTTTCTTCATAATGCATTTGACCACCGACGGTGCGATAATCGATATTCGGCTTGCGTAAGCCGAGAGCGGGAGAAAATGGCAGCAGCGAAAATCGTTGCGTCGATACGGCGGGGCCATTTTCGCAAATAGTGTCAAACGCATGGACTGCCGAGTATGGGATTTTGTTCGCGGTTTAAGATGAAAGCTGATATTTTTCGTGAAAATCCTTTTATACCTGGCCGCCAAACGAACCCGATTCTCCGTTCTTCTGCATCGCAGGTGAAGCGCATCATACACGCAGAGCAATTCCATACGAATCGGTAACCGGATAAAATTTTTGTTTGAAGCATCTCCTCTTCTGTGTTTGTTACGAACGTTTATCGAGTAGGTACGCTCGGCTTTTGTTGGCCTTTCTCTCTTTCTCTCTGCCTTCTCTTTCAGTCCCGGTTCTCCTCTGTTCTCCCGGTCTCTGCGATGCGAAGAGGCAAAAAAGTCACGATCCATGTCGTGCGTTTGAACGATACGCACACGTAGCCATGCAGCTTTTTTTTACGCTCGCTTTTACGGCCATCTGCTTCTGATCGAAGCGCGAATAATAACTATGAGAATGTTCGTGCTACAATTATACGTCTCCGGGCTTTCAAAAATTCTGCGCCTTCGGCGTTTTGTAACGTGTCCCATCGAGCCGGCCGTAAACGGAGCATCAGATTGCGGAAACGTCATTGAAAGGATAAGCAACGAGCATCAACGTCTGACGCCGATTTGTTCGGCGAGAGTCTGCGTGTTTGCCGACAAAATGTGCGGAACACCTACTGTCGAATTATTGGTCCGCGCAATGTCCGCAATATCGTATGTCATCGTCATTCGATCATCGACGCGAGTATCCGAACTTAAGAGATTCTGTTATAATACGAGCCAACGTTCGATACATTGCCGTTCTCGTCAATGGCAAGAGTTCGCATCGAAAGTATTTGAGTAAACGGCGGATGGCCGGGCACCTCGCACAAAGGGCGCTTCTTTGATTACTCGTCAGAAGTTAACTACACGATCTTTCTGTGCACGATTTGCAGAGGCAAGCTTCCCTCGGCAGCCCCCACCACTTGCCACCCCTGACTTCCGTCCCACCCCAAAGCGCCATTCCGCTCTCTGTACTTTCTTCACCGCTCCTCTGCTATTAATTGCGAAAGTTTCGTCGATCAGAGACATCAAATGTTGCTGTAAAAGAAACACAAGAGCGAACGTAATTCCGCTATCAGTACTGCCTTAAATAACGGCATTCAGTCTCGTCATTACGGAATACTTTGCTTACAGAGATACAGGATGTGCGGTACCGTTGCAGTCAAACTTCAAAAGCATATTATAGTACTCATTAAAATCAACAGAATAGACTTCGCGAACGTGAGGCCGAAAAATATTAATTTCGAAACTGAAAGGAGAACATAATAGCGTGCCAGACGACGAGTTTCTGAGTAATTATGTATCGACCATTTCGGAGCGAGAGCATGAAAGTTTGTATCGCATTATTTGAAGTAGACCATATCAGCATAGCACGAAGTATAGATATGGAACTATTCGACAATAATATGCGGAAGTAGTTAGACTCTGCCAAATATTTGTATATAAGAAACAGTCTTTCTTCCAGTGGATACTGCGTGATCTATTCTTATCAGAGCTTTTTGAACGTTACACATGCTATCATGCTTCAGATTATAATTTAAAATTGAAAAACACATATTGAGTCTTTCGGAAGGTTATTATTTCAGTAAAGTTATATAGATAACATGCTGATTAAATTGACATACGATTACATTACTTTATGCAGTCTAAGTTTTTATAATGTAAACTCGGGCAGCTTTTGTGCGTACTATATCCGTTCATATTCTTTAATTAGCACTATGGTTACGACGCACGGTAGGCGTACTAGTCGATAACAGCTTAAATACTGCTGAAACAGCAGTTATAATACCTTTGACTTCCCGCAAAATTTACTTGCTGAAGGTATCTGGGATGGCAGCGCGAGCTGTTGTGAAAATAAAAATATTATTCTAAAAATGTTTCGGTATTCCTATCGCCGACGAATTATTTTTCTAGGCTGACAAAACCTGTTACTGACAATAAAACAGGATCGCTATGGAACGATCGTTACTGCAACAGTTATTGTTTCCAAGTTACGTGTGGCATTTGAAATGATGACGGTCCCTATGTACGTAGTTATTGTTGACGGCATCGGGCCAAGTTATTTTATCTAATACTGAATGAGATTTTCATTGAGCGTATCTGCCGGTGGTATAGTATGATCTACCTTGTTTTTGGAATATGACGTTGTAATCATATAAAATTGCTGGAACTCGAATTTTTTGTCTGAGATCATCGTATTATCTCACATCAAATGACAAACTATTTTCATCTCTTCTTATTTCCATTTGTTTTAGATTCTCGTGCGATAACATGCTATCGACCATTTGGGTTAATAGAAATTGACGAAGTTGGATTTAGTATGATTGTTTTTATTTCAGAGAAAAAATGATTGCCCCAGACACTCTAAAAACAACACACTCCCGTTAGTAGAATGTTATGTTTTCAGTTTACGTGTTCGCTTTTGTACTGCGTATTTTCGCACCATTTATTTAACTTTTCAATATTTTATAGAGTAGATGACATCTAACTTTATATGTTTCTAAACTTCAACACAATATTTAAGAATTATGCCTCAGTTGAAAATTATATTTGATCGCTTCCCGGATACATTCTGTTAAAGCGAAATTTGCCGTAAATTATATTCCCTCTTTATTGATCTGACAAGATATCATGTTCGTATGAAATACCTTTTGAAAGTGTAATCTGTACGTACATGCGCAATATTAAGCACATTCGCTTTAAAAGGGGAATGAAACAGGAAAAAATTTTTCACGCGACGTACTACTCAATATTGTAAATTGATATTGACTGTTGATCGATTTTTACGTAACCTGTGTGCGGTTGCGTTTAAAAACTGTTTTGTCGACAACAAAGGCCTCCGTGAACAAAGCACATTGTACTATTTTTGATTTGCTTTTAAACATTTAAACGGATCTTGGATATTGTTCCACGGATTTTTTGACAAGGTTGGACCGAATATCGAAACAGACTCCGCAGTTTTTTCCAGACATTAATAATCGAACAGGCTCTGTTGAACAGTGCACCATTGTAAGAGCGATACTAATTGTACTAATTGAACACTATTATTCACGTGAACACATGCGTAAAGGTGATTAGTACCCCGTAATACGAAGAAAATATTGTGTCTAGTCAGTAACAATGGATTTAATTGCGGCTGTGATCAAATTTAATTAATGAGAACATATTAATTATGATGCTCGAGCTATATGGCAACGGTCATTACATACAATATACTCTGTTCATAATGGTGGGATAATTACAAAAAAACATTTTATTATATAGCTTATAGTTTAATAATTGAAATGTACAAATGGGTTCAGTAATGTATGACTTAAGGCTCACTCTACGTAATATCAGAATTATTCAACAGATTGGACATTCGAAGAACTGCAATGGCAATCGTGCACATGGAAGAAAACTGTCGTCTCCTTATCTAGATAGTATCATACACTTATCCACATTGTATCTGTCCAACATTCTATTGAACCACTCAGGATATGCTTCTAGAATTGCTGCCACCGCTGTAGCTCTGCAATACTAATATTGGACCCGCATACTTTAGACGCGGAATACATATAAGTGAAAATTGCGTTGTGCTGTAATATTATATTCAAATCTTTCTGTTGGAATTACGTCTTTATTAATTACACGATTCAATATTGTTGGATAATTCACTTGCACCTCGCTACTGCCGCTCGCATGCTCGCACACACACATATGTATGCATTGAGTACTCTGGCTACACATTCTCAACACTTTCAAATAATGAAGTTTTTCATATCACTATCACAGAGACAGTCAGATTGTGTTCAAACGCGGCAATACATCCATGTTTAAACACGGGCTCTGTGATAATTCTGACAATCAGAATAAACGTAACCTGAACACCTAGTGGAATTATAATGTACATCGTTACAAAATGTGTAATGATAGAACATAGTGATTTTATATCATTTACCTCATATTATGAAAACAAAATAAAATTGCATGTATTCCTGAAACAATGTTCTCATTTAACAATCAGAAACGTATTAACTTCTCTTTTACGTTAGATAAAATTTGCTGTATATATTACATTTATCTAAAGCGAGGAAGATATTCACAAGAACGAAACTGCTCACGCACACATTTACATGATCTGAAAGAGCATCGCTCTTTCCGAGTGACCCAAAAGTCGAAACAGCGACGCCATTTATTTTGCTTACATCCGAATGACCTTAATTGCGCTCGCGTATGAGCTTACACATGAATGAAGCGTTACGAATACTATTCGTGTAACGAGTATTCCCACTCGTACGGCGCCATTGTACGTGGTTCGACCCGTAAGCGCCAATAGCACACTACCAATTAATCGAATGTCTAACAAGTCCATTAGACAAATATAATGTAGGCGCAAATTATCAGTTCCTACAAAGCTGACGCGTGTGCCCGTTGTTTTGATTTGCATAGTTTAATCGAAACAGATAGGTAATTAAACTGATGATACTATAGATGATGAAATATTCATACCGAGCGCTGCTCACTATATTCATGGATCTGTCCTACGCCAGCGGAAAGTGTTGCGATATTTAACGGACATAATCGAGATGGAATTCGTTTCTTCGCCGCCCGCCGTCATTAACCTGCCCGCGACTCATGAATTCGTTCTAACGAAAAAGTTAATACATTGCATCAGCGGGAAATCACCTTGGCCGTAGGGCGAAAAAACGGGGAGAGGCGGCGGGAAAAAAATTTGCCATTCATCCTGCGGTTCAATCATATGGTCAATTCGTTGGAAAAATCCCCGGGGAAATGTTACAACGTAATGCCAGCAGCGGGAGAGACTCTCGCCCGGAACCAAATAGAGCATAGTGACGCGGATTAAAGTAGAAGTTAGTAAAGCAATGTGGATTATGCGATTAACAGAGCGTTACGCTTTCCGCACCTAGCCTGCTGTAATGTTCGCTGGCAGAGGCATTTTTCATTTGTTCTAATTAACTTATTGTTAGTGCGTTCGTCGGAAGACCGTAGAGCAGGAGAAACGAGATCAATGCTCTTCTTCGAAAGTTGCCACCGCAAACTGTTATTTCCATCTACAGGGAACTCTGCTCGCACCTGGAAAAAGTCTAATAAGCGAAAGTATTACGGCACCGGATATCTATGAAGAGTAATTTTAACCGCGACTCGTTTTTAATCCTTAACCGTCTAACGATTTATAGCATCGAACGCGTACATTTTCCGTGGTCCTTGATGGTATAACGATGAAACTCGTTTATTCTTCGATGCACTGGGCGTTCTTCAGTGCACAATTGCTTCCATGGGTTTATATCCAGGCGAGTGAGAAAAGTTTCTTCCTGCCTCCGGTGACATCGCTCCATCGGCTTGTACAAATATAAATTTGTTACCTCCCACGAGATTTAATCTAAACTCGGCTACTTGCGCTCTGTGTACACGCGATGCGTTCAACGCCGGGAAATATACACGCGGCCAGACGCAATATTCTCGCGCACGTCGACAAGTGATAAATGCAACCAAGCCGGTAATTAGCTATTTTACGTTGAAATCGATCCTCGAGGTCCATTGAGCAGCCTTACAGTTGCCGCGCTTCCCATCGTAACAAAGTTAAGGCCGGTAACTCCGCGAAGAATAAAAGAAAACTGTAATAGCGGAGATACACAGGAATATAAAGAAAAAGAGAAAGAGCCGACTAAAACGAGCGCCGTACACCGCACTTTAGTCGGCAGGAAGTCGTCAATATTGTTCAACAAACTCCAGTTCAAATATTAACACTTCCGGCCGAGCAACAAAGTCGAGCTGGCAATACCACAACGATCCTCAGCCCTCGACCGGTATCGACACTCCGTTCGGCCTCCGAACGGCAATTCATCGCAGGGCGACCAAGACACACATCGAACGTCGCCCATTACACCCTTAACCGTCAGGGTAAATTCGAATCTAGGGCCTGCTCGAAGCCGGAGCCTAGACGCCGGCGTACCTTCGCTACCAAAATGCGAGCCCTTCGCGGCGCACGTGGCGGCTCGCAGCCGAGATTGCCGACGTCGAAGGGATATTCTTGAGGGCGAGAATGAAATTAATGGCGCGCGAGCATTACGGATAGGAGGCGCACTGACGAAATTTCACGATAGCGTTATGCCAGCGGAATGCCCTTCGAGGCATGTCGTCGCGCTCTCGGTGTATCCACGGCATTACATGCCGACCGTTTCGTCACGCGCTCGTACATGCGCTCCCACACACACGCACACGGACGCAACACCTGCGCAGGCAAGCAGGTACGTCGGTGCATAATCCACGCAGGCAGGAACGTCGTCGAGTCGGGCGTGTGTTCGTGAGGACTCGGTACCACGTACCGCGACTCGCCCAAGGGACCGACTAAAATTGAGTTTCGCGATTGCTGGCGCTTGCCGAGGCTTCTGCCATGGCGGCAACGCGCGCCAAGAAGAATTCGAACGCAGCGGCGACTGGGTCCGCGCGTCTAACGGTAGACTGCCATCGAAATCGGCAGCTCGAACAACGATTTCCGCCCATAGTAGCGGTTCCATGAGTTTTTACGGCGGGACGTGGCATTACATGGTAGTGACTTTTTGACGATTTCAATTGAAGGATGATGATGAATTTGGTGGTAGTATATAGGCAATGGTGCATGAGTATATGTTGATGAAGAAGAAAGCAGTGGTGTGGTTCAGTGTTTCCTAAGAGTTGCAAGGAGTAATACACAGTCAAGAGAGTCAGGGAGAATTTGGGCAGAGATTTTATTTGTGCGTCTTATACATTCCGTGGTTCGGTTCTTACTCTTCCGGTGGTTGGCTTCTTACTGCCGCGCTCGCGGCATCATCAAAAGGGCGCCGTCTTACAGTTTATATCACTCAACTTACAGAGTTAAATGTAATTAGTATAGATGATAGAAAAAGGAGGAAAAGATAGGAAAAGGAGGAAAAAGGAGGAGAATAATTAGTTTCTGTTGAAGAGTTGCGTTCAACATTATCGTGCATGTCTAAGAATGATGTGACTACAAATGTGTGAAATTATAGACAAAAGGATACTACATGTTACAAATGCAAGATAGTCGTATAGCAGGCAAGCAGTGATAGCCCTTTAAATATCTTTTATTACGTGTATTTTATGCGCTCTCTTTTCTGCAATCACTGTAAGCAACGTGCCACAACTTAAAGAGGTTTTATCTCCAACGCAAGAAGATTGCAAGCCCAGATTTATTACGACTTCCTTACCACCTTTGAGTTGTAAAATATATTTGCAAATTGTGTAGCACCGTCGCAGATATAAAACTGGTCGTCTAATGAAAATAATTTCCCTTCATATTGGCTGACTGTGCTTGATAAAGCCGACAATATCTGCTGCTCAGTTCTCTTATACGCTGCGGGAATGATAGTATTTGTATTACAGAAACAGCTGACAAAATGGACGAACCATTTTATACCTTTCTCTCGTTACGCTCGCAAGACGTTGCGCATAATTGGAATATCTTTTATCCGGTAACGAACAATTCCACAAGCTCCAGGTAACCCGATAAGAATTTGTTGCGCAAGCGACACAACGAGCGTAAGGACGATGCCTCTTGGAACTTAATGATTTTCTAGCCGAGTAAACATTCATTAAGAGTGATTGCAACCGGACTCATCTTTGCCCTGACCTTTGAAATTTAATTTCTTTCCGCACGCCTCCGCTGAGAGAAACACGAACGATGAGATAAGAGTGTCAGAGTTCTGACTACGAGCCGTTTATTACCTCTTTAAACTTCATTCTCCCCTGTACGTGTAAAAAAAGAAGGGGGAAAAGTAGGAGAGGGAGAAGGAGAAAAAAAATAAAAGTTCACGCTCGCGCGCGCGCGCTATAAATCGAAACGGCGCCATAGCGGCAAATTCTACGTACAGTTTACACTCTCGAACGGGTAAAATAAGAAAGTCGAGAGTAGCTTCGCCCCCGAGGGAGAAGTATTGATTGACGAGCGACGGCAATTATCGCTCGTTTGACAAAGTACACATGCCCGACGAAATCTATTTCACCGTCGGCGTTAATACCATAAGCGTTGTTTCGGGTATCGTAAAGTAACGGAAACACACTTAGCGAGTTGTCCGTGCCGCCATTATTAGTAAGCCGACCATATTAAGGTACTTTACCGTTCGAAACGTGCCACGCAGTTGTTACTAGAAGTTGCGCGCCCCGGGAAGACTAACGTGCCTTATCACTTTGTGGCGGCACATAGGAAGCTCGGGCTTTCCTCGTAATTCCTCCTCATCATCGGAGTGACCGCGAGGCGTGTACGGTGTCTGCAGGTTCGATCGATTGCTCGAACGGCATACGGGGGGGAGGAAAGGAAGAAACTACGACCGCCGGGGCAAGCAGTCGCACGGGATCGGCGGTATTGAAAGTTTACTTTCGACAGGGCTCGAAGCACCACGTTTTCGGCCGTCCTCCTATCTCGAACATACTTCAATATATCCCGGAACTCTCCTGTCGTTGTCGGTGTCGTCGTCGCGGATGTATCCTCGTAATCTCGAAGCGAATCTCGATGGGCGTGTGCGCCTTCTACGTGTGTACATATATCTGCCCATATACGTACGTGCCACCTACGGTACCGTATCTAGGTATATATGACGGTTCCTCCTGCGAAAACTACGAGTCGAACAATTCTCTATATTTCCGCTCGTCGTATCAATTTTAATAAGTCCACGAGTTATGTACAGTTTTCAGACCTCTTCTCCGTTATTTCCGAATCCGCCGAGCTCTCTTCTCTCTTGCTCTCTCTCTCTCTCTCTCTGTCCCTCTCTGTCTCTCTCCCTCTCTCCCTTCCCTCCGATCTCACACTCGCAATCTCATTTTCCTCTGCCTTTTTCTCGGTTCGCAGAACGTGCGCGGCACTTTCGCCTTTTGCGGTTCAATATAGTAAACGATCGAAGAAACGATATGGAACACTCACTTCGATCTGGAAAGGGGGTAGGCGAGCGGAGAGGCAAATGAGGGTGCGAGCCAAAATGCGGGGATTCAGAGGTGTTTTCGCGCGCTGTCTTTAGGAGGTGGCAGGTGCAGCTAGTAACGAGAGTAAGCCGCAACTCGGCAATCTCGGCGTCGAACGTGCCCTACCCCCCCGCTCGAAACTCCCTCCATCCTCCCTGAGAATCCATACTTTTCACCCTGACCCTTTTTTTTCCTCCGCTTCCGAGGCCGGCAGTAAGATTTGCATCGCGAAAATGAAAGCGATTCAATAACCGAAACGCACGGCGCCGCGTGCTGAGCTGAGACTTCGAAGACTGACTGACTTCGAAAATTCTCGAATCGGCCAAATGTGTCGCGTGTCATCGACTGTCGTCCGGGCGATTAGGTCGGCGAGGTTAAATAATAACGCGGGACAGGCTCTTACATCTATTATCTGGCTGACTAATCACCGGGCGGCGCCCTGGTAAAAGATTAGCGCGGCGCGAGGGTCGGCAAAGTACGTGTAACGATGGAACGAGAGGATTCTCAACGACAATGAGGGGAATCAATTCCGCGCTGTTACGATCTTTATCATCCTCCTTTGCCGCGGCGAGATCTCGAGAAACGCCGTGGCCGGCCAGCATCGTATTTTTCACGGCGTCAAAAACAGCCTGGCACATTTATCCAGCGAGTGGTGTTTGAAAAATTACAGTTACCGGAAAAATAAATAACTGGCCGCCGTACCGACGGTCCGCCTACAAACGTATATTTTATAGAAAGCGGTGTGATAGGTCGAGGAGGACGGGACGAGGAGGGGGTGGCAGGTGGATAGAGGCAGACAGAATGGACGGATGGGGGGAGAGAGCTGAAGAGGGTGGGTGGGAATGGGAGAAACACGAAATAATTGTGTGATGATAAAGTGTGGTCGGCACGAATACGGCACACGAAAGGAATTGGAAAGATGAAAATCTGATGGAGTTAAATGATCGATATGTGAGAGTTCGCTGTGGTCAATCTTATTTCGGACGAAGTCTCATCGAATTCTGGCCCGTTCGTTCGATATATGAGAAATTGAATCTTCGTCAATCTATAGTCGACCGAACTAAAATACATGCAGAACTTTAAAGTAGAACGATCACATATCGGTATCGACATGCGTGACATTTGTACTTTGACAATGACTTTCGTTCTCTGGGCAGATATTGTCCACTAATACCTTTGATTTATGGGACAGGATTTTTAGACGACTCTTTTCGTTCGCGATGTTTCAACATTTAAGGTAGAATCCAAGTTTCTTGAACGGTTGGAGAAGATATGTGCAATCATATTTTACCAGTTATACTATATGAGTCAACACGCAATGAGTAGGAAGAGTTCCATGTAAGGCCATTGTTTCAACATATCTTTTGCACGGAAAAAACTGCTTGCAAATATATTCCCTCCGCTCGCAGTCAAATCTTGACCGTCAACCACCCAGAAAATTGCAGCTGAATATATGAGTGTAGAAGGAAAACGGCAGACGGAACGTAGTCGAAAATAGAACAGCGACTGACCGCAAAAGCCACACATAGGCAGACACATTTCATGCACGTACGGCGTGCTTCTTCAGCGACGCCTCGTCATCTTTCCATTTTCGTCTCCCGCGCTCCACGTATTACGCATGTATGAAATCTTCTTCCTGGCCAAGTGAAGCGTGACAAGTTCTTCCTGTTGCCAAACACGAGTAGGGATATAGCCCTTAAGCACTCGAGACATGTCAAAATTCCGACTGAACACTGACATGAAAATGGTTTCGCGATATCGATAATGACCGTATTCGCAAAATGAAAGAAAAAGAGGAAAAAAGCAAAAAAAAAACTCAACCATCGCTGATAGGAAGACGATCTTGAGCCTGAAAAGGAGAAAATGGGAAAAATAACCGCTCTCCGATCTAAGGATCCTTTGTCTGGATCGATGAGCCGGAATCGATGTGCGTCGGGAAAGGATGTCCTCGTTAAGAAGTAAAAATGAATGCAGCCGGTTGGCCCGCAGTGAAATACAGTGCAGCCTCGATCTTCGGGAAGCGTTTAACGGCGAGCAATCGGCAGACACTTATTTTGAGTGCCGTTTGCTTTGCATAATGGAGTAGTCTCCCTTTTTGGTCCATTTGCCAGACGGGACGATGCGTGTGCGCGCGCCACGGGGCGAGACTATTTTCAAGAAAAGAGCCCTCGCACTCTCTGTCGAGTGGTACAGAATGCCATATTGATTTATTGACGTTCAACGGCAACGACAAGGGTCCCTTCCTCTCCCTCCCGCCTACCCCTGCCCCCTTTCAAGAATCGCTCATTCGCTCTTTCCACCTTCTGTCAAAAATAATGCTAAAAAAAGGGCTGGGCGGCCGTGGGGAGTGGGGGAGGAGGAGGGAACAAAAAAGGTAGAAACAGTTGGAAGAAAGGAGAACACGATCGAGCGCAAGCCCGCCTCGCCATTCGAACACAACTTCGCAACGCTCTTCTTGCCGTTGGGCAAAGGATAGGGTAGACACGGAGCGGAGCCGAGGAGAGAAGGAAATATAACGTTGAGGTACTGAGAAAACCGGAGACCATGATTCAATCTGTCCAGATTCAATGTGGATTTCGAAATAACATTTGAGCGAGTATGAAGTATAGCGGATGAGTTGGCTCTCCTTCTCCTTTTCAGTCCACGTTCTTCGACTTCTTCTCTTCGGTCCTTTCTCTCTCACCTCCAGCCTCCGTCTCCATTGCTCTCGACCGCTCGCTTACATCGCCTCCCTCCCTCCCCGCCTCCTTCTCTTCCTCCTCCGCCTCTTCACCCTCTTTCTTCCATTCTACCGAACTCGACCGTCGATATTGGGGATCCTTCATGGCCGCGATATATCGCTGAATGTATCACGCGCTCTAAGGGTATCGACGGTTTAGAGTGGAAACTTTTTCGGTTGAAGGACCGTCAACTTCCGAGCGCTTACCGCGGATAAACGATCGCTTTCATTTAGCATTCGCGGAACATTTCCAGCCGGCGGATCGTACTTCTTCGTTAGCGGTACGAATTTCGAGTGCCCTTCACTTTTGAGCGCGTCACTCTTTTTTCCCTTCGCCACCCCCGGCCACCACCCTCCCCGCAGCGTTCGGGCTCTCTCCTTTTTAGCGGGGCGACAACGTGAAATTGACAGGAAGCGAAAGTGTTACGTTTGCTCTGAGGGCCTTACAGGCGTTCGTGCCGCGCGTCGCGCTTCCGAGCATCGCGTATCGCGTAATTAATAGCAAGGAGCCGTTTCATGCGATCGAAAGAGGTTGGAGTTTACCCTGCCGCACCGACACTCCCGCATCCGGATTTAATGAACGCGGCAACTCATCCTTTTTCGCCGACACTCCGTTTAGTCCTCCAATTACGCTAAGTTTACGAGCCGAGCAATCTGCCGGCGTGGCACGGGGAGAAAAAAGGGGTGCCGGAACGGCGAGTATCGGTTTGAATTTCCAATTGAGAGTTCACGCGATAATTCGTTTCGATTGATACCGTCGAGGGCCGGTTCAATTGCCGGATTGGACGGCCGTTACCTTGGCCAGACGCAGCGCGGAATAACCGCTAATTTACCGACGATCGCTTTTTCCCCATCCCCTCGCCTACACCCCCGCCCCACCCGCCAATCGCTTCTTTTTCATCCGCACTGCCGTTTGCTTGCGAGCGGCCGCGACGTGTTGGCAAACTATGCAAATTATTTGGGGAACTATGTATGCCCATGGGCGGGTATGGTATAGTGGAGGTGATTAACGGTTTCCGTACAACCGGTAATTACTATCGGAGAGGCTGGATAACGGTCTGACGGCGGTATGATAGCTAATTTTCAATTTCGCCCTAATGCAAGATGAGAGTAAGAAGCACACATTAAACGGATCAATTCGGATTTTCGTGCAAAATATATCGTTACGCAACGTCGAATCGTCAGCGTTCGATCGCAAAGAGGATCATCGGCGATTGGCGTGGAATACATTGACTAAACAAACGACAAACGTTGGCGGGAAGAGCAGTGGTGTGCCGATAAAAGGAATTCGTTCAATTTTAAAGAAAAGACCAGCCAGAGGATTCACCGTCGCGATCGGTGGACTGAAAGACACGGACCGAAAGTCGTAATTATTAAATAGTAGGACAGCCCGGACTGCAGCTCGCCGATCGAATAAAATACGGTAACAAGCGGACTATAACGGTTGTCGGAATAAATCGAGCGAAATGACCCGTGATGTGAAACGCAGTTGGGCGATGGAGTGGTTAACGATGCAATTTAGGCTGAGATCGATTTACACGGGTCAAGCAGCACCTGGGCATCTGACAGCGGCATCAGCGCCACGGCAGATTACACGTCTCTCATCACGTCTGGCGGGACGAGCATGCATTAAGAGTATCTGAAGTTAATATTCCTCCTACGACGCCGCTAATGGCCGTGGAACGCGAATTAATTGCCGGTCCATTAAATGGCAATAAAGGCCGCATCGTGCGCTGGCGTCGATGTAAAAAGTTGGACCGTTTCGAAACGTCGTTATCGAGCGGCCTGTACCTATCGTCCTGTACCTATCCCACCGTACCTATCCTGCCGTACCTACCCTTCTGTCGCGAACTCGATGCCCTACGGCGCACGCGCGATGCCGTCGAACAAGTGCGCCGATGGGAAAACTAAGGAGCGTTATGATAAATCACGGCTGACGAGGAGAGGAGAACAAAAAGGCGAGAGGAGTGGGGAGGATAAATTAAAGCCCGCTGTCCCGTCCGCTGATGCGACGGATCCATTTCGGCGTCCTCGTCAGGCGGAATGAAACAAAGCCTTCGTTATAGGTCCATCGCGAGAGGCGGGTATATTCTTTCGCTAGCTCAACAATTTTCGAGTGGCGGGGCGCGCTCTGTCGGGCTTCGTTACAAATCCCGAAATTTTCCTACCACGTAAAACTGTGCTCACTCTACCGACCGAGACCATACGATTATCCCTCCGCGACATTATCCGGTTTCCCAGCGCGTTTGCGCCACGCTGTATTCGCGAAATTCAAATTTTCCTCCTGCCTCTCCGCGTTGTATCCCGACTGTACTCCCGGCGAGTCTAGTTTAAAATGTTATATGGGTCTTCTTGCGCGAACGACGTACGCTGTTCGCGAATTAATATTCATTCGCCGGAGTGTACAGCTCTCGCGTCCTGCGTTCAAGTAATCGCGGGCAAAACTTGTTGCCAATGAGCGCGGACGTTGGTCCCACCCACACTTTCGCGACTCGCTGGCTCGGACGAGTCGGGGGGGCATAATGCGTTTCCTCGAGTAGCGCATTAAATCCAGGGGCCGCGCATAATTCCAAGATACAATCTCCTTTCATCGAACTTTCCAATGTCGCTGCTAGCCAGTATTTGTTCGCGGCGGGAGAGAGAAGATACGGGCGCTCAATAAACGAGATTCGTAACTTTCTGTGGAAAAAATGCTCTTACGCTGAGCGTGCTTCCTCCTTTTCATTTTGCCCCTCGCCGTCCCGACTTCTTCCTCTCCTGCGATCTCATTACGCCCGGTAAATGCGGCGCGCCGGTAAACGAGCCCGGAATACTGCATACATCAAGATCCACGCCGCGACGAAAAAGTCCACTACATCGACAGCGCTACGAACCATCCCCAGCTTCGTTAAATTTCAAGACTAACAAAATTGATTCTTCTTGCGTTTGCCGATTTCCCGTGGACCTGAAAAGAAGGATAATGCGAAAGCGTCCCACGGCAGTGCGGGAATAATCGGCGAGCGTCCTGTATTCCGTTCCGCTATCGAGACCCGCCCGTTATTGATGAAAAAGGATATTATTTAGACACGGCAAATCGCTTTTTTTTCCCAACCGCTCGGCTCTGTACATCGTTTCGTTACCCCGCAAAAAGAGGAGTAGGATTCCATCTGAAACGAAGCGATAAATCCATACGCGTCACGGCGAGCGGCATACTATTTCGCTCGGTCAGAAAAAAAGAGGAAAGAGAGAGGGAAAGAAAAAATTGTCCTCTAACGGCGCCCATATCCGCGTACGGGGAGAGTCTCGAGACGCGAACGAAGCGAGGGCCATTTTTCTCGAAACTTTCTTGCCGCACGGGGAGCCGGCAATATCCCTTTGCAAATTTACCCTGGGGGTTCTCAAATTATCCTCGCGACGATATAAGTCCCTCTCTAAACAGCGAAGCGTTCGGCGTCTATCGCACCCACACCTCCCTCGCCACATTTCTGAAAAGAAAGGAGAGTGGGAAGAAAGAACAATAATGTAAGGGCCAGGGTAACCGGTTTCGGTGTACGCGCGGCTCCGATACAGGCGAGAGGAAAAAAGGAGAGGAAAGCTAAGAGAGAAAAAGGTGAAAAAGGAATGGAAAACGCAACGTTTAAGCGCTCACATTGGCGGGCAGCCGCACGCTCGGTGGGAAGGGGAAAGGGGGAGGGTGGTGGGCCGGTAGAGTTGGAGAGGGAGGGTAGGGACGAGTATTATTCCATTTACGCTTTTGCCGTGAGCGCTCTTGTCGAATTGCATGGACGGACTGTACATACTGCGAAGCGCCACGCGAAAGCGAAGAGGTTTCCGCCTGTGCTTTCGCGCAGATATTCAAATCGCAGCTTGTTGGTTCGCACGCTTTCGTTTGTACTCCGCCGACACGGAGGAAGCGAGACACGTAACCGGTGTGTGTTTCTGAACGCGGGACGGCCGCGGCATCCGCTAAATTAACGATACTCCAGCGTAAACTGGGTCCTTCGTTTTGTCAACACGCCCCATCGGCCAACTTACCGCTGTCTCGCGAGCGAGACAATGAAACCGGCCCGACTGGCGCGCCGTGACGACACACTCCGGACTGTCTTTCACCTGACAACGATCGGCCCGTCCCGCTCTGTCAGCGCCGACGACTCCGGTGCCAGCGAATTTTTGATATCGGTCACGGCGAACTGGCTGGCGCCTACCTGCAAAACGTCTAACTTAAATTGGCTTCGAATGATGAGAGCAGTGAAGTTACTTAAATAGGAAATTCCAAGGTAATCATGCTGAGTTAATCAAGGCGGACACTCGATCGGAGAGTGCTTTCAGGGTAAGTTTTTCCTCGGCCGGTAAGTGTCGGCGCCTCGGCGCGTTACGGACTTTAATGCGTTCACAGTGCGGACTCTGCGCCGGAGCGGTGCGACTGACTTATGGCTGATGGCCACTCGGGTTATGAGGTCGAGAATTATGTACGGGGGTTGCCGGGATGCGCGCCGGTCGAAGTTTGACAAATACGAGACGATCAGCCTAACGCGGCATCCGATGCTTTACCGGTTGGTTTGACTTTCATTGGTCCATTTTTTCGATGGGGACGGTGCGCTCCTTCGACATCGCAAATTGACCCGGCGGACCCCCTTGCATTATTCACGATCAGCTGTGCGATAGGCGACGGGGGAAACGTACGTACACGATCCACGACGGCCTGTTCATCGTCGCCAATGTTTCGGAACAAATCCGATGTCCTCCGAGAAAAACTTTCAGACCTCCCCCCCGTTCATTTGGTATTTCGTCATCATGCGACCCGTTCTATCTCGAATCGACGGTAGCTTTCACGTCGCAGCGAACTTTAATCGAACAACTTTGAACTGTTTTAATAAACATAGACGACGTGAATAGCGCCGGCGAGTTGATTGATGGCTCTTCTGTCGAAAGCGAGCAAAAAATGTCAGCGCTATGCGCACAGCCTCAGGTATGCGATAGGCAAAAACAACGACCGCGGATTGATGTTCATTTCGAGTGGTGATCGCTCTTACCTTTCATCTACATATGCGGACGGTATGCAGTGATTGAAATTTAATTTCTCGCCGAAATGGATATAAAACTGTCAGCGGTGAGACGCGTAATATTACTCTAGCTACGATATAAGTAGCCTTTCCATGCGTTTCATTTCACGGGGATTGATGTATCTGCGAAATATGAAATTCTGTTAATATGAGTGCGCTGCTACGTACTGACAGCGTACGTCAAGGGAAGTGTTAATACATCGCGCGATTGCTTTCATTCAGAGACCAGAAACGAGAAGTTTCTTAACTAAAAAAAAAACGTGAAATATCGAGATCTTTTACATTTCTACCGCAGCGCGTACATCGGGATGGCCAAAGCACGAATGCACATCAATTCCAACAAACTGACAGTACGTGTCTACAAACTCGATCATAGCTGTCGGTGCCGAAAAAGCTTGCCCAATGTTTACGTCGCTTCTCTAAAATATAAACATTAGACAAATCAATATAGTGTATCAATTTAACGTATCTCAATGAATCACGTACGTCGTGCGGTTAGCGGCAAATTAATAAAGAGAGACAGTAGCGACGACCACGTGCCGACACTTGTACCTCTACCAGCGACTAACGAGAGCTCATAAAACGTGGGCCAGACGTCTCTCCGCTCTTCGAATCCCGACTTCCACATACGCTGAACAGCCTGTGCCGATCCGGCAGTCTTCGTTCTTTCGCCGACGTCCCGTCTCCCCCGATCCGCGCACTCTCAAACAAACAGAAATTAATTAGAAGTAGTAGAACTACTCAGCTCCGTCTGTCTCCCTGGCCCGCTCCGCATGTCTTAGCTACCCCTCTCTCTTTCACTGCAGGCGCTCTCCTTACAACTGGCAACCGTTCCCCGGTGACACTGAAACAAGATTACCGGATTTGCTGTTTTTGTTCAGCCGCGCAACGTAATTTGTTTGCAGGCACTCGAATCGCCTGGCATCGCCCGGCATCGCCCTCTCCGTCTTCCACGACGTCGTTCGTCGACGACGCTCGTCGACGACGCCCGGAAGTCGACAGCGACCATCCACCGACCCCTCCCCCACCCCTACCCCTCTCAGCGCCGTTGCTGTTTCTTTCTCGCGAACGGACGCGGAGAGCCCGGCTAGAGCGAGGGGGAGGGCGAAGGGATTACGATTTGGCAAAAGAAGCATCGGGCCATGGCGAGAGTTAAGTTTCAGATTTTCCACGGAACTTGCCACCGGTTAATTGGTTTACTTCCAGCGCATACCACGGGCCAACGAACTTCTGTCTCGGGCTGTTTTGTCGGGTGGAAACTGGAAATCGTCGGGAGTTTGTCTTTCCCTTTCTCCCCGGCGCGGTCTCCTTCCAACTCTTTCTTTTTCTCATCCTCTCCTACTCCCCCTCCCCTCCCCTCCCCTCCCCTCCCCTCCCCTCCCTCCTCTTCCGTCCCTGGCCACCCTCTCTCTCCGCTCCTCTCGCCGACGGTCTCTTCAAGTTTTTCACTCTTTGTCCTCCTTGCCCGCGCCGCACTCCATTTTACCTCCCGTTCCGGCCCGGCGTGCACTTTCCGCGACGTTCCGAGGGTCCGATTATAGAATGCCGAGCACAACTGTTTATTAAAATCGGTGTAACGGACGGGAACGTTCGGTCTCTCGAACATTATCGGCCGATATTTTCGTAGGCGGCAATCTGCGCGTGAAAACAGTGACGGGTCCGCCGGCGTCTACCGTAGACTCCTTCTGGATCCTCCATCTTCTATTTTCGCTCGTCCAACGAAAACTATAGCGAATTTGCCCGAGAGAAGTTTCAGCGACCGGAAGATCGGGATGACGCAAATTAGCGTATCCCGGTTCCCGTTTCGGGACGATCGCGAAGAGTCGATGATAGAATGTCGGCGCAGTTGTTTACTAACATCACTTGGACGGCAGCACAAAGACGTCCCTCGGTTGGGAAAAGTGATCGGGCCCGATATTTTCGTAGGAGGACTTCTGCTCGCGAAAACAACCGCCGAGCGTACCTTCTGCCGTACACGCACCCTACGCCCCGATACTTTATTTTTGTTCATCCAATGCAAACTACTTCTAGTTTGGCCACAGGAGGATTCAACGACGAGAGGACGGGGATCGTACTCAAATGAAGAAAATCTGAAAAGAAAATATGAGGGAAAGCTGCGCCATCGAAAAATATTGATACTTTAACTAAGGAGGAAAGTTTCGTCGCTCAGTGCTACGAAAGAGAGTGGATAGAGGGTGGAGAGGAGGGATGGGAGGGTGGAAGTGGGGCGGGCGCGGAGGGGGAGGACGAAATGGCAGGGTAAAAGGGGCGGAGGTAGACGGGTCGGCATCTGCGGCGGCTGATATTGACGGGTCTCCAATTCTATCAGGCCCTGGAAAATATATATGTATTGGATGGCACATTATCGCATATTAGTCATAAAACTTTTCTCTTCGCAGCCGGGGAAGCCCGGAATAAATTCTAGGCGTGCGCGCGCGCGCACGAGCACGCCTTCCGTCTACGTAGATTATCGTTTCGGAAAGGTTCCCATAAACAGTATTAATCATAGTTTAACGGCGCTTTATCGCTAGTAAAAGCTGACCCTCCGCCTCTCCGCCGACGAGTTTGGCCGCGTCGAAAAAAATGAAAAAGAGCATATTTCCTTGCCGGCCGTAAATTCTCATCCCGGCGTGTAGCCGAAGTATCCATAAAATCCGTCAGTGGTAACAAGTTGTTCGCGGGTGCGCTGGCCGCGGTTACATCGCTGATCTTACATGGCGGAGGCGTCGGCGTCGATATTCGCAGGGGCAATGAAATATTAAGATAAGAGCGATGTCGATGGCGGGCCGCTTCGCTCGGTCGCATTCCGACGGCGGGGATGGAATTTTCTCGAAATCACTTCGATCCGCGGCGAAGATTGCGCGCAATACGGAAGTTATCGCGCCGCCATTGGCGCGGCGAACGGGGTGTCGCGCTGATTTAGAAACGGCGCGCAGCACATGCGGAACGAAGCCGTTTACACGAATGTGTTCCGTAAACTATGATTGACTGACAGGTATCGACAGTCGGCGTTAACCAGCCGGTGTTAACCCGTCGACGACCGACACCGATCACTTGTCCTCATGGCATTTGGTTCGACGAGGCGCCCTGGTGACATTGCAAGATGTCATACTTCCTATCGCCGCAGTTCATCCGACCGCGAACGTTACAGTATGTCGATAACATAGCGATCGTTTAACACACTTACGTCGAAAGGAAACGGACATTAAACGTCCACACATAGATCAGCCTTCGGGCTCGGTGCTAAGCTCGAGCTTTTCCAATTTTTTTTTCACCTCCTCTCCCGAACGCGTATGAATTTTCGCCGTTGCCTCGAGATATATTCGCGCGTCCCAATGAGAGACATGAACATCGGACGGATCGATTGGATCGTGGACGCGTTATGCACTTTTACAAAAATATTTCTTACGTAGTTACTCCCGGACGGCCGGTGTCATCCATCAGGAGTCGTAAACAGTGAAGAATAAATATCGGCGGAAATGTATTTTTTACGCCGATATTTCAGCGTGCATCGGTACGTTTCTCCGGGGACGTATATACGACAACGGTCGCAGTCCTCGTACGGACAGTTAGTATTTCCGTGAAAGTTCGATTTTAGAGTAGCTCGACATCATTCCGGCTATTATCCGCAGCCCCGATGTATACTACGGGACTCTGCACGGCCCTCGAAGCGATACTGCCATGAATCACTTCGACCACAGCGTGCGGGACATCGGATTTCATTTATAAAGCAAATAAATCTTTAAGGCGAGAAACCACGCGGGTCAGCAGTGAGGCAGTAACGGCATTCGAGAGAAGAGTGTGTGTGTGTGAGAGAGAGAGAGAGGGAGAGAAAGAGAGAGAGAGAGGGAGGAGGTGGGACGGTATGGAGAAGGAAAGAGAAAGAGAGAGGCCATTCGCGATGGAGGCACCGAAAAGAGGGTGAGTAACACCGTGGAAATATCGTATTGGCAAATTGTCTGAGATGCTGCGCATGATGCAGCTACCCCGAGCGGCGGGCACTATTCCAAGAAGTGACGAATTATCATGCCCTCAGGCATCCATCCCTGAAACAATATTCTTCGCGGTTCAACCGCAAGAATGCACGAATTTCGACGTACCGACCGTTATTCATGCGAGTCGACAAAATTATAAGGCAGCGCAAAGCGTGAAATAATGTTCCAGCCGTGATGGATGTGCGTTTGTAAGCCGCCTAATGCGATCTTTCAATTATGATTGGATTTCACGATTGTATTAGCGATTGACAACTCGACATAAAGGGGATTACGTGTATCGGTATCCCATATCTGACTCCGAAACCCGCGTTGTAATAGGTTGATTATATTGTTTGTGTACAGTTTATATCCCTTAAGCAAGTGTGGTCGTGCTTTCGGTGATATTCGAACAGAGAGTTGAGTAGCGACCGTTCATTCCGTATTACGGATGAACGTTCTAGAACACATGGGGTTGTCAAAAATTACATATTCCCGTGGAGAGTATAATTTCAGTCTGACTTTCACGGTTCGAAGCGCGCGCACAATGCCAGTTATTTGTATAAGTTGATTTACTGTCGATCACAGCGCATATTCCACACCTCATTGATTATATGTGCGTAATCGTAGTCGGCTAACCAACGGGTAGAGATATTTATCCTATAAACGGTACATTAACCCGTCGGTCTGCTAATTAGCAAACGAGTGAACGATCGTGAATTAATTCGTTGATGCGCGATTAATTGTTTCGCAACGCGATGCGCAGTGGGCCGTAGGAAAGTTTTCGGCACCGAATCTTGGCCTCCCACGCTCGTGGGAGGGGGGAAAACTTACGTCTCGGACAAGGAGCCAGAAACTTCTGCGAGACACCTCGGAAATAATAGATCGAACGCTTTCGTAAACTTCCAAGCTCCATTTTTTCCTCCCTCTTCGCCCTTCGCGCGAAACGAAAGGGACGCTAGCGTACAATTTCCGACGACAAAGGAAGCCGTCGGACGCGAAGCAGATAAAATTCAGATTCGACCATTAGCCAGTTTGCGCGAATCACCGCTCGATCATCAAATCCCTGCGCGAAACGCACGATTGTCGAACTGACGTCGCCGTTCGATGAATAACCATGTACCCGGTGAATGTAAAATTACTGATGTAATTCATGGTCAGTCCGAATGCCAATACAGCCGATATCGGCATCCCTTTTAATCGGCGTGCGAGATTGTTATGGCCCTTGATTGTTGCCAAGTGGATAGCGTCCAAGCGTATCGATGTCACTTTAGCTCATCCAATCAGGCGTGACCGCGTGGAAATAGCTGTTTCAGCACGGTACAGCGATTGCTCGTACGTGAGGTCACGCTCCGTGTATGGGACATTGCCGTCGGAGAGTGTATCGCCGTTTCCCCTTCGCCTTTAAATTTCTAATACCTTCTTTTCGCTTGACCCTCCGCAGCATCGCATTTACACACCGTTATCGCCGTCTGTCGCTTTCCTTCCTTCTACCGTTCGCACGCTTCTCTCTCCATCTGCTTTTCTCTTCTCCTCACATTGTCTCCTTTGAAAGATATCAGGGAAACTTCAGTGGCAGGCTCGCTCGGTAAATTTGCAGTTTCGATGAATGCAGCGCATCAAATTAATAGGGGATATTTCGCATTGAATTACCGAGGGCGGGCGAGCGGTAAAAAGATTTACCCTGGAAGGAGGCAGCGAAGATTGAGACAGCGAGCGTCTCGGTCCTTTCACCTTCAGTCCTTCGGCGAGGTGCTCTCCGTCGGCTTCACATTCGCTCCCTCTGGCCAACAGTCCGCAGGTCTAACCGACAACCGACGGTTAGGTAGGGCAATGCATTATGGCCCCATTCAATGCGCTCCTGCTGGCTCCTGCTCGCTCCGTCGCACGGTGCAAGGCACGAAACTACGCGGTAATGGTTTTTGCAGCTATTAACGCTGGACTAACGAGGGAAGCCTTGCGGCCGTCCTACAAGAAGGCCGGAGTGTCACCGAAAGCTATATCGAGACGGAGGACGCAAGCTCGCGTCCTTCCAGAATAATTGAGTTCTCCCGTTCGAGGTATCTTTCACGTTACCGAAGCTAAGAGTCGAATTAATTGGATAGGTTGAGAGGGATCGAAGACTGCGCCGCGAGACAAAAGAGAAGTCTCCCGTGACTTTGATATCAACCTTGTTGTTTCTCAATCGACCTCTTCTTTTCTTTGACTATCCGTCGAACCTCCCCCCCGGCAGCCGACACTCTGGCCCGACCTTGCCGCCGGTGAAGTCGTTCGTTCTCGATCCGACCCCCGCGTGTCTCTTATTGTCACTCTCTCCCACCTTACGCCGTCCGCGGGTCTCGCTCGGAATTGAATTACAGGTAACGACGATCTGACGACTAATGGACTCCCAGAGTGGGGCGGGCGGATGCGAAAGCGCGACCGGGCAGGAGGGAGGGGAAAGAACGTCGTCCGCTTGGGAGGGGATGAGACAGGATGAGAGAAGATCAGAGGAGGACCGTGAAGAATGAAGAAACGCCGCGTTTCGCTGAGTGTCACTCGGATCGAAGCAGACTCCACCCCCCTACCTTGCCCTCCACCGTTCCGTCCTCGTCTGCAGCCATTGACTCTCACCCGCCTGCGAGGACTGAACTTTCGATCCGTCCCCGGGTGTGCGAAAGAGTGAAAATTGAGTTACGATGTCACCGCTACCAGTCGAAAGACGCTCGATATGGAAACGAAGCGGTACTCGGAGGCAACCGCGAAACGCCGCTCGTCCTTTCTGCTCTTCCCACTTTCTCACCCCCTGCCCTCCCCTATCGCGTTCTCCCCCTGCTCGTCCGCCATTTCTCTGTGCCGCGCTTAGATCCGAGCGATAACGCTCCCTTTCAGGATTTCCGCTTCCTTTCCTCAAACCTCGGCGTCACCTATATTTTCTACTCGACGGACCTCGATATCGCATGCGGTCTGTCCGAAAATGAGCGATGAATTTGCGAGAAATTTTAGTATTTGCCTTTCTCTGCCTATCATCGAGATTTTTGAAATTTATCAGCCAACGATTCACGCTTTATGCGCTACGACTGGCCCGACGCTTCTGGCTGATACAAACAACAGCGGGCTAACTCTTTATTATGAATAATGCGCTGACAACGAGACTGCATTTGCCTGCTTTGCGCTTTCTCATTTCATGCCGTTCATGACTCCAATGCAGACGTCGATAATTCCGATAATGCGGTATTCACACATTATGTTCACAATATTGTGGATGATAGAAAGTAAAGAACTCCCTGAAATTAACGAATTAAAATATTTTTTAACCGAATAAAGTTATAATCTTTCCCTTAATCCGATGCTTTCAGGGATTAAAAGATATTAAAAATAAAACATGAAAATTGGCTGAAAGCCGCGGAAAACGCAATGGCTTCCATGGAAAATTATGGAATGCGATTAAAAAACTTTGCATCTATTTAGATCTACCTGTTAGTCCTCGAATAAAGTTAGAACGGCAACAACAGACTTATCGTAACAGTTCTCACTTTTTACGTAAAAACTCTCCCTACAAAAGACTGAACTCCATCTCGAATCACTTTATAAGAGATATGCGATGCAGGACGCAGGCACTTCGTACTTTAACGTTCAATTAGTCGCACGATGACAAAATCAAGCGGAGTCGTTAGGCGGCCGCATTTTACACCCTCTCGCTTGGATGGGAAGCGCGTTATCGAATAAAACACATGTAAATACCCACCTTTGATCTGTTTCGCGGTCTGCCCCTCGCTCGTCGCTCCCCCGCGATCCATTCCCAGCGCACCGAAATCCACACACGGTACTCGAGGTGAGCTCCGCGATATAACGCGATAATGATTGCCGGAACTTCCGTCCTATCGCGAAATTAGATCTTCCCCGTATCAGATTCTAACTTTGTTTCCTGGCCGTAAGCCTTCTACCGCACCTCTTCGTCCCCCTCCGCCGTCTCCTACCCGAGTTTACGTGCCTGCGCCCGTGATATCCCATGTACGCCGAGCCAGTAGCCGTCCGCCAAACCTTTCCCACCCCCACCCCCCACCTCACCCCTCGCCAGCCACCGCCTACGCCGCCCGTGGAATTAGCTTAATAGTTTCTGGCCGGCGCGCAATTACGAAGAAAATCTAATTGTTTTGCGAGGTCCACGAGCCGACACGGAGCCTGCACGCGGCCTTTTCTCCTGCACTTTCCTTCTCACCCCCACGCTGCTCGTCCTCTTCACCCTGCCACACCACCCGCCCCAGACTCCCCGCGCGCACGCACGTCTTAATACGTCCACCGAATCTCGTATGCTGAATGCGAACGGGTCGTGAAGATTTTACGAGGCTCCCGTTCGGCAAGCGAGTGAGACAGACACATATAAGGGGGTTGCATGTGTAAGGCGATAGATCGACAGCCCCGGCCCTCTCCCTCTCTCTATCTCTCTCTCTCTCTTTCTCCCTGTCTATCTATCTCTCTTTAGCCTCTCCCTCACGAGCTCTCAGCTCGTCGCGCTGGCATGCCAAGTCGTACGCAGTTGCGCGATGTTTCAATCCGGCCTCGCATCCGAGCGACACGTGCGAAGTTTATTCCGCCATCGGCAGGTACATGGAGTGCGCGGCCGCACGCGCGACACACGTAAACCGGTTCTAATAACGACCGACACCGTTGCCTACCGTCGTCATCGGCACCGACGCCGCTTCCAGGAGATACGTGACACCGTCAAATGCTCGAAGCATGAATGATGTTCGTTTGCGAAACTATAGAGAGATGCGCATCGCTTTGCGGGGGCAGCTTGGGGGTTGCAGAGGATTGGATGGGACTGGTGGGACGGTGAGGGAGGGGGAAGGGCAGGGTGTAACTACTCCCGGCAAAAAAAAATGCTGGGAGGAACTACATCCTCTGATCCGTGTTTTAAAATTCGTACCGGATTCCATGAAACGCTATTCATCAGCTTTATGGCTTCGAGCAGAATGTTTGCCCGCGAGCATGGAAACGGCGGCAGGAACCCGCCGCACGTACGTATGTAAATGCATTATCTTGCGTCGTTTCGCGATGGATATTTCATCTTTGGCGAGGACCGCAATTGACACGCAGGCGACCGCGATCGAGTTTAAGAGAGTTCCTATGCCTGAAACGTGTTTTAATACGCAAACTGATGCATGAGTATTGCCCACTTCCAAAAATATAGAAATATCAATACTCGTGATTACAGGGACTTAATCAAACTAAATATACGCCATTACATACGTGATTTAAGATAAATTTCAACCAGTACAAACAAAAGTAGTAACACAGTAACGTTCCAACAACTGTACGTAAACAAATAATTCTAAGTAAGTCGCACGTTATACTTGCACGGCAGAGATTGAAAAACGTAACAAAATGAAGCAAGTTCGCAGCAGGGAACTGCTCCGCACGCGGTCTCCGCACCCTTCATCTTGCATCCCTTCGCTCTTTCAGTCTGGCCCAGGAAACCGAGACGCTGCGCAAAAAAGTAAATTGCAAGAGAATCGCGGAGAAGCGTAACGCTTCGCGTTAATTCTCAATGAGAGTGGTGCGCGCGGATGAATGCGAAAGTACGTGTTGGCGAAAACTGCGTGCAAGGTTATGCCCGCCTCTCTCTTCCGTGCAGGGTTAGGAGGTGGGCGGTTCGTTCGTTTCATTGAAAGTGACCGCAAGCGCGTGCAGGTCCGACAGCGTTCGGCCATAGAAACTGGCAGCTAGACGCGAAGGCTGCAACTTTATCGGCGGCACCGCGCTTCGCTTCGGCAAATTTCACAACGGCGCGGTGATTACGGCCCCGCGAATGGCGAGAGTAAGAGAGGAGGACGGAAGCGAAAAGCGAGAGGAGTTCGTTTACTGTCAGCGGGCGGCCAGAATGCACTGGCAAGCAATAAAATCCGGATTTGTTCCGTGGCTCTTCAACCGGTTGCGCGCGCCGCACTCGAGACTGCTCGCGTTTCACGCACAAAATCGCAGCCTTCCTCGTACGAGTTCCGGGCGAGCATTCAACGATAACAGGAAGTTAATGAATGCTATCGCGTTGGGAGAGTTTCGAGCTGGCGATGCTTGAAAAATCTAGTCGCGTCGCGTCGCATCGCGTTCCTCGTTTGCCGATCGCGTGAATTCCGTCTCTTGAGTTGGCCGTCACTTATCGCCCGTTTCGCTCGTGTTGCCATTCACGATTCGGCGTGAAAGAACGTCTCCGCACAACGACCTTTGTGTTTCTTACGGTAGACGGTGCGCAAAATGTGGCGCCATTTAGTAGGAAGAATTTTCCGCTCTTCCGAATGTTTAGTTCTGGGAGACAGGGAAGGTACGTTCTGACGAACGTTGAGTTCCCGTTAGCGTTCTCTTCGGATTAACTGCGATGTGATGCAGGAACATGCATGTTTGAAATCATTTGTTGACGTTCGACGAGATACTTGCCAAGCTCAAATAATTGCTACTGATAATGTTTGCCGGCGAAGCGCTAATGGTATCATGTGTAAGTCAGTTTCCACCGTGCGCAATCTTGTTCCGTATATTCAAACTGTTACGAGCAACACTCGGAACTGACGTGCCGCGGTACTCGTTTTTCGGAATAAAAATTATTTCAAAGGAACGCGTACGTTCGTAATTCTGAAATCTCCGGGAAATGGAGAATCGTTCTAGAAATTCTTTCTACAATCCGTAGAACATGAACGGTGGGTGGAATGCATCATTATATGTTGCACGAAACTGCATTGTTGCGCAAGTGAACGTTGCGAACATGTACTTCGTTATATCTTTACATCCTGTAATGAAAACTAGGAAAAAATTTACGACAACAATTCTGTAAACACAGTAAAATATGAGACATTACTTCGCGGCACGAGGATGTTTACTGAGGTTTTATTAGAAAACATTTTATGAAAACTTAATTATACGCATCAAAATATACTTTATTGGGTTTCGTAACTTTGTAAAGTTTGGGTGCTTCCTGTTTGAAGCCTACAGAAGTCAAAGGACGTACTTTGTAACAAGTCGATTTATGTTACTTAAAACGAAAGAATAAACTGTTTAAATTTAATATTGCTATTTTATTTTGATTTGCGTAACAACGTAGTAAATGATTAATTAAACTTGACAACGTTGTCGTAAGCGTTGTCTAAACATAGTATTATGAAATTGATCGCATTTACTTTTCAACGTTCGCGCAGAGTGGACAAAAATACCGGTTATTGAAAATGTTAATGTAAATGCTAATTCACTTTTGACGAAAATCAAGTTATTTCGTTACTGTATCGAAAATTGCCTTGGTGTGACGACAGCAATATAATTTGACGCAAATTTCGGTAAAATGCACAATAATTCTTACTGAGGCGGGGTTCAACGGATTATTGAATGTACAATGTAGTAATTTATTTGTGCCGCATAAATTTCAATACTACCTAGAGTGACTTGAAAAAGAATGCAATCCAATTGTTCAGAACATGCGGCCCATACGCTTATTCGGTTATCCAGGGGATAACAGAGTCCATATATAAAGTTCCCATAAAAGCTTTCGCACCTAGCGGAAACTAACGCGTTTAACACCTTGCGAAACAAACTTTGCCCACACCCATGTAATCAAATCTGATTAACGATTACCGACGATTAGCTCACATTTGCTGATTAACCCTGTATTACGCTACGGCGCTGCTATATATTCGTATTTATCAGTTGTGAGCTGTTATAAGCACCCTCAATTATCCTTAAGCATTTCAAAATTCCCTGTTTGCTATAGAGCCCTACGCGAAAATTATACCGCACCGTATGTTAGGATGAATGCAAATCAATTAGGGAACAATCCTCGTGGATACCACTTGATTCCTAATACGCGCATAGAAATTCTACTTTACGAGAAACAAGATGCTGTGAAACACAGTTTCAATAAAAATATTGCGCGCATTTTATAGTCCATCACATTTACGGATATACTTCTGACGCTGTACGACATACATAACTCATAACGTACTTTAGGTCACTTAACTTGTGATCCGTTGGTGAAATCATGAGTAACGATGGTTAATTACGCAGGGTTAACTAGAATTCGTGTCCTATTAGAGAAGCAAAGTTTGTACATTTCATTCAACAAAGTTTCATTTCTTTCGTGTAAATTACTCAATGTGGATCAAGCGAATAACAGGGACGACACGAGCAAGAGAATAGTTGAGCTTAAAGTAACAAGCTAATCATCGCCGTTAGGTAATCCCGCTAAATTATACGGTATATCAAGATGCAACGATCCATCAATCAGAGATAGCAATCGAATTGACGTCAATCGTCATACTGTAATCAACCATGACCCCTGAAATCAGAACCAAAACGGCCAGAATACATGTACAAATATTACCGCCCACCCAACCGCAGCCGCGTTAACATGTAAATTACCCCAATCCCGCCAATCCCCAAAAAGTGGCCAACCCCGCTAAAGGATACCTCAATTAAAATACAAACCCCGAAGCACGCATTTCCACGTAACCTCCAGCGACTAGTTCAAACTCCCCTAAACGTACTCTTCCGCCAAACCCGAAAATCCGGTAAGCGATGTTGCAACGAATGGACCAATTAATCCTCACCATTAAATCCTCATTTTTTCCTCCCCGACTCGTGTCAGCCAGGAGCGCGTACGTCGAGCGTGGGAGTCTGGCCACGGTAATTGATGGCGGTAAATTGAGACGGCCGAGAATTGGTGTAATTTGACAATAGTAGCGGCATCGCGATATCATATCAGCAATTTAACGGCTGAACGGCCATTTGCCTCGGAGGCGTCGCCGGCGCGTAGATGGAAACGCAGCCACTTCTCAGTGCGATTCCGCTCTTCAGCCACTTTTTCCCCGCCGGAATGGGGTGTGCACCCTTTATCTTGCCGCGGATCGCGCCTGTTTTCCCAGTCCTCCCCCGCTCGTTCTTTGACGTCGCTCACGAGAACAGAGCTACGATGGTGTTCGCCGTCCGGCGACAGAAAGGTCGCCAGCTCTCTCGCGCGCGCGCCAGTCAGGTTAGATATCCTAAGAGGATGAAACGTACGGCTTACCCCGAATTGGATCAGTAGCCCGCTAAACCGCGGCCAACGTCGCTCGACCGACACCTTTGTAGGTACAGGCTAGGTGGCTGCCATGAGTTTCAGCCGTCGAATGCAAATGTCTATTTTTACTGGCCCCGAGTACGCCGACGATGACGGCCGCGAGCGAGTCGGCGCAGAAACTTAATTTGATCCTCGCAATTCAGACTTTTTCCATCAGCTTCCTTTTATAAAGGCTCACCTTCAACCCTTCGCCCAACGGTGGGCGCGCTGGCCAGCGGCAAAGCTTCCCATAAGTTACTCCCACGCCGGCGGCCCTCGGTTAAGTGCAATCCTCCGACTGTCTTCCTGTTTTCATTTCGTCCTTATGAGAACCGGGTTGATTTCGCGCCAACTGCTAATGGGTCAAAGGTGGACGAGGGGCTATTGTCCGAGGTTAGACGTTCGCGGTCGGATAAAGCGACGTCGCCGACCAATGAAACGACCTTGGGATTTCGCAGTTCGTTAGGGCGATCGCTTTTGTTCCGCTTTCGACGCCGAGAGCTGCGGGGTTGAGGAGGTAGGAATGCGTGACGGGTGAAACATGAATTCATGCACCGTTAAGTATATGTTACTAGATCATGGTTTGGCACAGTCCCTTTGACTTTCGATAAGCTCAGTCGGCGCACGAGTTTCGCCGCGTGCACGTTAAAAATATTTTTGAACGGGAGATAAGCCAAATATGAATCTTTGCGTGCGGCCCACTATCGATGGAAAATCTGTGTCCTTTCAGAGCTCTTCTTTGAGTTTTAACTTGTTTCATTCATCGGCGCCGCTTTGAAGCGTCGTTCCACTTTTGCGCCGTGTTACAAATCTTCGACAGATCTCAGGAACTGATACGTCTTTGGTCCGCCAAAATTGGATTACACCTACAGTTCTTCCGTGGCGCACTCTAATAATGGAGTGACCACCTCAACGTTCCCGGAATAAACGGCACAAACGAGTTAGAGGTCGAAGCTTGCCGGCGGAGAACAAACAAAGCCAAGATCATCCCGCAATGGACGTGCAACTCATAACGTAATTTCGCTGAAAAAAATGATAACCTTAGCGCGGACGCGTATTGACTCGCCTCCGTACGTTGCCGGATATTGGCTCATTTGAGCAAACATCGCGATTCGAAACCTTTATATTACATGTTTACCCCTTGAGCACGAGTTACGACGGACGCGGGAATAATGCCTGGAGAGCAAACGAACTAGAAATAGGTCGTGATCGTAAATAAAGATTCTCGAAGCGCTGCGCTTTTAAGAGGCGACGTCAACTGCGTCGAGTGCAAATGTTACATGGTGATTACGCGTTCGCGCGAGAGCTCCTTCTTGAGGGGAGGGAGCCTAATTCCACGGGCACATTTTTCCTTCGGAAACTTGGACGGACGAGACGTCGAAGTACTCGATGCCAGGCACGGGACCGTGGCGCGTACGGAGTGGCGAAATATAGAAGTTTTTCCTCGGCAAGCGTACCGTCTCAAGTTCGGCGATATTTCTAAACAGGGAAAACGGCTTGTACCGTTGAGTGTCGCGCCGTGAAAACGGCACGGGAGCCTGAATTCAGTATTTCCTGCGTTCCTTTACACGCCGTTATGTCAGCAGAACGTTGAAAAATGCAGAGGGAAGCGATGCTGGGGAAGCGATGATGCCGTTAAAAAATTGAAATGTCAGAGAAATCTCTTTCCGGAAATGATTGTCATCCAACTTATCTATCGATGCCTACCGATATCAGCTTCTTTTTGTTCGGAATTCTAGTGCCGGGCACTGGTTTTTCTCTTTCCACTTTTTCGAGAGTAGACACAACGTGCACGGTTGCGTATTCCTTTACAGTCGAACGAGCTCTGTTAGAATCAATTTTTCGACATGTCGGCGCTGAAAGGGTGCCTCTTCAAACGGCGCTTTATCGGCGGACGGGAATGTTACGTCTATTTGCGCTTGTTTATTACTTGACGTACATTACTATCAATGCGATTGAACTGCCGTTTATTCAGCCCGCAGGACCGGGCCAGCTGCACGCCGATACAACGCGAATCACTGCCATTAAAGCTTCATCACGGCACGGCAAACGCTTCGCTGCGTAAACAATATCGCGCACCAAGATTTGCGCACGCCAAGTAGTAACTTGTCGCCCATTCGTCATTAGCGGCTTTTGAAATAGTCGGAAAGAATGGCTGGCGCGAGATCGACGAAACGCAGTGGACGCGTTGCGACGGCGGAAAAAAAGTTGCTATTGAAGGTGGCGCGGAACGATTTTGTCGCGTTTCACGTGCGTGGGTCTCTTTAGCAAATAAAGTACCGATACCGCGGATACGCGTCCGACATTAAAAGGCCGCACCCGAACGGCATTGTTAGAGAAATACTCGGCGGTCTGAAATATGCGCAGCGCGTCCTGTCGTTCGTTTGGGCCGACATGTGCCGAGTGTCCTGAGAGCGATATCGATTTTCCTCCTGGATAATCCCATCGAGTCGAGAAATTCTCTTGCTCGATAACGGAGGCACCCCTGCCTCCGTCGCCGCCATCCTCTCCATCTTTTCGCCCCCGGCGCCCACCGTACCTGTCACGTACGTATGTCTACGTACGCTGCCTTAAAGTCAATCCATTAAGAGTGTCGATGTAATTGGAAGTAGGACGGCCATCGTCATATAAATCGCACTGCCACCCCTCGCATCCCAGCCGAGCCAGACACATAAGGGCTTCCGCATACGCACAGAGGAATATTTGAAAATCTCGTGAACGTCTTACTTGTACCTTCCGCCCGAGATCGCGAGCGATAAAAGTATCTCGGTAAGCGCGCGCAATATGTATGTACATTGTGCCAGATGAAAGTGGTATCTTTACACCGGCCGCCCCCACTGCTCTCAATGCTCCGTAGCACGATACGCGTACGGACGATCGACTTTCAGATCAGGGGAGTATCGTCTCAACTGCCGTTTTTATTGAAAGAGTCCCGGACCGCCCCGGCGAGGACTATTTCTTTCGCGAGAATGCAAAATGAAAGGATCAACCGTGCGCCGTCTGTCCGTGCCGAGGTAGGTATAGCCCCGGTTAAAACAATTCTCCGCTCGTATCTGTGCGCCGCGTCTCGAATTTCGCCGAGGGAGCCGGGTGCATACCTTAAGGCATTGTCATCCGAGGCGTACATCTGCTATATGGAAGATGTCGCCGGGCCGAAGCCAGTTGCGTGCGGCAGGAACGATTTGAAAAAAAAAATTGCCCGTCCCACGAGTGGCGAGTAACACGACAAATATCAAATCGATACACTGCCACGGATGCGCGCGCATCCGATAGAAACGCGCATACACGCGGACGGAGCGGTAACAGACGCACGGAGCCCGCACACGCACGTGGCGTACCTGTACTTAACGTGCGTTGGAAAATAGAAAATGAGTGAATGCGCCGGGAATTATTTACGTTTCAGAAGTTAGCCGCGAGCGATTTAACGAGCCAGACTCGCCAGGGACAGGTGCCGATGTTACACGCGCATCGTGCACTGCGTTCTTACACGTATTCCTCATACAGACACATGTCACGCACATTAGACACACCTCGGCGCACTTTGCATCCTCTGAAAGCGTTTATCATCCTTTCTTGCACGCCAGTGGCCGTCCGCACCCCCACCCCCTCCCACTCACCTACCTTTCTCGTCGGTCGGTGCTCTTTTGATTAAAAATTAAAGAACGCCATCTCGATGAAAACGTTCCGATCGAACGGTCATAGCCAGTCAGCGGCGGGCTTTTGTCCGGAAACGTTTACCGGGCTGAAATATAGGAGAGCGCTGAAGTGCTATCGGTGGGACCATTACAGATAAGACCGAGGCTAATTGGTCCGGACGCGCGATATTGCGGAAGCGTTCAAAGATCGCTTAAGTTTCGCGCGAAGAATTGAGCTGGCCCGTCGGACGGCTTCACTCGCGGCAAATTAATTTTCCTCCCGTATACGTTCATACGTACCTACATTCCGAACGAGCCGCACGGTGGGGGTAACAATGCGTGCGAGCTGGCCGCTTTAATAGTCCGTTTGAACTGGCGCATGGCACTAATGCGCGAATGGAACGAAGATTTCGAGAGATATTAAGCTTATATAACAAGCGTCCTAATTTGGCGATATAATCGGCACGTTATGCCGGATGATCGAATGACGAACGAGACCCTCCCTCTCAATTGCATTAATGCACCCCCCCCCCCCTCCCCCCACACACATCCATTCCTCTCTGCACACGAATCGGGCCCGGCTACAGTTACTTCAACGGCGCCTGTTTACCGCTCAAAGTACGAGAATTCAGTGCGTGCGCACTTGCGAATTTTAGGCACGAGCAAATATTCGACGTTATATATTCCGAGTACGCGGACACGGTCGTACGCACACCAGTAGAGAGAGAAGTTGAAGAGGGACAGAGAGAGAGAGAGAGAGAGAGAGAGAGAGAGAGGGTGAGGGGGAGAAGTGCACACGAATGCAAAGGCAGCCGCCGCACTGACCAGCGAATTGAATTGCGCGAATAATATCGACAATCCCATTAAAACGTCGCTCGGTACGTCCTTCGGAATAATACATTGATCGAACGACCGGCGAACAAGACGCACTCCCCGGGAATAATTGTTTTACAACCCATAACGTCTCACTCGCGTACGTGACAGCCGGCCACTTAGGCGGTTAATTGACGATTCGAGCGCGAGAGTCCGTAATACGCCCGTTCCCGGATTTCAGGCACACAGTCGCACGCCTCCGTCGTGGCACCGGTAACAGCGGCAGCACAGAACTTCGCGCATCGACCGATATTACCGTGAACAATGTCGTCATCGGTCCGGCCCCCGATGCGAACGTCGTCGCTCACGTTAAAAAGTGTCCGTGTGCCTCGCAAGCCGCGTCACACGCGAAAGTAATTTTAATTAACGGAAGGACGTACCGTGCGCATTCGCTCGCCGAGCCTATGAGAGGAAGAGGATGATGACGGGGTGGATCGAGGGGTGGCCGGGAGCGGGGTGGGTTCGACGTGTGCTTAACCATGCACGCGCACACCGCCTCTTATTCGTACGCGCGGATCGACACAAAAAGGCGGCGCTGTCATCAGCGCGTCTATCGAACGTGCAACGGGGCGAAAGCCTGTCGGTCGGGCTTTTTGAGATGCAAATGCCGCGCCTACGGGGTTGGATATACATCCATATTTCGGAATAAATGCGCGCCGCGCGTGCACGCACGCCGCCGGCGCGAGGAGAGGAGAAGTTCGCCGCTGTCGGCGGCGCGAGGCATCGAGAAGACGGGTGGGAAGATTGCGAGAAAAGGGTGCAAGCAAAGAGGGCAGAGGGGGTGGGAGGGTGGTGGTGAAGAGCAAGTCCGACGTTTTTGCCCCGTCGAACATAAATCCCCTAGTCTCCTGCTTGGCGGAAAAAAGAGGAGTTTAAAAAAACAAACACACGCGCACAAAGTCAGCCTTGAATCCGGGAGGAGAGGGACAGCCCGAAAGTTTTCCAATTAAAGTACTCGCTATCCAGGACGATCAGCTAGGATACAGGAGCGATGTGCTCGGTCTCATTAACGCTTTTCCAAAGTGGGTGCAGTGCCCGATGGCGAGTGCCGTGGCAAAGGGGAGATACAGGTGAGGGACAGGAAGAGGAAGAGGAAGAGAAAAGGAGAGGGGGAAGGTGGTTGGGGCAAATGACAGAGAGAGAATGGGAAAAGGGAGAGAGGCTAAATCGGAGAGCTATTTTTCTTGGCTCCCACCATGGAGTCTCCAGTCCGAATGACAACGCGCTCCTCGAGATAGCAAACGTTTGGATTCCCATCAGTGAACGGTCTGGCGGATGTATCGGTGAAATCACGATGAGACCAAAAAGGGAGGGGGATGAGGGCCGACGTGAAGAGAGCAGTGCCAGTAAGCAGAGATGGGGCATGGGCCTCCACTGCGATCAAGCAATTTTATTCAAAATCGACCGAGTGTTAAACTATGCTCGATTGAAAATCGATATTTCATTCTGGGTGGCTTCACGACCCTGCGAGAGCTCGACAGGCTTCGAATGAATTGGCAAGCCCATTGACGGACTTGCGAATGGCGTGCGCAAATATTCTGATGTATCAAATAATTCTCGCCACTGATACGACTAGTTTCATATCCGACTAATCTGATATTATACCATTTTCGTTATACATATGCAACATCAATCTAAATACAAATCGCTAATTTCTTGCATATAGGATGGAGGTTGAAAATTTGAAGAAAGTGGATAAAGAAACAGAACGAATGAACTGTGTGTATGTGTGCACACGAGGAGAGAGAGAGAGAGAGAGAGAGAGAGAGAGAGAGAGAGAGAGAGAGAGAGAGAAAGAAACAGAATACGATTGTGGCCGAACAAATCGGGGCAAATAGTTGGACCGCTAAATTCCGACTGGTAACGTTTGCCCGAAAATACGCATTTTACCTGCACGTAGCAAACGGAAAGCGAAAGATGAGGTAGCATTCCCACTGTGACTTTTTCGTGAACAAAATAGCCCGGATTAAATGGAGAAAAAGATATCCCGGCGAATGATTCGCGCAGCGATACCGTGCATTTGGCATTTGATTCACATCCGGTAGAACCACTAAAATTCCATAGAGCACGTTTAATACCGTGCCGCGACTAACCACGGACGGGATCCCAGCGAGAGGTTTTCTTTCATTCCGGAGAAAATAATATGAGGTCTGACTCGGTTGTTGAAAAAATGATAATGTCCCAAAAAATGGCGGTGATAAAAAGTGCCTGAGAGGGTGGAATTTTTACATGACGGCCGTCTGAACCGGTGCAAAAGCGAAATTCTTGACGATGTCGGGGCGCGGGCGCGCGCGCGCACGCACGCACGGTGGCGCGCATTCAGTAGTAACGAGTCGCGCGAGGTCAGACGTAAAAGCACAATCGCAGCAACTTTTTTCGACGACAATATTAACCCAGCCCCCAGTGTCGCCTACTGCGGCACCTAATGACCGCGACCACGTGTGTAAACGCACAGTAAATGACCCTTTAGCACGAGCCGTAAAACGGGGTAATAAAACCTGTAACAGCAGCGGCCCATCCACCCACGCGCTGATAGTTAACTTTCGCAAGATTTACAACTTTTTCAAAGGATGATTCTTCATTTTCACGCGAGTTAGACTTTCGAAGATTCTTTCACGGTTGAGAAGATGAACGAGGGGTGGCGAGGTTGGCTGACGAAAGTAACCAGAGAGGGCTAGAGGGAGGTGTATCGACACTGAGCGGTCGATAGTTATTCGAAGAGTGAGCGGGCCGACGATGTAAATCGTCGAGCCGTTTTAATCGGCATCGATCGGGCTAGTATTTTTCAACGGCGAAGGTCAGCTTTTATTTATCCACGATGCCACGGCCAGTTTCAGCGGGTGTCACGCCGATCGTAAATCGACGAGAATGCCCGCCCTGGCCAGAGCAATTAAGGATGTCCTGCCCTGCGCGCCCGGTACATCGTAAGATATTAACAACGGCGCGCGAGTCGTAATTTTTATTCCGCCGCGTTTTGTCCAGACGTGTTATTGTCTCGCTCGCGAACGGGGCCAAAAAACGGGACACGGACATTGAGGAATTTACACCGGGTTGTTTGTCGCGCGGAGGGTAATTTTCTTAATTTCGAGCTTAATGTGTATGCCTTATACTCGGCCGTTGGCCGGATAATATTTCAACGTTTTAACTACTTTTTTTCGCCTGGCAACCTCGCCGGGCAATCAATTTTCTTCGTCCTCTTTCCAGTATACTTTTTCCTGCGAGACGCACGTACATACGTACTTTCTCTCGCTGTCTCTCGCATTCACACAGACATACACACTATCCCCCTTTCTTTTTGCCAGGCGCGCAGGGAGATTCCAAAATTCATTACAAACGAACTAGCGCGAATAAGTATGGATGAGCTATTGGCCCCGGCGCGCTTAATTATTCGTAACGCCAACAGCGATATGAAAGAAACATTTTTCCGGATGAAAAGCGCCAGAATTTATTGAAGCGTCCTGAATTATAAACAAAACTTTAAATGGTACCTGCCGCGCAAAGCCGCGACGCCGTATACGTTATTTAAACCGTAATATCGAGTGCACTTGAAAGTATTTTCTTCGCCGGGGAAGCGCATTATATGTTCGATAACGGATACGCCAAAGGCACGCGTCTCTAACAGCTCAAAATTCGGCGTTCCGAGCATCATGAAATTTAGGGCAATTACGTGCGGGTCTTGTAAACAATTTTAGCATTGACTTGCCAGTATATTCCAACAGAGTCGGCAGCGTCACCGGCACCGTCATTATATCAGATTAACAATTGAACCTTAATTACATCACCCGGTACGTTCGACTATTTGCATAATAGCTCGCCAATCGTTAATATCGGATCACAGCAGAATTTACGCGAAAGAGAACTGGGCCCGTAATACGGCGGATACTGGCCGGCGCTGAGCGCCAAAACGATTCCTGCCACGCGTGCGTAATTTTACTTGGCAGTCGTTCGACGAATATAATCGATAGGCTTTCCGCTCGAACCGCGCGAGTCACCGCAGGCAGCTGCGTCGAATTCCACCGTCTACTACCCCGAACCACTATCAAACCGCAATGTCGCATAGTGATTGGCAAAGGGGGTTCACGTAATTAGTTGCTCCCCCTTTGGCCCGCCGCGAGCCCCCCCTATTGAAAATCATTCGTTCGTCCGGACAACTAATTGAACCTTCGAACCCGCGACGGCTCTCGGACGATCACTGTCAGCGGCCCGATAACGATCCAGGGAAAAGGAAAGCTCGGGGTGAGCAAACGTTTTTCTTCGCGTTGATAACGATCGTTTGTCACGCAATTCTTGGCCTGCGAGCGGATAGAGGCGCGGCCGACGAGAGTAGTTAAATTAAAACGAGCCGTTAGAGACCGTGACGGCAGCATGTGGTTCGAAAGAAACATCGTCCGACAGAAGTAATACAATTTATACGCGCGGACCGCTACGATTTCAGTCCTGTAACGCGGCGCGATAAAAGAAAGGAATAAAGGAAGAAGAAAATGGGAGTCGCGCGACACGGTTTTCCCCAGCGGTGGCGCGAAAGGCACAAAAAGGACTTTTCAGCTGGGAAGAAAGTGCCCACAGCGTTTTGCCAAGCAGCTGGCTTTGAATTATACTCTAATTGTAGCTGCGTGCGCGCAGCTCCGCCGTAGGACCTTTCGGCGGAGACGCGGAAACACATTTTCCTGATTTTCCCTTAGCCCGCTTTATTGGAGGCAAGAGCTGGAAAGTGTAAGATCTGGACGCTTGGCGTTGAACGAAGCTTCATCGCTGGACGCACGAAAACAAGATACACCCGCTTCTCCTTTTCTCCTACTCAATTTTTCTTTTGTACCTCTTCGCCTCTACCGTTCCAGTTGATTATCCTTCACGTGACATTTGATTGCACTTTGGTCGAGTCGACAAAAGCTTCTTCACTACGACACTCTGGCCCAGCAAAGCGAACGTAAGGACAATATGGAAATAATTGCGCACAATTACGCACGTGCCAGTACTGGACAGTAACTTCTCGTGTACATCGGTTACTCTTTGTTATCGCCACTTTCGTTTCTCTGCCTGCTTTCTAGACCAAGTATCTGACGCGAGCGTTCCATTTTGAAACAGAATGCGAATCCTCGGCTGAAACCATCGATGGACATCGAATTTTCCTTTCGTTCGAAAGTAACTCCCTAACCTGATCAGAAGGGATCGATGATCGATCGAACGAATCTGAAGGAAGAACTTAATTTAGTTTGAAGCAGATTAAATATGCAACAGTGCACGCCAGCTGCTCTTTGATGCACGTCACTCCGTGACTATGGATTGTAATTACTAACGTAATTATGCAAGTTCAATTATAATTATAATTCATTTTCATAATGGATTCTTTCTCGCCGAGTGTCACGACACAGTCGAGCTTAGTCTATAATTATGACGAAGGGCATATCTACCATTGGCACGAACGAACGGTACGAAGTGTTTGCTGAGACGAGTTTATGTAAAAACACTTTGATGGAATTAAATGAAACTTTTGGGTGCAGATACTCCGCATTGCCCATTAAAAGAAACATTCGACGATGGTTGTTATTACAGCGCCATTTACCATTACTCATAATTAAACTCGCAAAATGCGCCAAACATTTCATGCTCATTGTGTCCCCCGACAAACACGATTCGAATGTCAGGTATTGGATCGGCCGAAGGAACCGTTTGAATACGCCGCGTCTAAAGTACATGTCCGCAGCCAATATGCGCCTTTGTAAAGGGTCGCGCGAGGTTCGGTTTATTGGTCGCCAAACAAGTAACAAAAACAAAAGACGTGCCACGACAGCTTAACAGAAAATATAAAGGGCCCGACGTAAAATGTTCGCGCGCACGCATGCGAGTCGCATCGTGAATTATAACAAAATGCGCGGCCTACTTTCAGACGTGACAAGACCAAACCCGGGTCACGTATTATAATACATATTCGACAAGATCGGCTTTATCCCAGCGTTGGGCAACCCAGAGAGAGAGAGAGAGAGAGAGAGAGAGAGAGAGAGAGAGAGAGAGAGAGAAGGAGCGACAGAGAGAGGCGGGCAATTGTGGTCGACCAACGTGCGAACGACTAACTTATTTAACGTACGGCAAATGCAAACGATTCGCGAATTAACATAATCGAATTGGGCACGGCGTGCGCACTGCCGAGCATTAAAACAGAAGAAGAAGATCGAGTTTCGGCGATCTTCGCCGGGTATTAAGGGGGAGAAGGGGTAGTAGAAGGGGTAGTGGGGTGGGCCGAAAATGTGGGATAAGCCCGAAGGAGCGCGGTAAATCCGAATAGATTGGCGTCAATTGTAATTCGGCGGGACGGCACTTTCGGCGGAAGGCGATCGACGCTCGGTCGGCTCGATGCCGTTTCAGATCGCGTGCGGCTGTCCGCGCCGGTCGAAGCGGCGGCAGAAGCGGCGGCAGAAGCGGCGGCAGAAGCGGCGGGCGCAGCGGAAATCGCAGTATTTGGAACGGCGCATGCCGTGCAGGTCGCAGGCTACGTGCCCGGAACACCTTATGAGCGGCAGCGGGAGAGGTTTGCTCGATTACGGACGCATCCGAAAGACGTGGCCGGCCGGGCGGTGGACCTTAAATTGCCTTGACGAAACGGCAAATCGTCGGCGATACCATCATCCGCGGTTAGACAAACGGCACGGTCATCTCGTTGGCATCGGGAACGGGGCTGGGACCGAGGCAGATGGAAGGAAACGAACCGCTCGATTGCCAGAGATCAATAATGACGGCTGGTACTGCCGGCGATCACCAACCCGCAAAAGGAATTTTTAATCGCCCGATATGACGATACCAGTAGCCGAACTCTTTCCGCCGAAGCTGAAAAACGGTGTGGGAGTAACATTCGTCTTATGCAAATGAACGTAATTCGCAGTCTGAATGTAAATGTAATCTATCGTATATGCTCGCACCTTGCATACTGACTAGCTTCGAGAGTATACATATGTATGCGTGCGAATTTTCCGTACTGCGGGACCTCGGGGGAGGGTTGGAACGGTGGGGTGAAGAGAGCGAATGATTAAGCGGGTAGGTTTAATGATTAGAAAAACGGCTCTTTTCGACGAACGCGCTGGACACATTGAATGGGCTACGCCGTGATACGGTCCAGTGTCCATCGGAGGCGAAGGTAGGCGAATAAACCACGGAATAATGAAGCTTCGGAGAGCCCAGTGACGCAGGCGCCCGCGCGCGCGCGCGCGTTCTCTGTCACGCATGCACCTACGCACGCACGCACGCACGCACGCACGCAAGCACGCACGCATGCACGCACCATGATGCACCGGTAGATGTCGACTGGGCTCGATCAGCGCCGGCCGATCGAGGCAGGGAAGAAATCCTTAATTTACTATTCATACACAGAGGACGGAGTCCCCGACGCAACTGGTAACGCACACACAGGAACAAACCCTGGGAGTCATCGTGTGTCGGAGTCCCCGGCAGCCTGTGATGCATTTGTGAGGAAGGCCGGGGAGCCGAGCACCGGTGTCGAGCATTGGCGTCGGTGACGGTGGCAGCGGCAATGGCGGCTTGATGGTAGTGGTTCTGGTACGGTATTGGCGAGTCCATCGGTGGAATTCAACGTCGCCGGGCCGCACATCCGTTCCGATGTCGGCGGAAAGCAGGCGGCGCACTCGAACGGGCGACAGGCCACACCGACCTATTCATGTTT
The DNA here is from genome assembly GCA_914767735.1 of Anoplius nigerrimus. Classification (NCBI taxonomy): domain Eukaryota; kingdom Metazoa; phylum Arthropoda; class Insecta; order Hymenoptera; family Pompilidae; genus Anoplius; species Anoplius nigerrimus. Next base: position 15,516,531 of record OU612078.1, read on the forward strand.
ATGGAAGCCGGTCCATTTGCCGGGATCACCGGTGGAAACTACCCGGCATAAGCTTTAAGCCGAGCGTTGAAACGCCGTTCTGCCGGTTGCGGCTGTTGCTAGGAAGCCAACGCCCCGACATCTCCGTTGGGTGCAAAAGCAAAGCCTTATGCCCCGCAGGTGTACCGATTCGACTGTCTTCGTTCCTCGGACACTCTCCGGCCGCGTAATTAATCTCACCGCCGATCGAAGAGAGAGAGAGAGAGAGAGAGAGAGAGAGAGATCGAAGAGATTCGGCTCGAAACGGCGTAATGACGTCGTCGGCCCCATCGCGCGGCATCCGTCTTCTCCTATTTTGGCGAAGAGGGCGAGAGAGAGATGGGGAGGAGGGGAGAGGGAGACAGAAAGCGAAGTGGATAGTCCCCGGTATTTATGCCGATCGATTAACCCCATCAACGCATCGGACGCCCAGAGACAAAGAGCCAAGGGGCCGCCTTTGTCCGCTAAATAAACATTGCTCTTCGTTTCATTTAATTTTCCGGAATCTTTATTGCCGGCGAACGTGAAGTAAACTTAAGGATTTATTAGAGCTTCCTCGTTTAATCTCTCGATGATACGCTCGCTCGGCACCCCCTCCGGTTCAACTGACACGATTAAAGGCTTGGCGGACGCTCTCCCAGTTGTGTAATTAATTCAGCCCTCCACTCTCCGCAGCACCTCCCCCACCCCCGCTGCCGAGGAAAGGTTTGAGAGAAAGGAGCGTCCTCTCGGTGTCGTCAAACTTCTCTTTAAGCCGTGCTTTCCGCCTGCCCGACCGAAGCGTAGGTATACCTACCTTTGTAACGGCCGAGAGCGGCTCCGAAGTATTGGATTATCGGAAAGATATTCCTTCCGTGATTCGACGAGCGGGCGTGATTTATACTTTCTCGCCGCCTACGCCGTTCGGCGGAACGTTCTGCGGAACGTTCGGCGAAACGTTCGTCGAAACGTTCGTCGAAACGTTCGGTGAGTATTCGGGCGCGGTCGAAAATATTGGTTATCACTTGTCTCCCGGACTCGGCGTCCCCGCACTCGATCGGCACCCGATTCGGGCTGACACGATTAAAGTCTACTTAGCCGCACGTCCCCGTTCCAGAATCAGCGCAAATACCGATCAATTTACCGGGATCGCCGGCGCAAATTGCCGAGCGTTAGCTCAGCGTAAGAGTCGACACACTGCGCTATCAGAGGTACGATTACAAAGCCGGGCGAGTCTCCTGGCGACGGAAGTGCGTCTCGCTCGGACTAACACTGCGGTCGTGAGGTGTCCATTAGGCTCTCCAGTCGATCTAATTAACGTGACTGATTGACAAAGTCCTCTTAGATACATCTTGACGATGCACTTGCGGATAATTGGTGTAACCGTTTCCGAGAATTGTCCCGGGCACGATCGGGCGAAACTGTCGACAGCCCGTCGGGGCCGTCGGAAATATATCGTCGGCCCGGAGTTATCATTTCATCTCGTGACGCGACTTGCGCAGCAAATTTTTTTCCCCCCTCCGCGGAAGAAAGCTTCGGGAAGCGGGAGCTCTCGCGATTGACGTCGAAAAAATTAACGAGCTCCGCGAGCGCTGCCTAAACATTTTCCATGCACGGATGCACAGGGACAGGTAAATGTACTCTTCGGAAGTCGAACAGTCGAAAGCGTGTTCGAGGCATTTCTCCGCTCTGCGCTGGTACCGATCGATCGATCCTCTCGAGCGTAACCAACGAAACATGAAAATCGCTCTCCGCTCTGTCTCGTCCGGAGTGGAAACGGCAGACGAGGTCGTGACAGTCTACGCCAAATACCCTGTGTCGTAGGTTTGCTCGGCAGGTGAACCGTCGGGGGAATCGGGAGACCGGGAGACGCGAGGCCGTTCGCCGATTGAGAACAACGCGCGCCCCTTCGGCCGGCGAAAATAATAACAGTCACGCGCCGCGAAGGAAGCTGTAAGTGGAATTTTCGGACGATGGCGTAAGTTGAAGAATGGAGGGAAGGGCGGCTCGGAGATGGGCTTCGGAGATCGGTAGATGGGGGGCGAGGATGGGCGGGGGGCGCTTGGATTCGCGCCATACCACGCTGAAAGAATAAAGCTGTTAACTTTTGATACGTACATGATATCCATTGTGGAAGTGAGCGCTATTGACAAAATGAATGATGGTTATATGGCGCCGAGTGTCCCGCCGCCCCTTCGCCGACGCTATAAATCGTCTCACTTTCATAGGAGCGTACATATCCAGTGTGCTCGAGCCGTCCTTCTCCTTACTCCGCTTCCCCCCTGAACCCCTCCTCCGGCTTCCTTCCTTCTGTTATTTTCGTACCGCGTCTCAGATACGCTCGTGACCAATCCGGCTGTCCGACGTGATCGCGATGATAATATTTGACGGCGTACGAAAGCTTTTGCGTCTGGCGAGCGCGCGAGTGCACCTAACCCAGAGCAATATGTAGTTAAATGTAGCGTGAGCAATGTCCTTAGAATAATCGAAGGTACTGAAGGAGGGTGCGACGAGTCGGGAAATATCGTTTCAGGATAATTTAACCACGCTCCAGTCGGCACCTGAATTGTCACTCCCGCTTACAGATACATCATGTTCCGCGACGTCTACCTCTCTTTCGCGACAGCACGCGATTTCTCACCGCGAATTGGGATCCTTGAAATTTTGTAGGAGAACGGAGCATGGCGCGGCGTATGGACGCTATTAACACAATAACGTGTCTACCGAACGAAACGCCGGTCTCTGTGTGGAGCATCATTACGATCAGTTCTATTACGATAGGATCAAACGCACCACGAATGCGCCGCAATTACGAGACTCACAATTAAATACAATTAGTTCGCCAACTACGTGCACAAGCCATAATCTCGTTCATATACCGAATCATAGGCAACACTGGTGATGCGTACACTTACCAACACGTTCGCTCACGTTCGTGTTGACCGTATATCGATTACAACCACAGATGAGTTAATCGAATAATGAGAATAAAGGTATAAAAAGAATTTATTATATATATGCGGTGGCAGATGAGCGTGGAAAGCAACGTATGTGTCTTTATAACATAAAAATACTGGCGAAACGCCAATTATTAAAAATCGATGAGTTTCTGCATTTTTATTACAATACATTTTTCATTAATTGCTTTAATATTGAAAATCGCGGCAGATAGGTATTAGTCATATCAAGTATTTACGGTGGAAACATGATTGTTTATCAGGAATCGCTTTCAAAGTGTTTTCGTTTAATTGCATATCTTCAATCTTCCGTCCCGTCTGCGTTTATCAAAGTCTGACGCTACACATTCGACGCTTACCAAGCATCGCCTATTAAATGGACTTTTAAAGTGGTCCCGCAGATTGTTTGGGGAGAGATTTGCTAGCCACTCTCAGATAATTAAGTGGTTTTTGTCGTTAATGAGATTATCGAAGTATCGTAATATCATTCTGAACTTTTTGAAACTTTTTAATTTTACACTCCTATATTATGCTGTTTATTCAGGTAGATCAAGAAATAGATAGAACACATCGTAAAGACATTACACTAATCGGATTTCATTCTAGTACGTAACAAGTTTAAGCAATTTACCCGGGGCACTGAATTTGAAAAACACGAATCGCAGTAAACAACTTTCCCTCCGAAACTCAAATAAACGCAAGTAAGAATACAAACACGATTCTGCCTTAAAGTCATGTTCGACTCGCTCTCGTACCTATCGTTTAAACCGAAGACTTCAATTACGCTGATTAAACCATCGCTGATACCGTGAACAGGGAGTGCCGAACGATACCGACTGCCGACGGTAAGAATTTTTTTTGTTGCGATTACGTTCCGGCGGGACAAAGGGTGAAGTTTGAAAAACGGCGCAAAACGAGCAGCGCAGCTGCCGGCGATCGGGAATCGATGGACAGGCCTGGACACTTTATTGAGCCCCGTCACAGTCTAATTGCAGCATACCGATACTCTTCTTACCATGGCAGACAACAAGGCCGGGTTTACAGCCTCTCACGTACGCGGCCCCCCGCGCAGACAAACATGCATACAAACGCGCATACAGACGCGCGTACAGACGCGCATACAGACGCGCGTACAGACTCGCGTACGGACGCGCATACAGAGGTGCATACGTACGCGCCACGTCGGCGCAGTTCGATGTATAGCGGAAGAGACAGAGCAAATACCAATCCCTAAGGGACTTCGAGACGTAGCGAACGCTCGCCCCGTCTCGATATTTACTCTGCGGTAATCCTATGCACATACATGCCGCGCGTCCGCGCCAGCGCACGCACACTGGCGTCGCTAAAAATAACCGTTGCCGTGAATTAATGTATTCCTTACATCCGGCTCAGATTTAAAATGCTTTTTCTATCTCACCCCGTCGGAAGCCACCCCCGCCGCCCCTCCCGTTCTCTTACTTTCTCAGTTGTCTCCGTCTATTGTGGCGACTTATCCTGTCTGTCGGCACTCGTCTCCCCTCCACCACCCTACGCCATCCCCGCAGAGGAGTGTAAATGTACGCTCCCATGTGTTCTCTCCTTTTCCCTGCCTCCGCCCCGCTCGCCCTTTCCTCCATATTCCCGTTCCCGTTGAATTTCTTCCACGAATTTCCTCTCCCTCTCTGTCTTCCCACCGCAATGCCTCATTTTAATATGAAGAAAAACCACCCCATTCTGCCCGTGGCGTGTTTGCGAGATGAAGATTTTATTCCGCAGATATACGGGGCAAAAACCCTCGGGGATTCGAGTGTGGGAGTGCATTTTCCGGTTGTAGCATGCGTCAGCGACTTCTGGTGCAGGGCGCGGTGCACACGTCGCATCCGAGTCGCATAAAGCTCGCGTAATGATGTAATGATGCGTACGTCAAAACGGTGAGCGTCGACCGACGCGGACGGACGACTATGCGAGCGTGTAACGGCTCGCGGAACACTACTCTTGTTATGGGGCATGTGATTTTAGCTTGCGACCGGCAACGGTCGACGCTTCAAAGTGCCAGCGCCGAAGATCGACACGGTATATTTGCCTCGGGTTTGCCTTCGCCAAGATCTCACCCTTACCCATCCCCTTCCCCTCTCGTGTATTCCGAGCGCAAGCAGCGTGAAGTCGGTAGAAATACGGCGAGATAACGAGCTGCTTAATTCCGTCACGGACCGACATGGAAATCGAAAAGCTCAGCCTTGTTAAATCTCTTTAAGTGGACCAAACGAGATGAATGGTACGGTCCGCCGATAACGATAATACCACAGATTACCTAGCCCATAATGATGTTGAAGGTACAGTATAACTTTCTAACAAGGAGAGACCGTGGGCAGAGGACCCTCTGATTCCGCTCAAATTTCGATGCGCATCCCCCGAGCCGTGATAAAGAGACGGGGATGCTTCACCATTTTCTCCCGCGGATCTTCCTTCGCGAATGAATATTCATCGAAAACACAATCGAATGGGCGAGAACGTGCTTTTTATCCTTTTGACTTGAGGAACGTTCTCCGGACTTAACGAGAATCGATGGCCTCTCCAACGGCAACATCCGCTTCCAAGCGCAACCCTTCCGCACATCTCGCTTGATCATGCATCGTTAAATAATAATAAGAAGCCAACCCGAAAGGCCGGCTGCTCAAAATGCCAGATCCGCTTTTGCTGAGACAACTAAAAGTTGGACGTGACGCAAAAGAAAGCAGAGAGACAGGCGGGCAGGCAGCGGGTCTGACGGGGGGGTTGGCCGAGAGAGAGAAACAACGGAAATTCGTGGCAAAAGCTAATGAGAGACGTCTGATTTTGTCGGAGTTACCGAAGCCAAGCTGGACAAAGTGTTCCGAGCGTGATCATCAACGTAAACAACAATCACCGTGCCGCTAGAAACACGAGGAACTTCAAAGCATGCGACACCGCGCCATCCGTTTCATCGTCTAGTAGAGGCCGACATCCCTACCCTTTCCCACCTTGTTGCCTTGCCACCCTGCCACCCTCGCTCCCTCCCTCTCTATCTCTCTCTCACCCTCTCATACCCTCTACCTCTCTGTTCAGCGCTGTCCCAGGCTTCCCTGCTCCAATTTCACTTCATTTAATATAATTACGATCTCTGTGTCACGAGAGTCCAACGCACGAGTGGGATTGCACCGAGTGTCCGAAAGCTGCTAGCATAGTCTGCGCCTGGGTCTTCAGGACCTGTAATCATGCAAAATCAGTGATGACCGTCGGCCCAAAGGGACCAATCGGTGACTCGACGATCCTTTCGGGAGCGATCGGTCGAAAGAAGCGTACCGATTGACGGATCGATCAGGGTCAAAGCTGACTTCTTCTAAATTAGCGGCCACTCGCTTCAAACGCTCTTGACAGCCTTGAGGGCTGTTCAAAACTCCCGATGGATGAGTCGTCCGAGATCAAATCTGTCTAGCCACGATCCTCGACATGCATAGAGACATACCTGTGTATTTGTTCGTCAACTTAGCGTATCAATATAGATTGTGTTTGTCTTAACGCGCGAACCATGACGGATTGATATAAAGACGGTCATCATCAGCGAGAACGTGACGCAAAACGGCGACGGACCGCCGAGCCCGGCTCTTTAATTACATTTCCCGTAATTAGTCTGAATTATATAATCGCGTTAAATGACAGATTGTACACTGCGCTCGCGAAGTATTGTCTTCGGCGCCGCGCACGTTATTCCCCGTAATGAATATGTACGATGATTCGATATTATCGCTGCGGCGAAGTGGTTACTACACCCGATATAAGCATTAGGGATTACGTTCGCACGCAAGGTCGCGTGTCAAATTTTACGATGAGTTCGCCGATTGCGCTTAACCCCATATCTATCCCTACGCGAAGCCATATCCTGTCATACCTGGGAATGACTAACGTCCACTTCGAATCAAAGCCATGAATAACTTGTCAGCAGTTCCTCAACCTCCCCCTGAACGCACCGCATCCCGATGTGTCCATAACGCGGGACGTCGGTAGGTCGTAATCGGCGAAACGTTTAGTTAGCGCCAGCAGCGAGATCGTTTTCTTGCCAGCGCGAGGCCGCCAACGGTAGATCTCTGTCGCGGTAGATCCTCCGGCGAAAAACGAGAGGTCACACTCGGCGCACTCGGACCGGGCCGGCCGGGAGGGAAAATATACGGCAAAATGTCGAGAACAAACGTACGCGTGTGTGTGTGTGTGTGTGTATATAACACTTGGAGAGAGAGTTTTCGCCGTTTCTTCTCGCCCCGCGCATTCGAGCACAGCGTCGCGTCGGGCAGCGTCGCGTCGGGTAGCGCACGTCGACGTAGAAACCGGCAGGTCCCCCACTCCGCAGGCACCTTTTTCGCTTCTTTTCCTTCTCCGGGTGTAACTGGCTACTCGGGGGCAGCCCGCTGTATCGCTCCCACGCACGCAACACACTCCCGGCGAGGGTGAGCTCGCGTTGATTCACACAGTTGCCCCCCGACACTCGAGCGAACCTACGAAACGTACGAACACGGTCGTTGGCGTGCGTGAGTGTAAAGCGCGTACGCGGGATACACGCTCGCGGACAAATTGAACAAGCCGCCCGCTATGCGAAACCCACGCTCTCACGGCAACCGGCAAAGTCATCAAACACCCTCGGGATGGGGATGGCGACATTTTTATTTACTCCTGTTTGTCGCACCGAGCCCGCGACGTACCGGACACGTTCCGGACGCGGTGCAAAAATACTTTGGTCGCGTCCCTAGGTTCGCGAGCTGAAGGGGTGTGGGGGCGGGGGAGGTTAGGACGGCTTCGAGGTTTGCAGGCTGAAATTACGTTACGGCGAGAGTCGCGGGAGTGACACCCGCTTCATGCCGCGCGCTCCTTCCAGGGTTGCCCTCCAGATATCGGGGAAGGAAGGAAGCTCGAACTTTCGAATTTTCAATTCCCGATAGACAGCCTGCGAAACGCGAGCGGCGCACGTGTTAGGCAAGTTTTGTACACAACGAGCACTCGACGCTCTACGGAGGAAGTTGAACGAAATCGTGCACGTCCGTGAGCGCAATAAGTACATACGCTGGGCTGTGTTGACGACACGGGGCTTGATATAAAATACGACCGAGCCTGTGTTTGTCGGGCCGCCGCCGCCGCCGCCGTCGCCGTCGCCGTCGCTGCTACGACGGTGAAAGAGTGCGGACTCGCGTTTCATTTGTTGTCCGAATGGAGAGGGTGCTCGGAGATATTATGGCGATGGTAGCGTTCGGTTTATCATCGATAGAAACAGTAGCCCACTCGAAGGATTTTGGTTTCGAATCGAGCGTGCTGTAACGCGAGAGGGGTAGTTAAATCGTTTGGATTGCGGCTCTCGATGGTCCAGATTCGACCGTAGGGGCGGTTAATTTTTATTAAACGTTTCGTACCTGCATGCATCGCCGTCGAGAGCAGTTATAGATCTAAACAGATGACGCTTTGGCCAGCAGTTTCGTTCAAGTATTGTGTACACGCGAAAAAGCAGTGGGAAACAATACTTGCGCGGTATTGTAGTTTCGTTGTTTGCCACCTCTGCAAGTCCTTTGAACTTTTCTCTTTTAGTACGAAATGTCGAAATAACACAAAGGGCTAATTCACGGCTATCCCAAAAAATGGGACAATTGAATTTCTGGCTTTGACAGACGGTGATTTCATTTCGAAAACAATATTCTGCACCTTGTTTGTTTCAACTCGTTTAAAATTCTGAATTTTGGGTTTATTAGTAACATTATTGTCCGTGTAGTCTAAACGTAATTACTCTTACAATAGATCTATTTCATTATGAAACATACCAATCTTAATGTTGTATGTGATAACATGCTGTGCCTTATACACGTTAGTATAGATTATTGGCGAAATGTTTGGAAGGGCTGGGACGAAAAATTTCAATGCGTTTAAATAAGAACATGATTTCGGCTTCTATCTGGTATTCAGTTTACTCCGAAGAGGAAAGGAAAAGCTGAAACTTGGAAATTTCAATTCTCCGAGGAATGACTGCAAAACGCGACGAGAATGCCACGGAAGTTTGCACACAACAAAATATCCTGCGGGTACCCTGTAGGACAACATAAATTTGTCTTTTCTATAGACACGTAAAAATTCAGCGGGAAGGCATACAAAGGGAGAAAAAGATCGATGTGGCATTGTGCGTGTGCAATATTCGTAAGGCCTTTTAAAGCGTGCACTGCATTTTCCTACATATTCCAACTCTAAATTGCTTAAAATGTTTCTCAGTTCTTTGCGCTGTTATATAAAACGAGAGAAAAAACTCAGTTTCCTCGTTTTTAAAGAACGTAGAAACGGTATTCTTAAGAAGAGTCACGTTGACGCGTTACAAACAAGTGTTTGTTTCCGAATAAGCATAATTCTCATTCAACGTGCGTTGTCTTTCTACGTTTTTAATATACCAACACGAAACTAACGAACAGAAATATCGCCAATCTTCCTTCTGTAAATTCGTACCCGAGGTAAAGTTAATCACGGATACACTCAGTACGCATTATACCTGCGTGAAATGCAATAAGGTGAAGACGATTCTGCGAAGACATAGAAACGCTTCGCAATTAGAACACACAAGGTAGCAGTGAGAATAGCGTAATTGATAAAACTATTCGAATAACTGACGTCAAGAAAGTAAGTGGTACAACGAGGTAACTCAATGTAGTAGGGCAGATAATTAATTCGAGTCCGACCTTTCGTTCGTCGAATCGAAGGAGAACGGCGATTACGAACTTTGGAAATTTCAACTTCGAGAGTACCGACCGACTTGCAAGACACGCCTGAAATGCGGCCCAAGTTTATATACAAGGACGGGCGAATAACCGATGTAACTGTAGTGAGCTTCTTTGTTCATGGGCATAGCTGCCGACTCGCAACGGAGACGTGTAACGGTGAAAAGATCATTAGAGCGACTAGCTGAGGATTCGTCGTGATCCAAAGTTGCGAATCAATCGCATTGCGAAAGGAGTCTGCTGCAAATTTAGTAGCGACGAGGTTTTAGTCGGTCACGCTTTAGTTCGATGCCGTTCGGAAGCTATGCGAATATTAGATTCCTCCATCTTTCTCTCTCTCTCTCTCTTTCTCTCTCTCTCTCTCTCTCTCTCTCTCCCTTCTTCTCTATCTCAGCTTTCCCGACGGCTAGCCGAACCGGAACATTTATCACGCCCCTGTAATTTGCCGAAATAAATATCTCCGTTGTCGGCTATTCTTTTCGCGCGCGCGCGATACATTCTCTTGTCCAAACAGAAAATGAAAAGCACGCGTCTGGCCATCTGATACGGTGCTCGCCCTGGGAACTATCGAATATCCTGTTATCTGGAAGTGAGAGAATTGCGAAAGGAGGATCGCTCCGGGATAGTCGAAGTGGCCGGCATCGAACACGCCGCTGACACGGCCCTAAAAGTAGCGCGATATATCAATATCAGCCGTGCCAAAAACTTTGAATATACCAGCCACCTTGACGACGTGCTACGAACGATCGAACTTTTCCTCGGCTCTCAGACTGTTACCCCGCGGAAAAGGTATTCTCACGAAACTTCCTCACCGCAACCGGGGATGGGTCAATAGTCAGTTTGATAAGGTGATTCGACAGAAGTGCCAGATCCGAGGATCCCGGTCCCCTGTATACGCCGTTGGAAAATCAATAATCACTTTTCGGTTTTACTCCGGGTTAGGTGCCCGCACTCCTGCATAAGCGACGCTTCCGCCGAACGATATTCGGCTTCCGCCCCCTCGCGAGCGACGTAATAAAACGGCGTGTCACACTTTTATTTTCACCCCCGGGTAGGAAGGAAATTGTGGTACTTCGCGCACTCATTCCCTGCCTCCTACCCGTTCTCCTCCCGTCAGCAGACAGCAGTTATAACGAACGACTTCATTACTTAACTTCGAGTGTCTCACCGATTTTTTCCTCCACTCTCGACGCTCGACAGAGTTGAGTCAGTCGTTATCGCAAGTTCTATTCTCTTCATATACGTTCATATCTGTCTACCTATCCACCTACCTACCTACCTACCTACCTACCAACCAACGTATCTACCCACCTACCGCCTCGTTCCCGTTCGCGTTCGCCACCGACCGGCGTCTCCCGACTAACGTACTTTCCTTCCATGCGACAATTTTGCGATGTAACGCGTATGTACGTAATTATATCAACGGGTTTTCGTCGCCGACTTTCGGATGAACGCCAGCTCCCTACCGACAATATCTAACGATATAACCGTGGGGGACTGAGTTATTAACATCGCAAATGCAGTTCCGCGTACAACGCGGTTGGCTGGTTGAAAGCCTCATAGTCTGCATAAACTTCGCAGCAGTGAGATGTAGGCTCGAGGGTACGGTACTGTGCGGGATCTGGTTTCTCGATCGTCTTGTTCGCCCGGTACAAGAGGGAAACCGCCGGCTCGTGTATGTACCCGGCGATGTCGCTGGTTTAACGGCTCCGTATCCAGCGACGGCTGTGTAATTTAATGAGCATAAAAGCCAGAGGCACGATTAATACACACACCGAGACGACACCCGGCGACGGGGACGACGAAATGGCAAGGGCGAGGATGACAACGGAGCCTTCGACCGGCCAACACACCCTCGCCACCTTCTCAACCTCCAACCCTTCGGGGGTTATCAACTTCAGGCGGATAATCGGAAAAAAGGATCGCTTGTCGATAACCACTGACCTACTCCAGCGCCAACTGCGGCGAATGTGTAGCTCCGGGGGCATTACCAAATATTGTCCGCTCGCTTTACGGCGGGAGCGTTACATTTTGAGGTCGAATCGTCCCGTGATCTTTGGATTCGGATTTTACAACATTTTTTCGTTCCGGATTGTTGGGCAATAATTTCCGAACAAATCTGCGTTTCGGAGTCGGCTGATTAATGAACAAGATTTACTGCGCTATCGATGATAGCTATGACCTGGCCCAAACAGAAATGCGCATTGGAAAGGGTTGATAGATAAATAAAGAGGGTGAAATCTGGGTGAAAAAGGATTGGAGAGAGGAAGGGGGAAGGACTAAGGAAGCAGAGAGAAGGGGGCGCGACATCAGGAAAAGTTCAACTTCGGAATTTACGGGCTGGCGTGGCGAAAAAAGTTTTCGCACACATCTGGACGCGGAGGACCGATAATCGATATGTGCGACCGTTCCTGCCGAGTCGTTTAGACTACACCGTCGGCATTACAATCAGCAACTAATTTTCCCGCTGTCGGAAACCTGATGTACCAATTAATCCGCAGTTCACTCATCTCCCGCGCGATACGAACTCCGGCAATTGCCACTGTAACTGGCATCGTTTTACAGCTTAAAAATCGACCCCGGATGGACGCAGCGAGTGAATACTAAAAACAGGCAGCCTCTGTAAAGATTGCATTTACGCGTACGCAAACGTTCCGCACCCGCGTGTACAGCAGCATGGAAACAGTTGGAAAGTGCCCCGACTTTCCGGACAAACGGCGTGCTCCGGGAAGAAGAATCATTTCATAAAAGTGAATCATCGTGTGCAAGCAGCTCCTACCCAGTATCTCGTTACCTTGCACGAACGATTACATGGAAATGATTGAAAAACAAGTTTCGCACGAACGAGGCAAACTTTCTGCTTGGATGGTGGCACTCGTCCTGTTAACGACAGTCTGTCGAGCCACTGGAGTTCTCCTCTCTCTCTCTCTCCCTCTACCCATCTTTCTCTTTATCTATCCTTCCAGTTCACTCTCGCATTACCCACTCCTTTCCCTCTCGCTCTCGGTCGCTATCTCTGTCCCTCTCTCTCTCTCTCTCTCTCCTCCCCGACGTCCCCGCCGTCTCTATATCCTGAAGTACCCACCGCTAGTCACTCTCGTTCGAGCGTGAAACACGGCGCATCTGTAATTTCCGTGCAGGAACTCAGAACCTCCTCTACACCGCGTCTCTTCTACTTCTCGCTCGTCCTCCACGGCTGCCATCCCTCTACCTTCTCGTCTGTCCCTCAGTTCTCACTCCCCCCCCCCCCCCTTCCCTGTCGCTCCCGTCCTCTTTCACTCTCGATCTTTTTTCCATCCGTTCCGTCGTATCGTTTCGAACGTATACGTACGTTCCCCAAGGGTCGCAAACGAATAGACACGGTTCCATTCGTTTCAGCTCCCGCGAAAACGCAGTGCTTGAAAAAAAAAAGCGGCCCTGACAAGGGAGAGAGAGATGATGCGATTGCCGGGCGCGGGGGAGCGGCGCGAGGGGGTGGGGAAAAAAGGAAGAGATTCGATGAGTAAGAGGAGGACGCCAGAGTAAAAGCATCGCGAACGTATGCGTGAAATACGAAGGTACGTCACGCACGAAACGCCGTCTGTAAATCAGTCGTCGGATGCAGCCAGTGTAGTGTCCTGCGAAATATTTAATGGCGGTTCCTTTCGTGCCTCGTTGCCGGCACGCGGCACCCTCCCCCGGGCAAAATTTATTACGTAATTTCAAAACGATTCGGCGTTTCCGTGCCTGGGGATCACCGGCAGCGATTGCATACCCTCAAACGGACGATAAATTAAAAGTCGAGCGGTAATGCTTTTTTAAACTGCGCCGATTTAAAGTGCGACTCGTAATAAACGTACGTTATGGCGTGACAAAGCGCGCGACGACGTGCTTTACATGTCAAACTTTCGCCCGGGGGGGGGGGGGGGGGGGTGAGCCGAATGTGTTCGAGCGTTTTCGTGTTCGCTCGTACGGCGTTGCGATTCCGAAAGAAATATAAGCTATGGTTCGTTCGGTCTGTTATCGCATGCGTTGTTCCTGCTATTGATTAGAGAGGCCGTTCGTGCGGTTAATACTGCGAGCCGTCCTTTTTGACGAACGATCGCGTTAACGCACACGTACCCTACGATCTTCGAGTCCTTGTTGACACCGCGGTAGGTCGTAACTACGTAATATGAAAGGCAGAAATAGCGACCGTTTCTTCGCAGATGGCCGTTCATAGCACTGGCACGTTCTCTAACGCTAGTGCGTTATGGAGTAACACGATCTCTGGTCCCTATTGACACGCACATCGTGTACATATTTTACGCCGAAGAGAAATAGAACTGTTTTCGGAATGACCGTTCATAACGTCGCATACGTCGTAACTGCCGCGATACATTACAGCCTCTCTGTGTGTCTCTCTCTCTCTCTCTCTCTCTCTCTCTCTCTCTCTCTCTCTCTCTCTCTCTCTCTCTCTCGTTTACTCTCCCTTTCTCCCACTCCCGAACGGCCTCTCCATCTCCCCCTTTTTCTCTTTCACCCGAAGCGAGCGCAAAAGTCCCGTAAATCGCGACGCGCAAAATGTCGAATGCCGAATGAGAAATTAGAATGTTTCGCCAATTAATTATCCGGCGCAATATCCGCGACAATGCCAGGAGCATTTCGCCGCGTTTACGTCCATCGAATTTTCATCGGCCGATAGCGGGTCCCGCCTTTCTCCATTCCCAGTCGTGGCGGCTTTATTGGAAAACCGTAGGAGAACATTTTTTTCCCAAAAAGTATACAGAGATCAATTTTCTGGTGCGCGAAAATGATTTCACTTTCATATAACGTCACGCACGATAGAAACCTCACGCGTGACGTACATACTAGCCTCGTACATATTACGCGTGCCTCCACGCACTACGTGGTTCAAAAGGTGTTCTGATACGCAGTATGTCCCTGATCAGCATAGACCTTCGTACTCTCGAAAGTTCGACGAAATCGTTAAACCAAACGACGTGGCCGTGCTGCAATTGGAATTCCTCCAGCCGTATTACTCTGTCTAATGCACCGGCCCCTATAATGTGGCGCGAGTACAAAGGAGCCTCAAACGTATATGTGTACACACCGACACGGGCACACGTAGAGACCTCGGTGTACGAACGCGACCGTGGCTGACCGTGTACTTTGAGACACACGAACACAGGAACGTCCACACACAGTCAGAACGATCGGAAGACGTTAAGAGATTTCTTCTTTTATGGACGAAAATTCATCTCGGTATTCTTTCTTTTTACCTTTCCCGGTCCCGTTTCCACTCGCCTCCAAGACCCACCGGCGCAGATCCGTAGAACAGTGGCTTAATCGATATCAGTAACGTTAGAGACTTCGATACGTGATGTATCCGATAACGCTCTCTTTACCCCGCGCTTACCCGATGGCCCACTCAACTCCCACCAGAACTGCTCCAAACTCCTAAAGCTCGATCGACGTATCGTGGGAGATACACTGTCCCGCCTTGGCTCTCTGCTAACCATACGAGAAGCCTTATCGTATTAAGCGTCTTACGATAAGCCATCATGAGGCATCCGATTAACATTACGAAGCCGAAATGTATTGAATGCCGTGAGAACACCGTAACGTCACTGTCCCACCGCACAGCTCGAGTGGGCTCGAACAAGGATGTCGGCGAGGAGTAATTTTTCTCCTTTCCCAAATAATCACCTCGTCAGACATGCAGTTCCATGCAAATACTTCGGATTTGGGTCAACGAAAAGGCGAGAGCGACGTTAACTGTACAGTTATCTCTCGCTGTCTTATATTCTTACTTTCGAAGCGTGTACTTTCGTGCGATTTGGATAAGCAATAATCGCTTCATAGTTGATCTTACAGGAACGGAAGCGCGGGAAAGCATTTAATAGGACGTCGTTAGTCCGCCTGGCACATGGACTTTGCGCGTTAGGCGAAGTAATGCGACGTCCCGCCCTCTTCATCGTCCCTCGCCTCCCACATCATGGTTTTCCATTTTTTTTCCCCCGGCCCAGCCGCCATGAATCGCGCGACTGCGAGGGATGTACCGACCTCTACGCGCTCTTGTTCGTCAACCTAAATGACCCTGGCAAATATGTTTTCAGCGCGGAGTGTAATGACAACGTGTATACCGGCTGAACGAAGACTGAGCAAAGTGGATTTCGAAGTGCAAAGAAAGTACCGCGGGCCGATGGAAATCGAGCGATGAAAGGAGGGAGGGTAGACTTCAAATAAAAAGGACGGGGCTACGAGGAAGGGTAGGCGGGGGGAGGGGGGGGCGACAGGAGATGGATACCGACTGTGCGGTCGAGATGTAATAGAGGGGGAAGGAGGGGACGACGTTGGAGGCAAGAGGAATAGAGAAGAAGAATGAGGTCATGGCTCCCGGTGGGGAATTTGTATCTGCATTTTAGCGCAGTGTATAATCCGCTGAACTGTGCCTCATTTCCAGCGACTCGATGTAATAAAAGTCCACTTCTCCCCTCCCCGCTCGCACCCCCCCCCCCCCTGGCCGCCATCCTGCGGCCCTCCGGACCGTGCTCCTATGCCACTCGTACCACCCCCGCCCTCCTGCACCCTCCGTATCGCCGGATCTCGCGGCGTGCAACGCTCACCCTTCCATGCATCCCTCTTGATCCGTACTCGCTCACCTCATCATCCGCGAAGCGACCGCGACACGGGGCGAGGGGGTGTGGGGTGAAAAAGTTGACAGATAGAGAGCGGGATGGGGGTTGGCGGGGGGGGGGGGGGAGTGGGGGTGGAAAAAGAGAGGCGGCCACGCCCTTCACCGAGAAAGGATCCCAATGGTCTCTTCCATTCGAGATTTTAAAGTGTCCCCTTCAATGCTCGATATGGAAAGTTAGCGTGGAGCACCCTGTAAAAGGATCAAAACTTAAATGAAGTTAGCGGCGAGATAGACAACCGCCGTTACCCCGCCTTTACCTTCCCTTCATCTCGCCATGCCGGCTGGCGCTTGGCATGGGGACGAAGCTTGAGAGAGTATTCGCCATCTGCATCCCACCACCGCGCTGACCTCACTCCCTCCCTCCCTTCCCTCCTCTCCCCGTTTCTCTCAGTTTCTCTCTCCTCTCAGCGAGTCTACTCTCTGCCGCTTACTATAGCCCCGGTCTGGCCTCTCCTTGAATAATATTTTGCACAACGGCCGATCTGAACGCGCCACTGTTCCAACGGCACTTCACCCGGCCGCCTACCCCATCTCGTGAACTCACCCCCTACCCCGTTCGACAGTGTACGGGGTGCCGTTTTACTTAAGCCGCCACTGCCGCCAACGCCATCGCCGTTTTCCTCCGCTCGCGCAATTCCGCTCCCTTTTCTAAGAAACCATTAAGACTGTTTCATCTTTCCGTACAATTTGTTTTGCCGTCCCTGTTTCGCCTGCCTTCCCCCGTCTGCTCCCTAGCCCCCCCCCCCCTCCCACCCCCTGAGCACTATCCCGCTCCAACCCGTTGCCCGCGAATGCCGTAGCCGAGATTCCGTGGGACGAACTGTGGAAATGCATCGGGATAAAGTAATCGTCCAGAGTTGAGTGCGCGAGAGTCTTGAACTCTCGTAGTGCCGTTTCCTCGTTATTCCATCGGCAGCGGATGTTCGCGGTGCCGAGCGGATCTGTGAAAGAAACCAGGATGGAAAGAGAGAGAGAGAGAGAGAGAGAGAGAGAGAGAGAGAGAAAGTGTGAGGGAGACGCGACGAAAGAAGGGAAGGAAAGAGATGGGTGGATGATTGCGTGCGGGGGAAACGATGAAGTCCATTTGCGATTAAAGGAAATCTTTGTCTGCGAGACGGGAAGAAAGCCAGGTGTCCTGTGTCGCGTTTCCTTTTCTCCTGGCGATCGTGCGATCTGAACACGTACAAATGTCATTGCGGAACGATGAAAATTCTGCAGGACGCATTCTACGGAAATTGTCCGCTATTTCATTTTCTCATAGAAGAATCTGTGGTAAACAATCGGCGAGCTGCCCCGCCGGTAACCTGACAAATGTTTCGATGCCAGTAAATTTTAGCCAGCCTCGGCATGTGGATTGTATCTGAGAGATGCAACGCTGACGCAACAACCATTCAGATCGTATACGTGCACGTCGCTCGCGAAACGTTCCCCAGTTGTGTTCCCCATTTACAAATGTAAATTTTAATGGGCACGTAAACGAATGTACTGGCACGCGTTAAAATCCGAGCGTCATTTATCGAATTTCACGATTCACCAGTTAAATCTGCAAAATGACGGACATTAAACGTCGACTCTAGCATCGTCGGCATTCTCGTTCTCCGTCTCTCTCTCTCTCCCTGCCCCTCTCTCACTCTATGTGTTCACCTTCTGGTTTGGTAATCGTGCATCGTTAGTACAAGAGAACTTCAGGCTCACTTTCTCTCTCGCACCGTGAGATATCGCCTTACCTGAGTGGTGAGAAAGATAGGTAAATACGAATGGCGCGACGGAGATGAGAGTAGGTGATGGAGGTCGATGTTAGGAGACTCTGGGACCCAGTAAATTATTTACCGGCTGATCTTCCGTCTCATTGCTCGCATTAATTATTCCGTCAGCTTTTATGCCCATTATATTACGAAGCTACCCTCGGAGGGAGAAGGCGTCGAAGATGTCGACAGGGGGGGTGGCGGGCGAGCCGGGGGTGGCTCAGTGGGAAAAGGGGTGGGAGAGAGACGGGGGGAGAAAATGGATACAAGAAGGGGAAGAGACGGCGCTATTACCCTCCGGAGTAGTGCTTCACTGGTGAATCTCCAGAGCAACCGGAACCTGCTCTCATGTAGCGAGCACTACGATCAGAAAGCCAAGTCCTGTAGACCCTCCTCCCCTCGCCACCCATTTTCCCTTACCCCACCGACTGGATACTAAGCCCGTGACATATCTCGGTGCCAAGTTCATTTACCTTTTGATTCTCAGACGGTCCGTACTTATTAATGTCCTTCCGAGTGTTCGCGAGAGGAGGACTGGAAACTCGCTAGGCAATCGAGTCTCTACCGTCGCCACCGCCAATAGAATGGCCCCGAGGATGCTGGCCGAGCGAAAATTCGAAATACCGAGCACTCCGCCGGACAAAGACTAACGGGCGGCCAAGTCTTTTCCCATCGTCGAGAGTCACCGATCGTGCTTCAGGGTGCGGCCGGGAAAGTTGTTAATGAACGAATATCGATAAGTGACGTTTCAGGAACATTACAATTTGCGAGGTGCACACAATTTGCTAATAGTGCCATTACAATGATGGCTGTGTCTGCCGTTACGCTCAGCAGGACGACGTAATGGGCGGAATATTAATAGCGAACCTGTCTCTAAGAGCGTCATTACTATCCGATTGATCCGCTATCAGCAACGGACTTCGTCAGAATCGGAGGATTACAAAACGCTCCTTATCAGAAGATCGCCGGACGCTTGAAAGATTCTCGCTGAGCGATACCTGGCTCACGGAAGGAAAAGGCGAAGAGTCGATCGGGTATAGCCCCGGTGCTACAAACCGAAATCACCGCTTTTCTCAGCGAAAAACACTCTCGTAGCGCTGCCCCTCCTTTCTCCGCTCTCCCGCCCCATTCTCGACAGTTCGAAAGGACGCGAGAGCGCTCGAGCACGCTCCTTCCTCTCCCACACTCATTCTCTCCTTCTCACATTACGGCGAATAGCCGGGCGCTCGACGAAAATCCGATAAAAGTTTCGAGGATTATCCATCGAGGAGCAACGGGCCAAAGTTCCTGGTAATGCGAGCATATTGACCGAGACGTGCGAAAATAATGACGACACGGGCGCGAACCAGAGAAAATCTATCGCGGCGTTTACCCAGAGTTATTGCGATCGGTTACCTTCCAAACCGCGGGACACCCCGAGCACCACGCGCTGTAGGGAGGACAAGGGGAGGACGGAGAAACAGAGATACAGCCGCGAGAGAAATGAAGACAGGGATATATAGAGACACGAAGAGGAATGGAGAAAGAGGGAGAGTCGAGACACAGGGACCGGGGGACGTAGGGAGGAAGGGAGTGAGCGAGGGAGCAAGAGAGACAGAGAGGGAAGGGCAGAGAGGAGGCGACATTAGAGAAGGAGAGGACGGTTATTAGCCTTGCACGTATACCAACGGCAAGCACAGTGGCGGCGTTGCCGAATCCTGCGGTAATTACCGTGCATGCGCGGTAATTTAGATCCTCCCCAGAGGGATTTATGCAAGGTGAAACTGCGAGAGCGGGATAGAGAGACGAAGGGATGGCGGGGGACGGGACGGAGAAACTGGAGAAAGACGGCGCGAAAAAAACAATTAAGTCGAGCGGGTCTAATATACGTGTTTGGAGGGCATGTCCTGAAACGAGGAGCGTGTGTAATGTGAGAGGCGCTCATTTGTACGTCTCAGAAGGATGACCGTTTTGGTAAAACGTTAGCCGGAGCTGGCAACGCCGTAGCAGAATGGAACCTGAGAGAGAGAGAGAGAGAGAGAGAGAGAGAGAGAGAGAGAGAGAGAGAGAGAGAGAGAGAGAGAGACAGAATGGGAGATAGAGAGAAGCACCTAACCTCGGCCACGTATGTGCTAACAAGACTGCCGCCATACAAACGCATTATGCAAGATACAGCCTCGCTTTATTATACGCCCCCGCGACCCGATGTCGTCACATACGATTACATCCGGACGCATCCTGGCGACTTTGCCGCTCGTTTCTCCGAACAGGCGCGCATGCGTCGCGGCGTAGATCAGGATAATTGCGTGAACACGGCGGCAAAACGACTTCGACGTTTGCATAAAGATTACGCGGAGGGTAGAGGATGAGCCGGCGCGAATTAGCGTAGCAAGCGCAGCCACTTTTTTTCCACAGTTGCCCAGCGATTTCTACAGCGCGCTCTCTTTCTCTCTCTCTCTCTCTCTCTCTCTCTCTTTCTCCCCCTCTCGTCGCCGGCTAGTTTTCTTATTTATGGAGAGCGGTGCGCTGTAACAAGACAATTTGCTCGCGCGTGACAACGTATTAGCGTAATATGTACGGCGAGACAACTAGCGGCGCGGAACGGAGCGTTAGCTAAAATAATTGTACGAGGCGACAATGAGTTCTTGTGCAGGAAACGACGGCATTCTTCGGGGCACGCAGCGGCATTGGTACGCTGAATCCGTAAAATGTCGGCGGAGGCAGTGGGCGTCTGTAGAGCGAAATTGGCAAGATGCTGCGCGAGACATTGTCCGCCGTAGCGTTAATTTTGATTTTCTCAAAAGGGTGCGAGAGCGTGGTGGAAGGTGCGTGATCGCTTTAAGCGTCACAGGAGAATTGTCTCTGGTTCGACTTAATCTTGGGAGGCGCGCAAGCGACATAGCGTGACGTCAGGAATCAGTTAATACGTCTTACGTGATCTTATAACTTCGCTAACGAATGGCAGCCGCATGTAGTAAAGTCCTGAGTTTCGCTGGGTGGCTTTCGTCAGGAAATGAAGTGTTTCCGCTGAGCGCTGCACGTCCGCATGAAAATTGCACCACTTTAAGACAGTAGTGCATTTTAAGTATCGTGAGGTTTAAGCCGCTCTCACGCGGAATACGGTAGTAGCCAGCTGAAATGTCGAACAATGGTCGGGAGCGGATACGGTGAATTGTTCAATTTTCGAAGGACTATAAGCGCGCAGATGGGCGGTAAATTCAAAAACCGCGACGCGTATCGATTATTCCGAAGTTTTATGCCAACTTGATCCTACGTATTATCGGGCGTACATCGCACGGCTGTCTGGCGATAAATCAATACACACATCGTGCACCTTTTGATACACGCCGCTCTTTCATAAATGCCGTGCAAATGACGGGCGACGTACGATCCGAATAGCGGAAACGAGATAAGCTCTCGTGTCGAATACGTACAAAATAATTCAGACCGCCGTTTCATAACGAAACCATAGTACTTTCTATATGATAATGAAAAATTCTTCCGCTGATAACGACAGCTGGAGGGCAGGTCAGATATACAATACTCCCGGGCGCGAGTTATATCAATATAGCGGAAATGAAGAAGGTTCTGCGAAATTTTTTCCGAATAATTTCCACGTAATACCCGGTCTAACAATGAAAAATCCGCGAATAAAATATGGTGACCGGCGAGCACATGGAAGCCGCACATAATTACACAATGTTTTACAGCGATGATTTAATTCTGCCGAACGGTCAACGGATGGAATCGCATGCACGCGAAATGAATCGCGATAAATCTTGAGCATATAGCCGCTGGCGAGTCGCGACAATGGGCACTTGAAAAGCGTTTAATCCCCAGGAAAAAGCCGATGTTTTGCCCGCCGGAGGAGGCGAAGAAAATATATGGCGACGCGAAGGAAATCACCCACACATTCTTTCACGTCGCGGATGCGCGGCGGGCGTCGGATGAGATTTACTCTTCCCCGTGATTTGCGGAATTGATCAACACAATAGAGGCTTATTATCGTCAGCTCTTCCTACCCCATCGCCCTTTGTCCCCGCCCAGCGCCCTAACTCGGTGGAATCCGCCGAAGGTGGCACCCGGTAAAGGCAAGTTTTTCTGGCCAGAGGCATTTATCCGTGCGTTGTTAGCAGACGACAGGATGAAATGTGCGAGTTCGTCGGATACTGGAATCCTTTTATAAATGGAGGCCATCGCGCAGCCGGGAGAGACACTCGTGGATAACCGATTACGCGTCTGTTCGCGATGACAAGACAATAACGAGAGTTTGCAAAGATTTTCGTTTCGACCCGAAGAAGTAGCAGCCATTCTGCCCTTCTCGCTTCGACGTTAGCTCAGGGCAGGTACGTACGCACAAATAAATACAGATAATTGCGACAATAAAAGTTACGAAACACCCGCATTTCGGTCAGTAACAATGGTACCCCCGCGAGAGTGCCATAAGTAATTGCCAGCTTATTTAAACGATATACCATCCGAGAGACTTGGCATGCTCGGCTGGTGGGTAGTATAATGGTACGCCTTGGCCGTCTTTACGCAAGCAAACGGTATAACCCACTTGAGAACTTCCGTGGTAAGCAAGACCATTTTTCAAGTTCCCCGTGGAGAGAGGGAGAGAGAGAGAGAGAGAGAATCGTGCGAGAGAGCATTTTGAACTTGTGATCATCGTGTGCTCCGGGGCTTGGAAACTAGCGCGACGTCGAGAGGGTGCAGACTAGATAGACGAGGAGGTGGTGTGCTGATGGTGGTGGTGGTGATGGCGGTGGTGGTGGTAGTGGTGGTGGTAGTGGTGGTGGTGGCATCCCGGGGCGAACGGGACGCATCCAGGCGTGAACGAAGAAATCGATGCGAAGTGAGCGCGGGAACGCGCGTCGAGAGTCGAGCTCGAAGCGAAAGTTTAAAGAACGCTCGAACGGAAAGGGTGGCATCGTGGAAGAGGAAGCGACTCGGGCATCGCGGAAGGACGCAGCGGGAGTCGCAAGGACGAAACGAGGGCACCGGCGACACGCTCCGAAGTAAATCTTCCCGGAGTAACGAATGCCGGTGCATTGATTATTTTAATGCTTCGGGAGGAGGCGAGACGATGACGCACGGCCCAGCGATTGCTACCAATAGCCTGACTTTCGCGCCGATATGAACTGGCCTCGCCGATGGAGAGGGGCTCGGAATATTACTTTGTTGCCATCGTTCGGCCCAGGTGCGTATCGGAAAATTCTCGAACGACGCCCGACACGCCCATCCGTCATTTGAGACAATCTGCCGAGGCGAGGCCTTCTCATCCGTTATCTTCGATCCTGATTAGTTTTCAGCTTTGCCGGAGCGGCGTCGTTGATCCACGTCGCGCGTACTGCCGGCGTGCTCAGCGTTACGAACTAGGAAGCGGGAGCGGAGAGGGAAGGGGAAGGGGAGGGGGGGGGGGGTGAAAGAGAGGAGATAATCGAGGGAGGAAGGAAGATTTAACGGGATCGAGCTAGGCGAATTATAGACGCGGCGGGCAATGAATTATTACCGGTGCTG
This sequence comes from Anoplius nigerrimus, assembly GCA_914767735.1. NCBI lineage: Eukaryota > Metazoa > Arthropoda > Insecta > Hymenoptera > Pompilidae > Anoplius > Anoplius nigerrimus. The sequence continues at coordinate 15,540,121 of OU612078.1, forward strand.
ATGCACCGTCTACGAACTCGAGTGCATGTAGCGTGACGCGACTGGTCATCGGGCAAGTAGATGCTCGGCTGTTCGCGTTATTATCGATTAGGCGTGATTGACTGACATCTCGCCAGTGTGTAAGCCAAAGACCTTTACCCGCGCTGCTGATTAAGACAGCGCGAATGCTGAAAGCCTAGCACGGGCAGGCTGCAGGCCTGACAAGCGGAGGCTGCATCGGAAGTTAAACGGCTAGGGATCGAATGAGTGCCTCCGATATCCCAGCCGCATTTATTGCGCAAAGGCAATCGCAAGATGATCGACTCGAGGGTGCATCCGGAATGTTATTTGAGCCGGTAATTGCGCGAGCGGTTCTCGATGAATATTCGAGGGACTCGGTTGAATCGTTTTGGGCCGCGCGTCAATTGCAATAACGATTTGAATGATCGCGACGTTGCTTCTCATAACATTGACTTACCGTTAGACCGCTTGTCACTGGTGCACAATTAAGCGCGGGCGGGTTAAAAAATATTGGCCGTGTCCGTGGCGAATTCGGCGCAGAGAAAGCAATCAAAAAGTGGCCCGGTTTAAAAGAGGATGACGCGCGACCGAAATCGGAATTGTCGAAATCTGGAATAACGTGGCGGGCGGGCGGGCGGGCGTACCTACATGGGGAATGAAGGAAACACGCAATGTTATGCTAATTGCAGGAACGAATAATTGAGTGCGATCGGAATGGCGCATTGACTAGTCCCAATAATATATTATCCGCGCGGGCAACATTTTATTACAAAATATATCGTGGCGCGTTGCGCCGCGTGTCAGCGACGCAGATATAATTACAACGGGTACAACGTGCAAACAGAAGCGTTTTGTACGTCGGGCCGCGAGGGGTCGGAAGAGAGTGCAGAAGGACAATTTCCGCACGGCGTGTACTACAATGCACCTGCCAACAATTGATTTATTTATAGTTAAAATCTCCCTTTCGCCTATCCGTTTTCTCCCTCCAGCCTCGTGATCGCATTTACGTACAGTCCGTGGCAAAAAACGAAGAAAATGGATACGACATAGGGGTGAAAGTTATCCGTATCAGTCTGTCTCGCCCAATCGTCGACGTTCTCGGCTCGTCCAGCGACCGCTCCTGCCAATAATACGTGACAACCGAAATTTTTGCCAATCAGACCCGCATTCCCGCCAGCTTCTTTCTTCTCGGCGCCCAACTGTACACATTAGGTACAGACAGCGGAGACAGACGCTTACGCCTCGATCTCCCTCTTTTTTTCCCCCTCGTCCTCGTCCTTCACCCGTACGAAAATCAACAGACGCGCAAACAGGCTCGGCCCAATTTGCTCTTGTCGCAACGTTGCGTATATCTATTAACACGCTATAAAACAGTCCGAGGAGATAAATAAAAATCGACAGAGCACACACTCGTCGTATGTAGCCGTTCGCAAACCGTGTTGGCCTCCCACTCCCGGGGCGCTCCGGCTCGCGACCGTGTTTACAACGGGAAGCGCGGTATTAAAAAGAGCTTCCTTTGCCCGCGATGAAATACGTTGTTACAACGAAAGTTGGCAAATACGCGCCCGTCACCGGCTGCCGATAAATAAAGGTGGGATAGTCGATTTTAAGCGCGAAGGAAAACACGCGGCCGGCTTGCGCGAATTGGCTATTCGTCCGCCGCGAAGCATCGGCTAAAATTGTTTTTCGTCAGGCGGATGAGGCTACCGGTCGTGACGGCGACTCTCGAAGGGCAAGGATTAAGGGCAGGATGCCGACGACGGAAGACGCGGGCGACAAGTGGGCACGACCAGGAACGAAGAAGAAGGGAAGGTGGAGGGGGAGGGGGGGGGGGAGGTGGAAATTGAGTTCTGTACCGACAATTAGCGAGTCCACCGTGGTTTCGGTTATGTCCCGCGGGAGTTTCTATATTGGGCCATAAAAGACCCCGACGTAAACTGAGATAATGGGCCGACTTGGTCCACTTAAGGCAGCGGAACTTACGACGCGTGTTCAACGCGGGCAAGTACCAACGGCGGCTCGTAACACTTGCAGCCGAAGGGTTCAAGTACGGTCCAATTTATGTGTGTGCCATATTACCGGCGACGTGTAATGGCCGGTAAGGCCACAATACAAAACGACGAGTCCATAAGTTACGTACGACTGTTGAAAGCTTTAACTCGCAGGCGCCGGCTCGATGCCTATGATAACGGGAGGACGCGAGATGTTATTCATTATACGAGGGCGTCAGGTATTCTGTTTGCAGGCGATTCCGGGCTCGTCGGGGAGAATTATGTCCCAGGCGCGTCAAAGTTACACCCACCGAGACGAATATCCCGCGTTGCGCCTCGAGGAAGCCTCCGAGTTTATCCTTATTTTCTTACAACGCAGAGCGAAAATCTTTCTTGCTCCGTCTTAAGCCGGCTTACCGAGAATCCGAGTATTGTCGATGATCGAATTGCACGCAAGCTTGGAAAAGAAATTGCTCGCGGTATTCGTCCGCTCTCACGGAAATGGGAATTTGTCTCGCTTACAGCGAGGCTGTTCGTCTCTCATCGGACGGTAGCACTCGCATGCCTCGGATTACGAGGAATCAACCGACAAAATGAGACTCGCCGTATTCGCCGCTCGATGAGAGCACTTATGTGATGAAGATGGCGCGCACACACGTTGGCCTGAATTCATGTTTGGCCCGATATGCGGGAGTCGCAGTCGATGAGAGATAAGGAGATCGAGATGACACAGTCGGCAAAAGATGAGGAGAGATAGAGAGCAGAAGAGAAAGCGGCAAGAAGTTCGATTCTATCAGCACCCGTCCGAGGACGGAAACGGATGATTGCTTCCGAAACATCTCACTATTTTTCAACCTCTTCCATCCGTTGTCATGGGTGGAAGTAAGTGCTCTCGACTACGATGACCGAAGGATTTCTTGCTACCTCCTATACGACTCCAATTAGCCGGGGCTATTGTTTACACATAATTTGCGCACTGCGTTACGCCAACTACGGAACAAAATTTGTCATGCGGCGAAGTAAGAAAAACTCGACGCCATACATCCTAACTTTCGGCGGGCCGTCATGGCTGAAATCGGGGCTGGGGCAAACATCATCCTTTATTGGCCGCCAAGGACTTTGCGTGCGACGCTTGAACCAATAATTGATATCTCCGGGAAATCTACGACTCGATGTTTTCTGAACAGCGGCGTCGGCGTCGGCGGCGGGCGGCGCGGCGCTCGCGTATAAATTCTGAAATGGTCCCGAGTAACGAGGGGAGGAAAAAAAAGGACGGCACTTAATGCCAGTACACGGTAGAGGGATTCACTAGATTGCACAAAGGAAATCTATCCCCACCCCTCGCCTCGTTTCCCCTCCTCGAGCGAAAATTCGCAATACCTTTTGTTCCTAAGTTTCGCGGTCTTGGAAGTTGTTCGCCGAGAGGAAGACGCGGGCGGCGCAGAGAGGAGCGGAGATAGCAGTCGAGTCTGCCAAATTTAAAGTAGTTCCAAAACGTACGAGCGCGACAAAACATACCGGAGCCGATTCACTTGGTGGCTTGGAAAGCCCCCGCATCGCAGAAGCCGACGTCGGCGTCGCTGCCACCATTGCCGCCGCCAGTGCCTCCGCCGCTGCCTCCGCCGCTGCCTCCGCCGCTGCCTCCTTCGACTGCCTTCGTCTGCAGCCGCCTTCACCGCCTCCGCCGCTGCCGCCCTGCCGCGGAAAAAGAAGTCCCCGAGAGTTCTCGGTCGGGTTGCGGTGTGTGCTCTGATTCGCTTTCGGCTCAAGGAAGTCGATGCGCACGACTTTTTTGCAAGAGAAACTTCTCGTCCTCAGTCTCTGTCTGCGTCCTTCCTCTCGCTCTCCGCCCCGTGTACCACCCACTCGGCCGCTCATTCATTCCTTCTCCATTGCACCTCTTTTTTCTCTACATTTGCCTCGCCCCCACCCACCGCTCTATCCTCCTCCCCCGCCGCCTCCCGCCGTCAAGTCGCACGAGGTATTACTCCGTTTGTGAGGAATACGTGGAGTCTAACGAGTGACAGACAGCGCCATGTCCCCCTCCCCGGTTCCGCCAGTTTCCGTCTCCTTCCTCTTTTGAAAGCGTAGCAACGTGGCCGAAAGCCTCGAACCGCGATGACAAAGGAGCCGAAGGGAAATGGCGAAGTGTATCCGAACTGCGCCAAACGACGAAAATACGTAGGTATCCTTTATCGTGGAACGTCTGTCCCTACCCTTACCCTACGCTCTCTGCCTCTCTGTCTCTTTCTCTCTCTCTCTCTCTCTCCCTCCCCCTTATTCGCTCTCTCTCTCTCTCTCTCTCTCTATCTGTCTGTTTCTCCTCCTTCGTCGGTTCGAGCAGCTCTTTGGCAGAAAACGATGGTTCCGTGGTTAGAATGCCGAACTACGGCATGTGGATTCACATTTTTCTCGGACTACGCCGCATCGGACTAACAAGTAAGTACTGTTCTGCTTCGGCGACGTCAGCCGTGCAACTCGGCTCTCTAATTATAAGAAATGCTCTCCGCTCGCTGTTCCGTATCTGCCACAAACTAGAATTCGAAGATACAAACAGCGGATTTTGTTAAAGTAAAATGTTTATATTTGAAGCGAGCGAAAGATCTTATCTGAAGAAACTAAATGGCATCTCTGTCAAGTTTGAATCGAACAAAAAGACTGTGAAAATCGTTGAGATTCTATTGGAAGCGATTAACATTAGTTAGATCAGCGCTGAGCACGCTTGTCGGTCGAACCCTTATCCCGCTTCAAGCTGGAGATAAGGAAGGGTTTTAATTCGTCGTCTCGTTATACGGACTATTAGACGACTTCATATCCCGAGGTAGAAATCATGCCGAATGTAGAATCCGGGCAACTTCCCGAGAGATAATTGTCCTCATTTAAGGTCTAACGACGATTCGAAAAGCTTCTCGTCTCAAGTAGTATTACCTTACAAGACCGCACTCCGAATATAATTTCCATCTCCGTGACTCGGCGGGGGCGGAGGATAGGGGGTGGCAAATAAATCCTTCGCAAATGTTTTGAATAACGTTCGAATAATTATCGTAGCCAAACGAGTTCGCGAAAGAGTAGTGGTGCCGGTCGGGCACTGTATCAGGCTGCATCGGGCTCCAGTTTTAATTCGTCGTTACATGGACAATTAGGAAGCTCAACGTTCCGAGACTGCCGCCGAGTAACCGTCGCTGGCAGGAATTTCAGGAGGATAATTATTCTCCGTTTTAATATCTGACTTGTCTTTCGGGAGAGAAACGACGTCGACGACGGCGACGACGACGACGTCGTCGCAGTCTCGAGGATCGTCTGCGTTAGGCGGGGAATTTCCGAAGTCAACATCTCCGCTGGCACGGGAACGAACAGTTTTTAGTGCTTCCCGAGGATGGAACGCCGGATTCGTGGACCATTTCGCGAACTGGCGGGCAACGAGTTAACCTTCGATAAACGAAACAGGAGACAGCCTAATAGCCGTCGCGCGTGGAATGCGGCCGGGGGAAGAGAGGAGGACGCGCGAATTCTATACGGGGGTTGTTACGACGTCGAAGACTTTATAAGGTAAGCACCTTTTGTCGCCATTATCGTAAGGAGCTACGCCGCGTCGGCGAATGTGTTTGCAAAGTAGTCGGAAGAGAGACGCGAGGAGTCGACGAGACAAAGGTGATGTTCTGAAATTACAGCGGAAAGGGCACTGCACGCGGTGTGTATATTTGAGCTTCGCTTCGAAGGACGCGCGCGCGCGCACGCGACTGTGTCGATGCGAAGCGGCGAGACGTTCGAGCGGAGGACACTATGTTGAGCCTCGACGCCTCTGCGGCCATGTTATTGACGCGAAATGAAGGCAGGGAGGTAGGTATCGAACGAGACGGGCCACTGACGTTCGAGCGTTAGTTACACTCGGCATTTTGCCAACAACAATGAGAAACATCTCGGCATAACGTAACTCGGAACCACGGGAAATGAGAAGCCAGAGACGTGTACGTTCGCCAATGCCCATGCTCTACCCGACTGCTGAATGATATTATCGCGAACTTCCCTATGCGTGAATGGTCGATTGTTCGAGCTGTCTGTGCATAATACCCGTACGCCATTCCCGGCCACGGAACGATCGCTCATATCGGAAGCCTTAAATCGCCGAGCGCATCGCTTCTATCTTCTGAAACGCGTTCGAATGATCTACCCCTCACGGGATGGGCTCGCAAATTATTCGGCGAGTAATCGTAAAAGCTTTCTGTCGCCCGAGCATACGTATCGCCACTTTAAAAATACCGAATCGCGATATTGTCCATTTCGAGAGGGAGTCGCGAGGCGAGCGGGACGAGTGGGATTTCGAAAATATCGCCGAGCGATTTCGAAGCGTGCGATTTAAAACTCTCAGAATATCGGACGCGGTACAGAGTGTTCGGCCGACTAGTATCGCAAATGTTACTTCGCAGAAGAAGCGGGCAGGGCGAAAAACAGATAAATGTAACCGACGTGCAGGCGAACGGCGCCTTGGGAACAGCTGCGAGCTGTAAGTCATCGCGGGCAAGAAGGAATTATAACCGGAGCCGAAAACTCCTATAAACAAACACGGAAGAGGAGAGAAACAGCGGACGGGGAGGGAAAATAATGAAGAAATCCCCGTCGCACTCCCTCGCACGCCCTCCCCGCCCATTTTTATCCCTTGCCCGCGAGCGCGCCGAATAATTTTTCTCCGATATTTCAGCCCCGACCGCGGTGAATTACAATACATCTCTCCGCTAATATTTATCCTGGCATTTTAACGTCGGGGAAATAACGTGCCGGCAGCTCCGCATGGCCGAACGAAAACAGTGTCCTACCGACGTCGCGAACGGCCAGCGGAACGTGCGAGGCGTGCAAAAAAGATCTTATCATCGTTTTGTCGACTAAAATATCCGGACGCCCTCTGTTTGCGTCTCGTCCGCTAACTCGCGACCGTGCGCTCGTCCCTATTTCTAAACCCACCCCCCTTTCCTTACAGCGTAATCGCGCCCCCAGAGCGTAAAACTTGGAGGCACTCGGGGACGCTCCTCACTTTTTCCCATCGAAGGCCGCCATCCTCGGAGTTACGCGCGACACGATTGCCTCCCGCTCGCCCTTAACGATTCCCGTGGAAGCTAAAATTTCGTCCCTACTCGCACGGCACGGTACCGCGGCGTCTCCGATACTCGGACACTTCTTTCCGACCCCCACTTTTTGCCGATGGATCGTAAAAGCTGCCGCGCACAGTAGGCAAGCCGGAATGGAGCGGACGTCCGTCGCCGTCGCTGTAAAGGGACGACGCTTACCGGGGCCATAATAATTTTCCCTCGCTCGTGCCCCGCCGGGAGGAATTCGCGTGCGTGATGTCAACGAGGAGGAGAATACATTTTAAATTTAATGCGTTAAACTTTCAAGCGGACGATTCACCGGAACGTCCGCTACAACGTTCAGCTCGTCCCGCCTGGGACGGGAGCGGACGTAGAGGGCGTGGGAAGGGGTGGACGGGAGGGGGGGGGGAGGTGGAAGGAAGTGGTACCGCGTAAGAGGTGGATATTGCCGAGGCACATACATACGTCTGAGCGTATCCGTTGAAACAGCCAAAGTAGATTCACCGGGCTCTGCGCTTCGCAAAAAGCTCCCGACGAAGTTCAGCGACTTCGTTCTTGCCGCTCGCCGGAAGTAAAGTGGGCTGGAACTGACATTAGTCACCTAAGGCACATCGCGAATCTTGCCCGAGCACCTGCGAGAGATTCGGGCTGGCTTTATGCAAAGAGCGCGTGAAAGAGTGAGAAGGAGTATGAGAGAGGGAGAGAGAGATACATGACGCGCACTTCAGTATCTGCACGTTGCTACATTTTGCACTACGAGATGTTTGCAATTTCCGCCAAAGAGCTGCAGTGTGATAATTAACCCGTTCGACGTTTCCCTTTACTAGACTATCGGGAGGCGTTCGTGGACACGGTATGTTCCGTTACTGATACGCCACCGGCCCCTTACTAACCTTCATGCTCGTTACGTGACGAAACCTAAGCTACTCTCTGACATTAACGCGGCTCGTGATGGATTTGCCCCTATCCGAGCGGAAACGCTGGCGATTTTTGTAATTTTAATATTTGGTCGCCTTTCACGATATCGTAACATTATTTTCGGGAAGGGTGGGCCATTAATATTCATGGAAAATTGAGTTGCGTTTCCGTGTTTATTTTATGGGAAAGGTATACAGGTACCGTAACATATGAGCGTGAGTGTATGTGAATGTTCTTCCGTTTCGAGTTTCAATTACGCGGCCGGAAAGAAAAAGAGGTGCAATACTAGGGTCACTAATAATGTTGGCCTGATTGTAATTTGAAGATTCATGACAAATCTTTCATTAAAGTTTCTTACCACTGTTCCGTTTTTTATAAATGCCTCACTCTCCCCGAGCTCGGCATAAAAATGTCTGCCCGTACGTTTCAAACAGCTAGCTGAATGCAGCCGCACGATTCGAGAGGTTCTGCAGAAATGCGAGAGTATTTTTGCACCGTGTAAAACAATATTGTTATTCAGATTTTCTATTTCGCCCGGAGAACGCTCTTCGGTAACGCGTAAATATTAACTCTTTTCCGTCTTCGCCCGGAAACAAGGTCACTAAAACCTTACAAATGATCGAAACCTTGAACGTTTCAATGATCATCGAGTGCAGCACAAGCCACCCGACGTGTGATTACCGTGAGTGCATCCAGCACATTACTAGATTGCATCGGACGCGTCGATACATTTTTCACCTCTACCTCGTTATTTTTAATACGCGGCCGAATGCAGGATCGGCGGGATCGAAACGTAAAGTGTTGATCCGCGGCCGAACGTGGAAGTATCCCGAAACTGCGCTACTGGCCGAAAGTGCTTCCGGCAAAGTTCGCAGGAGGCGTCTTGTTTTGTCGTACACTTCGAAAGTCTGGCCTCGACGTCCGAGTCGGGCCGAGCCGCGCCGCAGGCGACGCATAGACAATTCGTGCCTTTCCTCCCCCTCAAACAGGTACATCCGCTTTAAGTGTTTGCCGGAAGCGTGCGCATCGCTCGCCATGTAATTGGATCTCGTCTGACTTTATAAACGTCGCAAATAATGGGCCCGGAGTGCAAAGAGCATCATCGTTGGAAAATCTCGTTAGGCCGCTGCTAACGCTTTGCTCGACCACTTTTTGCTTTCCATTTTTGCTAATGGCGCGACAACGGCGCATTGGCGGAAATTTTAATGCCATTTTCCGCCTCGAAGCCGGCCGAGAGCGTCATTGGGTTCGACCGGAGCAGCTTTTCGACAAAAAGTCCAGCGCATCGACTCGCATCGCGCTGCTTTACATCGTGAGACGATAATTTGAAGTGAGGAATTCGAATGGGCCTTGGACGACTCAGTCAACGGAGTGTCCCGCTGCTTCACATTGCGCCGTTGTTTTTCGACTGACCGCCGATGTTATAATTTGCACGATGCGCTTTTGCCAGTGAATCAACCGACGGCCAAAATTAATTGACAGATGGTAACGTAAATAATTGCCGGATCAATTAACCGGTGTCATTGTCCCTGATATATTCGTTAACAATTTCCGGCATTCGGCCGATCCCGCAACGTACCGCAGCTATTATGATTCAACGTGGCACGTTTTCGTTTTCGTGCCTCGTCGCCGCAAAATGTTCTATTTTTATTGCATTATATACGCGCATACCGAACAGAGTAATTTATACTGTGTGACTGAAATAATATGACTTATTTCCACTTCAGTATTATAAAACGCGTTCATTCGTTATTTACTTGTTGTTATTAAAACCCGTGATTGTTTTATCATTGTCACCACCGTGTAATTATTTTATTATAAAAAATATGAACATATCGTAATTCAACCGCAGCAATCCAAACAATACGAAACATGCACTGGGTAACAAGTTCAAAATTGTTGAAAGCAATACTAATTTAAATGAATGGTTCGCTACCCCGGAAGGGACTAAGATGTCAGTCCATCTAACGTGCTAGCAGTTCGTACATCCAGTAAATCATTTGACGGTTAGCAAAGGAAGGAAGCAGTTTGCGAAAGAGCCGCAACAAAGCAGCGTGTACAATATCGGTGCCCGCATAAAATTGTTGCCTGCGCCGTCGACTTTATTACTGGGAGGCCATAGTACTCGGCGGAGTGCACGGTGCGCAGCGTGTGTCATTTATCAAGCTGCTGCGCGGGTGTAAAAATCAGCGGGCGAGATGGAACCGATCGTGAGCAAAGCAGAAATATTGCAGCGCATCGGGGTATAGTAAAGGACCGAGAGTCTTTTTCAAACGTTGAAACGGATTCAAGGACCGCGCTGCGCCAGTTCCCTCTGAAAGAAGTATTTATTTCTGTTTGTCTATAGCACGATGCGCCATCAGCTTCAACGAGGACACGCGTTGCGACAGAAAGTTCCCCGTCTCTTTCCCGCCGATGGCCCGATCCGAGGCCGAGACTGTGTCCGCTGAAATTCTGTGTTACTCGAGCGACGTCCATTAATGAAAATCGATTACCCATCAGGGCCGGTGCTTACACCGGCGAGCACCAAAAGCTTCCTGCACGTATAGAGAGCAACTCGTGCAGTCAGCAGCGCCGTACGATACGTATAGTTTCGCCGAGGTCATGCACGTTAATTTCCGAGAATCCGAGCGGCGAGGGCTCGGTTCAACGGAAAATGAGTCGTCCGCGCTCTTCACCAAGAAACCGTTCCCGATGCCGCAGCGAAGCCACCATTCGAATTCCACCTTCTTCCGTCCTCCATCCCCGTGTCCTTTAATTACGTGAGAGACTCGCGGCGATACTCGCGACAAACGCCGAATGTCCCGTTGTCGTACTTCCGTCTCAAATTAACCTTGTACCGTTTCCCGACCGATACCACCTCCCTTCCCTCCCCCGTCTTCCACCACCGATCTGACGAACTTCCACGATTGATCTCACTGCGGTGGACTGCTGTAAAATTTTCCATCTAAGGAGCCCCGTTCGGCTCACTTGGCTCCATTAAAATCGCGCTTTCCGTACGAGCGAACATCGGACAGGATCCGTACCACTCCTCCGTCGAGACTCCACGTCTGACAATGAGTAACTCTCGGCACACGGAGAGAATCTTTTCACACCGTAGGGAAAACGTCCTCGATAGGGTTAGGGAACGATCGGCGGACGGTTTGCCGAGCGGCAATCTTCGCGTCGGGCCATAAAATTCTAAGAGCGCGGATGAGTCCGGGAAGCCGGGGCGTGAGAGAGAGTGGCACGTAGAAAAATCAATTAGACTGCCTCCGACAGCGACGTCGCCATGATTCAAGAAACCGATAAATCCGGGGGAGCCAGCGCGCCATCAGCAGCCCACTGCTGAAATCGTCTGAGCATCTAGCGCGCGCGCGCGCACGCCGCTTCCTACAGCGTCACCTTCTGCTTCCGACCTCGTTCCTCTTCTCCTCTCGGTTATCTCTCTGACGAGGTCGAAAGTGATGACGAGCTCCTAACGAAGGCGAAACTACGTGAGTCTCTATTGACACACCAAGATGGCGGCTTACTAGCTACCCCCGCGAGTGCCGTAACGACTTTTGACCCGTCGCACGCCGTCAGTTTCGATGCCACTGTCTGAAGCCTTTCCATATCCGCGGATATCCTTACCACCTACTATTGTCCGTCGCCTCCTCGCTGAAGAGCTGGCGCGAGCTTTCGAGCACGGACTAAGCGAGACGCCCGGATGGGAATCATAATGAAATATCGTAAGTAAGCGCACGATGCCTGGCATATGTCCAGAGAACAATTTATGTTATGCATGTATGTCAATGAGGCCGCTGCGGAAATTGAAGATAAGATCGGCCCTCGAAAAAGCCCTTGAAGCGAAAGACGGAAATTTCATTAATTTCGTAGATGCGGCCTAGTACTTGAAGGCTGTTTGTCGTACGCCAACACGCGGAGCCTGACGTACGTATACGCGTACATTTGCCGGCGCTCTGTTAAAGCATCGCTAAAGGGTCGGAGCGTAATATCGGGCTCCGGCTTCCGTTGGACCGGTGTTTGCTTTAAAAGAAGTCCACGGGTGAAATCGAATACAGAGAATCCGCGCTGCTGCTGTCACAAATAATCCTGCCAACGAGCTTTCTCCCGTCCGCGTACCTCCCGACCCCGGGATAAAAGTATGCGGGCATAAGAGACTGAAATATACCGTGGTAGAACCCCACGTGGTCCGCATCCCACAGGGGCGGATTCTTACCCGAGATATATCTCACAATATCCCGGTGCATTTTAAGCGATCACTTTCGGAAGCCAAAAATGTACGGTTTAATGCCCAACCGACCGGCCGCCCGCCGTACGAAAGATGAACGCGACGAGTTAATCCGCCGGCAAACCTGCAAATAATTACCGAGATTATTCGGACAAATGGCGCGTGGGCGGGGGGAGGAGAAAAATGAAACTCGTTGTTCAAACCGTTCCCTCATTTTGCCGGCGCGTAGCAAGACGCCGCGGCGCGCCGGGGCGATTAATCGCTTCGTCCGTCCGTAGGCGCGCAACTCCGCACGCTGAAGAGCATTTTTGTACGGCCACGCTCGACGTCGAGTTTTAAGGAGCCGCGAAACGACGCCGTAAATCCCACGACAAGATCCATCTTATTAGATGCGCAAAGATTCCCCGGCGCCCGGGGCAAGTTTAACGACTATCACGGCTAAGAGCTAGTTCTCCTACGCAATTAATTTCTTAACTGCCGGTCAGCCATGAATTTCCAAAGAGGGCAAAGCACGTGCGATACCCCGCGCCGCGCGCCGCTTTGAGCGTAGTCCTCGTCGTTTCGAGGAGAGAAGTCATTGCTTTGCAAAACTACGGCGCCAAGTTAATTAAGGGATGATCGCAAAGCACCTGGGAACTTCTTGGCGCAGGGGGCGCCGCAATTCACACCCGTAAATTCCTAACTGGGGCAGGAGGGAGAGGCGGGAGAATACAGGGAGGATTTGTCTCTTTCGCGCTCTCTCTATCTCTCGCCATCTCCCCACCATCATCTCTCTCTCTATCCACCTCTTGCACCCCCGCCACCTCCCCCCCACGTCCTGCGCAACCATTCCGCTCAGCCCCGAGACTTCGTGACGGTCAGCGCCAGCTGAGTGCTTCAAGATCAACGAGAAGGCAGCCTTTATTATTACGTGTATTGAACAAAACCACTGACTGTCGCCGTGGCCGGATAGCAGCAAACTTAAATTGTATTTTCCAATTTCAATAAGCGCCGGGGCTCGTTCGGAAAGTAAAAGAACGACCAACCGACGATCCGGCGGAGGTTTCGTATGGCGGCGGCCGGAGGTTTTGGTAGGAGGTAGATGGGTGGGCAGAGAGGATGAGAAACAAGAAGTTCGAAATCGGGGTCGAGTTCGAACCTATTGCCCAATCCGTTAAACTTCCTACTTCGTCTTCCGGCTCTTTGTTTCAAGGGCTTCGGAGTGAAAAAAGAGCGGTGATGGGGTTGGAGGGAGGAAGGGAGGGGAGGGGGGGAGGGGGGGGGGGAGGAAAAAGGGAAAGCTAAGTGGCGGAGTTCCAATTAAACCAATATACGTCCAGAAGTCCATCCTGGCCCCGAGTACCTCCTTTATTCTCTTCATTTTCTTTCTTCGCACCTTACCCGCCAGGTCCGCTGCCGGCTGCTCCTTCCTCTCTGGCCAGGATGGACCGAGAGCGGACGGGGAGAGCCAAAAATTAATCGCGTGACCGCACGTTCGTTTTCTTTCCCGACGTGAAACGTTTCTCCTATCTGGCCCGGCATCCGCACGATAAATGGCCGCCGCTGCGACAGCTGCTAATGCCGCGGTTGTCATTTTCCCCGTATTTTTTTCCTCCGCCCACCGAGAATTCACCGTCGAAAAGTACAACTTCACCAAATATTGGAAAACGTATAAAGCACCGCGCGTCCGACGTCTTTTCACACCCAAAAACTGGCCGCGTCCGGGCCACTGTTCAAAGATAAAATTCGCGGTTAACCCGGAACCATATTCCGCCCGAATCTATTCAGTTCGACTTTTAACTCGAATTCAATGGATTTGACTAACAGTCCCGGTTAACAAACTACGATTCGAAAAACAGATTTACATTTGGCTCTCAGTTATTTGAATATTATAAATACGGTGACCTCGGAATATGATACAATGATATACGCGTACGCCCGTAATTATTGCGATCGATGTACTGGGTTTCGTCGAAAGGGCAGCCCGCGATAATTCGTCCGGTGAAATTTCGGAGCGCGTTTTCAGGCGTAGAGTGGATTCAGGAAAAGGATTGATGACGGCCTTGGGGCGTGCCATATTCACGGTGCGTACGCGATTCATCAACGCACGAACGGTCGGCCAGTTAGCTCTGGTAGAAATAATGTTTCGAGTTTCGGTAACAAATGAAATTCGGCGATAATTCAATCCTTGAAGATGTTCAATTCTCGCGAAAACGTTATTTACACGAAAAAGGTATGACTCGCCTCTTTGTTAAACCATCGAAATGCGGCGCTTAATCAGAATCGTCGAGTCTCGACCATCGAATTTATGCGTAGTCTATAGGACATTATCTATTTCATAATCATCAATTTCCATATTGCGCCACATGAATATTCAGGCGACTACTTCCTATATTGTGACACGCGTATACGTGCATTTTTGATATATGTATACACTTCACACGTAGCACGCGATAAAATGAGCACCGTATCTAGCTGCTCCATGAATATCTATTATATGCTTATAGTTGTCCAGCAGTGGTAAGCATAATATCCAGTGCGGAAGTTCGTTATCATAATTTGACACGTACTTGGAACTCTACCTGCCTTCAGTACTTACAACAACTGGTGGCTTTCGCGGCGCCGTTTTGTGCTTCAATGGCGAAACATCTGATTTACATTTCTGCGCTGCATATAGCGTCTATCGACAAATATCCATTTGTTCATCGGCGCCATCAATAATAACTGGCGGCCGCCGAGTGTGCACGGACAACAACACGACAATTAATGAATCTGGCATTTTAATGCCGAACGTTAGCGTATATTTCGAGCACAACAACTCCATACGATGAATGCAGATGCACGCGAGTACATATGACTTCCCATTAAGAAGAACAAATTCCATTTCATCGCAAATTTGTTTGATTTACGATGAAACGCACAGCGCTTTACTATTACTGAAATATTACACGGCGTAGGAGAAGTGCGAAGGAAATGATATAGAAAAGGAAGTAAAAAGAATCATCGTAAAAGTGGAGCAGTTCGTTTATCGCATGATTGCACTTCAATCTGCAGTCAGAAAGGAGGTAGTCAGCGCGGGTGTCCGGCCGATAGACAGGGTATCTATCAAAATTACAGGAAGATGAAGCAGTGCATCGGCGTATGTGATGAAGTTCGCACTTTCATGACAGCAAAAACCAAGAGACGAGACTTCGATGATCGGTTATAGAAAGGGAATGCTCCGCAGGGTCTGGGATATCCGAATTCAAGCCGACTAGAAACACGGAGGTCCTGGCAGGCTGTAAAGGGAGATTCACGGATCTCGATTTGGACGTTGTCGGTCGACCGGAAATGGCCGATATACCCGTCAATATAAAACTCGTAATTCACGACCGTGCCGGAGGGGTCGATGCTCCTCTTGAAATGCCCGCGAATGCACACCTGATCTCCCCATATACGTACGCTTATGCACGACTGTTCGCGTGGGCACGCTTTTCCATACAAACCGCCCGGCCCGGAAAAGATATTGGAGCCGTCGATTTACCTACGCTCCTCATTTCGAAGACCTTAGACAGCGGCGCCGACAACAGATTTCCGCTGCAATTTGGACGAAGGGGTAATTCGGGCAAAAATATTCTCACCCCATCCCTATCCCATCGTCTCTGCAATTCCCCATCCCCCAGATTGGAATGCCTCCCGTCCCTGTTTGTTCCGCCTAGCCTCGCCGGGAGGCCTCTCCTTCCCACTCGGGCGAATGCTCTCTTCCGGACGATACTCGACCGCTCAGTTGCACGCTGCGCGCAAAAGATCATAGCCAATTTCGAGATGAGTTCGGTAGACCGACCGCATGCACGAATCGGCGGCTAATAGTTTAATACTCTCTCGATTTCCCGTGCAATCGTGCGCCAGCTTACCCGGGAGGAATGTAACGGTAACTAGCGGCAACGGCGGCGAACTTCCCTCCGCTGGAAAGTAAATGTAATGGAAAACGTCGCTGGCGGGATCGGCCGAGTGGCTCGATGATCACGCGACTCCCGACCACTCCCGACCGAAACGGGAACTGTTAATCGCTCGCTAACGTTCGCCCGTTCAAAATTTCGCATGACCGCCCGACGCTCACGTGAAATCGGACGTACGAACAGAAATTACTCCGGCAGTCGCTTTTTTGCTTGGCCAATTCGACGGAGGCCGCGTTCACGCCGATTTGCCATCCGCCGATCGCCGAACTGAGTCCGTTGTCTCGGCGCCGAACGATGGTCTTTCCCTTCGCGAGTAGCGCGACGACCAAATAATCGAACGAGACACGATTAAATTATCGCGAGGGATTGTGCGCGCCGATGTATGTTTATCCCCGAACGCATCGGGTCGTACGTGAATGGCGGGACTTCGCTCGGCCGCGCAGTAATTAATGGGAAAAACGCGTACCGGCGGCACGTATCTTGATTTCGATAAAAATAGATTTATCCGCTTTCGCGCGTGAGAGCCATATTTATACGTATCGGCTATCGCGGCGGGGCACGATACGTAGGTCGGGTGCCGGGTTCGGTGACGTCATAATTGTGCGCTGCTCGCGTGCGGATGCATCGGGCGATGATCGAATGGGCGCCGTTTAAGCGGCTAAGTAGCTCGGCCTATGCTCGGCTCTCATTTCGGGGATAGGAAACAATGGAGAGGTTCCGGAGAATGTTATCAAAATATGCACGCTCGTGCCGGGACGAGGCTTTTTACCTTCTCGTTTTTGTGGGTCGCCGCGCGCTTTATTCGAGCATGACAGACCATCATGACGGAGGCGGATTGCGGATTCTGCAGTTTATAATTTTCTCGGTAGTTCGGACAAAAGCACGCGATTCCGAAGTCGGAGGGAGAAGCATTTAATTAACTGATGCGGCAACCCGCGGATCGGATATAACCGTGTGTATGCGGCAACGGCAGATAGGCAAGCCGAGGCAGAAAGAAGCGGGGAATAATTCGGTTCGCGAAGCGGAAGCGACACGACAAATCCGTTACCGACCGATACACTCGTCATCCGCGCTCCTGCAGTACGACAAATCGATTCCGCTGTTCGTTAACAGAAACCGATATTACTATCCGCAACATGCTAAACTTTGCGATACTTTAATTTCCGTCAAACCGTTTTTCGCGGAACTGCCCGCGGCCCGGCCGCGTCGCTTTCTAATTACGTTAAGAGCAAAATAGGATTTGTCGTTGTTGTTCGTTAACACGGAAAATTACCGTCAAAGATTTAGCGCAGAAATTGGCAAACGGATAATGCGCGCACGGCGCTTCATCGTAAATTCGCGGTCAGTCTTGCGTAACAAATTTTCCCGAATTAGTTGAAAGTTGCGTCGCTTCAATATCCGCATTAGCGGGGACAGTTTCATCCGTAACTGCGACCGTTAGATTATGCGTCGCCTGCCGGCATTAAATCCAAACCCTAAGCTCGCCAACGTAATTATCTTTCCTGTTCAGCATATGAAGCGCCTCACGCTGTGATCCTTTCCAAGTTTTCGGGACTCCTGTCTTCTGCCGGGACAAGCTGACGAAACGCGAGAGACGGGAAGTGATACAACTGCCAGAGTTTAGAGATACAACGAGCCAGGGCGGAGAGTGGAAATGGAACACGTAAAAGTAACAAAAGAGAGCGGTGGGGAGGGGCAGAGGGGGCGAGGGGGGAAGCGAACAAACTGACAGAGTTCGCTCTGATAATTAGTCGTCGTCCGTAGCAGGCGGAAGTGAAAATGCGGCAGCCTATAGGTTTTCTTTAGTCACGACTAGCTGACGAAGTTGCGAAACAGCTGTAACAAAAGATGGAATTAATTAGGATGGGGTACGATCGGCGGATCGGTGAAATCCCACTGGCAACAGTCCAGTAAACAAGTAGGTATTGATTCTGATGGCAAAGGTACAGCGGCATGGGATGAGGTGGCGTTGGCGGTGGTGATGGAGGTGGTGGTGGTGCCGGCGGCGGAGGTGGTGGAGGAGGCGGTGACGGTGCAGCAGGAGGTGGCGGCGGTGGAGGTGGTCGAATCGACGGCGGAGGTGGAAGCAGGAGGAGGATTAGGGTGGGGACTCGGCTCGCATTAACCGCCTGTCGTACGTATTTATCCGCAAATTTATATCTTTGTACATATGTGCCGCCATTTAAACACAGTGGCCGCCCGATGAAAGTTGAACGCGTGAAATACAACGAGCACGCTCGCATGTGTCAATTAGTATTCAATTTATGACTACCGCCAAAAGCATCGGGCGCGTTGCCGCCACCGAGGCCAACACCTACACCAACGTCAACAAGGACATCAACACGGCCGTCTCGACACGGACATCGACACGGACATCGACACCGACATCAGGGCCGACACCGTCGGCATAGCGTTGCCGTTGTTGTTGGCCATAGGCCACTGGGTGGCTCGGTGGTGGGAGCCAACGGTGACGATGCCGTCGACGTTGGTGTTGCAGCCCAGAGGTGGCCACTGGCCACGCCGGGCGGACTCCCTCTTTCGAAATAACGATAGGTTAGAGCCAGTTACGCTCGAAATGAATATCGGCGCGTGAACGTGATGAAAAGTAAATCCCACGGATAGCTGCAATCCGTGTATCCGCGTGTATCTATCCGGCTGTATATGTCAATCAGCGTGAATGATGTGATCGACGTGAATTCCGCGCTCACCATTTCCCGTACTTGGCTCTATGTCGAATAATGTCTGTTTCCGGACTGGCCCTCGAAACCGATGATTTCCGTTATCCTCTTCGGTGGAGGTAAAAACTGAAGATTTATAAGGCGCCCTCTGATTGGAGTCTGCTTCTCTTTTTTGTCCCTTCGTAGCTGGATAGCATCGAGGGGACGAAGTCAAGAAATTCGATGGAATAAAGGTTCGTTCTTCAGCTCGAAAGTCGATCGAGTAAGCGGGAGACAGGGTGGCTGCGCGACTCTGATTTCGCAATCTCAAAGTTTTGGCCCCGGTAGTACGTGTGAACCTGCGACTAACGGTGCGAAGTGAGAGGCGTAATCGTTGAGAAAGCACTTCACTGTCTCGTTACCGTAAAGGTAAAAGTCCCTGAATTTTGTATGGAACCTTGTAGAGGCTAGCTTTTTATTATTCAGCACGGAGGAGCGAGACATTCGCGGAACAATGGGATACGACGGAAAAGTTTTGTAACGGACCCGTCACTGAGATTGAACAAAATAAATTTCTTAATGAAGATCCCACCCGCGAATGAATCATGCACGTAATCTGTTTCCATTTGCACTTTGCGCAAAGGCTGACTGATGCAAAATAAACTGTTCTTCGACGGTACGCTCACGTGCAATAACAAAACTCACTTATCCAAAAATACATGTATTTCCAGCATACCGCCAAAACTAGCCAACTGCACAAGTTCTGAGCAAATATCGGACTCGGTCGCGTTACGCAATTAAATATAAAACTGCTTCATCATGGGCCGGGACAGTTACGTATCTTAGTAAGATATCTTCGGAGCGGTGACAAAAACGGAGAAGGCAAGGGATATAGAGACAGACAGTTAAGAAGAAAAAGAAAGGTAAAGGGGGGGAGGTAGCATTCTCGGAGCGGCGCCCGCTACTGCGGCAAAAGTCTATCCTGCAGGACATCCTCGTCCTCCCGCCACGCTTCTTCCCTTTCTCTTACTCGCATTCTACTCCAACCCCATCGACTTCCGTCAGTGTGACCACAGCGTTGCTCCCCTTCCGTCTTCTGGACATTCTCGAAGAGACGTAGTCCGTTAGTTCGTTTAAAGGAGTTTCGCGAGTTCGTGAGTCAAGCCACGAGAGACGGCCATAGTGCTCGCGCTAAATTTCTTCAATGGCTCGCGCCGTTCGCTCCGGCGGCCGACCCTCCCGTATTTTCCGAAATTTTCTTCCTTTTAGCGACTTGGACTCGGACCAAACTTCGTCCGCAAGTCGGAGCCCGGCCTAACTTCCGTCTTCCCAGAGACGAATGATCCCGACCTCTTCCTTCGCGTCTCCTTAACCCCCTCCCCGCCCACCCCCTTCGCCGGGCCAGTCTCCCTGCGTTTCCTCAAACCGTGCTTCCCCTTATTCCGTCCTGTCCCCGACTTCCGTCCTTCTGCTTTTTTATCATGAGCCGAGGTGGCCCGCCACCTTGTTTCTTTCTGCCTCCAACCCCATCCTCGTCCTCATCCTCATCTCCTTCCAGCCACCGTCATTTCTTCCCACTTCCCGACTCAGCCTCTCCGCAGAGTCGACCCCACTTCTCTCATGTCCCTCTTCTTTCGCTCCTTCGGACCTGGACCGCACCATCGAGTGAGCGAAGTTACTTATAAGTTATGTTTTCGAGTAAACTTTGCTGGCACCGCGGAATTTCGAAACTTTGATATTCAATAACTCCGCCTCCGCTCACAGATTCCTCATTTTTCGCTCTTTCAACGGAAAAAGGCCACGTCCGTTCGTGCCGCACCTTTCCCGGCCACGCCACTCCTCTCATCCCTCTCCCGCCATTGCCACCTTTGAGATATCCGCCCAGCGTCGCTCACGGGGGCGAGTCAGCCACCCTCGCCTTGTCAATGGATATCCAATCCCTCCCAAGGCGACCCCCGTCATGTTTCCTTCGGGGCACGAATCGGAGGCAGAAATTAAATTCGACGATATGAAATTTCATCTGAGAGAGTCGCGGGGCCATTGTGCAGCGCCTTCTGGCATGCTTCGCGGCAACTGAGCCCCCAGACTACCTCTCTCGCTTGCCCGACCGAACGGAGTCACAATAGTTCGTCAGAGCTCACGCGCGGCGAGCGGACCGCGTCGAAGGATTTTTCTATCCGTCCGATAGCGTCCTGGATGCCGGCGGTAACTTGGGTATCCACAATCGGGCGATATTAGCGATGTAAAAAGCTCCGGCTGTACGTCAGAAATTTTCCATCCGCGCTGAAAGGGGGACATCGGTACAGCCGGCTGGCGCTGATGACGGCGACGGGGCTTGCTTGACGAAAGAGGGCTGCCATTGAAAGAGAATGAGAGCGAGAGAGATGGATAGAGGGTCGGAGTGGCGAGGGGGTGGGGGGGGGGATGAAACAGGCGCTCCGCGTCGTATTTACGATCTGTCGTAAACGCGAATGAGTATGGAGGTGCCAGTACGTACGAACCTATAAGGGCTACCCTTCCTCTCGTCTCTCTTCGACTACCTCCCCTCCCCATCCCCATCCCCATCCCCCTCCCGCCGGCGTGTCCGATCTATCCGATCCGCCCTTGCGCCACCGTCCTACTTCATCGAGCTTCCATTTTCGTGGAGAAGCCCGCTTCCTTCCGCGCCGCTCTTCCCCTTCCGGGTCGAGTATATATGTATCCGATCCAAAGCCATCTATCGGCGAATTAACTTTCGACTCTTACCGGAGAGTCCTCGTTCGTCAGGAGTCGGAAGACTCCCTGTGCCCCATCAACTTCCGTAATCCTTGATGAATCGTCGTGCAAGGAAGTCCCGCGGCAACAGCCACCGTCAGTAAAGTTCTTCCTCCGCGAATTTACCCGACTCCTTATCCCCCCCTCTCCGCTCCCATTCTCTCCCTGCTTGCGCCCACCACTAGTCCCACCCTCATCAACAGGCTCCTTCCTTTATCTTGCTTATAAAAGCCGACGTCACTTCGGAACGGTCCGTCGAAACTGACGGGGAGGATGCTCATTATCAGCGCGGACGAGGAATTTTCCAGCGCGCATGTCTTAACGTTGAACATAGACTGCCGATGAAGGCTGCTGGAAATCAATTTGATCCCGATCATGCACGAACGGTCGTTCGGGCGATACTGCCTCGTTCCGTTGACCGTTCGACCCCCGTTAACGATATCGTAAGAACCTGCACTATGATCTCCACGCTGCATAAAGCTCCTGGGAAGACAATTCGTCGTTTCCCGAGCCAGGGACAGTCTCCGACGTCTAATTTCCTCGTCGTTAATCGCAAGTATCCTTGACTTCGTGACTTTCCCGTTCTGTCGCTATTTCGAATTGCGTCAGAAAAGGTGCGTATGTGGTCTCGACGAAAAGCGTTTTGCCACAATGTTTTCTCCTTGGCTGGAGCATTCTCGCCCCCGGTGTCGGTATTCGACGATGCGGCAGAAGAATTGACTCGCCGACTCGCCCGAGGTCAAAGGGATGACGAGGCTCGCTCGGTTTCTCTCCGCGAGCGTCGAGAGGCGGAAGATCCATAGTTAGCGCCATCGAGCTAGACGGGGCTCGAAGGAGGGATGGAGATCTGAGAAAAGAATGGGTTGATGGAGACCCCAATTATCCATGTAATCTCAGCCGGGTAGAGAGACGGTACCTCCGAGGTACGCTCCTCTTCTTTTTGCCCCCGTCGTAGCGGGCTTAAATATAGGAAGGCTATATACTTCGCTCGTCTCGCGGGATGTTCCGAAAGAGGGAGTTGTATTAATGTAAAGTCTTATCAATTCAGTTCGCCCCCTCCCGCCCCTCTCCCTGCCCCGGCGCCATCCTCCGCTAGGTCCCCTCTATCTGCGCACCTCCTTTCGCAGTCGCGAGCGGCCCCTCCGGAGTTTCCGGGACCAGCACCACGTTCCACCTTCCTTTTTCGACGGTCCGGGGAGCGAACCCAGACCACCCCCGACGTCTCCAGCGCGATAACTGAATTGATGTTAATTATAGCGGTATGTACACTTCGAGCTCGTCGAAGATTACGGGCGCGGACGATTCTCGGTAATGCTATATTTTTAAATGTCCGTCGGTGCGCGTACGGGAGATTTTCGGCGCGTTAAAATTGGTCCGACTCGTCCAATTACAATATGCATGATACTTTAAAGCCGCGGCAAGCTTTATATGCACTGTTTGCGTCCGACGAGAATTTATGTCGAACGTCGGCCGATTGAAGTAACGGAAACTGCAAATATCATTGGTTGAGAATAATATGATAATTCGTGCGTGCGTCCGCCGATCGTCAGCTGTTGTTCGACATTGCTCGCGTATCCTATTCAGGTACAACCTTCCCGTCAAATGGATTCAGCGATACAGTCGCGCGAAAACAATTGAATGTCCGATCGGTGAAAACGTCGAAACACAATAGAGAATTTCCTTTCTGTGCGAAGGTTCCTTTGAGTTACAGGTAAGCCTCCTATAACACGATATCCTATAATACGGTTTCGCTATAACACGATTCATAAATTGTGGAAACCCTCCTACAACACGGCATCCTATAACACGGTTTTCCTCTAATACGACAAAAAAATCTCGAAAACCTTAGTACGACATTGTACCTCAAGAGTCTGCGTCGAACCGCACACATGTTTAAATCGTAATTTCGCCTTTAAGACTCATTTTTGGAAAGTCAAGTTTCTGTCCCAAGCTATGTTTGCTCAAAGATAAAAAAAAAACGTTTAAATAGATGTTTATTTCTTTAGCAGTAAAGATATGTCTTGGATCATCTTTTAAAAAGAGAAAAAGTATCTGATATTGGAAAAAGTCTTAATTCAAGTAAAGCAACAGTCAGGGTTAATATTTCTGTTCTTTTCTTAGTTTTGCGTTATACATACATTTATATTTTTGTTACAAAATTAAGTTCACACAACACGGCGTTTTCTAGGAACCTATCTACCGTGTTATAGGAGGGCTACTTGTACTTCGACTATCGAGACAGTTCAATAAGCCCACAGGGCTGAGTGTAGGTACGTTCGGAACGCAATGATTATGGCGAAAGTTGGGAGTAACACGATACCAATAATGTAGCGTCTACCAAATGATAAAGCCATAGAGGTGAGCTCTTATCCTTACTAAAAATAAAAAAAGTAGTACATTGGCTACCTTTTCGTTACAGTACCACACCGCATTATACGTCTGAGTGCGCTATATCAAACAAAAATTAAATTGCTGTACCGTGGAAGGAAGTTCGCAAAGTTTCTCCTCCGCCGTGTTACAATTTTAGATGGAGGTCATTAACGATTAATAAAAATGCCTGTCGGGCTAATTAAGCTCACTCACTTCTCCGGGATTGCCAGTTCCTTTGACGGCCGAATATATCTCGTACAAGTTAACTGAACTTCAGCAGACCGAGAGAAGAATACGCAATGGCCGTCGCAAGAAAACTCGAAAACTCATGCAGAAATGGGAAGGGAATAATCGCTACCCGCCTCATGCATTAACAGATTGTACATTTGCGAACGTTACAGGAAAGCCACTTCCTTCATTCTCCCCTCTTCAAATACAATTCATCATTTAACGGAAATGTAATACATTAATTAACCACCCTCCGAGTTTCCGCCCACTCTGCCGAATTCCGCGTGCCCCCCCGCGTTAACCTTTAAAAAAACATTGACGCTCCAGTACCTTTAGATTGAAACTTCGCACATATTAAACGTTCGGCAGAGGATCGGGGGAGGGGGTAAAAAAAGGAAGGAGAGCCGGAAAGCGGCGTTGTCCGATCGAAGCGGGGGATGAAGGGTCTGGGCAAGAACAAATTTTCGCGGACTGCCGTCCGAATTAGTTCACTCTGGGTCGAGTTCCGGGGTCCGTTCCTATGCCAACGACGACATGAGTAGGTTTTCCCTTCGACCCGACGGCGAGTGGATCGCAATTAGAACCGTCCCGGGTGCCTGGAAAACCGGGTCGGTCGCTTCGAGACTAGAAAGCGGGCATTTTGGTGGCACAGGCCGAGGCGATAGAGGGAGTCCGAGTCGCGGACAATGCAAAACGATTCCAATCCTTGCGGAGCACCGACGAGCCACGAAGAGAGCAGAACGAGGATGCTGGGAATCGGCACGGCCGCAGCGGCCACCCCCACGGCCTCACCCCGTCCGCCACCTACCGCCCCCTTCATTTTCACCCTGACCACTATCCTCTCTGAACGCTGCACGAACAGCCTCGTGGACCCAGGAATTTAGTTGTTTTGAATTCATTCAACAAGAAAACAGAGGAACTCGGAAAGTCTGCCGGATACATATACGGGGGGCGATTATACGAACAAAGAGTAATGGCGGAAGGGGGCGGGCTGAGGCTGGGGATGGGAAAACGTTGAAGGAGGAAGCAAAGAGAACGGATATGCCTCGGTTGATACAAACTCGTCAAAGTGCCAAATCGCCGCGGGGGCAGAAAAAGGAGGATCGAGAGAGAGGAGCGCGGGCAGGGTGAAAGGTTCGGCGGCGGAGCGGGGGGGGAGAAAGTAGACAGACAATAGAGATCCGCGTGTGTCACGGTTCTGTAGATTTGATCAATAGGAACAACGTCACGTCGGTTCCCTCGCTTCCCTTGCTTCATCGGCGACGCGATCGAGCTTTGGTCTTCATCATCGTCCTCCCACCGAATCCCATATTCCTCTCTTTCCCGTCCGTGTCTCTTTGCGAGGCCGCCAGAAAGGTTTCCCTTCGCGGCATATACGACCGTGCAAACGTTCTCCGAACGGCGTATTGCCCGTAACCAGCCCCTCCCCCCCCCCCTCTCTCTCCCTCTCCCGCGTCCCCTTTTTCTTCTCCGTTCCTCTTTCTTCCCTACTCTCTTCCCCTCGCGCACCATCACTCTTGCCGAACGTAACCAAACGTTACCTCCCCTTACACCGCCCTTTATATACCGGCCCCGGTTCCCTCCTACTCTGGACACGGCGCCGACTTCATTGCTAATGTATTCGACCGAGCCGGAAGTGGACTCGGTGAGTTCGAGGGAAGCACGGGAAGAGCGCCGTCGTATTTAATCACGACGGAAGGGAGTGCAGCGACGGGGAGGGCACTCCGTCATAACCCTCGAAGTTCACCCTCGACAAGACTTTCTCGATGGGCGAGGTCAAGCGAGAGGACAGTCCGAGAAAAGTGGGGCGAACAAACATATACGTATTTGAACGGTCGTCAAAGGCACGAAAGGGCCCTATCCATCGTCGAGCTCGAGAAACAGAACGAAAGAGGGATCTTGGCCGAAAGAGTGGAAGCTGAACGATCCAAAGTCTGTTCCCGAATTAGCGACATTCTCGACGTGTAACGCGGCGAAGGTACGCTGGGGGGTCGTATCGTATCATGGCTGAGTTGGCGGTAACAGGAAGCGCATCGCGAACTCTTCGACATTTGCCTAGACAGAGATTGGCGCACGCCTGTTGCAAAGCGAATTATCGAATTATCGCCTCCGCCTCCGTTCTCACGTAGAGAGGTTAGGTATTCTTTTCTCATCTACTTTTCATCCCCTTCTTTTGTCTGCCCGCAAATCCCCTTACCTTCTCGCCGGCTTTGCGTTTACTCACGGCAACGGAGAACGAACAACTTTCCTCCGACCGAGAAAGCGACTTCTTTGCCTCACGTTGGAGTAGGTGTTACACCGTAATTCGTCGAGAAAAATGGCGGGAAGAGGCATCAAAAATCAGTCTTTCACGGGATAACCGAAAACTGGAAGCCAGTGATATTGAAGTCCTTTACTTATGTACCATTCCTTTCTCGATAATGCGATTTAAGAATTTAAGTCTTCCGACGGCGGA
Organism: Anoplius nigerrimus; assembly: GCA_914767735.1. NCBI lineage: Eukaryota > Metazoa > Arthropoda > Insecta > Hymenoptera > Pompilidae > Anoplius > Anoplius nigerrimus. The sequence goes on from OU612078.1 coordinate 15,566,708, forward strand.
AGACTTGGATTCGGAAATGCAGCTCGCATTCTGTCAGGAGGAATTGAACGCTTTCTCAGGAGCTTTAACGGACGGGCGATCTTAACATTTGCACCTCGTGCATTTTTTACCTGTAAGAATAGCTTTCTGCACCCGGCGTGTCAGAGGATGCTCGTCGATTACGACCTAATCTGTTTGCTTCTTTTAAGGCGTTTGCTTCCCGTCTTTTGCTATGTTGTATTTTCTAGATTATCTGACAGCTGTGACGTGTGCTGTTCGCAGAAATATTACACGACTTAATTATGATCTTGATATTCAACGCCAGTATTTCTCATCTTTGTTTTCCATCGCGCTAAAAAAAGTTACTTGTTCGATAATTTATTAAAAACAAATTTGTAACTCCATAAATAAACGAAGATGTTAGTTTGATATCTGTATATTTTTCAATCTTTCCTATTTCATTGATTGGCTAAAAGGATTCTTTAATGTCGGAAAACTGCACATGTTATACCGCTTACAGTTACGCTTCGTGCGTTAATTTGCGACCGTTTAAATCTTTCTTCCCTCCCAGCGTCGAGCAAAGCAGCGCGCGTAATCAAAACAAACGGCACAAAACGTTTTATCATAATAAGCATTGGCATAGGCCGCCGCGGGGCAAAATCCGTAATTGAAAGAGACTTTCACTTTTACATTTGATGTGCAATGCTGTGCTTTAATTTAGCACCACATTCTCTGTATCCGGAACAAAGGATTGCGTCCTTTGGATCCGCCTTTTTCGTTCCTTATTACGGGCGGCACTGTAAGCGGCGACTTTTGTATTGTGCCGCCACGCCAATTAACTTTTGTCAGTGCTTTTTATGGCCCGGTCGAGATGCAGAGAGAAAGAAACCGTATATTCGTGCACAAAAGCCGCCACCGACGGGCATGAACAGTAGCAGCGGGAAACGTTGCGCAGATATTGTTCTTTCAGTATCGAGAGCGGCATAATGCGCCCCCAGGTATTGCGTTCCTTAATATTACAAAAATCTTAATTGCGATGGAATTATATCATTAATGACGATTTCCACGGCGATGTATTATCTGAAATGGAACACAAAAGGGAAATATCGAATTTTATTTCACAATGCAGGCACTGCAATTATATGACCGCCCATAGCTAAGGCCTTAGAACTCGCACAATGTTAAACAAGCATTCCAACCTATTCTGACCGCAATATTTTCAATTAAATAAATCTCTTGATATTAGTTTTTTAATCGACATTTTTAATAAAGCAATTAAAAAGTTTCGATTCTCTATTGCACACATCCGTACTTACAAAGTCGACAATTGACCCTAGTGATCAAACCTCGATCGTCAAAACAACTTCAAAGACTTCGAACGGTACGTAACCGCTATCCCTTTTGCCGCGTATCCATCCAGAAAACTTCCTTTTCAAAGCTTAGCGCGCATAAGTATCCCCCGACAGCCGCACGTATCTTAGCACGTGCCTTTCCGCTCCCGAGAAGAATTGCCGCTCGCGGAAAGTACAAAACCCGTTTCGCATGAACACCGGGGGCAGCTAGGCGGACGAGAGGCGTATGGTAGGGCATCGAGTCGAGAGAGCAGAGATCGACTGTGTGAGAGAGGAAGAAGAAAAGCATGGAAGTGAGAGAAAGAGAGGAGGAGAGCTTACCCTCTCGTCTCTGAGGGCTCAGAGGGCTCACCGGCCCATTCGGGAAGCAACGAACCGAGCCGAGCGGGGTAAAGACGGCGGCCGTCTACGCGCAACTGCGATCCCACCAATCATTTGCGCATTCGAGGAGCCGCCGCGAGGAAGAACAGTGCCTCGCCAAACGAGAAGCGATCTTTCGCACGACCAACCTAATTCGACTTCCCTCATGCTCGCACCCGCTCTTTCCAACCCGACCCCTGGCGTTAGCCCAGTTGCCTTACCACTCGACCCTCTTCCCGTCTTTCCTCGCGTCTCCCTCGTGCTTTCCTCACGCTTTCCTCACGCCTCCCTCACGCTTTCCTCGCGCCTCCCTCACGCTTTCCTCACGCTTCCGTGCCGATGCTGCGAAACGCTCGGGGCGAAACGCAGGCGATATTGTTATTTCGAAGTCGTCGTCGGCCGGAACGTCGGCTCGAAGCTCGGGAGGATGTAATCATAGGGTTGGATGCCTCCTCCGCGAGTCTAGGAGAGGGCTGGACGTCATGGCCGCCGCTGCCCATCCTGTAGGTACAACCACGAAATTTCAGCGCCACGAGAGTTGCGGTTTCGTCCCTGCTCGACCCTTTTGTTTGCACTGCCGCCGTGTGCCGTCTCTTTGAAGCGGGACCGCCGCAACGTTACGATTTGTCGTACGACAACTGGCCCGCAAAACCGCGTCGGTTTGACCAAATCGTAACTCCTCTTGCAGAGGAAACCGACTCGAACGGCGGCCCTCTCTTTCTGGCCCGACCTCTTCACTGCCGTTTGCGTCTACCCTCTCTTTCTCTCTCTTTCTCTCTCTCTCTCTCTCTCGTTCACTGTTGCACTCTCGCTCTTTGCCACCGTACAGCCTTCTGTTGGCTGACAATTCGACAAGCAGCTCTGTCGGGCAACTTCAGTCGGCGCACTCGCGAGTGGCTGTATATCGATTGCGAGCGGGTCGAAAGTGCGGTCCATAATTAATGCCGGGCCGATAGTGACTTCGGGCAAGATAACGGACGCGCCGAACAGTCTCGTGAAGCAGAATGGGTTCGTGGAAGGCTGTTGCATCCAGGAAGGTTCGTTCGAGAGGAGCCTGAAACGAAGGACGGCAGCGCGTGGCAGCGGGTTGCGTCCGTCAAAGCTTACGTTAAGCGCGTGGTGTAATTAATACTGATAACAACGTGCCACTTTGGGATAACCCGCTCAGCTTCCGGAGAAGATACATCTCTCTCCACCTGCTCGGTTGACATATCAAAGATGGGGCTGAGTTGTGGATGAGCTGGGACTGACACGAGCCCGAAACTTCGGGCCGAGAGACAGAGTCGGGCCGGGGCTGAAATGAGAATAACGTCAAGCCTGAGATGATGATGTTCGGGTAGAAGCAACGTCTCGGCGTGACTTGCGTCTGAGATGACATACGACATGCACCTCTCCCTGTTTAACTTGCAGATTATCTTTGTACGCTGGACAATCGATTCTCGACCGAAATTAGTGTAAATAGTGTTCAGACGCATGTCTACCTTCGTGCGCTTTCATTTTCTCGCCAACGAGGGATCAGCGTTCGTTAAAAATATATATATATCGTGGCAACAGAGTCCATAAAACAGTAAAAATTACATGACAGCCGATATAAAAATGTTAGAGACCAGGCCATTCGACCGCGTAGTACGCTGGGCTACGATCCCGGCAGCAAAATTGTTCTCGTATTTGAGGTGCATTTCTCGTCTTCGGGTGGGCCGCATAAAAGCGGAAATAAACAAGGATATTTCACGTATACCAACGCCACGGGCGAGCCAAAAAGTGTGGGGAGTAACTACAATTCTTCGCGGTACATTTATCACATCCTTTTTGACTCCCTTCTCGGATGTACGTAGAGAAAAATATATGATTGAGTAATAGTTCGACTAATGGGACAAGCTAGATCACCCTCACAATCGAGCCGTCTGCCTGCAAGCGTGCAAAATAAATCCACACAAGTACGCCGGGCTCTGTGCATAACGAGGAACCGCGAACGCTGGGGAAAATGTAGGACAAGATGACGAATGAGGCAAGATGACGAATTACAATCTTTTCACGTGTACTAATGGATAGCGGGTTACGAATCGTCAGAACAATACTTATAAGCCAGGCATTGTGATCCCTTCGAGCTGATGCCAATGTGCGTTTGCCCGTTCCCTTACGTAAGACGATGGAAAAATTGCTGACGCCGTTACCGCAGACAATGTCGTCCACTTTAGATCCCGGCGGTCGCGACACTTGACAGATTATTACGCAGTAATCAAAATTTGTTCATTCATCGTCCAGGTCCGCGTCACGCCGTTAACGAATGCTATGACGATGGCTCGTTATATTTATTGCTGCGCTTCCAATTTGTTTCATCGCAGAATTTGCATTTTTCCCGGTACAATGACTTAAGGCTTCGTTATGTAGGAATACTCATTTAGAGGAGGTGAAAAGTCCCGCGAGCCCGGAATTATCGTTAAGAACGATCTCAAAAAAATCTCGAAGGAAATTCCGCTTCTTATCCTCTTCTTTTCCTTCTCTGCAATTGTCACTGATCCTCGCCCCTTTTCTCTCTTCGTCCTCGTCATCAAAAGACGACCGCTGATCTGCATCGAAGTATTTTCAATCTCGACCCTTCGAAGTTTCCGCCCTTCGCCATCCATGAGCAATAATAAGTGGATACAGAATACTGAAACTTTTTAGTGGATTCCAAGTTTTCAATCGACCGTCCCTCTTCCCGTTCGTCCATCTTCGTCCGACCCGACCGCATCAACGACCCACGGCCGACGCATCAATTGGGGTGTGAATTAAATCGACGTGAATTTCCGACTTCATTCTTACAACGATTCCGTCGTCTCGGCGAACTGGTGCGAGGAACTTTATTTTAATAATTGAGCGAACTGTCTATCGGCTGACTCTCAGTCTTTCCCTCTCCCTCTCTTCCTCTCTCTCTCTCTCTCTCTCTCTCTCTCTCCCTCTCTCTGTCTCACACACTCTCTCTCTATCCGTCGCTGCCTCTTTCTCATTCTCCCGTAACACTCCTCGCTTTCTCCGCTTAAAGTGTCGTCTCCCTTCAATCCGAGAGGCCGGCTCGAGCTTTACGATCTCTTCATCGTGAATTGCGAGAAGACTGAGAGTCGTACGGGACCGTATCTCGTCCGGATCGATCGATCCGGTGATCGATTCACGACGTTCGCCGCTCAATCGGCCGCCGACGTAACGCTGACAAATGTTGTCGGGCGAAAGTATTATAGGTGAATAGTGATAAATTTTCAGGGGCGTCGTCGCTGCAGTAAGAGTCGCCGCAAGAGTCACGGAAAGCTCCAAAGGCCGGGCGGTTCATTACGAAAGTTGAAACGTTAGAAGTTTGCTCGAGTGAGCAGCACGGGAGAGAGAGAGGGGAAGAGAGAGAGAGAGAGAGCGCACGCTCACTCTCCACTGTACGCGATGATTTTGGTGTCACTCGACCTGCCGCGCCATTCTTCTCGGATTTATTTGACAAATTTGTTACGCCGTCGCTCACGCCCAACGACCGCTGTCACCGCAAAAAAGAGAGCTTGGTCGCCGAGGGCGTGCACGATTCACCGTTCCTCCTCGCCACGCACACCCACGCGCATCCAACTCCCTCGCATGTATCTTTCAAACTTTATCCTTTTTATTCCCAGTCCTTTTTTACCCGCGAGTGCGTCCCGCGGACAATTCGACTCTGCTCAATGATACATGACGTCTGAAGCGGACGCAGCGGCATCGTGCATTTATGAAAGAGAAAGCACGTTATCACAGCGAGCACGGAGTTGCCCGAATAAGAGAAGGGCGAGGAAAAGCGGGGGGAGAAAAACTATCCATCCAGGGGCAAATTGCTCTTGCCGGGCGCCGTCGGTGGAAGGGAGTATCGTCCACATGGCAACCGCTGCCGCGTCCATCATCATCCGGTGCCACGGACGCCCGCCGTTCGGCACACGCGCGTCACGAGTTACAATCAGTGGCCACCGCTAAGTCCCATAGCGAAGCCGAAAACGGACGCGCAAACTTTCGGCATAACGAGCGGCTACTTTTAATCGGGCGCGTGCACGCTTCCTGTCCTGCGGCCTCGCGGAAGAGGGTGGCAGGCATGGGCCGCTGGCCGGATAATAGCGGGATCGGCTACAAGGTGGACGAGGGGGTGAAGGTGGAAGAGGAGGAGGAGGGAGTGGAGGGGGGAGAGGGGCAGAAAGCGGCAATGCGAACCGCAGCGCGGACTCTGGCATATCGTCGAAATTACGATAAAACTCGATCCTGGCCACGGGGAAGAGAGGGCCGGGCGTTATTCCGCCGTTTTCGTTGTATCACCCTCATTTGAATCGTACGGGGGGATTCGCGCGGTTCGACGTAGAGTGGGCCGACACGCACACGGGCGCCATCTACGCTTGAGCGCGCGCGTGTGTCCTTCGATCGCGTGCGTGGAGGCAGCCCTGCCGTCGCGTCGGACGCGCGCGCGTGCTTGTGTGACTGTGCAAATGTGCCGGGGCTAGCGACGCACATCCACGGGACTCGTGCGTACGAATACGTAAACAGCGAACAGTGTACAGGGGAGACGTACGCACGGGAGATATGTACGAGAGTGACGGTAAATACCGGCTTCCGAATCAGCCCCCTGAATTTCCGGGGACTCTTAAAACCCTTTCGGCGTACCGGTCAGCCGCAGTGTTTACAGCGCGGCATTGGTACACCGAATAAGCCAAATACGCTGTGCGCCCTACAGGCAACAATGTTTGGTCGCGTAAACGGAGGACGCGGCGAGAGGGAAAAAAGAGCGGGACCGCAGAGTGGGACGGAAAACTGAAAAATTGTTTTCCGAAGAATATCGAGCTGAACAGTTCGGGCGCGGCAGTGTAAATGTTTTTTTCCGTCCTGTTGGCGTGGACGATCGGTAACTGGCAAGCCTGTCGGCAGGTCGAGATGACGTTAATGGGCGGAGGGGTCAGGGGACAAGGTCGTTTTAAACACTCGACCGCCCTAATGCGTACTGGTCGCTTGATGTCGTCCGTAGCTGTGCGTCCTATCGCACCTACGTCGCACCTAATCTAGGTTAGAACCCGGCTTGCCGAACCTCGTTTCCCTCTACTAATTTTATCGGGCTTACGCTTTTGGGGAATTGAATTCGACGGCTTCTACCGAGCGCGAGGATCAAGTGTTTGCTTTTCGACCGTTTTTATCCGCGAATAATGGCGATCTGTTTGAACGGCAATTCAATTAATATTTCCAGCCAAATGGGAAGTATGGAGCTCGCACGCGTCATGAGATTTCCTTTCTGCGCGAACGGCAAATTGCTTCGCGTCATAAAGGTGGTTCCATTTTAATTATCGTTTACTTTTTCACAGATGAAAGTAATATCGTTAATGTACGCAACCTAACGGTTCCGCGTTTCGGGTCATATACTTCGTCGGCGCATCGGGCTTGTTTCTCTATTTGCGATAAACCTGCCCATCACGTTAACACGTCACATATTCCCCGTCTCGGAACGTTGTCATGCAGTTCGACGATTCACCAGTTTTACTCGTCATTCCCGTCCGAACGTGTTGGATGCCTGCAATTTTCTTAACTCCCTGGTTAATTCGTGCGATATCGACAGGACGAAACAGACCGTGTCATCCGCGCTCGACGAAGCATTCTCCCGTAATGCTAATCCACGATACTCTATCGTTCCGGTCGAGGGAATTGGACACCTGAGGGAAAGCAAAAACCTCTCTTCGAAAACGCTCCGGCAAATTGAATTATATACGCTCGGGGTTGGCACAGTGTCGTAGAGCAATGTCGACGAGTGGGTAAAAGAGAGAGATAAAGAGAGTAATCAGACAGAGAGAGAAAGAGAGGGGGGAGAGGGGCGGGGAGGGGAGGGGGAAGAGTTCGCAGACGTGCGGGGGCATCGGTTATTGGGCACAAAACCCGCGCAATCTCGGGGTCAGACTGTAAATCTGTCGCAAAGTTTCGAAATTGAAAGCTTATCGATTTTGCGCTCGGTGTTTCCACCAATTATACCGATGAAATCCCATAGCTCTGCCTCTAATGCGCAAGGGAAATTCGCGCACCCCCTCGCCTCGCGCCCTCATCGGCCCTCCGCCCTTCTTTGCCTGGCACTTCGACCCTGCCATCTCGAGTCTACCGCCTCGACTCTGGCTGCTCGTCGACTCCGGCTCGTCGACCCTACCTCGTCCCGCCGGCGTTGTTATCGCGCTACATAAAACGGCTGCGCGACTACTCGTCGCTCGAATCGCCAGCTGACAAATGGGCCACGAGTCGTGCCGAATGACAAATCGAAGCTCCAGATTCCAACACGTGAGGCGAAATTACGGGTACGATCCGTGCCGACGCCGACGTCGGCGTCGCCTGTAACTGCTCCCCTCTGCTCCCTATCCCTTCCGGCTTCACATCCACCCTCCCTTTCCCGACCCCCTCCTATTCTGTACCTTCTCTCCTCATCTTGCCTCGTCGTGCGTCTCTCTCGCTGTCTCAGTTTCTCTAACCTTCGCTCCATTTCTTCCCATCGCCTCCCTGCGCCCCCCCCCCCCCCCCCCCCCCGCGCTCAAATCCTCGATGTAATTCTTCCCTGTCCAACGAAGTGAGCTGTTCGTGGCGCGCGCGACGTGTGAAACCTGTTGGCGCGCGGGGACTGCCCTTTATTTTTGCTACCTACACGTTCCTCGGAGATCTGCCGCGCAGCCGCCGGGCGGAACCTCGGAAATCCCGTTAATTCGAAAGATCCTTTATATCGGTTATCGGATTCGAGCGTCGCCGCGCACCTTGAGATGTAGGTTAAGCCACAGTTCAACCCATTAACGCCTGACGGAAGTGTACCTTCTTTTCTGCGCACTGCCGAGAATAACGTCGCCGTGCACGATACTCGTCGCTATTTGCGGCGTCCATTTCGAGAGAAGACTCTGTCGAGCGTCGACACGACGAACGAACGAATCGCACGATAAGACAGCACGACGCATAAAGCCAACGGCGAGGCTCTTAGACTTCTGCGGCAGGGCTTATTTTTCCGCGCGAATATCGAGCCGACTGATAGGCCGGGAGCTAAAGTGTCAGAACGAGGTGTCGAGTATCTCGATGGTCGTCATTGTGGGAAACCGCGTCTATCCACTGACGGAGAATAGAGACGGGGAAGAGGGGGGGTTGACGAGGGGATAGAGAGAGAGAGACGTACGGCTGGATGGCGGAGACAGAGGAAACGCGCAGTGGAGAGAGCGCGAGAGAGAAACAGTCTCGAAATGTGTCCCCTCGGCTTCCGCTTGGATAGAGTCTCGGAACTCGGCAAGTAAGGTAGGTGGCCGGAGTAACTTATCGCCTAATAAATTCCAGCCATTAGACTGCGGGAAGTAATGGATGTACCATTTGCACCCTCCAGTACGCTTCGAGGAAGGTAACTCCGCGGAAGAGGGAGGGGTGGGGACCAGGCGAGAGGGGGTTGGAAGTGGAAAACGGTTTTGGTGCGCATGGTGTGGCGGGTTACACCTCCGCCCGCACTTCCCTCAGATGAATCCCAAATATCGATTTAAAGTTCGCCGTTACCCCGGCCGCGCCAAGTATTTAAGCAAATCTCCGATTAGAAAGTGGCACACGGGCGGAACGGCTGCCGAAAGTAATGTCGATAATAAAGAAGAAACGCGTTAACTTGGGGTATACGTAAACTATTTCCGATAATAGCCACCATCTGGCCCCCGCCCGGGATACCGTCAATGCTCCCGTTTGTAATCTTACTTTCATTACCGCTACGTACCATTCGGAAACAGCGACCGCCGATCGACTCTATCGCTAGACCGACCTGCGTAGAAACTGGGAGCATTCCGTAGACTGCCAGTCGGCGGGGTTATGCCCTGTAAAATTTTTCATTGTAAGAGGCTGGGGGACGGCACCGTAAATTCCCGGAGGCCAATAACTGTATCGCACGTGAGGTAGGACGTAGCTACAACAAGCGCGGCAGGGATAAGCGAAGTCTTCGGTTGCTTATTTGAGCTACTCGTCGTAGCGGGTAAACGTCTCTCGATCTTGGCCGACTCAACTTTCGAGTGGACACCCGATGACGTCGATCGTCCTGGCACCGATCACCCGCCGCAACTAGGGAGAATTCTTCAAAAAGTTACTCTACCCGGGGGCTCCTCAAAGGATGATAGAGAGGAAAACTTCTCGGGTAATGACCCCTTGATGAGGAACGAGAACGCTAGAAGCGAAGTGAGTGGAGAAATTAAAGGTACCGAATAACTCGATACCTCATATTCTGAGAAAACGTCGGGTAATTCACTCGAAAGCTTGCGGTTATATTGTCGGCGAGAAAAATTATGAAAGCAACAGTCAGCGTACGCTGTCTGTTGTGTAACCAGGTAATTCGTAATTGATTCGCGGAATCCAATCATCTAGCCTATACAACGATGAAAATGTTATTTTTTCGCCATCAATTATATTGACATATGGATATTTATGCAATTAATGCCATCGCTAATATTAGCAGCGGCGTTATCGCGCGGCACGATTGGGAATTTAAAAAACGAGAGTCGAACGTGACGTTCAACAATTGAAAAAGGTCTCCGATTTCGTGGAAATTTTTCAACTTTTGCCAACGTCGCAGCAACAGCACGGATTACGACGGTAACTGTTTCACTTCGGCGAACGTAATGATATTCGCATACGTAAGTGGGGCTCGCCTGAATTTGTCATGTATGGCAGATGTCTTATAAAAATGAGAACACCTTGTCAGTGCGGAAAGTTCTCCTCTCTCGGAAAATATGTCGCCGTAAAAGTTCCGATGACACCGGGACGCGACTCGGGCAACGGTTTACACCCTGCGGCTAATAAAAATTTAAAGTTCAGCGGGGAAAGAGGTACTGTCCGCTGACAGGATCAGCGAAACACACCGCGTCGGTCGCACGATCGGGCAGTACTCCCTTTTTTTCTTAAATCCGGATTATCCGGAACGGGAGGCGGAATTAAATGGTCAGGCAATGAGCCTTTTGTTTCGAGATCGCAGGGAGGTGCGACGTGGTTCAGGAAATTGCAGGCGATAAGCATTCTACGCGCAGCATCAGCCACTTCGCTTTCCTATCCCATTTAACCTACAGTCGCCCTTCCGGAATTATTGTCCCGACCAGAAATACCGTGACACGTAACTATTTCACGAAACAATTTACGTATCGTTTAATACGCAGGTTACACGACCTTGATGCTAATCACGATGCTTCGTCACAGCTTCATTCTACTTATCGCTCCATTTAAAAACAAACCCCATGTTTCTTCGCGTACAGCAACGGTTTCTCCCAATTATTTACATTTAAATAGAAACATCTATGTTAAACCTTTTTATAAAACTCAGAACCAGGCTTCCCTGCTCGTATCAACTACGTTTTTATCAGCCTTTTAGCTTCGAGCGGAAGGTGCCGCTTCAGAAGTTAAATGTCACTAATGACGTTCGCCGTCAAAAGTGCGGGACATGTAATTCGCAGAGCGTTCCGATCCTAAATTCAATAACCCCCGGCCATCTGACGACTTCTACGGACATTTGATATTACTCCTCACCTGATCGCGGCTTCATCAAGAATTGCCACATCGCGTCGATGCTTTAAAAGCTATCTCGTACACGTGTAGAAAGCCACGTTAAACTTTTTCCACGCTACCCCGCTGTATCTTCTCATCGTCGACGTCAATACCGATATGCCGGCGCTCACCCACGACCACATACACGTCGGCGCGTACGTGCACGTAGCCGCGTACGCTTCTACGTTCGCCTACGTCGAGGAAATGCCGCGGAGGTGGATTTTACGGTCCGGATTTTATGGTTATATTTATTGCGCTGAGCTTCCACCGGAGCCGGCGGAACGCTTTCTCTGGGAGCGATTGCGACGTAAGTAGTCGATAAACCAATTCTCAATGAGCGCAGGAAACCCCGGTGTACACCCTGAGAGCTCGTGTCCGACGGTTACCGGGAATAGAATCGGAGACGGGCACGCGGAGCGGAGAATAGGCACGGCAGCCGAGATCCTGAAGAGCGACTGGTAATAATTCCATTACGCCTATCACGGCGCGGCAAGCTCTTAATCTCACTTTGTCGTTTCACCGTGTGTCAACGTCCCGCGCTAGCTCAACATTTATGCGATCCGAAATAATATTCGCTAACAATAGTCATCCGCGAGCTATCCGCAGCGCGGTCCGATTCTGTCCGCCGGTAACAACGCTGCCTGATATTCCACAGGTACCGCGATGCGAAGCGGCCTGCTCGTATACGGGGCGGACCGCCAGCGAAACGATCCGTTAAGTAAAGTCGGTGGCGACATTTTTCACCCCCTAATGCGCGTTACCTGGCCGACGCAGTAGGTGCGGCCGCCGAATCGGGGACAGGTAATAATTCCATTATCGTCGTCGGCGCTGATGGTAGCCGGTGACGTTGCGAGGGCCTCTTACTCTCAATTTGTCGTCGGACGGCGGCAAACCAGGACGGACACGGCGGAATCGGTGGAATCGTGTCTACGTCGATCGATTCCAGTCCCTACGTATCCGTCCGGTCATTTGTGCTTTCGCGTACGTCGTACCCGAGTTTACACGGCCCGGGGGAGTCTTTCGGGGCCGGCGCACACACGAGCCAACCTATGAGCCAACCTACGAGCCAACCTACGAGCCACGAACCTGCTCGTACTCCAGACCAGCACAGCGCACACCCTGCGCTCGTTCGTATGCATATGTCACGATCGCTTCGTTACGCGACACGTTAGCGTCGACGTGACGTATTTTCTTCAACAACATGCCTCCCATAAGGCCCCATGGATAGCGGGGATAACAGAGGGAGGGGGTGGAATTTCTAATAAAATATCGTCGGGAGTAAAGTTCAGCGGCCAACAGCGACGGCAAGCTTTTACAAGCGGCTTCTCTTTAACATCGTTATTATTACGGGCGGCAGCGACAGCGTGGGCGACGATGGCAGCCGACGCAGGTACGATCTCTGCGTATACAGTTTGCGTTTTCAGCCGATGATACCTTATTCGCATCTAATTAGAATTCCGGATCCGCAGGAAAATCTCGGCCAAACATTGGAGATACGCTGTGCGCTGGATTTGTTGCGCATGCTACGATGACGTGTATCGTAACATAGCTGCGCTCCGTTGAATATATAGATGCGCGTCGAAAGTTTATCGTCGCGGAAAAGCGCGTGGAAACGTTGCGTCACTCGTTTGTTGGAAGAGCATCGCTGCGGTTGCATTTCGGTGGGGAATAATAGTTTTGCGATCGACGTTGATCTCGAGACCTGCGCCACCGGCGTCGCGTGTGCGTCTCGAACTTTAATGCGGAGAGACCGATGAAAGGAATGACCTATGCACTCGGCTTTCTATTCTCTCGGGCCAGTAAACCTCTTCGTCTTCCTTTATGCTCCCCCTTCTGCTTTCTCCCTTCTTTTCGCCGCTTCTCCTACCCGCCCTCCGCCTTTCTCCCTCTTGTACTCACCGCCTTCTTCGGAGCGCTCCTCTTCTGGAACTGTGCCGTTGTAGAGTTTCCTGAAAGCGAAGAGTCGGCGCCTTGTCTCCTCCTGACCCCTTCGCTGAACTAGATAAGTAGGTATTAGGAGAGTCAAGGGGCGGACAATAACGCGGATCGATTAACTTAATAATGGACATTAGACGCTATACCCGAAGACCACGAGAACGGAAGAGGCGAAGAGAGTGAGAGAGGGAGAGAGGGTGAGCGGGTGAGAGGGATAGAAGTAGATAGAGGTTGAAGAGGGCGGAGGCTGCGAAACTTACCTCTCTCGTGATGCCGGTGATTTGCTTCGAAGATTTTCCCAAAAGCACCTTCCGGAAGCCGAGTTCCATGTCCCACTCCTCTCATCCGGGGACCTCGACAACGTGATCCCGCGATCCCCGGGAGTGTCATGAAACGCTTTTCTCGCGATCCAGCTTCAAATTCAGTGACTGGCAAATGAGAAAATTAATTCGCTATGATTTAGGAGTGGCCCGACTGTAACAACGGGATTATTCGCCTTCGTAGCTGGGCCGAGTGCAGATATCGTTTTCAACTACGCTCGGAGGCCGATCGATGGATCGAATTTCTGGCGTGCTTATCTCCTCGATCGGTCGAGCGGTGCCCTAATAATGGATAAAATTACATTTACGCCGGGTTCGCGCGCTCGCCCCGAGAAGCCCCTCAGCGGTCAACAGATTCACTAATCACCGAGCGAAATGACGGAAATCAGTGAGCCCGCACTGGGCACGATATTACAGCGATAACGGGCCGTAATTAAGCTCGGCCGAAAGTGAAAAGGCGTGCAGATAGGAGCCGACGAGCAAATGACCGGGACGTCGGGCGTGACGAGCGTGGAAGGGCGGAAGGGCGGAAGGGTGGAAGGCGCGCTAGGGCTCGATGTAAACGCAATCAGCTTAATTCGAAGTTTAATTAATATAATGCGTATTGGACGGGCGCGTCGTCGGGCGCCCATAATGAGGTAAGTACACGTTAAAGTCACGCGACACGTGACTCCCCGTGCGCCCGTTGTAGATCTCGTCGCGTGACGGGCAGACAGCGACTGATAAACCGGAAGCCGGGCTTGCAGACGACGACAGAGCAGCCAGCCAGCCAGCTAGCCAGCCAGTCAGCCGGCCAGCCAGTCAGCCGGCCAGCCAGCCAGCCAGCGACGGTGCTTTGCATACGCTCACGATAACGCCTTTTCGTCCATTAACGTGATTAAACGTCGGGCAAGATTACCGCGCGGCCTTTTTCAAACATACCTCGGCCGCGGTTAACGAAGTCTCGGTGTCGCCCCTTCGCAAAGGGCGTCGCTGACAGGGATGATAAAGAAATATGTACCTATTCTTGCATAGCCCCCCGGATCCCTGCCCGATGTCCCTTCCTTTCACCGAGTACGTCGGCCACTACTGTCCCCCGCAAGTACGTACATAGGAGTCGAGCTTCGGAGGCGGAGCTCTGCCTTCGCGAAATTCGTTATTCAGAAATCCTTGCAGCGGGTAGCACTGCGGATAATTGCTGCGCTGCAAAAATTTCGGACCGCCGGAGTCTCGCCCGTGACGCTTCGAAGCACCGGAGAGCGCGCGGTTAAGAAGAGGATTCGCTGTTACTGCCCGCTTCGAGCATTGTGGCGCGCTGAGAATTAATGATCGGTCTTGGCGTATACGCCTCGTGGTCGGGCATAACGACAAATTAAAGTTTAATCTCTCCATCTGGTATTGTAAGGCTCGTCTCGTGAGTTTGCGGACCCAGACCCCGTCGGCGAACGCCGCAAGTAATTAACGTTCCACTCTACGCGAAGTTAGCTCGGTCAGTTCGTACCTACAACAATGGGAATGGGTAAAAATGAAAGAGAGGGCAGGACACGGGCAGGCGAGTGCTTTATTAACTTCCATACTCAAATTGTACTCGAATGTAATAAGCAAGCCGCGTTATCCCGGCTCAACATTCCTATTTGACACGATTTACTGGTCGAGAATGCGCGACCTTTATTATTTTTATAAATGAAAATGAGAGCTTCGCTTAATTTCAGAGTAACTCCGTTCTCTGGCGCGAGCGGTCGGTAAAAAATGTTTCTTGAAATTGTACGCTGAAGGGAATTCAAATACTACGCGGCCAGTGCGATATAGAGTTTCGCCTATTGGTTAAGCGAGAACCAGACTTCCGTCAATTAGAAACACTGGCATTTGTTCGAGTATATTGTTCCAGTTCATACGCGCACATTCCGCGTCAGGAGTCACGTCCGGATCAGTTGGGCTACAAATTCGTTCAGTGAAAATGCACGGAAAGTATAGCTTGCTCAGCTCACAAAAGTCCGACGAGATAACAAAATCGCTTCATTCCTCATCCTCGATCCATACTACGATCCGGGTAATCGAAACGTACGATCTTTTTCATTAGGATTCTGTTGGCATACACGCACGAAATGCCCGACTGCGTAGAAACAGGGTGGTTCGTTCGGAGTGGTAGGGAGAGGAGGGGAAAGGGCAGATAAATGGAATGGATAATTTTGCGTGATAAGCACCGGAGCGTGCTCCATCTAACTGGACTTGATCGAAAGAACACTGTTCAGAAAGGAGCGCTTACAAAATCGACAAAAACTATTGAAAACCAATTTCGTATAAATTCGATCTGCTTTGAACGTGTACGACGGCTATCGAGTTCTTCCATTTTCCAAAAGGCAAACGAGGGACTCCGTTGGGAGTCAAAGGTGGTGAATGTACCTTATCCAACGCAACATTTAATGGTTATATACACTTCGAAAGTTAAAACCGGCAACGTCCGATAGAATTCGAATTGTTTTTTCCAAATCTACCTCCGAACCTATTGGGATTACAAAGACCTCTGATTTTCCATCTCTCGTCATACCCCAACGATTTACATATCACCGCACACGCAGTCACAAAGGATTCATTTCGGAGCTCGACGAAATTCATACATAGCCAGGATCTAAATGAGCGATGAGGAAAAGCATCGGGCGCAGTCTAATATAGCCTTTATCGTAGGTCCAATCCCGTTGAAACGAAATCAGCGTAAGTCGTCCGAGGTGGTTCTATCGTTCCAGAGCCCGAATCCACGCCGACCACTGTGAGCGGTCCCAGGAGTATGCTTTCTATCCTTTCAGCCCTAGTACTCTTCCCCTTTCGAGCGGCGGGGGTGGACGGGCGGGTGTTTGTGGTTTGTTAGATGGACGTAACAAATAAGGTAATCTTCCACACATATAGTCGGGCTGTTGAGGCCGGGTGCCGTGCTGACTCTAAAACAGTGCCATAGGAATCCCCTCTCCCACCCGCTCTCCTCTCATTGCGCGCACGACAGAGGGAAGGAGACAAATGCGGGCAGAGAAGTCCCGGTGAAAAGGGAAAAAGAGTGGAGAGAGAGAGAGGGGGAGAGAGAGAGAGAGAGAGAGAGTGAGGGAGCGAGAAGAAGAAAGAGAAAGAGGGAGAGAAAGAGGAACAGGAGGCGAAGGAAAAGACAAAGAAGAGCGGCGAAGAATGAAGGCAGAGGGAGAGTACGAGGAGACGCGGCCGAAGAAAGAAGATTCTCCGTGAAGAGAAGTCAGCCCTCGGGGCAATGTGTACAAGTGCACGGAAGCGTGTAGGTGTGTGCGGTTGCTCACGCGCACGAGCGACCGTCTATGCACGGCCCTCTGCACCTATGAGCGGATGTGGTGCTACCACAGAGAGGAAAGAGCGCCATGGGCGCGCAACACTCTCCAGGTAGAGCTTGGCGAGGGCGAGAGAAAAAGGTAGGTGGGTGAGGCCGGGAAAGAGAAGACGTAGGTGAGCCGCCGCTGAGAGCGTCGGGAAGAACAGAGAGAAATGTTGGGTTCACGCATGCAAGAGACCCGTCGGCTCTACGTGGCCGGAAAACTGGAAGCGCCGGCCCTATATTCTGGATTTCTTCATTACGAGATCATGCGTGTATGTGCACGGACGCGGCCGGATACGGGATACGGCTTGACGGTGTGCGCGACGGGGAGTTTTAAGGATTCTCGGCCGACGTAAGGCGAACCTCGCGGCTGACCGATCAAAGTTACCCGCCCTTTTCTTCGAGCCCGACCTGCATCCGACCTGCATCCGCCCGCTTCGCTTTCAGTCTGGCTACGTCCTGACTCCGGCGAACTTCGTCCTGGCAAATGCGCGCAATATTCATCTCGGGAGGCGCTCGACGTGTGCCGCGTCCATGTCAGCCCTCGCGGCTCGATTATACCGACCCGAGGCTGTGTACGGTCGATATTTCGCGGCAACAATATTTATCCCGGATGCTCCTTGCGCGGGAGGACAGTGTGCGCACTTTATCACTGAAAGCCGCCTGCCGTCCGATTTCCCGCAGCACGCGGCGCATGTCGAAAATTATGGTTTACATCATGCGGCGTGTAAGATCGTTTGCGCGAACATTGTCCCGAAGTAAATTCTGGTATAATGCGAAACGCATTCCCGATAGACCGATTCCGAACGAAATTAACCGAGCCGCGTTTTAGCGGTGCATTTACTGGCGCGTCACAAGATCGGTCGGTAAACGTTAACCGCATAATCGGCGAAAAATCGTTTCAGTTCTCATTGCGCATTGGCACGGTGTACCCGTTTTACACGGTGCCTGCGAATTATGGCCGCTGGCAAAGGATAACCGCAGGTTCAACGGTTCCGAATGTACCTGCTACCCCGTAACGACAATTATTGCGTCACGCTCCCGGAGCCCGCAAACGATCGCGGATCGTTAGAAATCCGCAGCGAGCCGTCCCGGGTGCGAATTCACTCGACAGAGTGAGAACGCGCTACGGAGGGGCAAGCGGCGGAAAGAGAGGTCGAAGAGAGAAGGCATACGCTGGGAAGGATTGGAGGAAGAGAGAATTTAGCAGCCGTTCAGCGAGGGAGGGAGGGAGAGGCGGAGAGAGAATACGTTCACCTGGCACCATGTAACATTCCCGAAACCCAGACACGGCGGTTGCCGCTAGATTGTCGCACAGATTATTTCGCGCGCAACTTCAATAGGGTTAATTTCGGCCGTTCTCAAAGTGCGCTAAATAATTTCGTCCCAACGGCACGTCGTTAACACGGCCGCGCGGTCTCGTCTCTAATATTGTTCGACGTAATTCGTAATAGGCCATTCGGAGGGATCAGAATTTCCCTTAACGCTCCCACGCAACCTCCCCCAGCCCTTCACCCCTGTCGCACCGCCCACTCCCGCGAGGCGGTATTTGCGTAACAGGGAAGCGTCCCGGCTAAGTCAGTTATCGCTCCTCAGCAAAGATGAACAGCCAAATGACTGTGCCGTTACGGATTTACGATGCGGTCCACGGGAAGCTTCGTCGGCCGTCGACGTCAAATATTTCCGACACCTCCCGCGGGAGGGGCCGAGGCGGGAGGGGCCGAGGCGGAAGAAGCAAACTCGTGTCGCCGCATCGCAAACTCGTCGAATTGCAGTTACTTCAAGACGGAATGTACACGTCCGAGTGTAGTTTACATCGGTGCGGGGGCCGGACGGTGGCGTACCTACCGGCAGTCACGAATCTTCCAGGAAACTTGCCACTACCCTCGCCGTCGCCGGCGAATTTCTACTCCTCGCGAGGAGTGTGCGACCGCGCGAGGAATTGTCCCAGGGGCGTCGGATGAAGTATTCGCTGAAAATGGAGTGGACGTTGAACGAGTCGCTCCCCTCGGCGCGAGCTCGGCTAAGGAAGAATCGCATAATCACCTAGGCGAAATTTCCATGTGACTCGTGACTTTCGAGAACCTCTCCCAGGAACCTTTTACATTCATATCGCAGCCCAGTCACGCGCGACATCATTCTACTCAATAGATTTTCCCCCAGTTCCCTGGAAATCCATGGAATTTAGCAACAAACTTCTTACCGAGGACGGTTCCTCCGATAAACTCCGTTTAATGGCCTTTTTGCTGTTTCCTCAAAATCGGCAAAGTTCAACTTGGAACTTCTTTTTCCGACTCCCTCACTTCTCCGAGTCATATAGATGTACTCGCTTTTTTTCCGGAGGATGTGGATGAAGCTGTAAACCCGAAACCGCGAAGAATACTGCTATGCCTATAGGCAGCCAGTCGTGTTATGTGCCTTTAGCAAAGAGAAACGCGCCCGAACGACCATACTATTACGGATTTACGCTGGACCTCGAGTTTCAGGAGCCATTTCGTCAAACGTAACAGCGTAGCTCATCGGAGGAATCGCGAGAGAAGGAGGATCAAACGACAGCGTCGTAGGGAGGACGGCCAGCGAAGGAGGAAGAGACGGATAAGAAGAAGAAGAAGAAGACGAAGAGTGCCAACTGTGCGAAGACTCCGGAACGAGGAACAGCGCTGCAAGAGTTGAGGCTAACTTCGGAGACAGGAGCAGGAATTCGAAATCTCCCTGGAGAATGGCAAGCGTTTCCAGTGTTCTTTGCGAGAGCAGTCGCGGTTAACAATGACGGAGGGGAGGGCGACGTTAATTTACTTAAAAATTAGCGTGGATACATTTGACTTCAAGACGCGTCAAACGAACGACGAGCGATCTCGTTTAGGATAATCTAGGACTCGCGTGTCGATAACCCGCGCGGCCGCGGTTCAATTTCATTTTCGAAGAACTCTTTCATTTGGCGGCCAGGGCAATACTCTTTTTGCCGGGATAATTACGTCGGACGAGCGTAGAGTGGCGTAATAGTGCCGCTCGTTCAGCCGGCAGAACGTTAAAGGGGACACTGGCCGGTTTGCGTGCCGTTCCTGGCTACTTGGCGTGCTCCAATTTAATTAAGAACAATCATACCGTCGAATGATAGTCCAGCCACTTTTTATCCGTTCGTAATTATAATTCTACCGTTCGCCGTTAGCGTTTCTCTCGCCGAAGAAGCGAGCTTGAAGGCACGGAGGCACAGAATGGCTTGGATGCGAGATAGTGAGTGAGAGACAAAGAGATAGCGTGAGGGAGAGAGAGGGAGAGAGAGAGAGAGAGAGAGAGGGCGAGAGAGAGATGACCCGTAATAGGTACAACTGTAGCCGGTCGTGTTAGGTCTGGCAAATAATAGCTCATCCATTCTCTACTGGGCGCTGTTGCCTCGCTGACGCGTTTATACCCCGAAGAAATACATGGCGAAGGATTACCGTGGAAAAAAGGTAGGTGCAATTCTCTCTGCGGGAACAAAGTTCGTATTTGCCGGACCGCCGGGGATCGATAAATGCGCTCGTACGGCGACAGTGAGAGATGCAATGGGTTAATGAAAAGTTTTATTGATATTTCCGTAAGGCAGGCCATTCGTCCTTCCGATCGGCAGCAACGTTCGCACCTTAATCCCGGTCGTACCCGGTGAAATTGTATTTCTCGCCTACCGTGCCAGCTCGACATTCAGCCGTGGGTCGAACTTTCAAATTCTCATTTCCATAGAAAGATACGAGCTTCGGCGCAGTACATATATTTCACGCAGGAAGTTCCGAGCACTGCGCGCGGTCGGTTGTAAAGAAAAGTTAGACGACGCACGAAACGTAATGAGACAATGCGCTTACTTAGAGTCCATTAGGAGGATTTCTCGGCTAAGACGCGAGCGTGTCATTGCGGAAGGATCGAGAGATCGAGCGCGAGATCGTGTAATAAGGAATTGCTAGATGCGCCGGGAAAGAGACGTAATAACAGCTCTTAAGAAGTCAAGTACCAACCATCTGCAGCTGGATCGTGATCATCCCAGAGATTGAAGTTCCAATTTGATCGGATTGCAACTCTCGCGAAGAACCATTCTAGACTGAGAACTTTCCAACCGCTATCCGGCAGGTCGCTTGAAGGATGGACGTCGTCAGGCATCGACTCTTTTAATCTTCGTTCGACCGTTGCCGCCGTATACCTTCAAAGTCCCCGACTGCCGAACTTTCGGCTATTTTTTAACGATTTCCCCCAATCCCCGAGATCTTCGTTCGGCTCATACATACTCAGCGTTCGCAGAACCTCCGTTAACGGCGCGCTTCTTATAGGACGTTTCCGAATCTGGGCCATCTATCCGACATTAGCGCGCGCATCTCCGAACTTTCGAGATCGGCGACAAATTAATTATATGCTAACGATCGCCTCACTTTACATCGTCCGAAAAATAAGGGAAAAGTGAGCAGCCGACGGTTCCCAGGTCCCCAAAGACGAAAAAGAGGAAACGCGTCCGCGGGTCCGATTATCCCTGGAAATAATTAGCGCGGTCGATCACCGTATCCACTTACCGGGTGAGAAACAAGTAAACCTATAAAAATACCATTATCCGGGTGGCGCAAGTGCAACGGTTCGCACACACCGAGACCGGGAACGGCTGGAGGTGGGTGTCAGCGGGAGAGGGAAGAGGAGAGAACAAGGGAGGGAGGAAGAAAAAGAGAGATAAAGTGATGGGACACGAAAACGCCAGGGGAACGAGAAGGACCGAAGCGGGCGGGAGAGAGAAAGAGTGGGAGACGGAGGGAGAGTTAAAGGGAACAGGGCTGAGAGGGACGGAGAGGGACGAAAAGAGAGTGCGGAGGAAAAGACCGAGCGGGGCAGGGTCCGTTAATGAATTTCGAAGCTGGAAGCGCTTCGTTCCCTATATCCCGGAGAGTCTCATTACGTGAGAAGCTTTAAGAATTTCTGGTGCTCGTAATTCACTGCGATTCTGGAAGACCGGAAGGTTGCTAGCTGGAGCCGGAAAGGCTACCGCCATTTGCTCTGCCATTCCCAAAGATGCCATTAGAACGTTCATTCTTACTCTAACACACCGTTGGATATGACAATCATCCGCTAATTACACGTAACGGGCCGACGTTGGCGGAGAGATCGTGTCTTTCGCGCGGCACCTACCCAATGAATGTTCCCGATAGACGTATTTCAGGTACACGACATTCCTCGACGGAGGAATCTCGGCGAAGAATATCGAGACTCCTCAGCTCCTCATGAATTGTTCGAGTTCAACGGCGCGCCTAGAAAGAAGGAAAGAAGTATAAACTGAGTTCCCTCGAACTTTCTTTATGTGTATATTATTATGGCTTCTGATACCGAGGAAGGTCAAATATACGCTAATAGACTCAGAAGTTAATGCTTATTATAATTCCCCACAATTCCCTAACAATAGTAACGATTAAGTTTCGTAATAAATTGATGCGTTAATTGGTCTAATTAATTGAATTGCCACTGCTTCCTTCTTCTCTTTGCATTCTATTATTGGTGCAATCACTGTTAGATAAGTATGTGCCAGTGCGGAAGTGTTCTTCGCAGGAAGCGACGCATGAATATTAATGTGATTGAACGATTTAACACAGTAACAATTATAATATGCACCTTTCGACGATATGGCTTTTGCTCGAGCGAGAAAGGATAAATTATCGTTTTGGAAACGAGGCGTGAAACAACGCCTCGCGTATTAGCTTGCATTTCCTAAATGCATTGAATGCGTCTGTTCTCTGTTGCTTATTAACTCGGTTTCGAAAACGTAACTCATGTCGGTTAAGATTTTATAGGTTCCCGAAATGTATTCGAGTTGATATCGAAATTGCACTTCAGTCACATGTTTGTTTATGAATAATGTTTCAAGTACAATAATGACCATTTCTAAAAATGATGAAAAATATAAGTACTCTTGCAAAAAATGTAGTGCTACCCCTATCTCTGGAAAGCAACATTTTGCATCCTTAAACTCCAACTACAATATTACTTTCAAATAGAAGGACTAATCCGAAATACTGTGAACAATGGAAATCATCAATTTCAAATGTGCCCACGCATTTGCAGCAATGCATCGATAAAAGTCCTCGCTTACCTCCGCAGTAAGTCTATTAATAATTCCATGACAATAACGCGCACTTAAGCACTTGCCTATTCGTTAAAGTGCGAACTAAGCCCCCAACAAAAACGGAATAGTATTCAAGGTCTACGTTTCCACATCGTTCTTTGAAATGATCGAGCCGCGTTCGAGTTTTGGACAAATCGCATTAATCGGCTGCATATGTACTTACCAGCGGAAAATAGGAAAATACAATTTTCATTTGACCCAGCTACATTTGAAAATTCAATCGGAGTTATGAAACTAATAGTTTATATGCGAGCAGTCGTGTACTCTGCCAGACTGCCTCGATGTCGAGTGGCCTAGTAATTAAACGTGCTCGAGTAGAAATCAATGGTACGTGTCAGACTTTTTCCGACGCGAAGTACGCGTATATGAGGAATACTCGCACACGAGCCCGAAGTGACTGCGTTCCGCAGCAGCCAGAAAGATGTCCGGCGAAGAAAATACATCGGCCAACCCGGGACTTGTCCCAATCTTTCATCGTGCCGGACAACGGCGTCGTAAATTCGACGATATTTAGCGGCACCATACGCGAGGTCCAATAAAGGAAAGTGTATGTAAGAATTCTCTCGCGCAATATCCGCCGACAAATTACGCCAGGTACAAACATTTTCACCCCGCGCTGGTCGGCGGAAGGTGGGGTGAGCGGGCCAGGGGGAAGAAAATAAAGCGGCTCGAGTATTTAGGGAGCAAACACATCTCCGAAAGAAGCAACCGCCCGCTCTCGGCCGGCAAGAAAATCGTATAGCATTCTTCGCCTTTTTCCTTTTCCTACCTTTCGGCACATTTCACCCTCCTATTCTTTCTCGCAAATATCGCCATCTGCACAACGGTGCACCGCACTTAATGCGCCTTTGATTACTGTCATTTTTCGCTATAATGTTGCGCATCTCCGTATTTAGATTTCCCTCACGTCTCGATTATCGTCACTGGCCCTGATTCTCCCAACCCGTTCAGAGAATCGAAGTACAATGTAACTTCCTCAAACAGAGCATTACGGGGAGGAGAAAGAGTAGGCTGCGGGTGATGTTAAATAACGATAAATATTTAGGGAACAAATACGTTAACGGTCTGACGGTCGCACTAAAACCTGAATTGCCACTATTCAGCTGCGTCGTTCTATCACCCCCTACGGCGAGGGATGGAGCAGCCTGAAGAAAAGCTATGGACGTGAAAGGCTCGATTCGTTACTAAGGCGCCGGTAATTGATGTCCCTTGGAGAAGGGCATTCCTGTCCGTCTAAGCCTGTCTTCGTTTTTTTTTCCCCCGACCTGTCCAGCAATTCACGTGTTTTGTGACGAAATAAACATCTAATCGCGTCGGAAAATATTCGATGAAGATGTAGGGAAGTCTTGATTTTAGTCGAAGTAATGTCACCTACTGGCATCAGTGATTCGAACGTACTTTAGAAAACGAATCATGCGTGAAAATTGTTGTACGGGATAATTCGTAGTAGTTCGACTATTTGGGAAGGATCCATTTATCGTAGTAAAAGTCGCAAAACATATTAGAGTCCCTTTAATTGTAAACATTTTTCAATTAAATATATATATTTATCAAATATATTATTTAACAAATATATATATTTATCAATATCAAATAAAGATAATAGATTGATATTATTTTTACAAAGAGTTTCCGCCGAAATCTAGTGGAGGTTATGTAAATATAAAGATGGTAAAGTATTTTTATCGTGCGTACATAAGCTGCATGAAACACCGCGTGAAAACCACATATATCCGAGGTTTTAAGCACATTTGCGGAAAGAATTACCACCTTCGCGATTGCACCGTAAATTGGGAAATATTGGGTATATTCCAATCACACGCGTCTGTAAAAGGATGCAGGATTCAAACCACAAAGAAGTACATACGACCGAATGCGAAGTAAGCGCGATCAAAGTACCATCGGTCAATAATCGCTGTGAAACAGCGGTAATAGACTGTTACAAAAATAAAATACGGTATCGCGCATACGCTAGGAAGCATTACCATGGTCCGATCGCGAAAATAAACAGTAACGTACCTTACATTAATCCGGCGGCAAAGCACGAGAATCCTCTCTCGTATTTTCGCTCTTCCCGCAACGGATTATATTAACTTTGCGGATACTCGTGTCGAGAAATCGGTGAAAAATTTCTTACGCATCTGCTACGAGCACTTTCGAAGTTCGTTAAATTGCAAAGTCTTCCAAACCCTTAATGGGAAAAGTAGGAAAATTAGTTGCGAAACCTTAAAAATTGCACCATCGAACGAAGTTTTATTATATGTCGATAGCATAAATTCTGACGGGAGCGACGTATCAAGTTTCGCCGAATCATACTGCTGGCGCGCCCATAAACAGTGGGCTGACTGTGTAACGCGCGCGTATCGACGGGACACTCTTATGAATTATCTGCACGCACGTTGCATTACTCGAGCTCGCACCGTTTTACATGCCACCCGCCCCCCGCCCTCTCCTCACCCCCAATCCTACTCGTGTCCGCTAACAGAGGTTTAATTAATTTTTCTATATCGTCAGTGCAATAACAATCGTTATTATACCGATGAACAGATAATGTAGGTATTATCTTTTACGTGTGCGGCGAACTGCCCTGCCCATTTAATCACTTTTAATGGAAAATTTCGATGGCGCGTCTGCGTTGCCAGCCGAATTGAACAGCCGGAATTAGATCGGTAACGGTAATGGGGCTTATGCGCGTAGTAAGTTTATACTCGCCCGCCCAATTCCAAACAATTCGATGGATTTAATTTCGCAATCAAAAAGAAATATGTTCCGGCCGCGCGTAAAAAGGACAACGCGCAATCTGTTCCCGGCTAAATTGCGCGCCGGTACACATCGACTCCTTAAATACGCTTGTAGCCGTGTGCCCCGACACGAAGTCGACGCTGAACCGAATACTGCAACACGAAAATGACACGCCCAATCGTTCTATACGATTAGTGCCCGGGGTATCATGAGATATTAATTAGATAGTTTGATAAGTACGATAAGCAATACATCGACGTATTAAAATTTAATTAGCGCACCGTTTATTCCGCAATCGGGCGGAAATTAACTTGAAGCGGTGTCCACATGAGCTTTGATAAGCGGCCGAGTGAAGAGCGCATATTAAAATTCTTAATTAAAGCCGTGGAAAAATTCGGTTCACGGCCGATTTCCCCGATACTCGAGTATGGATCGCGTAGGTGGCAAGGGACCCGAAGCTAATTCGAGTACGGGCTGCGAAACTCACGGTGGCAAAGTTGTCGGAAGACGTTCGGAACGTAATTTACATGGCGGCAATGCCAGGCGACGCGGTGGGACTCCGTCTTCGGTAATCAGTTGCGATTCTCTCCTCAAACTGGCGCGCGGCGCGCACCTCGTTGTATCCGCGATCATTTGAGAGTCGGGCGCGGCATGGCAAACTCACCGTTTACCAGGGTCCTCGACCACTGAATATATTCCGTCATATGACGTTGTAATGGAATATGCGCGAGGTACGTGCCCCATCCTCCCTTTATTATAGTTACCAGCCTGCTCCAACTCCGGGCTTCCTTCCTGAATCTCTGCTAATATCGAACCGGTGCGCCCGCGGTTGTTCTATAGAGTTTCAATCCATGTAATTACCGCAACGTTGCTTTTGCGAGCACAGGTAACGCGTACACGCCAGAAACCAATAAAGCCCGTATTTACCTTAGGCGCGATTCATTTCACGACCAAAGTACGCCTGCTTGCCCCGCGTATCTTTCCCCATCCGCCTCTCACTCCAGGCCATTCTCTGACTCGCTGGCTGACCGTACCAACCCCTACCCCACTTTTCACTCCCGAGCCACTCGAGCGCGGCATTCCCAAGTGATCCGTATCAATGATTTTATCGGCCGCTAACTATCCTGCCCGCTGCATACCTGCTAAGTAGCATGTTTCACGCACCCGCTGTCCATGCGCAAACACACTCACCGAATTGCGTTGCGCGGCCGAGCGTTTCTCGAGATATCGCGAGGCGACCGTAACCGGTGCGGAAGGAAGGAGCGTCCGAGGCAGCTAAGATTAAATTCTCCGAAGCGTGTAACCACGGACTCGTCGAAGAGCTCTGCCGGGAAAGAGTCGGCGCTGAATAACGAAATAGTCGCTCGACGGGAGCGATCCTTCGGCTCGAAACAATTTGGGCAAAAAAATGCCTGAGTCGCCCCTGACGCAGATAACGGGGCCGCATTCCGTCGAAGATACTTTACCTACCTCGCCGGGAATGATGGGAGACCGTTCGGAGATGGGGTCGGGAGAGATTACTTATTCCTGCGGGGATACCTTCGATTTGAAGTTAAGCTTAAGTAGGGACAGTCTCGCGTGGCCAGCGGGAAGCGTATCGTCTATCCGTAACGGAGTGGCTCGCTCGGCAGCGGGGGAGGGCGGAGTGACAGGGAGAGATGGAGTCCCGGGGAAGAGGGAGATAAGAGATGAAACGGCATTCAGCTCGGAAGCAACAAATTGCTCTCGTCTAACATAACAAACAGGCTGCGGAGGCAGCGTGTCGGCCGCGTAATGGTTCGCGACGCTACTCTCGCGGCGGGGCAAAAAATTATCACCTCAAGTGGCCATCCCTCCGCTGCATACTGCGACTCTTGGCGTAGCGGCGGGGTCGAGTACGTGCGAGTACGCGATCGCGCACGTCTGCTGCGCGCGTGTGCGCGTGCGTTAGCGTCTGACTGTGTGTGTCTATGTGTGCGCGCGGTACACCTCGCGATCTCTTCGGTGCCCGTTTCACGTCACCAACGCCCATTTGTCGTCGAGGGAGGGCTTTCGAACGGGCGATTCGCTTAACATTGAGTCAACAGCAGATAAAACCAGGATCGATCGTCCTCGTATAATGGCCGATCGGCGTCCAATCTCGCGTAACCTCACATTAGCTTTTTGTCTCTAACAAAGGGCGGCGTCTGACCCTCCTATCGCGCTCCCCAAGAGAATGAGACTCGTTCAATTTTTGTTTCGGCTTTTTCCGCCGGAACGCCTAAGTACGCGTCTAAGATACGAGCGTTGGGCGGCGGCGGCGGACCTCTTAGGAGGGGTTCGAGAGAAGTGAAGGAAAGAGAGAGAAAGGAGGGGGGCATGACGCCGGTTCGGAATTGAACATTGCCGGGCCGACTCCGTTGATAACGGAAAATGTTATTTCGCTCTTTTTTTTTCATGGAAACTCGTGCGGTCCGCGGTCGGGCTGACCGAGGAATTTGATTGCACGTACGGCAAAAACGTGTATCGATAGTGAGCAAGGACATGGGTCACGGGAACATTGGACGCTTGACAATGTGGGGACAATTTAGTTACGGGCTCAATACCCTGCTCGGGGGAATAAAAAAGTGGCCCGCCGCAAGGGGACAAGGACGTATGACTCGCGTTAGGCATGCTTAACGAGGCAGATTCTCTCAATGAACGCTCGAGATCAATTTCCCGTACTTAGATGCTGAAGACGAGCATTTAGACACGTCGGGGGCCCGCGCATCGATCCGTTCGCTCGCCTCTCTTTCCATCTCATCGTTTCCGCTCGCAGTCCGCTCGCCGTGCCAGTCGTTGCCCTAACGCGAACGAACGGAAGAGGTAAACAATTTACCTGCGCGCGCGACGCTGCGAACGATAGCGGAGGGAAGCGTCGCCGTCGCTTTCTTGCCCGCTACGTCAAGTTGTTTATGTTCTTCTCGCGGGTGGACGGCGGGGGCACAATGACTGGGAGAAACCCGAGCGGCGGAAGCAAAACGGCGTTCCGACATGATCGTTTACGCCGTGTACGAGCTGCACGATGCTCGACGAACCCGGACTCCCGTCGAGTGACAGGAAAGCGGGCAGAAACAGAGTCACGGCCGCAGAAAGAGTACATGGAGCGGGGACGAATATGGCGCGCGGGAGACACTCCCCTCTTTGTTTTATTCCGCATGCGGTTATACAGCCACTTCCTGCGAAGATAAACATAACTCCACCGCGGGGCAAGACCCGCGGCCCCTGGCTTTGTGTGCACTGCGTCTGTAAGGATGAGCGCGGCTGCGCGATGAGTGTGAGTATGGGGTATGGGTGCGCGCGGATGTGCGGACGTGTGTATGGCCGTGCGTATCCCTAGATCCGAATACTTTCCTGCGGGGCGTGCGTCCTCGTATTCGAGTCGAGAGTGCGATGCGCAACTTGTTCGTGCGCTCCGTTCGGAACGCTGCTGAAATAACATCCGCGTAGGAAAGGAAGGGGGCATTCGTGAGTAAGGGCGGGCCGAGAGAACTCAATCGTTGTCCGAAACGAGGAGAAGATCGTTTCGCATGGCTGACTGGCATGCTTGTATGCGAAACTGTACGGCGCGAGCTGCGTGCGCGCGCGCGTCTGTGCCAGTTGTACGTATGGATGTGTGTGTATGTATCAATTCGTAATGCGGACGGGTGGCGAGGGGCGAATCGAAAGGAAACGACCGGCAAGTTCCTAAGAAAAGTGGCTTTTTCTGCGATGTGGGTAATATTTTAACTTTCCTCTCCCTTTATGGTTGTCAGAGAAACTTTCCGTCATTCGTCTCACTTCCTTCCTCGCTCCCGCGTTCCTCTTCCGTCCGGGAGAATGTGAGGACTTGAACGTTGTCGGAGAATGGACAGCGCTGACATAAGGTCTGCGAGGACGGTTGAGCCGCTACACGGGCCCGGGGATGTGCTCGAGTTTGATTTAAGGCTGAATTTAAGGTCCCTACGGCGCATTTCCCACTTTTTCGCAAATTTTTAATGACGTTGATCCGCCTACAATTTCCGCTGCCGTCATCCATCGCGTCGGTATCGTTCCCGTATTAACATATTTTAATCTCTTTCATGCGATTACAAAATTTACTCGGGCGCTATTTTCGCATTACGCTCGTATATCTGTCACAGTATGTATTCTCCCTAATGGATTAAATCATTACTCACGCACCTAATATTGACCCAAGCCGTTGGTAGCTTATTTATCCCTAATTACATCAAGTACTTCCGGCGACTATTTAAACGGTACTTAGCGCGCGACATTCCTCGCTGCTACATTCGAAATTGGTGCCATAGACAAAAGTTCTACAGTTAGCTCGGGGGAATGTATCGAATCGCAGAGGACGAGTAATTGAGACGACCCCACGCCGTGAAATAGCTTTTATATTACCTCGGCGAGCTTCTATTCGCGAACTTACCCAGGCACACGAACGAGCTCTCGGGAAAAGAATTAAGAAGCATTCCATACCACCCTCATCACCCATCCCTACAGGGCAGGTACCTACCCAACTAGGCGAGCGCGAGAGAAACTGTCTAGTCCGTACCGCCGCAAGAAAGAGGAGAAGAAACATCTCCCAGTCGGGCTTACTTCGATGCTAATTAGTTCCTGGGCATTCGTACCAGATATCGTTTCCCGCCCAGAACACTTATCTCTCCCCGCAACCAGTCCCGCCGCACAGGAAACGATCACGACGGAAAAATTAGCGTCATATGTAATCCGACCCCTCCGCCCGTCACGGTGTCCGTCAAGGCGGACTTAATAAAATTGTCGGTTCCATTCGCGGAAAGCGGAGACCCGCGGTGATTCGAGCAGCACGTGCACGCGAAACTCCGGTTAATAACCGAGCCTGAGCACGGCCCTGTAACGCGCGTCAAAACGTTGTTCCCGCCTGTTCGTCGACAGTCGACTCCTTCCCCTTTCTTTAGAGCGAGCCGACAATGGCGGAATTTATTCTGCGACTGTTTCTCCACGGGCGCAACTTCAACTTTCCCAGTTTCTAACGAATCGCCAACCGTCATTCCTACATTTCCTTTTGCCGCGGGAGAGTGCGCGCGCGCGCGCACGCGCCAACGAACGGCGTGCCACTCGAAAGTTCACCCTCGGTTAAATATTTCGGCGAGCGTGCCGAAAAAAAGGCCACTCTGAGAAAGTTGAAGTAACGATGGCCAGCGGGTCGGGGGGTTGGGGTTAGGCGGAAGGTGGCGAGGGGTGGGGAGGGGTGGCGAGAGCAACGAGAGGCGCATAGCCGCGGATTGGGGAGGGTGGGCGACCCGGGGTGGAGGGGCAGGGGGAGAGAAGGAGTGGCACAGACGCATGGGCAGCCGGAGTTAGGGAAAACGAATGGAAAAAGTTTCCAGGCTCGGTCTGATTAACGGGAAATATGTCACGGTCGGAAGGAGAATCGCCGGCGACGGAGGAAAACCAATTAACCGTGGATAATGACGCTCGACTAATTTGCAACGGCATGATAGTTCTTTTAACGATTCACCTCGGATCGGCGAATCTTTCGCTTTGCGGCGAAAGTGGAGAGGCGGAACGGGAGTGGGTGGGGGAGGATGAGGAGGAGGAAGAAGAGGAGGAAGGAACCGTGCGGCGTACAAGCATGAATTGCGAATCAATTAGGCAAAGTGTCCGCTCACGTCGCGGATCGCGCTTACATTCTCGCTTACATGCCCGGCAATCTGGCAGCAACTTAACGGCAGCGTGCTGTGTCATTAACAGAACGCGGGAAGAAACTCCCCGTGATTAATGGCTTCGAAACCGACAGTGGGTACCAATAAGTTACGGGAGTTTAACTAAATTGGACACCCGCAGCGTAATTACGTAACACATCGCTCGGATATTGAGAATTTAGGATATCGACAGGCTCACTTGCCGCGAGATTGGAATGCCGGGATAATTGGGAAAGTCTATGGGGAATTTTAATGTGGAGCGTCTTGCGTGAAGAGAGGGGGGCGAGTAGGGAAATGCGGAAAGATGGGAAGGGTGAAACGTGACGCTTCGAACGAAACAAAAGTCAACGTATACGCCGGCTGCACAAATCCTTCTAAATCCGCGTCAAACATTAACCTGATTTCGGCTGTCAGGCGAAAAATCGCCTGACACTCGGCTCTTATTCAAAAATACATTAACCCTCGTTTTTTTTCGCTCGCCCTCATTCGGAGGGTTTTTCCAACGTCACCCTCGTCGTTCGGGTAATGGCGATGAATCGATGACCCGTCATACAAGCTGAACAGATCAAAGAAAATGGTCTCTTAAAATCCGCAGAACTGAATAGAGATCTCGTAACGGCGACATTCGCTCTCGCCCGCTCGTCCTCGCCCAGTCACACGCGCGCACAAGTGAACACACACATACGGTTACACCTTCCGCCGGCTGACACATGCATTCACATGCACAGGCACCTGCGCGATGACGCATGAGCGCGGAGATTTACGTTCGCTTAATACAAAGAATTATGTCGTCGTCGTTTGAAAACAAAGTTCAGCTAAAACCAGTAGTTCGCGCATGGGTTCGTAATTGAAGGTGTTGGCGCGCAGAGGGGCACGGGGGGTGGGTTCGGGGCGAACGGTGGGAAGGTGGGAAGAAGGGTGGCAGGAGGGTAGGAGGACTCCGGGGGGTGCAGGAGGCGCCGCATTGTCCAGCGTCACGTG
Source organism: Anoplius nigerrimus (assembly GCA_914767735.1). Taxonomy (NCBI): domain Eukaryota; kingdom Metazoa; phylum Arthropoda; class Insecta; order Hymenoptera; family Pompilidae; genus Anoplius; species Anoplius nigerrimus. The sequence continues at coordinate 15,599,005 of OU612078.1, forward strand.
GAAAATTGCCGAGGGGAATATTACTTTTCCATTGAAATATCTGTTAAGCATTCAGCGTGACACGCCCACCTTTTTTATTCTTCCTCGCTCACCCGCCTAACGCTTCGTAACCCCCACCCTAGCGGCGTAGTGAGTGCGCTTTATTTAATTCTCCTCGGCACACCGGGTTTAACTGCGCCATTGAATTTCTATCCTTTCTATAAAGAAATCGCGCGAATACCTGCAGAAAAATATTACCGCCCAGCGTTGGGAAAGAAAGGAGGAGGTCAAAAGAAAGAGGAGGACCGTAGGGAGGGGTGAGAAGAGCAGAGGAGAAGGGGCGGGAGATAGGGGCGAGGAGGGAAAAGAACAGTACAGGTATACCGTCTACACGCGGACCCCTGCACGTAACTGCAGGTCGAGTAGAAATATTGCTTAACCAAACGCAATTACGATAACCGCCAAAGTGCTCTCACCGTTCTTCCGCTTCTCTTCATTCACTCGCCTTCTCTCTCTCTCTCTCTCTCTCTCTCTCTCTCTCTCTCCCTCTCCCCCTCTGTGCCTTAACTGTCCTCTCTCTTCTTCCTCATCTCTCATCATCACACATTTCTTCCTTCCGTCCATCCTTGATTTTCTCCTCCTTTTCCTGTCCCACGTGCACACACGCGCACACGTAGACACTGCCCTCCTCCTTTCTCCTCGCTGGCATCTATTTCTCTCCGGGACGATTCCCCTGTTCTTCTTTTCCACCCCTTGCTCATCCTCCCTTTCTCTCAATGCCTCGAGGAGGAGCCGATAAATTAGGTCCTATTCAGTCGCGAAGATTGAACGGGAAACACGTCGGTTTCGTTAACGGCATTATTATACTCGCCGGTTGCGCATGTGTGCAGAATTGAAGGACTACCCCGTGGGAAGAATGTGTACGTGTGCCCACGTACCGCATACACGAATAGATAGATATGTACGGACGTGTTGCATGTACTTTTCTCTATCCGTCTCTCTGTACTTCCGCATTCCCGTCTCTCTCCCTCCCTCTCTCTCCCCATCAGTCCTCCTCCCTCTATCACTCTATTCCGCCATCTCCCTCGTACACGCACCACTCCTATTTCTCGCTCGCGCCCATTCGAATCCGGCAATAAAACAGTGGGTATTATCTCGTCGTTCACGGCGTCGCGATTATTATTTGCGACGGGCTTAAATACAAATCCGCGGACCCCAGCGAAAATGGCATTGTTTGTAAAGCGACACGTAAATCCGCTCTCGTTTAGAATTCCCATTACGTCACATTATTCTGACTGGACAAAATATCCCCGCCTCGGCGTCTGAATAACATGTCAAAATGCGATATCGGGGCCCGGCTAATATATTACGTTCCGGCGACACTCGGTTCCCGTAACTGTAACTGAAAATACATATTATACGACATCCGGCTTGTCGTCGTGCGCGCCACTTATTTACGTTCGAAACCATTCTGTTTCGATGAATCATTTTGCTCGCAGCCAGCCTGACAACGAAAAGTTTTTTTCTCCCCGACGGCAACAAAAAAAAAAAAAAGCAGAGAGGCTGAATAACGTTGTTTAAAGGGAGACAATTTATAACGTCGAGTCGAATGGCATCGAGCGGCGAAAAAGCATGAAAGTCACCTTTGACGGGGCAACTCTGCCGAGATCTGGCCCTTCCCCGCTTCAATAGTCGCGTCGCTCGGCGCCCGTTAGAGGCAGACAACGGGTAATGCGCAACGGCGTACGCGAACGTAAAAAGGGATTAGCGCGAAGAAAGAAGATTAAGTATTTACCTACGTAACCGCCGTCGCCTTGTAAAGCTTCCAAAGCCTTCGCGGTTGGCTGTAGCGAATAATCGGTTAAGAGCCGCCGTTCCTTCCGTCCTCGACCCATTGTGCCGCAGGGTCCATATCTCGTTGCATACAGTTTTACGAGAGCAATCGATCGGAACACACGCTCGGCATTCCGCCCGGGAAGCCAATGTATCTTTACGATGTCTATCCGACGTCAGTCATGCCCGAGGAAGAGCGGAGCGACGGAGTGCTCCGACGTCGAGGTCGGGGGGGGGGGGGGGGGGGGGGGGGGGGAGAAAATTGAGGCGGGTGCAAAAGGAGGAGAACAAAAAGGCGGCGAAAGCAGAGGCAGCGGCAGCAGGCGAGCGGGGGTGGGGAAGGGGTTAGGCGAGGCGTGGGCGTGAAAGAAGAGGGCAAAATGCGGTCTCGTATCGCTTGCAACGGTGCGCATCGCGACGCTTAGGCGCGAAATGAAATACCGTGACCCCGTTCAACCGCATCCGCACGCGCTCGCCTGCTGAAGGATCCGCGGCGACAAAGGCCACAATGGGAACGGCCCTATGGCCGCCGAGGGACTTTATTCTGCCGGGCGGGACTTTTGAAATTCGAATCTTACGGTCCACGGGCTTAAAGATGGGTGGCTGACCCTCGCCGAGCGGTGGCGAGAACAAAGATGCGGCGGCACGGAAGGAAATAGACAAAGAGTGCGTGCCAATGGGATGGGGTGGCGGGGCGTGGTGGGGGTCCGGGGGGGCAGAGCTTTTTCTCTTGCGAGCGGCTCGAATGTCGACCTCCCGAAAGAGTATTTACGCCTTTAAACGGTGTAAACCACCGAGCCATGGGATCCATCGGGCCGCGGGGCCGGTGTTAATTTTAAACGCGTCCACATACCCGGTGCGACCGACGGTTCTTGCACTGGCCATTCTCTCCACCCCCCCCCCCCCCCTTCCCTTCCCTTCCCTTTGCAACCAGTCGTCCCACTCCCCCTCGCACGGCCGCTCGCGCGCCACCGTGTCTCCCAATTAGTACGAAACTATTTGCGGCCGGGGGCATTAGTGTTCAAAAATTAACACGGACGAGCTGGACACGGCACATGCACGGCGAAATCTCTTTACAGCCGCACTGAGCGCGCTGGGGATTAAGAGAGAGGGATGAAGATGAAGGGTGACCCAGAGGGGTGGGGCTCCAGAGGTCGCGGACGAGAAAGAAAAGGGAGAAGTGGATGGACGGAGAAAATAGGGATTAAATTATTTGCACCGTAAGAGGAAAGGTGGAGCAGACTCGGTTGTACCTTTGACGTTAGTTAATTGCTTCTGTTTCTGACGATTATCGCGCGGTGCTATGGCGTTAAAATGCGCCAATGATGTTTCTCTCCTATTGATTACAGTTTGTGAGTAGGCTCTACGAATCGACGATGGTATACATGGCTGTATACGTGGTCCGTGAGCTTTTGTACGCAAAATGGAGAATAAGGAAAAACAATAAAGGTTTTCGAAGCATTTTATGAAATATAAATAAATGAGAGTAATATGGGTAAACGAAATACTCGCAAATACTAGTTTTGTGATCTCGAAAATAATAGATAAAAACAGGAAACCAGATTAACAAACATAATTGCAATTAATCAACTCGTGTTTAGCAGCAATACCATTTAGGTGAAATGCGAATCAGTCTTATCCAATTTTACTTTGCACATGGTACATTGTAATAAGGAAAGTCTTCAGCATTACGATCTAAGTCTCAACTTCGAGAACCCTGTCGCTATTCAAACTGCCGACTGTTCCAAGAAAGCATTTATGGTAATCCATAACCAATGATCCAGACAAGAATTCGAGGAATAACGGCGGGATTGCACTTTCAACAAACACTTCATTGATTCGAACCTCAGTACGGGCATCAGAACTGAAAAGGTTTGCAAGTTAATAAATAATGCACGCTTATCACAATCTCCCGGGGAGTAGTAATAGCTACTAATAGCATAGCTAAATCAGGAAGTGAAAGGCACAAAAACTATGGCACTTTCAAAACATAAATAAACCTTGATAAAACATAAGGCTTTCTATACGTCTGAAATGAATCCATTGGTTTAACGTTGCTCGATAAAGATGTTGACGGCAGCGGACTTCAGCATCTCAATCTGGTTCAATTGAATCGTAATCACTGCACGAATGAATGTATTATTTCGCAAGCGGTCGTAAATTGAAAGACAGCCAGATAACCGGGGCGCTTATGAAACTACACTGAAACAGTGTGTACACACATGCATAAACCAAGAATTAATGTCATGCAACATATTACGCTTCTGAATGTATAATGCAGAATAGACTGCCTTCATATCTCAAAGTGACATAATATAAGTTATCTGGTGCCAAAGTGCTTTCTTACGATAACATAATTTTGCTTCATTATTGCTACACGAGATTATGAGCGCAGATTTCAAATATTACTCTTCAGCATCGTAGAGAATATGAATGTGTGATTCCAAAATTGTTTGTTAATTGTTCAATAAATTAAAATAGGGCCGATTTGGTGATTTCAAAATTCAACCGTTTAGACTTTTATCAAGAAACGAAGTTTACGTTGCTGTATGTCGGTTCCCCTGTCAACTCTAGTCTAAGTTTACGGAAACGTCCGAAGTGCTACGCTTTTCAAGAAAAATATTCAGAACTAGAGTGACCTTGCTTCGCGGTAAAATAAGACATAAAAACAGTGGCAAAATAAAGCATTGGCAAAAAACTACGTAGAATGAACAAAAAACAGATGAATAAAATTAAACGAATATCCGACAAAACTGGAATACCGAGGTTCATAAAATAGGGAATTTCAACATACCTACAACGACGATATGGAATCCTATATAATCGTGATCCGCTGTAACTCGCAGGATAGTCAAAGAGGACCTCCAACTTTCCCAATGAAAATTATTGCAAAAATGCAGGATAAGCTCTTTTCCCAAAAAACCTTCTACCGGTAAAACAAATAGGGTCGAAATAGTACCGATTCTGTACATATTCCATGGAAGGCCTTTATGGATTTTAATGAAATGCGGTTATGTAGGTACTTGAAATTGCATCATTAAAAAGCAATCGGTTTTGTACATCGCGCGATTAACGAAACATGTTTATCCGCGCCGATCTAATAATGGCATAATTGCGCCATTATGTCTGAGCAGCAGGTGCACGCGAACGTGTCATTGCGTATCCCGGTCCATATATTAAGTAGACTTTTCACTCGTCAGTACGCCGGTTTGAGGAAAGCATCTATAGCTGGCGCAATCAGAGTGGGAGAACGGTGTCTACAAATTTACCGCTTTCACGCGCTTCTCGCGGCACTTCGTCCTCTCCCCCGCGACTCAACACGAACTTTGAGGACTAGTCCATCGACTTCAGGCAACTTCCGGCTTCCTCGAAGGCGGGAGGAGCTCCTCGATTCTCCGTTCAATGGAATAACGTGCGCCGAACGATCCTTGACCGACCTGATCGCAGGAAAGTTCCGTCTCTACATCAGGGGGATGTCAATGGCGGCGGTTTACCGAACTGAGGGCGCGAGATAGCGATTGTGAAGCGCTGTTTGCTATTGCGTCCAATGAATAGATTCGCACCAAGATACAACCCGCATAGAAATTGAACACGCAAGTAGACGTATGACAACTCGCCTTTGATCGATCGCGACAAAGAACCGGTTAACAACTACACCGCATTCCCCGGAAGTGAAGCGCGGGTAAAGTAACTTTCTCTTTCCGGTTGACGGCGAGTAGTTAATAATAACGGCTTTCGAGAGGCGCCAGTTGCGACAAGGTGGAATGTCAATAAGCTCTGCCGGGAGAGCTTACGATCGCCTGGAACGAAGGGTGAGCCAACTTACTCATAACGCGAACATACCTATATACATCGAATGTCGATACGTTCCATCCGCGTGACGCCCGCAAGTGAGCGTACATCATTGATCCCGATTAAACGCTGACAAACATGAAACTGTAAAAATCAATTCCGTCCATTAGGTGTTTACTTGGCACCGCAAAAACGGACAATTTCGGTCGCGCACATCCGGACCTAATGCCTCGGAATATCCGTCCGAATTTCGGGGAACGCGGGATAACCATAATTCCGGCTGAAAAATTGACTGCATAAGCAAATCGCATCATCGGATCAAATAGGTGGTCTGGCGTAACTTGCGACCGCACAGAGACGGGAATGATGCCGGGTGGCAAAAGGAGGGTAGCGCGACAGAGGCTCGGGGGGTTGATGTACGGCACGAAGGGACCGCGCTCGTTGCGTCTAGTCGCTTTATGGCTCGTAAAAAAGGAACAAGGTCAACGCAGGAGGCCATCCGTAAAAATAAATGCGCCGCCGTAAGGTACGCCCTGAACACGCAGACCGAATTAATTGTATCTCGTACGGCGGGCATTGTCGCAACGTCACTAGCCCGCCATTCCAGTCGGTCAGGTTCCCAGTGAAATACTAGCTGAATTAAAATACCACATTTCATTGAAATCCCTTTAGCGGGGGAGCAGAGGCCATTCACGTCCCGTCGCGCCACCCCCGACCCACCCCCGAGGCCGTGACACGCATAAACCCACCCTCCCGTCCAAGACAATATAATCCGAGTCCGTTACTTGATACGGCTCTGTCGATTTTGCCGCCGTAATTGAATGACCTTGGCCAGTCAATGCTCCTGAGATACGGGAGATGTATTACTTTGACTCTTTCCGCTACACGGGACATATCACGTTCCAGGGTCAACTTCGTGGACGAAGGTAGGTGGTTCGGTAGGTACCTGCTGGAGAGATCGGACGTAAACCGGGAGAGGAAAAAAAAAAAGCGAAACAAACGGGTGCAACATGTGGCAAACGAGATTTCGGCTTACAATAAATTGTCCGACGTTTCGACAGATTTAACCTACTTGCGGTCAATTTTAGTTGGTCCGCAACGGTTTTTATTTTCTGCCGGCCACCCGTTGGTCAGCCTATAACGGCGTAGTCGAACGATAAAGCCTGCCCTTTCTGCATCGTGTATCGAACGATATGAAAACGTTAACGTTGGATACCGACGGCGGCGCGTTCCAAACGGGCATTCTTCGTCAAACGTTCGCTAATTGAAAGTCAATTGGTACGTAATGACTGCATCGCGAAATCCTTTTGGAGTGCCTTTAGCTTACGAGGCATTTCCAGCAGCGAAGAGGGCGAGTGCGCGTCTCTCTCCCTCTCACCCTCTCCGTCATACACTTTCTCACACCCACTCACTCTCGGCCTCTCTTTATCTCCATCGGCCGAGCAACCGTTTTTGTAAAAGCCCCTGACGGTGGATCGCGATAACGGGAGAAATTATCCGAGCCCGTGCGAGCAAAGCTTTTCGAATACCGTATACCGTACCGTGTTTCAGATTCAACGCGGGATAAAGTGTCCATTCATTTTCGCCAAAAGCCGGTCCGGAAAATACACAGGAAACAGGGAGAAAAAAGGATGGATCGAGAGAAGAACGCGGAAGAAGAGGAGCGCGGCGGGTGAGGGCGGAGGGGGTGTGTGTGTGTGTACACCTACATCCCTGTCGCGTGCGAATAGCGATTGCAACGAATCCGTATAGTTCCTTATCACCGTGCGTTTCCTTTTGATATCTCGCGGATAGAATCTCAGTCTGTATTCCACTCAACCCTTCGGGCGATGCCAAGGGGTGAGTTGGACAACGAGCAATGCGGAGACAGGGTGAAAGCCAAGGAAAAGGAAGGATGCGGAGGAATGGAGAGAAGGAGGAAACGAGAAGAGACTGGAAGAGAGGGAGAGAGAAAGAGAGAGAGGGAGATGTAGAAGTGGGACTCGAGAAATGAAGAGAGAAAGATGCAAGTACAACGAGTCCATCGTGCATTTCCGGATTTTTATCACCGATCACAATTTACTGGATAGAAGGGGGAAATGAGAAAGGGAAAGAGGTAATTTCTATAGACGCAGTCAAATAAATAACGTCCCCTCCAGAAATGTGCATACACACACGCAGGAATACTTGCACGTATGTGTCGTTGCGGAGAATTCGTTTCGTTTGCCGAGGAAACTTTAGCGCAATTTCTGCTTTTTCTGACAACAAATTGGGAACATTGATTATGTGAGAAATGTTGCGAAATCAGAATAATATCGAAATGTTTATTATGTGCTGTTCTTACATCCGTTCGGTACTCGTAAAACTCTTGAAACGTTGGAATGTTAAAAATGCAAGCGGCATTCACCCAGGACGCTAATTCATGCTCATTGCAGAACACAAATTTAATTACGTCGCATCAGAATGAATTCACCTCTTAACTTGTCGGAATAAATAGTTTTCTTTTGAACCGGAATCTCAGAAAGTACTCTCCTGTGGAGATTAGTGGAACGATAATTCTGTGAGGAACCTTTATACGCTGCGCAAAACATAACTACTAACGCGCGCATTTGGTCCATATAAATGGACATGATTAAATGCCGGTGTAAAGTCTCGGACAAAAGTACACGCCGCTTCTTTGCAATCAGTCAAGCCGCACTCGTACAAATCCTCGATTCGCACTGCATACAATGTGCCCGTCCTACGAGCCCTTACGAACGCAGTCCGACAGAACGGTCCTCGAGTATCATCAAATATTTCACACCTTCACTTACGATACATAATACGCCGAAAACGGTACACCGTATACACTTTGCACCTCGGCGTGTACCCTGCGCATACACCATCGACTGCCGTCCGCTCTCATTATATCAGGAACGACGTTACGCGAAAAGGGGCAGCGAGACTATCATCGTTCGGACTTCTGATAATGATTGTACGCGTGTCGGCGCTCGCTAGCAAGCGGCGAGCAAGCGGCGAGCAAACGGCGAGCAAACGGCGAGCAAACAGCGAGTACATCTTTGAACGACTTTATCGCAACGGCGCCGGAGTCAGTAGACGCCGCCGACGCCAGCGTACCGCCGCCGCGGAATGTCGGGAAAGGGAAAGAGCGGTGGCCCTCTCGATGCCGTCTTGAAATACTCGTTAATCTCGGGGACCGGATCGAGGAGAACGGGAATGGCTATGGGGAACACGGGACTGGGCGAAGGGAATTTAAAGAAGAGCCGCAAGCATTCGCGGGAAAGAGTCCTCCGGGATTCGCTATTGACCCCGGACTCCTCTCAATACAGGCAGGGGTCCACGCGCCGAAACCCATATCCATCGAACGTCCGCTTCTTCCGAAGCTCGTGATAGGGCTCGAATCGACTGGCCATAGTCCGTCCATTTATTTCGCAGCGGTAATTTCCCCTCCTAACGTTACTGGCTCGCGCGCATATTGCCGGGCGTGCAGAAAGCGAAGCGGCCATACGGCAGGTCAAAACACTTTTTGTCTCTCAGAGCCTGACCTTTCGACTAGACGACGGACGCCACACAATGTTGAGCGTTCAACGCGCCGAGTTCCGTATCTTCGACATTTTTTGCGTACCGGACGCCGTTAGTCAAGTTTAAAAGCGACAGCCGACTTGGCAGCCTCGGATCTTGCGCGTCGGACTTCGTTATTGAAAGCGTACGAGCCTACTCGGGCTGACTCTCGGCTCGTACTTCGACCCACAGCACGGCGTTTCGACGAATTTGGCCCGACATCAGGTGCGCCAGCGGTGGTAGGTCGTACGCCGTACGGTCGGATTGTGTGTTCTACCTCCCGTCTGTTCCGCGGAGGCAAACGGCGTCGAGAGTTTGTGCGGCTTGCCCGGAACGAAAGAGGAGAAGACACGGATGCGGATATGCCTTGGCTAACGTACAACCGGGCGAAACCGCGAACGAGTTTACCGGCGACGTTAGTCGAACGTACGTTATACACCGAGCATCGGCGAGTAAGTACGGCGGACGCGGGGCTCTTCCGGTGTAAACTTACAGATCGGCGAAATTCGTTGCGCCTCGTTACGGAAGCGCGGAGGAAGTTGGTTCTTGCGTGCGCCGGACGTTGATCTACGGAGCGAGAGGGCGTAGGCAAACGGCAATAGCGTAATGGGTTGATGATTTAAGGACGCAATTAGGCAAAGTGGAGGGCCTCGCAAGAGTTAAGTGTTTCCAGCAAGTATCCGGCTGTTTTCGCGAGGACACTAATTATTCTGCCTCTCGCTCGCACCAGGCCGGGTTCCACCCCCTTCCACCACCCCTCTTCTTCCGAGTCCGTCGCTCGCCGGGCTACCCCCGCCAACCCCGTCCCCATATCACCCTGCACCCCCTTCTCATGCGCCCCCCCGTCTCTTGTGAAGCTGCTTTTTGCCATTGCACGGCCGAGCAATTTTTGCAGCTAACTTTTTGCGCACGCTCTCCAACGGGGCAACGGTCGCGACAGTCATTTTGACTCCCCGACGGAAATACATATTTCCCAAGACTGACGCCGCGCCGGAAGGGTTTAGCGGCTTTCCTCCTCCCGCCGTTCTTGCTTTGGTTTAAACCCGGCGTGACAGCGTGTCGCTGCCTGTTATTATTTGTGTGGCAGGAAAATTAAAAAATGAGGAGGCCGCGTGCGGGCCCGTCGGGGAAAGAATGAGGAGGTGGGGAGAGGGTGGAGGGTGGGGGTGGATGAACGAAAGAAAGTGAAAAATGTGCGAACAAAGAAGGGAAGGAGGAGAGATGGAATATAGAGAAAAAAAGTTGAGGGACGGAATGGAGGTGGGGGGGTCGAATAAAGTCGAAGCGTCGAGAAGGATGGAGGTAGTAGTCGCTCGAAGCGGTTTTTTTCCAAGCCTACGGTACGTGGTAGCAGCAACACGTCGCTCGTTGTGTGCCGGGAATACCGACCCTTACACGATTAATCACTGCCATCCGCGTTAGCCCTGCGCACGGAAAGGAACGTGGAAAGCGCAGCGGAGAGAAGAGCCGCGAGCGGACGAAGAAGCGGAGGGGGAGGAATGTTAGGGGTGGAAGATGAGGAGAAGGAGGGGGGCGGATGAATTGTATGTATTCCGACTCGTACACAGCTGACACTTTGGACAGAAGATGCTTTATTGCCGGGCGAGCGTAATTCAGCCACATTTTCGTACACTGGCCCGATAAACCGTAAACTTTCGTCAGTGGGTGGGGGAGAGAGGGAGGAAGAGGGAGAAGAGAGTGTAGAAACGAACATCAACGATGTTCCGTTAACTGCAGCGCGACACTTTTCTTATTTCAGCCCTCGGCCGCGACTTTATGTGCTGCGATAATAAAATTCTCGTTTGTGTCCCGGCCCGCGGCAAAAGAAGAACGGGTGAAGTGTCGTCTTTATCATAATGCAGGCGATACCGGGCGCCACGGAGATTTTTATAGGCGCGACGATACAATTTTTGGGGACAGGGGCGAGGCGGTAAATCGTCGGGCCGCCGCGAAGAAGAGGATCGCGGGAGCAAAATGGTCTCCGAAGCATTTATTATTCGTACAACGTGCGCGTCCTCGCTCTGTGTCTATAAAGCCGCACCATGCATCGGGCTAGAATATATCTTTCAAATCTGCTGCCGAGACTCTACGTGCAACGCTCGCCCCGCGTTACATAGTTATGCGTGCACTTTGAGACTCCCGCAAGAAGTCCCCGGCATTAGTCTCTTCGAGTCCCTCGGGCTACATGTCGATGTTAGGTTACCGCTTAATGTCGCTCCCGGTAACCGTAATGCGCAGAAACATTGTCTTCCCTAAATATCTGCAGGTCATAAACCCAACCTTAACCGCCGCTCGGACGCTTAATACGTACATTGTTGCGAAACCGAGTGCCAAAAAATTCGCGCTGTTCGAATTAATGCGGAGTGCCGAGTTAATCGCGCGAGATACTTTTGCTCGGAGAGCGTGCCGGGAAGAAAAGTAAACCGGGCGCATCAGCGTTTATTCCGACGAAATGGAATTCCCAGGAGTACGAATTTACAAGGCATAATCGCGCCAGTTCCCCTTGACGAATAGGCGACAAAGAGAGGGGACGGACCGTGGCGGGTAGGCACATAGGCAGGTAAGTGGTATGCACATATGTACGTACATAGATTGGGGAAGAATAAGGCTTTCGTACAATGCGATAAAAATGAAAGAACGTTTCGACAGTCGTCTGAAGTATGCTTGTTTTGAGCCCGTAACGGCATTTCTCGAAGAGCGACTATCCAACCCTCCATCACTGCCGACGCTTTTTACATATCTCTTACTTTTTTTTACCAAAGTCCATTCCCGATATCCTCCGGATAAATGGTGCTGTGGCGTACGGGAGCGGGCGCATAGCTTACATAGCGTCGTGTGAACGTACGCAACGCACACATATTGCCCTCCCTGGGCAACAAGGGAGGAAGAGAGAGAGAGAGAGAGAGAGAGAGAGAGAGCGCCCATGTGTCTGAGCGAGAGAGAGAGAGAGAGAGAGGGATACCTAACCGTAACCCCACACGCAAGCCCAGGGGCGCAAAATGTATATCAATGGACGTATACACAGTTGCCCGTATATAGAATATATGTGCGTACTGGCGCCAGGGGGGCAAAGCAGCGATATATAGAAAGAAGAAATAAGTCCGCGCGATAATTCAGGCGTCTCACCCTCTACCTAGCACCTCGGGTAGTACTTCCTGTACTTGTGAAAGTAACGCCGGCGGGGTCGTACCGGACCGCCCCGGAGCCGACGAAAAAAAGGGTGCGCCCGGTTTCCTCTCGTCTTTCTCTCCGCTTCTTTTTTACACCCCCCACCCCACCCCCTGAGATCCCTTCGCTCTTTCTCTCTCCCTCTCTCCTCGCCGGGCCATCCCATTAAAGCGCGATCTTGCGAATCTCGGTGCGGCGGTAGGTTAGCTCTAGACCGTACTCTCGTTGGAAGTCGATCTCGAGCCTTCGTGAATGAAGATGGAGGGTGGTTTTATACGCGGGCACACACACGTCCTGAAGTCCGGAATGAGGGAAGATTGGGCTGGAAGGGCGAAAGGTTGCGGAGGGGGTGGGAAAGAGAAGGTGGGTGGGCGGGAGAGGGAGAGGGGTGGAGTGGCGATAGGATAAACGACGTCGCGGTAACGAATGATGTCCTTGCGATATTTCAGCACTACCATTCCTCCTTTCCTCTGTACGGGCTCCCCCTTACGCGCGACCGGCACTTCCGGGGTCAAAATTCACGAAACGCTCAAAGCGGAGGGCATGGAAGAAAAGCGACAAAGGAAGTTGGAAAAAAAACCGGGGAGAAAGGGAGAAAAAGATAAATCGCAGGAGCGGCAGCCGCGCGGCGAGAGAAGGGATGGAAAAGGATGGAGATGTAGGTACATGGCCGTAAAGTGTCCGCTGACCGGCGATCCTTTTCAATGTTCTTCCAACAGAGAGCGCATACTTAAGCGGCGAATGTTCAATTCATGACTCATATGTAGAACTTAACGTCGTTTGCCCTCATCAAGTTTTGCTTTCATCCGCTACAAGGTGCGATTAGGAGGTTAAATAGCCCTTAGCGGAACTTCCGTTAATCGCGCTTAATTATGGAACAGCGATTCTTGAGAGAATACGTTTCAATCTATTTCAGTTGCCTCGGAAGGAACGAAGCTCGTTCGACATACGCTATGTCAGAAGATTAATACGTTAACGGTTTTTTTGCCCCGTGACAGCTTCAACCTTCCGAAAGGACAATTGATTTTCATTTCGAATTTTTAATTTCCCCCGACCTCGCAATCTTGCGGTCATAATAGATTTTAATCAGGAACGATGTATGACGTCCGCGTCTCGAAACGTTGCCAGAAGATTCAGACTTCATTACGCGGCATGTATCGCTGCGGCTCGTCGAGCGGCTTATCGCATACAAAGTAACCAATTTGTCGACGCGGGGCGCCGTTCGAAGAACAAGTGTACGAGCTGAATGGACGAGAGGGGCAGTAGGTGAGACAAGAGAAATTGAGGAAGGTCGAAAGGAAGGATGTGTGGAGGGAACGGCGTAAGAAGACAGAGGTAAGCGGCGCGATGCGCAGACAGGGATGCAGACGGAGACGAGTCAACGGTGCGAGAAAACCGCGGTAGTGTGTTGCGGTGTACCGCGCGGCGACGTTCAACAAAGGTGGAGAAGAGGAAGTGTAAGGGGCTGGGAGGGGGAGGGTGGCGCACTCGAAACGGCGGCGAAGATCGGCCCGCGCGAAGGGCAGGAAGACTCGAAGCCAGAATAGACAGACAATGGCCCTAATGCGGGTGAATGATGATACGTAACAAACCTTATTCAACAAAAAGTTTCGCTCGCCAAATTGAATCCGGAGGGCTCGGACTCTCTCATCCCTCCGACCCGGCGACTCGATCCTTCTGCACCGCGCGGGAAAGGAGGTGTGGAATAAGATCGCACAATCAGTCGACCGTGTGCGTGCTAGGTCCGTCGATCGAGAGTGGGAAGGAGCGAGGAGCGAGAGAAGGCGCCCTCCCTCCCGCCACTGATCCGCCTCGGTGGAAGAGGAAAAGGGCGAGAAGGAGGCAGCGCTAGGACGGAAAGGTGAAGGAGGTATCGCCGAAGGAGAGGAGCGAGAAACGGGCGGTCGCGCGCGACGGACAAGGAGGGAGAGCGTGGCGGTTACCCTCTTGGGCGGGATAGAGACGAAGCAGTAGTTCGGCGGTCCAGTGGTGGGGGTAGATCGGCGTTAGGCAGGCCACCGGGGATAGGATGGTGGGGAGTAAGCGTGGAAGAGCGTTCGGCGCACGCGCGACTCGCGGCGGAACAGCTTCGCGCGGCGACGCTCAGTCTCGTCTGTCGCAATCCAGTGCAGATATACGTGCAATTACCCTGTCAACAGTGCTTAAAATCCCACCTCGCACTCGCGTGCTACGCTCGTCCGACGAGATACCGAGTGACCGATCCGCGCCGCACAGAACGAATTCTCTCCTGGCAATCGCGGTGCACGGAAAAACGGCCCGCTAAAAAGCAAAGCACGCGCGGCTGACCCCGCGACCCGTAGAGGAAAATTCAAATCGCGGCCAGCGGAAAGGGGGAAAAAAGTCTCGGGCAGAGTCGATGCCCACCGTCGACGGCGGAGTAGACGTCGGCACCACTTCGGAATAGCGGCAAACGTCGGTGGCTGTAAGTGGAGAAGCGGTGGTGGTGGCGTCGCGGTTGACGGTGCTGGTGGTAGTAGTGGTGGTGGTGGTGGTGCTGGTGGTGGTGGTAGTGGTGGTGGTGGTGCCTGCTACTACTGGCGGTGGATGAGAAAGAAGCACGGCGGAGAGGAAAAGTTTGACAGTCGGCCGGTAGCATCTGCGAACGGCGTTTGTGCGGACTTTTCGAATTTTCTATACGCGTCCTACGTGCGGACGTACGATATACGTCGGATCATCGTCCTTTCATTCGGTGAACGATAATTAACGACAGATTCCAGAGTGTGACGTGTGTTTTACGAAAGTGACTTCCTTCGTCTAACCTCATAATGACCGTTTCCTGAGGTCCGATTGCGATTCCTGCTATTAACCTCTTGGTGGCTCTTGTCGAGCGACGTGCGGCGTCATTCGATACAGGACAAATGTGGTGGTTAACGCTGTCGTGCTTCGCTTCTTCAAATTAACGCGCGAATGTAAACCGTGTGTGTTAATGTATCGCTGTTGTGTTCGTATCCGTAAAAGGAACGACGAAAGCAGGAAACGAGGCAACGTTAAGGGCGAGTAGGGAGACACTGTGAAGGGGAGAAACTAAGTTCAGGGAAAGTTCCAGTGATTCGAAAGAGGATGATTCACCACCTGTGGCTAAAAGCGGCGCTTGTTTTCTTCATGATATCAGGTAAGCCCACGTCGCGTAACCAGCGAGCAGACGTGCTCGCCATATATATATCAGGTGTGTGAAAGATGGATTGCGTGCGTTGAGGTGCGAACGATGGCGGTCGCGATGCGTTCTGCTATTTTGCGGTCGACGCAAGCACTGCAGAAGCTAGATGAAAATGTACATACGCGGATCTGGAACGCGCTCGTGCGTGGGACGTGGGTAATCGCGTGTAATGTGACAAAATGGCAGGATCACTGGCCTCTATGGCTGGCTAGCTAGCTGGCTGGCTGACTGACTGGTTGGCTGGTTGGCTGACTGTAAGGCTGGCCGGCTTCGAAACGCCGGGATGACGGCACAACATCGTCGTGAACACGCTGTCGTTGTACCCTGCTGAGCTCTTTTTCTCGCTCTCACCACTCGGCAATGGGCCAAGAAACGGGAGCCGTCCCCTTCGGGCTCTCCTTCCTGTGGGATACGGAACAGACATTGAGATGAAGCCCGAAGAAGTCCATTGTTCAGTGAAGATTATCTCTGCTTACTTCCGATGCCTACGTTCGCTTCTTACGAAAGGGGCGGAATAACGCCGAAAAGTAGCACGCCACTCTTCGAATGAGCGCTTTCTGTCCCTACCATCGGCACTTTTCTCTTGGGGCCAGCCTGTGTTCGGTGACAAGTCAAAATTCCGGCTGCCAAAGTAGAATGTATAAGGAAGTCTACTACCGTCCGACAGTTTTATCTCTGTTACGATCACGTAACCGCCATCGCTTAACGCGCGCTGCATTTCTTATGAAAGAAAGCACGCAGGGGCAGAACTGCACCACGGGAAAGATTCTCCTACACTGGTTTCCTTTCAGCTGAACACTTTTAGGAATTAATTCTCCGAATATGAATCACCTTTGCTTTTCTTGATCTATATGTATACATTTTTCGCGCCGTAACATTGCATTTTATTGTCATTGAACGACGGTAAATTGGTGTGGTAGCAATATCGTCTGCCACGCTTCGCTATATTTAATACCATCGGAATACTTTATACGGGCCATGAATCTTGCAACGAAAACAAGGTAGTAATTGGACAAATACAGTTTTCGTTCTAAAATGTGTCATATATTACGATACGTCGAACGGGATAAATTAAAAGATATATCACGGAAGAGTAGTGTGAATATCGTATTGAATCTTGAATGCATGAAATTTCGCGCGCGTATCCTGCACAGTATGTATTCGAAGTCAGATATACATCAACTATGCCTAGTGTGACTGACAGAACGCCGCTCGGAATGGAGATCCCGTATGTGGAATGGGTGGAGAAGCATCTGCGTAAACAAGCAAAATGCAAGATCGAAGTGAATCAAGCGATTCTGTGCATGGTATAATTTGAAATATTTCGACGATTTGTCCCAATCACGCGTACAGTGCATTGCCAACTATCGTCGTACGATCGTGCATTCGAGCCACGTATTGAATCTCAGAGGACAATTGCGAATGCAGTTCGCAAATGCAAATCATATGACGCCATCTCAGCGCCTCTTAGACGAATCGATCTGCGGCTAACTGACAATGCACCTTCTTGCCAGCTAATATGAATGAAGCGGCGACCCGAACAAAACGTTTGAAGCGTAGTTGGAGCACCGAAGGTATTCGCAAAAGAGAAATACTTCAGGGGTTGACACTCTCTAACGAGTTTCTCGGCAATTACGGACCCACCGCGTTGCACTTATCGCGAGTCCCTATCGTTGTTCGACGGACGATCCCCAGCGGAGAGGTCAGAAGATGGCGAGTGCGACGGGAACGGTAACGGCAACGCTGCTAACAGTCGATAAACTCTTAAAAAAAAAAAAAAAAAAAAAAAGCTTGAACTAATTTCCCTCTTTACGCGAATATTTCGCAGTGACTTGTACGTCGACCCGGCCAGGTCCCCGTTTTATTTCAGTCTTTCATTTCCGTTCTGCGTTGCGTGAAAGGTCCTCGCAAACCAAGCATTGTCGCTTCGCCGGATTCCAACTCATTCTCCGAATCCGCGTGCTTTTTCGACGATATCCTCTACTTGAGATAGGCCGATAGGAAGGCAAGCAAAACCGGGTGGCATTGAGAGAAGCCATAGTCAGCCGAGGTGGAGAAGTACGAGGCACGATGTAGCTTTTCACAGTACCGATGCTCCTTCAGACTAGGTGCATCGCGGAGTTCAACTGGCGCCACGTTGTTAAGGCCGGATACTCGACCGAGCTGCATCCCTCGACTCACTTTCGACTGCAGTGGTCGAGAGTAATCTCTATGGCTGGGTTGCGCACCGAGCAGGACGATTTATGACGCATAAACGGGTCTTATTCGCACCCTTTATCTCTCTTTCTCGCATCATAACTCGCGCCGCTGTCATCAAAATTTTCCTCGTCAACCGTATCTGTCCCTCCTTCCCGCGGTTTATTGTTAATTGTAAAAAAAAAGCTCCATCCCTCCCCTTTACTCGTTACGCCTCTCTCGACTCCCTCAACGTTGTAGCACGCTGAACTTGCGTCGGCGAGCTAAGCTGTTTCACAGGGCGAATGACCAAATTTCAGATTACGTCATTCGCTTCAGCTCGCTACGAGCGATCACCCTCTTGTCCTTCGGGCCTGATTCTTGCGTCCTTTTTTACGCGTCGCGCTCGGAGAATAATAAATAGCTTGCCGCGTCCTCGTCTACGTCTTCCGCCCTCTCGCCATCTTCGTCCCTCGCGGAAACTCTGTTAAAGTGACTTAACTCACTCGTACGTCCCGTGTACGTTAGGAACTCTCCTTCTCTCGGCAACGCGACTTGAACCTTCTCCGACGCGTGTATTGGGAGCGAAACCGCTGTCAGAACCAGTTATAATCGAGAGTCTGCACCGGTGGAGTGTGCAACCGAAGGAAAGGGGAAGTACCGAGAGCCAGGGCAAGAGTTATCCGCCTAACCGAGGGAGCGAACCCGCTGTGTTTTCAGTGTTGTGCATAAATGTTCAAACTGCTAGACGCGGCGACAGCACTATGCCTTGATTACTGCGGTTAGGGAACGGCATTGGCGGCGATTATTATTTGCATTAACACAGTTCACTAATTGTGCCGCTCCACGCCGCGAGAGGTTTATATCGTTTCCGCTCGTTCGTTCATTTAAAACTGGGCATACGCGTACGATTTATCTGACGGATTACCGGCACGGTAGTCAAAAAGTACATTTTCATAAGCCGCATAACAATGCAAGAACAGAGAGCGCGATCCTGTAGTCACTGTACCTGTCCATTTTTCCATCTTTTTTTTCATCGAAATGCGGATGCATAAGTAAGGCGGCGGGCGGTGTTTTTTTTTGTGCCAGCCTATACGATGCAGAAGGAGAACAATGTGAAACTTGTCGGTTTGTCTCCGTAATAAACTGCGCATTTTTGTACGGTAGGAAAGTTTTAAAGTGCCACTGAATTTTTTTTTTAATGCGCATGGTGACGAACTTCGTAATCCTCATCATCTGAATATAAGAGCAGCGTGTAAAGTTTGTTTTAAAAACCTTGGTTGCAAAACGAATTCAAAGTATGTCCCATCATCGGATTTAGAAGTACTTTTGAAAGTTGCGGACCTAAGCCGTACTTTCACTGTTCTGCGCTGACAAACGTGGGGCTATAATAGCGCAATACTTTTCAATTGTTACCGAACGTGTCCTCATCATTTTCTGTCGCAATTAGGGCGTTGTCGACAATTTTGTATCGGACTCATCGTTGTTAACGAAAGAATCATTTCGACGGAAAGCAGTTGAGAGTCAGCTGCATATTAATCGATCACGCCATTGACACCGTTCTCAACCGATTTTTGCAGCAGCACAATTTGACAGAAAGTAGGTCCACGCACACACAAACGTTTCGGTGTCACGCTATTTCGGTTCTAAATTGCAACATTGCGCATCTGCCGACGTCAAGAATGAAATACGCGCGTGTACTGGATGTTGTCTACGTGCCGACTCGAAGCCGAAACTTCAATGCGGAACGTTCGAAGCATTAACGCGAAGACCTTCGCAGTCAACACGGGGAAATGTGATTCTCGATGGTCTGGTATTCAAAAGAAGTTTGCAATGTCGCGAAAGGTAGTAATTTCGCCAGGAGTACCGTTTAATGTTAATCTGCGATAGTAACGGCAGAAGTTGTCTCATTGTCTCATCGGCAGAATATACGCTCCTTCCACGCTCAGTGCATAATTTGAGACGTTCCATCCTTGGCTCCTCGGAGAGAGAGAGAGAGAGAGAGAGAGAGAGAGAGAAAGAGAGAGAGAGAGAAGGGGGGTTCGTTTCACCCGGTGTGCCGCCGAAGCAGTTGAAATACAATAACCGCCTTCCGCTATCTCCCCACACGCTCGGAGGAGAGGAAATGTACACGTGACCGGCAAGTTTGTCCTCCGTACTTCGGCCTGCGGGATTCGCGGTGTAACGGAACGCTGCCGCGAGATTTGGAGAGGGGTAAAAGAGGAGTCAGCCGGCAGAAAAGAAGGTGCCACTGTCTTTGGAGAGAACGGTGCGACTGTCGACCGGAACCCCAGGGGCTGTAATTTCATCTCGCATTAGCCAGAGAAAGTCCCTGCGGGATATGCTGAATGCATCGCACGGTTCGCGGACTTCTCTCCCGGGGCGACTATGGCGAAGGAACGAGGAAAAAACAAGCGAGGCTCTTTGAATGAAGCTAGCGTTCTCCGCTTCTCTCTCCCTTTATTTTTGTCTCTCTCACTCCCTCTTTGTCTGCACTTCCCACTCCCTCGTTCACTCTTGCCTCTCGTTTCCGCGGTCTGCTGCGTTCTCTCTCTCTGCCCCCCCTCTCTCTCTCTCTCTCTCTCTCTCTCTCTCTCTCTCTCTCTCTTACTTCTGTCTCTTGGATTTCCATTCCGGTGTAAATGTACGTCTCAGCAGTGCGCATAGAGGCCGCGATGACGACGTCGATGATGACGCTGGACAGCAAAAGGATGCCGGCATTACACCCTCATAGATGCGTCCGCTTGCGGATGTGAGGTCTTACAGAGCAGATTGTGTCGATGCAAACCAATGCTGTCTCGTGCAACACGTACGTAGATGGGCTTCGCTCGCTGGGACTTTTGTCAATTTTCGCTGTCATTCCCGAAGGGGAAGATCCGGCGGCGTGGGGTAAACGTGTAGAAGGGAAAGAAAAGGCTCCGAGGGGAAGGTGGAAGAAGTACGGCGCAATGAGTCTTTGGAGACTCGTGCCAGGTAAACGTCTTGGATCCGTCGAGAAGTCCTTTCGTTCGCGGAGGACACACACTCTGCGTTTCTCCGCCGATTGGTTCTTTGTGTGTGCGCCGAAGCGCGGTCGCGCGCGCGCGTGACAGGGGATGTAACGGCGAGAGACCGATCGAAGCCTCGTCTTCCCTTCCTCGATTTGTCGAACCTTGGGATACAATCACACTACCGAATGCGATTTACGCGTCCATCCGTACAAACACTTTTCAATCGTCAGTTGATACACTTTGATCGGGCCCCGACGTCTGCATTTTCTTTAAGCCACGTTTCCTCTTACGCTCGCGACTCCGATCCGCAAGGGCGAGCGGTTTGAAGCGGATCCGAATGCGGGACAATCGGATGGACGGTACATCGACCGGAAACGGGAGAATCTCGGGGTCAAGATATCCGACCTGCGACTCGAATAAATTTCCGCCGCTAAATGACAGCGGCGGGATGATGAAATAAGGTAAACGACGCGAACCGGGCGATATGTATCGCGCAGCCAGCGTAGACCCATTATTATCTTAATGCCGCGATGAGTAAAGATTACTTAGGAACTTAGGAAGTTGCATGGCGCTCGCAGAAATAACGGCGTCGGTTGTTGCGCGAAGTTAGTCCAAGCTAAACCCTGCAGCCACCCTCGTTTGTACATAAACCTCATTTACGATTCGGTAAGCTCTGACTCGCACGTACGCACGCCTGAATTCAGAGTAGTCCCGCCGTTGTTGCTAACAAATAGGCAAGATTCGCCGTTCGCTCGCAAACAATCTTATTGCCTCACGTCGGAGCTATCGCGGACACGGCCAATTTTCCATTGCCAAGCCGGAAAGAATCTTCACGTTCGCCGCCTTCGCCGAAGTCGCTCGACGCAGTATTCGAGAACACGCGATGCTTGTTAACCTAATTCGACGATTCGCCGAAGTGTCGGGCGTCTCGCACAATTGCCGTACTTCGCGCGCCCTGAAATTCACCTGGAACTTTTGGGGGGGGAGAGGGTCTCGAAGAGCCAAAATTTCCACTTGGCCGGCTCCTCTCGCCCGAATCTTAACCCTCTCTCTCTCTCAAGTTCGTCGATGGAGACGACGGTGTCCCGTCACCATGTGGCTGCTGTCTCGTACGAGAGGGACAGAGAGGGGCAGAGGACGGTTATAAACGAGCTACGGTATATTCCGCCGGGTCCTCCACCCGTTTGCGACTGTTTTAAATGAAAACGCACGTGCGAACATACGGCGCGTACGAAAGCATGCCCCGGCGATCTAAGGGAATCGTAAAGAGGGATTCACGCGCGTGAAAGGAGGGAGAGCGAGGGAGGGAGCGGAGAGGGTGGGGCAGAGGGTTGGGGCACCGAGATTGTTGGGAAAAGGACGACGAAGAGGGTCCGCGATGTGTAATTTTAGAAACGGTTCGAGACGGCATACGTCGAGGGCGAAGATGGTTTAATAATATACACAACTGGCCAACTGGCGCGAATGTGATAATAAACGGTCCGGACTTATACGAGTGCCGACGATGAAATAACGAGGTGCTTCCCTTCCATATGGATTTACGCGGATTGTTGTGGTTACTAATCACGGATGTAAGGGGGGCAATTTCGAGTGTCGGAATTCCGCGCGGGTGGACGACGCACTTTCTCGCGGTCGACGTCCCCACGCTCGAACTTTCGTCGTGGCACGTCGAAAGGTGATAAGGGAAGTAAGTCCGGTGAAATATTATCGCGGATCTCTGTTTAATGTTCAACGCTCCCGTCGCGATAACGTTACGGGTGGCACTTGAGAAAGGGAAGCGTAAAGAAGGCGACGTTTATCAGCAGCCGGTGCCCCTGAAACGGATATAATTGCTTGTTATGCTCATTAAGAGGAAGAATAATACTTGAGTGCCAAGTGCTCGAGGGAAACGCGACTCTATTTAACAATTTCACTTCCGCCTCTCGTGTTCTCTCTTATTTCTTGTTTTTTGAGCAACTTGAACGACACCGTCATTTTTCCAAAGATGCTATCTGACGTTTGATCATGTTAAGCTGACTTGATATATTTCGTCGAAGCGTCAGGACGGATGTTTATTAAATACCTGCAGCGTCGAGAAGGTGTGACGATCGTTAACGAGCGGCATTATTGTCGATCGCGATACGATGCGCACGGTACCTTTTAGAATCGGACCGTTTCACGTCAGATTTACACAATCCGGTTATTCGGTAGGATGCTTTATATCGGCGGACGCATCAACGGAGGTAGAGAAGAGTATGCTGCATTACCACGACATAACGTGCACATACTGAAGCAGTCCGCCGCGTTACGAGCAACGTTTCCTATTTGCACGCGCTTGCCCTATAAAAGTTTTCCCCGCGCAAAACCTGTAGTTCTGCATTTTATCGCGCAGCACTTCTCATTCTGAGTGCAGCTACGGTGACGTTTAGTGCGGCAGAATTGTTCGAAGCTCGCTGCTCCTGGAAACGAGACGATCCAACGGACGGTGTAACGCGAAGTTGCGACCGTCTTCCTGTCAAGATGCTTTCGTGAATTCTAAGCAGGGCAGGTATATCGTCCAGGATCAAAATTTCGCGTAGGCATCCGTACAATTATTTTAATTAATCCCCCGAGACTTTGTCATGTTCCCTTTGGACTCATTTAGCATGCGCGTTGTGTGGTGCTAAAGTAATGCATGTTTTATCTAAGAGCGGTCATACTATGAAAAAGTAATGAATACGAAGCTTATCAATTTTTACTAAATATCTAGAATATTACACACTAATTCCACGTGACTGAAAATAAAGATGCTTTGAAAATTTTCTTTGTATAAAGGCAAATTTATATATCCCAAAGCATTATTGCACGTTCTTTCATCGTAATGCTACCGGCACAACTATTTATTGCAAGTATAAAGAATAGGAGGATGTTCTTTAAGATATCCGCGGATATTGAATTATTGGTAAATTTTCAGCGTAACGGAATGCGTGGAGTCAAGCAAAGATCGTGCTTTCGTCGAACGTAAAGACCCACCCGGGCAGTACATGCTTTCAGAGGGAAAGGAAGGCGCACATTTTTCCCCCCACCCCATCGCCAAATAACTGCGGCGAAAACATTGCGCTCCTTGCGGTAAAGCACGTTCGTCCTTCACATTATCAAAATTCCGATGCCCGTCAGTTCAGCTTTTTTCCCGTTTGTCAGGCCCTTTCGCAATCTTGAAGCGCATCGCTCGTCGAACGAAAAATCATTTCGCAAAAGCTATCATCTGGCATGAGAGTCAAAGAGTTAATTTGCCGGCACGCGAACCTTGGGCATAATTCGACGGGAAATCTCTCGGAGCAAATGAATCGAGGGTGAAGGGATCTTGGGCGGCAATGAGTCGGAGAGTGTGAAGTCGGAAGAGCGAGCGAGTGCGCGCGTTACAAAGGGGCGAAGAGGGGAGGGCTGGCGCGGGGAAGGAAGGAACACGGGAAAACAGGGGTCGAGTACCCAAGGTTTTCTTACTGCGTACGCGCGTTAATTAATCCCCTTTCAATTAGGCGCCACGCCTTTACCGCCTCCGACAATATTCTACGGCGTAAGAACCGAATGTCTGCGGCTACAGCGAACGTCTGCGCGAAGGAAGTAAGTACGCTCTTTATGCGAACCTCTCGGCTTTAATTCTTCTCCCGGCCGTACGTAACGCTCTCATCGAGTCGGATGAAATCGGAGAGGTACCGGAAATATGTAGATAGGCGGGGGCTGATAACGAAGAAAATGGCAGACGATTATCGGTTCCCCTTGGTTACTAATTGATTGTTTCCAGCGTGCACAGAGGCCACAATGGAAACGCCATCGAGCATTGTCCTTCTGCTAATTGTGTCCACGGAGGTGTCAGTTACTCGGTACATTGTGAGCCGGCTCCACCTCTGCTCGTGTTTGCACTGTCACCAAGTCCAGTTTCCGTTGCCTCCAAAGTAAATGAGAAGGGGCAGATGAAGGAGGGGAGGAGGGGGAGAAGGAGGAGGGAGAGTGCGGTCTCCTAGGGGAGTAGTTGTAAAGTTTGTAAACATTGCGCCGATTTAAATCAGTTTGGCGTGGCGGGCTGTTTAATTTTATCCCACCCCGCCCCGCGCGCAATGTTCTTCGACGCGCGGCAAAACGCCGTCATTACTTTCGTAGAACATCGGCTCGAAGAGAGTTAGAAACCGTGAAGGCCCGTTATCCTCGATAAATGTAACTGTTATTTGTGCGAGCACTCGCCGAGCCGTAGTACGAGAGGGCGGAGTCGGGCTTTACATCGGGCTAAACAGTTAAATTCCCGAAACAGGACTGAAAGATCACGAAATTCTCGTTTAAAGCGCCGGCCCACAGCCAGAGAGAGAAAGAGAGAGAGAGGGTAAGGGAGAGGGAGTCCCGCCGTCGGATTTAAGCATTACCGTACTCTCACCGCAGCAGCAGCAGCAGCAGCAGCAGTAGCAGCAATGGCAACAGCAGTGGCAGTAGAGGCATACTCCTCGGTTACACCGCTAGAGAACTTTTTGCATTTGCATGAATACCTCTCCTTCTTATGCGGAACAAAGGCTAAGGGAAGAAATTGGTGTGGAGCAACGGTCGGCCGTCGGTGTTGTGCCGACGCCGCCGACGCCAAGAGAAGTTACCAAACACAGGCCGGTTTAGAGCTGTTATCCGCGGCAAGGACGTCGATTATGTCGGTGCAGTTATTGTTACATCTCGGCGAGCGCGTCGTGTAAGGTCGGACGCACGCGCCATGAGCCTGATTGCACCCGGATCCTTGCTATTCGGCAGTGAAGAACGAACGAAACGTGTCCTACGGGACTGCACACGGAAATGGAAGCATCAGACGGAGCATTTACCGTTAACTCCGATGGGCGGTAACGTCCGGATGTTCGCCAAGTAATTATCAACTTTTCACGAGGACCGGGCGACCGTTTTCTTTCCCGCGCGTCCTACTGTTGCGACGTGTTTTTCTTATCCCTAATGCTTCGACGGTATCTCCTAGACGATCTAGATTCGTTTCCTTCCTTAACGTTCTCTCGCCTCCCCTTGCCCCTCTCCCGTTCTCTGCTCTTCTCCTTTATTTCTCTCTCTACATCTCTCCCCCTCTCCCTCTCTCTCTCTCTTCATCCCGATTGCAGGCGAATTTATTACTGGAATTTTTTGCTTCTCCTATTTCCTACCTTTCTGCCCCCAATTCGTTTCCCTTTGTCGCGTAGATTAACGTAGCCGACGCATTTTGATAGGATTTCGAAGGTACGAACGTAAACTCTAATGTTTAGTTTGTACTCCGAGAGCCGGGCGTTCCGCTGTGTACTTTAACGAAATATTCGGCCAAAAAATATTCGACAGTGGCGAAGCCTTCGTCCGTTGCGAGACAACGGCCCGCTCGTCTGTCGCCTTTGTAATTTTGAGTGCTACGCTCGAGATACAGTGCAGGGTGGAGACAGCGGGTACGCGCTACATCTCTTGCCCGTTCATCATGTTGTTTTTCTCTGAAAAAACACTCCGTGCAATTTAGTTTTTAACGGTACCTAACAGTGAGATATGACCAGAAATACTGTTGCCTCGCTATACGGCGAGCGCGAATCTAATCGCCTGGTTGCAAACTCTCCTATAATCATTATTAGTTCATAGGCGTCTCCTTTTATTGTCCCCGTCATTGTGTCGGCCTTTTTTTCCTTTGCAATTCTCGCCTTTTCCCGCTGCTGTTCGCGCTGTTCTATATCAGCGGGGCGCTCTTAATTGCATAAAAGGAAAAGAACGGGCAGAGAGTCCTGTGCACTCTGGACGTCATGTTATTAAGGCTACGTGTATACGTATTATATATGTACGTGGGCGTATAATACGTGTCCTCACCGTCGGTGCAGGTACCAAGTTTTTCAGCAACGCCGAAAGTGTCGTCCGTATCTGATCGTAATTATGTAACGAATCGGGCAGATATCACAGACCAAAACTTCGTTTGGACCTCAACCTTTCACGGACGAAATCCAGCAGATGTCGATCGCGAAAGATCAAAGCTCCGGAAAGCACTGGGTTTGGTTGGTTTGCTCGCATTCGCTCGGTCTGCCGCGCGCAGTTCGAGCGATGAATAATCCAGGGATCCTGGCCGGGAGGAAAAAGAGAAAGCGACACCTACGGAAGCCGAGATACGAGTTACGATTCCATCGAGAAGCTGCGAAAGCGCAGATTAAAGGAACGACGTGCGGCAGCTGCGTGGAATCGATCCGAAGGAATTCCCGGACGCTTCGACCGAGCTCCGGCGAGAATAATTCATGCGTCTCTCTTGAAATTTTTTGAGAAAACGTCCGACGTCCTCCCCCTCCTCGCCTCGCCTTCTATTCCGCCACCTTCTTCCGTTCTCTTCTCACCTCCGTCTCCTCCTTCTCTACCTTCTCCTCTTCCCCCCATCTCTCCCCCCTTCACCTCTTAGCACCCTCGTGGCTGGCGACGGCTACGTAATTGATTTTCCTTGCTGCCTTAACACGCGCGATTCAACCAAGTTTTTGCACACTTCGGCCCCCGTCTCTTAGGTTCATCGATCCACGGTTACGGTTCGCGGACTTCACCGACTTTCTTAGCCCAAAGTGGTAGCAAAAGAAGAATTGCGGGTACCTCCCCGTTCGAGGAGAGTGTGGAAGCGAGGGCGAGCGGGTGGAGGTGGGGGTGGCGAGAGCGGAATAATTAAAAAAAATTAAAAGGTCGACGGCACTCGCCGACCTCGTTTGCCCCGTAAATCGTACCACTCTTCCAGATAGGCTTCCTCGCGGGTGGAATTCGCAGAATTTGCCCCGCGAGCCTGGTCCCGTAGATTATAAAGTATTCAAATATGCAGGGGGGGGGGAGGGTGGCTGGCAGTGTCGGCGAAAGAGAAAGGAGCCGGAATGAAGGCGCGCGGGTAAGAGAGGCAGAATATGAGAGACGTAGCGAGACAGTGGGGGATATGGGGGATGAGAGGCGAGATTACGAATATGACAACGGTACTCGGGAAAGGGAGAGACCGTAGTGGGAAATTGCAAGTGGTGTAAATCCAATTTGCGCAACATCGGGGTTACGGCATTTCATTCATTAGCCCTTATTAGGCCGCGTTATGCAAAAATGAGTCGACCTTGCTCGCCAACAGGAAATTAGGAATCCGCCCAGTCTCTCTCACTCTCTGTCTCTCTTTTCCTTCCTTGCTGGCGACAAACCGCTCGACTACTTTGCTCTACAACGCTGCAGCACACTAGTCTAGTGCCCTGTTGATAAGAACCAACCTTAGAGATTATTTCTCAACTGCTCCGACGCAGTTATCGACTTCGCGATGCACGGGGAATTTGAAACGTCCGATAAAAGACGATTCGTGCTCTCCTTAAGCGGCGTCGGAGAAATTGTTTCCGAAAGTAGCCATTAGCCGAAGAAATGTCGATCGATTAACGGACGATGGTTATGTGTTTGCACGCCTCGATGAGATTGAAATATTTACACAAACATCGTCGCCGTCGTCGGCATTAAGTACTGTTACTTACGCTCCTATTATATCGGATCGTTCGATAAGACTCACGTGTACATATTCCACTGCCGGTATCGAACCCGTCAAATCGCATTCTGTCAAGTTGACTGGAAGGGATTTGAATTAACGATTTTCCGCTAGAGAAGAAACAATACCGGCGCGGAAAATTCTTGGCGCGATTTCATTATACTACCATTGGGCGAGCTCCGGCGGTGGGAGACGATTACCCACGAATATTCTTTTGGACAAATTCCCAAAACCTGCCCATTTGCTCGAGGGCGTGCGCCCAAAGTGTACTGCATTCGGCGCGCTAGGGCATTGTCTAATGGGAAACTTTATAAATAATCCGCTTTGTTACGACAGCGTCATTAATTTTCTTCCATTACCGTCCCACTTGGATTTCGGTAGCGGAAAATACTTTGTTTTTATTTTCCTATTCTCATTGGGCCTCACCTTCGGGCGCGTAGACATCGCGTTCGCCGGGAATAATGTAAAAAGGTTCTTCAATATTTTATCCGGAGAGGAACACGCAAACAGCATCGGAATGGTTCACGTAGGCAGATCCTGCGGTGCAATCGCGGGACTGATCATCTCCCAGGAGGACGGCATGAGAACAGTAGCGACGACCTCGATCCCGCGCATTCCGCAAATCGCATTTTGTTCCGCGAATAGCGTGCGACTCGTCGCTGCCATTTTATCGATTCGGGAAAAAAAGCTTGACCGCACGTTATTTGCCAGTCGCTAGGTGTTCACGGCCGATTAAAAAAAGGGGACACGAGTAGCGTCGCATCTGCGAACCTCCCGCTCCCTTTTCCGTAGCGTTACATTCCTACCGCGAGAAGCGGATTCTATTTTCTTCTTGTACGACTTCGACCCTCCTTGCCATTCGAAATTCCATCTGGCGCGCTTTCGTTCTTACCGGCTTCGAAATTGTACCCGCCACTCATTACATTCAAACGCGCCGTTTTTACAGTCCCGTATTCCGCGACGACCGACGATCCCACGGTAGGAAATAATTAAAACGAACGTCACCTCTGGCACGAAGGAATTCGCTCCGGAGGAACAGAATGCAGTTGTGCGTCGAGATCGATGGTCTTTACTTCTCACCGACGACACGACGGCGCGCTTGTGTACGCGACATAAATAAGGAGTCGCGTTTCTCGCGTCTAGCGGAGGAATTGAGATTGCGTCGACGTGTTATATTTAGAATTGCATCTTAAACGCGGGCGAAATAAACGTCGCGCGTTAATCAGAGTTCTCCGTCCTTCTCCGATACGAAACGGTCGTGGCGAACAGAGGAGAAGGAACCCATCGATGCCGCTTTTTCCGGCATCATCCCTGGTAACGAAGCAGTCTCGGGTAACGGAAAGTTTGCGCTTCCCCGTTTGGCCTCAAAATTCTATCACCGCGTCCTTGTCGTCCGCGGGATAAACTCATCCGTCGGATGCACACTTTTTGCGTCCCGATCTCGTTTGCCACGTAGCCGACGATCAGCGGCGTCAGGAAGGGGCAAGTAATTAAAGTAAACACCCTTGCCGCTCGGAGAAAATCCACTCATGGCTGGTGGGACGCGCTTCTTCTATGAGATCGATGCTTACCGCTTGCCGCTGGCAACGACGACGGTACCTGTGCTCTTGTTCGGATCCTAAGTAAGTAGCTATCCCCCTCCCCTCACGCCCGCCTCCTATCCAGGGGGAAAGAAACTAATGCTGCGCCCCTGTTTCGCCAAACCACTTTGTTTCTCCTGTAATCTCGCCTGGCGCGCTGCTGGAATGCAGCGGCTTCCGATACTACCTAGGAACAAGGCAGAAGGCAGCCGTGCACCGTAGAAGTCGATTTCTCGTTATTCGAAGTTTCCTTAATCGAAGATGTCTTTCTCTTTCTCTCCTCCCTTCCCTCCTGCGCTTCTTCCTCTGCGCTCCCTCCGCGCTTCCCTCCACGCTTCCCTCCACATCCTCGCCTGACGCTCGTTCGCCTCCACCTTTTCCGAACGGTTTGCTACTCTATCCGTGTCTCTCTGCGTTTCCTTGAGCAGCCAATCTTCGTGACACGAATAATTTCGTCGTATCGGTAACGCAAGTCATAAAGCTTCCGGGGTTCAGTTCGCCTTTGCACCCTGCATATAGCGGAGGTATTACGAATTTACGATTTTCATTCGCTACGAATGGCACGCGTCACGGGATTTAATCCGAAAGCGTACTGATTCATTACCACCTCGTCTCTTCTTCGGGCGGAACGCTCGAAATCGATCGCTCGTAAATGTTCGTCACGCTAATTGCGTCGATAGGGCACTACCGGCTCGTCGACTAATAACCGTACGTCAATGCGTGAAAAAAGTCGCTGGGAGCGATACTCGAGAGAGAAACGTCGGGTAGGGCGGGTAGTTACTGCAAAATATCTCGGCGAATTGGCGAGGACAGACGTAGAGTAAAGGTTTCATGGATGGCGGGTTGCCGTTGGCGAGACGTACCGTTTTTCTTCTCTCCCGGTCGTTCCTTCGTTCTCCGTTAGTATGCGGTACGCTCGATCCAAGAGAAACAAAGAACTATGGCCGGCTCGGTTTCGCCTGAAAGCGGACTTAAGATCGGGTCTCGTTTCTGTTACTGGCAGCTGTGAAAGCAGATTTCGGTTCGGAAAGAGAATCCGGTAATTAGTCTTCGCCCACGGCGAACGTGACGACTGTTTCTCCTTCCTTCCTTTTTCTCGTCCGAATAATCGTGCCGAGAAGTCGGCGAGGCCGGAAGTTGTAGCTTTTGCTGGCGCACGCGAGCTTCCGCGTTGGATGGGAAGATGTCGATCGAGGTGCGCAAGAAATCATTCCTTGATATTTAATCTTTCCAGATGCGCCTCCGACTCCCTCTTTTCCTTCCCTCTGCCACCCGCACACTTTTCCATCTGTCTGTCTTTCTCCCGCATCGTCTCTCGCTCTCACTCTGTCACGCCTCTGCCACTTAGTACTCTTCCGGCGACGCAGAAGTGAGGCGAACTCGTATGAGGAATGATTCAACGGGTTACCAGTAAAAACATACGGTTTACATAAGTATATACGGGATCTGAAAAGTTTTTTATGCCTTCTTTTTGTCCGCCTTTCCACCTTTTTACCCGCGCCGGCACTTGTTTCTCTTCGTTGCAAGTGGACTTCCTCGTTAAGGTTCCTTGTTAACACTGCATGTCACGAAAATCTGAGAGTACGTCTAGTCGGCCACATGTATTCGTGGGTTTCTGAGAAAATAGTAGTGAACATAGTTACACGAGGTTACATTTTCATCTTGAGAAAACTTCAACTTTTGTAGTGTAGTCGGTATAGCTGTTCTATGCTGCAGACGGTCATCTGAAAAATTGCTGGTTTTTTTTCTCTCCCATTCAATATCGTTGTTCATTCGAAATTTCAATGCTTCCGCTTTGTCAAGGTTTACTCATTGATTTTTTAAATTGTATTTTCGCGCATGCGTCAAAATTTACATTGCATACGGTAATTATATGCAATATTAATGAAAGCAGACCGCCAATATCGAGGAACGAAATAACCGTTATTAACAACGTTGTACAGTTTTTTGTAATCTAAAACGAACGCGTTGAACCTGAAACCGGGGAGTTCTGAATGACCCTCATTCACTTAACAATCTTTTGTTTCAGCATGGGTGACATATGCTTCGGACCCTTAAGAAATCCCTTTTAGAATAGGAGCTTTGTCGTGAAAGCCGGTTCAAGTATAACGTCCCTATCTTAACTCATGCTCAACGTCCACTGTGAATGTGTACCATCTGCGCGTGTCAAATGTTAACTCTATCCGCGGCAGCTCGAAAATTCAGAATTTCCTAACGGCTCAGTGCAACGACGCTTCCCGTCTACTACTACACCCTACTACAATACAAAAATAGTTCTCACAAATTGCTTTGTCACCGGGAGTAGATGGAAAGATTAGTCGCGTCAACACGAAGACGTTTATCACGAATGATTTTTCTATCAATTTCGTCATTAATCACATCACCCAATTTGTGTAACCGATGTTCGACGCTAAAAACGTTTGGAGGAATCTGCCGCCTGTCTTTCTCCAGACGAACATTAATCTTTACCCGGGATTACTACAAATCAGTACCCCGTTCTCGTCAATGCCTTCTAAAAATACCTCATGTCTCCTTTGTAGCTCCCATAAAGTGGCTGGCAGGGTAGGGAGGGGAGGATCCTTGGGTATTGGGCGGTTCTTACGTCTGACCATAAATATGTCGACGCGATTTGTGAAAGGAAAGACGTTTTTAGAAAAGGCAATCCTTTTCGACGTCGCTGAATTCTCTTCTCTTCCTCGTTTCTTCTCCCGACGAAGACCCGCGCGTCGCTGGAAGCGGACGCTAAATTAAAACCGGGGATGGCGACGAAGAAATTACCGAAGATGGCGGTCGAAGGGCGGGAGGAGGATTTTTTATGGGCACTACGCTCATTCACAAATCAATTTCCACTCTCGCTGACGTAATTGCTAAGTCAACAGTCGCCTCGACGGCGCCATAAATTTTTTAAGCTGCCAACCGGCACGACACGAACGACTTGGCCAAGGAAGAAATCCATTTGGTTCAAGCTACGGACAGAAGCGGCGGGATGGCCGTAAAATTGTCGTCTCTCCTACCTTTGTTATCCGCTGGCCTTCTTTGATTTTCAGTTCACTGCCAGTAGAGACGAGTGTCTGCCGACGATTACCGGAAACAGGATTTGAGTTACGCTCAAATTGATCTTGTTCAGGAGAAATTGCTCATTTCAGTTACTATTTATACTTGTCCACATAGTTTTGCTTTCTGGCAATGTACACGTGTATTCGGATGATAACCCTCTTAGCTTGATAGCTTTAATAGCTTCGCTGTCGTCACAATTTGGTAAAATTGTGGCTGCTCGAATCGTAAGGGCTATGTGGAATTTCTGGCTTAAGTAGCTGCTCCATGCTGAGCACGTTAAGCGTTTCTTGAAATATTAATATGTGTTTACGCGGGCGATGTACTCTGTTAGGTCACAAGAAACAAGGAATCAGACAGGGGAAATACGGTTAGCGCATATATTATTCACGACGCTTAGCTCTGCTTATGGCAGGGAAAAGTACCAAGGCGGACTTCCGCAGACGATTTTCTGTACAGAATCTACGGCTGACTAAAATGCAGAGAATGTCTTTGTTTGCGAAAGAGATAGATATTTAGAACAGATGGGCCCTTCGACTTGAAACGTGGCACGTATCAAACATAGATAGCAAGACAATGTTTAACAATGTACTTTTCGCAAGCATAATATTAATAAGTCGGGGAAAGTCGAGATACTTGCGGGAAGCCGAAATAAACGCGGGGATGAAATTTACATTTTCACAGAACTGCTCTCGACACAGTTCCGCCAATCAAGAGTCGTATACAAAGTACGGTCGATAACGAGCACGTAATAATACACTGCACACTATTCTCACATTATCTACATCTAGAGTTACATTCGAGCACGTGTTTCGTAACTTTGTTTCATCTGTCTTTGTCGGGCATGCGAAACCAGGGGAGCTTTATCTTCCTGGCCTTGCTTTCGTTCCTCCGTTCTACGTTATGCGCGCTTATGTATATAAACACGTCCACCTCACTGTTCCCGAAAAGATTGACATTTCTACCGAGCTTGAACGTACACCTCTGACCAAAAGTTTGAAGCGCCTTACTGGTTTTGCATAAATTTAAATCGTTCGCACAAAACTATCGCGTGGCCTGTATTATCTTAATCGTCCACGAACATCACTGATTCGTGATGGCGAACTGAGGACTCACGTTAAAACATTATGCGTACTTTTAATGCTCTTCATTTATTACCTCGACAAGTGTATCGCCGGAGAATAATTATCTTAATTCAACGTTCTGAGAGAAGCAGAACATCGCTCTTTTCATAGAGTACAAAAGGTATTCTTAAAGAAGGTACAACCTGAAGAAGCACTGTACTTTATCGAGTGCGATGAACGTCTGCCATACATCAAAACGGAGGGTTACCTTTAATCCTCTTACAACACAGAGACTTCCATTGTGCACGGAGTAAAATATCACTTACGTTCAAGCTCTCGCCTAATACGAAACACATGCAATCAGATGAATTCGACGCGTTTGCCGGTAACATAATCGTTCAAAAAAGATGTCCTCGCACTGGATTTATATGTCTGTTGGCAGCTTTCATTCGGGGCGTAGCCTGCTAAGGACAAAGAAAGTAACATCTGTCGACGAACGTGCTAAGTCACCAATGAGGCGTGCGCGACACGGTCGGTAGTCTAATTCGAAGCAGGAAAGGAGGCTGGCGGCATAACAAAGCTCCAATTATATCACCGATTTGCCCGCTCGCACATATTCCCTGCACGTGTCATCGGTACGACGAAATGCTTAAGCGCGCGCGGCTGCAATTACGCTTGAAACCGCCCCGACGCGGCGTGTTTTTGCATGGACTATCCGGGAACGAGCCGTGGAATCGGGATCGGGGATGAATGTGTTTGTTGCTCGGCAGAGCGAACACGCTTATACCATCCTGTGCATCTACACCGACGCAGCTTGTGTGCGCCTGGTGAGAAGGTTCGGCGGAACGTTCACGCGCGCACGCGCGCGCGCGCAAATACCTGTGCGCGTCTACATTTATCTAGGGATTCCGTCGTAATTTTCATCCCGGCAAGACGCATCCGGAGTGACAAGGGTCACAAAGGGAGTCTTCAAGTCGCGGAATCGAGGGCCGAAAAACATCCGCATCAGGTGGCGCCGCGCGTCTAAATTCAGGGCAAGCACAATAATTACAGACTCGACCAGACTACAAACGGCCGGGATGCCTTTCCTCGATCGATTACTCTCTGCATCAAGGGACCAGAGAAGGAATGCGATGCATTTCGCATCCTGTCCTTTCTATCCATCCCCCTTGAGCCCGATTCCCAACCCCCGCCGATGGATCCCCGCGTCGTCTTACTCCTCGATAGATTAGCTCGGGAAAAGCTTCAACTCGCTCGGGAAGGTTTAGCGTTCAAGGCAGCGCGTTTGAAATTTCGATCGCTCATTAGTGGGCCTTTCGGGCGTTACGTGTACTCCAGCTATTTACTGTTTCATGCTCGATTGGGGAGACAGGAGGAAGAGGGAGAGGGGAGGATACTTACAATTAGGTATCTTGTTTATCGTAATGGCGCTCTTTGCTGCTCTCTCTCTATCCGAAGCGCTTAATCGCCGAGACCTCAGGTTATTAATTACCTATGCCTTTGGATCCTTATCAGGGACGAGGCACGACTGGAATATGACTTACTTTTCGGGGCGAGACTTTTGCTGGCGTACGGCCCCGCCCCGTAAGGTTTATAAATGTGGACAGGAGGTCTGAGGGAGGTCGGTACTTAGCCTTTAATGGGCCGGCCTGTACTCACGTATATCTTCATAAATGTTAAAGTTAACTTTTGAATGATATACTTGAAAGTTAGACATAACTGCGAGTACCCTGCTAACTAGCAGCGTTCGACATCTTGAGCAGCAATTTATAACGTTTCGAGTGCAGCAGGTCGATTGGAAGGATCCATTGTTACCATCACGCCGGATACAGAGTTCAAACCCAAAGGCAAAAAAGAAAATATCGTTGGTTTCGGTGTCCGCCTGGACCCAAAAATGCGCACCGCTGCGCAAACACGAATTTAGCGCTCAACGTTCGAAAGTCAAAATAAAACAGACTAGCGGAGAGCGTGTATGTAATTATAACGCATAAACATGCGTAGAAGAAATTTATTTTTATCGCGCAAACTTGCGAAATTTGAAACTGTATATTCTCCGGGTATCCCGGGCGCGTTGTGTTCATCACTACTACATGTATCATCTCGCCTGAACTGTGAGGTCTCGGGTCGAGCAAGCACGCATCTGTGTGTTCATCCGTGTGCCGGTGTGTACCGTACGCCGTACGGCACACGAAAGGGGCGAGCTTCGGGTGAGTGTAACTACATGCCGGCAATCAAATGGCCAACGTTTTCGGCCGTATACGCGTGTGTCGGCTCGCTTATGCGTTGCCTGACCCGATAATGGACCGAGGCATGAATCCGACGTAGTCCGAAACGGCGAATGACGAGAGACCAGTGGCACGCCACCCTCAGTATCAACGAGCATCCTTGACAATTCGTTCTTCGTCGCTTGGTCAGAATCGGGCAGGCAAAGGCGAAACGTCCGACTCTGATACGTAGTTTGTCGATCGACGCCGCGAAAGAATGAGGGAGTCAGGCGCGTAACCGAGGAGCCGGGGGAAAGAATGGACGAGGAAGCCAACAATGGGATGAAGGGCGAAATCGAAGACGAGCCATTCCGCTCGTACAGTTATTCTCCGTCGGTAACATCCGCGACAGCGTGTCCGTTCCATTCTGCCCCCCCTCCCTTCAACCGTCCAGGTCCGTTCCTCCGTCTCCGCCTCTCGGATTACGTTATCGGATATTTTATTGTCCGCTGTAAGCGAATGCACCGCGTACCGCATTGAGCTCGAGGGTCGTCGATGTTGAATATTCGCCCTTTATCGTTGAAAGCACGACCCGAGAGCGACATTGGCCGACGTCGACGTATGGAACCCTGGAAAACGTGCACCACCCAGCATGTCGCGTCCCCCCACGCCACGCCGTACGTGAATATCTCGTAATGAAACGTATCGTATACGGAAACGTATTACGTGACGAATAATCGCGTTTTTCGGTCTATGTCATCGATCCGAAGCGGAACGATGCCTACGGCTCGAAATCCGACAGCGGAGCCCAATTCCCGATTTTACGGTACTTGACGGGCAAGCCATCGTCATCCGGAGGGACGGCTCGGGAACGTTCGCGGTCGAGTGCTGTTTTTGCCCTTTATTAGAAACGGTCCGCGAGCCGTGAGAGCGCGCGCGCGCGCGCACCGAGCATGATTATTCGCAAATGTGTTCCTGGTCCCTTCTTTGTTGGTCGGGCGATGCATCGGCAGAACGTGAAATTTGCACTGTTACGTGTCGCCAGGTACGAAAGCACAGTGAACGACTGTAATTAACGAGCCCCTTGTTCAATATGACCCGGGCCTCTGTGCGCCGCGGTGCGCGTGTGTGTGTCACGGTCAATGGGTCTTTCTCTCCCTCTGTGCGTGACATCGGATAAAACGTGCTCTCCTCAAGGAGAGTCGGGCGGTCGTTTGTAATTTTTCGTGTGACGCGTGCACGGTCCTCCGTAAAGTGTCACGGTTTTTTTTTTTCTTGACCAGAGACGGCGCATGCCGCGCATGCCCGCCCGCTCTCGTCGGCAACAAGACAATTCGTAACGTTTTAGTGGGAGTGGAAATTGTGTAAAATATTACCGTTGAGGTCCTTTGTAGTCAGCCCCGGTTACGGCTTCAACAGAATCAGTCGGACGTTTTAATTAACAACAATAGTAGAGTACCGTCGGCGGCAGAAGCGACCCAGGCAGCAGCTGTAAATTCGTAGTAATCGCCGTTCCACGGCGCACTTTCAATTTACACGGGGCTGATACGTTAAAGTTTACGGATAATCCGATTAAAACGCGACCGCATATATCGGGAATTGAGCTGAAATCGCGCAGACAATTAATGCCCGGGGTACACTCGATCTGCAACTACTACCGGAAGTGGGCACGGTGCGCATCGATGGGTCATCAAAGCAGACAGAGAGAGAGCAAGTAGGGGGTAGAGGTCTTTGCACTCTTCAAAGAGCGAACGAGGAGCGAATTGGAAGGGGGCGAGAAGCGTTATACCATCATTTTATTTCCCTGATTCTTGTCCAATTTCCATTTCTTATTTTTTCCTCCAATCCCCGATGCTTCAATTGCTCATGGATACCAGCGAACGACGCTGTGCGCGTACCGTGCAGATGAGCGAGGTGTAGGAGTGGATAAAGGCGGAGAGCTGATACGGATAGAGGAGGATGGGCGCGCGGTGGGGACGGGGAGGGGACTCTGATCGAAAGAAAAGGGAAAAAGGCACAACGTGAATCCGGAAATCTGGTAACGATGGTAACGATTACACAGGCAAAAAAGGTGGCGGACTGGCGAGTAGAGAGAGCGTACCACTCTCTGCTTGATTAATTAAAACCTGGCGGCATATTCCGGAGGAATCGAACGTTGGCACACGTGGAGGGATCAATGGGCCGGGCTCCGATCCTCCCGCTGCCACACTGCCACCCCGCCTCCCCTTTCAACCCCCTCCGCACCCTCCGCTGCCGGCCGATACCCCCCGTTGCCGGTTTTCCGGTGCGGTGCAATTTGTCGGACGGGAAGAGGGCTTCCACGAATTTCCTCCGACGATTTTCACGGGGCTAGAAAAATCCACGGTATATACTCGCCCGATCCGGAGGACCTTTTCCGCTCGACAGGCCAATAGCCCTGCATCTTCGTTCTGTTTGTTGACATACGAATATGTGGGCGTGCGCACGGCTACCGACGTGGTCGAGCGCGAATCGAGGGGGGGGGGGGCGAAGGGGAGGGAGAGAAAGAGAGAGAGGCTATACGTGCGGGATTTTGACGATTCCCTGAGGATCGGAACTTTACTAAACTGCGAAAAAGCTATTTTCCCCTGGGTGAGACTTTACTTTTCCGTCGTTCGAACACTCCTCCCGCTGCAACCGTAATCTAGTTATTTACAGGATAACTCCGTCCGATAGACTCGATCGGACATATTTTATCGGGACTGAAAGCGTGATAAGGCGATATGACGTCGTTTTTCGAGCGATCTTTTGTTCGCGAAGCGGAAGAAGTCGCCTTAAACGCCATTCGCACGCGCATCTTGCCACGCTACACTTCGCACCGATGCACTCGCAACGAGAGTGGGAAGGCAACATCCGTCTCTTTTCTTTTCTTTTCTTTTCTTTTAATTCAAGATTCTCCATTAACGTGATATTTCACGGCGAGATAGGGTGAAAAGAAATCGTCGTCCTCGGAATGCGTCGGAACAACAGCGAAATATAGTGTGCATAGTGGCTTTTAAAAGATTAAAAAGTTTCTTTCGCCCGATCTCCGGACTTGCTCCGCTTACCAGGAAGAGCACTTCTATCTTCGATTCCGATATAACGGCTTGTGTATCGCAGATATACAGGGTGTACGGATCTTGCCGGGTCCTCCCTCGCGGGACGAAGTTTTCGTTAAGTCCAGAGAGAGAAAAAGAGAGAGAGAGAGAGAGAGAGAGAGAGAGGGAGACAGAGGAGGAGAGTAGTCCGTCACGGAGGAAAACTCTATTTTCGCAGTGCCCGAAGGTATAAGGTCGGGGAAAAGGAACGTGCCGGTGATGAGATTAGGCCGCTTTTCTAGCCGCGTCGGTCGAGTCATACATATTCGATACCATTTGTGGCGCGCGGAGGAAACACCTAGCCGACAGGGGGCGAAGAGAGAGGGGTGGGACCCCAGCGGTTGCCTGAAGGCAATTTCGATTTTCCCCAGTGCGTTTATTTCCACCGTGGGTAAAGCTAATTATCCGTCCTTTCTTCCACCCCACGGAATAGGTACGTATTCGTCGATTTCCCGGAGAGGAAGGAATACGTGTGGGTCTTCTTCTCCTCCCTCTCGTCCCTTCTATTTTCACGTCCTCCCTCCGCTGCTGCCTTTTTCTTCGACTCTTCTGCTCCGACGGTGACATCCTGGGGAAACTTCTACAGCTACCGCGGGCCAAAGGCTATTCCCCTTTTATCCGCGTCGCCCAAGAATGTTATATCTATAAACGGCGTTTTGTTTCTTATCTCGTCCTCCTTGTTTGCCTCGTCCTTCCTCCGCCCTGTCATCGTGTAACGTCTTCCTCATTGGCCCCGCTCTCAATTTAAATGGCCGACGCTTGTTTTTCCTTCCCTTACCCTCGCCTTTCTCTCCTTTTCACCGAATGAACCTGCTACGGTGCAATTAATATAAATTGCGAATTTAAGGTCGTACCTTTCGCAAATTTATTCTTCCTCTGTTCCGGCACTGTGTGAAGGGGGCCCATTATGTGTGTAGCATTTCGTTTGTATTGCATATTACCGTTCCTGTTAATTTATTTTTCGGCGCAACTTTTCATCAGCCCGTAATAAAAACAAATGGTTCCATGAGCTCCTCTCTCTTTCTCTTTTGTTCTCATCTTTTTTTGCCACTCTCACCCCTTTTCGGTGTCTCTGTAGCCGGTCGATGTGGTGCGGCAAAATATTAAGTGGATACGGGCAAACGTACTGTGTAAAGGAGGTTAATTAATCCCATGTAAATGGCTCTCACAGTTTAAAGCAAAGCTGGGTCACTTTTCATGCTTGCATGTACGCGTACGTGGGTGTATGCTTGGGCAATTTCTTTGTACAGCCGGCAAAGCTATATGTGATCGCGGCGGGGCAATATATTTTTTTTCCTCCCGGAGAAACTCATTTGCCGAAGAACGGGAAAAGGCACGGCAGGTCCTGGCAACAACGGGTTAGTCACTCGAAGAAAAGAAGACAACGACCTCCCCCGTCGGAGAGATTTGGCCTTATCAAAGTTAAATTTTTCCTCATAAAGGATTTTCATTCTTCCGAAGTGGTTTTTAATAAAACGGACGCGCCGCCGGTCGTTTACTCTCAC
This sequence comes from Anoplius nigerrimus, assembly GCA_914767735.1. Classification (NCBI taxonomy): domain Eukaryota; kingdom Metazoa; phylum Arthropoda; class Insecta; order Hymenoptera; family Pompilidae; genus Anoplius; species Anoplius nigerrimus. Next base: position 15,639,636 of record OU612078.1, read on the forward strand.
CGGATAATTAATCGATACATAATTACTTTTCTACCAATTTTCTCATTGTAGCCGATAAACTGTTCCCGCGTCGGTTTTAATTATTGACGCCTTCGCGGAAACGAAAATTGAAATACTTTCGGTGCGAATGTGCCAACGGCAGTCTGATCCTTCCGCCATTAAGTCGGCGTACTCGGTTAACGTATCCTTAATGGCTAAATCGCGCGGAAGGGAGTGATCGGTCGCGAGGGTGCTTTAATATTTGACAAGTTATTCTGGTTTGTGCAGTGCCAGAATAAACACGAGGGGCAGAGGGGGGGTTCAAAAATAGAACCTGTCGCGCCCAATTTGACCCCTGTCACTTCAATTCTCTCGCTACATTAACCGTCTTCATTTGGCACCGAATGACCGCGTAATTTCTGCTTTCCCTCCGCTTTATTCGCACCCTTCGCAAGGATCGAAAGAGGGAGGGGGCGTACCATTCCAAGGTTTTCTCCCACGGTCTCCCAATTTTCATTTCTTTGCTCTTGCGCCGTAATAATTATGATATCTGATATAACGAGAGCTATCCGTCTGAATAATTGGACTACCAATGCGATAAGAAATAATGATCTTGCAATCAGAGGAGCGAAGCGAACGGCGGTACGTTATTTAATTTATTTTTCGTTCCTTTCTTCTCCTTTTATTTTGACGCTATCGTTTCGAGAATAATGATAAATCGATGAACCGATACCTTGCCATAATTATAATGAAGCGCTTCATTAAACATTAGGCATGTTTATTGCATTGTCCCATTTAACGTTTATATTTGATGCCTGACATTATGTATCCGATAATGCGCAATTTCGTTCCTTTTAAAGCCAGTTGCGGCGGGCGTGTTATTATGTTGTTAGACTTTTATCTCGCAAGCGATCGAAAGAAGAATGTTGCTCGGAGAGGAGGCATAAATGGAACTAAATTGTACGATGTCCAGCCCCTCCAGCCTTTCCCCTCCCTCGTTATGTTACCCCTCTGAGAGTCAATTCCATTGTAAGGTACAATTAATTCAAAAATAGTAATGACCAGCACGCGATGCCGTAGATTGAAACGTGCTGCTAATATCCGACCTTCTGCAAAGTTGTAATTATCTGACGTTTTTAATATCCTGCCCGCCGCGTAACGTCTAGGGGCGCCTCCCGCAATTTTAGCAGCTTTTCACGGTGAGTCACGGTATATGTATTCTTTCGAAATACACGCCGCTTCGAGTTAAGAGCATTAATTCAGCGGCCGTGTCGGTCCTTATTAGACTTTATCCAATTTCGTTTCGATCAAGCGACGTATTCCGCAATGATTACCCCCCAGCGGTGTGTAATGATAACGTTGAGGAGCGAGTATCCAAAGATATTTCTCTCGTTGGCTGCTTACTCGCCGCACACTGGCGCCGTTAATTGTCGTTATCAGCGGGCCAGAGTGAGTATAAATGATTACTCCTACGTTGCGCCTCACACGGTGTGTTCGTTATTTCGGGTACACGTTAAAGCGCCATATGGTGCTTGTCCCACCTTTTAACGCGATGGGTAACTACAGGCAAAGTCGGTAAATGTGTACGTACTGTTGGCGGAACTTTCACGGGAAAATTAATTACTCGTAACGGCAATCGATAACGTCAGGTCAAAACGTAGCTGGGTAGGAGGCGCCTTATACTAAGGTCGGATCGCATTTTTGGATGCCCGTCGCGCGTTAAATCACTCGACTCTGGATGTACAAGTTAAGTAAGTAACGTTAGAACGATAAAGGAAAATATTGCCGCATCGCTGGATGGCGGTGGGGGGATTTTAAAATCTGGAACGAAGACGACATTTTCAGGGCGACAACGTATACATGTCGTAACGTACACACGTGTCTGAAAAGAAAATATTGATTTCCCTCATCGCTTATAAAGCTTTCGGTGCGCTTTTAGTGGTCAATAAAAGCCCTTATTGTCATAGTTATATGAAATCGAGATATAGGAATAGTGGATGCGTGTTCAGCGTTTCTCTATCCCTTCTTTGCTCTTCTATCTCTCTTCCTCTCTCTCTCCCCCCCCCCCTCTCTCTCTCCCCCCCCCCCTCTCTCTCTCTCTCTCTCCCTCCACCCTCTATGTTTGTTTCTCCCTGTCGCACTCTCTCTTTTCTCTCCGACCATGTATCGAGAGATCGATTTACGTTGCACGTTTTCTCGCGCCTGTCCACCGACCGTGACGTACAATTTCGAGTGGAACTTTTCAATTTCCTCTTCATCGAAAATCGGGGGAAACGGGATGGGTGTGCCCGATTCTGGCTTCCAAGCTATCATGCACTGCGCACAGTTCGATACTGTGGCCGTAATATGTAAATTTTCGATGGAATATGGACGATCCAACGGATGCGCACCTCGATGTGTTCACTTACCTAATATTCGAGATGTCCGCAACCTTCTACCTTCGTTCCCCTCGCATGCACGCCGTCGTAACGCGGCCACTTCGATTTTCCGTGCAAATTTTACGACCTCGGATCAGCTTCCTGTTATCTCAACGTTCCTTCACGTCTGCATCCCCCTCCTCCACCCTTGGCAAGAACAGAGATTTTTTCCGCCTTCCTTGCCGCGCTCCGAAAGTTTGGTAATTAATATAAATAATTATTCATAGAACCTTCGCTCGCGGGGAGGGTGTACGTCGACCATGTTTCTTGCCAAAGGAGGGTGAACTCGTTCATAATTGAAGACCCTCTCGGTTAAACTAAGGCAAAGTACCGATAAAAAGCGTAATCTGCGGGAAGAAAATAAGCCGCGCGCGCGACCGGCGCGAAGGAAAAAGGAAAAAGTCCTTCTCTCCTTCCGCGACGCGCGATCGTGTAAAAAAAAAATACGATGACGGAACAAAGGGCGGAGGGTGTATCGGAAATTAAAACGCAGATCACCGCAGTCGTGCGAAGACCGTATCGTCGGCCCGTATTATTAAAGTTCTGCAACGACCGCGCAAATTCCACTTTCATTAAAGCCGAAAAAGCATTTTTCTAAAAAAAATCCAATCTCTCGCCCCCGATATACTCGCATTCCGTCGAACGCGGGACGGCTGAAATGTATGTGATATATCGCTGCGTCACGAAACGCTCTGGGCGTCCGGGGGTGAGAGAAAAAAATTTCTCCATCTTATAATCAGTCCGCGGCCCATCGTCAATCACTGCGCATCGGAACCTATATATATACTTCGTGCGGTCGTAATATGTCGTAAGTTGACGAGCTGACGGTACATTACTGACGCCCGAGGATGATGCCGGGGCGAAGAGAGTTTTGTGACTCGGGATAAAACGAGGGTCGATGGATGAGCGGCAGGGAACGCGAAAATGTTTAGGGTAAGGGTGGTAGCTGAGTAACGTCGACCGCCTTTTGGGAGGAAAATATTATCGTTCTGAGGAAGGGAAACGTTTTCACCCGCCGAAGCTTTTCAAAACTGAAAGGGATGCTTTTCGCGGCCTGCAGTCCTCGCCCTTTCGCTACCAGCCCGCGAGTTCGGAAACTGCGAACACGCCCTTCCGATATTCGGGGATAGTTCGTCCCTAACTTTGCTCAATTTTTCAATTCGATCGCCAATGGCCCTCTCACGATTTCTTATACGGACCACGGCGCATTATTGCCACTTGTATCTGTTCGGTAATTTTATTACCGCCCTAACTTCCTCGCTGAAGGATGCTGCTGACTCCTTCCGAAGGGCGGCTAAGATTTATCTGTCCGCGCACGCCGTTCTTTCGTTCGACGTGGCAGATAGTGGCGTATCTTCTCGAAGCGAAACGGCGGAAAGAGAAAGGTGGGGCGTGTGCGGGGGGGGGGGGGATGCGGGAGGGGTGGAAATATAGCGGCATTCCGTTCATCGATCGAGCGAGCGAAAATTTGAAAAAACGCCAGCGTCGACGGAGCGCCTGGGCGCGCTTAATATTCTTCCAGGAAGGACGGCGACGTACCCCTTCTATTCCTTCTGCCTCTTACTCCCATCCCTGCACCCGGTACGAGGTTCGAGGTTTTTGCCCCGGGACATTCGTCAGATGGTTCCGTATTACGTGCACCCGTCTACTACCACTGAGGGGGGGTTGGTCGAGGATGAAGAGTCGAAAAAGGTAGAAGGACTCTCCTCTCTTTCGTTCGCTTTAGGTCTCTGTCTCATTCCTTCTGTCTCTCAAAGCGCACGACATCCACGTGAAAAAGCAGCAGCATCCTGCCGTGGCAGGCGAGTAGACGAACGACTGTTTATCGCCCGGCGAAAATATTCCAGAATCTGGACTTCGGATAAATTCAGGAACAACGACGACTCGGAGATTCACGAACACCGCCCTCTCGTCCGACCTACTAGGTACCGCAGCGCTCCGCAGATGGAATTTAATGGCCGGTGGTGAACCGAGGGATGGCCTTTGCTCGCTTTCTCGCATTCTCACGAGTTTCTCGTGAAAATAATTCAGCCAAGATTGCGACCGGGAGCCGTTGAAGAGGAGAAAAGTGTGTACCGCGCGCGCACGCGTGCCCACGGACGGTCCGATTGTGTACCGGGAGGGATAACATTTTTGCGGCGCCAAAGAATCCGTGGCTCCGGTGATTTAAATCCCGAGGATGAATTCGTTTCCTTGGCCAAATTGTCCGAGGGCACTCATCGCGCTGCGGGCCGAGGTGGGGGCAAGTGTGCCTTATCCGCCATCGCGAGAACTTGTCAGCTCCGTGTATGGAGTTCAGCTGTAATTCAGACACCGGGGCGGATAGTCTGCATATCTTTGGATCTTCCAGCTTTATCATCCTCTCATCTGAGCACGTATACCATGCTCGAGCGACCCTCGCGCAGCTAGTTGTAAACAGCGATTTGAACGGATAGAGTAACATAATACATGTGGGTGATAAATTGGCTTGATTTTTATTTACAGCTCTCGAAACAATCCCTCGTCAGACACTTTACAGAGACGACGGGGCGTGTAACGTATACGGGTATTACGCTAGTCCCTACAGCGTCTATGTAAATATTGTATGTTCACTGAACGGCTACGTAAAGCTTTCCGAAAAGCTCCCCGTTAAATCTTCGCAGATTACGCCGCGATCAGTCATTATTTTCTATTACCAGCGATCGATGTAACGACGATCCCTGCGCCGTAACCTGCAAATTTCTTAAACCCGGAGATATTTCGCTATCCAAACAACGGGCGTCTATATATTAACCGGATTCGATTTAACGGATCGTCTCCCCTTCCGCTTCCGGCCGCAGAACAAAATCCTCGAAAATCCCCTGGCGGAAGGCGAGAGGCGCGCGACAGAGTCGGTCGACTTCAGGGAAAGGGGAGTAGGAAAAATCGGCGAGATAAAAAAAGGAGAACGCACTACATGCGCCTCCGTAAACACTGTTTGCCCCTTTTTCCTCAGTCTCTCTTTCTCTGGCCGAGCGAAGCGTACCGCAGCGTCGCTCTATCTTTCTCTTTCTTTGCCAACGCGGTGCAAACACACGTTTAATACGAACGCACACCGACTCTTGGAGACGCGCGCGGGGGCGGCCTCTATTTCATCCCATTCTACGTATTCGTAGTACTTTTTCCCGATATAAAAATAGATCCCGTATGGAGGGGCGTGGTAAAACGCGATACGTCGCGCAGGAAGAGAAATTGTCCTTCCGCAACAACTGCCTCTAATTTCCCCTGCTTGCCGGTCACCGCGACAGAACTGACGGTCTACACCCTTTCCTGCTCGACCCCTTCTTGGTCGCCCGATGTCGTTTCATCCTGTTCTCGGTTCCTTCCGACCGGGAGGAGATTTTTCCTGCCTGGCTTGTCAGCGAGGAATAGACAATGAACTCGTCTGCCATTTATAGTCTGCGCACATCAATGCATAAATTCTCCGAGTCCCGGTTTCCCTGTCTGTCGTCTGCCAGTCTGTCCGTCTGCTCGTCTGTCTGACTGTCCGTCCGTCTACCTTTTCATCAAAGTGGGACGGAGAAGTGCATCGGTATTACAAGGTTCGTATCTCAGTTCCTCAGCCTCCCTCGACATCGTCTCCACTCGAGGGAAAAGATGTTCGATGCACGCGAGGACGGTTTTGTCGCCGAATTTCTTCTGTCTCTGGGCTCTCGGGCAGGTATTTATTCCCGTCGCGTGTCAGTCGATATAACTAGCGAAAGGAGACATAAATGATGAAGGCCCGAGTACGTGAGCTAGTCTTTTTGTGGCTTTTTGCGGCACGGAGACGTCGAGGGGGAGCGACGAGATTTGCCTTGCCGGAAAGCTACTCTTCTTTATGAATTTATATTGACGTTGCGGCCTCATTGGCTTCCGACGATGGATATCAAATAGTTGTACGGCTTGCGTATGTGCCGATAATATACTACCGAATGTGCTCAGCTATATTGAATGGGTATGTCGCACGTAATTGCTCCCGATTTGATTGACAACTGATGCAATAACATCGATATCGGCGAACTATTGAGAGCCCTTCGGAAAATGGACTAGTTCCACAGGCTAATAGGCCCCTGGCGCTCGCGGAAACATAATATTCGAACGTCATGCCAGAGTGCAAGGTGTCGAAAAAAGTGTAACCTTCCTTACTGCCACAATGCGATGTAGAGAAAGCCGTTTTTGTCAAGAATTTAATATAAAAATTCAATTTCGCGAACCGGCGATCCGAGTTCCGAAAACTTTGTCAGTGCGCGCGTACGCGCCATTCAGCCGGGCCGGTTATTTTCTTTTTATGGCCGGATGTGCTGATTTCAGTTTCAGCGCAAATGGCAGTACGCGACCTTTTCTCGAGTTCATACATTTCCGTGCTGTTTTTCCCCTGGCAAGGTTCATTACCCGCCCATCGCAACTTCGGCCTTTGTCCGCATTGACGTACGACTGGTACAGCATCCGAAGGTTACCCAGCGATGATACACACGGGGAGAGAGAGGTACTACCTGGCTTGGAAATTGCTTCGCCGCGATACATTATACGCGCAACCAGTCACGGTGGACAGAATATCGGATACAATGTTGCGCCGGGCGCTTCAAACTAAGCATTATCCGTGAAATAGGAGAACATGGAGATGCGCGCGTGCAGTGACGGAATTTGATTCCGGCCAACCGTTCTCCGTCACTTCTGGCAATTGTCGGTCGGCGAGCGAATGAAAGCACTGTGACACGCTCATTCTTATTCCCCCCCCCCCCCCCCCCCACCTACCGACGGTCTTTAACGTGGCGCCTACGTCGGGCCTTTAAACGGCTGTCATCCTCTCAAAAGTCCTCGAGGGTTCGTGACAATATTGTGCTCGGGGTTCATAGGTCCGAGGACCCCGAGTCTTTCGACCGACTGTTTGTTTGACATGCCCGAGGTTTGTATCTTCAAAGGGTCACGCTTCGTCTCCCTTCCCCCCCCCCCCTCCGCTCTTATTTATCTCACTTTGTCACTCGGCCACCCCAGCCGGGACCGTGAGCCGTCTCTTTCTCCTTTTGAATCCGCTCTTCACGTATGGGCGCATATGGTATGGAATGTATAAATAACGCGCTCCGGTCTATTGTGGGATAAGTAAACCTCGAAACGTATGGCGAAAGACAAAGAAAGGAACGGGGCCGGCGACGGTGGTGTGGGCGAAGGGAGCGGAGACGGATTGTGTCGGTGATGTGCGGGGGCGTTGGTCGCTAGCTGCGAATGGAAGGCAGTGGCTGTAGGAACGATATACTTCACTACGGTATGCCTGACACGACGACAGAAATGAGGGCAAAAACGTGATACCGGGTACGTGGCGAATTGATGCGGACTACACGCGGGGAGCGGGCGACTTTTATAAAATATAAGTGAGCCCGACAATGACGTAGAAACATCCGCGGCCCGACGGTTCGCCTCTCCTACTCGTCGGCAGCTTCCTTTTTTGCCTAGCGAATGTATAACGAGCCGCCAAAGTATGAAGACGAATGAGTCAGGAAGCTTTTGCGCCCCCACGTTTTTCCGCCACTTTCGCGCAATTACGGGGGAATTCGAACGTTTCGCGCCCCGCGGCAAATTGAAACGTCCGACGCCGGGTGCAAAACATTTGGGAAAAATCTGCGCCGCCTGTCGATTCGAGGAGGCGTTATAGGCATTAGCGCCCGGGGAAGATTATATGAATATGCCGGGGCGGTGTGCTGCAGGGCCGTAAATCACCGGTAAAACCGAGCGACTGGGTGGGCTCGCCGGCAGAACTCGCACTTTATCATCGCAGATGACGAAGACAGAAACGATCTGCCCGGCGGGAAGAATTAACGTTGACAGGCTCTAGACCATCCTCCGCGCTCCGACTGTCTCCGGCAAGCCTCCCACGGAACCCAGGATTATGAATTAATTATCGTCTGCTAATGGTACCTCGGCCATTTTGCCCGGCGGAATTCTGCGACGACACTCTGTATCATTCGCGATCGCGTAATTCCGCGCGCAGAGATCGGGAGCTGACCGAACGAACGGCGTGTACTGACCGTTGACCGAGAAATTTTGTTAGTGTTTTCCCCGTATAATTTTTTCGCCGCTCGAAAAGGGCATAGCCGGGTAAGATAGTGAAATGTGCCCCCAAACCGATCGAAATTCTGAATGAGCCATTCGATAGCTTATGAAAAAAGAAACATTTTTGTGAATTTTCAACTTCGTATCTCGACCGTGGGGGGCGAGGGGGTGTAAAATGTACTGTCCGCTTCTCCCACCATTTTCTCGGAATGTAGTGCACAAAAAAATTCGAAAAAAATCAGAGGTGTTTCTAGTAATGGCGCGCATATTCCAGATTTTTTTCAGATTTTTAAACAAAAAATTCAATTGATAAAAAAATAAAAACCGAAAATTCAATTAGAAAAAAATCGATTTGATACCGAAGGAGGTCCGGATCAGTGATGCCGCTTTTTTCTGTAATGTAATATTACAATCAACATCTCTCTGATTTTTTTTATAATTTTTGCTCACCAGCAACAGTGTCGGAAAAATGAAAAACCCGTTTTTTCGTCAGTTTTTGGGTGTCAGAACAACATATGAGAAAAACTTTGGTTCAATTTTTGTCACTAACTGTTTTATGCAATGTTTAATGTTATTGATTACATTCCACAGTCATAATAATGCAAGAAAATTAAATAAATGGAAGAACTCGATGTCACAAAGTATGCCTTATGTTCTGAAAAATTGAAGATCAACCAAACATCGTTGGTAGCGACACGCGTAAGGTGACAGTCTGTTTTGTCGAAGCAAACTTTTTCTTTGGGTTCGAATCCTGTTAGGTGCCTTTTTTTTCATCGTTTTTTGTCCTTTTTCTATTCAACAATAGTTAATATTTAATGTCAGATGACTTTCTCTGTGCAACACATTTTTGTCATTGTTACTGCCAAAATATATGACAAGAATAACGGAAACATGGAAGGCGGTTTGAAGGCACGTGCATATTTAATACAACATTAAAATGTTGACAAAAATATTGTGAAATCATCTGACAGTAAATATTAACTATTGTTGCACAGAGAAAGAACATAAAAACGATGAAAAAAAAGGCACCTAACAGGATTCGAACCCAAAGAAAAAGTTTGCTTCGACAAAACAGACTGTCACCTTACGCGTGTCGCTACCAACGATCTTTGATTGATCTTCAATTTTTCAGAACATAAGGCATACATTGTGACATCGAGTTCTTCCATTTATTTAGTTTTCTTGCATTATTATGACTGTGGAATGTAATCAATAACATTAAACATTACATAAAACAGTTATGTGACAAAAATTGAACCAAAGTTTTTCTCATATGTTGTTCTGAAACCCAAAAACTGACGAAAAAACGGGTTTTTCATTTTTCCGACACTGTTGCTGGTGAGCAAAAATTATAAAAAAAATCAGAGAGGTGTTGATTGTAATATTACATTACAGAAAAAAGCGGCATCACTGATCCGGACCTCCTTCGGTATCAAATCGATTTTTTTCTAATTGAATTTTCGGTTTTTATTTTTTTATCAATTGAATTTTTTGTTTAAAAATCTGAAAAAAATCTGGAATATGCGCGCCATTACTAGAAACACCTCTGATTTTTTTCGAATTTTTTTGTGCACTACATTCCGAGAAAATGGTGGGAGAAGCGGACAGTACATTTTACACCCCCTCGCCCCCCACGGTCGAGATACGAAGTTGAAAATTCACAAAAATGTTTCTTTTTTCATAAGCTATCGAATGGCTCATTCAGAATTTTGATCGGTTTGGGGGCACATTTCTCTATCTTACCCGGCTATGCCCTTTGATCTGCCGACTCGTCAAGCCGTACGCTGGGTAAAGTATTTGGCGTGGCTTCAACAGAAATTTTTTTCCACCGGGGGACGTCAGCGATAATGCGATCAACCTTACCGCGTGACAGCCCGTGCCATTTTTCTCGTCGGTCAGTTGCAAGTCACGTTTGTACTGCAATGCACGGCTGTTCTTCATACACGTACGGCGCATGTAACAGTTTCGCCATCGGAGCAGTGAACTTTTCCGCCGGGCGGAGGGACGAACGGGGTGGGGAAGGGGATGGGGAGTGGCAACAGAGCTCCATAGGATGACATGCCTACATTTCAAATAAATCGTTTTTAATGGAAAGGATTTGTGTCGTTAGAGATGAATGTCGCGATAACGGTAATCATGTTCTTCCACGTCGAAGCTGGTTTTTGCTTTGTCTGAAATATATACAGGGGAATAATAAAACTGCGCTAGCCGGGTGGTGCGATGCGCATTCTCCTTTAATATTTTTAGTTGAAATGTTTTTCATCCCGCATTCCGCAGCGCCAATCGTAAAAATGTACCCGTGTTTTTTCACTTGCTTACCGTTACACGTAACATTTAGACACGCCAACACATTACCTTTCGATATACCGTAACAGTTTTGGAAACGTTGTTTTAATTATCGGAAAGTGCTCGCGATTTCGCGAGCGCACTGTTGAAATATCTCACATAATTAATAGTGAAGCTACATCGGTGATACGTCAAACATGAATTCGTAAAATTTCATGTGCTTTCCAACGTTCGCCCCATACTTATTGTACCGTGAATTTATTATGTATTTATCGGAGTGAAGGTAATTTGTATTATACGCAAATACGGGCGTCGCTAAAACGCCAAAGTGCTGCGGGTTATAAAAAAAAAAAATTCGAACGTCGAGCAAAATTGTTAGATCATACGTCCGGGCATTGGACCGGTGAAAAATCCTCCTGCTCATTATTTCCGACCTGGAACTGGAAGGAGGTGGGTGGAACATCGAGGGAGAGGATTCAGCCGCAAATTTTTAAACCGTCCGCGGTATTCCTGACGATAACAATAAAGGTAACGAAATGTAACCGCCGCGCCTACCCGGTCCGATGATGGGAATGAAAGCTGTGTGCTGGCCGGTATCAGAATGGCGCGTGTTGACATTGCATTAGCTTCGGAATAATTACTCCGCTATCGATTCATCGGCGTCCAGTGTAATTGGTATCGACGTGTGACGTTCATGGTCTATCGAGTACTTAAACCGCGAGCTCGTCGAGTTGGTTGGCGCACTAGGTGAAAGGGTGGTGTGTGCTGCTGGGCGATGGGGAGGGATTGGCAAGGGGATGAGGGTAGGAGGGTGGGTGTGCGCTGCTCGATGTGCCATCGTTAAGCTGCCGAAATTCGATTCTCGTTCAATAAAATCTGCGGCGCATCGTCGGAGGCAGCCGCGTCGATGCCGGCGAACGGGAAAGGGGGATAAAAATCGAGAGACTGCTTCGTCCAACTGGCTAATTAACCAAGAGAATTGAGAACGAGGAGTGGCGGGCAACGCCGTCTGCCTCGCCCCCTCCCCTCCCCTCCCCCTTTATTTTCCGCCTATTACCCCTCGCCGGTGAATTTCTTCCCCGCTGACGATAACGTTTTCGCGCGCCCGTAAAAACTACCGAATAAGCCTGTAAATTAGATCGTTATTGCGGAAGGGCAAATAATGCCTAACCGGTGCGGGCTAAGCCGAACTTGCCTGACAAAGGCAGATGCGGACATTAGCCGAGGGCAGGCATTGTGGATAACGTGCGCGCTTATAGCCGCTCATTAAAATCCCCTCGAACGGTTCCGTTCGATGCGATGCTAAAGTACGGGATCGCGTTCGTCGAATGGAAGGAGCTATGTTCCTGATACAGCGGGCAGGTCAGACGTATCGTGGGTGTATCGTCGGCATATCGTCGGCATATCGATGGAATATCAGTTAGACATGTCGGTCAACAGTAGTATCGTTCTGTTTTATACCAGGCGCCTTGTGTCATCGGTGGTGCAGAAGCTTTAACGCCAATCACGATCCATCATCTGCCGTTCGTGACGCGCCGCGCCGAACTGCGCCGGCTACCGCCAACGACTATCGTTTCCCATAGTTATCGAAAACGTCAGTTTAATTAATACTCACGGGAGGGAACAATATAGGGCAACGTATTGATTGGCACAAAGCATTAACCACCCCGTTAATCCGATAGGATTGAATATTTGCCAATTACCCCGTTGTCACGTGGTTAACTCGCCGGGGCCTCTCGCTCGACATCTACCTCTCTCTAACTCCCTAACTCTCTATCTGCCTCTCTCTCTCTCTCTCTCTCTTTTACCCCCTTGCCTCTGGCGTCACCGTTGACTGCGCATTGGCGTTCACGCTTGGCGAAAGTAGGCGAGGTTCGAAACGATTTTCGATTTTAATGGAACAAACAGAGAGAGAGAGAGAGAGAGAGAGAGACTGGATGGTCAGTGGGCGAGGGTGAGGTGAGATGAAGTGAGATAAAGTGAGGTGAGGTGAGGTGGGTTCGCAGGACGGCAACAACGCGAGCGGCAACGAGAGCAGCAACGGCGGCAGCGCAGTTAGCTGTGCGTACGATGCGGGGCGGAGCGGAAAAACGTGCCCGAAAATCAAAGCCAACACAGACCGTTCCCGAAATTCTACACCCGTCAGGGTGCAAGCGGCGGCCCCGACGCTGACTGGCTAGCTTTTGGCGTGTCGAACGATTTTTAGAGCCGGTTTCGGCTTAAAGAGCAGTCCGTTTTTTTGCACAGTCAAGTCAACGCTGTTTCGTGCGAGAGAGGATCGACAGGGGGATGAGATAAAGCGACGCCGAGAGAGAGAGAGAGAGAGAGAGAGAGAGAGAGAGAGAGAGAGAGAGAGAGAGAGAGAGAGAGAGAGAGAGAGAGAGAGAGAAGGGAGAGAGCGATAGTTCAACCACGGAAAAGGGGGGGTGTTGCTGCGGCATAGCGTAAAACTGAATGTAAAAGTGAAAAGTGGTGGCAAAGAGGGAGAGGGCGGGCAGGGAGAGAGGGAGGAGGGCAAAGAGAGGGTGAGGTGGGAGGAGGGAGTCATGCTTCTCGAACAAACCCACCGGTAAACGTTCGAGTCCACAAGGTAGAGCAAATAAACTACGTTTTCAGTGTACATTCGACAGACTTCTCTGCCTCCCGTTCGTTGCTCACAGTTTATTGGTTAATTATCCCCGCTTGTCGGAGCGCCGTTGCTGTTCGCACGATAAGTACCTGTCTGCCTCGACGCAGCCTACAGCCGACGCAGAGAGACTGAGTTGTGTCAACGATTGTGTTGAGACGCGGCGTTCCATTGTAACATCGTCGCGTAATGGCCGTGAGAATGCGCGGCGAAGCGACCTTTTGTTTTGGAAAGCTTGTGTAAGCACCGGCGCTCATCGGGGGCTGTATGCATACCCCACCCGTCCGTGTGCGTTTGTCGAACGGGCTTGAGCAAAAAAGGATCCCCGAGGCGATGTAATGAGATAATATTTGCACCTGCAGCCTGGAGAGGGGAAAAAAAAGTGCCCACCGCGGATCGCGCTCGGGTAAACGAGCGTTAAACGATTGGATTCCTTGGGAAAAGGGGGATAGTTTACGTGCGTCGCGAATTACGTTAAAAATGAGATTTAACGGCCTTTAGGAGAGTTCGTTAAAGTTTGCAGCGGCACGGCTTCTTTGTTTGCGGGGCGAAACTGAATTTCGTTGCTCGAAGACCGGCTTTCGCTCCCGGAGGGTAATTAAGCTATCGGGGATGTCCATCGTTCGCTGGCGCGTGTCATTTATTAAATGCTATCTTCGAACTCGCCGGAATACGGGTAAACATTTCCGACGATTCGATATCTAATAATGTCTTCGAGCGGGAATTTGATTTGTGGCGCTCTTTAGCGCCGGTTATCTGATGAAATTATTTTCGAGCTGCGTCTGGGGAGTCGAGGCCGCGCGGCCGACTGATAATATTGATCTTCTTATTGTGCCAGAAGCAGCTTACCTCGAAACTGCATTATAATATACGGCCGCCGTGCGCGCATAAAATATTAAACTGGCATTCAACGCACCGTGGCCGGATCTTCACTTTATGCGACGGCTCGCGCTACTATTTAGAACTATTGTAGCTTGAAGCCCACTCGTGTATAAATACCGTCGACGCTACTCAGTGATATAATGCGCAGGCCAGGGTTTGGTCGAAAACAGTCTCAGGCTTCATCTCGCCGTTCAACTGGCCTTTTTACCTGATCCTGACAGACCCGTCCAGAACCTTTACCGTTCACTCGCGCACATAGCGAGACCCATAGAAAGGCTCGTGCGCTCCGTCCTCTTGGTTCAACCGTAATCCCTGGTTTCGAGTGGTATCAGCAGAAGAGCGAGCGAAGAAGGGCGGTTGTGTACGATAGGAATGACTATCATCCCCTGCCTAGCAACAAGTCTCCTTTCACGCTCCATCACTTAAACGTCAGTTTTGCGCGTTCTTTAGTGCCATTATGAAGCACAGAGGGATCCAAGTGCCTACGCCATGCCCTCTTGCGTGGAACATTCAAAATTAGTTTGCCCGTTCAGCCTGAGACTGTTTCCGCGCGCTCTCTGCCTGAAACCACAAGTGCTTGCATGTAGGACTGGAAGCGAGGCAGGAAAAATGGGGTGTCAGACCGGTTTCCCCACACTCATAACTAACTCAAGCCCTCCCTGCCGGCCAGGTGACGTAACGTTGTCGATATCGTTGTTGATACCGTGGGCAATCGCTCTCCCCTAGTTCCCAATCACGCGTGCCATTACCGATCTAGGTCTGTCACAGATACGCGATGCGGAGCCGTGCTGTCGGAACATAAAATGCGATTAGGGGTCTTACATATCTTTAATGATGCAGACAACAAGTGTGTCGTTACATCGCTGGTTTACACGAAACGATAAGAGTGCGAACGACGCTGATCATGCTAAAATAATCGATCACTCAATTACTTTGGATGCGTAGTACATTATATATTTACTGTATAATAGGTTGTGAAGTACCGGTTTTTCAGCGTCAATGATTGATATATATTTGGCACTCACCGACTTCGCGAAAAACCTATTATCATACGTAATATATTTACGTGCATTGCTCTAAAACCGATTTGGATGCTTTGTCCTGCAGCCCATGGTAAGGCACGCTGAAAAGGAAACTTTTCCAAGAATCTGTAAAAGACATCACTCATCACAAACCTATGAACACGACCGAAACTACGATAGTCTCCACGAAGCTGGTCCTTCGGTCCGGGTCGAGCGAAAGGCCAGCGAAACGAAGGTTTTAAACAAAATAATCACATTGGCAAACGTCCGGCAAAGACAATTTTCCCGAAAAACTTCGGCCGCAATGAACTTCGCCCGCAAGGGAGGTACGCTCGCGAGCACTTTTAGTCGGGCAAAAGTTCGTAAGACAGATATTTTTCGCCGGACCCACCGGTAGGCAGTTGGTATTTCTCCCGACAAAGCTTTTCGCGGAAGGACTCTCCCTCGCCCCCTCACCCCCCCCCCCCCCTCCCCCCTCCCCCTTTGTGCCCGGCGGTGATACGGCAGGGAGAAGGACGGGGAAGCTCGAGGTTGGAAAGTTCAAAAAGTCGGTTGCGCCCGGATATTTTGTGTCGTACGTAGGCACTTCTTTTCTTTGACGCAGAGCGGCAAAGTGTTTCCTCCGTTCGGGACAGCGCGCGCGCGCGCACGCTCGCGCACCACGTTTTCTCTGCAATGTTAATAGTCGAACGACGTTCCCATCGACGTCATCCAACGATCCTGTTCACGGGGATCGAATGAAAATTGCGCAGGTCGAGTTGGCTCGCGTCGATCAAGCCAAACAGCGCGCTCCCATCCGGTCTCCCCTTAATAAAGCGCCGTCGAGCTATTATCGACATCAAACTGTAGCAGTTCTCTCTTGGCCGAGCCGTCGAAATATCCAGCGGTCCATTTGATCATCTGGCAATTCACCAGATCTCGTTCCGTCGTACGAACCTGAAATACCTAGCAGTTTTTGTGATCTTTTGGCGAAAGGCACACTCCGAGGGGAAAAGGGACGAGGGAGAAGGGTTGGGAAGGGGGGGTCACTCTTCGAGATCGATTTGTTCGTCAGAGATCGATGCCCGAAGTGGCAGTAGTCGAGGTCGTCGATCGGGGCGGGGTCGGGAAGTGGGTAATGCACGTTCGTCGGGAAAATGACCTTTAATTCGGCGGGGTGAATTTTCGTTCTGAACGGAAGTAACGTCCTCGCGCCGCTCGTCGTACCGAACGTTACGACGACGACGGCGCTGTGCGTGTAATTAGGGAAGAGCACCGGCTTTACCGCGTCGGAAGAAAAGTCGGTTCCGTCGACGATCCCGAAGCGGCGTCCTCGTTCAAACTTTCGACGGCTCTTCACGGCTAAAGAATTGAGCAGGATTCTCGAGAGGTAGCGACCGGGGTTGGACCTCGAGGTTGCGGGGAGGGAAAGGGCGGTGGTCGGGATCATTTGGCCGTCGCGTTGCGGCAAATTTATCAGAGGTCTTCGCTACCGTCGTTACGTCGGCCGCCCGTGATCCCGGTAATTTCATTCGCGCGGAAGACGTATGATCCCGATGTACCGGGTACCTGTTTTTCTCCCGCTCGCATCGGCTGAAAGTCGAATTCTCGAAAGAAGCGCTAGCCTAGCCACGAGCGCGCAGACAGTCTCAACGAACTCATTAACGAAGGACTTGGCGTCCTTTCGAGAGGCAGCCAGTTTTTGAATTTAACGATGCATGCAGTCGTTCGCAGGTAATAACAACGTACGTCTTGCGACGCGCTCGTTTTTCTCAAAGAGCGTCGCATCCGTTGTTAGCGCACGGAGTCGCGCTGGCAGATATAAAGTTTAAAGCTGAATACCGTTTCGCAAACTATCTGGTTAATACTGTAGTTTAACCGACATATTCGTCCGACGGACGGGGTCGTCGCTTATTTATTAACATAATTGATACTGCGCTCGTTGCCTTAGTTTCCGGCGAAAGGAACCGAGAAAAAAGGAAGATAATGTTGGTAAGAAGAAGCGTGCGCACGCGCGCTTTCGCCAGCTCGCTCCACTTTCCCTCCCTCTCACGAGACGCTCGTACGAAGAATGCCTTGTCGTTCGGGTAACGAGTTAATAACAAGGTTACTAACAAGGTAATAACTCGTTACCTTCATAAATCATCAATTGCCCGCGGTAACGAAACTTTGCGCCGCGGCCGACCTCACCGTGGATATAATGACAGCGTGAAGGTGATAAAAGCTGCATCAAAACGGTGCGACGTCGGGCGAAAGAGTTGGCCGAACTTTATGCGCAGAACGTGGCGGGCGATATAATGCAAGTTTTAGGTCCTCGGCAGTTGATCCGCGGGGGGATCTGCCGGGGAGGCGAGGTGGCACTCAGTTTTCTTTTAAACGTTCCCATGAGCATTTCCATTCGCAAGCTGTTTCCTCCCGCGTTACGTTCGAGCGTCGGCTGCATTTTTCTCGCTGCGTGCCACGATTTCGCGACTTGCCCGCGAAAAGAGTCCGCTGTCTCCCTCTCACTCCCTGCGCCGAGCTCTCTGTACGCTTCTCGCCCCTCCTCTCTCAGCCCACTTCATCCCTCTTCTCTCTCACGGCTGCTTCGTCTCTTTTCGTCGCGCGTACCGAGTATCGACGCGCGCCCGGCGCCGTGAAGCGTCGAAAGCGTGGCGACGACAACGAAGTCGGAAAGTTCATTGGTAGAATAGATATTCGACTCTACCGCGAGCGGGGGACGCCCCATTGTTCCCTTTTAATCGGAATATTCAACGTGCCTTGCCTCTCCGCGCGCCGCCAGCTTTCTCGTCGCGCCTCCTTAACTCCTCACCCCCAGTCCGCCCCCTTCTCTCAATCACTTTCGAACTTTGTCTTCTTCTATTACCTCTTCTCCGACTCTAACCCCCCACCACGCCCTGCTACCTCATTCGTTTGTTTTCCTTTGCCGTTTCTCTTTCTTTCCCTCGTCGCCTTGAGTCTTCGCCCCCTTTCATTGAGTCTTCTCCGGCAGCTTCACTCAGCCCTTTCTCCTCCATTCTCTTCCTCTTCCCCTCGTATACGTCCTCCATGGGACGGTTGGCTTCATTTCTACACAGGATGTCCCATAACAGTACTGTTGGCATCGCAAGCGTGCGTTACTGGCGCGTGCACATTCGAGCTTCACGTCCGAAGTATCGTTCCATACCTCCCAGCGCCGTTCCCTTCTATTAAGTCCCCCCACTCCGGGACTTTCCAACCTGATTCCCGCTCTTTCGTTCTATCGCTCTGCGCGCTCCCCTCTCGGGTGCACGCGTGCGCTCGTTAATTGCTGCATTTTGCTTACAGAATCACATTATTGTGACAGCTGTCGAGTGCAGGCCGCGTGACGCTCTTGCGCGTGCTGCCTCTATATATCTCTTGATTCCGGATGCCCTGACGTATCGCACACTCCGCTGCCGATCGTTCTAACTTCCGCAATTTGATGGTAGTAGCGAGGACGAGGGGCGGCTTGATTTGTTTTCATCGGGCCGCATCTATCGGACGGCGTTCAGGAGGATTATTTAGAGAGCTTCGTCTCTAAGCTTTTCCCGTAACTCGGATATTTTTGCCATTATCCCTGCCCGCCTTCTACTCCGCCATAAATACCGTGTCTAAACTTCCGTAACTTGTCGGAAGTCGCGCGGATGAGGGTGACATAATTTGTTTTGTCAGGCCGTGTTATCGTCTAAAAGGGCCGAACAATGTAAAACGTTCTATTTGTAAGCTTTGCGCAGCGCATTTTTGTTACTGTGCCTCTCCCATTGTGTATGTAACACGAATGTGTCATGCGTTGGAAGGAACGGAGACTGGGGTGAAACAATTTGCCTTTATCATTTGGCCAGACTAGTACAAGCGACGAGCGCTATTCGATGCGAATTCAAACCTTAACGGACGAAATTGCATTTTTGCTATTGCCCCATTACGGGGCCGTTCTATCGTAAATAAAGTAATTTATGCGATCAACCACAGTACGAGAAGCTTCGCTGTGAGTGTTTTGGCAACCGGCACGGCAGTCTCATAACATCTGTATTCACTGTGATCGTTAACAGCAGCGTTTCCGAGGCCAAAGTGGAAACTATACGTATATGTATTGCCTATAACGCATAAATTTTTGGTCGTTTCAATTAGACGCGCCTGCCTGCGTCAGATGCGTGCATGTTTTCATCCCCATACAATGTCGCGTGCCTCTCTCGGGCAACAAGCATCCCTCGTTAATAAATCGGCACGTTTTGCATACTGAATAACGTTATTGTGAGCGACGCTGAGTGCCGCACGGCCGTGTCACGTCTACGTTCCTATGGTGGTCCCTCTATACGGGCACGGCCTTCCTGATAGTCAAAATTGAACAAAGTCATTGCCGTTTACACTATTGCGCCTGTGTGGCCGATTAGTTAATGGTGCGCTCCCATTGTCAGAGTCAAAGGGGAATGGCTTTAGGGGCTGAATGCGAGCCCGACACATGCGCGGTTTTACTACTTACGATACCGTGTGATTTAGCTCAGGGAATCGTATCGGACCGATAACTGCCGTGGCTTATTCGGTAACGTCCCTAGTTTGTTCCGTGTTTGCGGGTTAAATACTTTTGGGAAGCAATAACTGCGTCTGATAGTAGCGAATATTAAGGTCCCTTGATATTTCGTTCGAATGAAATATAACGAATTCCCTGTTAAATACAGAACTTTTTCGAAGAATACAGCATTCGGTCGTACTTTTAGAGAGAAAGAAACGGAATATTATCTACTCGCTCCGCATTATCCGTGCATTATCTGTTCTTCGCTTACTGAAGGGATTAGCATCAGTAAAGGCCGGGAATGCGAGTGCTTTTAAGAAAATTAATGAAGTCAAACGTGATAAATCGGTTCTTAACCTAGTTGGCTCTTCTGGCCGGAGGCAATCTGTAGAAGTTAGGTTCCGGGCCGGATCGAATATTTAAACCCGTTTGCGCTGCGTGCGCGGCCGTCACCGGCTGTTCGCCGAAAATGGCACGGCCGACAGTCGACGATTTAATCATCGCCATCCATCCACCCTGCCCGATCCGCGCGAGAAGTAAGACATTAAATCGTTATGACTGGGAACTTGGCATTCTCCTGACTCCTCGTCGACGAGCTTGTCCGCCTCTGTGCGCCACGAATGCCGGATATAATGTTCCGCCCGGTACATGAAGTCGATGTTTGCAGCGGATCTGCCCGTTTGTATCCGCAATGAGAGGAGGGACACAGAAGTCGCGGATGTCGGCAGGGGTCGGGGGGAGGGGGGGGGGTGGCAGAAGAGGGCGAGGGTGGATGAAACTGGTACCGAGGGATGAATAGCGCGATGCAACTGTTATTTTGTTTGCCCTCTTCCATCGTTTTAATTCAGCATCCGCTCGCCTCGCTCACGCGGCCTTTTAAACTTTCGCAACCGCGGAAATTGTTCGCGTCGCACTTCAAATCGTTCCATCCGCTTGAGCGGGCTCGGCCGTGCCGGAAATACGCCGTGTAGAGAGAAATTTGGAGGGGCCATTCAGTGCGGTTAGCGGAAGCAGAACGCCTATTTTGCCAAATACAAATGTTGGACTTTGCTTTCATTATTTCGTTTTTTTCCATCCACTACTCTTCCCCACCCTCGCTCCCCCTTCTCTCTCTGTCTCTCTCGCTCTCTCAACTCGTCCTCGGTCGGTTCGACTCTCGCCCAGTGGACGCGCGAGCTTGGCAAATTCCATGCAAAAACGGCAACGACAGACAGTTCGTCGCATCGCTTGCCGGCAAATCGTACCGACGGCTCGGTCCTCCATTTTGACAATTCGCCTCGGCAGGGAGTCTGCCTAAATATTTGACCTCGGACTTTGGTGCGGCGAACGAAAATGATTGCAATAAGCGCGCGCGCGCGCGCGCGTACTACCGACTCGGTGGAGCAATGAAATATATCGCGGGGGCATGCGGAAATTGTGCAGAGGTAGACACGTCAGAATCGGAGCTTTTTGCCGGCGGTGGACAGTAACAGTTGCCGGGTTCTTGCTACCGCTACCGCTCCTCTATTTGCACTCGAGAAATTCGCCGGTTTGTGTATAATCGAGCGCCATATTAATTACCGCGGGTCTTTGGAGACGAGAAGATAATTTATTGTACGCTCCGCGTAGAGAGCGGAGCATATACAGGGAGGAGTGTTCCACGGGTCTCTCTATCTGCCTCGGTTGTTTTCCGATCTTCCATTCTCGCGCCCGTTTGGCTCTGTTTGCCGCAGAAATTCTATTGTCGCGCTTGTCAAAGGCAGCCGCTGTATTATTGTCCCGCCTCCGATTCGGAACCTATGAGCATTACCTCGACCAGAAAACTCTTTAGGCAATGTCCACAGTTAGATGATAATTGTTTCTATTCGTTTTTCCTGGACTCTGTGTGCTTCTTGTTAACTGGAACGGCTGGAATCGAGTCAATGAACGAAAGAATTCCTTTCGCAAACGGCGCTCTGCGATCACTCGCTAATTTAGGCACTGAGTTGCCTTGCGCTTAATTGAATTGTCAATTTAATTTTTCCTGTCCGAGCTGCGCGCGAGATATACTCCTTTACACGATTTTATATGGTTCTTGAATCAAAAGAGTAATGGCGGAATTATGCCGTTTGAAAATTTAAGATCGTCCTCTCGAACTATGTATATTCTTACATAAGGAAATAGATCAGAGTAGTAAAACGGTATTAAGATTACAATCCTTTGCTAGAAATCTCTGTCGACAGACAGGCTGACTGTTAAAAAGGGACGAAACCACAGTTTTACGATGTCAAAGCTAAAGCGATTTGTAGAAAAAGCTAGACACGAATCACCTTGACTGTCAGCGTTACGCATGGGTAGAAGCGACATTTCGCAGATTTTCCGATTCCCTTTCTCCCTTCGTATAAAATTCCATCATCGCACTTGTCAGAGACAATCGGGGCGTGACCGTGCTCCTCAATGATATCCGGAAACTTAGAGAATCAATTTAGGCAGGGAAGCTTTCAGAAGGACGACGTCAATAACCCTACGTCACCGTTAATAAAGGATCGTCGAAAACGTCGACGTCGTTCTCCTTTCCGTCCGCTTCGCAAGAAGCCGACCTTTTGTTGGCGAACAGTTCGGTACGTACTCCCAAGTGCTGATACTTAATCAAACTTATTATATCGGGTAGTTCTGAATTTCGGCTCTTCGAGCACTTGGGGTCCTCTAATCGCGAAACTTTCGAGCTTTTTCCCTCCTCACTCTTCTTTCTCCATCTTCTCCAGGCCACGACAAAGAAAAACATCTGCCTCCCTACTTATCTCCCCGCCCGACCCCGGTATCCGTCGTACGGGGACAATTTTAGTAAAACATCTGCGGACGATATTCTTCTAAGAAAGCGCACTAACGTTCGCCATAATCCAGTTTCCGCCCCCCTCATTCGGCTCGGTATCGTTAAGACGTTGAGCATGGATCAGGAGCTTGCCTCGGAGCTAATTGTTAAGTGTCAGGTGCGAACGTGCGATGTATCGATGATAAGTCTCGGGTAAGGGAACTTTTCTCATAGCCGAACTGCCGGATGCCCGGAGTATCGATCGCTCGGAGAACGTTCGGCGCGATTCGCGGAAGGTATCGGAAGCAATTTCATGTGTTTTTAACGTCGCATCCGCCCGTCCCGGACGGACAAAGCTAACGTTTCTGCCGGGCACCATATCGAATTAACCGTACAGCGAATTGTACTTGAGATTACGTGACCGGCAATTCATTCCAGTCGGTGCGGCTTCTTTTCCCTCCCCTCTCCTCCTCTTCGACCCCTTTCGACCCCCTTCGACCCTCTTCGTCCCTCTTCTTCCGGCCACTTTTTCCAGCAGTGTCGAGCCAACAGCTTCCATGCTTGCCCGTCGTTTATGCCCTGGATGCTTTTCGAGGCCTGATATAGAGCGCTTTGAAAAAACTCAATTAAGACGACAAACGGGAAAGGTCGGAGGTAAGGAACGGTGAAAAATGCGCGGGCAACGTCGAAGGAAGCATGCACCTAATGTTGCCAAGAAAGGCTTTGTCTCAAAACGAATTCCCAGCCGTGCCTTGCATTTCGGCTGGATATGCCGAGATCCTTCCCCTTGCCGTGCTCGCCAGTCCCTGATACGATCACGCACACGAGACTACATTCCATCCGCGAATACGTGAGATCTTCCCCTTCCCCGGTCAATGGAAGAAAAACGAACAAAGCGTCGGAGCGACTGCTTCTAGTTCGCTGGTCATAAGAAAATACAATAGTTTCGTGTAGTTTAAAAGCAGAAACTGGTAAAGGAAAGTCGTTGGCCAACGAGTCCGAGTCTTTCCGCTCTACGTTCTTTGCTCCGCTCCGTTTCCCACCCCCACCGATTCCGCTTCGTCCCCTAACCTACCCCCTGCTCGGAACCCCTAACTGGAATTATAGGCCGGCTCGTTTTTACTCTTTCATCACGATCCGATGATGCAATCAGGTTTCGCGACCGTAATAAGGCTCGAACGTTTCGATGCGCCGTTTTGCTTCGTTAGTTTGTATTTACATGCGATTAAGCCGTTGAGATATATGCGACGCAGCGCTTCGTCGTCAGATCCACTGTCAATTGCATTGCCACAGAATACCGCCAGCATCGAACCGAACGCCCAACTTAAATAAGCAAATATTGAATTCAGTTACGGGAGACTGAGCGCGGCCGATTAGAATATCGGCACATATTACGAAACTTATATCCAGCCATTCCGTCAATGTGGAAGTGAGGCCAATTAAACATTTTTCACAAAATTCGTAAATGTCTCGTGCCATCGACTTGTCATGTCGCCGAGTCTTCGACTGTTTTTGGAAAAATGGAAAAACAATTACTGACGTTTATCCAGTAATCTAAATTGCCACATAGGACAGACCTTCCAAGCACACATTTGTCGGAGAGCACTCTTCGACGCGGGAAAAGTTCGAAAATTCGGAGTACAGGCTATCAACTCTAACGTAAGATATATATGGGAACGTAACTTTACGAGTGCCAGTATGGAAGATTACTCAGCTGGAAATTTTTCCCTCATCTCTCGGCTCGACCCATATCAAAGAGCAGCGAACATGTACAGGTATACGCACGCCTCCGCGACACATAAATTCCATAATTTACATCGTCTGGCAAGATAGACCCTTGAAGCTCACATTCGTCCGAAAGCATTCTTCGGCATTCTAACTGCTCGAAGATACAGAGATCGACCAATGGAGTGCTACGTTAGACACAGAGGCAAACGTAAGTTTACGAGAGCCAGCATGAAGGACTTCTCAGCTGGAAATTTCTTTCCCATCTCGAAAAACCTCGTCCGGCACGCAGCCTGCCTCCGTATCGGAGGGCTCCATACACATCCGTGGTGTGTGTAAAGTGTGTAAGGGTAAACGGCGAGGCCGTGTGTGCCGCTGGGGAGCGGGCGGAAAGACCGATAGAGACAGTCCGAGATAAAGAGCGAGACGGAGTGTCGGACGGCTCCCACCTTTTCCCCGTGTATATTATGCCTCGCCGGAGAGAGGGTCGAATTCCAAGGAACGACAAAGCCGGCCGTGCATTTCAATCCGGGCGCACAATATCGAACGTATAACACGGGCACGGCCGCGGACTTCTGACTACACGTTTATCGACCGACGCGCAGCCAGTATCGCTGCGCCGCACGTGACGCGCGCCCTCATAATTTTCCATTCGGGGCGCTTTCGTCGTGCAGCGGTATCGATATTTCAGCCCTCTAATAGCTCGACGCGTAATGTTCGCTCTAATAGGGCGCCGGCGATAAGGAAGCGCCCGTTGCCCATCCCGCCCCCTCTCCGCCCTCCTCTCGTTCGGACTATTTTACGATGAGCCGGGAGCCCCCGCGTCCGCGCTCCGGATACGCGCCAGTTTGATAAAGTTAACATATAAAGTGAAATTTTCCCCCGACCGGGAGATACGCGCCCGACTCGCCTCTTCCTTCGGAATGCAGCGTCTGAGGCCATCCGGCGACGGGATAAGGGCCGTAAAGGGCGGGAATAATGACCGCGGCATGCGTCGTTAGGTTTTCGGTTACGTCCGCCGATCCTCGTATTAATAGCGAGCGTCAATGTGCTGAGAGTATTATCAGATAGAGTCCGGTGGGAGGAGACCGGGAGGTGTAGTACCTACATGGCAAAAAGCCGTAAAAGGGATGCCCTCGTTCGGAACTTTTTGCCTATGACGGCGCGTGTAGACGCATACTGTGTCGGGATAAAAAATGTGTCGACCGAGCGGCGACGGCGGCGAGAGGGGGTGGAACGGTCGGAGACGGGAGACAATGGTTGGAAATTCGCGACAACGCTCACGCATCTCGCGGGCTCATTAAACTCGGGGAAACTAGCGGCGGGCGGGCGCTACGTGCTGTCGTGCGCTGAAGTATTTCTATTTTCTTCGCTACCTATTACCCTTCCTGCGGATTCGGTGATGGAGCGTAATACGCGAGTTGCTTTACACGGTTGTTGAGCGTTGCCCTGAGTTATGCGCAGTTTACGCTGAAATATATGCGCTAGGGCCCGCGGAGGCTACGTGACACTCTCACGACGGTGGTGGACGTTAGCTACCTTGCGAGCCGCGGGCCGCGAGTCGGGGATAACGTTATAAATGTGCTCCGCGCGGAAAGGAGAATACTAAGGAAATCCCGGCGTTATTCGGGAGGACAGGCGGCTAATCGACTTCGCGTTAGGATTTATTGCGCGGCAAACTGTCGCGACCCGCCTCTCGCCCCGGTGTCATCTTTGACATTTTATCGATTGTGAGCCCTACTCTCTGAGTATCTCTCGCTCAGTTCGTCTATGGCGGCTTCGCGCGAGAACGGTGGCTAAGGTAACGGACTAAATTAAACTGTCTCTTATTTCGCGCCGGGGCCTTTTTGTGGCTCGAGTTCGGGGAGTAACCATTGGCATTGATGAGAGAGGGAGAGAGAGAGAGAGAGAGAGAGAGAGAGAGAAAGAGCGGAGAGAGTCGTCCCTTAGGCGCGCGGAAATCTGATGCTTCCACTTTACTGCTTTATTATGCCAACCAGCGCGGCAGCCACCCCTCCCGCTCACCCTTAGGGCGCGTATCTCATTCTCGTAGGCCATAAAGCTATAATTTTATGGTCAGTACTTTTTCTTCCTGCTTCTCCTCCTTCTCCACCCACCTCTTCTGCTTCATCCGCTTCGTTTTTCTTTTCAGCAAGCGGTCATCTCCTTCCTCCCCACCTCCCTTTCTCAGTTCGGATCATTGATGAAGTTACAGGGCTTCCTGGCTTTTATGCAATTACGATATTTTTCTGGCTTTTTGATGCCGGAATGCGCGATGGGTAACGGTACATTCTCATTTGCTGGTGCCAGTATACCCTTTCTCTTTGTCCACTCCGTGGGTGTGTCTGTGCGGGTAGGTCCCTGCTTTTTTTCCACCTTTTGCGGACGGTTTCTATCCCCCTGCTTTTACATTTACGCTCTAACTACATATCTATCCCTCACACTCTTTGCACTCCGCCGGTATACGTATACGGCGGTGGCAGGCATTTATTCATACGTACGTGTACGATCGCGCACATATATTCCAGTTTTACGCCCGCGATCCGCCCACTGATAGGCTTTTTTGTCTGCGGCATTTATTTTTTTTTTGCCCGCGCACGCGTTGCCTGCGCCGAGCTTTTAGTATTGATACCGAGCAGATTTTTAAAAGCGATTACGTGTTCCGTTCCATTTGCCGAAGTTACATTTTCTAACGCTAAATGTTCGATGCACCATCCATTCGGAACGGCCATACACTTGACTTAAGATTGTAAATAATTTCGGGATATTATGGCCTTAATCGAGGGAACGATTCGCGCTGCCACGCTGTATCACAGTTTGCGGCACGAAATTTTTATCGGCAGCATCGTGGATGGTTGCGATGAAAAGGCGATTGAACGTGCACGCCACTGTTCCTATCCGCGCATCAGACTAACGCGGGGAATGTAGCGAGGAGCACTGATAAAAAGTGGAGCGCGCGGATTAAGCTTAATTAGCCGTCTGCTCCCTATGCATAAGCGGTTTATCTCGCGCACATTTCTTACGCACTCTTTTTCAGTCCGCCGGCTAACGAAAACAAAGTGGAGGCTACAATTTTCCGAGCGGGCGTGTGGCCACGTTTTACCGATAATAATTTCTCCTGCCCACCCTTTTCTCTTCTCTTCCTCCCCCCTTTCTCTCTCCCTCCCTCCCTCCCTCCCTCCCTCTCTCTCTCCGTCTTCCTCCGACTCTATGCGCTATCAATTCCGAGCTCTCTACGCAGATGCTCCTTTATCCTCGAATTTCTTCAGACCGTATTGTGCACCGTCGCGGCAGCCTCTTCTCGTTTCTCTTTGACGCTCACCTTTGGCGAAAAACGGTCCTCAACGGCGAACGTGTCCGTGTTATTTGAGAAAAGCGCGGCTCTCATCGTGTCATTACTACAGGACGGGCCTCTGGAGTGTCTGCCTGCAGCAGCTTTCGCAGCTGGGATGTTGGCCTCGGCGCGGGGCAAGGGGATTACCTGTGTGTGTGCACCGCTTGGAGTCTGACGTTCAAAAGGTCGTAACTTACACGTCGCGTGTTTTCGATACTCGATTACCCAAGTTCCGCGCGACGATCTGAGGAAAAAGGAAAGGAAATATCCGTCTAGTTCAGACATTCTCGTAAGATCAGAGGGACTCTGTAAGGCGAGCGCCGTACGACGAGGGTGGAAAAAAGTGTGCCGTTCACCTCGGCGATGTAATTCGCTCGCTGTCCGCTAAGCAAATTGGAGTGACGGGATTAATTTGAGCACCTTGTCGGTACGGCGTACGTGGGTGCATGCCCGAATGGTAATAGATTTCGTATCGTGGTGTATGTGACACACGTCCCCGAAGGGTTAACTCGTCTCGAAAGTTTCACGCTGCCGGATATCGTGCATCGATCGGCACTCTCGCACCACGAGTTATTCTCGAGCGAGAACGCCCGGCTTCCTCATCGTTATTATCGCCGGGAAGACGAAGTGCTCGGACCGACGGGGTGAACGGGGGCGAAGTCTCCGGTGGGGCCAAAAAATCGTAACTTACGCGGAAAGCGAGCGCGCGCGCGCATCGCCTACTACCCCTCGATCGTTCAACTTCGTCTCATAACTCAGGAGAATTCGTTAACTTGTCCCCCCGCCAGCTCGCCTATATCGGCCACTCCGTATAAGTCGTTGTATATCGATGGATACGGCCTCTTTCCCTTCGCCCAATATACCGAGCTACCTGCATATATGTACAGGGCGTATACATACATCCGAAAATGACGGTGCGCGAGCGCGTGCGTCTTCAATGCTAAATCTGTTTGTTACTTCCGCTTGATTCACTGCGAGCCACCCTACCGTGCGACTATCCTCAAAGTCGAAAGTTCACCCCCGCGGAACGACAATAGGTCGATGGAGGGGGTGGCGAGGAGGGTCGGAGAGATACAAGGCGCGCGCGGACTCGCTATATACCTACTCGCCGAATTCCTCGGGGAACGATCGAATCTTCCACTCGTACTTCCGGTTTAGATCCAGCAGAGCGGAGTTTTCACGAAGTAAGATGCACGGAAAGGAATCGGACGGGGGGCTGGCTACTACTGTGAAAGGCGATCTATCCGTTATCGGGACTTTTCTTTCCAGGGTAGTTTGAAGGATGCGAATATCTTATTTCGACGATATTTGCCGGCGAACGCGGCGGCGTACATCTCGACTTTATCAGTGGACCCGGTGGAATTTTTCAATTTTTCGACCATTTCAACAATTTGCCCCGCTCCGCCGAGCGGAATACGAATTCTCGTTGATGCGATCGTGCGTTATATGAGAATCAAGATACGTCTCGCGTTGTACCTGCTCTGCCAGCGAGAACGTACAGGTACAGGCAACGCATGACCTTCCCTTGACACTTTTAAGAATTTCGAAAGCGCAGTATCTGCTTCTTTAAAGTGTAGTCCACCGTTTCTCGCCGGCATGGGCTGAAGAACGCGGCTGCGAACAACCTGAACTTACAAATGATACCCTTCTCGCAGACTTGGAAAATATGTCAGTGCAACCTTGTTCCGTGCTACGGAATCGAGCAATAGAATGCAAAACTCTTAATAGGGTACAAGTTGAAAATTTTCATAATTTATTCCGGCGAAGCGCGAACGAATGTAACGCAAACAAACGATTACATTCGAGATACGGATGGCATTCGCCGTGAAATATTTTTATCCCTGCCGTTGCTATACTCGAACGTGTTCACAGGCGCACCATGCAAATTGCAACAGGGTTGTCCAAAGAAGGAAGAGATGAGGGATAGATTTGACCGTGGACGCGGAAGCGAGACGGAAGCGAAAAGAACTAACGGCATTTTGCAATTCTGATCGTAGCAGTTCGTAGCTAAGAGTGTGGCTTAATTTGCTTGAAGCACGTCCGCAGGTGTACTCGAGCTGTCGGCGCTGCAAATACCGGAATTATACCGAATAGGTGGCGTTTCTCCGGGCGCTCTAAAGGATACCGGAATTGCGCCGAAAGTACGAGACTAGAATGGTCGTCGGTCGAATATTCTTAAGAATTTAAGGCGTTTAAGGCGTTTAAGGCGTTTAAGGCGTTTAAGGCGCCGGAAGGAAGGTATCACCGGGTCGCAAGATGAAAATTCGTGAGAGTTTTTCCGAAACCGTTCCAGCCATCTCGGCGACGGCTTCTTTTTCGACAAAAATTCTGTCTTACACGATTCTTCCGTAGCACGCGCAGATCCTCCTCTAGCCCTCAAAGATGCAGCGTACGCGCTGCGCTGCCGTACCTTGAATTATTGTCAGCATGCCGAGCACATTTACGTTGAATTTTAACGTGACGCCTCCACCCCTCCCCTCCCCCCAGCGCAGTATTCAAATTTCGTATTCCTCTTCCTTTCGCTCCTGATACGATGGATTCCTGACTCCCCCGCCCTCACGCCTCGCGAACGCGTGCGCGCGAGTGGAGGAAGACTAGTTATTAAAACTTCGTTATAAATTTCAAAGTTACGGAAAGGAGGAAGGCGATGAGCTGAAGGAGTCGGGAGCCGCGAGGAAAGAACAAACGCAACCACCTTCCGTCTGAAGGAAGCGCCTCCGCTACTACTAATTGTAGAAGGGAAATGATTATCTTTTCACTCGCTCTTATTTATTAATCACGCGCTTTTGACGCTCCTTTAGAGAATTACGTCGAAGAAAGATGGTCGTGCGTGCTCATCCACAGACGGAATTCGTTATATGCCACTCCTACGTTGCGCTCGTCTTTCTCTCGGAAACGGGACGGGATTGGGTGACCTTTTCGGCATTGCCACTCTGCGCGGGCCGCGCAATTGTGCAGCGGCATGCAGGACAACTGAGCCGAGTTGAGCGAGATTCATCTGTATCGTTGCACGATCAAATGAATCGCGAGCGCGGAGGACCGTTCAAAAGCTCGTCCTTCGCTCGGGATGAATATCAAGCTTCCCGTTCATGACGTGGCGACCATTTGCGGAGTCGAGCGAGCGAATGAAAAAACACGACGATCTTTTGTCAATGATCGCGCCACTTTCACCTTCAGACTGGCGAAAATGTGAATGGGCGCATTTTGCTAATTAGCCTCTTTTTACAAGTAATTAGTCGTAAGGGCTCGTAACGGGCCGCGCGGCTGCTTTTCGAGCGCAGAAATGAACCGGGGTCTCGGGAGTTAAATGTCGGCATATCGAGTAATAAGCCGCGGAAAAACGGAATGAAGGCTGAACGAAGGACCGAGAACAGTACCACCACCCAACCCCACCTTCTCCGCTCCTCAGAAGCGGTCGCCAAGGAACTTTGAGCATACAGCACGTACCTGCCCACATTTTCCAGGATCTCTTTCAATACGAAATGAAAGCTGGAAAGAGTTTCCCGCGAGACTTCGGCGGTCTTATTGTTAGTCTGCGTGGGTGGGGAATTTTTATTCCTCCCTTTTTCTTACTTCGAACCGCCCCCCCCCCCCCCTCCTTTTTTTCCGTCCTCCCTGCTTCTCATTTTTGTGCCCAGCCTCCTCCCGTCGCCCAACGGAGGAGAGATACGCGCCACACACCTCTCGCCGGAGGTCGAAGGTACTCGCTCGGGGACGTGTCCCTCCCGCGGGATCTTTCCGTAGCCTCGAACTGTAGGAAAATTTCGTTTTGCCGAAGATTGACTCAAGTGTCGGACGATTTCGAGCGTAACGTCCGTAGTTGGTAATATCGAGCCGAGTTAAATCGAGTACAGCGCGGCCGCTTGGCAGCGTTTCAATCCCGTTAACTCACATGGCAAGCGTCGATTTCCAAATACATTTTGCCATTTGGCTATTCCTTTTTTTCCATCCCCAATTTTGATCCCTCGTACGGTGTGTTTCCCGATTGGGACGACTGTGCGAGAGATAAAAGGAAGCTGCGATGTTGTCTGTGCGAGAGAGAGAGAGAGAGAGAGAGAGAGAGAGAAGGACGGGGAGATAGACGCAGAGAGACAGAGACAAAGAGAGAGGGAGAAAGAGAGGACGTGAGATGCAGTTGGGCATTTAGCGAGCCGACAGGTCGGAAATAGCTTGAAATCTCAATGCAGAGGCGTAGAGCGTGTAAAGCGGATAGTGTCGCGCTTCCTAAAACACTAGCAGGACATACGTTTCCCGCGGCTCGCTCCGGGTAGCTGAGGCGGATAAGGGGTAGGACGCGGAGAGGGTAGAAGTCAGCCAGCCCGCGGAGTTTCGTTCCCATTCGTGCTCACTCCTCTCGAGTGTGCCGCGTGCTGCTGCGCGCATCTCCCTATAGCCCGGAGGTACTATGTAATAACGGGTTCCATCCTGCGCCAACGTCAGGAAGGAGCAGTCCGACTTCTGTTTTAATACGAATGCCACTGACGGCGCAATTCCTTCGGGCTTAATGGTTCGAATCGTCAATAATCCGACCGAATGAAGCATCAGTCAGAAATACGTAGGAGGGTAGCGAGAGGGAGAGGGGAAGAGAAAGAGAGTAAAACAAATGTGCATGGGACGCACTGCTGCTGCGCGTCTAACGTCGCGACCTGCTTTGCGCGAGCGAATCAAGGAAGCGCGAGAAGGGTGAGAAGGGAGGGAAAATCGGGTGGAAAAAGAGAGCGAGAGGCCGGGCGAACGGGAAGAGAAGAGATACCTATGCGGCTGTGTGTGTGTGTGTGTGTGTTTCTGTCTGCGTTAGCAGCGCGTATACGTGCGATTGCGGTTAAAGGGTGTGAACTCGGCGGGGTGCTGGGGGTGGAGGGGGAGGATGGGGGGTAGTAGCGGGGGAATTGTCATTCGGTGGAATTGCAATTTCTCGCTGACGCGTGCTACAGTGCAACCTCCCCCTCCGCTCGCGCTTGGTTGCGCGACGAGGAGTAAAAGCGGACTAATGATGCACACTAGACTTAATGCCCCGTTCCTGTTCTCATTTTCCACAAAGGTGCGAGGTGCCTGCGGGACGTCAGCTTGGAAGTGGTTCCGGAGGCGGTGCAACGTGGTCAGGAGGCGATTCTACGGTGCCATTATGATCTCGAGAAGGCGCCTCTTTACTCTCTCAAGTGGTACCGCGGAAGGCACGAGTTCTACCGATTCTCACCGAGCGAGGACCCTGCCACCAAGATCTTCAACGTTTCTGGAATCTACGTTGACGTGAGTCTCTTCTTCCATCTTATTCGCTCGCGAGTTCAGCCCGAGCGAAACTCTCGGATGATCGGACGAAATATCCTTCGTTACCGGGACAAAAGCAGGTTGACGCGTTTCCTGTCGAGTCGCAGTCAAACTCTAGAAACAATTTTTACAACAAACTTAATCGATTTCAATAGCTTAATGCGGAGGCGGGCGATCGTGTGCTGGAGCAGAGAACTTTCCGCTGTCATCAGTCGAACTCGATCGGGGTCTCACCTTCGCACACAAGCGAGTCCGATGTAACTGTGATTTTAGCAAGCTGCGCGAAGCTCGAGGTTCGCAGTTGGCGAGGAGCGGAGAGCATTAGCGATAATTAAAAACGGTAGATACAATTATTCTCGGGCGTAACAACGAGGTGGATTTATCGGCAAGAGGTACGGTGGGAAAAATGCTACCGACATGGATTTGTTGCCGGGCCGTACGAGATCAATGGCGGGAGGGTCGGGCGAGTGAGTTATGCGGTTTTATTGCATCAATGGCGAGCAAACCGCATCGGGGTCGGTGCTCGTTAACAGCACTCTTGACCGCTGTAATCGGCGTAAAACAGTCCGCCCACTCGTCCGGCGCCGCTTTTATCATTCCTCGAACATTTCCGTACGCATTTCCGCGCGTGACGCTCGCTTTCGCGCGCGGCCGGATAGGACGTGGAAGCTGCCCAACGCTGTTGGTTGGTTGCCCCAGCTAGCTACCATTCGCTTCAATACGTCCACCCCGAGTGGATTTGGCTGCTGGTCGGACCTTTTACCTGCAATCCTCTTATTTGACCTATACACTCGCACCGAATGCTTGAATTACAATGGGACGTGGCGCGAATTCGTTTTACACCGTGTTTGCCTACGTGGCTACTATGTAAGCAACTGAGCGGACGGTTTGCTGTTTGTGATACTCATTTCGTCCAGGGACTCGGTAGTCGGGATATTCCTTTTACATACGTTACGTCTCTTATTATGGTTCCGGAAACCGTCTTCCAGCGGTTGGTAAACGGATTATGTCGTCGTGTACCTGTAAATTGACAGTTTTATTTATGAGAAGGATTGTTAGGTGACTTTGGTTTGGGAATGCATTCGAGAGTAATCTGCGTGCGGACCTTTTTTTTGAACTGAGGGTAATGGATTTGCGTATCAGGCGAAAGCTGTGATTGGGCAAATTGAATAAGTTTTTATCGTTAAGTATTGTGGAAATATAATGTTAAGGTAGAAATGAAGACCATAACTTTTTTCGAATTACCTCGGAAATTCGGGTACGGCTATATAACGTAGATCATTTGCATAAAATTTGGTCAGAATATTTCAAAATAATATCAGTGCATTATACTCCGGGGTGATTACTTCGAGATAGCTTGAATTGACTTACACTTTTGCGGTAAATGTTGTAATGTAATTGAAACACTGTTCCTTCATTGAGAATACATAATTCATTAGTTCATTAAAAACTGAGCACCTATTCCCACAAACGCTTTGCTGTATCAGTAAATGGCATCCCATGAAGCAAACTTTTCTTGTTTTATTCAGTATCCAATGTATACCACAGAATGGTTTTGTGGTAATGTATGTAACGTTACGCTTTATGGATATGTTCGGTAACAAACTGTTATTTAACTAAACGATCTGAAGTACACAACGTGGCAGGGCAACAATTATTCCAACGGCAGTGTTATTTAATGACATTGTGGATTCGATCGATTTACCTCGCCTATTGAACAGGCTGGTGTGTTAATAATTTTAAAACAAACACATAAAATCTGTAATGATTATAATATTCACGAAAGTTGCGGTTGATACTTTTATAAAAAGGCGAAGTATTTTAGTAAATTCTGCTTGTTTAAAGAAGCCACGTACATTGCAGTGATTAATATTTACGATTAAATCTGCGCATATTTTAATGCGACCACACATAAACTTGCTTACTTTATAATTACGTCAGTACTTGCTGCTTTTGCAAATTAAACTTTGTTCGCAGGAAACATCATGACGTTGCGAGCGTATATAATTACGGTTTTCAATAAATGAAATGTTCTGAATTATTATGAGTCTGATATACCTTCTAATTATTCAGCAGTTTGCATATGAACAAAGGACACGCAGAGCATGATTTGTGACGAATAGTGTAAAGTTGATTTCTGGAGTAGTTTATTAACGCAAACAACGATATTTATTACTCCAAATGTCACTTCACAGTACGCACGTTCACACATTATAATTTCTACAATAATACATAACGTCAATATCGCAATAATATGGGACGCAAGCACTCGCAACAATTGCTTCTACTCGCTCGCAGCGGAATTTATATTATTCGCATCGGAGCATCACAATGCATTGAAGAGGTTTAGCCGAGGAGATAGAAAGGTGGTGGGTGGGCGCTCGGGTTGTTTCGAAGTCGAGCAAACGATGCGTAACGAGTCGTGTTGCCCCCATTTTCCTGCAGTGTGAAATAAATAGCCGAACAAAAACACCTAGGGTTCGTCGCTGATGTTTTCCAAGCAATTATACGACATAATTGAGAAACACTTTGGAAGTGAGAGCGCGATCGTAATGAGCGCGATCCGCGAAAGTAGCAATTTACAGTAAATAAGGTCAATCGCTGGCTCAATAGAGGGTGGATAACTCTGTATAACCCTCCATGACGACATACGTTTATCGTTTCTGCGCATCTGTTACTGCTCTCCGATGAACGAGCTGAAGCCAAATGTGCGCGGGCAGAGAGCTCGAAACGGAAAATACAGTGAGCCCGGCGCCATCGTCATGGATGCGCAAAAAATGTTTTGTCATCTTCAATACCCGATACGGAGGCTTTCAGCTGACGATTTTGATGAATTTTTAACCTCACCGTTTTTTTTTCCTCCGCCCGAGTACAAGGGACCATTTCGACAGTTTTCGGTGGCTCGACTTTTTTGTCAACGCAGTTGCGGATCACACGGGTGAATAGGTATCGGAGCCGCGTCGATACCTTTCGGCGATTAGAGGAAAGATTTGATAGGGACTGGTCGGCGTAGGTTGGAACCCGGGCGTTGATATAATTTGGTATGCCGGGCGCTGAAACGAGATTGTTAAGCAGGGCGAATCTTAATACCGCGCGCGAACATCGGCGCGGTCGAATGATTTTTATTGAATATCCTTGAGAGCTTCATCCTTTCATGCGCCGGATGGTTGAAGGTGAGCAGGTGCTTTGTGGTGTTTATTGCGAAGCCGTCCGTGTCACCGTCATATGCCACGGGAGGAGAACAACAGGGCCGTGTATATTAGAGACTTCTCTTTCTTTAGGCGGCACCGACCGGAAATACTGCATTGTTATATTTATCTCCCCTCTGACGTTACCGCTCTTTTGTCCTCCTTTGGTTAGAAATCGTACCTCTTCATAGTCGTCGCCCGCCGTCGTCTGTCCTCCTGCTGTGGTGTGTGAGCTCTCACATAAATCAGCGAGGAAAAGCTCACTTGCTTTTCAACGTCCTTTCGTATCCGTCAAAGAGCTCCTCTCTTTTTTACCTCCCCTCCTTTTCCCTTTCACGCTCCAATCATCGGCGTCCTCCTCTGTCTTTCGAGATGTCCCTCTTGGCCTCCTTCCCCGGCTTTTTCTTCCTTTCTGCCCTGTTCCTCCATCTATTTCCCTCCTCCCGCGCCCTCTGTCTTCCTTCATTATTTAAGCTTCGCTAATTATGTATACTACGCTTTGCCCGTTCCGATTAAACCCTCTCTCCTCACCTTCCTCTCCCAAAGGTGCTTCAGCCCGGTGTGCCGTTCTCTCGCCGCTCCCTCTTGGCTAATCGGGCCAATTTGCACGAGTGCCAGATAATTCCTGATAGGATGATGATTTTCTTGAGCCCGACCGTGAGCCTCGCCGTGGACAGCAAATCCGACCCCGGCCGATAGAAAATGTCGGCAGAAAATGTCAGCGGAAATCGCGAGATGCTAATACGCCAGCTAGCACTCCGTTGTCCGGAGAATAATTGTATGTATCCATTATCGAGATCCATTATTAATGGTATCGCGTACGGGCAATCATGAGAAACATCATTACGTAAACGATCCTGCAGTGGAAAGCTGCCAAAGCAATACAATGCAACCGTATATTACAGATAACGGGAACGCACACGCTGGCACTTGTTAAACACGGACAAGTTGAAAGTAGAAATTTCATAGAAATATTAAGCAGCGGAGAAAGCTTTCATTACAAAGATAATTTCGGGATAATAAGGCGAACTTTGATATTTTATTGCAGGCTGATTTTATAATATACCATGATAAATTTTGTTTTCTCCGACAGCGCTAACAATGATGCATTATTCACTTTATCTGTCATTATTGGCGGCGATGTGTTTCAGCTTGGAAACTCGAACGAGAGTCAGGTAACATTGCGCAACGTCGACTTTGGCCTCTCGGGAACATTCAGTTGTGAAGTTACTGCCGATGCACCGACGTTCTCCACAGCCTCCGTCTCGAAGAATCTCACAGTAGTGTGTAAGTACAGATTCGAGGGTAGCACGAAATATCGCAAAGCATGTACTTTCTACTTTTCTGGTTTCTTACTCTCCCTTTTTTTACCCAATTTTCTCAAATTTATCCTTCTCACTCTTTCATTTTGAGAATCAGTTTTTTTCGCTCACTTTTTTAACTGTTCAAACCTCCGTTTTCCACTTCTACCTATTTATAAGAAGCAACACGTATTATTTGTTATTACGTTACGTTCGCTATTCTGTATTTGCTCGCTTCCTTCGTTACGCTTTACAATAACTCCTACTACGTAACATAAAGGGGATCAATTTTCATGTTGCAAGCGTAACAAACTTACTTTACTGTATACTTACTACCGCGGCATATTGTGCGCAGAATATGACATTTTTCAATGCGATAACAACGGAACGATTTAATATCCCAGCAACCGTGTCGTTCTAACGAGCGACCCTCGGAGTCACATAAATTCCCGGGCCATCGAAGCGAAGTCGAAACTTACGTCTGCCGGTTTCTTCCCAATATCATCGCGCATCCTTTTCGCCCGCGCAAGAAACGTGTTTGCGTAGTCGTACGTGCACACTTTATGCACTGACGATGCTTATATATGACTGGCTCACGGCATATCCGTCGGCGTAGTTCGCGAGGAAAGTTTCCTCGTCATCGCTACTAACTGTACCCCGTTTGATCCGGCTTCCGCTTCACGGGGAGAGTGAAGATAGGTGTGCGTATTCGTAGCCATACATGCCTCTTCCATCGTGCCCTGTCGTCGTCTCACTCTCTTCCTACCACCCTGTCGCGCACACTACGCTCCGCATTAAACACGTTATACGCTACCCCACCGGCACGCGTGTGTGCGCGAGCACCAGACGACATAAGCAAGAGTAGAGCACCTCGATACGCGCCTATACCGTGCACGCACGATGTGGCTTGGCCGTGGTGAGAAGAGCCGAGGCGATTGTGTACGTGGATTCGCAGTGAGTACATCAAAGCATCACTTGTGCTGTTAATCACTGTATACACACGGTGGCTGTGAGCCGAACCGCTCCGGTGGTTCTATGATTATGCGATCGAGGGGTTCATCAGATATTAGGGAATGCTAATCAGTCTCGCTTCATATCTAGCCCGCACTCAAGACCGGTTCGTTGAAAATTCCGAAGTAATACACTCTCTCCATTCTTCTCACTCATCCTCCATTCCTTCGTTCGCGGAAAACTGAAAGAGACGATAACAACCGTGATAAGCCGGTCTGATCAGCTTGGACCGACGCTCAGTGCCAAACGTTTCGTTCCATCGAGCGTGGCAAAGGTAAAAGTTACGAGTCGCGCAGGGAAACTAAATTTGATACACGTACGCTGCTACGGTTTGCAATTTTTCTCTCTCCCGTCGTCGCAAGCGCGACCGTGAGCCACACTGGGTTGAGAGCGGAGAGAGAGTGCACGGAGAGGGAGGTCGCGCTTATGTAATGCGATTTATACGGCGGGTAGAGGGACCGCGATGTAGCAATTTTCCGATATATCTGCAAGGGCTCCTTAAAAGGGTCTTCCATCCAGTCGCGGTCTCCTTACCGCTCTCGCGGGCTGAGGTTATCGGACGTCTTTCGTGGATCCGCATGGCCGATCCATCCTCGACCATGGGCCACCCCCTTGCCACCCCCTTCGCCCACCACCACCATCACCGCCGCTGTCCTCCACCGCTCCAAGTTCGGCTCAGGGCGCGAGAGATCGAAACGAAGTTTCAATGAGTACGTATAGCACCTGCGGGCGTTATATTTCAGCGGCACGAAGACGCTAAGAGCTTGACATCGACGCTTTTCTCGCACGCTTCTGACACGTGAACGCCCTTCGCTTCGCAGTACAAGCTCGATATGAAGTTATCAACCCCGACAGAGTGCTACTCCATTATCGTGTTCACCGTTCTTCGCCCCTTTTTTCTCACCCCCTCTCACATCTCGCTTCCTCACGCAGTCTATCTCCCCTGTTTTTTTTTTGTTCCTCCGTTCTTTATTATCGAACGATGTACGCGAGACCGGCGCTTAATGCTGTTACGTCGCAACGAGTGTTGCTTTCCTTTTGTTTGCATAAGCGCGAATAAGTGGCTCTGTGCGCAATTGGCGTCGCGGGAGAGATGAGTGATTCACGGTATAAGTCGAAATATCGCGCGATACGCGGAGATACGCGTCTGCCACTATTTCGCGAATGCTCGGATTTATGGTACATTCCATCCTGTCGCACAACGCGCGCGCGCGCGCTGCATTCCTCCGCGGATGGGTTCCCGTGCAAAGAATTCGCGGATTTAAACGGTTTGCCGGTAAAGCGGATAATGATTCCAGCGATTGTCCCCACTCAGTATTGGAACTCGTTTCATTTACCTCGCGAACGCTTTTTTTTCCGAACTTTACGACGTAGCGCGCTTCGGAAATGTAAACGGTATTATATGCCCGTTTTTATTCGGGGAATTTTACGTTTTAATCCTATTCAATTAATTTCAAAAGTTATTGTACGCGGTGTTACATCCGGTAAGTTCGTTTCCCAATACGAAATGTATAATTAGAGATTCCGAAAGTTGGCTGTGGACTGCTGAAAATTTCACGGGGTTTCCGGACTATCCGGCAAATATGGATTTCAAGGAAATTGGGAATTTATGATAATTCGGAAGTTTCGTCGTAGCCGCATCCGAATGTTTGTATGAATGCCAAGTATATGCAGTCGATATACGAAAAGCTATCGCCAAGAACGTTTGACCGTTTACGCTCGAAGCTTTTCCATCCGAATTTTCCAGCTTCGCGCGTGACATAGATGAGATACTGATTGCTGATTCGAGAGAACGCGTTCGTTATCGATGCTTTTTCCATAACGCGATGGACGGATCGTAATCCGCCAGCACGCATTATATATATATTTTTTGAATGAACAAATGAACACTCACTTACACAGAGTCACTTCGGCGGGTCAGTTCGATAAAAGTATATTACGTACCCGTCACTGCGGTCTATATCGATCACAATGGTAGTTGTTGATAGACATCGAACAGGGAAAATTTGTCGGGGAAAGCGTTTTTATCAGCGGACGTCGTCAAAGATGGCCGAATAGAAATCTCTATGGAGTAGTGCGTCATACGAACTCTAAATCGGCTCTCCGATGAACGGAAGCTAGATTGATGATGGAATGATATGCGATCCACGGAAATCCGTGCCACCGCCGACCATTTAAATCTGTGAAATTCATAGGTCATTCGCGACGGCCAATATTCCGTTCACTGTCAGCGTTCGCCCGCATAAATGCTTTTAAAGTGACGCAAATGAGTTGTACCGTAAAAGCGTCATAACCGCATAATATCAAAGCGGCAGCCATTATGGCCGCTCATCCTGCTAATCGTTCAAACATTATTTGACGGCGGTTCGACCGTCGGTTTCGAAAGTCGATGCAAATTACATCACCCGACGTCGCGGCTGGATATCGGATGACGAGAAGATATTCATAATTTTCCAACCCCACCAGCCATCCTCTCCGTCTTAAGATCGACTCGCGCACTCGACATTTTAACTCAGCCCCCGATTATTTTCTTTCCGTACGTCGCACAGCTCCCTTTCAACATATCCATCTCCATCCGACATTCCGTCGTTCCCGTGCAAACGATCACGAGCAGAGAAGCAATCCAACTTTTACGACGCTCGCGATGACATCCGACGCACGGGCGAGATGGGCAGACGTAGGTGGGGTGGATGGCTGGAATGAAACGGAGGGGAAAAAAAAGTAACACATTTGAAACGAGCGGCCATGAAGTTCATATCTCGCGTACCACCTCGTTTTTTGAGCGAATTGCGGATTCGAGTCCGGCTTTCGTCCTTCGGATCGGCCGCGGACATAATATCCGCGCGATCGTCTTCTTTATTAGCTTCTCTCCCGAATGCAAGCGCGCGCGCTCGTACTACCCCTCCCCTCCAGCCCTCCATCACTCTTATGCGCCGAGAGTGGGTTGCGACAAATCTTTGACGCCGGCGCAGGGCCATTCGCGCACCCACCGCTGGATATGAATTTCATATTTTACGATAATACCGCGAGATTTTCCTAAGGTAAACGAATCTCTCGACGTGGCGCGCGGCTTCGCTCCGAGAAGGAGTAGCAGTCAAGGGAGAGAATCGTACCTGGGGACACGGGGCTTGCTGGCGGGCGTGTGTGTTGGCTCAGTGGTTCCGGATTTTCCACGAGCGCGTCACTTCCCCTTTTCGTTATATCGACTTTCGCGCCGAGTCCCAGCGGCAAAGGTTATTCGCGCTGATGGAAACGGAGCGACACGTCGCTTTGGAAAAGTTTCGCGCGGAAGAAGTCGGCCTCGAGAAAAGTGCCGTTGCAGGCAGAACGGGTGGCTGACTGGGCCGGAAAGGTTGTTACAGAATTTTCGTCCTGACCCACTAACGAATTATAGGGGCAATTGAACTCGAAAGCTTAAGAAACTTAGCCACGCGTAGCGGATAACGGATATTGCCGAATTTGCATTATTCGGCAGGGCGAATACTGATTTATCTCGCGGTTGGATGTGTCGGTTGATGTCGTGTTTGCTTACTTCATTCTCTCTGTTTCGGCGGTGCCTTTACTGCCGTTCTCAATTGTCGCCTATATGATACAGTATCGATAGTAGGAGGGCCGCATCAAGACAGGGACTCGTGGGGAGTAAGAGAAGCGAGAGATGAAACTAGAAACGATGCCTGAAGGCAGTTACGACCGAATAACTGTGGAAACTCCGTCCTAGATTCAGCCTTGAGGCTCCGTGATTAACCGACGATTCGCGAAACGATAGAGCCATTAATCGAATCGTCAGTGTTGCCGTGT
This sequence comes from Anoplius nigerrimus, assembly GCA_914767735.1. Lineage (NCBI taxonomy): Eukaryota > Metazoa > Arthropoda > Insecta > Hymenoptera > Pompilidae > Anoplius > Anoplius nigerrimus. The sequence goes on from OU612078.1 coordinate 15,681,780, forward strand.
ACCTCATCGATGGAATACCGTCCGACACGGAGAGGGCCAGGATTTCTCGAGAATCGATCGTGGATTACGATGCAAGTCGCGAACAGATAACAGGATGCTCCGAGCATTCGCTTTCAAGTCGCGATTATAATCGTTCTCCCACTTCGAAGCTATGTCATACATAACGGATAATTCGCAGATGATCCCAAGCAAGTCCCAATAACATCTTTACAATCTACGGATAGAATAGTATTCTCCTAATATAATGGAAATAATTGATGAATCCGATATCCGGAACGGCGCGCTATTCTCCGGAACGATTAACGGACGACAAAGTTCCTCGACTATTCGGAACTTGATCAGCGAAACGTCAATTAATGCTCAAGAGAAATAAGCCCAGCCAATTCTCCTACGTCTCCCCCCGTTTGAAACTCGACTGCGATAAGGCGTTTCGAGCATATGACTCAGAACGTATTAACATTTCTCACGATCCGTTTCAAAGCGTGAAGTATAAGTTAATTCTGGGCGTGGAACGTCACTACTTTAATAGGATAAACCGTTGCTCGCATATTTCTCGTAATTTCATTTCATTGCGCGCAGGCTGGGCGTGCGTAAGAGCTGAAATACACTTGCGCGATATTCGGTTGTTTCGAATTCCTCCAGTGTAGTCTACACCCCCCCCCCCCCCCCCCCCCATAGATTCAGGAATCGCTTTCTCTTTCTCGCGCGCTTTGTACCTCCTATACATATCGGGTGCGCGCGCTCGATCTGCAGCGATTCATTTTGCATTATTATCCGCATCGAAAGTTAAATGGAATTTCTTGATCGTAAAGGATGAATGCAGTTTATTAGTTGGCGCATTGTTATCCTCGATGTCCGCAGTCACAATGCAGCCGCGCGGTCTCATAAACTGATCCGCGCCCGCGCGCGAGCCACATTGAAAGCGTCCGTTCGCATTTTTAATCCTCCCAGCGAACGGCGGACGAATCGTCGTTTACCCCATGTAGCCGAACTGGCCAATTAGCCCGGAGATAAGAATTCATCCGGCACTCCGCGGCGACAAGTCAGTCAGAATCCATGAATGTGGAATAAGCGAGTGTGCCGGGTAATTTGCATTTTTCCCCAAGACGGGGGGAGGGGAGGTGGTGCGGATCTTGAATCGAATTAAAAGCAGTCTCCGGTCTCATCGCCAGGGTCGTCAGCCGGAATGAGCGAGAAAGTGCGACGGGGAGGGTAAGCGGGTAAAAAATTGGCAGAAATGAGGGAAAAGGGCGTCTAGGGCGGAACGATTTTATTCAAATCGCGTGTCGCTCATTGCCCGGCACGCAGATGCAATAAAGCAACGGTCGGAGCTCCCGCCCGAATCTACGACGGTGATACACGCATTGTGCCATTGCTTTATGCATACATTATGCAGGGCCGCATAAAGGCAAAGCGACCCAACACTCTCCTCATTGTAGCCTGAATATTGGATAAGTTCAGAGGTAACCTGGAAAACGGTGCGATTACGGCGGCTGCCAGGAGGCGGATGGCGAACGTTGTGCAGGGGGGCCAACGTAAATCCGCTGCCGACAATGAGTATAAGAGAGACCCATGAAATTATTATGTTTCAGCTCTACCCGAAGGCAAGCCCCTTATCGTATCGGAACGCGAGCGCTACGACCCGGGGGACACTTTGAGGGCAAATTGTAGCCTGCCACCCTCGAAGCCGCCGGTTCGCCTCTCATTCACCCTGAACAACGTGCCCGTAAGTGATACGTATATTCCACACATCATCGCCTCAATCGCTTGAGCGGCGGGCGCTGGATGCAGAATCTGAGCCGATTATATGTTTTGCCTCCGCACAATTACTGGCTCAATGCGCGGCAAGACAGCGTTTGCCAAACGATACGGTATAATTTAGCCCGACATCAACGTGATATGACGCAATCAAGCTGAGCGAATCGAAAAATTATCTTGTTAACTGCCACGCTCCGTCGGACGTTTATTCTGCTAATAACCGCTCACTCGATACGCTACTATCGTTCCGTTACATCGTTACGCCGCGATGCATGTTTAATTTCTGCTGATTTCGACCTTTTCTTTCTTTCTTCGTCGTTCGGATCGTCGCGTCGGTGCTACTTTGTATTCTTCACCGCGTCTTCTGCCGCCAGTCTAGATTGCCCGCGGAAAATTCGGTAGACGGGGCCGAATGTCACCTTATCTTTTCGTCTCACAATGCATGCTCTCTCTCCTCGTGCTCTCGTAAAATACCTCGTTTTCTTCTCTCATCAGTTGGCAAAAGTTTCTCAATGTTATCGCGCACGGCAACCATCCCGCGCGACGATAAGACAGTTTGAATAATCGGTCAATTTGAGCGCCGCAGACTCCCGGAACTAAATGCTAAAAGCCGCGATATGAGCAAAAATGTTATTGTACAACTTTCACCCCCGGAACCTAGCGCGGCGCATGGGGCGTAGCCGTTGGCAATGCATTACCCATAATCCCCGGGGATGATGTCGTAGGATCTCATTACCCGATACGGTTAAATGCAAAATGAAATGTTCCGCCCCCGCTTGATCGCCGACAGGGAATACCGAAAAATCGACAAAAAAGCACTACTTCGAAAAAATCCCCTTCCCGAGCGACAAGAAACTCTCGTTACGAGAGTAATGCAATTCAGTGAAATGACAGCGCCATCCCCCTCCTCAACTTTTTGCCTCCCGTGGCATTTTCCGGTCGAAAATATCAGAAACTTATCGCTCGCTTCGAGACCTCCCGGAACGATTTCGCGAAATGTCTGGCTCGGCGAAACAGCCGTCGTTCAATACGTAAATGAGCGCGTTGGATAAGGAATTTTCGCGAGCAACGAATAGAAAAGTTTTAAGGGCAGCTGCTCGATTTTACGTTTGTGCGCCCAGCGATGCCCGCCACAGTTGCCTTCGTGTTGGGTTAGTGTTGCGCGTCTAGGCGAACGAGTAACGAAGGAATAGAAAGGAGGCAGGCAGGCAAGCAGGCAGGCAAGCAGGCAGGCAGTAGCAGCAAGGAAGGATTGCAGGACAATGGCGGGAGGGTAGGGTAAAGAGAGGTAACAAATTGCCAGAGACACGGAGAGAGAAGAAGGAGATTGGTCTTCCGCCTTCTTACAGCTAACGTCGTGCTGAGAAATCCGTCGAATTTGTAGAGGAGTGCCTGGCTGAGCGGCAGGAAGTAACTCGTCTTGGAAACAAGGGGCTCTTACGGTGAAAACGGTTCTAAATCAAATTTGCCCCGTCGCGAAAGAGCCACCTAATCCCCGAGGAGTGGGGGGGAGAGGAGCTAAAGGAGGAGGCGGGAGAGTGAGAGTACGTTCATCGAATCCTTAGAAGCATCCAACCTGCTTATACATCTTCGCGTCGTCGACCGCGCAGCTGCGCATTCTTTCCCGGCCGGCGGCAAATTTTCCGCGCTCCTCGAAGCGCACGACAGCTCAGCTACTGGACGAAATTGGAAGATTAAATCCCGTATCGATTTCGCGTTATCGTATTATTAACCCGTAGTTTGCGATCGGTCGCGCCGGCCGAAGGGGGCAGGAAGTCGATGTAATTCCCAGCTTTGATATCGGCCAAATGAGCATGGGAGCTTATAAGACAACAGTGATTATCATTGCCCTATTGGCGGGCGCCAAGTTCCATTCAATTGCGGCGACTGTTCTCCTGGGTAACGACGCTCGCGGCCGACATCCTCGGCGTGAAAAATCGATCGGCCACGTGCGCGTCAATGAGGACAATGGTCCGCCCGACAACGTCGCGCATATGAAAAGGAAGAGGAGGCGCAGATTAGGGATCATGCTCGACCGATTATCGATGCCTGCCTCCGCGTCGTCGGCCTTTAAATTAAATGCTGACGCGAGCTGGTTTTTCCGTCGGTTCGCAAAGTTATGCGGGGGCCGCCGATGTCGGAGGATAGATTGCGTCAAGCTTCCGGAATAAAGGGAAGCTAGACGTACGTCCTCCTCCTACGGAGCGATACGATCGTCGATGACGGACAGCCATAACGGCCTTCTATCGGCCCGGTATTACGACGGGACACAAAGCTTGTGTGTACGTGTCGTACTGTCCTGTACGTACGTCACTGGGTGAGTGGGTCTGTATAGACATGTGCGCGCGCGTCTGTGTTTATCAGAGAACGAGCGAAGTCATAAGGCAAATACCTCTTACTGCGCGCGGTCGTCGTCAAACATCGGTGACGGAAAATGAGTTCCTACCCGTGTTTTATTTCCGGCTCCCTCATTCTTTGTCAGTTCATCCGCTTGTGTCCTGGCCCGGCGAAGGGGTGTACGTGCACGACGAAGACCGAATAACGCGAGAGGGATTTACTGTTTGAGTGAGATTTATTGCAGCTTTTATATGCCACGTATTGCGTTCTATAACATTGTCGAGTCGTGATGTAGCGAATTGTCATGCGAACGAGCTATGCCTCCATTCCTTCGACTCTACACTTTTTTTCCGCGTTTTTAACTGCGGTAGGTAACCGGTGGGAGAGGGGAATCGTCTGCAAAAAATTTGTCGATAACCCCCTCGCTTGCCCGTTGCGTCTGCACGTCTTTGTGCCACGGGGACAAAAATGTCATACGCGTTCTGGGCCACATTTTTCATTCGAGTGCAATAAAGTTAATTAAAAACTGCCCTGTCTCTCTCTCTTTGGTCGTCTCGAGATGTATCGACACAGTAAGACCCGCGACGAATTCAGGCCCGATTTTCATCGCAAAGGAAGATCCTCGCCGGATACACATTATAACCATCCAAGAGAAAGCAGCGAACTTCGGGTCGGCATACAATGAGAGGGTGGGTAGGGGTGGAGGTCTGAGAAGAGAGATCAGGTCGCGGCCGTGCAAATAGAAGGGTAAGAACTTTGTTAGAAAGTGAGTTGTCACCTGAAGCATGGCATGAGGATGAGAATGGGATGGAAAGGGGATGAGTCAGTCAGGTTGTCCATGGGATTACATACAATTTCGTGGAGCGATCTCGTGTAATTCCTTTCTCTTGCGTCTTGGACGAAGCCAGTCTCCCGAACGATGCGCGAACCTTGCCCTATTGTTCTTGCGGTCCTGCAACGCGATACAAATGGTCTCGCCGCCGGAAAGAGAGACTTTGCCGAACAAATTGGGTGTATTCGATTAACCGCGTTCTCCGGCCAAATGAAACTACTACCAGCCAGACATCGCGCGGCAGCGAGGAAGATTTCGCTTTTTAATTCACAATCCCGCTTATTTATTTATCCAATGTTTCAGCCGCCGTTTGTTTGCTTTCGAAAGGGAATCGCCGATGGACGTTCGCAGCGATACGTTAATTAACTTTGCAAAATTCCCCATTCGACGAGAGTCCAGCGATATGAAAGGCACACGCGCGCGCCCGCGATAAACTTTACGCGCTGCGCAACATCCGGGTGCCGCGTCCGGCAAAGCTCCGGCTCCTAGAAGTGGCAGTCGATAATCGCTCAAAATACGAGAATAACGAGGAAAATGAACATCTGACGAAAATGTCCGCGCTCGCGCGTCCGCTGGTAATGATCCGATTCTGACCCTTTCCCCGCTCCCTCGGCCGCCAATTGCTGCGAGCCAGAGGGAACACGTGTTTATCACCGCACCTGCAGGCACAATGCCCACCCAACCCTCCTCGAGCCCACCGCACACCCGCCCGCCTGTCCCTCGTCACCCCTCAGCAACCCCACCCGCAAACCTCTCCCGCCCCTCGCCCCGCGTCAGCCCGTGGCCAACCATCTCCGGATGTACGCGCATCGCTACAAATCAATTGCAGCATCGTCACACCGATTTGCGGATTGATCGGATAGCGTTAAACTTAATAGCGAAACCCGTTAACGACGCAACTGTCTGCGAACCCCGCCTCTTTCGATGCGGACCGCGCCGGTATTTGCGCCGATTTCGGCGCGGCTCAAACAATGCGGTTATTGCGGATCACCGAAAAAGCACGGCAATATGGTCGTTAAAAGGCAATTCTTGATTGGCGCGTCCGTTCTCTGTTTCGCGGGGCGCATTCGACGTTAGGTGTCGAGATCGTGCGCGGTGGCGTCATTTTTCGACGTTCTGAATGAAATCCGCCCGCCAATCCCGATTCTTTGTTCCGTGTCGAGCGAGTCCTGGAGGCTCGTTCGAGCTCTCGGGCTCGCAGATCAGGCATGGCGAGGTGCGTCATCGGCGCGTTACACGTACACATACGCCGCAATCGGTGTGGGAATCGTCGTCGTTGGCCGACGGCCTCGGCGTGGGACGCGATATTTGCACAATATTTACATTTCCTACGGCAGGCGCAGAAAATGATAACGGGAAGCGGATTTTCCGCGACAACGAGTACTCCCTTTATTTCCTCCTCTCTTCGCAGCGCAGCCTCCGCCCTAGGGGTTGTCTACGACCAACAGCTTATTTTCCCGCGCGGCTTCGACATAATGAAATGCATCGCTCTTTGAGGGCATAATCCCATGCAGATTAAAACTCCGGCATCCCCACCCGAACCCGTCGCCATTTTCTTACACTTTCCATCCTTCCCCGCGTCCGTTTCGAGTCTCATTTCTACCGCTCCTTATAAAGCTTTCCGTCTCTGTCTCTCTCTCATTATTTGTCCCTGCCTGCCTTTGTATCGTTCCAATCTATTTTTGCGCTTCTTTAATTCACGCTAAATCGATTTCTGCCACGTAGCGTCTAGACGCGTATTTACGGAGACCGTTCCGTTACTCTCTCTGCCTCGACAACCATTAATATAACTGTCGCGGAATAATAGGAACTTGTATCAAAATAGCAGAAATGTGTGTTATCGCATTTTTACTCTCTCCGACGGCGGAGTAAACACGTGTCGTCCTCGTTACGGAAGGCTGAAACGAAAATACCGTTATACGGTTCCGTATATATCGAGAATGTCGACAATCTATTTAACCTCGAATCCGTCATCGTCAAATAGCGGAAAGATTCGCGGGCAGAGAGCTAATTGTAAGTGAAAATCGAGTAACAACCTAATCTTTCCGAGTCTGCCGAACAACTCTACATACTGTGTACCCTTCATATCTCTCCGTCTCTCGTTTTCATCCTCTCCGGTGCGCACCGCTTCTTTCCCACCCTCCTCCTCCCTCTTTGCCCCCTCCTTGCCCCCTCCTCCCTCTCTCGCTGTATCCATCCTTCGCCCTCCAACGCGTGCATCTCTCCTTTGCGAAAGCAGGGACCGCCCCCCTCGCCCCGCCGCCTACCCCATTCATTAAGTCTCAAGAACGGTCTCGCAGTCTCTATAGGGTCGTCAGTAGACGTGTACACGACGTGCCGTTTGTTCTACTCTGAAACTCGAGATGTCCTCCTCGGGTAACACGGCGCGACCGAGCGCGCTTCTGCTCACACGAAGGCGCGTATTCTCCGTAGACGACGTATTTGAGGGCGTCCCACACACGGTTTGGTTAAGTAATAAAGTCCCTGGTTTCATGAGGGATAATGAAAACTTACACCGTCCGCGACCTACGTCATTGTCGAACTCCGACACAGACGATTACAGTCCTTGACCTTTCGCCAGGGATATGAGGCCGATATGACTTATGGATAGGTCCTTTGTTACACCGTGGGGGATTCGGGTGCTGGTTGCGTTAGGCGTTAACTGGATACGTTGCGCTATTATTTCCTTTGTTTAGCTATTTATGCGTAGCTGCGTCACGTAACGGTTGATGTTCCCCGGTGTAATAACATGTGTCTCGCGTGTTACGCGATATGCCGGCACAAGGATATGGAACGCGGACGAGGACGTGTACAGAAGCGTGCGCTGATGCCAATTACCGAGTTTTTGGATATACGAGCGAATTCCGTGTAATAGACGTAGAGAGATTGTTTCGCGCGCGGAACACGTTTAAAGTGGCCCTTTTATCCCACGGTTTGTCAAGTTCGTGAAAACGCGTTTATCGAAAGAAAATTACAGTAATGTTCAGCCGCCCGTGTCGTGTCACTTGCAGATATCGGTGCGCATTGAATATTTTGGAAACATTTTCGAGCGTGGAATCGAGGATTGAGCGGTTCGAATGCGGATGTAACGCGAAAGTTATTGTCACAGATTGACTGTATGTAAGGGCGCAATTACATAGATGGAAATGTAAATACGCCGGCACATACGTTCGCATGCGCGCCGGAAATTAGATATTCGGCGTATGCCGAATTACAATCTATACAGTAACGTACCGTAAATACACCAGGTATGCGAATTTGGCAGAAACTTTGTATCCAGCGCAAATATCATTAACATGCAAATGCATCGCGTTTTGTGGATTTTCGCAATTCGTATTCCGTTATTTCGCCCGCATTGATTTTCAATTTCGGCACGATTTACTAACGAACGAGGCAAACGAAAATATAAACTTACCTCCGTCGCCGTTGCCGCCGAGGCAGACGTCGAACTCCCGTTGCCCGCAGGCAAAAAAGTTTCCGCATCCGAAATGGGCAGTAAAGTTTGCCCCAGCCGAAAACTTCCGCGTTCAATGCCCCATCACTTCCCCCCCATTGCGTCCGCGCAATTCCCTCGACGTCCCGCATGTGATTAAGGCTAAGCCCGACGTAAGAAGAGCGAAAAATACAGATATGTCAGCGTCGCGACGTACGCCCCCACCCTCCCCACCCATCAACCTCTCTCGCCACGCCAGTTCTCGCTCTGCCGTTAAATCAACCTTCGGACGAAAAGAACTTTTACAAATTCCTACCGTACGTCGTATCGAAATCCAGCGCCTCCCCCCCTCCGCTACACCGATACGGCATTGCATACGTCCTGCTGTGTGCCCAACGGCTTCCCAGCTCGGCTTTCCCCGTACCGGTAATCCTCGGTGACCGTGTGCGGGGGATCGATGGGATCGCAATCACCTGATCTCGTATTCAACGTTCGCGATCCGACACACGCTGCTCCAGTTTACAGTAACGCAGCGTCGCGTCGCCTATAACGTACACCCCCCCAGGCCCCATTCCGCCCCCTCCCTCCCTCCTCTCTCCACCCTCCACCCACCCGCGCCCTGCCTACACCTTCTCCTCCTCTTCCTCACCCCCCGTTTAACCTGTACGCCTATGTCATCCTGCGTGGCTCTGGCGCACGACATAGAGCGAGGGTAGCTATTACAATTTACACACGGTTATATGCAGGCTAAACGAACCGCCGGCTCCGCTGATTGTGGTTAAGTTTAATTCGTAGTGACGTACAATTACACGCACAGGCGAGCGCGAATTATAACGGGCGCCAGGGGGCTTGCCGGAGGAAGATAGATGCGGAAGTGATAACGGATAAAATTCTCTTATTTTCTCTCTCTCTCTCTCTCTCTCTCTCTCTCTCTCTCTCGTCATCGTTCTCGCTCTCGCTCGTTCTGGAACAGCAACGATGTCGCTAATTTCGCTACACGCTGGCGGCCCATTTTTTTTTTGTTCGTTTGTTTACAGTGCAGAGACGCGCTCGAACGTCGAGAGATATATTTTTATTTCCGTGGGTACACGCCTGCGCGTCCTGCGTGCGTCAGTGTGTAGGTCGTGCGTGTGCGTGGCCGCCGATACTACGGGATTATCGGCTCATAACATGGAGGAAAAGCGGAGCACGGCTATAGTGCCGTGCTTGCCTCCAGGCTTCCGGGTCTCGGTCGACTTACATTAAGCGATCATTGAGGCAGGCCGAATGAGGGTCGGCTCGGACCCACTTATCAAATCGCCAATAGACATGCAGCGTCGAATCGTGCCCTATCGCCGTAATGGAAACCCATAGATGCAGATGGACTCCATTGTTTTCGGAGGGATGGTTCCTTCGAAATTCGGGTTGACGTACATCTGGACGTTTCTCTCGGTGTCGCAGCGTTACGATCTTCCCGGGTATCTACGGGAGCGTACCTCCTTCTGCTTGGCTTCATCAATTCCGGCTTTCTTCGCCGGCTCCATTCGTCCGCCATTATTTGCTTCCCTCCCCCAGCTTCGCCGTCTGGCCCGCTTTCATGAACATCGCGCCACGGCAGCTTCTACACCCCTCTTTGTTTCCCACCCATCCATTCAGCTTAGACGCTCTCCCGGTCCCGTCTTGAGTCTTCTCGTCAACCGCCTTGCTTAATTGCAAATTACGATGCAATAAAATGTCTCTTTCCCGCTGCGGCGGACGTGCACGTACAGTTCCGGATGCGGACGGTCGATGTTGTAGGAGGACGAAGTCGTCGTTACACGTGCGGGTGCGAGCCGATCGGATGGGCGCATGATCGCGATCGTCGAGAGTACGGCTGGTGTGTGCGTCTATCTTTTGTGAAAGGGGGCGGTAGAGCTCTGTTAGTGGTAAATTGAAGCTGATGCCGGTGCAGTCGATTCAAACGACTGACGAGTTTATCGGGTGGCTTAGCCATTCGCTGGATACTCCTAGGCTCAGCCAAAATGCGGTGGATCTGGCGTGGGTGTTAGAGACCGGGGGATTATTGCAAGTTCTCGTCTAATCCGGCCGCTGACACTTTGCAGAATGGAAAGAAGGCCTTTGAAGCGTGCCGAATAAGCATATTTCCAATCGTCGCCTGCCCACGCTGTCTCGTAGAACTTTGCGTGTATCGTTGTGCTGTCGGGCACTTTCGTAAATGAAAATGTCTTTGTCGGTGCCGGAGGGCTTTTGCCGCTGGCTATGAAAGCGTAATATCACGCCGTTACTACAGAGTTATTCAATATTCTCATAAATGTGCATAGATTTATTTCTTTTAATCTCTTCCGCGCATTTTAAGCCAATGAGTCTCCGCCGCTTTTTCACTCATCTAACACAATATCTCGTGCTTTCACTTTAATTACATGATATCTTTGTTCGTTCGTGCTCCACGGGGCTTATTTAATTTGTAACCTACGAGGTAAGAATCAGAAAATGTGCGAGCAAGTAGAAACAGTTCTCACGTCTTGATGATATAGTTACGTCGCAACACCAGGGGGAATAAAACAATTATAGAAATGAAAGGCGGCGGTAACGGGTAACATTTATGCCGCGTGCTTACGTTTCTACATACATTGTGCACCGGAGAATGCCAGACATGTAATTTACTCTGTGCGCTCCGTCGGCTTTGCGTCCTTTGCATTATGTGAAAGTGCAAACAGATACGCGTCACATTCATGGCGCATCGCTGATGATTAGGCATTTTCCGAAGTATTTGGATGTGCACAACATTCCGAAAAGTGTAAGCGTTGCCACAGCAACTGATGCTAGAGCGTATCGCATTCCGTAAGGCGTTCTTGTCAAACTTTTTGACTGCTACAGACTCAACGTAGCGTCCGTGTTACCTCTTATATAGTAACGGGTTGCTCGTGAAAATCTGCTGTGTTAAGAGAATATTTCTGATTTCGCAGAAGAACTAGAACTTACACAGCTTGAGGGTTAATTGAAGTTGAAAAATGTAGACTACAGTCGTTTCAAGGAATTCAAACTACAGATTTATTCATTTCTTAAAAAACGTGCATCTCATGAAAAGCTATTAGAATAGTGATACATGTAGGTACAATCTTCAATATCGTAACAGTTTTAGGTCGCGTTAAATGTCATCATCAAAGAAACAATAAGTCTTTGAAAAATGATATAAATATGAATAAATCTTTGCAATTCATGTCGCTGCATGCATATTAAACCAGCGCCATAGTCACAAGGGAAGTGATAAATAACGAACAACTCAAATTTGGAATGCGTTTTAATTAATGCTTTATACAGGGCGAGTTAATTCATGCCTGGAATGTATGAAGAATAATTGATAAATTGTTGAAGGTTGTAAGTATTGCGACGAATTGCGGTATAATAATACATGTGAAACTCACACAATATGTTTAAAGTTATACTTTATTAAGAGTTTTCTATGTTGCTCGCGTTTCAGAGCGGATAATGGTATGTTAACTCTTTGGAACAATTTTCGTTCATAACATTATTCCATTAAAATGTGTTAAAACGTTAAAGAGCTACACTTAGCCTTATTACTTGCTACATGCGGCATAAATTATGCTCTACTGGGTGCGTACAGTAATTTAATACATCAGACATGTGTTCCCACGCCTAAAGAAATGAGAAAAAGCACGGATACTCAATGTCTCTTTAACTGCGATTATATCAAGGTAATTACATTATCTATGCATTACTGTTATTAATTCATGTATTTCTCAATCACGTTTCATTATTTCATAAAGCTGCGAAAACGCGGCGCGGTAATTGGGTATGCAATAATGACGTCATTAATTTTATTATGCGTTAAACTGTGTGGTTTCCTTTTTGAGATACAACCTTTCTACAGACATACAAATAACTCAGCATTATAGCATATTCGAAGCCGTGCGTTTCCACGCTTTTGGTTAAAAATGCACGGAATAATCCTAGACTTTGCGGTCTAGTCGAATCTTCTTGTTAGAAGAGTTTTCTTCACTCTGCTCATATTTATCTATATTTACAGCCAACTGGCTGTAGCTTCATGTCACACTGACGTCTCTATCTGTTATCGTTGCACAGTACTGGCAATTTTCATGAACATCATTATTAACCGAATACTACGTGACAACAGATTCTCATATTTCTTCAATTATCTGCGGCATTTCACGAGATTTGTAATTTAGTTAGGCAAATGTGCGCGCGTTCTAATTTGGTACGTGAGCAGATAATTAGCGATAACGAATTTTGCAATTTTTATTGTAAATAATGTGGGAAGGCAGATTGTCTGCGTATGCGTTTGGCCATTTGACGCTGTCGCGGGGAATATTCTATTAAGCGAATGACATTTCTACATGTCCCCCGTGTATTTAGAAGTTTTGCCGGCTATCAATTTGTTCAGCGGGCCGGAATAAATGAAAACTCTGCAAGCGCCGAAAGTATCAAATGCGGAACGGGAAACCCTTCGGATTACGATCGCGGAAATTTGCTCATGTGTCAATGATGCGAGCATTTTCGCGTAATCGTCGCTTTTAATAATAAAACGACGCCCCGTGGAGGAAACACAAGTTGAACTCTAATTTTGACGGTGCGGTCGCGAATTTTACGGCAGCGCGAAATATTTGCGAAATTTATCGTGACGTTTATGGACAGAAAAATGGATCGGCGTATTTTACGAGTTGCGCCGAGCCGCACTCGTCATGGAATACGCAGCAATTCGCGGAAGGGTATTGTCGTCGACAGCACTTTGTCGAAAGGAAAATTGTTTAGGTATTCGCCCCCGTAAAACTTTGTCTCGACTTGACTTACTTTTTGTTCTACGAATTAACTGCCCCATTCGTAGTTCGGGTACGGAAGTATTTCGCTAATACGACCGATTGTCGTTCATATAATACTGTAAAGTTTAACGGTAAAAGAGGTTAGATACTGGCGCCATTTTATGCAGATGAAACTTTGCGATGGTCATCTTGTAAGAGATTATTTCAGGCACTTTTTTTCCGAGACCGGAAAGCGGAATAATGTACTTTACAACGTTTCTCTCTGGCGTGCACATTTGTCTTAATGATGGTACATTTTCGGGTAGTACTCAGTACATTTTGTGGAGAAAAGTCAGCCTATTTTTAGGTGTTAAGCTTAACCGCGTATTCTAGCGTTATAATCGACGCATTCCACGCGCAAATCAAGTTGCGGTAAGATCCACATTTGCGTGAAGTACACTCGCGCACGCTCGAATAGAAATTTGATTGAAGGTGAATAGGAACCGAACCAGTTAATACATTAAACCAGTCGTGTCATGTGGCAGCACACATTATATTCATCACCATTAAATGCAGACTGCGTCATTTGATGCAGTCCTGATTACATCCAAAATAGTCTCTGTATTACGACACACCGATGGTTACCCTGTTGCTGCTCGCTTGCGGTGCATGCAAATTGTGCATCGTAGGCGCACATGTCGGCGCAGTAAATCGGGCTGCTTAACTGTCTCCGACATCTTGTTCAATTTTATCGTTACGATCGGCACTTCCGCCCTTTGCCGCCCTCCAAAAACATCGAGCCCCGGGGGGCTGAACTATCAGTGTACCCGAAATCAGACGCCATGCCGGCCCCGCCGACCCGATCAATTTTCACCGACACGAGTATCGCGTATCTCGACAGCGTACGCGTTGTGCCACCCGTGCGCGAGGACAACACACGGCACACGCTTTCTCACGTCCTCTCAGCGATCGTGATCGAGTCGGGCATTCAGTTCCACCCCGTAGACACGCTCCTTATTGAAGGCCCGACTCCAGAGCCGCGGCGAACAGGGCTTGCCCGTCAAATAGCTCGCAATAATTCGCTGAGAGTAACATTAATTACTCCCATAAATTCGGACGTTAATGCACGGGCCACGCGGCTAATTGCGTGAAAGACAGTGGGCGAGCCGAGGCGGCACGCGTTACGGCCATGCTCGTAGCTCGAGTGACCCTGAGGAATCTGACGTCTATGCGACCTGGCCCACGCACGCAGCCCGGAGCTCCGACTAGAGAGATACCTACGTAGAGAGGTATGCGCGGAGGGGTGAGAAGGGTGCGCGGCGCGTCGAAAATTGGGAACAGGCGCGTGCATGCATGCGGGCCCGCGCTCCCTGAATCTGTTCGAAAGACAAACGCGGTTGATTTTCGCGTCGAGCGATTCCGAGTCGAGTCTCGGGCATGATTCTCCTCGCGATCCTCGATTGTCCTTCCACCTCTTCTGTATTCTCTGGAGCGAGCGGGCGGCGAGCGGGCGGCGAGGGCGCGGGCGCGCGCGCGCGCCTTACCGTCGAGTCAAAGGACGGCGAATGAGAGGTCAACGGCGTTAGCCGACGGAAAGAGGCGGCTCGGAAGGGCTGGAGGGAAAGGACAAGAGTGGATGAAGGGAGACAGAGGGAAAAGCGCCTTTGTCGCGCGCGGACCCAGGGCAAACAGACGACGTCTTATTGCGAGGGAGACGGGGCGAGCTTTGAAGTCGCGAGGAAGAAGGACGCGGCGCTTATGGCCGTGCCAGTCGACGAGGCAGCGGTGGCTGGGTCAGAGGAGGACGGAAAATGCGGAAAGGAGTGGAGAAGGCATGAGCTGATGCAGAGCTAGCTACAGGGGTTTCGCTGCCGAGCGAACGCTTGGGAGGACATATCTGTGTACATCTGCGTATGCATGTGTTCGTTCGGGGCACGGAGGGGCGGGAGGAGAGACGCTGGGGCGAGAGAGAAGAGGGATAGGGTGGGAGAGCGAGGGGGGGGGGGGGGGTGGAGGGGGGGGGGGAGAGAGAAAAGCCTCCGGGGTTCAGTCGCTGCGGAGCATAAAGCGACGACACACACCGACGAAAGATAGAATGTCGCTTAAGCGCTGTCGTGACCAATGGCCTGGAATCCCTTTTCCGGTATCGAGGCAACGACGCGTTACATGTCGCTAGCGAGTTACACGTACTCGCAATTTTTCGAGGAACACAAGAGACGCTATGACGCGGCGCGAAGATAGAGGCGCCGGCTAGAAGGGACCGAGAGTGGAGCCGATGATGAGACGGGGGAAGGAGGGTCTCCAGTGCTAGAGGAAGCAGGGGCGGCAGAGAGGGTGAGGTAGACTTTTCACGTACGTTCCTACGGAGAACGTTTCTCCTGCGCTCCTTCCGTCTCCCTGTTCCTTCCCACTGTCTTTTCCCTAAACGTCGGAGCCATTATCGCGGGAGCCGCAGTTCCCATCGAGTTTCTAGATCAACGGTCGTCTGGTCTCGACATCGCCATTTCTCAGACGTTATCGTCATCATCGTCATTCGCCGACGTCGAAGGTTGATGCCGCACGAACCTCTTCGCTCCACGAGCGGGGAAAAGTCCCGCTCGGTTATGCGTTTTATAGGGCAGTAACGGGAGACAAAACTGTCGGGATGAAGCGCGATGATAACCTGATTCGTGAACGATGGATGTTGGATATATGCAGAGCCGATGTGTCTGCGATGCCTGGCCATGTGTGAATGTACATGCGCGCCTGAGGTGACGGTACCTATCTCGACTGCGACACGGGGATAATATCCAGGAGTAGAAATGTGTCTCCTCGATATACCGAGGAGCGAGCGGATACACGGGGCGATATTATAGACTTCCGGTCGATTGTTACCGCCAGCCGCGCCGCTCCTTTTTTTCAGAAACTCACAGGCGCGTATTTGAATTATGCACAGAGACGCATTCGCGCGTACGCCGACCGAACAGTTTTGGTAGCCAAAGCGGCACACGGTATAAAGCGATCAACCCGCCAGTGCCGAGAGAGCCGGCTTTCACCAATTCACCTTCCGCAATCAGCCTCGGATTTTGTCTCCGGGCGGCAGCGGCCAGAAGCGCCAACCGTTTGAAACGATCGAGTCCATAAAGTTTAATCGTCGGTATTTCGTTTCCACAGACGATCCATCTTCAGCGTGTGTGCTCGTCGCATCGCCTACTGTGCACGCGACGGCAATGGCGGAGTGGATAGGTAATAGGTACGCCCGCAGCAAATAAAAAGCGCCCTTAACACGCGCCATTCGACTCGCACGGGTCTTGCTCGGGACTCTTTTAAATATCCGCCGGACCGCTCGTTTCGAAACTCTCTCGCCGCCAGCCAAGCTGTGCGTCGACCGTTTCCAGCAATTCTCCGTCTCGCAGCGCGCACGGCAACGTATAGGTATTTCGGTAATGCTTCCGGCGAGTCGATGACACTCGCGTCGCGAGTGGAAATTTAATGTCTAAAGACCGCGGCTCGCCTAATGAACGGGTCCGGAGAGCTGATTTACCGAATGTTTCGCGAGCTTGCGACTTGATGCCGTTCGAATGCGATACCATTAGTGAGCAGCACGAAATGACGAAAGGCGAGGGCGATTAACGCGCGGCCCGACTTTTGAGCCATCGAATGCAGTGATTTTCTCCGCTGACGTGCCTCCGCGATGGCTGCCGCCCGCCGTTGGCTCTCTGGCGTTTCCAGTTTGCGACAGCTAGGGGCGGAATTCGCGAGATCGGGCGCCGTAAATTTCATTGTCGCCCGGGGCCAGCGCGCGCTCCAGGACCATCGCGTCCGCTGGCCGATCGATACGGAAATTAATCGAACGCCTGAGAATTGAAAGTAAACGACTCCTGGCGGGAAGTAGACGGTAAATATATTTGCGGGATACACTTTACTGGCCGCTGTCGGGGGACTCGTGGACATCCGGAGGACGACGCCCGTTGTTGATGGCCGTCCGGATGCCAAGTCGAGGAGGAAAGGAACTCCAGCCGAACTACGTTCCGCTATTTTTTTCTCCACTTTTTCTCCCCTTTCTTTGTCGCCCCTCTCAGTTCCGTTTTCTCAGCGTAGGTCGGGCCACGTTCGGTCGAGATTAATTGACGTTTTCTTTCCTCCTCTTCTTGTCGCGGCCACTACAAAATGTGACCAATTATAAGCAGGGGTTCCTATTGAAATGCCGGTGAATAGGGATGGCATTCGACGAATTTCGGGTGGAATTCGGTGGGTCCTTGCGGCGGTCGGAGTTTTTGCGCGGACTCTCAGAGAGGTGCGGATTCGCAAACACGATTTGTAAGCCCGGGATGGACATCGATGCTGTCCCCGATACGAAAGGACCCGTTACACCGAATGTCGTTCTTATTCGTTGGAGTGGAGTCTCTGTGCGGCGGCCACCGCAGACTGCACATTATTTATCGTAACCGCGCTACGCCATAACCGTCTCACCGTTATAAATGACGTCGTATAACGCGAAAGCCTCATGACGTATCGAGAGACATATTTACCAAGGTACATCGCATTGGGTGAGCTATTTACCCCGCCGACTCTTGACAGAAATGCTATGCGGTACTGTATAAACCGTGGCTTTACAAATGTTTGAGCATGAGCCAACTTGGAAAACACTTAGTCTCAGGTTTATTTCAATAGCTGACAGTCCCCTACGTCAATATTTTTTGCCGACGAAAAGAAAGCAGTAAAATCGCATCTGTCAGCCTAATGCTTCCGACGAGGACGCTGCCCGCGTTCGCGATATTTGTTATCCTTCCGCGGCTTGCCTATGCGCGGCTTTAAACAAATTAAGCAGGCAGCGATAAACTCAAAAAGCGTCCCACTCACACAATTTTCCAGGCAGCGGAGCAAATATTAATGTCTCCAGTTCGTTTACATCGAACCTTAATGAACGACGAAGGACAGAATGTCGGGCATTAAGTTTTCACTTGACACACATTAAACTTGCCGGGGCTGTTCGGTGTATCTTTAGCTGGGGCCACTTGACTTTCCGTTTGTTAGCACAAGCTACGATTCACTGGGCGCGCAAGTGGTTGCCGGGGATATATGGATCGCCTGAAGACATGTAACGTAACGAGGGGTCAAGGTAGCAAGTACCGCGTTATCAAGCATCGGACTGGAAAAGGCCAAAACGGCCGTCCGCGCGTACCTCCGTCTCTCTGACTGTCGCACGGCCTCGCTATCTTCCGTCCAAAAGTGCGCAATAACCCTGCTTTACTCCCGCTGAAATACGTCTCCTCTTACGGCCGGGGCTCGCAATCACGCGGAAAGTATCTTGATTCGAATAAATCTCCTTGTAACTGGAGGTGCGGCGCAGGTAGCGGCGGCCGAGAAAAAGGTAGCGACGAGGATGGCAGGCAGAGAAAGGTGGTGAGATGGCAAAGAAGAAGGTGTGGGAGGAGAGGGTTAGGGTGGGAGAGGTAAGTTCCTTTCGCGACAAGTGCAAGCGTAATGGAAAAAGCTTTACTGCGGTCGGGCCCGGATAGACGTGCGATATATAAGGCAGGTACAACAACGACGTGGTCCATGAATTCAAAACAGCCCGCGCTCGTAGCCTTGAGCCACGTTTCTCAACTGACGTAATTACGTGGGCACTCGTCAACGGCATCCAGAGACAGGTCCCGCCATACGCTCCTGCAGCATCGCCACTTACGCTTCAGCGTTCAAAGGTTGTTAGAGGAGCCACCGCCGGGAGTCGACTCGTGCGTAAGCTCGCCTTCTCTCTCTCTCTCTCTCTCTCTCTCCCCCCCCTCTCTTTCCCCCTTTCTCTCCCTCCTTTTCCCTCCCTCTCTCCGTCTCCTTTTCTCACTCTCCAACTCTCCCGCTCTTCCTCGCTGCCGGCGTAAGAACAGATTTTAATTACGCGTTCCGAGTGTCCGCGGAAGGGGGTGGAGAAGGAGGGGGTGAAGGGACGTGTAACAAGGGGAGGCGGACCGCGTTCGGGGGCGCACAATAACGAGGAAGAAGATAGATGGCTCGTAAAAGTACGTTCCAGCGCTGGCCGAGCAATGCACTCGAGAGAGCGAGAGAGAGAGAGAGAGAGAGAGAATATGTGCGCGCGTGCTTCCGAGCGCATCTCTCAGGGGTCTGGACCGCGGATTACCTACGGACCCTGAGATACAAGCAGACGCTAATTCAGTGGAACGATCTAGCACCGTTCCCGATCTCGAAATTGTACTCCCCCATTTCAGGGGTCCGAATACACAACGCTGGCCGCGTCTCGCGGGTACGCGAAGAATACATACGCATGTACATTCAGCCGGCCTCACCTAGGTACACTCGACGTTCTTAGTTGGCCGCGGTCGAATATTAATTCGGTATATAACGTCGATGATAATAATAATGACAGTGTCAGTCCTGGAGAGAAGCGAGTAGCGCGCGCGAATATCGTCCGTTGCGCAGTCAGCCTCGGACAGTTCGGTGTCAGTTTCGGTGCTGCGCGCCGGGGAGATTAATGAGAATGCGATCGATATGGGCAGAATAAACATTTTGAACCTGGCGCCGGCGCAAGCGAGCTCGCCCGCGCCGCACGGAAGAGGAGAACGCGGCGTAAGCGTTGCAGCGAACGATAAACATTGTTTTTACGTCGAGAGCCTGGCGTCGAGCGTTATTTTGCGAATATCAAGCCGACGGACGTCGCAAGCCGCCCGGCGGGGACCCGACCGGCCGCGTTTAATGGTAAAAATCGAATTTACATATCTGGAAGATTAATATTATTTCGCCGGCGCCCTATATAGGGTCCGCCGGGCTATATCGTACGTACCAAAGTTCGCTGTTTGTCGTTCCGGTCGGTTTGTCCTGCGCCCCGGGCCCCTCCTCCGTTCCGCCATTACCAATGCAAATGTCGGATAGAGAGACGGGAGCGCGTTGGCTCGCCGCAAAAGAAAGTCGGTAGTTTACGGGGCGTTATAAAGCGCTCCACTTCGTGGCACGTATCCACCTGAACGAGGCACCGGGGTGCGGCGCGGAACGATACTTGTTTAAATCCGTTAGCCGTTTTCCATCCTCTCCCCGTCTCGTTCTCACGCAACAGATTTCCACAAAGAGGAGGAAGGAAAACTCTCGAGAGGCTCGCAACTCGGAAACGAGAAGTGCCAGTACTCCAGCCGACCCGAAAGCACACTTTTTCTTTTCTCCCTTTTCCTCCAGCTTTCGGTATCTCACTCCTCGAGAGATGCTTTTCCCTCCTCTCTCTTACACTCTTCCTACATTTCTCTCTTTCTCCTCCTCTCTCCCTGTCTCTCTCTCTTCCGCGCGCGCGCGCGCGCGTGTGTACTATCTGTCTGTCTGTCTGTCTGTCCCTTCTCGTCTTTCCATCCGTCCATTTTCAAGTCTGCGCGCTTCTGTTCTTTTTCTTCCCCTTCTTTTGCGCACCCTAGGCCTTTGCGCGCACACGAAAGATTAGGCCTGTAGCTTGGTTTTATTCCCAAACCGGCGGAGCGTGATGTCGGCCCATCTGTGACTTTTGTTACGGATAACTTTGGTCGCGAGGTAAAGAGAGGAACAATTTTGAGACGTCGTAGCTACGAATGTACATAGTGCGCTGTTTCTTACAACGCAGAGTTCCTAGGCCAAAGCATGCAGTGAACGTTTCCTGTTGCTTTGACTTACTCCACATTTGTTCGTTTCCGCGAAAAAGAAACCGTTTATTTAGCTCTCGCGAAACGCGTATATGGATATCAATTTTTCCCTTTCATCCATTTGTCGGTACAGCTATATCGCCATACCCGTCGACATTTCGAACGCGCATTTCAATTAAGGGCGGGCTTTTGTTTTTGGCGTATCAATTGCTGCCCAATCAACTTACGGGCCGAGACGACCCGCCGTAAATTAGAAGGATTATGCGACGGCTCAAGTACTCTGCAGGTTATTTCATCAAACAATTCCCCGCCGCTTCGATCCCATCGATTGTTTTTGGGCTCTGCCATAAAATACAATTCGATACTCAATTACATGATAATACCTTGCCTGTCATTAAATCGGTCGACTCGCTAATAATTCCGTCCGCTCGAAGAATTAGGCGACGAAGTCGGTTCGCCCGCATTCACGGGAATGACTTTAGAGCAAGCCAGCCGTGCATTCGCCTACTAGAAGCGATCGATTGGCATTATGGCGGGATCATCGATCAAAGACGGCATACGAGACGATACGGTCCGACTGAGACGACCCGATCGTCGGTAAGTGGGCAGGAAAGGGATGCCGTGGGAAGGAGGGTGAGGAAGAAAATGGAGACGGGGCCGGCAGGAAGGTGGTGGGAGGGGGAGGGGAGCGGTCGAACTAACGCTTGACCTGGACATTCGACCTGTTTCGAACGGCGCCCAGTGCGTTTCGCCCTCATATTCGTCATGATTTATCGTATTCGCATGTGGAACCACGTGTAGGCGCGTCACTCCGTGCAGTCAGATCAGCCTCATAGATCACAGGTATGCCCGTACATGTGCGGTGCGTACATGCATGGTTACGTGCTGGCTCGCGCGCCTATGTATCGACACAGATAGCGAAGCGACGCTGGAAACGGAATAAAAGGTGAAAAGGTAGATCGGTCGGTCGGATGCTCAAAAAGGAGCGGAATGCAGCAGACGCTCGTTTGATTCTGGAGATGCTTTTGTACGGTCAAGTAACCCTCTCTAAAGGGTAAAGGGTGGACACGGGGAAAGATAAGGGGGTTGTTAAAATCGATTCGACGTTCGACTAGCGCCTTTTAGTTTCTTTCATCTGGCAAAAGCCTACCCGGCGCAACTGTCCATTCTTCCCCGATTCCGCCGGGGCCCCGATATCGCCCAACTTTCGAAACGTCGTTTCCGTATTTTTATCGATATCCCCCCGAGCGGCTCGTAAACATTTTAAATGATTCGGGGACGGCCGCAGTGAGGGATGCTAATGGCCCTCTCAAAGTCCCGTGGGGGATGGAAAAGAATTTAATGAATATACGATTATGATCCGATTCGCGATTATCGCGGCGTATCTACTACCTTTTTTCCCTCCCCGGTCGCGTCGCTCGCCATTTATATACGGTCTTTTTATCGTGGGGAAAAAAAAAGTTCTGTAAGAACGGAGCGACGCGCTCGAAAATCGAGCGTATTATGGCTCGTGTTACAAATAAATCGGAGTCTAGACACGTCGGTTGATTCTGAAGGCGTTCTCTCGTGCGGGCGAGTAACTGCTCGCGAACGTGGGTAGGGCCGGAGGGGGGGAAGTATCCGTATATAGGTTCGACTTTCGAGCAATGGCTTTGAGTTCCTTCTCCTTTCTAGAGCAATACGACGTGCTCGGTACTCTCCGCTAGTTCTCAGCTTCTCTGCTGCAGACTTTGCCTGTTCGCCCTCTCCCGCCTTACTTCTTTCCTTTTCCCGTCGTTCGCCCCCCTTTGTTCTCTCTCCCTCCCGCCTCGCTCAGTTGTCCTTCCTTCCACCTTCGGGCCGCACATTCGAAACCACTCACTTACCACCGCAAGCATCCCCCCCGCGAGCGTAAGCACGCTTAAATACCTGCTGAATCTTCGTAAGGTCAGGAAATCACTGCGGAGAAAAGTGGTCGCTCCGAAGTAAGAAACGATACTGGAGTGGGAAAGAAAAAGGAAGTGGTGGAAGAGGAGTCGGAAAGTTCACGAGACACCGCTGTTCCCCCTTCATGTACCTTTTATCCTTTTGTGATGCACCCACTCTTACGGCGCACAAGTGCGTCCCTCTCTCCGTATACGCTGACACACACACACACACTCACACATACCTACGTGGACGTCCACACGTAGGGCGAGCGTACCGTTCCTGCCCGTGGGCAGAATTTGCATGCACGCTGCGCCCGATCTTTCGTGGGAATTCGGTTGCATAGCCTCATGGTACCGCACGAAAATTTCGCCGAATCGACGTAGAGAGAAGTGGAAGCGGGGGTGGGCAGGGGTTGGGTGTCGCCGGGTCGTGGATTGCTTTCGAATTCTGCCGCTAACCAAAAGACACTACGCGACGTCTTCGTTCCTCGTGACCCGCCCACTAACGCAACAGCCGCTAGGGTTTTCTCGTTTGTATATGGAAATTTTCCAATCGCTGTTTCGACACTGGCCTTACCGATGGCGCAAAGAAGGGAAGAAACGGCCTGTCCACTTTTTTTCCCCACCTCCATTCGCCCCGCCTCTTCTCTATAGCCTTTCTTACGCTCCCCGTTGTCATTTGCCCACCCACCAGGCCCGGCTTCTTCTATTTTCAGCAGTTAAAGGAAAGTGCCGTACGTGACCGAGATTTGTCTGGGGATAAAAGGCAGCCGTAGGGGGGCGAACATTCTAATTGTGACATTTCGACGAATTTTTATCCCTCCCAGCGCACGCGCGGCAGCCTCGTTTAATCAGGATTAAATCGCGCCGCGTCATATTTCAGCGTAAAAAAATTGGCCGGACGTGAGGCCAGCGATCGTACTAAAAGCGCTCGAACAATTTCGTTATCGAAACTACGGTTGGGAACGCGTCGCTGTCCTATTGCCACGATATATCTGGGCAACCTAACTTCTCAACTAATCCGCGAAGATGCGCACTAAGTATGTCCACGGCGAGGAAATCCGTCGGGGCGCACGTATGGCCAGGAGCCCGCAAGGTCGCCACAATTGGAGGCAATCGCGAAACCGCGAGCTGGTGTTGAATTCCGTCCCGGACAGCGTGTAATAAAATGATACACTTTTGGAGGAGCGTCGCAGGTCGCTCTGTGTTCCGCGATCGTGCGGTTACGCCGAGAACTACGGGTCACTTCAAAGGCACCGAAAGGCTTCTCGCTTACGTCCTCGCCCTATACACGCGCGCGTATATATAATGCGGAGGGTCAAAAGGTGTCCTGTTTCGGAGCCCTGGTTCCCGCCTGCATAAATTCCACGGACAAACTGCCGTTGCAGGGGTTTCGCATGGCTACGCCCTTAGGTGCAATGCACATTGCGACTGCGGCGCATTCGAATGTATAAGTCCACCCCCCCCCCCCCCCCATTCTGCCCACGCGCGTCTGTGTGAAGCGTGTCTATTCACGGCCTTGTACACTTTATAAGTGTCAAGTAGCGGCGCGCACCATTTTGACGTCCGAATCGCGCATCTACCGTGCAGCGAGCCTTCCTTACTCTGGCCGATTCTTACGATCAATGAGAAGGAGTCGAGAGAAAGCAAGGATCGGGGCGCGTACGGTATCTACCTTCGTTGACGTCGGGGGTGAGATTTGGGTACGGTCGAGGCGTAGGACAGATACAAGGCTCGAATTCACCCTGAAAAGGATGCACGTATGTCGCGTGCAGTGACCGGTGCCGAATGCAAGAGAGCGGCAGGTATATACGTTCTTGCAGTTTGTCGTCGCGGGAGATCGTAAACTGCATCGGCCGACGATTCTCGTCCTTTCCTCGACGGGGGTGCGCAGCAATGGCGTCGTCGTTTCAGTCGCTACCTGGTAATCCCACCTTGGGCATCCAACGAACCGCCACCTCCTCGTCTCCCGCGGCCGGCTACAGCTCGAAACTATCCTACCCGACGCGTCCGAATTCGCATTCGTCCTGCGGACCGGTAACGGACACGGGAGAGGCGCTTTCTCGGTTTTCTCTAATTGAACGGTGCGCACCCTGTCGGATTTAACCTTCCGCGACATACCCTCATGTTAGTCCAGAGTCCGTAGGAATGGCAGAAGCTCCGTCGGAACGACGCAGCCGAGTGCAGTGGACGGCTTCCCAGAGTTGCAAAACCATTCGATTCGCCGGCTAAAAATCCGGGATCTTCCTCCTCTCGTTTCTCCCCTTTCGATTATCTGATCGGCTCTCATCCACGCTCGCCGGGCGGTACAGATTGCCTGCCGGGCGCTTTCTTAAATCCTCTTCGATTCTTCCTAATCAAACAGCGCTCGCCGTACTTATCATTCCGCATCTTATCAAAATGCAAATTCGGGGCCCCCCCGTATAAAGCGGCCCTGTCCTGTCCCCCTGCCCGCTCGACGATCGCGATTTGATCCGGCACCCCGACTATCCCATATCCGTTCGCCGGGAACTTGCGACGCTCGGCACGCTTAAATTAGAGGTCATTTGTCGCGTCGCGCGCCGGAGCGTCGGAATTCCGACGGAATGTCAGTGTTAACCGTTAAAACGGCGTACGCTCCGCTCCATGAGGAACGAATGTTATAAACGGTTCCTGCGTAACGAGAAGCCGCATTCCTCCGGCACCGTCGAAGCCCACTGGGTCTTTAGGGCGCTGTTCTCCCGCGAAAGCGTCCATTTTCGAAAAGAATTTCACCCACAACCGCGCAACGTTTCGCGTGTGTTTTTGAAAGCGGCCGCGCGTGCAGCATTTATTGTGTGAAAAATACTAGTCCGACATGACTCTCAGCTTTTCTGTATAATGAGAAAAGCGCGAGATTAAAATACCTTTTCAGCGTTCCACGTAGAAACGCGCAAGGAAAGGAATGGAGTGGTAGGTGCGCGTTTCGCCGTTCCGTAATTATTTTACCGACGAGGCCTTTGTCGTAACTTCCGCTCGTTTCTTCAAAGATCGGCGGGGGTGCCCGCATGAATGTGCGTGCGCGCAGATTGCGAAATTATTTTTCGCTGTTACGTCGGCCCGCCCTTCGTTCTGCCATCGTTCTGCCTTCGTCAACGACGTCGGCGATTATTACTACAACTACGTCGACGACGACGACGACGACTGCGATGAGTGGAGCGCCGTTTTCTTGTCGCGAAGTGAAGCGGTTCGAGCGTTTTCTAAGACATTGCCGCGGCATGGAAGCTTTTTTTCCTCGCTTACTGCTCTCGAGGCGGCGAGACCGTTTTCTCAATTTTCCATAATTAAACGAGGAGAAGGGCGAGCGCAGGGCGCCCGCCCGAAGTTTCCTCTCAGACGTTTACAAAAGAAAAGCCGGCTGACTTAGGCACGGAACACTGCGCACTGGCTTTCTCATAATCTGTATTCAACCACTGTAATCACTTTCGCCCGTTCTTCCTCGCGCCGCGTACCCCCCCTCTCGAGATTGAATTCCGCGGCCAGGCGTTTAAAAGCCAGAATTTATATTCGACCTGTCGCAATTTTAACCGCCCAGGGATAAGCATCGATGTTCTCCGTCCATTAATCATGTGACTATTTCCCTCCTTCCCGCCTCCGCTCTTTACTTCCACCTCACGCCTTTAATCTTTCTCCCATGGCTGACGCGCGTTATATATGCTTCTAACGCATGAAACCGAAAATTGCAAGAGAATTCAGTTAATCGGCCAGCCCCAGCTCACTTTCGGCCCACATTTATTCAAACGAGACATTTCTGCTGGACGATTCTTTCGTTATAGCTTAAGTTCGGTAAAGCCAGACAACTGTTCACTTAGAGATCGCGACTAAATTGCAGGCTGGCTAACAATCGGGTAAAGTGCTATTTTAGAAATAACGGACACGCGTCGCGTCGTGCCTAAAACAGCGTAGCACGAAGGGAGAAAAATCGAACGTGAAGTCGACACGAGACATTTAGCGTCGGCTTGACGTGGCCCCAGGCCTATCGTTGCAGTCACGAATCCCAGAAGACGACAAAGTGCAATACCCTCGACGATCACACTTGTAAAAACTGTCGCGGCATGAACTATATTGTTGTATCCCCACGACGTACTCGAGAGTAATATCCGCATCCGCAAACAATGGAGACTCTTTTTCTAGGGCTTCGGGTCGGTTTCGTTCGATTGTTAAGCGATCGAAAGCCCTTCCAGGTCCAATTTCACGACAGCGCAGCCTCGATTGCTGCTGACGGAGCATCGTCACTCGAGAGAAAAACTGTTCTCAGTAATTAACTTTGGGTCTCGGTGTACTTTTAAGTATTCCGAACTGCTCGCTTCGTGACTCGTATGAGAAACAAAGAAACGCACACTGTTCGATAGAAATGGCATCGTTACGCTTTCGGAAATTTCGTTTTGCAGTCGATACCCACGGGATCGTGCGTTTTTCCGAACTGAATCATAGTGAAGCCCCGTTTGAAACGATGACGAAAGATATTTGCATTTCTACACTTTTACGTCACTTCGATCGGTAAGGAAAAACTTTGGATTTTTTTGATTTTTCACTTACTGTCGAAGTGATTTCAGGAGAAAATGTACGATTATTTTAAGTTTGAACAGAGCTGAAATAACGAACATGGATACGTTCAGAACGTATGGTCCTATTCACTTATCCAGACTCTTGTTAAGCATATTATATGATCGATTGACATATTCAACCAAGGAACACTGTTATTCTGTATAATCTTTATCTTATAATATCTCTTAAACTTCGAGCGCTGTAATAACAAAAAGCCAAACATCGACAATATTCCCTCACTAAATTATTGACCTTTAGTGACCCAGTTCATCACCGACTTCCTTTCCCGCTTTTTTGCCGGTACTCTTAGCGTTCGTTTTGCCGCAGGTCCCGAGAATCACCGTGAACTTTTGATCCACTTACGAATCATATTACGTTTCACGCGGTTCCGATCGATAGCCGACACTTTCGATGGCCGTTATGCGATAATAACGATCCATTAAAATACTCGGAAGTTGCGCATTTCGTTGACAAGTTCGCCGATCCGAGACGGTTCTCTCTTTACGCGGATGAGCGTTAATCGGCGAAGATAGACAGTCCGATAGGAGGGGGTGGAAAATCTAACGACTTTTCATTTAACTGGTAGCCGTCGTCTTTTGTGCCGAACGCAGGATACTAGAGAGTCGAGGGTAGCGTGGGAAGAAAATGGCGAGGAAGCGAGAGAAAGATCATCGAGAGTAAAACGCGAGCAAAAGGAAGAGATCCTAGTAAGAGAGGAGGGAAAGAATGAGAGAAAGAGAGAGACGGAGTGACGGAGGAGGTCGGTGAAAAAGGGTGTACGGGGGTGAAGGCAGAGAACCGCTTCCCCGATTCCAGATGAACGGATTTCGTTGAAAGCAGATTTACATTTCCTCGTCTCTCTCTTCTGGCCTCCTTCCCTCCGTTCCTCTCTTCTTCTCCCTCCCTCTTTGTCTTTCTCTTCGGGCCCACCACCACACCCTCGCCCCGTTTAAACGTTTACCGAGCATTCGTGCACTCTTCTTGAGCAAGGCCACATTCTCCTCATCCTCCGTCTATGTCTTACGCCTCCCTTCTCTCCGCCGTTCGGTCCTCTCGTTCCTTACACTCGGATAGCTGGATCAATGAACTTTCGCTTGATTTCTCGCAGGTTGAGTCGGTCACGAGGCACCAGCAGCAGCAGCAGCAGCAGCAGCAGCGCCAGCACCAGCACCAGCAACGGCAGCAACAGATTCAGCAGCAGAAACGAAATCAGAGCGAGGGCTCGTCCTACAACGAACTCGGGAGTCCGCAGTGGAGCGAAGTCAGTCTCACCCTGCAGCCATTTCATTACGTGAACGGCCAGTTGAATCTACGCTGTACCGCCCAAATCCCTGGCATATACTCGTCCGAGAACGAGGTCCAGCTCGGCGCTGGCTTGCGGGAGCCCGTGCCCGAAAGAGGTAAACACTTGTTCCACAGTTATCGCCTTTATTCCCCCGTAGATCGTTAACGAACGAACGAACGAACGAACGGTCGACCCGCAAAGCGCGGGCCAGCTCTTCCTTCCTTCGGGCTCGCTCGCCGAAGAAATAATAATCGACGCTGCCGAATGTTTTTCGCCGACTCGCTTGACCGCAATTCCTCCAAGGATAATTCTTATCTGGCCGCGGGAGTCGTACGAATTTCGCAGGAACGAGCGAACACTCGCGTACGTATGCGCACGGACACGTACACAGAGACACATATTCGGTGGAACATCAGGGAACTCGGCGAGCGGAAAAATTCTGGGCTCCAATTTTTCCGGGAACTTCACAATTCTGGCCTGCTTTTCTGGTCTATTAACGCGCTTCGGGGGAGAGCGAGTGACGTGAGACGAAAATAAGCTTTCTACAGGGTCTTATGTTACAAGGACGCGGACCTAACCCGGGCCACTTGTCGCGTCACGCTTTGTTGCCATTCGCCGTTATTGGCGGACGTTACGTAAATGCGACTTCGCATTGCCGACTTTAAAGGTCGCGACATAATTGACGTTAAGCGGTACAGTTGTTGAGCTCCATATACATGTGTCAATAGTAGCCTTCTAGTTATCCCAAACAGTCATCAAGTTACTCATAGAACCTCGACGCATTAGCTCCACTTACCTTCAAATAATTCCTCGCCGCCTTCGCCATATTACAGAAAATGGTCTCAAATTACCAAAAAAGAAAACATTTTCACACAACCCCTAACAAGAAGCAAACATAAAATTCACATTAAAAACATAATAACTTTATTAAACAAATCTTGATTACCTTCGAAGAACACATGTCAATCGTACCAAAAATCTCAAAATCATTAGCGACTAATACGCTTAGGCTGCCGGGAAAGAAAGGCTAAAACAATTTGACTCGGGAGCTCTGCAAGCGTGTTATGGGCAGTGACGATGATGCCCCGAGGCTCGGGGCTGGCAGAAGGGGGCGGGAATTGATGCAGGGGTGCAGGTGAAGGGACAGAGCACCTGGTTCGCCACGACCTCTGCGACTTGCATCCGCTCGGCAGACCGCCATGCTGCGGTTAATAGTTGCACGCTTGGGCTACCTAGACGGGGATTAGCCGGTCGGGCGCACGGGCTAATAAATTTCGAGAGGAGCAGGGTCCACCCACTCGAAATCGGAAAGGAAGCCTCCGGTGCACGTTGGCCCCCTGCTTTCTGCACGCGACGTCGACGAGATTTAATTGAGCGGCCATCGGGTATAACCTC
The DNA here is from genome assembly GCA_914767735.1 of Anoplius nigerrimus. Taxonomy (NCBI): domain Eukaryota; kingdom Metazoa; phylum Arthropoda; class Insecta; order Hymenoptera; family Pompilidae; genus Anoplius; species Anoplius nigerrimus. The sequence continues at coordinate 15,711,645 of OU612078.1, forward strand.
GACTTCTATTACTCCCCGATTCCCTCCGCCTCCGCGCCTTTGCCCGCCACTGCCAAAGTCTCGCTGCCTTCGCCCTGGCCCTTTATCCTTCTTACGTGTGTACTAGACTCTCACATCGGCCTCCTCCCTTTCCTCCTATTCGACCATTATGTCCATGACTGGCCGAGTTAAGGTGGAATTCCCTTGACACTTCCAAGACAAACTTTGTCGAGGAGCCGGCTCCTCGAGAACTTGATACAAAAATAACGGTGGCAATAGTGTGTGAGGTGATCAATGACATTGTCGACTGGTGTTTTTATGGAGTATATGGTGTGATATTTAATGTATGAGATGGTGTTCTGGCATTGTTAAAGGTCTCGCGAGTTATTGTGATATTAATTAATTTACTTTGATTGTACGTATGATGTCGGTGTAAGTAAGTATATGGTACAGTCAGTTTTTACGAATTTGGTTTGTTGTGAGAGTAGAGTAACGTTTGAAGTGCTGAAAATGTCATTGACTACCTGCGGTCCGTAATGCAAGCACTGATGTTACACTGATCGAAACTTTAACCGTATCACATTACGCTTGAGATAGAATCAACAAACTATAAGCGATCCGTCACATAAGAAGCCTTGGCGGAGATAGAAAAATGATTGAAAAACTTTCCTGACAAAGAGTATTACTCACACCGTGTAAACGAAGTAATTGCAAGGACATTGTTCAGTACAAAATTGAAGTTACAATATAATTTTCTCGTAGCTTTTATTTAGACAAAAAAAAATCAGTTCACTGAGAAATGCTGAGCAAATATAAAATATTTACGAAAGTCTTGTAAAGCGGACGGTAAAACGTCAGAATCAAAAGCACAAGGGCTGAAGTAGGTGAAAAAAGAGACTAAAAAAGAAGTCGAAGTAAATAAGAATAGTGAAAAAGCAGAACGCCTCTCTCAGCGCTTACGAAATCCAAACATTCCAAGTTTTCCGTATCCGACGCGTTCGGCTTTAATCCATTAAACGGTAGACCGGCATTATTTCGGGTTAGACAATCAACTATGTAGTGGTAAACCAGAGTTATTCGAGGGTAGGCAATCAAGTATGCGGCGGTGAACCTCAGATATCTCATGTAATATGAAGCGGAAGTAACGACATGGATCGAGGCCTCCCATGTATCACGCTTGATGTTCAGCAACCGTGCGCAAACCGTTGCAAGGGATCCACCATAATTTCGCACGGGCAAAAGTATCAGACGAACTCGATACTCTGTTCGCACTCTGCCCGACAGTCGTTCGCGATATCCAAGGCTAGTGTTTTTGTTATCAGAGCGCCGGAAGTTCAGCGAAGGGTGCAATGTCTGCTCGCGTAGGTCTGTTATCCAGACATGTGCGCGAAATGTACGCTTAGACACATCGTATTTAAAGTTCGAATACGGCATTACCCAGACGCCCGGGCGAGATTCGCTCGTTCTGTCGGAGTGTGTCGGGGCGAGGGGAAGGAAGCAGGTGTACCAACTCTCCGCATACCCCGCCGCCGCCGCCGCCGCTTCCAGCAAACTGTCTCTCCTTCCGGACTTTCTTTGCCGGCGCAAAAACTCTCTCCGTATACGCTGAACGTTAGCGCCGGGGCAAGAAATTTCCGTGGACCCTCTGTAGCGCGCGACCGGCGGCAACGTACTCGCCCTTCTCCGCGGCCTTGGCCCGTTACCCTGCCCCCCGCTGCCCTCCAGCGCAAGCCCGTGCTGCCGATAGCTCGGGGCACGAAAGATTCGGTGCCTCGTTCCGAAACTTGCTCCCGCTACGAGCGTAGACGTCGAGTCTCGCTCGCGCGCGTCGCTCCGAAACTTTGCCTCTCCTGTCTTTACCCCTGCCTTACCCCCGCCTTACTCTCGCCTCACCCTCGCCTCACGGCCGTCTACCCTTGTCTCTCCTTTTCCGTTTCTCCCTTCTCGGGCGCCTTCGCCCACGCGCGCGCGTGTACTCTCGCACACGTTCGCACGTGCAAACATTGCCGCTCGGCACAGACTCCTAGTCCTCATTCCGCCGGCTTCGCGAATTACCCGAATCCCGAGACGCTAATCTCACGTGTACGACGACGAACGAGGCACGAAGAAAGGGATTTGAACGTCTTCGGGCACGAGGAGGAGTACCATTTCGCCTCCTGGAGGCATTGACGTCGGTGCTATTCCAACCGCGCGCGCCGTTGCCAGAGCGCAGCCCACCTTCTCTCTCTCTCTCTCTCTCTCTCTCTCTCTCTCTCTCTCTCTCTCTCTCGCTTACTATGTGCACGTACTGCAGACACGGACGCGCACACACAGAATCGTGCTCGTCCTCGTAAACGAAGCGCTTTGAGCGCGCGTGCGCGTTTGCGCACCCGCACCGAGAGCGCATAGAATATTCTCGAGAGCCAGAGCGGCGCTTGCGAGTGCTGCTCGTTATCAGACCTTTGCATACCTGATTATTCGGGCCGTTTTGCTCTCGTGTAAACTACTTCGCGGGGCAGAAACTCGCAGGCCAAGGGGCGCCTCGCCCCAATTGACTAACACACCGTCGAAGACGACGTCGGCGCCGATGACGAGGACGGCAAGGAAGACGACGACGACGACGATGACGACGTTGGCGGCGGTGGTTATCGACTATACGACTCCACGGCTTCCTACGGCGTGAGTCTTGTGTGGGCAGTTGGAAAGATCGGTAGCTGAGAATGGGCTTACAATTGTAAGTTAGGCGGTGAAGATCGAAAAAGTGACTTCGTTTGAGTTCTGTTGAAAGATATTGTTGGACTAGGCTTCGTAACATGGAAAGTAGGTCATGTAAATATGATAATCTTTGTAGTTGATATACCTATATTTGTTTTTACGGTATCCTTGACTGCCAGACGCGTACCATTATAAGGGATTTTTGAGACAAACTTCAGCGATTGGCAGCCTATGGGAAGTCAGAGTTCCTGCGCGCGAACCCGTTAAGTTTAGTCCGAGGGAAAAGTTCGGAACGCGCAGCCATTTCACTAATTTATACAGTATCTCGCGGAATCTCTATCCCGCCTATCCAGTTTGTAAACTTATCCGTAAGTTTGACACTGCGCCGGATATCCCCGAATCTAATCCAGACCCTTTTTCTCCCCGCACTCTGCACTGCGTGCGAAGACCCTCTCGATGGTGCGAGCGGCGCGCATGCACGACAGCGCATTCTTGGTATATTCTAAGTAAATCGTTTCCACGGCGAACTTTTGAGGAGTCGTGTCAGAAACTCCTCGAAGCGCCGCCGGTGCATGAAGTTGTCTGCCGAGTTTTTGTATCGCGCGAGCCTCGACCTCCCCTCGCGGCCTAAACCTCAGACACTTCCGGGGCACAAAGCGAGCGGATAGCGCCCAGAGATCCGCCGAAAAGCTTTTAGCGGGAACCTATAAGGGTAACCTCATAAGCTGTTTTTACATGTACATTGCATTTATACGCCCCCATAAGGCGAAGCTTGACTTTGGTTCCCGTGAACTTTGAAGGAACTTTTCCCCCGGCGACGACCTATTTCGCGAAAGCGTCTCGTAAAAATGTTACGAGGCGGACGATCTATGAATTTGTCGTTTTATCGATACCCATCCACGGTACACTTTTATTTTCCGACATTCAGTTCTTTTTTTCCCGCCCCGCGCTCCCGACTTTCCGCGCCCATTGTACGTCTAGTTAATATAATGGCATAAAAGTTAGTTTATCGATTCGACTATCATCGTATTCTCGGAATTTATTACGGCTCGCATTTTATATGGAGATTTATATTGGCCTGCATTTTATACCGCGTATAACTCCGAAGCGAGAAAGGGGGGGAAGGGGGTGGCGGGAGGCAAAAAGAACAACGATTACGGGAGCGGGTATAAAAAATGTAAATTGGCGTTAAGCGTGTCATCAATTAGTCATTTCCGTTTCGCGTAAACCGTGGCGCAAAAAGTTATTCGATTATCCCTGATAATACTCGACTGCGCATACGCGAAATGCGTACAACGGCCGGCAATGCTTTTGCAGGGCAATTATCGCAATCTTCGCGTCACGTCCGCACGTCCTGCTGCGAGCGCTGAAAATTTTCTGTAAGGAAGTTCTCGAACTTTCACTGATTCGCAGGACATTACTATTGCCGTTACCGAAATTCGTTCGATTCCCAGGCCCGTAGTAATTTCATTTCGTTCGCACCCGGTCCATCGTAGGCACGCCGGTTGGTTGATTCGTACGTATTACCCTCCGGGTCGTGGTTGGCGGAATTGTTTTTAGGAAATTGACTTTTCCCCCGACAGAAGGAACAAAGCGGCGCTGAAGGAAAATCTACCACCATTTCACTTAATGTTACCTTCACCCTCGCTGCCTCTCCATCCTCTCTCTTTCTCTCTCTCTCTCTCTCTCTCTCTCTCTCTCTCTTTCGCGCTCTCTTTCCCTCACACCCCCACTCGATTCTCTTCCACCTCCTGGCTTCTCAACCCCCGGTATGAGAGTTTCTATTCCGAAGCGAAATTCCACATTTTACTTCGTCTCAGCGCTATGGTTTAATCCCGTTAGAAAATCGGGGCGCGAAGGGGAACGTTAAGCGAGTGTGTGCCTTGCTATTTCGCCAATGTGATTAAAGGCTCGAAGTAATTTGTTTTCCGTCGGTTGCGCGGACGGTTTCTGTCCGTTGCCTAATTTGCGGCCGCATTATTAGGAAAAGGTAGCGGCGAATAGGATTAAGACGGGCATTAGGGTGGGATTAAGCCGGCTAAGCCGGCAGTGTCAACGTTCCAGATATATCATTTCGCGTTAATAATTACAGCCCGAGCCTGTATATCCATTTACGAACTGATACGTCTGTCAACATTACGGATATGCTATTACCCAGATGTCCATGTCTCATTTTCATTGTCGATAACGTGCAGATTTCGCCGCCGGTAGCCGATGAAATCAGTCAATTACCAGACGGCATGCTTTTCGACCAGCGCGATGTATCTCTACACTCGTCAAGTTTCAAGCCGCTTCTATGGTTATACTTCGAGCGTGACGGACGGGGACGGAATGTTATTTCTGTCGTCATCATCAAATGATAATTTATCCTGCGCGTATTTCGCGACAACAATGGCGACCGTTCGATAGCCGTTTGCGGCCCGACACACTATATTCCTTTGTAACCGAACACACAGCGGAGCAGCTAACGACCGCTCATTGACGGCCTTTCATTCCCGGCACCCGTCATTCGTTCTCTCCAATATGTCCGTTCGCATCTACTCCAACACTTCTGATCTACTCTACACCGAAATTTGTTTTTATTCCCTATAATCATTGTGTAACACTACCGACGCACAGACGCTATTTGGCGAACTTACCGATACAAAGCTTTGATCAGGACATGACGCCAAGCGAAAATAATCGAATCGCATGTTGCAGTGACCTCGGAGAACGGATGCGAAACGCACACGATCGCCTGGCTGACGATGCTCTACCTGGGCGTGGTCCATCTTCTTCTGAGATAGTCACGGCACGCCTGAAACCGCGGAAATGGAGCTCAGGGGCGTGAAACATTAAAAAGCGGCGGCGGCAGCAGCAGCAGCAGCAGCACACTAGTCAAGAAGAAGATAAGGAGGAGCGTGCGTGATAGAAGCGATAAAAGGTGGAAGACGGACATTTATAAAAAAGGGTTTAGGGAGCGCAGAGGGAGAAGAGTCGCAAAGACGAATAATATTGTTGAACGACATGGATATTTACGTGTTTTTTAATGTATTGAGTTAACGAGTCTCGAGCAACGGCCTGAGCGCGCCGCCCTGGCAAGCCTTTTTCTTGGGCGCCGGGATCGGTTCCGTCGCCGGTTTTGTATGTTCCCTGTTTGTAATAATCATTACGATTGTTATTGCACACGCCCGAGGTGAACGGCGCGGCACACGCACACGTACATCGGACACGCACATTGGCACACGCGACCGACGATGGTAAGGCGGTAAACACGAATTTATGATTGGGCGTTGATCGCGAAGTGGGGCTGGCAGAAGGAGATGAGGGGGTAGGTCGTCGTCGGGGGTGGGTTGGGAGAGTAGGGCGACGACGATACGCCGAGATCTTCCCGAAGATCCGATCGTGGCCGAGCGGTACGCTGAACGTGTGATTATTACCCATGCGAGTTTCGCCCATTTGTACTTCCTGTCTCGACGGCAGGAAAATGCGATCTCCCGAAGCGGAGCCAATTAAGCCTGTCGTCCACTTTCCTTTCGCTCTTTCTTTCCTTCCTTTCCTTCATTTCTTCTTTGCCCGGCAATATGAGCCTGTGTACTTCTGGTAAGCTACGAACAACGGAGCACGCGCATCGATGGCTTTCGATGACGTATACGTCGAGGTGATTGCGTTACTCTCTTCTTGGCAGGATCTGCAGTCTTTGCTGCGAATATTCTCTTCTGATCCCGCTGACAGTTCCGAGGCATGTGGAGGGTCCGATGATGGGCGAATGTGAGGGGGCGGGCTGAATGGGGAAGAATGGATGGGAGCGGCCGATGGGGTGGGGAAGAGAGCGTAGGAAAGTTGGCGAGAAAAAGGAACGATTGAGCACGGAATTTGGTACGGTGTTGAAGCGAGCTCTCCTCCCAAGCGTACGTACCTCTTGTTCCTCTCATTCTCTGTGATAACGACGCACTCGATGGACACTCCAGCTACTTCCCCCGTTAGTCTTGTAGTACGTCGGCCCCGCCGGGTACCTGTCCACATTGTCCGAAACGGTCAGGTGGAAGGCATTCGGACGGTCAAGAGACAGATCGATGCCGTGAATTACAACGAGGGGAAAAAGAGATGGAGAAAGTCGATTGTGGGCGCATTCTGATGGACTCTCTTCAGGTTATTTTTTTCTTTCCTCCTTTTTTTTTTAACTTTTCCATTCTTTCCCCGTGTCCCAAATGTTCGACAAAAGCTGGCGCAGAGAGACCACTGGCAATTCATCGTGATTATGGAAACTCGGGCTCTTCACCTGGCAATTGCGAGATTTTCATTTAATTTGTCGATTATATTTTCTCGGGGCCACCACTGGGAAATGAATGATGAGTATCTAGCTCGATTACATTTTTGACAATTACCGAACGCTGATGTATATAGTAACCGCTACTCATACTTTCTATTTCGAGGCTTAGCTGATTTTTCGATTGAAATTCGAAGGAAAGTGAAATGCTATCGTAGCGTCTGGTAAAGAAGACGACGAAAAGCACTATACAGAGATCAATCACGGCTCCGTATAAATAGAGTGAAGGAAGACACTGTATGAAATCAAAAAGTTCAAGACTCAGGACCATGGAAAAAAGAACGGTATACGAGAAAGAGTCACGTTCCATTTCTCATTTCTGTCGTCTCCCTACCAAGTTCTGTATCTCATGAATAATGCATCCGATGAATGATTTCTGACTCTCCTTTTTTTGTTAACTAGCTTGAAAAACGTTTTCATTTTTCAAACCTTAAATGTTTTCTCCTCATCTTAAAGTTATGGTAATGTCTACAAGTTCGAAATGTACCGGTCATGATAAAATTTCATTTCGTCTCGTCATCATTTCCATCTAACCGTTATCAAATCAGAATGGAAATTCATGACAAATTAAAAAGTTTGCACGCCGCGCAGTTACTAGAATTTGGAAACGTGCTTTGCCTATCGTATCAGGCTACGCGTACACTGTACCCTGCTCGTAAAATTCGCCGTAACCCCTGCCCCGAAAGCAAGTCTGAAGGGAAAGAGGAGGAAAGAGAATGAACCGGGAGAGAAAGAGACGGAGTCCACAATTAACCTGGATTGAGGGGAACAGAGAGAGTCTGAGATATAAAGAGACAGAGGGAGAAGGAACGAAACCTGTACTCCCTGCAATTCAGGTGGCAGAGGGCTATATATACACAAGTGGAAGTCTGCCGAAGACTTGGGAGGAGGTTGAGCGTGTGCAACTCAAAGTTTGTACGGCTACGTAGCGTGCAGGTATACAATTCTCTCGGATAGTGTGTACTCTCTTCGAGGCACTTCGGTCGTCCGTGTGTCCTTTGCGGTCGTTTGTATAGCCGCGTGTCTCTTCCGTAGTCTTCCTCTCTCCCACGCTCGCCCTCCTACCCTCACTCTCTCTCTCTCCCTCTCTCTCTCTCTCTCTCTCCCCCTCATTCCCATCTCATCCTACCCTCTCACTAGCACGTGAGAAGCAGCAGCACCGTATACGCGCAGTGGATAGTTCCCTCCACACACAGGCACGACAAAGGAAACGACGTTTCAGCTAACTGAAACGTCGTCACCGTAACAATCACCACTGCCGTCTCTCGTGTCCTCTTCCCCGGTCTATTCTTCACCCTTTCCCCTTCCGTCCTCTCTATCTATCCATCTATCTGTCTGTCTCGCATATTCATTCTCATTCCTCCGACTCGTCCCCTTTTTCCTCCCGCCACACACGCCGCACCTCTTCTGGCCCTTCGATTTTGATCAGCCCGTCGCGCCTGTCGCTGCTTTCATCCTCCTTCCTTCTTCAGTTCAGCTCTCCTTCGATCCAGCCTTCCTTCCGAGTGTCAAGTGTTCCTTCTTCGTCGAACATTGGAAGTGGTACTTGCCATCGGGGCGGCAAGTAGTCATGGCCGACTGTGTTACCGGAACCGATGTAACGTAAACTTTGCTTTGGGATTCATACAGGCCCCGTCTTAGTTTGACTCAGGTGCGATCCAATCTGAGCGGCGCACACCAACGCTTGCCGGGTCTCACGAGGCAGCTAGAAACATCTAACCGGGACGTCGGGGTACTGTTTAATGTTCCTCCCGCGCTTTCGACGCTTGTTATGAACGTCTTCGATGTCATACAGTTGCCTGCGCGCTCACGCCTCCCGTGTCGCAAATTACAATGGCCCACGTACATGTGTATGCGAGCATAGATGAGTTTCAAGAACAAAACTTTGGCTCCAGCGCGCTCATACTGGCTGTTCCTAATCGGGAGAAGTGTAGGAAATGGCCCGCTCGTATTACGTTACGGTACGGAACCAGTTGGATCGTCGACTCCTCGATGTTTCTAGCCGCGATCCACCTCTGCACACCCTTCCCTCTCCACCTTCTCCTTGGTCTCTCACAGTTCCCTCTCATTCTCTTACCTGCGCCGAACCGAGCCAAATTCTCGTCCCTCTTTTCTCTGTTTGTTCGTTGTTTCCTCTTGTTTTTCCGCCTCTTTATCGTACTTTTCCCCCTTTTCACCTGTACTTGCCCTCCATTTTCTGGCTCTATTTCGCACAGCTACGGCTTCCACTTGAAGAAAATGCGAGATCGGATATTTCACGAAGTACCGTCGATCGAAAAAGATACAAAGAAGTGAATTCAAGAACTAGCGCAGAGAGAGTTTCGTGATTCCCCGTTAAGTGCTAAGGAAAGAACCCAATACAGCGGATGTGCCGAAGACGGGACTACGGTAACATTAGTACTGATTGTTTATCATCGATATTTCTAGCATATTATAAGATGTAACAGTGCGGGAAGTTACTAGTTTGTACGAATGAAAGTAATACCAGTTTTACATACTACCACTTCGTCTATGTCCAAATTGGCTTCAAGTCAAGCGAAGTATTTACTTTGCGCTGATCGGTTTTTTATCGAATGGAAAATTATGTCTGGTTAACAAAGATTCTTTCCTTTTATCTTGAGCAAAAGCCATACGTTTGACGCCATTTGATCATGTATTACCTCCCATTAAGTACGGCGCTAGTTCCGAGACTCTCCGAATTGGGTCAACCGCGATCTTTGCGGTGGGTCAACTTAGTGACGTAGTAATGGATTTCGTTACTTCGGTTAATTCCTTCCTTTGTGGACGTTCACGCCATTTTTCGGCCATCCTCGACCTCCGGTTCACCTCATTTTCACTTGTCAGCATTGGCATAGCATGTTTCTTTCATGAAAGGTTTAACTCGGAGCACAATGTGCTCGATATGTGTCTAATGTTAGCGTTAATCGTAGAATATATTTATTTATCGTTATCCAAACAGGCGCAAACGTTTGTTATTTTTTTATTATATAAGTAAGTTTGTAAGTAATAACAACCCTTTTGTATCATTAAGTATTTTGCGTTACCGCGTTAGAAATAAAGCAAACACACACGAACTTCAATGTGACACGGTAGTACAGAAAGAGGTGCATTTCGTACGCATTGACAGCGTACGGACATGAAGAAGATCGCAGATTGATAACTACCTGTTCGCAAGCCGGAAGAGCAGGTCCGCAATTTTGCTTTGCACTTTCTTTGAATCGATCTTCCACAGTAACTCTTAGAGTAAATCTACATTATTCATGTCAATTGCAATATGATTGTATATGGCGCTTGAAATGTACGATAATTAAATTACATTACGACGAATAATCTCTTTGTATCGCCAACAATGCTTAGCGGAAATGGAAATTCTCCTGAAGCGTCCTTCGCTGGGACTAAAACAGAATTGCGTAACGTCGACAAGTCATGCTCCACTTGTGAGTTTTGCCGAGAGTCAAGCCCCCCACCCCACTGTCCACCCCACACCCCGCCGCCTTCTCCACTTTCTCCCTTATTCTCTTTCGCTCAACTTTTCTGCACTTCCTTTTTCCCCCCTTTTTTTTTGCCAATCCGTAAATCGGCACGTTTCCCTCTACGACTTCGTGAGAAGTGGGGTTGCCGATGCTGGTAGCAGGAGGCGCGTAGCCACGTACTTCGACGACGAAATAGCAGAGTCGAAGGGAGTCGCGGCAGCTTGCAGTCTCGCCTTCCGGAGCTAGAGTTAAGTACCTGCCTATGGAAATTTAACGCCGCACTTTGCCGGCGTGTTACATTTGTAATTCATCGAGGCCGCCGCGTGTTACGGACAGCTCCGAAGTACGCGCCGTATAATAGAATGAATTTATATTGGTCACGAAGTATGTCGGCCCCTACACTTTTTCCTTCGCCCGGGGATCGCTCTTTTCACTTGGCTGTCCGTTCTCCATCGCCCTCCGTTGCTTCGCATCTGACTAACTCTCTCTCTCTCTCTCTCTCTCTCTCTTTTTCTCTCTAGCTCTCTCGCTATCCCTCTCATTCACTTTATATCTCCCTCGCGCAATTCTCACTGGCCGTATTTTCCGTAATACGAATCTATGATGTCCATGCATGCGTATAGACATAAATGCACGACCGATCGGAACGTGGTCAGGAATTCGCATATACACGTTAACGCATATGCATACGCGTCTGCCGGGGGCAGGGAACAAGAAAGTCCTACAGGTTTCCTCCGCATCGCTCTCGTATGCGCATTTTTAAGTATTTCCGGATACGATCGTACGATTGACGTATCGGCATATATGACAGGGCGAACAATGCTTGCATATATATTCATACTGAAAACAGCGTCCACCTCCGAATGCGATCAACCCGGCCGCGGGTTCGAGCAGGCAAAATTCAAATCTGACGTTTTTCAACTTTCGCCAAGCGCACTCTTAGCACTTTATACCGATTCGCTTAATGTCTTACGCCGTGAGTTAACCCGAAAGAATTTCAGTTTAATAGCGCTTCCTCCGGAGAAACTTCGATCGAAGCGCAGCATGCTCGTAAGCGGACCGATATTAGCGCGTTATCACGATGTCCCAGTTATTTGTATACATCAGCAGTTCCGTCGCCGAATTACCCGTAAAATATCGGAACATTACCCCGGCACTGAGTCCCCCACCCCCTGCCGAGTTTCGGCGTCCGAAAGTGATTCGATTTTCCCTTTTCAGTCTCCTCCATTCGCCGCCGGTTCAGCGACAGTCAGCCGTGCGAAATCACGTAATTCGGTAAGGAGAACCTTTTCGACTGCGACGAGCGTCCCGATACGGATCCGTATACAGTCGTCCGTGCGCACCAACACCGGCGCAGAGTTCTACGTCGCTTCGCACGGACTGTCCTCGAAGTCGGTTTTCACCCTCAATTCCCGATCGTAACGATCGTATTTCTGAGGGCGGAATCAGTGGGTCGTGGATGGAATGAGAGGGAATGAGAGGGTGGAGGGGCGCCAAGGTGCCGCGAGATCGCGCGTACGTATCTGTACTTGTGCGTGTACGTGTATCCGGCCGACTATGCGTGTGTATCGGGTGTATGAGTTTCGATTACCCCGAAAGCTCTTCTCGGTGACACAACCGTTCTCTCCCCCGTGCGACACCGCGTTTCGACGTCGCGGTGAGGTATAAATCGTGCCGACTCACCCTCGCGAAAACATTCTGCAGAGAAAGGGGGCGGTCGGGAGGGCGGCGGCCGAGGGGGAGGATACTGTTCGTCACGGTACTTCACGCGCCACTCGCCGGCTACGAGCATCATGCGAATCTTCTGTTCCGTTCTCCTGGCCTCGGCCTCGGCCTCGGCCTCCTCTGTTTCCTTTTTTCCACCCCGATCGTCCGTGCGACGAAAGAGCGGTTATCCAGTATTTTCAGGTGGTTCGATCTCGCGGTGAAATAACCGTGGCTCCGAGAAGGTCGGCCGAGAAAGGGAAAGAGGTCGTTCCTGGTGCGCTCGTCACTTGAGCTTTAATTAGCCACGGATCAAAGCTTCGCTTAATGGAAGCCAACGATAGCGCGAGAGTAGGGAGAGATGGGCGGGAAGGGGACGGGTGTAAGGGAGAACGAACGAGGTTGAGAGGGGGAAAGAGTGAAGGATGGGTGGAGGCTATATAAGCGCGAACAGAGGAGGATGCTTTGTGGAAAAAAGGAAGACGTAAAGAGGAGCTGGAAGGGAATCGGTCCGTTTGAAATGTATCCAAAGATACAAGCAGCGTTCGTACATTTGCGCTCATGGCTTCCATGGATGACTGATCCCGCCATCGTCGGGAAACTTTTCTCCGCGAGTGCGTCTGCGGGCTTTCCTTCTTCCAGTCTTAAGCCGCTGAATTGTAGCAAAATGCTGAAAGATTTCGTATTCAACCGTGCGCAATAGCAGCATGCGCGCTCTTTCTCTCTCCCTCCTCCATTCCTCTCTCTCTCTCTCCCTCCTCCATTCCTCTCTCTCTCCCTCCTCCATTCCTCTCTCTCTCCCTCCTCCATTCCTCTCTCTCTCCCTCTCTCTCCTCTCTCTCCCCTCCCTCTCCTCTCTCTCTCTCTCCCGCATGTACCGCGCTCCTCGAAATTTTCCTTTCAGACGGTCGGAGCGAATCAACGTGTCGTTTGATATGATCAAACGGACGCATCCGCGACTTTTACGGATGGTTTTCCTCTCCCGTAGGCCGATCGTCCTTCACTCCGTCCCCAAGCATCCTCCCGCAACGGGAATCGGACTATCCGCCGTAGAAATGATGCGAAAGGTCTCTAGTATCCCACTTTAGAAATCAGTCACCGTTTTATACGGGACGAATTGTTTTTCACTGCTCGTAAAAAGTGCCGGAGTAGAGACGGGAGACGTCACGCGAGCTCGTAAGATTCTCGTTTCGCGGAGTCGGCCCTTTTCACGGATTAGAGCCGACGACCGGGAACGAAGAGAGTGTGCGAGGGAGATCTTTGTTACTTGTGTACTTCTTTCACGACTCGTTCGAACTTTACCGCTGAATCAACTCTACTCCGGAAGACGTTCAAGGTTTGGCCTGCAGAGTCGACGATTTCGTCGGACCCGTGTTTGTGAAATTCCTCGAGGGTTCGGGGGGGTTGCGGGTCCGTGATACATAAAAGTGACCTTTGATATGATAATTAACTGCAATCAAAGGGAGGATGGGGGTATATCGATTCCGGCAGTAATGCGATTGTCGGAAAGCCGTCGGATCCGTTTCCAAATGAAATTCAGTTCGGCAGGAGGATCGAACGAGTCTCGATGTTACAGCGATTCTCGATGCTTTTAAGAAATTTCCCACCACAACGGAACTCCCGGCGCATGACCTCGTATCGAGTAAATATGTACGGTGGAGAGCCAAAGTTCTCGACTCTATGTGGCAGAAAGCAATATACGATATTTCCATAGTGAGCCTCAATATTGGTACTCGCGAGTGAGATCAGATAAAAATTACCTATCGAATGAATAACAATGAAGGTAAAAACGGTAAAGTTCGATAAATCGTACCTTCTCTAAACTTAAAAAAAAAAAGAAAGAAAGGTGGGCGGAGTGGTTAGGGTGGCCTATTTATATCATTACCGCAGTTCCTTTCCAGTGGCCTCCGCTTTACGTCTCCTTTTATCATTCTTTTTTTTCACTCACTCCCTCCCTCCCCATCGCCATGCCGGTCGTATAAGACCTTTTCCGTCGAGGAAAGAAAGTATTGAAAAAGTTTCACCCTCGATAATTCTGCCCGTTCGCCGAGCCCCTCCTTCATCTCAGGCCTTTCCAGCCACGTAAGCCTTTCCGTTCGACTAGTATCAACCGACCAACCAGCCAGCGAAAGCCAGCAAACCTGCCAGCCCGCCGATGTAGCGAGCTGGCGCATAAAACACGACCCATCGCCGGCAGGTTGGAAATAATCGGAATAAAGTGATTCCCGGAATAATGACAAAGATGCCCGCTCGTGCCTCAAAGCCCACTGTTAGTTGAACAAAAGACAGGGATGCGTGACTCAGGGGTGGGTGGCGGGAACGGGGGCGCGGCTGGAATGGCCGGCGCGGGGGTTGAAGGCCGAGGGAAATAGCATACCGCCATGGAATGACATTGTGCAGCATCCGGGTCAACAATATATACACTTTGCCGACCGTGAAGAGCAGACTGGAACGCCGGATAAGTAGGTGTGCGCGGCGGCAGGAGAGGCGGGAGGTCTAGTTATAGTAGGGATTTTATTTTGCAGCGTCATTCGTCATGGATTATACACTCGACTCGACCCACCCTTCGAGCTCTTTCTCTCTTTCTCTCTCTCTCTCGATTTTTCCCTCCCTTTCCGACTGCCGTTGCCTACCCCATTCCTCGCCGTCCATCCCCTCGTCGCGCGCTCCGGCTTTTGGATTAAGTGCTATATCCGCGAGAAGCCGCTCGGCTATTATTAATGCGGCAAATTACTCAGCGAATTCGCTATAACCCATCCCCGAACAGAGAGCGGGTGCGTTCCTTGTCCCGTTCGCTCGCCTTCTGTTTCGCCCTCTCTTTCGGCGCTTTCATCCATCCTGCCTTGTCCCCGGGACTGAATTTACAACGGTTCGGGAACGAGACGCTTGTCTGTACTCGGACGAAGACGTCCGACGGGAAGGAGGTTCTGCTCTGCCGCCCTCCTTGCATAACTCTGCCCCGCTCCTCTATACACAGCCGCACAGCGGAACAGTCTCCCACGCCGTTTCTCATCGCTCAAACGATGACAAGTGATGCTGACTGATGTTCCCCGCATAAGCGCCTCTCGAATCACCTCGCGTCCGCCTTCGCCTCCCTGCCTTCTTCCTTTCTCTATCTCACCATCTGCATAGTCATCCGTCTATTCCTCTGGCTTCCACTCGAGGATTCCGCGGCGACCGAGAAATCGCTGGTAATGGAGCCACCACCCCCCGCCCCCCTGCCGTCCTTGCCATCCTCGCCAACCTCTTCGACCGTTCGGCCCGTGGAGAAAAAGTGACGGCGCTCACGCTGGAGGTCTGATGCGGCGCCGCTTTCAAAAGCGGAGCATCCTCCGCGGACGAATGTTTTTTTCCTTACCGGCGGCCCGCGGGAGAAGGGTTTTCAATTTGCCGAGCGTGCACCCTCATCGGACCGCTTCGCGATTTAATCTCGGGACGCTTCGGTAACGATTTATGTACGCGATTTGTTCGGCCAGACATGTCACGAATGTGAACGATGCCGAGTTTTCTGATAAGGAAACGGGATCGGGTCATGGTATGCTTAGCGCGTCAACGTTTTACGTCCGTGGGGTCATATGGATATTTAAATCGAAACCGAGGCAGAGGAAAGTGATCAGTGAAAGTAATATCTTGCGAAGGTAATGTTTGAACGTCGTGAAAGGATGGGAGCAAGTACTTGCACGTAAATAGAGCAAAAAGTATAGGTTTAATTAGCCGATCTATGCTGGGAAGCAGGTAGACTCGCTATTGCGATCAGGGAGAAGCTTGTATGCGACTCGCGAGCCGCAATTTGGCCACCGTTGGAAAGTTTATCGTTGCGCTGTTGGCGAGTGCTCCGCGGGTTCGCACAGAGACCCTTTTTAAATCCTTCACGCGCTAAATTTTTTTCGATTATATGCTAACTGCTCTCTGCTGCATTAAGTACTTCCAACATTTTTCATGAATCCCTCATAATGAGAATGCAATGCAGATTTAATTCGTACCAGTGCGCATCTGTGTATTTTTCGCCCACTGCCATGGAAAAAAAACGACGCGCAGGACTTGAGAACGCCGCTCGAGCCATGTCTCATTAGCCTAAATGAATTCGTGCTGTGCAAGAGGCGGGCGGCTCGCGCCAAACTAATTTGCCACACCCCGATGTCCACCGATCGGTACTGTCTGTCCGCATGTCGTTAAGGCAGAAGGAACAATTTGCCGCAGCGAGGGCGGGAAGAAATCATTTCCCGCCGCGAGCATCGAGCGGCTAAATGCAACTGCAACGTAATCCTGTATAAGAACGTTCCGGAATCAGGCCGCTTAAACTGTTCGGCAAGCTTTCCCCGATTCAATTGAGTCAGCACTTCGATTCGTAGCCCCACTATGTCGGTTCTGAACTCGGCCGGGAGGGGACATTGCTCGAAAATTACGTAGCGCCGCGAGTCGTCAAGCAAAGATTCTCGGACTATGAATGTTCCGTGACGGGTGGATAGGGTGGCGAGAGGGGCGTGGGGGGATGCGGTATGCGAGCGTGCTATGAAGAAATTCCAACGATTGCGACGCCGTGTGCGCGATATCGATCACGTCGGATGACGACAGCGACTGCTGCGTGGGTACAAGAAAGAGCGGACGGGACAGAAGAGAGGTACATTCGGCATCCGTGAACTGTGGCGCGCGATTTTCTCCTACTAGCCGTTTCCTCGGCGCGATATTGGAATTCAGTTCTATTTGCCCCGCGTTATGTACCCAGCGGCGTCCGTAATTCGTTTCGCAGTGCATTCGCTCGTGACGCTCCGCCCTGGCTCACTTTTCCGCGTCCACCTTTCTCTCATTCCGCGCGCGTGTGTCCGCGAATAATAACTCTGTAGGCAGCGGTACGTATCGAATCCTCCAGCGATAACGTGCCACAGAACAATTATCCGCGCTGATGTCGATTGTATCTTCCTTTCGATTCAGCGGACTGTTTACCGCCATTTTATGCCCGACCCGCGAGCGGCCTCTTCATTAGTCGAAGTGACGGATAATTTCGGTCAGCGCACTCTGGACGATGGGTTAACGTAGTTCGGCGGGTAGGTAGGTGCCAGGGGGTCGGCGCTCGGCTGCGTTTAGGCGCTGTTTGCAAAACGGTGTTGATTAAGAAAACATTGACTAAACTTATTCCAAACGTTTGCGCAAACATCGCCTGCAGAAGCGGAGTCTGCCTGTGAAATGCGATAGGAGCCCGACTCGTACCCGATCGGCGCCGCACTGTCAGGGGAAATAGGTTGCGCCGGAAAAAGGGTGGAAATATTTCGATTTAGTACGGACCATCACCTTTAATCCGTGTTGAGAATCAATCGTCATCGAGCCGTTCTCGCAGCGGCAGCCCGCATTAAATACGTCTGCGTGCACACGTAATTCTCTCTCTGTCCTCCGGCATCAGCTCCCGTCTCCCTCTCCCTCAATCTCTCGCTCTCTTCGGTGTATCGTATGCGAAATTACATTTCCAATAATCCTGGCAAGAGTGCTCAATCGCAAAACACGTTCCTTCACGCAAATCTCTCTTTACTCGCGTCGCTTCTCCCGCCATCTATCTCGCCTCGCTACCGGGTACGCCGATCTTTCTGCCGTATTTTCCCTATCCGCCGTTTACGCGCTCACTGTATTCATCTTTTTCCTCTGTTTCCATCCCTCCCCATCCCGGCAATGCCGCCGTCAACCCTCCACACTCGTCCCTGTCCTCCCGCCTTTCTCTTTTTCGTCGCGCACTTGTGCATACATCTCTCGAAGCTGCTTTTCTCGCCCGTCTCCTTTTTTGCACGCCCCACCGGGACAGGCACCGTGTGCTAAATTCGCGCGAAAATCGAGGTAGGAACGCACCGCCGAATCGCCATGCGACGCGAACGGCGGAAGATTTCTTGCTGCTGCCCGATGCCTCCGCTACCGCCTAGCTTGCCAAATTAATATGAGAAACTGTGAGCCCAAAAAACGCGCCGTCAGATTCACACCCTCGCCTGCCTATCTGTGTCTCCCTTTCGCCCCCCCCCCCTCCACCGCCTCTCTATCTCTCTCACTCTCATCCTCCCCCTCCTCTCCCTTGCTCACTAATCGTTGGAGCCCGTTACGTATCGCTGTCGAACTGTCGTTTTACATTCCCGCGCAGGACGCGCTACCCGGCGATCGTTAAACGGATTATTTACTGCACGCATAACCATGAATTCGGTAGGCATATACGCGCGTGGCTGCGGTCGCTGCCAGTGTACAACGGCTACAACGAGCTGCCTGCCAATTACGGTAATCGATATTTAACGTTTACAACCGCGGCAAAAGCTAAACATCGTGTAGTACCGCGCGGGCCGCGCTCAGTGCTAAAATCCGCGAACGTCGTACTAAGAACAGCGCTAGAGCTCGTAGATTCGTGACAGGCACGCGTGGCCATGCGCTTTTTACCGATCCGCGAGCATCCCTTGCTCGGACGCGACGTGCGTAATAATTTATTCGGATCGCGAGCGCCTCGATGAAAGTCTCCGTCTGCGTCGTCGTCGTCGCCGTCGTCGTCGCCGTCGCCGTCGTCGACGCCGTCGTCTACGCGGAATTGCAAGTCTCGATGGGTCACGGTCGTGTGCCTCGGCGATGATGCTTACGGGCCAGCCGCTTTAACGAATCCATTCCGAGTTTATTGCCGATCGGGAGCGTCCGAAACGATCAGTCCGCCAGCGCGCGGCCCCACTCCGATCTCTGCTCGGCGATATTACAATCGTGGGGGTGGCATGAGGGGGGGGGGGGGGGGGAGGCAGTTTCATTCGGCCGCGCTTTCGTTCCAATCGCCGGCCCGTAGCCTCGCAGCACGATCGTGATAAATTCTCGCGCTCGTAAAGGCACCGCCCTCGCGAAGAAATCTATTTCGCTCGTCGGGAATCGTATATATTCGATGCCGGGTGGAGCGAGAGAGCAAGATCGTTCGTGACGGGCCCCGGCGAGGGCGAGCGGGTGGAGAGGCCGGGCCATTATTAGTGAATTATCCTAAAACGGTTTGGCAGTTATCCCGCAAGTAACGTTGTAGAATTCGCTAAATGGAATGAAGTCTTTGAGTTACGTACCGGGCCGGCTCGTACCGCGTAATCGCCGTCGATTTACGGAAACTCCTCTCTTGTCCTCGACAATTCATTTCGTCCGGATGGCTCGAATTGGAAAATAATACGGCCGACTCGGCGGAGCGTTTAATATGATGCACTTAAGTGCGGAACTTATTTCATCGGAGCGCTCGCGCTCGGCCGAGCGAACGCATCGGAAACGTACGCAAGGCGAACGTTTAATTGGGAACGTCCACTTCTATCTCCGTACGATGAAGCGTGTTAAGCGAGCTAAGAGTAAAGAATAGCGTAGCAGCGCTGACGATTTACGGATATCCGTAGCTACGTGCATACCTCTTACGCTTGCCAGAGAAGAAAGCGCGAATGGAACATACGAAGCGTGAGACAGAAAGACGTTGGAGGGAAACAGGAAGGAGGCACGCTACACTCTTGGACCGAAAATCGCGTCGTCGCCACTTTCTCGATTCAGCCTCAGTGCCAACGTAGGTGACTGACGGAAAGATAGGACGATATACTGCAAACACCACAGGTCGAATGCATTTCGAGGGACAGGGCTAGCCGGTTAAATGGGGGGATGGGGGTTGCGGACGAGAACATGGAGAAGGGGGGCGAAGCGGGGGGGAAAGACGAAGTTGGGAATCGAAGCTCGATGCACTGCGGAGACAGCATAGCCATCGGTCTTGCCGCGGTTTTCCAAGATCCTCGAGTTTATCTCCAGGAGTTTATCTTCTTGAACGGCAGGGAGGTGATCTAAGTTTCATCCGGCCGGCGGGGCGTCAGACTCTACGGATACTCACCCTGGCTATCCGGTCCACGGTTATCTTTCACCGGTGTCAAAAACCTCCCCCGGTGCATGCCCCTTGATAAGCACTCCCTTTTTATGCATTTAGGGCTCTATTATCATGCGAGCATGCTATGGCTCGAAGATACGTAAATGTACCTGGGCACATCCTCGAGATACTCGGGGGCACTTCAACTATGCGTGAATCCCCTCAATGGATCGTTAAGGGGCAAGAGGGTCTCGCAACCCCTCTGCGGTTATAGACCGAGATATCATCGAAGTATTCTTGCACATTAGCCTTCAATGATGCTCGGAGCTATAAATGTGTGTACCTTTGACGAGCCCTAATCGATAATGCTCTAATTTCTTGACGAATAGTTACAGATACACTTACGGCACATGCTTATCACGTGCTCTTCTCCGATGGCCGGAAATCCGTTCAAACTGAAATCGAATGAAAAGAAAGTGTAAAGTAACGTACGCAGACGCTGTAGATGGGAAGAAAGGAATGACGATGCTTAACATTTGTTGTTGCCCTCCCGTATCGGTCGCTGCCGCGAGTGTCACGTTGCAATTCTTCCTTCCAGGCCCATTTCCTACTTCTGCCCGCATCCCTCTGCATACTCTCCCTTCATCTCTGTCTATGATTTCATCCTCCCTCCGCTGTACCCCCCCCCCCCCCCGCCCTTGATATCGAAGAGAGGACTTTTGTTCGGTTTCCGCAGGGACGGCATTGTCGATGCTCTCTCGTCGGTCTGGATTATTGATCGTATGTTCCAAGGATTCCTGGCACCGGGGTCACTCCTGGTAGACTGCTCGTCTAGCAGGAAGTAAAGTGGTAGATACCCTCCCCGTTAGAAGATCGGCCAACGAAGTTATTGATTGTACTTCCAAACTCATTGTCTGCCCTTCCCTCCCTTTCTGTCCTGTCGGGCTTGCTGACTGTTGCACACCTCCCGCCGCGAACTTTCCTCGAATCTTGTAACGTCCGCCAAATCCTCCCCGCTCCCCTCGCGCCTCCCGCGTACCTTATTTATTTTTCAGCGCCATTCTTCCGTAGGAGTCCTCAAAGTATAAAACGCCACGGTTAAACTGCGGGTTATGAAATCTTAACGAGGCGATCTCGATAAACTCGCGGGGATGCTGCATCAAGAGGATAGAATGTCCTTCGGAAGCGCGCCGAGACATCAGACGAGGCCGTTAAGGATCCGTATTCGCACCCTTGCACGTGAACACGCTCGATCGTTGTTCGTGTTTTACCAGTGACTTCACTGTTAAAGCACCTAGGATACGATTAGTTTTAAATTGACGTCTGGGGGATGCGGAAGAGAATGTAAAATTATTTGTACTGTATAGATATACATATATTATATATATATATATATACAAACATATACGATGAAATATATATTTATTGATTTAACGATTAAGGTTAAGTGTATGTTCTAAGGCAGAGTGGAACCGTGTAGTCTCAAGTGTCTGTTCTTAATTAGTCTTATGGTTGTGTAGGTACAGAAGGTCCGTCGTTATACAAAGTACTACTGTATTTATAAAGAGAGATGGGTGCGCGGATACGAAAGAGTGTCTAATTAAGCGTCGACTCAGCGCATTGTACGAATTCGATGTAGAGGGAGCGAGAATTAGTTCCGTTCGTTTCTTTCATGTCCCCTCGTGTCACCACCACTGACATGTGAAATGTTGCGCGCGCGCGAGTACATACCTACTTTACTGGAACCTTAACTTCGTACGTAAATAAGATTAATCAGTGTTCCCATACGAAAATACGGGGCTCTCGCGCGCGAGGAGAAACGTTTCGCGCGCGGATCGACATATGAATGACGCAAAATCGATCTACGCACTACACGCCGAACTCCGCTGTTTGCCCTTCCGATGTAACACGGGAGGGGGGGAAGTTTCACGAGCGTGGAATACGAAACGACTTGAATTCAAACTCTGTGAGAAATGGTAAACGCGAATTCAAGCGTCTCGCGCCACGTGCCACCTGAACGCGAACGCGGCTACAAACGCTACACACACACATACATCCACACACGTACATACTCCGTACAGATCCGCTCGGAGGCACACTTCCTCATTCAGACACTAACGCACACATACACCAGGCAATATCTATTCATGTAGGAGCACCAGGAATGTACCGGAACTGGCCTCCTCCGCGAGCGCCATTCTAACTTGCATAGGGGTGCGTTTTTTAAGTACACTTTCGTTGGCGACGGGTAGTAGCGTGCGAGCGCGCCGTTGGATGTGTTTATTACGATCAAACACTGGCGACAACGGCTTCCGGTAAATTTGCTCCCCGCAACGCTTTGTATATATACTCGTTTTAACGTACGGCGGATGCTTGGGTTGTTTTCACGTTTACCGAATCATTTATTCTTATCATTCTACCGGCCATTATTCTTGCTTTAACGTGCTCGTTGTTATCATAGCCACACCAATGGTATAGTCTAAATGCGATACTTATATACTGTAAAGGTTTTTACATTTCTTGACTACTTGCACTTACGTACGTAATTCGTCCCGCCGCGTCTATCGCGTAAACGATGTGCGGAAGAGGAAGAAAAGAAACAAAAAAAAAAAAACGTAATATACGCGAGATTCGCGGGACGTTTCCGCCACGCGCACCTAGCCACGTGTATATTATGCGAACGAGGTAATTATTGTAGTTACATGACAAAAAAAAAACTGCATTTGCATTACGAGAAACTTAATAAAGCGATATGTTAAAAAATTAGATTTACTTATCACTACCATCCTCCGCTCGTATGTTAAGTAACTTCCCTGATTAGCATACAGATTACTTTCGATGGCATCGTGAACTTTTTCTCAAATTCTTGTAACAGTCACAACTTAATGCTGGGACATGTGAAAGAGTCAGATTACTTTTTAAAGAATTTATTTCATTTTCATTTATGTGATATTACCCTTCAAATTAATTGATGATATTTCTTTACTGCTGTAGTGGAATTTATGATTTCTGTGCAATTCAGTTTCCGAATATTGTGTATCGAATAAAACCCATTGTCAGTAAAATGCGTGGAATTTAAATACTTACAGTATCGCTACAGTCTCGTTTTTTACTATTTATTGAAACACGGAAAAATGTAGAATAAGCATTTTAATTATTCACATGGTTAAATATAATAAAAGTATTTTATACGATAAAATGTAAGAAATTTAATGTACTACGAATCAAATTAAATTACCCAATGCATCACATTGACACACAACGAATGCAAAGTAGAGCATACTATACATAATTCTGTTTAAAAGTTATGTTACACGCAAGCTTTCGTATTAATACTATTATTAAAAATGATAATCATGCATTTTGAAAAATATTCAACCCATTTTTCACTTGACCACCTTGAATATAAAAGTCGTAAAATTTTAGCGAAAAAGTGGTAATTTCGTATATTAATTATATATGTTACGATGTGAACAGAGTGCTTGGTTGACCGTCATTCAGAACCACTTGTTCATGTTTCAATGGGACTTATGCAAAATTATTATTTTATTTCTATATGATTGTATTTTTATTAAACATACAAAATACGTATTGTTCGAGGAGCTTTGTATAGTAAAAGTTTCAACAAATAATTTTCATGAGTTTTTTTTAATGTAATGTGACAGAAACTGAATACAGAATAAAAATAACGTAACGCTAACGACTGAAGAAGCATTTTTGTTAAGTATCCGAAGTTGTAAAAAATAAATCATGATGTTCTGATACTTAACAGTTAATGTAAGAAACAAGGAAAACTTTAGAAAACTACAATGATGGTGAGAAGAAGACACGTCGACTTATCTACAAGAACGGATTTATAGTATATAGGCGAAATCAAGTTTCACAAAGAGATGCTTGAAGTAGATATAGATTCATATAAGACACAAAAATTTATTTAATATAAACGTAATAAAATGCTTGTTATACTGTGTACATATAAAAGTAAATAGATATATTTGTCGTTAATTACCTAAAGTACTATTATAATTGAGACGTAATAGGGGGTGAGATGATCGAACAACATATGCTTCGAAAGTAGTAAGTGCTGCCATCTTTCTGTGTAACTATGGGGTTATTATGGACCGATTTGTTTTGCTTTATTCGAGACATGTAAATGTGTTTTCTTTGGTAACCGCATATGCACGTTTATGAGTGAATGTTTACAAACTTAAAATTTTGTACATACATGCGCCCGAATTCACATTGAAAGGCAACATAATAATTTACTACATACAAATTACAGTGAAATGTGCATACACGGTGAAATGATCAGAGTTTTACTGTGAAACACGTGACAGAAGGTTATAATCCGGAATACTATATACGGGTGATTTTTAATGTGCTGTATGCCTTGGAAATCGACGCTATGTTAAAAAGCTTTCTTAATACTAAAGGGACGCATAGCATGAATTAAATGAAGGGGCTCCAAATGGATAATGAGTGATTCCGATGATACAGATGTTCTCCTTTTAATTCCACCTGATCTTTTCCTTGTTCCTTCAACTTCAAGTTCTGATGTTGAGTCTATATCGCATGAGAGAACAAACTACATGCGCAGAAAAACTGGGGTCATATCAGAGTTGGTGGAACACATGCAGTCATTGGAATCACGTCTCAATGCTATAGAATCAAAGGATAATATTTTTGATGCATCTTCATTGAACAATACTTCAGAATTCTATGGTAATAGCAATGGATATGCACGGGGAAGATTAACGTTGCCCAGGAATAGATTATGCGTAAGTCAAACTTCAAGTTTACAGAATACACCTGTAAAGCCTCGTAAATCTTTGTCCGTCCCGTCAACACCCAGTGCTAGCTTGTCATCAAGGTGTAGTAATACCTTTCAAAATGAGGCAAAGTTAGGGCAAAATATTCCTGGGATACATGATACTAATACAACTCATACTAATCCTTATATTACAAACAAGCATGATATAATGCTGGATGCAACCTCTTTGGGAGCGCATGTTGTTCATCAGGGTTCTGGTATTCCGCATGCTAATGCTAATTCACCTAAAAAGGATTCTTGTACATCTCAGTTGACTAACAGAAAAGTAACAAGTATATGTAATTTAAATAAAAAAGTTCATAACGAGTTATGCTCAATGAAACACACCTCGAATTTAAGCAGCGCAATAGGGCAGTATCGCACACAAACTAAGGATATAAAAGACATGGAGTTATCTGAAGTAGATGAGATGATTCAGGAGATGGAGGCAACGCAGTTGGAACTATCAAAAAGAATCAACAGCAGCTCTGCTTATCACTACCACCATGATACAGCCAATACGTTATTAGTTGGACAAAATAGAAAGTTGCCAAAGAATCAAGATAAGGATATTGTTTCAGGATATTCTTTACCTAAGAAGTTAGACTTTGATTATCAAAGTAAAGGTGCAGATACTTTCCCTGACATATCCTTGCCATACAATGATTCCTTTGAATTAGATAGCACTGATAAAATGATCTCTGAATTTAAAACTTGGGAGCAAAATATACACAGATCATTCCCTCAGAAAAGTGAGGATGAAAGGACAGAGGATATAACTGTTGAAAAAAATTGTGAAGATATACCTGAAGGAAAATATAAGCCCAATGATTTGCAAATTAAAGTATCCAGTGAGGAAAAAGCAGCTCATTCAACAGATGCGACTACTACACTTGCATCTGCTGTCCTTTCACCATCTGCAGTTACAACATCAACCACATTCAAAAAACCAGAAACTAATGTGCAACCTACTAGTGAACCTATGAGGTATTCTAGTTCAATGCCAACAAAACGCACAGAATATAATGGTGAACTATTGTCAGATATATGTAAAATGCCACAATATAATTTACTGGATATCCTCAAGGATAAGTTTGAAGCACCCTTAAAATCTCTTACCCATGCCTCTACCAATACAGAACCTGCTGCAAGGTAGCGTACAATTAAAAAAATACTATATGATACAGTAGTAAAGTGAAAATATGTATTGTAACTGTACAAAATTGTACTTTTTATTAAGATATTCTTTACTTGCGTTGTAACTATTATAATATGGGTATTTTACTTTTACCAGAAAATCTCAACAACTAATGTCATTGTCCGATCTATGGGATACCAACATGAAAAAAACTGAAGAAGAAATGCTGAGAATTAAATTGGAAGAAGAAAAATTCCGTAGAGAGGTAAAATACTCAATATAGATTTCAAATTTCATGAACGATTTTGAAGATGATAATTAAAATGCGTAATATTTATTTAATTTGTAGCATTGCGAACAATTAATTCAGGAGCTTCAGAAACGTTTATTAGAACAGCAAGAAAAAGTTGCTGTAGCACTTCGAGTAGACAATGAAAAGAACACTCTTATTTCCCAATTTCACAATGCCTGGGGAAAACTGAAGCAACGGGTTCAAATGTTGGAAAATGAGTATCATAATCTGCAAACAAACCTTAAGAACGTTACAGAGAAGCATCAGGCAGAACTTTTGGAATATCAAGCGCAAGTGAAGCGTTCCGAAGGAGAATTGTCGAAAACTTTGGATCTTGCTGCTGGATATAAAGAGAAAAGCGATAGCGTGATGAAAGAAAAAGTAGATTTATTAAGGGCACACGCCGATGAATTGGAGAATTACAAATCATTAGTGCAGGAAACGCAAAACAGATACGAGGAAGCGAAAGGAGAATATAATAAATTATTACAGAAAAATCAGCAAACAGAAGAAATATTAAAGAGCGTTCAACAAGAATTGAATAGAGAACGTTTGAGAGGAGGCGAAGTAAGGAGCGAAATGGGTGTTATCCATAAAGCTCTGGATGCCTGCGAAGCTGAATTGGTTGTAATGAAGCAAGAGAAAGAAAGTATGCAGTTAAAGTTAAAAGAGGAAATGGGTAGAAACGCTCTATTAGAACAGAAAAATGTTTCGTTGCTGTCGTTGATCGACGATGCCAAGAAGGCAGAGGTAAGGGTTAGCCATATGGTATTTGTTTCCTTTCCATGCTCAGTATGTAGTCAATATTTGTTTTTTTGGTTTTTTTGCTTGTAGAAATTAGCCAAGGATGAAACAAAATCCATGGCGGAGGAGAAGGAGAAAGTACGGGCCGAGTTGCAAGAGGTTTATCAAAAACAAGTTGATGAGGTTGTTTCAGCGAAATTACAAGAGTTTCAAACACAGCTAGATGTCGCAGAATCAGAATTTTTGGAGGAACTAAAAACAAGACAGCAGGTTATTGCTGAATACGCGGCCAGAAAAATTAAAGATATTATGGACAAGTTTGTAACATTTAAAATTCTTAATGCAAGATTTGCCTGTACGTTTGTCATCTAAATGTATTTCCTTTCAGGCATCGATTAGAAATCAACTTATTAGAAGAGAAACATAAAGAAGAGAAGCGGCTGTGTAAACTGCAATTGGCTCAAGTTCTACAAAAGTCGTCCATGTTGGAGACTCAACTGAACTCGCAGCGTGCTAACAAATCGCAGCTTGCAGAACAGTTACATTACGTAATGCAGAAACAATGGCAACAGGCATTGCAGATTATATCGGGTACCTACATGGAACAGAAATAAAAAATCTCCTAATTCTCAAAGTTGACATTTCTCACTGTTTTTATTTCAGGTGACAACGTGGATAACATGACGTCAATTCAAAAAATGAATAAGGAAACATTTTTTGATTCCGTTGTACCAAAGAAATCGAAATCAGTGCCTAATTGTTACACGAAAACGGTTCAGGAACCAATGAAATTACCGGCGAAAGCGTCAGATGGCCAGACTTTTCATCACAATCGCGTATCTGGGAATGAAAATGAAAGTTTTATTACAATCAGTTCCTTCGATGACACGCCTCTGACTAGTAAGAAGGAGTCTAAAGATGACCTTCGACAATATATCAAAATGGTAATGATCTATTGGCACAACAATGACATCTGACAACGGTGTATTATTTTATATTTATTCATTTCGATAGATTGCTGAAATGCAACAAGTTAGAGAGGAGCCATTAAAATTTAGAGAAACGACGAGTCCGCCCCCTATATGCAGAGAAATGCCACGAAAGCATTATTTAAAAAAGGAACTTAGTATTACAAGTGAAAACAGCGTAACATGGCAACCAGCCTCCGAAGTATACTAACATTTTTCTTTACGTTACTATAATTAAACATCACATTTTTTTTTAAGTTTATTTGATTCCTTAGACATCTACACACGAATACAGTGAAAACATTCCAATATCGGATAATGTAGTTTCTAAAGGAAATCAAAATAAGAAGCCCCCTTGGAAATGACACAGCGATTGTGTCTGTGCAAATAATCCCCAAGGCGTGGACGTGGTGGATCATGCAGAGATCACTATACAGTGTACTTAATAGCAGTAAGAGTATCTTTTTTATATATGTGTCATATTTTTACATGCCCGTTCGATAAAGTTTTTAATAAAGATGTTGTATACATGTATATAGTTTCCGTAATTACCCGTATGTATCCACATCCAACTCATCCAACAACAACAGATTCATTCGCTAATTGTTTAGCGTCCCAGACCTATCTGCTATGACGGTATATAGAGGAAAAGGATGTCCGATAAAGTAAAAAAACGGACGAATTGATAAACTCGTCAGTTATCTCTAACAAGAATTCGACATGGATTCATGCTCGTTTCAGTTTTCACAAAGCTATCGATTGTAACTACCATTCTAACGTACTCGTATAATACAAAAAAAGTTGTAAACCCTGGATTGCCACAGTTTATGAAGTGCATGACGCAATCTTTCCCAAAACGTTAAATTACTTTATGACTCAACCCCGTCATTATTCATTGCGGGCATTAAATTAAAATATTTTTGAAACACTTCGTGACCAATTTTATACCTTCATGAAAGACTTGCCACTTTTATGAGTAAAGTATTGATTTGTATTGTTGCAATATCGTGAAACAGTATCGTTTATAAGTATGTTGAACACGTTTAAGCGGTACGAGATGGTATGATGCGATTAGTCACGGGCCTGTTATTGAGACGTCGGGCGACAATGCTTCATGAATGACAAGCGAACAACTGTATGGAGGTGCCTACAAATCAATGGTCGCATTTTTAGCACATACAATAACTGAGTCTGTTATACCGCGCATAATTAAAAACGCGGACAGTTACGCTATACTATTACTCTTCGCGTTACTCACTGCAGTTGATCCACGGTTCATTATTTCGCAAATTATCATAAATCGCCGTCAATCGTGATGACTACTTATTACAATTTGCCCAATGTACACTACATATACGTTGGCGAGTGGGCGAACATGTTTCGAATTTTTACATGACACAAGTCGCACACAGCTTTCCCACATTGGCGAGTTCGAAACGTTGAGATATCAGTATCTTTCTCAGTAACGATCAATATCTTGATCCCCAATTGTCTATTTAATTTTTAACTGGATCTGAATATTTGAACAAAGTGCCGAAGTAGGCGGACGCGCGGAACGAGTTTGTCAGGAGCAGAGTAAAATTGCGAGCGAGTATAAACGTTTCCAATGCGCATACCTTGCCCGGTAATAACATTCACGCCTACGGAATCCTGACCTAAGCTGGCGCCAGTTATGAGGATTCTGCATGGCGGTCCGCAAGAACAAGTTGCCGATTGAAAACGAAAGAGTAGCAAGAATGCAAAGGGAGGAACGTGATAGCGTCCACCCCCTCTTCACGTAGATAGTACTGGCAGTCATGGGCCGCCTTCGTTCTTCGCGGGTTTGTGCCGTTGCCTTTAGTCGCCAGCTCGGGCCTCAACGGCAAGGAAGCGTTGTTCACCTCGACAGTATAGCAAGTGCAAGGGATCGAGCGTGCCAAGTGGAACGTGAATGAACGAAGAAGAATGCCTCCCGGAACGAAACGTTCGGGATTTTATTCTCTGATAATAGTCCTCCTTCTTGGCTCGCTAATCGCCGATGTCAGCGGCTCTTGGAAGAGACGGGAGGATAAGACGAAGTGCCCAAAAGTTAAGGGAATAAGGAATTTCGACATCTCCGAGGTACGAGTTCTCTCTTTACGTTAGTTCAGTCCGTAAAGTTTCAATTTTCCCTCGGGAATTGTCATTTGAATACAATGGGTGATGCGCATGCATTATTGACAGTGAGCGTGATTGATAGCTGTGTGTAGAAAGAAGTTGAAGGCGGTCTTTGAGCAATTGAATTTCTATCTTGCTGTCGGTAAGTGGTAATATTCGCTTTCGTCGTAACTCGACAAATGGCTAATAATGGAATAGGCACGAGTATACAAAATTATTTGGAAATTTCTATCTAATTTGAAAGATTATATTTTGTCCGTATGTTTTTTTTTTTTTTTTTTTTTTTGGCGTTCACGTTATGATCCTATGTATTTACACATTGTCGTAATATTACTTTGATCCGAAATAAGTTAAACATAACAGGAACTTCAAAGCTTGATTAAGAGTTTTCAGCTTATGATACAAGACACGTTACGAATAATATTCTTGATTTTCAGTAGTAATGCTTACTACTTCGGAATAATATTCATTACACCGCAAATTTTTTTTTACTTCTTATAGAGAAAATTTTGGTAAGCCCAACAATTTGCGCGCGAATTCTCCGCCGCGACGATTAGTCGAAAAGATCGTAACCTTTCTTTCGGAGCCTCCAACCAATTTATTTTTAGATTGTAATACGCTGTGAAAAGGCGGGTTATTTCAGACATAGGATGTGTAAAAGTACTTCGAATTTTGCGTGTGTCATCCATAAACACACTTCCTGTTATGACAATAATTAAAGATCACTTCAATTCAATAATTCAGTGCGAAGGATTAACTCTCATGCGATCTGACAAACAGATTAGAAAAGATAGTTTATCTTTGAAATACTCAATTTTAGAAATGTTTTAAATGTAAATGGTCTCCTCCCGCTCATGTTTTTCTGCCGTTTGGAAAATAGCATATTTAAGCAGATTACATTAAAACTATATTCGGGCATGACTAATTGAGCACTGAATGACCATAGCATCTCGAAAGCGATAACCTAAAACTGATAATGCAGCGTAGCTTTTTTTGTGTTAACGGCTTACCATGGACACACATAATAATAATGTGAGCAGATAGTAAAATCTGGATACACCGTCGTGCACTTTTAGTTATGAAAGTTATATTTTCGTCTAGTCAACCTCATGCTTTCAGGGCAAATTTTCAAAACGCTATTATAAATTCTACCGCTCTTCTTATTTTAAACGCGACATGTTTATTCTACGTTCGTGGGAACTTTGTCAGTCTGCTGGAAATAGCGTGCGCACATTTTGAATTCGGGGTTATTCGAGCATTCCGCGATACGTCTCCTAATTATCATGTGTCAACAAGATCGAGGATAGCAATGTCAGCCGTAATAGATGCAAATAAATGTTCGCACACTTCGCCCTCAAAACTCATGAGAAACGTTACTCCGATAATGTAATTTTAACGTGGACCCTTCATTGCGCTACCGTAAAAGCATAGCAGAGTATTTTTACGCAAGAGTAAAATTTGGAAAATACTGATATAATACGTACAATTAGATAGTGTACCAGGACCGTCATCTTCGAGAGTTGACCGGTAAACACATCCGACTAGTTGACCTAACTACCGCATGCATCAATTAGCATATTAACACAAGCGAAATGACTATGCGGCGCGAACTGTTGCAGCAACCTCTTACACAGATGCATATATCTACGTTAAACCCATTCATTGTAGTTCCTGGGATCATGGTACATAGTGCAATATTATGCCAGCTCCGAAGAGGCCCTAGCATACAGATGTATGAGAGCGGAGCTTTCGGTCTCACCTGAGAATGCTGAGGTCACCATGAACTTTACCTACAGCTTTACCGACGATCCTATCAACGAGCAACTTGTCGGTAACATAACGTGGAAGATACCTTCGCCCGAACTTCCCGCTCACTGGGTCCACGCTGAATTTCCATGTAAATATTTCAATTTACCGCAGCCACCGCTAATTACTGATCCCCACGAGTATTGTGTAATTTAACTTTCAGATGAAGGAGTCTATAATACGTATGTACTCGATTCCGACTATAAATCCTGGGCATTGCTGATGCATTGTGCCGAGAAGAGTAAGAGTCCTCGGTACCTCTCGAGTTTCATTATGAGCCGAGAATCAAGTCTTGGTATAAATGTGATCTCTTATCTTCGCGAGAAACTACCAAGGTAAATAAGTGGTTTTTACAAAATATTGATAGTAATAAAGGGTAATCACCATTCTTTATTTTTGATGCCAAATATATCTTGCGTTTATTCGTAGGTATGACATCGATTTAGAGTATATGTTTCCGATGGATCAAAAGCTATGTAATAAAACTGTGACACCGGAATCGGAGCTCTTGCTTCCGCCAGCAGTAACGGGCAAGAGAACTTATGTCACCAGAAGGCATCCCTTAAAGCGAAAACATAGACGGTTCTAGTTTATTGTTCGATTTACAGGACAATTAGAACTATATTTTTCGTTACCACGCCGTACTGACAAATATCTCAACAAATGTAATGCCTGTGTATGATACCTATGAATCGAGGGAATCCAATATACGATAGCAATTAGCATTTTGTAATATTTTGATACTAGTCCATGGATTCAAACATATTGTAGAATTTCTTATCGTGTATTACAAATTAGTTAAAAGTGTCTCCATGTCGTGTCCCTTTATATGTTTAACAATGTACGTTTTACTGTACAATTAGGTATTTGATAAAATAGTTTGATACTCGTAGAGTTAAGAATACTTTTTACATAAGATAAGTACTGGTTTATTGATTACGATATTATTACAGGGTTTGTATTTATCAAATTGAAAGGAAATGATTCAACTACAATGAAAGTGTTATTATTTTTATGCTACATGAACTGGGTATTCCTTTATTTATAGAAACAATATTGATCATTTTTGCATAGTATATTATTATATCCATGGTTAATGTAATGAATTTGTCTCAAACACTCTGTATTTAATAAAAATAAATAGCAACGCTAGTTGCCCAGGACAAATCACTATTTAAATAAAGTTTCGATCGATCATAAGCTAACGTATGCTTGCTGACCGTATAATAATATCAGGAATGGGATAATGAATTCTAAGAAAGCAGCTTGACACTTTGGGCTAGTTTTATTAATTCAATTAACAACGTGTTATAATACTCTTCGTCTTTTCCTCATATTTATAAGTACATAATTGTAATGAACTGTTATTGTTTTCTTTAGACCCGTCGTCTTTCAACATCTTATCGTAACTCAGCCACATTCACGGACACACATTAGTTGTTCCGTATTATAATCCACGCGGGATTATAGTATCATAGCTATCCTCACCGACGTTGCCATGAATAACCAATTATCGACGTTGGTTATCAACGCTTTATCATTTTCTTTTTGTTTAACATTAACAGTCGTCATCGTCGTCGTCGCAGTCGTCAGCGTCATCATCAATTATCGTCATATTTATCACTCAACGCACCTAGTTACTTAGTTACTGGATATGGCAGCTACAACTTATAAGAAATATTACAAAATCTCTTTTTTTACGGTTCGTTCCTGCTTGCATTTTTAACGCTTTCGCAAACATACGACACGATCATACCAGACGGTCTATCCTCGATTATTTTCCGCTTATTACTTTATTACTCTTTGCGCGACGTTTCCATTGTCACCTGACGATTCAGACTTAACTTTGTATAAGAAGCGCGCCCTGCTCAGAACATTGTTCATTAGCCGCTTTTGGTGCCGTGCAAACTGTTAAGACGCAGCCTTCCATTCTCAATAATCTTCGAGCTATACGAGGATCGGGTTTCATTTGGTGGGGATTATTCTTGTCTCTTCAGCTTGCAAATACTTGCATAAAAATTGACACGTTACGTAAGGAAGAACGAAAGTAAAATCGAGGGAAGGACGTGTGCGTATGACGAGATTCGTTTATACAACGGTTTGAGCTTGATTCGCGAGCGCATCGAGCGTATTCTGAACAGAGCCGCATGTAGAGTGCCGATCATAAAACGATTTGTGACATGAGTGCAACACTACAGTCACACCATACCCGCACGTGCACGCATTCACTCCGACGCTCTACGGGCTGCATTATGCAAATCATCCTATAGTTCCCTAGTAATTCAGTATTAATTAGTTACACAATTAATTTATTCATTAATTTATTTAATCACTTGTAATTTATTTCCTAGTCGTTAAATTTGTATATTGTGAATCTGGATACTCTGTGTACGCATGTGTGTTTCTGTATCCGAACATACTTGCCTTCTTTGTATATGCGTGTGGGTGTCTGCGGTGTTGCTGTCGCGCGCGCGCGCGCGCGAGCGCGTGTGTGTGTCCGTGTACGTGTGAGCGTGTCATGTTCCTGAAGATTGTATTACGTGTACAAGTGTTTACTGCTCGTATCTTTTTGTCGTTAGTATTATTTGATATAGCTGGTAGACTATCTATTTACTTGAGTTTACGTTTTTATAAATATCCTATAATAAACCGCACTTTTTGTTATTTCATTATTCGATCATGCGCTTTGTACGAGGGTGTAATGCGAACCGAGTGATACATTGTCGTCGATGTGTGCCTGTGTGTTGTTACTGTTGTTCTCTGTTGCCTTTATTGTTTTAGTTTTTCATCTTATTCACCGTTGCAGTTGTCGTCAGTATTGTATATATTGAAGCCATATTTATTCATTTCCGTGTCAACTGAATTTTCGTCAGACAAATCGAGGGGAATAGGTTTAGGCGTATATAGTGCTAAGCCTGATCATGCATGCGCTGAAGAAACAAGGTGACCGAATCGAGTCGATTAAGCTAAAATTATACTTGGCGTTCGTATCGTCGGATATAACTGTTCCAATTCATGTTACTTAGCACAAGTTTGCTTATTTTGATTGCCGCCGATCTGTCCCAATATTTTCAAATTTTTGTTTGAAGAGTTGGAGGTTGATTTTGCACACCGACATTTATATCTACTCGTAAAGAGCAGAAGAAGCTGGTTGAATAGAGAGTAGCTCGATAAGCGAATGGATAATCGATCGGAACGGGTCATTTGAGATCGTCCGGAGAATTGGTGACCAACAAAACCGTAGCGCGAGAAGAGAAATTGTTAAAACAGAAGAGTCTGACAGGCTCCGAAGAAAGGAAGCGAATTGGGTGGAAGGAAACAATCGTAAGTTACAAGTGCGCGCGCATATTTAGATAGATTTTACCGCGACAACATATAGTCGCGACAAAAAATTAGGTGAACACCCGTTAGATATTTAGAAGTCACTAGACGAAACCGGCGAAAATTTATCTACTGCTTAAAATTACGTGATTGATTACCGACAGCCCGATGTGTCTGCTCCTGTGTACATAAGTGTATGTGTATCTCTGTATATATATAGTGTGTATATATATATATTTATATATATATATGTATATTTCTTCGTTTGAAATTTTTCAACGAATAGAGATGTCCATTCATTATTGCGGTGGGTCGTTCGTCATTCCGCTTATCGGGCCGCGATATTTCAGCATTGTTACTTTGTTCTCTTTTTCATATTTATTTAAATAGTTATGAGAAATAGTACGATAGGAGGTAATTATAGGTTACAGAGAATCGATTCGCAATTACGGCTCTTTCGCAATTACAGTACAGACGAGGCCACTCGGTCGACATTTTTCACCGGGATTTTCGAACGATCGTCTATCTTCTCTTTATCTTCCATTTTTCTTTATAGCTTCACTACCATCGTTCGGTCCCATTTGCGATGAGTGCGATTCCGAGGGGTAACAACCGGTTTTTATGATATTATTTGGTGTTCATGTATGTGTGTTGCCGTCAATCCTCGTACTGTTGTCCATTACTCATGCGGACTACCCAGAAGTCGTGTGAGATAAATTCGTTTTACGCGCACCGAAACGCCGGCACGGAGGAATGTCTTGAGAAATGCACGTTAATAAGTTACGGGGGGACAAATGAGGAAGAGCAATCCGGGCGGACAGAGAAAGACGAAAAAGCAGTGAGAAAGAGACGGATGTGAAAGAAGGAGGAGAAGAAGAAGAAGTCAAGGAGGTGTCGAAAACAGAGAAGGGGAGGGAAGTATGAGTCAACACACGGCGAAAGGGAAGAGAGAGGCAAATATTTGCAGGTAAAGCGGTATTAAAGAAGAAAAGCTGTCCCGAGCTTGGAAGGATGATTCATGAGAGAACTCAGTAATTTGTATCCCTCGATAATGCGACAAGCATGATCGACCGATCATCAGTCTCTCGAATACACATCTACAATGTGGTCCTTCTTCTGCCTTTGGAGCATAAGACGATTTAGCGACTCGTCGAAACGTCGAAGCGTGAACACTCCGACGCTACGGTTCAGCGTGCTTTTGCATAAAAATCGAGGGGGAGGGGAGGGGCGATCGGAAAAAAGACTCGATGAACACACGACCAACGAAAACTACGCACTCTCGGATCGATTAAGCGTCGAGCTGTGTGCGTCGACTTATCGCTGCATCGACGGCTGTGCTAATACCTTTCAGTTCGCTCGTTTCGTTCGCTCGTTATTCTGTTACGTCACGTTCGCCCTTCCGGTTAGTCCGACGTAAACATATGTGTCCGTTCGCTCTTTTTTCGCTTTCTCTCTCTCGCTCTCGTTCTCTCTCATCTCTCTCTCTCTCTCTCTCTCTCTCTCTCTCTCGCTCTCTCGCTCACTCTCATTTTTATTCTTTACATCCTTCAGGCGCATTTAACCCTCTCTGGACGTCCGAAGGAGATTACTGACGGCGACCGGCAGTGTTTCGTTTGCCGATCATCGGATCGATCGTTTGATGGATTGGTGCGATTCAGTTTCGATCACTGCTTCACACGGGATGAACCGTTACAGTCCGCGGTGATAACTTGGCGTGTCGGCGAGCTCCGCTGTCAGTAGACCCACGAAACAGGTACCCACTGTGGTGTCGTGTGGACGCGTTCGATTGCCGCCTCTAGCTGAGCGATCGTCTCCTCAATGTCGTTGTTTACGATGGTCAGGTCGAAGAAGTGACCGTACGCCTGCTTCAGCATGTCGGATTCCTTCGCGAGTCGCTCCAGACTGCCGTCGTACTGCAAAGAAAATTATTCGTCTCAATATAGGTATAATGTCGAGACAAGAGGATTGCGGGGGAGGTTTGCTCAATTGGACGTTGGCAGAGGAACTTACATCGTCGATATTTTGAAGTACCGGCGCGGCAATGAACACGACGTAAGGCGCAAATTCGGCTGTACGTAACACCTTCAAAGCCTGTGGTTCGACGTCGAGTATCGCCATTCTGCCCTCTTCGTGAATCTTACGGATCGTTTCGAGTTTCGTTCCGTACATGGCTTCCTCGTGTGTTCCTATTCCGATGAAAACAGAAAGTTGATATGGTGTATTCGGGGACTTCATTTTGGATGTGCTACGAAGTTAGCTCTCGGTACAGTGGCTTACCGTATTCGAGATACTCATTAGCCGCTATGTCGGCCATCATAACATCGTGATCCACGAAGTAGTAGTTACGTCCATTTTCCTCGTCGGTTCTTGGAGCTCTCGTTGTATCTAAATTGACGCAGAGACAACGTTATAGTACAGTTTGCGAAGTGACGTTAAAGCGTACGTGTATTCATATTTGTCTTACGCGGAATGGGATAGGCGTATTTGTCGGGATGTTTCGCTATAATCGTATTTTTGATGTGTCGACGACCAACACCGTGTGCTCCCAATAACACCAGTGTTTTCCGTTGGAAGGCGGGATCTGTCGTAAATGATAGGACGATGTAAGAGTTATGCAGTCCGATACATTGGCAACCTTTATTGGAACTAACACATTGATGCACTTACAGGGAAGCTTAACGACCTCCTCGTACGTGACCAGATCCAGCTGGTCGAAGACCGCATTGTGCTTTGCAAGGTATTTATCCTTGTACTGCTTCTTTTTCCGGCCGAATATTGAGCAATTTACTGTAATGAAAAACATTAATCGATGAAAGAGTTTCCTCGGCGGAAGAATAGATAGTACCAGAACATGTTCGGGCGCAAAACGCTGTTCTCATGGATAACATTTTATTACTGTTCCAATGATGTCGATGTTAGCAGTGTTTTAAAGAGATATCACCGATTCGGTTTATTGCCGATTGCGAGATAGAACAGATACAGCCCCTTAGGAAAGGCGTGTGTCATTGCACCGGAGGCAACGCAGCCAAATT
Organism: Anoplius nigerrimus; assembly: GCA_914767735.1. Lineage (NCBI taxonomy): Eukaryota > Metazoa > Arthropoda > Insecta > Hymenoptera > Pompilidae > Anoplius > Anoplius nigerrimus. The sequence goes on from OU612078.1 coordinate 15,749,870, forward strand.
TAATCGCAAGCAAATTTCACTGCAACAAACACTCTGTTACATACATAAAATTCATCAGGAAAATTAATAGTATGCCATGTCATGTATACTCCGAACGATGTGCTCCCAGTAGGGTCCGCATCGGGGAAGATGAAGAGACTACTGTTTTCAGCAAAGATCAAGAAGAAAGAACGAAGAACGAAGATAGAAGCGAATAAAATAGAAGCTGGTGGATGTAACAAGATGACGGCGTCCTTTAGGAATGTACTCATGTGTGAGATCGCCTGGATTCGGCCGCTATTGTCGCAGTTGTCGGTAGGTGTAATCTTCGTTGTTGTCTGTGCGCTAATGAACAAACGTTTGTAGGGAGAATTATGCGCACCGATGTTTGCGCGGTCGTCACGCGAGTACGTAAGAAAGCTCATCGATCGAAACAATTCATTCAATGATAGTTCAGCCAGTTTAAAAAAAGCCATGGCGGAGGAGACTGAGGATACCCATTAAGAGGGACGTTCCAGCAGGTCACAAGATGAGAAGTGAAGGGCGCACTGGTGATTGATGCGTGAAGTCATTGAAAGAGAAACGTTAACCGTGCTTCAACGATGTGCTGGCAAGTGAAGTCGTGCGTATGAAAGCGTAACGTAAAGAGTGCATGAAAATGTTTTGCAAGTGCATGCATTAAAGCACGCCGTGTAAAAGCTTTACGTCGCTATTATGCAGGGTAATCCATTATCGTTCAAGGCACCTGTTGAAAGGGTTGTCAGTTTGTTAATGTGTAATGCACCTGAAATGACAAATTGACTTAGTCACATTAGCCTGCATAATAATTTATTTATCATGTACTTTCATTCACTCAATTCCGCTAATCAACCTATAACGGGTATGTTCAACGTTCGAATGCACGTTCGAGATACGATTATTTGCCGGGTATGAGACTGCGATAATAGGTTGTACGCGATGTAATACGAAGCGGTTATTTGCAAATACGGTGACCATAACGATATATGCAATCCTTTAACTAGGGCTACTGGAAGAATTGTAAGAACAACAGCCATAATATTTGAAGAAGTATGTTTCATGTCGTCTGTCATCGAATAATCGAAGGTATGTTCCTCCCAACTTGGATCGACTCGTTTTTACAATAAATGCGTGTATTGGAAGCATGGAACGAGTGTTCGGCACTTCATGCGTCTACACGGTCCTACGTGACTCTAGACATGTCTACCTGAAGGCAGAGTCGTACCTGTCGAACCGTCGCAGCCTTCGGTGTGAGAAGAACATCCTCCTTCTCCTTCAGCATCTAGCTCCGCACAACACACAATAACACATATAACTGCAGCTAATTATTTGTTATTTCAAGACTTTACCACCCCTCTCACTGTCAACTTATTCTGCCCATTCTTTCTCCCACGCAGTTCTCAATCAAAGGTTTGCCGATTTTTCAGCCGAGTAGCGTATGTGACATGAAAAACAGTGTCTTATCGTCGAGTTACTTCTCTACCTTCTACATGAATTTTCATTGATGAAGTTTAAAATGTACTATGTAGGATAATGGTATTTTTTTCTTCCTTTCGTCAGTAGAATTTAATTATTTGTGACGTCTCGAGATTATTTGTGATTTTATGGCGAAGCGTGAAAGCGGACAAACAATATGAACCAATCAGCGTGGTTGTGAGAATACAGATACAAATATACGTACTAATTGCGTTCTGAGAAAAATGTCGAAATATTCGAAGAGGTGAATGTATCGCTAATAATGTACTTCTTTGAAATCTCTTAGTTTTTCCTCTTTTAGATAAAGTGTATCGCTGCTTCGACATTTTCTAGTAATATTTAACAAAGTGAAAACAAAGCATCACATTGGGTGAAACACACAGTGATTGAACTGAATAAAGAAATAAACATAAACGTTGCATGTGATGTTGACGGCTGGTAAATACCTGCCAATAGAAGCGATAAGAGCACGGTGAACAATTGACATAAATACGAAATTTCAGTCTTAGTAGGTGCATTTCCTATATTAGTTATTAAAATGGTCGATCATATTTGAATAAAACGTTCCAATTCTGTCCGTCAATGAACTCATCTGCCTGAGCGCAGAGAAGTGTTGAATCGTTAGGTAATAAGTTGCAGTTTCATGAAAATTTATGCCATTGTTTCTGTAATTCGGGAAATTTATCACCGGCATTTGCATTATATAATCCGACATGAGAAGTACGGACGAAAACAATGGAAAGCGCATATAATACTAACACAAAACGATGACGCTGTTACATTCTGTAACAATACGGAATATAATAACATTCTTTGTACACGTAGATTTCGTGAATAGAGAATGTGATGTATTACGTGATACGATCTGGAAGAGTATAATTCTTCATGAATAAATAAATCTAAAATATGGTATGCTTTTCTGCACAGAATATATACCATTTTGCATGCGGAAATGTTAATAAATCTGAAATATTACGAATTTATTTATTCCAAAAGTTTGAGAAACATCGTTACAATTTAAACGCTGTATACGTTTAATAACACACAATAATGTTACTTTAGTTTCATGAACGTTGCTTGAAAAAGGGTATGTTTTAGACATCAAGCAGTCGCTGTCATCAAGAAACACTGTAATATCCTTTTCTATAATTTCTTATGCTGGCCGTATATGTGAAGGGATGAAAAAACTTGTGCCGCCGGTTCTCACAGAAAATTAAACTTCGCGCACAGAGACTTTATTTTACATATATTTTGTCATGCGGTATTAGCTCTTTTGGCCTGAATCACGGACATATCTCAAGTTGTGTACATATTCGTCGTGTTCTTCACACACGCTCCCAAAAACGTACACACCAACGCATACACACAAAACATGCTCCATTGAAATTTCACATACACTGAGTAGACGCGATGTCATATTCATGGACAACTGTTTTGTTAACAAAGTTATGAACATCGATCAGCGGATTAAATCGTGATAGGGGCGACAATGCGATCCGGTAAAGTTCGACAGAGGGAGGAAAGTCAAACGATATTGCCGATACCGTTGATTGACAGATTTCTGATTCTTTGATAGCTAATAAAAAAAAAAACATACTGCGATCTGCTGGAACCAATGACAACCAGTGGGATCTGTTTCAAAAATCGTGTAACTGTCCACAAACAACACTCTGCTACGATAAACAGAATCGAATGACGGTTGATCGGGCAAACGTTTACAAATAATGTTCGCCATTAATAAACGGTAATTATAACATTACCCGTTTCAATCGTCATTCGTAATTAAAGCTGCCACATGTGTAATTCCAAATCGAGTAACGTACATTTTGATGCCTCGATCATCCACGGACATTTCACCCGTTCATTCATTGTAAAAAGAATAAATATGAGTAAAATGAGAGTTGAACGTGTACCTTGTTCTTGCTTATTTTTTTCCATCGCCATGCATGCAATTCGCCATTCCTGAAGTTCAGGTGAAGGAATCAGACCTGCGGAACCAGCCGCGTTGTCTTTCCGTGCCTGCCACCAATGATGGTCATCTTTGCTGATGATCTGCAGGATGTCTCCGGTTTTAAAGGCGATGCCCGCTTGCGCACAGGGTATCAACTCGTCCTCCAATGGATCGTAGTCGAATTGTGCTCGAACGAATATCTGCGAGTACAGACAATGATGTACTGTAGCTAGGCTAGCAATATCGATTAACGTCTTATTCGTTACTTTGGCGTTTATAAGACTGTTCGAAATACGTAGAGCTCACTCTGCGACATATATTTTCTGCGAGCAATCACTTGACGCGAAAATGAAGAAGCGGCATGACCGCGAACCGTTGAACTGTTGGCTTACTAAACGCCAAAGGGTGTTAATAGACAATCGTATCGGAGGCTTGTTCTCCTCCTCTGTCTGTACTGCGTGGATAGAATTTCGGTCTACGACCGTAGCGATCGCTGATAGAACTACTTATCGTATAGCTACACTATACAATATTGCAAACGAATCTAAGTATTGCATACGAAGCAAGAGATGCGATAAACTTAAGCGAAGGCGGTAACTCTGGCATGAGTACTCAGCGTTACATGTATTCGTTTTCGAAAGCGAAAATTTTGTTCCGAACATGCCGCGGAAGGGAAGGTGTTTCCCGAAGTTAACCAGCGATCTGCTCGTAGCCCGACTCTGCCACATTAGGAATTCGCTATTCACCAAAGAGGGGGCGACACTCGAAATTAGTACATATTAGGCTCTTAACATACATTTGCAACTCAGTAACGTCGCTATATGACGCTTTCGTAGACGTTTCTTTATCTCATTTTTTTTCTTTTCCACACATATATATAGTCATTTTTTTACCGTGGCCCGAACAATTGGAACTATTCAACTTTCAGGATGGCCGGGACCATACCGTCACTGAACTCATCTGAACGTGTCGGTAATTAAAGGGATGCATCGATGAAAGGAGGAAACATAAAATTGCACAAAGAGTCAGTATCGGTAAGTGTAATCGTTGCGTAGTTAGCGTGTCTGTCATTTATATTTGAGTGATGCGCTATCTTTGCACGAGTCCTCTTTTCAATCGTAAAAAAGCTCAAGCACTAGTAATTCATTGCACACACTTACATGATCAGTCGCGCGAAAGGACGCATACGCATACCTATACATTGGGTATACACGCGTGCCACACGAAAGAGTACGCATACGTACAGAATGCATGATGCAAATAATGCACGCGGGCACTACACATACGGAGGTGCGTATAAAAGTACGGCGCATTATGAATAATTGTATATATGCGGCAATGCACAGTAACAATGACAATGGTGATCAGCTGGCGTTCATGTGATATACTGATAATATATGAGTCTTGATGGTATTCATTGACTGAAGGTGAGTGTGATCGGGGCGAATGGGGAGACAGCGAGAGAGAGCGGGGGGGAGAGAGAGAGAAGAGAAGAGAAGAGAGAGAGAGAGAGAGAGAAAGACGACATTGAGTGGATGGAGCAAAAAATAAAAATATCATAACAAATAGAGGGAGGAAAATAAGAGATAGACAAATAATTTGCATTTTTGATTTTCCGAGTCGTGTGAATAGGGAAGGTGTTTGCATGGTACTGGGGTGTCTATTCGATACCCATGAACTATATACGTTCAAGTTAGGGTGTCATGCGATTCGACGCGTTCATTACTCTCGCAAGCGGTAAACATGGGTCATAATAGATCAGACTGTCCTAACGAATGCGTGTGTCTGTACATTTGAGCCGCAGAAATTGTATTCGCAAATGTACACGTACGACGTCATCGAAACTGATCGCATAGTCTCAGATCAGTGCCATATACACCCATCATGCTCGTAGCTATACGAGGCTTGCAGAATGATCATCGCCGTGACAGTCTGTTGACTAATGACTTCGTCACGAGCGTCTTAAATCATTTTCGTCGTACGCCTGCGGCGTGAGTGATAGAAACGTCATCGTGCATTCGATAGATAGGTGCCGCATACAACGATGGGGGGTCATATTTGTGTTTAGAGGCTACGGGTCATTACGATACACCACTCCATATTCAACGACTTCATGACTTCATAGCGCGTGGAGATTAACATAATGCTGGGATAACAAAACAATCATAGCACGTGGATATAGAAACTTATAAAAGGCTTACTTTTTTTGTGGCAGACGTGGGTAAGTGGACTGGGGGGACGAGTACGTAAGATGTATATATATATATATATATGTATGTATATGCATGTAATATATGGGTATGTATATATATGTAATAAACGCATAGCCTTCTAACTACAGCAGTCCAATCACACCAGATCAAGTGGCGGTACTTACTAACACTGGCAGAGGCTTAATCCTGAACAACTAGAGTGTTGAAAAACAGAAAAAAAGGAAGATCAATTAATTAATTCGTTCAGTCGCTTCGTGACGATGTTTGATGTTTTAATTTAAAACACGTTCTTCCTTACGAATGGATGAAAAGGAAAGATAAAGAAAACTGAGAAGCGAGAGACAGATAGAGATAGATAGAGAGAGAGAGTAATTGTGAGGAAAGGTACGCGGTAAAGCGAGGTACATTCCAGGAAAAGAGGGCGGAAAAATCAGATGCAAAGAGAAGTGACGGAAGACAGAAAAAAACTTATACTGCTCGGTAAGAAGTGGAACGAGACACGAGTAGAAAGAGGGGGAAAAAAGGAGATCAACAGAATGAGAGAAGGTATGAAAGGCAAAGAAGAGTGGAATACGTTGACAGAAGGGAGATGCGGCAATACGGTGGCGAGGAAAATCGATCGAGAGAAAGAGGGACAGAGATAGAGGTAAAGAGAGAAAGAAGAGAGAGAGGGAAAGAGAGAGAGAGAGAGAGAGAGAGAGAGAAAGAGAAGTAAAAACGGACAATTAGAAGGAGGAAGAAACGGACGATACAATAAAAAAGACATTAAATAGCACCTACGTTGAATCGCACGCGTCAACGCTTCCGAGATGCACAGTGCGCGCATTTGGATGTGACACATGCAGGCATTGCTATAGATCCTCGAACTATCACAGCACGAACGATCTGTATTCATGGCACGAGCATGGGAGAGTGACTTTAAGTATATAGCTCGTCCCGTCACAAATTGCAAGACACCACGTGCCCAAGAGAGTGTACGAGAAACTAAGCCGGACATCTTTTTTTTTTCCTCTCCCGCGCCGTTCGAGGGTAATCAATGAGTCGACAACCGGACAACAGCGTAATCCGTTGACACGTAAAAAAGTGCCACCCGCCGTTGCGCGTTTGACATCGAACGCTACCCGCGGAGCGAACACACATACGGAACAAAGCGGAATAAAGTTTTTGTACATGGGGCGGCAGTGCGAAAATTCCGTCGAACCGGGCTTTCCGTTTTGTTTCGCCATTTTTGCTTTATTCTTTCTTTCTTTTTTTACTTTTTTGCTAAAGGAAAGTTCGGCTCGCATGATGCATGCCGGGTAGGTATATCCGGTATTTTTCCGAGGATACGAGACAATCGGCCGCGCGCGTGGCGGTGAGAATCGCAGCGAGCGTGTCCGTGAAACAGGCTAAATTTATTCCTCTCGAACGACTTGGCTGGATTCGTAAAGCTGTTGCAGGTTCGTCATACGCACTTTCCGTACATTCAGACTCGCGACATTAAGCGGGGAGGGTGAGGGGAGGTGGTGGATAGTGCTTTCGTCTATGCCTTTATTACGTCGAGCTTATCGCAACGGCACGGCCTCTTTGTTCGTTAATAGCTGTCGGCATCGGGTTCGGGTTGTGAGAACGGAGCGAGAAAGAAGCCTCTAACGATGACGCATTGCGGCAAGCAAGCTATCGTACTCCGGCCGATATTTCAATGAAGATATCCTATTTTTCAGGAGTGCGTCGCATCTGTCCTTGTACAGGCAAAGGTGACCGATCGGTTATCGAAACCAGCCCCGAGGGGACAAAGGACGTAATAGGAGACCTGATGTTCTGGCCGCGCCGTTTCAATAAAGTCATCGCAATCGCCCTCCATACACTCGCAAGTGACGTCGAAAGAGTGAAAACATATATATGTATATATGCATATATAGATATATGGTATATATACGTATGGGGATGATCGTTGGATGGTTTCAGGCGTGCACTTTATATTAGCGTTACTACATTGTTGGAGATACGTGAAAAGAGAGAATATGTAGGGGAGATATGAGAGGGTGGGGTAGTGGAGGGTGGGCGATGGGTGCAAAATAATATACTAAGACGACAAAGACAATGTTCTACGCAGTGATGTAGCAGGTACTGCACTATCGACAACTCGTCTGGTGGACTGACTGCTCTTGGTGCTGGTTGAATGCTCCTGTCAATTTCCATCGGGATTGAAGTTTGAGTCCCGGGAGGCGAACTAAGAGGTATGTAAAAGTCCCTCTAGTCCCGCATCTCCGGCATGTCAATATATAGAAAGGAACAAAAACCGCGATGTACCGTAAAATTGTCTGAGAAGCGCTGCGCTAATCTCCCGAGGGGCTTCTGAAAAGATTCTCGTAGACGCGGAAAAAAGTCGACAACGTTAGGCGAATCTGCAAATGTATGCGAAGTCGATTCGCTTCGTTCCAATATCGATTGTCATACTAGGGTAGTACTCTTTTTGTATCACTTCCGAGATTGCTGCACTTTACGGTACGTTTCCCGAAAGGGACGGTCGTTTCTTCGTCAATCACTCACGCGTTTGTTCGATACTGCATTTTTGGGGGTTTGAAGCTGCTGGTACGTGATACAATGGTCGGACAATGACGATGAAAATGATACGGCAATATGTATGTGGGTCGAACGGGATGAAGAACACAGAAACATAAAGATTACCTAATTTATCCACGCATACTGTAATAACATATGTGTGAAGTGGTGAGTTTTACGAGGAATCGTAAAGCGGATACGACAGAATGGTATAGTGAGTGGTGTCTGTGGGTCCTGTCGTTGTAATGTCATTCCGGGGATAACCGTTTCCCTTTCCATTTTTCTCTTATCGACGCGAGAGACCCATATTTTACGAGAAGTCTCAAACATTGCTTTCCGCCCGATCTGTCATGCACTGAGAGTCTACAAAAATGCAGAGTCTGTACTTTCTTTGCCTCTCTACAAGCTCAACGGGGTGAAAACAGGCTGAAAGAAGGGGGGCAGCTTGCGACTACGGCTTGCGGAAAATATGCGGAAAGTATTTGTCGGTTCAGCGAGAGAATAGCGATCGCAAGTTGCTTGCTAATTTCCCTCCGCGTTGACGGTACACACTTCTTTTGACTGCGGTGTCTCTAACTCTAACCTAACAGAGGCAAAGCAATGCTTCTCGCTTCGAGCGGCCACCACTGTTAGAGCGGAACTCGGGGCCGTCGATTATGGGCCTTTATTATATCAGAGCGGTGAGATAGCTTTCGGTGGTTGTAAAGTGACAGAACGATATAGACGGACGAGTCGAGAATGTGTGTAGCAGGGGAGAATATGACGATACAGCCGGCGTGTTAAATGCATACGTGCGTGACTGTTACGAGATAGATTGATACGCGTATGTGTGTTCATATGTACGTATATGTACGCGTGTACACGTATCGATCGTCAATTCTATTTCTACGACAGACACCGAGAAGAGGTCACGTTATGGGCGACGTGCGACGAGATTCTGGTGTTTCCAGCAGTTCATGCTTTATTATATCTTCGTACAATGCTCTGCCGCAATAATCTCGCTGCCGTTGCTGTCGGTGCTCTCGCATAGAGGAGTAATGCGTATATACTGATCCATATGTACGCACATGTACGTATGTACAGACACTGTTATACGTACACCGATGCGTATATATGACAAAGAGAAATCTATTAACGATGAATTTTAACAATCAGCGCAGTGCATCTCTGAGATGCGCTTATCGTTACACAATGATGCCCCTCTCCTACCGTCTTCTTCTTCTTCTTCTCCTTCTTCCTTATAATCTCTTTCATTTTCTCAAACTTAAAGAAACATTTAGATGCTCCGCTCTATTGTCCAACGATAAAACTGCTGTGTGTTACACTGGCTGAGGCATATCTCGACTTTATACAATGTGCGTCGCTCGATCTACCTCGGTAGGCGAAAAAGGAGAATAGATTCAATTTCGCCGCAATTATTGTTCTAAGGGCAGAATTTAATTTCACAGATCAGGAAAAGTCAACTGCTGGACGATTCATATTGGTGGACGAAAATTTCGATTAATTTGGACAAATGTGTTTAAGCTCGTCGCTTTGCAACATATTGCGCTTCATATTCGCGTTACGTTTATAGGTACTTCGCGAAATTGTCAGAAATCTTTTTCTACTGAAAGATATTCATATTACCCTGACATCGGTGACTCATAAATGTTATAATTAATGTTGTCAACTTCCTGCCCTGTACGATTCCACCGTTTAACGCCTCGTCTCGTGTAAACTTTCCGTTACCATCTTCAATGAATTTCTAGATTCTCGAGACGATCGCACATATACGACGATTCGCAGTTTGTCACATATAATATTCGATAAATTTTCGACTCTCGTACAACATTCATATACTTTCAACGCATTTTACAACACTTTACAAAATCTACTTTGATCAAGCCGTTTATACACACGTAGTTACTACAAGGTACGTACGAGGAAGGTACGCAACGAGACGTTCAACTTACTTTACTTTCTCAGCGTACCCCGTACACAATTACAATCTACATAGGTGCACAGTAAAATAACTCTGTACTGTTACGGTAGACACTGAATGATACAAGCAGCTTGGTAAATAACATCGAGAATTAACAACTGAAAGCCTCTCTATCGTAGTAAAATATAATGTAAAGTATGAGAGAAACTTGAAAAAACCAATTGCGTATACGATAATAGCCATGTCGATCATGTATCATTCTTCTGAAGTCATTTGATCAAGAGGTACTGAACGGTGGACCTTTAACAACTGCGAAACAAACGAAATGAACAGAGGAACTGGCATCGTGATGGGCGTATGTCGCATCTCTAGAGAGCGCTCTCTGATATTCTCTCTCCGAGTACTGGTTATGTCATTAATATTGTTCGTCGTTCAGGTACGAAGAAATCTGTACGTATCTTACTTAAAGCAATCGTCGTTAGAAACGAACAATCTCCCTGAGAACATCAATTCTATAGAGGCCTGCGGAAAACTAAAGCGCTAACAGAACGTAAATATAATGCAGTTCCTGTCGATTACAATGATCGGGGCTAACTTCGAGCGAGAAGTATATATGCGTTGATAACTGATTCTCGAATAAAACGTTGCAAGTCATTCGTCGTGTCGCTACCCTCAGCTGCATGATCAGAAACTTCTCTGTCAGCGGTCGATCATCTCAACGTCGAGAAAAACGAAGCGAGTTTCGGACAACCCTAATTGGGCTGTCCCATTGGGAAAAGCGAATTACTCTACGGACGGAAAGCAAGATCAAATCGCATCAAACGACTCAACGATGATCGTGTGACTGAGTGTCGAAACGAACTATTGATTATAGGTTCTGTCGTAATTACATACGCACAACTGCGACTTTTACACCGTGCAGGGGTCGTACCGTTAAATTACTTATGATATCTAAGTCACTCATAAATTTACACATGAAACTCGCACGTGTATGCGCCTCATGAGTGTCACGATGCAAACATATCTATAAGTATATAATATAAGTATGTATCGACGAAAAAAGAAAAGCTTTTATGTTCGCAAAGATGTCCTTCATGCAGGTGAGGGTATAATGAGGGGTGTAACAAAAGCTTTCTTACGACAAAAAACACAAACAACATTCCAACATATGTCGAAATGAAAGGTGCATTCCTTATGTACGTACTGTTCTCGCAAAAAAAGTATTCGCTATATCAGTACGTGGTGTCTCAGCCAACCTTAGGAGACCAATAATGTGGAAGTTCATACAGATACGTAGAAAAACGAGTAGAAAAGGAAGAATAACGTGAGACGAATAAATTTAGGTGAAAGATAAAAAAGAAAGATATCGAGACACAAAGATAGATAGAGAATGGAATAACGTAGAAAGAGAGAAACGGAGGAGATAGAGACAGAACGTGAAAGAGAGAGAGAGAGAGAGAGAGAGAGAGAGAGAGAGAGAGAGAAAATGAGGGAATATATGTATATATATCGAGATAAGGGATGATTATTAAAAAACAGTTTGGGGCATAGAGAGAGAAAGTATATAAATACTGAGAGACAGATAGACAGAAACAGAGGGAGAGAAAGATAGAACATGCACGCCCCGTGGACTCGAAAGCGCTGAGTAAAGCGTTTGTTACACCGCTCGGACCGACTTTGCGACTTGCACTACAAGTACTGTCAATACTCCGTATCACACATGGTTACCCTCTAAGTAGCGGTACTGTTCCCTTTGCATTAAATTTATAGCGTTTACAGATCAGAACTCACGGTGTCAGTTATACCATGTATATGTATCCACCATTATGTTCAATTCCTTTGCACATCATTGATGTCTTCGAACATCGTGAGTTCTGTAGACGTGTATACTGGTCATAATAACATTATAATCACGCGGACACTACGCGAATATATGTACATAATAAACGCGTATATATAACGGATAAGTGTACGCGTGAACGTCTTTATATAATATGTACCCTTAAGGGAAAGCGAAAATATTGTATATCATGCGCTTCTCGCACAGATTTATTATATAGCCGCACGATAGAGAAACAATCGTACGTTTGAAAATTTTTTGATCTCCTAGACTCCGAATATTGTGAGCCTGACATATCTTGTACATAGGTAATATAGACCGGTCTTTAGCTGTATGTTTATGTGTAAAGTAACGGAAAACTGGGCTACGTTATACTGACTGAGAGAATGTATAATGTGCACGTAGACCTTGCTTAAGTACAGTTCCGTCGGTATCTTTAGTCTAATCTTCTAATGGATACGTGAAACGTGCATAATAATTGTGCCGAGCTTAAAATTATCATTGCTCGGGCATATCATCATCAAATCCAACACACAAGAGCGAAGTAAAGGTCGATATTCGAAAAGGAACATAAAACGACAGTAATAGTGGCTCGAGTAACGTATTACGGTATTATACTGATATGAAACACCGACATTAAATCGATTGGGACTGTACGACGCTTGCCGCGTCCGACAATTTATCTTGAAAGTAGTAAACTCTAAACTGGATTTTATACGGCGAATGGTTACGTACGTTTGTACATTTACTACGAAAATGAATCCAAGGGATTGCAATAAATTGTGTGCTTTTTTTTATACAATTCCACGATATGCTGAAAGAGAAGTAAATCTATATGCGTACGAATCACCGCTTGCAGAAAGTAAATTGTACCAAGAATTGCCACCTAATGGCCGGGAAAGTCTGATGAAGAATATCCGGTGTGTGAGGTTTACTAGTAGACAACTTGTTCATAATTAAAATTTACCAAGATGTTGCCTGCTGCGGTATCTCTAGTTGCTATGAAATGCAAATAATTGCAACAGTTGCTTTGCTTTATTGCCTCACTCTGCAAGCAGCGATTCATACGTATAAATGAAATTCACAATAGTGTTTAAGCCTGTGATTATTATCGTGTCTATGGCTGTGTCTGTCTGTGTGTTTGTGGGTGGGTGGGTGTGTGTGTGTGTGTGTGTGTGTGTATGTATCTCAGTATTGCCTGTACGTTTAGACGTATGTGTATTCAAGGAAATAGGAGAAAACCTCTGACACCAACCTCGGGCAACGAACGTTTGTTGGGCATTTGCCAGAAAATTTATTATCCTACCGTATCGTTTAATATTCCTCAAAGGGCTGATCGCGTCTTATCCACTTAATGAAAAGAATTTTGCACTGCTGTAGCACCCCACGACGCGAAAATCCTCACGAGAATCCTCGACGGATAATGCTGTTCGCATGCCCTTTTGCCTCACTAAAGCCTTATTACGATTCGCTAATTTTTTGAACAGGGCTCATCTGATTCAAAACATATGGATATTGCGGTAATATTTGTATAATGTGAAATAGAGGAGTGCCCGTAATTGTATAAGGTAGTGCATTTTCAGATATCTTGTGTTGAACAGTGATGAAACAATGACAGAGAGCGATGCGCGTTGCTGTGAATCATTTTGATTGGGCTTCTGCGCGCATGAATCTATACTGATAGTTTTCTGTGATTACATTATGTCAAATTCAACCGATATTCGGTATGCAAACGTACACTCGTTTGAATGTACAAATTGTACGTAACGTGATGCAAGTATATGCATGTACATGCCTAGAATCGGATAAATGTACCTATTGACGTTGAACCTGTCTGTTGAAATAGAGAGGACAAAATATCTATTCCGTATTGCTTCTTCGTAAATATTGGATGTGAATCAAAACATCACAATGTGACGTTATGATGAGAAACTGTATCTTGCAGCGAAATCTTCTTTTTCTCCGTTAAATTCATTTCCTGAAGCTAATGTACGTATCTGCGTGAGATATGCATATGTTAATTAAAACTACGATAAGGTATTCCCATGCAAGCATACTGTTAGTTTGTAAAATTTACATTGCATTTAAAGAGAGTGTACGGCAACGAGTTCAGCACAATGATAAGATTACAAGGGCATAAAGTTACGGACTCAATTTGAATGTGTGCGGTCACCTGACTGTGTTTATAACATCGAGTAACGAGGTAAATCTGTATACGTTTTATAAAGAGTCCGGGCAAATGACTACCTGCCGTTTACAATAAAACTAATTCTACATAAGCGAGACAGCTAAAATGTTGCGAATATGTAACGTTATACTATCCAGTCTATATATAAGCCAAACAAATCTACAAATTGACAAGATCACTGATGAGGTATGCAAGGTATTTACCGGAACCATTCCGTACGAACAGAAAATCTTCCGTGGAACCTAACACGTTTGGAGAAAAACTATATAGGTATATTCATTAAAAATTCGCTATCCTAGAGGAGGTCACATGCAAAATTGCTAATCAATAACTAATATTATATCCTGCAGTTTGTTAATCCTGTCTATGAGTTCAATTATCGGCGGGACGAAATTTGATCAAAAGCGGTTTCCCGGTGGCATCAGTTGCATGAGGCCGAGGTCGGCAATTACAGACTCTCCGAACGCTGTAGCAGGATTCATGAAGTAGAATCAATTTCAAGGATGCCGGCATAAGAGATATGGCAATCTCAACGTCACTGAAGAATAACGATGTAGCGGCATCTAAACGAGAAACTGACTAGATTGCCAACCGAAACTTCGGGATTAAGGATATTGAGTCGCTCCCGAAACAGAGGTCGAACTCATCGGAGGTAGGCATCTACCGATGAAGAACCTTACGCATGTCGGGGGATACAGAGGCTATCCAGTATGCTCTCACGTTTCTATACTGAGTCTTCATGTAGTATCTTCGGGAGAACCGTCAAACTGCGCGCAAACTGGAAACTATTAGGAAACTAATCACACGCTCTATGGTTCGTTATACTAATGAAGATTTTCGGACAAGTAACGGACTCGGATCGTTCGCTCCTATTCCACGGTTGAGTTCCTTGGAATAATTCAGGGCGTACGTCTGTCATCTCACTGCTTAGCGTCTATTCTCTAATTACAAGATCTATCTATGCACACGTAGACGAAACAATGATACATCTGTCTTGTTCAACTATTGTTTAAAACCGTTCCCTTGGATGTTGAACGTCGGCTCTTGCTTAAACGTATGGAATTCTCTGACGACTATCGACCTATATTAGGATTCATTACAGGCTAGGAAATTTTTCGAAATTACGGAGGACTAGCGAATTAGGGCAGCGGTTGAAGCTCATTTCTGAAGGGAGTAGATGGAAGCTACCGTAATGTGCATTCAAAATGCGCATAATTATGTCATTAATCAAGTGCTGTTAGCATATGTGCTGCAGCCTACGTAGGAGACACGTACCTACTGTTGTCTATTGATGCCTAAGAGTATCGTATACTCAGGTAAGATCAAACGATGGTCCTTTCACAGACCACGTATCCTTTCACAGACCTTAAACGTATCTATAAGCTATTTCGAAAGAAAGCTCGAGGAAATCAACGTTAGAAACTATTGTATACTTATATCGTACGTTGTGTAACACGTAATGTGAAAGACACGAACATTCCTACACAAAAGCGTACTCTCAATAAAACGACTTCAACCACGGGTCCGGCCCTAGTGAAAATACCGCAGATTCCGTAGAGGAACTGTTACCGCGAAACAACACGAAGAGAACAAGACACGCGAAAAGAAGAAGCCGTAACAGAGGATACGTAAAATCTCATTTGGGAGGAGATCGTAATGTAAACAAGACTGAACTGTCCGCATTATCGAGTACCGACACCCGGTTCGGAGAAACGTCACGAAACAAAAGCCACAACACAACTTGTAACGTTATCAACGAAACTTCTGAGCCCTTATATAGTTTCTCACGGAGTTTATGATTTTCGCGATCGCAGCGCCGATAATGGATTAAAGCGGCGTCTAGGCGTACTCTCCGAGGAGGAGGAGCCGCTTTTCGGCTTCGAGGACTTCGATGCCTTAGGCGTTTTCTCCTTGCTCGAGGCGGTACACGCGGAGGTTTTCACAGATTTCCCGGGTTTGTTCGTGGCAGTGCCGCAGCTAGTACCCGTGGATGCCACTAAGGATGTGGGGTTATTGGCAATAGTTGTCGGGGTTCGGGGATGGGATTGGGTTTTGGGGCTTACGTGTACCTCGCAGGGGGGCGGTGCGCTCCTGTATGATGGCACGATTTTGAAGATCACTGAACCGCGCGCTTCCCGCTGAAACAGACGGAAAACCCATTTACGATCGAGTATTCAGGCGGATTATTTCTGTAGTTTTATACTGGTAACTTTTCTCCTAATACACGTCGGAGAATGTAGTGTGTAATACTGGTCTCGTTACATTTTCAATGGCGTTACTACCGGAACGAACGTTGAAATATAGAGTAAGCATGTGGGCAATTTTGACGTTTTCGTAACGATTTTTCTATCAAATTATAGGACATCTATTAAATAACGTTGCTCAATACTGTTGACGAGATGAATATAATTCTGCCGTTTTTAACTGCGTCAAGCGCTTATCACATTGGTACATATTAATCGTTTTGGGTATAACTTGATAAACATTGGAAAAGTGACATATTTAACTGTAGGATGCATTTATTATAGGTAAATATGGGCATAAATAAACTATATGAAATACGTTGCGATTGAAAATTGTCGCAGGTACGCGTTGAATATGTATGACGAAACGCAAATGATCAGTACTGCTACCTGTTCTCAGAAATGGGAAGTGTATTTGTCGTATATAATAAAGCAGAAATTCAAATATTGCCCGAATGCAATTAAAATAATTGCATTGCATGATATTACGTAATATCGAAAGAGACCAAGTCACCGTTACCACTAAGTAAACTTTCTACAGTGAGTAGAAGAGGTAGCAAGTATAATATTCTCGTATTTCTTTTTTCGAAACTACGAATTAAATTTGTCTGAATAAAACCCATGTAAAACAGCATACAGCAGATTTTAATTACTTTCTCTTTGCGTACATTATTTCTCTCAAACCCTCAAAGAAATATGGTTCAAAGTAATTCCTTGAAAAATTACTACACGTCAAAATTATTTCGAGTTTTTCAGTAGACATTCGTTTGGCATACTTACGAGAATTTTTTGTAAGGCATTCACAGATTGATTTGCAACTGGTATTCCGTTAATTTCTCTTATTTCGTCTCCAACGCGGAGAGTGGCTTGTCTATGAATCATTCCGCCGTGCATAATTCGCGCGACCACGCACTTTCCGTCCTCGTTCATTTTTAGTGTGATTCCCTGAAATCAGAAGAAGCGGAATGCTGTTAGTGAAAAGAGTAAACCCGGTAAGGTGAAACGAAAAATTTTCTATAATTATGGACCGTTTTAATCTCTACAGAAGCTCCGTAACCAGTGGTATTCCGATTACACATTCGCAGAGACATGTTAATGAGGGCATTCCGAGCTACATTAACGTTGTGCCTGCTTATCTGACTTTCTAAATCTTTGAGTCTAAAATTCTCTTCACGTGTACGGTAATAACTGTAGTGCCGACGCTGTAAGCGCGATACAGCAACTACTATCACCTGAGACTCTCTGGCGTACACCGATAAAACCGTGGTTACAAATGAAGCACATCGTGCTCCCTTAAGGGACTGTTGTAAGGGGCCAATAAGAGAATTTTAGATAAGGCATAGGAGCTTTACGACGTTCGCATCGACCGAACAAGGCACCCGTGTAATTTACGGCCAAAGAGGGAATATCAAATATCAATTTCTCACGCATTATTGAATCAAGGAAGACGTAAACTGTATCGCGCAGAATGGAACGATCAACAACAAATAATTCCATGAAACGCAAGGTGGCTTACCATCGGCTCGTCCGTATTCTTCTGGAACTGCACCAGTCTGACGGGGGTCACGTTCTCGAGACAAAGATCGCCATTTTGACCCTCGAGATCATCGCCGCCGTTGAAATAGGGTAACAATGGCGGCGGGGTCACTCTCGTTGCGTCCTCGCCGTATACTTCGTGACCAGCGACGTCATGCGCCTGCAGCAGCGCCTGTAACCGAGGGCAAAGCGAAATTGCAAATTAAAGATTCAATACGTTTCTGATGCTAATATCGGCCGGCAGAAAAAGAAGGCGAAGGGAGTAAAGGGCGGGGTCGCAGACCGTGGCGGAGGCCGATAGAACCACACTGGGCCGAAAGGAAAAAATAATTTCCCGTTCGAGTGCGCGACTGTCGCCGTTTGTTCTCAGCCGGGGGCAAAAAACAAAAAGGGGAGAGGGGGAGGCGCGCGATATTGGCTCGACACCGCAGATGTCTCGCCCGTCGTAAAGCGGGCTTTATTTCTTTTTATCGCCGTAATTTTAGAATATCGACTCGGTTAAGTCCGATTGTGTTCGGTTTAATTGCAGGCCGGCTTTAGCGAGAAATATGACCGGGCGCGGAGGCTGATTTACTTCTTACAGACCCGTCCGGGCGGACATGCGGGAACGATATTTTCCCCGTCTTTGTTTAGAACGCTCGGTCCCGTTCATCCATTTTTATGACGACGCATGCTTTCAGCTGGACTTATTTCCGCCTGCCGTTTTCGCGCGTGCCGAGATACGTCGCCGCGCGTGATACATCGCGATAATGCCCCTCTTAAGGAGGTTTTCGCATTTCCGGAACTGACGCCAGCCAGCCTGAGTGGAGGAGCAGGTATCGCGTTAAAGCGTATGCGTTGCTTCTTACCGTCCGCCGTGCAGTCTTGAAACGTTTCTCGCGCGAATCTTGCTAAGAGCGTAGCTGGTGCGAAAGACAGATGCGCGAGTCATAAATATTCGCGGGGGAGTGAGAAATGGAGCGGACCGGTACTGATTTTAGAAGGTATAACCGCATTGATGCGCGAGCAGCGTATAAAAGGGAATTTCTGCCCGTTCGTAAGTTGTAATACAGGTAATGGGTATGAGAGCGGTATCGTCTGCATGAATTCTCGTTGTCCGCGAGCATCGATCCTGCTCATACGAGCTCTGCGAAACTTGTTCCACGGAAGCGAAGCGTATTTTACTTTCTTCGAGCTTCGAAGGAAGTAGGTTGAACAGAAGTTTGGACGGTTATAATTTTGTTTATTTTGTACAGTCTCGCTTCAACCGTTGTTGCCGTTATATTACAGGGAACGGCACAGGCAATGCCAGGTATTGTAGAATAGCAGTAGAATTTGCCATTTATCATTCCCGGAAAAAGCAATTTCGTTAATAGCGCGGATTGATATACGACGCGAATTCGAAGTGGCGTTTTTTAAATAGTGTCAAATATACTGTCAGATATGCGACAGTTAATGCCGGGCGCGCGACTGAAATCAGAGGCAGGTGCAAACATTCATATTCCCAGTACGTCGTATAATCCGAAGCCCCATAAAGCAATCGACGTTTCGCCGCGTATCCTGTTAACGGATTCTTGTTCAGCGTAAAGTGGCTCCGAGCCATTCCAAGTGCCCGATCTCATTTTGCTACCTCAGTAAAATTCAAACATTAATAGATCCGCCTTGACCAATGGGAATTCGAGAAATCCGTGTACGTGCCAGAGACTAAACCGATCGAAGCGGTTTAGGAGCCAATATAACTGAATTCACGAGCAAATCGAGGACTCGAACCGCTTAAAGATCCCCTCTGTAAAGCGTAACACGCAGGCGATCTGGGAGTCGTCCTGTTTGAATTTCGCTCGCCATCAACTTGCGCGATGTGAGCTTAGCGGAACGTTAAACATTTATCGCCGACACTTTTGTCCCGCTTTAATACGCGATACGTATTGCGACGCATTGTGCGAATAAAACGAAGCCGAGGTATGTGAGGTACACGAGGCGCCAGCCTCCGTATCTTCATTAGAGCGTCGGAGTTCTTACGGCGAGAATTAAACGGTCAGCGGGCCCTTAAACCGGAACAATGAGTCGTAAGCGGCAGCTGTCAAAATTCCACGCGCCATGAGAATACCGTGGCTGCAAATGAATGGCATTAAGCCGCGAGATATCGTCTCGCGAAATTTCGCCGCCCAGACGGCGTGTCCACGGCGAGATTTCGGCCTCGGTGGCGGAGGTAGGGGGGCGAGTCGTTCGAAAGTTCGTCCAGGTCGAAATTAAGGAAAGCCGTGCTGCCGTTTACGCGCTCACGCTGTGTCTTGAGAATTTCCGTGCCTCTCGAGGGCGGCCGAGCGACGTCGAGAAAGAAAAAAGGAGCTGGCAAACAAAATGTTGCCGACGCGCCCGCCACTCTGGCAAAACGTTTCGGGGTGCGGTTTTCCGTTCGTCGGCATGCACGGAAGTGGCTCCAAGAGCGTCAGGGTCAAGAGGCACTCGGCAAATTAGCGTCATCTTTCACGTGAATTTCTGCGACGCTCCCAGACGTCTGCTGTTTTTTCCGTTTCCCTCTCTCTCTCTCTCTCCCTCTCTCTCTCTCCTCCTCTTCCTCTCTCTCGGCGCGTCGCCGCCATACCGATAATCGCAACGCAGACGGGGGAGGAGAACGAACCGGGGGAAATAAAAAGAGAAAGAGAAGGAGAAAGAGGCAAGCTAACGAGATACGTAGAAGATGGGCAAGGTACGATGAGCAAACGAACAAACGAGCCGGTGCGCGCCGTGCCTCGAGTAACGAGTTTTCAGGGAAAGATTTAACGACTGCGTAGCGTAGCCGCCGGTTACGAGTCACTTCGTTGTCTCTACGAACCTTTTAGGCTCGATAATGAGGGAAAGCCGTACGAGGGAAGCGGGCGAGGCCGGCGGGGCGCGAGAAGGGCTGCGCTCGAGATGAATGGTTGTTAAGGATTGTAGCTTAACGCATGTGCCGCGAAGCTACATTGTTATCGTTCATAAGGGATTCGCGATGGGGAAACATGCCCCGCGCAAAGCTTGTCCGGGATGCTTTGCTTTAATTTTACGCGTCGGCCGCATACGACTCACTCGCCAAAGACGCGGACATCGCTTAATGACGAGATGTTGTCCCGCAATTTTGAACTCGAAGTTTCCTTGAACTTGCGCGATGCGAAGTTGCGAAGAGTAACAATTTACGGCCGCGTCTTCGCTCAGATTTACGCCGAGCAGGAAAAATTCTTCTGTGAGACTCCGAACGCTTCATTATTAAGACCTGTTTAAGTTATATGACATCGGTCCTTCTTCCGACATTAGACGGGGGAAACTATGTTGTTCTTGAAAAGGTTAACGACCGCGTCGACTGGTCGTCGTTCACAAGTGAACCCATTGTTCCAGCGACCCTTTCACGGTTGATACCAAGAGAGAGAAGTACGTCGCGGAAATATGGTACGTACGCTGAGGAGACTGGCGGTGGTGTACGGTCAAGTAATCGTGGCGCCGATGTGCGTCTGTGAGCCTCGTCTGGCGGGACTCGAGAAAGCAACGATACATGATAAAAAATCTCACTCGGATCGTTCGTCGACAGACTATCAGCGCCTGAAGTGGCTGTTGTCCGGTAATAGGATTGCTTCCAGATGACAAGCGATTCTCTTGCTCGTGCTAAGCACGCGAGTGCAGAGCAAAGGAAAGGCAGAAAGGGGGCGCGCGCTTGTGTGTCTGCATATGAGAGAAAGAGTGGGAGAGAGAGAGAGAGAATGAGAGAGAGGGAGAGGACACAGACAAAACTGACGTAGATTCAAGGACCGCGAGATTCATTTCCTTGGATGAAAAACTTTGCGTCTGTGCGCTTTGTTCGCTGGAAACGGGATTGACAAAAAAGAGGGGGAAAAAATGAAGTTGTCAAGGAGGTTAACGACCTCGCGACGCGCCCGTTGCGTTATGAGTGACTACTTCGTTGTGTCTACGACCTCTTCAGGTTCGATAATGAGAGACGAGTGTAACAGGAGAGCGGGAAGAATGGGAGGGCGTGGAATGGAAGAAAAAGGGTTGAATACGATACGGCATGTCAGGTGAAGAGAGAGGGAGAAAGAGATAGATAGAGAGAGAGCGAGAGAGAGAGAGAGAGAGAGAGAGAGAGAGAGAGAAACAGAGAACGTCGCGGAGGCCACTGGATAATTCGTTGGCAGGGCGCCAGTGTCTGAAGGGTCTTCCGTCGAGTTGTGGAGAGGACAGCTTCGAGTCGACGGAGCCAGAAGCGAAATCGAACTGGAAATGGCCATAGGAAGCTCGCTGACTGTTCAGAGACGACGTCGACCGATGACATTTGAAGGGATAGTTGCTGCCGTTTCCTGCGGAGCATTGACTAGCTGAGTGCCCTACGAGACGGTAGAAGCCCAGGGGCGGCCTTAGCTTATTTGAAACCCGGCCAAACTCGTCACCTGCGTATCCCCCGATACCATCCCGCCTCCCGTTTCCCAGGTACGCAGACATCTAATCTCTATGTAAATCGCCACTGCGCGTCGCGGGCGGTAAAAAGCCGAGATAAAGAGCGAGATCAGGGCGATTTAGCGCAAACGATATAATTCTCGGCACTAACAACAGGTTCACGTGTGCAGGACTGCACGGCCAGGCGAGCGCGGTAGGCGAGCAAGCGGGGCGAGTAATGCTTCGTGTCGTTATATAGCCATTCTCGTGACGTCACGCTAAGGAAATGGAAACGATGCAATGGGCGCCAGAAAGAGCAACGGCAACAACGGAGTCAGAATTCCCGATTCAGGCGCTGAGCGGTGAGAGAAACATTGAAAGCCCCATTAAAGGACGCTGAAACGTCGACCGTCTGTTCGTCCATCCGAACGTACGTACGAATGAACGAACGAGCGAACGAGCGAACGAACGAACCTTTCGGCGGCCAGGTCGGGAGAGTAGACGTTAAGGCCTTTCAATAGGAATATTTCTGGCGCGTTAATTGCACCTGAGGTAACGACGTGGGAAATAAACGCGGCGAGGGATCGCGTGGCTCGTCGGGGCGCATTTAGTTTCGAATCGAGAAAAGGGCGGAAGGGCTGGAAAAGGGAAACGTCGTTGCGGTAGTTTCGGCTCTGGCGAGCCTCGGCGACGCCGCTGCCGTTAATTGCGCCGGTCCCATCGGGTATTCATTAATTAGAAGCGGCCGTGCACCTGCCAGGGGAGCGACGTCCATTAAGCGTTTTTCCGGCGGGTCGGGCTCGCACGAAAAGAGAGAAACAATGGCCGACAGGACGGCACCCGATCGGCCGCGGCGGCAAATGCGCCCACTCCCGGCATTTCCTCCTTGATTGGAATTTATTCTCAATGCTCGTCGACCGATTCACGGGCAGCCGGCGGGCGATAGTTGCCGAGGATTTCGACGCCGGGCCTCAATGTCGTGCGATCGCTTCTGTCGGATTTCGGGCCGCGTCGGATAATCGCTTCTTCGCGCCAGCTGAATCGCGTCGACGGAGTCATCAACTTGAGCGCGCGTTCCGCTATTCAAGCGAATTCCGGGTGTTTGACCGCGAAAGATCGCATCGGCAGGTATACGATACGATTAATTCCGACGCCTCGTACGCGTTCGATTTGATATCGTAATGAAATAGGTGAAACGTGTCGGCGATAGATCGCGTTGCTAAACCCGGGGCGAATAATTGATAATCTTCGCCCGCCCCGCTTGGCCGGCGTTAATTACAGTTTTTAATTAAATCCGGTGTATACCTTTGCCCAGCTCGCTGCGACGTTCGCAAAGGTATTATCAGTTGCTTGACCGTAATCGTTCGCCGTTGAGTTTGCACGTCAATGAAGCAGAATGCATTTTAGCGGGCTAAAATAATATTGCTTTATGCAAATGATTGCGGCTGATATATCTATGCTAAAGCGGGATGCAGCCCGCGGAGCGCGAGGCAATTCATTGTTCCGCGTCGTTGGCCGGGCTTACACTATTGCAGGAACCTTTCGTTTCCCCGCTCCTGCGCGCTTATTCCCGCCTACCCTAATTTATAATTGCCCCCGCGAAATCGAATGAGCCACGGTGCCGCGTTTCCTTCCGCGCGAATCTTCGAATCATCACCGTTCGGCGGAATTCGATAAAATCTTCCCCGTTGCTCCGTGTTCACGGACGCCTCGCGCCAGAAGTTTTCCCCTCGAGGTAGCGTTAACCAAATTTCGGCAAATCGAACGAAACGGATAGAAACGGTTCGCGCGCAATCAAATGGTGCAGAAAACAAACGATGAGCTGCCGTTCTTATTCTCTCTCTCTCTCTCTTTCCGCTCGAAACTTTACTGCCGACAGGATGATCCCTCTTCGACGCCGTACCTCTCCACAAAATTTACGAGCATAAAAACAATGTAAAAATTGATGGTCACGACGGCACGAGTAAATTTTCGTGGAAAACGTGCGAAATACAGGGACGCGTGCTGAGCGGTAGAGTCTGCGGCTGGGTTTACTCTCGGCCTTGTTACGTCATCGGCGTGTAACTGGCTTTTTCCGTCTATCCGAATATGTTTCAAATTTCAACCTTTCAGGCAACGCACGGTGGCAGTTTCTTTCCATCGACGCGACGTCGTTCTGTTAGCCGTGGAAAACATTGCCGTTCTCTCGTTCGAAGTAGCGTGAACGAATGGAACGGAGACGGATTTCACCGGCGCATTGCCTCAGGAGGGTAGCAAAAGGAGCATATCGATAGAATGGGAGGAAACAGTGAGAGAGATTGAAGAGACGAGGCGAAGCTCAGACAATGTCGAAAAATCGTGTTGCCTGAATCGCTGCGTCTGCTTAATAGATATTGTCTTCATCGCGGCCTATATGTACAGGGTAAAACGTACAGTTGGAGCGGGAGTGCAGCATTTACGTGAAATTCGTTGCAATTGCGCAACGAGTCATTGTTCGAGAAATGCGTGCGCCTATCTAAAGGTACATGAAAACGGATTTGTTTACCAACTTGCCTTAAACGTAGCGCGGCATTGTCATGTACTCTCGCGAGTGTGGGTAGAAAGATTTATTAAGCCACCCTAAAAGGCCGTACACGTGATCAAAATTGCGTTTCGTTTTATTTACTGCGCCAATGCCATTGCGGAAAAATGTTACCTACAGATTTTTTTGACGATAAACGTAAACTAGATGCATCTACCTATGCAGAAAATGGCGGACCATAAAAAATGTTCCACCGTTCCTGATATAGCTAGAAAGCGTTCAATGTTTTGCATGCATATAAAGGAGAATTGAAAATATTCGAAACAATATTCCTTGTAGCAATCTCTTTCCAGACACGGGTCGCTACAAATACGAATGAATTTTGCGCTAACATCGAATTAACTTTGCACGCCGCTTCTGCGGCAACGCACAGAGCTGAAAACAAGATTTTGCCCCGAAAATTGTATTTTACATTTCCAAATTATCTTCTTGCGTCATGTTAGTATGACCCCGTTCACGTCCATAGCTCCCCTAACAGGATTACGCATAACAAAAATAAATGGAATAATTTTGAATGTCCTTCATTTCCCGTAAGTGAAACCCTGTGGAAGAAAGCTGTATTCTTTGTCTTTAATTCGCTTCTTCGCGGAAAACCTTCTCTCCGGTTGTCTCACGAACTTCCGAGCACCCTGTATATCGTGGACCCGCAACCCAGTAACTCCATTCTCCTTTGTATTCACTTGACTCCGCCTGACCTCTGTATGGCCATACATTAACCCTTTTACTTTATCTCTAACACCCCACTTAATTTTTCTGTCAACCGCAGGAAGAATATAATGGCCAGAAATCGAGCTTGCGGTTGGCTCAGATTAGAACGCTGCATTGGAGTGGCATGAATGATCAGATATCATTAAAGTGAACGGTGGAGAAATTATGTCAATTTGCTGTGTCAATTAAATTTGTACTCAATAACCTCATAGGGGTAAGTTGATAATTGCGGCTTCCATTACACAAATTCTCGTGGTTTCATACGAGTGCGGAAGCAATAACGGCAATAAAATGGGCGGTAATCGTGTTTCAAGGGAAATTGGCGAAATGACCGGAATGCTGAATAACCACCGGGACTTTGCCCGAAGGAGCGGAGCTTTTAAGAGCTTTAAGGCCTCCTTTGGCCGGAGCTACTTGAGGATTCGCTAAAAATATTTCCGCTGCGGCGAAGTTTCGGTCGTTGGCAGATTATAGCTCAACGGAAATTACGTGCGGGGAGCGTATGTATAAGTCAGCGGCAGAAGTGTGGACGTAATGATTTTTTTTTCTTGAAATATGTTCGCCGAGGAATGTCCAAGATACCTTGCACACGTTTAGAACTACCGTTGTGTTATTAAAGTCTACACAATCTCGCTTGAGACTGGCTGACGCCGCTGAATAATTCCATACCGCGAGCAGCTACTCGTCCATCGCGTTAAAGTCCAGTTGTTAAGCATCGTTAAGAATCGAAGGACAATTTCCAAGGACTTTCCGTCGGAATTAAATTTTATACCCTTCCCACGTAGAGCAATCGTGCGCCGTTACGCTCGGTCGAGTCTGAAAGGATCGTCGAATTAGATATTCGCGAAATTTTACGACAGCCATTAAGTGCGTCTTTACGATTTTCCAACTCGTGCGTTACGATCGAATGACCGTCGCGACGGCTGCCGACTGATCAGAGGCTGAAACGAACCGACGACCGGACGACAAATGACAACTTTCGAGCCATTCAAAGCGTCTGGGGTGCTCGGGGGAGCGGTGGGAGTTAATGCGCGTCCTGAGGGGCAGAAAAATCTTGGAAGGAACTGGCGCATCGCAGTTAAGAGTTTCTTCTTCGCCGGAGACGGAAATGAAGAGCAACGATACGTACAGATATTACCGCGCACCTACGTAAGCGGTAAGCGTAGACCAGCGGAGGCTGTTGTCGGCAAATCGATACGTCAGGAGACAGGCGATGTCAACTGGCAACGGAGCGCGGATGGCGAGAATTCGGGAAGGATCTTTCGACTGGGCTCCATTTACGTATATGGCCGCGAAACTGGGCGACCGTGCGCTCTTCCTGCCTTCGATAACTTTATCATACAGCTCATTCGGGTTAAACCATGCGCGAAAGTATACTATTTCCTATATCCTATTTCGGCGTTTTCGCTTCGTCGAGCAACTGGTTCGCGAGTCAGCAACAGCGACGTCGGCGTCGCGGAATCGTCGTGTAAGAAAATTAAAAGGGACGCGCGCGTCGTTGGCAGAGAATCCTACCA
The DNA here is from genome assembly GCA_914767735.1 of Anoplius nigerrimus. Lineage (NCBI taxonomy): Eukaryota > Metazoa > Arthropoda > Insecta > Hymenoptera > Pompilidae > Anoplius > Anoplius nigerrimus. Next base: position 15,776,947 of record OU612078.1, read on the forward strand.
GGGTCTCGGATCTTCCGGCTAACAAGAGCCCGTAGCTCTCAATTTACAATATAAATGTCGTGCGCTGGAAGTCGCACATTTCACACGGCTCGAAGCCGGTATTCGGAATTGGCTTCTTCCCGTTTTTCGAGCACCGGCACGCCCCGGACTCGTTTTACGGACGCGATAAACTTCGATGGGAATAAGTTCGGAATGGAAGCTAAGTCGGCGGAACGTGTACGGTCAAAATAAGAGGTTGCTTGATACCGGGATGCCGCTGATTAATTTTATGGCCTTGACGGCCACGTTCGCGTCCTCGTACTTTGTCACCAAACTGCATTAGGTTAAGACATTGGGTTTCATTAAGCTGCGCACCATAGTCGAAGTTGTCCTGTGCCGGTACGGGAACACATTAAAGAAAGTTACTCGGTTCTAACTTGGGATTTAAGTTTCTTTCATTAAAACCGTATTCCGGCTTGTAATTGAACGTATAATATTCCGGTAGCCCTTTGGGATAATCTTTCGTTTTCAGAATGTGTTTGATCTAGGAATATTGTAAAAGCTCTCTTAACCCTTGTTAAATCGATACTTTTTACAGCTCCCTCAGTTTGTCTGTTAAACTTTCACGGTACCTGACCTATTTTGCGCGTTTTTTAATTTTGATGCGTTTCCGCATTCCGTTTCGACCAATTTTATCACGAAAACATCGACGTTGAAATTCGTTGACTGTATGCGCTATTATTGTGCCAAACAAAATATTGACGGTTTCGAGATCGCGAAATAAAACTTTAACGCGACAATTCGGGACAGTCCGTAACAGTTTCTAAATAGACCCAACGACTATTTCAAGTGACGCTGATGTACGTCGACATTTACATAACGTCGCAATGAATTAGTAATTTAGTTTGCATAATCTTACATTTTGTTTTTGCCACGCTGGGCTCCAGCTTAAGAAACTTTGCTCGCCGCACTTTTGTTCTCGCGCATAACGACTTAAACAATTAGGTGAAAGTTCCTATATTTATGTATAAAACCGAACTTTTTAGCTGGCGAGTGCAGCGGGGCGATCTAGTTGAATGTCTTTCCAAGTGTCCCTTGTTTTTGCCGAGTGTATTGCTCAGGCGGTAGAGTTGCCGGTAGAACGGCGTCTGAGGCAAAATGCACGGGATCATCCTGCTTTATGCACCAGTAATCAAGGAGCGGCGTAAAATTATTCTGCAACTCGCGGGAGCATCGCTAATTATTGTTCTGTCGTTTTGTCGCAGCCATGAGCGAGAATATACGCACGCGGTCTCGGTAGACTCATCTTGTCCACCGCCTTACAGCGTGATAGAAAGGGGAAGAAGAAAAAGATGCGACGGCGACAGAATTTAAAGAGGACGTCGCAGCTGGCCTATAATACTCTTAAAATTGAATGTGCGCTCGCGGACAGAATGCAATCATCGATTTGTAATCCTTTCTTTCGACGCAACGGGGGAGTTATCTATCACGTGCGGTTATACATTTTAATTCAATTTTCTGTGTCACGATTTCCGCTTGATATTCAGGTTGAGCCGTCGATATGAGGTCGAATCTAGTTCAACGACGAGCCGGCCCCGACGATATATATACGTATGCACGATCACGTAGTAGACGTATAGGGGAGGAAAAAAGTTCACAATGCAAATTACCTACAGAGTAACTGGGAGGCTGCATGCATTGTAAAGTGAGTCATGAAAGCATCTTTTCAGTTAAGAAGATCCTATTACCGATACCGGTATGTAAACACGACGGTCGACGAACTGAATCGCATCCCGTTGTGTAACACATTTGTCGCGCTCTGTGTACAACATTTTACCCGACAGCGCAACTACGGTCGCGTGCGCCGACTAGAAATTATGTGAGTCATGCTCGGCGATCAAGATAGAGTCAGTATACGGAGGCAAAACTCGGATGAGACGAAGAGGTGCGGTTAACATCGGACAGCCGAAGAATACGAAAATTATTCGAGTATATTCTTCTTGTTACCGTGGTCCCTCGGCGATGGGTAACATCGAGCTCCTCCATCCGTCGGCTTACTTAATGGCGAGCAATTATAAAGCCGAGTCGAAGAACAAGATGGCAAGCGAAAAAAGGGAAGAATGGCGAGCGGGGTGGCCGGCAGTGGATAAGGTACGGGGGAAAAGAGAGGGGAGATCGGGAAAGATGAATGATGGGCGAATGTGCATTGTCCTGAATTCCCGTGCCTCCGGTTGATGCTAAAACTGGCCCCGCATTTAAAAAAGCGCCACGAGGCATTAAAGTGGAGACGCAAGGGAGCGCAATCATCATTGTCTGGATGCACCAGCGTTTTTCCGGTCAGCGGGCATCCTAAAGATCTTATGACGTATTACCTCTTTTCAGCTCTGTATCGCTCCGAGGGATTATTTTCGCAACAATTTGATATCGCCGGCAATGCAATCTTACTTCCATGCAAATATTCGTCCTGCCTCACCGCACGCTCTGCGTTCAGCGCGAACAGACGAGCGACTCTGACAGTACGACACGCGGTACGTGCAACGTTCGTAATACGTTAATGTGTTAGAAGAGGTTACATTTGCATTATCGGGGCTAGATATCTGTAATTAGCGGTTCATTTCAGGCGGCTTATCGACAAAAGCTTCTGTATAGGGAACAAGACCGGATCTATTGTATAACGATAGAAGGCTCGGTTGTGAAGAGCAGCAGAGCGAAAGGCTGCAAAAGGACACAAAAGGGATCCTCGTGGAACCTTTATGACAGCGACTATCGTCCCACATCGTCAATCGGCGGTTGATAGGATTCTATAGATTTCAATTAGTAACAGTTTAAGCTAGGTATCGGATATTTGGTAGCTCTTCAATGATCGCATATTACATTGCTGCCACGGCAATTTCGTTTTAGCGCGCACGCTTTTGCGCGAACGTTTCTCGCCCCGTTGCGGAAACTGCGAGCGATATTGTGCCAACCGCACCAGACATGTAGCTTAAACATTCCGCAATTATCATAGTCGTCATAACAGTCCCGCTAACAATCGTCATAATATCGGGCGCGGTCATAAAAATACCGTTACCGAACGGTCGTATAATTAATTGTTCGCACCAATTGTACACCTTGCAATTGCGCTGACCGTAAAAGACCACGCGGCCCACGCGTTCCCTATATGAGAGAACAAAACGCGTAGCGCGGAATTAATCGGACCCCGGTTAGAGTGCACGCGATGCGCTTCTGACTCAGGGCCGGCTAATTTTTATTAAACACTCCCGCAAATAAGCTTGCCAGAGGAAACATTGAAGTACGCTGTCCGCCGGAATGACGGGAATAACTTTGGCGGGAAACAACGCGGAAGAAGGGGAAAAAAATGAGCGTAGAACGTCAAGATGATACTGGACATTAAATTTCGCGCGGAGCGTGCTTTCTTCAAAACGCAGGGATATGTTCCGTGCGCAATAGAGATTCGCGGCACGAAAAGGTTTGGAGCGAAGGGAATCCTGCTGCTTCACGAGTGCCCGTTGCTTGTTTTTCGATAAATGTACGGTCAAAATGGCATATGTTTGCACATCGATGCGGGGTGCGTGTGCACGTATCATATTTTCGCCGGGCGAAAAGAGAGATGTCAGGCGTGAGATTTTTCGGAGGGAAGAGGGTGAGGGGGGAGAGGGGGGAGTGCGGAAAAATGGGTTTCGAACCCAAACGCAGTGTGTACTCGGTGTTTGCACGCGCTGCGTTTATCGGTTAGCATCACGTTGCGCCCGCGAGTTTCGGCGAAATCACGATTTATCACGTAACTGAATAATTCGGCCTGGCCTGCTTTATTCATCGGCACAACTTCAAAGACACGCGCAAATGAGCAAATACTCGTTAAAGGATCGTATGCGCCTAAAAATAGGCCGATACAAAGTACCTCGAATTAGTAACGCTTACAGAAATAGGTACAGAGCGGTAATACGATTTTGGTTGAAATGTTTCGTCGGGACGGACATAAACGTTGGGGAAATTAAATACCGACCCAAATATAACGTACACGCGGCCGGCGGGAATGTGCGGGATGTGATTTAACTCTGTCCGAGGTCAGTAACCGTGCCGCGGACAGATTCCCGGAGTCTTTGTGAGGCTCTTTAGGGCTTAAGAAAGGTTCTATCGACAGGTACGGTAAGTAGTCGCCGATAGAGATGACTCGCGATAAGTATGCACTAAACTGGTCGGATATTCCCAGTAACGGAAAAGGATCTAACATCAAGAGCCCCACCGCTTATCTCTTAAATTAGATTTTCCTCTCCCGCGCGAGATGGGTGTACCTCTGAAGCTTGGCCAGAAATTCAACCAGGCGCGTGATGTTGCGGGATCGAGAGCTTCAGGTGAAATCGATTATTCGCTGACCTTGACGTGATGAAAGAGAATCGAGCGAAGTTTGGGCCGCTGTGTAATTACACAGGGTCAGAACCTTTTGCGCCTCTTCGAGATAAAGCCGGAACTGACTACCCGTAACGATAATAGCGGGAAATTTCTCGTCTAACGACGCTGCCAATGTACACGGGCTCGCCGAAAATAATCGAAACGTGAATCGTTGCATCCGACAGCCCGATGACAGGTTTATGTGTCCTCATGATCGCGGCGCCATAGGATTACGCGCACTCCGGAAAAATTGAAAAGCCCTCGACGCTCGTCGATCATCGGGCAATTTCGTCGGAAACGATAAAGTTAGCGTTTTGTCGCCTTCCTCAACTCCGCTTACTCCTTCTCTATGCGCGTCGTTTCGCCATGTGCGTCGGCTGGGAATAATTTCCAGTCCATTTGTTAAACGATCGTTTGGAAAAGCGACGCTGCGAACTGACACATCGGAAACAAGGGCGGCGTGGCGAGGGGAGGGGCAGGGGGATGGGGGTGAAGTGGAAGGTCGAGTGCGGGGCTGGAGACAAGCGTAAATCAAAATGGAGAAAGGAACGCGAGGTCGAGGAGGAATACTGATGAGCGGTAGTCTGACGGGCGAGTGAAAGGTATCTTCGCGCAGACATTTTCCCGGCACTGAAATCCGAGCCTGCTTCCGATTAAGTAGCAGGAACCTAACTATGATCGGGCAACTGTCTAACTTTCCGTTCGGACGATTCGGATTACAAGCGCGATTTCACTGGATCGAACGTGCCGTTTACGCGCACGGCTCGCTGTTTATTCGTCGCCGTACTCGAACCGGCTAACGATACGCCCTAGCTACTTCACATTAATGAGACCTCCCCATTCCAGTCCCCAGGCCCTTCTTTCGAATAACAATCCCCCCCCCCCTGCCTACGGCGTCATTCGTCAGCGCACAGCACACTCCACCAATTAAACTGTCAAACTCCCGTCCGCCGAGGCCAATGGCACTGAAATACGAGCGTCAAATCCGTCAAACTCATCTCATCGAGAGGGTTCCGAAATTCGAAAGATGCCCAGGACGATTTAAAGCGGCATCCGAGCGTGCCGGCGAGAACGCGGCCAGTTCGGCGAATCAGCATTGACGAGCCCGCCGACGGAGGCGCGCGGCTCCTAACCTAACGAAGTAACAATGCGACGTATAAAGCACAATTAGACTCACGTAGCACAGCATCGTGACGGTTACAGGATGACGGGCAGAAGTCGACGGCCGGAAAGCGGCTTTGCGTGTCTCACGCGTTAGCTGGATCGCATCGTCGCGCAGAATCGGAGTACGCTCGTATCGGGTAACGGCGGAATAATAATCGGCAGCGTGCGTGCGTTTAGGCGGCCAGCGGATATGGCGGAATGCGGGGGAGCGAAGGCAAGCAGCGGGAACCGTACGTGTAGACGGTTGGCCGAGCACTGACTGCTGCGCGGCTCTGCTGTCGACGCCGTTGAGAGTTCGGCTTCCCGCCAATCCCCTGCCACTCGATGCCACTTCGACCTTTTTGCCGGCGCGGATTCATTCGCGATCCCATGGAAAAAGGGTGATCGCTACGGAGCCTCGAGGGGGGTCGAGGGGGGTCGAGGGGGGGGGGGGGGGTACGTCTTGAAAACGGTGTCACGGGAGCGGAGTCGAGAGCGGCCGACTCGAGGCCGGAAGATGAAAATATGTATGCGCCTTCGCGCCGTCTCAGGCCGAACTTTGATGCGATTGGAAATGCGCAAAGGGGGAAGATATCGGAGATTGATGAGAGAGAAGACGGATCGTGATTGATTCCCACTGCGCGGCCTCCGGTCTCGGACGAAGGAGAGCGCGAGCGATACAAGGATATGTGCCGAAGGTGGGTATGGCTGGTACGGTGGTTCGATGGGCTGAGATTGTTTGATTTTCTCGACGGCGAGCTTTCGTTCTCCCGCCGCACTTTGCATCTTCCCCGTTCCTTCCGGCGGTCGTGGTTTTTTGTCCAGACTGTCCATCCACTTTCGTTACGGCTAAACGATGATTGAGCAACACGACGACCGCGTCGCGCGGGTTACGTTCTTTTCGAGCGCGCTGTCGGTCGTAGCTTATCATTTGGCGCGAGGATTTTACCTCTCGCGGATTATGCGCGTAGCGTTAGTTTGTCAGGCGCGACGTGCGCTCGAAATTTCTGTCGCGCGGCGAGGGCTGATATATTCCCGCGGACGGGGGTAGCAAGTGCAAGAAACGGACGGCCTCGCGAGAGGCAGAGAGTGAGAAGGAGAGAGAGAGAGAGAGAGAGAGAGAGAGAGAGAGAGAGAAGGCAAGGCGACAATAGGCAAACGCAAAGTGAGGCGGTGGGGACGAAATGGGGGGGGGAGTGTATTGCGGTGTGTCGAAGTGGGTTCGTGTGCGGAGGATAAATGGGAGAAGCGGCCGTGTCGCATTGTGCATCCAAAGTGTTTCAGCCGTACCTGCGAATCAAAAGCGCACTGTGTTTCATCAGCGGACTGTCAACAACCTCGGGGACGAGGATTTACGAGGATCCCGGGGGACGTAAAGCGAGTCCGTGACGCCGCGGTTTTTGGGTCCGCAGTAGAGAAAAAATTCGGTTGCGCAGAAATGAAATTGACCCGGAGCCCCGCGTTTTGGGAGGACTGATTCAATCAAGTCCGCGCTTGCCGCGCAAGGTCGACTTTGCGCGAGCTGCCCGAGGAAGCCAGCGAAGGGTAATGAATCTCCATTGATTTGACGAAGCACTTTTTCCGCCCTCGAGCTCCGCCGGGCGACTCATTCCCGCGAGGAACAATGCTTCCTCAGGTCGTAATTACGGGTTGCCAGCCACGAGTTTCCGGAAAATTAACGCGTGTCTAGGTACGTATGCGGGATGAGGCCGTAAGAGGGACCGTCCGCGTGGGCGTCCAACTCGAGTGTAGGAGGTCTTAAGTTTGCGACCTCGGCAGGGAACCTCTCAAAGGCCTTCCGTTACACTTCGACAGGCTCTCTTATGAAGTGTCCTTAAAAGAATTCCGGCAAAGCGCGAGTATAGTTCGCTCGAGTTTCCCGATGACGCCGCCAGCAGTGGCGAAACGGACGGACGGATTATAATTCTTTGGGCGACCCCTTATAATCGGAAACTTCCGTCGTAGCCCCGAAGGCTAATGCTTGTCATCCCCGTGAACTTCCGGTTCTTCCCCGGTTTTAGGAGAAAATTTGTCTACGAAAATTTGCGGATACTTTCACAATGGAGGGGTAGCGAGCGAGTGGGCGGAGTGCTTTGAAGCGCGGCAAAGTTCGCGAACTCGACGCGATATTAGCGAGCATTTTGAATATTTGAATAGCTTCGCCGCGATCCGCCGATGCAGCGCTCGCGAATTCGAGCCCGAAAGTATTTACATTGTTAATTACGCGGGGGGTACGGCGTACGGGCATGGAAAAAAAGGGAACGCGAAAGGCTGAAGGCCAACAATGCGGCTTCGAACCAATTGGGGAAACGCAGTCCGGCACAGACACCCTTTGAGCGCGGGCGTGACACGATTTCGTATTAATGCGGATGCAATTTATTTATACGGCACGAATTAACGTCTTGCCGTCTAGCCGCGCGGTCGCGACGTGATCGTAACACAATAGTTTTATATGCAGGGCAGGGCATCCGGCGCGGCCACATTGATTTTCTCTCAGCGTTAAATTTCGCCGCGGCGCTATTTTGAAATACTCACCATCCCTCCTCGTGCCGTGCTTTCAGTGGCTTTATTAACGGGAGCCACTAACGAAGAGTGAAAGAAGCAAGAATTTCGCGAGAAAATATCGGCCGGCTCGGAACAATAGTTACGCGCTAGCAATGATACAACTTCCGTCACAATAGTACTGCGCGGCTGATTTTTTTCCACCGCCACCCCTGCGCCGTCGATTCTTTGTTCTACCAAAACGGACGAAGTACGCCCTGAACGAATTCCGTTTCCCTTAAATCCAGCATCGACATTCGTCTTCCGACGAACAATGGGGATACTTGTTCCGATTGTAAGAACGGCGTAAAAGGACGTTTGCGCCGATTCCATAGCATTTATCGTGGAACAATGGTGTCGGGGTCTATTTTAGAATAAAGTCGCTCCTTCTGCCCGAAGCTGAGTACCTTGACCGTGCAAGGGGCTGTCCGAGGAGCGGAGTACATCTAGCCCCAAGTAATCGTCAGCTGAATGGGGAGAGTCGCCTTTCGGCTGTCCTCCGCCCTTTCTTCAGCGTTCCACCACGGGGAATTTACATTCCTTGAAGTCTGCGGTGCATGAAATATGCAAGGTGTGCGGCTCGTGCCGCTCCGGATTTGCGTGCGCGCAAATGCGAATTTCGTTTCAGCGGCCGGCCGTATTTTCTCTCGGTTTCTGCGCGCTGCCCGCTTTCTTTGTATCCCGACCGACCGCCTCGGCAACGGCCGCAACGAGGAACATTCTGTTCGCGCAACAAGGAAATTCGTTACCCTCCTACCCTCCTGAATACTGCAGCAGTCTAACTGTTTTGTCGTCGAAGCACCGATACGCGCTCAACACGACAGCCGCTTCCTCATTCCGCTCGGCTTTATGCCACTTCGCTTCATTTTACTGGCGCAACTTTATCACACGTAAAATTGCGTCTCGCTCCTCTCATCCGGCATCGCAGCTGCGAGATTTTCCGACTGCCGACAATCGGAGCTTGTTTGCGGACGCTTAAAGACGCCGGGGCACAAAGTCGGCTATACTACTTATCGTGCGGTCGCTCCGACAATGGTTGACCCTTACTACTGGCAGAATGTATTCATGACTACTATTCCTTTGGGGGAAAGAAGAATTTGTAGGCCGGAGGTCGGAGGAAGATGTCCAGGAAAAGACGGCAGTTCGAGAATTTCGTGGAATGCCCCGAAAGTTTTAACAATGTCCAGTCTCAGCTTCTTCCTCGGACGATCTCCGAACGCTGATACGTATCTTTCCGCTGTACGCGCTTTATACGGCACACTAATCGCGAACGTACCGGTGCAGAACTTCCCGACTACGACGTCGTGGGATCGATTCCGAAGTTGGCCGTGCATCACTTGCAGATGAGCAAGGAAACTCGTTAAGAGAACCATCCGCGAGTTCGTACGGCAGCGATATGTGAAAAATGATTACCGACGCGGCGCGATCAAACATGCCGGAGCGGAAATTAATTTTCTGCCCGTTTCATCCGGATCAAAAGACGCTTGAGCTCTTCATAGTTAATACCCTCGCCAACTGCGCTTTTTACAATATAAGTTATGCAGACGCCTGTTGTACCTAATACTTCTTTGTCGCTACTATTTGTTCGTGGAGCGAGATGCATTTCGTCCGCCCGGCCACTGCACAATTTTTGCGCCGAGCGCGCTCTCTCCCACTCCTCAAAATGCTAAAAACCCTCATCACGTTACATTGACCAACCAAATAGCTGCGCAATTTACAACTTCTCACACCCCGCATCCCACACCTGTAGTACAGCTCCCGCTAATTAGCAGCAATTTGTTCTCCCACAGGGCCTCCAGCACAGCAAGCGCGCGATCTGACCTGCTTTGATATTTAATTGGTGCGATCGCACGGCTGAATGCCCGTTTTTCGAAATGGAAAAGCGATAATCATGGCATCTGCGTAGATTGACCGCCTCGAGCGGGAGTAAACATTTCTTTCCCGTCCAGCTCGGTGTTGTCGGACGCTATTAAAATACTCCACCCCCGACTCGCTCGCTTATTTCCAGAACTTTCGGCCGCGGCAATTATAATCTATCTGAATCGAAACTGAAGGAACGGAGGAGGGAAACGGGGAAGTTAAAAATACAGATAAAATTTGGTAATCCCCGCGGAACAAGTGCGCACTCCGCACGTTGCGCTCCGCGCATCTGAAAATAGCCACCGAATTCACTTCCGCAATCAATTTGCATAGTTATCGCGATACCACATTCGCGGACGGCCGCCAGGACGAGCCGAGCGAATCCCTTACAACAGCATTGTAAATAACCCCGTTTCGCGTGAGAGGCTGATCTCTCTTTCACGAGCCACTTGTCGTGCTAAAAGATGTGCGCCGGCAACTCACGAGCTCCTGTGGCAAACAGCGTGCGGTTCAGCCTTGAACCCAAGCCTCAGCCTCGGCGCCTACGGCGTAATCATTTTTATCGTCTCAGCGCGAGGACTCGCGAAATATTGTGTCCCAGGGTTGACCTAAAACTTCGAACGAACCTCCCCCATCCCGAGCCGCTCGCACGCCCTATCGTGAAAAATGCATCCGGTCGACATACGTTTGTCCGTCGAATGACCCTGTCGCGCGTTATCAGAGTCGACGTGTTCCGCGCACGTTTACGGCGTCGGGCGGTCATGTAAATTCTCAAAATTGCCATTAACTGCGACGTCCCTCGACAACGCCTACGCTCTGGGCCAGTGACCAATGGCGTAGCGGAAGTTCGCTCGTCCGTCCGTCCGTCGGTTCGTTCGAGACGCGGTAAGCAGGATGCAGGACGCGGCCGCTAAAAAAGAGAAGAGGGCGGCGGCGTGCTGTTGTACGGTAAAGTGGAGAACTCCGCTCTGGTCGGTAAGTGCGAGTTGAGGGCAACGTTGGCGAGGACGCACGCTTCCCGAGTTCTCCCCGAGGGCATTGATTTCTCCGCTGTCGGGGTCGAGGAAAAGAGGACGCGGTTCGAGAGCTTCCACCGTTTACCGTCTGATGGCGCGTCGACGTGTGGAAATGCGCGAGGACGATGCCGAGGACGATGGCGTGGCGAGAGACCGCACGGCGACCCCCGACGCCGACGCCGACGCCGACGCCGACGCCGACGGATCCCGAGGGACTCTGCAGGCCATTTACCGGAAACAATGTTCGCGCTCGGTCCACCAGCCGAACGAAGAGCCGGCGAGCTCTCCTTCTGCTCAACCGTTTGCAACTTTTTAATTGCTGCCCTTCACTCTCTCCCTCTCTCTCTGCCTCCCTCTCCCACTCCCTCTCTCCCTTTTATGTCTCCGAGTTCTTGCGAAAATCATTTTACGAGCTTCCGGGTAGTTAACTTGCTTCGCTTGAACAACAGTCAATTGATACTGCAGTGATTCGCGACAATTTTCGTATTCCAAGGGTATGTGTGTGTGTGTGTGTGGGTCTGTGTGTCGGCGGCGAGATATGTGCGGCGATGCTGAATGGGTCTGAATGAGAAATTAGCGGTTGAATTTGTTGAGGATGATGATTGTTAATTGTGCTCAGTGCGAAGAACTCTTGAGACTGCCGGTAACTTTGTTGCGAAATTGTTTCTGTCCATGTAATCGGGTAACCGAGTTTCGACTTTTTAAATGGAAGCATTCTGTAGGCTTTCGCGGTGTGTGTTTAACAGTACAGCATTGCTTTTTTATGTTTATCTTTTAATGCTTCGTGTCAGAAACTTAGTTTCTGTATTAAGAATTCCGGTGCTTTATGTAAAATGGACAAATGTTATACTCAATTTCTTATGCTTATTAGAAAAGAGTGCAATTCAAATGGAGGCAGCAAAGAAATGTGTTTGCTGAATAAAGTTGTGTTTTTAAAGATAAAATTCTGGCGAGATTCAAGTTTTCCGGGCCATGCAGCATACTCTTTATCGCCAGTGCCTTTTCACCTTTACTTACTGACCAAGGCTATCCATCGACAAAGGGTAGCTTTTGCACACTACATGTCTCTTGGAAAAGTTTAAATTTAAAATTCACGTGTTCAAGGCAACTATCGTGGTCGCTGACTAGTAACAGTACAATTGGTGATCACTTCTACACCATCAATTTTTCATTTTTGTACTTTTTCTTTATTTTTGTTCGACGACAAAAACTTTTCAAACTTTTCTCCCCCAACTTTTCTTTTATACTCTGTCTTAATTTCATTATGGTTTACTGAACTGCTTTCATCTTTTACTCTATTCAAGAAGTGGCATTGATAACATTTCGTCAACAAGATTTCGTGTTAGAAACGATAAAGTGGGACACTGTGTATACTGTCTCTATTATAAGAGTCACCTCAAAAGGGAAATTGTATTTGCGATTCTTCCAGCGGACCTTATACTCTTACTAAGAAAAATATCGATAATCTTGCCCCACTCTAAATGAATAAGACGCGAAAAGTTGCTTCTCGGGCTCGATTGAAATGTTCATAATAGAGACATGTAGAACAATGATCCCCGACATAACACATATTATTAAAATGTAGAAACTAAACAAGCTAACTCTTCTTCATTATCGGATGTACACCTGCTTCTAAAGTAAACAGCAATTCGGAAACGTAGGCGCGATATACTTTCGAAGCTTCTAAATTACTTCTTGGTAAGTCGGTTTAACGGATGTAATTAACCGATCAAGTTCTATATACATAGTAGGAGGTATGAATAGCGACGCTGATCAGCGTCAATTACGTGATCCACCTCGGTAGCCGATATCAGCCGGGCCCATCATAATTACAAAGATAACGCAATGAAACGCGGGGGTACGTCGGGAACTAACCAAATCAATTTATACGTTAATCTACTGCACCAACCCAAATGTGATACGCACGATTCTCGCTTGATAGTATACTTAACTGGCGCCGGCAGTCATTACCTACTTTGGCGGTAGCGTTAATTAAGGAAACGCAGTTACCAAAATGGCACCGTCAGAAACTAGCGACTCAATGAATGTCACGAGAAGGACGCTGACACTGACAACAACCGAAAACAAGTCCAATAGCGAATTACAGTTACGAGCAATGGCGCTTAATACTCCCCTGACTCAACGGCAACGAAATCGGGAACGAAGAAAGTAATAAAGTAGGTCCTGAGTTCAGTTTTTCGTCGAAGTTGAATGCCAATCGACCTGTTAACGGCGCCCAGTCGAGAAAGAAGATTGGACGAAGGAACAGGGCGAGGTAACAACTTTATTTCCTGCCCAAGCAGCGTTTCCGTGCCCGTGGCAACGAACATCGCTGGCAATCAATCTTTTTAATTCCAGTCATGGCCGAGGCGAGGGAGGATTGTCTTTTAATGTCCGGCAAGCACTTAATTAAGACGATCGCTCGATATCATTACCTGCCCCGTAATTGTCTACCCTTTGTCCCGCATTCGCGCAAAGGTGAGCAGAATTCTCTCGTTAGCGTCACTTTAAACTGGTATTCCGCCTTCCTCGGTTATCAGACCAGGAGAAACGTAGAAGTGGACGAGGCGGTGGGCTGAGGGAGGGGGGGGGGGGGGAGGGGACAGGGATGATTAGCAGAAAGCGTACAGCCACTGACGATGGCGCATAACAGAGGCAAATGATGAAACAGGGAATTTACCGCGCGCGAAGCCAGTTATTAGCAAGGTATCCGGTGGGCAAATATTAGTTTTACGTTGACGCACTGCGATATCGCGTATTTACGGTCGATTCATTAAATCAGCCTCGTTATTTACGGCGCAGTGCCGAATTGTAATTTAATTGCGCGTGCCAGCGACGTCGACTGCCATCGGGAGAGAGCCGGATCGAAAGGGGCGCGGGGACGCAGGGGGAATTCCTTTATCGCTGCCTTTCCATCGCGCGATAAAGGAAAATATTGGTTCCGGCGGAGGGTGTAGCGCGCTCGTTCGCATGGATATCAATTCACGCATTCGACTCCTCGTACGTATACCGCCCCGCGAGCTCGAGCGTATTTTCCTCCCCGGAGTAATAGAGCCATCCGCCGAGCGGAACGAGGCGAGCTGCCCACCCCCTCCGACCACCCCACCTCCGCCTCCCACCTGCCCCTTTTTTTCTTCGCTGTCGTTCGGAAATTGTGGCATTACAGAAGAACGGGTTACGCGGAGTTTCGCAAAGCTCTGGGCTAGGCGGTGACCTAATTCGTTTCATCCGCGAGCCAGCATGGCGGCTTCGGGCTCGCAGGCGATGGTGGCGTTCCTGGGAAACGGTGGCGGTCGCTCAGAAGGTACATAGATATTGCTCTCTGAAGTTGCTGCGGGAGTTGCTGCGGGAGTTGCTGGCGGCGAGGGTCGCGGGTGACGGTGTTATCGCGAGTGAAGCCCCCCTGACAGGCGTCGCACGACCTTCGACGACGCTGGAAGGAGGCCCGAGCGTTGCCGATTCGATCGCGGAACTTCCCCGGCAGGCTCTCGGATCTGAGCTTGTGAGGCGGAATCGACGATCGGGTCCGCTGATTGAATCGAATTTTGCGCCTCGACTCAGAGAAAATCCGGCGACGTTAATTTGGCGACCTGCTCCGTCATCGGCATGAATCGATTCGTTACGTCGATCGGAAGAATGGAGAGGATTCCGCTTTCGAAGTCCGCTGCGACGTCGAAAGCGTTCGCGCTCGACATTCCCTGCTCAGCCCTGTAAGACTTTCTCGGGTAGCCCTAATTCGGAGCGGAAAAAGAGAGAAAGAACTCTCTACTCCTAATTTTCCAGGCCACTGTCCTCGAACCTTAGCAGCGGAGTACGTCCTTCAGGACGAGAGTCGCTAGTAAGCACGGCTACGATATAATTACGGAATTTTTGCGGAGACGCAGGGACTAGACGGCATCTTTCGCATTTATACACGCTTGCGCATCTAATTCACGGCTCTTCATTACGCTGGAATTTCGCGTTCCCGGCCCGGGAGGTTACGTTTTCACGAACGAGGCCCTCTCACCTTCGTTGCGCGCTGAACTCGGGAAATTGCCAGGCTCATCGGTGACTCGCTAAAAGGCACGACAAGGTAAAAACTGCTTTATACTTATCTACCCGAGATTTCCCTCTTGACGACCTTTCCGCTCGTTTCCAATAAAAGGCGAAGTCTCTGGGTCAAGGAAGGTCAGTAATGAATTTCACTGACTCGGGGAAACATGGAAATAAGGTCGCGAAAAGAATCGCGAAGGCGATTCGTACTGATTGAAAGATCCCACTGCAATTGTGTATCGTCCAATGGCGCATTTTCGCCTTTTGTAGCAAACTCAGTTCGCCCGATCGTCGAATAACTCTCGCCTTGTTTTTGCACTGCCAGCCCTCGAGGTCGAGGGTGCCAACAAACGAAGAGCTTCGGAGCATTCGTCAATTTACCGGCTTCCCTCGCCGGAGCCAAAATTTTTCGGACCCCACCGTTAATAGCTCGCACCGGCTGTAGCATGCAAATTTCGACGATTACTTCGGCGTGCATAAACATTTCGGCAGACCGTTGCATTCGGCGCAGCCGTCTGCTCGAAATGACGGCGATCGTTGTAGCTTTGCCCAGGCATGTTCTAATTAAATTAACCTTTCCATGTGCATGCACACGGTACTTTGATATCAGACCTACGGAAGCCTGAATTGTTACTTCAATTTTAGTTTTCTGCACAACGATTCCAAATGGCGAAGTAATGCCACTTCTGCCAGTCGTTGATAAATGATAACGGCTAAACGAAGCAGTTCACAGCTCATAGCCACGGTGGGATAATGTTCCGAATGTCGGGTGAGCACAAGAGAATCGTACGACACAGTAAAGAACGAGTAATAGCTGTTAGTAGAAAGATTTATAAATATCACTTGGGCTTTAAAGTTACCGCTACTACGAATTACTCTTGAAATTCTATCGATTCAGGTCTGTGCGAAATTTATCAACTTGGATCCTACCTGCTGGGAGCACTTATCACGTTTACTTATACACTTCAGAGGGAGTAAAAATAATGATTCTGGGATAAGAAAGCGAGCCGTGTTGAACCCTACGACGGCTGCTGCTATTAATCACGAGAATTTTCGTTATGGATTTTGGATACTCGACTGAATGTAATTGCGCGTGAACGACAAACGAGCTGGGTTCAACCAGAGGCGTGCGTGAAATTGTCAGGTGAAGCGGGGAATATCCATCGTTTCATTAACCGCAAGTTCGTCATGGATCGATTGTATGCGCTGGCGAAATGCGTCCGGTTCCATCAAAAATTTCGTGGACCGCGTAGAAGACAATATTTTTTTACACAGTTACCTACTTCCACGACACGACATTTTATTAATATTTGGAATACCAAGGTAGTACAGATATGTTCTTTTACGGCGGAAGAAATTGTAATTTTCCGTCAAAATAGTGCTGATATAAATACAAATAAAATGTTTCCAATGCAAAATTATGACTTGCCAACAGATTCTATCCGGAGTTATTTAATTTTACTCAATTATGTACCCCGCTTTTAGAGACGTTCCACGGTATAAAAACAAGATAATTCTTCGCAAACTTATATTCGAAGCATCTGTTACATCATACTTCTCCGCAGGTATGATTCACTGAATACAAAGAACTATGCAGCACATCTTGTTAAAGATATTGAATGCTTCGATTTGACAATACAACGACGCTTTTGGTTACCTTGCAGTTGTTTACTTGGAAGAAAAGAAACCGACGGCCAAGAACGTAAAGCCGTACATTCAACTGGACTATTCACAGCAAATTCACGACTGTAGATCTCAAACTTCGCAAAATTAAACCTCCCACATAGTCTCATTTAGAAATTCTTCTCCAGCCACGTAATTCTCCAACCTTTTCCATGCAGCCATCACCGGACGTGTTGCGGTGTTAATTATTTGAATCGTGCATTAGTAAAGACTCGGACGGCGTGTATCGAGAGAAATCCGTCGTTCAAAACTGTGAAGAGGTTCAAAGCCGGAAGGGAATCGCATCGGCAACTTGTTTATTCGTCGAACATTTTCCGTATGGAATGACCCGCGCAGACGTCGAAGGAAAGAAGTTTTCGTGCGCGGACGATCCCCGGTTTCATCTTCTTTTTACGACTTCACGTTCCAGTCGACAACATCATGGCCTCGGTGCGGCAAAAAGTTAAATAGAACCGTTGTCAGGCTGCCATGGTAGCGACCCTTTTCGCACAATACCTCTTTCTCTTTTTTATGAAACTTATGAAAGCTTACGGAAGGGAAGCGTTGGGATTGCATTTCATAATGATGGAGAAATGACAGGTATCTTACAACTGGGAAACTGACAGGGGGCGACAGCAACGTGACCTGCGAGGAGTCTGTCGTCTCTTCCCAAGAGTAGTTGCGTAAACTTATGCAATTTTCAGCAATGCTGAACAGCGGTGCATTCTTGTACCATTAATACGCCGATTACCACAGAATTGGGTATAAAATAATAAGCGCTTGTTATCATTGTAGAATTCCGCGCGGATAAAAAAAAATATGATATACTATGCGGGCATGTATGGGTCAATGCAAAGGCTGCAGTTTATTGCAGATGAAACAATCCCGAATTGTTTTATAAATTCACTTTAATTTCTTTTTGTAGACAATGCCACGCGCAGTGATATATTTGAAATTTAATTTTCATGTACTATTTTCAAAGGGTTCTCATGCATAAAGAACAGATATATCTGTATCAGCGAAGCAATAACATTCTTCGTATATTTCGCTGAAACGTGGCCGTAATATTTCTTTTACCACGCCATGGATACCGAAGCTCATTTCATGTATCTGTACCTTCTGCGGAACAGTGGGCAAAAAATGTGCAACAGATGTAACGTTATTTGGCCAGAATCGGGTACAGTTCCGTCGCGAAAACGCTTCGTCAAGCGATCGGATCAGAAATGTATTTTGACCGATAATATTGAAAGCTATAACCTGCTTTCCAATCGGATTTATATCTGACCGCATGCTCCCGTATCTTCGCTTTGTCGGCAAAGATTTCTTTCCTTCAGTGGTCAAGTGTGCATCGACGTTACAATGTAAATCGCATTTATTGAATGATGTAACAGCATACAATAACGCTGAGACCACATTCCATGCGAGATATACAATGTGAGATTCTTTGGAATTTCTTGTAGATGGGGATAGCATTCACAATTAAACGGCGCAATTACTGCTCAAGGAAATTCAAACTGTCTTCTCCATACGCTTCTCAACAACGCAAAGCAGAAATGAATGAATCGTTCGATACGATTTTAACATGGTTTGAAATGGCAAAGTGTTCCTCTTTCAAAAGTCTTTGGAAAATAGCGAATGTGAAAGCGCAACTATATTTTTTATACGGAAAAGTCAATAACATATAACAGCATGCCCATAGCGGCTGCCATTCAAAGTGATTTCTTTTTAAAACATGTACGTTAACGTATTTTATCCTGGATTTTTTCCAGCATTCTTATTTTCGCCGCCGTGGCTGACCGATGATATCTTCACGCGTTACGACATATAGTATTATTATTGTTTCCTATTATGTGCAACAAATATAAATATTTCCTCAACTATATCTAATTATGTTTGGCGAAATATTAGCGTGCACGGCGTGATATATAATAATAAGTTTCAATAAAATGTACGTCTCATATGTAATGAAAATAGATTAAATAAGTGTTTGGCCCATACTTCTCTATGGGTCATAAATCGAGTGTTAAAGTACAAGTTCTAGTTAGAGTTCCTCTTATTTGTTCGACAGATTAATAATGACAGCGTCTGACTTTAAAGTTAAAAAGAAATAAAGTGAACTTATCACGATCAATGAGCTTTCGAAAGAAGATTTGTAAGATACTTTGCACCTAGTGAGAATCAATCGTAGTTCAGAAAGTGGATCTCTCCCCCTTTTAAACATTCAGTCTGGCTGCCTTCTACAGAGACTTCGCCGTAGGATTACAGCTCACGATCAATCGTACGGGCCTTGTTTTTCTGTGTCAATTTGATCTGCGCAAGTACCTTTGGAACTGACTTCGGGAAACCGCTTCGTCGAGTTACAAAGCGAGTCACGAAAGTGGAGTATTGTAATTTGTTGTAGCTCGCTAAGCCAAAACTCCTGCGACCGAAGCTGCGAGGAGCGCAACTTTGATGAAGTTCTTCAGCGCTGACAAGTTTTCATCGCCGCATCGTCATGTTTTCTCTAACTCCGAAATTCTCACGGGAGATAACTCCGTTAAAGTCGAATGTAGGGTAAAAACGTAAGCCGAACGGATAACTTTCTTCGATGTCTCAAATTTACACGTGTATCCCTGTCTCTGCGAGGTTAAATTTCATCGATCATATCAAATGGCAACTCTCTCGTCGACTGTAGACAGAACAATATTCATCAAAAGAGCATAATGACAGAGTGAAATATTAACGTTTCACTTTACGTTATGTGAATACAATCTCATTTTCCGACAGCTAGTATCGTGACGCTTTCGAAGAAAGCATAAAAATCGAGTCTTGTAATCGGCACTCGACATTTCCTCAAAGAACTATAGACGGAGAAGCTCGAAATACGGCCGCGTGCATCGTAAATGACGTTTACGATTGATATTTATCATGAGACGCATCCTGGGAACGCTCGAGTACCGTGAATGCGAAATTCGTAATCTTCGTTTCGGATCTAATCCAACAATAACGGCGCGCGGGCAATGTTTCGTCTATAAAATGACAAAATATAGGACGCGAAGAGACACGAAGAATAGGTAATTCAGATTCACGATCACGATAAAGGCACGGCCGACCGTAATAAAGACGTTTCTAGGTGGGCGTAAAAACAAAGGGAAAAAGAAAAAGGAAGTGGACAATATTCCTGCTTAATTGAAGCCAGCACAACCGCTTATCCGGGAATTGAATTGCATTGTTTCTTGCGCAAATGGTCCGCGCTGCTTAGCGGGGTCAAAAATTCGACAGCGGGCTGATTAAATTTATTAAAGGTTTTCGATAGCAGAGTTCATCAAGAGCCATTCTGGAGGTATGCATTGAATCGGATAAATCAATGGTCTGACCCAGTAAACACGTCGGTTCCTGTATCGCTTCGATATCTTTGAAGTAACGCCAGACGCTCAGTCCATGGGCAAAAATGTTGGTCCTTACCCCGCCGCACGTATTAATGCCATCGCGCAAGTAATTCGCGTAATTAAACGTAAGTACATAATTTCCACCCCTGGCTACTCGTTTGTAATTTTCTGCATAATTAGCCTCAGCTAATAAGCGCAAGTGGGAGGCGTCGGATGATACAGAACACTGGCAGTGAGATTGCAACTTTAATTACTCCCAGTGGTATGATTACAATATTAATTGCCCTTAAAGATAATCATTCCTGAGACCACGCTATTCTAAGATGCAGAAGGTTACAGTTTCGCGAGTGACGAGCTATTATTATCGTCAGAGGGTGCGTTAATTAGTCTGTTTGGTTTAGGCTGGTGTAGGTGTTCGTTTTACGTCAGTCTTTGTACCCACTCGTGTGTGCGTTGGTGTGCATACTTAATGTCGGATTATATTGTAGATCGTTAGGCCGGCATTGTGGTCTTGTCGCATAGGTTAGAAATCGTAAAATACCAGATTTTACTTAAAACGTAATGACGATTATCCGGTCGGCTACATTCGCCTATTAAAACTTTCCACCAGACATTATTAAACGTTAAGTTATCAGCGGTACTCGATAGGCGGAGAACTCTCGTAGGAAAGTAGCCGCTCGCGAGTTTCTACGCGCGGAAATGGCAGTTGCGCTCTCGAGCAAATTTAAGTTACTCATAAAAGGGCGCTAAAACTGACGCGGACTGTTAAAGGCGAATAGTAGCGAGGAGTGTTTTCGACTGCATGGCGATGCCGCGGTTAACGTTCAAACTAAACTCATAAATTCTGTTAAGAGATAAACTTTTCACTAAATGGCGTTCACCCCATCTCCCTTTAATTCTAAATCATATATGCACGATGTAGATTATTTAAGGATAGTCAAGATACGAATGTTACCATTTTATACAAAAATAGTAGCATTGCCTGATATCAAGACTTCTATGTGTGTAAATTATGTGATGTCTTCATCTAGCGTTACATTTCTCTTTGTTCTACTTGCAATTAATGTTTTAGCCAATCGAGATATTGGTAGGTATACAAAGACAATATGCCGTCTGTCGCTCGGACAAGTATAAATTCTTAGAAAACAACTGAGTTTTAAATCCAGAAGTGCATTACCAGTCGTGCGCGACACGGATAAACTTCCTCAGTATCCTGACAATGGACTTAGCTAATTCTCCGTGCACCGAATGCAGCTCGGTATCTGAGCAGTAAGACAGTGTTCGGCAAAGTGAAATATTTAATTGGCCCTTTCGAAGCCGCGGGACCGAAACGTGCTACCGACTCAATTCGTAGCCTCTTTGATATTGTATTGCAATGAAATAGGTCAGCCAACGTCGGTCCTGCCGAGGACTAACAAAGGGGAACTTCTATAGTGGCGATGTGATTTCTGTCGTTCCGCGGTGTACCCTGTGCAAACGTGCACAAACGCACCCGCCAATTCGCCACCACCACTACAACCATCGCCATCTGTGCCGCTGTCATCGACACTGGTCCAGCAAGCCACCCTTTATTACGATACCAACCTCTTTTCTCTACCCGTACGGATGTTTTCTCACTGCCGCTGAAAGTGTTCCATCAAATAAGTCGAGTGTCAACGATCCGACATACTTGCCCGTGATCAACCCCCCACTGTTTGCTGAAAGAAACGGGTAGTCGCATTACCCCAGTTTTACCAAATCAGCGGAACGGTCTGCCGAAGTAGAGTGGCTATCACGATTCAGTGCCAAAGCTTCGTGGAAAAAAATTGTAACGTCCGAATCACTGAGTGACCCAGGAACGAGAAGTGTTCGACAGACGAAACTGGACGAATTGTTAGGACCGAGTTGTACGAAATATTACATGACATTAATGCAGAATTATGGAAGTTTTGTGCGCATCATTTGTTACAGTAGAAGAAAGGAAACCGCAAGATGCACCTAGAGTGCGTTTTCCGACGTAGAGAATGTCAGGCCATTGCTTATGTGCGCCTTCTTCTCATAACTCAATTTACCGAATCGCGCCCGCGAAATACAGCGATTCACCATATACAAGCATGACCGGTGGGCAAGATAAGTGCGCATAACTTTGTAACCTGGCATCGACCTAAAAACCGTGACACAGTGCGACTATTTTTGCCAAGAATCTTCTATAGATGTAGCTGCGAGGCCGTTCGCTCTCTTTCCAGACCCCGCCTTGTTCTTCGCCACTGTCGCCGGCGATAAATTACCTCGGATAACAGTTCCCGCGAACTCCATACTAAAGTGTCGAGGGCCCATTCGCTATGTGGTTAACGGGTACAGTCGTTGGCAGATTGATAATTGATGACGTCGATTGTATCGTCGAAGAAGGCGAGCCGGGCGTACATAAAGATGCACGAAATAATTGAAGATCGCCATTGACTTGCTTGCCACGGGTCAGTCGGCAGGACGTAAAATTCAAGTTACCAGATTAATCCTTTAAAAGCATTCATGGTATGAGTGCGATTTCGTACTTGCGGTAGGGTCGGTCGGCTTCCTGCCAGGAAACGTGCACTGAAGTGTTAGGCGCTCCCGAAAAGTCCAATGCTGCGTTTCAGCCCAGCTTTGGACCTCTCTCTTTCTCTCTCTCTCTTTCTCACTGATTCTCTCACTCATCAACACTCACTCTCAACTCCTCCCTCTCTCATGTACACACGTTCGTATCCAGCCCTGTCTCCACTACCCCCTCTTCGACCACGATCTAGATTCGATGTTGAACCTACTTTCAACTTCTGGCATGTTCCGCGATCCTGAGATCTCGCGGTTTGTGGTAGCCGGGAAGCTACCTTTGAAATGTATTCGCGTGCGGCAGCAGTGTGCGCGATTTTAATGAGATTTCCCTTTATCAGTTTGCCCTTCCCGGAGAATGTATTTTTTATGCGCGCTCATGCTTTTTTCGAAAGCACAGAGTCGCTCGCCGAGTGCAACTGTGTTTTGCGATCTGCTCGCATTAATGGAATAATAACAAATCGACAATGAAGCATTTGCGCGCGGCTACAATTTGGTAACGGACAGCCTGGTCGAGGATCGAATGCGAATGTTTTCGGTGCGTTTACGCGATCGGTTAAAGGTTCCTTCACATATGTTGCAGCGGCAACGGTAGTATTGACATGTACGTAATCAGTGTCTGTCGACTGTACGAATTCGATATTACAAAATGTGATCCGTGGTGTACGCTTTACTTTATGATATTATGTCACTGCGGTTAGGCAATATTTAGTGCATCTGAAAGGGTGCGCATGGGCTTGTAAATATTACAAAGCTAGTTCGACACTCGCTTAAACGTTTACCCATCCATCGAAAAAGACCGTGCCTGTTTTCAAAATCGAATATGATCGTGCGATGCGCTAATTTCGTTGAACTTTTGACCGTTACAGCCCAATCGGAAGCTGGGAACGCGATTAAATTTAATGCCCCGCCCGTTAATTCGAGCATGTCGAACTCGATGTAGCGGAAATCCATTCGGAAAATATCAGCGCTTGTTGATCGATCGATCGGACGGGCATCGTCGAATTCGTTAAGCGGGTGGGAAAATGAGAAGTTATCGCTTCGCGAACTGGAAAATTGATTTCCCATCTCTACGGAGTGTCCGGGACTATAACTTTCACGACTTTCGCAGAAGTATGTTGAGGCATTAGCTGGCGTCTAGGCGGTAACGCAGAGAGGCGAGCAAACGAGAGAGAAAACAGGTTTAAAGGTGAGCCCAGAGAAGGAGAGCGACGAAAGTGGAACTCTCGCGGAAAACTATCCATGGAGATCGAGTGCTAACGCCACTGTCGGCGGTACCGGTAGTAATTACTCTCGTTGCCCAAATCACTCACAATTTGCGCGCTAACGACTGCGATGGATCAAGTTGAAAGACGCCAGGTAATCATACTATATATATCATACCATAATATCTTGGCCGGACGCAGCCGACATAGCCGAGGCGAAACTCTTTTCTAACCTCCTTTTAACCCTCGCGGCTGATATCGACCTTCGACTAACCTATGCGCATACAAATACGGCCCGCTCCGTAATTTCTGGTACATTCGGAAGGGAGATCATCTTCCGCGAGGCAAAATTGAGGAATAGAAGTTTGCATACCATCTTTCCCTCTCTCCGTTTTTATCCTATAAAATCGACTATGAAGATGGGTAAAGTACGCGTTCTCTTGACGAAGTTACTTTAGGGTAAATCGACATGGAAAGTACTGTTAACATTATCGTTAACAGTGCTCAATGCATAATTTGGTACTGAGGACGAATATTAATTTTAGACGTACGATACCTTTGCGTTCAATAGCATCCTTTCGTTAGTTTAAAAATTGTCGCAAGTTCCGGTATCTTTCTTACCAAGTGGTCTTAAAGAAAAGTCTGTTGACGTGACTCTCACTCTTTCTCTTTCTCTGCGATGAACGTTTGCAATTAGCTGCCAAACAAATGGAAGAA
The DNA here is from genome assembly GCA_914767735.1 of Anoplius nigerrimus. Classification (NCBI taxonomy): domain Eukaryota; kingdom Metazoa; phylum Arthropoda; class Insecta; order Hymenoptera; family Pompilidae; genus Anoplius; species Anoplius nigerrimus. The sequence continues at coordinate 15,801,427 of OU612078.1, forward strand.
AAGACGTACGCGCGACATTCAGTGGCCGTAAATTCGTTCACAGCTGTTCCTGGCTTCTCGGAAACGATGCATATTTTAACTGCCGGAACGCTTAATGAACTACTTTTCAATGCTGTCGCTGTTCAATTTGAAGAGTGCTCTCGCGAAACTTCGGTGCGAACACGGGAAAACGATTCAGAAATATTCGCGGGCCCGGGCAAGTTCTGATAAAAGTTGCCGATCGCCGGCGCGTACGCGATGTAAATTGCAAGTGCAACTTTGCTGTTTCATTACCTTTCCGCCCGGAAGGGCGCATCATATGAGGCAAGTTTCGAGGATCAGTTAACCAAGAGCTCTGGGCCCCGGTCGTTATTACGTGCACAACGGGTAATGATACTTCTTTCGAGCCAAGCGAAATGAATGACGCAAAGTCCATAAATCTATAGCCAATTCGAGGGCCGCGCGGTGCTCTTCAGCATTTTTCCGAGAAGCACTCTTTCTGTCACCGAGCACCAGGTAGGTCTATGTATATATATATATATATATGCTCAGGGAAACTTTCCCAAGTTTTCGTTTCCCATGTCAGCGCTTTCGGTGCAATAACTTCTACATCGTACGGCATAGAGAGGATGACTTTGTAAGAAGTCCGGACGGCGTTGTAAAGTTTTTGAAACTTGTCGGACAACGCGAAACATTTGTGAAGCGATGCAAAGACTCGGGTTCCTTTAAAAGTTGGCCATTTCGAATTCGCCCCTTTCCCGAAAGTTCGCATCTCCCATCATTCACGACCGACTGTGCCCAGCGGCCTGTTAAAGAATTTCATTTACACTGGGATTAACGGCGAATAAGTCACCGGATAATATATTACCAACTTTGACACAACAATTAGTGATTCAAGCGATAAACTATGACGGGTAATACACTGTGACCTAATTAAAACGAAGCTATGTCGGGAGTGAGTGAGTGAGTGAAAGAGGGACGGATGGAGGGAGGGAGTCGGGAAGAGTGAGAAAGGGGAGGAATGAAGAGCAGAAAGCAGGGGAGGGCGTGAAGTGGAGAGGGAACTTCCGAGCAGCCGCCACCTAGTTTCGACTTCCATACATTGTTCTGCAGATCGTAAATAAGGCATAATGACGTCCGGGGCAGAGCTAGACTGAACCTGTTTGATTGCGGCTGCAGGCGTCTCAGTAAAAACACTGAAGAAATTGTCCACACACCCGGTATACAAACCAACTTATATGTATTCTATTTAGTTTCGTCACTATTTACTTTTCTGTGTAAAAATATATCGCAACAGAATTTGATGTGATATTCTAAATGTACATTATGCAAAATTAAGACTTTAACACTGAACGGGTATAAGGAAGTGATAACAATATGTGCACTTTAAGTGTTAATGCTTAAAAGAAAGAAATTGTAATGAAACCTTCAGAAATGGAATTATGTTTGGATCTCGCGAAAGTCGGTCAGCCGGATCTTTGACGACAAGCTGGCATCGGTAAGAACATTAGGGAGGTCTTGCTGAAATCAATATATTGATCACGATACAGTTAGACACGTTTTTCACAGCGCAATTGACGAATGCAAATGCAGTTCGTGTCTGGCATTGCAAAAGATTTCTTATTCCGGTATCCGAAGACCAGCTAGGCAACATTTCTCGCAAGTAGCATCCTTTCGCAGAACGGCGTTTCCGTTCAATAGAATCGAGAGTTCTATTGAAATTCTCATTTTCTCAGAAGAGCGTATCAGAGAAAATGGAAACGTATGTTTTATGAAAATTGTTACCATGCTCTGACGTGGCGTTCTGTTTATAAGACACTGGGCACCATAAAACGTAACGTTAGATATGATATAGTATAAAAATATACGAGGCCACTGACAATTTACCGCCTAACATTTTACAGAGAGTACCCACCTATAACAATAAATTCAGAATTCGCGATAAAATTTTTCCAGGCAAGAGTTTCTTTAAGCCACCAAAACAAATCATGCTTTAATAAGTAATACCCGTTACATGATTACGCCGCTGTTTCAATTTTAAACACCATGTTAATTTCAAGGTATTTGATTATATCTACAGAGAAACATACGATAAATGTCCGAAAATATTTTTGTGTGTATTTTACATTATAAATAAAGTGCCTCTCATCAATAGAAACAAGTAAATTGTCATAAAATATAATCAAGTGTACTAAGTCCCAATCATCCCAAATATAACGACGTAGCTGCTATTATATCCGAACACCTAGTGAAACTTTCCTTAGTTCTATCCGATCCAAATAGCATTTGTAAGAACAGAGCTACCACAGCTGCCCATCTGTGGAGGTTAATCCTGATCTTATAGGTAGCCTAGTGGTACAAATCCGTCTCTGGTCAGACGTGGAAACAAAAACCGCGACTCAAAACGGCTTCATCGGAGATTCAAGTCGGGGTACAGAAATGTTAGACTGCACGTTTCGTATGAAGTTAGACGATCGCAAGAAACTGTTGAAACTCAGTTTTCTAACTTGAACAAAAACGATGCGTTTCGTTTTCCTCTAACGTGACTTGTACTACAATTGGGAAATGGTTACTGATCGTGAGTCCTTTACAAACTCGAACTTCTGGCGAATAATTTGGCACTAATTCAAGTTATTTCGCGGCTCCGTATTCTGCTTCTATACATCAAAATGTGGCACTTATTTTTATCACGTGCCCTTTACGATCGCTTTCTTCGCGGACATAGACTTTACTGCAAAAAGGTAAATAGGGCAGTTATAAAGATATACGTCCCAAAATTGATCGTTCGATCGTTGAATATACGAGAAACGTTTAAGAAAAGTCGTAGTAATTTATCCTAAAGCTGAATTAAACGATTGTATAAATAACAAAATAAAAAAGGAAATGTGTATGAGTATATAATTAAATAAATTCATAGCGGCAATGACGTTCAAGCTATGTTTGTATATTACCGCTGATGGAGTGCTCCATTAAAAATGACATGAATTAATTAAGAAATTTGGATTGCGTTGAAATTAAGAAGGATCAAAGGTATCAAAGTTTGCTGTGTAGAGTGTAGGCGCGCGCAGTCGAGTGGGCGTGTTGGACGTCGGATTCTATAAATTCTGCAGCTTTTACATTTTTTACAAGACCTTCCCGAGACGAAATTAATTCGACTGCTATGATAATTTTATTACAACCAGCGGCGTCCTTCTTTAAGTCTTAATAGTATTCCGTCTCAACGAATGTTTTAAATGGCGAAATCATACTGGGATTTACCGTTAATTGCCAAACGGAGAATGTATCGTCGAAAAGTATTTCTTTACAATTATTTTGAAGTACCATTTTATTAAGAAATAAAGGACTCGTGGTATAAAAAATGAGAGTGTATTACATATCAATATATATTGACAGAAAACATATATGTGCTTCAAAAAACGGTGAAAAATTATACAAATAATAAGAATAACAAGAGTGAATAGAAACTTTAATGTAGAAATCTAAAAGCTGTTCGTATTGACGACCACACAACGACCTGCATCGAAAACATATCGGGGAGAAATATATTCTGAGATGTCCACGAAATACTCAATATTCGTCTCCCGGCTTTTCCGTACCGAACGACGTAGAAGACAAACAAGCAAACAAAAATTATGAATATAGATGGTTTTTAAATTACATCCGTAAATCTCCTTTGGACGATAAATCAGTTGGAAAGGACGTGCGAGCAAAGGGAAGCGTTCCACCTAAGTAAATAGATGTAAATGTGCAACATACGCGAACTTCTTTGTAACACGTTCGCGAGACATATTGCACTTTCTGGGCTGGTGCGCAGCTCACTTAGAAACTATCCCGCGCACGCTTTGTACGGCGTGATAAAACGGGCTGTTTGGATTTCTCGGATTTAAAGGACACTTCGCGGCAATTTCCCCTTTACATAAATCTGGCTCATAAGCAAAATCGGGGAAAAGAACTGCCCTGGAAGAGCTCCGACACAGCGAGATTCCACGATCAGGCGAACTTTGAATCTTCGCCCAAGATATGGAGGATCCGACGTGCGATACGTTAAGGAACGACAGTGATTTAGAGCCAGGCGAGTATGTGCTCGTCCGATATGAAATAATGTATGCGTCAGGACGAGGGAGGAACTGATAACGCTGTGATAATTACTTCTGCCCGAGCCTGTCTTTACGATGCGCGCATATACGAGTACCTACACCGTAATCTGCTTAAGGGTGTTGCACGTGCGACTCGTATGAAACGTACGGAGTCAGATAGTATCCCCTGTGGGCGTCGCCAGCCTAGCGGACAATTTCGCTTGCGTGTGCGTACGACGGATCGGTAGATGTAAGGTGAGAAGTTCAAGCGAACCTTGAAGCGCGTATCGCCGTGGAAAAGGGTAGAGTCCACTTTCCGCGTCTATTTTCCGAGCGCCACAAGGCGGCTTCTGAATGCGGGGGTCACGAATCGTTGCGCCTATCCGATAATGACCGTCCCACCTTTCCGCTTTCTACGCTAATTTCATCGTTTACGAGTAGGTACGACAAAGGGCAAGCTGGATGGGTCGAAAGAATCAAGCGAAACCGATACGCCATAAGTCGCGACGGAAGTGAATGTCACTTAGTACCTACTACCCTCGTGTTCCGGATTAGATGGTTGAATTTCCGTTGGTTTCCGTTCCCGCGACAAACGAACTTCCCCGATTAAGAACAATATTAAAGCTGCGGGACGTAAAAAGCGTCATTACCAGCGACCACGCGCTTCGAAATCGTAAGGGAGAATGACCATCACGCGGGCACGTAGCTACGTCTGCAGTGTACATGTGTATCTCGGACCGCTGCCAGTCCCATAAGTTCGAGCTCATTTGCTCTTCTAAAGCCACGACCCAGTTCCCTCATTCACTTCCGTTCGTTGCTATGCATCGCAAAGCTGTCTTCTTTGTCTATTTATTTCCGGGAACAAAGAGCCTCGAACGGATGGCTACATCGGTTTTCGCAGAAATTATATTTACAACATTAAGGGGCGTCACGTTCAGATAGAAGCTCGAAAACGAATGCGTAAAATCGACCGCGCTAGAAACATCCCATGTCTAGCATATCAATGACTTTCTTCAAGAGGAAAGAAAAAGGAACGTTTGTACAATTTTGTGAAAGCCAAATTACGACTGAATGAAAACTACTTTGAATAACGCAATCGTCTGATACAATTCCCTAAAAATTTTCCACAGAATAAGAAAGGAACAATGAATGTTTTTGCAAGGTATATTTAATAATTCCCATCCGCCGAACGCATGTAAGTCTCAGTAGAGTAGATGCATAAAATACGACGCTGCCTGCCGCGTAATTCATTTGCGAGTAGCGCGGTTATACGGCATATTAAAGCGGAAGCCACCAACTACTATGCAGATATTTAGTGTAGTTTTGCACTGCTCGTAGTACAGCGGCATTCAAATAGGGTTAAATGAGTACGATGGGAATTTAATCGATTTTCGCAGTGTTCGCAAATAGGAAAATAGTCCTCATCCGCCATCGAAGAATCAATACGACCCATTCTACTAGTTCAATATTCCCATCTTCCCTCGTATTCCTGCTTCTCTCTTTTCCTTTCCGTTTCCGTCTCCACCAACCGCTTCTTCTTCGATCCCTTATTTCTTTTGCATCGTCTCTCGCTCGTTTCCCCGATGCCGCTATGGCATTTTATAATACTTGTCCGCAGCCGCTCTTATTTCTATCTCGCTGCTATCTGCCCTTGAAGAGTTATGTGCGACTCAACAGCTTGTAACGAGTCTGTCGAACGCAAAAACCTCTTATTTTACGGGCTGATTGTGCTCATTGGAAAATATACGAGCGTGAAACAATGGACACGAGTTTCGGACAGCTTTCCATTTCTGACGAAGAGTTTCTTCATCAAATTACGTCAGTGCAATACGAAGTAGAAAAAATTGGTACAGTGTGCGTAGCGATATTGTAGCGCGCACAGAACTGCATTTCGGTATTTATGTTCTCAGTGTGAGAATTATTATCACCATTTCGGGAATGCAATTCAGCATATAATACCGGATTAATTCCGGTGCACGACGGAAATTTCTTATGCGAAATCTCGATAAATTGCTCGTGCAGTACATGCACCGCGTGAACTACGTACCTTCAACGTTCCTACCCTGTTCATTCAAGTTTGCGTCGTTATATTTTTACCCTCATTAATTCCCTGTATGAACTTTGCGCATACCTATGTTCAATGAGCAATGTGTGTGCGTAGCGTTCACCGTAACGTTCGGCGATTAAAAACAAGCAAGATGATAACTATAGACACGTGATTAAATGGTATTCTAAATAACCCATATTTTATAAGTTATTGACACACCGCACAATTTGGCAGGTAAATCAGCTTAAAATATGTTCACGTGAATGACGTAACTGGAGTAAAAAAACGTCAGCATCAAAATATAGGATGGCAGGCAAGAGCGCCAAAAGTAAATCCATTTTATTAAATGGATTGATTGAATAGTCATGTTCTTCCGAGGATTCTGTTTTGTTTTCATCTGCTAAGTGATTCAGCGTCCCTCTTGGGAACATCGAAATGAATCGAGAAACTTTTTTCTACCGCAGGTTTACACGAATTTACGAGGCCAACAAACTTATTAAGATGACGAGATATTCCGTACCATAGCACAACAAACCTGGACTGTTGTAAAGGTTGTAAAAACTGATAGTTCATTTCGATGTTCATGACGACTTACACAATACGTGCAACCGTCATTAAAACAAAATTCAAGTCCAAAAAATCCGTAAGTCATTTAATGTCAGTTTGAATCGACAGTAGATTTAACAACTGTGACCATGAAATCCAGAGAGACTATTTCAACGGAAAAATAATGGACCATATGTGTACACATAAATCCGTAATTAATAGTGGATTACTGCAGAAAATGAATGGTGATAGTTTCATAAAGTTGAAATCTGCTTACACATCGATCAAAATAATCTCACAACGGAAGAAAAATGTATCTCCATTAACTCATATCTAAAATTCGTGGCAATAAATTTAACAGCTTCCCACTTTAAAAAATAAAATTCGCCCACCGGATAAACGTTATCTCCAACGTTTACGGTGGCGCACCTAAGTGAAAACAAGCAATCAACGGCAGAAAAAAATAAATAAATAACGCTGAATATAATGGCGCTAATGAATACGTACGATGCACGCGCAAAACGGAGAAAAATCCTTTGATACACGGTGACGGGCGAAAAAAACATGGAAATTCCTGCGGAGTAACTTTATACGCAGCGCGACAGCGTAGTCAATGCCATAAAAGATGCCTGCGTGAACGGAATTGAGCGTGGACGGATAGGCAGAGGCGCATATCCTGTGAAAAACGCTCCTGGGTAGGGAGAGAAAATTCATTGTGCGGTAAAACTAATTTCTGGACATGTCGAGCAGATTTACATGCGAGAGTATGTGGCGTCGGTGACGTCAAGTAACGTTCAAAAGCGGCGGTCAAATTTCCGTCCGACTTCATGATTGATCCACGTTGAGGATGGATGCGCGGTGTCGCTGACGCTTGAGGTTTATAGATGGATCACAGGATTGAATCACCTTTATCGAGAGCGACACGCTACGTTACGGTATTCTTCACGCTAAGCTCAATATGCCCTGGGAGCCGTACGCCCACGTTTCCTCGTGAGAACATCGTTGTTACTTTGAGCGTCGCCCGATATAACGTCATGCGAGTCTATCAAGTAATCCGATATCCAGGAGTGCGGAGTGGCCGCTCGTAAAAATGTGCAGCCCGTTTCGGTCTACTTAAATCCATCGGCCTCGTATCAATGTCCCGACACTTCCCCCTCTTATCGTACCCTGCCGCGAATGATACGAGTGCGGCACTCCTGTTCTGACCAGCGCGGACAGCGCGGTCAACTGTCAATTTTCGACAATTAACTCGAGCCACAGGCTCTACCGCAACTTTCTCAGGACCGCGCGAAGTAATGATGTTCCACGTCCGCGATTTAACCGTATGACTGGCAAGTAATTAGCGCGGCCGACAATAGACGTGCTCCCGATATCGGGGAGGGCCGAAATTAGATCGGGATCATTCGGGGCCATTATCTTTATCAGCGTCGCAGAGGGAGAAAGTTTGTCAGACTCTGGCACGAACACCTCGCCAAGTGGCAGCGCGCCGTTCATCGAGCCCATCCGCCATCATTGTCGCCCCCTGACTGTCCTGCGATGTTAGCGAATCAGCTTCCACTCTATTGACTCGCCTCCATTTCGAATATTCGCGACCAATTGACTAGCCGGCGGGCTGAATGTATTCGTTACAGTGCCTAGTCAATGCCGGAGGCCTTGAACCCGTCTCCTTCGCGCTCGACGACTTTCATCCATTCCCCTTTTCCATTCTTCTCCCCCAGGGGTGCGTGTTATATTCGAGAACGATGCTGCACGCGAACGAGCACATTGTTGCCGGCGATGTTCGAAGCGTAAAGACGATCTTACAGAGGCACAGCTCATTTCAAAGAGCGCGCACGTGTAACGCGGCCCCGTTTTATCGGACATCCAGGAAATGATCCGTACGGTGAAATGGATCTGTCTTCGAGTAGACGACGTGTTATCATCCGTCCCGTATCCGCGTCGGGTGCCGCTAACAAAGAGCAGATCGACCTTCGCCCCTGCGACGAGTTCATGAAATTACTTTGACCGAACGGAGGAATTTGATTTATTGCAAAGGTCGCGCTGGGGATCTGTTGCGAGCGGACACGTGAGAGGTATTGTTCAGGCAGTGATTCGAGAGCTACTGTAATGTCTTCCCAGCCGTTTCCGATCTTCACGGGTCATTGCCTCGCCATCGACTCTCACGTATTTCTAGATAAGAAATCGTCGCTGCAGTAATATCGTTCCCTTTTCCCCTCCACTTTTGATGCTCCTTCTTAGAACAGAAAGCCGACGCCTCCCCCTGTCTGATTCATGTGCTTTAAACGAGCATTCTCTCGTTCAGAAGTGGAACGCGATCAAAGCGCAGATGAATAATGCAGCGATATTGTTAATGTGGAAGGAATCTTTGAGTGGGTGTATCGTTTGCATTTCATATCATTGGCTGTATATAAATAGACGGCGCGCAAAGACCTCCGGATTTGAGCAGATAAAATGTCGGTAGATAATGAAAATCGAATACTGGGAATTCAATTAATACGCGCAAGACGGGCAAAAACGGCGTAAATCACTTTCGTAATAGTAGAATTTGATTTAATTCACGCTGAATTGATTATTCGTTGACGACTCGGCCGAGGCACGGAGATACGATCACATTTTATTGATATTACCGAGTACGTTTCCACGTTGTTCCATTTTCACCTCCTCGAACAATTCGTCGACCCGTTATTCAGTCTGTATTCGGAATAGTGTCGGCCGACTGATCAGTGGGTTACCGTTTCAGCGACAGTTCGCCGACAATTCAATGTCGTTTTAACGTCGGAGGACAGATTTTACTCGACGTATTCGCAACACTGCTAATAGAACGTTCTAGAATAGTACAGACAGGCGCTCTGCAGACGGAATTATCGCCGAACCAGGGCAATATCGCTTTCGCCATTCTATCAGGAAGATTATCTTACCATCGAAATTAATTTCGCGTTCGCCTTGCCGTCACCTCAGTGAGCATCAACAGGATAGAATTGAAATCGGCACCCGGTGGAAACTTTGCCGCGTGTCTGCATTTTATCGTTAATTCCTCACCATCAGCGCATTTCAATAGTATACAGATACAGTTGCAAATTATTTGCTGGCCTTTACAAATAACTGACTCGCCTTCTTTTTCACGTTCTTCCAATGACTTTCATCTCGCGGACGAATCTATTTCTGCGGACATGCTGCCGCTGGCAGTGAACGTGAAACGTAGAGAATATGCACATATTATTTCCCAATTGCCATTCACATGAGGTCGTCGCTTTGATACGTTAATCTGCCTGTGTTAATCCGAAATGACGATACCATCCTTCGTCACAATATCGTAGGACATCCGGATACGATATGTTGCCGATTTTGACCCAATTCCGTCAACCGCTATATTGAACGTTTCTCGAACGATTGACCGTCTACAAAACGTTGGACGTAGATACTGTGACGCGGAGATGAAAAACCATTGGACAGTGTTTCATATCGTCACCGGGCGCACCACCACATGAAGGCCCGTACTTTGTTATCGACGCCATCTTTGACGATATATCGAGCAAGAAGGATGAGACGCGTGCTCCATCATTTTCTTCCCTGCGACACAGTGCCAATATCCTGTTTTGCGGCGAACAAAGGAACAGGTTGGTTTTCAAATTGTCGCCGTAAGTTTGTCAAATTAAATAGCGCCGAGCGAGATATAAAGAATGCCGAGTAAAAGTTATGTACACGCGCGAATAGAAAGTTACCTCAGAATCTACGTGGACGGTTCCTTTTTGCACGTTTACGCCACCAGTAAATTAAATTAGGACTTTTGTTTAGTTTGCAGTTAAGCCTTATGTCGCGTTATTAACATTGCTGTGGAAAAGCAGCGCATTTTTTAGTCTCAGACGGAAGGGAAACGCCTGGCATTATTTTTAGATGAAAATTTACATTAAAGGAACCAAGGATCAATACTAGGCTTGAGTTTAATTTGACTTTTAGCGAAAAAATGTGAATTTAAAGAATTTTAGGATGTACTGACGTTATGAGTTGTCATGACAAACATGGGTTTCATGGAACGTTAGCCGCGTACCGGTGAGATTAATTTTTGTCAACTTCGAAACAGTGATTAGGCAGTCAGGGAGCGCGTTTAATGTTCCGGTGGATAGGGGCGATACCGCATTTACTCGTGCCACAAACCGTCCCGGTAATACCTGAGTAACGGAACACATAAGTGCGCGTATTGTTTGGGAGTACGGAGCAAGAGATAAACGACGACAAAAGCTAGCCATTACGTATGATTACATACAACCGTTCGTTCGAATAAGCCCGAGAAGCTAAAGCAGCTCGCACCGTAACGTTCGCACAAATGGCAGAAATGGTCCTGAATAGTGTATGCTCCGAGTTAAAACGGGCATTATCTCCATTGAATGCGAATCGATCATTAATCTGATTAAAATTACAACGGTTGAGCGCTGTTTTTGATGCCCGGACCTATACCGGATTGATTTGCGTATGGCGCAACCCAGTTTTGTCATACGCCAGAGTTCACGCACGGAATTCGTTCGAGTTTGGGCGTCAAAATGGTGAAAGCGAGCGTGCGTGTCGAGCACTGAGCAGAGCGAAACGGGACAATTGAACTTTTATCGCGAAGTTCGGATTTATTAAAGTTCCTACTGGCCAGAGTCAGCCATCCACTGACGAGGCTAATCGGGCTGTCATTCGGCGCGTCGAATCGTTCAAACAGTCCCAAGTCCTTCCGTGAGACGTTTGGCGGGTCAGCTGAAAGCCAGGCCACCGGTAGTGTTGACTCGACGATTACAACTAGAAGCAATCTCAAGCTTCTATACGCTCCGCGCTCAAATAACCAACACTGTAAGAGAACTATCATTACTTCATGAAACGAGCCCTGGCACCAAGTGCTTATCGCTACGCAGCCAAACTCTCGTTCACAAACATGAGAAAATGAGTTTCATAGAAGGCCAAAAAGCAATTAAGTAATAGTTGCCGTATATCATGCGCGTTTCGCCGTCGTGAAACTTGTTACGTAACGAGGAAATAACTTGTTACGGGGACGAGCGCCGCGCGAGAAACGAGAAATTTACTTTGAATACGCTTAGCTGACGTTCAAATTGCGACAATCGGCCGAGATTGTCTTTAACGTTCGTACGAGGGGCGGAAAAAGTGTAAGAAACTTTTGGAAGCGTTCCAAATACCGTGCAGGATAATCTGCGACTGCGATTTCATGAATTGCAGATGGACGGTAATGCTTCTTCCGAGAGTGAAAGCGTCATTAGGCCCGGGATAAATATAAGGCAGGTCCCACCGTAGTCGGGAAAACGTCCGCATTCCTGCCCGATGGAATATTTTTATCGGAGAATGCCAGCGCGAAGCTTTCTCAGTTCGTAGCAGGGGCCAGGTCACTTCGAAGGTGGGGAATTCCATTTTACGACTTTGCCCGATCCTCCATCGCAGGATACTTCACACGAAATTCACCGCGTGCACCGGCTCGTGTTCCTCAGCTTTCGCGCAGGAAGACATTTTATTCTGACACCGTCCGACTGCAAATATTACGGAATTTATATTCTCATCGCGGGATATCATAAAATTCGAAAAGACTGATTCGTCCGCCATCAATATGACACATTGTTCGCACGACTTGCGCAGTGTAAAGCATTATTTAACTCTCCTGCTCAACGTTTCTAGTGGCTGCTCACCGCTACATAGAATAAAATTGCAGCAGGCATATATGTAAACAGAGTGACCCACATAAAACCGTATGCGCTGTTTTCACCGTGCACGCGAAAAATATTAATCCCGACTCTTTGGTCAATGGCTATGTCATCTCTAAAAGCCCTTGCTAAATTTTACGATACTTATCCGAACCACAATTTTTTGTTACACGTAGAACGCGAGTTACATTCGAATACATATTAAACATTACAGCATACGTATAAGAAAAAAATGAATGAAGTAATTCCTTATCAAATTGGAGTGAAAAAAGTACCATGTTCTTTCCGTTTCCATCAATATAACAAACGATCGTCGTTCTGCGTCATTTAACGCGAAAAAGTTGGTACCCTTAATGGTGATGGAGAGAAAGGATGCAATACTTTATGGAGGCCCACCCTGTATACGCGCATCATTACACACAGAGTCGCCGTACATCGCGAAAACCCCGGACGCAATCATTGTTCCCCTGAGCCATACATTTCCATATGAGATTTCGTTAACCCCGCAATGGCACTGTGTAGACGCGTATCTCGCTGTAGCGCAAAAACTGTTGTTCCGCCGAACGATGGCCAGAAATAAAACCGTAAAACATTTACCCTCCTTTTCTGCAAAACCGAAAAGTCAGTACGCCCGTCACAAGAACAATCCATGTTACTCGAAGCAGGCAGCTGCCAGGGATGGATATCCTGTAAACTATCTTTCTATTTTATTTGCGTCCCACGCTATCCATCGTGCCCCTTCAATCTCTTTTCCATTGCCTTATTCGACCGTCCAGACGCCATCGGCAATCTGTTCCGGAATCTTCCTCCGGCAGACGCGCTAGACTGGCGTCCGCTGAAAAGAAAGCTCGGATCCGTCATAATGCAATAAGACACTGTGACACCCCTGTTACTCCATACGCACGGCGACAGACGGCGGAACAATGCGTTTCCTCCGCGAAAAAAACAAAGGGTCCCCGACGATGAGACGATGTCGGTGGCCCTTCAGCGGCTGACAGTAGAAAACTACCCGGGGAGTGTCATTCTCGAAAGTGCGTGGATCCTCTTCTTTTCGCCACCGTCGCCGTCGCAGCCAACTGCGGCGCACGGTATCCTTGACACGAGATAGTCCCCAAGGCTATTTCACGTGAAAAGAATGGCGAGGGCCATTGTACGGGAGAAGACTTCGGGATAGCAGGTGTTACCTCGCGCAATGCTGATTCGATAGATGCCGGAGGGGGAAGAAAGTTTGAGCGCGAACAAAGGAAGCCCGACTGCCGGGCTCGAATGATGATAACAAGTGCGTAAGACGCATCTACGGTTACGGCCGCTGAGGAGGAGAGAAAGAGAAGGAGAGTACGGGGGCCACGAAATAAAATCTAGAGTATTGCGTCGGTATACTACGTACAGCTGTCATAAGCGGCGGTAGACGCCGCCGCGCCGATGAGATCTTCGCCTCCAGGGTCCCCGACGTTCTGGCATAAAAATCCAATCTCCTGACAGTGTAGAAAAAAAGACATGCGAGAGCGAGGGGTGTAGGTTCGAGGGCGGAGAGAATGGAGAGAGAACGGAAGAGCTGTACGGGGGGGGGGGGGGGGGCAGAATGAAGAGAGTGGGGAAAACAAAGATGGCAGTGCCCTTCCTCTCGTAAGCGGCAAAGAGAGAGGCCCTCAGTCGAGCTTGGCACATGTTACCACATGCGCCGCCATCGTCCTGAGACCAAGCTTGCGCCGTTCTCGACACACCGCCCAGTAGGGAGCGTTCAGCAAAGTTCACTCGAAACAATCGAGCAGGTTGCGAATCCGGGAACAAAGGACATGGCATTAAAATTAAACCGCCCAAATGGTCTGGAACGCGGGCGCGCGCGCGCGCGCCGGACTTTTGAATCTGAGCATCGAGAACACGCAACTATTTCATGGAACGAAAAAATCCTCGCATTTCAGCATTTTTTCCCTTTCACCCAGGAAGGTAATGAGGAAAGTTGGTAACCCTGCTATGCCTGCCCGTTCTCTCTCTCTCGCTACTGCTGATCAACGGCACACCTTCCGCCTTTCTTCTCATCGACCGTTTCTTCGTCCGTATCCAAATGACCCCTCCCACTCCTGCCCCCCTTTATCCATCGAGCTAGCGCTCTCTATCACTACCCTTCGCATCGTCCGGACTTCGAGATATGCGCCTACAGACAGGATGCGAGAGTTGGCCATGATCCAAGCGACTCCGACCGATTGGCTCTCTCTCCTAGCGCTGTACTGGCTGGTGCCGCAGTATGTTTGGGCACCTCTGGAATGTTTGCTCCGCAACTCCGGCGTCGAATCTATCCTTCGACCCCCTTTATCCGAATCCTCTGAGATGCCCTTCATTCTTGCGACTAATTGCTTTCGTATAAATTTGCGTACGCGATGCGGGTAGCAAAGTAGCCAGCTGTTCGACGGCACCCGAGTGCAGCTCCGATATGAATGATCGCGGCACTTGCTAAATGCCTAAATGGCGTTTCGAGTATTTCGCAGAAGCCGTTTCGCTGTCCGAAGCAGGCCTTCTCGCCTATTCGAAACCTTCCTGCCGCTCGACTGGGTCGCATCCTATCGGTTATCGATAAGATATCACAGTCGCACGGTATCGAATTGATATCAGCGCTGTTCGGGCATGGTTTCACTAAATTTTCGAAAGGAGCACCGGAAGAAGATGTCATGCAGGTGATGTTGGCAAGTCTCGTGGGCCGTATACGTGATCCGACGACAACGGCGTGTAACGCGCTGCTATTTACGGTCGCTATAAAAATTTTATCCATCGACGCTTGCTGCGGCAGATTGAATGGTCAAGTAGCACTATCTCTATCAGAATATATTTCTCGTCACCTTTCTCCGGAAATATGACCGATGGCAAATTATTGTATTGGGAATAATGGAAAAGTTTCAAAGATAATAAATTGACGTATTTCCTATCATCCGTCTTCGGAAATCTGACTGGTGGCAAATGATTGTATTGGAAATAATGATAAAGCTGCAAAGA
Source organism: Anoplius nigerrimus (assembly GCA_914767735.1). NCBI lineage: Eukaryota > Metazoa > Arthropoda > Insecta > Hymenoptera > Pompilidae > Anoplius > Anoplius nigerrimus. The sequence goes on from OU612078.1 coordinate 15,816,750, forward strand.
TAATAAAAACAAGGCAGAGGAACGTTGCAATAAATTCTTTCCCTCCGATAAAAATAAGTAAATGTGGACCAGTGGCACGTAAAAAATGTAGCCTGCACTGGAAAGATTTATCGCGGCTGCAGTTAAAACCTTTTCGCTGTAATGCAGCAAATATCTGTGTATAAAATACCGAACGGGAGCGTCAGGAAACAAAGGAAATTAATTTTGTACGCATTACAAGCGGCCAAAATGTAGCAAAATATGATCGGAGTTTAGTTTTGAATACTCGCCGACAAATGTTGCTCATTTTTCAATACTAAACCGTAATTAGAGCTTTAGTTCGAGCAAACATTATTTACGACAACATTGACAGACTGATGTGACCTGTTATGATATTGTTCAATTTCATAATGGACGCTATTTCATCACATTGTATTTATGGTAGCTCGTCAAACTGAACGTTCCAACGTAGTCTACAAACTATATGATTAATTTGATATTTGACAGAAATATTTCAAAGAAGTGTGTTGGATGCAATGAGAAACCAGTGGATAGAGGAGATCTGCTTGTTTGACAAAGGAAGAAAAATATTATGAACAAAAAAGATTGAACTGATGGAATTATTTGTGTAAAAGAAATTGCTAGTAGAAATGTTGGCTCGCCCCATTAAACTGAAGCAAAGGAGTAATTCTGATGAAGGCACGTCGCTTGTAATGGCGACAGGAAAAAGCGGAGGGAGAAAACACGTTACGATATTATGAAGTAATTTAAAATTGCAATGGGAACGACAAGGACAGGGTTTGCTTTAAAATTTACTTGACGGGCGCAATATCTGCAGACAATTATTATTCCCCCTTTTTGTTTTGTTACAGTCGGATCTTTGTATTATTATCTACAGGCAAATACGAATAATAACATACAGAAATTATGATTATATTTCACGCTTCTGTCAAACTGTGGTCCTTAATATAAACTGAGTATTGGATTGAAAACAAATTATTCCAATGATACTGCAACCATTGCTCGTCTCGTTCTTTACCGAGAAAAAATACGGCAATAATAGCAAATTGCCACATCAATTATCAGAGATTTACTATACTGTTGATCGAACAAAGAAACAAATTAATTACTTGCAAAAAAAATAATCATCTGCTGCGATATTCTAATAGCACGTACCTACATATTAAAGTGACCACGATAAATTCTCAGACCCTAAACACTAATATATGCCACACGGCAAATCATTTTGAAACAATCAATATTCTCTCATCGCGTCGTCTAGTCTTATAAGAACACAGTTCAGTCAAAGAAAAAATCGTAATTTGAGCAAAAACAGGGGAGCAGGCGCCCCTTTCCTTTTCATCCCCGAACACCTGGCGCTCTCTGCAATAATGATTGATGACCACTCGTTAAATTTCCATTCGAAAATCTCCGACTAGCGACATCGATAGTACTCATTACTCAGTTACTCCCGATCGAGGATATCAGAGGATTTCGCGGCAATAAAACAGAATGGAGCGAAAAATCTTCGATAAAAGAGCAGTGAAGCGCCGGCTGCATCGCGCTGATTCAATATATCACCCTTAGCTTTGTATTGATTTTCGGTTGAGCGGTATGGCCGCGTTGAAAAACGTTTCGGGGCCAGTGTTAATATATCCTAACATTCGTTTATGCCGACTGTATCGGCGTCGCGGTCGCGGGTCACGTCGTGGGAGGGCAGAAATTGGTATGCAGCAGAAGGCGAGGGAAGGAAGGCGAGAGAGAGAGAGAGAGAGATTGACGGGGAAAACGAGGGGGTGTAGGTGGAAAAGGTGGGGAGAGCGGTTGGATGGGGTCGCGATGGAAGCCGTCCTATTGTCTTCACGGTAGCAGGACATTTTCTGACGAAATGCAGCGGCGTCGAGCGTACACGTATTTCGCGGAAAGTCAGAAGCGCGAACGTTTGTACATGTCGTCGGCGAATGTTGCACAGGGAGGACCACGTGTTGGCATTTCGAGTCGTTATTCATGCAGGGGACGCGAGAGGGTTCTCGTGTTTCACACGAACCGCCGCCAGAGACGATGGCGTTTCGCTGGGCGTTCATTCCAATTAATGCGGGGTGATAAATCTAGCCGCGAAACGAGTTGATTCAAATGACACGCGCGGCTTCCCGACTTTTCCGCAACCCTTCCCCCCCCCCCCCGATCCTTGCCGGAAATCGTTGCGACGCTTTCCACGGCGATACAATTCGTTTTTCGTTCGGCGGATCGCTCCTTCGTGAGAAACGGTGGAAAAGTGCTCGTTACTGCGTACTCGTGAAAGAGGCGAGCGGGATGGGAAGTGAGCGTGAATCTACTCGTCGATAAATAAGTGGTTGTCGACCCTTATTTGTTGTCAGGCCGCTTTTTCGGCTTGAAGTGACGATCCCTTTTTTGCGACCGAGGTCGTCCGTCGAGCGAAATGCTCGAAACATGTTGCGTTCGACGAAAGTGTGTAGGTGAGGAAAAGTTTACGTACTGTGTCCGACGGAGTTGTTCGATTCATTGTTAATCAGTGGTCAGTTAAACTGTTTCGTTCGAGTACTTGTGTGACGAGTGAAACCAGATTGTATTTTTATACTTTATGTTTTTGTTCTGTTTTGCTGCTGAAGGTAGTACCGAGTTCTTCAAACTTTGAGATATTGCGCGTAACATTGACTGGCGCCTCTTTAGGAGCGAGTAAATAAGAGTAATGGGAATTTCTCGTTCTTGAAAACACTTAACGCAAGTCGTGCGTTCCGGAAGTAAATACACGGCGATCGCGTCTGGCCCGGAAAGCGGGGAACGACGGTAACAATATTATGAAACCGAACTGGTTATTGACACAGAAAATTGAACAACCTGCCGCTTACTGAGTTACGATCATTATCAACGTCCGTGCAGCGTATCAATAGAAACTTGCGAAATACGACAAATTCATGCAGTATTTACACGAATCCGATATATCAATTACTTTACATAATCGACTGTCATTCATAAATGAATCAACGCGGTTTGTAAAATCACAACCATCCGCTTAACACTTTGATGTATGGTAACTCAGCAAACAAGCAGTATTTAAGTGTAGACATATATCGAATATAACCCGACAAATGCAGCGATTGGCACATTTAACAAGCTGAATGCTGCTTGTATACGTCCACCGAACGCTGCAATAATCGGAAAACGTCAAACGTAACGATTCGCATCGTCAAGAAAATTACCCGTAGAAAAATTACCCGTCCCGATTTTCTTCTCAACCACACTCGAGTGAATTAACTGATTAAGTTGAAATTTTCGATTATTGCCGGCCGAAAGGCTGCGATCAGTGGCGATTGGGAAAAATGTGAAACGACCGTGTTGGGCAGGGAATTGGGGCAACGATAGCGAATCACAGGGCCGCTGAAGATTGAACTACGTTAAGAAGAACTCAGTGCCCGCCTGGGTAATGGGATGGTCGCCATTCTTCGAGCGAGCGTTCGGCGTAATGAAGTAGCTGATGAAAAGATCGCACCAAAAGCGTTGTCCCCCTTGTGGAATTGTCGGCTAACGAAGCCGCCGGGTCTTGACAGGAGGGCAACGTTTATCGCAGTGACGAGCACACGGGACGCGGACCGTCCTCTGCGTAGCATCGTTAATGGCGGATAGATCGCCGGCTAATGACGTACCCGCTCTTAACATCTTGACAATGTAGGCCAGGTGTGCACTTGGCGTTCAAATCATCAGTCGCCCGGGCTTTCCTCAAATGCGGCGCACAAGATTCCTCCGAGAGATTGACGTAATGTCGTTCACAGATCGCCGCGCGCGATAAATATGGATGAAACTATGTCAGCGGAATATTTTGGTAAATTAGCGGAATTAGTACATTCCAGTCTCCTTCGTCTTCGTCCAAAAAGTAATCTAACGTAACTTAGAGTTTACTTGCAAATAGTAGAATTTTTTAAGTTTAGAAAATTATGTATATTGTACGTGGTATAGGATCGTGAATAAAAACTCTGAGAATATAAATATCCTCCTTGGATATCGGCGGAAACTTCTCGGCGAAGCGGTTTCCCTAGAAACAAATGGCGCTCGTGTCCTATCGACATTGAAGAATTGCGAGAAAATCGACGGGGGGGCAAGATGGGGGATAAGTCTCGCGAAACGGAGAGGCATTTAATGAATCCTTGATGGAGGTATTGTAGGTGGCAGGAGAGTAGGTCGTTAAAGCGGCGATACAGTTTGCCCTGCCTGTATCCAGCACCTTGTACAAGGATGCGATCGACCAAGCGATGCAAATGGAGAGCGGAATAACTGTGGCGATTATCGCGATGCCTCGCACCATAGTGCATCCTCCATGATCGGAATAGTGAGAAGCCGTTCGATCCCGCCACCGTTTAAGCGAGGATCTCGCCTATGAGCTTCAGACGATCCTCAACATACGAAGCAGCGCGATTCAGACGCATTTTCGCACATAAACGATTAAGTCGCCCTCTCATTTATCCAATCCTCCGCACATACGGCCTCCTCTGGCGTTTACCAATTTTCTCTTGACAATTAATGCCGTCGGAGTGCGCGCAATTATCAGAATCCGCAGCCCGTTAACGATATTCGGGTTATTAACGCGTCGGAAGTTCATAGATCATGCGGCAAGGTAATTATTCCCGGCGACACGTTATAAATTTCGTCGGAATTATTTTATAACCCGCAACTTCTGCGGGCCACGTCGCAGCCAGTCCGAATATCGGCGAATAAAACGCCGTAGCGCGCCATGCTGAACAATGTCGCACAACAAATACCGTACTTGCGACTCTCTCTCGCTCGCCGGGGTCGTTATGATTTGAGCTACGAGCAGCGAGAGCGCGCGCGCACTCGCTTTAACGATTGGCCGGGGCCGAAGAGAGGAAAGCGCGAGAAGTCTCTTAATTTAATCGCATCACGTGTTTACCTGACAAGCGCACTCTTCAAACGAATCGTCAGGCAGCGACGAATTGGATTCACCAACTTACCTGCAACAGAATAAGAAGAAAGTCAATTAACGGCACAGCCACTGTCAGCGGCAGAATATCAGATTCCGCATGGATGGAATAAGAAGTCGGTAGACGGAAGGGGAAGTGAGGAGGGAGGTTGACGAGGTACTCGGATGGCAGTGGGGGCGGGATGGGGCCGAGGGGCGGAGAGAGTACGGGTTAACTTTATTTACCTAAGAACCGCGGGGTCATGCTTCCGACTGGCTGTCAAACGCGACTTAGTCCCGTTTCAAAATCTTCGCACGAGTTCTCGTACGACATTTTACGAAGTTCCGTCGCGCGTGCACGTTCGAACCTGGAATTCCGCATTGCGGAACTATCGAGGGAGAAGGGGGGGTGGGAGGGGGTCGAATTCGCGCACCACATACAGGCCAATCTCTCCCCTCCTGCGCTTCCCTATTCCCACGTGCAATTAATTTTTCATATATCCGCTGGCGCGAAGCAACCTCAAAACTGAGCGTCGCTTTGCCCCTATCGCCAAAGACCCCCCCCCCCCCCCCCCCCGCTTCCTCCCCTCTAGTCGACCCATCGCTCCCGCCGCGCTGCTTCTCATTTCGTCAGACCTTCAACGTCGACGCGCGACTCGAATGAACGAAGTACGGGAAGGTTTGTCGGGAATCTGTCTCGAGGAGCGACAGGGGAAACTGAAACAAACGCCCGCTCGTCGGGAAACGAATGAAATATCGGGCGGCGCGGCGGCTCTTAGTCAGATGCAGCGTGACCGGAGGAACGGACGTGAACGATGAGCATCATTGGAAAAGAGTAATTGTCCGTCGTCCGTCCGCGGCGAAACGTTTAAACTATTCAATTCATTGAATAACACTCGCGAACGATGTATCAGGGGCGGCGGCGTGGGCGGTGAAATATCGTCGGGCGACGGCGTCGATAAAAATGTACCTATTGCCGGAAGTAAACCGGGCCCATGCATCACCTTGACAATCATAAATTCAGTGCGTTTATGCGATCGGGCGCAGACGCCTGGCCGCAATTCGATCGCGGGGACCGCACTTTTCGAAAAGGTGAGAGGCGCGAGTGTGGGCGCGCGCGATACGGGCGAAAATTCTTATATCTTCACCTACCGGCCGCGCTGGGATCAAAGCTCGCAGGACCGGTATCGTAAACGAATCAGGCTCCGCTATATTTTCCGAACAAGCTAACCGAGCGCAAAGTATGTAACTCCATCCCCTCCCCCGCCCCTCTTCTTCCCTTCAGTGCCGTTCGCGGCTCAGCGAAAGCTTAGCATGGCGGATATGAGAGAAAGAGGAAGCTATCGGGGAAGGAATCGAGAGCGGTACGGCGCGGGAGATAATCGTAAAGGATGTTAGAACTGTTCCTGTACACGCCGTCCCGACGGGATACTCTCGGACGAGAAGAGCCCCGGCAAAATATAGTAGGAAAAATGTCGAGGGTCGGAACAAGGTCGCCGAGCTACTTATCGCTTTTGCTCGCAGCCTTATCCGCGATATTTGTTACGTTCTTTCTAACTCCCTCCCTCTCTCCCGCTCCACTCCTCTCGCTCACATTGGTCACTGCCAGCCGCTGCAGCCCGCCGGCCTCAACCCGGAACAGCCAATTTGATCTGTGAACTCGGTGGCGCGCACGAGCCGCCGAGCGTGGAGAGGCCGAGAAAAGGCGAGCGCGAGTGGCGAAAGAGACGTGAAAAGGCGAAACGTGAGCGGGCCAGCATCGTTTCTTCAGCGGCAGCTGCCCGAGCGTGGTGTACACTTTACGGTTTAACGAGTATCGCGCACCGGCCAGCCTCTTAGCCGACTTTCTATGCCAGCTTCGATTTCTTTATCCGACCTCCTCTCGATTTCCGGACGAACGAAGCGCGGAACATTGCGATCGCGGCAATCTCCGGCCCCGCATTTTTCCTCCGCCGCCCAAAAGGAAGTGGGCTCGATTTCGCAAGCGCGTTATCGTGGATAAGAGGCGAACAGTCCTGGCCGAAGGCAGGTAGACGCACCTCCGCAGCTTACAACTCCGAAATCAGCGAGCAGCGCTGCTACACGTTCCAATTAACTGCTGCATTGTTGCGACGTCGAAGCGCGCGGTTATGCACCGACAGGGATTTCTCAGAAACTCTCCCAATTATGGACCGTTTCGAATTTTAGTCAGCGTATTCCATGGTCGTCCGTCGTCAAGTGAAAAATGGACTATCAGCTACCCGGTAGTTCGCTACGGCGAAGGTACGTCGTGGAAGAAGAAGCTTGGGTTCCAAATTTTTCGCTTCGCGAATTATGAGATTGGTTCCGTGGAAAGAGTGCGCTAGTAACAGGGTAGAGTCCGTGCGAGTGTCGGCCGAGATTACCTCATCTCTCGTACGTCTCTCGTACGCAGCGACATGTAGCCTCGTAAAAAACTAATCGAGGACTTTAGGATCGCCTTAAACCGGCCGCTCGCCTCATCGCTTCGGTCGCGATCCAGTTCACGAAGAGTTCGCGGTGCTCAGGTGGCCAAGTTTAATTCAATTTATCGTGGGAAACGCCGGCGGCAAAGTTGTACGGTAAATTGGCCGCACTCGCGCGAATCCTTCGCTTCCTTATTTCGCCCGTCGATGCTGAATGTAAGCCGCGGCGCGTTCCTCGAAAGATGGCCGCGCGATCCGTCGCGGCAATATCATATTCATGAGTCGATTAATACGGCCGCCAAAGCGAAGTTCGACGGCACTGCGGACTCCCCTTTTTTCCCGGCGGAATAATTTAAACGGCCGATAGCAGAAACAACAATCGCTGTGAAGACCTCGATATAGAAAACTGAATATTTAGACGATCGAGCGGGCTCTGCGTTTTAATTTAGCCGCGGGGAAAGTAGTTCAATAAAAGATGCGGTCAATATAGGATCCCTACTATTCCCCTTTAACGTTCAGGACTTTAATGCTCGAACGTTAAGAAATATTAAACGGGGGAGTGTCGGGATAGCTGCGAAAGTACAGATTGCACTTCTTGCCTCGTCGTGCGGATAAATCACGTACAGTCGACGAAAAACATTTACGTCGGCTTATTCCATGGAAATTAGAGAGAGGATGGAAAAGAAATTATCCGTTGCGGGGCACAATCTGCGTGCCCGGCTAAGTACCTAAAGTGGAAACGAGATAAAAAGTATGGCAGAGAAAGGAAAAACGGTCGGTCCGAGTGTAACCTGCAAAATGGCTGTACGAAAACCAAACAGGGAAGTTAAACGAAGGGGGAGGGGGGGGGGGGTGAGTAAAGGGAGAAAAAGGTAAAACAGCCGACGAAGACGAAGAGGCGGAGGGATGCGGAGGGGGTAGGTGGGCTCAAGCGGAGACACCGAACGAGAGAGTAGAACCAAAAAGAAAATATGGCGAGAGGAGGAGAGGTACGCCGGGTAAAGCAGAGGAGGATGAAAGTAGGAACCAGGGTAAGAGAAAATGCCTCTTTTTTTACGACTCCCCTATCTGGGCGCGGGTTATTTTGTTTCAAAGCAGATAACCGTCCGACGTACCTCGCCATACCCCATCCCCCTGCACGACCCTGGCCCCGAAATTTATTACGCCCGTCACCATCCGACGCATTACGACCCGCCACACTTTCCATTCGCCTTCTTCTCGGCTCTCCGGCTCTGACGAGGCCGGCTCGCTCCCCATGTAAACGATTATCGCTAAGACGTACAGGATTGGATACAGGGCGCGTCGCTGACGAGTCTGTGAAACGACCTGTACCCTCGCCGACGTCATTTCTTATCGCGTCGACCTTCCTCGGCGTCGGAGGACGCGTCGCCGACGGATAAATAGCTAGGCACGCTCGCGGTGCATATTAATTATGGCTGCGGAGAGGATTTCCTTCGAAGATGCCGCTCGGCAAACACTCTTCACGGTACAAAGTCGCTACTCCTCTCGCTTTCCGTTTACCGCACTTTTCCGCGGCCCTCGCGCGTCTCGCTGCTCTCCTTCTCCTTATCCTTCCTCTCCTCCTGACTCGCGAGAAGTTTTAATTACGCCAGCGTATGCCAGAAGTGAGAGGCGGGCCCGAAAAAGAAACCGTCGTGTTCGGGAGATCTTACGAATGCCCCTTCAGATTTGCCTCCGCTCTCTTTGGCGAAGCGGCCGTATCCGTTGGCAGACGTTGAAAGTTCTTAGTGCCTAGCTCTTTTTTTTCTCGCTTGAGAAATACTGGAGGACATTGAGAGAAGCTTAATGTCCACAGCGGAGAGCATCGGATGATAAACTATGAAATGGGCAACAGGAAAGAGGCAGAGTGGAAAAATGTTTGTAGAAAAGTGAACGGACATTTTGTCCGCGAACAAAGGTTTGAGAAATGGAATCTGCGTAGAAAAATTGATCGAGCGATCGTGGATGGAGAAATGAATGTTGACAAAATGTCATTGTTTACTCAGGGCCGTGTGAAGTGAGTATTTTCGAAACGATCGCTGGTCAAATTCGTATTCCGCATTCGACGGTTAATTCGACATCCTTTACTCGCATGACACTTTTCACCGAAACGGGAAATTACGTGAATAGGGCGGAAAGTATTGTATATTCAATGAATGATGAGCTGTTTAAATAAAATACCAAAACAAAGCAATGATCGGGATGAATCAATTGTTACAATTATTTTATCACTCCGAATATCTCCTGTAGTAATGGCGTTGTAAAGAACAGTTATCATTGTCATTGAAATGCTTCGAATAAAACAGGAAATTGAATAATCAAAATTATAAATTTGAAAATTACGATACCAAGTCTTGACAGTCTGCGCATAAAGATGCATAATTATAGAACAAAGAGCCGCAGAAACGACTTTATTGTTGCGAAAGCGGAAACGACGCCTAATGAGTGTTCATGAAACAAGCAAGTAGATTCGTGGTATCGCGCGGGCAGGTGTCTAAAAGATACTGGCAACCGGCATATCCGCAATGCATTTAGCGGTTGGCGCGGTTGTCGATTTGGTCATTAGAAAACAATGTTACCCCGACCGCAAACTGATCGAAGATGGTGGCGGTTACGCAGCCTGTATCAAACAAAGATACGACTACGGCCGCGCAAGGAAACACACGGTGCGGAGAGCCGTATCCACGCGAAACGCCATGCGAGGAAATCACATAAATCACATTGACGGAAACGCCGATAATTTGAGCCACAACATACACCGGGAACGTTTAAACCTGGCGACCCGTGACGATCGTAAGGCAAACATTAATACACCCCGCGCTGTGTGCGAAGTCAATGCATTATACAAATTGCATTATAAATACGCAATGCGGCTTAATGGAACAACGAGGCGGGAATTAAAAGTTAAAGCGTAAAAGTGGGTTCGGCGCATAGGTGCTCATTAAGAGTGAAGTGGCGAAATGGCGGCGGAGGAGGGTGCGGGTCTCGAATTTTATTCGCGAACGAATCGTTCGGCCGGTCAGTCGGCCTCGACGAAGTCAGGCCATCAAAACTTGACGGTGCCTGTATCGTCCATCTGGCCGCTTCGTTGACCGACGATCAAGCCTCGACTCCGTGCGGCTTTACTCACTCGACCGTAGACGATTCGAGCAATTCAATTTTCCATAGGATGGCATTAGGGAATGCGCTGACCGAATACCTGGCCGGTTGTCGGGATCGGCGGGGGGGGGGGGGGGGAGCGTCAGTGGTCACCATGGGACGCTAGTCACGCGATCCGTTGAACAAACCTAAGCGTCATGTGTTGCATGCCCGCTTGCCCCCCTACCGAATAACCATGCTAATTAACCACGCGACGACCTCTGTCGAAGAAATCGATCGGCAGCTATTCGCCGCGCCGAAAGATTCGATTGATTTCCCCGCTCGTCACGGCAGAGGGCAGACATCAAAAGTCTGTAAATTGTACATCGAAATAGCCAATAATGCATAGGATTCAAAATTGCCGGCTCATCGTGTTCGTCGAGCTGGTAACGTATTTACGTAAGCGCACATCGCAGCAATTATGTACGGAATGCTTTGCCGCGCTAGAGAATGGCGGAATAGGGATGATTTACAATAAACATTGTATAAAGGTAGGGGTGCGAAATTACATTGGCGATAATAGACTAACCCCTACACTGGGAGCGAAACAAACGAGCGCGGTAAACGATCTCTCTTCGAATAATAGGGCAGCTTTCCTCGCGTTACGAGCGCATTAGGTTTATGCAGGGGAGGGCTTAAACTGCCTTCCAGTCTCGTATCGAGCCCATTTTTTCGAGCACCGGACGCGCGTCTTTCTTTCGCGCGAGAATTTAGTACCGCATTCTTTGCATTCCTCTTCGATCCCTTCTCCTCTTCGCTCGCTTCGAGTCGCAGGAAGAGGCGGCCGTAACGTTACGAGGCACGGCCACGTAATACCATTGACGTTTCTCCGCTTAATGGTATCTGGATACGCCCTCGTTCGGCTATGTTTACAGGAGAGATCGGATCCTTCAAAATAAAAGTTAAGGAGGGGACCTCGATATTGCCATATTACAGTGTCTGCCCATTTTCCGTTATTTGATGAGAGGATTTTAACGGTCCCCGAATGAAAAGGCAAGAGTGATCGAGGGAGCGGGGAGGTAGGGGGGATGCTACGAGGTCGGACTTCGAAATAGGTTTGCGATGTACGAGAATCGGTACGGTCCGAAGTAACATACTGCCAGGGCCGACGTCTACCCTCCGGCTACGGACCTGCACTCCTATATTCGTCCTTTCTCGATCGTTGTCTCCTTCGATTCTCCTTCTCTCTCCATCTCTCTTTCTCTCTTTCCCGCACACTAAGCCTGGGGATTATAAAGACATACATATTGGGGCGCAGCCAACACCTAAGCCCCCGGAATACCTACACCATTTACCCCTTCCACCCTCGGCCTGCCCCGCTTCATCTCCAACCCCTTCACCTTCCCCCGTCGTCTGCTTTTGGTGTCACCTGCACAATTCATCCCCATGGCACAACTAACGGCTCTATATACGTCTGTGCCAGCCTCTGTGTGCACCGGACTGCCGGTTGAATGTGTATGCATTTACATAACCTCGTATGTAATCGTGAATAAACATACGTACGCCTGCGTGTAAGTACATAGCCCACAGGCGCGTATGGGTCTGTATATAAACGCATATATATGAACATGAATATATATATATACATATATATATGTCAAATCCCAAGCCTGCGACGCGGCGAATTTTTCGCGTGCCAGCGTCGCAGGGAACCCTTAAATTATGACAGGCAAAAAAAAGGGCTGCCGGCAAACCGTAAGAGCTCTCTACTCTCTCTCTCCTTTTCTTCACACTCCCACGCGATTGCACATACACATACGTACATAAGCATTTGCACGCGTCTACTCCTCTTACTTGTCCCCGCGAGGCTGTACGGCTCATTCAACAATGCGACCTTATACGATTATATCCTGACCTTCTTGACTTTGTCTCGTCTCTTCCACCTTCTTCGCGTCTGCGTCAGATTTCGAGGTCGTCGCAAATAGAACGGAACGCGTCGGCCCCTGCGTGCTTTTTCGAGATTACGGAATCTTCGAAATTACGCGAGTTTCTCGAAATTAGGCGAGGGAGTAGCGTCGGTGCGCGGGCGCGCGTACATTCGCAAGGAGCCTCGAACCTTGAACCCTTTCCGACACTCGAGAGGCGAGTTCTCATCGTCATTCCGTCGTGCAAGCATCTCCGCTATCGTCGTCGAGCTGGGATTAAGCACTCGCCGTGCTATGGTAATTCAGGTCGAGAGTGCAGAGGAGACAGACCCCACGCGTCTTCCGAATGGCTGTTCAGTGGTCGAATCCTCCTGTTACGCAGAACCGGTGCGATTACACTAACAATAAGATATAAACAGCTCCCTAGTACCGGGGGCTCCGAGTACGGCGGATCTTTTTGTGCGTTCGGCTTTTGACCCGAACCGACTGGTGAGCGTTGAGTGAATCAATCCGGGCTGCGCGCCCGAGCACTTACTTCGAGTACGAGGAATTAAACTTCATCCTCCGAGCGGTTAAGAAGAATTGATCCGGCGCCTGTAACGGAGTACATTGTTCCGAAATCGTTCCGATAACTCGCGCGAACTTGTTCGCCCCGGCTTCTGCCGGAAGCACGGAGCTCAACCGAATTGCGAGATTGAACTGTCGTTAGCAACTCGTAAACCACGCGTGAATATTGCACGATACGTCATGCGGCAGCTTTCCTGAGTTAATCGCGTAAGTGCAGCCCGTTCTAGTAATGCGCGCTCGGGAAACTGCAAATTCCACTGCAGCGGTGATCTGTCGGATGTCTCAGCTTTATACGGATGAAATAATCTAGGGAAAATTTTGCGCAACGTGCACGCGCAAGTGTTCGCGGCGAAGCGAAGCAAAAAGGTCCTCACAGTCGCTTTTAATTAGCAATGGAGTTCTCGAGTGTCTTCCGGCGCCCGAGGAAGAGAGAGTGGAAGAAACAGAGAGAGAGAGAGAGAGAGAGAGAGAGAGAGAGAGAGAGAGAGAGAGAGAGGAAGAGAGAGAGAGAGACAGAGAGAGAAGGAATATGATTTGGTTGAACCATTTACCGGGTCAGGAAAAGAGAGAGGTAAAAGCCGTCGAAAGGCCGAAAGTTCGCTCACGAGATCCTATCAACGGCATTGAAAGAGCCGAACGTGATTGAAATACGGCAAGATCCCGGAGAAATATGCCCAGCTAGATCCTCGAACCCCTCGGAACATCAATTCCGGTGATTTAGTAGTTCGTATTACGGTTGCAATAAGTCTTCCGGAACAGTCGTTTGTTCGAGCATTTTCCGCATGTCGACATATTCGAGCGGCGAACGATCGACGTTCCGCCCGAAACGTCTCTAATACAGCGTGTAACCGGGCGAGAATCGTCCCGGGCGAATTTATAGACTGCCGACCGCGGGCTCCGGATAATTTTCCTTAAATAAGAAATTCGTCCTCGGCACATCGGGGATCTCTGACGTCTCCTTCGTCGGGCGCGGCGAGCGTGCGAATAAATTTCGACACCGAGATCATTTCTGAGACCCGGGCTCACTCGAGAGCCGAGAACGGCGACATAGCTGAGACTTTTAATTAGGAAGCTTGTCCTTGAGACGCCCACCCTGAACTCCGCAGGAGTCGTCGCTTGCCCTGAGATACGAAGGAGGGAGAGCGAGGGAGGGAGAGGGGGGGGGGGGGGGGGAGACGATGAGCCATAGGACATATCCTGCGCTCTTATCAGCCAGCCCTGCGACTCGCTGTAATTAAATAGCCCCTTTGTAATATCTGACGCGTGCAAATTTTTTTCATTGTACCGCCTCTCCCTAATGAGATTTTTCCCAGCCATTGAAGTTCGGCGAAGCGTCGTATTTCCCGGGGAGCCTTCCTTTTTTTTTTCGACCACTTCTCTATCGCCGAACTACGAAATGGTGCGCAAATGGAGTACTTAAGTGCTGGAAGCGGAAAAAGTGAAGAAATATGTGGGCGCCTAATGACATCGCCGATGGAGTTTCGGATGGAACGGGCTGACGATGAGTTCTGTACTTTTAACGGCATCGGTGATGGCCCGATGGAATTATCCTTGCAATTTAACAACGGTCGTCCGTCACAAACACTTGAGTTGTCAGGAAAGCATGTAATATGTAGCTTCTATGGCGAAGGAATCGTTAATTCTGAGGGAGTAAAGCCGTCTAGAATACTGAGAAGAATGCAAGGATAAGATGACACCAAGCACTGATTTCGAGGATGGCTTGTTTCAAGCAATTGTACGTTATCGTGTGTAGTATCATTTCGTCAGGCTACCGAGTTTCATTACCGACCCTATTAATATGACGCGTCGGTGTGAAACGTTGCATTGCATACGGCATGGCTGGACACTGAGGGTTACACATACCGGGAGAGTAATCGGAACATGAGAAGAGAGAGGGAGGGAGAGAGAGAGAGAGAACAAGGGAACGGCAGGCAAAGAGAACGTGCGCGCGCGCGCATGCGAGAGATAGAGAGAGACAGAGAGAGAGAGGTATAGACACATGGTGATCTGCACCACTCGCTAGTAGTATAACCTTCGCCTAACTGCGCGACATGCAACCTTAACGCACCTCGTTCATGAATACATTTGCCAACAGCAGCGCCTGCATAACGGAGACCGACATCAGCGTAAATAACCAAAAGTGCATTTGGGAAAATTACGGTCAAGCAAGGTGGTTGAAGCTGGAAAAAAAGCTCGTCAAGAAACGCTCTCAGCAGTGCATGGCTCTTGTACATGCGACCGCATAAACGAATTCCGTATCTTGCGTCAATCAATCGTCTCAATACCTTGGCCACAACGGTCCATATACTCTCGTATGCAATTAAAATTGATCGGTATACAGTGACCTTATTTATAAACCTGTCACTCAAGCTTCGTAAATTGAACATCATATACCTATATGGAAGGGGCACGTTATTACGGAAGCTATAACAGTTTTTACCGCAGGTTAAGCATGAATATTTATCGTTGTCGCACCGACGTGCCTGAATATAAAATGTCCGAAAAGAGAAATGATACTGTGTACCTATGTCAGGAAAAGCGAATAAAATATTCATAGACGACGTCACAATGAAGCCCGCCAAGATACACAACAGCCTCGTATGGAATTCTGTCGAAAGAGGAAATCTACTGAAACATGCAGACGATTTCCTGTCTTGAATTCTGAACATATGACAACGCGAATGACAGTAAGCCAATGATATTCTAACGGCATACGTCTTTAATTCGTTTCAAAGTTAGCACATCCTGCTAAAGTGACAATTTTCAAAAGTGACAAAATTAGGCACAAATTAAATTTCTGTCTTGTAAAAGAATAGGCTATACTGTGACACTATCGCATACGTAACCGAAAAAATATGGTGTAGACAATATAGTTTGGAAAAGGGAAAAGAGCCTCACCTGACGTGTATTAAAATTGGGAAACATCTACGTATCCTTCCGTCTCTGTAAAAGTTTCGCGATGCAAACTCAATTTAAAAGCGGATCCGCATCGTTTCGGGTTAATTCCGATTTGCTTTCAGTTTTATCACGCGGTCGATGCATCAGCAGAGATCGACCGAAATTCAGCAGAATCGTTCTTCCGTTTCAGCACGGTTCGCGAAAAATATGGGGAAATCCAGTGCCGTTAGTAAGTAAAAAATATTCAAGCAGGAGGATGCATATTCATTTATCACAATTCGCGAGTAAAACATATACATATGCACAATACCAATAAAATAGAGTTGCAATCGCAATCCATTGTTCGATCGTTTAACGAATAAACCGACCCTCCACATCTACATTAATTTTCTGTCTAACATTAGAGATTCCAAAGAAAAACGAACTCACTGCCGCGAGCAAATTGAACATAAACCGGCAAGGACGGTAGTACCTTAAAAAACACAAGTTTTCTTACGGCCCTATACAAATATTTAGTTCATACCGTAAAAAAGTTTGCTACTCAAGCAGCTTGACAAAAAATATTTTATAGATACTACGCAGTAACATGGCAAGGCTTTACGCGGCAACATAATGGAATTCTTAATGAAATGATACGTTACTCTTATTTCAGTACTTTTTTGCACGTTAACGAGCGTATACTTTAGTTAAACGCCGGGATAATTATATTGGCGAAAGAACGAGCACGGAGTCATACCTTAGACAGTGAAAAATATTCACCGCAGGTCTTACTCTTAATGACTGTCGTTTCGCTAATGCGCATTTACCGCGGCATAGGATGTATGTACATTGCAATTATAGCGGCGGAATGTCTAAGAAGAGCAGCGACGAAACACTTACATCCTTCGTGCACTTCGGGGCAGTCCGGCACGAAACTTTGTTAATTCCCGGGAACGCGGAGGCCAGCATCAAGGGCGCGCCCTTTGCCAGAACTTTAGTGGTCGGTAACGATTTTCTGTCAATGAGTATGTATGTATGCGGGTGGTGAGGTGAGGGCGGGCAAGAAAGAAAGAATTACTGTGCTTCCAATGGAATAGTCACCAATAGTAACGTTACAATTTACTGTGATGGCGCCCTGGTCAACAACGCAACGTTAACGACCATAAAGTCATAATTTCCCTTGCCTGGGAATGGCAACTGCTGTGCACTGAACGTAAAACAACTTTCTTGAAGATTTATCAGCCACGGTTTGTATTGTATAATCACAATGAGCGCATTATTGGAACAAAGCAAGCGATATTTCTCCACGGAATTTCAATTCTGAACTGTACAGCAAATGCTAGATATCAGAAAATTGGAACATTACTTTGTGTCACGTAGTATAATTTACCACACAACGTGTGTACTGTGCCGAGTGATACGAAAATCGACAAAGACCACAAAGGTTTTACGAAAGATTGGAAAAATTCAAGGCAAACCACCGAGACTCTCATCGAAAGACCAACTAAAGACGAACCACTTACCGCAGTATCCTCGGCCCTATCTAACACTCAAACTCACGTTCATACATCCACATCCACGAAACTTCTCACTCTCTGGATCGCTCAAAAAACTGTAATTTGGCATCAAAGGATTTCTCTCCAGAATGTCGAACGCGTCTCCTACGCTAGGTAGAACATTAAAGAACTTTGCCGTTTAGCCGCTTCCTAGATCAGTATTTCAAGTGCTCTTCTTCCATCTACACACGTTTTCACGTTTGAATCGAGATTGGAGAAATTACGCTATTTATAACCGTGAAGCTCCGAAATCGCTGGGCAAACGATTGAAGCTTCCTGATCGGATGCATGAGCTTACACGTTTTCGGGCCGTTTCACCTTCTTGACCACACATCATGGGCAGGTAAGGGCGCGTAAACGTGCGCCGTCAGTCATATTGCACACGTGCACGGGCCGTGGCATGCACGTACAGTTTAATTGCGTCAGATACCACGGCCGCTTCCAGCTTCGATGCCCCGATGTTGCCGGCGTGCGCACAATACTTTGGAAATGAGGGAAATTCGGCCATAGCCCATAATGGAAACCTCAGCGAGAAATGATACGGAGGATCACGAACGGCGAGCGTCGTTGCACTTCCCTTAATCTCCTGCGATCCTCGTCGATCCAGCGAATTTTAATTAAAGGAGAATGCCCTGTTATGGATCAGCCCCCCTCCCCCCTTCTCACCCGCCATATACCGGACTTATTAACTTAATTTTATTCTGAGCGCAGCCCCTTTAGAGGAATCAGATTTTCTACTATTTCTCCTACAATGCGGAGGTTCAATATTAAAAACGAATGATAATGGAGGAAATTTGAAACAATTAATCATTTTTACAGAGCGTGTAATTATTTTCAATCCGAGGACAATGTAGCAGTGTCCTCTGTGCTGAAAGGATTGCGTCGGTATAAATAAATTTTTGAATGATTTAAGGTGCAAATTTGAAATGTGTGATTTAAGCAGGAGATATTTCATCTATTATTTTTTAAACATTTCATCATCTGTAGCTAAGGCTACCAAACAAAGTAACGTATTTATATGATTGTCAATTATCCTGTATTTAATTCAGACAGTACCTGAGATTATTTAAATGCATGCTTTCTTACGAATAGCGATTCAATTTATTTGACACGCTATTGGATCAAATGCTGTTCTAATCTTCGATCGCGGCAAATCAATTGTCTGTCTCTTGGTATACAGACCAAAGGTTACGAGGAAATTATGCCTGACGTATGTGGGTACACTATCGAAACGTCCAGTTTGTGATCCACAGAGCAGTATGTGATGTTTGACCACGTAAACAGTACGTATTGTACCAATGTCTCCATGGTTATTACATTCCTAAGAGTGCTATATACATCTTATAATGAAACGAATTTCTAATTATGAATTTGGAAGAAGATTCAGAAATGTTCATTTTCGCGCATTTGTCGTAGAATTATACACATTATAGTCAGTGAGGATGAAAATTGATTAGGCGTTGATCTCTTAACACGCCAACTTCCATTTGCAGCGATTATGAGCTGCTTATCGCAACTTCGAATGTAACTTACGTATACCTAATATCCGGATGCAATAAGCCATACTCGATATTGGACGGTGTTCGACAAAGCGATCTCATCGTCAGTATCCCTCAGAGGCTGTGTTTGGCATTGATTAGCTATTTCGCAGCCAGCGGAGATCAGGCGCTGGCCTCTACATAAATAAAAACCCATGAACAGCCCAGCCGAAGAAGCTCGATCTGTTCGTTATGACCTACCGAAATGCGAAATAAACTTTCGAACTCCGGCAAAGTGGGACGAAACTTTAGAATAGATGCGAAAAACTAGCGGCAAAGAAGTAACGCACGACGGAGTCAAAATTTAACTTTTGTTCGCCGGACGCCACCCTCTTCCTCCAAAAGTTTCATAATTTAATGGCCACTCTCGTTCGGGTGCGAAGAACATCATTCCCGTCCACATTATTTCAACCCAATTCTTCGCAATATCGCTTAATTATAATTATCGTCGGATGCCCGATGCAGAAAAGAAAGTAGACTCCAAGGGAACGAGCCACGGTGCGAGCGACAGTTAATTACCCTTCTTTCACATGTCACCCTGCCGTACCTAAGCCAACTTTTAACGAAACCGGAGGAAGATAAAAACTTGAGAAAAAAGTAGTAAAAAGCTGCCGCATTAAACGTAGCGACGAAGGCTAATTATTTCATGAACGCATATTTCTCATCGGGAATTAGCCTTGGACTAGGCCAACGTCGTAGCGAAATCCCCATTTTTTGTCCATCATCCGCCCCCGACCGTGTTCTCCGCGTGGGGGTAAGTGTAACTGCTGCAGACTCGTTCGCCCCGAAGGCCAGAATTGAGGACAGTTGTAACATACCGAACACCTCGTGTACGCGATAGTTTCGTTCGATCGGGGGTCGTAACCCAAATACTGGCACGTATACAGAATCTCGGCAAAGTTCCTGCTTTCTGTCCCACCCCCTCCCACCCCTAGCTCGTCCTCGCGGACTCCAGCAGCGCGTCTTGCCGATCTGCATCGACGTCATTTTCAACATGATCCGCGTGCAATATCGCGGCGCATCGTGGGGCGCGAATGCGCGAGCTCGATCAGCCTGCAATTGGATCGCGCGTTAACCGCCAGTGTGGACGTAATGCGCGTCGTCTATGCAGCATCGTTCGCGTAACGTCGAGCGTAATGCCGAGCGCGCGATGCCGAGCGCAATGCCAAGCGTAATGTCGAGCGTAATGCAGCCGCGTAATGCGTATGCACTTTCGCGGCCGCGATAACGGTCGCCCGACGTCTTATCGGGTTAACGGCGATTTTTACGCCCTATGTCGAGCGCGTTTAAAGCGACTCTCTCTCTTGACAGCGGTGAAAATGTTTCGTCGACGACCTCACTGTCTTCCGAGCGCACGAGAAAGAATGAAAGAAAGAGAGAGAGAGAGGGAGGAGTAACGGCCGAGAGAAACGGTTTCTACGACGGAAAGCGTCCTCGCCTTTTGCGGCCCTCAAAGGCTTCGCGGTAAGGCATGCCACGCAATCCGGGTCAATGTATTACCGTTAAATATTTGCCGAGGAGTAACGAGGTGCCCACTTATCGTGCCCGGGATTGGCGAATGAGCGCGGACAGTGACGGTGAATAGAGAGGAGATCTTGTGGTCGGCGATAAGACTTTTCGTCCGACGGTCAGCGACCGTGCGCGCGCGTGAAAGATGAGGGAGGGGGCCAGGGGGGCAGCTGGAGGAAAGTGCAAAAATAAAAAGTGAGCTAAAGAGAAACGGAGGAAGCGGCGGTGAGGTTGGGAGGGATGTACGTGCGCGCATGAGCTCGAAATACAGAAAGAAAATGAAAGGGCGAGAGAGTAAGAGAGAAAATGAGAGAGGGAGAGAGAGAGAGAGAGAGAGAAGGCGGGATTTGCGAGAAAAATATGCGCGCGAGGAGGACAGATAGGTAGATAAAGAAAAAGAGAGGAGAGTAGAGATTATACCGAGTCTGGTGCACCGTAGACTACCAGGAGCGTTTCCGGGGGTTTCTCTTTCGCTTTGTACAACGTTAATGTATTCTATTGAGGATGGCCAGCACCAGTAACCCAACAACAACCCCCGTGTTTTGAATAATGAAGGGACCGCCGCCTTCGCAGTCACGGATTCGCCGCCGTGATATAGGCTTGGCGGCTGGTCGCGCCAAATTGTTCCGACCGCACTATTTAAAATGCTAAAGCTGGCAGAAGTGGAGCTCAAGAGCTGCGGCGGGGCAAAGAGACACATCGGCGAACAAGAAGAGATTTGCGTAGCACGTCATAAATCATCCGGCTCAAATGAGAAAAGCCCCGCTCTTAGATGGTATGGAACCACTGTTCGGCCTGACCGCGTGTCGCGGTAGTCATTCGTCTCAAAGCTCCTATATTAGACTGAACTTTACCCCGCTGTCCCCTGTTGCTGCTTCTAGGGGCGCGGATTGACGAATTTAACGAAAGCTCGGCTCGCGTGAGAAATATGCTAATTACAAACTAATTGAGCAGACGCTTACAGCAGTGTTACATTTGAAATTTTACATATAAATTGTATTATTATATGAGATGTACTACAATTAGATGATATATCGATTCAATTTTATTGATTTACGCACTTAAAACACCAAGAAGTAAAATGCTTTTCAATGTAACAGAATTGGCCAATTTATCCGTAGTTCGCTTTACTGTACGATGGAGAACCTGCCTCGGAGAAACGCCTTAAACATAAGTACTTTTTCATTTCTCATAAATTGAAAGGACATTAAGTCGTTCCTGTCTAAGAATTGCAAATACCGTAATTCTCCGATAAGAGAACAATTTGTTTCAGTCGTGCGATGCGATCGATAACCTGTACAGTTTAAAAAAACATGCGCAGCTTAAACCGCGAGTGAACGGGATGCATTAGTTATCACGTTCAAATCGCAATTCATAGTTCCGTGGATATCAAATGGATTTTGCATAAAGTATTTATCATTAGCGCGTGACGTCTACGGTTACAGGCCGTTATCGGTGGCACAGAGGGAATGTGAAAAGCGGCACGATGTTACTGCGCTTCAGACTGTCGACTCGTTTCTCCATTGTTATCCGCTTCCAGTTGGAAAATGCTGTTCGGTGGGAGCCGTAGGCGTCAATCCGATAAATGAAAATACAAATTTCATTCCCCCATTGTACTCCGTACTAACAACCGTCTTTATCACGGACGAGTTATGGTAATCTATTCACGATGATCCGCGTCGGATGACAAAGTCATGTTATTAATGTCGATGGCATCATGCCGGGGAGTAGTTTTTCAATTTTTCGAATAGCTCATCAAATTCAAACGTGAGAGCGACGCGGGCGTATCGAGATTCATTGCAAACAAAGTCGAAATCTATGGCTCTTTGCCCACAGGCTCTTTCCCAATTTCCCAATTTCCAACGAGCGCGCGCTATGGAAATATTCCCTTTAAGTTTTCAGGCATTTAAAGCAGCCTGTGGAGTCGATCGATATGTAAAATTAAAAGATAAATGCGTCGTTCAGGGCAAAAATCGCCTCCCTTTCGATTTTCCAGATTAGCCCTCCACTTACGCAGCGTACTGGTACTTGCATTTACGGTCTTAAGACCCTTTCTTCAATGGATCCTTCTTAGCGTGGAACACTTTGGGTCCTCTTTGTACGTCGCTTCGATCATTTGCTCCGATGTCTCCTCCCGTGAGACATTATACCCGGTATACCAGTATACCTGGCTCTCCTTTCGTTTCACACAAATAGCGCAAACTTGTGTGCTTAGGGTCGTATCAATGCGCCAAGACCGAGGAAATCCCTATTCAGAGCGAAACCACTTCTCCTTTAGACGTTCCGCTACTCTACTCACCTGGCCACAGATACTCTTGGCCTCAAGACCCTTACTTTACGCATCAGGCAACAGTGACATCCCCCGAATCGACCGAGCCTTCGTTAAATTCAATTGCTCGCCGTCTCAATTGGCCCACAGAAGCTCAACTTTCTTTTTTGCCACGTATCGTCGCTGAATCAGCATCCAGTTGCGCATCGTCGCTAGTCTAGCGGACGACTGCTCCACGAACGAATCGATTATGAAAATAAAAGAGCTTCCGCCTTTCGAGAAATGAGTTCAGGACGCTGGTACGTAGACACATTAACCAAATTGTGCATCCCCGGATGCAGGCTAGCTTACCGAAGAGAGCGAAAGAGAGAGAGAGAGAGAGAGAGAGAGGGAGCGCGCGCACATTCGCTTTAGCTGCACGCGAATTGCATGAAAGTTGCGCGCGCTCAGAGATGAGAATCACCATAATTGTGTGCAGCCGTCGGCATCGAGCATTACGGTCCAGTCTAGCGTGAAGATGAAATGATACTCGGCCGTCAGGCGGAACGAGGCGTTCGAAAACATTTTGCAAGACATTCGCGAAAGTCATTACGCATAGCCCGAGCATAATTGTCGTGTTACGCTGTCTGCTAATGCGTTAAGGCACATTGCCACCTTATCCCATTTGCGTTCCCCCTCCGCGCAATTAACGGAAATCGACTTTGGCAGTTAAATTGAAGTTCCCCCGCACCCTCCCGCGAAGAAATTAACAAGTGGGCCTGACGCGCGTTGGCAAAATACGAGCGTCGTAGCTCCTCGTTAGTCGTTTAATAGGATTGACGTCCGGTCGACGTGACTCTGAATAAATTTTACCGTCCAAAAATATACGCGCCCGCGCGCCACCCCCGCTCATTGTCAGTCCGAGGAACCTTCCAACGGCCGGCCACAAAAGAAGCGTCCCGTTTAATTCGCACATTTTCATTTCCTCCCCCACCGGCCGCCCACCTCGGGTCCCCCAACGAACGCACGGGCCGTCGCAAAGCCGACTAATTCCGGCGCGTCCGTCCGCGCGATACAATCAAATTGGAGTAATTAGCGCGGCGGCGGTCGGGACAAAGGGGAGCCTCAATTTCGCCCGGAAGGACAGAAACGGAGAGCGGTCGTCTGCCGAACGAAGCGGCAGGAATGCGCCCGGCTGAAAGGGACAAAGGCGGAAGGAGTCTTTGCATCCGGAACGAAGGACGATGCGGGCATCGTATCGACGATGTCGAGGCTGAGCGGTAATAAAAGCTCGCCTTCCACCGCTGCGCAGCTCGGAAATGCGCTCGTCGGCGAGACAAGTCGAGCAAAAGAACTCGTCGAACTGCCGCCGATAGGTATGTACCCTCTACCTATAGCTATGGCCATGTACTCGGCTATTGGCTGCACGCCGCCCTGCCCGGACAACTCCGAGCTTTACGTACCGATACGTATCCCATGCCCATGCCCATGCCCATGCCCATGGCCATGCCCGTACCCATACCCATAGCCATACGCCGATCCGTACTGTACTTCGTGTCCAAAGGACGATTTGCGGTTCGGCGGACCCTGCCGACCAATGTCTGCGAACCGTTCTGGTTGCAAATGTACCGCGCGCGCACGCGCGCGCGCGCAGTTACCCGGCGACACTTATTCGGAACAACAAATAGCCCTCAAAAGGAAGCTGGACCATGCTCTCTGCCTTAATTGCCCACCCGTGTGCCGGAGGAATAGGTGTTCCTAACAAGAGCGGGGCAAGTTGAGCGAAGGGCTCTTGATGACTTCAGATCGTTGCGGGAAGGAAATCCGAAAGAAGGGGAGGGAAATATTTGCGGACCGAGAGGAGAGTCAACGTTGAGTAGAAAAATCTACCGACGTCATGGCTGTTATTGGAAAAGTTCTGAAAAATGGTTTGCAAATTGTTTTCCAGCCTGAACGTTCGCATGTCGCGGTGAGCTACGTGACGAATGGAGAAAGTGACGATATAGTCGGTGAACGAATTTATCGCAGCGAGAGATATCGCGATGTTGACCTGTCAGTTTAGTCGAGAAATGGAACGGCGAAAATTTACGGATTAGGAACTGTTTCCGTTCCACCGGATGATTTCAAGCACACTCGGTGCCGGGTTGGCACGGCAAGAGGGGCCGAAAATATTCGTCCTTGAGAGGATCTCCTGAGGAGATGCCGCGATATCTGGCAGCCGTGTAAGCCGAAATCACTGTCGCGGAGGAGAGCATATTGAAGATCAGTCCGCGGCGGTTATCGAGGTCAACGCGACAGAAGTAATTTCTGGATTATACGGTCCCCGTAATCCCGGACGATGAGCGTAATAACATCGGTTCCTCGGCCATTATGCCGGCTAGCAGGAAACCGAAAACGCCGTCAGCCATCCTATAACCCGGCAGATTCTTCGCCGAGCCGTAACGATAATTTCAATGTCTCTCCGCGAAGGATAGGCGAGAGGGCGAAGGAGGCCAGGTCAGGTCGATGTCTGGAGTCGTCGCATAAACTAAACTCGCCGCATTCGAGTCCTCGGCACCCGAGTTGCCATCGCGCTGGCAGAAGTACTTTCGTGCAAAAGTACGATAAATCGCACTCACCCGGCGAAGAATTCGCGACAGTCGCGCTTTTCCTCAATCGAGTCGGTGGCAGACCTTAGTGCCCCTTATCGGAACTGCGTCCCAGCTGTCGGGTGGGAGACATCGTTTAAATCAGGATCATGTCGCGGCTGAGGCGCCGTGAGCAAGCGTAACCGTCCCGCCAGACGAGATTTTCTCCCGGAAAAATTCTATTAAGCATGAAAGTATTCCCGCGGATTCTGCCAGCTATGCGCACGGATGTGCGAAAGCCTTCTGAACCGTCGGCTCCACTCGGATAAAACTTCAATTGTCACGGGTCGGATGAGGAGAGAACTTACTCCGGTCGCGACAAACATCGTAACGACCGTCTTTTCCAGCGAATTGCGACCGGCTTTAAACGCTGCCTTCTTACAATGCGGACGGCATGCACAAAGCGCCGCCATCTCCCTAAATTCAATACCCCTGCAAATCTGAATAAGGACGCAGACTTAGCGACACGCGGGAGCCGGACAGTTGCGAAATCCACAATTTCGTTAAATGCCCTTCATTTCCATAACCGCCACCGCTTCGGTCCGAATGACTAATTTCGACGTAATACGCTCACGCGCCGCTGAATTGGAAAAACATTATTGCCCGTTTAATTCACTTTGCCCCGTTGTTTTCGGGAACGTAATCACAGACAATTGCCAGTAATTGCCATACGGATAAGCGAGCCGATGAGCCAGGCGATGAGAGCGATAACTGCGCCCTGTCCGAGAACGTTGTTCGCTCGCATTCAGGCACAATTTCAAAGAAGAGTTTCCATTTGAAGCGACGTCCTTTACCGTCGGCTCCCAGGAGGTATATTGGCCTGAGCACGAACAACGGACCTCACGGATAAGCGGAGGATTATGGCGCGAAGCGGAAGAATTGCGGCGCTCGAAAAACGAGAGGAACTGAAATACTCTTGGCGCCGATCGGTCCCGCATTCACAGTCATAGAAGCGTTCAGCAGTCCTCGGTCCATCAAAAGTTTTTGGCATCTACCGCTGATCAAGCGCGGCGAAGAAAGCGTCGGAGCGTTTTGTGCGAGTTCAACGGGAAAGCCCTAGTGAATTACTTTTTATCGCTGCTACCCCAGGGCCTGTCTCAGTCCGCGAACGAACGGTGATGAATGCGGGAACGTGAAAATCTGTCGTTCCACAGTTATCGACAGCCTATATGGGCCGACTCTTTCCGACATGGTCAGTTGCAGGCAATGCGGCCGTTGAGAGTTTCGAACATAATACGACATTTTCGCATTGCGGGCACCATATGTTGGCTAATACCGTGTACGTACAGAACATCGATATATCGGAATGCGCGAATGCCGACTGCCGATTATCTGGGAAAACGATCGAGACAAATGCGAAATTGCGACTGACGCTGTAAGCGTACACGGCTACTTCTGGAACTGACGGAAACAGAAATTCTGGGTCCGCCTTCGTTTTCCCTCCATTGACAGACGAAAGTTTTTCTTTCGTCGCATAGAGACTGATGAGCAGTAACTTCCTACTCTGACTGCCAGGCTCCGATGGTACATGCCACTTTACAGCTTGTTCCTCGTAGACATGGCACCGTCTATATGTCGGCAATAAACCGTCCTGCAGGAAGAATGTTCATAAAGCGCGATAGAATGTTTCATGTCTCCGAATGCTGGAACGTAACTTCGCGTAATGACCTGAAGGCGTAATGAAGAGATGAGTAAGTACTAATAAAGCGGAGTCCTGCCGACGCTTACATTACCATTCCTGACATTGCGTACTAATTAACCGACTTTTTCCACCTAGCACGTAAAGATTTTATTTCACGAATTGCGAAAGATTCCCCTCGCCTTATTACTTCCCGTGCTTCGAATAAGCGGTACTTCGATTCCCGTAAAATAAGCGCGACGACACCATGGACATCGAATTTGTTTTATTCAAAATTCCCAATTAGTAACGACCTGGTAATACGATTGTCAATTTCGAATGAATGAAAACATAATTGCACGAATTGCGCAGTCGCCACCGTTTCCAACCCCGGAGTTCGATTTCTCCGTTATATTCATCGCCGGAAGTATTTTCCGTATTTATGTACGGCCGCAGAAATTTCGCAAATTAAAATTCGCAAGCGCCCGGATATTTGCCATTGATCGCGAAGCCTATTCGCCGCAGCAACTCCAGTTCGACAATGAGGTGATCGCTCGACGGTTTGGCCGCACGGAGTTTCATTCGATCAGCATACTCATTTGGTTTCGCTACGACCTGCATCGACGTTCGACATATCGCGCGCGATATAAATACAGCTGCCTTTCCCCGCTAAAAATTGTATCAATTTCGCGAACACGATAACGCGGCGATACAACGTTGACTTCATTGCCGAGCGCGAGATTTCGTCGATTTCTCTCCACCGCTCATTTTCCCTCTCTCTCTCTCTCTCTCTCTCTCTATCTCCCTCTCTCTCTTTCTTTTACACACTCTTTCGGTGGGCCGTTCAACGAAGATTCGAAGTCCCATAATCGCAAAATCTATTACCGGCATAAAGAAGGTCGTACGCGACTGATAGCCCGGGACACGACGTCATGTTACGATCACCGATGAGAAGACAAGCGGGGGGGTGTGCGGGCAAGGTAAGTGAAACGAACCATGATGGAGCATGATAAAATCATAAATCAGACAGGTCTCCCCAGACGAATCGCTTTCAACGACCTCTATTTTCCTTTTTGCGCGCTTAGCCTTACTCGCAGCTCCGTGACAGAAATCTGGCTCATACGGTCGCTCATAATTCATGCCCTTCGGTGTAACGATGCCTTCAGGCTCGGCAAAATTTTACCTCCGCAAAGTTCCACCACCCCGCCCCCTTCCCCTGCTGCCACTCCTCTGACCCCTCTTCCGAACGCCTCGCGATAGGCATCTCAATTTCCTCTCTAATGTCACTGTCCGACCGACAAATGAAACTGCCTCTGCTAATCTGATCGCCGATAAGGTATTAACGACTGAAGTACGAAACTACATTTAACCGCGAATTTCACTGTCAACGCGCAACCCTGCGATTTCCGGTATTCCGTTCGACCCTCTTCGTTAGGGTACGTCTCGACTGAACGAGGACATAGTACGGATATTACCACTTATTATGCATTAGACAGTACGATAACTCGAAGCGTGGCGTATTAGAATTTAATTTGCATAATCGCGTAGACGCCAATATCTGTCACGCCAGGTTATGATGCACAATGCCGCATATAATACATCCCGCATAATTATCCTGCGTCGGCATTCACGAATCGTAATGAAAGTAAACGTGGCGAGAAACTCGGAAGACTTACGCGATTATCTGGCTAACTGCGCGCGCGCGCGCGCGCGGAGAGGTCGACTGTTATTGAAGGCTCGAATGAACGGTGCGGACAATACAATTATTTCGTGCTTATTTCGTAATCGCGTCCCACGATATTTGGCTCCATTATAAGATATTCGAGACCGCATAGATTGACGAGTAAGCGATACGACGGAGTGACGGTGAATATTCGCCGAATCGACGGGTCTCGTATCAGTGAAATTGGAATGTGAGGCGATATCGCGTTACGCGGATGCAAAGGGATGTGCAGTGAGAGGCTGTAAGCTTAAATCGGCATTCGACGGCGCGCCGATCGATCGCACGTCGGACGGTGGCGTACAAAAGTGTCGAAAGAAAATTCGCCAACTGGCGTGCTCTGATGAGGAGCAGGACGGCTGCCGCTGTCCTTCTGGCTGAAGAGCGATAATATCGGCCGTCTTCCCTTCGCTTCCCCCGATATGTCAAAGACACGGAGCAGACGAAATTGTAACCAACGGACTTGTATGACGGCACAAAACACGTCTAATATCCTTTTAAAAGCGATAGGGCCACTGGGAAGGCCAGCCGAAAGAAAGTGATGAAAGAACAATGGCGTTGCGGTGTATCGGAGGGAAAGAACTGAGATAAATAGCGACGCTCAGTGGTGTGTCGCCGGAAATTACGGTGCGTGAAGAACTGGAAGAATAGCATGTCTCTCGTCTCAAGATCATGATCCTTTGGAGTGGAACGACTCTCAGAACCGTAGTCTTGGAGTACTCAATAAAAATGTTTTCCCTCGTACACGTGAACTTATGCTTTCTTACGGGTCTATGAACACAATGTCAATAGAAAATAGCGTAGGATACAGTTCATACTTAATGCGTCAATACGGGTGCATCAGCCACATAGATGATACTTACTCGATACGAATCCGCAGTATAAACGATAATAAACCTTATTATTTAAATAATATTCCACACATTTTTTCGAAGAGAAGCTCCGTCATAGAATTATGAATGAACAATATATAACCTCGCTGTGGCGCAACCAAATCTCTCATTACTATGCGCAATCGGAGCATTCAACATTTGAGCAAGAAGACGAGTAATAGATTTGAATGGGAAATAGCGGACCAATGGCGATCAGTCGATAGTGGATGCGCACGATTGGTAATGCGTAATCTCGCTTTGTATGTTTGAACTTGGTCGACGCGGTACGAGGGCCGACGATGACAACCCTCGTATCGACGTTCGCGGCAATTATTCATACACGGCCTCAACTCGCGATTATTCAATTTACAAATTTAGGCTCGCTAGAGTTTAGCGTCCCGGACACTTTCGTATCGCGCTTGACGCACAGCGGTTACTGTCGCAGGCCGAAAGTGAATCAGATCGATCCGTCAATGACGTTAACCTGATACCCAACCGTACACGTAGCCAGACAGATACATAGGTGTTCGTACGTGTTTGAAGAACGCAGTCACATTTTGCCCGACGAGCCGTCTCTGATGGCACAAAGGTGCAGAATTACTCGCTCGCCGTGATGTCTGTATTTGCGGCCGTACGCAGTCGATCTTAACCGTAGTTTCGGTTATGAAATGTACGTATTTTATAGGTACGGCCAGTCCAGCTCCAGAGAGTAATCTCATTTGCGTGCCTGTCAAAGGAAGCATGCGTTCCATGTGGATGTTCGGAGTGCGCTGCCAACGTGTTCCACTCGCCATTCGCTGTTCATGGACATTCGAGACGTCCAAGAATTAATTTGCTAGTTGCCGGCCATTAGAGCATGGGACCGAAAATCATCGGTTTTGTGCACGAATCAAAATTTGACCGCTGATAGAATCATGAACGTTTCGATGGGCGAGAGTCGGGGGATGTCGGAGAACAAATGAATAAAGGCAATATGCGAAATAAATTAATTATTATCTTTCAATGCTCGGCAAAAAGTGTGCAATGCTCAATTCGTGTTCTAAACGTATGACTGTAATTACGTATGAAACGATAATTGTTCGTAATTTCCCCATTTCACGGGATGGGCGTTAGTCAAAAAATTGTAACAATGCGGGTTGTTCATATACTTAATACAGTATAGTAAGTGAAGAATGGCGTATGTGTTTGGAAACGTGAGGTTATACCGCCAATGACGTGGCAATCTCCGTTGGAAATAGTTTTATTTTTTATTTACCAGCCCAAGTACTCCGAACAGTATTTTAGTATTGACTCTGAATACTGCGGCAGCAAGTTGCGGTTGTCCCTGGTTTGACACTAGCACGAGGACTGGATGAGGATCGATCAGTCTTAATGTATTTTTCTTGACAAAGTGGCGCCTCGAGCCAACAAAGAGTTCTATGGGCGTCATCCTATCACTTTATCTCATAAATAATTTCGTGAGAGTTTTCGTACGCGGCGGGTAGTGGGACGAATTTTACACGCTATAACGTGAGAAAATACTATTTGGAGAGTACAACGCTCTCTGACGAAGGAAGGGGTGGAAGAGGCAACGCGAAATTTGATTTTCACGTCGTTCAAGCTCGTTTAATATTGCATCTCGCTTATGTATACCGACGATCTAAATTCCTGAGCGCTGCTAAGGATTTTTCAGTCATCAAAGAGTCTTTATAGACTTCGGAAGCAATTTGCGACAAGAATACCCCGCGAAAAAAGTCAGACGATCAGACATGACGGATCATTCACCGTTCACCGACTTTGCCATTCCGTAACATCTGTCATAATAACTGTAGGTCTATTCAATTTAATCACCTTACCACGTGAACGGAAAATCTTATATGTGTTTATGTACTCCGATTAGCATGCTATAAGAGAAGCTTTACAGCCAACGTATCAGGATATTTGGAAAGAAAAATTTTACAACAGAATTCAGCCTACAAAGAGTCTCAAATGGACCTTCAATTTCTTACCGCCGTTCAAGACCATCGAGAGTACAGAACAAGGCGCGTCTTCGTTGTACATTCATTGCTTGTTCATACGTAATGAAGAGTTCGCGTGAGTCGGCCAAAGAAAAGAAGTAACGCTGCACAGAGAAGCGACACAATGCTCGAGCTCCATAAAAATATTGCAGGACATCGAAACGCCCGGAGCGGGGGTAACTTTAAGCACCCCGAACGAAAATTCTTCCGTATAACTGAGACCCATTATCGCCCATGGATTCGCAGGAGAGCCCGAAGAATCGAGGATGCGGGATAACCAATTTTCGATAAGAAGAATATCGTTACCTGATGCGAGTGATAGTCAGTGCCGGCGCCGTTAGGGAATCTGAAACGGAACGGGCTGTGGATCGGGCAGTTCATACGGTACGAACTCTCGGCTGGCAATCTAGGCGGCGGATGGGTGTGCGGTCCGAAGATAACGCAGTCCATGGGTATGGGTCTGCCTGGCGCGTGGTCGAGGGATCTGCACGAATAGCCGAGCGGTGCTCTCACTCCCGGATGATCAAGAGTGGTCCTGCACGCGGGTTGCTCGATCGGTGGCGGCGGCCTGCTAACAGGAGCCCCGGGATGCGTTTCGTGAAGACGATGCTCGAGGAGCCTCGATACGTGCTCGATCGAGCGGCAGCCGTGCTCGTGGGCTCGCCCGATGTGATGATCGTGTACGTAGCTCGCGTGGTCCTTCAGCCTGCAGGGATGCTCGATCGCGCGCATCGCGTGATGCTCCACGTTGTTCCTCATGGCCGAGCCGGAAGACATCGAGGAACCTGGCATCGAGTGCTCGAGCATGGACCTCGGCTGCTCCGTGCGTATTTGCTCGATGATCGACTGCTGTCTTCCACCGGTGGACATCGCCTCGATCGACCTGCTCGACTGGTGATGCTCGATGGAGGCGCGCATCGGATCGGCAGGCGGTTGCCTGATCACCGAGTCGATCGACCTCATCGACTCCATCGACCTCATTGCCTCGGTCGAGCGCATACCGTGCTCGATCGGTCGCATGGGCGACGGATCCGTTGATCGGCACGGCCTGTCCCAGCATCGCGGTATCGTGTTCGCGATTCCGGCCCCGATATTGCCACCGCCGCCACCACCGCTACCACCACCACCACCACCGACGCCGCCGCCGCCACCTCCGCCAACAATGCCACCGCCAACACCACAGCCATGACCTTGAGACACCCAGCCACCCGCGTACGGATTATCCATCTCCGCTGCGGGTGGACAGTCACCGGAGCCTCAGCACCTCCCCTTCCTCGAGGAGGATGCCGCTACGTCGCCCTGTCCGGCGCCATCCTTTGCGCCTATCGCGCGCCGCTTCAAACCACTCTCCTACGGCACGCTCTCCGATTCCGTCGAGCTGCCTCTTCGAGCGTCGTTAGCGCCGAGCGTCTCTCACCTCGGCCGCCGACGATCTCGCTCGACGATGACGACACTCAATCACACCGCGACCGAACGAACCGACAGGTACGCGTCACCCACTGACGCGTCCGTCACGCATCGTCGCGAGCGTACGCGCGCGCGCGCGCGCCCGCGGTCCCGTCCGTCGAACCGAGAGGAAGCGTCGAACAGTCACGAGCGGTCGGACTTTGTTCGCGGTCGAGAATGGACTAACGCGAGCACAGCGGGAAGTAAACGCGAACCGTGGGAGGCCGCGCGAGGCGGGAAGCGAGACTGCGATATGTGCACATAGCGCGCGAGAACCTCCTTGCTCTCCAGAGTCACGCAGCTGGAGCGGAAGTCGGAACGAGGAGAAAACCCGTGCACGAGTGCGCCAGCGACTGGAAAGTCTGACGCATCGCGGTGCCGCGCTCCCCAGCACTGAGCCTCGCGGCCTCGACTGCCGCGCAGTCCCTCCACGCAAACCAACCGACCGACCCGCTCCAATCTCCCCCCCCCCCCGGCCCCACTACCCCTCCAATCCACCGACCACCCATCCACCCACCGTCATCCTCCACCGCCGCCCCGCCACCGCTCCTCTCTGTCTACTAGCCACCCACCGCCTACCCACTATCTGCCCACTCTTCTCGCACCCAACCGACCCCCGTCCCCCCCCCCCCCTGTCCCTGGCCCCACCGTCCCTCGGCCCCTCCCACCCGCGGCCCACTGATATTCCCCTTTGCCACCCGCCTCCATTACCTCTCGTCCACCACTACCGTCGTCACCCCTCAGTGCCGGCGGAGCTCTCCTTCATGGACCTTCTCTGGACCGCAACGTTCACCCGCCGCCTCCGGTCACCCTCCCCCGTCCGACCCTTGCTACGTCGCACTCACTCTTCTTTTCCGCTCTCTCTTTCATCTCGCCCCCTGTATAGCTTCGATTCCGCTCCTCTTCTCTTTCTCTCCCTCTCTCTCCCTCTACAGACTCCTGTTTTGCGCGCGTTCCTTCGGCCTACTCTTGTCCGTCTTCGAGATCTTGCTTCTCTCTCGCTCTCTATCTCTCTTCGTGATCCTAATGCCGATCTGTTCCCTTTCGTCGCTTCTGCTCTCGTATCAGATAGCTGCCGGCCTCGAAGCGAACAATAATTTTGTTGCTTCAAGCGGGTCGAACTCGGCTACAACTTCCTATTATTCGGCAAATGTATCTGTTGATCCGAGACAAGGGAATAGAAATCGAGCGAGATGGGGGTAAGGGGGGATGCTCAATGCGGGGATCCTAGTTGGCGAAGACACTGCGGATCATCAACAACAGTAGATTTGGGTAACGGGTTCGTGTGTCATACATGCCGAAGTCGTGTGAATGAAAAACGAGCGATCGATTCTCCTCTTCACGGTAGGTGGCACTCGCGCAGCCACGTCATCCCACGTACATTGTAACCCCAATTCTCAGATCAGAGGCATATATGTTGACCGAGTACCCGATATGTGAACTGATTATACGCGAAGAAGATTAATGAACAAAACTGACGATTCCAGCCGCTCAGCAATATTCGTCTCATATCGTCGGGCACTGTTTACGGAATCATTGATGCGGACGCGCTAACGTTCTCAATATTTTCCGTCAAACCTCCTTTACAGGCAACAACAACCTTTGGCAACGTCTCACAATTGCAGGGAACGATAATATTGCGGATAACCGCTGCGTCCGTTAAACGTAACTAGATAATTATAGGTATACAATACAAGCTTCTGCACATGCAGAAAAGTATATAATTACTCAGAAGCGAGTTACAGAATTACTTGAGTTTAACGTTCAAATTTTAACAGCAATAATAAGCTCACATATTGATCTTTGTTGAAAAAATATACGTCTGTGTCAAAGACGGATTTGAGTAAAAATCGGATGGCACTATTTTGAGATATTTTAACCATTTGCAAATTGCGTGAGCCTAACGGTGAACTGCGAAATGTCCGCAAATTCCAGTTCACAAATGTAAACTGCTCCAAAAGCAAATATCGATAGAAAGTTCTACATTCTGCAATCTTTTTGCAGAGCATCGCGGCCCGATGCTTCTGTTTGTGCGGAACGTAAGCTTGTGAAGCATTTTGTAAATCTCGAACTCTGACCCCCATCTCTCTTGAAACTTTGCGGGTAAAACGGGCAACCAAAATCGATGACCCTTTTACACGTACATAGCTGCCGACATACCAAATTTGAATCACATCAGTTTCAACTAAGTTCCATCAATTTTCCATCTACCGCCCACCCACCGTGGAATCCGTCCCTTCCCTTTAACAACGGCAGCCTCCACATTCCTTTCTTTCGCACTTTCTTCACTCCCCAGTGAAATATTGTGTATCCTTGACACTTGTTGCCCTGCACCATCGATCTGTCCCTAATCATATTTCTCCACATCACCCTTCCCGAGTTCCCCCAAATAGCATTAACACTGACGAAGCTTGACAGGGACTGTTCGAAGTTTCGCAACGTATTATTTCCCCCGTTGCGTATAACGCGGCGTAGAGATCGTCGTGACTAGAGTGCGGTAGTGCATTTCTGATTACGCTGCGGACCCCAGAATTATGCAGGATCCGTCCGTCACCGTGAAAGTGATTAAACGTCTCGATTAATACAACGGCATTCCGCCAGACGGAAAACAGAACGTAAGGCGACTGTGACTACCGTTGGCCGCGCCTAACGGCACGGATCAAGGAATCGGGACGAAAATCTTCTGCCAAGGACGCGACACGCACAACACCCCCTCCCACCCTTCCTCACATCTTACCCCGTGACCCGTGAGTTCTCGGTCGCCGCTGATATCCGGCTCTATCCCATTGGCGAGTACACGCCGGGACATGTTTCACTCATAAAGTTTCGCGCGGGCTGACCTACATTAATTCGAGCATTCGCAGAACTCGGAATATGCAGCCCGGTGCTGAATGTGTGTATCAGCGTCGGGAGAGTGTCGTACGCCTGCGCGTGCACGTGTGTGCCTCAGATGGCCGACAAAGCCGAGACACGCAGCGAAAGGGAGAAAAGATCTGGGAAGGAATGAAGTGCACGCCGTCCGTGTGACCGAGTTCACGGTGTGTGCGTCTTCCCTGCACGTGTGGTGGTTCGTATCCGTGTTCTGTACGCGTCGGGTAATCCTCCGCGGACTTATCTTGGACCAGTTTCGGGCGTACGTCTTCCCCTCTATTGCGGTAAAGTCGGCACAGTTCTATTCCACCTGAGAGTGGAAATAATAGTATCGAACGACGCGGCGGTCATCGTAGACACTGTGGGATCTTTGAAAAGTCCATACGTGCGCTTGCGGCAAGACATAGGGGAGATGGGACAGAACGTAGAAAAATGGAGAAGTTCGAAGCCAATATGTTCTATAGGCCTTGGGTATCGGTCTAAATGTGTTTCCGTGTACATCGATACGGGGAACAATTCATGAGGCTTCTACGTCGGACCACGGTTATCTAGCCACGGAAACAATATGACGGGCGACTTTCGGTGCTATTGATTTCAGACATTAGCACACTCTGATTTCACGTTTAATTACGGTGTATTGTATATTTATATTGGAGACTAATGCTTCTGCTCGGGATCTAATCCTGCGCCAAATTAGCGTCGTATAAATTATCAACGCAATCCATACGAGAATGAATTAATAACATATATATTCGATAATTATTCATCAATCGGCTGTGTTTAAACACTGTTCAACTAATCAGATATTTTGACATGTTGCATTTTCCCCTTTTCTCTGTCGAACACATCTCATATTTATCTATTAGTTCTATCATCCTGTGAAAGTAAGTTAGTTAGCGAGTGAGAATATTTATCGACTGCACAGTAGTAATCTGCTTGTTTCATCCATACATGAAATAAAATGGTCCTGCGCGAGCTTCTTGACGCCTCTGGCGGAACACTGTCCTTTCGCATGACATATCTGCCCTTTACCGTCACACCTTTTTGCCATATCACAGCCATGCAAAAAGGGGCATATGTGACAAATATTATTAGACTCACCGAGCCACTATTGAAGTTATTTCTATGATAAACACACGCCAGCGAACGATACACTTCCTATCTACCGATTGTCTCCTCGAATTTTTCACGACGTTACCCGTGCGTCTGAATATATTCACGTATGTCTAATCCCGATTTATGCGCATGCCTAAAGCGAACAACGAATCTGGAAATGGCACCGCGAAAGACGGCAAGCGCAGCTTTCCATTTCCCTTCGAGCGTCACCCTTTTCTTCTTAGAAGCCGTGCAGTCAAAGAACGTTCCTCTCAAACTTTTCTCCGTGCCACGAATTTTAAGTCGGCAGAAGACATTACTTTTATCGCAGATCTTATCAGGGCTCTTGGGATCGTTAACTCCGCTAAGTTAAGCAAATCCCGGGAACTTTCTTGCCAACATCGTGATCGTATTTATCGATGTTGAAAAAAATTGCTTAGTCTGGCCAAACACTAATTGACCTTACCTCCTACAGGCTCGTTTTAAATCTACTCCGCGTCTTAAAGAAAGTTAGTAATCGATGAGAAAAGAAAGCGTTTATTTCGTTATGAAAACGTTAAATAACCATAACCCTCGTTGACCTGCTTTTTTCAATAACATTTTTAATCAATCAGGAACTAACCTTTTCATAAGTAACAGTAAATAAAGAAATCAATCTTTGCCCTGCAAATACTCATTAAGCAATGACTATTGTTTTGTCTTTCAATAAAGATAAAATAAAAAATGTGGTGTTTCTTGCTAAAGCAGGTCAATAACATAAACAGTCATGAACGAAGATCTAGTTCCTTCGCCGGAAGAAATGTATAAATATCGGCAGCGATAGCTGTTACGTTGGTGTAACCCATTTGCCAGGAACTATGTGTTCGGCGTTCGGAGAACAACGAATACACAGAGGATACGAGGGAAAAGCACCGCAGTAGGTACATTTATACGCGAGTTACGAGATAGATGCGCGCTAAGATTGTTACGGAAGATAAACGACGTACCCAGACCAATCGATACCATCGTGATGAGTTTACTTGAAAAAGTGTGATAATGACAGATGAGAATGCGGTCTCCGATCCCCCGGGTGAATAGCGCGATATAATATCGTTCCTTAGGAGCGTGATATGCTTTCGAGATAAATAATCTCGAATTTCAATGAAACGCCCTTCGCCCATCTCGATTCATTCGGTCGGACAACAGTCGATTAATTTCAAATAATACATATTACCCGGTGCAATGATTGATATTGGCTGGCCCCTCAACGCGTATGTACTATTGAAGCACGGATCGATAGTCGAAATTCACCCAAATGATTTGACCTCCTTTGACAATTTGGCAGATCTCCCGTAAAGACGCGAACGTATTTTCCCGTGGCTGGACTAAAATAATTTTTGGCCGATCCGCGAAGGCAAAGGCTTGAGACTTGCTGTCCAAAGGTAGAAGGGGGTAAAAGGCGGACAGGATGGGGTCGGAGAGAGAGAGAGAGAGAGAGAGAGAGAGACTGGGGCGACAGGAGAAGAGCCGTTTTTCTAGCGCCAAGTAATTTCCATTAGCAGGCATCGCAAGGCATTGGCACAACATAAGTTTGGCGCGACGAAGCAGAAACATGATCTGCCGGGGCCACTCCGTCACGTCGACGATACTTTTTCTTCCATTGGCCAATCGATGACGGAGTACAGCGGGTGCCGCGAGATTGCCTCGGGAAGATGCTTCGTCAATGCCCGCGAAAACTTTGTCGATATTAGTTAGTAGCCCGAAAATTCGAGCGTCGATCGCAACTTCTCTCCGGGTCATGCTGAGCGGCTAAATTTCGAGAAAAATCGGCACTGCGGCAAAGCACTTTGCGCCCGACTTTAAGCCCGAGCGGGCTCCGATCGTGGCATATTAATTTTAAAGAAGCCTCGCGAACCGAACGCGATTGCCACCTTCGTTAAGACAGTCTCGCTGCGATTGAGGCTGCCGAGGGAGCAGAGCAAATTTTCCGGCCCTTTCGGAGTGACACGATGGGATTATTCATGCAAATTATCCCGCTCGCGTAATATACAATGGAGTCGCGTCAAAGGATTTGTTGCCGCTTGCTTGAGGGTAAGCGTGCCGAATTTCAAGCGACGGGAGACGCGGACGACATCATCCGCGCTCAGACCTTAGAGGGTTTTATTGCTAGCCGACTGAATGCATATCTGACAATGTACTCGGTTGCCGTTGCCGTTCCCGTTACCGTTGTTGCTGTTAATCCAGGCTTCCGGGCGGATGGCAGTGCGAAAACAGATGTCTTCATAGAGTCGCGCTCGGCAGCCAGCGACAGTTACGACGGCGGTTAACAGAATTTTCTGCATTCATTACGTTCGCCGCAAGCACGGAAGGATTTATCGCGTTAAACGCCCGATGGGAAAGAGCGAAGGTAAATGGGCGTATCGCTTGCCGCCGATACAATTCAGCGTCGGGGATTAAAAGTGGTCCTTGGCAGAGCGGCTGTAATTTGATTGGCACGCTGCGGTAGCCACGAAAATATGGTCGCTCGGAATTCGGCCGGATTCACATGGCAGCGGACATCTGCTTGTCCGTGCTCGTTCGGAGGCGCATGGAGAGTTTCACTTAGTCGCTTCACGGAACACGAAACGTTCGGCGTCGGGCGCAATGCCGTAATCCTGATAAATGTCGTTTACGGGCAAAGCACGTGCATCGCGGCAGTGCGAGCCGAGTCTAACCCGATTTCTGCGCTAAAAATCGTGTCAAATTGGCACGAACATTGATTCGCCGTTTTTCTTCGCGCCCGCGCACGCGCCCACCCGGTGATGCCACGCTTTTTAGCTCGGCGCAGACGTCTGTATCCATCGGCCCGCCACGCTTCCGGCCCGGTTAAAAACGATGACCGTTCCGAAGCGTCCTCATTGCCGAAGTAACTTCCGAGCGGAAAGTAGAGCGAAGTTTACATTGACCGAGTCGCGGGCCGATTTGACATATCCGGAACCGCGGGGGCAAACGGAAAAGCGGATTCGTCGACAAATGAAAGCCTCTGTAAATGGAGGCACTACTTCGGATTTTGATCACCGTTCATCCGCGGATTAAACCGCTCATTCGCCGTTCGAAAAACCAGTGCCCGAATCGGCACGTCGAGTATCTCCGAAGAGTACGAAATCATTAATACCTGCGGGCTAAGTTGGAAAATCGGGGCTGCTAGCAGCCGGAACGTTGTGCTTGAGGGTAGGCCGGAATTTTTTTCGGCGTTTAGCGATAGTTTCGGCTTTCGATTATCGATACGCAAGCCGGCGCAGGCATTCTCGCCACTTTTTTCGGGGAGACAAAGCCCAGATATCGGCAACGGAACACGCTGTCACCGTGCTGGATCCCGAATGTCGTACGGTACGACCTGTTTTTGAGTGATGAACGGGCACGGCCATTGATCGATGCATTCATTATCGAAACAATCTGCCGTCGCGAAGGATTACAACGTTTCTAATTAAAAGTTGTGTAAGCGCGTAGGTAACGTTGCTTTATCGTCTGATAGATAAAGAGGAATTCGTCTTCTCAACGTTGCCAGCTAACCCGAACGAGAATATTAAGTTCATGCCTCCCACCAATCAAAACGTATCAAATTACAATCCTGAATAGACTCTCTAAATCACGCGACAAAGGGCCAGGGGATATCGCAGAATTATTAACAACGTTCAATTCATAACGTGTTAACGAGTTA
Organism: Anoplius nigerrimus; assembly: GCA_914767735.1. NCBI lineage: Eukaryota > Metazoa > Arthropoda > Insecta > Hymenoptera > Pompilidae > Anoplius > Anoplius nigerrimus. The sequence continues at coordinate 15,857,308 of OU612078.1, forward strand.
TCAGGAACAACGGAACGTACCAAATGGCAGTTAAAAACAGCGTATCAAAAGATTTATGAATTTCATTTCGTTCCGTTCGACCATGGTGTCAAAGAAAGGCAAAAAGTGGAGAGGGGGAAGAATGCAAAATGACGATGGAACGTCCTTTATTCCGCGAAAGCGCACGGATTTCAGGCATTGCACTCATCATACTTACTACAAGCGGGTGGTGATAAAATATCAGGGCGTACATTTGCGATGCATGCGAAGGCTCCCTCTCCGAAACAGCCTGTTGTCGGACATAGCCCGATCGAACCCGCTTACACACAAGTCAGCTGGACGAACCACCGACGAGGATCATAAAACCTAATGGTAGCCTCGCACCTATCGTCGGGCCTATTACGCGAGATTGATGATAACTCGTTCATCATTACGCCGATTGGCGAGAGAGCGAGCGCAGGACATTTTAGATAAATCCTTGCCATGCGAAATTTACGATTTATCCGTGTAAAATCGTCCGAAAATGCATGTACCCCGACGCGATCATGACCGTAAATTAAACGTTGACCGTGCGCGCCGCTGTACGGCATCGCGGTCGGGACAAAAAAAAGGGGGATGCGCGAGTGTTATCATTGTTATCGAGAAGCCCGTGGTCGCAGTACGCATTACCGCTTAAAGCGTATAATAAATTTCCGTGTGACGGATCAGAGTCGCGGGCCAAGCGTTCGGAATCGCGCGAGCCGACTGTCCGATTGCACGGCATCGTTTCGATCCTGTAATTGGAGTCGCGCCTAGGTGCATTTCTCCGGAAGAGTCGATCGCGATCCGCCCGGCGAACCTCGAAACCAGAATTGGCAAGACGAAATTAAAAGCGGGATGGCGGCCGCTGATGAAAGCGGCAAACGGCAGAAATTAGCGAACGGCCGCGGACGAAACGTTTTATCTCGGCGAGAAGTAGACAAGATGCGCGCTAATTTGAGAGCACTCGTGGAAAATCATTATCGTACCTCGTGCCGGTCTCCAGCGGAATAAGAGAGTCGTCGCGTGTTTTCTGCCCGCAGGAAAGCGGAAAGTGTCTAGCGGCGGCTTAACAGCCGCGCAAATGTCGTTAAATGCGACCACTAACGTCGACCACTTTATGCAGTTTGAGTGCGCGAACGACGTTCGAGTTTGAGGTGTTAGTTGTAACGAGGCACAAATATCGCCCAGGCGTGACTCGATCTTGAACGCGGTCTGACTTTGAAGCAGAAGGTATCGCCGAGGTCCCTGAATGGAAGCGCATTTCGGTGATTTTTGTTTACCTTACCGACAGGAACCATAGTCGAGGTCGATATATGAAGCTCTGCTAGTATTCACTTACCTGGAACAAAAAGATATGCAAACATTGGTTGACGTATTACAATTGTGCGAGGACAAAGCTCTTACTTGTATAGTTTTATCGACTATTTTAAACGTTATCGTTGATACACTTCGTAGTAAGTAGTAAAAACGTATTGAGTCAACGGTAAAGTTTATTTACTGCAGAACGTTGCTGTAAGTGTAACCTGATAAATCGTTTCAAGTCCGGCTCAGATTATCTTTGTGTATCGCAATACAGATTCCGCGGCATTACATCTTAGTTTGGCAAACTCGCGAAGAGAGGAAGTAACAGAAACTTCAACTCAGATTTAATAAAAACTTTGGAGTAATAACTTTATCCCCGGTCAACGAATAACTTCTGCTGAATGGCCATAGCGAAATTCGTCGAAAGGAATCTGAATTAAACTAATCTCCAAGGGTCGGGCTAACAGTGTGTGCGTCGAGTGTCACAAAATCGAGTCATTTGGCATGTTAGAAGCGTTCGCGAGAACGAACACGAACAGGAATCAATATTGTGAGAAGCAGAAGGCAAATTCGATGTGGTAACTAACGTGTCAACAACTGTAGCCCGTTCCCGCTGCCGATGTTCCGTATTCAAAATCAATAATCGAACCGCCGACGTTTGTTCCTTACGGTCCACCCCAGCAATTGCAGTTTCTGTACCGCACTTGAGAAGGAAACTGTTCGCCGCCACTGCACTCAATTCACGACATATGCATTGTGGCGTTCGACATAATTCCAGCGCTGTGCAAGAAAGTGTTCTCGGACATTGACTGATTCAATTCCGTCCCAGACATCGATCATGAAGCAGACTCGTGAACCGAGTGCACCTTGAATAAGGCATACCGACCTATACGGCCGCCTGTGTTAACGCTGTACCGTAGTAAGAAAGCTTGCTCTAAGTAGCAGCCAGCATCTCGCGTCTTTTACTGCGCAACTGATAAGAACCGTATACCGCGACATAAAGATCCGGCGCACTTAGGAGCCGAGCAGAAGCCAAGCATATTTTTGCGGAATAGTGCGATGTGTATGTGACACGTGATCATCCACACTTAGCAATTTTGCCGCGGCTATCTGGCCTCTATCAGCGTGGGGCTAGAAAATGCTATAAATGAGCCCGGCCGCGTCTCATTTTGCGGAACAATGGGTATCCAAGATGCGGGCGAAACAGAGAAGAGGCAGGTGGGGCTTTCAGCGTAAACAGCGCCCATTCTGAATGGGTTTATTCGCGTTCCAAGATGCGCTTGCGTCGATGTAAACTCTCCGGGAGCTTAAATGCAGCGAGCTCCTTATCCCCAGTCGAGCGAAGACTATGAAAACGTCTCGTCGCGCGTGCGAGCGGAATCGGGCGCATGCGTAGGAATGTTCGATCGAGGCGACGGAATCTGCGAAATCGCGAGGGTTCAGCCGTTAAATGCCCGCCATACGACGTGTGTAACGCGAAGGGTGGATCGGGGAGGGCGAGGCGAGGAAGGAGAGTGGAAAAAGGAACGTCCGATCATGCGCGCTAAACGCGACACTCTCTCGCCACTGACGTGGCACGCGTGGCGAGAAAAGCTGTGGTACTTAAAACCGCTCGATCGGTAAGCCTAGACTAATGTAACGCGCCCACGGGGATGTACTTTGTCGAGTGGGTCGCCGCCGCGAAAGGGTCGTCGGAGGAAAAATGCGGATCATCGGATGATAAGCGAGCCGAATGTCGGAGCCGGAAAAAGCTGTACTCGCGTGGACACCGATGAGGACGCTGCTTGCTATTCAAGAACGGTACGCAGACGCTGTTTTGATATTCGCCGTGCGCGCCCTCGGACATATCATTATACCAGACCTAACTTCTCGCCGGCAGCATCGCAAGCATCGTGCAGTACATTGCACACGCGACGGTCGTTCCACCGTCATAGGGTATATACCTGATAAACTTCGAACGTCTCAATCGATCGCGGTACGAGCGCCGTCGCGGAACAGGAATTATTTTATTGCCGCAGATTCTGATAGCCGCGTCGGGTCAATTCCCGGAAACTATGGAATTCGTACGGTTGCGTACCCGACGATTTTTTCCGCAAGAGAAGTCTTTAGAGGTCTTTATGCCGCGTATATAGGGGTGTATTGTTTATTGGGGCGCAATGGGTAGGATGCCAGACGAACGACGTTCGGGGTGGATGGAGAAAAGTTGGGGGTTGGAGATGCTCCGTTTCGGCGATGTACGTTAATCCTCCTATCGCCAAACGCCGGACAGAACTTGCAGCTGAAATAGCATGCGCACGATACAGTCCTGACGTTCGCTGATATATGCAGCCTGATTTTAATAACGCGAAAATATGACCGCGGAAGTCATCACTTCCACTGGAATAGTGGATGTTGTAGGTTGAAAGACACAATGTCGGAGGTTACAGATGTTAGGGCTTTAAGTCAATTAATGTTCTGCATAGCTTCCTAGGCGGAAGTATAGTTGTGAAACAAGCAATTGTTCCGGAATGTTTGTGATTTAGTTAGCCCGCGCACTGTTTTACGTTTCGCATTTGCGAGCTAAACGATCACTATTCGTTCGTATTCTGAGCGTCATAATATAGTTTGCTCTTGCCCTTTGACGGAAATGCCTTTGCAGATTCATCGGCGCTTTATTTAAGTAGGATTTCGAGCTATAATCCTGGATGCGTACATATTGTACGAAAAAATTAAACACATATTTATACAAGGGTTGTAGAAGGTATTGACAAATTTTTAACGTATGAACGCAGATAGATTCGCTGAACTACATGATGTTGTATCAATAAGTATTTGTCGATCGAAGAAACATTTTTACATTTATAAAAAGAAATGTTTACATTGTGCCATTTCAGTTTCATGTGAAAGTTAATCCTTACCAACGTTATGTCATACGTAGATACATTTCTGTCTCGGCGCTATGTATTGTACGTGCAGAATATAAATGTAAAAGACACCTGGACAAATTACGTCAAGCGTGCAATTCATTTGCAGTTAATGTCGTATTACCTGTACTTATTTTGCAGCCCAACAGAATTTTGCAACACTTGTTTGCAGTTTCCGGAGTAGTAATTCTCGTAATCCAATATGCGTTTAAAAAACCAAAGTGCCGAATTTAGTATTTTACAGAATATAATGTCGACAACGGTTATGTAAAAACCCTTGAAATGTTCGACGCTTTTAAAAATATTAAAACCATTGTGCATTAATACTGTACCGCGTATGTTGTATGCAATTTAATAACAGTTTTTGTAGTTTCGGTAGGACGTAAAAAGCATTATATTTTCTGAATTTTACTACGGGTGTGATCGATGCGGTTTACAAAGTTCATCCATTGTTCGTTATGCAACCAATAAAGCTCGGACAGATAGAAATGAAATGTTGTATTTTATTTTATTGAATATAGTTTTATATTAGCGCTCTCAATAGATGCGGTTAACAATGTTCCCTTCAGTAGGTAGACTTTACCTTAATTACTTCCTTTGTGCCCTAATTACTCTTATCTGCACTCATTAACGCTGTTCAAATATTCTGCGATATACCTAAATATAAAATCCCAGCTTTGAAACTTGCTTGAGATACAAGGTAATTAGATAAATTCACTATCAATGTTCATCTGCGCCATCCGAAGGTCAACATTATGTGTGCACATACACATTGGCAACGTAAAAATATTTTTCTAACTGGAACAGAAATTCAACCTAGGAATACAGTCGTGTAAACTTTTTCTGTTCTCATGTCGCTTTTGTTTTTGCCTGAACAGGACTCGACTTATGTAAACTGTACCTTGTACGTTCAGAACATGTGTTAGTATCGTGGAATGCATCCTTACTTTGAAAAAGTTACGAAGAAAAATACCCCAACTTGTATTACAAACCAGAACTCATATCAAGTTTTATACATTTTTATATATGTATACAAAATATATTTATAAATCAGTTATGAAACATAGTATTCGATGTAAAAGTCGGGGAAAGACACGTAGCTCGTAGTAATTGTGGAAAGACTTGCATTTTTACTGCATTCATCTAACGAATGAATGGCGCTAATTTTGAAAGTTGCATAAGGAAGACAGAAGTTCTCATTCATTTGCCGATTATAAGGCAGGTATGCAGAAAAGGTCTAATTGCAGGCGAAATGAAACATGAAGAAACAGGAGTGGATCGTTAATCGGGGAGAACGTGTCTGCCCTGCCATCTGTCGTTTGTAATCTGCAAGTCCAAGTACAGCCTATTCACCAGCAATTACCCTGATCAACTTTTGGCACGATAATTGACGAAAGATTGCATCGCTATTCAACGGGCAATTTTAATAAACGTGACCATGTATCTATTAATATTCAAGCTCAACTTGTGCGTCTAAGAAAACAGATAAGAAACTGGAATGTATAATGAGTGTTATGCTTTACATAGCACCAAGAAAAGTTGACGATACATTTTAATGTGAAAAAACTACTGTCTAAATTACATTTAGCAAGTCAGACAAAATTTAAAATTAAAAGTTCAATTTTTCCGTAAACGAATTCACACACCACACGCTGCATCATGATAAGGCAAAACGTTAAAGTTTACACCTTTCCTTTTCGAACTAAGAATTAATAAGGGGGTATGATAAAGAGACGTCGAGGAACAGGAGACTTCTGCATAGAAATTAATGAAATAGGTCAGATCGGTATAGCAAATGAACTTGAGCGAAAGTCCGAAATTCCCGGAATAGCTGCTAACTTTTCCTGGAAAGTTAAATTCGGAAAATTTGTTAGGAACTACGATGAATACTGCCGCTTTATTCCAATTTTGCAAATTGTTAATGGACTTGAGTACATTTTTGTCAAAACGACCAATTAGTTTTCAGCCGTACCGCATAAACTTTCGAACAACAATGAGTCTCCATAAATCGCAAAACTTCCAATTGGTAAGTTTAATGTGTTTCCGTATTATAATCTCCACCGCATTGTCTAAATTAAGTATTGTCCGAATGAAGCTACAGATACTATTTCAGTCCCTTTCAATTCCCGCAGCGCCGATGCGTCCATTTTGAATTCTATCAGAGTCACAGTAAGGCACGTTTTCATATTATGCTCTTAACGTACACGACGTGTTACCATTCTGACAAAATGTTTACACTATTAACATATCGTTAAAGTGATAAAAATGGAATATCTTCCGTTCAACTCTCTTAGAGCATTTCAATTCCGCCGGTCACATTTGCAATTTTCTAAAATACCTTCAGGACAGCTCGCGAGCAAACAGCGACGGAAAACAAAAGTCAACCGCACCGACGAATCGGTTTAATAATTGCTATCGCGGAAGAGCTTTCGAACGAGCCCATCAGTTTAATAAAACCGCGGTATTTGCGGTCCGCATTCGTCCGTCGGTGCTTGTAAAAACAAACATTGTTCCTTTGCCGGCACAAGTGCCAGCCACTTTACATCAAAAGCTTACTTTGCCACTGTAATCAAACGTGTACATGTGTGTGCCGGTTAAAGGGGGCACGCCGACAACAAAAAGGTGATTAATGTTAACTAAGAAGAGGCACTCGCTTAAACGGCAGCCTCCGGAAACCGACACGCTTCCCTCGGTAATTAAATTCACAGACAAATGATAACGCGCACTTTCTCCGCTTTGCACACTCGGGACACTAATGCGAAGGTTCTCGACAGGGTAGGTGAAATAAGAAGAACGCCGATTAAACAATTATCCGACTCTGGCTCCGCCATCGCAGAAACATTCCGGCGAACTTTTTCCATACCCTCCCATCCGCGCGGGAGATAAGCACGTACCTACTTCCTAACATAACGCGATTAAGCAAAGTTAGGAAGTTCAACACCTGCGCCGTGGGAGGGAAGTCAGGGGAAGATTCTACTCATCCGAAATAGTCCTGCGTTAGAAAGTGGGCGGGAAAGGTATCCGTGAGGCATCGGCGAGGGAGCGATGAGGCGTCTGCGCGCCTTCAATTTACCTTGTTCTGCTTGCGATACTCCTTCGTCTGGGCGAGGTAATACTTGTAGACGTGGGTGGGCAAGGCTCTCTTGGTCTCCTCGCCGATCCATCGATGGGGTGGATCGAGTCCAGGCGGCTTGGCCACCCTCGCCCCCGGCGATCTCTGGCCCAGAGAGCCGCCCGGCGATCCGAGCCGAGCGGCGCTCGCGGACTTGTTGAGGGCGTACCCTGAGGAACTGGGCGGCGGGTGAGTGTGGTAGTGCGGATTCGAGGCCGGTCGTCTGTCAACGATCTCGTGACGCCTCGGCGAGGGCGTGTCGGCCGAACGCTGACGCCGCGGACGTTCCGGATGACGGACTTCCGTGCGCTCCTGCCGCAAGGAGGGATGCACGAAGGTCGGCGGCATCGCGACGCCAGGCGTCGCCGACGGCGCGGGCAATCTCAGGGTGCACTGCTGTAACGTCAGCACCGGTCTCTGGCACACACGGCACGGCGGGTAGACTTGCGGATTCCACGAGTGGTAGCAGCATCCCGGCGACCTGGAGCCAAGCAGGTCCCTGGTCGCAGGGTGGTTCATGACGGAGTTCACATCCCATCAAAAGTCTGTCCGCGGCGTACCACTCGGCGGCCTTTCGAACGGCCAATCGGCGGCGCGCGAACTGCACGTGCACGTGGGTCACGAGGCCCCACCACCTATCGTCCCGACCGCTACATCCTTCTTGGTGGCACTCTCTTGGTGTCGCTCACGCGCCTCCTCGAGTTTCAGCCGGTCAACGGACATAGGATTGATTAGTCTCTCGGGGTCACTGTCCTCGGTTCACATAGCGATCAGCGAACCGATCGTCGATCCGATCGTCGATTCGATCTGCAAGCGCGAGCGCCGACGTCGGAGCGGTCAGAGGTCTCGGGGAAAGAGACGTCGGGACTGGCCGTGACAGTCGATGACAGTGGATCGGGACGGCCGTTGTATACGGGTCAATCGGCGCCGATTAACCCGTCATTATTGCTTGTTAGTGACCCGTTTACGCCGGGCGGGGATGATTGTCGCTAGACAAAATACGACGCGACCTGCCTACGTAAGCTCCGAACCGGAGTCAGCTCGCGATATGGGAAGAAATGTACGCGTTGCGATGCCTCGCTTTGTTTCAACCTGTGCCTGCCCGGAAACTGCTGTCTCCGCTCTCGATAATTCCGGACCGCAGCGGCGGCCCAGGAAGATGGAAGGCGCCGTGACTCATGCGAGATATTTGGTAATTATCTCTAATTTGCGAGGTGCGCCAACGCCGAGGCGGGCGGCGCGTTTAAACGGATGACGGTGAAAAGTTGGCCGGATAGAGGAGTTAAAGGGAGCGGAGGTGTACGCGTAAACCGAGCCAGGCGTACACCTACTCCAGAACCTGTCCCATTCTGGATATCATAACTCTCGACTTAACGCCAGCCGCGGCGCGGAACGAACACCCGGTCGGCGTGTGTACGCACGAGAGCAGCCAGTGTTCTCGGCGTGTACAGATAGGAATTTTATGCAAACGCCGCCAAGACCCCGAGGCCCGGGGCGGTCTCTTACCTAAGAATAAAGCCGGGATAATAAAGATTTTTGCGCGAGTACGGAGGATTCAATTTAAACGGCCCGCGGAGAATAAAAGAGCCGCATCCCATTGTATTCGAAAGTTCCAAGCGATCGTCGCCGCAAAGTAATACGGCGCATCGTGGAAAATAATGCGCCGACAGGGGCGTCCGCGCGTGAGTGTCTCTGTAACGTTGCGTATCATTCAGTTTGACGGCGGAAAAGCAAAAAGGGAAGGATAGTTGCGCGGGAAGGACGGTGCCGCGTGTTCGCGATTGCCAACGGATGATATACGTTTGCGAGTCGGCTGACGTTCTTGGAAAAAAAAACGCTGGCATATCAAGCGATTGCGTGCGACCGATATCAGGACTGTGAGCTGCGGAAGAAATGAGGGGGAACCGCGGCAGGGATACTGATGAGTTTCTAGGGCAAGCTGTGTGCATGGCATTAAAGTTACGTGTTCGTAATCTCAGAAAATGGTAACGGCAAACAGTGTGCCAAGTACCTGAGAGAAAATAAAGGCAGGTGAAAGAAGTTACGGAGCTTCGGAGAGTATCGGTAAACATAGCAAACTGACGCGTAAATCCGTACTTAACGGCTTCCCTTCGATCTATCCTTACTAAAACAAGATGGAGAATGTCCCGGCAGGAAAGTCATTTACGCTCCTAATTAAGCTATTGGGGAAAAATACAGGCGTGCGAGCTGGTCAAAGAGAGATATAAGCGCGTGGATTAATTTGTAAAAGTGGCAGACACGAGCAGGAGTCCTTGAAACTGGGTAGAAGTTTCCGGTGGAAGCAAACAATACAGGCCGCACCGAATCGATGCGCGTATGTAGATATTTGCACATCGTACGCGGATCCCACTTCCTTCGGGTGAACACATTCTGTTTCTTCCCGTTTACCAATATCTTCCGTCTACTTTAACGCCCAATCATTCACCACTGATGGGTATGAATATATAAAGTTCTTATTTAAACATCAGGCACATCACGCTTTCTTGCATGTGTAATTGTAATACTGTTTACCTCATATATAAACAGAGTCTCACAGATGGAACTATCTTAAAAAAACTTCACTTTTTAACCCAATTCTTTTACGTAAGTAAGTATTGAATTATAAACGATGCAACTAAGTACATAAATTCTACTAACTAGTTTTGGACAAACTGTTTCGCTGTATCGCTGGCATTTTAATTGATTAACTTCATTTTCAAACTGTTTTAACGAGAACCAGGTCTGCTGTAAGAAAACTAAATACTTTTAATTACCAGACCAAATGTACCATTAAAATCGATTGCAGAAAAAAATATGAAACGTGAGGAGACACGTTGAGAACAAGAATGACTGACATTAACAAACATTCGATGTAACTGAATCAACATTGGGGACATCCCCCGCGCCCGTGTACACATATCGCACGATTCCATAGTCCATATATACACGGGCGCCGGATGTGACATTAACGCGTTTCAGTTCCCAGTCAGACAGAATCACGAAGAAAGCAGGAAACAGCGCGTGCACTTTAGTACGTAAGTGCAGCGCCAGCAACGAACAATGCACGCCCGTCATATCTCATGTAACCCTTTGCACAAAGTTTAAGGCAGGACGACCCTTCGCCGCGACAAGTCGGGAAGTTCCCATTACGGAGTGAATCATGATAAATCAAGTCAGACCGCGGAACTCATGTTCCTCCTTCGGCAACGGGAAGAAAGTTCAAGACGCCCAGGACAAACCGTTGTCATCCATATCAAGGTAAGTAAACGCCGAGCGCCCCGTCGGAATCGAGTTTGAAGGCAGAAGGGTTTGGCGAAAGGTGGGGGGCTGATGAGGAAGCGGTAGAAGGTTGTGCACGTCGACGTCGATCTTCAGATCGATCGCCCGTATCCACCGGGTAGGAACCGTGATTGCGTAACAATTACGGGTAGGACTCCATCCTCTTTATTTGCACGGAATGGTGGGGGAGGCGAGGGAAGGGCCAGTCTTTGCGCCCGATTCCCAGAGCCTTCGATCTCAAAGGTTGCGCACGGAGAAGAAGGTACTTAGATGAGAGACGAGAGACGGTGCGTGGCGGTGAATACAAAATAGTGTGATAAAATACACAGCGGCACAGGCAGCAGCCATCTGCCCCCTACTCCCCTTTCTCCGGCATCCCATTGGCCGGTCAGGCCACCATCACGCACACCAGTCAGACGCCCCTACTCTCTTCGACCCGCATCTTTCGATAAAGTACAAAGCCCCGAGCGAGCGCGGATCTCCCCTCTCGCCGAAAAATTTTAAAAATTTCGAAGACGACTACTTTGCCGACTTGTATCGCCGCAGTTCCCTTTTCCGTCGAGCTCAGACGATCCTTTGATCTCCTTTCAAGGTAAATCAAGCACGTCGCCTTCGATGCTAAGATGCCGTCGAGTCCTCCTATTGGGATTGTCTAGGGGAGGAAAGAAACTCATCCCTCAAACATTCTCGCTCGGGAGGGAAGCGAAAAATTCGCTGCCTCCGCTTTATCCCGCGGACAAGCTTGCCCGGCTAACTCGAGGAATGTATGAAAAGCGCATTTTCCTACCACGTCCCGCGCATGCACTGTCCGGCACAATTTGCATACGGTAAGGGCGTCACACCGACACAGCGAGCGCGCATGAATCAGAACGATGTCCAGAGCGTGCGTCGGGACGCCTCTGCGAGTACGTATCTCATGTATATGCATTCGATATTCCAATCCTCATCCTGTCCGACCCCGCGAATACTTTTCGTTTGCGGAGTCTCTCCTTGGCCGATACGTAGGAGTTTTGCTTAGCGACAGGGATGTGGAGGGGGAAGTTTCGGGCACTGCGCCATAAACCGGCCAACCTGTGCTCTTTTATCTCAAAGTCATCTTCCCCTCTCGCAACTTGCCACTGAGTCGTCCTAAAGTTTTCATCGTCATACGTTTTCGCAATGCCTCGCGTTCTCTTCTCTCTCTCTCTCTCTCCCTCTCTTCGTTTTATCTGTCTCTCTACGCCGTGCGTGCTCTAGCCTGTAGGTACTTTCCCAGGTTTCTATTTCCTTAAATTCTCATTCCCTCTCGCCTTTCTTTCCTCGAGTGGCTTGCCCACGGAGGTAGAGCTCGTTGAGGCTTTTTAAAGGGATTGGCAGTGTCTCAAAAGCATTCGCCTTTTCCCTACGCTGTTAGATCTTTTACCTCGTTCACGGAGGACCCGCTGCGTATGCGTCGTCGAAAGAATAAAGAGTTCTGGCACGAAGTACATTTGACTCCAATGGAACTTTAAGGGGTTTATGATGTCGGTACATCGACGCGTCCTGAATGCCAGGTTTTCATGCCGCGGATTCGCAAATGCTCCCGCTTCTTGGGAAGCAGAGCTCGCACCTGCCGATTTCTCATCCCCGAATGAATCCTCAGCGTACCCTTGACTTTCCTCGGAATAGTTCAAAGGGCGGCCGAGTTCACCGATTGGCCCGCAAAGCCCTCCTTTCCTTTAATTCCTTATAAAGGCAACACCTTATATCTGCCCTTTTCTACGTCGCTGCCTTTTCATGTATCCAGCACGTGCCGCGACGTGCGAACCGAGAATGTATGGCGGGCAATAAAGATGTTCCGAGAACAGAAGCCACTCGTTGCACATTTCGCAACTAAGACACGTTTTAAGACCGTAAAGGCCATGTACTCGACGGCAATCCGCGATATATTTTTGCGAGCGCAGCCTGATCTGTGTTTAACTTTTCCTTTTACGTGCGCGCAATCCGCGAGTTAACAGCGGGGTATAACATCAAATGGGCGTATTCATGCTAAATTCGGAGTGACAATACGGACATGGAATCTCAAGTCTCCCATTCTCCGCCTTACTCTTAACTTCTACCGGAAGGTAACTGCGAAACGCTAGACATTTTGCGGAATGCGCAATGCCTCGAAAACATGCGGTCTTTGGTTTCACACTTCGCGTTCTCCCCAATTTTCTGGTATATTTGCATTCTGACATTATTAAGTGCAGACAACACGCAGTAAAAGTATAATTAACTTCGACATGCCTAAGGTGTGTCAACACATGGCAATTATATAATTAGAAGGCAATATTTTTTCCGCTATATTTCAGCATCGGTTATTTCTTAATCCCGTGTGCTATATACGTTCTGACATCATCAACATACGCAATTAACTGGGGATCCCAAAATTAATAAAGGACAAACTTGATTAATTAAACCGTATCAGTAATTACATCTTTCCTTTATAATTTCGCGGCCTATCTTAATTACACACTGATTTATGATCGCATAAATTCGTTCCGTGCATATTGAATCAGCGTTCATTTTGATAATATAGAAAATGATGTCTTGCTCTGTTGTTAAAAACGAACGATAATATGAGACTCGAAACGAAGTATCACTTTAAAATAAACTAACACAAATAAGTTAGCTTGCAAATTTAAAATACTTTAGTGCAACCTCATAAGGTTTGGATCCTGTAAATAATAACCGATGATTAGCATATTCAAAGTCAAAGTAAAGAGAGAAATATTATTTCGGTCACAACATCTATATACTTGAACACGAAACTAGCTATGTTAAATCTGACGCAGACCGTCAACATTCGCATTCCCCTTTTATTATTATTCGCGCGCTTCGCAGCACCGGACAGACCTACATCCAGTTTAGTCTTTAAAAATATCCTTGCCCTCTTCCGTGCATTCGTTATTCATGATATGCATACGAGGTAGAAACGGTGCCATACGCCGAGCCCTATTTGAACATGCCTGCGCGTGAAGTGTGTAAATCTCAAGTTCTGAGTCGCGCCGGCGATTTCAATTTTTGCGTTAATTCAAGATCGGTCACAATGCGCATACCGCATGACAGAATTCTCCGAAGGACATTCGCACTTCCCAGGTGCAGGATTTCCTTCGCGTAAGACGGAATTGAGGAAAAATCTCGCGACTCATTGCGTATCGAGCCACAGAGACAGAAGGCGAACGTAATACGAAAAAGGACGCTATGCAAAATATCCCCATTGTCAGCGATACGAAAAATGACGTCGAGGACGAGGCAAAATCTATAGCGTGCGCGTATGTAACGGATAGTAACTAGACGTATACACGCACGTATATTACGAGTGAGCTAAATCAAAAACATAGGCGGTACGTCTCGCGGAATACAGAAAGAGGCGTTGCAAGGAAAAAGCGAAGAGGGCGGGAGAGAATGAGAGGCAGAATGTCGGAGAGAAAAGGAGGAAAAGGGAGTGAAACGGGGTATGAGCGTGTTTTCATGCTTGAAAGCGAACAAAGAGGCTCGATGACAAAACCTGCATGGTCTCAATGCCGAGAGACTCACAGGAAATACAAGAAGTTCTAATATCGCCGAACTCCCTCGGGGCGTCGATCATGTGCCACTGGAGAATCTTAATTTTGCCACTCATTCGGAAATTTGCTTGAGAGGAATGCGCCGGGGGGTGGGAGAGGGTGGGTAGGAAACAAAACGGGCGCGAAAAAATGTTCCACGACTCACCCAGAATGCGCCACCCCCTAACACAGAAAATACTACGTACGAAATGCGCAGCCGATTCATTAAAACCTGCTGGAATAATGGTGCGCCTCATGTAATACCGGCATGCCTGCGGAGAAATACCGCCTTAATTAGTTATTCAGAGGGGTAATTTCCCGACAAAGCAACTTTATTCCTTGTGCCTATTACACGACCGGTACCGCTAATTGATTCGCGGGAAAACTATACGTACGGCGCGACGCGCGCGAATAGCATTCTTTCCGTAATTGATTTCTCTCATTTCATTATATCTCGGAGTGACCGACTTCCGCCAGCATTCGCGAAAAAGTACGCCGAGCGCCCTTTGACTCTCCGCGGACGAAATTCCTTTCAATCTGGCATTGATACTTCGCCACCTGTCTCGTTACCACTCACCGATTTTATTAAGTGGGTCAATCGATAAATGCCCTCTTGAGCTCTAAATTGTGAAAAATGGAAGGCCATCAATATTCGGACTGCGTCTATTACGTAGTGAAGAGTATGTCGATTAAGAACAAACTCAATTTACGTACTGTAAACATGGTCGGGACGTTCTGCTTTACGGCAAGCTGTTTTAAGAATAAGCTTTGATTGATTGTCAACGTCCGCTTTATTCAAAATTCATGCGTGTAATTGCGTATCTGAATTCCTCTTTGGGCGATTGCTGTTGCACGATAATTAATTACCGACTTGTTCAACAGCGGACTTTAACCATTGTTCATACCACACAAGATCGAAGTTGAATTTAATTCACATATCGTTACCTAGTATAAAACATGCAGCAGATCACGCTGTACGGAAAATTTTCAGTTCTCTCATTCATTCAAGAAAACTTAAGTCTTAATATAAACGTGAAAGTCAATAACACGGATGGCTTAACATTACCATTGTAACAAATTGGAAAATCAAACGGAGTGCGAAAACGATACTTACAATCCGATTTGTCACAAATTTATTGCTTTATACGCAAACATTAACATAGCAGTATCAACTGTATTAGAGAATTACGAGATTACTATATTGGAACAATAGCGCGTGATGTGATTTGGAGATTATGTGTAACGTGAATCGATCCTTAAGGGAAACAGGCAGTATCGATTGCGTGCGAATGTACGCTTTGGGATTTAGCGTGTATTGTCGACTAAACGACCGGATAAATTAGTTAAGTAAAGCCATCACGCAAATTCGAAATTGGGCGATCCGATATTCCATGAATACGGACCAGATGCTCTGCAATGCCCGCCGTCTTCCTTCTGCAGCTATGTCGTATTGTTTCCATCGATCCATACGTGTATCGTTACAGATCCCGTTCGGCTAAGTTTCGATTTACACTTTACCTCAATACGCCAATTGACCGTTTTCGAAACGAACTTTGCGATCAATTCGACGAGATCAAAGCTTCGCGCAATCTACCATAACCTCGAAAGATTCAGTTTACTCCTTGCAAGTGGTAAATTGAATGTAACACGCAGAAACAATTCTGACCAATAATGTGGGTGTTTGCATATGAATAACCTCATTACGGGAAACCGCAGAGGAGCGTAATCTTATCTATCCCTCGACACAGTGGGTATGAGGTTAAGTGGTGATCTAACGCACGTTTAATTCATCCTAGAGACAGACCAGCGACCACACGGACTTAATAGTCCGTGAAACGGTAAATTCGAACGACCTCCCCCGCGAGTTTCGCTACTGAAATCAGGATTCATCCTGCAGCTTTCTACTGGGTGAATCAATCGTTGATGTGCTATATAATTTCATTCGGAGACCCGTATGCACCATTTTTCCCATAGTACTCTTTATGAACATTATTAATCGCAAGCAGATTAACTGTCATTCATAACAAAAAATGAATTCCTAACAAAGTCCCCTTGGTTCATACTTCTACTTTAAACATCGTATTCGCAATGCTTCAAAATTTGATATCAACGTGGGTACGTCCTATTTCGAGAAACACAAGTCAGTTCCGTGGTAGCAGAAGGGACGCAAATTTTAATTGTTCTCAAAGTTAATCGCAGTTAACCTGCGAAACAACAATTTTAATTGAAAACCTACATACGGCTGTGTACGTTTAAATCATTAAATTGCACGTTTGTAGACCTTTCTGCAGACTCGGAGAAAGCTCCGTAGTGAAGGTCGAGTCTGTTCCACTCGATACGTCGAAGTTAATTTGCATAGCCAGTCACGACGATGGTTCGAAAATTCCTTCTCCTTTAAGAGTTCCGCTAACTGGTCCCAAACTACTTCGTACAAATCTCCTATTACCCCCGTCCTGTCTGCGATAGTATCCGTTCACGCTTCCTTTAACAAGATCGAGCGCAGCGACGATATTGGTCTGCTGGGCACAATGATCGAGCAACTTTTAGTCCGATTGCTCCCGAAAGTGAAAAGTCCTGGCTCTATGGGGCATTCCCAAATTGTTTTGGCAAACTCGTTTCGACGAACGACTTTAATGAGCTCCATCGGAACAGATTTTTCACTTACAATCCTGTTCTCGTCATCCCCATTGCAGCACCGCAGACAAACTAGATACACACAGCGTTTGTACAAGCAGAGGATAAATCCCCAGCTTTGACAGGAGCATGTAAAGTCCCAGAGATAAGGAATTAAAAGAAACGCAATCGTTGCGGGACACAGACTGATACGTGTGTACGCGAAAGCGGTGAACGCTACACAGATCGAAGGAACGAAACAACACGAAGACGACAGAGTCATACGAGTGCGGATGAGTAAGAGAAACGGCATCTGAAAATATGCAAGGGTGGGAATGAAGTAAAAGGCGAGTGACAAGGAGCAGAAGGAGATGGAGGTCAGAGGAGGGCGTCGCTTAACTTCGGGAGCAAGTTTGAAAAGAATAAGGGTGGCAAAGAGAGATTCGCCAAGGCGGGTCGCGCTGTTAGCTTCACCGCGTTCTCCCACTTCGGCAAGTTTCTCAACCGTCCCGACCATCTCTTCCCTTCACGTCCGCAGCCGTCCCGGTTCCCTTCCTCTACCCCTCCCCCGACCCCGCGACCCGGCGTTCCAAATCTCGCCCCCTCCCGCCCGCACCCTTCGACCCTCCTGCAGCCATCGCCTCGTACGCCCTCCTACCGCCACCACCCCCCGCCGCCCCTCTCAAAAATCCACCCTCCGCCACCCCCGCGCAGCCGGTTGCGCGCCGTTCGTCAGCCACCCACACCCTGCGCCTGCCTGTACAAAATTCAATCAATGCGCTAACGCGCAGGTCCGCTGCCACGACCGTGCGGACTTCTCGACTCTTTTCTCACGCTTCCCCCGCTTTCCATTTTTGTCTATTCCCCTGCTTTTTGCCGTCGGGGCAAACAAAGTGCCAGCGTTGCGTAAAAATTCGCCGGAGCTTCTGCCTACTTTTGATTACGCCTCTCACTCTGTCCCTTTCATCGTCCGTATATCTGTCTGTCCCTCTCCCTCTCTCTCTCTCTCTCACGTTCTGTCTCGTTCAGTCGAACGCATTCCCTCGCCACGCACTCCCCGTCTGTCGATACATGCGTGCCGCGGGCTGACGTCATTGATCTTCTTGAACGATCGCAGAATCGCACGGCGCGCACGCAATGAGACGGACTAATTGAGCGTCAGTAATCCGAGTGCTCCGATAGTCTGACTATCGGGTTTCTCCATTAGCTAATCAGATTCGTTTAACTGGTCGCCTCCCTCCGCGAGCGCGAGGGGTAGAGTAGAGGGGCGGAAAATTAAAAGTTGCCGTAACGAAGTGCGGCCGAACGCGTTCTCGCGGCGAATTGAATTCGATCGAACGACGATTGCAAAACAGCCGGCTCGAGCCTAGAAATGAGCGGCGCGTTATGATATTCGGCGGCTATCGCGAATGGCTATCGGGCGCTCATTAATTTGGCGGCGGATAAAAAAAAAGAAAAATCGGAGCTTCCGCCGTTTCGCGTTAGAGGGCCGCGAAATGTATTGAGCGCAACTGGAGGAGATATACACCTACGGAGTGCCTGCGTAGACAACGGCGAACGAAGTCACGTAGACGCATTTTATCAGCTCCACGGTCGAAGATAATCCGATAACAGGAACTTTTTGTCGAACTTTCGTTGCGCGCCATAAAAGTGCAGCGCCAGCGTGCGGTGATGTTAAATGAGCCGGGACTTAATACAAATCGTTCCGCGTCGTAATGGCGATGCGTAATTTTTGGGAATGAGAAATGAAAAATGCGCATCCGACGTCTATTGCGCGCTGGCGCAATGTTGCCCGCTACGCTAGGTATTGCAAATACTGATCGAATGCGACGCAAAATAACGAGTCAATTTGTACGTGTTACACGCCTCACGTACGTTCCAGTTTTAGCTCCAATTTCAATTTAAAATTGTCTTTGTGAGAGAAATAAAGTCCGTTTACGAAATAAGCAATGTCAAAATGTGAAGCGACGGTGCTTTAGAAACAAAGGATCCACGGGGTTATAGAAGTTTCATTTTCTCGATTCGAAAATGTATACCACGTTCGTGAATTTTGTAGGGACAATTTGGGTGGAGGGGGGGGGGGGGGGGGGGACGATAAACTGTGAAAGCGAGTTTACAGAGCCAGGTAACCGGATGGAGTAAGAAACCCTATTTCCCGATACGTGAAAAGAAATATCAATAGGGTCAACGGTTGTCGGTCCATTGTCCGAGAACTCGGAGGAAAGTTAGAGGAAAGATGCTCGGAAAGTAGTTCGCGATACCTATACATAAGTTACAAACTGCCCGCAGAACAATGGATTTGTTGTTAATTTCGTAAGATTCACTCAATGGACCATGTCGCACAACACTCAATCCTCCGAAGGGTAGAGTCTAGATAGCCGAAAATGAAAGAACACCTTAGTAACGGTCAAGACGTACTTGGACGCCAAAGTATAACGCGACCCACTTCAACATTCTCTCGTCTCATCGAGGGTCGTAATACTCGAGAATAAGACAAGAGGATTTCTGGCGCCCGGAGCAAAGTTGGACGATGCAATGAATAGCCGTTAAAAATGCATTGAGCCGATATTTAAGTACTCACGTTAATCATGAACCACCACTGACAGGGCAGATACAGAATAAAACCGCGCGACAGACAATTTAATTTGAATCTATTTTCAATATCTGCGCGGTTGCTAGGTAGAAACCAAGGTACACCCAATAAAATACTGAGAAAACCTTACTACACAGGGATCGAAAGATGAGTCGGCAAAAATCGTGGACCATCCGCAAACATTCATAGTTCACTAACATTACCGAAAAGACTTTTATCTGCGTAAGTATGGTAACGTTCGACACGTTAATTATATCCAGTAATTATTAAATTAATATTAATTACGCACGGTAATACCGTTGTAGCCATCAGTAAGCGAGGCATGCATCCGAGTGTAATTAATTTGCCGAACGCGGATCGAATTTGATGCAAAGTCAAGAGAATGAGTAGGCGCTCGCGGAAAAGAGATGGCACCATTCATTAACGAAAAAGGATATTGATCCTTCGCATCAGCGGTATTTTTAGACAAGCACGAAACGCTTCTGTCACCGCTAACGACGGACAGCAAAGCTTCCTAACCAGTGACCTCTGACCACAAATCTCAACAATGTCGCAACGTGTAACTTTAGTGATGATCGTCGGCGATGAAAAGTATTCTTAGCTGAACATGCTTCCTAACATAGAAGCCTCGTCAACTGGATGGGGCGCCAGACTGTAATTAATGAATTACTCGTAGATTCGCGAAGGATCCGCGAATATAATGTGCGGCCCCGCATCGGGAACAAGATACGGATGCGTGCACGTGCTAACAACGTCTGCGGCATTAACTTTCTCATCCGGATTCTGAGCCCGTAGCCAGCAGGCAGACACGGCCAGAATCGAGTCGAAGCTCGGGCACGCTAAAACGTTAAGAATATTCCGAGCACCGCATCCGCGCCGGCATTAAATCTTCCCCGGCACCAGCGATTTTATATACGACCACAAATTCACACACTTTTTATTATTCGAACGCGAGGAAGTCGCGAGATGGCGCATAACTGAATTTGGTCCGATCGTAAATCTCGACGCTGGGAACGCTCGATGGGGGGAAAAATTTAAGTGACAACGGAGCGAGGAAATTCGTGGATTGCGCGATTCGCAGAGCTTCGGTTAATAAAGATATCTATGACGCTCGCTGATGCCTGGTGACATTGCATCGGGATGGCCCGGAAGCGGTAGATAGTCGAAACTGCCGAATCAGCGGAACTTCGTCGCACTACATTCGGCTAATTTCACTCGGCCAGCGCCAAAACTACGCTTTTTCGTCGTTGTGAAACGGAAAATCGGATAACCGTCCCGTTACCGGGAGAGAAACATGAAAAAAGTGACAACTTTTCCCAACTATGGGAATAATGAGAAACGCGAAAAATTCGGTTGGACTGTAATACGGGACACGAGTAATAATGTAAATAGCCGTAGTATCAGAATCGTGGCCAGGAGCAATTTCCGACACGAATAAACTTCTCAATTATGAACTTCTACCTGCAGTCATCGTGATCACATCACCTACCGCGTTGATAAATTAATCCTCTTACATAGCACGCGGTGGCCATTTGACTTGCACCAACGTAACCACTCGGGCAAAGTAAAATAATCATTCTAATCTGCACCTGATGACTAAGTGAGCAAAAACGGATAGCTAACACTCCACTAATTTGTAGCAGCCTGTAACTTGATAATCACTTTCGCAAGTTTCCGGAGAACAAAGATCGACCGTGCCTGTACTTAGCATTAAAATCAGTAGAATAGAAATTTGAAACTTAACCATACCCGCCTCTCACTCAAATTTGCGTCTTGAAGATGAGCATAGTCGAAATAACCTGTGAAAGTATTTCGACAATGTAACTTTGTTGTTCTTGTTCGGGGCGCAATATCCAACGCATAAGTGTATCATCCACGTCATGTTCTGTTTCGAAACTTTGTGCAGAAAGATTGTTCGACGGTGTTAAGGCAGGAAGCGACACGATATCGTAGATTATACGATGCGATCGCTATAAATAATTTTGCAGCTCGCATTAGTCCTGTTTATTACGTCATGCGCGTATAGCGACCTTCCTTGATAGTGAAGTCGTTACATGTAAACGATAGGTAGAGCGTCGCCTAGAACGACCAGAAATGCAGGCCGAAGTCGAACGACGCGGAGGACGGCGCGGCAAGAAGGGGAAAAGGCCAAAGATCACGCGATAGAGACAAACTGCTTTGGGCTGGCGAGAGGGTGAATCGATTATGACGGGTGGACGAGGGTGAAATACGGTAGCAATCGGTGGAAAACCCAGCCTCCTGGACGCAGAATATGGTTAGGCGGCTGGAGGAAACCGCAAAATTATTGGTTTTCGCTCACCGTTGGTCTGTCGCGACCAAACTTATCAGCATTCACGGCCAACAGGCTAACGAAACATCGTTGGGTTTGTCTAGAATAGCGGCGCGGAAAGATAATTTCATTTGGCAAAACGAGAGAGCGACGGACGAAGTTTCGTTCACAACGAGTGCTTCTTCCGCCCTCTAAAGTATTTCCTGCATGGAAAAAATGTGGATGCGAGCCGAAGAGAGATGGAGCCACGTAAAGTTTTCCTCGAGTGGTACCTACATTGGTAACACAATTTCGGTATAACCGCTGATCTAATAAGAATCGATCACAGTCCGGCGACAAATATCTTGTGCGGATAAACACGAAAAGTTTCCAACTTGCAGGTACTGAAGGAATTCTGATCCGTTAACTACCGTTGCGTTATTATCGCAACATGCAGTAATAGTTGAAAATATTTTGCCGCAGGACAAAAGCCATACGAATCAAACATAAGAAGTTGTGTACGTTTATTCTTTCGCGAAAGCTCTCCGAGTTTTCTCTTGGAAAATGTTGTATCCCTCAAACTTTTACACCGCTAACATTGACCATTGCGATGAACTATACTCTAGCCCGTAAGTCCGTATGTAAGCAGTGGTCGGATTACGGTTTCGTTTTTCTCGGTCGTCTGAATCAAACATATACATTTGACGAGAATACACGAACACGCTGGCTGGCGGAAAAAGCAATGGACTCCTATTCGCAGGTGGACTACTCGAGATCAACAACCTGGAGCGCCGGCAGCGTATCGAATTCTTTCACACAGCTACGGGTGACGGCAGGGATCAACCCGTCATAAAATCGGGACAGGAATTAATCCGTTATGAAGTTTTCACGATTTCAAGTAGAAAGATCCTCGATCGTACTAATATGTGTTTGTTTGTCTGCACCTTGACAGCACAATATTAAATGCTCAGAAGCGAAACGTGAACACACGATTCATTACTTTCATGGCCGAAACATACATTGTTTACGATCCGTTAGCCGGTCACTCAACTGAACTTTCACAAAGGAGTATCTAGCTGAAAATAATCGAAAGTGTAACGAATGTCATCGCAAGATATCCGCTATCTCTGAAACACTATAAACTATGATTTCTCGAAGAAAACCTTATAATAACATTATAAAACATACGAGATACTGTCGATTGTAATAAAAATCAATCTCTTTTTTCGTAAAGGCTGAAATCGATAATTCTTAGCTCATACTTTCAGATTCAACCCATAGCTTATGGAATGCTAAAAGGTACACAACAAGCGGAAGGCTGATCGTTCAATTCCGGCGAGCTTAGGACCCTGTTTGTAGACTGAAGTGTTTCGAGTATATCGGAGGAGATTATGGGAAGCACTTGGGACAGGCACAACACGATTAATCTGGATTGCCCATTCAAGTATTTATAGCGGAAAAGCATCGCTGTACCAATAATTGAATGCAGCAAATACAAACTAAGGGCTCAAAATCGAATCATCCCCACGAAGCATAAAATTCCAGATAAAAACGAAACCAAAATCCCCGAGTTGGTAGGTATCAATAGCAGCTCAATGCGAAAAAATAACGGAATAAATGCCTGCGAAGGGTAGCTACCTAGACGCATCGAGGCCAGGGATCAAATCGTGATTTACAATTCGAAAAGTTCGGCTCGATGTTGTTGTACGCACTTCCTCGGGAGCCGTTCGCGTCCGGTAAATACGAGCCACCCCCGGCTACGAAACACGCATCTCGTCCGAGCGCGGAATGGATAACGATCGCGTCAGTATGCCAATCATCCCTTCTAAGGGTCCAACTCGGACGGCAGCCCGTCCATTAGGATGCAAACATGAAGCGAGATCAGGGATGAACCGTTGCGAATGTGAGGTTAGGGGTCGCTGCACATAAGCGCGCCTGTGTGCAAGTCCAGGCGCGCGCGCGCGCGCGCGCGCTCTCTCTCTCTCGCCGCGCAGCGGTCGACAAGTATGTACGTGTGTGTCGGACGAGCGAGCGGTACCATTCAAGGATGCGGCACTTGTCCGATCGCACTGTGATTAACGGCACTGACCACCGCGAGGGGTGCGTGTCGGCGGGGTGAAGTCCGGCCGGACGAGGGGTAAAAATCACGTCGCGGCAATCTGTCATAAAGATGCGCGGCCGAGCGGCGCCGCGTAGGTGCACGCTCTCGCGAGATGTCAGGTCGAGCTCACTACACTACCGGCTGTTTACGGCTCTCCCGCGCGACACCCGATGTCCTCTCTCCGCGATGCGAGAGAGCAGCCTCTCTCCATTCGGAGAGGCCCCCGTTCAAGCACAGCGGCACGTCCCGATCTGCGTGGCAACGCGGCCGAGCGAACTCTCGGCCCTGGGTGCGAATCGCGTCGCGAACCTGGCCCAGCCAACCATCACCGAACACTGCCGAGCTCGGCCACCATCCTCTCCACGTGGCTCTCGCGGCAACCGATCCCCAGGGCCCTGCGCGAATAATCGCCGGACGACGCCTCGCGAGGGAGGAGACGCAGAACGCGTCGCTCGCGATCTACGTTCTGCGGCATACTAGCTCTCCTGCCCTGGCGCCCACCAACACCCCCGGCCGGCTACACAAGCCACCCCCCACCCCCCTCCCCCTCCCCCTCCCGCTCCCTTCGCCCAGCCGCGCTCCGCGTCAGTTCCTTCCTTCCACCACCACCCCCGGAGCCACCCACAGCCGCCGCCGCCGTCAACTCCCCCCCGCACCCCCGACATCCCCTCCCGATCTGTGCGACACGCCAGGCAATCCACGCCTCACCCTCAGTCACAACAACGAGTTCACCGCGGGAGCCGGTTGCCGTTATATCAGCGGACTGCACTGCCGGCATGCGAGCGATGCCAGTTGCCTAACGACCGTTTCGCCGAACACGGCCCCGCTCGAGGCAGGACGCGAGTTGAGGCGAGACCGTTGGGGCCAGCTGGATTTGTTTTCAGGCTCCCCAGGCGCGTCCTTGCGCTTTTATCGGCGCCGAGCGAGGAGTCGCGCGCGCGCGGACTATCATATGAATTTCTCCGCGCTTTATCCGGCGGGCAGCGACGGACGGGGGTGGGATTACGTTCGACTACAGTCGCGCGTCGGCCCTCTCGCGTTAAGCCAATCAGCTTCGAAGCGATGTGCGCCGAGCTTAATGAAACGCCGAACGAACCGTTAAATTCCGTCGGGCAGAATTTATTAGCGGCCGGCAGCCGCGTACCCTGTCCCCCCTCTCTATCTCGCTTCCACGCTCGCCGATCGTGCCAAACTTCCCTGTCTGGCGACGAAATAAGGCGATGGCTTTACGGTTGGCGCCGATGGTTTTCGGCTGTTGCCAGACTGCGCTCTCGCCGCTGGCGCTCGGCTACGGAAACTGTGTGCAATCGTGAATCAGCCGTGACCTAATAGTCGCGACGCTGCGACTCGAATTCTCCACCCAGGGCCGCCGCACTTTATACCTCGTGTCCCGAATTAACGGAAATGCGCAGTCGATGCCGCTCGCGAACTTTTCGTCGATTGATAGGAGAACGTTTCGAAAGGAATGCGCGTTAGGCGCACGAACGGCATAAGAGCGATAAACGGATTGTCGAATGCGATTGGTGGGCGCGGAAATTTATTTGTCCGACCCAGCATTGATTAATCGGAACGTAAATAACTTGTCGGGATCGAATGGGTTTATTCAAGGAGTACTCCTGCCCTTCCCAGACCCGTCGCACGATATCTGCAGCCACTTCATCCCCCACTTTACCCGCTGCTTCCCAGTGGACTAGACCAACTTATGTCGCCGTTCTATCAACGCCACTAGCTACCAGCAGTTTCCAGTATCAGATTACGTGGCTGGATCAACCGCTGGGCGACATAACTTAAGAAGAGCAGAAATTATGAAACGGCAAGTCAGCGCATATTTGTCACGCTTAATGCTGTCGCTTTGAAACGGTGTCGGTTTAAATGTGGCCTCGTATGCACTTTGCCATGATAGAATTTCTGACAGTCATACGCCTCAAGTGTATTGAACATGGTATACGACAAGCCTATATCATACATATATCTTTTGAGGCGTTCTGTGACAGAATTTTGTTCAATCGATTTGCGTGGATCATCGAAAAATGCCGTCTAAAAGAGAAACCAAATGATCATATCTGTTAGGTTGACGTATCGAGGAATAATCGTAAAAAAAAAATATACGAAATATTTGCGCACTGACGTTAATTACGTAACACGATTAATGAAATAAAGACGATTACTAAATATTGTGTTCCAGCAAGCTATTGTCGATGTGTGCTTAAAACATAAAAATGAAAACATATCACTAACACAAGTTGAGAAACACATACATTCAATGAAGGTGCAACATTTAATGAATATTGTTCTTGCATCTATTTCAGTGTGAAGTATAACATTACGTGTGCTCTGCGAAAATTTGGTGTATGCGCGCAGAGCAAGGCACGGAACCGTCGTGACAATTAACCAGAACTGTCTTGCTTTGATCATCGTCCGCTGTGCGAACGATCAACGTGCATGATAAAATATCAGCGTAGCGAGATACTAAATTGTAATTGTTAACTAATTGCTAGATCCACCACGCCGCTCACTGCATATTTCATCATTAGTGAGAACGTAAAATAATAGTGACGCGGATAGTATCATAATTCCCATTAAATACTTTATACAGCATCCCGTAAGATAAATGTTAAAATATGTTTCTATCGTAGCATAGGTTGTATAACCGGCAGTGGAACACGCACTGTAGACCATACTAGCAATATAAAACGTGTAATCCGAATTTTAATGACATAATTTGTAGTCCATCGTGATAATCCTTCGTTAGTTAATCTATTAACGCTGTAAATCGATGTCATCATGAATGTCATAAAGCCAAATAATTTAACACATTTTAGCGGCGCCGACTGCACATCACTGTTTCCTTACCAAGGTCGGTGTACTTTAAATGGGATAACCTACATATGTCCGTAACTTTGTTTTAATTGACTTAATTACATTAACAGTAATCATTGTTTCTGAAACCAGTGAATATGTGTCGCGTTCACGTGCAGACTCCTATATCCATAAAATGCAAAAGTGCTGTATAAAGTTAGAGGTACAGTGAATAACTGTGTTGCTTAAAAGCACCATATTGTTGCCAAATGCGACCAATAAATTCAAAAGCATTTTGGTACCTATTTTTTTTAAAACAAACCGTACTTACTAGACAAAATACTGTCAACGATAAGAAAAATTGATGTGAGTATGTAGCTAGAGTAATGACTACGTCCAAAATTTATAATAGCCCATTCCAAACACATATTTAATGAGAATGTCTAATGTCGTTCTGCGACATTATTATGGAAATGTTTCATTTATAACCTGTCCCACTGGCATATTTATAAAAATAATGTAACAGGTACAACAGATAAAATAGAATGCTTTCAAATATTAAAGCGCGTAAATGAAAATATGACTTCCCGCGTAAAACTATCCTTCATCAAATACATAATGTTTTCTTAGTGTGAGTCAAATCTTGATAAATAAGAGTATACAAGCAGATTGAAAAAATATAATATAACAGCAGTGAGACATTAAGAACACAAGTTAATGAAAGTGGATGGACTCCGCTATCATCATTTCCTCTCAAGGTAACAGGGGTTACCAACTGCAGACGACCGTAAACATAACTAAAAGGAGAAGCTGGGCGGCATAAAAAGTGCCAAAAACGACAGCGCAGTACGTTCAATTTTAGCCGCGCGGCATAAGAGCCTAATAAATCATTCAGTCGGATGCTAATAGATTATATCCCTGGCAGAAATTCCCTTATACTTTAAATGTCCATTGTGTTATCGCCGAAACTTTCTACCCAGCCGTCCAATCCCGGAATCGTCTCTTGGCTTAGTAATTCCTTGTCTCCCCAACTCCCCCACTGTCCATTTCTCTCATACTCTCTATTCCCTTCTTTCATTTCCCTCCTCGCTTTTTCTTTATTCCGCCCTCCCAGTCTTCCCTGCCCCCCGCCTTTCGCCCCCACCCCCCTCGCCACGACCCGTATCATTCCTTTTTCTCTTACCGACCCTAAGTCCATCCACCTCCGTTCCCGCGTATTTTTTCTCTCTCTATCTCGCCGACTGCTACGGGATTTTTAAATGAGAATTTTAACGATCGACCTACATTTGCGCGCCCTATTTACGATGTATCGCAGGCAATGTCAAACACCGCCGATAAATACACCGGCAGCCGCCAACGACTGGCTGCTCGAAATAAGTCGAGCACGCAATTGCAGATCCGCGCGCCGCTATCGGAATCCGCCCTCCCGAAAAAAGAGTGAAAAGTGGAGGGACCGGTATTGAACCGGATCGGAACGACGGGCGAATCATTCCAGATAATCGTCGTCCCTCATTTCAAGCCTTCTCGTAAACTTCCCTCTCGCTAACTTGGGTCCACCCTCAACGAACGTCGGACACGGTTTTCTTCCATGCCCAGATACGCAAACTCAGTCCTTTCGTGTAACGATACACTCTCGATACGTTTTGTTGGTCGAACAATGTAAGTGTTCACGTAAGATTTTATAACCTAAGATCTGCAAGCTACCATTCAGGACTCTGTACGACAAACGTTGGTTCGTTCGTTGTTAAGGATAGTTATGAACGACTTACCCTCATATGCGGCTGGACCAAGAGTTCCTGCAGCTCCCGAAGATCCGCTCTATCGATATTTCGTATTGTCGAGTGCTCAGCTTCCCGGAGTATGTCCTCAACCTCTCGTGCACGTTG
Organism: Anoplius nigerrimus; assembly: GCA_914767735.1. Taxonomy (NCBI): domain Eukaryota; kingdom Metazoa; phylum Arthropoda; class Insecta; order Hymenoptera; family Pompilidae; genus Anoplius; species Anoplius nigerrimus. The sequence continues at coordinate 15,885,713 of OU612078.1, forward strand.
AACAGCGTCCGCTTGTGGTGCGCAGCAAGGTGTCGGTACCCGATTTGAAATTCTGTCGTACAGCTGGAATCAAATTCATTCCCAATTAAGAAAAAAATCATCAATAAACTACCTATGTATACAAATTCTCTATCATATCAACAAGTAGATATGACAAAGCAAAGATTTCGATAAATGATGCAAATTGGAAAAATTTACAATCATCCATGTATGCTATGTCTGATATGACTCCATAATTTTCGAATAGTTTCCTCGACTTGTGTTCATTGGCGCAGCTGAAAAAAAAGTATGATCCCTCATTACCGACAGAAGTCAAGCCCTAAGAACAATGAAGAATGCGGAGGCCGTCGCGCTGCCGAGAAGGACAGAAATGGTTCGTGGCCGTCCCATTAGATGTCCCGTCGCGTCGTTGTGGTCACGTTTATCGCGAGGGTATTGCTCCAATACGGTCTACTTGACACACGGGTGCAGGATAACATGAGGAGCGAGGAACCAGCGGTTCAGACCAATAGCGAGCCATCGAAATCGAACTACTCACCAGGAGGCCGGCGATGTCGAGCAGGTCGCCTGCCAACTCGGCCTCGCCGATGAACATAAGCTGACAGATATGCATGCTTATCACGTTGCCGTAGTATCAAGTGCCGCGCCTGTCATAACCCCCTCGTCAACACGTGGCACGGCCACGTGGCGCACTTCAAGTAGCACCAAAAAATACGCGCACCGCGCCTGCCGGCGCAAATCCGCGATCGGGCGATCCCGCGGTCGTACGTGGCATTTTGTTTATTAGGAGGACTCTACGACGGCCATCTTGGTAGCCGCGGAGGATAGGGCGCTTGCGCCCTTTTTCAAGCCCAAACTGCGGCTGGATGCCTCTCCGTTCCCACGGGATACGGCTGGCACCGAGAGAGATGGAGCAGGGTTGCGAGAAAGTGAGCGGGTAAAGTGTCGAGAGGGTGCGAGAATCAAATTGCCCGTGGCGCCTCTATACGGAATTCGCTGCCACTACGGGGAATGACGATGGAATCTGTGGAAGCGTTATCGGTAACGCCTACAGCAATTCTCACCGATCGTTTAGGAAGGAAACGATTCTAACGGTTATCGATAACTGTGATAATAATAGGATGGTAACGGTTCGCGAAAGAAGCAGACTGCGATGAAAAAACTCGGACATCTTCTATAATGCAGTCGAGTTTTCGATAAAATGGAATTAACGTTAAAATTGAAGCTGTGAGATACGTTACGAATTATTGACTACAGTCGTATCATCTATCACTACAGTATCATCTGCCACCGAAAACAGTCAAGTTCTACATTAGCTGCCGAAGGATATCTCCCATATCATCGGACGGTAAAGGACTTTGAATAACCCTTTCCTATGCCGATTGAAAGGCTCGGAGTAAGATTACCAATTTGCAGATTACACCTATCCCCCGATTTACACGGAAGATAGGTTCCAGAGAACACCGTGTAAATCGAAATCGATGATTTTTATACGTAAAACCGTGTAAATCAAAAATAAACTAAATGTGCATAATTCAGTTATTTATTTCAAAGTAAAATAAAACTAAATACATCTTAAAAAACATAAAAGTAATAATAGTGTATATAATACATTTTACGTGTAAAAACAAGGAATATAAATTAAAAAATTGAACCAAAAATTTCATTATGTACTGCTATCACTTTCATAGACTCTTCGTTTTTTCTTTCTGTTTACTATGATTTCACCTTTATCACTCGATAGTAAGGTAAACGTACCAGTAGTTGACCACTTAAGAGAAATTTTCCATCTAAACAGCAATAACTACTCGAACTAATATTAAATGTCTGGTTTCGATGCTTCAATATACAGCTCAGACCTTCTAAATTATGTTAAGAAACTTATTTTTGCCGGAAATTTATGTTGTATAGTTTTTAGAACAGTTTTAATAAACTCTGTTACTGTTTCAATAGTTGACCCCCTTTGAGAGTAAAAGAATCAATAATTGACCGTCTGACGAGTCAGTAGTTAACCATCTTACTAAAAGCAGATTAAAGACAATAAAGTTGGCAATTATTTTAATATTGTATATTTAACAATCCTACATAATAAAATAGATCAAACAATCAATCATAAAACAATCAAAAATGACACGTAAAATAATATAAGGGGCGTTCCATGCCAAATCGGACACTTTTGTACCTCACCCCCTTCGTTTTTTTTTTTAAATTTTATATGTTTTAAGACCGATGAAAAACGCGTTCATGAATTTTTCAGATTTTTTTTTTACCATCCGTTGCGAAAATATGAATGTTCTTAAAATTTGGTCTCTTTTTTTTCGAAATGCTCATAGCTTTGCAAAAAATACAATAATTGGATCGTTCTTTTTTTAAAAATTTCTGTTTTTGAATGCTCTTTCAAGAAAGAGATATGATTTTAATCAAAATCATTGTTTTTGGTCAAATCCTTATAGACCTCCTCATATTGAGTTAAGCATTTATTAATATTTCGCTGAAATAGGAGAGCTCGTTCAACGTTTGGGTCATTTTGTACAAAATGATTACCCAAATTTCGCCCTAATCCAAGTCCTTCACGGATAACTTTTGCTGTGAACGCTACTGGGTTTTTTAAATTTCATATTTTAAAAACCGTGTAAAAGTGAAATCGTGTAAATCGAGTACCGTGTAAATCGGGGGATAGTTGTATAAGCATAGTAATTCCTCAGATGGAGTCATTTTCAGACAAGAACATAATTTTCCATGTATACATACCGTAGAAGAAGATAATTGTGAAACGCATAAAGCGTATCGTACCTCTAATACAGCACGAAGTCTGTAGTCGTCAACAGCACTCAGAATTTCACCGCGCATTAATCTTTTACTTTCTTGAAGTACTTCAATGTCGTCTAAGGAATCCAAAATTTCAGCCACTGCGCCTAAACAAAGAATACATTGTGCGTGTTAATTTCGCACAAAATGATACTCCGTTTAAGCAAATATAGTTCTATGTATCCAGACACGTTATGTTTATCAAAAAAACATTCGCATCAGCTTCCAGGAATTTCTCATATTGACGTTACGTTCTTTACAGAGGCATATTGATATTTTAATAACGAAAATCCCGACACCTGTTCTGCTCTACACGACATAACGCCGATTCCGTGACTCTACGTTCTAACGAGTGGATGCTAATTCTTTAGCGTACCACGCAACTTAAATTAACAAACGGTGAAATATTCTAAACGGATAGATTAGGCTAAATAAAGTAAAGAAGAAAATACAACTTCGGAAATAAGCTTAAAAAATATACGTGCTTAAAAAATATGGAGAACACATAACAGATCGGCATTCTTTAGTGATTGAAATGCAATTTGGAAGCGTTATTTGTTATCATTAATTCTACCATGTAGAATAATGCACTATTCTTCATGTTCCGCTGCTTATTGATCCTACGGTTCCAGCTATCGAGTGAAGTTTCATCACAGCGCTTAGGTCTCTCTCTCTCTCTCTCTCTCTCTCTCTCTCTCTCTCTCTCTCTCTCTCTCTCTCTCTCTCTCTCTCTGACTCTCTCTCTCTCTCTCACTCTCTCACTCACTCTCTCCTACTTTCTCTCTCTCTCCTCTCTTCCCCTCTCACGCACGCACGCACACACGTGCACACACACACACACACACTCACACACCTGTAGTCGTGACCTCATCGTCACCGACGTCGGAAAGGCTATCGCCATTAGCTTCTGAATATGGGGCGTGCCATTTCGGCGAAGAGACGGCTGCTTTTACGGCGTCCTTCAATTTTCGCCTCGCGTTGAATTTCTTAAGTTCCTCTATAGTTTCGCCTAAGTGTATCCTCACCGCTCCCCTGTCGCGGTCCTGCAAAAACCGAGTAATATTAAAACGACGCACATCAGTGCAAGCGCTGCAGAAAATGTACGGAAGGGGAAAGGGTGGGGGGAGTGGGTTCAAAAGAATCATGCGGTTCTGTAACACTTTAAGGGGTTGCAAGCCCTTTGATAGGGGGGGCGATAATATTACTTTCCAACGCCTGAGCATCAGATGCACGTGACACGACACAGTAAGTCCCACTGAACGGTCGCTCAATACTTCCAGCGATACAAAAAGTGCTTTCGCCCGACGTATTAAAGTATAAAAAAAAAAGCCGCATAACATTCTAGCTCGAGGCCTTCCGCCCAGTAATGCAAGAAATATGATGTGTACCGTGTCGACAGGAGTTTTTTTTTTCCCCGGGAAGGGAAATCGTCCTGAGCGTAATCGAGAAAATAAATATTTGAAAACTCCTTGCCCGCCAGTGGAATTAGAGTGTCACTATCCGGGAAGGGAGCGAAGGGTTCCCAAGGCGTAGTTCCACGAAAAAAAAAGGTAACTGGGTTCAACGAACGTACAGTCGCGGACAAAAAAATCACGAGGTCGACGTTGTCGACATGGCATAGCGCGTGGCATACTTTACTACAGTTATTTTCATTAACCGTCGGTGCTTTGCCCCCGACAACGAGAGATCGATAACACGCTTGCACGTGCATTACATCGATATACGAGAGCACGCTTCGAGTATTCCTATGCCTTAGGTCACTGACTAACTGTTGCACCGCACACATTTTCACCTTTATCGCACTATGCGGCGAGCATAACCGCGCTCGGGACCGACACTCAGATATAACGATGGAAAATATGAAAAGGCTGTCTTATGCGGGTAAATTAATTCGATCCAAATTGTGGAATGAAAACCGGGATAGCGAAACGGTCGGAATTAATTGTATTGCGGGGTAATATTGGGACAGTCGTGTAGGGTGCGTCACAGATGGAACGCGCAACTCCTCGAATCAATTTGTGTGAATGGATAGTACAGTGTTAGTCATCGTTCGTTATTCTTGCAACCCCCAATGTTCACATTGTTAGGCCATGTCCGTCGCGGCGGACGTCGTATCGTCACGAACTGAGGTAGGTCTACACTCACTCTGAGCCATTTGTGGTTGAGAACTTCTTGAATTGTGATCCTGTGGTTTACGTCCGTTGTGAGCATTCTTTGAATGAGGTCTTTTGCTGGTTCGCTAATGGAATCCCACAATGCCGTCTCCATCTGGAAATGCAGTACGTTGAAGTTGCATTGAAAGACTCGACAAATCACTCCACTGTTGTAACAATGCAGTGTTTGGATGTTTTTATGAGCAAACTCATTCGCCGCTGTCAATGGCAACCCCTGTATCTGGTGCGAGTTTCAAATCGAATAATGGTACAGTTCCACCCCGATAGCGTCGAAAAATTCAATTACGGCCGCCTCGTTCATTAGATAACTTCGCCGAGGCAAAAAATTATCAAGTTCAACGAATTTACTGCAATTAACCGGCCGCAAATTCTTGATAGAAAAGAAACCTATCGTTTTTCTACCGTCTGTAAACAATCTCTATGTTCAATTGTGCACGCCGCTTTATCGCGATGCCCAGACTGTAATTAACTTGGCAAATTCAAAACGTCCCGCGCAGGTACATATGTGTCGAGAGAATGCCTACCTGAACTCGTCCTCTGCAGATAGCTTCCCGTAGTCTGTCTCGAGATCCGACGAAGGGAAGTGTACCAGTTAGAAGGACGTGGAGAAGCACGCCGGCTGACCAAACGTCACCCGGTTTCCCGTACTGTCGGCGTTGAATCACTTCCGGCGCCATAAAGTGCGGACATCCTACGCGACCTGCACCATCAAGATAACCGTGAACCGAAACTAACAAAGTGTCAGCGCGCGCTAAGGCAAATGAAATTGGAAGCATGGCGCGCAAATAATCGTTCCTCCAAGTACCTATCGCAGTCGATCCGCAGACAAAAATCAATTCCTTGAATGGAAAAACAAGCATTGCCAGGGCCAATTAAAGACGAGCTAATTGTGGAACGTGCAAACTGTGTCGGAAAATGATTTGCTCTCTTCGGCACATTGTGCACCGCTCTGACTGAATACACATTGTACTTTCCACGTTCGCAGGATCAATGTAATTTGAGTCCACGAGAGAGTTCGATCGACTGGAGGACTTCGGTAAGAAATGCTAATGACTGTATGAACGCGGGCAACGTAGAAGCATTCAATAAAGAAATCAAACGCATCCTGTCGCGTATCAGACGGATTTAGCGTAAAGATGAGCAAAATATGTGTCTCCTGAGGACTGATGGTTCAACATGCTAAATCACTGGTTTATCGATAATGTATTTTTAACCATAAACAGCAACATGGAAAGCAATGTGGAAGAGACATGTGTGTCTGTACGCTGAAGAACATTTTAACGAATGCAGCGTTCAAGGCTTAAAGCGAAAAACGGCACAGTTATGCGAAATATAACATGTTGTATTGAATAACCGAGATACATGTGGTCCCCAAACATTGATATCGATAACCTTATCCACAACTACATGGGAGGTAAGTATACATATTAGCGACGTAACGTGAATACACAATCCATGTGTCATGAACACCAACGTTTCGTACGTTTAAGTACTGTCGTATACTCTCATCGCAATTCCAATGATGGAACCGGAATGATGTAGTGTACTTTAAGTGATTGCATATCCCATACCTGGCATTATTCCACACGAGCCATTTGCATATTAATTGGATATTTAACTGTCGGTTTTATTCGGTACTTAAAATTATCGATTTGACATTAAGATTACACAGTACTGCCAAAAGGATCACTGCAATTGTACGATTTCGGTTTCATGAATAATGAAAAATTATGTTTACTCAACCATACCTCTTAAAGTAAAGCTGCTTTTTGCATTGATTCGAATTACTTACGAGTGTATGTATAACACATTTAATTTAGATTGAAATTCAAGTTAAAAAGTATAACCTTATCATTCCAGAATTTCCAATTTGTTCACTAAAACATACTTGTTGATACATGGTGTTAAAAACGAGCTGGAAGTAACAATATTATTAAAGGATTCCATAAAAACACTTACATACTACAGAACGCAATCAATTATATTACAATAGTACTTATGCATTGGAAGGCATTTAAGATATAGGTATATGGTCTAGTACGTGTCAAAGAGGTGATTAATATGACAAAATATAATATACATGGATGCACAAACCAAACGACAAACATTGTGTGCACAAGAGTTCAAATAGTTGTGCGTGCAAATGTCTGTGCAAACGTCACAGCAACATGCACGTCCAATATTCATAATGACAGTGCATTATGAATGTAACAATCTTAAATGCAAAATAGAAAATTTTGGTTCGCGTCACATATTGCATGGACTGAATATTAGAATGAGAGTGCCCGTTCTGTTTGCAGCAACATGTGCCGGTGTCTGATTTTGTGCCACGTCGCACTGTGTTGTATCATTTACGCACATTTGATACAGAAATGGCGTACAACAGACGCATTTCACGGTATCAGATAGTATTACGCTTACCCTTCTTGTGCTCCTAAACCGTGTCAAACGACAGTAAGTCGTATATAGCACAAATAACGTATGTCGAACAAATAACGAGGTAGAACGAAAATGTCCAATAACAATTGTAATATCACCGCACTTCTTATCGCTTCGCGATTCTGAGCATTCGATACCTAATATTGTCCTTACGTAACATTAAATCGATTGCCAGTTCGACGATATACTTATACTTGCCTTACTTGCGTAATCTGGTAAACGGTAAACGCATCATTCTTTATCTCTCCACTTCAAATACTGTTTATTGTTAAGGAGGGAGCTCTTTCTTTCGGATGTGACGGAAGTAGTACTGTTTCCCGAATAGGTATAATGGCATATGATTTTAGTGACTGTTTCTTGTGTCATCGCATAATGATGGTACAACACGAACACAAAGCCATACAAATAGACAGACACACAAAGAGACAGGCTAGTCTACCGCTACGAACAATGACGACACAGACAGGCCCAAATATTGCGGGCAATCGACTCAATCGGGTGGAGGGGAAAAAAATTGAAGGGTTTGTTATCCGATGTAAGCATACGCGCGTGTCGCGAGAAATTTAATTAAATTCCCGAATGGACGTATGAACAAAAATTCAACCTGCGGTCTATGCCGCGCCGATGCGATATGTTTTTAATCCAGTTACTTTTGAACCCGGCGAACACGGGTCCGAATACAATACGGTCTGCAATGTGAATGCCGTAACAAGCCCTTCAATCCTGTCGAAAAAATGATTTGTTCCCTACGACGAAGAAGCAGAGCTTGTGACATTCGCGCGCTACATAACGGAATACGTCAACTTCGGGGAGAGTGAGGTGACCAGAATGATAGAATGAAAAGCACGTTTCAGAACAAAACTGTAGCATACATTTCATTATGCTCGGACTGTATACGCCCTCTAACTGCAGACGAAACGCAATATCAAGAAATCAATAGGGTTTCTACGTATTGTTGGTTAAATCACTGGAACCCATTATCGTTCTAATTACTCAAATTTCTTTATCAATATGCGTTCCATCAAACGGAAATCATAGAATACGTTGATGGGAAGGACGCAATTAAAAACTTTATTATCCAATTATCTGGTCACCTCAGGCGGAAAGGATCGGCTAGATAGAAAAGACTGAAAAAGAAAGAGAAAGTTGGAAAAGTAAAAGAGAGACAGATACAAGTAGTAGTAGAAGTAGTAGTAGTAGTAGTAGTAGTAGTAGTAGTAGTAGTGGTAATAGTAGTAGTAGAAGAAAAAGAAGAAGAAATAGAAGAAAATGAAGAAGAAGAAGGAACGAACCCCTCTCTTCCTCGAGAAGTAGCTTGACGACACAACGAATATCTGTCACTACGCGACCCGCACAACGACTTTACAGGAATACACTACCGCACGTAAGTTAAGTGGAGTGTCTATACAGACACTACGTGTTCTCAAGCTGACATAACCGAACGACGCGGGGGTAGAAAGAACTGCACACTACCTACTAGCCCGAAGAATGATTCGAGGCGAAGCGTCATTCAAGTCGGGTATATCCGAGAAATGTGTTCAGCAACGTGCGACAGGGTCATTGAGAATTTCTAACGAGCGCAAGACGTATATATCCGCTTAAAGTACAATTCCTTTCGCCATTGTCTTCCCTCTAAGTCGGCCTCGCGGCCTTTGATGTCTCTCATATATCGCCCGTCCCGGCAACGCGGGGAGGCCGCGACCGTACTTCCGGGGGAAGTTTTAAAATATTTCTGGCAGCGCCGGGGAAATTCTCTAAACCGTATGGACTAGCCTGCCGATCGATTACTGCCAGGAGTGCACACGCGGCATAAAATTACATCCCGAACTCGGGGAGCACGTAACTTTTCAATGGTAGTTTACGAGCGGATCCGGGCAGAATACCGGCGCGTATTCAGTATTACCGACTCAATGGCTCGTAAAGAACCGACGGCCCTTGCCCCGCGAGAAAGAATGCGCCAGCTTTCCTTTCTTATCACTGCGCCTCTACCCCCGGTTGTTGCGCGTCAGTCGTTTGCGGATATGTTACAAGCATGTATACGAGTACCGATATTGTCCTCCGTGTCGCTCACTAGCGAATCCTCGGCATCGGTCAGGTCCTCGAAAGGGAAATTGCAGCTCGGGGATGTCAGTCCTATCGAAAGAACACAGGTGACAGAAAAAAAGGGAGGAGAAAGAAATGTTCGTTCGTGAGGCGTGATGAACCTTTTTTTCGCTCGACTCAAATCAGCATCGTGCAGCGTCTGCTGTCGTTCGTCAACGATTCACCTTGTACATGCGTGTATGTATTTATATATATATCTCTATATGCATATCTATGTCTATACATATGTCCGAATGTATACATATATACATATATATATATATATATTGACTTATATGTGAATATAAATGCGTGTCGTCGTTGTACGTAGAGGAAGACAGAAGACCTGCGCGCCCGCTCATCGCACGTAGGCAATCGAATGTTGATTGCTTTCGCGGGATCGGCACACAGAATCCTCTGAGCGTGGATGGAGGATTCGCATTGTTAACGCTGCCCCTTAATTACCACGATCGCTTCCCTGTTTGCGTATATATGTGTGTTTGTTTACCGATAGGCGCTGCACACGACAATCTATTTCCATAGTTCCGTGACAATTTAACGATATATAAATATTGTGTCTGAATACTCCTATGCCGCGCGTACATCGGATACTGTCTAACAGATCTGTCTCTAGCTTTCGCAAGATTCGCTGGCACAGGCGCAATACAATAGCTGCCTCATTTGATTAGGACTCTGCAGAATGGTCCGCGTTTAGTGTTGCCGGGCGATCTGTATCCATTGCTTATCTTGTTAATGGCGATCGCATAGTTAACATCAAGACATGGAGTTGCTACACTTATGTACACTTAGATATTAAAACCATCGGGAGCGATTCAATAGGGGAAACAATGCTTTGAAACTTTGGAGACACATGATTAGTAATACGAATACTAACAATATTCGCAAAGATGACATAATCAAATATCGACAAATATAATGAGGAAAAGTCTCGTATACGTATGGATACATACATGTACAGAGACATATATGTATACATATGCGATACGGTTATATGGCCGTGAATAAACGTGACCGAAATCGGCGTCTGATAGCCGAAGCAAGCAGGCAAGCAGTGACAGCTTCTAGAATACAGTAAAAGTGGTGGGGTCACACGGATTGGGTTAAAAAACGAAGGCAAAGTACAACCTGTGTGCATGTGAAATATATGTGTAACTCCCGTACCGGACTTCGCACACATATTGTTCGGATAGGACAATGTGCATGCGACCACGTGTACGAAAGTTACGTAAATTGTGTGTACATATACACGTGTGACGTGTCAGTGTGCGTATGAATGTACGTATGTGTGGCATGATGATACAGGCTCCTGCGGAAGTGATGATTAAAGGTTAGGTCAGGCTTACCCTCGCTGTCGGCCTTCAAGTAGAGCTGCCCCTTTGGGCTCAGACACTGCCGATACTCGGTCATGTAACACTCTGTATTCATTCAAACCAAATTCTCAGGTTATCAATTTGTCGTTACGCGATACCGCTTCCACGCGTCGCATTCAAATAAAATTAATTTGCGTCTTCCCTACGCTCCCGCACGTTCGACTCGCGAGACTTCTCGCGAGAGGGAAAGCGTAAAGCTATTGCGCGTAATCGTGAATGGGCAAAGTTTCGCGATGAACAAAAAAAGGGGTAAAAATTACGTCCGTCAAGCGCGCGTCGAAAGATGTAACGTCGCTATTAGAAGTTTCGCCGTAAAAGTTACACGCCCCGGGACCAATGAGCTCGTTTTCATTCATTGCCAAGTTTAGCGATCGCGTACACGTTCAGTTCCCAATTTCGGGATTACAAAAACGGGGTGCAATTTTACAGCGGTCTCGCCCCCCCCCCTCCCCCCGTACTTTCAAATTAATCGCTCTGTACGGCTGAAAAACGAGAACGCCCGTCGCTCACGGTACTTTTCACCAATCTCTCACAGCCAATCTGCTAACTAACGTCTGTCCATTACATCCTGATTGGCGAAATATCGTTCGGTTATTGCCGATGTATCTTTTTCACCGCGCCGATAGAACGAATTTGTTTAATGTACATGATAGTGTGCTGAGTCATTACAATGTTAAATCGATCGACCGCCTTTTGATATCGAGTGATTGGGTCGGTCATTGTTTTCAGAACAAAATATTACGCTGAGATTGTAACGATGCACCGAATGTATTTTGAAGAAACCGAATTTTGCAATAACGCAAATACGGTATTCTTCAACCCCTGTTTTATCGATCACGTGCCGATCTTGTGGAGTGTTTGAGCAGACGAGCGCATTTAAAATTGATTGTCACATATCCGCGGTAAACTGTCCATAAAAAATGAAATCGACCATGTAGAATACATATATTGGGTCTTATTCTTCTCTGAAACGTATACCGCGGGAAATCGAATGATCACTTTTCAACATTGCATTGTCGAAGTGAAGCCCGGCACGTGTATTCTGCATTATTTGAGGTTTGAACAGTTCATGATGTTCGATTCGACAAGGCATACACGATAACGTAAATGTTTTCCACATTGTCGACTAATTCTTTAACGAAAAATCACCCTCGTTCGGCTGAACCACGAATTACGGCCCACCCTACGTATCATGTATACTTTTGCATAATGTGCACTCTATCAACAGCTCTTAACGGCGACACCGGTAAGTATCTGGCTACAGCTGATCATAACGTCAACGTAGCATGAATATGTGTAACATCGATGTCATTGTATTTAACTTGAACGAGTTCTTGCTTTAACGTCGCATGATTGGTATTACATAAACGAAAGTCTACTAGAACCACACTGTAACGAGTGTAAAGGAGACGAAATCGATCGGATCCGAAATCAGATATGAAAGACAGAACGTTCGAATGCAAAAACCATGCGATATTAAGGCAGCCAGGGAATCGTAGTAAGTAAAGACACCGATTCAGAACGGACTGTCAGAATAATAATAAAAAAAAAAAAAAGAATAGAGCATTGAGATTTCAAAGGAAAACAGAACCGATAAAAGCCGTTGCATTCTGCACACTGAACACCGAGAGGTTTCGAACGTGTCTGCCAATCATCGATCAAGCGAACCAATAGTGACTCACAGGATAGGGTACTCAACATATACGTTAAAAAAGAGATGTATAGAAACAAAGGAGAAGGAAACGAAAGGGGGGAATAAAAAAGTAAAAGAAATGGAAAAATGAGAGTCGCAGTGCTTTCGAAAGAAATTTGGCGAAGGAAAGGTCTATTTGATGTTAAAGGGATCCCTCGTCGCGTGTATGAAACACCATTCAATAAGATACGTAGTACAATATTCTGAAAGGGCGCACGCGTCCTATTACACGAGATCTAATTTACACGGAAAGCCAACAGGAGGGCTAATCAATTTCGTGAACGAATGTGTCACTAGGCTAGCAACGATAATGTCCTAACCCTGGGGGTAAGCTCATCTCCTTGCCCGTGAATATTTTAAAGCCTGCTCTTACAATGCTGTCTGAGAAAAGGAGGTCGCGTATTTTAGCGTCGTAGGTTGAGGTCGCTCTTATTAATAAAGAATTTTATCATGCGCAACTCCATCTGATTTAGGATAATAATAACGTCCCACCTTTATACAATATTTACGCGTATATGGATGTCTCAAACGTCTCTGTGATGAAGCTAAAGGTACGAAAAGTGACCCGGAGCTTTAAAAAAAGACTGCGCTACTAAGCCTTTATATCGGAATGTAAGCTAGATTTAAGCATTGAACAGCGAATAGGATTGACTGCAAAAGTAAATTATATGACAATGCAGGATAAGTAGCTACTCATATCGAATCACTAAAACTAATCTAACGGTACTCGCGGGAAATGTTGATGTTATTCACGCCGTATATCAATATTGAATGGTGTCTTCATCTCGTAAGGAATAGAAGCGCACTATCCCGGACGTCCCAGCCGGAATACGACATATTCAATTCGAGTAGTCGGATACACTTGGAAATATCGATCCTTTAAAATGAACCTAATCCGCAGATTGAAAATCCGCTACAACGACAGCTCTTCTCTGGGAACGTATGGATGTTCAGGAGGCAGGTGGCAAAAAAAAGCGCGCTCTCTCGGCTTTTCACGCCTGGACGTGTAATAACGTAATAATCGGGCGCGACATTTTGAATTACTCGTGGCGTTTGATTTAATTATACCGAGTGCGTATGCCGTCAAAGGGTTGACTTTTCGAGTTTATACGTAAAAACGTGCCAGCGCGCTTTGGCAAGCCCGGTGAAATATTGACAAGAAGCGGAGGCAACTAAACGTGAACTAGAGTACAGAAGCATTACGCGAATTTCGACGATGGTGCAACCTACTTCCGTATCATGTCTTGTCAATTAGAACGCGATCTCGTTCACTCGGACATTGACAAGTCGAACCGGCGCCGGAAACGTGGAACGTGATTCGAACCGAGAACGATCTCAACCGCCATTGATCCCTCTCGCCGAAAATGACGAGCTCAATCGCTTCCAACCCGAATCGCGAGCACGTAACGCGCTCGCTCTTCAACGTTTAATTAATATCGCATAACAAATGATACCCCTCGAAAATGTTCGGACAGTGGGCTCAGAAATGGGAGAAAAATGCGCCACGCGCAATGCGGACGAAGTCAATATTTTCCGGGTCTCCATTACCGAGTCCGAGCGAGGCTGAAGAGAGAATCGTTGCATGTCGGGCGGAAAAAAAGGGTGAATGAGAAAAAGGAACGGCGAAGAGGCGTGGGCTGCATAGGGAGGATGGGGTGGACAGAATGAAAACGACAAGAACTTGCGAAGAAGGAAATAAATGGAAGGGAGCAGACGCTGCGAGGAAAGAGAAAAAGGAGAAAAAAAGGCACAGAAGGACATTGGAGGGTGTGAAGATAAAGAAAGAAGGACAGAGAGAGAGAGAGAGAGAGAGAGAGAGAGAGAGAGAGAAGAAAGAGGCGGAAAAATAGTGAAGCGGAAAGGAAGGAGAGCTAGCGTCGTAGGGTTTTCCCAAAGGGGGCGCGGGTGGTAGTACGAGAGACTCGTGTACGTCGTGAGTGTATACTGGCAAAAAATGTGTCGAAATCAGAAGTCAGGGTTCACATACCGACGCCATTTGCCTGTGCCGATGGAAGTTGAACGGCGACGCCGAAACCGCGTAGCTTCACCGGCGCAGAATTCTCCTTTCCTGCCATAAGGGCACACTGCGGTTTGAGGTCACGATGAATTATATCATTTTCGTGGCAGTAGCGGAGTGCCTCTAGGATCTGCCGCATGTAGTGACTGTAAAGCAGAAGGAGATGTTTTCTGTAAGTTACGGCGCCAAGATTGCGGCTAGAGACTTCTGAGCGTCGCTGAGGAGAAAGGATAAACGGGACAAAGGGCCAGGAATCGTACGCTCCTGCCGAAGGTTGTTCCGCGCTGTAATGATGATAGAAAAACAAACAACTTGTTGAACTTAGCTGCTATTCGCGACTGTAATCAATATCAATGTGACCCAATGTAGAACTTTGCGGAGTTTGTATGTAATTGAGGAACGCGATGTGTTAGTGCGAAAGTTCATTTTATACCAAATGTAATTATAGCGATACGCAAACTCGATGTTTTTGATTGAGTGTGCCCATGGAGATTTCAATATCGTACTTTGTACTGCAGGGATGTTCCTCTGTCGAAAACTAGTTCCATGTGATACAAGATAAGCGTGGCCATAAATCAGTCAATTGTCAACTACGACGCTTGCAGGATATTTAGGAAGACACATTCATCGAGTATCCGCGTAAATATGAGAAAGAAATATTAATACCAGCCTTTATTGCGCGCCAATTCATTTGCAAACTAGGCCAAACAGCGCTGACCTAAAACTATGGA
This sequence comes from Anoplius nigerrimus, assembly GCA_914767735.1. Lineage (NCBI taxonomy): Eukaryota > Metazoa > Arthropoda > Insecta > Hymenoptera > Pompilidae > Anoplius > Anoplius nigerrimus. The sequence goes on from OU612078.1 coordinate 15,901,048, forward strand.
TTGGTGTGAAATACGATCCAGATAGATCGGTTAGTCAGATAGTGTAAGTTGCGTATTATCGGTTACAAGCTAGGCGCCGCGTGTTTCAGCAGGGTCCTTCGTTAACCAGAGAATGACACAAGAGACGTCGGATTTGCAATCAATATAACGGCATGAATAAGGAAATTTATGCAAAGCATAGACCGATGTAAAGGAGATTACGCGAGCAAGAAATTATTACGCGAATTTATCGATTATGTTCTTTAAAGAACATTGATGCGCATGATACCGGATGGTAGCTGCGTGTCTAGACGAAAACTACTAACACGGCAAGAAATACTGAAAGCGCCAATTTGAAACGAGCGACTCACGGCTTGGTGACTTTGACACGAGCAACGTCTGGTTAAAAGAAGTCTAGTACGAGATTCCGCAAGATAAACATTGAATTGAGCGAAATTGAGGGTGTCATTAAACGTTTAATTATCTGAAAGTGGACTAACGAGTGTTGATGGAAACAAGAGTTTATGCAGACGTACATACGTGAATGTAATGTCAGAAATACAGAGTGTAATAAAGTAGTATGTACAACACTAGAAATAATGATACAATTGTTTTAAAGAAATAATTGAATTTCAATAACTGCATGTGCGTGGTTCCCCAAATTTTTTTTAGCAATAATGCATGTTTACAGCGCGAATAACATGAAAAAAGAGTAATTTCGTATTTTGAGAAAGTAAAAGGAAATATTTCGCCTTTATACGCGTCAATATTTTTTTGCTGTATAAATTTCCATTAACCCGTATTGGGACTTGTTGTTCGCACACGCTCTGGAAAACTGCCCGAAGATACGTTACGCGCAATTTGTTATTAATACGTTAAGCAAATTTAATACGTCAATACCGGCAAATATAAGCGACGGAAATAAATATCATGGTACAACGTGTCCTGGATAGCAGCAATTAACGAGACGGTACGTACATGCAGATCATAATATTTTCTACTTGCTCGAGGTGCACAGTATACTGTTTTGAAGAGCCTCATGTTTCGCAAATAATACAAACATATTTGCCAGGAAATATTATGGCACTATTTTTTCCGGTAACGTTTATATTTATATTTTGACGTCTACCACAATTTTTCGCAGACCTTATCTCTTAAGAAGCATGTAATTTATCTCACGCGGAAAGTGTGATGGATTTTCTCACCTGGCAACAGCTTCGGTGTAGAAGAATCCGGCGGTTGCGCGTCTGACAGCCTCAAAACATAAATCAGAGCCATCCATACTGAAAGAAAATAAAAAGTTTTGAATTGAAATTGGTACATCGTTCTCAGCTCTTTCATATTTAAAAATACGTGCCAAAATATTTGAAAATTCGTTACTAAGCTAACGTTCAAATAATTGAAATACAGCAGATATTTTATACGAAATGTGAAGGTATTTTCATGAGCCTAAAGTTATTTTTCGCGCAGATTTACTGTCAAGGTCCTCGTAATCTCGAACCACCATTTTTTTGCGGGGACAATAGCGGCTGTATGCATATGTCTTCCCGTCCAGTATACTCAGCGGTCAGTTTGCCCAGCTTTTATTTTGCACATCGTTTTTATCGCCCCTCGGAAAAACGTTGGATGAAATACGAATAGGTCATACAAAACTGGATCGTGAAAATAAGTTCCATTTTGACGGCGAGCCTGTAGTCTACGTTATGACATTTATGAAGCTAAGGATCTTGCAAGCTATGTACGAGGTGGGTGTAACTTTCTTCCATAATCATGCCCGTTAAAAACTTTCGCAGAGTTGTTTAGCAACGAGCTCTCTTTTTTTAGAACAAAACTTCGCCCGCCACACCTGTCCATTCCGAATTGTAAATTACGGTTTAACAATTCCATGTTTACCGACGCAAGGAAAGTACAGTCGCAGGGAACATTCATTATTAATGACACAGTGGGGCGTGTTTGCCAATTGTGTTACCTAGCATTCAACGTGTATTCGTACATTCCGTAACACTGTTCTAGCAGGCATGGTACAGAAAACAGGAGAAATTTGCTCATCCGTCAGGTACATAGCGTTGTCCGAGTAACGTCGTACAATTTTGTATACGAATTACAAAGGTACCCTACGTGCAAACGTGAACAACAACAGAGCAGCAATTCCTCGATAAACAACGAATGTCGCAAACATGCCGAACGGCTGTGTTGCATACTGTCGAAGCCATCTGTTCTTGTTTTATTTGGTCACTCTTTTTCAGCTGGTACGCCGTGTTAGGCCGCGTCTTGCATAACGGACCGCTTACAAAACTTGAGGAAGCCCTCGTTACATTCACGAATATCGCGGAGGCGGAAAAAGAAGGCATTCATGAAGGAACGATCCAAGATTCACGTTAAAGACGGGCGATATAGCTGTCTGGAGGGGGCAGATTACGCTCAGGGCAGATCAAATGCATACGCAGCATCCTTTAACAAGTGAGCAGAGGCGTTCAAAAAATACTCGGCAAAGGGGTCAGGTGGGAGGCCGTTTTTCATAACGAAAGCTCGAAACACCGCAACAGACGATCGTCATGTATTTCTTTTGCCGCTCTCTTTGCCGCTTAATAGCCTACACTAAAGCGCATCTCTTTTCTCCTCCCTTTTATGAAACTGATGTTGCCCGGTCCGAGAAACAAATGTTTCGACGCAACGGAAGATCAAATGAAACGCTAGCACGAAAGTAACGAAGATAGCCCGCGGACATAGAAGAGACATTAGGTGTTAAAAATCCTTCGAAACGTCTTCGCTAATTATAACATCACTTGCTCGGAACAGCTTAATTGAAATTTCGAGAAATTGCAAAACCGTAATTGGGCTCCTCTGTTAATTAACACGGGATGGCTGTACTTTTTCACTGCTTGAATGATGAAAGTGAGTAACAGGCGCAATTAATGAAATATAATTTAAATGAATAACATACTGCGAATAGAAAGAGAAAAAAATTAATATCGTCGCCATTTCTCCTAATACTTACTATTCAAACACCATGTACAGCATGCCCTCGGAACTGTAAGTTTCGAGGAGCTCCACGATATATGGATGCTTTAACATGTGACATATCGTAGCTTCCCGTTTCAGATCTGCAACAAGCGCAACAGCGCATTATTAAAATTTCTTCGGACATTCACACAATGTATGTCCGGCATACGGCGCGTATTCCCAGCAAATAATTTGTTCAATGTTCAACGTATAATGAAAAGTGGCAATATCGATCTTCAGTTGTATTCGCATTGAGGATAGCCATACATAAAAGAAAGTGAAAACGACCTAGAAATGTAGACCTTAATTGAGATATTGGAATGTGAAGGATGTCACAAACAATTCACTCGTCACGACACATAACATGAGTTTGTGGATCGAACGCGTATGTGGTTCACCGATGGTTCGGGAACGCGGATAGTTAGGCATGGCCAATGGGAGCCGTGGCAGCAGTCGTACTATTAGGTTTGGTCTGTTTTGGACAGACGTCGGGAATTAATGCACTGAATGCTCAGCTATGTCCATTACATACTCACCCGCCGTACTGAGCCCAGGGCTTGAAGTGAATTTTGCCACGTCAACGATTTTTACGGCAAAAGTCTGCCCGGTCTGTCGATGAATGCATTTTCGAACGACGCTGAATGGTCCCCTGCAACAATGGTCGAAGAATGTGAGGCAATAGGAATGTCTCTTATTCCCGGATTATTTCATTCGCAACTGTCACACGTTACGTCCATTCCATTCTCTGACTGCGTTCATACACGTTCGCCCTTGCCTATAATTACGCATACACTCAGCCTGCTGCACCTCGATGGCTATCGAACGCGCATCAACTGCGATAATGTTTATCGAGATCTGTTAGACAGTAATCGCAGAGTTGGTCGTGGAAGCCCGCTTGTGCGCACGATACAGCTACCAACGATCTGTTTACCTCATTACGATTTTCCCAGAACAAGAACTTTAAATCTGTAGCTATACAAGTTAGAGGAATAACGTACGTAACCTCGTCATATACCTAATGAGCATGTATCAGTCATGGATAAGACACGTGAAAGATCCGATCAGAAGACTAACATAGTTGACCTTCGGATTTCCAAGCCAATTAAAGCGCAGAATCTATTTCCAGAGAAGCAAATAAAGCCCAAAGCACGATAGTGCCTTTCATGAAGACATGTAACCGCAAATTAAACGTCTCAGAACTAAGAATGGGTAATGAGTTTCGCGAATGGAACGGTGAACGATCGGAGCCATACGTTAAAGCTCTCTTACTATGTTTGTACCTTCGAGTATAATAAAATCGAGTATTAAAGCTCTAGACAGGAATTTAAAGTAGAAGCGATTGCGTTCGTAAATAAACTTGCCGTATATTTACTGCTCTTCTACACATTGTAGAGATACAATATTACAATAAATATTTTACCCGAATAAAATTTCAAGCGATTAACGCATAACGGCATTCAATAATTTCCTCTGTTACTGAAAATACAGTCACAACAGATATGGGATTATTTGCACATAAACGTTTTTAACCTTTGTGCTGCCGTTCGTCACATTCCAGAGATGACACTGATGGACAAAAAGTTATCAATAAGCGCCCAGGCAAGGGTCCATTCGAAAGAAAGTTCAATATGTGAATTATTTACGCCCCAATTCCGCAGTTCCAATGTCCTATTCCAATATTTAATACAAAGCTTCATCTGATTCTATACGTGCAACTACGTTTAAACATTAAAGCGTTAAATTAATGAATATTCTCTTCAGTAACCAACGATGATTATCCATGGCTAATGACCGGAAAAGGGTTGATAAAGAAATCATCCACTGTCGACTTGTCTATAAAAAGCTTCCCGCGCGACATCTTTTGATTCCTGAGGGATATTGTAAGATGTTCGAGTCAGTGGAGCGGAGATTTTTTCTTTGTGGAAATTTACCAACCTCCGACTTCCCTTGTCCGCGACGGCGATCAATTACTGGAAAACAGTCGAATGAGGTCGATCTGTGATTCTAGGACCGTGTCCAATCGCATCGCGCGACTTTGCAGACAATTAGAACTCATTTGAAATAGCGTTCGCTCGTGAAGCATCTTTCCATGCAATCAAGAGTATCACCTCGTGACATCGGTGGATGCGTTTATTGCATTTGACGACGAAACTATCGTACCATCGGCATTCAGCCAAAATAGTTCCGAGAGCGGAGCAGTTTTATTCAAACTCCATTCGGCAACTTTGAATGGAAGAAGAACTTAATCGGTGCGTTGTTCGTGAGTAAGGCGAAAATACCGGCAACATCTTTGCGCGATCATGTCTGGAGCGTACATAAAAGCAAGGCGAAACTATGGGAAACTTCTACGAACGACAGCATTGGCCTATTTTTTACGCCGACCTTACTCCGGTGCAGGATGAGATCCTGTACAAATATCGACGTCATCGCGAGCCTGCGGACGTCAAAATTGCTTGTATCTCTTCATCCAGCCTGACGTTATAAAAGCCGATCTAAAGTTCTGTCGATAATATCGCAAATATTAAATCGATTGATCGGAACAGTATCCTCACTGGTCTAAGAGCAACTCCGTCGCTCGACTAGAAATTATCGACAGCCTGCTTTGACGCTGACAATTGTACGAATTGTGCGGAACAACGTTAGCGATCTGCCTGCAATCAGGAAAATCGCATCGAACGTTTCCCACTTTACGCGGACGTACTTCTTTGAAAACGTTTTACGAGCAGCGGAAAATATTTACGCGATTTTCGAAACGGACACAGTGCCACAGATTGGCCGCAACACCTGGTATAATTCAAACTTCATATTCGCTATGATTGAAAGCAACGGAGCGAACCGAGTACGCAGCTATTTTTAATCATATCAACTCAGTTCTGCTGTCATCGTCTGTATGTACACATGTACATAGGAAGTGCGTCGGAACTTGCAGTACAACTGGAAAAGTAATAAACACGCATGACGGCACAAGTTAAAACTGTAGAATGAAGATTTTCCCACCCGAAACACTTTACTCGGAGAAAAATGTCGGAAAAGAGCACGGATCGAGTATTTATTATTTGAAAGTATACAGGAAAAAAATATTCTGTAAAATGTTGATAAAGTTTGGTTGACCAAGCGGATTACCTCAAACGTCTAACCGCAGCGTACGATAAAATCTGTTAATATTCATTCTACCTTTTGCGGGTATTTATTCGCGCAGAATAAATCTTTGAAAAAACGATTTTTACACTTTCCTAATTCCTTTCACCATAAAATACTTCGAGAACAATGCCTGTATATATTTATAGAATACTGTAATTTGTTACATCTCAATTTACATATGACGACAATGGCAACAGTATTCCGTTCGTGTTTATCTTTTCCTTCCGTAATATTGACTTCCGAATGATAATTTAATCATCGTCACGGCATCCTCCGCGATACAATCTAAGGCACACTTCCGAAGGAACCGTTAGATGTTGTTTATTCAGTGGACCTCGGAGATGCCGCAATGTTGAACTTCAAGTGTCGCCACGGAGACATCGGAGATCGAAACCCTTGAAATCTTTACGACACGATTAGACGACAAAGTAACTTCTGTGTGAAGCTGTCAACACCTACTCTGTTCCGCGATACCAATTACTTCAGATAACTTTCTATCAATGTCACTGACATGGACAATCTATACTCGATACATTCCGATCCTTAACAATGCTGAACATGACATTTCATACAATTCTTCCATTTATTACCGTCAGAACGATGCATGTATTCGAGCAAATGGATTTTACCAGCGTTGGTTAAAATAAAAGATTAATTCTTTATTCCGGCATGCAATCAGTCGTTTTCCCCTTGTTGTATTTTCTTCACGACGTGAGATTACACTTTGGTGACGTATTTTTAGAACTCATTTCCTTGACGAGTAGAGTAATGTGGCGTGACGGTTACAATCTGGCTTAAGTGACACCTTCAGTTTATTGCTTAAAGCAAATGTGCTCATGTAAGAATGTAGCCCTGCAAAAATGTATGCCGTGTTCAATGGTAAGCAGCGCGTACACCCAAATTACCCGGTTAATGCCGTAAAGCAATTAAAACGAGGTAAACAGAATCTTTTTACTACAAATTAGCAATTTATATTTACACCTCAATTATTCACGGTAAAAAGTAGTTTCGTTACGTGCAACTTCTGTTTAGCCGGAAATTAACGAAGAACAATTACATCCTATTTGAAAATTAACGGAGCAACAGATAGTGTAATTAAAATGACAGATTTGATTTTAACCAAACAAGATGTTATAGCATTTTATCTTGGTGTGCTACTACTCTTTAGTTGACGTTTCACTGTAGGTTGTTGGGAGACGACTGGTGTTCCTTGAAGCGGAAAGGTGCAAGATAAGGAAAGTGGGTGGAACTAAAGGTAGCGGTTGTTTTTTCGGAAGATGATTTGATTGGTAAAGAAGAAGGAAGTGGGATCTTAGAGAAAGTTGATGGACAAATCCTCGGGAACGAAGAATGAGAAGCAAAGGAGACTGACAATTAGTTTAAGTGCGATCGTGAACATAATCTGCTGTTGAACATGCGATTACGAGGGTCATTGAACGAAAAGTAAAGGACAGCCAATGAAAAAACGAGGTATGCAAATACAAGGACTGAGAATTACAGTTATCAAGTAAAAGTTAAACTGATGGGTTCCAAAACTGGATAGTATTATTTCTGAAGCGATCGATACAGTTCCGTGTTCAATCACATACCAGTTATAAATTGTTTGCTTTCTGCAAGTTCCTAAAAATTTGTTCTTTATGACTGAGACGGAACGATCTATATTTCTTTAAACGAAGTAATATTCACAGCGCGCTATAAAATAAGGATTTTCGTCCAACTCAATTTCCGCCAGGAAGCTTGAACAACAAAGGAACACCCCAAATTGACGGCATTTATTCCGAGAATACGCAAAGTGGAAGGAACTTTAGGTACGATACCTTCATTTCAAATATGTACGTTCCTCTATTCAATGGCAAAAGATGAGTTTGTTAACTGGCAGTCTTTTCACATACATGTTTCAATATCACCCGATATTCGTAAACGTAACACATAGCTGCCTCACTCCGACCGAAAACACGGAAAAGTGGGGCTTGAGCATGGAATAATGTTAGTGAAATCTAGTAATAAATAAAGGCACCCCTTGACTACATACATAGACATGCACGCTACCCGTACGTGAGTCGTATTCGGCGCCATGCTTAACCAAGCTGAAATACCACCCTTGCCCTTTCCCTCACAATTTCGAAACCATTGAATCACCTTCCCTAGTATACCTCGAGTTCTTGCTGCTTCTCTTATCGACTTACTCCGAATGGTCGTACATACACATGTTAGCTGTACACGTATGTCGCGGTTAACCGGAATGAATTATACACATGAGATCGTAATTTGTTTTCTCTGTTAACGATAAATGTCGACGTTTAACAAAGGTGCAATTCCCTTCCATATGAACAAAGTAATGAAATTATACTATGATCTTAACTTGGTTACAAAAAGATATAGTTTCAATAGAAGCGGATAATACAGTTTGTATGGCAGCCGTGTCAGCAAACTATGTCATAAACTGTATGAAACTTGTAATCGGAAAGGTATGAAAGCTAAAGAAAAGCAAGTTATAGAGTTGGAGTATATGCTGTTAAAGAGGATACACGTATTGCGACTTAGAGTGTGCATTGAAGTATCACGATTGCATTCGCCTGAGAATAACCATTACAGTCGCTAAGTGCTAAAATCTTATTTATGACGACCAAGCGGTATAAGTAGTGACATATGGGGTGCGGAAATGAAATAATTTTTCTAACGCCGACGTAAACTGCAGTAATTCCGCTGCAGTAGGTCAAGTTGTCCACTTTCCAGTTGCAAAATCCAAGAAGGCCGGCGCGGTAAAGAGTAAGAAAACTTCAGTCAGTTAGAAACCATTTTCGTTCGCCAACAACTCATTACCCATTGGTGGTTAGAGAAATTAGTCATTTAAAGACCCTATTTCCATTTCACACATGACATTATAATATATTTTCTGAAGGTACGTAAATATCCTGTGACAAATGTCTTCGATACTTCTGGGCAGGAAATAGTATTCTTATGAATACGTTATCGTATGTTTTTGTTATGTAAGACTCTGTTAGCTTAGTTCTGACAAAAGAATGTAAATTATTTTGAACAGACCCGACCTACACCTGACTTAAATCCTACTCACATATGACCTAGATCCAACTAGAATTCAACTTGTATTTAATGCACGACAAACTAAACCCGGATGTATCGTACACCTTCACGTGACAGTCACAACTTTATTCGCGGGAAAACTGTGAAAAGTCATACGATCTTAGTAAAAATGCCACCATGTACATATGAATTCGGCAGAGTAAAACTACTTAAAAGTACAAAAACTAAATTATTTATGTGAATTTTAACAGAACTATGTTACTTCGAGTAATTAGGTGCACTACTTATCGTAGGATGAAATTTCAATAGTTCAGTTAAACATTAACATCCAAAATAAGATACAACTTCGAAAAATAACAGAAAAAAACTGTAATAAGTAATTCAAAAACATATTTTCTTTCGCCACTTTTAACCAGCTCTAACTGTCCTTGAACAAAGCAAATAGAATGTTATTTAAAAGTCGCCATAAATTTTGACATCTGTTGAGCATGATATAAATTAAATGCAGCTATACGCCAGACAACACAGGTTTTATTTATCTATCCGTTCAGCAAATATTTATTGCGGCATTAGAGGGTTGATAAGGAGTATTTCTACCCGCAAACGATTAATTAAAAACTTACTCGCAATATATCATTTGCGCTATCTCTTTGGTCTTTGGCATCAGAAAAACCCGAGATGTAAGCTTGTCTACGAGATTAACATCACGTGCTGTAAAGTCAGAATTAATTTAGGTACTATAAGTATACGTTGTACAGTAACTGAAGATAAATATCTCTATCTAATCGTATTTCAAAAAATCAACACGTATAGACCTTTCCCACTATATACACGATAACTTGATCACACCCAACCATTAAAAAATAATTTACGCGAAATGTAGTAGAATGATCCCAATGTAATTACGTCACGCATCGTTGATGTATTCCCATACTGTGTATTCCATGTAGGGCTACCGTAACAATGAACGTGATTTAACGGTGGGATTATCATTATCTCGCACGTGCAGGCTGATAGCAATCAATTCGAAACGATATAAGATTTATCATTGATTGCTTGTCGCTTCGATAGATCTCGCAAGACATCAACGACCGTATAAAATAGAAGTGCAATACTTTAAAGGGATAGTTTAACCGGCAAAGGCCACTTAGGCTGTAATCATGTCATTGATTGTGTTGCTTTTGCTGTGCCTTTCTTTGACGACTGCTACTCCCATCTCCCGCAGTAAGTAATTTTCACACAATTTCTACAGAGCCGACATTTCAAGACCCGGGATATTTATCTTTATACGTTTCAATCATAATTTCCCCAGGCAGCGAGTGCGTAATATCTACACAGTACAAATCTGGAGACTTGAACGAACCACAGCCATTAATTCTCCTCCGAAATGGAAGCACTGCAAATATCTTATATCCCGCAGACGATGAGGGCACTTTAAGAATTTCAGCGGGTCAACCTATTTATTTAGCCTGTCCGGGCAGAAACAATTTTCTAGCGAATACTAACGCGCCCGAGGCTAAGGCCGTTTGCGTGAGGGATAAGATTTTCAACGTGAACGGGGCTCAGCGCCATTTTTCCTCGTTGGTGTGCAAATTCATGCCAAAGAGCGATGCGAAGCACATTGACGATTCAGCGCCTTGTTTCGGTGGACATAGCCATATTGAAATTGGCTTCAACGTCACCGGACAATTCCTCCGGCAGATTGAACTGTGCCGGGACGATAGGACCTATACCACTTACTATACGAAATTTCGTCTAACCAAAGCGATCGGATCCTACCAAAAAGGCTACCCCAGGTAACGTTCGCTCAGAATCACGGGATATAACTCACGCTCCGATTCATCAAATTTAATCATTCGATAACACTCGCTTCATCGTTACAGGCCAAGAAAATGGTCTGGCGCGAGCAGGTATTATCCAGACATGAGTATGGAAGACGCGTTTAGATTCGAGAGCCAAGTGGATAACCTTGCAAAGATCCTGGACTCGCGCGCACTGGCTAACAAATATCTGGAAAGGACCGTTCAGTTCCTGGCACGCGGACACATGTCCGCTAAGGCCGACTTCGTCTACGGTTCACAGCACACCGCCACGTTTTGGTATTTGAATACTGCTCCGCAGTGGCAGTCATTCAACGGCGGTAACTGGAATCAAATAGAAATGAGCGTGCGGAAGTTCGCATCGTCTCGGCAGTTGGAGTTGGATGTTTACACCGGCTCCTATGGCCAGATGACCATGATCGACGCTCACGGCGAGCAACAACCGATTTCGTTGCATGCCAAGGGTTCAAGTGCCGCACTTCGCGCACCGAGATTTTATTGGAAAGTCATCTACGATCCATTGAGTAAGAAGGGCACCGCTATCGTCGGCCTCAACGATCCTTTCGTCAAGTCTATCACGAAGGATATCTATCTCTGCCCAGACATCAGCGCCAAAATCGACTGGCTCGAGTGGAACAAGAACGATATCGTCGCTGGAGTATCCTACGCATGCACGGTTGACGAGTTCAGGAAAGCGGTGCCGTACCTCCCGGCGTTTAAAGTGGTCGACCTGTTAGTCTAAGACGACGTTTTTACGCACCTTACGCGCTTCATAAGATTAGTGTCGTGCGAGACGAATGACGATCAATGACAATTTATCTGTGATGTAACGTTTTCATTCACTGATATTGTGATTCAGTTTGCGGTTAAGAGAGAAATGGGTCATCTTGACAAGAACTGTCTGCGTACGTTGTTTGCTGAAGCAGATTACGTTAGATAATACCTGATAGCTGTCATAATTGCCAGCGAAATTCAACGGCGGATAGAAATTATTTTATAAGGTTTGCTGACAAGTCGAACGAAGTTATTTAACGAAAGATATATATTTTCAACAGACATATTTGTGATGAGTGCGTCTTTTATAATAACATTCCCTCGAAAAAGGGCTTTTAACTACTAAGTTTCGTTAGTAAATCTATTATCGGTTAACTGCGTCACAGCTTTTGTAAGAAAACTAAATTATATTTTTTTGTATTACTGCTATAGAGTTCATAATTTTGATTACACGTCTTGAATCGAATAGTACTTATGCATAAAACGCTTACGCAATCTGTTATTTTAATGAAAAATACTCTTTGGAAAAGAATCTGTAAATAAAAAGTACTTAATTGATACAGTGTCTCTTAATACTGCTTTATATGTTTAAGCGGAAGTCTAAGCGAATACTTGCTTCTCAAACAAAACGGCTGAAACTCATCGAAGAAGAACACATATCATTTACATTTACCAATCCAATATCAAAACGACTATTGCGCTAAACTAACACAAGTCTTCTGCAAGTTCTTTCAAAATGAGTAACGTATACTGCTTTTAACGACATATTGGGAATACACGCCAAACATTTTTCAATTAAGCAAATTGAGCATCGATATTAACCGAACGCGATGATCGCAAAGAAGAGCTGTGGACAATTTGACGAACGAGCTACGACTCGTACAATTAAGTTCAAGGTGAAATTCCGCCGCGACCCAAGGATTTGCCCTGAGTTTTGAAGAACGCGCGGTATATGCCTCGGTCCTTGTTGGTGGGAACTCGAGGGAGGAAAGACAAAAAGAATATATATATGCAGACGAAATGGGAAGTGGAAAAATGAAAGACGCAGGAGGCGAAGGTGGGGAGGTGGGATAAGAGACGAAAAGTAGGGCGAGTATCGTAAAAGCAGTGCATACCGAGTCGTATCTCGACGCGTACGTGTCCGCATTGAGATTTAGCCCCGTCATGGCATTCTAGGGATTTCTCAGAGTCTTTCCGCTCCCAGACAGACACCCTCGCCGCCGCGAAAAGCGAGCTGAACACTTCGATCATTCCGTTTCAACTTTGATGCAACTTTGCCACTTACTTCCGCGATCCCGTGCATAACCGCTCTCAGAAGTACAATTTCACGGACATCGATAAATCGAATCTTCATTCAATGCCCGCCGTGGCGGATATCCACGCTCCTCCTGAAAAAAGGACGCGGCGAGTTTTCCGCGTAAAGCTATCTTCGGTGGCGTGCCAGCGAATCTGGCAGACACGTATGCATGACAAATTTGTCACGTCCTTCTCCCACGTCGGCGGTAAAGTTCACCCCATGCCGGTTAATCAAATTTCCACGCCTGATAATACGACTTTATGCTATCAATGCAGTTAGGGTTGTATGGCATGAATATTGTGCCTGAATCTTACAGTGCATATTCAAATCGTTTTTGGTACTGCTCTGAAATCCATTAAGCGTTGAAAATCTACTGGTACCTCTATGGGCAATAATTGTATCTTTGTGATTGAGATTACACTATATTTCACACGAATACCGGTGTACGTTTTACTTCTAGTCGAATTCTTTATTATCTGAGTTTCTCAAGACATATCGTTATGGATGAGGTAAGTATAGGTAATGCTAGTCAGTCTGATTTGTATTGACTGCTATATACATTAAAGGAATGTAACACGTAACAGGGTTCATTGCATAAAGGCCTACGAGAGAATAGTCCACGACACTTGAGATTCATTTGATAAGGAATGCTGGGCATTCAGCGCCAATTAAGTGTACTAAATGACGAACACTTAAGATGCTTTGAGTTTTATTTGCTCTCCAATTGATACCCCAGTCAGCTCACTTTTAGCAGTTGAACACATGCTGTGTATCTTTAGTCGCCTGAATCGAGACAATTTTGCAGCAACTGTTAATTTAAACTCCATTATATGCATGTTTAATATTCACTGAGATATAATTTAATATGTTACGCGATAACCAATGACACGGAGTAAATTGTTAGCAAAATTTAATTTATTACTAAGCTTACCATGCTCCCTCATATTAAACATTTTACCATATTATCTCTATATCTGAGTATGTCTAGATAAAATTAACGTGATAAACGCAAAATAGTTAATAAAAAAAAAGGACAAACAATTGTCTTGCGACAACAAGCAAGTTAATCACATAAATAGGCTTTCACAGAGCATATATATATTAATAAATTAATAAACAAATAAATAAATAAATATATATGCACGACAAAATCCTTTTTAGCATGATGCAGTCTGCGTACACAATGAAGGATGCCAAATTCTTTAGAATGCATATTCTATAAATGGGTTCGAAGTGCGTGCCAAGTATGGACGTATCAATTCTGGAGCTCCCTATTCAATTGAATTCCGACTTACAAAGATCATCTGATCAAGAAATAAGATTATAAAATAAAATTGTACAACGATCCCTGCATCAATTGCCACTCATGTAAATACAAGCGTATCTTGAAAATTAACAGTAAATATAAAAGCAATAAAGAGATGAAATTCTATAATTGACCGATTCGATACGAGAGTTTAACCTATCTAATACACACTTAATTAAGTAAATGTCAAAAGTGTTATTCTGCTATTATCGTTTTGTAGCAATATACAAAGTGGAAGTTAATTACCATTGGAACAATACAAATGCGATGAATCGATATTGCACCAGACTCGCAATGTATCGTAAAAGAAGAATCATTTTTTGCATCTAATTACTGTAGAGTGTGGTCTAGTATGCACGCATACAGGTGTGAGGGAGAACATATGTATACCTGTGCGTCTGCAAGAGACAGAAAGAGTGCGGGAGACAAAGAGGAAGATCAGTGAAGGAGCACAGGATTCAAGAAACTCCTTATCGCTTGCATTTCTTCTTGCCGAAACGTATTTATGTGCGTGTCCGAATGTGAGGTGATGAGAATCTGAGGTCAAAGAGCGTGCGTCAGAGTTTTAGCGACCAGCGAGTAGTGTACATGCGATTATTATCATAGCGTACTTTCTTGATTTTTCGTATTTTTGTACAGCGTATTTTTCTTGAGTTTTTGTGTTTTATATGGTGCGTTTCCTTGTGTTTTTGTGTCTTGTAGCTTCATTAAATATAGTTCACTTCTGTTATTGCAAATTGGAGCCATATTTAATATCACTCCGAGCAAAATTCCCACATTACTGTTACTAAAATATGACGTTCGCTCATTGTCAAAGTTAGAAAATTGGTTCATGAATATTTACGAAAATGGACGATACAAACTGAATCGTACGGCATTGCATACAATTATAACAGAAACCCATTCCTTCAAAACTTTAAGTGCTTTCCACTTTTTAGTTGTCTAACTTTATTTCCAACTGCAACTATCTGACAACGAGTTTGCTTTGTGAATAAATAACTTTTTGATTCGCGTTCCGTTTGCTTTATAAATACCCTATATGGATGCTTCTTTAACACTGTTCTAACCCAAGATTTTTAATTTGTTTGCATATACGGGCGACAAAATATGGAATGCAAATAAATAACAAAAAACGAAATTAGGAATGTACATAAAATATTAAATTACGATAGAAACAAATTGTTTGGAAGTAAATTTCTGTTATATCAGTAACAAAAATTAGTTAAATTATATTGGGTCATTGTAAATTTGTAAACAAGTAGAAATAAGTTAGTAGTTTGCACTGTCATACAATTTTTATTTGTTTAATTTCCACGTATATCATCAATCGCATTAACCAATATCAGTAATAAAACAATAATCAGTCCATTATTAGTGAAAATATAATGGTTTGGACAATCGTTAACACGAGCTGAATGATAATCTATTCTCAGAAATTCTTGACCTCAAAGATCTTATTTTTTCACTGGACAAATTAATTTAACCTTTTATGCCCTGTGCCGGATGACATTAACATGTCTGGACCCATAATGCAGCCTTTGCAGGAGCGGAAAAGGCCATTAATAGGAAACCTATATCACGCCCTATAATTACCTATTTATAAAAGTGCATGGAGAGCTGAGAAACTAATTGTCGACAATGGAGGGTAGCCAGGGATTCGTAGAAACGGCAAATGTGCTGAAACGCATTCCATTTGAAGAGCGATAGAACGGTAGAACTAAAAATAGGACTATTCAGAAAATGTAATTGTTCCTGACTTTGACCTGTAGAGGCACATACGGACGCAATAAACGCGGTAGGTTAAAAAAAGACAATGTAAATAGACAAACTGTTGCACGAAGTGTCAAATACAGACGTAGCAACGAAAATAGCTGCCGCGCTGCGAACGGTATCAATATTGCGTGCGTATATTGTGATGACAACATTGAATGGGGACAGCATAATCCTCGTCCTTGCGGAAAACATGAGTACCGATAGCAGATGCGCGAAAGGGGAAATTTGTTAACTATAAAGGTCTTATACGGACAATGCATTGACTTATCCTCCTCACTTGACTTGCAGCTTTTCCTCACTCCATTTACGCCATCGTTCGTCTCTCTTCCTTCTTAACGGCCTATCCCCACTCCGTGGAGCGACGTACCAAGCAGCGATACGCCTCCTCTACAGAGCGCACGTATAGGCACATATTCATATATACATACGTATGGGTAAAAGCAGGCTCGGGGAAAATGAGAGAGACACGTACACACGTGCGCACACGTGCGAGTACGCACGCACCGAGCTCCAACACCAGCCAGCTCTCCCCACTACCCGATCATTCTCTTTTACGTTACACTCTTCGTCACGCTCCTCCACACGCTCTCTTACTTGCTCTCTTTCATTTCTCGCTCTCGCACTCGCACGCCATCTTCCTTCCTCTTTCTCGTTACTCACTTGCCGATAATCTCGCAGAGCTCGTAAACATCGTCGAAGAGAACCTCGTCGTCCGCCATAGTGGCGACGAAGAGGTCGAAGAAGTCGACCGAGCGAAGGCCCTGTACACGCCAGGAGGCGCGTTGCAGCTACGTGGATTCGTAATAATTCGTAGCGCGTGTTGGGAACGCGCCCCTCTCTCTCTCTCTCTCCTTCCGTGGTCTCGGCCGACGTCGCCGTCGTCGTCGTAGCCGTAGCTGTCGTTATCGTCGTCGTCGTCGTCGTCGTAGTATCGTCGTCGCCGTCGTCGTCGTGTCGTGTGGTGTCTCGTGTCGTGTCGTATGGAAATGCGCGGCGGCGTGAACGCAGCCGCGTATCGTGGTTTCACGGCCGGTTCGGCTCTCTTCCTCGCACTTAACACTTCTATCTCCTTCGTCTTTTTCTGTCACTCCTCGCGTCCAAATCTTCCCGTCTCCTTCTCGCCGACGTTCTGGCAACGGAGCTATTCTTCCTCCCACTCTTTTCACTCGTGCTTCTCTGTCCTTCTTTCTTCCACTCAATCTCCCTCTCTCTCGTTCTCTATCTTTCTCTCTCTCCCTCTCTCTCTCTGTCGCTCCTTTCCTCTCCTTCTCTTTCTATCTTTTCTTCGTTACTAACACGTCACAGGTATACATAACTGTGGAATATTATACATGGTCGTATATATGTACACTGAACACATGACGCACAACACTCACACAGTTAGGAATAATGCACCTAGTTAGCACATCCGACGGTCCGCACTGGCACTCGATCGGTAGACACGAGTCAGCACTGTGTGTGAGCGAGCAAAGTGAAGGTTCGTGCCGTCAAACCATACTTCCAATCCTTTTTCCGACGGAAAAGTGATAACGGTGGTCAGAGTCACACACCGCACCACCGCTGATGACACCGCCTTTTAGCCCCCGGGTTTTACCCTATTTTTCTGTCTTTTTCCTCGCTCCTCTAGCCTGTCCTCGCTCACGCTCCCATTCTCTGTCGCCGGTAAAGACAGCCGCGCACGATAGCGACGTAAGCATAAATACAAGGTTCCGTCGCGGAGCCGGTTTCGCCCTTGATCCAAGGCGCGGTTAACAGTAACAGGAGTTCGTTCCACGAACTCTCTAGCGGGACGCGAGTCGTACAAAATTCTGACAAAGGCCGTCGTGACGAGTTGCGATGACCGGACCAGACACCGATGGAGCACTGCACACGCTTCCCCGTCTGTCAAAGACCGAGGGAGTATATTCGCTCGCTCCGAAGCAAGACTGGTTGCATAAAACGCGGCGAGCGGCTGCGCCGACTAACAGCCGCTCCTCCATCCCCTCTGTGCCCCCGTTTGTTGTTGCACGGAGGGGCGGGCGTGGCGCCTCTCCTCGCGTGCAATCTTTTGCGCTTTCTAACTGCCCTCGCTATCTGCGCCTAGGCCTGTCCGCCCGCGCTGTCATCTCTCGATCGCAATACGTCCTCTCAGCTTCCACGAGCCTCTAACCTCGATCTTCACAAAATAGATTCAACTTCCCTGTCGGCTTACGCCAACAGTCAGGCACGAAAACTTCCCAACGCTTGGCTCTGCTTGGCTCTGCTCAAATAATCTGCTTTCAATAGCCAGGCTCACGTTCATCTATTCGCTGGCTCGGACGATAACGAAACGGGTGGTTCATCTTATCGACAGGAATGACCTCGAGGAATGGTGCACAAAATATGCTCGGTGAATTTGTACGACATTCCGTGAACAACTTTGTCATGAACGTCAGTAATTTTGAAATGCTCTGCGCATTGTATGTCTAAACAGTTTTTTTAATATTTATCTGGATGTACGTTTTGTACTGAAACGTTGTATGGTTAATACGAAAAGTTCTGTAAAAATTACCATTATGATCACTGTGGAAGTAAAAATCGATTTTTAATTAATAATGTGTACAAGGCAATTGATACTTGGTTTCAGTACTAGTTTAAATACGGATTTAGATTTCGTACTTACATAATATTTTATTTTGTTATACTAGAGTGTCGAGACCTTCAAAAATATCTTCAAGATTTTCTCCTAAGCCAAAGGCACTTAGAACGACAATATCTTGACAGTGGTTGTATTGTCCATAAAGTGCGTATGTATCAATTGCAGCATGCACTGCTTCTTCTTTGAGATGCTTTAAATGGCTGTCGTCATATCCTTCAAGAACTAGTATAGTTTCTCTGTGGATGATCATCAGTATTTGGCAATGAGGGAAAATGAATGGTTTCAAACATGTAATTCCGACTATATTACAATTTGTTGAGCAAGGTTACTTTTTCATACCCTGAACTTGACCATTTGTCGATATATACACTATTCGTGTCATTTAGATCCAATTGATTGTGAAGTTTCAAAATACTACGGGCTATCTAAAATAGTAATATTAGAATGCAGACTATATTTCATTTAATTGATGCCAATGTAAATGCTATTGAAGTACCACTGCTGCTGCCTTTCCTTGGTCCATACGTAAATCAGTATTAAGTACTGCATAAAATACATACTCTTTTGGATCAACTCTGCACGTATGATTAGATTTTGTATTGTGTTGATATTTTCCATTTTGTGAGTAACAATTGTATCTTCTTTTCTTATTTTTGGCTATTGTTTTCCTAAAATGAAATGTACATGAATATCATACACATATTTTATATTTCCGACATTTTTTGAATGCATAGCTCTGAATAAATGGACAACAAGGTACTATCTCCATCCACATGGACTTGCATGGACTGAAATTCTAGTTATTTTGTCTCACAGAGGTATATTTTGTAAGTTTTGAAATCACAATTTTGGCATAAAAATAAATTGATACATCATACCTGTGAACAGTGTGACTCGAACAAGTACTTTTCTTATTGGCATTTTCACTTGTATTACATTTTTTCATTGTACATGTATATAATAAAAATGGTAAAGTGATTGATTATGACACTACATTTATTAAAAGGTGTGCCACATAAATTTTTCATGTAATATTTAAGGTTACATGGACATATTAGACTATATATAAATCATAGCTAAAATGTCAAATCAATACATAATATATGTTATAATGGAGTCGTTATAAATCATTGTAGCAATTCACAATTACATTAATTATTGCAATTTTTGAACATATTTTGGAATAAAGCGAAACTTTCCTAGATTTTATCATGCTATATAAAATATTAGAAACGGATTTAAAAAACAAATGCCGCACAGCGTATGTGGCACATTTCTAATCACTTGGTAAAAAATGTTAACTCGGCTTATTGTTAATAGGTAAATATAGATACATTATCAACAGTAGAAAAAAGAATTAACAATAGTTTGCACAGAGGGCGCCAATGGTATTTTCACTTGGTAACATACATTGTCATCGGACGAAACTGGCGCCTGATTCCAATGTCACTATTGCTGCGAATTAACGCTATATGTATTGTTATTACTGATTTAATGAAAAACACACCACGCTAATAATTGGAAGATCAAGGAATGTGTTACCCATTATTTCAAGAAGACAACATTCAGCTTATGATCGATGATACACCATAGCCACAGTTGCTAATGAATCCTAATTTCAATATGTTCCAATTTCAATGAAGTTTCATTTCATTTCCAGAACAAGCACTCAACTATATTCCGAAATAATGCTAGGTTTGTAACGACATGATATATCTACATAATTTGGCAAATTCAAAAAACTTCACACTTTTTTCGAAATTTATGCTTGCAAATTAAGTAAGTAATATGTGTTTCAACGGACTTGAAATATTTCCGAATTGTCTATTTCACTAAACATTTAATTTTTTTGTAACAAGGAATGATATGAACGATTTGTACCGTTGTTTCTAATCCAGTAAATATATCAAAACTTATAGAACAGTAGTTCACTGACAATGGGCGTGCACAATAAGAGCGAATATAAAAAAAGATCATCTCAATAGTTGTAAAACGCACAACGATGCCATATACAAGATGTGTTTAGGTAAAATATGTACGTGACGTAAAGGCAAATTTTTCAATGCATTAACCTGGGTATGAGATAAGACGATTCAAATAATCTGTTTTGTCCTTTAATGATACATTTTGGAGAAGGTAATAGAATCATGTAAGAACTATGAGTCAAGTAGTACAGCTATACCTGCGTAATCATTTCAGTGATATAACATAGTAGGGGCCGAATCACCTGTTGCTATAGCTTCTATAGAAACATGGCGATTACTGTTGTACGTACGGATTTTCATATCTCGATATAATAATTATTATGAGCTAGCGTTGCTGAACATACTGTCTTGATAATATTAGCGTTTATAAAATCAGAAATGTGTTTGCATTAATTTCTTGTAATTTAAATTTGTCGAAAATATAAAATCCACTTAAAATTTTAGAAAATTTCTCCATAAATATTCCTGTCACGGTGATGGTCGCCTAGTCGATATACACAACTTTAAACATCAAAGAGTACCTAACAAATCTCATAATGCGAGTGTGCTACGATATTCATTGTCAACTAACGTATTGGACTAATGATCAGTATTTTTGCCATGATTGGTTTTTTCTAATTTTAATACAGGAACTAGCTCTTTAATATTTGCATTTTCGACGAAATTGATATTTTACACTGCATACGAAACATACATTTCTTTTAAGATGGGAAATCTACTATTATTTTCTGCGCACATTGATGCCTTCTTTCACACGAAGAACAAAATCATTAATGGTATCATTTAAGAGTACATTTGCCGCATAATGCATTTAATAGAAAACTCAATTTTAAACTGATGTAGAAAGTTTAATAAAAGTATCCACTGAATTATGTATTTCCAGATTCTACCGCACATGTACATAAGGTATTGAAACATATACCACATCGCACACTTTCTCTGCAGTAAAGCCGTTGCGGATTATTGGGGCAAAAAATTGCCTATAACTTTCAAACAAGGTCAAATAAAATATATTCATACGAACTATATTTTATATTGTTCATTTATTATTTTTTGTCTTCTACCCTCTCGCGACTTCCGTACATTATTGTAATACTTTATATGCAAGGTCAGGTATTACAAATTAGATATAGAAATATTATTTGTAATTAAAAATACTTGCAGCGCAATTACATTATTTCAAGGCGAGCTACTCCGAACGACGAAAAACTGATTAGGTAAATGTAATTGTTGTGCTAGATACTAAGAACATCAATAAATTGATTTGAACGTCGTATGACCGTAATGTTAACTTTGACGTTATAAGTAGGGGTCAATGTCATTTTGGGGCCACGTACAAGTATTAACGTATTAAACGTTTAGATATTCGTCTAAATACCGTAGAATTAAGCATGTATCACTATGGCTAACACGTCGTTTAAATAGTGCAACATACTGTAAAGACATGTAACATAACGATGAGTAAACAAAACGTCGAACTATCCTGTTTCGCATATTTTTTATGTCCAAAATGCATTGTACCTCTCCTTTTCATTTTTGTGTATATTAATTGTAAAACTTATGCAGAAACAATGCAAGCTCTAAGTCTTTACATTACATTGATTGTTTACAGCCTTAAGTATGAAGATCCTGATTTTCCACTTAACACTATGTTCATTTAATTCGAGAACCTAATGACACACGTATGGCGCGCATATATCGATATATCGCATGTTATAAACGTCGATTTCTCCGGTGGTGAGCAAAACGTTCACAGTGTAGCAGCTGATAGGAGTGTAGTGTTTGGTATGTTAGGTTAGGGCACCTATTTTCATAATAAAAGTATTTATGGTAAAAGAAAAATATCATGTGGATAGTATGAGATTTTTTGGCATTAATTTACTTTAATGTCTAAATATTATGTTTTTGGACAACTCTGAATTGTTCGTGTGTAAGCTGCGTATACAGTGTATTAACAATTATCAGAACAGTCTCTAATTTTACAGCCAAATTTTTGTAAAATTTTGTGACACAGACTGTAAAAGTTTATTTGCGTTATAGCGGCATTCGCATATAAAGAAAATGGCCACAGATGATGTAGGTATATCAATCCTTTCAAGAGAACAAAACAATTGGAGAAAAGATTTAATATCACAGTTACGTGAAAGAAACAGAACACAAACCACTTGTTTTGCTGATCTCATTAGTTTGCGTGAGTATTTCTATTAATACAAGGACGAACACAAGTGTTGACAACATGTGTATTGAATATTATTTACAATCTTTTTTTGTTGGTGTTTAGATAATAGACTATTTGAAAATGCAAATACATTACGAGGAGAAAATATACAATTGAGGATATCTAATGAAACATTGCGCCGTGATGTTGCCAGTGGAAGTACAGGTACAAGTGTAAATTCTGATCTTGAAGCAAGACTTTTAAAGCAAGCTGAAGAGTTAGCAATGTTGCATAAAAGAAAAGGAGAACATGCACAACAAATTGTTGATCTTAATAACAAAATGCAAGAAATGATAAAAGAGGTCCAAGCCAAGGAAAACAGGTAGGAACTTTTTAGCTGGTGTTTTATGTTATGTTAATATTACTAAATTTGTTATTTTCTTACAGCTTGTCAGAATGTATGGAGCTTAATACCAGTTTACAGTTAGATATAGGCAAATACCGCAGCAGAGAAAGGGAATTAGAAGGCATTAATCAAATGCTCAAAGATGAACATCAAGCTTTACAACTGGCGTTTGCATCATTGGAAGAGAAATTGCGGAAAGCACAAGTATGTGTTGATATATTGTTCTGTGATTGTCTTATGCCACATTAGTAGTTTAGTCGAAGAAAATAATAAGATACAAACAATAAACTGACTACATGATGAAATATTAACAGGAGGAGAACCGACAGTTAGTTGAGCGGTTAATCAAGTACAAAGCAAGAGATGCTGAAAAGATGAATGAAGAAAATGATAATTTCTTAAAGTAAGTACTTTGCTGCATTTTCTAAGTTTTATTATTTAGCTTGCAGTGAATATGAGGTGAGCACTGCAGTAGTTCTAAGGGTCATGACATTATATTTAGTTTTAGTTACGCTGCTTATATGGGAATAATGTCCTGTAATGAATTTTTTAAGTAGTAGAATATTTTCTCTCAGTAGATTGCAAACTAGATCTAGGTTTTCTATTTGCTTGTATATATGCATGATTATACTTCTCTATAACTTTTTATTTTCTTATGCGGATTTGTAATACATTTATCTGATATTGTATTTGTGAAACATTTATAGAATAGGTTGTGTAAACCATGCTTCTCATTCAATCTCATGCTATATTACCGTGAGAAACTCAAGTTTCTTCTTAATATTTCACATATCAAATGTTTCCAATATGTATCATGACTCTTACTACCCACACAATTTGTGTTCACTGAGTATATTTGATTTTTTCTGCAATTTTGTGTCAAATTAGGGTTTTTCCTAACACATTATGGCGATGTTAACATTTATATCTTGAAGATTATTAGTTACAAATTATGAGAGTTAACTGCCAGGAAAGACGGCGTTAAGAAAGAATGACGGTCGTGTTACAAATAGTCCGGTCATTGTATTATAAGTTTTAACTTGTAACGTATTTATCAAGGCTCCGGTAAAAATGGTTAGAGCTTTAAAGCAGATCAGATAAAATCTAAATGCATTATACATCGCCACAATGTTCTAAAATCAGTTAGTATTGAATTATGTCAATTATATTATGGTTGCTTTATACTTAATTATGTCATTTTGATACTGCTTATTTGCCATTTTGTATATTTATTTAAAATCTATTTGTATGGATAACTGTGTAATGTCACTGTCATGGGTTTGACAATCATTTCTGTCAGAGTAAACATAGTAATTTATTTGGTTGATACTGGTTTAACTATACTTATGCTCTATAATAATTTATCCATTTTTACATTAACGTTATTTATTGTGTGGTCAGATGAATTTAATAATGCATGGTAAGGTTTAAAACAACAAATTCAGCCAGAATGAAATATGTTGACTCATGTTACTTTTCAAGTTTGTTAATATTTGTTTGTAAGAACCGATTTGAAAATATGGTAAGGTGTGTACTTGGATTGGCCCCAATAATGAGCTAGAAACACATTGTACAGCGCACAAGGTTCTGCTAGAAACACCTTCCCCAGTATCTATATATTTTACAGATTAGACTAATTGACTACAATAGCATGAAAGGTGTTTTCTACTATAGTGCTATATAATTGTGTAATTTGGCAAGTGTGTAAGCTGTAAATACTACTTACGAACTTTAAGCTTTTCACAGAAAAAACGCAACATAGAGACTCTCTAGGGCTTTCTACACTAGCACTTCACACTGCTTGACATTTTCGTTTCAGTGAGAGTTTTTCCAGTCCGACAGCCTTTTTGATGCATACATTGTCAAAATTCGGGTAAGTTTGACAAAATGACGTGACAAACATTATGCTTTTTGCTAAATAGCTTTGGGGTTGGGAGCTAAACGAGCTCATTGTACAGTTTATACCTTATATGCATATGAACATACGTATTTTATCTGGTGATTTTCATGTCCTACAGCAAAAGCCAAATTATATTGTTTATAAAATGCACATAAAATAATACTTCAGAGTTTTATTATTTATGTGAAACAAACTTGAAAAGTTACATTTATTGTGCCATAACGTGTTGTGTTAAGTAATTGGGTTTCTAGTTACGTACAAAACGTTATAAAGTATTATTGGTTTAAAATGACTAAGTTCTTGTACATTAAGGCAACTTTGGCACATATCCTGTTATTTGAAAATTAGGCGTTGACTCGCAGACATGAGTCCTTAATATTAAGTTACAACTGTGGGAGAAAATTGTTTATGTTTCCAAATTTGCAGAAGGTATTTATTTGTATTTTATAGCATTGCTTTAAGTAGTTTGCATGGATCATAATAGCATTTTGATTTAAGCTGTTTTGGATAAAAAACGGCCCGTCATTATCTATTTGCAGGTGTTTCTAATATCAACATTTATAATTCATTCACACATTCCATTACGGTAGAGGAAAGCATATCTTCCAATTAAACTTGTAATTCTACACTTTTTTTTTGCAGAAAAAGACAAGCAAAAGTGCAAAGGGAACTGGAGGATGCTGCTAGAGATACAAGACCAATCAGTCCCGATCGCTCGAGTTTAAAAGAAGGATTAGCTGGTCTTCCTACGGCTGTACCGACAAAAGTGTCCGTCACATTTGTACGTTGACCTACAATTAAAGTACAACATATTATATTGTCTGTTATGGAATGCGATGCAGATACTTTTTAATATCGATTGTTTTCCTTATCTATTTGATTGTAAAGGACATGCATGCTTCGTATAACGGATAACGGAGTTGCCTTATGAGTTTATTTTATGGGTAATTGTGCTTTATTCTTTTGGACTCCTTCCATCTGTGTCGGCATTTTGGTACAATGAAACAAGGGATGTGACCTATACATTGATGGTTCATTAATTTAATGCAATGTTTCATTTATTACACCTAATTTTTTTCCGTTGTCAATAATTATTCAGAGATACATATCGCATGCACCTAGCAGTGCTTGCTTTAATTGTGCAATTTCATGTTAATTACAACGCCTCATTCTTTAACAATACGGTTGTGATATTATTTGTAAAATAAGTATACGCATTGCATGAAAGAGTATCGGCGTGATATTATTTTGCTTTAGAGTTAGGACTGTAAACATTAATTTGATCAATGGCTTTGTAAATTTTTTGAGTAATGTGCTTTTAAAGTGCACATTTACCGCTTGTTTTCTGAGTTCTTTGAACTTAAGAGGAGAGTTTTGTAGCAAGACAATGACGACTTTAATGTCTTGTCTATTTACAAAATTCAATTGATACTGGCGCTTGTTATCATCATGAACAAATTATATGGATGTACGGATTTTGAATTAAACTATAATGCTATTTAAGTAGCATTATAGTTTTTTTTCATTAAGGTCCACATTTGTTACGTTTAATGCAAGTTAGAGTTAACGTGTGTTACAGGTACATACTTTACTGACCATTTTAATAGTTAGATACTGTTCTGGTGTTATAGTATAATTTAGGTAACATGTGTTCTAATGTACACATGTACCTTGTATGTCGCTATTGTAAATATGGAATTATAATTCATACGATAGACAATTTATATTTTCTATTAGATTTATTCACTATATATTCGATATTGTGTTAATAAACGATGTAATTACAATTTCGACATAAAGTTGCTGTTCATAATAGATTAAGGGAATAGATAGGAACCATTTACCAATAAACAGGTACCACAACAGACAGTCTGTATCACTTTTAACAAATTGTTTCCAGTATTTATTTAGTCAGGTATTACTAGTTTTAACAACAAGATTATAAGCGTATGCAAACTGTTTTACGTTTGATATTATAAGAACGTTGTATTAAAAAGTACAAGTTACATGTGAGGCATATAACATGTATGTATGATATATATATATGCACCTCCACGTATATGTGTGGAATGAGGTATAGCGTATCACGATGTGTTTCTTCCGCATCTATTTTCTTCAAAAATTGTTTGGTTGGCAGATGGAAGTATTGTTATTTAATTGTCTATAATTAACATATATGCGTTTTAATTCTGAGGCTATATTTTCTTCATGCTGTGAGTTTCAATATGCAATGTAAGAGCTAACTGCTTTCAGAATTCATTAAATTATTCAGTTGGAAGAATTACGTTTTTCGTCCGTTTTAAAACTTACTAGTATTGGAAGTGTTTATATATTTAGAACATTTATTAATGTCTCTTTGATCATAATTAGTTTCATGATCGTTGTTTTACAAAACTTTCAAATTACAAACGCTGGATTTTGTTTTCAAGAGCTCGAAATATTCGCAATATATTGAACTCTTATAGTGATTTTTAACACTTTCATACATTAGTATCTTTTACAACTAAAGTGCGAAAAGATGCTCAGTAACTTTGTTAAATTTAGTTTTGTTATAGTACATATAACAACATCACTATAATGGTTATTTGGGAATGAGTCAATTTTACAAATACCTTGCGTGGATGTCTGTTTATCTAAAGACACAAATGTTCAATGCTTCGCAGAAAATAGTATTTGCACATGGATATAGACGTAGTGATTATATTGCTTAACTTGTTTTCACCCTTTTTATAACCAGTCGGTAGTGTAGAGATGTTCAACCCCAATTTCAAATAAGAAAATGCATGGTGCTTTTTACAAACAGATAAACCGTCTATGTTATTTTCATTAGTGTTGTACGATAGTATTCTTCCTCACCTTGCTCTAATAATATAAGATTACTAGTAAACTGTATAAAGTTTTCCAAATTTAGAAGGTGGTAAATTGATATATACATATATCAATGATGTAAAACCTTGGTAAAACAGCCGCTGTTGATAATTTCTGAAATGACTTGCTTAATCAGTTAAATACATTAGCACTTGCAGTGTGTAATGCAGGTACATTTTTAACGCATTTTGAAATACGCGACAAATTTAGAATTAAACAAGTACTGGGTTCATTTAAACTCAACTTAACTACGAATAACTCTCGCGTGTTTTAATTATATGTCAGCGTTTGTTGACGTCAGGTGTATGTACGCTGATAGTATTTTTTTTTATAAGAAAATCATGTTTCAATACATATTTCTTGGAAAGAAATACGTTATGCGGTTATTTTCATTTTTATTT
The DNA here is from genome assembly GCA_914767735.1 of Anoplius nigerrimus. Taxonomy (NCBI): domain Eukaryota; kingdom Metazoa; phylum Arthropoda; class Insecta; order Hymenoptera; family Pompilidae; genus Anoplius; species Anoplius nigerrimus. Next base: position 15,929,521 of record OU612078.1, read on the forward strand.
GAGTAGGTGCACTGGAATGTGAAAGAAATTTGTGCAACGTTTACCATGTTTCTCGTTTGTAAGGTCTTTTAACGACATTTTATTGTTTGCCATTGAAAGATAAATATTTTTCGTTTTAATCTTCTTGACGGATAATGAATAATATGTATTAACTTAATTAGGTTCAATTTATCTACGGAACATCATTGACGCATAATTTAATCTGCATGCGACAATTTTTAGAAACATACGTCAAGTCTATTGTAAACCTTACAGAGCGCTCATGATGAGGAGGTCTATGCTGTAAAATGGTCTCCAGTTCCTGGAATCCTGGCTACCGGTGGTGCCGACAGAAAAGTCAAGCTGTGGTGTATAAATAAAGGTAATTGGCGCAATTCATATATCTTATACATACGTGCGATATCTCCAACATTTGTAATTGTCATATACATTGGTTGTTTAATCTGAGAGAAAAAAACTGATTACGACATCGTGATTAATCTACAATTTGGAATATTAAACTTTTTAGAGCATAAAGTGGTATAGAAATACTCTATTTGTACAGGAATTGTAAACGCGATGCTACTATAATTCCTGCTCTTTACGACTTACAATTACTTATAATTATCCATAGCAAAATTTTAACAACACTTTTTCATTTTATTACCTTTATAAAAAGGAATATGTTAGTGGCCTGTTTTTGGGGTATGCTGTAAATAGACTTTTTTTGGGGGCTCTCGAACCTTATATAAATTGTGTTACGTGAGTTTAATTTTTTACGACGTGTTTTGTAGGAGTATTAAATTTTGCGATAAAACTACATCGATGTACACTGAAATGAAATTAGTCAATATCCAGCGGTAATGCCGTAGCGTTAAAATTTAATAATTCTAAAAATGTCCATCAAAAAGGATATGAGGACATGAGTGTATGTGTGCGTGAGGTGGAAACAAATGCATGATAATATGAACAAACGGCATGTGCCATTAACAGAAATATAACATACGTATGTCTCCGTTACGAAGTACCAGGAGAAAAAGGATCAGTCTCTAGTCAACATGAAAGGAATATTTTCCTTTAGCAATTTTCTATAAATCCTATTTGTACATATTGTATAGATTCCATGTGCAATCGTACAAATTTTGGGGATCCTGTATGAAAGCCAGCAGGATTAAAGCAAGTGGGATATGTGGGAACGAGATAAGTGGATAAGTGGATATGAGGGAAAGTTCAAGCACCCGTTGTATGTGTTCTATTTTAAAAGGTTTTTTCATAAAGTGTAATGGAAAATCGTACGACAGAAATCTGCTGAAATGGGGTTCGAAGCAAACAAGGAAGAAGTCAAATGAAGAAAACTGCAGACGTCAAGAGAGAACGGTTTCATGAACTATTTATGTTATAAAATAAGTTGGACACATCTTTAAACAGGAATGCAAACGGAAATAAATGTGTTAAAAGAACTTGGGTGAGATGAGAAATAATCAACTGAAACGTGCAATACATATGTATATTTAATGATTTTCAATTCTGCGTAATCGCCAGCTGAATGAATTTGAATGAACATAGCTCGTATGTAAATATCTTTGTAAAGAGTATTATCGGTGGTATAAGCGACAATACAGCGCACAAAATAACATTACATGAGGTCACCACAAATCAGAATTGAACGAACGATTTCAATACGATGAGAGTGAGAAGGAGAAGAAACAAAAGAGCATGGAGAAATTTATACATCATTCTGTGGCTTGCACACAAATAATAAAGACTAGAAACCGTTTTAGAGTCGGTTTATACGGACACATTACAAGGAACTGGCCAATGAAGGACGCACTAAACACATAGGAGTAATGAGCGATATTATCTCAACTAGCAAGCACGAAAAATTGAAGATGCCCCATAGCCTAAATTAGTAAAAACGATGCATTTTGATAAAACGCGAGCAGAAATAGTGAAAGCATATGTGTGTATGTACACGAGTTGTTGATAATGATATTTTTCTGGCGCTGGAAACAGAGGAAGTCAGTTTCTTTTCGGTGTTAAGTCATCCCAGTTTTTCGTTTTGTGTACGTCAAATAAACATATTTTGATATATACGTACATATGTGCATTCCTTCACGTTTGGTATAATATAATCCTGCGCAATTACAGTTTTACAGTTCTGCATATTTTCCGAACCGTATATGCTTCCCTTTGCTTCTGTTTCAAAAGTACGCGCCAATTTGTCGATTAATCCTGTTTACGCTACTTCCACACTTGGAATTTATTATCCGAATGAACCATATGACGCGAAATAAACTGTTAAGCATCTTATATCTCAGTCAGCAGTATTCCTAACACTTTCGGGAAACTTTATAAGACAGCTTAAATCTTTCGCTAAGCAATTAGACGTACTTTTCGAACCATCGGTCTTTCAGTTCTTTTCTCCCCAACCACTTAATGAAGTATGTTAACGAATCAACAGGTTATCTTGCACAGCCTGCTCGTAGTACACCCTGTCGCGGGAGTGCCTATTAAAAGCCCACCTCGCTGGCAGAACAGTTTTCCCCACCGCGGGGGCAAAGCGATCGCACGTGTTATAATGCGCTTGAATTTAATCCAACCACCCCTCTCCTTTCTCTCCGCCCTCACCCTGTTTCTACCCCGCCACCTTCATGGCATCCTTTCCAACCACCAACGCATCGCTGCTGTCCTTATCCCTTTGTTTCTTCCTATCGCAAATTGGCTGAAATGTTGGTTTTTACCGTACCGTCTATATTATCTTATTGTTAGTCTCGAATCTGCTGATCTCCAACGTTTAATTCGCGTTTGAACCCCAGTTATTCAATTTTTTGCCACTGTTATCTTCCTTTGTGTCTTCCTGTCCACGTTTTCAACTTCACTTTATGCTTCCTGCGCGCAGAGCACACCGCCTTTTGGATTTCAAATGTATAATTTTTAACTTTCGCGTTTCTTTCTGAGCTTACCCTTTTGCGAGCGAACATTTAATTAACTGCTCTGAGAAGATGTAATTAGATAATCCGGATGGAAAGGATAACAGGGTAATTGTGGAATAGAGAAAGTAAGGTACGAAGTGTGAAAGTTGATGCTAATAATGTGGGTAAAACTGTTTGCTGTGTAATCAATTTAAAATGCCAAGACGAGAATGTGAACAAATTCAGGAAAAATGTTTACAGCTTTAGTGATATAATTGTTGCAGGACAACGCGACAGTAAAGGTAACCTCGTCGGAAGCAATGCTGGTGTTATGTCGGTGGACTTTGATTCAACAGGAACATTGATCCTCGGAGCTTCAAATGACTACGCGAGCCGGGTGTGGACTGTGAGCGATCTTCGATTAAAGGTAAGTCATACTATTCAACTTAACACATACGTTTCTATTCAAATAATTTTGCGCATATTGTGCGTCGGTTAATATCTGCATGTTTAAATATTAAAATGTTGACATTTATAATCTGATTTTTATATAACACGACATGTTGGCAGTTTAATGTGATTACGTAACTAATTTGTATTCATTGAACACGGTGCTGTAATGTTTACATAAAGCATGTTCTTGCTTCTCTGCGAAATGCTGTCTTTTCAGACAAGGTTGGATGAATAATTGTCTCTGGCACCTCCAAGGGTGCAAAAAGTCAAGTTGCGGGCAGCCTGCTATAGTGATGGAACAAAAAACGTTCCTATCTAAAAAAATTGACTAGTTAAACGGGTGTCTCAGTATCTGATGGAATTAATCGGCCAATTGAAGGAAATGGTTTATATTCCATCGTTTCGCGCGACAAATATTCGGTATAAGTGTCGTATAACATGAAATTTATTGTCCCCTCTCCACTGCAATCTATAACCACCCCGGTTCATGTAAATCCGCAGGAACGATCGTAAAGCTAATGACGCATTCGTAAAGGAACGGTCATGGACGAATCGTCGTGTCTTGGCCTCTCTGTTGGAGATCGTAACCTCTTCCGTGTCGATTGGAGGCATGACTCGATACTTTCCACCTTCACAACCCCCGCATCTCGCCTTTAGTTTCATATACACATTCTATGTCTTTTTTTCGCAATTCTCCTTCTTCTTTGCCCCCGTAACGGATTGATACCGTATGTCTATAATTTAAGACATCCTTCAGTTGATGCCCCTTCTTTTATGCCCGCGAAATTTGCGGCAACTTTTCCTCGAAGTTTCTTATATACGCCCTCTTCGCCGGTTTATCATTCTTCATTGTTCTCCGCTCTCGGCTACTGCGCCATGAAACACTTTGCCAGACGCAAGAAAAAGATTACCCCTTGTCGCTGCTTTTCAGATTGATCCCCCACGTCGCGTCTACTTATGTATGCGCGAACCGTCACTGTTACGTGGGGCGACGTAGATATTGGAATAGAGATAACGTGTGTATGCGTGCGTGCGCGTACATATGGTTTCACACTGACGCGAGAAGGTGGTTAAAGGCGAGCACGGTGGGTGTGTAATTAGGAGTGATCGATCACGGTGGGAACTTTAAATTTCAAGCTTCCCCCGATATCTATCTTTGTGTCTCGATATTTGGTTGACATCTTCGAAGTAGCTAAACGATCAAGTCTTTCAAGTAGGCTTTAATCTTTGTTATCGGAACTTTAAAGCTTTTCTCGAGAAAGAATGTCCTTCTAAAGAGTTTTCCAACAAGCGGGGGTGTCCGTTTTTTACGCATCGATTGGTACAGGTAGTATACATTGACGATAAATATATAATTTATTTTAGCCGCTCGTAACGGAAACTTAGCTGGTTATACTCCTAAAGTAATAACATAAAATAATATTGTATATTCGAATTATTCTATAAATAAATTAGAAGAAGATCTTACGGTGGTACGAATGATATGAACTCCCTATAACTGTGGTATTAACAGCATGCAATTAATAGCGCCGGTTGCCGTTTTCGGTTACTTTAGTTAGAATTTGTCACATTTTACACATAAGTACTACTTGTACGTGTTAATGTGATATCATGACCTTTTTCCCATGAGAATGTTTATAGATGCAAATATTCAATCGATTTCCGTAACTTACCATATCCACCCAGCTGATTCATGTTGATCCCCCTTAGTAGGAATAGGTGCGTAAATCGTCAGCAGTTATTTCGCTAAAGTGTGTCTGCCAGTTACGCGAGAATAAAATCCCGAAGAATATTGGCACATAATACCTGCGGCGTATAAAAATTTTTCCCATAAAATTGGGCCCAGACGTGTAAGGCGGCTTCACCATACATATATTCCGAAGTTCGCGTTATGACGATGTTGCAGATTCAAGCGCAATATTCGGCTACCGTCCCCTGTTACCATAATGCTGGCATCTCGACCATAATCTCTATTGTCATAGAGGGCAATCTGTACGTACCGACATCCAACCACAATACGTGCCTGAATAACAAATACGAGGGCGCGTTACTTGGGCATCGAGCAACATACAATATTATGTGCTTATTTGTAAAATAAGAGGCCGCACTGGCAACCGAAGGCCCTCCTTCTGTTGCTATCTTCATTACGCCCTCCACGTTTTTTCCCCAGCTCGCTTTTTCCTTCCCGCGCCGTCTTTACCAGGCTTTATTCGCGAAACAGGGCCTCGCCGGGAATCCACTAAACAGCGGCAGTTTCATTCCGAAGATTGGTGGCCAATGGCGCGTAAACTTACGAGAAAACACGCAGACTGCGAGGGAATTCGAGCGATAGCTAGTCTGTGGGTTATTCATGCTGAAAGGTGCGAGAGCTGACCACCTGATGTTTATTCTCAAGTGCTTTCCCCTTCGGGATGTTCTAAGAGCATCTCTCAGACGATCTTACCCCGGAACGTGACCCGTTCATGAATTCCCCACATCGCGAGGAGCGGTTTTTCGTGACTTCCCGATGCTACGGCCCACGGCAATCACATTAATGCTGATATATAGACGACTGTAATACAAGCTCGGATGAGATAACGCGATTTTTCCGCCGGCGCCGAAATTATATCCCATTTTCGAAATTAAAACGATAAATTTACATTTTGCCGTTAAAGGGAAGACGCTCGAATTCGAGGCACTCTATCTCTTCTCTCGGTTTGTCGAGGCGCTGCCGTGCGAATGTCGGGCAAAAGGGGGAGAAAGCAAAATGGCCGTGCGCTATCTTCATAACACTGGCTGGCTCCGAGCGAGCACCAAATCATTCGACAAGCCGGCAACATTTTTTTCTGCCTTCACGCGCGATAGACCGTCCACCTTGTCCTCTCAATTTCCACGCGCCGTTCGTCCGTCGCGATCCACTATAAATTGATATATTTGACGCGGCAGCGCGTTTGAGGATTACTGCGGGAAAATGGAGTAAAGGATCCGCTGGCAGGACTTCGCTGGCATTCTCGACCCAAGGGTTATCCTCTCTCTTCTCCACCTTCGGCCGTTACCGTCTTCCTTTATATCCAGCTCGACGCTGATGTTCTCGACTGTTCGGGTCTCTCTCACTGTCTCTCTCTCTCTCCCCCTTTAGGGCTCATCGTCCTTTTCCATTCCCGCGGTTCCTAAATTTTATATTTCCCGTCGCCGGACCCTTGTTTGTCACCCTCCTGGCAGGGAAACGATGCGTTAAACGAATATCGATGGTATTGGAAGGTACCTGGCCAGAGAGCGATAATGGACTCAATTTCGCAGTGGTGGCGCCGCTGGTGTTGTCGGTGGTGGTGATTCGGGTTCTCCGTGTGCCAACATTTTCTATCGATTCCGTGGTCGACGGGCTTTCGAGCAGTTTCTTCGCCGTCGCCGGCTATATGCCTTCGAGCACACTTGCTCCTTAAAATAAGTTTCCGCACGCTCTTTTCTCTTCCCTCTCGCTTCCTTCATCTTCCTCCATCTTCTTTTTCTTTACACATTTTTTCCATCCCTTCTTACCGCAGAATACGACCCATCTCCCCTCTTCTTTTCCTCATTACGTGGCGCGCCGGCAGTCTTAATCGTCCATTAATGAGTTATAACCACCATGCCAGGCATGAATCATGCCTCTCGAGAGCCAAGTCGGGGCCTCGAACTCGGAGGGGACAAGGATACGCGGAGTGATGATGCTTCGCGACCTCGTGCGATTAACCCTGAAACTTTCGTCACGGCTCTTTGCTCGCGGGAACCGTCCGGGCAAAAAGTACTTAGCTCAAAGAACACGGACGTCGCACCTGTGGCGCGCGAGGGCAAGTACTGCTTTCAGCTTCAATCTCGAATTTTCTTTCACGCTCGCGTAACGCACACGCCGTCTTCTTTGTTCGTTTCCAGCCAGCCCAGCCGTCGCCGCCATCGCCGCCGCCGTCGTCGCCGTTCACGTCGTCGTTCACGTCGTCGTCGACTCTAAGCTCTCCCGTTTCGTCGTTTATCCTTGCTACTCGACACGCGCTCCCTCCTGAGTTAATCCGTCGTTAAAGTTGTATATACGCCGATTGATATTCAGCTCAGGAAGCGGTAAAAGTGCCGACGACGCGTAAGGATTGCGCGTAGAGAGTACATCACTGGGAGGTTAGTGGATCATAAAGAGGAAAGGGAGGAAGGGAGGAAGGGAGTAAGGATAGATGGAAAGAGAATGGGAGTAGGAGCGGGAGGTAGGCGGCGAGAGGCGCGGTAACAGTCAGTCGGTTCGATCGGGGTGGAAGCGTTAATTCAGAAAACGCGGAGGCGCTTTCAGGCATCGTTCAATAGGGTAATTTCAGGGTAACACGGTGGCCAGTGTGGCTGGGCGCGCTATGTTGCCAGCAGCTCCCCCCTCTCTTTCACTTCTGTTCAAAGGCATTACTTTCGTGCCGACCTCAGTAATTACCGTGCGAAATTACCGCATTTACATCCTTAATAGGAATAGGTGGATATAGATAGGAATGTCAGGCACGCCGGGGGAATATCGCGCGGGAATGAGAGGAAAAGACCGAAAAGGAGGACGAGGTGAAGGAAGAGGTGAGAAAGGGGTCGAAATATTGGCATGGACTTCCAGGGAGTGACTCTAATATGGATAGAACGTGCGAAGGGATGTTTCTCTGCGAAGCGTTGCACGGCATTGAATTAAAATACACGGAACGCTTTGTAAATTGGCATCATTGAATGGAGATTATTTTCTAAATGGGTTTTGTAATTTATCGATGAGCTTTCGAATAGATGTACGGTTTCCACGTAACTTTTTGTGTTCCGTGTTTGTACAGCACGGTACTTCCTCGAATTTATTTTTCATTACACAATCACATCATGCCGCGTTTGTATGATTTACCTTTACCATAAACGGCGTTCGATTACGTACGTATTTCCGTGAATCGATATCCCGCCGTGCAATAAACTTGTTCCCGGCGATAAAAAACAATGCAATACATTCGCATTTCCCCTATGGCCCCCTGCATCATCTGCGCTAACGGCATGGCGAAAAAAATTATTTCCCCCCGAAATAATAACGGAAATGACACGATCGAAGGGGTCTCTAACGCCTGCGACCCCTCGTTCCGTAAATGTTTTGGCGGGCAGCCAGAAGCACGGCCAACAAATCTGCACGTTTATACCGAACAACGCGTGTAGAATAATAAACAACCTGTAGATATTTTTCTGGAATCACTGCGTTTCCAAGTTCAGCGAAAGCCAACCGACCTCGTGCAACGTTCCTTTGAAAAAGAAAAAAGAAAAAAACGAAGCGATGGAAGCAAATGCACGTCGCACTAAATGCCACACATAGTTTCGGTACATTTTTTCCGAAAGTGAACGGATATGAAGTGGAGGAACTGAATTCTCGAAAAAGCCCAACGAAACCGACACACATCCTTACTATTCTATCGTGCTTCGCGACATGTCGGCATCATTTCATTACTCTCTTCCCTCTCTCCGCGCTCGCACACATACCTGTCACATATGCATCCCCGTTTGAAGAGGCGAACACGGATACTTTCATGTCAAGACTCCCGCCTCGCCACTTTCCTCCCCTGTGTGCAACCGCCCCGTCTCCCCATCCACCTCCCCCCCCCCCACCCTCTTCATTTTTTCATTTTTCGTTTCCTGCGCAAAAATACTCGACTGCATAGCCTCATTACCGCGTCGCGAAAGTAATTAGTATTTACGTCAGTTTCAAAAGCGGCCCGCGCTACCAGTGTCTTTCTTTTATCGCGCGAGAATTTATTTTAACGCGACGTAATGCAGAAAGCCATGAACTTTCCCGGAAGACTCGTAAGAGTTGTCCCTCGCCCAGGACACGGCCCGGCAACAGCGTTGTGTAACATTTGCGTGTGCCACTGACGTACATATATGTGCACATGTGCACGTGTGTGCGCGTGCGGGCGTGTGCCTCTGTGCCCGCGCGTTAGCAGGGGAACAGTGACACGTGTCCGTGTAAGCGCCGGCCATACCTTGCGCCAGTTAGATGGTAATTAGAAATTAATGCCCTTTGCCGGGCGCGTCTTGAATGGCGTTAATGGTGAAGTGCGGCTGGCCGCAATTCGCTCCCACGATTGTCGGTAGCACGTCCCGCGATCAAACACGATACGGCCAGGCGATACCCTCGGGTGCTACTGAGAATTACGTACGTTTAGGTCAATGGACGTTTTACCGAGTCCTATTGCGTACATGCGCGGGCATACGGACTCCCGTTTCTCCGAAGCGAATTACGCGCAAATAGCGCTTAATACGCTCGTAATTTCGACGCGCGAAGCATTTGCGAATTAGATGTTCGGATCCCGATAGGCTCCTTATTCCTTCGGACGGTATCAAGTGTCTCGGTAATGGCCATTTTTCCAATTGCTTCCTTCATTTTTACCCCAGCCGGAAGATCCCGCTCGCGCACGCGCGCGCGTCACGGACGCGACTGTAGTTCTTCTTTTACACCTGCGATTAAGCGTTATTAGCTTACTCGGAGTTCTGCATCTGCGTCGGTCGGTAATCCGTAAAAGGGCGTCGGTACGATGGGCGACTGATTCGAAGTCTTCTTTTCTTTCCTTTCCCTCTTTTTTTTTTCTCTGGAAAATGCTACTCTCAAAGCCGGCGCAGATTTAGATGTCCGCCAATCCGTTTTCATACTGTTCCCCTTTCTATCGGCTATTTAATTCTATCAATTTTTGTCCGCAACCGAGAGCGGTCGGCCGGAACGAGAGCTGAAGAGAGTTGAAGAGAGCGGCAGATAGACGGGGAGACTTCTTAGACACGCTCCAATTACGCTGTCCGGAGCTTTCGAGGAGAGATTACAGATACGGCACAATGACTTTCTTCTGATCTAAATCGGATTTAGGTTCGATTCAATACTCCATCTGCTTGGGGAGCCACCTTCATCACTTCTCCCCTGGTCCGGCTTGGCGCTGTACGTCTCTGTGTGCGTGCACGTGTATCGCAACTACGTAGATGCATCTGGGCTGGCGACCTAAAATGCGTCCTGACTCGCAAGAGACTCTCCTCGGCGCAGATAAAAGCGAAAGGATGAAATCGGTCGGAAAGCGTGAGCTTTTACACTTTTGACTTTAACCGAGAGTCTCACTGTCGCGTATTTATGTCACCGTATCGCGTCCGACGTATTTGCCTGGCCGCCCGTTGGGCGACAATTTTTACCTCATCCTTTTACGCTCGTCGGGGAGGCAGCAGTCTGCAGGAACATTCTAGACACACAGGAGACCAAAGACCTCTTTGACACATTCGTTTTACGCGCCCTGAACCTCTTGCGCGAGCCGTGTGTGTCTGTATAACAAACGAAATTTCTCCGCGATCGCACGTAGGTTCTTCTTGAAACTGAATGTTTTTACCATCCAGCCTTCAAACGTACTGCACCGTCCGACCTCGACCGGCGAAACTTACGCATGCATGAACGTATTGAAAAGGATTGGTCATGACAAGCGTATGCAGCTTCGCGGTGGTCTGAACCAAGAAAAATGTTCACTTGATCATCAAACGACGTTTCGCGTTCGATCCGAATTTCAAACTTCCCCGGTTGCCTTTCACGGCGCCTCTTTCTTTCCGTTCCCCGCAGACCCCGCTGACCCCACCGTCATTTCTCCTGAAACCTTACTAAGCAGACATTCCATGCGTCGAGCGCTTTAAGCGCAAATTGGGCACGAAACTATTTTCGATTTCGCGTCTATTCGGTTCTAATGAACCGGGCGATGCCTGGTCGCTTGGCATCCTTCCCGCCGGCGTTGCAAAACTACTTGGAAGGAATTTAATTAATGGGACACGGTTTGTATGATGTTATTCGGCCACCATCCACCCGTCTGTTCCTTGCTCCAGATATGAACCGGATTTAAATTAAAAGCGTCGAGAACTTTTAACGGCGGGGGGGAGAGGGGGGGGGGGTTGGCGAGCGGAGGGCAGAACTGTGAGACGTTGCGATCCCTTGAGATCGGCTGACTGAATCCCCGAGCTAATTAAATCCGGAGCCAGGCTTATCGCCGGCCCCGCATTGTACCTATAACGGTTCGAAGTCCGTGATAATTACGGTACCGTCAACGGCGATGATAATTGTGGACATTGATCGAGACCTGGATTGACAGAGCGAAAATGAGAATGCCGCGAAGCAGTGTTACTCAGTTTTCCTTCGGACTCCAATGAAAATTACACCCTATGTACTACGAAATCATCTACATTTTTTTCCGGCATTTTAATACTGTGGTGTACCCACGTCAGTTTTCAGTTTTTCCCTTCTGCTTCTGATCGTTAATTTATTCTTTTTGGATACTTTGCATTTATTGTACGTAAGTGCGTCATCATTATATTGCTGATACGGTACAGTAAGCTATTGTTTGCGTGTGCAAGGTTTTGGAGGGGGCAAAAATTGTTAGGCGCCCGTAAGAACACGAGTACGAAATTCTCCATCGATTCCATTTACGTGCGAATCTGACGCTCGACTCTCGGTGGTAGCTATCTCTAATTACCGTTCTTGCCTGTGAGTCCTCGATATACGTGGACGCGCATCATTCGTTAATCCAAAGTCCTAAGTTAATGGAATTAGTTTATGGATCCGTGCCGCAGATAAACCTAACTCACCCAGCCGTACTCCTTGTTTCCTCCCCTCTTACATAGGTGCCCATCCTACCCTGCAAACTTCTGTCTCGCGTATTCAGCTCCGCGCTCGCATCTCATCTCTCTTTTGCCAGTCCTCTCACGCCGTGCCTTCCATTCCTCGTCCATACTTCCCCTGTGTCCTTGCTGCCAAGATTGACGAGCGAGAGCGGAGTATGATAGTAGAGTTTCAGATAATTACGTATGAAGTGATCTAGAGCCATTGTGTTTTCAAATAGAGTGCAAAGTGCCGGGGGGATGAGTGTCGGGAAACTGGCGCTAATTTAATTAGGTGCGAACTAATTCAGGTTCAGCGAAAGCTTATCTACCGCAATTTAGGCGCGATGCAGACAATTTTGTTTTGTTAATATCACTTGAAAGTTGAAGGTAGTGCATAAAGCGGTTAGAAAGTCGTCGTTATAGAGAGTAATTTTACGAGCTACTTTGTTGCTTATTTACGGCGATGTCTCTCACGATGCCACTGTGTTTCCTTGCACATCGCACGCTACCGTGGCCAAGGATGCCTGATCGCATTAAGCCATGAGCACGTCGTTGAATCCAATCATCGATGGACTCGGGAGACCGAGGTTGCTGCGGGGTCAGATATTATAATTAAAGGCGAATCTTTATCCGTACCAGACGTTCGGTAGGTCTTCTCACGAACCGCCGTTGCTATAGTTACGATGAAAGCGGACAGGAATATCGACCGAGGAGGAACTGCAGCAGGCGAACGTACTCGAAGCTCAGGAAACTTAAGTTGAAGCGAGAAGAATCATGTGACGGGTCGGGAGAGGAAAGCGACAAAGAAGTATTGCTAGATGGGGTGGCGGGAACTGAGAGTGTAACGGAGACGGAGCGAAGGAGGGAGCGAGAGGGCGTAAGGAGACGGGGATGAAAAGAAAGGAAAAAGATAATTAGTTAATTCGCTGAAGTATAATTAAGTGGAGAAACTACCGGTTCGCCGAGAGAGCCGCGTGCCTCATTGTCATCCTTCTTCCCCAACTTATATCTTTTCCAGCGTTGAGACCGGTCCATTCACGGAGGCGTGGTACAATTTCGGCCGAATTACCGCCAGTTCCGCAAGTTTTGAATCGCCGTCAAACCTGTCGGTCTCTCCCCTCTCCCACCTACTTGGCTAGCGAAGCTTTCATCCCCTACGAGCTCGGCCGACAGGCAACAAGAGAGGATCGGACTAAATGGGGACAGGTCTTCGTCGGTACAATCCCCACGAGCACGGCGGCGAGGAACGAATGATAAATCGTAAAGTACAGGAAGGATCCCGCGGACTTCATACATTTTCGCGGCGAGAAACTCTGGGAGTTAACTCGAGTCACCGTGATGTACGGCCTGGCGGGGAGGGATCCGCGTTGAAATCACGTTAACTCGGCGACGATTCCACGCCTCGCACCGTGATTCCTACGTAAGTCGAGTTACGGAACAAACCCTGAGAGCGCACGCCTCGATGCTCCGATCAGTTCTCTTTTTCCGGACGCTTCTAATAGCTAGCGTGTTACTCTTGTTCGAGAGGCAAGCCACGCTGTTGGCCAACGCAGACCACAAGCACACTTTTGACAACGTTCGTTGCTCGGAAAGTTTGCCGCTTGCTACTCATTTTGATTACTTAGAACAGAACTGTTCATATGCTCGTTAAATATTTATGTTTTGTGGGCGTCAACGATGTAATTCGTCGACCGGTGAAAGGTTGGCAACCGGTATTGTCATCTATGTTAAGGTATTTCTGATTTTATTCTCGTCATCCAGTCGTAATCTTTCGTTTCAGCAGGCAACGCGCACCAGGTTTTTGTGAAAAGTAGCATTCCGATTATGTGCATCCCATGGGACTTCGTGCGCTCCGTGCGCTCCGTGCGTTTCATGCAAACGATTTTTCCCTAAATCAGAGACAAAAGGCAATCAGCGCGATAGAGTTGTCCTGGGTAGAGTCTCTCTGTGGAGTGCGAGCGCATGGGAACGATAATCGTGTTGTTCAATCGTGAAAGGGACCTTTGTAACTTTTGGAAGGCCCCGAGAACTTTCACTCCTGGCTGCAATCAGGATACATGCAGGCATCATCAATTTCACACTACAAATTGAAGATCATTTCGTCCGATTCATCAAACATGCTCTCCGTTTAACGTAGCGAATCAAATTCGATTCGGATCGAGCGCGATGCTGCCTAGAAAATTTAAAAGTAAGTTTATTAAATAGGTATGCTGCATTACGTTTTTAATTCTTAAAATTGCATGACTCATTCTGTTTTATAGAGAAACGTTTCTGATACCTGATAGTAGTCTATACGATCTGACACACTGTACTTGTGGGATCATAGCCTATAAATATTTTTCTGTATAGTAAAACGAATAAATGTATAAAGTTAATTCATAATCCCGTTAATTACCTCATAATCTCTTATATCATAGTATCGTACGAGAGAAACAGAATTGAATTACTCTTTGTACCTGATGATTTATCACTTCTGAAAAGACGTTAAACACATTCCACGGGCTGATAAGAATACCGCTCGTCGACGCTATAACTCGGTCACATTCTAAGCAAACATCTCTCACCGTTCCATTCGTCTACTTGTCACCTCCTGTCTTTGCTTAGCCACCTATCCCCTCGTCCGTTCGTTTCACATTTTCTTTCCGAATTCCTTCAGCATACCCTCCGTACAGATTAATCGGACGCAGTCGCTCTTTGATCATGCAATTAATGCTGACTCGCTGGCCGCGATCATCCGGCAGTCCCGATAATTAGTTAATTGGCACGGAGAGACGCGCATGCTCGTGTTTGAAGCAGATCCGACGTGTCTGGAAAGTTCGCGATACGAGAGGCCCGGATAACGTCACTCGTAATAAGGCTCGACCCATTTCTCGGCACGCGCACCCGATTAGCGGCAGTCTCGTGATGAGAAACCAACGTGCCACCGGGTAATGACCTCGTTGAGTTTCTCCACTCTATTAAGCTCTTTTTCCACGTCACACCGTATCTCTTCTATGAATGCGATCGATGCGCAGTTTCCGCGAATATGACGCGCTCCTCTTTTCGCTTATTTGCCCCTAGGTCATAATCGGCAGATTGCATGACCAAGTACTTTTTTTCAAATGTCATTTGTGCCTGCCATTTTTTCATTCTTGACTTTCTGTCCGGTCGACCACTATAGCACTCGTCTCATGCACCGAAGTGCGACGGCGGAAATAATTGTTTTGTTGGTACGATTGAGTGTTCTGCCTCGTGATTAACTCCAGTGACAATCAGTGAATTTATGGAGAGCCATTACGTTCAAATGTTCGTTGTCACTCGATCCTTTTATTGGGGCTGCAGTGAAATGAAGATGTTTGCGCTGTTTGAAACTCGTTTTACACCGACGCGACGGCTAATGGCGACGCTGCCGGCGAAATACTTTTTATTTGTTCATTTATGTGCTTGAGCAGCCCTCCTAATTCGTCGAAGGATCATGTACTCTGCAAATTACAGCGCTTATAATATGATACCGTCTCTTCCCGCTTCTTTGTCATCCTGATGCCGCGCCATATCCCGGGGACAGTTTCTGCTGCTCGCACGTATTCATACGTCTACGTAATACGTGCAGTCTTTCCCCGGTGCCGTTCTTTGAGATGTCGACAGAGGAGCCGGCTATCCCGGCATATTAGTTAACTAGACATGATTCGCCTCTCTTAACTTTGCCGCAGCTTCATTCACATTGTTCCCTGGCCCGTAATGATCTCCTTCAAAGCTTGGAACATTGTGTAAACACGCATATATACGGTACACGTACGTGCATTAGGTATACGCACGATATACATACGCGTATCAATTATGCATGCATCCATCTAGCTATTGCACATCCAACCTAGGTATGCGGTTGGCTGGTGTATGTGCGTTGCGTTAGGGTGTGCATGATGCGCAATGCATACGCCTGTACGCCTGTGCATTGACGTTTTGCATCCCTCTCTACCTGGGTGCCTATGTTGGCGTCTCGAGCACCCCGTCGCGTTCTAACTCTTGCGGGTCCACTTGTGTACGTAAGAGCGACAGTGAGCCACACACGCGTCTGCTGCTTCTCATGTGCATTCGCGGAACTGGGGTGGTATCGTGGTCAAAGCGTCAGGTGGATTTCCCACTGGGTATGCCCCTTTGATCACGCTGCGTCTTGCTGGGTCATGGGGTGAATACAGAGATTCTTAGGTTTTGTGGAAACTTTGTTAATTTCCTTGGAGCAGGCCAGGATACCCTGGGGGGTCTGATTAATGCCCAGTCATTGAGATTTTGACGATGTGAATATCGTTGCAGTTCGTTCGACTTTTTTTTTTTTTATTCAAGTTATGCATACAGGAGGCAACAAAATGCGGAAAAACTTGAAATAAGGATTTGGCGGTGGTAAACGAAAATAATGAAAATAATGTTTGATCGTTAAACTAGCGCTATTCAAGAAATGGTGGTGCATCAACTTAAAATTTCATATGGTCCGATTTACAAGGACGTAGTCAAAAATACTTAAAACTCGAATCTAATATATTCACTTAGTTTAGAAGTTGTTCTAATCTGATCTATCGGCAGTTTATAAATCTTCCTATATATATATACACCCCCTATACATACTATCGGCTGTTTATAAATCCTAAAACTTTTATTACTTTGAGATGGATCAAAATAGAAGATGTCATTTGTTCAAAGCTTTGGATCGCCGTAAAAATGCTTGATGGCAGTCGACGTCGTTACTCAATATATTGGAGATGTCAAATGTGCTAACTCTATTATTTTCCTTCCAATATACGACCGTGCCTTTACCGTCAGACAGACCTAAAATCTCGCCGCTTTGAGGGATGATACGAGTCGTTGTACTTTTACACGCTGTGTAATCGAATAGTGATCGTCAGGACCTTCAGGAGAGAAGTCACTCGGGAGGCGAACATATTGCTCGTCCACCATATCGTAAAGCACGTTGGTTGACAGTTGAGTGATGATCGAACTCAAGCATGCAGCGAAAACGATAGTTGCGTTCGATCGTGTCGATCGATAACCGGCATGCGCCCAGTGATGGTATCGATCTATCGTAACACAGAACCGGGCACGTTCGATTGAGCTGCCACTCGCTGTATCGCGTTCGTCTCGTCATCTTCAGCGAAGTTACTCTCTTCGCTTTTTTCCCCTTATTCTATGATACACGGAACATGTAGCGCAATCAACCTTCCATCTTATCCTTTCGTTTTTCTATGAACTTTGCTTTCGTCAGTCACTTTCATTTTTGTTCTTCCATTTGTCCGCGTCTTACCACTTATCTCCTCGGCTTCTTGCGCACTTTTCATCTTTTCCAATTCAGTCTGCTTTAAAGTAGCTTCGCTCAGCAGACGGCCTTTAAGTCTTTCTTAATGTGTTAACAGTTAGATAACAGTAACAGTTCGTCGGTGCGATTATCTTGTCTTCCATTAAGCAAGTTGTCTTTTTATAGATTCGGTCTTCTTTGTGTCCATCTGTATATTGAATTTAATGTTAAGTTGTTCGTAGCAACCGACGGCACACTGAGAATTCTCAGAACCACTAAACATTGTTACAAGCAGTTAATTTCATCCAGACAATCTCTCCCGTGTTTACTAATTTTGACCCAGAAGCAATTGTTAACCGTACGATCCTACTTCGATGCGATCAGAGCAATACGTCGTACGTCATGCCCATACTCCTGTAAGACCAAATCCGTATCCAAGTATAGTCATCTGTGTAACTGATGTTGTAGAGGATACTGTTGCTATCTACGAGGCTGGCGTGGGAATAAGCAGGTTTGCTGTAAAGTTACCAGGAAAGCTACCAAGCAGCGGATGCGCCCTTTTATGGTGATCGTAATACGGTTTCATGGGTTTTCCGTGCGCGCTCAATGGGCTTTCCATTTGAATTTTACATCCGACCGGCATTGTCCGACGAGATCGCGAGTCGCGTGGGCCATCGACAACGTACGTCCTACGCAGAAAGATACTCTGCACACTTCAAAGCGCATTCGAATACAATCTACAACTGTGCACACGTGCAGATGCACGCATGGCTACATAACCGTACATCTGTCCCTTTGTTACCGGACGCCTACGTGTACGATAAACGAATTTTTCGTCCGATTCCGGGGCCGCTTGATTCGACTTCGTGATCGATGCGACTGTAGACACCTACTTGCCTCATCGATTGTTTGTCATAGTACGTTCTAACGGTCCTTCGCGAAAGCTGCATCGCCGGGGGTGAGCGTCACTTCTTCAAAGATTGCGGGCGATAGCTGTTATTTGTTGTCTCATTGTTCCAGGAACTTAGCTGTCGTTAATCAAAGCGAATATTCTCAACGTGTACAATGGGTTTAGGTTACGCGGGTTATAATCAGATGCAGGATTTTTGGGTCATTACGTTGTCTCGCATCTGGGAACTGGTAATATGGCACGAGAAGTGGGATTTTGGGGTGGGAATGGGGAGAGGGTGAGAAAGTTTACCTGCATTAGCGTTCCAAGACCGCCACGATAATCACTCAAACCAAACATACCTACTAACCGTGTGCACCTAAATTACAATAGATTGCTTAGTATCAGAGGCAATGTTTTCCAAGCAATTCCGCGTTTCCCAACGCTCGGAACTACATGTTCGAGATAAGCCGCAATGGATTTCAAGATGCAGATGGGGTGAGAAGGTAAACATGCATCACTGTTCCAAGACCATCATTATGATTATTCAAGTCAAACATACTCAGCATGCGCATTTGAATTTGAATACAACGTTCTAATCGTGTTGAAAACATTTCCCGAATACTTTCATTTCAAACAGCGTGAAATCGTGAACAAGGATCGGAAATCAAAGCTTTCGTAATTTGCTCTCGTGCGTTCTCATCTCCCTGTTGTCTATGCGTCGTGGAACGTGTGTGAGAATGTGGTAGTGTAAAAGGATGAACGTGGATTGGTAAGTAATTTAGCGATCGGCAGAATTGCTGCCACCTACTCAGCGTCGATTTTCCGAATAAAATGTAAATCGAGCCCCGACGACGGATAGCCGGATCCTCTCGAGGAATCCTGGTGGCACGCGACGCATTTCCGACGGCACGAAAATACTTCTGCGACCGAACGATCGAGCACGGGCCCAGACGCCCTCAATCTTCATCACGCCACTTAGGGCGCTTCACGTAAATTAATTCCCGAGGTTACTCGGACGAATACGAAAAGGACGAGGAGCTGTGCCAAGTCACGCTCCCCGTCGAGACGTATGCTTCTTCTTCCTTTTTTTCAGCGTACCTCCGCTTCGCTTCCATCTCGTCGGTAAAAGATAGTGCATCGAAATGCGTTACTCCCGCTCGATAAACACGCGGAGAGACTTTGAGAGACGGTAGATTGCAGGCCTTCCATTCTGAATTTCGGTGAAATTCGCAAAACTCACCGGCCGATGTTGAGCGATGTTGCATCTCTGCGTTTTCTGCAGAGACAGATTCATATCGTCTGCGATGTTTGGTCGATGGAAGCGCGTCAAGTATGAAGAAGTGAAACTGAAGTGATTAAATGTAGCCATCTTTGCCAGTGCGCATATATGCATTACACTGTATGACGAAATGAAAATAGTTGGCCTGTCGTTCAGAAACGAAGGGCCACAGCTATTTCTATTACGTTACGGTTGCTTGTACCTGTAGAGTCGTCTATCACACGTTCTCGGTGTCTGAACTTCTACCCAATGAATCGCAATAACACTAAGGTATCCGCTGTCGTTCGAGGTTAGCTCTGACCCCTCAAGCTATTTTCAGCTTCTTCCCTCGACCATACATCTCTGCTATCTGCTAACCGCAAAACAACCCGCTCTTCAAAACCTCTTGGAAAAAAATCACACCAACGACGTATTCATCTTATCCAGACGCTACTGCACATTTTTTACAAACTATATTCCAGTACCTGTTCCTTCCTTGCGCGTAGAAAAGTGCTCCTTTAACCTTCGCCCCCCAGTCAACCGTCCATGGAATGATGTAACGGAACGCCTTGCATTTTTCATTGTCACCCCGTCTTAATGTTATTCGTGCGTAAAGCCCAGCCGTTCGCCGTATATACAGGAAACTTCTATACATCCTTATTTCCACTGACTTCCCACCACAAGTGCCGCGTGTACGTATTACCACCACGAGTGGGTGTTATTAATTCGCCTCGTACATCACATGGTTTCTCGGGGTGCACGCGGTCTCATGGGCAGAGGGTAGGAGAGGGTGGCAGAAGGTGGCAGGGGTAGGGTAACCGGTTATAGTAATGCTCCGGATCCGTTTGACGACGGCGCAATGCCGCATGGCGGAAACGTTGCCAGCGGAAGCTTGTAGAGGCGATACCGAGTTTGCCGAAGGAAGTTCTACTTTAATGGGAGGGAAGCTCGAAGCTGACGACAGAGACGAAGAAAAGAATGGCGGGAGACAGGTGTATGAACGCTGAAAAAGAAGGGTGACAAGGGGAGAATAAGAAGTGAACTCGAGTGTACAAGCTCTCGTCGGTTATCGTAATTCCGTCTGTTTATTACGGTATTTATGAGTGGACGCTGATCCCGAATCGTAAAGCATAAAGAAACAGGTCAGGTTATTGCATTTGGCGGGACTGCGTGGGGTGCTCTTAAATCTAACGCGGCCAGATTTATGCATTTACTTAGCGGAGCTCATGTGGGGCTGCGAGCTTTAGAGATCTTATAAACTAAGAGAGGTTTTGCGAGAGTGGGAGAAAGGGGGAATAGTTGCGATTGGTTCGTGGTCACCGGTTCCCTTATTAAACTTATGTCAACGGCGGTATGTCTTTAAAAGCGATATCTCACTATCCTTTAAGGGGAATGTCAGGGAATCAGGTCACTCAGGTCGCTCAGGTCACTTTAGGCGGCCCCGATCTACATGTACCGTCAAAATGACATCTGCTTTGCTTGCTCTGTGTCTGGGTAAATCATCGTACTGAAAAAATGGTATTGCCAGAATGATATCGACGTTTAAAAAATAAAGAATTTCTATATTCTGTCAGTGTTGTAACCGCATCGCTGTACGTCATGCCATGTGCAGTGTTGTTCGGGCCGAAAGCTGCGGAAGGGTCAAACTAAAGGCGGAATAACATTGCGCGCCATCGTTGCCCGTTGCCTGATGCCTAGACCCGACGTCATGCCTTCGCATGATGTTTACGGTGTTGACCGGCGCACTCGCTCAGGGTATCAGTTGAATGGTTTAAAAGTAATAGGATGGCGGGAGAGTTAAAGAGAGGGAGTGAGAGAGCGAGAGCAGAATAGAAACACCTTTCCAGGTTTCGGTACCCAAAGGCATAGTTGGCGAGGAAGAACCGTAAGGCGTACCGGAGTGAACGGAGCGGAAAATGCAAGATGAGAGAGAGTCAAAAAAGTACGAGCTCCCAGCTGCCCTACGACACGAAGGAACGCTTCTCAGTACAGGCATACGGGACCTCGGGAGGCGTGCGTGTGGCTCACGGTCATGAACGTAGGTCGAGTGTGTGCGGGAAGGGTAGGTTCGAGCATCGGAGGGAAGAGCTGGCCTTGCACCTAACCTACGGTGCGCGCGTGTAACTAATTGCGTTTGAATTCCGGCCACGATCGTTCGCGGTTTCTGGGAGCCAACGGGTACGCGCATGCGTGCGCGCGAGTGAGCGAGCGCTCCTTCCCTTCGACACCGGGCCTCTGGCTTCCGCGAATCCGAACATCGGTTAATTATCCTGCCCTCGCGTAACGACGGAATCTACGAACGGAATTTAACCGCCGCAACCCACCGCTCTTTATCGGCCTCGCGCTCCTTCTCCTCTCCTTTCCGTCCGCGAGAATCTGATAGGAGAAGGGCAATAAGAGCAGCTAATGGCGCCGACGATCGAGAACTGACCGACAAATCCTATTACCCACGTCCGATCCGCCGATTTCGTACCTAATTCTCTACCATCGTACGCTCCCGCGGACGAGTGCGACGGACGTCACCGACAGAGGTAATCGCTGGCCAGCGTGCCTGCCTCAAAATGATTCGAATCCGTTTCCCCGAAAACTGCGTCGCCCGCAACGGAAACGATCGATCGGCCGAAATTATTCGTTACGAGCCATTCCGCGCAAACAAATTGCGGGTGTTCCCTCGCGGAACGATGCGCTCGAGTTGCGGCGCGAATGAGAGAGGAAAATACGTGCGGCTCCCGGGCGGCAGACGGAAACGGATCCTGGATATACATTTAAGCGCCGTGTCGACTTTAAGACCGCCTGCCGCGAGAGCGGTGACGCCTCCTTTCCCACACCCGTCACCCCTTTCTTGCGCTCAAAGTTCTCTTGCGCGAGAGCAGACTCGTCCCTCCTCACTACGCCTCACCCCGCATCACCCTCGCCAGCCTCCTCTTCCTCGGCGCAAGACACGCAAGTTTGCGCCACGGCCACAAAGTCCCCGGCTGGCAGCCGGGCGAGCTCGGTGACATTTATGGTACAACCCGGTGACAAATGAAACGTCACTGATAAGGGACGCCCGGCAAATTAATGCGTCGCTTCTGCCGGCGCAATAACCCTCTCTCCACCCTTTCCCCACCCTTTCTCCACCCTCTGCGTGCGCCGCGGCGCGAATGAGATGACGTCGACGGCGGCGACGATGAGGATGATGACGTGCTGAGTACTCGATATTCTCCCATTGCTCCACTTTATGTCGTCGCCTTGATTGCCTTTAAATCACCGCTAATAGCCTACACCTTTCCTCGCTAAACCCTTTTTCTCATTTTCTCACTCCGTCTCCCTCTCTCTTTCCAACCCAGCGATCCTTTTCAGTCGAGCGACGTCTCGGCCTGATCGAACGTGCCGCGTTATTGGTATTGAAGGCCACTCCAGGGTTCTTATTGATGTGTTAATGTGTAATGTTTATTAGTCAATATCGTTTGTGGCACGACGCTGAGATGCATAATGAGTTCGTAATATTATACAGGGTGTTAAGAAACTGCTCGAATGCTCTCTGCTCGCACCCTCATTTCTGTTTCTGTATTCTCTCGAGATAAAAGAGTTGTTGACGCGTTTATAGGTAGCCCATGAAGGGCGAAGAGGCGCATGGAACAAGGAGAGGATGTGTGAGTGTGAAAGAGAGAGAGAGAGAGAGAGAGAGAGAGAGAGAGAGAGAGAGAAGGAAAAAGAAAGAAATTGAACTGGCGTTGCTAGCGACTGAAAATAGTGATAAATAACGATCACGTTCCATTAAGATAAATCGACAGGTAATGGAGTCGGTAGATTGTAACTGACAGTGCGGTGATTGGATAAGTTATCACCGGGTAAAACGTTGCATTATGCAATTCACATACTGTGCACGTACACGTTCGCGCGCAGGCGCAAGTGCGAGCTCGTCGCTCTATATATTGGAATGTAGATACACGTATATACGTAATACTATAACGACGTGCACGGAGGCATGGTTGTTTTATAGAATACGTGCATTTCGAATCTCATTATTGGCTTCAACTCGTTCATTTCCTTTTTCCGAGGCAGTTACCCGTTCAAGCACCCGCACTCGCCGCGCGTCTTGACTTGATGCGGTACAAATTGGATTGTCAACGTATGTTACTGCGGTGTGGGTTAAGGAAAAAGTTCGGAAGGAAGAAAGAAAGTGTGCGCGGAGGCGAAATGACGTAGCTAATCGGAGATTAAAATCGGTTAATCTTGAAGTACGTCTTGTTCCATACGATGGCCAGAAGTTATTTTTCCTATGGGGTACAGCTCCCCATTAAACAAGATTGCTCGCGTACACGTTTCGCTATGCCCGTATGCAATCCGAAAATCGTTCGATGGTATGCGAAAATGATACTGCATTTAGTGATATACCATATATTAACCGGCAGTGAATACCCGGTAATCAGGTTCTCTTCAGTGCTAATCCCCGGTGCTTATATGATTGGCTATGACTTGCATTTATCGTATGAGTATGGTAATTTGATATGTAGCAATCTCTCTTGCATTTTATTGGAACGTAACGGTTTCAATAATATGCCGGAATAGAATCTAAGACCTCGGCTGTCCCGCCTATGCATAATTTATGGTCGTAGGGCATGGAAAAGGGACCTATAAACGGTGCTATGCCATGGAGCAATGGGATGAATATTTTTCATACGACATGCTTCCACGCTATCGTTACGTGCCCTACGCGTGCGGCTACGGCGCATTTGCTTTGTACCGCTCGGCGCTGTTGAAAAAGGATTAACATAATTTATTACCGCGCAATTGTGAATTTCGTTTCAGTACGTTTCAGTAAATGCAATTACGTAAAAGACAGAGCGCTAAGCGCATCAGGCTGTAGCTGGCACGAATTACATTGCCAGTACGCCCACGTTTTCTGAGGGGTTCATCTCAACGAGCGTGCGCGCGAAAAATTTTGCGTGTAATCTACAGTTTTAATAATGCCGCGAATTGCTCACGCTATTTCCCGGTAGGTACGTACAGTGCGTAATAACGTTCGCCAACGAATGGATTGTCGGCAAAATTACGTCTATACTTTATGGTACTATGCAACGAACGCATTGGCAATTCCGGATGTGCCGTATTTATTAGGATCGCTTGAATTCCTCTCGATGAAGGTCAAATTATTGGCCGAGAATCGCACGAAGGCTTTTCGGTCCACTCCCGTTTCCTCCTGATGAACGTTAGGGAAGAAGCGTTCATGTTCGCTGGTCATATTGCGAGGCCCAAGGTCTCTCTCCTTTCAGCATTTTACGAGAGCTCCACTCCACCTCTCTCCCCGTCTCCTCTTTCTCATCCCGACATATGAAATATGGGGCAATGCGTTTGGAATTTTTTCATATTATAAAATTATACCTCCCTCAGATTTATACGAAAGCCACGGCGGGAATCTCAACGAAAGCATCTTTTTCCCTCTACCGCGCTCCGTCCCATTCCTTTCTCCTACTCGCCATCGTCTGAACCCCACTTTCTCATACCTGTTCTGAGGTGCGCCGGAAAAATTATGAGAGCGATATTAAATTTCAACTGTGATTTTAATTATGGAAAACAAAAGAAATGCACGACCGGCGACAGCGGTCTACCGGCGAACGTGGAAGTTGCGCAAAAGAGGATGAGAGAAGCTGTGAGAGAAGCTGCGAGAAGGCGACTGCCGTGGTGGGGGAGAGTAGAAGCAGGGGAGAGAAGGGAGGAGAGAGGAGAGGAGAGAGCCGGCTAGGCGAGTGTATACGACACAGAGACGCCGGACGAAATTGTTATACCCGTTTATTATTTATGGCGCCGCGGGCGAGAATAGTTTGCCAGTTTGCCACAATCGTCTCCCGACGCCAGAAAAGAGAGAAGGAGAGAGAGGGAAAAAAAGGAAGCAGTGCGGCAACGCGAGTTTCCCTCAAAATGAAGTTAACCTCTCCCTCCTGAACCCCCACCTGCCCCGCCTTTCTTTTCCTTTTCTTCCTCTGCGAGTCCTCGTCCCCTCCTGGCTCTCTTTCACACTGTGAAGTTCGTCGTAATATTATTCTTAGTCGTAACTTGATGAAATGCTTCTCGTGACCGAGGATCATCCATTCGCCAGTCTCGATCTTGTCCTGTCTGAAAGGGACAGAGAGAGAAAAAAGTACGGTCGTTTCGTTTCAGTCAATTTTTTTGTATGTTTCATATAGACAGTCTGTCAATCTCAGATTAACGGTAGTCATGTGTAAATGAACGAGGCGCACGAGTTGCATACTTTGGAGTGTATTTCATAATTTGTTTCGATTCCATGAGAGTGTGTATCTTATGCACTGTACTTTGTATCTATACAGCGGATCATGGACGTTGGGACACGAATTCCGGCTGCGAGAAGCGCAGAGTGCGAAGTCATATTTTTTTTCGAGGCGATAAATGGGGAACTGCAATTATTCTCAAAAATGACACCGCAAACATGTAAATGCTTTGTCGGGGTCTGCGGGCCTCAGGCTTTTCCGTCCGTTGACACTGCACTGCGCCGCAGCTAAATGTTATTCACGCCTCGGCGGTGACGTCGTGAAAGTTTGGACGCCAGCTAAACTGTTGGCAGCCTTTTTTCTTTTAATTCCCTGTAGGTTTGACTGAAAGCAAGATAGGAGCGTAGGCCCCGGAAAGGGAGGAACCGAGTAAGCGGGATAGAGAGGAAAACGACCGGGAGCCAGGGGGTGGAGCTTGACGAAAGTTGGCGTGATCAATAAAACGGTGAAAGTTCGCTAGGTGCGCTAACTTTTCATGGAACACGTTCCTGCCCCCGCACAGTCTGCCGCCTGAATGAACGATTTGACAGGTTGGTTTTTCGATGCGAAATTCTCGAAACAGTTAACACTGGGGGAGCTTGGCAAGAAGTCGAGGGATAAAAAAGAGTGGCGCGATGGGGTCGGCGGGGGTGAAAAATTGACGGCGCCACCCGAACTTTATCGCTCGCCTTAGCCCCGATATTTCTTGATGTGGCGCCCGCACTAAACCTATGCCATAAGAGTTTTCCTATGTTCGCCGGCGGAACGGAGTACTGACTCATTGCGGCAATAACGTTACGGGGGCCGAAAGCGAATTTCGTTCCTTTCCCGCCCCCGTACCAATTCAAACGGTGAGCGCGCGGCAAGTTTGTCCAACAAAGTGCGGGACTACAGCTTTTCTTTTCCCGTCACGGCCACCGTTTCCCGTTCGGCTCATAGAACGGGACGCGCTCGCGTATTTTCCTCTTTCCCGTGCGATTCACGTACCGGCGTGCGCTCATTCACTCTAGGCCACTTTCAGCCGCGGATGCTCCTCGAATTTGCGGATCTCGCGCGAGCTCTCACAATTGCGGGGAGTATAAACAGTCGCGTATAAATCGATAACCGGCTGTCCTCAAGTAACGATGTCACGAAAGCCTCGTTCGAACGTGTGGAAGAGCCAGTGTCCGGCCGGGATGACAAATTGTACTTTAAAGCGCTCACCGAAAGCTGTTCCGAGCTGCCGGCCGGAAGGCCGCCAATCCGAAAGCTCTGTTATATAGATGACAAATCGTCGTAGCAGGTGTTTGGACGAGGTGCGATCGTCCCACGGATTCTTATCTACGTGCCCTGGTTGTTTGAAACGGACTCGTTCTCCGGCTGACATTTCGAAGAATATCTCCTACGTCTTCCTTTCTCCCCGTCCGACTGCGCTCGGGAATCGAGGAATTTTTAAACATACGTGTTCATAATTGGAAAAAGTGATGAATCGTACGGGACGAAGGAGAGAAAAAGATTGGACACGTAATAAATAATGTACAGAATTATTTTCATGTCATCACCCGAATGAAATGCAATAGCATACAACACGAATGTCTGACAGAACGTGCGCGACGAGTCAAAAGCATTAAATATGTTACCAGTAATATTGATAGCCGTCAATATTGAGCAGAATTCAGTGTAATATAAAATTTTTGAAATTACTGAAGATTTATGAGCGGTCCTGTAAAATTTTCGAAAACAGCGCTGCTGGTTTCACGCCATAAGGAGGATAAAGCGTTGAGAAAGGAGAGCGGCGAACACGGAATCGTATAAAAGGGAAAGAGAGAGAATGGTTTTCGGAGAATATATAGCCCGGGCGGCGGCGATAAGAGATTGAGCATAATAGTGGTCCGCGTCCCTTGCGAACATAGTTAGCCGACTCCATGAAAAATACTAATGGTACGAGGTCACCTCGTTCGTGGAAGTAAATTCCGTGGGTGGATGGGGTGAGCACAAAAGGAGATAAGACCGCGAGCCTGCTCGGGTTTCGAGCGTGTAATATGTGAACCTCTGCCCGCTTCCTAACTGACTTCTGCTCGTAAAACAGTACGTCGAGACCGTTTCGGCCACCTCCGGCGTTTCGACTGTACACACGGAAGACGATTTAGTTCGCGTTGGATTTGACGTGCAGGACAGGTCCCGTCGTGCTTTACGACTTTCGCACTGACGATCCGTCTTTGGAGGACGAGTTTTCCCCAACTAGCTTGTGTTTTCGCTTGATTGCATTCCCGGAATTAACAGACCTTTGTCTCCCTTTTCCGGCCGCAACGAATTCCTGACTTCTTAATGAGGCCATCTTGAGGCAACTTGAGTCGGTATCTGTTTAACGCGAATTTTGTCTGCCGGTAGAAGAAGGTCGCGGCGGTGTTGGAATGGCGACAGAAACGGAATTAGACCCGTTTCGGAGTTCTGCGTTAAGAGTTGAGAAGATTGATCACCCGGAAAATGTTCTTGACGCCGGGCGAACGTCGGATTCTTGTTAGTTACTGTATTAGCGCTCGCTCGATGTTCTTACCGTAGGCATCCTTTCGTCTAATTTATTGCACGGTAAATCCCTGCGCATAGGTATAATTTTTACACGTATAAATTTGAATTTGCGTCAAAACGCGGAAAGTTTGAAGATTAACGGGGCGGGCTAAATTGATGGTTATATCTCTGGCCGCGTCTCGCGGCTCCATTTGTTAACGCAAAATATTGTCAATGCTGAAAACGCAATTTTAATACTGTACAGAGCCGGTAGCGAACTGCGATGCGATCTGGCATCAATTTAATTAATTTCACGGCTATTTGAGCAACGAATCTAAAACAAAGCCGATCGGATCTGGCGAGGCATTAAAACTGTTACTAATTCACTTTGTTCTTTATAATGCAATTGTTGCAGTCCCCGAAAGGCAAGTAACACGGGGAAAATTCTCCCTGGCCGCGACTATTTGTTCTACGGGTAAGTAGCGATAAGAAACGTTCGCCGTTAATGAGATTATTTTAATGCCGGGTAATAAGCGACTTAATTTAAAACAAATTCTCCAAGACCAATTACGCTAATTAAAGGATCGTAACTTTTCGCGCAACCTTTCTGCCCTCAATGCGGATATCATCGCGATTGCGGATGCCTGAATGGCGAATGGGGGATACAAAAACGCGGTTCCGAACGGAAATCCTAGATCCCCGTCAAGACTGGAGGAGCGAAATCCAAGAGCAGCGGTGGCGAATTAATGAAATGCAGATTGCATTTAAGTGCGCACGCCCCGTCGTGCTTTCGTCGCGTCCGCTTTGGTGCCGGGCACAGCCAAAGGTTGGAGCTGGGATTTAATTAGCGCTATCCACCGTGAGAGATTCGAGAAACGTTTTCCGCCGCCTTCACTTTCCTCGCGCCACCCATCCACCCGCGTCCCGGACATTCAACTACTACCCTCTCCCGTGGCCTGGCCCCAATCTTACCCCCACTCCCGCCGCCGTCGAGCGTATCCCCCGAATTTTCATCACTTTTGGAAAGTTGTTAATTAAGAAGCCGCCGCGAAACCGTCATCCCAGAAGTACTTTCGGGCGTATCCTGCATTTCAGATCGCGGCGTCACTCCTGCTCGAGGAATATAAGTTAGGTACGAACGTGCAGACGGTCATTCATATTCATTCAAGCTCAGTGCGGAACTCCTGCTCGCCACTGAGGAGGCATAGTACGTAAACGAACGTGCGCGCGTACCCTTACGAATCCTATATCTCTACCTTCTCCACTTTATGCGGCACTTCCCTACCTACCGCGGCACGTGCCATCTTTATTTTCGTACGCTCCCTATGTGCTCAGCCTCGGATGAAAGATGAAGCGTTCACCTCGTTGTCTCAGCAAATGGATGCGGATTATCGTCTTGGGCGCGAAGCGTAGTGAATGTTACATGGTGTCGGTGCACCGCGTAAAAAACTGTGTTTCCCTCCGGTGAGCAAACGGAATACTGACAGCCTAGATTGGCATTCAAATTTAGTCCAAACAACGGACAGTTCGGAATACGTTTCTACTTCGTTACCTGAGTACCTAGTAGACAGTCAAAGCCTGGTGCCAGGGCGAAATTAATCGATTAATCGTAATTCACCTGTGGCACGTAATAACCGGCGGGTACTATCGACAATAACATAAAGCGTCCGCACATCCATTACACGATATGTGTTTGATTGTACTGGAGTCCGCCGGCAAATAGTACGTTATCAGATTCCGGTGGAATGGAGCGCGTGTCTGCGAGCGACACAGACGGCACGTACGGTTCTTCCTGTGAAAAAGGAATCTCGAAGCATTCTTCGAATCGTCGGAATTCAATCAGAGTAATATGGTAGGCCGACACTCTGGAGTTTGCGGTTATCCCGGCAGTTCTCCTTCGAATGGGGTGAGAGAGAGGGAGAGACAGAGAGTAAGAGTAAGAGGAGGAGAGAGAGAGAGAGAGAGAGAGAGACAGAACGAATCGAATAGGATGAAATCCGGCCTAATTAGGTTAATGGTTAATGGGGAAACTTAGGCGGCGCGTTGACGGTTTATTGTTTGATATCGAGTCGTCGCGAACTCCGGACAGCGCATAGCTTATTCCAAGTTTTAGACTCGCTCTCCTCGTAGGTGGGGTTTCTAGTTTCTCATTAAAGCGACGGCTTCGACCCGTCGGAGCAGCGCAACGAAACAAGCGCCAGCCTCCACGTATCGCATGCGGAATAATTATTTGCGATATTCCCTTGAATATATCCGCTGGACACGCGCGCTCTCCTTCTGTCTCACTCTCCCTCTCTCTCTCTCTCACTCTCTCTTACTCGAACGTAAACGAGCTCGGGTCTAACGCTATTCGCTGATAATTATTGGTTTCACGCTTCACTACCGAACGAAGGAGCTCGGAGTCGACCCATTACGTTGCGGTATGCATTTTTGCCTGACCGGGAGCAGAACGTACATCGAGAGATCTCGTGTGTCAGTTGGCGGCGAGAATCTATACTCGCCCCGATAATCGCGGCGCGATGACTATTCCTGTTTCTACGTTGCCCTCTGGCCGAGCAATTGTCCGTACGGTGGGCCCGCGATCGATCAATCGAATCGTTCATGCGTTTCGATTACACCTCAGCGTTACCCGCCGCACGTGCACTCGTTTACATCGAACAGGGAAACGCGAAAGGCGGGTATTTAAATAGCAGCTGCCGGAGAGCCGGGGCACGCGTGCGTCGAGCACGTAATTGAAAGGCACTTCATTCGGTCGAGTATCGCGAGTGGGAAAGAAGTTCGTTAACCCCTTTCGCGCTAAAGGTACTTCGACGTTCAACCATTTTCGTTACGGACTCTTTTTCACAGGTCGACTATGCCGCTATTCAGCCGCTGTACAGCCGCGGGGCTTCGGGCAGGGGTGAACTGCGGAATTCCGGATTTTGCGAAATCCGGGAAGACGTAAGTGCGGTCAGAGGTAAGAGGGGCCTCGCGCGGTCGTCAGCGGAAGTGGCTAGGGGGAGGGGGAGGGCGGGGGGTAGTTGCCGAGGACAGGGCGTGTGCCGGGGTCTCTGTTCGCGCTCGAGTAACTTTCGGAGCTCCGGTAATCCTAAAATAGTGGTACTTGTACCGGCAGCGGCACTGGCATATATTAATAAGGACGAGCCAGCAACGGCCGTGTACGTTCGTTACCGCTCGGAAGGGGCTCCGAGGGGGGTTGGAGGCGGGTTGATAGGAGGGTGGGAGGCAGGTTGGCACGGGATGATTCAAGAGAACCGACAGGGGAGGGTGGAATGGGGTTGAAGCGCGAGAGGAAGAGAGGCCGGGCGGTTGTGATTCCCTCACCGGCTGCTCGCATCCCGATATGCACTGTATTAACGGCATAATATGCTGCACCACGCTCAGACCTACTCCCCCTCCTGCCTCTCCTCCTCCTTTTCCTTCTCGCATCCAACATATCCCGCTGAGCTCTTACCACCGTCCAATCCACCTACTTCTCATCCTTCCATCCCCTTCATCCACTTCTATCGTCTTCTTCCTTCGTATTCCTCTCTCTCTCACTCTCTCTTCTTCTTCCTCTCTGCTCCTCTATCTACCCTCTGACTACTTCTGTCTAGCTCCGTCTACCTCTGCCTACCTCCGCCTCATCCCCCATCCCATTTTTCCTCTCCCAGCAACCACTCTGGTACCGGCGAACCCCGCCATCTTCCTTCGGTCTATGACGTCATCCACATCTTCCGCCCGTCATGAAATATTTAAGAGTTTATTTCTCGCTCTCCTTGCTCCTTTTTATACAAGCTAAAAATACTTATACAAACGCGCTCGCGTAAGTAAGTGCATGTCGTCCCCCGTATATTCCGGCGTCCCATATTTTCTGAGCGTACGAAGCTTGTAGCGCATGCATGAATTAAACTGTGCGTATCAATATTCGCAAGTGCGCATGCAACGCAATTATAATCGAAACGATCCATAACTTACGATCGAAAGTATTCTCCGACCACTTTCATTGCACATTCGTACTACACGTATCATTAACGTTACCGATATTACCGTTTACCGGATCAATTAGATATTTTATTCTTACGTTAACGACGCATCCACTTTCTGCCATGTTCATTATGTCCAATCACATAATCCGTCTTTATCGCGGCGTGGATGAATGCACTTCAATATGTATCGCGTCGTTCATCCTCTTATAGTCGTAAAGTTCCCGATTAATATTACGACATCGGGTTGTGGCATTTGTCGCTCGGAATCGATACGTCATTCCCTATGCATTGCTAAAATTTCTTCATCCACCGCCGAGGAACAAAGTAAGGTATTCCCGGTCCTCGCCGTTACGAATCCTGTTTCTTGTTTGTATTTCCTCGCGGGGGTCTTCCAGGACGTAGCGGAGTAGATGCGCAGATTGAATTCCATCCACGTCTGGGGGAGGACAAGAAAGGGAAAAACGTGTTCTTGGCACATTGTGCCGGGTTTACGTTCGGAATATAGTGTGCATCGGCGGAGCGCCGGTGGCTATACATATCCTATACCGATTTCGCGGGCGGCAAGCGCCGTAAATATTCATGATACTGTTAGAAGGATCAAGCGGCAGACATCGATGTCTAACATCGATGCTAAAGATACGTGTACGTACCCAGGGCGAGCGAGTCGTGCAAGCAACCACACGTACTAACGTGTCAGCGTACAATCCCAACTGCTACCCGGCTTTGGTTTCCGTGTCCCATAATCCGTCTTGAAAATCGAGTACGGTATCCGCAATCGTTTTGCGGCCGCTTACAGGCGCGCGCCCGCCGCCTGACGCTAATTGACGTTACGAGCGCATAAAGTAGTTTTCAACGTCGCGTCATTATCGATTCTTCCTTCGTTAGGCGTAAGTGTATAATTGCTTGTATCGCTAATTGATGTTCTCTTTAATTGGAGATTACTCGCGGTAGTCGGGAGCGAAAACGTTTTTCCGCACTTTCTTTCAACTTCGTTCGTTCGCTGAAACGTTTATTTTTGTCCGTTTGAAAGGGTGCGCCCTGTTCACCGTAACGCGGCATGTGAGTTACCGTAATGGATGAAAGTTTTGCTTCAAACTTTCTTCTTCTTTACAATAGACTTGTTACCTTTGATGCTTTTAGCGCTACGGGGCGCTATTTCTACACAATTTAACACTGGACCAAAATGGTACACTGAACCTAGCGCGGGGGTAACGCAAATACATGCTTGCACAAAGCATGCCAAAGAATGGCATAAAAACGTCATTCTTTACCGTCTCCACCGTTAACGAGACCGCAGAATAGTACGGTCTCCCTAGACGAATATTTGCATGTTACCGCGATATTGCCCGCGGCACGACAATTACTTCCGGCTTCTAAAAGAGAGACTGAGTGTTATAAGATAGGTAAGAATCAAAGAGACTCATTGACGGGAGAACGAAGTTTGGGCGACCTTCGTTCGCGACATAATTACAGTTGCGTTCAGCAGCAATGTATTTTCTCAGCAAATTCACTCTGTCCAGTTCATTCACGATTTAATAGGAATTTGCATCTGTTGTCTTGGCACCGAATACATTGATCAGAGCGAGCCAGCTGGGGACCGCTCTTTCAGTCGTTTAAATAACTCGATATCGCCAGCCGCACTGCCCTTTTTGCTCGAACAGATCGTTTCACCGTGCATGGTATCGACGTTCCTTGATGTTTAATTCGAGGTCGAATCTGTATTCCAGCGGT
The DNA here is from genome assembly GCA_914767735.1 of Anoplius nigerrimus. Lineage (NCBI taxonomy): Eukaryota > Metazoa > Arthropoda > Insecta > Hymenoptera > Pompilidae > Anoplius > Anoplius nigerrimus. The sequence goes on from OU612078.1 coordinate 15,963,325, forward strand.
CCGTGCTGCGCTCTAATCTTCAGCTTCTTCGGATTCAATGGAATCCGTGTTCTATATCACATGCGACCCAGGGGCGTAGCTCACTTTTTGCACGCGCGAGCGGATTAAATAAACAGTCCCGCGCGGGTCATGTAATATTGTAAATCAAACGAACGTACGAATTCTAGTTTATTATCGACAGCATATCGACCGCAGGTATTGTGAACTAGACCTGATTGGTGTATATAACTTGTTATATAAATTGTTTTCAAATATTTGCTTTAACAGGATCGATTTATCATGTTCTACTAAACTGTGTGTAATTGGCTAGCTTTTAATGGGAAACATTTTAAAAAACATAACGTTTAATGTAGGTTCGTGAAATATTCGTTTGTATTATGTGTTTACGTTTGAAACATCTATTTTTGATATTGGAAACTTTTCCTTTACGTCAATACACACTGCAGTTTCCGTTAATTTGTTATTTTAGTCACGAGAATACATGAATATATTATCAAGTCAATCATTGATATCGCCTTTTAGAGTAGGGTTTTTTGCTCTTATCGAGAGAGTAAAGATTTAACTGAAATGTTTATCAAAAATTTATGTTCTGAAATTGTGTGTTAATTCCTTGAATATTATTACCATAAACGAACTGTTTCGTGATTAAAGTTATATATTGCACTCTGGCAACGTTATTTTAGCAATAATTAGTCGTTCTAACGCTCACTAACAAGATCGTATTTATGAGGAAAACGCAACTTTCAATCCAATTCATATATAATAGTTGGATATAGACGATTTACTGAAAAACATAGATAGGAAGAAATACGTTACTGTACCATTATTGGGTTTTTACATGAACTACTATGCAAATTTTAATCTGAAAAGAGCGCCATGCGTGCTGATTTTTTTCGTATTATATAAAAAATCTTTATTCATTAGAGTATGATTTTTTACTCCGCAAGCTACTCTATACGTAATTTAATGCGATTCGCTTTATAAAGTATAATTACGAAAATGAAAGATGCATCTGTAACTGTATTAACGCATTACGCTCGCGATAGTCAGAATACATTAATAATAGAAACAATTAAATGATAACCACTACATTGTAACGATATACTATTCGGTAATATTAAACAATGCAGTATTAGTACATGACAAAATTTCAACGATTACCAGTAACGTTTTATCCTTTGCAAATTGTTCAGAATGTTGCCCACCAAGTTTTCGGAAGCAAGTTCAGCAATTTAGTGATTAACAGATTTTATTGTTCTGTAAGACATGAATATTTGGTAATGTACATTACTTCTACACGAGTGTCTTATATAGAAAATGCTGTGTATTGCCTATATTTCCATTTGAATGGAATATGTCACTGTTTGTATTTACTTACATTTATTAATATCTCTTTCAGGTTGTCTCTAATATTTTTCTACGCGCAGTTGATGACGTATGACATGTCAATTTTTCCTGCACGCAGATGACAAACTCTCTGTGAGATTTTTCCTACTCAGCCATTTGTGAAGATAAAATAAAATCACTGTACCTGCGCACAAATGATATTTCTAAAACTATACCTAAGAGAAAATATATGTCTCATACAAACGTTATAAAACACGGTGAGAACTATTCAAGCACGTAAAAGTTTCTGTCTCGTCCTAATAAAACCAGTGAAGGTCGCTCAAAAATGTGAGTCTTGCAATAACCCAGGAAAAATGTCTATCCATAATAAAAACTTCTTCTTCAGATGGTGCAACTTTTGCTTGAAATAAAATTCCTGTATAACGACTAATTTTGTACGTAATTGCAGGAAAGTGTTTTAACAGACCGCTGCATATTTTCATTCGCGACGAATTTCCTTCAAAATTATTACCTGCTTTAATTCTCTGACATTTTTACCTCTTGAAAATACTTCGCATCGTTTCCGCATCGTGTCAGGTTTTGCATTGGATTTAACGTTGTCAGGTCAGGAAAACGGATTTATGCCGTCATAAAGGGCTAATGCAGTTTTTCCACTTACGGAATTTGGATCCTTTATCCTCGCTAAACTCGTTCTGCTCTCCCGCTGCTAGTACGAATTGTTCCGTGCCATCCATTGTCTGCGAATACCGAAGAAATTTCTATTCCTGTTCCTACGACTCTCATTGATTCGTGACCAATAATAACGACATCGCCGTCGCACGGACGATGCCCATAATTCGATCATTTACGTTTGGTATATAAACAAGAAAGGAAGCCACAAACGGGGTACAAATTACCTACGAATTACAGAAACAACAGTTACAAGAGAAGCCATTAACAAAAGGCTTCAATTAACTTTTTCACTCTTCAGCTCTTACGGGCCTATAACTCCGTTTTTCAATCAATACAGTTAAACGCTTTATGCCAACTCACTTCAATTATCAAACACATATTAACAATCCGTTCACCATATAAAAAGGCACTTGAATAAATTACGGTTCTACTTCCTCGAAACATTCCCCATTAAGCAAAAGATCCTAATCGAGCTTCGCACTATCCCGACTATAGAAAAAAGTGTAACAATGCCACTGTCGAAATAACGCTGAGCCCTTATAAGGTTATCACGAAGGTATTTCAATTGGGATGAAATGAGGCGAGATGCTGAGGGTGGAAGGACGTTGACGTCCTCGAGACCGGTTCATTTTTCGTGGCTTAGCATAATGGGAAGACACGACGGTCTTCCCCTTATGATCGTAAAAGTAAGCGACGCGATTATTTGCACCTCGTGCTCCTTCATGATGTACCAAGAGCTGTTCGGTATAATATCGTTCCGTGGGACGTCAGCGAGAGCTGGCGGAGGGAAGGCTCAGGAGAAGCACTCTCTGGAAACGCCGTGAAAGAGTAAATCGTTTCTCCTATACACTGACAGACCCCCAGGCATGCGGACTAGCCACATCTCGTTACTATCCATAAACTAGAAGGATTCTGTGCCTCTCGTTTTCACTCCCGGGCAAACCTAGCTCGCTCGTTTGTTTACCCGGCCGGACGTTCGCCGAATGGTCTCGAGTATTTGTGCAAAATCAACAATGTCGGAATCAAGGATGTATACTCGGTGTAAGATTTCACCTTCGCGCGTCTGCCGGTTAAGATAGTCGGTTGTACGCTCGACTCCTAACATTTGCTCTTTCCCTCTGCTTTCCTATTTTCCTTCTTTCCAATTATGGGTGGTGAAGATGTGTTTCTCGTGGTTTGTGTATACATAATTTGAGAAGTGCATTTCTTGTGACATTCTTGATGACGTTAGTAACTTTTGATTTTACGATATCTTCCAGAGCGCAATGGAAAAAAGCGGCCTGTTCTGAAGTAATATTCTGACGACTTAGATCTAGTTCTACAACTGTTCAACTCATCTTGATGCTGATGCGCTTTTACTTTGGTGTAACTTACCAGCCTCAAATTGTCGCTGGTTGGGTGGCCTTGCGTGCGTGCACATTCCCTTTCTTCATACGGCATATGAGCTGAACTTCCGCAAGCATCTCACACAGGTGTTTCAAAAGTAATTCAGAATGAGCCAGAGATTAGACGACGCCCGTAACGAGAAATTTTAATCGAATTTCAAATGTCTGTTTATCATGAGAATACGTGTCTGCAATAAAGGTATCGCATCTCTACGTGGCATGGCCTGTTACTTTTTTCCGACAGCAAAACGAAATCTGGGAACGTCCGTAGTAATTACTTCTTGTGAATGAACACGGGATCGGCACACAAGCACCCAATAGAAAAACGTCTTTCAACGACCGGCTTCCTTCGTGTTTGCGCAAACTGCAGAAAAGATCGCCGCAGTTCCACGAGTTTCATGGAAACCTGTCCATGATGCTGTTCGCCTCGTGTCGGCTTACCTTCTTTGCGCGAATGTATTACTCATCTTGGCCAGGCTCAAGGACGAATGGGGTGCCACCGACGAGTCGCTTCTAACGGTCCCCTTAAATCGCCGTAAACCAGGACGAAATAAGATTCGCCAAATGGCCAACATTGTCGGTTAATTTTCCCTTAGGCCTTACTTCTCGCAGGTCGTTCACGTCGATGACGATGCGGGCGAAGGTGGGGAGAAATACGAGTCCATATTTTTCATCCACTTTTCGAATCAAGCACTCCGCGGAGGATATTCTCTTAAGAACATCCGCGCGGTGCATTTACAAGCCTGGAGCTTAGAAGCGAGTTAAGTTAAGAAAATGTACAGCTACCATTACTCTACGTTACTCGCGCTGTCGGAGCCCGAGCAAAGAAAGTCTCTTATCGAATTTTCCGCGAATTACGGTTATCGACGTACACACACGATCCGACGTAGCTCGATAGAGGAGACCTAACCCAGACTCGACCCGTGATAATGTATCATCCCAAAAAGCATTATTTGAAATTTCGATATCAATTACTATACCGAGTCTAAAAATTTGAATCGTCGCACTTTCGACAATTTCCACCTTAAGGATTCGCAGCTTTCACCCTGTCGAACGTTCGACCTTGTAAATCAAATTGGGCGACGCGGCAATGCCACGATCAAAAATCCCTTAGTTCGTCAGTCGTTTGGATATCGACATCGATGCTCCGATAACATAATAGCTTTTTTCGGATATCATAGGTATGCGCGCGTACATGCCCAATACACGATCACATCTACGCTGAGGAAGCGAATCGTTAGTCATCCCATTTCCATAACCTGAACTCGGCGTTGCCTAGAGCGTGCAAAAATGAAATGGCGGTGGTAGGGGCTGCCGCGCGCAGGGGCGTACATGACATGTGAAAAACGACCGGTTGCGTGGCAGAACCGGACGGTGGCACGTCCTCTCGCGATAAACTCATTCAAGGTACAATGACATGTCCGTTCGCATCCGACGCTCCCGCGCCAGCACGGCTTAATGTATACGGCGATCGTTTTCGTTCGAGATTAGACATTCTCCGCCATCGTCTCCGCCCTTTTGACACTTTTGTCTCGCCCTTTTCTCTTTCGAACCTTGCCTGCAAATCAAACTCTCTCGATGTCCCACGTTGCATCAGATCCTCGTGCCATGTTCACCGCTGGCACAGTTACGAATATCACCATTAGATTTTCCATGTCAGGCGTCATTTTTGGTAGTGACTGTGCTTGTTTCTAACGGGCAGCGCTCGTTCGTTCGGCCGTCCGTTCGCCAGCGCGCATTTCCAATTACTCCCGCGTCAGTTCGTTGCGGTCGTGGCCCGCCGTCCCGTTCAATTCGATTGCCTTCGATTGTTTTAATAACGACGCACGGCCGGAGTCATAATTACGGGACGGCGCGCGGAACAAATGACGCGGAGCAGATTTTTGTCCGAGGCGGCGGCGGTTATGCTAATCGCGAGAATGGCCTCGCGTCGGCCAGGCCCGATGTGCATGAGCTTGATGAACAACTAATGATTTCCAGGACTACTCATGAATAATGCCGCGGTCGGCGTAGCGTATCTTCGGCACAGAGACCCCTGGGCTGTGTTTCCGCGTTCTTACGATAAATATATTTCCTGTCGTTCGTACATACGTAATTTAGCACCGGTAGTACAAACTTGTCACTGCTGATGCTAGACCATTAAGCGTCAGTTCGGTAGAGGGTGGATGAGAGAGGGCGAGGGCGAGGTAGAGGGAGAGGGATGAGGCGGAGGAAAGCGTGTGCGAGTCACGGCAATTACCGTGTGCCGGATGATAGCGCCGTTCGAATGTAAACGTTGCCGGGCAGAATCTGATTGTCTTCCATTCCCTTTAATATTTCGCAGACGATGCCGCTTTTTTACGATAGTCGTTACGGTAACGTTCGTATGGTCATTAGTAGCGGCGGAACGGCGGGCAATATAGGTTGGGCAATTAAAAAATATCGTGGACGCGGGCGGCCGTTCCGACGGAAAAATTGCAAGGATTTTATCAAACGCGAATCGAGTGTGTGGGACAGTTGGCCCGATGGCGATGCGCCGGCAATTAGAAGGCGAAGAGAATTAGCCATTGCCACGTTCGTAAAATACAGCTTCGGCTCCGCGAGCTGAGCGAGAAGTAATTCTCCGCGAAGCTCTCGTCGAATTCGTCTCATCTCGAGCAACGAATTCCAGACTCCTCCTCTGGCTTCCCCCACCCCTTCTTCTCCTCCCGCCACCCTGACACGCGCGTATAATTACCGCTGGCAGCGTAGAGCTATTCTCAACGCTCTACCGGTTTGCAGGAGTCGCGCCGGGAGGGAGGACGGATTCCAGATGATCTTTAAATCGATTCACCGTTATCCGCTTATCCCGATATCACCCGACGTCGCATTACATTTATCAAACTCGCCCGTACTTCGACTCTCGCGCACCGCAATTCCTAGGCCCGATGAATGAACAATTACCGACTCGCTCTACAGCTCGTCGCATTAAATCTTTTTGTCATTGGCCGAACGGCCCCGCTTGAAAATAGATGCGCTCCGCCGTTCGCTTAATTGCGAGCGAGCGCCGGACGCGAGAAAAAGATGGTCAACGAGAATGACGTCCGATCGACGGAAGATAAACAGAGAGATTCACGGCGGATATAAATACGAAATTATTAATGATCGTCACCGGTCGCGTAATTAGAATGAAAGCGCTGATAACGCTTTAATTGGAATCCTAATTGCGAGGACGGGAGCAAATGAAACGGCGAATATATATGAGAGAAGAGCGGCCAAGTTCGTTTTCCGTTCCCGACAACGACGACGGAGCCGAGTCTATTTCACGCTATGCCGCGAGGCACGACGGTATTCGAGAGTGAGGACGATGCCAGGATGAGGGTGGTGAGCCAGGGTGGGAGCCAGGGTGGAAGCTAGGCTGAAAGGCACGCAGGAAGCCTTCGAGAGCCAGACAGTCTGCCGGCTCTATCCGCACCAGATATATACATTATCTAAATTAAGCACCGTACGCATTAATTTTAATACATGATATATAACGCTTAGAACGCCTGCGGCCGAGACTAGAAGAGGCCGCCTAAAATGTCGTCGTATCTTATTTGCCGGTCGAACGCGAATGCCCGCAGTCGTTCGTACAATTACTGGCCGGATACTGCTAATAGCTACCAGAGCGGGGCACTCATGGGAGGAGAAAGGGAAAGGGTGAGGCAGAGAAAGCCGAAAGAAAGGTCATACACATTGAGAGCCGGAAGGAAGGAGTAAAGCGCCGCGGCGGTCCGGAGTTTCTTACCTGACGTTTTTGCCCGAAGTAGATAAAGAGTCGAATTTCCCGTTGCGCCTTTGTCCCTCTGTCTACCCTTACCTCGTAAACTTTACTTTCAGCTCCCGCTTCTTGCTCTCTGAAGAAATTGCTGTCTATGTAACCTGGTCAGAAGCATAGTAAGTAACGCCTGGAGCGCACACAGTAAATTTATGGAAAGAAGTGAATAAACCAGAAAAAAGTTTGTTAGTTTATGTTCAAGCATCTCTTAGAAGGCTATCTTGTGAAATCAGGATAGGCGACAATCGGGCCTTCATATTTCAAGCAAGTCGTGATCAAACACGCGCGATGTGACGAAAATGTCGTGATCGAGGTTAGTGATGCTGATGGTTATAGAAGGAGAACGTTGTCAGCGATATATTTCAGAGGAAGTTAATGTGAACAGGCGCTCCCACTTGATCAATCCTGCGTATATCTGCGTTTCATATGACTTACGACGTACTAATTAACGTATGGCTTACGCATAGAGAGGTAGAAAGCGAAACGATTGAGGCGATGGAAGGAAATATGAGGACGTGTGTGGTGAACGGAAGTCGAGGAAAGAGAAGGGAATGGTGAAAGTGGAAAGAGTGGAGACAGTGGTGCTCCAAGCTTACTCTTACTTTATACGTGGCAGACTGCGAATGAAAAGAAATGCTAAGTTGTGCAAAGCAAATGTTACTGAGAATGAGAAAATATAAAGAGATGATTTAATCCTTTGCAAAACCTTAAATCAACCCGTTTGAATAAGAATGGAAACAGCGTGACGTTGTTCCTTTAGGATTAGCATTTTTATTAACCACGTGGGCGTAGATAACTTATGTTTACACATTTATGCTACATCGTGCGAAGACTAGCGTTTAGAAGAAGGAGATTGCTTTAATTCTGTTACATATTCATATTCGAAATATGTGAGGTAGCAAAGAATTATTGTTACACTTTGTGCGGGAAGTCTGTATTCGGTATTAATTTATACCGATAAGGCAAGGGCTGTTTATGTTAGAAATGCTGATGCGTGGAATTAACCGAACCGTTCTTCTCATTTTGTTCGCTTTACTTGCCTCAGTTTCGCGAAGACTCGCTTTTCCCCGCTGGCGCCTTGGAAAATGAACGTATTTCCTCTTTCTATCCTTTCCGTCTTTTTCGCTTCTCGCGTGGCACCGCGGTATCGTGGGAATCGTAGACTGGTTAGCCTCACCCGCTCGCATTAATCTTTATGACCTTAACTCTTTCTAGGGAAATTTCAAGAATATTTTTACGCCCCGCCTTGAGGATTCCCCGTGCTTACGGGAAATAATATAGTCTGTATTTACAGCAGTTTCGCGTTTTACGCCGCGAGTGAATAAAAGCCGACTTGCGACGTTCAACGATGCTTTTATCCATATTTTGGCCTCATCAGGCAGCTAAGCGTTAACGATGATCCAGTTTCCGACTGCCTCGGTGCAGACCTCTATTACGCAGAGGCCGGACAGGAAGAAAAAGAGAACGGGGAAAGAGCAATCTACCGGTGGTGTGAAACTAAATACTTTGCCATTTGCAACAAATTGAGTCGAATATTTCGACTAAATTGCTCGAGACGCGGTACAAAAAGGCTTTTACCTGCCATACGTGCACGTAAACATTTCTTAATTTCTCGCCGTATTCGAACGCGATTCAGTGAACTTTACATTCAAACGTCCTTTCCAAAGCCGGTTGCAACAATGCAATTGCGTTTTTACCGATCCAACATGTTCGAGAATTACAAATGGATTAAGTTTAGCAAGGGTTTCTTATGCCATTGTCTCTCTTCACGGGAGTAAGAAACTTTGTTGAGCGTTTTCGATTAATTGAAACTGGATTAACGTACGAACGCCGCTCGATATTTACGTCTGTGCACGGGAATAACAATTGATATTGAAATAAATGGTAAACCTGTCATTTAGTATTACTCGAATTTATAAACGTTACAATTTTACTTTGACCTTTATACGATAAATTCATATCGTATTGGTCAGCATGCATTATACTCCCCAGTATTTCACGCAAGCGTTAAAACGTACGCAATTATCATCTGTGACATTGACGAATAACAGTATACCTCATTATACCAATACGTTACTTCCAACTAGCCTAATCCGTCAAACGAAACAATCACGTGTGACGGTGATAACAACAATGCATTTAACAACGGACCCCAATTTAATTGGTATCTAATCTCTGCACCGAAATCGAGAAGCTTTAACGATTCTCCGCACTTTCGAAAATTCATGAGCAACGTTGCATGCGACTCAGCGAAGTTCACGCAACTTCCGCAGAGCGGGTCGGAAAACGTTTCGCAGACAGGAAGCTGTGCGTGCACGTAAATCGAGCGTAAGCTTTTGCGATTCAGCCGCCAGAGATCGTCCCAATTCGGTGAATTCGCATCCGACAAACTCGAGTTCGTATACACGTCGACGACCGCGTTATCGCAAATACGGTAATGGTGAGGTCGCGTGACACGGTAGGCGGATGCGAGATCTGTGATCGTGGGGATGAATCGAAAGAGGGTTGAAAAGCGGTACTTTCGCGATGCGAAGGAGAATGGCTGCGTGATAATTCCCAGCTGACTTCAATGCGGCCGCTTAGTCGTCCCATTATCAACGACAGATATTGCGATTGCGCACGTGATGTCTCATGACACGATGCAGCAGGCAGCCGACTGAGACGGAATTTTATTTCTCAAATCGGTAATGTCCCCGATCTAGGTCACCACGGGCACGTATTCGGTTCCAGAATTCTACATTTTTCCGTTCCTCTCCGAATTTCTGCGCGTACCACTCTCATTTTCGTCGTGTTCCAAGATTGCAATGCGGAGACTTTGTAGCGTTGGGCACCTGCAGGTTGGCTACCTTCGTCTGTACTGCCTCTGGTGCTACAACTACCGGTGCAAGTACTACTACTATTACTACTACTGCTACTACTATGGCTTTGCTATCACAACAGGGCTACTGTTGTTACCACATTGCTGCCAGTACTGGCGCTGCAACCCACCATCACTGCCGCCGACTTCGATACGCGCACACCCGGCTGCCGTGATATCGATTCTCTAATAATATACGTATACGAATCTGTATCCATCCCTCTCTCGCCCACCCACGCTATCTGCACCTGTGGAGGATCACCGGCAGATATCGCACTCAAGCGTACATTCCCATATACACTGACGCTCGGCACCGTGCGAGTGTGCGGTCAACATCCTGGGATGCGCGCACAGGTCATGTCTGCGAAATGCTTCATACATCGATGATCGAAGCTGTACATTCGGCTCTTTGATCTGTGCGCTCCCTCTCTTACCAGCGTCCGCATTAACGAACCAGTCACCCTTCGTCCTTGGACTCTTACTTTCCGTCCCTCTTCACTTTTTCTCTGCCACGAGTCACGCTTCAGTCCTCCGACTCCTCGCGCGGAAGAGCGTTCAGCCGGGAACGACCGGTCTCACTCTCTTGCTGGCAAGTCTTAGGCCTCACAATCCTTTGTGTTTACCCTTCGAATCAGCGGATTACCAACCCCGCCCATCTCCTCCTTCCAGGGAGTCCGCCATCGGGCCGCTACTTCGATTCCCGTCCTCGCTTACCTGCCGAGTGAAATTGATAGATTCGAGCTTTGCATTTGCGTTGGCGCACCCCATTTCCATATCCAAGTTACCTACTTCGCTCTATCTCCCTCTCCGTCTGCTGCTCCCCGCCTGCTGCTCTCCGCCCGGGCATGCTCCTCCGGAGCTCCCATTCCCGTTCTGCTCAAACCAACTCTCGCGACCTGCCGGCTCGATCCGGGTGTTCCTCGCTCTCTTGGTTAGCACGACAAGCCGAACATCACTCGAATCCTCGATGGAATCCCTTCGATGGAAACTCCCACCCGACCGCTTATCGCCTTCCCAAGCCTCGACGTCGTAAGGCTGCAGATATGAGCTGCATTGAAAGCAGATGCGGCTGATCGAGTGGGGCTCCGTGGAAGGGCGCAATGGGATCAGCCGGTGGGTCTGCCCGGGTCGCCGCACTGGGAAGCTTCGCTCGATCGTCCGGAGTCTCGATCGCGATGATTGAATTTCGTTGATGCCGCCAGTGAGAGTGGGATGGCCCGCGGAGGGTGCCCGACCGAGAGAGGGCTCGGTTCGATCCGACGGCCGACCCCTAAGAGCGGGCTCCCGTTGAGTGTGATCTTGTTTAGCCAGGAGGAGCGGTTATCAATTCCGAGGCCGAAATGTCTCGAGCCACGCGTCTCGATAATTGCCGGATCAAGTCGTACGTCCCACCGATTTCGGCGCATCTTTCCGACGGCTTCGATTTACGTCGATGCGGATGGGCCGCTCAGTCGGTTAAAACGATCAATCCGTTCTTGAGAGGCGAGCGTGCCTGGCGCAGGATTGTATTATAATTTTAATTGCTGTCGTGCGTCTCGCGCGGATATTGTTTCAATTCGTTCGTTGGGACGATATCCGCCGGAGGAATATCGGCACGGATCGAATTATGATTCTATTATCCGGCTCGCACTGTCAACCTTTCCCCACTCGCCGCTCGCTTTTCGTTTTATTACGTAATTTTATTGTAAATGGTCGGTTGTAACAACGGCGTCGGATACGGCATCGATGTCTATAACTTGAAGCGCTCTCGTGGCGTTTTCGATATCGCCAGGATTAATTATAAATTAATTATGGGAAAAATACATTTTAATTAATGAATGAATAAATTTAATCGTATCGGTGCACATTTCCTGCAAGTGTAATTGGATGAAATTTCATTTCGTACGTATCAAGTGCGTCACGCGCTTTATCTTTTGCACGGGCCACATTTTTCATTTTTCATCGATCTCGCGTAGTCGGAGTCAAATGTGTTGCCACGTTCTTCTGCGACTTGACGCAATTAGGTGTCTGCTGTATATTCCAGCGAAATTACAGGCCTGTGTTTTCCACGTTTGTTCGGGCATGAGTGAGTGGAAGAAGTGAGTCATTTATTATTCTGCCGACGCGTTGATCTTCGGTTCAACCTGCCAGAGCGAATGCAGTGTAATCCGCGGACCATTTTCGTCATATAGTTGCGCATGTGTTGGCTTTAACACGTAGCGCTCTGACAGTGCTATCTACAATACATAGTCAGCAAAATCAACAACCTGTGGATATTTGGCAATCTGCTTTGTGCTAGGAGAGAGATACGGAGATAGAGGGATGGCCACAAGGAGATAGTAAGGAATGGACGCTGCGACCATCTATCTTCTCTTTCTGTCTCTCTCTCTCCCCCCCCTTCAATCTCCACCACCGCTTCTATTTGCCAATCTATTTCCATTTCCGCCTTTTGTATTCCACGCTAATTTGATACGTTGCTTTCGATGACTAATCAATTTATCCGCATCTGCAATAATATGCCATCGAACAATTAATCATATTAATTAAATCTTACGATACAGTCATGTAAATTGTAACCAATTTCGATTGGAGAGGAAGCAAACAAAATCAGGCTATTTTCCTTCGTCATCCTATTACGGCAATCTAATTACTCATCGAATCATTGATGAACGAACAACACAGTGATTGCCTGTCTTGGGGCTTGGCGATCCTCAACAATTACTAAGTAATTGCGGGAAATAAATAATTGCGAATGCCGAGGTGATGAAAGCTGAACAACAGGCAAGGGGGCGTGGGAAAGAATCGGACATCTGGGAAGAAGGGAATAGAAACAGACGTACGTGATAGGCCGGGAGACCAGGAGGGATTTACCATGTAGCCAACTCAAGAGCAGGTGTGTTGACGGTACACGAGATATCGTTGAAAGTGATACGTCTGCCAACAGCTAGGAGGTTTCTTCGGGTTCCCCAAAGATGGTTTCTTCCGACGTACCCGGGTTTTATGAAATATGGCACGTGACGCGAGAATTTCCCCACTTTGTATGCACTTCCCATTTTGCGCGAGGGCGCGGCAATTGTGACGGATATTTATGATATTTGAGCAGCGGCTTCTTCTCATGGCGTGCGCCACTTCTCGTGTACGAGTGCAACGCTTAACCGAATATGACCAATTCTCTGATTTATCCCACTGATAAACGTCGGTGAGCGGGACGAGTTGGCACGAAAGTAGACCGTAGTGGCTCGACCTGATATCCTGGGGGATCCTTCGACATTCGCGCTTCTCAAATAACAGACATTTTACGCGTTCATTCGTCAGCAATTAAATCCCACCCCTCGTTACGCAACTTGCGCTTTTCCTACCACGCTCGTCGCTTCGCTTCGTCAATTTTTCAAAAGTACAATTTAAAGAGCTCTTCGGTGTTTCTGCCCGTTGTTCGAGGAGTTTGACAAACGATTCAGAATTAGCAAGACTCGGCGTGGGTGGTCTCAAACAGCCGCTGAGGGAGTCACGATTCCTACCAAAGACTTCGTCTTACGCCAACTCCGTCACCATCCATAGGACTCCCTTAAGGGCTGTTCAAGCAAAATGAATAATCCTTGTCCCGTTCAGAACGTAACTGGGTAGCGACAATGCAAATTTATTCCGTCTTCTTTAATTCTTCCATCGCGCGATTAAGACAGCCATTTATGGCCATAATGACAGACTTCGACTTATTTTAGCACAAAACATATTTCTGTGTTAGCAAAATAATTCATGAGAATTGTATCATTGCATTATACGAACGAACGCATGATGTTGGATTAGTCGAAATAATCTTGAAACTTACAACGAGAAAATAATTAACTCCGTCCATAGGGTTCTTTCTTAACGTTACGTTTATGCCTCTAAACCGCAACTAATTAGGTAAAATGAGTTTGGAGAGTCCAATTAGGCAATTAGAGAACTATTCATTGTGTCCGCTGAAACTCGTACTTCCTGGGCGAACACAATAGCTTCCCACTCATATCTCTGATGAAAAGCTCTTCTACCGAAAGAAGGATCCGCATCACCGGTAAACGCAAAGTCCACGCATTCACTGAGATTACTTGCATTTATTTCGTCTGTTTGTAAGCCAGGCTAATGCTTTCATTCAAATGACTCCGATGCTGCCGGTTTCCGAGAAACCTTTCCTCACCGATCTTTTCGCGGTCTTCTCTCCAGCCGCAAGCGTTTCTGCCTTTCTCCATGCTCGTCGAGTGCTCCCGCTTAAATGAGCTTCTCTTCAAGGACTTTAACGGATCCGCCGAGAGAACCTTTTAACGCGCGTAACGATAACGATAAGCTCGCAATAATGGTGCCAATTCCACGTGACCCCCTCGCGGGAGAAGTTCGCTGAAAGGCAAAGATCTGCGGTCGGACAAGGATGCCGAGTCCGGAATCGACGTCGAGAGGGCGGAAGCGTAGAGTGCCAAGAGAAGACGCGAGGACAGAGTGGACTTTGGAACTGAACCTAATTCCTACATACGCTTCAGGGCAATTACGGCAGCCGCACGCCATCCACGGGCGTAAATCCGCTCGGAAGATAGAGTCCTCGCCCGTGCACTCTTTGTTATTGCCGGTCATAAAGCAGCTTCAGCTTATACGCTGTCCAGGCCATTAGATTTTACTCGTCAACGACGGGATCGCAGAAGCGCGAGCCCTCCCATCCTCCGCAGGACTTCGCGCTCGAATTTATTCGGTCCGCTCCCTTTTTTGCGGCCACGTGGGGGCCATCCGTGCACCTTTTTTGCATCGAGTCCGCGGAACGAAGAAGGGAGCATTCGGCGAAGGCATTAGCGTCGGAATGTCCCGAGCGAGAAAATCCATCTCAGCCACTGACCACGGTTTCCGCTCCTGAGCGCAATTACGGGCGTGAGTGTTCGCGTGCGCGCTTCTGGAATGCACCCTGGCATCTTCGGGCGGTGCAAGAAAAAAAGTGTCGGGGGCACCCTCGGCGAATCTGGGACGGGAGCGCGGTAAAAGCGTTGGCCGGCAACTTGTTAGCTTCCGTGACGGTAATGCACGCGATCCGCCGGCAGTTTGCTTTAATTACCGTCTCTCCCGGCACTTTCAATTAAATTAGGGAATTACAGACTCCGAGATCTCAGGGCGCCGATCGCCGACGTCGATGGTGCGGCTCGCCACGCCGGGAATCCGAAAATGGCGTATTTCAGGAGCGCAATCTCGCCAGGATCAGATTTTATCGGCCGATCGCGCCAGCTCGATAGCGCCAGCTCGATAGCTCGCCGATGAGATCACAGGGACCCTGGTGGCGTTAAATATTTCAGATTGCTGGCCGGCCGCACCTATCGGCGCCGCGATACGTTTCTTTCGCACGGAATTTCGCGGAAGGCACGCGCTCGGCAAGCTAAATCCTTTCATGAGCCTCTCTCATGCAATCAGGATGGCTGAAAGCTACCTGCGCCGGACGCTCCTTTGAGTCGCCACGGACTCTCAGACGGCGGAAAGCCGGTCAGGCTTCGGAATTGACGCGGTCGGGGCTGAACTTCCGATTTATTTCCGACCAAAGTGCCGACACCCTCGACGTCCGTGGCGTTCTCCAAATTTAGGTGCGGATTTGAACGGCGAGCATTGTATTCCACTCTGGATGCCCGACCACGCGCGCGCCTCCGTACGAGTCTTTTCTCACGGCTTCCGGCGGCGCCTTAAAGCTCTCGACGGTCCGCGATTTGCAGAAATTTACGCGGCAACTCGCGAGGCGGGCATGCGCCTCTCGTCCTCGCGTCGCCGGATGTACGGTTCATGCAAATAGAAAAGTGGGTGGAAAGTAATGGAACCGACTCTGTGCGCGCGCGGGGGGAAGTATGGGCGGAAAAAGAAAGGCGAGTAGAGAAAGGCTGAAAAATCGTGGTATGATGCGAAAATGCATGTCGTCGCGGCTTTGGCCCTCAGACGCACGCGAACTCCTCTCGCAGCCGTACTCTCTGACGATCTACTGTTCGGGAGGGGGAGAGAAAAGGAGAATGAGTGAGTGGTAGGGCGGGAGGGAGAGAAGCGGGGCTCGCCTCGTTTGGAGACCGTGCGACGCGCTGCAAAGGCTCGCATGTGTGCGAGCACGTGTGTGGTTGCCTATGTATATCCACCGTTTTATTACTCCCTCGACTGGTGTTACCCACCTGACCGGCAAAGCGTGGGATTTCCCATCTTCGCCAGTTCAACATGCAGCTCTCTCACTCTCTTTCTCTCTCTCATCCTCTCTTCCCTTTTTCGCAGCAAGCCCTCTGCACGGCTTACTCGCGCCGCGCCGTCGTAAAAAAAGCCACGAAGGATCTCATTGAATTTGCGCGCACAGCCTTGCAGTGCATCCCTTTGCGGAGCCTTGGTATTTTACTCGGTAGAATCGGGTGGGCTACGTTGTCAAAACGTAAGCGTGCCGCGTGAAATAACCTCTGGTTGCAAGGCCGAATGTCTTTACATCTCTTCGAGTCGCGGCAATGACGATGATGATACACCGGTTAGCTGCTAATAGCGTTCGTACGCGCCGATGAAAGCCGCACTTCTATCATACGTTTTATGTTTGGAGTAGAGTTCCTCCGAGCCTCGCATATTTCACTTACCCCCGCTTGTGTTCCGTCGAAAATAGGGTAGGCGCATACTTCGATCCACTTTACGTGCTTGGGCTAACTGCCAGCCCTGGAACAATTGTTTCAATGTATTTCTGGCCCAAGATTGACATTGCCGGAGTATTCTTGATCATTTATTAATGTAATAAACCTCAGCGTCGCCCTGCACGCCCATCCGCAGATGGCTCTGAATTTATTTATCCTGAATAATGATTTATCCAGATAATGACTGGGTGCCTGATGATACGGTGGGGAAACAATTACGCTGGGCAGTTAGGTCCGTTTCGAGAGAAGGAAAGGAAGTGGCATCTGGAACGAAACAATGGATGCAACGCGGAACGGTCGGGCGGCAAGGAAATGTTTATCCGACGTAAGCGTACTGGTGCAATGTACTTTTTGCACCGCAAGTCTGACGATGCGCGCGCATGCCCTCGAAAGTTTGCTCGCCGGTAGATACTGATGGAAGAGCGCACGGATAAAGATGATTGCGGCGTTAGACGGTCAATCGATTTTGCACGTTCATCGAAGGCTTACGGCTGATCGAGCCGACGAACGAAATGCGGCGCGCTTCTTCCAATTTCCTGATTCCCGATCTGCGGCACCGGGATTTATCATTGCCATGCGTATTGTCGGGCGTTAAACCGCATTCTATCGGTCACAATTTCGCGTGTAATTCGAGCCACAATCGAGGCGGATTGTAATCGAAGTGGGACGCGGACGAAATCGAATCCGTCGATCGCAGTGATTCGGCAGTAAAGATATTGCCATGGGCGCGGATAAACATTCCGGCCCGGAGTGAATTATTACTGGGGAGTAGAAACTGGCATCGGTTCTCGATAATCCGATATTCGGGTTATAAGCTTAGGCGGGGGAGGGGCCGCGGCGGCTCAAGTTTTGGATGTTTAGACCGAAGCGATCCGTGGACCGTGCAGGCTCTCCTATCCGTCCCGATGTATTATGGCGTCCCTCTGCGCGTGATGACCCCTTTCCCACCGTATTTACGCGTCGCTACACGCACCGGATCCGGCCCGTATTGTCCGGAATGTCCCTCGAACGTGTCGTCCAAGTTTAAAGGGCGACACTCGGCTCTCGCTGGAATTTCCCTGCTAGAAGGACACCGCTCGGAAATCTCTGTTCTCCCGCCCAGGCACTTCTGGGCGCCTCTCAGTTTCCGGGAAGGGCGTTGGCGAGTCGAACGAGAGTGAGAAGGAGCCGCTCAAGAGGATGGGAATAGCAGATGCGACAGCTGAAATTAATTTTCCTCGATTCAATTAAAGCTTCGGATTGCGCCCTGTTGTCCTCGATCGTGAGCGCTTAAGCCTACGGGGATTACAAACAACACGTTCTGTTATGCAGTGCGCTCGTTTAAGTTGTATTTAAGCAGCAAATAGTCAGTTCAGGGTAGACACGATGCTTTCCCAGTGGATCGTGTCCGCGGTATTTTCTTCCGTGTCTCGATTAATTCTTCTCTCGCTCATCGGGTTGTCATGCGCCCGATCAATTTTATATCCTTGCGAGCGTACAGCTTGATTCAGGTACGTTTTCCGTTATTGGAAATACAAGCACGGATTTATTAAACATTTTTCGCAGGATAGATAAATTCGTTGGCGAAAACCGCCGCGGATATGATTAATTCTTAAATGTCAATAACAAGATCTAACGCCGCAGGGGTAGCGCGATGCGGGGAATTATAAATGCTCTGATTGAATTTCAATTTTATCAAATTGGCTTCAGCCTTTGTTGCCCCGCTTTATCCGTGACAGGCGGGCTCATTTGATACATTGCGTCTATTGCATAATTATGTTTAATTAACGAGTTTGTACAACAGGACGATTCAGCTAATTTCCTGATCCAGCGGTTAGGTAGTGGGCCGTAAACAAATTATGGGCCGCATACGTTCGTCGGTTCCTCTCTGTGCTCGCTCGTCGAACGTTGGAACACTCTTTTATGCCTTCCCCTACACGCCGGCGCATTGTTTTATTATCCAATCGCGCTAACGGGCCAACTCGAAAGATTGCATATTATATTCAACGGCACCGATAAGCGCGCTTATAAACGCGCTCGCCGCCGCTCACATAAATTCCATTCAATTCAATTCAATCGCCTCGCGCTGTAACATTGCTCCTTCTCCGTCGAGGGAGCGCGCGCCGTGAAGCGCGATTCGTTTGAGTCGCCATTAGTCACGAAATCGGTTATCGTTCCGGCTATCGTTTCGGACAATTACGTGTAATAAACGTACCTACAGACGTCCTCTTCATCGACTGGCCTCGCTCTTCACAGATTTCACCTCTTTCGCACGACCCTCCGCCTTCCTACATTCAATCTCGGCGAAGATGAAAACGTCCGATGGAACGGTATCGTTCGCGCGGTCAGTTGCGTCCGTGTGCGGGCGTGTCCACTTTAAAAATGCGCGAATATAAATTTTGTGTGCGCCGGTTTACGAAGTCCGATGTTGCAATGCGCATGCTATCCACACCCATATTGATTTGGTTTCTCTCTCTCTCTATCTCTCTTGCTTCTCTTCGCTCTCTCTCCTCTCTCCTCCTCCTCCCCCTCCTCCTCCTCTTTCTCTCTCTGCTCCCTGTTTTCTCTTTGTGAACACTGTGAGAGAAGTTTAAAGAGTAGTCTGACCTACCTGGTACGCCTCTATACGCGTCTACGTGTCTATATGTTTATACTTTTTTGTCTCCCCTTTTAACCTCTTCCATTCACCGGGCCGACTCGGTGCTCTATGTTCTCGCGCACGTGACGCAGGCGAATGTGCGTCAAGCAATTTACGCCTACTGGGGAGCGGCTAAGCTAATTTCGTGTACCGCCTCTGTCGCTTTTTGCGCATCGCGCGCATGCCCTCAATGCCCGAGGATCGGGATGAAACTGGAGTACGTGCGCGCCGAGCCGTGTTATCGTTGTGCAGTTTCAGCTCTGTATTTTCCAACCTAAGAAAATTAATGATATAACGCTCGCGTATGGAGCGGCCCGGCCAGTTTTTGTTTAATCTTTCGACGTGATTAAGTGGTCGAGGATTTATTTGCGGGCGATGTTGATTTTTCATTTCTCCAGACACACTCGGACGTCGAACGCGAAAAGTGGAAAGTCACGGTTGCCCTTCGAGAGGGTTCGATGACCAATAACGTGAGGACGGTCTGCGAAGCCTCTCAGGATGCTCGTCCGAGCGAGTATCGCGGTAAACTCTTCATTCAATTCCGTCCCTGCTCCGGTGACGGCGAGCCGCGCGGAATCGAAATAGGAGGAACATCCTAAACAAAAAAGAGGAAAATGGAAGGATTACAAGAATTTCGACAGCTTTCATCCGTACTCGGGGAATTTCTCTTTTTTTCCCCTCCGCCACCCCTTTCTATCGGACGATCCGAAATTCCCGATACCGATGCATTTGCCGAGTGCACCCACTTCCATCTATCTACTTTCGACAGGTGGTATTTTCGGATTTCCATTTTCACAAATCCCTCAAGCTGCCATGTCATGCCAGACAGATAATCATACTAGGCCGTCCGGCAACGTTCCTCCTTCATTCGAGCGGGGGCGGCCTCTAATAGTTGGTTAACGCGTTAGACCGACGAGGACGACTGCTCCGGTTCGGCTTCGAAGGAGAGAAGAATGAACGGGCGGCCATCGAGAGGATTACCGCGAGGGGGTGAAAAGAGTTCGTTGCCCAAGACGACCCGCGGAGGGTTGGCTGCGGTCGCAGCGAGGAACTTTCGGAATGCTTTCCCTATCGGCGGACGTTTTATAAGGAAACTTTTCGCGGCGGAGCCCTGCGGGGAAAGTTTATCATTTACGACAAAGGTTTGCTCCGGGTGGCTTCGCCCCTGAGACTCTTTGGGGCTCGCCGAGGCGGGAGTGAGGGAGAAATGAAGATGGAGAGGGGGGTAGGTAAGGAGGGCGAGGGGGCTGGAATATGGAGAAAGATGTCTGGCCGGAGAAAAAGGTGAAGCGATGGGGTGGGAGTGAAACAGATGCGGAGAGAAAAGGAAATCGGGAGAGACCCGTATGTGCCTTTGGGATGCGCACCTACTTCCTTTTTTTGAGATCCGATGCCGGCATGGACCCCGACTGAGAATCCGGCAGGATGGACTTTTCGAAATGTCGGGCTTGGAATGGAAGGGGGCACGGAGTAAAGTTACGACTGCGAGCCGTCACCAAAGACTCGCTATTCATGCCAATTGTGTGTAACAGAAAACTGTTCGTATTGATGCTGCCTTCTATCATTCTTCCACGAGCTTTGTACTGCGGCGAAGTAAACCATGAACGATGGAAGAATATTCTTTCAAATTCGATCTTGTGACTTCCAGTGATTTCTTTTCTGTAGCTGTCTGTAGGCGTTGATACTTTCATCACTCTCCTCGCTGCTTCGTGTTCACTTATCCATGATTAGAGCTATTTCAAATTGTATTTAAATAAGCTAATAATAAGGGAATCGTGAGATTTTAATTTTACATATATTGGAAATTCTTAAGATACAATGAATCGAGCTTCGCTTGACTAACTATTGGTTCACAAATCGATGTATTGCTTGATTTTTGTCAATATGTTACATATACTGAAATAGGTAGTCTCTAAGTTTGGTTGCAACGACCGCCAATAAAGTGCACAAGTGTCTTCTCAAAGGACCATTGGCAAAATGTCAACAAGGCATCATACCTTTGACATAACCATTAAAACTGTGGACGCAATAGCATTTACGGTTCTATGAAATGGCTTTGACAGTCTTCCTATTTTTAAAACAAGGTCCAATGAATATTTTTTGGTATAAATATTTACATATCCATGCTTCCTCTAACTGTAAAGCCTTCACTCAATAAGTTGAACAAATAGTTGATTTTAAAAGTATATAGTCAAACAAACCGAATATACTATCGTTAGGTATTTTGATGATCGTTGTGTAAATTATTTCTCTGTCAAGGAAATCGGATTAAGCTTTCTTTATTCTTTGGTAGTAACCTCTATATATCAGTATAAATCACGTAACGTGGGTTTTGATAAACGATCGTTCCTATGTACTGTTTATAAGACATTCTATGATCGCGACACGTGGGAGGGAATGAAACAGGGGCGCCATATACTATAAAATATTGGTCATCAGAGGAAAACGAAAGATTTACTGTGTGCTTATAATACACGGAATTACCTATTGGTCTGTCCGGAGAAAGTTTTATTGCTCCTCGCAATCGTTCCCATGTCACGGAAACGACACGTTCCCTCTGCCATTTCAGGCCTACCTCTCTTTTCTTTGATCGAAGGGTCAACCTTCTTCTACTGCATACCTAATAAATCTTGAACAGTTTCGATTTACCAAATTCAACAGGCAACGTCTTCCAGAATCAATAGCGATTTCATCGCAATAATCACACAATGACAATTGCAGGACATTAATGCTGAAGTTACACATATTCTTTAGAAATTATGAATTTAAAACGAACTCTGTAATCTCAATACCTCTTTCGGTCAACGGTTTCTACGTTAAAGAAGCAAAATATCGGCGTTTCGACGGAAACATAGAGTTTCCTTCGCGGCATCAATTCATATCTTCGTCCTCCCCGGTGTATCGGCGGATGGCAGGGGTTAAAGAAGAGGTAGAAATGACCGATTGCGCGGAGAGTAGGAAGGTCATCGGCACGATGTAAAGTATAGCTCTCCGGAGGGTAGCAAAAGGTTTACGGTTCCGCGTATGACGCGTTGAATTACCTATCGCCTTACGGAAAAAAGGAAGAATGTTTTATGCTCTCTTTCGCTCGTGGCACGTAGCTCTGCTTAGGGCAGAGGTCGCATTTCGCATCCTGCCTCGGCCGTCTCCCCCTTTCGACGTCGAAAGGGAATAAATGATTCCTCGGAGTATCGTGCGTGGCGCGAAAGGGGAACGACGTACGACACGGCGTACGGTCAGATCAGGATCGGGAGAGACGAAAAGAGGCCGAGCGGAAAGAGAGGAGTTGACAAACGCCACGCAGCCATACGTCTATTTCGGCTCCTTCCATAAAGCGGTATACGGACATCGTATAACAGTCGGCGCCTGCGAGGCAACGGAAAAGTGCGTGAGAAATATGATCGAGAAAATCGACGCACGTGCGTTCCTCGGCCTTTAGCGTTCTTTTCCCCAGCCTGTTCCACTTCCGTTCTACCTCCTTTTCATTTCGCGCACAGAAAGCGCCTTTGGACGCATCGGCCGTGATATACGATGTTTTAAATGCGAGCTCGGACTTAATGCGTTTCTTGTCGGTAAATCTCTCGCGTCCTGCAGCGTGTACACGCCGCTCTTTCAACCGATCTGACGAGGCTGCCTTATCAAACGACTCTGAGGCTAAGGGTGGAAGGACTTTTCTGCGGACCTCCATTGCAACTCGGACGCGAAACGTGATCCAGAAATTATTTTTCTCACCGGGCGCAAAGTTCAATTTAATTCAATCCGCGAGCTTCGGCTGGCAGACGAAATTAAAGATGTCTGTCAAAGGTTCTGAAGCGTAACATTTTCCTCTGTAATTTGCCTACTTATCGTATTTTTACTTTTGCGTTTCCTCGCGATTTGTCAGGTCGACTATTACCGAAGTAGGTCCGAGTATGGTTGGTTTAACTGCTGTTTCTCAGTTTTTAATTGAGACAAATACCATTTCAAGTTGGTACCTCGTATCAGTGCCTCATGATTGAGTATAGTGAATTTGAAAATGAGCTTCAGCAAAACAACGAAAAGTACTGTGGTATCAAAGAATTCGTAATTCTCCTCTAACATGTATGCAATCTGCAAAACTGCTGCTTGTAGCAATGCCAGCGTTACTCCGTATAATACATTGAAGCGCGACGCTATCCTAGCACACGAATAAAATTGCTTTTGCTCTTTTGTATAAACCGTCGTGGCGTCGGTTTTGTCCGTCACGCGATCCATGAGTTGTAATATTTCGATCCTTGCCTCTCGCTGCCACTTTCGATGAGCACTGACGTTGGCAGATACAAAGTGGGCGCCGTAAAGATATCAAGGCCGCCGGGCAAAAGTGCGGAAAAGGAAACAGCCAAACCAAATATCCAATCTGCGAAGGGATCTGCGCGTTATGGTCGATCGATTTCGTTATACAAACATAGCGTTTGTCCTTGCGTCCTTCCTTCCTGCCCCTCCCTTCCTTCCTTACTTTTCCACCTTCCTGTCTGTCTTTCGCTCATTCAGCCTCCTTTATCTCCCTCCCATACCGACGCGAAAAGACTTAAAGAACAAGAGCTCGGTTTTATTTCAGGCACGTACCTAACCAGTCCTGGTTATTGTGCTGCCGTGGAAAGTGCCTTTTTCAAGTGAAACAGACGGATACCCCTCCCCACCTCAGGGTCCCACATACGCCTCTCACCCGTTTTCTTCCATACCGCGGACCCTTCTATTTCGTTGAGCGAGTGATGAAAGGGAGCAAAACCTGGAAAAAATGGTCGCTCCCAGAAAGAGAACGAAGTAAACTATTTCTCCCCTTCCGCGGTTTTCATCCGCCCTCCTCTCACACTCCTCTTCCCCCACTACCTTCTCATCCTCCTCCTCCTCCTCCTCCTCCTCCTCTTTCTCCACCAACGTACCCACCGTTGTCCATACAGACGAGTCGGCCAGATTCTCTCTCTTCTTTCTCTCTTTCTCCCTCTTTCACAGAGGTATGTTTATCGATCTAGTAAATCTCTCCAGTTACGCCGGTTGGTCCTTTTGCTTTTTCAAATAGATTTGCGTGCTCACTACGATCGTCCCGGTGTCCCCGTTAATACTCGGGCGTGGCGCGTGTAATTGAACTCTATCTCCTTTTACCTCTGCCTCTTTCCCTCCCAGTCTGCCCCAACCACCCCTTTTCGCGTTCCGCTCTCCCTGTATCTCCCCCTCTCGCAGTCTACCGTACGCGCGCGCGCGCGTGACAAAGGCCCTAACACCGGATTCGAATGATGGTTTAACATGTCGTCACCAGCCGTCGTCATGTTGTATCTGGTAGGCATGCGGCGGGTAATCATTACGATCGTACACGTAGCCCCCGGCATTCGTGCGGTGGAAGGAGCGTCGGGGTAGGGGGATGTTGTCAGTGGTTTCCACCCCTTTCCTCTTTGCGTCGTTCGTCTCTTTCTCCCCCCCTCACTCTCGCCGTCCTCGTTTCCCGCCTGCCTCTGTCTTTTCTACGCTCGTATTTCTCATCCTCCCCTCTCTTTCTCTCTCTCTCTCTCTGTCCATTTCTCTCTTCACCTCCCCCCTCACTCCTGTGCGTGTTATCTGGCTCCGTGGAGCTGGCGATTTAAATCAAGTTAATTAAAATCATCCTGCAAATTACAAACGATATCGGGCATTTGTTACGACCTGACCTCGAAGGCCGCGACGGGCGCATCGCGCTCGCTCTGTGCATCGGGAATTAGTCGAAGAAATATTTTCCTCCTGGATATTTGCGCACTGCCGACGCATTCTCGTCGCTTCGAGTTTCCGATAACGCGCCGGCACAGACAGATACGCGTATCAAGGCGCTCGCGTTTGTATAATTCGGAGAACGCCGTTCTTTCGAATTCCGAATAAAAGGGTGTCGATTGCAATCCCGTCGGGGACTTCATTTTTCTCACTTCGCGCGACGGAAAGCGGGACAACGGGGGACGAGGGCAGAGAAGGAAAGTGCAGGATGAAAGGAACAAATTTTCCAAGGAACAAACGGCGAGCCTGAGACCCGCGCCCGCGTGATGTTTTTATCGTTATATCGCGAACATCCGATTGCGCACGACTCGGGCGGTTGCATGCAATTTCAGCAATTCGAACGAAACGCCTGAGACGTGACTCGCAGCCATCTCGTTCCTCAAATGAGCACATCGTCGAGGCGCTTCTACGCGCTTTGTCTGTTTACACCGTTTCTACCCTGCGCCGAGCACCGGGATGCCTTTCGCGTTCGCTCCAGTATATCGAGGCGCCGGCTTAATCGTACATTCGTAATGTGGTCTCTATCGGGTGCGGTGGTGATCGCGCACGTTATTACACACATCCCTCCGTCCCAGCGGCTAGAGGATGGCTCGAGGATGGCTCGCGGATGGCTGGAGGATGACTGGAGGATGGCTGGAGGATGGCTCTCGGGAGCGCAAATTGGATCGTCACTGAGGCGCTCGCAAGCGTCGCTCGCCCCGTCTCTTCCCTAAGCCAGATTAGGGAGTCGTAAGAAAAGCATCGCGCCGGAGCTTTGTTCGCTACCGGTCCGGTACATCGCGATGAGCAATGGACTGGCCGATAGCGTCTCCCTGACTATTCCCGGGCTGAATTTAGGAGCAGTCCTCCTGCGAGCCACCCCGGCGCAAAGCCCCTTTCCCGCCGTCAGTCCCGCCTCCCCCGCTCAGCCTCGCCTCCGCATGCAAACTCACCGATTCAGTCTTTGTCTCGAGCGCTCCTCGTTCCGTTCCGGTACCAGACACCGGCAATATCCATTGGACGGCCACTGTTATCGACCTCGTCTTCCAGCGTTATCGCGCGTTTTCCTCTTGTGCCACGCTGCTAGCTCGTCCTCCCGCTCTTCCCGCTCTTCAGCGCGTCCTTTCCGATCGTTTCTGCCTGACGATTCGAAGCTGCCCTCGCGAGAAATCGCTCGGCGCCGCTGGCCGTCTCGCTCGTAAATCCCGTCGGATTGTATCCCGTTAAAATTTGTTGCACAATAACGGTGAGGAATTATTAAAACGAATGTGTCGCGCCGCGAAAGAACGGCCGCGAACGTAAATGATAAAAGTTGGAAATTCCACTGCCGGCGGTATAATTTATATTACATTCGCGCCGCACTTTGATGTCGCGATGCCCGTTCTCACTCCCTCATGCTTAACTCGTTTTTTGCTTTTGCTCTTCTGTTGTCCCCCTTTTTTGCTATCGTCGCATCGACTCGCCTGACTTTCGTGCTGCACCGGGTTCGACAGAATTTTAATATTCGCGTGACTTTTTTCCTGCGACAACATGTGTTCTTTCACCGCGGCTGCTTTCGTGTAATGTTCCCTCTATTGTTGCAATTTGCTTTTGAATGTTTTAAGGAGAAACGTTTTTGACGCCACGAGTGTTTAGCATTTTAAGTGAAGAACTACACTGACGACGTAAAATTCATTTTTTAGCCTTTATATTCTTTTCCTACTTTTCACCTTTGTTGAGTCAATTTAGTTAACACGTTTGTGTAGCTTTTCTTTTGACATTCTTTTTTGATGTTCCATAATTTGCTTACAACGCGTGTGAAGAAAAGCACAAGGATCGTGACGCGCCGCTCGTTAAGATACTTTACAATCTCCAAAGCTTTCATTCCATTACTATTATGAGGCCGAATTCTTGCATAAAGTTGAGCCGCTGCCAATTAATTGATATTATTCATACTAAATTACAAACCACCTGTCCCAGGGGTGATAAGTTACGTGTCACGCGACGAATGTATAATCTTTTTCAGTGTATCTCATTACTTGCTTCTGCATAGAACATACGTTTCATTGCAAAACTCATAGGATAGTTACTTAGTGGTTATATCTTCTTATTACCTGTCACACCGTACCTGATTAAAGTATGGTAAATCTGAAACTTACTAAAGAGTCATGTGGTCGAATTCCAGACTGTAACTGCAATTATCAAACCTTCACCGGGTTGAACCTTCCGAATTGCGCGTTCATTAAAAGACCGTTATTTTCTTTTTTTCACGCTATGTTAACGTCGTTAAAAAAACCGTTGGCGGCCGATTAACGGCCGCATCGACCCACCGTATCTCCTGTCGCAATTTTGGTGAGTATACGCGCATCCATCCTGTCCAGAACGACGGGTGCGTAAAGGCATTGTTTTTAGGCTGAAAGCAATAAACGATATTTGGCAGGTAACGCGGGAGCGAGGTGGACGAGACGAGGGGCGGGACTGAGAGAGATAGGAAGAGAGAAAGAGCGAGAGATGTCGGTGGAGAAAGAGAGTGAGGAAGATATTGCGGACGCGAACGGTGGAGATGGGAGGAAAAGTGGGGGTGGGTGGATGTGGTGTAGCGGTTACGGGTAGTGCACTTTGGCCATGTGGGGTTCGAAGGCAAACGAAACCGTAGCTACCTATCGATCTGTGAAAATCGATAGTCGCGAGCGTTTATTCATCCAGTCATTCGTTGAATATATTGTTTTCGCAATTTCGCCCGACGTTCGATACAGTTTTCCATCGCTCGGCAATGCGTAGGATTTACATCAGCGTGACCATAAATTTATGGCCCCCGCCGAAATCTTTTGTTGGCGGTGGACTCGATCGATTCGATATTAAAACTCGTTATTCGTTCGTACGTGGCCGTCATACCTTTGCCAACTGTTGACCCCCTTCGGCTGGAATGATACGCCGAACGTCCGTTCGCCGGATTGATAAAGCGGCGGTAGGGAGATGGACGGCAAGTTTTTCGTACCTTTCGAGCTGGCTGGCCATTATTCGGGTTGCGCCGGGGCAAACTATGAGAACGCCATGTTCCCGAGGATAATGCAATTTGGGTTATCCGGCATTCGATAATACCGAGCAGAATCCATTAGAGCGAAGAAAGTTCCCTGCTATTTACAAAACATTTTGCATACATGGCTGGAAGTTCCGAATATCGGCGAAACTCCTTCCATATTTGATCAGATAGTCTTTATTACTAGGAAGCCGCCGTCTATGGAGTATCGCGAGAGTTAAGCCAGATGTGTAGCGATTCTGCACGTGAAATAGCTGGTACCTGTAATATCAGAGACCTCGTAAAGGGAATGCGCGCGATGCATTATGCTTCGCACATTTTTGGACCGCCGGTGACTTCCTCTTCACCGGAGTCGCTGAATTGTTCTAACAACTATGCAAGATGCTCGTAGCGTCTGAAGTTTCTACTGCATGATGTAGCAAAACGGATAGAACCGCAATCCTTGCATGAAGTAACACTCTGTAGCATCCAGCTCCTTCAGAACCTATAACGAATATACAAACATGTTTGTGATATGGGATATGAAATAAAAATACAAAAGTACTTGTCATCGGTTTATTCGGGAAGAATTTTTAGCAATTGTGACGTATTATTGTCAGCGTCACAGCAATGACGAAGCTATAAATTACATTGAAAGTAGCATTCCTGCTAATTGTTAAAAACATCACTTAAAGAATTCCCGAGGTTCGTTCGTCCAAGGTGAATCGAATGAACGAGCTGACAGGAGAAAAACGCTGATTGATAAAGGCACGCAAGTGTGTCACATTCATCAGCGACCGATGCTAGGTGGTCGTCGAATTTCGCGAACGTGTTAGTTAACAGCTAGCACAGTACATAAGGATTCCGAATCGCAGGGAGAGAGCGGTGGGTCCCTTTTTATCGGCGTAAGGGGTTCAAGGACTCTGACATTCTTCTTCTTTCGTTTCAATATCCTTCTCGTACATTGTTCACCCAGGTCCCTGAGATCACTCGGAACCAGTTGTACGTCGCTGGCTGGGCCCCTCGTTTCAAGCTCACTCCAGTAAATCAATTTAAGCGCCACAGTGCCATTAAGAGGAAAAATGTGGCCAGACGGACGATCAAAGCGAAGTAAACAAAAACCGTTGAATGGAAAGTAATGAAGAGCGTGACTACGGCACTTTTATTATCAATTTTATGCCATCCTGGAAAACTTTCTCTGCATGTCCCCCGAATTATTCGCATTCGGAACGTTATATTCATTAAATCGCTAAAGGGGCATACGTGGGTAACGGAATAAATGAAATTAAAAAGGAGCGTAACGAGGCCGATGCGTTATAACCGATCGTTCAGTTTATTTCATGAATCTTTCAACTGGCGCGACGCATTCCATTCGGTTATTGGATGCGCCTATTTGTTCGAAAATGCCGAAAGGATTCGATCAATTTTCTCCCGATTACACAGTCGATTACAGCTGAGAAATGTTCTTGGCGTCATAGCGTTCCCCCTAATGAAATACACGATATTATTCCGTCGAAGTTGGTATCCGTCCTGTGCGTTCGTCGGTTTTCCCATCTTGTCGCGCCGATGCGTTCGTGTGTCTTCATTAAATCGCATTGTGGTTCTTCGATCTACGCGGCTGTTATAATCTACCGCGCGACGATGTACGACGTTACGGGCTGATTCGATATTACGCCGTGATGACGGCGTACAGCACTTCATTGCGCGCGCTATTCTGAATATAAACGAGCACAATCGCGCGCCTCGACATAATTATGTGGCGTGCATTTTTCCTCCCCGCCTGCCCCTCTCTCAATCCAACCTTCTCGGAATCAGGCTGGATTCAAATGCCAGGTGGTAGCTGGATAACTGATAACGAACGATTATGAACGATATCCCATGATTCCCCGATTGATCATTAGCTTCCACCGTCCGCCGCATCTCAATAATCTTATTTACATTTGTACCCGGTGTAATCGTCAGGCTCCACGAGAAAGCGTGTAATTCGCATCGCGCGTCATCCTCCGAACACCAGGTTCCGCTTGACACGCCCAGCCGTAGGCTTTGCACTGTGCGATATGTATGTTTTATCGACGAGAGCCATTTCCGCAGCGTTCGTAGCCGAAAAAACCTTGTAACAGTTCGATGCAGCGGGAGCATGCGACATTTTCGGAGCTGACCCCCCGTCACTCGTGCGGCTCGATCAGACAAAGAGGGAAATCGATTTTGCGCGCGGATTCCAATTTCGGCGAATGGCACGGCAGTAAGGACGTTCGTGTACGGATAGGTTGCCGGGACGACGGGAGAGACAGGAGAGACGGGAGAGACGAGAGAGACGAGAGAGACGGGAGCCTTTACAGTGAATAACGAAGTGGAAACTCTTTGGCATCAGTCATCTAGGTCTGCGGGGCGCGGAGGGACAGGGTGTCAAGGCTGGGAGAGAGACGGTTGGGAATTTGTATGCCGGCTAACCGTCCTGGATCACCCTTCTGTAACCTTATCGTCGCTCGGTCCATCAACTTGACTCCCGCTCCGTCGACGCTACGATCGGCCATCAATTTCGAAAGCAAACCCTTTCCAGCGACCCCCTTGGGAAGACTTCTCTCCGCGAGAAGCGGACCCGGCCAGCTCGGCAGACGAACGGTGATGGGTCAAAGCGAGAAACCCGGAGGCGGCGGTGGAAGGGAGAACTTTGAACTCGAACGATCTTCCTACGGCGCCTGCACGTGCTTCGTATCCTTTCGCATCCTTCCGCATCCTTCCATATTCCTGCCCGTCTCCCCTCGCCTTTAAAAATCTTCGCTATAATCTTCCTTTGCAACCTTCACCCTTCCCCCTTCCTCGACGACCGTGTCGTTAGTATTGTGCGCTCGCCTTTATCGTCTCGGTTACTCCGAAGACAACCTCGGCGTCCTGCGCTACCGAAAAATTCCTCTCCTTCCGCGTCCTTCGCCGAGCCCTACATTGTAAACGGGGTACATCGCAAGTCATTGCCCGGCGAATATCGGAAGCACGAGACGGTCCCTTCCAGGGCTCGCGGAAGGCATAAAAAAGACGTAGGAGGTCGTAAAAGCGTATCCGGAAGAATTGGCTGCTTACGATGGACAGTTTCGAGCGTAGTCGGGAATCGATTGACGCTCCAATATCGATGTAACGGCGAGCCGCGGGTGGCCGAGACGTTCGGCGGGGGCGGATTGATAATTTAATCTCATCGCTATCCGGCGATCGTCGAGCGAAGGAATGGTTCATTATTGCCGTACACGATCGTCCGTAAACCGTAAATTCGACGATTGCCTTAACAACGTGCGAACACAGGCGGCGCGCAATGTTCGAACACGGCAGCCGGCAACAAATCTTACGGGGTAACGAGCGAGCATCGATCGCCATCACGAGCAGTCGCGTGCAATCAATTCTTAGCAGCTGCTCTCTCTCGAAAAAGACGGCCGTTTAGTGCCCTTAACACGCACTCGAAGCCGTTTTACGGGCCTTCGCTCACCGACGCTCGCCTTCGCTTCAGCTTCTTCCCCTTCTACCCGCCGCAGTCCGTCCGCTCGCGTTCTGGCTTCCACCTCTCTTTCCTCGGCCTCTCTGCGTGGGTGGACGACAGCGTCAGATGGCATTGCCGGGTACTCAACGTGTCACTGCGTGACAGGAGGAGTATAGGAGGAGGACGTGCTCCCCTGCGTTTACGGTCTGTCCCGTGTGCGCTGGAAAATATCGAGTTTCCCCGCAGAGATGAGTGAAAGGAAGAGTCCGACGCGGTTTCTGCGTGTGAAAGCGGGAAGGACAGATTGCGGGTGTATTAGCGCAGCGATCGGAAACAGGAAGAAGAGGAGGAAGGGGAGTAGGGAATGTGTGGGGAGAGTGAATGCTGAGCTTTGTCTATCGGCGAACGTAAAAAGGCGAGCTAGGGATGTAAGGAGGTGGGTAGGAGGGAGTGTAAAGCGTTGTGCTGTTTTACTGGGGAGGAGGAGAGATAACAAAGGAGGTCAAGTATAGAAAAAGAGAGTGAAGCGTAAAACCGGGGTCGCTCGTGGAACAGTATACACACGGGAGCCGAGTATGGGCAAAACACTTCGCGTTACATACCAGCGTACACCTACGTACAGGACCTACCTACCTACCTACCTACCCGGGTACCCTATTATCATAAGTTTTAACCCGTGCTCGCTTCTTGCTGTCACTATAATTACACGTAATGCCGCGTAGCCTCGCAAACGTTTCCCTCCGAGCGTTACCATCTCCTCTACCGCTTCGCTCTCATTCTCTTTTACTCGTTCTTACATTTTTTCTTCCATTACTGCCTCTCGCGCGCACACCAATGCTCGCTAAGACCGCGTACGTGTCCGTACATGGGCGCGTTCCGTTAATATTTGTAGACCTTACAGTAAATGTGTTAATTCAGTGGATGTATGCGCCTGGGCTGAAATCTCAAGTGAGCGCATGCAATTACTCAATTTTTTCCCTTTTACCGTAACTTACATGAAGCTGTTATCTTTTTTCCTTTTCCCCCGCTTCTTTGTCCCGTCTCGTTCGATGCTCTTCCCTTTCTTTTCCGCGATATTTCACTTTTGCTCCCTCACTCCTCCCCTCTCTCTCTTTCTCTTTCATTGCCCCCCTTTTATTCCACCCAGCTTTCACTCTTTGCTCATCACTCATTTCGTCTTTTTCAGTCTGCCGTCCGGATACAGAAACACGGCACGGTATACCTGTGATCATACAACTGCCCTGCATTTGTAGCTCATAATATGCGCCTTCGTTAATTTAAAAGAGATACGTAATAATATGCGGCACTGCGGACGTGCTTCACCCGCGAGTCGGTCTCCTCGTCTTTCCCATCTTTTTCTTCCTTTACGTTCGTCTCTCTACCCTCTCTTTGTCGGCGGACCAGTATATTACCCTCTAGCAGACACGGCGTCTTTTTGTACTTTTCGCTTATGTCTCACTTACCCTGAATCTGCGTTCGCCTCTACAATCTCTCTACGGGACAGATTAAAAATTGTCCTACCCTTGTTTTTGTCTATGCGATCGCCGGGACATCATGGCTCCTGAATGAAAGATGAGGTCCAGCATCCTGAATAAACGACGATTGAGTTCCGCAAAGTTTGATTGTGAGAGACTGATTTTCCGAGTCAGCCCGTTGTCTCCAGACTTTTCTTCGGTATATTTCGTTTTCTTCCCGATTCGGCGTCTTCTTGTGTTTTTTCTCTTCTCGTAAGACGCGCGAGCGCTCATATTTGTTCGCACCGGTTAGAACCACGCCTAGGAAAATGTTGTACGGCGCATGATGCACCCGAGGGAAATCATATCCTAGGGCAGCGGACGGTCTCGCCGACAAAGAAATCTACTCAACGAAATCACTCTGAGCCCTGCGCAGGTAACAAGGATTGAAAGAATCCACGAAACTTGGACGGCCCGCGCGAATTTAACCGCAAATTCAGCTGTCGACGAAGGAGCGGACAAAGGAGCCGGAGCGCTAAGTATTTCCCTAATGAAGTTTTCTTTTGCTTATGGACGTCCCGGGCACAATTGCTGGCGAAACTTTGACAATCCCGCTGTAAATTGTTGCTTGAATCATTGCAATCAAAAGCCTTCCGCCGGCACCGCCTCTTTGACGGATAATTTCGTTGTCGGACCGGTGCGAAAAAGGACTTTGCACGAGTTCCGTTCAATCGTTCACTAAGGCGCCTAATTTTAAAAGACGAACCTGCCTTTTCCTTCTCTTTTTTTTCTGTTGGCTCCAACAGCAGATGCACTTCACCGTGCATGCTTTTCGCAATCCGCGGGGCGCGCTTTGAGCAATCGCGGAGTCGTCGTATGTCGTGCAATAATGTCGACGTCGTTGTTGCCGTCGAGTCTTGTTCAGTCTCATCCCTGCATTCGGTGTATTACACAAAATCCAGAGAATGGAGCATAGAAATGGAGGTCACCGCGACAGAAGAAGGAAAACGCTCTGTGAAAAGGGTTCTTGCACATGAACGAAGTAAGCGAACTTCTACCCGGCTCTATCTCCTCTCTAACGGTAATTTTCTACGCAAAGAAAAGGGGGGAGAAGGTCTCACAGGCCAGGCGAAATTGAGTGGACAGCTGTTGGTGTTGGCTGACAAGCTGCTGCCGCGAGGATATCGCGCTCAAGGCTATTTGCTCCTCACACAGCATCAATTCTCCTACCGCCCTCTTCGCAAACCGAAAGGCTACAACTACATTTTAATTAAAAAAGACAAAAGATGTAAGGAGAGCAAGAGAACTCTTCTCAAATCGCCCTCTTTCTCTGCGAGGTGAAAATCGCAGTGAGTACCGTGGCTATTCCCAGAGCAGCTCGTTCGCGCGTCTTTTCGCGATTCCGTTTACTTACAGGTCACCAGCTTTATTTTCCATCTCCCCCCCCCCCCTCCCCCTCCATGCACACCGCGCGGAATTACATTAATTTACCGAGGCAAATATCGTACGCTCAACGGACAGAGCGGCATGCTCGGTAGGTTTGCAGCGGTCGAAACGAAATTTACTAATTACGTCATTAATCCGGTTATTCCCGGCGTAAAACAATTACGCGTCCCTGACGATAATTTCAAAGGTTATCGCCGGCGAACTCTCGCCAGTGCGATTCGGCAAAGTCCCAGAGAGATACCCTCGGCGCCCTCGTTTAAACTCGCCTCTGTCCCGAAAGCCGGCGACACCGCGAGCACCACGCCGTGTTCCGGAACTCGAGAGCATGCCCTCGACTTTATTTGAACGTCGACTTTCCGGTGCCACTGCCGGCCACGTATCTCCCTGCCCTACGTGGCCGTGCCACGCCACGCCACGCCACGCTTCCTTTCCTTCCCATCTCACCCCCAGTCGCTTCCCACCCCCGTACCACCTCATTTCGTGTCTCGCGCCAGAGCGCAAATCCTCATTTGCATTTAAACGTTGCTTAAACGGCGCTACGGGATTTCACTCACGACTTTACCACCTACGATAAGCAAAGCCCGATAATGGCAATAAAGATGGCAATTTGTCGACGTCACCGATGCCGCTCGTCGACGAGCGTGTACAGGATTTTTCAGGGAGAAAATATTTCTTTTCTCCCCTCGTTGTTGCGTCATTTCTTCCCTGCTATTGGCGACTGCGCGTAACTGGTCTTATATTGCTTCGTGGTCGATTATGTGATGTGGGCACTAAGAGTAGAAGATTCTATAGAAAGAACGTTATCTGGCTCGAATTAAAAATGGAATCGTTCTCGAAGCGATGTACTCCTTCCAAGGAGCACGGAGCGTACTTCGCTTCTATCTAAGCGGACTTTTTCGCTCTGTTCCTTCCTCCCCGCCCCTCCCCTTCTTCCCCGCCTCGCCCCATAGGTGGCCGCAATAGAGATGGCCGACGATTACGTAATATACACGTTTCGGATAATAATCTCGTAACGGCGCGCCCTTAACACGCAGAAATTACAGCTCCGTATCGACAGTGCGTTTCAGAAATTGCTCACCCGGGGCCGTACGTGGGGAAACGAGGGGGCCCCTGCCGGCGGTTATAATAGTTTATTATTCGAGAAGCTGACGGGCAAGAGTGGCGTCATTCCGGCATTCCGTCCCCTCTCCGTTTTCACCGTTTCCTCGAATTCGCTCGTCGTACGGCTCGGATCGTCTCTCATCCTTGAAAGGGGAAGACCGGCTTTCACTCATGGGAAGTCACACATTACGAGGACAGGAGCTGGCGCGCGAGAGGTGGAGCGCGCTCGGGCAGACAGGATCCATTAGGAACCGATATAAGGAATGCAATTAGGCCGCTTTACATCGTTATTTATAGCGAATTACCCTTCGGGAAACGAAGCTGCTCGATATGGACGCGCCGAGACAAGGCTCGTTTCAACGTTCACTCGTCAGCGTTAATCTACTCGGCGGCCGACTGCCGGCGCTAAACGAACATTCCGCCGCGTACGGTTAAAATGTAACGCGGCAATTTGTAATAGGTCGGGAAAAAAAGAGTGCAAGCGCGCGCGCGATCACGTCTGTGAGAGAGGCTGGATGCGCAGGCAGCGTTGCAGAATGCATTTCGTTGTTCGGTAATGCGCGAGACTGGGGATTGAAGGTACGGGCGCAAAAACGAGGGTCATTTGCCGTTATGTTATATATGTGTTCGAGAGTGTGCTTCGGAGACAGGTGACAGAGCGTCAACCACTTCGCACTGCGCACCGCACGCGAAGTTCATATTGTGCGGTTATTTTACAAATGCGGTTTTGATGAGAGATTGCGAGGCCCTTGAGCGCGTCACTTGTCTAAGCGAATGAAGGGTAGACGCACGGGAAAAGGTATGAAATTCCTTTCCCTGTCAGCCGGTCGCTGTTATACCTAACTTCGTACAATCGTTTCGTCATTTTAATACGTGATTATTCACAATTTGCAAAGATAATATGGCTATTTTTCTCTGTTCTATACCTATCCTTCCGACTTCCGTACTTGGACAAGCGCGAAAACGTAGTGGAGAGATCTTTTTACTTTCAGTAATAATTAAAAAGTTTTATGCGGTTTCATTAAACAACAATTATATCTCGTATAATGTACCTGGCAAGCAGCTCATCCATCATTTATATTATAAAAGAGCTGGCAACACATTCTGGTAAGTAGTTTTTCGATCTTCACGAAAACCACAATTATTTTTATCTTTTGCCACACGATTATGATCACATCGTCACAGTCGAATTATGGACGCATCTGGAAAATGACGAGCGACGAGATTTTTGCCATAAGGGTATGCACAGGCAGCTCGATTCGCTTTCGTCGCTCGGCGTCGCGCAGCATGTCCGTGCATGCCAACGGTGGGCGCCTACCATTGGCTCTTACTACTGAATTTCTCCTTGCGAACCGCAGTCACGCTTGGCCACCGCTACCGCAGAGAGGCTGCTAATTTCAACTTTTTTCCACTTGCATTGTCTCTCTTTCTTTCACCTCTCCGCGTCGTCGCTCATTGTCCCCTCCCCTTCTATAACTCGCCCCATCCCTCTATCTATTTTGCGGTAACCACTTGGCCACTGGCGATCCTTCACTCCCGATTCAGGCTCTCGCGCGAAACGCTGAAAGAGATGAGAGCCGAAGGAGAGCGATGGCAGCTGCCGGCGCACACTGTCATGCAGGATCTTGGCTTCAATCGGGGAAATACCCACTGCCAGAAATATTCATCTTCGGACGAGCGTAATGCGTCGGAAGAGGAATCGATGATCTATGCAAAGAGGGGAGGCCGGTCGATCGATCTAAGTCAATTGGATTCAGCTCGTTGAACATTCAGCGTCGGGGGCGGCGTAACGGTAAAAGGCGTTCGGATTTTTTGAATTTCGAAGTCTCCCATTTTTCTTCCCCGAATGCATGCGTCTCGGCCCTTTCACGCGGCAGAGTTGCGCTTTCCGCAGGCTTTTGCGCCCGTCACGCCGGACGAGGCAAAATTGCGGAAGATTCGACGCCGCCCTTTACTCCGTATGCGCGTCATTGACAAGATACACGGCGGACTTGGATGCCGGACAATGGAAACGGACAATTATAACAGTGCACATCGGCGAGAGATCGCGAACAGTCCAAGTTCGGCATTCACGCGCCATAATTGGCAACGATTGTTTCGTCTCGTATCATGTCCTCCGCATACATGATGCAGGAGATCCTCGAGTTAGTTCCCTCTGACCCCCATTCATGTGCAAATATCCGCGTTTCAATTGGCGGGTTAATGCGAGATAGGACAGACTTGCCGTGCCGCAAGTGTCCCGTAACAAGCTAGCAACCTTTTCCATGCATCTCGCTAAAAGTCGTACCTATCGCGTGCAGTTTCATTTATTTGCCCTTCGACCCGCTTCCGTGCTTTCAGCAGTGGCGTCCGCTTTTTTGCCGCCCCTTTGTGGCCGCCAGCGATCCACAGGTCAATCTCAAAGTTGTGTACCCACTTCCGCCGTTACCGCGAGCCCATACATTTATCCTTGCCCGCAATTTCGGTGCAACTCGAACGGATGGTCCCCCGTGCACACACGGACCCGTCGGCCATCCGCCGTTCCTACCTTTCCGGCTCTATTTACACTTGGCTCTCGAACTAGCGCGCGGCCTTCTATAATTAATGACCATATAGGTATTACGAAGTTTGATCCAAGGTATTAGAAAATTATTGCCCCAGGATAAACAGGTAAGTTCGCCCGGCGAGCGTGAGTCGGTTGCCAAACACGGCATTATCAAGTTCCCGACGCGACGGCGATGCGTTCCGCGCGTGTCGGAGGCCAGCATTGATTTGCGCTCATTACGCTAACAGCTTCAGCCCGATACCTCGAGCCCGAGCGCGTATAATTACCGCTTTCGTACGTCGTGCGTTTTCCACCGC
The DNA here is from genome assembly GCA_914767735.1 of Anoplius nigerrimus. Lineage (NCBI taxonomy): Eukaryota > Metazoa > Arthropoda > Insecta > Hymenoptera > Pompilidae > Anoplius > Anoplius nigerrimus. The sequence goes on from OU612078.1 coordinate 16,001,646, forward strand.
GAGGCGGAGGGGCAAAAGAATGGAATATTACGACGGCCACCGGCGAATTCGCGTCCGTGATTGATGTCTTACCGATGGTACGATCGCGTTACGGGCTGGCTAAACAACGCGTGAGTTCGTCCGCAGGTAGAGAAAAGCGAGCGCGAAACGGCTAATGCCCTAGTCTCGTCGTTTCATCGTGGTGGGTCTCTCGCTCTTTCGGTCGGCAGTTAGGCGTGACTGCGTCTGACCGCCGCGAGTCCGGATGGATAATGATCCGTTCGAGTTTCGTCGACGTGATACAGATTGCATAAGGCGCCGGCGACACGGCGAGGCAGGATCGCATTTTGCTATCTTGCCCGCTCCTCTGCTCAACTCGGACGGACTCATGGCTCATCGAGCGGCCTATTCGCGGACTCCTTCGGTCACGATGCGCACGAACACCTACGGATTCGTGCAACACGCTCGCGTACGACGGACAGAGAGGAGGAGCGGGAGATATTATGTGGCGATCAGTTATCATGTTCGCTGAGATAGTTTTGCGGCAGCGCTGTCTTCATTAAATCGACCTCATCGATTAAGAAGTAGAGCATGTTGAAGGGGGTGCAATCTGAAATATGACACGTGTAGGAGAATGTCGGTTTAAAATTGTTTGGCTCTTTAAACGGAAATAATGATAAATTAATAATAATGGTTAGCTGTATGATCTGCGTCAAAGATCGTGTACGATGTGAACGTTCTGAACCGTTAATGTCTTATAAGAGTAACCTAGGAAGACGTGCTGCGTAAGCGTTCTTTTCATTCATCTTTCACAGTTATCTTTTCTAGCGATCCTCGCATGTAGCGGAATCTATATATATACATCCAGCTATGCGATGGGCGTCCGGTAGAGTTAATCGATAAGAAACTGCCGGATGATTCAGCAATATGTCAATAACCGCTTCGAACCGACCGACGCCGTCCATTCATTGGATCGCATCCTATCGCATCAACTCCTCAATTCTCGCCCCTGACAGGGTAGAACAGGCCAGTAGTCGAAAGCAGTATGCGAAAAATATTGGTCCTAGTGACATTTTCCTTCTACATTCGGCAACGCGAGGCTCCACAAATCAGCGCGGCAGGCGCGCCCGAGATTTTTTGACGTGCGGCCCAGTTATGCGATCCTCGCAGTCTAGCTGGATGAAATAAAGCTCGGAGCAAAAACGCAAGATCGCATCGGCATCGATGCGTTCGTCGGCGTATTCATCGAACGCCGGCGTCGACAACGGTGTTCCGACACGACTGCCGGAACATAAATTGCTACCGGCTCGTAATGAGTGGTCGTTTGGCCTCGGCAGTCCCTTTAAAATTCTGCCTAACGCAGAGTCCCCGGTGATTACCGGCAGCGGTCGCAGGGTTGACTCGTGTGGTCGTCGAGCAATCAGTAAGGCCCGGCCGCGAAGATGCACTGCGTTGTATAACCGTGGAATGGATGAAGGATAGGAAGGGTGAAGAAGGTTCGTCCGCAGGATACGAATGCATCGACGTCACCCGCGGTATCCCGACGCCAGTTGGCCATTCTCTCGATCCTTGCGGAAGGATGGAGGAGGAGCTGACGGCCTCTGCCTTCGTGAGAAGGAAAGTCACGGCGGGTATCGGGAGTTTCGAAGAATAGCCGATGCTTTGAAGGACGCGCGAAGAAGTTTCCGATGCCTTTCCTGTGGCAAGTTTGAATAATGAACGATTGGGTTACACGCTGGGTGTGTAGAACATTGTAGTCGACGTTAATATGGGTTTGGTGAGCATGGGATGATGCATGTGCCGTGTTAAAAGTGGCTACACGTCAAAGTGCTGCGGCGCGAGTCTTAAACTTGTGTTGACACGGGTTGCGAGAGAGTTTGGAAATTACCTGATATTTGTAGATGGCGGGAGGAAGTAAAATTCGTCTTACGGCGCACTTTAGGTTTTGAGATACTCTTTAAGAATGACCGGTGCGCAACGATGAAGGTTTGGATGGCCAAGTCGAAGATCTTTCCCTTTTCAGCCGCTCGGCCCTTTTCAAATTTTTTTCGTGCCAATTTTTATGTGCGTCTTTCACCTCGGAGCTGAGGGGGAGTACTCGTCAAAATGAACCCTGTCGTTCAGATGAAAATTGTTACGATTAAATTCTTTTAATCGAGACACCGCTGTAACACCTGCGTTTTGGAAAAAATCTCGTAAATGCTGGAAAATATGCGTTGGAAGCTGTTGCGCAGTTTTGTTTGATTACGTGGACAATGCACATTTTTTCTAGCAGAATATAGTTTCTCTCGGACTCAGTGTACATTGTTTAAGGGAAATACGAAATGTCGGCAAATGTATTTTTTCATTCTTGAATATTCAGTCACATTTATTCACGGAAAGAATTTATTTTTCATATCCCTTTTGTAAGATCGATACAATTTTGTCTGCCTGAAGGTACAGCATGATTTTGATGAAAAAAAAGATCTATCCGTTCGCTTTAATTAATACAAGAGAAAGCTTTTGTGTGAAGCAATTGGGACAAATTTTCATGCAAAACTCAATGAAAAATGGTACGGGCACTGCGGTAATACAATGTTGGAATTACTCTGTTCGTGGAATAAAGTAAATGTTAATGAATGCAAGAATATCTTTTTAATCTGATTAATGAAATTACGGCTTTTACAAGGGCTGATTATATCTGCTTATTTACAGGACGTATGATATAAAGCATATACAGCAAATTAATATTTCCCAACGTGCGATTGATTTCTGATTCTGCTATCGAATTCATTAAGTCTTCGACATTTCAATGCGCCGTGACTCGCTTTAAGATGACTTTTCGGCGTGTCGGTACGCGATCAGATAGTTTAACAAAAGTTCGTCGGATGCTTAAGCGCTCTGTCGATATGGAAATTTCGATTGTAACGGATGGTTCAGGCAATTCTCTGAACGCGGCGAAAATATAGAAATGCGCTCTCCCGCAAAAGGGAGTCGGAGTGTCACGAAATGAGAGGAAGACCGCACGAATTCACTTTGCGAAAGATGTGTTCGCCACCAATCATCAGCACCTGTCGCCGACAGGTCGAATAGCGGGAACAAATTGGAGACACAGCGTAAAATCTCGCTCTTATCCGATGCTTCTCTACAGCAACCATCTTGTGGATGGCGTCTGGGGATCTATCCGAGCACATTCTCCGAATACCCGCACTCTCTGCGTTAATCGTTTTCGGATACTGGCTTAAGTACGGTGATCTTTTACGTCCGTTGTAGGATTAATATTTTCTGTGAAAGTGGATGAAAGTATAACGATGGACGAACTTTTCTTACTTTTCGCTGGTTTTCCGAACGGCATAATTAAATATTACAATACCAATTTAAGTTCTCCTGAAACTGAGCGATCGATTTACCGCATTTTCCCTGCTTCAACAAGCAAACAATTTGATTACACATTCATCGTACCGCATCCTTTGCATAATGAATTTTTGCAAAACTAGCCACCTACACTCCTACCTTCGTCTCAACTCGAACAGGATCGAAACGTGCTTGACGCTCTCTACGTTAGCACGTCTTTCCCAAATTGGTTTCCAAGTTCAGCCGAACTTGGCGCACGTTCACTCTCGTCCAGCGCAGCAACGATATTCAATCTTACACGCAGCGACACTCCTGCCGGCCGACTTTTCGCGCTCGTTTTCACCGCCTTCGCCGCTTCCGCAATAATTCCGTCCGCCTGGCACTTTTCTCTCGACAATCCTAAACGCGAGGCGGGCTAAGTGTAATTTAACGCCTTCGTGACTCTCTTGAACGCCGCTCGAGGCGTCTACCGGCCTCCCCCCTCCGGACTCTGCTCTCGCAACCGTCTCTATCTCTCCCGAAAACGAGAGAGCCGCGAGAACTCCAGGACGTGGAAAACCGCCGTCTCCGTCCGTTCCGTTGTCCGACCATTCCCGCGTACGAACGTCTTTTAACTGTTATTAATTGCGCCGTATTAATATAAACGCCCGACTTAAGGATAATTAATGTACCCGTCCGCAACTTAGCCGTCTCCAGCGGGAAATCCGGTCCGACGGATTTACGCGGCTATCCGGATCTTGTTGGCCCTCCTCTCCCCCCTCCCTGGCCCACATCCTTCTCTCTAGCATCCTCCCCCAACCGACCGTGCTTGGCCGGCGAGTCCCGGACGCCCCCGGGGGAAAATTATCCCGCGGTTATGCTCAAATACTAATCTCCGTCTCCATGGCTTTCGGTGAGAAGGAGAGTGAGAAAGCGCGCACGCGCGTTTCAGCCGCTCCCGCCGCCACCGCCGCCTCTGCTCCTTTGCATTATACCGTTCCTTGCGCTTCGCGGTTGCCGGGTGCTGGTCAGGATTATTCGCCCAACAATAAATGACGGCGCCCCGGCCGACGAGCTTTACGACGTCGTAACGATCGCTACCGGGTCTGATCTCATATTTCCCTCCTGGCGATGCGGCCATTCTCTCGGGACAACGACGTATCGCGCGTGGAGATTCGTGCCTTTGCGATATGCTTCGCGGCTTATTGCTCTTGTACCTTTCTTTAGGCACCCGTCGGTTCCCATCGTCCGCAGATGTGTCCTGTCTTTGACATGAGGCGATTCTCGGCCATCAAGCTAGGTCTTGAGGACCGAGAGAGATCACCAAAAACCTTGACTCGATGGTCAAGCCTGACTTTTCTTCCCCGAGTGAAAAATAGGACGCGCTAACGAACGCCGTTCTTTCGTATCGTCTCCCGGCCGCGAAGAAATGAAAATCGACAATTTCGAGCGCGTTACGTCCTTCCCTTCAACCGGAGGAACTTTTGACATGCCTGTATTTATTAACCGCGCCAGCTCGGCGGTCGGTAAATTGCATATTCCGGGCTAGGCGTACAGGGGGTCAGCGGATGAGGGGTGCCCGCGGTGGAAGGGGGAAGGGTAGACGGAAGGCACAGAGAGCATGGGGGGAGGGGGGCTTGCGATGACCGCGTGTGTGTGCCAGCCAGTGTGTATCGAGTTATCCCAGTTCCGAGCCATGGACCCGGCGTGGTTTACGCGTTACCGCATAGCTCGCAATGCTTCTAATTCTCCGCGTGCTGCTCGAACTAGAACCTCGACATCTATCTACCTCTCACTCTCTCTCTCTCTCTCTCTCTCCATCTCTCTTCTCCTCGCACACCTTTCACCTCTTCCACTCCCTCCCACCCTTGCCAATCCGTCGATCGGCAGGCCTCCTCACTTCCCATGCTGATCGCGCGTGTCCCCGTGTATTTTCCGTTTACACACTCGGTATATATTCGGGAAATTAATGAGGAGTAACGTACGCCAGGCAATGAGCCACTCTCGTCGATCTCACGGCTCTGCGCGGAATATGTTCTATGGGGGGTTACAAGCGACGATGCGCCGTGCTTTCGTGCGCGGTGGGGTATACTGGTTCGCGTTCGTTGTTCCGGGTGTTGTACGATCGCGCGGCCGATTTCGGTAAGATATATTGCCGCTCGAGCGCTACTCATTGCGGTTAATTATATCGTTACTCGAAATCGATTGCTACGTACGAAGTTAAATTTCGTTCTATGGCAATTTCCCACTCGCGGCGGATACGGTAAATCAGTCGGCATTTTTCTGCCTACCCTTGGCCGGCCAATTCTGTCGTGAATCGTTCCGAGGACGTAAGGAGGAGTGTTAATGAAATAATGCTGCGCGTCTGGCAGCCTTAAAGGCGAACTGTGTAGCAGTTCAGGCGCGTCCAGTGGCCGCGGAGCGCGTATGGGCGGTCTAGAATGTGATGAGAAGAAAGAGAGGTAAAAGAGCGAATGCTACAATGTAAAGTAATCGGCCATTAAACTTAATTACCTCCGCCGTACACGACCTGCGTTAACTACACGCGTAAGTGCAGCCTCCCTCCGGGTCGAGCGAGTAACAAGAATCTTCCCTCCCCTTCGATGCGCGTACGTCGAAAGTCGATGAGGAATCGGCGTCGATTATGGCTTCGCCCGTCTATTTATGAACATGACCCGCGCACTTCGCGCTCGCGGCCGGGGCTAGAGGCTCCGCGCGATTAACTTTTTAACATTGTGCGAGGTATCGCGAGAGCTGCGAACGGACACGGTACGTGGCTCGTTTCGCCGATACGTGTCCCACGGCGAACAGCGCGTGCGGCCAGCGTTTCGCTAATATTCCGAAAATTGACGAGAAACCATGTACACGATCACGTAGGTTCTACCTACTGATTTGGTCCGCAGACCACATGTTCCACGCAATCCGCATCGGGCCGCGTACCGGTAGGAGACACGAAACGGCATCGAGCCAACGGCAGAGAAGGACCGAGATCCTTACAGGGCCCCAGAGAGCGACAGAGAGGGAGAGGGAACGAGCGAGGACTTAACGCACAGCGCTAGTTGCAGCAGGTTGGGCGTTATAGTTAATTACGTTCGCCGAGCACAGCACGTCTTGGCTATCGTGCCGCGTAAGTAGTAAACGGTTCGCTAAGTAGCGAGGATATTAATACTCTGCCTTAACGGAGGCGGCTTCTTCTGCTCCCGCTTCTTCCTATCGCACCTACTGCTCACTTCGCCTTTCCTCCTTCGCATGACGGCCTCTCCACGAGAGCAAACTGCGCGGAAGCTATCATCAGCGAGGATGAAGTTGCCAGATTTTACAGTTCTTTCACCCGCGCCTGCGGATCCGCTACAAAATGCACCGTTGTCGGATTGATGTTTTTTCATCTGCTCCCCGGCTGGCATTCGACGCGATCGTACGCGGCGACAATATAAAAACGCACTCAACCCGCGAATTGCCGCGCATCCGGAGTGCTTGGCGCGTTCAATTGATCATTCGGCGTTAATATTCCTTCTGCGATACGTCGGCTTCTACTTTTACCCAGCTACTCATTTCGCTCTTTGTACCATATCGAAGGACGGAAATGGATATGTCGCTGTATCTTCTCGTCAGAGAGAATGTTGATTCTCCAGATGAGCGTATAGTGGCGCACTCGTGGCGGGCAACAATATTTTATTACGTCGGTAAACACTCCGTGCAATTCGGAGGACGAGATTTTCCGTGTACGCTATGAATTCCTTCGTGTTCGTGCCGGTTTCTGGTAAGGGAGATAGGGTCCGCGGACGCGCACGCGCACGTCGGCCTGCACGTTCATGAGACAAATAATATCTTCTCAGGGGGTTAAGTGCACCCGCATACTTGCACCATACCACGCTGATGTCCCTTGGCCCCGGTGACCTCATCCCACTCACACAACCTTCCCCCTTCCGCAACCTTCCCTCATTTTCTTCCCTTCTCCAAACTAGCTCGCCCCTTTCAAATCGTTCAAGTCCCTCTTCCGCTCATTCCGTTCTCCCCTTTGCCCCTTGCCTCCTCGCATTTTTCTCGCGCTTCTATGCGGATTTCCCTGCAGATGCTGCCTGCTATATCCCTCTTCCTTTTTAACGTGCACGTCTTCCCCTCTCCTTTTTCTTACTTACCGCATACTAAACCTAGCGCGTATATTCTTCCCGCAGACGCTCGTCGGATCGTAAATAGCGCAAAGGCACGTACCGACGAAATGCATCGTAACGCGTGGATTGTCCTTGAAGGGTCTGGCCCTCCGTTCGTTATCCGCTCGACTTCGGCAGCCTTTTCTCGAAGGAGCGGAGGCGTAAGCGAGGAGGACTAGTCGTTGTCGGAGGAAAGCGCGCGGAACCCAACGGAACAGTAGCGGAAGTTCGTCTTTACCGCAAGCCAAAGCGGCTCCTTCAACCACTGCTCTCCCACCGCAGAGAACATTTCAATCGAAGCCACGAGAGTCTTCGAGGTCCACCGACCATGATCCGAAGACCGATATTCAACTCTGCGGAGCTTCGTAAGATCCTCCTGTTTCACTCTCCTTCCTACCCCAGCTTCTCTCTCTCTCTCTCTCTCTCTCTCTCTCTCTCTCTCTATCTATCTATTCCCGTCTTTCCCCCCCTTTATATCTATCCACTTCTCCTGTCCTCCTACACACACGCGCTCGATTTCTTGCATTCTATCGGTACGCTTCTTGCCCGTTTCTTTCTTACTCGCATCTTCAGCCATCTTTGCCGGACGACGAGGAGAAAATTCTTGGGAGATAGCCGACGACAGCGGCAAAGACGACGAACGGGATTGCGTGGCTGTGATCAGAGTTTATGTCGCGTGGAAGGTAGTCGTGCATACCAAATTAAATCGTGACCGGTGTGCGAGGCTACGTACTGCTCAAGCCATGCGCAACGTCAGTCACAATTATCTTGCGCAAATGAATTTATACGTTCGGAATGCTTCGCTTGCCGGCGATAGGGACGGGCCGTGCCATTTGATTATAATTATACGTTCATTAAGGGCGAACGTTATTTACAGTGGGAGGACGCTCAAATATTGCTAAGGTCGTATTGCGAAAAAGGATGTATTTTTAAAGAGAGATGCACGCATGCTTGATTACAGTGATTTAAGACTGAGCCAGGATAGTCTACTGGTTAAATTAATGCTCGTATATCAGTCGGATGGAGTTAATTACTTTAGTTCTCAAATATATGGTACTTGTATGTGTGCACGCAGTCAAGGACATGATGTAGTATAGTCGTCGCCGAATAATTTCAAACTTACGGCAATAAAAGGCACTTTTCTAGGGCAACGTAATGCAAACGCGGACATTAAGGATGACGCAACTTTGTCGGGCCGAAATCGTTTACCGCACGCAAACATACCTTTCCATTTTAAAATACGAGGAAGCGCTCTACGTTTTACGCGAGAGAAGCGAAATGATTAATATACTCCACGCGATACGCGTTATTACGCGTACGAGGTAACTGTGCTTATCCAATAACGCGTACTTTCCGTAGTCTCATCAAATTGTGGCGAAATAATTTACCACTTATGTCGAGTGGTACCGAAGACATTCTGCGCGCAAGGGGAAATTACCGCGGCGCCGGGAGTCCGTGTGCAGCGTGTTACGAGAGAACGGGTTATTGAGAGAACAAGATTCGTTAGAACACATTATAATATCGTCATGTTTTCATAATGGCCGCATCGTAAAAACGGCGGAGAGCGATGTCTGATACCCTATCATTACGCACAATACATTACGCGTTTCGCAGTGAGCCTCGTCGACATCGTACTTCCTTCGTCACAAATTTTACGAGTGTCCTGCTACCTCGACACGGGACTTGACATTCTTTCCCCTGCTTCTCTCTCTGCCTCTCTCTCTCTCTCTCTCTCTCTCACACACACTTCCTCTAGACTAGTCGCGCCTCCGCGCGAGGCCTCGCCTGCTTAAAATAATCACGACAATCATCCCTATCCGAGTCATCCTCTCCGTGTCGGAAGCCGGCACTGCGCACCGTCGTAAATCCTTCGCTTACTCCTTGTACGCGTACGTGTACGTGTACGTATATGTGCCTCTCTCGTAGCGTCTAACGCTCGTCTAGCGACGTGAACATTTCCGAAACTTGGAGTGGCGCGGGCACCGGATTCGATCCATCGAATGATCTACCCTTTCTTGCGCGAGAGAGAGCCCCTCCCCTTGCCGCACCGCAGGACAGGGCTCAGGACATTCTGAAGGATGTCATCCTGTCCCAGCTGCACCCTCCTGCGTATCGACCGGCTCGCGAGTGCCGAGACCCGCCTCGGGTTAGGAATTCGGACCTGATACGAGAAACAGGTGTTTCCCACGGGGCATGTACAAAGACCATCTCGAGAGTTAGGGACGGATAGCAGAAATTACGGGCCGTGTTTCTCCTGGCGTAACACCTTGCTTTCCGTCTTTCTTGTTCCGTCTGCCGTCGCTCCGGCCCACTCCTGCCCGCTCCTTTCACTACCGGCCATCCAATTCAGGATTCGGGACTCCGTGATTCGTGTCGCTCACGAAGGGAGACAAGACCTGGGGGATGAGGATAGACGCTCTACACGTCTCTGTTTCGGGTACCTACGTACGTATCTAGATCGTGGTAGACTAGATGTAGGTATATATATTGAGGCAGATGTATCGGTGTAGTCGGAGTCGAATGGCAGACTGAGCTCGTGTGAGTGCAAGTTCTGTGAACGGATGGAAGAAGATGGAAGGTGCAGAAAGGGTGCGCTGGGGGGGGGGGGGGGTCGTACGGCCACGATATTCTCGGTGGGTGGGAAAAGAAATTGAGAATTTCACGCTTCCGTTGGCCATTCGAAAGCTGCCGGCAGACGGCATAAAAATGTGTCGCATGTTGCTAGCTACGTATAGACGATCTTTAATAGCTGAAAGAGGACTCCGATTCCACCTTTTTCGATCTTAGGTGAAATCGCGTACCGCCGCTCTTCATTTCTCGTATTCAGCATTCCAGCTGCCTCTCGCTTCCCTTTTTTATCCCACTTCGTTCCTTCGGCCGTTTCATTTTATATTTCATCGATGGCATCGGTTAACGGCAATGGAGCTTCAGTTCCTTTACTCGGGGAACCGTTTCATTTTCCAATATAACTAGACTATATATCACTGGCAAGAGTCACCGAGGAATACTTTTCTGCTAAACGTACATGTCGGCGAACGTTGTTTAGAGATTTTTCCATAAGCGTAATTAAGTTTGTTTTCTGCTTTCGCGGAAGGATGAGTAATTTCGATCTGACGAGTAAACAGATACAGGTAACTATGATGTCATCGCGGTAGATGCTTCACAACGGAGGAATTACACAGTGAGGAAATTTAGTTGGCGTACTTCCGTCCGCGGTAGAATTGAAATTGCCGTGCGGAGCTTTTTATTCTTTCAGTTTAATCGACTTCGCCGTCCCTCCGTGTGCCTTGCAAATACAGGCAAACATTTTGCAATCCAATATGTTTGCGATCCCCTCGATTTACGGCAGACCGCCGCTATAGAGGAAGTACGGCCGTACTTTGCGCAACGTTCGGGAACAAACATAAAGTATTGAGATGCGCCGTAAATCCCTCATCTTCCGATGTAATTTCATCTGTGCCGTAACGCATCCGCGAAATTAAAAAGTATACTCTCATAGAACGCGATATTGACTTGATAAATATTCCGGCGGAAACGCTAAACCTCACATAGTTCGTAATCCGTTATGCGCCGAGAGAGCCGCCGACACCTGCAGCGAAAGAAGATGGTGCATTACCTCATAGTCCGCGGCAACTTCAAAGTTTGTCCAACTAATAATTGATCCATAAAATACGTTCCGCATCCGCGAAGTTTCGTAAGTCAACTTTTCACTTCCCTCCGCCACGCCGGGGAACGATACGCCGCCTTTCTAATCAAATTTTACCGAATTGAGGGATTTGTATGCTCATCGAAGGTGTTGCGTCTCTTTCTTTTGCCACCGGAGCGACTCGCAACATCTCCTTCGACGGCAACGAGACGCGCCGACATCCGAGCTACCCCGGCCGAGTGACAAGCGGAATGCAACGGGCGTCTGAAATTTCCAGCACCCCGCTCGGACGCTTTCTTCGCCGGAAACTTTTGCCAATTCAACCTATCGCAACTTTCCGCGGCGCGATACATTTTGAAACACTCCAATACGGCGGCACAATTCGCACTCCGCCAGACTTGGGAGTGAGTGCGCGCGCGTGCCTGCGTCTATGTGCACTTCCATTGGCTCTCTTATTTCTTTCCCTCCTCACCGCGCTGCTCCTCATTTTTATCCTCCCCCCGCATCTTCGCCACCGCTCGGCCCCGGCCGGAAGTGTCGGGCGTGATATGTGAATCGTCCGCACGCCTCGCTCGCTTTAATTTAAACCGCGAGATAACTCTCGACGTCACGGACCCGTCGTGACGGCATTTAAGTTCGCCAGACCGACGAAGAACTGTGCGCTCGAGACCGAACTCCGACTGTGCTGGAAGATGACGAGTGCGACGGCAACCCCCCTTGTCGTCGCTGAGATGATGGCGTCGAGCTGTTCGCCCAAGAAAAATGGAGGAGACCAGCTCGCTCATCCTCCCTCCCACACCCAACCCCGTTTGTTTACCAATGCCTCTTAGTTTTTAATGCTATCAGCGGCGAGGCCTTAATTAACTTGGCAAAGTAAAATTGCCTCCGCCCCGACGGGGTTGTTCGGTGCCCTGGCTCCAACCCCCGACATTCATTTTTAAACCCCTTTCTCTGCGACGCTCTCTTCGTTTTCGGCTCGGCGCGGATAGAAAATTGACATCTGACAAACTGCCGCGGCTCGAGTACATTTTACGGCCGCTGGGAATTCCTTCGCAATAAATGCGAAGGATATCGTTAGCTTAGCGTTGTTTTCGCGTCATAATGGTTGGATACTGCCGCGAAAGAATTGTTTTGTGTTAATGCGCCATGAAATTTTTAATGTCGTCCCCCGAGACTGCTGCAACGATCGCAATTATTATCACCGCGCCGTTTCAGGGAATAAAATTTAATATTTTTAAAAGCTGCGTCTGTCATTATAGAAATTGTCAACGTTTACGATTTACTTTCGTAAAATTACACACCTGTTTCAACGGGCTTTTATCGATTTATTGGAAAGATATTGCTGGCAGACGCGTGCGTGTAATGTGTGTGAAATCCTCAGTAAACATTGTTTTAATCATTTCATTTATTATTTCTCATGCGTCCGATACTGTTTAAAACACCGAGTTGTGCAATAATACTATTATTAATGAAGAGAGTTGATCAATAGCATGCATAGCGACGCAAAGTTTTAATTAGTTAATTAAACCCACAGGTTTTAACATTGAGACTGTTTTATATTAATTATTTTCGCGAGCGCATTCGTTGAATATTTTTCTAAAATATGGTGAGAGAATGTACGAGGCGCTCTATAACGCGGTTTCCCCCGACGCGTAATTTAAAGCTGAGAGGAGAGGACAAAAGATTCGTACACCATGTGCCAAGTGAAGGATGAGGAGGGTTCATGGTGACAGGTATTGAACTAGGTGTGTTGGCTTGAATGGTTTTATATTGGCACTGAGAGTGGTATAAAAGGGAAGCACTTATTTAGGACGGCGACTGAGAATAGGGTTTGGAAAATATGTTACGTTCGTGGGTAGGTTAAAAATGGGGACAAAAAGGGGAGATAAGAAATAAGACTTTCTTGGTTAAGTGTTCTTATGGAAATCGTATGGCAATGTCTCTGGCAAGTGAATTTAGCATATGAGTCCTTTAGAGCTGAAGTACGGGAGACTGCGACACGATGAAGAAACTCTCGTTACTCAGGTCCATCTCTTCCCGCTCGTGTAAGCATATTCGAGAGTATTTACACAACAAATTTACGGAGCAATGCTTGGAATGAAAGACGAAGGGGCACCTCAGACGTTTTTCAAATACCGCAACTTAACGGCTGTGAATCTCTCCAAGGCAACACAAAATTATCTTACGTACACTTCCGCAATTGCATTTCATCGCGCATTCATCGTCTATTTCTTTACCACTCGACTAATGAGGTACATTTACAACCGCTACGTAGACCATGAATTCATCATTGACGTCGCGACAATTTACATATTCATAATTCAACACATTCTTTCCCCTAATTATTACAAAGTGATAAGTTTACCATCTACCATTCGTTACTAACAGATGCGCAGAAAGCTGCGTACATTCGTCGCACATTTCTCTCGTCGGACAGTGACTCACGTCACACAACATCGGGAATAAAATCACAAATTTTCCCCTCCGTACGATTGCAACTCTCCCGTCCGGCAGCCGTCGAGCAATTACCGTTTTAAGTGCCGCCTATGAAATATTCGAACGGCAGAGCGGGCATGGGCGGTCACGGACTGGCGTGGACTGGCGTGGCCTGGCGTGGCCTGGCATGGACTGGTATGGACTGGTATGGACTGGCATGAACGGGCATGGACGGCCGTAGCCGCACGGTTACGAATTTACAACCGAATCGTTCCCGTCGCCGGGCTGAATTAAAGCGCGCTGCGCGCGGTCGGAATTCTCGGCCTCGCCGGCGAGAATGCCGCGGTGGCGCCCGACAAAAAAGGCAAAAGTCAAAGGAGGCACGGACGCGAAGGAAGGAAGGAGGCAGCGGCAAGAAAATTGGCGCTCCCATTAGAATGATCTTGCGCGGAGGAATCGGTTCCTTGACGCCAATGACTGGCGTTCCGTAATAGGACGCCCGGCCAGGAGCCGGAACTTCCTACCGTTGATGCATGGGTAATTTCACGGAATGCAGAGGGAGCATCGGGCAGTCCCGATACTCTGCCCTGCTCTCCGCGAACAGGAAATATTCATCGGGGCAGCGTTATTGTATCGTGCGCCCCGCGGAGAGCCGGACGAACGATGCGAAGGCGTCGGGTCGAAGAATCGAACTCGGCCAGCCTTCCGCGCGCCGCGACGCCGAGAAGAAGGAAATGCGAGGCTACCGACATCGACCCCCTTCCTCCCCCCTCTTCCCTCCATACCTCACCTCCGGAACTCTTCTCCCCTCCGTCCTACTCTCCCTCGCAACCCACGTCCCGTGGCTCATCCTTCGGCGAGGAGGAGACTTCTTGCGGGAGCATAATAAAATTTCCGCAGAGAAAACGGAGAGGAGCGGCGCGACAGACACTGAGTGGAATTTCCTTGTCTCCTCGAAACGGAGAGTCTCGAGATGTTGCCCTATTACGTGTTTCCCTCCTCGTTTCCCTTCCTCGCCTTCCTCGTGTCTCGAGCCGCCATCGGAGTGCCGGCACCTACCGCGGCGGGCGAAAAAGTTCCGTTCGTCGCGCAAATTCATTCGCCCTAATGCGCTTTTAATGAAACGGTGACCGAGTTACTTCGCTGAATCACGTGAATCGGTTGTAATTAATTGGTTAATATATAGTCGGCTACGGTCGGTGTTCGTTCGAAGTTCTTGTCGTCTGGTTGCCCGTGGGCTCGCGGAATCTCCTCATCTACCTGCCTCCCTTCTGCCATCCAGTCCTCTTCATTCTCCTCTCGGCTTCTTCTTACCGGTCGTTGCTTCCAAGATGTTTCCGGTTTCCTTTTACGATTCACTTAAGGGAATACCGTGGAAGCGCTACTCCGGCAAGACGCACTCCATTGCCCCCCCTCTATTAAAATACATCCAATTATCATTGCGCTTGCCACTTACACTTCACAGATCAATTTATTCCGATGCGCGACCGTAACGCTAACCTTTAACGTTTTACGAGAACGGCGATGCTTGATCCTGCGTAAAAGTTGATCCCCCGATCCGTGCGGAGCTTTTATGAGTAATTGGCTCACCCCGGAATAAAGTTAATGTTCAGGTAGCTTCGATTGAGAACGGTATAATGGCTGGATTACATTAAAATATCAAGTAACTAATACCTATCGGAACAGTCGTTAAGTCGTTAAAGCTGGGATCAACTTTAGTCGGCGCAGATAATTAAATGATATTTTGTCTGCAATTTAACCGACGATAAGTAAAGTCTACCTACTGTTGTATCGATTAAATCGGACTCAGGATGCAGCCAATTCAACGGTGCGGTACTTCTCTCCCATTGGGAAACTTTCTACGGGAGCACGGGGCGTAAAGCTTGTGAAATAATGTAATCATCTTATTACGGGGCGTTTATGGGGAAAATAAAACATACGCGTGCCGTCGCATAATCAGAGACGGCAAACACGGGATGGGGAGGCAACATAATTAATATACATGCGCCCGACGATTCGCGTCCTCAAAATACGGAAGAGGTGCGCCCGGAGCAAAATGTTTTATCGCACGGATGACGCATCCGCGATGCAACGGACTATCGAGCATTAAAGCTGAGTATTAAAAAGAATTGCGCCGATGGGCTCACTCGGCGTATGAGAGCGTGCATTTGCCGATTTAACGATACTCATCGTTTATACGCGGTGATCGTCGCGCATTCCTGCTCAGTGTCGAACGCACACGAAGCGACGATCTGCCTTTGAAAATGTGATCTCTGCCGTCGATGACGTTGCCGATGTTACGGCATTGATCAGAAGTATTCACGACGCATTTCCCTCCCTGCTTTACAGAGGGGAAAAAATCGCCGCGTCCCACTTTCATTTCCGTCCAACTACACGACCGGGAGCTTTTAAAGCTCGTTGATTTTTATGCTGCGCTAATAAAAAAAAAAGGTACGGCGCTATGCAGGACGCACGGACTCGTCGATATACAAAGAAGATAGCCGTGTTCCCCTTCCATTGATGCGAGGGGCGAGGATTGGTTTTTCGTTGGTATATCGATGATAAGGTGCTCGTTCGATATGGCGAACTCCGCGGACAACTGTGAACGATAGGGACTCGAAGGAAGCTGTCGGTCGGCCAATGGACATTATTGATGTCAACGACGTTAACGCGGTCGATGTTAAGAGCGAGGAGATTCGCCGAAGAAACGGCGACGTCCTTGAAGGATAGCTCTGAGTTACGGAAGAAGTGAAAATGAATGCAGGGCAGTATAGAATTCGCGACTGACAGTACCAATTGACAAGGATAACAAATGGTTGGCATGGTGAGTAACAGCAGCGGAAAGATAAGATCAACCTGCCGTTGCTCGCGGAGTGTAACCGGCGAGCCTTTATGATAATCGGGGCTGTGCCATGATTGCGAGGGATTTGTTTCTACCGATAAACCTCGCGCTCGGCTATGAATTAGAGAGCAAAATCTACGATCTGAAATTCAATAGTCGATAAATAACACGCTCCGTAAATTCTGTAATCGGTACTTTATACATTGGGTACCGCCTGAAGACGGCGGGTTTGTACGTGTGAGAGATAAATACAGTCCTGTCGCGATCGACGATCGTCATCCGAGGCCTCCCGAAGAATTACGTTCGCGGAGAATCACTTTGCGCTTCCAGCAGTTTCACTTACCCGCCTGCAAACACGCGAAATCGAGGCATTTATCTCGTTCCACCGCTGAAAAATCCCATTGGCCCTCTGCTAATGATGCGGTAATCGGGCGGCTTCGGTTTAAGACGGATACGAACCTTTTACATGAAAATCTTGCGGCTCTTCATCATAGCGGCGTAAGACCGTCGTGGCTATAAATTATCATTAAAACGCTTTTTACGTTATTTGACACCAATAATATCCTTAACCCTGGAGCCGTTCAGCGGTTTCCAACAATCTCCGTCTTCGATTCCCCCGTGTTACACCTACGCACATTGTGCCTTCTCCTAAGGATTCGTACCGATGAACAAGGTTTTAATCTCCGATTTTACCTTCGCATACGGTGATTTATCTACGATGATACGTATAATTTTTAGACCTACAAGAATGCTTCGACCGTAATAAGAGATATTATCGGTATTTAAAAGCACATGTAATATGTTCATGTTTCACATGACAAATTTGGCATCCAAGTCAGTATGAAAATAATTTCTCGCAACTTCTGCTCTACAGCGGAGCAGTTTAACACCTTTTTTGTCACGTCTCTGTAAAAGAATGTATTCCGCGAGGGTAGTTGAGGGCCAGAACCCCTTCCAGTTGAGCGCCACCTGCGCGTCAAACGTGCAACGTCAACGGCTCATCGTTCCATTGAGTTTCGGCGCGTCCCGTTCCGGCAGAAGCCAGCGAAACATGCATGCGAAAGTTATGTCTCCCGGATCTCCCGAGGCTTCGGCACCGACAATATTCTATTACCATGACGTTCATGCGGCGGCCCGGACGTCTGTATCGAGGCCGTGCAATGCGCACGTAGCGGCCCTGTGTTGTGCCACGCTGTATTGACTATCGAATAGATACAGAGAGCGTACATTGAGAAGGAGGTGCGGAAGGTAGGTAGCGCGACGACGACGGTGGAGAAGGAGGAGGAGGAGGAGGAGGAGGTCGTGGAGGAGAAGAAGGTTGCCTGCACGCTCGCGCTGCCTTCGTGCTAGGCACATCGGGTGCGCGCCGGATGTGCAGTTCTTATGCAAACTGGCGCCGGTCCAAGTCTCGGTATTACGAGGTGTCAGTTGTGTCACCTCCAACGCCCGCCACTCTCAACTTGATTCGAGTAGACTCGAGCCACCGCGCCGCGGTGAGCTTCGCCATGGTGGCCGAAGCTTCCTTCGCCTCCGTCACGTCCCAACCCTGACCTCCGAACTACAGTTTCGTACGCTTCATTCACTTTCTTCCCCATGGCTTCATATTTACCTGGTTCCCTCACTTCCTACCCCCACTCGCAGGCCCTCAAAATTATCAATCCTCTTACGCACCCTCCGAAGGCACGCGCTCATCGCAGTTGGCCCTGAAGTATTGAGACGGCGCGGCGTAAACTTTCGATGGCACGGATTCCTTCGATGCCGAACCGTTCTCAGGACCTGCAAATGGTTCCGGGCAATACAAAGATAAATTTTTCTTCCGCAGCATCTCGTTCCCATTCTCTAACCCCCCCAATCCGCTATGCATACTGCCGTGCTCTCGAGCGCGTACCTAATCTTATGACCTCTTCTCACCCAGTGCCGCGAAGTACAAGGAGCGAGGAATTGCACGTGCGTGTAGATCGGGGCACGGCTTTCTCGTACGTGTCGTTCGCCGCCGCGGCCGCTCAGGTCAGCGCATATACGCGCGTTGATAGTCACGTCCTCCTTTTCCTTAAAGCGGATCCCACGAGCGGCGAATTAAGGGCGACGCGACCGCGACACTCGGAGCTGTCTCTGTCCTGTTAACCCATTAACCCTCGCAGCATGTCCTCGTTAACCCTCCCCCTGGGCGGTCTTACGACAACCGAGCTCGAGCTATGATCGTTCAGTCACGTTTTCCCGGTGCCGCGGCAGGCGCGATTCCGCACGATCAAGGCTCGCAAACGTTTCTACGCTCGTAGCCGCAGCTCGGACGGACGTAGCACTAGCCTTTTATCCTGCGCGCGTGTCCTGTGAACCCTCTCTATCTCTGAGCCTCCTCCGTCGTGACAAGATAAATTCACTCTGGACGCCTTCGTATGCGTACGTGCATATACCTTCGCCAACGAGCGCCAGAATTTTCCCCGTGCGTCGCGCACCTCGATTTTCTCTCCCGCAAATTGTCGCCGTAATTGTCCGACGCTCGTTCCCGGTCAATTAAATTTTCCCGAAACTAATGGGCGGACGTACGCGCCGGGCGTGAGAGTAGGGTCGTTCCTGCGATTTAGACGCGGGACTCTAAGTCTCGGTTTATCGACTCCCTCAAGACGATCCCATAAACGTCAGCGGGGTGAGCTTTAGTGGTGTACTAGATTATAACTCGGAATCTCTGTAGAAGTTAATGTAGGTACTCGTAGATCCCGTGCTCATCCGGCCACTCTTCTTGGGAGAGGGGTTAGGTAGCCGCCGAGTCTAAAACCGATTGGAAATTCTCACTTGCGCGTGTGCAAAGTGCATTATGTAAATCGGCGGGGATAACTAAGTAATTAAAGTAGGAGGATAAACTACGAATGCCTGAATTCGCGCGTAACTTCATTCCATTTCGCCGTGCCTTTCCGCCTCCCCTTCCCGTCCCTCCCTCTCCTCCTCCTCCTCCCCCTCCTCCATCAACTATTCACTCTCCGCCTCTCTATGCGAAATCGGAACTCGCTAACGAGGAAGCGGCCCCGTTATTTTTGAATCTCTAATTCCTCTCTTTCGTCTGCGAATCGTTTAAGGAGTGTGATCGAGATTCTGCCGGAGTTGAAGGTGGTCGAGAGAACGAAAGATTGAGGCGCACGGTGAGAAGATGGAGGGGAGGGGGAAGTCTGAAATCGTTCAGATCTCAGACTGAGCTCGTGGAATGGCAAAGAAGGCGGTCTGGAAAATCCGAAATTCCGGCTCGAGGGACGATTAAAGAGATCGG
This sequence comes from Anoplius nigerrimus, assembly GCA_914767735.1. NCBI lineage: Eukaryota > Metazoa > Arthropoda > Insecta > Hymenoptera > Pompilidae > Anoplius > Anoplius nigerrimus. The sequence goes on from OU612078.1 coordinate 16,021,274, forward strand.
AATCTGTTCCGTGAATAAGAATAGGTCCCACTTTGTTCTACGGCAAAACAGGTCTGCTATGTTGATTTCTTTACTAATTCCTGATTGGTCGCCTGTCTTGTACTTATTTCAATTAATTTTCTACGATCGCATAACAAAAAGCTGGTAAATTATTGGCTTCATGAATACCTGTAACGAACCACGTTCATTAATGTGTTAATTGAATGAGTTTCATTCAGCACTCATCCTCTTTCTTAAAACTTCGCCGACTGGACATTCTATATTCCGTTCGCACGGGAATATCGTTTCACCGCGCAACATTTTTAACCTGCGCACTGATTGCCGGATGAAAGGCTAATGAACGGTACAGTTTGGAAAATAGCCCGGCCTGTACTGAAACATCGAAAACACCGAATACGGAAATGCATTGGGCAGATATGAAACACAAAAAATAATCTCAGGAAGCCAACGTTTTTGCGAACAATGAGCTCTGGCCCGTTCGGAACCGCGAGTAAATTTCACGGCCGATTAAGGTATCGATATAGCGGAGAGAATTACTCTCAGCGACGTTCTTTGCGGGTCGAAAATCAATTTTTCCTTTTTTTCCGACGTAGAACGAGGCAAACATTTTTAACTGGATTCAGCAGCGGGGCCAACGACAGTCGGCGGACGTTTACGCGCGTGTTTCGCGAATTGATTTCGATGCTGGGCGCGTACACGCGCCACGACTTCCCGTGGGAAAACGAGCACGCACGCGGTCACGAACAGCTGTAATCTGACTGGCCGGACAATGGTAACCGACGAATATCGGCCGGCGTCAAGCATCGCCGCGGACATTAACGCCGTACAAAATGCTGGGAGTATAATCGATCGATCCTCGCGGAGGTTTCATCATTGTTTGCATTTCGGACAGTCAGGAAGGGGCCAATTCCATCCAACGCTGGCCTCGCTGGCCTCACGCTGATTATTCCCCAGGTCCTATATCTCTCTCCCTATCTCCGTTCCTTCTCTCTCTCTCTCTCGTGCGCATACGCACACACACACACACACACACACTTGTCTTCTCTCGGAATTCGTCCCTCTTTTCGCCGCCGAGCAGTATGTATATGCTCTCGCTGTCGCGTTCATGCTCTCTCGCTCCTCACTCACCGCATCACTCCACTTCTGTCTTTCCATATGTCCATTTCTCTTGCATCGCCCTATTCAATATACACGTATCTCCTCTCGACGCCGACGCAAATGGCGAACGACGCGTATTGAATACGATCTGCACTTGATCCACGGCTGATGCGCAGATATAATTTCGACACGTGTGCACGGTACGGCGAGGTATGAATTGCCACTCTCACGCTATTGGCCACTCGGTACCAATGCCGAAAGTTATGAGTTTCGTCGCGTCGTTGTGCCCGGGGACGATATAATGTGAATAACATATCAGTCTCAATATGAACTTTTTTAATAGTCCTCGTGTAAGGTCGTCCCCCGCAGTTCGCCGGCCTCTTCAGACCGCACGGCGCATGACTTTATTAAAATCGTTTCCCATCTCCCGAGGGCCGGATTATTGCACTTTTTTTTTTTTTTACTGCGGCCAACGTAATCAAACACTTTCGGAGAATAAACGGGGCCGTATAATTTCTTACTTCGCGGGTCGCATTCGGCTCGCGGTCACGTTCGCGGTGTGTCCCTTTTTTTGCTATTAAAGAGCAGCGGAACTCATATGGGGGTGGGGAGGGGAGGGGGCAGTGATAGTTCGTTATTTATTTACGAATATACGGTATGGCAATTCTTACCGGAGGGGGAGCTCATAAAGTTTTAATGAAAACTCGCTCAATGTTCTACACGTGTGCCGGTTATGACACCGGTGTACGCACGTGCTACAGCACTTGGTAATACGATGCTGGACAAATCCAAGTAAAAATACCGCATTACCGGACGAATTATAAATTCTGTCCAGACTTTATAGACGTTTGCCAGCATAAGACGAAGTTTGAGTGGATCAAATTTAGTTGAGGAAGAGAACGAATTGTTCCTCGGCTACCGCAATGTCTCAAATGCGTTCGAGAGCGAACGAATTTCCGACGAAATCTTCATCGCGCGCAACAGTCACAGCTGGCGATTAGTCAATTTCATGGAAATATGTGGACGGCGAAATTCAGTGACTACGTAAGTCGGTAGGCATTAAATCCTCCATTGCGAATTGGCTACGGATAAATAAAAGGGAAAGAAGTATTGGTTCAAGACCGACCTGCGCCGAAGTGGCTTTTCGTTAGGTACTTGCGAGACTAATAAATATGCAATGCAGGCCAAAATAAAAAGGATACGAAACCGGCCGGAGATAGAAAATGGAGTGGAAGTGGCGATGGGGGTTTTGGGAGGAGAGTTTGGGGGAAAGGTTTCTCTCCTGCCGGCTTCTCTCCGAAAGTACCGTGCATATATCTGCCTGATTCGCAGTGCCATTTCTTTAATTGCATGGGAACCATGGCAACTGGCCACGTCCTGCACTCGTGCGCGCGCGCTCAGGTTCTCCCCCCCCCCCCCTCTCTCTCTCTCTTTTACGTTCACTTTCCAGAAAATACTATCCGTGTTCATCACCGTTCAGCCGTTTCGGACAACCCGATAGCTGAAATTCTCTGCGTTCGAGTAGCGCGCACAAATATCCAGAGACCGATAATATATAGGCGGGGATGCATTGGCACGTCAACAGCCACGACAACGAGGAGATTGTTCTCACGGAATTCCATTGGCAAGGTTTCAAAAAAACATTTCAGAGGCGGCCGCGAGCGCATCAACGGGGCTATAGTCCGCAATTTCGGTTCCGCACGTTTGTAATGTCTGGCCGGTAACGAAATTTTCGCCCGTCTTTCTTCCCCCGGCGCGGACCGCTTCCGCGAAAATTGTAAATTGAACATTTTTCGCGCGCTCCTTTCTTCCGCCCCTTTTTTTGAGTGACATTCAGCGCTGGAAAATAACGGAACTCCCGCACGCACAGCCGCGCGACCCGGTATTTTTCCGAGTAAAAAATTCCTAATTCGAGCGAGCAAAAGACCTCGCCATTCTGCGAGCGCTCGACGGTCGATGTACCGTCGATGCTTTCACGTTATAGCATTACTGGCAGCGTTTCAAACAAAAAAAAAACCGGCGTATTGTATAGAGTGGAACCCTGTGTAACGATGTTTCCGTCGATAGATCGATATTCACGATGTTTAACCGTCGAACACACGAAAGTCTCTAACCCCTTCCCCTTTAATCCGTCCCATGGCTAGCAAAATTGTCGCAACAATCTTATGGATAAAAAAGAGAACGAAACATCCCGTTTCGCTATGCTCGCCGTTCCGATTCTTCGGCCAATTTCTCACGTTAAAACGCGCCGGTCCGGTCGTCAAATAAAAGAGCGAAATTAGTTATACAGCCACAAATCAAAGCGGCAGGGAGTGGGCGGCAATCGATTCGGGTGGCGCGCGAGACGTGAAATAATTTCGCGGCATTTTATTGGCAACGTTACAAAAAAGAACGTAACCCAATAGTGACTGCGTGAACGGCACATTTCAGTGGGGCGAGCCATATTCGCGGGTTGCGGGGCTACTCCAATACATCAACGCCCGCAATTTTTAGGTGGAAGGAGGACCGGGAGGCCGCCAGGAGGAGAGGAGGCGGTGCCGCTCTGGGTGGGAGGGGGGGTGGCTTTTGATGCATCGCCGTAATATCGGCGATACATTAATTCAAGGTGAATGGGAAATATATCAGCCGGCCACATAATTTTCGCGCGCTCACTCCCACCCCATCCGCCTATGGCTTCCCTATTTATTTCCCGGCCTCGTCGCCCGGTGCCTGTGGTGGTGGCGGTTTTTTAAATGTGGCACCAATGTGTCCACGCACACCCAGACTCGCCCTCGGGCCACCTCCCTTTCTCTCCCTCTCCGCCGTCCGCCCCCTCTCACTCCCCCCTATTCTTTCCCCCGCCTCCATGATCTATCGCGTCGACGACCCTTCGAGAGTTTACGCGACGTCGTGCGTTGAAAGCGCTTTATCATCCGTTTAAAGCCTCGTTATGCAACGGTCCGGCCAGAGCATTTTATCGCCGGCAATACAATAGTTGGCCCTCATAAAGTACGCGGTGGAAATAATCGAGGCCGCGATCGGGGGATAGTTGTCTGGCGGTGTTGTGGGATGAAAAATCGATCTGCCTCGATTCGCTCCTCCCGCTAATAGGCTACAATGGCGCCTAACGTCAACGTTGACCCCGTGAGCGCATAACGCAGGTGCGCTTCGATACGGTTGCCGAACAAGGTGCGCGCGCGCGCGCGTCGATTAATTGGTCACCGAGAACTATTCGCGGACAGTAACGCGGGATGAGTCTTTAAGCGCTAACGATCATAGGTATACACACAATTATCCCCGGGTACCAGGAACCGCCTAAAGAGTTAATCCTCAAAGTGAGAAAGTTACTTCCTAGTCGTAGCGGGGGCTGCGCGCGCTAAGAGCCCTCCGCTTAGCCGCAAATGTAACTGAACTTTAGCGTGTGAGGATACCCTCGGCAACGTAAATTGCCAAGCAAAGGTGCGCGAGGTTTTGCGAAGATCGAAACACGGGACAAACTTTGCTGCCCGCCCCCGCAGCCGTCTTCCCGGCGAGAGTCAGATAGCGGAGAGCCATTATTGCTGGGTCTGCTCAACCTCGGGAGCAAACATTCTCACCTCGGAGTTTCTATCGTGCCCGGAGCAGAAGGTTTAATTATAAAATTGCGTCAGGCAGCCTCCGTTTTCCAGATTATCAGCCGACCCCGGAATTCGCGTTCGAGCGTGCATTCACCCGCCGCGCCGAATGAACTGGTTAAACTCCTGTATAAAATGCCGTGAAGGGGAACGGGAGGGGATCGGAAGGGGGTGGGGAGGTGGACAGGGAGTAGGAGGGGGAGGGAAAACTGTCAGTGCGCAAACAACATAATCGGCCCGTATAAGCTGTCCGTCGTAAATTACTCCGCGCATGAACTTAAAACTTGGATAGTGGGTACGGTGTCCTTCTGGGGAGAGGAAACTTTGCCGTGTCCCGCATCCTTTCTCAGCTCCCGCGTCCTTTCGCGGCCAGATAAGGCGAAGCGTCTACTTGATCTATCCTTCCGCGAAAAGCTCTTAAAGGCAGCCTCGTTCCACCGTCATCTCCGAGACGGAGCGAGCGCAATGAGCCGGTTAATATCGTGTTTGTTAAGACAGTTGTGCGGTAATGCCGCAAACGTTCGGACGTGTTTACCGTGCCTACCACGCTTTTACGAGGGGTCTCGGGCCCCGAACGAGTAGACCGAGAAATGCTCGCGGCCAGATAGATCTGCTTCGCGGACGGAAACTGGCCGGCGTAAAGTCTTTTCGCACGTCCTCTCCGCAAACCGGCGAAACTCGTACTCTAACGCTCTGCCGTCCTATCGAAATAGTTCGCTCGACTTTTTCCCATCCCTCGCGTCATTCGCGAGCATCCATCTAGCAGTCAAACGCTTTGCACTCGTCCGAGACTTGACACGCAACAGGGTTCGCTCGACCGTTCTGACTCGAGCGTAGACGAAAATCGCGTCGCAGCTACTTTTGTTTAGCTTTCTTCCACTATTCCATTCCGTTTGTACGCCGGCACTTAAAATGGACGCGTGCACTTAGGAGGTAGCGACGAAATAGCCCCGCTCGCGCGCACAATTTCGCCTCTTTTGCGTTTATTTCGTACGTCGCTTTATGGAAAGTTGCCCCAGATATCTTCCGCGTGCCTCGCAGGATTTTTACGCGAGCTCCGTTCGGCCTCGTAGGAATATAAATCCTCGTCAAAGCGCTTCATTTGCGCACTGGCGCTCATCTGTAATCCCGTCATGGCCGAAAATCACATCGTCGACAGCGTCGCGCACAGTCTTTTCTTCCTGCACTCTTCCATTCCACTTGCCCGCCAAATGCTGAGAAGCTCCGAGCTCCTTCGCTCCCGTCTCTCTCGGCATCCTACGACGGCATCTTGTCCGCTTTACCTTTTTCGCCGGCTTCCTTTTTTAACGTTCGCATTTCAAGTACCTATGTATGTATATATACCGGGACAGCGTCCTCGAAAGCGTCGAGGGCACTCGTCGAGGTGGAAAGCGAATAAGGGTCACTGTTGGCTATAGCCAGTACGGTACCGAGACCATCTCTCACCCCTATCCTCTTACTCTTTCCCGCCCGTTTCCACCTCCGACCGATCGATGTCCGTAAAATCTCTGCCAGAGTCGACTACCAGCATTTGTATGCGGAAGAAATCTCTGGACAGGATGTGAATCAGTGCGCGAGGGCGGCAGGTGGACGGGGCGGCCTGGAGATGGACGTAGGAATTGAACGCAACGGGATCCTACGAGCGTATTAGGTACCTGGCTCTGCCAAAATCGATCGCCGGGATCCGAATATTATTACGATTCTTACCCTCCGAATGCTTCGTCCGAACGCCGCACCGATTTTTCGCCCGTTTGTCGTTCAGGATCGACTCTTCGGTAATAATGTTCGACATGTTGTCGGAACTTCTGATTGTATTTATATATACGTTAGTTACGTGGGTTTATGAAAAATGTATGGAAAGAGATTGACTCGTGGGTGAAAGACTCTGCGAATGGATCGGTGTACGGAGAGAAGAGTCTTACGCTGCAAACGATACGCGTACGTTCGCATTCTTGGATGCAGATTTCTTCCATGGCCTTTCCTCCTTTGATTATCCGATCCGCTCCAGTTCGGACGCAAGAATCTTAAAATTGCTGCGTACTCTTTAGTCCCCATAACTCCCCCTCCCGCCTGCCTCACTCTTTACCTCTTTCTTGTCTCGCTCTCACAGTGATGCCTAGCGAGACTCGGGCTGCACTTGAAGCGTTATTAACTTTCGTCGAATACCGGAAGTTTCTTCTCATGGCGCGGAGAGGAGGAGAGCGTGCTTTCTGGTTCACGCTCGTTAGCCGTAGTATGGCTGTTAGACGAGTCTACCGCGACTCTGAGGCGGAAGCTTCTTTGCTCAAAAATTCTTCATTCTCCGGCTTGATGGTACACGGACGCAGGCGCGCGCCAGTCTCCCGTTTGATCGACAAATCCTGTCCGGAGTTGGCAGAATTTCCGCTCCGGGGAATTTCGATGATTCCTGCTGCGTCCGCAATCTGCGCTATGAGCACTCCTTGCTCCGTACGTTCGTTTCATTCGTTTTCAATGTGCGAGGGCAAATTCGATGTTTTAATTACTTTCCTCCGGGAAAGAGTTGTAATTATGGGTGCTGTATAACGGCAGACTATGTTTTTAACATTATCGGCTCGGCTTTTGTGGAAAGATCGTTTTGCTAGTTTCATTCAAAAATACTCATTTTCATCAAATTATTACCAACCTACGGAAACACGATTTCGTTCAACATCCCTTTTAGTGCTCGTTTTCATTGCTTGCTTCAGCGTAATCGTTTTCCGGCAAAGCATATTTTTATTCGCCCACGTAATAACGTTCGTACGAGCGTCTTTGCGCAACGGAAAAATGTTCATCGGCACTGTTCAAATAACCGCCCGATATAATACCCAGCGCGGTCGATCAACTTACCCGTGATTTTGTTCGTCTCTTTTGCGACATTCTTTATGGCTACCAAATTGTCGTGGTCCCCAGGCTGGGTTGGCTAGTGCACTCTCTCAGGATGCGCCGTATATTTCCAATATCGCTTGAATATTTAAAGAGTACCGAGGGCACCGGCTGAAAAGCGCCACTTTTCTCGCTTCTTACGATCCGGTAAATCGACAATGTCCCGACGCCTTAATTCATACACCGTCCTCTCTCGCTTCGTTCTCTATTCTGACCGCAGACACAGTGCCCACCGCAGCTGATTATTTTTGTCCATCTTTCCGCATTGTTCGACTGGCCTCGCGGCACCAAAGGCCTGAACTCGGTCGTCTCACGTTCGTTCCAGCCCGCTCGCTGCGAGTTACAAATTGACCCATGCCTCATTCGCGGGACCGCGGCGACGGTATTTTCGCTGCAGGTCGCGTGAAATATCACGCGTGCGTCAGTATTAGAGTGCGCCGCTCGTTACTTGCGGCTTCCAAATGAGCCCGTGGACTACCGTAGAAGCACCCGAATTTTCCCCGCCGCTCCTTTCGCCCGGCGTGTACAGTAACATTCTGCGAGCGCGAACACAGAAAGATCGCGCGGCCTTAATTAGCGCATGATCCATTATGCAAGTTCGCGAAAGGCTGTTTTATGAATAGATGCAGCGTTAATTGGAAATCATATTCGCGACCTCCCTCCGCCTCTGTCCCCTTTCTGTTACTCCACAAACGTAACGTTATCACATTTATTTCTCCCGTCCCGCTTCTCTCATTCCCTAGCCCACCCGCACCCTTAATTTTGCACCTTCCGCTCGTCGCGTTCTACCTCCGTCGGCCTCGCTCGCTCGCATTTCACCGGGCTCCCTCTAGAGACGCGCGCGCGTAAGTCATAATTGGCACGCTAAACACGCACGTGCGCCAATGTAAACAGAGAGCCCCCGCGGTGTCTCGCGAATCTGACTTTAGGGTCAATATTTGCCGCGCAATCCACGTCTCGAAATCGTGCAGTTAAACAAACTTGACCCCCGGAAGCGTACGTAAACAGCCGGAATCGCGCCTGTCCGCGCCTTTTTCTCGCCACGAGACGTGGAACGTTCCTCTCTTTCTCTCTTTCTGCGGAGCCGCATGCATAACGGAAATGAGAGGCGGGGGAAGAGGACATTGTTTATTTTTTTCGGGGGCTCCTACTGGCGCGCATACGGCACGCGTTACAAATTGGCCCATGTCTCATGCGAAGTCGTGGCCAGGGCGTGCGGCGAAGGCGTTCGCTGCGCCTGTGTTCGGGCCGCGTGAAATACAGCGACCCTGGCCGTTACGAGCGCACACGCGGCCCATTACTTGCGGCCTGCATATGGGCGCGTGCGATACGCGCGTTAATGCGCGAGCACGGGACATACGCGAATGCGCCAGCCGAGAGAGATGAACGGGCCGAAGGAGGCGCGCGGATCGGATGTTTCAACTTTACCGCCTTCTACCTAATTTACACGCCAATTTTTTTACGCATCGTTCGATTAGTTCGAGAATACCTCGGGGGATGAACGATGGGTCTTGGAGGGACTCTGTATTTGTTTGAAATTGGAATGATAAAGATGAGTGTTTTCACTTTCGAATGACCAGCCTGTAATGAACTGATTAATAGATTTGCGCGTTCGCAGGATTTACGAACAGTATACCTTATCTTCCGAGCCATATCTTGTCTTCGCTGAGTTAGTGCCGTCGGAAGCGAATCCGATTTGCTTTCGTCCGGCGAGCGTACGTAACCCGGCGTGATTGAAAACATTTCTCCAAATCGTAGGGGGCGAAGTGCCCCGCGGCCGCCATTTACTTTTCATCGGAAGTTCGACAATTGACGACAAAGAGGTCGATTCGCGTTATTTATTTGGCTAAGTGCTCCCGGCCGTTCGTTACTTGGCTCTGGGTACCGTTCGCTCGCGAGAATTTATCGTCCCTGTTACAGGTTTGCCCCCACGTATCCCCACGCACTGGCACGAAAAGCGATGCCACCGCGTGCAAACCCGATCGAATATTCTCGCCGAGGCTGCACCAGGTGTAAATGGAACGCTCGCAAAACTCTCGCAAAACTCTCCCAAACTCTCGGCGGAGTGCGCCGGCAGTTGCGTCCGAAAGTGCGAATTCTATTTACCATTTTCCATGTTCTTACTTTGCCGACACTTTTTCCCCGCGCATCGACAGCCGAAATTGCATCGGCGCGGCGGGCAGAAAAAAGGGCAGTGGGAGCCAATACGGTCGAGGAATGTGTTATCGCCGAGTGTTGTTGCGGACTCGGCTTCCTTCCCGCAATCGTCCTCGAACGCCGGAGGTACTCTCGCCCGCTGTCTCGGCCGCTGTCTCGGCCGCGTGGATCGAGCTTTATGGTCGTCCCTAATGATTGGCAACGCCGACTGGTCGCCGTTGGCCGATCGTTTTTGTCACGGTCAAGGCAAAGAGATTTTCACTTAGGCGTACGCAAACGAGGCTGCGCGCCTCGCGGCCTCGAGAGTTCGCGAGAGGCCGTGGCAGATAGAACAGACAACGAGCAACGGTGTGTCGACTCGATCGGGCACCCACGGCATCCGCCATAACGGATCGCATCCACGACGTTAGCACGACCCTCTCCTCCATTGTACTTGCACGGCCAAGCGCACTTTGTCGACGAAACTTTTCTTCGCCCATTCCTTGCCGTCTCGCCTCGCTGCGCATTCAATTCCGGTTATTACGCTCGTTTGATCCATTCGTGGGAGCGTGCCAAATTTCGGAGGGGTTACGCGTTCTAGTCGTGTTTACACGCTCGGCGAAATGCTAATGGGCAACCGCATGAGGGAAAGGGAGAGGGGGGAAGAGGGAGGGAGAGAGAGATGAAGAGGAAGTTCACCCTGAGTGTACGGCTCTGTGCCCGCATCTTGAGCACTTTAGAATGCGGAATTGCCAACAGATACCGTAACATTACGCCACGCTATCGAATACTCACGACACTTGCCCAGGCAAAAATTGCTGGCATCCACGATGTTTTCCTTCCTCGGAACAGTACCAGTAATCTCCATCCCAATAACTTTATCCCCACTGACAGCCGCGCATAGAAGAAATACCCACGTCCTAATTACCGCGCATGCATTGCGGGGATATAAACTCGACTATTTCTCCGCTCGATGTTTCGGGCCGACCCGACGCTATTGGCCTTGAACAAATTGCGTTCATTAAACATCGGTAGCCCATCATCGACGCATTTGCGTCGGGGCGGAAAACATTCGACCTCGCCGCACACGTAGAAGGCCGTATTAACACTGATTACGGCATTAATCCGCCCCGTTACGATTACGAACACTCAGCCGAAGAGAGGGAGAGAGAGAGAAAGAGAGACTTGCGTGAGCGGAGAGAGGTCGCTCAGCGAGTCCATAAAATTTCACCAACGAGATCGGGCGCGCTGGCGGGAGCGCGAGGCAGGCCAGGAGTCATACATCATTATTACGGCATACAAAGTCGCTGCGACGCGGCAACTTGGCACAGCACTGCGCCCGTAATGACTATACCCATCTCATTCCCATTGCCGAACACCCCATGGCGTTGGACGCATGCATGTCGGGATGCAGCGGGCACCACCTTCACGCGCTATTGAAGCGCCTCGAGAGCGACTATCAGCCACGGCTAAATTGTTTCCGAATGTTTACGACTGCGTGCGGTCACCGCAGGCACTCGACTGTCATTCAGGCGCAACACGCACCGGCAAAGGATAAATACGGACCGCATTATGCAGGACCCTTCCACCGTGGTGCGCTCCTACGACGGAGACGACAAAGACGAAGACTGGGATCGATTATTTATGGCGCGGCTGGCTAATAACTTTGCCTGCGCCAGTTCTAATACGCGGATAGTAAATAACTTTCACTCCGCTCGCCTCTTTTTTCCCCCCTTTCCTACCTTGTCGAGAGATAATGTTGCCCTCTCGACTCCATTGTTGCGCCCCAGTGAGCCAGCTCAATTTCGAGCCGATCGCTTCATCCTTCGCTCCGCCGGCATTGTTGAGCGCGAACGCTGGTTCATCGATGACCACGAAATCAAAAATTGCATACGATCGAATCGCGCGAGCCGTTCCCGTGTTCATTCATTGATTTCTTATAAATACAGGATACCGTTTTGCCGGGGGGCCTGACGAAACGACGGAAGGGGGCGGTACCTGAGCAGGGCGCTCTTCTCGCGCGTTTCAACCCTCGAGCTAAGGGGACCGTAAGGGCCTGCAATGAGCGTTCGAACGAAGAAGCGAGTCGAACGGAATAGCCTTCAATCCCTCCTCCTTCCTCTCCTGCTATCTCTTCCACCTTCTTCCTTGGCTCTAGCTTTCTACCCTATCGTCTCCGTCTCTCTCTCTCTCTCTCTCTCTGTTGCTTACACTTGCTGATCTCTACCTGCCCTTACTCCTCCGCCTTACTCTCTCTTTCTATATATTACTTACTCCCGATCTCTTATCGGCAATCGTCAAATTACGAAGATCCGAGTTTAGAAGGTTCCCGCGAGCCTGCGGGCGACTGAAAGCGCAAGCTTGAAAGTTGTACGTAACTCGAGCGTTCGAAGGAAAGCGGCGGCAATAGAAGGAGGAGAAGGAGAAGGAGAAGGAGAAGGAGGAGGAGACGGAGGGCGAAGAAGGGAGGCGCACGAGGAGCGTAGGAGCCTCGTTCGAAGTGCTCGAGATTTGATCGGGTCGAGCGGAGATCGATATCGTCCTCGGTTAGCTCTTTTGCCTAACGCACCCCTTCCTCCTTTCATCTTCCTGTGGGCCCTCCCTCTTATGCACAGAGCATACGACGCGAGCGTCGATCGTCTCGCTCGCCGGATCGTCCAAGTGGATCTCGCCGGTAACCGGTGGATCATTACGTCCTGCGGAAAGGTTCGGTACTCAGCGTTCGCAACGGCGGATTAAGTCATAAGTTATAAGCACGATGGAACGCCACGTGGATATCGGATAATAGTCGATTATTGAGCGTCGACGGATGAAACCCCTTTCCATATGGGATAGGGGGCTCATTAAGTTTTCAGATTTTCGATCGTCCTCGCTCGGGGCTTATGGCCAAATGGAATGCCGCCCTGTATACGGTGCCCGGATACGGTACGACGTTCCATAGAGTAAAGATTCCGACGGGGAGAAGCGGAAAATGAGACGACGGGGGCCGAGGGGAGAAACCGGAGAAGAATGGAAAAAGGGAGGCAGACCGGAGAGAGGATAGAGAGATTCCGCCCTTACTGTGCCGCTTTTGCGCGACTCTGCGGGATACGGCTAGCGAAGGAGTCGAATAACATGTTATTTTAAGCGATTGATTTAATCCCGCGCCAACGAACAGAACGCTGTCGGGTACTTGACCGGCGGAGAATTTCTCTGGTGATATCGCGCTCGCCGATTCGGAATTATAGGAGGACTGCTCCGTCTTACGTAAGAAGTTAATCCCGGCCGCGGATGTTGCTCCTATTTTCGAGCCAGCGAGCCTGAGCTCGCTTCGCCGGAATTATACCCGGCGTCGCTTGTTAATTTCGGGCAACCCGTACGTCCGGCTTCACTTTGGCAAATCGTCGAACACAGTCCTTGGCGAACTTGATTCTGCCTTGCATGCCACTTTCGATTCATCTTTCTCTATTTTCCCTTTCTATACAGTTCCTCTCCACGGGCACTTCTCTCCTCGTACCTCCGTCTTCACTTACCTTTCACCTATTTTCCCTCAAACGTACTCGCACACCCGGCCCGAACTCTTCTTCGTCGTTATCACGGAATTTATTTATATTGCCCGCGCGGCACTTTAATTTCTGCGACCCGACTGTCGCCGCAGTCTCTCCGCTGGAGTTAATTAGCGCAAAAAAATCTTACGTTGGAATAAAATACATATTCGACATCGTCGTGTTTGAGGGACAAGAAAAACGCCGAGTACTCTGTCCCAACTTCATTACTCGTACCTCTCGCCATCTTCCCGCGAAGCGATCAGTTTTATTTTCCTTCCCGGCGAACTGGCGGCAGTTGCCGTTATCATTGTTTTTCCGGCACCTTCCGCTTCCCGTCTCGGGCTTCTTTTTCGGTTTCGCGTCATCGGTTCTTCCGAGCAGCCGCGAGAGCGGGAAAAACACGGTGCCGAATGCTTCGCACGTGCGGAGGGAAAATATTTCGATCTTCGACTCTCGAAGTCTCGCTCTCAATGCGGGCTGTCTGGCCAGCCGTCTGTGCTCGCTGCCGTCCTTCTTTCCTTCCCTGCCTGCCGGTTCACGCTCACTCTTTCGCCAGTACCGGAACACTACAGTTATCGAAGCACTCTCGACGACGACGTGGGAAATTAATACCCAGCTACGGAGCAACGGGATCCGCACGACTGGTTGCCGAGCTGGAAGCGAGTCGATATTCGCCTCGCCGGCGCAGCTTTCAGATTAAACGCTCCCAGAGACACGCTAATTAAGATAAATTACGTCGCTCCGACTTATTGGCTCTCAGTTGGTTGTCGGCCGACGACGATACTAATCGAAAGTTGCGCTCTGCCTCAGTTTTAGCGCCCTTAACGGATTCCTCCGCAGTCCTCGACGCTGCCCGAGCGTCGCCTTAACGGAAAATTTATTATTTGTCCCTGGCGTCGCTTCGCGTCGCCGTACCGTTGATCGTTTGGCCGGATCGTTTCAAGTTCCTTCGTCGGGTTGATACAGTCGCGTGCGTGCAACGAACGTAGAACCGGCATTTTTCTCGCGGTCGACTAACCCTTCTGCTTTACTGCAAGACATTCTGATAGTCTAGCGAATTGTGCTAGTAAAGTGCCATTTACATTCAGCGGCCGTGAGTGGCCAGTGGGTGTTTAAAACGAGGACGATAAAGGCTAACGTTTATTACCTGTTACTGAGAAATGTAGTAACCGGAAATAAAACCATTTGTATGTTCAACGTTCCGTGTACCGGATGAGGCGGCGGCGGCGGCGGCGCGATATGGAAATAGTTTCGTTGTATACTTGAATGTTAAGGAGCCTCATCGTTAATCCGCATTCTTGATTGCCCGGGAAAACGTAAAGACGCGAAGGAAATGACTCGTGAAAAATGCTCGTGGCACGAGAAGACATCACTTCCGCCCTTTAACTTTCCTCCGCGTTTTCATCTCTGCTTTATCGGTTTGTGGCCGTCGTTAACGCGAACTTTGCCGGCGCGAAATACACTTTACGAGCATCAATTATGTCGCTCTACCCGTGATTGAAATTAACGTATTATGAACAATGGGATGACCTCTGACCAAAGACTAGTCACGTCTGAGGGCAGAGACTAATCAACATAGCTTTTACTGATCTAGCGAAGAACGCTCTAACACCTTCACAATTTCTTCGTATTTTTATATCAATTTCAAATGACAATGTGGCTACAGATTTTCATGTATTTTTTTGTGAAGCAACTTGAATATGAGTTGATTCTACAATCCGCTTCTAAATGTTCATGTACAATACCGTTGACTTTGGCGATTATGTATCTAATATCTTAAATCGTGAAAAGTAATTGTATATACCCTGGTTGACCGAACATAGGCAGAATGAATGGGTCGCAGCTTTAGATACTGTTCGCTGGAAGCCGTCGACGGTGTGGACGAAAATCTATACCTGCCGGTCGATACGCTATGCAGTCATACATATCAAATTCACTTTGACGATCGAACAGTGAATTTCTGCCAACACGCCCTATAGTTCGGCCGGGGCACGTTTCTATTCCGGAGGTTCGACGGAACCGGCCGCCGCCCATCCCAGCCAACTCTGCCGAATGGCGCCGCTAGTACAGCACATTAATGATTTAATGTCGCGCGCGGAATATTTACTTTCGACCGCAACTTGGGCTGGATCAAAATGTCGTAATGTGTTTGACCGTAAAATTATTGTTTGCCAGCGATATTACGTTTAATTTCCCTTACCGCGAGTTCGCGTGGCAATAAATCGAGTCCGCTCGCGTCTGCTCGCGTTTTCTCCAATTTGTACAATCACTCTCTCTCTCTCTCTCTTTCTCCCTCTTTCACCCCCTTTCACCCTCTCGATGCGCCCATTGACGATCGGGGTCGCGTCAGAAATCGACGACACTGTCGTTTATCAAAATGCGCATGATTAAAAGTCATCGTTGGTAGGCGAGCGTGGATAAAGGCTCTGTTCTACCGATATTTACTTTGGATTTAACCAACGGCGTAACGGCGTGCGCACATTCGCGCACGTCGTTTATCGAAGTACAATGTGTAATTATCGTATTGTTTGCGGGCGCTGTCTTCCATTTCTTTTCGCGGAATGTTTCGCAAAATAATTGTGGAACGTACTTCCTGCTTTGTTCGCGCTCGCTTCCGCGCACGAGAGTTTGCCTGTTTATTCAATTCTATTTTTCCGATTTTACCGAACATCACCGTATTGCCCCGCCTGACCGAAATTCGCCGGAAATTACTTTTACACCGTAGAAGCGAGTACGGTGGATATTCAAAAAGCCAATTCCTCTGTTGAGCAGCATTATCCCCCGGATGGAGGACGGTATATCCGATCCCCCCGGTCGGAAAAAGAGGAAGCGCACGTGAAAATTGGGCGATTAGTCAAACAAATAAACTAACTAGACATATATATCTTCTATGAAAACGTGGCAGCGTAATAGAGAACTCAGAAATATAGAGCTAGAACGATATTACGTTCACTTGTTTACTCACGTCACTTTCCTCGCTTGGTCTATACTCTGGCAGCATCGCTATCGGGCAGAAAGCGAACAGGTTGTTTACGAAAATAATGTTCGGCCTTTCTCCTCCCCCCGCCTGCATCTATCCCGAATTATATCGTCATTAATCAAGCGAGCGCTACCGGGCGGCCGTAAATCCAGACTGGAACGTCGAAGCGGCGTGTGTCCTCGGTGGCGCAACGGTAAAATAAGTCACGTACGAGAAGGAAAAGAAGGGTAACGGCACCGCGATTGGATCGATCGCATCCCGTCCGATGTGATCGATCTTACGCGGCCGAAAGTCATTGCGCTCGAGAGGATCCTCGAAAGTGAGGTACCGCTGGCCTGCCCGGCTACGTGCTCGTTAAGGCGCCTCCGAAGGTAGCACTTCCTCCATCGTACACATGGAATCAATCGTAACTAGGGCCAGGGACTTGGGACCGGGGCAGGATCGGTTTCCTGCCTTCCTGTGTTGGAGCGCTGGGATCATATCGGCACTTCGTGACTGACTCCGTAGCGACGATGATATCGTGCATGCCCCTTTGAAAATTATCGGTGTACTGGATCACCAGCGCCGGGTATAATTTTCACCCCATGGTGATACACGTTTGCACGTGCGATGGTGCTGGTGGCCAAGCACGGTGTGTACGCGCTTAACGCCTCGCGCGCATCCTGGCTGCCGTGCACGGGCGGCTGGAAAATTATGGAAGTTCGGAGGCGAACACCTTCTGGGATATCGTCGATGCCTGTGCGAGAGGGAGAGGCCGCTCGTCCGTTCCTCCGTTCCTTCGTTCCTTCGTTCCTACGTTCGAGACGAACGGATCCGCGCGCCTTTGGGGAGAGCCGAGGGATTCAGTCGGACACGATCGTCGCCCTTTCAGGCAAAAATTCAGCCCGCTCAACGACGAGGTGTGAACTTCCCTCGTAGGCGTTTCAATTGTACAGAGGCGTGTAACGAGCCTGGTAACGATCGTTACTACTACGTAGCTGCGGGCCTTCGATTTCGAATCGGAATTCAAATTGTAGACGCGCCAGACGGTAATGCACTGTATGTTGCATGTAACACGCGGCAAAGGAGAGGATGTGGAAAGAGCGGAATCTAATGAATATTATTTAGTACGGTAGTATCGTACTGCTCGGTATGATCGGAAAAAATGTTTCCGTGCAAGCTTTGAGATCGAATGTATTAGCATTTATTTAGTCGAGGGAATGTTCTTGAATTATCATGAATTATTGTAGGAGGGATGGAAGGTATTGCTAGTTTGGACGGAGGTACGCTTCGGATTTCGTTGTTTGGTCGATAGATGGTGCGTGCGGCCGCATTCTTCAGCTTCCCGTCAGCGAAACGAATACCGTTCTCCATTCCGCGCTAGAAATGATTAATCCTAGTCTCTAGCAGCGAAAACAACCTTCAATACGTAACATCCCAGTTATGAAACGAAAAATCGCAGAGCGTTTGCTTTCTCATTTTACCGATTAGCGAAAATTACTAGAATTTAATTTACCTTCACCCTCATCCCGCGAGAAGGACGGGCCATGATCTAGGTTCAAAGAACGAGCGTTTCGTTCCGAAGCAATCGCTTGCACGTACACGCGAACGCTGCGAGAACGGCAAATAGGCCACCACTTTGACCGAAACGTACTTAGCCAGGAACTCAACCGGCGTCCATGGCAAGTCGACGATTTGAAATCCGCTTTGAGCCGTATCTCGCTGCGATCCGGATACCGGCCGCAACGAATTCTCGCACAGAGGCCGACCGACCGGTCGCATAGTTCCAAACGAGCTGGCCGGAAGTCGTGCGCGAGAGTGTGTCGTCCCGGAGGCCGGCTCTGATCCGCGCTTTGCATCCGCTCCTCTCTTCCGCGGGTGTAGATAGACCCGCCGGCAAAGTCCGTTAGTTTCGCGTGTGTGTCGTTACGGTTTATAAGCATAGGATGCGTTCGACGCTTGCATCGCCGCGGAGCGGGAGCAGGGTTCAACGCTCTCCGTCGAGAACGAACAGAGAGCGCGTGTCTCAACATCCGCGCATCCATCCAGCCTGCCGAGATATCTGGCGAGCAGACGGTCCTCGCCGCTCTGCCGCCGGATACCAGAAGAATGGGCCCGGGGTAGGGGATATCGACTTACAATTTGACACGGACTAGGTACCTGTCACCGTTAAGTCGTCGCAAAGAACGATTTCGATCGTTCACCGTGCGATGACCGTCTTTCCACTGCGCTCCTTCTGAATCCCCCACCTCTTCATTCTCCACCGCCACCTCCTCCTCCTCCTCCTCCTCCTCTTCCATCTTCTTCTCTCTCAGCGTTGAGTTATAACTTTCCTCCGTGTCGAGGTTGCTCGTAGTTTCTTAACCGCTTCCATTTTCGTCGTCGACTAAGGACAAATGCGACGCGACTGAAAGGGAGGGTAATTCTGTTCCGTTATTATTGTCCTTGAAAGCGTGGTGATGTAAATGCAGGTTTCGCGAACGGCAGTAATGTCGATGCTTCGAAGTGTGATCGGTACCTGGCGTCGTGCATTTGAATGCCCGGGACATGTAATTTTGAGGATAACGAGATTACGAGCCATTCGGCTCGTCGCAGGCTTAGACTGCCGGTCGTCTGAATGACCTGGATCTATGAATGGCGGATCGGATAAATCGAACGGCGAGGCGTAAAGGAATGTTCGTCTTCTTTCCCCTCCATCCCCGTGACGGGACGCCCTAACAAGCATTTGTTGAACGCTGCCAATAAATTCGTGCCGCTCCCCGGTCGGATCGGGTACCGTGGAAAAATTCTCGGTAACGCATCATAATTTCGACTTACATTAATGAGACTTAGCGCGTTAAGTCCGCGGCTGAATCCTACGGCAGGGTAGTTACCGGCGAAACGTTAACGCGATCCTATTCGCGCCGCGATTATTACCCACCTAAAATATCGAGCCATTAACCCGCGGATGTTCGACATTAAACGTGGCAGTCATTAGCGACTTTGCGAGGAGACTTAGTAGTTAGCCGCTCAGGGTGCCGTTGATCGGCGCCATAAATACCTTGTTATCGTCGCGTAACGCCGAGTCATGGATTTTCTTCCGATGACGGTTCTTGTCTTAATAACCCTCCCGTGATAAAAGAAGAGGGAGATGAGCTTGAGTGGTAGGGTGGGGGGGATTGGGGACAAAAAGGACGGACGCTAACGATTCGCGAGATTTACATTAATAAAAGTCAGCCTTCCGCGCTATCCGCCGAAGAGCTCGCTAGTGGCGAACCGTTTGATTGTCCCCCCGGCGCTCGTTACCAATTAGTGTTTATGGTAGGCCAGAGTGCGTGTGCCGGATTCAGGGATCTCGCGCGCGTGGGTGTGCGATCGTCCGCGGCGCGGTGTTGGTGCGACCGCCGATCCGCTCGCTTTTCTTAATCGATCGGACGGCGAGGGGGGGAGGGGGGGGGGGGATTGGGCCGAAAAGAAAGGGGCAGAGCGATAAAATGGTATC
The DNA here is from genome assembly GCA_914767735.1 of Anoplius nigerrimus. Taxonomy (NCBI): domain Eukaryota; kingdom Metazoa; phylum Arthropoda; class Insecta; order Hymenoptera; family Pompilidae; genus Anoplius; species Anoplius nigerrimus. The sequence goes on from OU612078.1 coordinate 16,040,951, forward strand.
GTGATCGCGCGCCGACTCCGTGGCCAAGGTACGCCCTGACAAGAAGTTCCGTGCTCTCCAGCCTCTCCCTTCCCCCGCTCAGCCTCCCTTCCCCGCTGGCCGGGCAGCGTCGTTCTGGCATCGCTTTACGATTCGATCGAGGCAATTTGTGAAATTTATAGTCCCGCAGGCTAAGCGCGGAGAGAAGAGGACTGGTGCGCGCGCGCGCGAGCGCACGCGGCCTGGCCCTCGCGCCAGCTTCGCACTAACCTCGCACTAGCCTCGCACGCGGGCAGTGAAACGGGCCGGCTGCGTTAACGAACCTTCGTCGGGCCCGACATATTATCACGGGGCGCATTCTGAACCAGCGGCCCGCGACCGTACAGTATTGTTAATTAATTATAATTCGAACCGCGAAACCTCGACCCGTCCCCGTGGAACGACCTTCCACCGCTTTCATGCCCTCACCCCCGGCCCCACTACGGGCCTCTCTAGCAGCCGAGAGCGTCCCTCCCTGTTTTGTCTCCTCTTCCCCGAAGGGAATCCAGCCACGATAAATGAGACCGTACGATGACGAAGCGCCTTGCGCGTTCTCCGAGCGCAACGTGCTTTTCTTATAGCCGCGCAGATCGGCTTCGGGTGGTGAAGGAGGAAGAGGGAGGTGGGGGGGACTCGAGATGGATAGGAAGAAATAGAGAAAAGGACGAAGAGCGAAGTGGAGCTCGAGGTAGATGGAAAGAGGAAGAGGGGGGGGGGGGGGGGGCTCGGAAACGACAGAAACAGAAGGGAAAAGAAGGTGGGGGACCAGGAACGATTGGAACGAATGGCGGAGGTGAAACGACGCCGTCCGTGGAAGGAGGATGGGGCGAGCATAGGCAGGATAGCCGTGTATAATGCATAAGAGAAGCGGGGAAAGAGTAACGAACTGGCAAGGTCGAGCGTGGTAGGCCAATGTCTCGTCCTCGTACTACGAGGTGAACCAGCGCTGCTGCAACTACCTCGTGTTACCTTGCCGCTGTCTCCGCTGCCGTCTCTACCACCACCAACGTCACCACCACCACCACCACCACCACCGCCGCCTTGCCTTCATCGCGAGCATCAGCACCGTCGCCGCCACCGCTGCCATTGCCGCCGCCACCGCCGCCGCTATTGCTTCAGCCTCTATTGCTTCAGCCGCTATTGCTGCTGCCGATATTGCTGCTGCCGCTATTGCTGCTGCCGCTATTGCCGTCGCCGTACTTCGAATGGTGCTGCTATTGCAGCTGCTATTGCAACGGTCCGGTCAGAAGGGGGGGACGGATGGCGAGTTAGATACGCGACTATGCGAGCGAGCAGCATTGCAAGGCCGTACCGCAACCGCGAGAAACCGGCCAGAAGAAGAGGAAGTGCCGGGGTGGGAGTGATGCCGAGATGGAACGCTACGTCGGAGAGTGAAAGAAGAGCGTGGCGTATACTTATTTCAACGTCCGCTCCGCTATTGTTACGTCCGGACAAAGTGGTGTGCGTAAATCACTTGTCCCCCGCTACATTCTTTTTTCGCCCCGCTTACGTAACTCATTTGACGTCCGTCAACATCGGCTGATACACTTTTCCCGCGACTCGCCCTCGTCGCCGTAATTTGAATGTCTGCACCACCGGCCTGTTCAACGGACGGATTACAACGCGCGGATTTGTGTGCGTCCCGATCAGCGCTGCCAGACGACTTGCGTTCGTTTCTGCTCGAGCGCGTCTATTTTCCCTCCCGCCGCTAACGGTCAAATGTAGTCGGGCTGTTGTTTCAATCGGCTGAATAATATTACTAAATGCGATGTATACGGATAAACACAGATGTCGGCGAGATTTCCATCGCATCATAAGTTTACTCTCGAGCGCACAGGACGTACGCTAATATATTCTTAGATGTAAGGAGGGAGACACGGGAGGGAAGTACGGTACTACACTGTCGCTCCATTCTAGTCTCATCCATCTAACAGTCAACCTTGGCACACCCTATATCTGATACACGTCAGGAGTATTCGCAGTGATAGGCCGACTCTTCAACGAGTTCCTTTGCTCTGCCGTTGGCTGCCTACCGAACCTATCGATCGTTGCATTACCATTCCACGTACTTCCAATATTAAGCATTTCATTTTGAAAGTCTCTTACGATTTAATCGAGTTCCCAGGCCAACGTGGTTATTAACAAACCTGAATATGCTGCTCAACGGAAAGCAGACGCATAGCTGCTAGGCGATGATTGGATACCGGTAAGAGTGAAACGGAAAGTTACTGGCTTGTTTGCGCCCGAACGTCCACCTAAAGCTTTATGCTCTCACGGTGTCATCCATCCAGGGTTAAAACAGTTTTTCCATTCCCACACACTTCTTTTCTCTCTTATTTCATCTGTTACCCTGAACTTACAGCTTCCTCTCCTTTACTGGTTTGCCTTCCTCGGTTCGTTCGTACGCTGTCGTTTACCGTCCTCTCTAACTCGCGGTTATCTAACCCTGATACATGGGAGAACGTTCGCACGGGTCGTCACGTAATATACCCGCCTATCGTTAATCCTCCGCACATCATAACGAGTCTCGGGATAATTCGAATATCCTCGAAACTCATTATCGTCTGGGAGAAGGCGCCTCTTCACGTTAGATTACTGAACCTCTCTCATTTCCGTTACTCTCACTCTCGATCCTCTCTCCTTCCAGGTCGTCCTGCACCTCCTACAACAATTCGACTCTGTTTTAGATTTGTCACACAGCAAGCCTGGTTAATCTCATTTTGTCGTGGACGCGAAGAAAAATCGTGCGTAGGCTAACAAGGAACACTCTGAAAATTCTTTACGAGCTACTGGATTATAAAATGTAATCGGCAAAGCCAAGGGATAAGGGATTTATACGGCGAAAGGCTTGAAATCCGAGCATTCCGCGTAGGTACAGTACGTGACGACGAATAAACGAGCGATTCGGTGTAATGCACGGAACCGAGGACCGCACGTACGTGCTTTAGCCGGTTCAACTCGCGATCGTTACGAATTCATTTACGTTTAAGAGTGGCCACCGCTCCCATTCGACGTCTGGAAAAATCTCCCGGAGAGCACCGTGATTAACTTGACGCGAGCGCAACCGAGTCCATTTATACCATTTTTCTACCCACATCTCGTATAATCGCTTACAGCGGATTCTGTGATTTCCCTCGCATTCCGCAAATGAAACCGTACTCTCGAGGACGGGGCGCGACGATCAGGAACATCTTCCCCGTCGTCTCCGGCGTCCACTGCGTATTCCGTCGTACCTACGAATTAGACGTATTTCCAGCTTAAGTAGCACTCGGGGTAGGTGAGACACATTCCGCGATCGCCGTACCTTACTTTACAGTCGCCGCTCTGACAGCGTTGTTCCCCGGGAAGAATATTCACCGCACAAATAGACCCCGGGGAAATAGCGTGGTTATCGTCGCGGAAGAAACGTCGACCGTTGACGCTGACTCCTTTTTGGCTGCTTTTACGACACACCTGGGCACCCGGAGGGACGACAGAACCTCCACGAGCCCCCGTCGCTCGACATCTCGCCGGACAATTTGCATGAAGATTCCGCTTACCGACTCCTCGCTGAAGGGGCAATCAATTCCCGCGGGATGCTCGCGCGATCCCGAATATGAAGCTGCGACGTCAGCGTTACGTCATATAATTACCGTCCCTCTCGGCCGACGAGGCCGCGATTTCATTTTGTTCCCCGACGCATCCGCGTTTCGACGACCGTCCGCAAGGAAACATTAATTTATTCCCCGTCGCCCATTCCGCGCCGGATCATTGCGTCGTAATGTTTCAATTACTGGTTAAATGTTGAACGAACGTACTATCGCTACTCGCAGCGAGCGCTCTTTGTTCGTCGGGTTACGAGTTCGTATATCGCGCACATTGTGGCGATGTTTGAACTCGCTGACAAAGCCGCGAGTTCCCTTCCACAACGCTGTCTGCCTCGCCGCTCTCTCTCTCTCTCTCTCTCTCTCTCTCTCTACTCCTCTTTCACTCCTCTTTCACTCCTCTTCTGCCACCCTCGTCGCTTTCACGGTTTAACCCCGCGCCACCCCCGCTCCAGCCGGGTCTCGCCTTCCTTTTTCGTTTTGGGAATATTTACGCCATCGTGGTTCCCCGTTTGTTACGTGCCGTGCGCGCGGGGCCGATAATTACGTTGCGGCCGTTTGTTTTAGCACTAATAACAGCCCGTGACCCGTCCCAGTTCCGGGCACCACCCTCTTGCGGCAGCAGACTCTGGCCTTTCCAAGCCAGCGCCACCTCCGATCTTCTCCTCTTTGCGCCCCTTCCGCGCATTCGTTGCAGTTAATTAATCGCAAATGTCCATGATTATCGGTCGACCGATAAGCCCGGCTAAGGCGCTTCCCGATCATCGTTAATTCCGGCACTTTTTACCCGGTAGGAGGCACTCGTTCGTTGAATTCGATCACTCTCTCGTGCCATCGTGCCTTCGATTGCTCCTCGTAATATCTATGAACCTCGTGCATCCTACATTGTTCCTAATTGACCGTAACGATCTGAGCGGTGTGCGCGCATAAAATGGTTCACGGTACGGTTCCGGCATTGGCTGATGAAAAGTACACGGCATTGTGAAAAAGGGGAATTCCTCGGGCGGTTTTGTGTTACTGTTATCTGCCCTGTTATAAACAGCACGGCCGCATCATCGGTTCGCAATAACGCTTAGTTAGGTCTGCGCTGAATTTCGATAGCTGATGTTCTTCGTTTCGAATTATATGTATGAGATAATGGTATCGTTATTCGGTGAGGATAATTGTTGTTTATACTTTGATAATAGAACATAACGTTTATATTTCATACATTTTCGTATAAGCAGAACGGACGAGATTTTTCGTTTTAAAAAGAATTTTATAGATCGAACTTGCGAAAGGAAAGCGAGCGAGGAATTTAAATAGTTTGTTAAAAGGATAGTATGATATATATTTAACTAACAATTTGTTAATATTCTGTTGCCTACTTTATGTTATGCTGATAAGAGTTCAGTTTATACACGGTGGTAAAGAGGAACTCTTCAAGTAGCTTATAACGTCCGCAGGCATTGATCGTAATGTCCGAAAGCATTAAGAGCAGTTGAACATGTTCCGTGATCACTTGACATACTCACATTTGTCGGTCGTTATCCCATCCTCGTGGTTACCACGACAAACGTCTCGACATAGTTGTGTACATGAACGTACAGCTCGAAAAGCGATAAAAATGACAAATTGCGCATGAAAAACAGACGCGAGTTTATTCGATTTAGAACAACATTACAGATTGTTCCTCGAATCTTTTTTGCTCTTCAATCGACATGCACGTATATTATTTTGTTTCAACTTTTCCGATGCGGCAAAATATGTCATCAAATTTTCTTCAACGAATACACACAATTCTATTAATATAAAATTACCAAAGCCGGGTAATGCGGGCGCGCAAATGAACTCTACCCACGCCTGCATTTTCGAATAAGGATCACGACGATACGGCACCCGGTAGATTGAGTTACAGCGAGATTACAATCGGCGGGACCCGGCAAATAGATAACGTTCGCAATACCTCAGGGGGGAGAGGGCCAAAGGGGTGGGCGTAATTAATCGCAATCATCTGTTTGATCTGAACTAAGTTCCATTTTATGATCGGCCGAGTGCAATTGACACTAGGGCCGATAATAGGAGCGGATCGAATGCGCGCGGCGATGCGCATCGCATAAGCCCAACGAATATATTGACCCACGACCTCGGGGCAAACATAACCGTAACGCGTGTCGGCCAACCTCGCCGTATTAGCGTTACCATCTTTTCCGGCGATCGGATCGGCCCCGCATCGAGACGTGTACGAATTCAATTAGGGCGAATGCGCTAAATGCCCAACTCCGGCCCTCTCGTCGAGCGGACTCCGCCTGCGATTCTTCGCATGACCGACTCTCAGCCTGTTCTCCTTCGCGTCTGCTCCACTCTCGCATTTTTCCGACTCTCGCTCCAATTGTCCGCGTCCCATCGGTCTACTTGTCCGCGCGGACGTAATAATACATACGGCTCTTATCCCCGTCCATGGTTCATTTCGCGCCAGTTTAGAACCTGGAGGGCGCACGATATTCTTATCTCGGCAGACGTCCTGCTAATCCGGGCTCGAGCTGGCGATAGCTGGCGAGAGCTGGCGGGAGTCGTTCGCTCGAGCGAATATTCCTCCCCGCGCGGGCGGATCGATCCGGCAAACGCAGACGTTGTCGACACTTCAACGACCCAGAACGCCTCGATACCCTCTCGTAATTAGCCGAAGTCAAAGCGGCTCGGTACCGGTGCCAAGTTGCATTTTGCAATCCATGGAGTGCAATCGACCGTGCTCGTCGGGCATGCACACCGACCTAATTTCGTCCCAGGGTGTGCGTGTTTACTGGTGTCGGGCGTACGACGGTGCCACCCTAGCTGAACCGGCGATTCCTCTCGCCTTTAGGACATCGTATTCAAATGTAACTACGTCCTGCCGCTGACGGCCTAATATATAAACTTGTTATATGGAAATAGATGCCGGTTTTTATTCACCGCCAGCTTCGAATCACGCGCAGCGAGCTCACGCGAGACAGTCTTTCTCCGCTGTGTGTGTATGTGTGAGTCTCTCGCCATCTCTGTCTCTGTCCCTGTCTGTCTCCCTCGTCGTCCACAGTTCCCATACGCGCTTGTCAGGCCGAGATTATGCAAAACGAATTAATCGCCCGATCGGCGCATCCGCAGCTAACTTGTTGCCAGTTTGACGGCTAGACGTTGCCCGATATCGGAACTGGATAATTAACGCGCGTATTCCTTTCGGTTCCATAAGCATGATTGGTTGCCGGCGATACGATACGATTAATAGAAAGATGGGAACGGATAAGGGTAGAGAAGTGATCGCCGTCGTTAGTCTTTCATCAAAATTTCAGATCGCTCCCACGGTGTTTGCTTTCTCCTTGAGGCTTCATCTTTCAGACGGACAAGTTGCACGGGATGAGGAGGAGGAGGAGGAGGGGGAGGAGAATGAGGTGGATGAGGGGGGATGCACGCGGCTCAAAAGAGAGAAAAGAAAAGGATACGTCTGCCCAGCTCGCAGAAGGATCCTCCCCCCGGATTTCATTATCTGTTACGATCGGTTACACCTGACGTGCGTGCACCTTTAATAACGCGCCTGAGTAATTAATCTGGCCTCATTAAGAACGCACCGAAATCGGGACTGGCCTGGCGGTGCGCGCCGTAGTCCTATAATTAGAGCCTTGCCCGGCTCGCTTCGTTTACAACCTCCTCGGACGTACGCGGCGCGTCATCTTCGATACGCCGTCATTTTGACTCGAAAGATCTCATGAGCAGGGACGCCCGGCTCATGTCCCTCCTCCCCTTCCACCGTTCGACCTTTTTCTGCGCGTCCGCAGGGTCCTAGGGAGCCCGCGAACGTCTCGGCGCCTAGCCGGGCAGAGAGTCATGTTTCACACGTCCTTGAGAATTACCTTAAATCCCTCGACCGTTAATAACGTCCCGCGACAACCGGCCGGGCCGCCGTTATTATGTCGAGGCGCGTAAACCTCTACCGCATCGATAAATCGATGAAATACATATACGTTGTCTGCGTGGCCTCTGTCGGGCGCAGGTCGAATCGATGGCCGACCGGTCTCGCTCGTCCGCAACAGCGAAATTCGCGGATGGTGAGAGAGCATCGGCGAAGTTCTACTTCGGAAAGTCGAAAATTGGCATAAAGCCGTTGGCAAGCCAGGCGAAGCTTTTCGGTCGCTAATAAAGAGTGCTCAGGCAAGGATTTTCATTACGCGTCCTCATTCCGTTCCTCGGATAAGCAATTTCCCGTCTATTATATCCTTTTCGGCGCGACGGTGTCAAAATTGCTACGAGACTCTTGGCTTTAAATTACCTACGGTAACGGTACGGCGACGAGGAGGGCGGCGTGGGGGTGGGCACGGGGGTGGATCGTGAAGAGCGAAAGGACGGTCTCGAGTGTCATATCGAGTCGAGAGAATCGAGGATTCTTAGACGCAAAGTACCACTTTATATCCTCCTCCTTCGCGCTCAATGCCATCGCTGCAGTCTACTTCACCGGAACGTAATTCCGTGACGGCGCAATTTCTATGGAAAAACCGACCGCCCCGTTTGAGGGGAGGGCCAACGAGATAGACTCGATACAATGCCTATCGCTGTAAATGAGATTTTCGCGCCCGCGAGGTTCGAGCCGCGGAGTCGACTTCGTTATTAACTTCGTTATGATTGCGGTTACTGCGTCGGCCTTCCTTCGTATAATTCACGCTTAGGATGTTTCCGCGGGCCCCAACTTTCGTTAAGTACAGGCGGTTCAGAGGCAACGAATGAAATGTTGGCCCCTCTGCCCTCCCCCGAATGGCCATATTTAAATTTACTTTCGCAACGGAAATATGCGATCCCACGGAAAAGAAAGTTTAACTTTCGACGCGCACTCGATTGTCGGAGTTTGCATATTCTCGCGGAAAGGGCAGCGGGTAATAAAGGACGCACATTAACTGCGTTGTATTCCAAACGTTTACTAGTACGCGATACGAAAATGTACGTTACCATCTGATGAAACAGTTGGAATAACGAGCGCAATGAGACCGCTCCCATTTTTCCTTTGTTCCCGAGTTCTGTAATGAATGTATAACGAACAATATGAATCATGATAAATTGCTTCGTTGATCAGACTGTAGGAAGAGATGACCGAACAACTCTCTTTTTCGAATATGAGGTCAATGCAAGCATAAAAGAGAGTAAATCTAATTTGCCATCTCGCTGCTTCGCCTATTTTGCCTCGCGCGAGAAATCCTTCATACTTAACTGCTCATTACATGACTGACACCGCAGGTATGAAAGTGACACGAAAACGAGACTTTGCAAGTCTTACCGACGCTATTGCAAATTCCCTTTCTTGTATCTCTCCGGTTTTCTCGCTTTTTCTGACAAGTTCCAACGTAATGACGAGCCCAAGCATGTCGGTACCATACATATCGAGCCATCTTCTTGCTCATTATTCTTCATCCGTGGCAATTTTCAGAGATCCAAGTAATTCTGCACGCAAGCCGCGCTCGTAGAATGCTGAAATTCTTTCGCTCTATCGTCGACGCGCAGGTACGCGGACGATGTGGGTAACCCAGTTTCCAGGGATCGAAGATTCAAGGTGATTACCGTGAGAAGGGCTCACTGTTAACGTCATTTGCAGCTTTATTGTTCGCCCCCCCCCCGTCCCTCTTTCTTTCTCTCTCCCTCGCTCTCGCAACGATCTGTGCAAATCACGTCAATTAACGTTCAATCATAGTAACCATTTTAATGGATGCCTTCGCTTCCTCTCCGCTCGCAGTCCGCCAATTTGGGTGGTCGTGCTTTGCCTAGCCGCTCACAAGTGAGAGTATCGCCCCGTCCTCCATTCGTACCCCCCTTCTCTGCTTTCCATTTTTCCGTAATCATGAATGACACGTAGAAGGTCGGTTCGCACGCGATGCACCACCGTGAACGAGGAGTGAGCCGCGGATATGCCTGGCAAAAGTGGTCTCGTGACTAGTGACAGGGATGATTCTAGGTGTATGTGGCGTGCGCTTATCCATATTACTTACTACATACTACTTACTATTTAGAAGCCGCTACTTAGCTCATACGGGCCGCAACCCGCTGCGTATCGTATTTACGCGCCGTACACGAATAGTACGAACAATCCGTCTCCTTCTTTCCCTCCTCCTTATCCATCCTCCTGACTCTCCCATTGCCTGAAAATATGCTGTGCACCTCACATTTTGCATGTAATCCGCCACCGCGAAAGACATGACTGAGCACTGGGAGCTCGTAGATATGAGAACGGATACAATCAGGTTTCTTGACAAGGAAATTTCCAGACAAGAGTCCGTATACCAGTATTTGCCGCCGCGAGGAAATGGCTACTTAACATTGCACCTTACATTCTGTTCTCGGCATAGGAACACGAGTGTTTTGATTAGCGCGTAACTTATTTATGGTCATATTGATAAGGGATACGTTTCGCCCCGAAGCTATCGGCAGTGTATAGAATTTGTTGGGGCAAGCAACGGCAGTCGATTTAATTTCTAGGGTAGAAAAAGATGAAATACTTGCTCTCGAACATCCTCCAGTTATCGTGAATGCAAGATTCGCTCGCTTTACTTGATTCATTGGTGCTAGACTGGTTCCATTAGCCGTGCGCCTAACGATTCCGAAGGAGTCTTGTTGTTCGCTTTTTATTCTCTCCGTATTCTTCAATTTGACAGTCTGCAATTACTGCGATTCATTACATCGTGGAACTTACGAAGGGGCAGACTTTTGTGTTGCCAGTGGTGCTGCTACAAAAGGCAGGAAGACGAACGTAGTGCGACGGGCGCGCAGAAGTGACAACGGGTAAATGCAATTTTCTAACGAGCCACCGGCGTGAACGTTCCACGGTATCATCATTTATTAAGTATCATCCCTCACCGGCCGTCCGCCTGCCTAAGCCGCGACCAGACAGCCAACCTTTTTTCGCCGTCCATCGCGAAACCGAGCCATTTCCATTCGTTCTCTTTCCCGCCACGCTCATTGACGCACGATCCGCGTTTGGCCAGCCGAGTACTTTAATATACCTTGGCCAGCCGAGTATTTTAATATGCCCGGTCGCTTGCTCTGTCTTCACACGATCCTTGCGTTTGAGAGGTCGGCTCGTTTTACGGTATTGCGAGTGGCTCACGTTGCTATCATACCCCGCGCCGATGTAATTTCCGCGGACCTCAAATTTTGCACGCAATTCCGTGCCCGCGAAAGGCCAGGGCGAAAGCTGCCGTGAACTCAGCAACACCTACCCCGGCATTACCCTACGTCTCCGGGACGCACATATATCCGCGAATATCCCCGCCAGGAAGGTCGTATCGCTCTTTTCGTGCCACGCTTAACGATTTTAATAAAATCGCTTTTCCCCGTCTGCTTTCGCACGATCCGCCGATCGGCCTCGGCGCCGGCCGATCCTCATCGGAGTAATACGGCATGCGATATTGCACGCATGATCCATCGGCACGCTGATTGCGATGTCCACCAAACCGGCTATTCAAATTTTACACGCAATTCGCCGTTTGATCGGCTCATCCGGCCATCCTTGAGCTGGCGGGCGGAGCGCGCACCTAAATTCCTACCCGTCTATAGAGGTAAGAGTACTTAGTATCGTTTACTACCCGGTACCTGTTACTTACCCACTCCTGATCTACGACCTACTACCACAGTGAGTTGGCATGTGTGTACCCACCAAAGTGATTCGCTCAGAGCAATCTCGCTTCGCCCGTTCTCAGCTCACTTGACCTCGTTTGACGCATCATCGCCTCTATCTCCCTCGACGTTAGACGATTTCAATGAACTCGCCTTCTTTCCGTTTCTTCCTCATTTTCTTCCTAGTCCTTTATAGCCTCCTCGGGTAGGCTTCTTCATAGAGCGCGAGCGATTTGAACTGTCTCTTCGTTGACGGCGAGAACTCGGTCTCTGCTGCGCTCGTCTTCGCGGCAAACGTACTCCACGACGATAAAGGGGGTCCGAGCCATATTATAATGCAATCAAGTATAGGTGGATGCGCTCACGCGAGACCCCGTAATGAGCTCCCATGTTGGAGTACCGCGGCAGTTACCGGACCATCATTGTTTACTGCATGCTCCTCCCGCCTCACTGCTCTTTTTACTCCCCCTGCTCCTCCCCTTCCTCCTCCTCCTCCTCCCTCTTCTTCCTTCTTCGTCTCCCCGTGCCGTCCGTCTCGCTAATCTATTATTCTCAGCCAAGCTGCTTCATAAACTGCTTATCGGCGCCCAATCAAACCGCCGGAGACGCAGGTAGGTGGACAGGACAAAAGGTTTCGTTGATCAGCTATATCTCCGCAATTCCTCCTTCGTCCCGGCCATTTTCTGCCCGTCCTCGTTCCTTTTGCCATGTTCCCTCGCGTCCGTTCAAGGTTCGTGCGTGCAGCCTTCGAGTTCGCATCGCGGTCGTCGATAAGCCGCCTCGAAGATGTGTCTGTCAAAATCGAACGTAGCTCAATGCGATTTCATACCCTGATTGGGATAAATTTAAATCGTGCGCCGCAACGATTGTTGAAGATAGAGGGACTTCTCGTTTTTTGGTTGTTTCAGACGACGTGATCTGGCTTCATGCGCAATCGCGCGCTCTGGCGTCAGTACCGATATATGATTGCAGTGATTGAGGGTTCAGAGTTGACGAGTCCTACAGGATCGAAGACGAGACAAAATTATATTTTCTTTTCTCCATTTTCCTAATGAGGCGGTGGATGCCGATCCGAACCTAAGATTATTTTCATTTCCTAGCATGGTAAATGCGTTTCGATTCTGTATCGTACGTCATCCCAGCTATCATCGTAACGATGACTTGCTGAAAGAAACGATTCTCATGATGCAACCGTACCGATCTTACATGCTGCCGATAGTCTTTTCCTTTAGCTCTGTATCGGCCTGAAAATCTTTCCTTAACAAGCGCACAGTCATCGCGGATCTTTCCATCGAGTGAGTTATTATTACGTCAAGCACTCGGAGAAAAGCTTATCCTGTTCTGTTGAATGTACGAGTATAAAGATGTACACTTTGAGTAGAATGTTCCCTGCGGTAGCCGTTGATGTGCCAGCAACGATAGAATGATAGCGGTATCAAAACAAGAAGATGTTTTTAAGGCATAAACGTTTCACGCTAGTTTTTCTAGAAACGCCCGGTAAGGTCGAAAGATGTTTTTTTTTGGGAAGTAGTATGGCATAGGTAGTAATAAATTGCTACTAATGCTCAGTTAATGTCACGTTAGAAATCTAGTAATCAACTAGTGTGAATATTTGTCTTGACAGAAACGGACCGTGTCAAGTAAATTTTAACAAAAACATATTTTTTTGGTCGTTTCTGACACCTCCGTTGTTCCGTGCATTCCATTTTTTCTGTGAAGGAGATACCAAGAGCGCACTACATGTTTTTACCCGATTGCCGTCTTCCAGGCCAATTCGTTCTTTCCACTCCCCGTCGTATTATCGAAGTACTTAAAACTTTTTATAGCCTCCTCATTGAAAGTGAACCTCAAATAGGCACTTTGCCGCGTTCATTGAAAAACCCGTGGAACTTCCAGCCGCCCATTCTCGAAGGCTTACGCGAATCTCGCTCTACACGCTCGACGGTACGGCCGATGGATATCCCGCGGGAAGAAATGCCTTTGAATATGGGAAATGGGAGTATCGAGCGTGCAGAGGGGAGAAGGTGATAGATAAGGTGAAGAGATGGCTCTCGGTCGGACGATGGAGTCGGCGATGTGTCCAGGGCAGCGAGACATCTACGAAACGCCGGCGAGCGAGCGGAGGGTCGGCCGAGAGGAAGCACGAGAAGACAATGAGGCCGTGGAAGAAAAATAAGAGAACCAGGAAGATGAGATGGAAGGAGAGGTGCCGGTCTCGAGAGTCGTGAGTCTCACCTCCGCTCGGCTCATAATCATAATAAACTCAACCTCGGCATCTCACCACCGGAGGGTATATCGCGCCACGACTAGGAAGGGCGTGCCCAGCGACGAGGAAGAAGCTGAATCGTGGCTAAAGCGAGGCAAGAGACGATAGAAGGAGCGGGACATTGAGCCGGGACCTTCGCCGTCTCGCTCTCGACTTCTGCCTCCTGATCGTCCTCGGCCGTGTCTCCCTATTGTTGCCGTTGCGCCTCTCCTGCCCACGTTGCCTTCTGGCCAATGCCGTCTCCAATGCCGCCAATAACACTACCGCCGATACCGCCGCTGCCAATATTCGCCGCCAATGCCGCCGTCGATGCCCTTGCCTTCCGCACCGACGTCGGGCTCTCGCCAATTTCTTCGTTCGCGCCCTCGCATTTACATCGGTGTTAACCGCGCCTTTCATTTGTCGCATGCAAATCGAGCGAGCGCGCCGCGACGGCAGGCCGACCTCACGATTTCTTGCGCCGATGCCTTCCCCGCGAGAGGATGAAGGACGAGTGGAAGCACGAGTTCGTTTTCCACGCGTCGGCAACGATCGCCGCTTTTATCGCGTGTCAGCGCTCGCGGCACGCCATTGACTCCTAACATCCTTTGTAAATATCGCGGGCCCGCTTCGAGCGCGAGGAATTTCAGTCGAGATTTATCGACTCCGCCGGCCGAATGACGACCTCCGCGTCCCTGTTTGCGAACGGGCTTTGGCCAAGTATTGTTTTGCCGTCGAAACGCGCCTCTTTTTTTCCTGCCAGCCCACCTCTTTCGCGTTGTTTTTCGATCCCTCGCTCGGCAAGAGCCAGTCGGCAACAGGGTATGTACGAGTCGAGGCTGATCGGACAATCCGCGCGGCTCGCTCGACGTGCTAATGCAACGGCGTCGGATGGATGATAAACAAGTGAAAACAAGACGAGGCCGTCACGCAAGCCGATTACGCCCGACAGCGTTGCAGCTCTGCGTCACCGCGCGATCGTTATTTTATTACCTCCGCCGCGAATAAATAAGGGAAAAACTGTCGCCTGTCATCGCCCGATCGCCGCTGTTTTTCCAGATAACTTCTTCCGTAAACATTGCGCCCAGCGACAAGTGACCGTGTGCACTCTTGCCGGGATAAAAATTGAAATTCAACAGAACCGGACAATAGGGACTGTCGAGATTTTTTCCGCGCTGCCTCTTCTTCCCTTTTTTGCCCTTTTTTGGCCGGCGAGGCTCGAGGGAAGTTTTAATCCCGCTTCGCGCATCGGTGTCTATCGCTGGCCATCGCTGACCATCGCCTTTGTCCCGTCGAACCTTTCAAACGTCCCATGCGAACGCTTCCGCCATGGTCGCGCTTCACTTTAATCCTCATCGGCTCGTAGCATATGATTTTCATTCCGTTGCCGGAGAATCGCGAATGCGCGACCTCGAATCTGCGCGCGTAACGTTGCGCGCAATTTCTGTCATTGAATATATTTGCCGCGCGCAGTCTCGCTGTAGCGGGAAGTAACAGATCGCGTTACAGAAATGCCGCGCGTCACGTCGCCATATTACACCCTTATTTATGCTTCCCAGGGAAAATACGTCGAGGCCGGCAAAATGGCGTCGTCGGCCGACGGTGTAATGCAACGCGATGCAAAAAAGAAGGTGGGGCAATGACAATGAGAAATTGCCGTGCGAGCGCGTAACCCAGAAAATTTTCTTCCCTCCCCCTCCTCCTTCCCCTTCGAAATCAGCCGCCGCTCGAACCTGGGTAGATTAAATCTGTCGGTGAGTAATCGCGAAACTATCCACAATATTTACGCGGAACAGATTTGCCCCGTTGCAGGTGCGCATTCGGCATTGAATAATTTATGCGATCGAGTACTCCTGATGGGTGGTACCATAATTCAAGTGGCTCGTATCGATAAAACCTCGTGGGCGCAACCGCCAAGGCGGACCGTACGCTCCGGCATACCATTGGTGGGCGTGTATAAATAAGACAGCTTATCGATCTAATCGACTCACTGAAAAACATCAATCTACAGAGAGTTCTTGCGCTCATTTGCGGCGACCCCCCTCCCTCCTTATACGTGTCACTTACGTTTTTCGTTGTGCCATCATTTTCCACTGGAATGCAAGCTTTGTTATAAGAATAAACTTGCAATTTATCACATTGTTATTTAATGATTGTTTATTGAAACATTTGGGTTTCGTATAAATGTTGGAGCAGTTTAGTCAATTACTTCTGGGCTTCGACACGTATACATATGTGGTTTCAGTGAATACGCACAGTGAAGTGGAATCTGACAAAGAAACTATATATAATAGAGGTACACAGAAAAACGTGTACAGAAAAAGATATCAAATTAACAATGATATCGATTTTTCTCCTCCGTTACATATATAAACATGTTTTTCACCGGTTGATTGAGGTGTGCTCCGCAGAATGCTGAACGTTAGCACACAGATAGGACGAGTTAATCTTGTAAACCGAATTTTTGAATCACGCCCAACATTTGATTATCGCATATTTTTCTTTACCCAATATTTCGTCCAATTCATCCCGGTAAACATCGTTCGGATATACAAATTTAATATTCTTGTTAATTGCAAATGTTTGAGTACGATCAATTTCCTGCTGCACTGATATTTTAGCATTTTGCGTTACGCGAACATTTACGGACGCCGAACATTTATAACAACAATAGCTCAGGAGGCATCGACTGGGGAAGGATTCTGCCGCTAACGAACCGTCAATTTCAGCCTTTCGAAAGTCCGGGATTTAATTATTGGCAGACCCCTCCAGTTGCAGTCTCAATTCCCACTGAATTTTCGGCTTCAAACTATTAATTCCATTAACAGTTAGTCCATGCGATTGCGCCGATGGTAAATCGCGTCAAGAGGACGTCCCGAACAATCGACCGATTGCATTTGTTGACCGATCCCTTCCTCGTGACCGACTCCTCGTTTTAATCTTCCGCTCTTAATCTCGACAAGGCTTCTCCTTCGATCGGGAGAGAAATTTGAAAGCTCACGAATCTTTGTCCGGGCACCGAGTGCGGATTCCGAGAAAAAGTCTGGCGAGAGGTGTAAAAAAAGGCGACGATAATCGCCGTTTCCGCATTGCACTCGATATATAGGTATAGGCCGGGGCTCTTTCTTGTTCCAGGGCCGCTAACGTCACCGGCGACTCATCGATCATTACCACGAGCAGCGAGAGCATTACGAATTCGAAGATCGTTAAGCAATTCCGTGACCTCGTTATCTTCGTGCCCCAGGGCAGATTTGAAACTCCGAACTTTTCTGTCCCACGCGCCCCTCGAGAGACGAACCACTGTATCCGACGTCGACGTTTGACGAGAATCAGTCTTTGAGCGTAAGAACTGGAACGGAAATGGAGCTTGCTTTTTTGACGTGTACACCGTCGTGGCTTCGTCCGACCGCACGATAGTAGGTCTGACGTCTTCATTATTGCCGGGCCGACCCTATCGGGGCTTCCCCTTGTTCTTCCCCACCGAAATGCGAACAATCGGATTTCATTGTGTGCGCCCGTAGCCACTATGGCGAGGCGCGCGCGCGGCGCGAGGTCAAACAGGGGAACAACGTCTTGAAACTTGCCCTCTTCCGGCGAAACTTGCTCTTTGTACGAGGGTCAATTAGACAGAACTCGTCGAAGTTTGTTCCTACGATAGACATCTCCCGCAACCGTCGCACAGATGCGCCGACTTTTCGCCCGAGCAGAAGCGATCCTACCTCCCGACGTTCGCCACTCCTTTCCCTCTTTTTTCCCTCCCCTCCCTCTCCACCTTGTACTCTCTCTCGTTTCGCTCCTGAGAAAGTCGAGCGTAGACCCGTTCCTCTCCGCTTCCATTCGGCAGGACGACCCGCTGCGAATTCGCTTCCCCAACAACGGCGAGCTCTGTTGAACTGGCACGATTTGCAACGTTAATGCGAAATAGATAGAGCTTAAAGTGCGCCGGATATGAAAGCGTAAATTGTCGAGCGCCACTCTTCGATCCCGATCCCGTGAAAGATTGATTATCCGGGATTACTGATACCCGATGTTTTCAGCGCAAATTAGGTATTATCTAGAGAATCGCACCTGATGCTTCGCTGAGTATCTGGGGCGAAATTAAACTTCGGATTTACATATTGCATTATTGCCGATTTGTTCCGTCCGTATTGGGCAATGGCGACGGGCGTATTTACGAAAACTCGAACGGTTTGCTCACTCAATTGTGCGATAAATATTTGCGCACATTTTAATCAAGATAACCCGGCTCCCGCGTCGTCCGACCGGCATGCGGAATGCCGAGGTGGCGAAACACGAGATTCTCGCGAAAAATTTTGTCCCCGATGCTAATGCGCAGAGATGAAATGGTTCGGGGTTAGATGCGCGCGAAAGAGGTCAAATAAATCGATAGATAAACCGATAGATAAATACGAGCCCCGCACTATCTAGCGCGACGTTTCATGCAACATTTATCAGCCGATTCTACCAGTCACCCGGTAAGGATAAGTACACGCACACTCTTCCAGCAAATCCCCATTTGCACAGTGGCCCGTTCGACCCCAATACGATTGATGCGGAGAAAGCGCATCTTTGACGAGCACCCTTTAACGATTTTTCCGATCGTTTCTGGCACTCCGTCGAAACGGGAACAGGAAGGAATTGCAGCAACGTCGCCGAGAAGCTCGAAAGTTCGGAGACCCGTACGGGACGTGATATCTGATACAACGACCGAGCGAGACCGTGCACGTATCGTACGTCTGCGTCGATATTATGACTATCCGGGATGAGATTCTCCCGCTTAATGAAATTCATTCCAATCAGGCGACCGCAATGTTCGATATGACGAGCGAGCGCAAACTGTATTCCATTTGCGGCTTCGGTTCGGTGATCTAATTTCAATGCCACCCGACGGCTGCTCTGTTAATAACGAAAAAATTTGCTGAGCACACGTGAATATCTGTATGCGGTAACACGCGCGTAGGGCACCATCTCGGTCGGCAGTTGGCGCATGCCAAAGAAGACCGAGTCCTTCAGCGCGGAACAGGCCTCTGTTAAATTATACGCGCTGCCCCGCGAAAAACGTGTCGGCGTAGCCCAATTCGCGAGCCGTGCATGCGCACTTATCCACTTCCTTTACGTGGCTCGCGAACTAATGAAAGACCCTTGTAATTAGAAGTTTTGGCTTAATTACTCGGCCGCCTCGTCGAGGGTGCCCAACTAATAAGTCTGTTCGCCCCCGATGACGATGACGACAACGACTACCTGGCGTCCCAAATCCGTTTCCCAGTGGAATCTCGTTAGATGGCTTCCATGCCACTCCTTTCTTCCTATGCTCCCGTTTTCGACCCACTGACCCCCCTCCCACTCCTTATAATTCCATTTTTCGCACTAATGGCATGTAATGCGGCGAAAATGCGATCTTTAATTCATGTTTCTCTCCTTTCGCTGCGCACCGTGCTCTCTTTTTGTATTCCCGTCAAGGCTCCGGTGATATAACGGCCGTCGTCATAGTCATAATGCTATTCAGTGGGAATTCGTACAGTTTCCCATTGGACGCGGCGACGTCATCTGGATAAGTGTATTACAGTTCGGCTAACGAGGATCGAAACTTTCGCGCGGCCGTTATTAACGAAACGCAGTAATGACGACGACGTTGTCAAAGTCTTTTGCCGGGCCCGCTCTACGCAGATTATTCGCGTTTCGTGAAATCTGAAATTACATCCGGCTTAGCGGGTGCACCGTGGTGCGAGCGATTTCGGAATATTGATTATGCTCGCTCGGATTTCTCAAACTCGCCCGCCACCCACGCGCCTCATTTACTAATATCAAACTTGCGGAGTCATTTATAATTTTCACTTCGTTTCGTTGCGCGGGATAAAGAGCGTTTAAATGAGAGATTTAATATGCGTAGTTTCTGCTCGTACGAAATGTTTAAGTGGAGAATGCTTATGACATTATACTTTTATACTCTGACGAAAGTGAAGGATATGGCTTACGTTGGCTTGCATTTAAACATGTCTTCATATGCAACACGACTCAACGAGCTACAAACATTTTGGAGGATCTCTCTTATGTCCTCTGTGTATTCAGAGGAGTCCAGGGCAGTGCGGCATTCAAAGTATCAGTCGCTTGAGTATTTACTATAGGACGGACCATTACGTTCCACGCACGTACATACCCATGGGAATGAGCAAACGTACTTGTGCAGCATACATCAATAGAGGAAGCTGCTTTGTTTGCCGTGAAATGCGCCGTGCCGTAAACCGTTCACTACCGATTGTCTGTCGATCGCAAGTTGTCCCAGCTCACTTGAAAACACACCATTAAACAAAGCTAGGAATACATATTAGAATATGCACATTATCGAAAAAATGCAAAAAAACATAACACTTATATCTTATGTCATATTATATTACTACAGTTTCCTAGTACGTAGCCAACTTTAGTCGTTCGTATTACCGCATTTGATGTACTGTAGCAAACAGTTTAAGATCGAGTTGCAGAATTTCCGGTGTTTCTCTGGTTTCAGAATGTCTGTTATTTCAGCGTTCTCGTAATGCATTATCACTTCACCCTAATTGATCCTCGTCCGTATCGTACACGTCCGCTGGACGTTGCCCGCTCTCGCGAGCATCAACGTTGCCCGTAGCGACAAACATAGGGGCACTGTACGCTGCACCCTTGACGGATCACTCTCGGTTTCCGTGGAAACATGTCGAAAGAGGCAGTGCGCGCGAGCGGTCATTTGAGTACGGTGGGCGGTTCGCGGATGCCTCCTCGAAAGACAGAGAGGCAGGAAGGTAAGAGGCACGAGCAGCAGGGAAGCGAGACTATCCGCCGCGCGATGGATCTGAAGGAAAGGCGGTTCCTGATCGGCGAATAGACCATACTAATGCAAACCGTGATTACTCGCGGGGAGATAATATGTGTAATAACAATCGCATTAGTCCGGGCAAAGAGCTAAGTTGCGCGGCAGAGCGGCCGAGAATCCGGTCTTGCCGAAGTGCTTCACGGCGGTCCATCCTCTGTCCTTCGGGCGAATTTTCGCAACCGGTTTAACTATGCCGGCCGTTCGCTTGACAAAGTTATCCTATTCCTCGTCCAAAGTATACCTCGTCGCGTTTCTTCGCGCCGCACTTATGCGCAGCTGCGACGTGACGGCAAATCGGTCGGATTGATACGTTCCGCGTCTGACGCGCGCGGATAACTTTGAATCTGCGAGGAACGAGGATCGTTCGGTTCGTTGACCTCCGTTCGAGAGTTAGATGCCTCAAGGATGTTTACGCGAAAACTTGATTAAATGCGGCGCTGAGCACTTCGCTCCCGCGTAAATACGAACGGGGGTGAAAAGAGGGAGAGGAGAGAGAGAATGAAAGGGACATCGTTGACAGATTATCCGCGGATAGCGAGGTCCGTCCCACTACATTTGCGCGGAAATCACGGACGACCTAGTCTTCCGCAGTCATCCCCTTTTAATGGAACCTTCTGTTCTACCCTCGATTCACCTGTATCCCGATACGTCATTTGCAAATTACGTTCCGTTGCCGTGCTCGCGAAATTATTTTAGCCCGCCTCTCTCTCCCCTTTCATTTTTTCCTCTTTTTTTCCCCAGCGACGTCGGAAATTCGATTCGGCCTCGGGACAATTCACCAAAAACTGGCGTCCAACGTAGGAACGCATAAATTAATTCCTCAATGGCGCCACGCACTCGAGTACCACCCGAGTCGGTCGATATCGTATCTAGTCAGCTCTTTTCATACTTTTTTTCCATCTCGCTGAAGATGAGTCTGGCCGTTTTTGTTTGGCCGTCAAGTCCGATGAAAGACGAGGTCGATCGGCACTGGTCACGCTGAAACGTAATTGATTTAATTCACGGTTGGGGATCTATTAAACGTCTCGCGCCCCGGCTGTAATTATTAAGCGAATCGTCGGTTTGACAGGCATGTCCGGCCGACGTCGGCCGACGTCGGCCGAGCCGGCAACCTGTAACAGACATTCGATGAACGTACAAGCCAGCTCGCCGTGTCCGCTCGCGCCGCGGCATGCACGCCTACCACTTGCGTAGCAATAATTCGAGCAGGAGAAATGCGCTTAAAAAGCCATTAGTCCGTTACAACGATTCGTTCTCGTTGTCGTAACGTTTCGTTCGTTCGCGGCCTCTGCCTGTGTCGCGCGGCGGCCAGCGCAAATGTCCATGAAATTTCAAGCTCCCCCTGATTGACGGTTTTGCATGTACCGCGACTTTTAACACTGTCATCCGCCGTAATTAATTTTCTATGTTAATCCGTGACATCATTCGTCCCGCGAATATAAGCGGCTCGCCCGTTTACGCTGCTGATCTGGAATGCGCACTTCCGCGTGTCTTTCACCGTTTTTCGTTATTTTTGCAGATTTTCGTTGCGTAATGTATCGCGCAGTATGGAAATTCTGCGTTGAGTGGCTGAATGTTTTGTTTAATGAGTTTAAAGAGCCGGTTTGCGTGGAGTTATTGATTGCGCTTTTATGTGGCGAAGTTTATTTCGACAGATTGTTAACGCTCGATTCATGCACGGGTATTCAACAAATTTTGTGGAGAGTTAAATGTGACAACGAACATAATGTAAGGAATGGCATCAATAACCAAATCCGCAACTCTGCATTGCGATATAGATTTATACATAATATCTGTGTCTCTGTATAAAATATGTTTTAACGATACTTCGTTGTCTAGAAAGATAATGAGACAAAACAATTATGCCAGAGGAATACGTTCCATGCCCGTGTATATCTAACGAGCAACATTTTACGTTGAAGATTGAAGTATGCTTTTTCTTCCGAAATGCACGTTCTTCCCATAATCAGAATCTAATGAAGAAGCGAAACACGAGAGAACGTAGCTTGCTTAATAGTATACTGAAATTTCCCCTGGCGCATGTTGGAAATACGCGCACATTACTCGTAAATTCTCGTTCCTCCAATAAACATTATTACTTCGTAAGACATGACAAAATTTATCTATCCTTTAGCCAAAAGCATTATCCAACGCATCGTATGCGTTAAATTGACATCAGTACCAACAACCTCAGCGAAGACACTGTCGTCGTTCACTGATTGTTGAAACGTCACGGCCTTATCTTTTGATAGCGAAACTCGTATAAACTGGGCACTAAATGCGTTGCTCTATGAATTATGCATAGAACGCGCACTCGTATTCGTCTTTCACAACGCTTTGAGGTACACTATACAGCCGGTCTTAAAAGCGTTCGTCTGCGACTCAACAGGCTATCGCTTTCAGGAAACGACTATGAGCCGCGGGTCTGAACTGACCCGGCCATAGTCGCCGATCGATACGCGCCCGTAACGGGCTCAGCGAATCAGCCTGTAGACACATCGAAGCGTTCCGCTGCCGACAGTTCGAACTGCATTTCTCCCAACGTTGATAATTGATTGACGTCCGCGAAATGAATTCGATGAACATTAGCGGGTAGCCGTGCACAGTCCATAAACAGCGATTTCGCGAATCGCAGCGCAGCATATAAGCGGTTGACCGCGATAGTCTGCATGCTTCGTTGCCTTCTCGCAAATAACTTCGAGGCCCGAGCATCGAGAGTAGCGATCAGGCACTAAATTCGCGCAACGCCATACGCTCCGACACTCCGGAATCTCTATACAACGAGCCCACTTCCCGCCGATCGCGCTTCGTTAATTAGGCAAATTAAGCGCGACACGGGGAGCACTTAATTATAATTTTTCGTCGGTTCGACACCGCGTCTGTCGCACAATGCGCATCCCCGCACATCGCCGCGCTAACGAGGCGCCAATTAGCCGTCTTTTTCTGCCATTCCGAATCCTTGAAAAGGAAGCGTTATGAGGATCGATCGGTATAATTGTAGGCACGATAATGAATAGCCAAAAAGCGGCCGTGAGCGCGGTTCGAGGACGTGCGAAGTGCCTGGCCCCCATCCGAAAGCGTCCGTGGGATCAGTTTATACGTTCGCTAATCCGCTAAATTGTACAATGGGCGGCGAGAATTTATCGGAAATTGGCTCATAAAATGGAGCTTTTACTCGCCGGAGATCCGCACTCGTTAAGGTCTTCCCCCCTTCCTCTCCTCTCCTCTTTTTGCCTTTTTTTCGCGCTCACCCTGCCCTTTCGCTCTCCGCTCTTCGGTCCTTTCACGCTCAAGCTCGAACGGCCAGGCTCTCGCGCTCGGTCATGCCAGCCAACCGCCGCCAATTCAATATCAATGCCAGATATTTCGCCCTGCCACTCGACACAATAATTCAGGTGGGCAGGTAATATCGGCGCCCGGTAATGGTCAGACCATTTTGCCGTGTCGTTATGCCGCATTTGGTCGCTCGCTACGTTTGCGAAACCGCTGTCCTGTTTTCAGCCACCCCCCCTATCTCCCTAATCCTCTGCCCATGATATGGCCATGCTCTTTCACCCTTCTTGTTCACACTTCTCCACTCCTGTTTCTCGCTCTCGCTCTTTTTTCTTGCCTCGCCCTCACACCTCCGGTCAACGTTTGTTGGACTGTTTTCAAAGGGTTGGGCACTTCATTTTGCCGAGAGGTTCGACACACACGTTCGCACGAGTTCGATTATGTGTCTTAACGTACGTAATGTACTCTCAACGGTATTGCGCCTGTTTCCCATGTGCTTTTTCCTCTTGCTTTACCGTTACTCTGTTAGGCGATCTTTCCGGTAGCGCTGGAGAGCTTTTTCGGAAATATAGTCGATATACAGTTGGATGAAGTTCGGGACACGGTCACTGAACGACTTTCGAACAACATGATTGCATTCGATTCTCCCTTGGCCGTCTAATATTTCCATTTCGACGGAAGAAACTCTTCGACGAGTACATCGAAAAGTTTTCAGGCGCAAACATTCTCATTAAAGAAAAGAAAAAATGGGAGGGCAAAAAGGAATGAGATAGGGAGTACTGCTTGGAAAGGGTACTCACTATTCTCGAATTTGCATAATTCGGTGAAGGAGAGAGAACGAACTTCGCGCGAAGAGCGTGCCGGGCTGAAAGTTTAGGCGATCATAACTTGAAACTCACTTAGTACGACGCGTTCGTGAGTTCGCACTAGCTAGTTTGCTGTTTACGTTCTAAAATTGAGTCTCGCGTAAAACGTGAGCGATTGTCGTCCAAACGATGACTCCAAACATCGTACATTATGCAATTACGCGCCATGAACAACTTTCATTAATTTTTATAACAAACGTGTCAGTCGTTACCCCACTTTCGATTCAAACGAGTAACGAGCCAGTAAAGATTTCTTCCCACCCTCGTTCCCCGACCAAATCACTTTAATCTTCGTCTGACAATGAACGATCGTTACCACTTTTTACTCTATTTTCACGCTCCTTTATTTCGGCCCGCGCAGCGAGGGGAAGATTGTCATTAATTCCAGCTACATCCTCCAGCGCGACAACCGGGTGAAAAGTACATTAGGTCAGCTGGAAGTATCTAACCAGGAACGGGAAGTTATCTGTCCAGAATAGGATTAGTATCCCATGGGAAATCAGCCGCCGCAGCAAAAGCTTCTTCGGCGTACTGTCCGGAGACCTCCCGATAAGAACTTAAGGTATTAATTGTCGCCAATTCACCGATGCGACTCGACTGGTAATTTCTCCACGTATTCTCGTTAATGGCCGAGCGTAGGTGTCCCAAGCTTTAGGGCCGGTCGACAGTAGAAACAGTACGTGCTGCGCGCGTTTTCCACTTCGACGATAGGACATCTCAACGAACTTCTGTCGGAAGTAAACCGGTCGATCTGGACGAAACAAATGCGAAGCGACAAAGTTGAACGCGTATAATTAATTGAATGGCCGCCTCACAATGTAATGAGGCCCGGATACGGAGAATCATGATTTTATTCTTGCGTAAAACGAGCTCATAATTAGGGCGCTAACTGCTGCGCGGCCAGGAAATAGGACATGCACAGCTCTCGTTTACGTTAAACCATCGTGCGATATTCACGAAAGTCAGCCGGCTGAAACTACCTGTCCGCGAAACCCATTTAATTTCGTAAGTTTGCATCAACCATTAGTATAATTGGGGTAGCACATACACACCCATTTTGTACAAAACGTGGTTAGGCATTTAAACGGTATCGTTGAATGCTCGCCTGTGTGGCAAAGGAGAATTGCTTCTGTGTTGATCGAGTTGCGAAAATGGCAGCTACATTGATCTGGTCATCCTACTAATTTAGTCGCGTCATAGATTTGGACCAGACATGTACATGTCTGGCATGAGGGTGACCGGGCCAAGTAGTTCCTGCTACGAGTGGAATGACGCTTGTAATAACGCTAACATTTGCGGTACGTATAAAATTTATTTTCGGAAGCCTTACAGAAGAACTACAATCTAGAAATACTGAAAACCAAACAATTAAATTAAGGAACGTTTAACCAACATTTTTTACATATACGGAAAGTGAGATACAGGGCACTGGAAGAAAATTAGTGGAAACGTTTCCCTTGATAGAAGTAATTATATCTCTAAGAGAAATAGTTTTACAGCCTTGCTTCGATCCCTTGTTTGGATCCTTTTCAAGGAAATGTCAAGTTTAGCAACCATTAGCCGAAGTGTCCATTGATATGTGGAAAATAACTACAAATTGAAATGAAATTTTGAAACCAATGGTACATATAAACAGTGGAATCAGTGTAGAGGGATAGATGAAAATTTTAGTAACTCCCAACTTTTTTAATCCATGTTGGTGGCCTCTTCAATATACCAGTGATATTTACATCCTGACCGTTTAACGTGAAATATCAATAGCTATATATATGGTCGCAATCCTAATAACAGTGCACAGTCCAAAAGAACACGCGATTAAAGATATAGAGAATAAGAATCTTTTCCAATACGTGTAAGAATACTGTTTACCCCGCACGCAGTTGATTTATCGCAAGCTTTAGCATAGCCTCGTCGATCGGCGAATCGGTTTCCGTCCGTACACAAGGACGGTTAAATCGTATCATTTCGAACATCGGCCCCTCGTTTATCGAGCGAACTCTCTTATCGATCTCGGCTCGCCGTCCCAGCGGTTTCGTGTCGGTACGATGCCGTCGCATTAAGTTGACAAAGCACGTTGTTGCCGGACGAAAGGCGATCTCCGCGAGAGCGCGGCGGAAGAAGCTTTTCTGAGTAAGACTCGCGTGCGGTCGAGACTCTGAAAACACTCGAGAGTCGCGAGTACGGCGAGAAGTCAGACGGATTGGCCCTCGGTAGCGCGGCTGAAAGACGAAGGCCGTGCAGGCTGAAGGGGGTATAGGTAGATGTGGGTAGGTAGGTAGGTAGATAGGGCGAGGCAAGAATGAAGGAGGAACGTACGGCGTGGAAGAGTTGAGAGAAAGAGACGTTGGCGGGAGCAAGTGGCGGAAGGAGAGAGGCAAGTAGGGAGGATTCACGAACCTTGAAATGAGAAAACGTTCAGGGATGTGCGGCAAGCACCTCTGCCCTTCGCCTCGGCTCCCTCTCCCTTCCTCCCTTCCTCCCTCCCTTGTCCCAACCTTTCGCCTTCGCCACCACTTCCGCTTGTCTACGTTACGCGACGGCCTAATTAACGGAAAAAAGCTCACGGGTTTACGGCGAGTGCCTGAAGACTCGCCTGCTCCGAGGCTTCTTGCGCTTCTTGCCGCGCCGCGCGGACGAGAAGGGTGGCCTTTACGCTCGCTCGCAAAAGGATAACGCTTAATTATACCTTCGACTGATACCGTCCCGCGTGGCTCGATACCACCGATCCAGGCAGCCTGATAAAAGCCAGGGACGTGCATTACGGACATCCGCGGCAGTCGTCGTCGCCGCGGTCTGTCACTGATCTCGATCTCAGATCGCAGCAGCCTACGTTAACATTAACTTTCCTTCCTCGCCTCTTCCTACTCTCTCTACCACGTTCAAGAACGTGCGCGCGCGCACGTGCACGATCTTTCTTCGTCTCCGTTTCTCCGTACCGTTCCGTTCGACGGGAAGAATGCCAGTGGAAAATGTTTCATCCGGGCGGTGGGTGGAAGTTCGGTAGGTCGCCCGGGCGCAAAGCAAAGACGAGAAGGTGTTTTCTTTGGGTTTACGTGATGCCGCGCGACGCCGGCACTCGAGTACGAGCGAGTAGATCGAAGCTGAGCTCAGTTTCATCTTGCGGTATGCTCGACCGCCCCTCGGGAATGTGGACCCTCGACTTGACAACAGTCTGCTCTTCCCTTCACT
Organism: Anoplius nigerrimus; assembly: GCA_914767735.1. Taxonomy (NCBI): domain Eukaryota; kingdom Metazoa; phylum Arthropoda; class Insecta; order Hymenoptera; family Pompilidae; genus Anoplius; species Anoplius nigerrimus. The sequence continues at coordinate 16,068,581 of OU612078.1, forward strand.
TTCTCTCTCTCCTCGCCTCCAATCTTTCGCTTCCACCGTGCCTCTACGTGTTCTCTTATCCTCACTCTCTTCTATTCCTCCACCGCGCACTTCTCCTTTCTTGTGTCAATTCCTTATACCTACCTACCTACCTGGCTACCTACCTACCTACATACATACCTATCTCGCTCGCTGCTGGCTAGCTTGGTCAAGAGTTCACGCCCATCCCAACCTAGCTCGAGTGAACTCGAGCCAAGAAGCAGTCCTCTCGTTCCTTCAAACGCCATTCGACCCTTCCGTCGACCTGTTGTCTCGCGAGAAGGTTACTGCCCACTTGCATCTCAACCGCTCTTCATGAACCCTATTGGGGTCCTCCGCTTTTCGCGCAGCTTGCGTTTCCTGGGATTGAGGACTGTTCATCGCATCCAAATTGGCAATCCGTCGGTGTCTGCCGGAGTGACGGAGGAACGCGGAGCTCGAAGGACCTGATGGGATGCATTCCATCTTGGGAAGGGCGGACTTCGACATTTTCAATTTCCAGTAACCTCGCCGGAAGCGACGTGCCGGATGGATAATTGAAGAATGCGTAGCTCGGCGCGGTCAAAATAGCTTTCAGTCACGCGTCGTTCGACTAATTGCCTATGTAACATTGCTAAAGCATTGTTTGAAATCGATCGATGCGCAAAGTTACCGTTCTTCGTCGAACAAAATGTCATTACGATCCAGTGACATCTTGGATCAATGAACCGCTCAAAGACCAAGTCTTTTCCTTCGGAACACAATGAGTCTACCTCTTTCCGGCAATCCATACAGAAAATTGTCGGTCGGCGCGCTATCGAAGGCACTCGTCGTAAGGTCAGGGAGATACTCGGTTGAAAGTCACTCGAGGGATGAATGGAGCTTGCCTTATGGAAGTAACCAGGGCGCGAACGTCGTATTCGAGGGCTGATCAATAACCGGGGGTTAATGTTAGATAATTCGAGGGGGACAGATTGTCCCGGAATCCGGTCCGGATCCGGCGCCAGGGGTAGATAATTCCGGTGAGACACGTCGATAGGGCCGTCCCGCCTTTTGACAAATGGCCCGCAGTGGACATCTTATAGTTGGAGCCCTTATTCGAGACGACGTACAGTGAATGATGATGCCGTACGGTTACCGGTGCCTCCGCTGGGATATCGTCCGCTTCTAATAAGGCTCCTCTCACGATCGTCGCACCGATCGGAATGCTCTTTCTCAGCGACAGAGTGGCGCGACAAGTCGTCAGAATTCTCGGCATATCCGGTAACGAATAGAGTTCCTGGCCAGGTCGAACTCGAACTATAAACTCATCGGGTGTTCCGACGGATTTAAAAGCCACACGCGAGAACTGCTAATTGCGCCTGAATCGGGCCAGAGTGCCTCGGCCTTAATTAAGAGCAGCCTCTGTAATTTCTTAAGATAATCGTCCTTGAAAGCGGGTGTGTTCTATATGGATGTCATTACGCGGCATTACTCGAGACGAATCGACCCGTAAAACACGCAGGAAGCGATGCGTCGTGTTGTGCTAGTCATTAACCTCGCTGGTGTAAAGTGTTCTAAATTCTGTAATTTAGCATCGTGGTCTTATGGAAATTGTTGCTCTGTGACCGATCTTCTCAGATCGGTCTAGTGCAACTTGATTAAAGGAATGCGGGAAGTAACGATCCGCTCATTTTTCTCACCCGCTAGTATCAGTCTCGTGTACTTTTAGGGTGGCAAACAAATGGAATCCAGTTTATCCTCATTGTCTCTCCTGTTTCCACGTTGCTCACGTTCACGGTCTTATTTGATGCTCGATGCTGTTCATCTACAAAGCTTTATGGTATGGTTGCTTTACAAAAGTTAGATAACATAATTTATACGCTTTCGTAGAAGGCGGTTCTACACTTCGTACCAAGCAAGACGTTTAATGCAATTTCTGTAAGTAGTAGGAAATATTAGCGTTATTTTATTTAAGAATTTAACGTTTATTGCTCATACGTAACAGAAGCATAGGTACATTCATTTATTGATCATTGTAGTAAAGATAAGAATAATACGGCGAATTAAATGAAAAGTGTATATACCTATACTTTTTCTACAGACTGTAAGTGCTCCCGTACACGCGATTGAAGAATAGAATCTCGCGAGAATGTTGGTCTGCTTTAATTTCGAAACACACTTCCACGTATCTCAATTCGCAGAAGTTACATTGAAGATACAGTCAGTATTCCATTGTTCTCCTGTTCCTCCTTCTCACGCCAGTTTTTTACCTTTCTCACGTCGCGCCGCTCCTGAAAACAATCCTTTGCGAGGGAATAGGTATTTTGAGACAATCCTGTCCCTGCGTGACGTCGATAAAAACGTCGGGAGAGCCGACGACGTCGTCACGAAACTGCATATCCGGAAATACCGGGAAGCTATCAAGATGTTTATGCTGCACCTACGAAGACCAGTCCCATACCCTTCCTCGGCGTGCACGTAGGTACGAATGAAATGAAAAGAGAACGAAGGAGCCTCGCGTCAGTACCGCGAACTGTTCTTCTTCAGCCGGCAGATCCTGGCTGGATACTTCCGGTTCGCGTTAGCAGAGCCGTAAACCAGAAGCATCGCATGCCATTATCTCGATTTGGTTCATTAACATATACCCGACTCTCCGTCCTCAAATGGACTCACGGCCGAATCGTATCTGAACAATTTATGTACGCCTCGCTCTGTCTTCCTTCGCCACTCTTTATCTACTCTCCGAGCCCGTTTTATGTACGATAAATAGCATCCCGGCCGAGTGATTCAAGTGCCCTTGCAAGGATAATTCTAGACTTAGTTAAACCTGTCGCCTTTTTTATCCGACCAATTACCTCCGTCCACGCGACAGTGCGTACAGTCTGCAGAATGTCGTTTTCAATCGGTCAAAGCAGGATACACGCAAGTATTTCACGCTGTAAGGTACGTTTGTCGCTCAAGGCTCGTAATATTTTACGCCTGTGCAAGTGTTTTCCGTAATGCATCGTCTGAATGAGGCGTCGTCATTTTAAGGAAGCTATCGGGCTGAAATTGACGTTGCCGAACGATGGAATTGAAGCACGTAGCCAGAGCCTCATAGATCACCTGCTTCGTTTGCAGACGTACGCCTCTGCCTCTAGCGTGCCGTCGATACTGTACGCCATCGTCAAGAAGGTGAAACGTGCTCTCGGGTCGTTTAGCATTCATTGTGTGGTTCGTAAACTCGTCCGGCGCTCGTGATCAAATGATTCCCACGTTGATTGAGCTGCACGGCCGCGCAAAAGTGCAGCTAACGGCGATCGGCGGATGCCAGTGATCTCGGAAATTTACATGATCCACTTTCCCATCGGACAGCACGATCAGCAGGAGCGTTTGATGTTCGCTTCGTCATAATATCACATCCTACAACTGTCCGCCATCCTCTCGTCCCATTCTTAATGAGACGGGTTCGACATATTTATTAATTTTCTTCCAGGGATAAGCATTTGGATTCGCTTTGCTCGTGCGATATTTGCGACCGCTTTGCTTATGCCCGGTCGAGCGCGAAGAAGTGTGTTTATAACGTTTCATGAGCATCCGATTAATAAATCAATTGTTTCGCGCAGCATCGGTTGCACGCTACAGCGGATAAGAGAAATGCCGGTCGTATCCAATAATACCGTGACAATTTCCAATGTAATTACGGTAACCTTCCTATAATTCAGACTTATGCCGTCGTTTACTATAATTGCTTTCGCGATTGACGCCACGCGCGGATATCGCAGTTTTTCGGTACATCGTACCAAACCGTCCCAATTAATTGGCTTGCATAATGGGAAACGTTCGTTGCGTATTTTGGCCGGCTTGCTCTTTTTTCTTTGTTTTACGCCAGCGACGGAGGTATGCACAAAGCATAAATACATTTTTTTACCATTAAATTAAGCCTGGCAAATTAACATATAATATATAACGTTTGCAGCAATCAATACTACTGAAATGATATACCTATTGAATTATACGCAATTAGTGAACGTTATTAAACGTAATTGATTTGAACATGCTCACTCCTAACTGGAACAAGATAATCCATTTTTTACGTGCCGACATGAATGAGGCCAAATAGTACGCAGCTAATTGGCTTATAGCGATGAACCTTCTTACATTAAGTTGAGGTCACGAGCATAATGGTAACGTTCCATAGAAATATACATAAGCGTGAGCACACGAACTAATCGTGGCAAGCATAACAGTTTGCGGTGGTATATAGACCGTCTTGCTTATTGTGAGTGTCAGCGATTCATGTTACCCTAATACACAGGTGGCGCATGCACGTATGCGTGTACATCCTAAGTGCTCGACGAGAGAAACATGTACCCTCAGGCAGATTATTACTTCTTTGAAATGCTTAGCCTGTAAGAAGAAACAGCCGGATGCTGGCGTTCAAAAGTGGATTTCACGTTTATCAGAGGGTTGTAACTTCTGGTATATTACGCCGAACCCTAATTTCATTCCTTTTCCACACGTCAGCGGGAATGTTCGAACTGGAAACGTAAAAATATGTGCTGGATGCACGATGGTGTTCTATCAGTTTCGCGTTTAGTAAAACGATTTGGGTATGTAGAACATACACTTCGGTCTACTGTAATTTGGTTCGATGTAAGAGAGAACTGTGACTCTGCTTGTTGTGTCGCTTTAGATGCGTCGTATTCGATCACTATAATTATTGACTGAATAATACAAACCACAAAAAACTCATTCGATAAGATAAAATAACTACTGAGAATAATGCATGTTGCATAAATAATTGTATACAAACGCCCAATGAATCAGATATAGGCAGATGACTAAAAAAATCTAATTATGTTTATGTAATTGTAAATAATATATGGAAATACTAAACAAAATGATTTGACTCGGAAAATTGTAGTATTATGACAAATATTAATAAAAAATGTTAATATTAAGAGAACTGATAAGAAATAAACATTCCTGCTTGAATTTTAATTAATTATAATTTCTTCCCCTTTAATTGCGTCTACCATCATGAGCCAAACGAATATGTAATACTTATACACTGTGCAGCGTAACATGATATTCACTACGTGACAGCGTAATAAATTCAGTCGTACGCTGAATTTCATCACTGCCTGACCGCACTGGCTCGTCGAGCTTTTTAATAAGTGTTCACTGTTATTAAATTCGCGATCTAATTTACATGATATAGGTCTCTGAATAATTGTTTCCCATTGGGGTACGTGCCTGATGTTCAGTAGTAGGGAAAATGTGGCAATATGGCAAAGGTATTTTGCTTAAAGAGTCGCTTACATGAAACGGTAGATTGATCAAACAACTCACACATTACAGTCACATATTCTAAAGGTACTTAACGTGTAATGGGAATAGAGGTCAAGTAGTTTAAATAAAAACGTGTTCCAAATTTTTAATTTTCCAATGACTTTTATCAAAACATTTTATTTTTCACTTACCTGACTTACCTCAATAAACTGCGCATTCCGACCGCAAGAGGAAAATTACGACGGAGTTTATTTCCAATAACATCATCAACGTGGGTCCGGTAATGAGCCTTACGGGCGCGCAAATGAAGGGTAATTGATCGTAACCACAGTGACTTCGTTATAAAATGAGTTTATTTTCTCTGTACCATATATGCTATGTACAACGTGTGTATGTGTTTGTGTATGCGATACGGTACTGACATGCAGCTGGCATTAGCCAAAATGGAGACATCTTGAATGTATAAAAAAAAAGTGGGAAGAGGGGAGCGGTAGGAAGGACGGATAATCTAATTGAAACGGATGAAGTCGGCGGGGCAAATGAAAGTTCCCTGCGCACGCTTGACGCGGACGCGTAAGGCATAACAATTATTGTCACGCGTCGCGCGCCGCGCAAAATTCTCTTGCGCACGCCTGGAACGTCATCGTCGGCCGCCCGCGTGCAATAGCACCATCCGGAGACGCGGTGGACGCGCGGAAGGGGAGGAGGAGTAAAAGATAGAAAAATGTATCGAAAATACGGTGTGACAAGGTACGAGTATTCCTTCAAGAGCAACATACGTATTAATATAGAAAATAAATAAGCGATGATGCTGGTGCGCGGTTATAACGTAAAGAGAGCGCTCGAGTTCGTCGTGTAAGCTCTGTACGTGACTTGGGTCCCCGCGAAGGATCGAAGAATGATCTGGATCGTGTGCTGCTGACGGCGGGGACGGGAAGCGGGAAGCTGAGAAGATGCCGCCAGGCGGCGGAGGCTGCAGGTGCGAGTAGGCGAAGGATCCTGCTCTCGGGTCCTGATAGCGTGCCAAAGATAGCACCTCTCGTCATGGTACAGAACAGACTCGAGCTTCTCGAGCTTGCGACATAGTAATCTCGCGCACCTCGGGCTCGAGGACAAGCGCCGACCTTTCCCTGTGTGTTGGCCAACACTCACGGTAAGAGAAACAAGAGGGGGGGGGGGGGGCAGAGGAAACTCGCGGAGATGGCGAAGACCTTTCTCAACGGCGAAAGTCGCAAGCTGATAAGAGTGGACTAAGGTGTGAAGCTGTTGGAGACGAGCTAGGTCGGCAGGTACATATGGTACTCTGCCGAGAATTATCGTTCCGTGCGCGGTGCGGAGAAGCGCATTTGGACGGTGACTGAGAGCGATCGTCCTCGAGCCCAATATTAATCATTGACATTCATGTTCTTCTGCATCTTTCATTTCTTTTTTTTTCTTTTGACATTTTTCATTCATCGATTACGCCTCTTTACGTCCTTTGCAGAAAGGACCGTGATAGTCGGCGTGCGCGTTAACTTAAATATTATTGTATTACGGCTTGCTATGTGATACATGCTTACTTGTGTTGTTACTGTTGATGATGATGTTGTAGTTGTGGTTGTTGTTGTTGCTGTTGTCTTTACTTACTTGCATCGTATACGACGTTAAAGGTAATGCGGTTAAAGTTAATATCGATTAATTAATAATTAAGACCTTAATGACGATGATATACGGCAGTTTCCATTGAGTTGGATCAAACTTTGCTGAGAGAAGGGGGTGCGGAGATGAGGGGTTGGTGAAAGGGGGAGGGGCGGGTCAAGCATAATGACCGGCGCCCCTCCCGGATTCGGGTTCGATCAACTCGATGAAAAGTGCTCACACATTTCTGCCTTACGGTGCTACTTGGAGTGAAAAAAAAAGAATTCGTGCCTCATCACGGGATGACGGAGGAAAATCGTACGCGCCTTCAGGCTTAGAACGGCGTATTGTCAGTCGACGTCAAACTCGATCAATAGGGCTCGACTTCTCTCGAAACTTCGCGCTTCCTCATTTCTGTAGTTGAACGGCGTGAAATTGACCGTGGCACAGGTGCAAGGGTGCGTTAAAAATCCTTGACGCCGTGCGTCGCAGTCTCTCTTTGTCTCATCCAGTTTAATTGACTCATTCCCTTCTTCGCGCCCCTCCCGCCGCTCTTCGCCCGCGCACTTTTTTTCACCGTTGCCAGCTGAAGAAGCGCAAAAAGTTTCCTCGCGTCATGCCCGTGGGCTCGTGTATCCGCTGGAATAATATTTCTAAAGCGTCACGTAGCACGGGGACGGGCACTCATACGCTGATACCACGCGACACGACTGGAAGTTACGTTCGTACAATAGCTGTCGAACATATATTTAAAAGAAAAAAATTGTTTCTACCCTCTCACCACAAGCAGGTTGGATATACTACTTCAGCATTAGCGAAAATCCTTAGCATAAACGTAATTGAGTACGTTGTTCGATCGGTTTTATGTCATAAATTCATTAATAAGTCGCGGTCGCTTAATGTGTACGCGTAGGCACCTTCGGTTGACGTGTAATCGTACGTATATATTCATTTATATGTATATAATTTGATAATATGAGATTAGGGGATAGTCGAGGGGACGGAAGGAAGGAACGTGATCGACCTTTGTCCAAGGATGATAATCCGTACGCTAGCACGTGGCCACCGTGAGGCAAACATTGCGAAGGGCAATTGTTACGGATACTCTCCCGTTCACCTATCACATACGAGTAACCTCAAACGGTCGAGCGTGTATTGGCACGTGGATACGTGCGCGAACGAGCCTTATTAGCCGAACGGATCGAAAATGACTGGAAATTGCAAGAATAGAGCCGAAAAAGTTGAGCGCACCTTCGTTTGACTGGCAGTCCGTAGTTGCAGCGCCGGCGAGTCATTAATTTCACAGATTCTACGTTTCAGTCGGCCACGTTCAATGCAGACAGGTAATCATTGTCCGCATTTCCCCGTCGATAGAGCCGCGCATACCGTCGCAGGCAAGGACACAGACAGACCTCGCACACGTGCACCCGGGGTGCCACGAACAAAATGCCGACGCATACGCCGCACTTACTCTCGCCGGCCGAGTGTAGACAAACGTCAAACAGCAGAACAATCGGTGAAGTTTCGGTTAACTGCAACGCAAACGTTCCACGGCAATCGGAGAGACGCCGTGGCATGCCTGCCGATCTATTCATCTATCTCTGTCCGTCTGTTTGTCTTGACGAGTGTATTCTAATCTTCAAGTTTCTCAATTAATTCGATCCCACTCTGCCCCCACTCTGCCCCCACTTGACGCGACGAAGGGGGTGATCTTTCGCTGTGTACTTTGCAGAAATCGATAAAGTTCCGACACGGTGCACGGTATACGGTTAACCAATTTAAATTTATCCGACCCACCGGCTATCCCGATTCCTGGATCATCTCCCTGTGGTCTTAACAGATTCCGATTCCCCCCCTCTCCCTCCGTAGCCTACTTTTTCTTCGCATAGAACAAATCCACATGGAATTTAATTCCTCCGAACTATTTGTTACGGGAAAAAAGAAATGTTTGACAGCACCTTCGCGACCCTGTTCACGTGAACCGCCACTCGCCGCGTGCCTCTTCCAGCTCCAGGAATTGATAAGCCCGCGTGTCGCGATGTAAATTAACCTGATCGTCGCGCAGGGAACGGAGCAGTGTCTAAGGTTAAGTCGGGAGGCAGATCGGAGTTAGGCGATGGCCCGTCGCAGGACGTCGGAGATTGCTATCGTTGATGCGACCCGCCACCGTCGCCTGCATCCTTCCATCCTACCATCCACCCTTTTTCTCTCCGTGCGCGCGAACTCCGCCGTCCTGCTTCCCTCGCGCTCTCGTCTCCATCCGCCGGCGTCCAACCCCAACGAGTTCTACCCCTACAAGCTCGGCTTAGCTCCGAGACACCGCAAGAGGCAATTAACCTTCCGCCAACCCCTTTGCGCCATAGCCCAGGTGGCTCTCCTTCCCAACGCTAACCTGGTCCCTTCAACCCTCCGTCCCTCCGACGTTTCCGCCGTTCCCACTCCCTCCCGCTATGAACCCCCCCCCCCTCCCCCCCCAGAACCACCCTCCCTATTACTCCCGACTTCTGTCCCTCCCTCCTGTTCCAGCTCGGTTCCGCTGATATCCTACCCCGCCGGCATCTGCATAATCGCGCTCGATTCCCAATGCTAATTAGAGTCCATAGCGATGCCCCGTATCCTACGTTGCAAATACACGTCGACCTCCATCACCTCCGGAGGAGGAGCGCCACGCCTTGGCCCTGATCGCTTCGCTTTATATCGTCTCAAGGACGAAGGTACGGTAAAGCTCGCTTGATAGCGGGGAAGACTCGTGGAGGAGAAGTGGGGGGTGGTGGGGGATGAGGAAGGGTCCGAACGAAAGTCTCGCTCGCGTACACATGCCTGAGCTGGCGGGAGGAGGAGGAGGAGGAGGAGGAGGAGGAGGAGGCTCTTAAGGTGAGACAAATTGATCGAATCGCTATCTGATAACCCAGTTTCTTCGAGTCAATGATCGACGATCAATGCGTAATCGGAGCAGCCACGGCCTTGGCCCTGTCCTTCGGGAGCGAGCTGAAACCGGCGATCGTGACTCCTTCTCGCGGCGTTTAATGACACGGGTTCTTGCCTCTCGTCATTACGGATTTATTTAATGCGCGCCGGGGCGCGTGACTGATCGAATGCGATCGAATGAACGGCGAAAGTCTTGGCTCGCGGGCCGCGCAGCTGCTCGCGCATTACGCGGAATGAGCGTGGATAATGATTAAATGCGATTTTTCCCCTCGGTCACGTTCGATCGACTTACGAAACGCTTCTTAGTCGGTGGGGGAGAGAATGGAGTCACGGCGTGCGACCGCGGGTGCGCGCATGCGCGCCGCCGCGCTCTGCCTTTCTGTCTCGAGGCCACTGGTCACTCAATGTCGCGTTAATTAAAGGCTGCCGGTGCGGATAATAATTGCCATCCCGGCAGCCCTCTTCCGCTGCCGCTACTTCTTCGTGTTCGGCTTCTTCTTCGTCCACGGAACGCTGGGCACTCGAGAGACAGAAAGTGGGAGACGCGGCGGCGGACGAGTCTCGATTCATCGACCTCCAGAAGAAATTGGCGTCCTCGGAAATCAGTATTAGTCCTCCGATCGTAGGAAGATACGGTGAAAGGTAGAGGGAGGATTGGGAGATGCGTAGAGTGAAACATTCGGTGGCCATCTCTGACAAGTGCGCCGGCCTCGTTGCGGTCCATCAAATTGCCGCTTATGGCTGCGGTGCACTGAGAGATTGCGGGCCTTCTCTTAAGGCACGAATACTACACTTCCGCGCGACAGTTTGATTACTTTGTTTGACTCGATCGATTCGGCTCGGGGAAGGACGGACATACGGGATTGACAGGGGTGGGCTTGAAAGCGTGTGGATGAATATTTTAAATGACAAGCGCTTATATCGAGTACAAAAAAAGCACGATGAGCGTTCGATAGGACGAGCAAAGATCGCTGCTCTCTTTCTGGCCCAAAAAAATTGTCAGAGCGATCGTGACGCTTGGAAAAAAAATGGTCCTTCTGCTCGACCTACCAAATGAAGACCCGCCCATGAATGAGGACGCGCGCGCTAGGCGATGCCAGGAGAAGAAGCGTCGCATTCGAGACAGATATCTCTCATTGTGTCTCACTCGGCGGAAATTATAATCGCACGAGTGAATTTCGCGACCTGACACGCCTGATTCTCGGCCGAGCGCGGGCATTAGGATAAGTACATACGGTCCGCTCATCGTTACAAGACAAGAAAAGAAAAGTCGTATAATAGTTGACCGTCGTCGCGGCCGCGACGATGGTCAACATTCGCAATAAAACAGATCGCCGCGCGTTCTGGACCGAGCCGACTCTCTCTCTCTTTCTCTCTATTTCTCGTGCTCAGTCAAGAGCCGCGCCGATCGGTCGAGAGCGCAGCAGCGGCGGAAGAGGTAAAAGAGAAGCCACTCTCAGACAGAAGACTTACGTATTGTCATTGCATCTCAGGTCACCTATAGCCAAAGACCCTCGCATCTTGTATTCTCCATCCGCCGTTTGGCTGCGACGGCGTTGTGCGGCTCGTTCGAAAGTTCGCTTTAGTCGAGGAATGAAATAGAAAGAAATGCATATTCGGGGTATGAGATGCAGAGACAGTAGTCAGGTCGAGGACTCGGGAGGGGTCGTCGGCTGTCTGGGCGTCGTTCAGAAACGACGGCCGGAGTAGCCTGCGTCGTAGAGCTTGCAGAGGCTGTCGGTGCGACCGGGAACGCCGGAGTGCATTCCTGGAACGGAGACCGAGACGGAGAGCGCTTCCTGGTGCTTGAGCATCTGTCGGCGCCGCTGCCAGGTGAAGGTCCACGCGGCGATGATGGCGATCTGGGCGACGAGGAAGACCGTGCCGGCGACGATCGCCTCGCCCAGGTTGATGCACATGCCCATCGTCGGTGAGATGTCCTCGCTCTCGACGAAGACGGTGTCGCGCGTCGCCGTGGTGGCGTTCGGCAGCTTCCCGTCGCGCTCGAAGCCGAACTTGTCGGTGATCTGAATCGACTGGACGAGCAGGAGGTCCTCGCGGCTCTGCGCACTGCTGGTGCCCGTCGAGCGACGACGACGGCGTCGGCCGAACGAGATGACCGAGCGAAGCTCGCCGGTCGCCTCTTCCTGGTCGCACTGCACTGGCTCGCAGGTCGGCATGCACGGGGTCACCAGGGCGCGGAATTGGACCACTTCCGAGCTTGGGAACTTGAAGGCGTCGAAGTGCGAGAGGAGCACCTGAAAGTCGAAAGACGTACATGTGGTGAATCGTTGTTTTGGTTCATTTTTGGACGAATACGGCAGACTATTTATCGTTTGACCCTCGGCATGACTGGGGCTAGGAGCGTTCTAAGGCACGATTCGAAACGCGCCGCTTCGACGCTAATGCGACGCGCGGAATACAGGGAGGAAGTCGAAAATCGCGCCGTCTCCTTCCGAACGTTCCGCAAGTCACGCGAACAATTGTTTCGCGCCGTTACCTGTCACTGATTTAATACATAAACATCTGCACGAAATGGCGCAACGGAGGACGCGGCGGAGTCCGCGACATGAGTTTTATCAAATGCGCGGTACCGTTAGGCACGGTAATCTGAACGTAGCCGGTGGCGGCTCTTTTTTCATCCGGTATCAGTCGAAACAATCTATTCGCAAGCGGATTCGTACATCTGTCTCGCCGCCTCTCTCTTCCCACACCTGGCCCGCTCATTCTCGCCGCCGCCGCGGCGTAATTTCGATTTTCATTCTCGGCGACAAAGAAGTTAAAGTGCCATCAGTCGCCGATATTAGCGGCGGCAAGAGAATGCATCGGTGGCGCGGTCGGACAACGAACTCCGTCGCGGAGTTCCGCGGCTTTCGAAACGCGAGTTAAACAACGCGCGCATACATCTCAACTTTTTTCCAGGCCACGTCGGGACAGTAACAGGAACAACAACAAATATAATCAGCCGCGATCGCGCGGGGAGACTTTTTATTTCGGCCTCGGCACCCGAAACTCGTAACTCACGCTCGACGCTCGAGCGCACCGACTGAAATAAGCTTTGTCGCATTAATCCTGAAACTCCCGGAGGTACAGGGCCGCAGCGGCGGAAGCTGCGACTGGGATGAGGTCGTGGCAAGAGGGCGGCGGCAGAGGGCGGCGGCAGAGGGCGGTAGTGGGCTCTAGATCGCTGTAGAGGGTTGTAGAGGGCGGCGCGGTGTTGGGTACGGAATAACGGTAATCTTATCCATATGTTACGCTCGCATAAATTTTCGACCGTACTCGAAAATTGAGAGCGCGGTTTCGTGTGCGGCCGCCTTCGGCCGGGGGGAAGGTCGGGCTCCGGTGGCCGGGAGGGGGTGAGGATTTTGCCTTGGCCAGGTTAAATTGTGTCGGCGAGAGCTGGCCGTTGCAGAATGCGGATGTCGGCCCCGTCGCATAACCGCGACGACTGTCGCCCGTTTCACGCAATATGCGTAAGCGGCCAAGAGGAAGAATAAGAATCAGGTGGAGAGGAAGCTTGCGGCAGGGGAAGGAGACGGACGGGGAGGAGTAGGAGGCGGAGGACTGCCTCCTCAAACTGGTTTTTGTCCTCTCGGGGCAGCTGCTTGTACGCCAATTTCTTTCCCTCCTGCCTTCGCTCCTTTTTCTTCTTTATTAGGTAAGGTCGTATAACAGCAATTACATGGGATTATGACACGAAGAACGGCCTCAATGTCCGGCCTTTACGGACACCATTAGACTGTACGTGTACCCGTTCAGCTCGAGCGAAGCGACGCGTTATGCTCGGCAGCCTCCGGCTCCTGCCGCTCGTGAAAAGCGGTACTGGGACGAGGAAAATTTTTCACAGCCTCGTCCTCGAGCTCGCGAGACTGCCGTCGCTTCCTCCGATATTCCAGCCCAGGGAAATACTGCGACACAGTTTCGAATAGTCCGCCGCCGATCGTGGCTGGCCTAGACGCAGGATCTTCCACCAATATTTCTCCCCTCATGTTGCCGCGTATCGCGGCAGGAACGGAAATAAGCGAGGGACACACCTTGCCAGACTTTTCGGCTGCATATTTTCCACGTCCACGTGCGCGTCTCTTGCCGGGCTGATAGTTTCAGGCAGCCAGCCAGGGAGAGACGATAGTTTATCAATATATTGGCGTCGATTACTCTCTCCGCATTCCGTCGCTCATATCTCTCCCGAGCTTCTCGGTATTGCCGGCGCCTGCGATCAATGTGGCCAGCCGCGAACGTTGTAAGTTCGTTGAACTTTCAAAATAGACATTACTTTGCCAGAGGACGTTTATACGAAAAGCGTCTATCGGGTAGAAGCGGTAATTTTTGCTGCCGCGGGTAAAATGTGGCACGTCGACGATGCAAGTGGAAGAAACAATCGCCCACGTTCGCTGTTCAGACACGTCACTCGCATGGTAAACTTGCGGTGGCCGCCTAACCGAGAACCCTCCAGCATGCTGAATTCAACATGGTCCCTAGCCGCCTAACTACGTCGCGTCTTTCATTAATCTACATTTAAGAGGATCGCGACGAGAGCTTGAAGCGAGTCCGCCATGATTTCGGTCGTTTCAGTCGTTGACGATCGTTTCTCTTCCCGATATCGGCGATCACTTCCAACCCTACACTCGCGGTTTTCTCCTATAATCTTCTACTCTTACCGGGTCACACCTGATCCGCTCGCTCCAGCGGACATGTAAACACGCTCGCGCACTACTCTTCGAAAACTGGTTTCTGCACGCATTACCGAGTTCATCGTATTTACACACCGAGCACGTACATTATACTAGAACGGAGCGAAGCCGCGAGGAGGAGGAGGAGGAAGAGGATAAGACATTAAAATATGCTTCGTTCCACGTACAGCTTCATTTAGCTGCTTCTTTACTCGGCGCGTCTGGTGGAACGAGCGGAACTTTATTAACTCGACGTCATCTCGCGCAGAAAGAGCAACGGACGGTTTGCGAAAGAGAAGGATGAGCGGGAGGAGGGCGAGGGGGTGCGGAGCGGAGAGCGATAGCGTCGGCAAGAAGAGGCAGTGGCGAAGGCAAAGAAGGAGAAAGAGCCCGGCTAGACGACGGGAAAAGAAACGCAGGCCATATCCGCGGCATCTGTTACATGTCGCTGGCGGCACTGAAAGTAACGCGGCACCGACCGCTCTCCCGCCGTCCGCAGAAACGATCTGTATACCCCGAGAGAAGGTGCCCGACACGATCGACCCTCACCGAGGGAGGAAGGGCACTCATAAGTGTATCGAAACGGATCGTGAACGGATCGTGAACGGATCGATAACGTATCGATCGTCCGAGCCGATACACTCTCGCGGCACCTGAACGGACACGCGGTCGCGAGAATTGTTCTTCGTCACTTGGCCGGAGCCGAGATTGTACTATCGCAGGCAAACACAGCCGCGAGCGCCTACGCGAACCGATAGGCGCCGGCGGCGGCTGAGAAATGTTTCCAATTTCATTGGAACCGGTTTGCGAAATGGGAAAGCTTTCTAGTCGCGCCGCTCTCGCCCGGGCCGCGGCTACGTGACGAACATACGCGGCGGGTAAATTTTTGCCAAATTCCCGGCCAGACAGACGCCTCCTTCATCCCCCTCCGGCCCTCTCCTCCCTCCTCTCCACGATATCGTTCCTCGCGTGCATCGGGACTCCCTCTCGAGGGCAAGAAGAGCGATCGCTCGTTCGCGGCGCGTCGTTTCTCTTTCCAGGCTCGTTCCGGGGTTAATAAAATCAAGGGTCCCGTTCGTCGGGGCCAAGAGGTGCGCTCGAGAGCGAGGAGGGAAGGGCCGGGAGAAGAGACAGTTGCGGAGAGGCAGCTCGCCGTCACGAGGCGCAGAATCAGCCTGGCACCGCGTAAACGCCTCGATAAATTTATGTTTCCGCTACCTGTCCGTGCACGTATTTCATTCGCGAAAGAGGGAACGAACGAGGATGCGGAGGAAGCGAGGAAGAAGGCGCGAGCGCCCGCGCGCGCGCGCGCACACACAATCGACAACGCGTGACTTCCTACTGCCGTATAACACGACGACAAGGACTACGACGCGAGAGGGATGCTTTTATCGCTGGAACACGATTTGTGGATAGCCGAGGCTGCGCGAATCGATTTTTCGTCCGCGGCGCAGGGCCGCTTCCCTTTAAAGAGGGACAACGATCGGCCTCTTTAATTCCCCGACAAGGACACCGGCGGCTGAAAAGTATGGTCAGCGAGCCTCGAGCAGAACTTTCCTCCTTGTCGCCGGTGGGCACTTACGCGCGTGGCTCTGATATTTTCTTGCCGGCAGCTTGCCTTTGTCAAGACGAAAGCCCCGCCGTCGCGCTCGCCGCGGATAAAAGCACCCGACTGTTTCACTTTTTACGGATTCAACAGGTTGAATCACCGGGTAAGGTGAGCGTCGCGCACCGTCGAGTTCTTGCGAGTTTCGCGGTGCGTATTAAAATTCGCGAGTCGCTCGATTACCAAGTTCAGGGATGCCTCTCGCGAGACAATCGTGGCGCTCGCGCGCGCGCGCGCGCGCGCCTGCACCGACAATAAATTACTGTATCGTTAACCCTGAACTCGCACCCCGGGCGCAACGGTTCGTCGACGAGGGGGGAAAAATGAGCGGCTCGCTAACGACTTTCGAACGCGCGCTCGACATGAGGGTGAGGGGGGGTTAAAAAGAGCGTTGATGCCCGACGCTTCCGTGGCTGTCGGCTGTCTTCCGTCGCGACAAAGGGTCACACAATGCGTCTCGTTTACGACGAGTCAATGGACGCCTCGGCGTTTATTACCCGGCCGTAATGATCCGCAACACTGTCGCGCGTGTCACGGATAAATGATCATCGACAGAGCGGCGTATATCATATGCCATCGTCGTTCAGCGCTTTATCGTTCGCGCCATTAGACAGATACAAAACGGGGCCCTCTCGCGCTCGCACACCATCCTACGGCCGGCGGCTTGACGTGCGCGCGTCACGGAATTCCGAGCCTGACTCCCGTTAAGACGCGATGCGGATGAATTTCTCTCGCCGCTCCGTTCCGCGAATCCTCACTTCCGGGACGATACCCTCTCGCAACGGCCGACGACGTGCATGTGTCATATTTCGAGCTGCAATCGACGTCGACGTACGGTCGATAAATCCGAACTACCGTTTCTCGACGACGGCCGTCCGCTGCAAGGTTTGACTTTGAGCCGCTTCGTGGCTGTCACGGGGAAGCGACGCTGCGGAAAAGAAGCGAAGGAATATGCAGGATGAACTCTCGACGATGCATTCGCCGTCTGGGGGACCTACGTCGCGATGCGCTCGACGCAAAGTCCTTTGTTTCCGCCGCGACTGTTATTCCTTTCTAATAAAGCGATATAGCACCGTTGCGTTCCAAGGCATCAGCGCGCTCTCTGGCAAATGATGTGGAACGACGAGTTAACGAGGCGGTCTACCCCACTCGCGGCAACATCGTGCCACCAGCATGGAAACTCTTCTTTCGCATGGTACCGCGTCTTTCTATCCCTCCCGGTACGTTTCTAACGATCGGTTTGTTTTATTTGCCGACGTACACGGATCGTCAATTTATACTGTATCGCGCAATCACGGCGGCCGTAAGAAAGTGCTCCCGACAATGCCACGGCCGACACACCGTACCTCGTGCCCTAAGCTTCCTTCACACATGGCTCTTCTCCACTCATTGTCTCGAGGCGGGAAGGACGATGGGACACGCAGGATGTTCATGTGGATTATCGGCGGGCGCGAGTGCGAACGATCGATGAAAATAGCGAAACTTCCAGGCGAAAACTACAGTTCCGGCAAGTTTCTCGCTCCTGCGCTCGGACAGTAACAACTTTTTCCCCGTCTGCGCGAGATTTTTTTTTCGTTCTGCTCATTTCGAAGAAACGAGTGAGATCGCGACAGCCGTTCTTTCCCGGGAAGTCCTTCGAAGTATCGTGAGCGAGGGCCAATGTGGAAAATCTGAGCCGGGAGCGTCACCTTAACGCTCGAGTGCTCCGATCGGATTTACGACAATTGCCCGGCTTCCTCTCTTAATTCAAGTTCTTGCCACGCCCGGCCGATATCTCGAAAATTGTTCGCGCGCAATCTGCGTCCACTTTGATTGGAGCTACCCCGGCTCGAGCTTACTTTACGACATCTTCGATTCTCTATATTACAGCTGGCCCAGAACAACACCGACGGCTGCCATCTTCTACGCCCGAGCAGCGAATCGACGCGCGATTCGTGCTACGCCGTTTCGATCGCAACGAAAGTTGGCGATGAAGTCCCGGCAGTCACGAAATCTCGTAGGGGGCAATAACTTTCCGCGAGATACGGCCGGCATCCGGGACATTAGCTACGTTCTTCTTTACGCGCCCGTAATGGCTAGATCGATATCCTCCTCTCGTTCTCGCACGCGGGCATTAATGTACGTCAGGACGCGTCGTCGCCAAGAGAATAGCGCCCCATCGACGGCGACCTGTTACGGTGCTGGCAAATTGCTTCCCGTTGTAAAATCCGTCGGGGGGTGATTGATTAGCATGAAGTGGGGCCCCGGCAGTTGACTGCGTACCTTGCGCTCCTTAGGCCCTTCCGTCTTTTTATGGCACGCCCGCATATTTCTGGCACAAAGGACGCTTTTACCGCGCGTTGTCTCGGGGCGAGAGGTGACGATAGAGCATATTTTCGTCATGGAGAGGGCATCGCGACGGAGGGCGCCTTTAACGGCGACGCTAATGGTCGGCAGGAAAAATCAGTGTTTATCCGAACGGCGTCGTTTTTAGTCGTAGCCGACAGTCTAGGACTGTTCCGTGCCGTAGCTTCGGTACGTGACTTTCCTCGCTGGCAATGTGGCGAGGTATCGCGATGCTTTTTGCCGCGACAGCTGTTCCCTGAACGCCGTCGCTGTCCGTATCCTTCCGTATCCTTCCGTATCTCGAAGGGTGAAGGGATACTAAGTTATTCCTGCGGAGGATCGGGTGCCTTAAGGGCTATTTAACGTGCCGATTAAGTACCGCTATCTTCCGCAAGCGTTTGCCATTTTTCCGGCTCGTTTGGGTTACCGCTTATTTCCGAGAATATAAGAAACGATAAGGGGACGGCGCGCGGATGTCTGAAGCTTTAGATTAGGGTCAAAGGTTCGCGGGGTACTGTGAATCAGTAGTCCATTAGTCCCGCGCGAGATAGTCATGCCGAAAGGAGAAACATTTTGAAAACCTCTGACCCGTGTAAATGGTTAATTGCCTGGCTTACCTTTCCGGTGGTGGCGGACTTGTAGAGAGGTCCCATGATGACGTGGTCGGTTGGGCAGCCGTTGGAGTCGATGAGAACGATCTCGCTCGAGTCCACGCCGTCCATGGCAACGAGCTCGCGGACGAAGATCTCGTAGGGGCTGTTCGGGTCGAGAATTTCGAACTTCAAGGCCAACGGGTCGCCGACTTCGGCGGATGGGATCGCCTCGTTTCCGCTGCGGTCGGTGATTTTCATGGCCACGTTCGGCGAATCGACGATGACCTCCTCCGAGAGCGCAGGTGTGATGTCGCCGTGAACGCCGAGGTCGACCTCGTTCGAGACGGTCTTGTTCGTCAGATCGTACTGGCATGTCACGGCGAGACCAAGGTCGGAGCTCGTGACGATGGTGTCGTGATGCTGAATGACAACGTCGTTCAGGTACCGGCCGAGTCCGTGCTGTCTGATGTTGCACTCGAGATCGTCGTAGGCCATGCGCAGCTCAAACTCGAGGGCACCTTTTACGTCCTGCACACAGGAGTTCGGCGATCCCTTCGCGTAGACCTTGCCGTAGAAGAGCTTGCTCGTCTGGATCCTCGTTACCATGTCACCGGCCCGACAGTCGATGGTTACGTTGTAGCATGAGCTCAGCTCGTACGTCGATGCCTCCGGCACGTCCAGGTAGGGCTCCTAGAATTGGCACCACATTTTCTCCTCGTCATCGCTCGTTAACTACGTCCCTGGCACCCGCTCGTTTCACTCTTTCACCCGACTCACGATATATCGCGATATAACGTGCCGCAGCGCGGTCTTCTACGTTTTTGCCTCATCCGTAAATCTCGTCGCGAAACTGTTTCGCACCTCGTTCCCGATTACGTCGTTAATCCGACGCTGCAGGATCTGCCCGAACGTCATTTCGGTAATTAGTGCCCGTTTAGCGGATTGTAACCGCGCAAATGTTTAGCAAGCTGCGCTTCCATACGCGTGTACGCGGCAGGAAACCCGACGCGCGGATAAAAGTGCTTGATATTTCTAACGAGAATTCAACTTCGGCTGATAGGACTGTGCTCGAATTGCACAGAGCAGAAAGGTCCGGTAGGTAAAAAGTACTATTCGCCCGATTCAATCGCGGCCTTTCTCCGGAGTACGAGCGGGTCTCTCTCGCTAATTTTATCATAGCTCGATTAGAGGAAATGACACTCTCAACAGGTTGGCAGAAAAAGTATCGCCGCGTCCCACGATTTTATCCCCGCAGCGGCTGGGCTACCGTGTTTGTTGCGCACCTAAGTAGTGCGCTGCTCTTCCGGCTAAAGGCCGGATAGGGAAAGCATCTGCGATGAAAACTCGATTTCCCCCGAATACGCCTTCGGCGAGCCGTTCGACCTGGTTTGCACGTGTGCAACGTAATCGCGTTTGCGGAAAATCCCCACTGGCCCTTTCAAGAATCCGCAACACGATAGAATGGCTGAAACGACGGGCGCGCGAGTGCAAAACGAAATTCTAATCAACCGAGGCTTCGCGCGCAGAACGAATATTCGCTGGACGTTGCGACGTGTCGACGTTATTTTTGCAAAGGGATGGATCCTTGCTGAAAATTTTAGATCGGCCAATATCGTGAGAGGGGAAAAATCGAAATGTGTCGAAAGAACTCGCTCTTTTGTACGGATAAATATTCATGTATTACGCGAATTGTACAATGTGTATGTTTTTGTTAAATTTTAATTGGAAAAGTGTATAGCCGTAATAATGACGTTGGCAATGTATTGTATTTCGACGATTACGCAAATTACTTACCTGAATGTCAGAAAGAGTGGCTCTAGAGTGGTGGCTGAGACGGCAGACCATGTCACCGGTATCGCCGTAGTCGTAAGAATGGCAACGGAAGGGAGAGTTCAAGCACAATTCCCGACATTCCTCGGCAGTTCCCACTTCCTGGTAAACAGAGTCGACCGTTTTCAAAATGCGGCCGGTTAGCTTCTTGAACTCGCACAATTTCACGGGCTCTTCGACGCAGTGGTTCTCTAGATAGTCAATGCCCTTGGCTATTTGGAATGCGCTCGAACCGGCAACGGTCAATCTGTCCATATCCGAAAGCTCGCATTGTTTCGTGGCGTTTGCGTAGTTGGCAGATCTGTAACAAACAAGACAGACTCATCAGAAGGCTGCTTCCTCGTTGAAACTTTGAGCGAGACGAGTTTCGAACGAAGCACGGTAACGGCCCGCGTCTCATTTTTCTCGCTGTCTCGTTATCGATACATCCAATGTAGATAAATCGACCGTATCGATAAGAATTTATCGCTCTAGACTGAGCCCTACAAGATCGAGATTTCATTGTCACGATAACAACTCGAGTGACCGGCACAGTTCACAATATTTCTATTTAGAATATTTTATTGTAGCTGCTTCGCCGATCGTAATTAAAGTAAGCGGAAGTCACTACGCACCCAACTCCTGTAAAAAGTCAGCTCATTCCTTTACAAATTTGCTTACTTATCCGTTTCTCATATAAATCACTTGGCTCATTTGGTATGCTGACATCGACATAAAACCACCATTTCCTTCTTTCGCGCTCGTCATTACATATGCAATCGAATTTACGATTCATCGCATTAGCCCTTCCACCACATCCTCGAGTAAAAAAAAGGGAATACTCAGCAAACATAACGGATCATATTTTCCAGCAATAAAGCCATATCCATTTGGCAAGATTGTCGTATAAACGATCCTCCGCGGCGGCAGGGGCCGCAATTAGGACGGCGACGCTGATGAACGCCTTAAATCTCGGGGAACCATTAACTTTTAAATCGGACGCATTAACGAGCACCGAGAGTGAGAGAGAGAGAGAGAAAGAGAGAGAGGCAAGATATATAAAGAAGTCGGAGGATGCAACGCGTTCGCGGGCGATAATGCGAATGCAAATTCGCCGCAAAGCGCATCCTTAGCGTGTCGAGAGTGGCTGAGGGAGGTGGCGGGGGGGATATGGAGGAATGGGGCAGACGAGGAGGAGGATTGGGGAAGGGGAGGGTAAGAGTCGATGACGGTGGCGCTATCGGGCGCCCAACATTCCCGACGAGTATCCTTGTCCGGGTATCTTCCTCGCGTTTTGCCCGCAGGCGTCGGCTCGCGTGTGACTCGCGTCGCAGGGCAAAAATCGATTCGCCCGAACGGCCTCGCGGGACGGTGGTCGGCATTTTTCCGCGGGCCCTCTCTCCCCCTCCCCCCGCCCCTTCCGCGAGATTACGTAAAGGAGAGGCCGTAATATCCGTGCGGCCGGACCCGAGACGGCGCTTATCTCTTCGCGGGAGAGTGGTACCTGGTTCGCGGCTGCCACGTTTTGCCGATCCTCCTCGGACTCCGCTACTCTCGCAAGCTCTCCTCTCCTCGCTCTGGACTCCTTAACACGCGCGAACGCTCCGGTCTTCGATAACGGACGCGCCCGCGCACGCCTGCACTTCTCATATACGAGACACAAGTGCATTTTTCACACCGAACGACTCTGCAGGCGCGAGCGAAAACGATTCGCGCTCTCGTTAAATCTCGATTGAAATATGGAAACTGCTGGCGTGTGGCGCGTAGGGAGGCGGGGAGGCTTCCGAAATTTAAAACCGCTATTAATATTTAACGGGAGCCAATTGCGCGACCCCGATTGCCGATTGTATAATTTATCCCGACGTTAACGCTTTCGGTCGACGGATCGGCGCCGGTCGTTCGCGGGGGACGAGGCGGGGCAATGCGGAGGCGGGGGCTGACTTTCGGCCAAAAAGCTAGAATAGGCTTGGAATCTGATACGCGGGCCGCTGCGTATAATGGCGTTCGCATGAAGTACGAGCGTCCGTAACGAGCAAGACCGCAGCCAGCGTACGCAGAATCATTTGTTTTCTCGCTTAACGATCCTTTCTCTAACTTGCGCTCACCGCTCGAGGGTGCGCACTCTCTGGTCAAGGGGGGTAATCGGATGTACGGTGGGCGAGGGTGTCATGGGGAAGAGTGTCCATAATGTTTTCTGCGCAGAAGGCGGGTGGGCGGCCTCGACATTTTTCTCGACATTTCTTTCGCGAAAAAAACTCCTCGCCACACTCGTGCGTGCGAAGAACGCCACGCTTCTGACGATCTCCGTTTCTTCTGCCAGCCCCTCGTTAATTCCGAAAAGGCGGATCGTCCGCGACAGAAGCCATTGCGCGAGCGTGGCAGCTCGTTCTGGCGTCGTTGTCGCCAGAGCGGAATCTTATTACCGGCCGCTTAAGCCAATGGCCTCTTCCTCGCCGGACCGTTTTTACGTAACCCTATTACACGCGGAGCGTGTCCGTGAAATTAATTGAGGGGACGAAGACATGTGCCACGGAATAGCTAAGATTCGTTATTCATTACGAGTGACCCCAATTAGAATACGCGCTACGAGCGAGGATGCGGCGTACGTGGCAGGATGGTTTATAAAGAAAAAAAGGAGCGACGGGGAAGATGCTAATTTACAAAGGACATTTACGAGCTGAAGCCACTTGAGGCCTTCCATTCCTCCCACCCCCTCTCTGCCACTCGCCTTTTTTCTCCCGCCTCCCTTCAGCCACCGCATTCCTCTTAACCACCGCCCACGTGTAATCAGGATAATGCTGGATGGCGTGTCACGGATGCAGAAGTTCCGTCACGAAGAGCCACCCCGTCCCATCCATCCATTCTCGCTTCTTCCTTTTTTCCTTTCGTCGTTTCGGTCGGACATGCAACTTGGAGTTTCTCGCTCTTACTGAATTCCGGAAATTTAATCACCACGACGTTCACTCGACATGTCCTCGGTTCATTTACCGTGACCAATCGCTGTCTCGGACAGCCCGGGTCGTCCCGAAGACAATTGGCTTACTTAATCGAAGCGTTCACGTTTTTCGCGTTACTTTCTTCTACCTCGCGGCTTGCCACTCTCATTTATCGCCGAGCGTAACGTCGTTTCGGTCTGCGCCCGCGTGTGAACCTCTCACCAAGATTGGCGCCGGCAAATATGTCGACGCCTGACCGAAGTGAGTTGTTTATCCAAGTATTTGTTCGCCACTGCACGCAGTGTACACAAATATTGGCGGCGTACATTACAATTTAGATTAGCAAATATTTGCGTTTTGATTTCGACCGTGTCGCCCGCGAAATGTAGTCACTAGGTACGCGTGGGCGCGTACGAGTGTGGGTAAATGCGAACGTATCCACGCACGCGACCATCTGGCGCGTCGTGCGATCGGTTTTTTCACCTTTTTAACCGCAGGCGCAGTGTGCATGCCACTGTTTGTCATTCGGGCATAATGGGTGACCATAACGGCGGCCGTAACTTTGAGTCGCCTGAGAGCGCGCTTTGTTTACGATGTTATAAGAGCCGGATCTCTTAGAAACGTAACGAACGTTAATTGGGGCTCTAAACCGCAAGGAGGATACGAGTACATCGGAGTCAATTACCTGACAACGAAGAAAATGGTCTTCATAAAATTTCCCGATACCGCGCGCTGCTACATAAATATTGCAATTTCCTCGAGTACTCGTAAACCATAGACTTTGTTGTGCCCGTCATTTGCCGCCGTTTATACGGTCGCTACATTCTTTGCGGTCCGTGTAATTAAAAACCCTCACGTCGCGTCAAGGGATCCTGGTTAGCATCATTATTTCCCCCGCGTAACAAGAAGCCGACTTTTTGCCTCTCTCATCCCGCGACTCTGATAATTACACGGAAGGCCAATGCGTAAAAACATATGACCATTTGAAGTTTATAGACGTGCGTCTCGCCTGTCTTAATCTCTTCCTGAATTAGTCGCAAGGGCTTTAATATTGTTATCTCCACATTGCTTCGGTGTTGAGGACGTCTGTGTTGCACTATGCGTGACGCTGTCATTCTAGACCGTATCATGTTCGCACCGGTATTCTACGTTCTCTTTACAGCATATTCTCACATTGCTTGCAACCAGGCTGTATTTTGTCATCGATTAGCAGCAAGAAAGGCACTTTTCGCAAAATAATTAAATGATTCTCCTCGGTTTACGAGAATGAACACAAAGCTGCCAGCCATTGTCTGGTCACAGATGGGGGTCATTATAGGAAGTTGAATTATAGGATGCATATATATCAGTTCATCCGCACCTCTATTTTTCTCGCTCCCTCACCTCAACCGCGATAATTAGGTTTTCCGATTATCGATCAAGTAGCATCATTGAAGCTGCTCTGCGGCACCAGAGACACAGCGCAACGTAATCGTTGCTGATGTTACTTCTAGCGTTATACCTTCGTACGAAAGAGTAATCAATTCGATTTTGACGTCTCTGTGATCCAGCGCGGCGGTCTTAGCTATGTTAGCCGCAGATTAGATATCCTCGACGGCATTGTGCAAGGTAATCCAGACTCCGGCTCGCTCTGGGAAGCTAGCGCAGCGATCATTATCGTTCCTTCCTCCTGTCGCGGACGCAGGAGGAAGCAGAAGGCTTCGCCCGAGTCTCAAGACGCTCAGGTGCGCACCAGCTACCACCGGCGAAGCAAATTTCGCTTCGGGCTGTTACTATCCGGCCGTCTCGAAGACCTCGCCGCCAGCAGACGAAGGAGCGTCGGAGAAGGGGGAGGGGGAGGGGGCAAAATTTATTCCACGTCGCTCCATCGATTTCGGATTATATTGCCTTAAGACCTGAATAATATTCATGGGTGCTCCGTTATGATTTCAATATTCCCGGAGCTTCTCCCCCCCCCCCCCTTCTTGCTCCCCCCTCCTTCTCCTATTCCGTCGGCGTTCGATCTCGTTCACTCGCACTCTCCAGGACAGAGCCTACGTGGCACAGACCCACAGACACACACCCTCACGGCCGCCATCGTTCTTTAACACAGGCCGAGGAAGTCGAAAAATCACCGTGCCCCTTATGCGGGCCGAGGCGATAAAGCCCGGATTCGTCGAGAGGTATAATCGAATTGACTACCGGCGCTCGCAATTCTCGACGATTACGGACAAACTCTGTCTGTCATAAAGTTCCCTTCCGTTAGCATCGTGTCCCACTCGCGAACGCAGATGAGATTGGATTCATCCGGAATGTAACGCGATCGCGGGCGGTCGAAATTGAGCGGGAAAGCACCTATCGATGGGCGCAAATTTTTCCCGCGGCTCGATCGGCATGAGCAAGAAGGGAGTCATTCAAACATTTACGCTCGCAATCGTTCATTCGATTTTCTCCTGCTTTTCGCTTGGCCGCGGACGTGCGCTGCATGCGCGCGCGCTAAGCGTGCGTCACCGAATATCGGCCGGTTAAATCAACAAGTTTCGGATGTATTGTTGCGACTCGAATTGTTCGTCGAACGATCGCGGCTACCCAGCAACATTGTATCCCGTTATTTGGACAAGCCGAACGCACAGAATATGGAAATGACCCCTCCATCGAATGTCCCTTTTCAATCGTCAGCACTGCGCTATTATCGCGACGACACTCATTCAGCATCTTTATAAATAGAGACGTCAGTCGAAAGATTTGCTCAACGGATGTGTATGTACAGTCTGTCAGCGATGAATGTCGGGTTTATCATGATCGTACCGAGTAACACTGAGATTATAACGAAGACGTCAGTGACGCACTCGCTTGCGCTCGACTGCTATAACAGGAACGGATTGTTCCGGTTAAGAGCTGCGAGACTGCAAAAAGTTCGAATTACGGTTAACGAGTTGGTAACTTCTAACAAGCATTGCGCGGTGTGGTTAGCGATGACGGAATGCGCTGATCGTTTCCGCGTAATCCCGAAAGATAGAATCGCTTTTTTCGGCCACGACTCCAACAATTTATCACGAGCCATTTATTAGGAACGAGCGGCAACCGTAAAGGTAGCTCGAGGAAGTGTGTTAGGGAAGAACGAAGGGGAAATGTTGCTTATGAACCCGTCAATCAGGGACTGTTAGTCGATATTAAATGCAACTCCAACGTTCGCGGCGCCTGCCTTCGCTTTCTCGTCCTACGGCCGGAATATGAATTTAACGAGGTCGATACGTCTGGATTAATAGCCGCGTAGAGCCCGGGAACTCGCCCGTTGGCCATTCCGGGAAGGAGATAAAAGTGTTGGGAGAGATAAAAGACGTTCCCCGTTCGAAAACTGCCGGTATCAACTGATTGTACGTCTTGCGAAAGTTGACAAAAATGTCTATCTCCGCGCGCCATCTTTCGTTTTTGCGAGCACGATTTACGCTGTTTACCGGGAACCATTTATTACGCCTCGTAACTGTCGCGGAGAAGGAGTACTGGGCAGTTAGAGTGCAGATAACTGTTACTCGAGCATTAGCATTTTTCTCTTATCCGTAGGTAAAATATGAAACTCATATGTTGGCGCGTTGTTCCTAAAATTTTGCTTATTTTACCATTCTCGAAACCGGTGAGCGCGGAAGACGCGAAAAGATGGGATATGTTGGCGGCAAAGATTTTTCTCGGCATGCGATTTCTATCCGCTCGCGAGTCCAATAAAAATATCGCGATGGCCTGTGCATCTTTAAGAGCATGAGGTGGAACGAAAAGCGACGAAACGTTATCGAATGAGAGCTCGACGCTTAACAAGTAATGAAGAAGATAGGGGCACTGAAGAGCAAACATCAACAAAGTTTTCCTTAGTCCACCGATCCCGTATCCCATTCAGGAGGAAAATAATTAATGAACTCGTCGAATAAGAGTCGTAGACATGCACGTGTCTGCGCCTGTCCGTTTCTTTTTCATTGACTTGTATACTTGCACGCTTTCCTTATCGGACTCTTGCGAATCGGTCACCTCGACTTCCTTACTCAAGAAGGGAAAAAGTGGTTGATAGGGAGATCCTTTGATAAAAAGGGGCAGGGATCAGAATGTCGAGAAGGATGTGTACGAGGAACTGGGACGTGCACGGCAGAAAGACAATCCGACTACGATAAAGACTCCCGGTGATTTCCCTCCCTTGAATCTCGGCAAAAGTATCCTGCCTTCACCTCGTGCGACCCAAAGTAGGTAAATCTCGAGGGAAATTTTAACCTTCTAGGCAGATGTTAAATGCGAACTTAACTTTGCAGCGGCAGAATGTTATCCTTCTCTCCCTCTCTCTCCCTTTCCTTCTGTTTGTTCCGTCCTTACTTTCCTTTTCTCTTTCCTTCTCCCGACGTCCTTTTGTTTCTTTTCTTCGACCTCTTATCTCTTGCCGTACTTCTCCCCTCCGCCTACTTGTCTCCTCGCCCACTCTCACTCTCTCTTAAAGATTGGCCACCTTTTCTCGTTCTTCATTCTATTTTTTCCACTTTTTCTCCGTCTTTGTCTTCCCTTTGCTCTGACGCGCCATTTGTTTCAAATGGCGAGTCAAACAGTAGCTTCACGGATCCAGACGGGAGCAGAGACGGAGATAAAAGGCGTGGTTCATACTATGAAAGAGGTGTCGAGAAAAGAATAAAACGGGACGAGAGTCAGGGACAGACGGGGGGTTGTAGGCAAGGACAGGGAGAGGGATGGATAGGGCGCTGGAGGCTATAGTAGAAAAGAATTACAAGTGGATCGCCCCACTGCATCCCGATGAATCTCGAATTATTCGTCTTCGTTCAAGCTGCTCAATGTTCCGAATTCCAATACGGCGGAAAAAAAAGAGGGATGAGAGGGAAAGAGCCAATAGCTTTCCACCTCCCCCCCCCCCCCCGCCTCCGCCTCCCCCGTGACCAGATATAAATGCAGCGCGCATTTCCACCCGCGTACGTCATAATGGCGCATCCGCGCACGCGCCCTATTATCCTGGGTCGTCAATCGTGAAAACAATTTTTCTCCGCTTTACTCGCCGATAGTTACTCGTCCTATCCCGAACGATGCCCAGGGATTAGATATTTTTTCGCCGCTTTTTTTTTGCACATCCCTTCCTTCCTTCGTGCCGCTCGTTCTGCCGGCGACCAACGGGGACCGATAAAAATCCGATCGTGGAAGCGGTTTCGTTTATTAACGTGCGCGGCCGTTCGCGCGCGCAGGTTTCAAGACACGTCGCAAAACATCGAGCCCTGTACAGATACATCCGCGTTAAGCGTCGCGGGGCGATATCGAGCGAGCCAGTCGACGAAACGGTTCTAGTTCGGTAATACGAATCCGATAACTGCCGTCCGACCGAGCCGTAGGCGCGTATGTCAC
Source organism: Anoplius nigerrimus (assembly GCA_914767735.1). Classification (NCBI taxonomy): domain Eukaryota; kingdom Metazoa; phylum Arthropoda; class Insecta; order Hymenoptera; family Pompilidae; genus Anoplius; species Anoplius nigerrimus. Next base: position 16,097,679 of record OU612078.1, read on the forward strand.
ACTTTACCCGGCCACGGGGTGTCAGGCTAGTAGTTTCCGGGAGTGGGATAAAAAAGTCGCTAATTTGCATGACTCTTTCCCGAAAAGTCGCCATCGGCATCGACCCTGCCCGCCGGCCAGTCGCGTACAACTGCCGCTCGCTCCGGGGAATAATCCCGGCAGACTCGGATAAGCGACAATATTAACGATCGTGAGCGCAAAAACCGGCGCGCCGGCTCCGCGTACACGTACGTCGTATATATCCGACGCTGAGCGAACCTGATATCCGCGACATTATTTACCCCCCATCTTTATCCCCTGCCAGCCCCCCTTTTTTTCGGCCACCTCGAATAAACCCGCACGGACCATAATTGATACTCCGCGAAAGTGAACGATTGAAATGCGCCGAGTGTCCCGATCGGCCGGCTTATCCGACGACACTGTTCTTCGCCGCAAGATGGACGTGCGGAAATATTGTCGGGAGACGTTCTCTTAAAAGTTCCGTTCCGCGGCCGTATCGCGATGCTCGAAATTTGCAGAACCGCAGGACGGGGACTGCCATAGATCAGAGGTGAAATATGTGCATCGATCTGTCGCTGCCGGAAGTAAGAAGCGGAGAATGGCCGTGTACACGCGAAGTAGGCGGCGGAGGACGAGCGGATCGGTAGAGACAGAGAGAGTGAGAGGGTGAGAGAGAGAGAGAGAGAGAGAGAGAGAGAGAGAGAGAGAGAGAGCCGGAGGCAACTAGCGCTGGCGGAAGGGACGAGAGAATGGGTAGGGAGAATTTCGGTGGGCATTTTGGTACTTGGAGGGCATAACCCCCCACCCGGCCTCCGCGCGCTATTACTCGGAGATATACGTCGTCTACGCAATCCCGTGATGCATTGCGCGTTCAGCCGCGACTGCAAGGCGAGACGCCCTCTCCACGACTCCAAATTCACCCTCCACCTCTCGCCACAATGTCTCCCCATCTGCCTCCTGTGCATCTTTCTCTCTCCCCCGCACTAGCCCCCGTCGCCCACCTCCACACCCTTCCCCTCCGTCCTCATCCTCCTCCTCCTCCTCCTTCTCCTCCTCCTTCTCCCACTCCCCCTCTCCCACCCCCTCGATCTCGCCTCCTTTCACCCCGGCGAAGCTCTCTCGCTTTCTCGACAAATGGCCACAATTACGTACATGTGCCAATACATAACCCGCACCGCCCCCGGTCCTGCCACCCCTGACAGCGCCCGCTCTTCGAGCGAACAAAGTGCACCTACCACGAGTCGTCCGTTTGCCCTCGATGTTAGCGTCCGATACTGAACCTACGCTTCTCTCTTCTCCTCCGTCTCGCCTCAACGTTCGCATCGCTCTTTATCCGCTCTTCGGCGGCAAGATGGGGGAGCGGGGTTTAGTGGAAAGAGGAGAAGAGCAGCGCGGAGAGGATAGAAAGCACCGGAACTCGCTCGTCGGCGAGTTATCCACCGAAGCAAAACGGGACATCGTTTACGGGCACGTCGTCGGGCGCTTTCTCAAGCTGTCGTCGTAATCGCGCGCCTTCGCTAAGGACACTGCCTCGCGAGCGAGAAGTAAATACGCTGAATTAAGTGGCCCGTCGCCGATGGGAAAGAAGGATCCCAGCGGTCTCGGAATAATCCCTCCCGACTCGGCTGTTCGCCGCTCGATTACTCAATTTCGTAATGTCCACGCGCTCCGTCGCCCTGGCTCGCGCGAGGCGGGAGAATAATTTGCGGATGCAGACGATGGAAGCGTGAACGTTCGCCAGCTGCAAAAGGCGGCGAGGATGTGTCTGTTAGATGCAATCCAGAGATGTCGCACGAGCACGTAGGATTACTTGTTGCGAGATAGAGCGCGGAGCGGCGACGCTCGCTATCTTACAAGCTTCGACCGATAACCGCTCGGAGGTGCAAGAAGGAATTAGAGGTTGCGCTTTCCCGAGGATGGCTCTCCGTGCGTAGCTGCATTCAGCCCTGCACGGGCGTGCAGCGAGCGTGTAGCCCGAAAGGTGTTTCGTTTATATACGGCGGTTCGATGTAATTACGATAAAGTTAACGTAAGGGCCGCAGACGGGCCAGCTGCTTCTGCGGTCGATCGGTCTTGTGTAACAGGTGCTCGCCAACCGTGATTTTCGGGAGCCGAAGGCCTCCACGGATTTTCTCACGTATGTAGATGCTGTTGCAAGAAACATCGGTCCCCGCCCACTTTCGGTCGCGTGACCGCTTGACGGCCGATGCTTCCAACAGAGGCTTTTTCACTCCTACCCAAACTTTGACAGAGCGTCATATATCTTTGGTTTTGCCCTTCTACCTTTTTGCCTCCTCGGTACAAATAGAACGTCGGCTGCCGCCACCTCACTCGTTCTCCTTGCCACCGCCGTCATTCTCCCTCCGCTTTTTTTGTTCCATATCTGGTAATCTGGTAATGCGACTTGATAAATCGTTGACGCAAACACGGTCGATAGGGGGGTACAATCAACGCGCCTCGTGATACGGCGAATATTCGAAACGGGCCGAAAGCGTTGAACGAGGCTCAGGTTTCGGTGGCAAAACGAACGAATCGGGATGAAATACCGAGGTGCGCGAGAGGGTCGGATAATTAACGATGAGGCGTTTCTTCGACTGTGGACTCGCGCCAGCGCCTATGACCGTAATTAATAAATATCATTCCGTCCGATTAATTGTACCTATTTCGCCATCATGGGAATAGATAGCTACCCGCATGTAGTCTGCGTACGTGTAATGCAATGGTAACGTCGGCTTGATTGTAAATTAATTACTTATATCGCGCGATTTGCATATGCAAATCGTACCACCCGACTCGTAGACACGGAGGAATTGAATGAGGGCGTGCGTAGGCGGATAGGTTAATGCTATCGTGGGCATTCGATAAAATGGCAGAGAAGGCGCGCGCTCAAGGAGGGGGACGCACCCTCGGCACGCCGTTTTCTTAAAAAGGAAAAAGACGAACTCGAAATAATCTTGTCCGGCACTTATCGAGGAATTTGTTTCTATCGCACCGTTCTCATTCCAGCTCTTGTTAACGACGCTGATAGCTTTGTAATGGCGTAATATATATGCCGATTAAAAGGATGCGTGCAAATACGTTGTTCCCGAGTCAGACCGAATACGTGAGACGCCCCTAGAGTCGGGAGAACGTGAATTAAATTCCAATTCCTGTATCGATCCGGTCACCAATCCCCGACAGATATTTGAATTAGCGCTGTACATGCGCGTCAAGGCGCGTTTCGCGATCAACGGGTAAATTCTGCCTCGCGTCCTTAGCTACGCTCGGATTCCTTTTATTCGCCGATCCGCTCCTGCTACCCTTCACGCTCTCTCGCTTCGGCCGACGTCTTCACAATGGGATATTGTACGAGATGCGCAAGCTTCGATTTAACCGAAGATACGAACGACGCCGCCAGATAAGTGAATATGAACGCGGTGCTTGACGCGCTACAAGTGAAGGACGAGGAGGCGAGATTCATAAGTACAGCCGGGCGCTTGCTACTGCCTGCATTGTACGGCCGAGTTAGGTCGCCAGCTAGACAAGTACATACTTAGGGAGCAGGTAGCCGCGATAAAGTCGTATCTCTCTTATTGCTATCTTCGTCGTAATTCTCCGCAACTCGCGCCGCTCGTCCGGCGACATGCATGCGAGAACGGAACGGTCAGCGACAGTGGCATCACAGTGCCAGTAGCAACGCACGAGTAGCAGTAACAGCAACGGCAGTTGCACTCGCAGTAGCCACGGTAGCTGCCAGCATCGGCGTACCTACCGTGCCAGAAGCACAAACATGCAGCGGCAGTATATATTTTAATGGTCGGATTTCTGCGCGCATGCACGCCCGTATCTTTCTTTGGCCAAGGGTGTAACTGCCTCTGTGTTATCGCGTTAGATAAGAAGAATGGGCGTGAAGGGTCGACTGAGAACGTACAAGGCGCATGAGAGCCTGTTCAAGACGGGGGTGGAAGGAATCAAATGCGAGCTACTTGATTCGAGCACGCGTCACTTCCCAGTAACGGCCTTGAGCGTGTCATCTCGGACAGTCCATAGATTCTCGAAGTAATCTTTTCTGCTTTCTTTAGACAGCGTTCGTACTTGCAACGTGACCGTTCCTCGTTCAAGAGGTGACTGTAAACGTTCTAAGAATTCTTTGTCCTGTATTCTTCCCCTTAACGTCTGCATATTTTCCACGCGGTAAGTCATGTGGATGGGTACAAGTGGTATTAGCGCGAGGCGATGTATGTTTGATTTTTTTTGGCACGCAACGCGTGAGCATAGAATGCGTTGTCGGACGAAAGTGTATTAAATCGAGGTACGTGTAGACGGTGATTCACAAGTGAAGTGTAAATAAGAGTACAGAGCGAGAGAGAGAAAGAGATGAATAATAAAAGAAAGGTAAATTGAAGACGAGGGTTGCAGAGTAAATGGAAGCATTCCATCTCTGTCATGTAGTGAATCAAAGGCATTAACACTTTTTTTCACAATTCGCGTTACACTCGCGCTCCAGTTTGTCTAATGTCAGTCTTTTTATTTGCCTCTCCTCTCTACATGAGGTACGCTCGTTGCGTATCATGCGCCAGTGACTTCTTCCGGCGGCGTGTCCTGGACGGACGCAGTGATAATTCTTTTTATTACTTCCACGGGTCCGCCCACGTGCGCATTCTCAGCCGC